>OX459190.1:17467500-20324125 GCA_949775195.1 Diarsia dahlii
GTGAGTCTTGGGGTCAGAGGATGACATTTACACATAGTTTGGTAAGTATTATTTACAAAATGTAACTAACAAAACAGATTGTATTATTTATTTATTTATTTATTTTTGCACAAACAAAGTACAAAAAAAAAGGATAAAAACATAACAATAGAAGAGCACAAAGGTACTACTATTATTGTTCTCTTTTCAGTTTGAGTCAAACATGTTTCCGAATTGCCACTGTGTGACTATCTTGGCCCATTTGTCCGGCTTCATCCTAGAAACTTGACACCACCAGTTCCATTTTTAACCTGGCAGATTTAACAACAACATGGGTGATCTTCGATATAATGTTAAGAAATAAAAAAATTAAGTAAAAAAGACAATTATTAGTAATTTATTTTATTTTCAGATAAAATGTGCAATGTCTCAATGTATATTTTCACCAAGCGGTGAATATCTAGCTGGAAACACAGTAGCTGGTCAAATTGCAGTTTGGGAAATAGAGTCTGGTGTGTGCATTGACATAATTGAACATCCTACTTCACACAATGTGTCAGCCATGGCATGGAATCCAAAAGGTATGTGTAACAAACATTCTACTATTCAAAATAAACTTAGTCTATTTTTAGGTTTGTGTAGAGCTAGAGAACTACTATCCACTTAATAGGCCGAAAAGTGGATGTATTTTCGGCCTAACTTCGGGTTTTCCCCACCTTGCAATATGAATTAAAGGTGGTGAACTACTGGTGCACTAATGTAATCTCTCAGGTTTCCCTTAATTTGTAATAAATTCTTCATCAAACAAGTTTTGTGATGTTGCTAACAGGATAACTCTTGAGATTAAATCCTAATTATACTAGCCATAATAACGCAAATAACGTGAAGTAATAGTACTGTAGAGTGTAATTATTAGTAGTGACACCTATGGCAATGACCTGCTAACCGGCTCGGCTAACTACTGTTTTTGCTATAAGTGGCTCTGGAGTTATAATACTGATGTATTATCATACTTAAACATTAATTCAGATCGCTATGACTACAAAGCCTCCTCCACACTTCTAACTTTTTGCCTAGTTTCTTATTATCAGCAACCTGTCTAATCGAATGCTGTATATCAATATTTTACACTAGCTGACGCCAGCGGATTCGCCCCGTGGATGTCGGTTATCGCTACCAAAAGTAATCCCTTCATCCCCCCCTTTCAACCTCTTTTCGCGTTAAAAGGTATCCTATGGCCTTTGTCAGGCTCAAGACTATCTGTGTACAAAATTTCATTTAAATCGGTGCAGTAGTTTTGGCGTGAAAGCGCGACAGACAGTTACTTTCGCATTTATAATATTTGTAAGGAAGTAAGAATGGATTGTTGCTACTTATTTGACATCCAAAATTCAGTTACTAGGTAGCATAATACCATGTAACCACCCATTAACCGACTGACCTTGCTAAGCATTGCAAGCACAAGCCTCTCCATATGAAAATAATATTAATATTGCAGGAAATGGTGTACTGGCATACTGTGACGTTGCTGGTCAACTGGGCATGTTAGTAAACTGTTATGGCAAAGACAGCATGGCTGCAGTCGAGAATGGTGATGATATAGAAATGGTTGAGAGGGCAGATGGTAAGTTAATTGCGCCACACATAATACATAGTGTAACTATGAGAAGTATACTATTGGAAATATGGGCAAAAACTGCATTTGTGTGTATACTTTATGTTTACAAGATTACTGAGATGTGGGTCAAAAACTAAGAATGGTAAGTAAAATAAGTAAAGAAAAAAAATGGTAATGAACAGGAAATATCCTACACCCTTTACAAGATATTTCATAGCCAAGCAAAATTCCTGGAATCTTAAGTTTTAATTTTCCTTAGGAAAGTCCCAAGGAACGCGCTTCCACTTTCCTGGACACGCCACACATTATCCATACATACACGTCATAATCTTTTCCCATATTATGGTAAATACCATCCAACCTGAATCATTTAAATGAAAGTTTTCCTTCAGACAATGACGATATCGATGACTTGATCGAGAACTATGAGAGCGACGATGACAACGCTATATCGCTGCAGAAGATAAAGAATGAGACAATGGGGCTTGGCGTTGATCACGATGAGTCGAGACCGGCGTCGCGGCGACATGATACACCTGCGCCTACTACTGTACCTCCCCAAGGGCCGTTTCAACCCTCTGCCACCCCGACGCATTTGGAGCATAGGTTTGTGATATTCGTAAATAGTATGTATGGTGATTGGGTGGTTTATAAGGCCCATTTTTTTTTTTTTTTTTTTTATTATAAATGGGCTTGCTCTTGACTTCAATCTTGCCCTAAGGGCAGAGATGATGTCGACGATGGAACGAGCTTACCCAGTAGAAGCCTGTTTACTCGCGACTTAAACAGATTAGGGTTATATGAACTCGGAAAAACCGACGCAGACAGGGAATTCCACTCCTTGGCTGTGCGCATAATAAAGGACCCAGCAAAGCGCTTCGTTCGAATGTGTGGAATGTCGACTAGGTATCGGCCCATTTCTTCAAAACAACCCAGTTTAGACCTCTAGTTATCGGGGTCAAAATTGTTGCAAATTAGGTCTAGTACCACCCATTTCAAGGAATGTACCCAATTACCAATCATACTGTTTAAGCAAATCAATCACAAGAAAACAAAACTTTTTTTAATCATTTGAATTTTATTTCCTCTGAATCCGAGCTCATGGATTTTCTCTATGTAGCATTTCCGTTTGCGTTCTGAAAGAAAAGAAACCTTAAATCATGAAAAACGGTGCAAACTTTGTCATACCACACTAGTGTTGGGCAATGATAATAATCCGGTTAATATCATGCCGGCTAATAATCGATTAATAGCAGTTAATAGCCATAAATAGCAATTATGGATGATAACCCTGCTGTTAATGTATTTTAGTAATTGAAAAGTTCCCTTCATGGTTTTCAGGCTTAGGACTGTCAGATTAGACTTCATTTTCATCATCTTTCTTTGTGGTAAATAAATGTACAATTTAAAACTAATCTAACCCATTTAAAAAATTACAATCAGCTATTTACATTGAAGTGTTCGTACAAAAACGCCACCATATCAGAACGACTTCAGGACCAGACCTCGGAACCTATCCTTCTGCAGCGCGGTGTGAGACAGGGAGACGTCATATCTCCGAAACTGTTCACCGCTGCATTGGAGGATGTTTTCAAGATTCTGGATTGGAGAGGACTTGGCATCAACGTCAACGACGAGTACATCACTCACCTTCGGTTTGCCGACGATATAGTAGTCATGACTGAGAGTCTCAGCCATGACCACTATATGATATGATGTCTGAGATATGAGACCATGGAAGACCTCAGTACAATGCTCGATGACATCAGTAGAGCTTCCGAAAGAGTGGGTCTTAAAATGAACATGGACAAAACCAAGGTCATGTTAAATGTTCATGTAACACCCACTCCAATCAAGATCGGAGACTTTACACTCGAAGTTATGAACGATTATGTCTACCTGGGACAAACAGTCCAGTTGGGTAGGTTTAACTTCGAGACAGAGGTCAATCGTCGAATCCGACTCGGCTGGGCAGCGTTCAGGAAGTTGCGCGGTACCTTCTTGAGACACTGTGGTAAGTTGGACGAGCTCAAGACGAAAGTCTATGACCAGTGTGTGTTGCCAGTGATTACATACGGGTCCGAAACGTGGTCGCTCACAATGGGCCTCATCAGACAGCTCAAAGTCACCCAAAGGGCAATGGAGAGGGCGGGCTATGCTCGGAGTTTCCTTGCGTGATCGAATTAGATATGAGGATATCCGCATGAGAACCAAGGTTACCGACGTAGCCCGAAGAATCGCCAGACTTAAGTGGCAATGGGCAGGGCACATTGCTCGCAGAACGGATGGCCGATGGGGCCGAAAAGTTCTGTAGTGGCGACCACGAACCGGAAGACGTTGCGTTGGAAGGGGACCTACCTCCCACCTAGTGGGAGGCTAGGTGGACCGATGACCTGGTCAAGGTTGCGGGGACCAGCTGGACGCAAGACGCACGGGACCGGTCAATGTGGCGACACCTGGGGGAGGCCTATGTCCAGCAGTGTACGTCTTTTGGCTGAAATGATGATGATTTACATTGATTTTTGATAATTAGATTTTTTATGTAGGACTTAGTCTTTTTTAATTCTTAATCAGTCATTTATTTGGGATTTTTTTCTTTTTTATTTTCGTTTTTAGTTGTTTTTTTTTTGTTTGTTGCTCTAAAATAATTTTCAGGCTAAGTAGAAACACTGGATTCTTCAAAATCTCCTAAGTTTGGTAGGTACCTTTAGCGATTGGATCGGACGCTAATGTATCTATTTCTGGTGTATTAAGAAGTACAGGTTCATTACAGTCACAGAATATTTCATCGATTTCTGATGTTGGAGAGAAAGGTTCCGAATCCATGTGGAAATCACTTTCCGTATCGAAATTTCATTTTTGTGCATTTAATGCATCTCTTTCTGGCACGAATAAATATTAGCGCCAGAAAGAGATAGCACGAGAGGTGCGGGGGTGCGGGGATGCATGTTACCTACTAACCGCTCGAGTATTTTCCATTGTTTTTAATTTACCTACGTCGTATTCACAGAAAAGAGCTACTAATGCCGGTTTCTGAGGCACTTTTATCGGTGGTTTATATATTCATTTGCGTTATTGGTTCGATAACTTGTTAAAGTGCGTTTCTGAACACCGCGATGTAAGAGAATCTCCGTTTAAACTGAGATTGACTTAACTGACCATTTTTGGGCGTTTATCGGTTCCATAACTGTTAAGACACATCTGTTTGCAATGAACCCCGGTCACTATCACCTAAAGGAACCCGTAACAATGAGAAGTTTGAACAAAAAACAGCAATAAATCAACCCCGGGTGTGGGTCGCCAGCCGAGACGAGAGAAAAAAACGTTTCGTTAAAAAAAACGAAGATGACCACAGAGTCGAAGATGTCGTTCATACAGAATCATACAGGTGCCCATAAATAATGACATCATATTTTTTTAATAAAACATTATTATAGCCACTAATTTACATTTAAAAAAATATATTTAATAAATAAAACCGGTAAAAGACGAATTCAACTAATAAAATCAATTTTAGACGCGCTCTCGTAAACAGAGCCATCTATCGACAACTAAGGAACTACTTATCGGTTAGCATATTATTGAGTGCTGCGTTTCGTATTCAGAAACGCAGTGACAGTTGACCGACGTTTAACTTAAGCTTTACGTTATTGAACCAATAGTTAGTGGGAAGTTATCTGAGGACTTCAGCAACCGGGCTTAAGTAACCTACATAATGTAGGTACCTTACATTTTTACGTATCGGTTAAAATTATTTGTAGGTAGGTATACATACACCTACTCGCTTAGCTCGTTTTGTTATGTCAAGTAATTAATTATGTAGATGGTTAATTCACAAAGCGATGTGTCAATATTAATTATGGTTTTTATAGTATTGGATCTCTAAATTATTAACAGAACTGAATTTCCTGAAAAATGTGTATTTATTTTATTATAAACACTTTTTCACAAACAAAAAGTGTAAATAAATAAAAAGAATAGCAATACATTGAATAACACTGCGTGCACGCACCCAATTTAAGTTCACACCCACAGATTATACAATAAAACATTTATTTTTTTAACAATACATTAATAGCAGGGTTATTAGCCATTGCAAGGCTATTAATGGCTACTTATGGATTATAATCGATAATAACTCAAAGCATCCGGCTATTTACCCAACTCTATACCACACTAAGGCTGCGGTTCCACTGAGGCGGAGCGGAGACTAGCTGTGCCGCGAATCAACTATCACATGGCTTGAAACGACATCTCTTGATACACCTAGCCATGTGAATGGTGAATTAAAAAAAAAAAAAAAACATGCAAATGCAACCTACTTAATTTGTAGATACATGTGTTGGAACGACATCGGCATAGTTCGCTGCCACACGGCTGAGAATGGAGAGTCCACGATAGACGTGGAGTTCCATGACACCAACTTGCACCACGGCATTCACTTGAACAACTATCTGAACCACACCATGGCTAGCTTGTCCTCTACTGTCGTCGCTTTAGCTTGCGAAACGCCCAGGTGAGAACTAACAGTTTTTAATATACTTAGGTACAGTCAGCATCAGAAGTAGCTGAATATTTTGGAATTTTAATTCTTTAATGTACAGGACTCTATTTTTAATTTTTCAGAAGATTATTCGTTAAAATAGTCCTTATACTCCAATAACATTTAGTAACGAGTAATATCTAACAAGTTTTTATTAAAAAAACAGCTTCGAAACTTTGAGTAATGTTAATATACTTCTGATGCTGACTGTACCACGAAATTATTGCCATTGAATCATTTTTAATCGACTTTCCAAAAAGAGGAGGTTCTTTATTCGTGTTACATTGTTATGTTATTGAATAGTAGTAAGCATTGTTCAGTTGTTCTGCAGTGTAAATGAGGACATCCAGAAATTATCGTGGAATGATTTATGTGTATCATCTATATGTCACATATTAGAATAGCTATTTATTCACCAAGGGGAGTAAGGCACAGATTACTAATCGAGTGTGCATTTGAGGCGCGACGCGAAGCGGAGGGCCGTGAACCACACGAGTTTAGTAATCTGTCTTACCCTCGAGTGAAATATACTGCTTTATACTACACAAGTCTTGATGACGTTGGCAATCAAACAATTTAATTTATGCAGTGGAAAAGTGAAAAGCAAGCTAAGTGTAGTATAAAGCAGTATATTTCACTCGAGGGTAAGTACAGATTACTAAACTCGTGTGGTTCACGGCCCTCCGCTTCGCGTCGGGTCTCAAATGCACACTCGATTAGTAATCTGTGCCTTACTCCCCTTGGTGAATAAATAGCTAGTGATTGCCAACGTCATCAAGACTTTTAAAAAAAAACAGAACGCGTCATTACTACCCTGATTTTCAGGGCAGTAATGAACAGCTTTCAAGCCTTTTAGTGGGGTAGTATTGGTACACTTACTAAGCAAGTGTAGTATAAAAACCTTTTGCAATACTTCTTAGTATATTGCAGAAGTTGGATTTCATGACATTATGGATTCAAGGCTGACACACATTTTAACCTATCGGATCGCCCTATTTTTATACTGCAATGCAATACGCTGTACCCAAGACTACAGCGTCGCTATGTTTTCCAGCAAATTGGTGTGCATCTCACTAGTGGGCAGCAGCAAGGAGTGGAGTGTGTCGCTGCCCGACACAGAGCAGGTGCTGTGTGTGTGTGCCGGCGCTGGGGTCGTGGCCTGTGCTACGGACGCGCGACTGCTGCGTCTCTACACGCCCTTGGGCACGCAGCGACAGGTGACCTACCTCCTTATCATCTTCCGCCCATTTTTTTTTTTTTGAGTTCCTGGAAAATCATCAAATAACCCCTCCCACTCTTGGACAGAGCGAATGGGAGTGTCAGACTTCTACTGACTAAAATCCACCTGATCCTTCTGAGCCCTTTATGTCGAGGCCGCGGTATCTTTGTGACCAACCCGCAGCCCCGACAGGATCTTCCGACCCTTGTATTGTTATTTGTGTTGGTTGGTTCCATTCTCCCCTGTCAGGCGTCAAGGCGTTACATTACTCCTTTCTTCTCTAGAAAAGTTGGATGAATTGTATGAGAAGCTCACACAATCCATCCAACTTTTCTTTCTCCTTCCTCTCCTTTTCTATCCATCAGCATTAATGTCGATTATTGATTACCTACCTGCTGCCATCTGACATTATTCCGAGTCAATGTGTTGATTTCTTTTTCGTTTTTTACCCCCTTATTATACAGCGTGTATCATATTTACGGGTGTGATTAAGACCATCAAATTGAACTACTTTGTCTAAAATCGTAATCACAGAAAACATTTAGCTGACCATACAAATATTGAATACCTACTCGAACGAAATGTAGCACCCTTATTATTATCACCACACCTTTCTAGCACACATTGTATGTTAACAAATCTCCATTGAATCATATTTCCTAAATAGAACTGAAGTCATGTAACACATTTTTGTAGGTAATATCCCTGGCGGGGCCTGTGGTAACTCTAGGAGCCTTCAACACAGCAGTACTAGCAGTGTACCACAGCACAGACCCTGGTTATTCAGACCAGCACTTAGCTATGGACATTGTAGCGATGAACGGTAGGTCATAAAAATACTTTCTTTTTTTCTTACAATTTTTTTTTCTCAGTGTTTTGAATCATGGGAATATCTCACAACATGCCGTCATGTCTTGTCAAACATTTGGTACCTATACAAATATGTCGTTTTTTACTTTTACTGTTATACTAGCAAAACAAACAAACCTAACCATTTTTCCTCTTCAGCTTTAATTGTCTATAATCACACTTCACACTTAATAATCCTACTAATATTATAAATGCGAAAGTTTGTGTGTGTATGTTTGTTACTTCTTCAAGCAAAAACTACTGAATGGATTTAGATAAAATTTGGTACACAGATAGTTTATAACCTGGATTAACACATAGGATAGTTTTTATCCCGATTTTATCTTCCCGTGGGATAATTTTCGAGTTGCAGCGGGTGGAGCCGCTGGCAACAGCTAGTTATTTAGTCATTATTTTTGTTGAACTGTTTTATTATGCGGCGTAACGAACAACCTAACCATGTTTCCTCTTCAGCTTTAATTGTCTATAATATATATCTTCTATTTATCCGAACATTGAAATTATAGGTCGCCAAGTCCGAAGCAAAACAGTCCCTATGCCATTAACGCCAAGTTCCAAACTCTCGTGGCTCGGCACCACAGACGCGGGCTCTCCCTGCGCGTACGACAACTCGGGCATCTTGCGAATGTATGACGTCGCAAGTGGAGTGTGGATGCCTCTCTGTGATACCAACACGCATTCTAAGGGAGCTTCCGACTCCTGGTTCATTGTTTCTGTGAGTATACTTTAAAAAAATATCAATATGAACAAGCTATCTATTAATATTCGTCACATTTGTGCAATAAGAACAAATGTAACGAATATTAAAATTACTATGACATTATTAATTTGCATAACATTTACCTAAATGATTTATTTTTTTACATTACTATTTCGAATTCAATTAAAACATCTAATACACTAGACTATTTCTATTTTGAATGACATACCTAGTCATTAAATAACTTCCGATTCTATTCTGTCATAAACTTATAATATATTTGCACACCTCGTATGGTAATAATCTAATAATACAGTGAACCATAAAAACGTTTGTAACATCCTCATAACCTTTGTTAAACAAATAAATGATTTGTATTTGAAAAGCATTATTTTCCTATGAAAAAATCGAATAGAAAGAAAATATAAAAGTGTACTGAAAAACGTCATTCGATACGATTCGGGTTTCGTTCGTTACTGCATCGAGGCGAAATTCACAACTGAGCCTCGAATCCAATAAAAAAGTTTGCCCACTTATTACCACTAGTTTACAGTTATGGCACTAAATGCAGTAGTCAAGTATGCGAGTAACTGTTGATCATCATTTTAATAAGTCTAAAGCCGCAATTATATTTAGCCCACGCCGCGTGTCGCAACGCGTGGGTAAGCTATCGATTACATACATTTAGTATTGGATTGATTACATTAGTCCCGTCCCGCGTGTCGCAGAGCCTGCTGACGCCACGCAGACTCAGTCGGGTCTAGTGTAATAACGCGTGGGCACGTGCAGACAGCCGAGTGGCGACGTAGAACGTGGACGTGAAAAATGTCAGACGAATTAAAGTCGTGAGAATGTGTATGCTAGATTTTCTTCAAAATCCGTACCTATCCGAGTCTGAAGAAAACATTGTAGACGTTTACTCCAAAGGCCACCACTGTACTGACTGAGACGATTTTTCGTGAGGCCGCGTGGCGACACGACACGCAAATGTAATAACCCGCCGTTGCGTCAGGCAGCGTGGCGACACGCGGCGTGGGCTAAATATAATTGCGGCTTTGGTAATATAATAGTCGTGCTGTAATATAATGATTGTTAGGCGATGGTATGATTATTTTTATTTTCTGCAGGTGAGTGAAGCAACACAGAAAGTTCGCGCGATTCTTTGTCGTGGGGCATCATTCCCTGCTACTGCTCCAAAACCAATAGTTGCAGAATTAGGGGTACAGGTATGAAAGTTTCTCTTGCTACAAAATTTGTTTTTCATAAACGTCTTTTACTCGTCACGAGATTTGTTCCCTTAACAACAACATCAACATCATCAGCCTATAATGTTCCCACTGCAGGGACTCAGGCCTCCTCTCTAGGAGAGGGATGGGCTATAATCCACCACGCGGGCCCAGTGCGGATTGGCAGATGTCACATGTCTTCGAATTTTTTGGTTCTAAGACATGCCGGTTTCCTCACGATGTTTTCCTTCACCGTTTTGAGAGCAGCGGGTTCCCTTAACTGGGTCGCAAATTGTTAAAACTTTTTATCTTCATTTTAGATACCCCTTTGCGAAATGGATACAGAAAAGAGTCAGTACGAGGAACAGTTAGTGCGATGGGCCCATACAACTGGCGACGTTGATGTGAAAACTGCTCGAGAAACTGCACTCAAATTATTTGCGGTAAGTGTAATTGATTATAATGCACAAACATGTATCACAAGATAAGAAATTAATTAGTCATCATAATATTAACACGTTATCTTGTTATTCTAAAAACATGTTTTCGTAACTTGCAAAGTCAAAGATTTCTCCAGAATATTACAAAGGTGATGCCACAAATAAGTTTAAAAATATTTGGTTGAATATATTATTTTGACGGAACACGTAGAAAATTACCTTTCTTTCACTTCGAAGAATTTTAATTCTACCATTGATGTTATTTTATAATTGCAGCTGGCTTGCCGCAGCGAGATAGAACAAAGAGCGTTAGAACTAATGGAGCTATTAAAGGACGAGCGCCTCCTGCCTCTAGCAGCCAAGTACGCGTCCAGACTTGGCCGCGTACACCTCGCCGACAAACTGACGAACTTGGCTGAGTCCTGGAACAAAGAGTCAGATAAACTGAATATCGCACAGACCTCACACTTCCAAGAGCTGGACACACAGGAGATTTATGACGTCACTAACGGCGACACGGACTTGAACGCTAGTCTTATTATACCGCAAAAAGTTATGGAGAAGAAGACTGATGTTGATACGGCGCTTAAACCAATCGTAAGTTATAATATCGAAAAGAGTGTGTCTTGTGGCATTAAGACCATCTTTGTACAGCAGACGCCAGCACATAAAGCTACCCAAAACTAAGAATTTTTCTCAATTAACCTGGAACTTATGGTTTTTCGATAAACAGATTCTAGTAGCTTGATGTGCTGGCGTATGTACGGTCAGCAGCACCAATATGTATACTTTTGTGTGTTGGTGATACTTACAGTTAGCAACTTTAAGAAGCTTTTTTTGCCTGCTGTATTGATTACTTTTCGTGTTAGTTACTAAACCTATTATCTAAAATTAATGCGCCTACCACACGCACGCACTTCCCCACAGTTTTGCCTGCGGGATTACACGGTGCACACAGTACATCGCGCGTGTGGTTTGTAATGGTAATACAGTTTTACCAACCATACGCGCGATGTACTGTGAAGTGTGAACGAAAAGTGTGGTGAAGCTTGAGCGTGTAGTAGGCCCATAAGTCATATCTCAAAGTTGCACTCGTTATTTCACGAAAAATTCGCGTTTGAACTTTGCCGAGTGTAAACATAAATATTATTGCTCGTGACACATGAAGTTCAAATAAATAAATAATTATATAGAGCGCGTGTTCTTGCCTTTTTGGGAGAGCTAATCGAGTTTCCACTTATGTAAAAGTACCTTGTTATATTGTGAACTCTATATGCTTAACTACAAAAACTTTTTCAGCCTATAAAATCTTCACCCGGAAGAGCGAGAAATATATTCAAGAAGACGGCGACGAACTCGAAGAGTGCGCAAAGTCCGCTCAGTCTGACTGAGAGAACTCTGGTGGAAGTCCACAGACCTGTTGAAACATCTGAAAATGATGACGTAAGTGCTTTTAGCAACTTTGTTAATGTGATAATATGAAACATTTTTATGTAATCTTTTCTCCCGCTAGAATGACTACAAAAGGAATATTTTACTTTGAAAGGATTTTATTATTAAAAGTTCGATCACTTTATTGTAATCTAATAAAAATACTACTAGCTATAATTTTCAAAAAGACTGCATCCCATGTTTCATGTCGACCTGTGACTACTACAAACTACATACGCGCCCTTTATTTAACAGCCGTCAGCACCTCTAGAAGGCGAGACTTTCGTGGATTGGTTTACCCGAAACAAGTCGATTCTGGAAAAACAAAACTCAGATCTCGGTCCGTCGGAGTTAACTCGACACGGTATCAAACTGTTCAAGACGTTTCAAGGAAAACAGACCAGTAACAGTGAAAATGGTCCTAAAAGAAAATTAGATGAAGACACCAACGGAACAGAACCTCCTGTCACCAACGCCCCGAAGCAATCCAAACTTAGTGCCTTTGCCTTTCAATCAAATAAGAAAACGTAATCATTGCTTGTACGCGAGTTAAATCATGTAAGTTGTAATATATTTTTATTATATAACCAATAAAATGTCGTTTTTTTAATTTGTAGTAATTTAATGATTCAGCTTCATTGCTGATCGGGACTATATCATCGTTTATTGATGATTTATTTGGTCAAATATCATCGTTTATAAGTTTCAGAGTTCTATATTAATCTTTTAACTGCATAACAACTGATAAGGGTTTGTGCACTTATGCTCTTTAATGTCAATATTTTCGAGTCTTATCATAAAACAATAACATTTTATTCGTTTGTTTATGCTAGATAGTAATGGGTCAATCGGTATGTATCATTATTACGCAAAGATTGCTAATTCTACCTCATTGTTAGTTATTATAATAATTAATTTATTGCCTTCCGATGTGTGCCCTATGTTTGCATCAGCTCCCACTGAGATTAAGACCATACATTTGTTACTTCATATACCTAAGTGATTAGTAATTTACGCTAAGAACAGCAATCATGCTTCTATTATTTCTGAAAGGGATCCCCCTTTCTCGAATTCTCGCAGTTGTAACCACCTAGATACCTCTAACGCTAAACCTTTCCTTTGTGTTGTCGCCTCGAAGAAGTCATACATTTCTACGCATAAAATTCGTTATTTTGATTAATGGTTTATTTATTAGTTGTCTTATTGATTAAAATCATACTAAATTATAACTGTTTTTAGCACTACTTAAAAGATCTTCATTTGACTATTTAAATTATAAAGATTATTTAATAAATAAGAAGGTTGGTAGTACTGGTGTCGCACTGTCATTGGTCCGTTGTGAGTTTCCGGCCAATGGTGGGACGACACTGGTTATTTAGATAGTGTTTATAAAGCGAGCTCTGTCAGTTGGTTGGTTAGTTCGGAACAAGTAACATCTCCCTAGTGGTTACTATGTTTGTATCAATTGTGAATTGAGTTATAATTATTGTGTGACTGTGTATGTGATTAAGTGAGGTTTAAATATTGTGAATTGTGATATTCGTGTTCTAATGTGGTTATGATACATAATTAAAATAACTATTGGCATTTACTCGGTGTTTATTGTGGAAATCCTTTTACATCAGAAGTGAGAAGAAAACGCGCCCCGATGCCGCGAAACCGCAAGCGCACTAGAGGAAGTGCGTCGAAAAATGTTACGAGCTCTTCATCGAGCTCTGATTCACCTTCATGTAGTAGCAGCAGCAGCAGCAGCAGCAGCAGCTCTGATGGGCACAGGCATAAAAAAAGAAAGAGACGCACCAGGCGTGCGTCTCTCGCAGTAAGTCAAAATGTTATGCTATCTTCAGTGATTCCCGAATTTGACCCATTAGTGGACGATATTGAAATGTGGATAAACGTAGTAGAAGCCAATGCTCGTGCTTTTCGTTGGTCTGATCGTGTCCTACAATATCAAGCCTTGCAAAAATTGCGTAATACCGCTAAAACATGGTACGACTCTCTTCAAAAAAACAAAACACGATGGACTACCTGGAAATGGAAGGATTGGCGAAATACGTTATTAGATACATTTCAAATTAAGCGTAATATGTACAGTTTGTTAAAAGACTTGGTCCAAACAAAACCTTCGGATGGTCAATCATTATATGAATTCTATTTTGTACAAAAAGGAAAAATAGATAAAATGAGGCTGTCATTTTCTGATCATGATATTATTTCGATAATTGTAGGATCAATTGGCGATAAAAATATACTCACTGCAGCAGATGCAGGTAATTTTAAATACTGTGATGATTTAGCCTCATTTTTACATGGGAAAAATCATGTCGACCCGGAACAAAAGTCCGTTCATAAATATAACAATGTGCAAGGAAAAAATTCAACTCGCTATAGCAATGTAGAAAAAAATTCGGAGAGTTCTAACTCTAATGGAGCATCAGTACGTAGTTTTGTTCCAAATACTAGTACAAATATTACATGTTTTCGCTGTGGTGAACCTGGTCACAAAAAGACCAGCTGCAGTCAGAAGGATAATGTAAAATGTAATTCATGTAACAGATTTGGTCATTTAGAGCTTGCATGTAGGTCTAAACCTAAAGTAAAACCTGAAAAGGACAGTGAAGTTAAATTAATTGTTGAACCTACACATAAGGATAAATTTTATAAGGAAATTATGATTAATGGATGTAAACAACAGGCTTTTATTGATATGGGTAGTAGTTGTTCTCTAATAACGTCTTCTTTGGCACGAGAGTTAAACTTAGCATTGTTTCAATTAAATAAACCCGTGATATTAACAGGATTTAAAACCGATTCGTGCTCAGAGGTCTCGCAAGGGACTCAGGTGGATATAAAGGTTGACAATGTTAAGCTTAGTGTAGTCATATATATTTGTGATGAATTGGCAGGTTGCCCTATTTTAATTGGTAGAAATTTCACGGAGGATAAAAGAATTATGTATGTACGTGTAGGAAATAGCCTTTCTTTTTGCCCCATTAGTAAGTATCAGGTAGCGTTAATAGAGTCGTCCATGTTTAACTCTGATTCTGAACACATCTCTGTTTTAAATGAAATATTTTCTAGATACCCTCGTGTAGTTTCAAAAGATTTACAATCGTTAGGACAAACTTCTTGTGTAGAGTTAGATATTGAATTAATAACGAATAAACCAGTATGTCAAAGACCCTACCGTATGTCTGAATCCGAGAAGGCAGCGACTAGGAAGATTGTTGATGACCTATTAAAAAATGGAATAATTCGCGAAAGTAACTCTGCTTACGCTAGTCCAGTTCTATTAATTGATAAACCTTCGGGTGAAAAACGCTTATGCATTGATTATAGGGCTCTAAATAAAATAACTGTCAAAGAAAAATACCCAATGCCCATTGTAGAAGACCTTATAAATAAACTTAGAGGATGTAAATACTACACATCTATAGATTTGAAAAGTGGCTACTACCAAATTTTGGTTAATGAAAATTCCATTTCTAGAACAGCTTTCATTACCCCAGATGGGCATTTTGAATTTAAAAGGATGCCATTCGGTTTATGCAATGCACCATCTGTATTCCAAAGGTTAATGAACAAAGTCTTAGGTAAACTACGTTTTGATAAAGTTATTTGTTATATGGATGATCTATTAATTGCTACCAAGTCAATCGATGAAAATGCTAGGCAGTTAGACGAAGTATTAAAAATATTGCAAAATAATGGCTTGACAATAAATTTAGATAAATGTCACTTTTTCCAGAGCTCTGTTAGCTTTCTTGGGTACTATATATCAGAAGATGGTATACGGCCAGGAAAAAAAAAATTAAAGGCAGTAGAAAACTATCCCGAGCCCAAAACGGTGCATCAAGTAAGACAGTTTTTAGGTCTTATTAATTATTTTAGAAAATTTATAAAGAATTGCGCTCTTATAGCAAAACCCTTGACAAAGCTCTTAAAAAAAGATGTCAAATGGGAGTGGGGACCCGAACAAATTTTAGCAATTAATAAATTAAAAGACGAGTTATCACGTAATGCTTTGTTAAATTTATATGACCCCAAATTACCTACTATTTTGTACACCGATGCTAGTCGTGATGGTGTAGGCTGCATACTGACTCAAATAACTGATACGGGCGAAAAGCCAATCCATTTCTATAGTCGACAGACTTCGAATGAGGAGAAAAAGTATCACTCCTTTGAGTTGGAGTTCTTGGCTATAATTGTTGCGCTTCAAAAATTCCGTCACTACTTATTGGGGTCCACTTTTAAAATTTATACTGATTGCAATGCTGTTAAATACACAATAAATAAGCAGGAAATTAATTCTAGAATTGGTAGATGGGTATTGCTTACACAAGAATTCACGTTTGAAATAATACACAAACCCGGAGCTCAAATGCAACATGTTGACGCTTTGAGCCGAAACCCTGTTGACACAAATCCTACCCCCATATGCAATGAAAGCGTGTTGGCTATTACGGAGGCAGATTGGTTATTGTCAGTTCAGTTACAAGATCCAAATATTTGTGCAATTAGAGAAATATTACAGTCAGGTCAGGCCGAGCTTAATAAGAAAGTGTATAATGATTATGAGCTATTAGGTAATAAGGTATACCGTCGGACTAACTATGGTAGACGATGGGTTGTCCCTAAACCATGTATCTGGCAAATTATTAAAGCTAATCATGACGAACTTGGCCATTTTGCCGTGGATAAGACAATTGAAAGGATAAAATCTTGTTATTGGTTTCCCAAAATTAAGAAAGTGGTATCTAAATATATTAAAAATTGTATTAACTGTATTTACTATAAGAATATCCACGGCAAAAAGGAAGGCAAACTGTTTCCGATACCTAAATATGCAAAGCCCTTTCACACGCTTCACATAGACCATCTGGGCCCATTTGTAAAAACTACGCGTAAAAATACCTACCTCTTGGTTACTGTTGACTCTTTTACAAAATTTGTGTTCATATCGCCTGTTCGTAATACTAAGAGTCAAGTTGTTATTAATGAGTTAGACAAAATTTTCAAAGTTTTTGGTAATCCGAAGCGTCTTATATGTGATGCTGGAAGTTCTTTCACATCCAAGTTGTTCGTAAAATACTGCCAGGACAAAAATATTCGACATCATGTCATAGCTACTGCTGTTCCACGCTCAAACGGTCAGGTGGAACGCTTTAATCGCACCATCCTCGACGCGTTGAGAAGTATGGGTGCTAACACCAGCTACGACAAATGGGACACTCACATAACCAGTATCCAACAAGGCATTAACAGTACCATTAATAAAACCACTTCAGCCATTCCCAGTGAAGTGTTTTTTGGATACCGCCTTCAAACTGATGCCGACAAGCTGGCACAAGAAGATCAAGCTGTTGACGTTACGCTATTAAGAAATAACGTTAATAGTCGTATCCAAGCCAGCGCAGACAAACAAAAGCAGGCTTTCGATTCCAAAAGAAAAGAGGCTCACAATTACAACATCAACGATTTGGTAGTTATAAAAATTCCTAGTCAATCCAATGAGGGGCAAAGCACTAAATTATTACCGCTTTTCAAAGGCCCTTTTCAGGTGACTGAAGTATTAGGTCATGACCGCTACAAAGTAAAGGACATGCGTGGCGCTGAAAGAACAAGCAAGTGCTATGAAGGAACCACGTGTGCTGAGAATATGAAGCCGTGGATCAAGTTGGCAGATTTAGATGATGACGGGTTGGAAATGGCCTAAGATGTTGTCAGGTATTTATTGAACCCATATAATAATTCGATTTATTTCAAGTATTTTCTGTAAATTATTTTCTACTACTTGTTAAAAACTGTCTAGTGCATTTGCTTCAAACATATTTTGGTATTTGGATTGTGTTAAGGTACAGTATTTATTCATGTAAAATAAATCTGTGGTACTTAGTCTGGGGTTTGTAGATGCAACTAGGGTTGGCCAAAGGCATCGCCTAGGGTAAACTGCAAGCTCTAGACTTACCAATAACTGACCGCTGATGGAACAGTTACAAACACATCTAGATACCAATATTATGTCAAGTTGACAGGTCTTTTGAACTGTGGTCCTTCTTCTGCTGGCCGTTGATGGAATAGCGGAGTAGACGCTCAGTTCAAATGACGACAAATTTGTAATTACTGCGTAACTTTATGATTATTGTGACTCATTTATATACTTTGTTCTCAGCAATTGCACCAGACTGGGACGCTATCCAGGGACGGATGCGTGCGCAGGACGGCCGGATGTTGTCGCCTCGAAGAAGTCATACATTTCTACGCATAAAATTCGTTATTTTGATTAATGGTTTATTTATTAGTTGTCTTATTGATTAAAATCATACTAAATTATAACTGTTTTTAGCACTACTTAAAAGATCTTCATTTGACTATTTAAATTATAAAGATTATTTAATAAATAAGAAGGTTGGTAGTACTGGTGTCGCACTGTCATTGGTCCGTTGTGAGTTTCCGGCCAATGGTGGGACGACACTGGTTATTTAGATAGTGTTTATAAAGCGAGCTCTGTCAGTTGGTTGGTTAGTTCGGAACAAGTAACATCTCCCTAGTGGTTACTATGTTTGTATCAATTGTGAATTGAGTTATAATTATTGTGTGACTGTGTATGTGATTAAGTGAGGTTTAAATATTGTGAATTGTGATATTCGTGTTCTAATGTGGTTATGATACATAATTAAAATAACTATTGGCATTTACTCGGTGTTTATTGTGGAAATCCTTTTACATTTGCATGTTTGAAATCTTGGTCAAGGCAGGTAGCCTCTGTCTCCTACATCAATTTCAACGATACCAGATTCTTCATCCATTCAATCGGTTCAAAATTGTACACTGATTTTGGACAAGCTCTTGAAGTTCGCTTAGAATCTAAATGAACTTGAAGAGCTAGTCCTTCTGTACGAAATAAAATCCCATATCCGGATTCCGGGTTTGTACGATTATTCCTGGTTTGACTCAGGATGAAGTTTCAAAAAATTCCCATTAGCATATAAAGTGGAAACAACACATATTATATTAGGTCATGCTTGCATTGTTACGCAGAAACCCCACGGATGTGATGATTTATAATAATAGTCTATCTTCCTCCTAATACAAAGGTAAACAATAGATATTTACTTTCCGTGTTTTCGTTTCCCTAAACAGCAAATATTCCTCGTATGAAGTGTCCATGAGTTTATTGTTTTCGTCAATGAATAACAACTGAATCAGTATTTTCATTTATGGTATTATAGAAATAATGCAAGTCATACAGCATTTTCAAATCAATCCGGATTCATGACGCAACTATTGAACAAGTAAATGCATAGATGCATAGGGCGTTAATGCCGTATGGAAAGCTTATGTTTTATGGATTTCTATTAACTAGACATGATGCATTGATATGTATCTCCAGGATTTTTTTTTCAATTTTATAATTTATTATTTAAATCTCTTGTTGCAAGTTCAAATCTAGGCAAGAACTAATTTGCTTTTTCAATTCTACTACTATTCTACTTTCTAAGTTTATCTTGGATATCACAGACATTGAAGGAAACACATCGTTAGGAAACCTGGACTTAATTCAAACAATAAACTCTTTTCTTGATTGCCTTGTTAGTCTAGTCACAGATTACCAGATACTACACTCCATACAAAATGTTCAATGCCTACCGCTATAATAGCCTACACTTTCAAGTCAACAGACGCTGCGAAAGAAAATGTACCCTAACCTACAAACGTAAAGTGAGTTTTGCTTTGTAGATGCGCGCCGCGCCGCCGCACTATGGGGCGAAACGGTGTTTTCCATCTCATAAATGGTTCGGACAAAAGTCGTGTTACTGAAACTCTTTTGATTGTTTTATGTTCTAAGATGATAGAGCTTTTCAACACAATAGTAAATAAAAAAAATAAAAATGTTTTAGGTATATAAAATGACACCCAAACTTTATCCTTTGATAATTTTACATAAAGTAGATTACTCAATAGGGAAGTTCAAGTTCAGATATATTCTATGTTATTCATGGGAATATAGAAGTATTATATATTTTTGGATTGCTCAAGATCTCTTGTTTCCAACTACGTTATTTTTTTATGAGAAATGTTTATTTTAATTTTTTTATTAATATTGTAACTGTCATACAGAAATTTTCCGTGTTTTTAAATTTCAAGTTGAGGTTTCCTTTTTACCGATGGCTCCCGATGTCGAGTTATTGACATATTTAGATTCCCTAACTATTCAGTAATACAAGGAAATAAAAAAAAACACTGTCATTACTGCGCCTTTTCGAGCTAGAAGCAAAAATGTCGACCGAAAAATATTTTCATATGAGATTTTTTGTTTGCGGTGATTATTTTACCCACACCTATGATAAAAATTACGTCGCATAGTTCTTATTTGTTGTGGTAATTATAATTAGTATTGGTAACAGCATCTTGTGAGATCTGTTTTTATCAATTTTCTCGTTGGTTTTGCACAATTTACTGAAACTAGGGTCCTATAAATACTCGGGTTTTCAGCGTGTTCGTCAAAGTGTCCCGATACCTTCCCTCAGTAACTGTGATTTTGGTGGAATAGTTCAAAATGAGTGAATTCATTTGTTTTCGACGTGATTATGTGCTCAGATAATAAGCGGGAAAACTACTTCATATTTATGTTGAAAAATACTTGTTGGACAGTTTTCATTTATCAACAACAGATGTGTATACGGTTATGTAAAGTATACAAAGAAATTTGATAACGATTTGTAACCAAAAATGGGTGAAAACTCAAAGAAAGCAAGATCGTTTTGAGGGCCAAAACACAAATTGTTTAAATGGCGAGTTTAAAGTATCATTGAATTCGTGCATTACCTCAACATTAGAAAATTCTGAAGTCAATACATCTGGAGATCGTGATATCGATGTATGGGGTATCAATGAAGAGTTGGTCAAGAGATTATACATAACTCTGCAAACCATGTCATCGGGATGTTCTGTAAACGCAGTTGAATTTGGTGATTATACGCTGGGGACTGCACAATTACTTGTGAGTAAATATAACTGGTACTATATACCATCTTCAGTCCACAAAATACTTATACAAGTTGCCAAAATAATCGAGCATCTTGCAGTTTTGCCAAAAGGCCAATAATCTGAAGATGCTCAAGAAACTCGTAATATTTAAAGTGTTCCAGGTCAGCCACAATGGAAAACGTTCGGCCATACTGTTGTATACTTCAGACCTCTATATATCTAGCTTAAATAGATCAAATATTGTGAATCCAAAAGAACTACTTGACGAAGCTAAAAGGCTTTTTGTATTGGCAAGTGATGAGTAGAACTATGTTCTTTTTTTTTCATGAAATGTATGGTTTTTTTTAGTTTAAAACTATTTAATTACATAGTTATTAACTTATTAATATTTTAATTGAACCTAATGTAAGCAAACAATTAATTATAATGGTTTAAATTGAAAATTTGCAACATTTTATTTTTGTATTTTTTTTTACTCAATAAACATAGTTTTTAAAGAGGCGGTGTTTAAATTATCCAACAGCATAAGTATTCAGGAATACGTATACAAAAATTCAATTCAAAATGTAAAGACACAAAAAAGTTATAGATTTTTGAGATGGAACGCACCGTTTGGTCCCATAGTGCGCCGCCGCGTGGATATTGTGAATTGCCAGGGCTGCCTCTATCGACAAATATGATAATAGGGTTTTGTAGTATACTTTATAAAATAAAACAAGCTTTTTTAATGTATCAGATTAAATTGTTTTAAAAAATAAGTATAAAACGAAATTTATAGGTATTTAAAAAGAATAGTTAATTTTACTTAGAGGTGTTTTATTTTGATGCAATGTTTTTTCTTTTCCTTTCTTTAAATTCCCGATTGTTAAACTTTTACGTATAGAATATTCTAAATCGAACAAACAATTTTATTAGGTAATCTTGGTTCCCACAAGGGCAAGGGGAGTTAAGTGGTATATTTGTCATTTAATTAAATAATTGTAGGTAAGTACATTTTTTCATAACAAATTAAAACTTATATTTCTGTATCACGAATTCACGAGGAAAACCGAAAAAAGATAAGTTTTTATCGTTTCTCTTGCTGAATCTACATCCACTGCACATAATACACCAGTTGTAGCTATTACTTAGGATTTTAAAACTCGCGTCAAATCGACCGAAATAATTATAATAACTATGCGTATTGCACAGAGTACTAAATATTGCGTGTGTAGTGTGTACGCGCCGCGCGGCTGTTATATGGTCATCGGTAGACCGGCGCCCGGTAGGTAGTTAGCGCGCGTAAGTACATGGAGTGTAGTATCTGGTAATCTGTGGTCTAGTGGCCGCTATCGCGAATTCCCGACTTCTGAGTATGAAGTCTACTACTGGATTTGTGGCTGGTTTATGATACATACAAGGTGTAAAAATATCCTTCACGAAACTAATCGGTTTGGGGGTGAAAAATCATTTTACGGTAAGACTCAATGTGACGCACTCGAAACAATGTGCTGATGGAAACATTGATTAGTACGAAGGCCGTGGAGATATTTAAATTAAAGTTATAACATTAAAAACTTGTTGAATAATTGGAACTTTGAGCCCTAATATCTCCGGAACTAGAAAGAACAGTCGTGGTCCAAAACAAAAAAAAATATCGCAATGACGAGAACTATTGCCTTTCGTTTCCAATCGTGTGACGATTTTTATCCAGGAAATTAAGTGGTATTATATTAAATTTTAATGTGAGAGCAGTGGTGGCGGCCCCGACTTACGAACAGTTGGTCGTGGGTTCGAACCCAGGCAGGCGCATTACTTTGTGTAATTTATTTCATCACCACTGCTCTCAAAACGGTGAAGGAAAACATCGTGAGGAAACCGGCATATCTTAGAACCAAAAATTCGAAGATATGCTACATCTACCAATCCGCACTGGGCCCGCGTGGTGGATTATAGCCCATCCCTCTCCAAGAGAGGAGGCCTGAGTCCCTGCAGTGGGAACAATATAGGCTGATGATGATGATATTAAATGTTAGTGTTAAGTATCCTTATCTGATATGGATTTATAGCCCAAGTATGTTCCAGAACATTAATTGCTCCAACAGTTACACGAATTTAGAGTTATCAGCAATTACTGATAAAATGATTCATGTCAGGATATTATACACAAGCGTGTGATAGTGCAAGTCATTCGGTACTTCAATAATTTTATTGATCGTGCCAATTTTCTCTACGTCATCGCGTCATCGCCTAGCCATATATGTAGTAGTTATGGCTAGGAAATCATGACAGGAAATTCGTATTAGTTTTTCCATGTCATGATTTCCCAGCTAGTTGAAATTATACAATATTGAGAAACACATAAAAAGTTAACACATGTCTAGTCCTAGAAGTAATCCTTTAGAAAAGATATAAAACTATTATTCGGATGAAACGGTTCGGGATTTATATTAATCATTTATTTCATAAAATCACGTCTATTTTAGGCCGAAACTAAAACTACTGAACATTATTCGCCATAATACGGTGGAATTCTGCGATGCTTCAGCATTCAGCAACCATACTGTTCATTTCTAAGTTAGTTTCTACGTAACGGCGATTTACCTAAGACTGTTCTTGTGTCAATAAAAATATTTATTATTATTATTACTGTTGCCAGTTGTCCTTGTTTTTTGGGGTGCGGGAAGTAATCAAATAACCCCTCCCGCTCTGGGCATAGCGGAAGGGAGTGTCAGACTTCTACTGACTAAAAACCACCATGTGCGTGTGAACTGAGGGACCAAAAATAAATCCGCAAAATGAATATCCTAGGATTTAGTAGTACACTTAAAACAATTGTAGAAGGAATCTGGGAATTTGTAAACAAATATATCGAAAACTACGACCCATAAAGTGTGGTCCCTCAGTTCTCACAGACGATTAACCAGATCTCGGAAAGTATCCTATAGAACAAGATTTTGTGAATACAGACATTTAGTAGAGAATTTGAAAAGATATTTACAAAATAACAGACCACAAAGCATTAAAGATAAAAAAATATAACGACTGAACTGTGGTCCCTCAGTCCACATAACAAAGATAAACATTTTAGCGAATCTTACAGAATAAAACCGTTCTTTTTCTACATAAAGTTTTAGTAGGAGTCTTAAAACATATTGTAAAAAAAAAATGGAGCTTAAATATCGAAGCATTTTGAAGATAGCAATGATTAATACTGGTCCCTCAATCCTCACATCCACTGACATATGTGCGTGTCCTAGCTGCTTGACGAGAGGAATATCAGAAAGTCTAGTGTACTTAACTTTTAGTAGTAAGTTTCTTCTAAATAATAGGTATCTAAAATTGTGTATTTCTTACTTCTTAACTGAGATAATACTATTTTTTTAATCCTATGAAAATGTATAGAGAAGTGTGACCACACAATTAAACAAAATGTAGACAGTACTATTATACTTTATTTAACACTAGCTTTTGCCAGCGGCTTCGCCCGCGTGAAAATGACGATTTTCCATACAAACTTTAATCCCCTATTTAACTCCCTTAGGAGCTGAATTTCGAAAAATCCTTCCTTGTTCCTTGTCTACATTACAGTGGAATCTCTGCAAAATTTCAGCTTTCTAAGCCCAAGGGTTTGGGTTGGGCGTTGATGAATCAGTCAGTCAGTCAGGACTTGTCTTTTTATTTATATAGATAGAAGAAGATAGATAGATATCATTTTTTAGACGAAACAAAAACAAGGTTGTATGTATGGTTCCCGTCGGGGCTGCGGGTTGTTCGAAAGAGATACCGCGGGTCTCGGCACAAAGCGCTAAGAATGAACATGGGTGGTTTTTAGTCAGTAGAAGTCTGACACGGCCTATACCGCTCGATGATGATTGATGCTTTCCCATGCCCCAAAAAGAAAAAAAACAGGTTGTACGGTTAATTTAATGCATAAGTATATTACAAAATAAGAACCAAACAAAAACAACAACAAAAATGCACAATTTGTTCACAAAAAGAGATTTTGTGAAAAACATTATGGAACAAATAGTGTTTTATTAGTTACTAATAAGAATTACGATAATACTACAAATCTTAATAGATACATCCTGTCGGGGCTCGGTTTGTTCGCAAGAGATACCGTGGCCTCGACATAAAGGGCTAAGAAGGAACAGGTGGTTTTTAGTCTGGTAGAAGTCTGACACTCCCTTTCGCTCTGCCCAAGAGCGGGAGGGGTTATTTGATGATATCCCACCCAACAAAAACAAATACCTAGGCGAGTTTTATGAAACAGATAGTGAAAAATAAAAATAATAATTCATTTTTAATGCGCAAGCACATCTTTGGTCAAGACACTCGCTCGTCTTCGGTCAAGATATCATAATCCATTCTATTTGTCGACGATTGTGGCAACACTGCGTAGGATATTATTTAAACTTCCTCTGTGGTCAAATGTATTATTCTCTCAAATCCGACAACATGACGCCATCGTCTGCGGGTGTGGAAAGCTTTTTCAAAACAGTGAAGCATTAATTGACCTTCAAAACAAAAACACAGAAATACAGAATTGATGAATTCAATCAGATTTTTGCACAGTTTGTAGAAGGCCTACCTTAAGTCGTCAAAAGTTGGTTTTGCGAATAAAGTTACTAATAAAGTTGTGAAGAAAACAAGTTTTAAAAGAAGAATAAGGAAACATTTATTCAGATAAAACAAATCACAATATACTGGCCAAGTACAAGTCGGACACATAAAGGGCACATGAAGGGTACCGTACCATTGCAGTCGGGAAAAAAAAACAAGGAAAAGGTAAAGGTAAGGTTTTTGGGGCATGGGAAAGCATCAATCATCATCGAGCGGTATAGGCCGTGTCAGACTTCTACTGACTAAAAACCACCCATGTTCATTCTTAGCGCTTTGTGCCGAGACTGCGGTATCTCTTTCGAACAACCCGCAGCCCCGACGGGAACCATACAACCTTGTTTTCGTTTTGTCTAAAAAATTATATCTATCTGTCTTCTATCTATGTAAATAAAAAGACAAGTCCTGACTGACTGACTGATTCATCAACGCCCAACCCAAACCCTTGGACCTAGAAAGCTGAAATTTTGCAGAGATTCCCTGTAATGTAGACAAGGAACAAGGAAGGATTTTTCGAAATTCAACTCCTAAGGGAGTTAAATAGGGGATGAAAGTTTGTATGGAAAATCGTCATTTTCACGCGGGCGAAGCCGCTGGCAAAAGCTAGTGTTAAATAAAGTATAATAGTACTGTCTACATTTTGTTTAATTGT
The DNA here is from genome assembly GCA_949775195.1 of Diarsia dahlii. Lineage (NCBI taxonomy): Eukaryota > Metazoa > Arthropoda > Insecta > Lepidoptera > Noctuidae > Diarsia > Diarsia dahlii. The sequence goes on from OX459190.1 coordinate 17,493,775, forward strand.
GTGGTCACACTTCTCTATACATTTTCATAGGATTAAAAAAATAGTATTATCTCAGTTAAGAAGTAAGAAATACACAATTTTAGATACCTATTATTTAGAAGAAACTTACTACTAAAAGTTAAGTACACTAGACTTTCTGATATTCCTCTCGTCAAGCAGCTAGGACACGCACATATGTCAGTGGATGTGAGGATTGAGGGACCAGTATTAATCATTGCTATCTTCAAAATGCTTCGATATTTAAGCTCCATTTTTTTTTACAATATGTTTTAAGACTTCTACTAAAACTTTATGTAGAAAAAGAACGGTTTTATTCAGTAAGATTCGCTAAAATGTTTATCTTTGTTATGTGGACTGAGGGACCACAGTTCAGTCGTTATATTTTTTTTATCTTTAATGCTTTGTGGTCTGTTATTTTGTAAATATCTTTTCAAATTCTCTACTAAATGTCTGTATTCACAAAATCTTGTTCTATAGGATACTTTCCGAGATCTGGTTAATCGTCTGTGAGAACTGAGGGACCACACTTTATGGGTCGTAGTTTTCGATATATTTGTTTACAAATTCCCAGATTCCTTCTACAATTGTTTTAAGTGTACTACTAAATCCTAGGATATTCATTTTGCGGATTTATTTTTGGTCCCTCAGTTCACACGCACATAAAACCACCCATGTTCCTTCTTAGCGTTCGAGGCCGCGATATCTCTTTCGAACAACCCGTAGCCCCGACAGGCGTCGGCCCTTTCGGACCCCTGCAATGTTGCTGACACTGGCTGGTACACGAACGCGCTGTCGACACGGCCTGTCATCGTCATATGACGGACGAACGGTGAGGTAGCCCATTACTTACCGTCCACCTAAGACCCTTGCCCTGTAGCTATTACAACAGTTAACGTACCTGCGTAGGTAGGGCTATCTAAAAATTTAACCATGCAAAAAAAGGTGTACCTATGTTATATACAGACCTATGTTATTTAAAAGATGTTCACCTTTATCGGCTAAAGCATTAGGTTTAAGGTTCTTTGGAAAAAAATAGTTTTGGGTAGCTTATGTGCTGACGTCTGCACTTATAGGGAAAGTCTCCAAAATTAGTTTGTGTCGTTAAAATAAAACAAGTATCTGCTCGAAAACGTGTTTAATAATTAAACATAAGAAATTGTCAAGATGATTGGTTGATTAGGCATTCACTAATTCAGCTTCATCAGGGGGCGGGAAGATTCCGTCCTTGATCATTTGCCGCCATTCACTGCCGTTGGGATACGCGAACTTATCTAATATTCCTGGTAAGAACTCTGTGCTATATCCCGGTACCTGGAACAAACGAAAATAACTTTCAACATCATAACAGTCTTGTGACAACTCCCACAAAAGCGAATTCAAAACTTCTTCTTATCGTGTGGCCTTCCCCATAGCCTTCTACTCTTCTCTCCGTGCGGCCAATCTCGCACAAAAGCCTTCAAGTCGTCACGTAAGCGTATTGTTTTGGCATCCACTGCGTGATGACTCTAGCTCATCGGTCCTGATGCATTCTACATGGCCCGTCCAATCCCTCTTCAACCTAAGTAGTCTTGTTGCCCACATCAGCGATTCCGGTTTTTGAGCGTATTTGTGATGTTGCGAATTCTGTCGCCGAGTTTAATACCCAATACGCTAAATTCCACTTCCACCTCTATAGAAACAAAATTCATTATCAGCCATAAGATTTCCACTGCTGGTCAAAGGCCTCCTCCACAGAACGCCATAAAGAACGGCAGACTGCCGTTTGCATCCACCGGTTGCCCGCGACTCTCACGATGTCGTCGGTCCACGTGGTGGGAGGCCTACCAACGCTGCGTCTTCCGGTTCGTGGTCTCAAGAACCTTTCTTCCCCATCGGTTGTCGGTTCTTCGAGAAAATAATAAAAAAATAATTGCTACGTAGTTCCGTACCTTAGGTGCGAGGTATTTGGCGTTCTCTACAACGCAAGGGTCCACAAAGTGTTCATGCTGCTGGTCCACGTACTCCACTAGGCGGCCCTGCATGGTGCCCGACACGCAGGCGAAGTCCCAGTACTGCAAGTGTTGCACCATCTCACACAGACCCACGCCGCCCGCGTGAGGACATACCTTCACTGCAAACAATGTAAGTATCAAAGTGTTATTCTTGAAAATATAATTATGTTCAGTTCGCTTCTTTAAATTAACATTTGTGTCAGCATTATTATCCTACATTATATTGTGTCACTCACTCCTCTAGCCTATGTTTGAGTAAGCATAAATTTGTTTGGTCCCATTTCATTTTTGGCTGCCTCAGTGGTCGCAAGCGCGACTGTTGTGCATGAAATACAGGGTTCGATTCCCAGGTTGGGCAAAGTGTTATTGGGTTTTTCCATCAATTTCTCAGTAGCAGCAACGGGGTCTCGATTTATGGCAATAGGCTTGCCCCTTATTACATGGGACTTATACATGACTGGCGAAATGTGGTTGTACTAATGGTAACATCCTGTGCCTAACCCTTCGGGGATCACAAGCGTTATGTTGTCCAATGAGCATCATTCTATGCGGGAAGCTGATGTTGATCTGTCTTTGACCTCAACGTATCTAATTTCTTTTATGTTTACCAGTCAAGCAAATTTTTGACGACATTGATTGCTAGGCAATGATAGAGTCAACGAATATACCTTTTAGTTTTTCGGCCATGAGATACACAGAAAGTATTTCATTAACACCGCCGATGCGAGCGGAGTCTATCTGACAGTACTGCATACCCCCACTCTGCAGGAATTGCTTGAACATGACGCGGTTGGCGCACATCTCGCCCGTTGCCACGCCGATGTTGTATGGCCTTTAATTAAAAAGCATTGTTAATTTCAACCGTAATTGCTGATAGAGAGGGTCAAGTTTTGGGATAAACCTTATTTAGTTAAGGCCGGTGCACATCCAGCGTGGCACAGCACAGCTCTGCACTGCGCTATGTGAGGGCGAAGTTTACTAGTGCGGTATCGCGCAGTCGAGTAGCTATTACGTGCTAACTCTCGCCATTACTTGCTTTAATGCTGCCGGGAACTGGTTCTTTTTCAATTTATACTAGCTGATGCCCGCGGTTTCGTTCGCGTGGAATTTTTGACGTGTTTTAAGGGATAAAAAGTTGCCTATGTCCTTCCCTAGGATATAATCTAACTCCTCAATCTAAACGTCTGAATTGAGGAGCCACCCTGGAACTCGTTAAGTAATAGATGAATATTTTTGAAAATTTTGCACCATTTAGCAGCAATTGTGCATAATACCTTCTAAAAATTTAGCTACTGGAGCGCTAAAATTATAGAAAATACAATGCTCAATCGTTACGGACATGTGAAGAGGTAACAAACAAACAGAGTTAAGCTTCTCATTTATGATATTATGGATTCAAGATTTTCTTTATAATAGTAGTTTATGCGACTGTGCATAATGAAGGGCATTACAACACAAGGCGAGTTTCTTAATAGCATCACACGAGTGTTGTAATGCCTAATTATGTATAGTTGCATACACTAATTTATCTACCCAAATATCATAAGGGCTCTATGATGGGTTCAGGAACCATAGGGAAATGACTAGCATTGTTACCAGTGTAATGCAATAAAAAATGTAGATGTTCAGATGTCTTTTTGATGGTCATAATGTAGATACTATAGTGCGCGCGGAACTAGTTGGCCGCGCCTAAGTCATGTTTTTGTTTTTTATTTAAGTATTCTTTTCAATAAATTGAACAATTATTGTTCACGATATCTCGAGATTGGTCATCGCTGTCTAATTATAGTCTCCTGTGCATTGCGAGCTGTAGGCAACCCGCCCCCTCACCCCTGTCGCCACCTAAGGCGCGGCCAACTAGTTCCGCGCGCATTAAAGAATAGCACACTCACTTGAATTTGACACCTGTTCCAAATTTAAACTCCATAACCTACTGTTTTCAGTAGGTTATGAGCTCATTACAGTTCTGTTTATTTCTGCTGGTTGGTAATGCTGGTCATTGCCTATGGTTTTTGAACGCATTATAGAGGGTTTATGATATTTGGGTAGATAAAGATGCATTATAAACAGAAGCCATATTCTAAGAGTATAAACTACTCACGCCAACGCTTTCGATATAGCAGCATGTCCGAGGACATCGTCAGGAGACGTAGGCTCCTCAATCCACATGGGCTTCAACGGCGCCAGTTTCTTCACCCATTCGATGGCTTCGTTCACGCTCCATGCTTGATTGGCGTCGATCATCTTGAAACAATAAAAAAATATCATCATAATTTGCCCTCTTAAAGTTTGTAATAATAGTTAATATTCACTTAATTGGCTCATGATAATTTGACTTTAAAAGTACCTTTATTGTGTAGTAATAAGGACAGTTTTCGTAGTTCAAATGTACTGGCAAGCTAAGCACAGTAATAATTGTTTCATAAGAAAAATTCAGGGTACACTACCCAAATTATTTGGCCAGGTTCATTTCTGTATGCAAGGCTTACTGAACTTAAATTGACTAGTCTAAGTCCGATCAATAGGTCTTAGGGTCAGTGACTCAGTGTTACTCACCAAAACGTTATCAGAACCAATGTACTTTCGGACAGCGCTGCATCTTCTGTAATCGTCGTCGAAGTTAACTCCCACTTTAACTTTGAAATGTTTGAAGCCCAGTTTCAGGTACTTGTCGCATAGTGTCTTCACAAGCTCGTCGCTGTAGCCCAGCCATCCTGAGAAGTAGGAAAAGCTCTACATTTTAACTTAAAAGCATGTTCAATGCATCATTATCTGCCTAGCCTTTTCCCAACTATGTTGGGTTCGGCTTCCAGTCTAATCGGATGCAGCTGAATATCAGTATTTTACATGTACCGAAGATTTATAAATGGCAGCCAAGGCAATGAGGAAACTCGGTATGTAATGGGCGGTTACATATCCACAGACCAACCAATCCATGGCACAGCGGAACCGAAAAACCATAAATTTATTATCATGTACATAGCTAAGCAGGTTAAGGTTGTTGAGATTATGTTAGATTTAGTGGTTGTTGTAATAGCTTCGGTAACAGTTAACTAAAAAGTCTGTTTAACACAAACTGGAGGCTCAGTCCTTGAACAAAAGTAGACTCTTGCGATGCTCCATAATAGTTTGTATTGACAAACAAAAGTACGTCAAAGGTGCTGTACCCAGCCAACATTTACGGATCTTCATAAGTGAGTAAACGTCTGGAATAGCCTTCTCAGCTGATCTTCTAAAAATAGTGTTTTTAATCATGTGGCCACACAGCCGTCTAACTGGATAAACTGACTACAGGAATCTTATTGACTTAAGCTAGTGGGCCTAATGGTATTAGTTCTATTTGAATGAAGGTAAAATGTCTTACCAACTTGTGTGGTGTACGCAGGGTATCCGTTCTGTATCAAATACTTGACTCTGTCGTCTTTGCCGGCTCGCTTGTCCTTCAGCAGCTTTATGGCTTCTTCCTTCGTGATCACGTCTGTTATGTAGCGGAAGTCAATTGTCGATACCAATTCCTGTGAGCACATAATTACATTATCACTAAGCCGTATCAAAAACGGTGAAGGAAGATATCGTGAAAAACTCTAAGACGTAATAATTATGATATCTCCCCAAACCGCACTGGACTTGCGTAGTGGATTACAGCCCATTCCCTCTCGTAAGGAATCATTTCCTCTCGAGAGGAAACGGCTGGTTATGGCAAGTTAAATATATAGCTCCTATGAAATAATAATAGGTCTTTACCTATGTAATTGGAGATTCTATAGCCGGCATTTTCAGATTTAATTATCTGTGGATTGGCGCGTAATTCGAAATTCAAGTAAAGGGGATAGAACCAATGTGGCATATCAACCTGTCCGCCATTTTGATTTTTTTTCGAAATCGCGGCCCACGATGAAAGTGGTATGTATCGATAGAGGACATATAGACGAACAAAAAATGTTCGGTAACACGGTACCCAAAGTGTCACGTTACCGAGATATTTGAAGTTAAAGATCGACAAATGAGTACATCGACAATCATTAAATATTTTAAAAAAATAGCCTTTTTACGTGTATAGGCGTTAAATTGTATCCAAATAATAGTTTCCAGGTTGATTATTATTATACGCACAATAAAATCGCTTCGCATCGCAATGAAACGCTATGTTATGTCAAAAAATAGTTTTCTCGAGCTCCTAGTAATATGTAATGTACCTACTCTCTTTCAATAACCAGTAATAATAATAATAAACGCCTATAGACACGTAAAAGGTCAAATTTTTATGTGGTCATTGTACTCAAATGTCCATCTTTACCTTCAAATATCTCGGTAACGTGACACTTTGGATACCGTGTTACTGGACATTTTTTGTTCGTCTATATATCCTCTATCCATACATACCACTTTCATTGTGGGCCGCGATTTCGAAAAAAAATCAAAATGGCGGTGGGTCGATATGCCAGCTCCCATACAAAAAAGTTCAAACCCCTTTTATTCGAAAGACGTGTTATTTTAATTTCAAATTCAGTCATTTGTTTTTTGATAGTTTTTTGTTTTTGTGACATTGTGGTAGTTTTTGGCGCCATGGACAAACTGCAAATTCGTACAATTTTCGAATATGAGTTCATACGTAGAAATACCGCTGCGCAAACAACACGAAACATTAACGACGTGTACGGGCTTAACACTGCTTGCATAAACACGGTCCATTACTGGTTCAATCGTTTTTAATCTGGAAATTTTGAGTCGAAGAACGAGCCTCGCGGTTGGCCGGTAAACATTGTCGACAACGACGAATTGAAGGCGATAGTGGAAGCAGATCCAACTCAATCTAAGGCTGAGCTTACTGCAGGCCTTGGAGTTAGTGTCAAAACACCATTGAGGCACTTGCGTCAAATTGGATAAAAAATCTAGATAAGTGCGTGCCACGCGAACTAAGCGACCAACAGTGAGATTTATAGCACTACTGAATCGGCATAGAAACGATGAAATTCTTAATCAAATTGTTACCTGCGATGAAAAGTGGATCCTGTACGACAACCGTAAGCGTTCGTCTCAGTGGGTGGACCCGGGTACATCACCTAATCAGTGCGCTACAAAAAAGATTACTCATAGGAAGATGATGGTGACTGTCTGGTGGACCAGTGCCGGACTTGTACACCACAGCTTCTTACCGAATGGCACAACAGTGACGGCAGATGTCTATTGCCAAGAATTGCAAACAATGATCAACAACCAAGACTAGTCGTTCTTCCCCATTGCTTCTCCACGACAACGCGCGAGCTCACACTTCACGAAAGACCATCGCAAAGCTACAAGAGTTACAGCTGGAAGCTCTCCGTCACCCACCGTACTCACCGGACGTTGCCCCAACAGATTTCTACTTTTTTCAAAATTTTGACATTTTTTTAAGTGGTAAAAAATTCGACTCCCGAGAGGCAGTACAAAACGCTTTCGCTAACTTCATCGCCTCCCGTCCGGCAGACTTCTACAGTAAAGGGATAAACAAACTGCCATCAAAATGGCAAAATTGTATAGATCATTTGGGCCAGTACTTTGATTAGCTGAAATAACAAAAATTACCAAAATTTTTATATTTTAAAATTCTCATACAAATCTCCAATTTCATAGGTAAAGACCTAATATTAGGTAGTTTCCAGGTATCTCCAGCAAATGGTGTGTTAAAAGAAATCGTGTCAGTGTGTGAACGCGATTCATTAGTATTAAACTATTAACACTCCCAATTCCTATAGGTATAAATATTAGGAGGGTATACCACTACCTAATTACTGCCAGTTTCAACTGGCTGGCAATTACATTACATAGACTAGCACGAATCGGGTAACCTAGGACATTCACGATTGACCCACGTTTTAGACTAACCACAGATTGAAGTCTCGTTTAGGTACCTACATAAATGTAGAAATTCGTAATAAATACCAACCTCAGGTTCCATGTCGACTAAAAGCCTCCATAACGGTTTGTTTTCTAGGCGGGCCCATAGATCCCACAGGGAGTTCAGTATGGCAGCCGCCGCCAAGTGAGCTACGCCTTTCTCAGGTCCAATCTGAAATTATACACAAGAATATTAAAGAAGGCCCGGACATCACCAAAGGAGTTTTGGAGCCCGGAGGTGGGCTGCGCTGGACGGGTCGTGAAACTCGTGCGTAGCAGTTCTCGCGGCCGATTCGCCAAGGCGACAGAAAGCACACGGCGGTGTTTTTAGTGGGAGCAAGCAGCAAGCCCCACATAACGAAGGCGTCTTCCCAAACGGTATGCGTTAGGCATATTTCTTCGTGAGCCACTGGGTTTTCTTTGGAACAAACGGGAGAGTGTATTTGTGCCCGGTTCAAGGCAATAGACTCGCCACCATTACATAATACCAGACTCAACAAAACGAATTGTTTGTAGTAGGTACGAAGATCTCTCTCCGTTGATTGTGTACAATGAGATAGAACAGTCATCGTGCTTATGAAATGGCATAAAGGTTAAAGATAAATAGATAAAAATTAGCTTACCCATCTCATTTGAGAGTCGTTGGTAATGGTTCGCCAAAACCCAGAGAAGTCAGCGAAGATATCAGCCGCATTCTTCCCGATGATGAACTTCTTCATCGACCTGATGGTAAGGACGATGATCTCGGTGCCCCGGCCACAGGTGAAGGTCAGGCCGAAGCCTTGCTTGCCGTTTCCGGTGGTAGTCGTCACGTAGGCACATGAGTAGTTCGGATCAGTGTGCTGGAATCATTCAATCATGGATGATATACCTAATTATATAAATAATAGAGATAAAATCAGAGAGTGCTCATTATTTTATTTACTACTTGAATCTATAGTTCTTCTTCTACTAGAATCTTTAAGTACTTGAATCTATATAAATAAAAAGAGAAGTCCTGACTGACTGACTCATCAACGCCCAGCCCAAACTCTTGGACCTAGAAAGCTGAAATTTTGCACAGAGGTTCCCTTTATAGTGTAGACAAGGAATAAGGAAGGATTTTTCGAAATTCAACCCCTAAGGGATTTAAATAGGGGATGAAAGTTTGTATGGAAAATCGTCATTTTCACGCGGGCGAAGCCGCTGGCAAAAGCTAGTTAATAATAAATGAATAGTAGTGAATGTTAAACTACACTAAGAAAATTATGTGAATTCTAGATTCAGCGTTTTACTAAGAACTGAATTGACTAGATACTGGATCGATTGTTATAAGCTCTTCTAAATCATGAATGTAGTCATTATAATTTCGCTCATCATCTGCCTAGCCTTTCCTGGAAAGACTAGGCCTAACCTAACCTAGTTGAGAAATGACCGGTTGTTTTATTACAATAAAATTAAATTATGCATGTAATTATTAGCAAACTATTCATGCGGGTAGTACCTACATAGACAAACTGACTATGTACTGAACAAATAATAATACAATGTAGGTAGGTACCTACACTCTTTCCCTACTTTCATTAAAAACACCACGTGAATAAATTCAAGGCGGTTGCGGTTCAAGGTGGCGGTGTGCTAAGGCGGTTATTGCATTATTTGAGTACGGTTTTATTTGAGGAAAATATAAAAATTTCACAGTAGTCATACCACAGATTACAGATACTACACTCCATGTACTTACGCGCGCTAACTACCTACCGGGCGCCGGTCTATCGTAGCCCAATTGGCAGTGGGTTGTCAACAGCCGCGCGGCGCGTATACGCATAATTATTATAATATTTCGGTCGACTTGAGTTTTCAAATCTTAAGAAATGGCTACTTCTGGTGCATTGTGTGCAGTGGATGGATGTAGATCCAGCAAGAGAAGAGATAAAAATTTATCTTTTTTCGGTTTTCCTCGTGATACAGAAATGTAAGTTTTATTTTGTTACTAGTGACCCGCCCCGGCTTCGCACGGGTGCAAAAATGGTATTAAAACCTTCCTCTTGAATCACTCTATCTATTAAAAAAACCCGCATCATAATCCGTTGCGTAGTTTTAAAGATTTAAGCATACAAAGGGACATAGGGACAGAGAAAGCGACTTTGTTTTATACTATGTAGTGATAGTGATGAAAAAATGTACTTAGGTACCTACAATTGTTTAATTAAATGATAAATGTTGTTTATTTTATAAATAGGTTTAAATTACAAACACTTTTACAAGCCACTAAAACTTCGGTCGTTTATAAAATAGTTGTAGGTAGGTACTTACATTTTTTCATCGACGATGTTTCGTTTCGAATTCGATGTTTTTAATTAAATATACCCACGAAACAGGAGAAATTCCTAGCGTAGGACAATGTTTTAAAAAAGACAATATTTTCTTTCTTTTTACAAGATTATATTTAATTTCACTTGTTCCGTTGTCTGTCTGTAGTAAAATCTTGCTAATTTTTAACTGCCCGGCTTCCGATTGAGCGGATGCAATCGTAAGAGTAGGTATATGAATATCGCGTGACAATGCATTATTATGATGACATGGAGCTCATCTAATGATGGTCATAGAAACAGTATGCTGTTAGAATAAACTTCTAATCAGCTTGCACTACAAAGCGGTTGTTACGTCTTTCGCTGCGGCCGAATAGTGCGAAATTAGTGGTATTTTGCGATTACAAAAAAACTATTGATTAGACTAAAAAAGTAAAAAATTATGATTTTAGTATGCTGCTTGTAGAATTAATTGACAAAAAAAAACAGAACGATGACATGTTTTTTAGTATGGTTTTTACACGTTAAAAGATTTTTTTAGAGGTATCTCCGTGTTCTTTTCTATCGAGCAAAGTTAGTTGTATTATGTTTTCACATCACAATGTTACTAGCATATATCCTGAAGAATATCACATATTTTTCTGATTTTGTTTACTGCAGTGAATCATATACTTTTACGCAATAGGAAACTTGCGTTTTAATTACGTCTGTTAGCCGCTTAACCTTGAAATATAAATAAATACGAAATTATTTGCTTCGAATACACGATATAATGAATTATCACTATATTTTATGTTGATACTAGTGTTTCCAAGACCATATTTCAATGAAAAGGAGTCAAATTCATATTTTCAATTCGCTCATTCAATGACGACGACGAAATCTTTGTTATGATATTTTGTTGGCTCGAAAACTAATTTTGGGATATGAATTGCCAAGCAAATTATTATCTACAAAGTTGCAATAGGGACTTATAAACTAATAAACATTTACTTACCAACGTTTCACAAACAAAATCATACACAAAACACAAAAACACTACGACACCCACACTTTACCACACCGTTTTTTGCATCAACTGTCAAACGTCACTATGGCACCTCTCAATATTTTTTTAAAAGTGTTCCAGCCCCCATATTGCGTATCTTTTTAACGTCAGTGGCTATCAGAAATGTCCATAGATTAACTGTAAATTGGTTATGGTTTGGTACATTTTTTTCTTAAAAACTCACCATTTGACAGTTATTTGATAGACATTATAAGTTATCCACTGTCATTAAAAGATACACAATAGCCCTGCAGGTTTATGTTTAGTAATTTATTGGTGCCATACGCAGCTCTAGCTAGTTACCCTTTGGCACAAATTTTGCCAGACAATTTAGAGCCATATTTTAGGTAAAAATAAGGTTTGAATTTGCTGCGCCCGACTGGAACGACGTCGTTCCAGCGGGTCTCAACGGAATTTTCTTAGTGGAACGACGTCGTTCCAGTCGGGCCTGAACGGTTAACAGAATTGCAATTCGTTTTTATTTATATCGATTTCGTTTTACACTTATTTTTTAAACCAATTATATATTCTGATACATTAAAAAACTTGTTTTATTTCATAAAGTATACTACAAATTCCTACTGACATCTTTGTCGACAGAGGCAGCCCTGGCAATTCACAATATCCACGCGGCGCGCGGCGGCGCGCATCTACAAAGCAAAACTCACTTTAAGTTTGTAAGGTTAGGTGCATTTTCGTTCGCAGCGTCTATCGACTTGAAAGTGTAGGCTATTAAAGCGGTAGGCATTGAACATTTTGTATTCAGTGTAGTATCTGGTAATCTGTGGTCATACTAACAAAGTTGATTTACTGATAAGTACTGAATTAAAATAAGTAGTTACCTATTGTTCTAAATAACACTAGTTTGAATACTTAAGTTCTAAGAAATACTAATTTGAATCTAAAACAAATGCAATACGGCCAGATTTGCATAATTATAATCAATTAAATGGATACATAGGTAGGTAATCCTAATACTTAGGTACCTACTTCCGGTAGTTCTCGTGACCAAATAAAAAGTTCTTGACTTACCAACGCATCAGAGCCGTGGGCGCCCAGTGATGTAGGGAACCTTACGTCTTTGACGTCTATAGAGACTATCTCCAAGCCGCTTCGGTTAGGCACCGGCATTTTGTACAAGCGTAGCTACCGACGATCGTCGACTGCGTGCGGATAACCCCGACGTTGTTTTGCTGTCGTTATCACCCGTTTATGTTGTTTTCGTTGAGATAAATAATGGCGTAAATGTTTATTTTAGACTTTTCTTCAGTTTTAAACCGTAAGTGTAACCACAAAAGGTAGAAAATAAGTGCTCTTTCATATTGATAATTATCCAATACTATAATGCTTGATTGCATAACATTATTACTATCTTCCGAAAGATACAGATTCCAATTTGGGATGTAAACTGATAAAAATGATTTTTTATTCCTATAGGTATACTTAATTTATATTTTTACTAAGCCATTTGAGTAAATAGCTCTTTAGTTTAAAGTTACCAACATTTCGATTAATGTAAGTTACCGCTATTTCATGATGCATGATGATGAATAGTAATATTCAACTAAAATTGATAATAGCTCTATCAATTATGAGCTAATTAAAGACCTTGTCCTATCCTCTTTGGATGTCGACAACAGCGCCACCTACCAGGTCCAATAGTAAACGAAAAGCATCAAAATCGGTCCAGTCGTTTAATAGTTCAGTGGCTTATACACGCCCAGAAGTATTATAATATAAAGATACCTTCCTCAACCCCTCAATCTCTTTAGTATTATAATTATAATCGCATAGCTCATATTGTGTGTGTGAGTACCTACTATGTTATATGTACTAGAAGGCTATCGTTCACTGGAAACCTATGTATTTTCTTGATTTGGATGTGCCCTGCCTGGCCATTGGGAGTATGTCATGCTCACTCAAATGTCTCGCTGCGCTTATGGTGGCGTGTGTTGGATCATTTAGTTCCACAAATGTGGTTTCAACATGATCGTGTTGAATGGTGCTGATCCATGCGTCATGTTTTTGAACGGGCGCTATCAGTCGTGACTCGTGACCCAGTCACGTAACCAGTCATAACGAAGGTTTTGTAACAATATTCTGATTTAAAAGAGCGTCCATGAATTTTCTTGCCCGTTCTTCTATCTGCCCTTTGGAATGGGCCACTACAGTACATTCATAATTATTATGACTTGTGATTGGGACTGTAGCTTCTTTTAATTTTGTATATGTTTTGAACATTCAAAAGTGCCTGTAACTGGCCTACTTGAAATAAATGCTTTGATTTTTACCCTAGCTACAACCTCACTTACGATTTACTAAAAGTTGTCCAAACTGGAGTAAGAAACTTCGATCAATAATAGTACTAGATTAAGAGTTTGTATGATGCTGTTTTGGTGATATTGGGCGATCTAGATCTCGGTATATATATGACCTAAGAATTCAGTATTTGGACACCATTAAACTTGGACTTATAATCTTTAAATCTGTACAAGCGAAAACACGATTGGATGAAAAAACCTCGATAGAAAAAAAATACTAAAACAACTCGTTTTGCACTTATTTAGAGTTGGATCTCTGAAACCTTAAGGAATTTAGTGACGATTTTTACATAATAGATAGGTAACTATATTATCTCAAATCGTGCACATTTTTTTTTTTAATTTTCTACGTGGTTTTCTTGTAATTAGCATTCCTGTGATTGGCGCTTACGTTATTTTATTCTAAGCGAGCGCACATTCTTTCTGTCTCACGTTTGGAGCGCGGTAGTAATAGCGCTATCCTTTTCAATTTGTTCAATAGGGACATTCAGTCTGCTGCGGCAGTTGTTGCGAGGCGAACCTATGTTTGGCGACATTACAGACAGCGGACTACTTTCTACGCAATTATTTTGAATTATTTTGTTTAGTTATTTTGTTTGTTTTTGTTTTGTTTTATTTGTGTATTAAAAAACAAAGAATATATTCTTTGTTTTTTAATTTTAATGTAGCCTATAACACTCGCGCCATCAAGAAAAGAAACCCGCTCAGAAGCTTACAAAACGTTCATACAAATCAAACGCCGAACATAGTAAGAGTAATTTTAGTAATAAGTACTAAATATTTCTAAAACTATTAAATATAGAAATATCTTACTACCCATGAGTTATCAGTTCGAATACGCTCAGTTTTTTCGAACACTTTTACAACTGCTAAAACAGCTTGTTTGGTAGAGGGATGGACTGCCATACAGCAGTGCCCTGGTTCGAACCCCATGTCTAATTTTTATTTTTGTGACATTGTATTTTCTTTATAATCAAAGTACTGTGATGTAGATAATATTTATCAAATACTTTTTTGAATACTAAATAAAAAGTTACATTATAAATATTCTTACAGGAAAAAGAAAGCTATTTTCAATGCGTAAGTATCGTAGACACCTTGGCTTGTTTAGATTGGGGCAGACTAGTTGGCCGACTACTCGGCACATCCTTATAAAAATGGAAAAAAAATTATGGTAATGATGTTATTTTTTTAGGAGTATCATAGATTCTCGCCTCGAAATGTAATGTTACCATACTACAGCGTAGTAAGGACAGTCCGGATTAGAGTTTCAAATAAAATTACTTGAGAGATGATATCTTCGATCAATAATAGTACTAGATTAAGCATCAGGAACAAAACTAAGTCGCTCAAGTGGCCACGTTTGCACACACGTAAACATCTACATAACATCTTAGAAAAAAGTTCAATATTATTGGGGGGTTATGTTGCTCGCGTCCGTAGGATTTACCATCTTGTCCTAGCAAGACCCACCCTACACGTGCCCTCCGGGTGGTGCTAAATGAGCAACAACGCCGAGCAACAGGCGGCGGTTGAATAACCTGTCTCCAGGCTTCCACAAGCCTAGAGGGACTAAATCCCCTCTGAAAGCGTGGATATGATGCCTTGGGAAAGTATCATGATTACACTCCCAACCCTTAATATGAAAATGTCCAATAAAGAGATTATGATATCGTGCGATCCGGCTGAACCCCGGCGCTCACAGGTACCCGGGCCTGTGAGTGTGAAATTGACTACCGAAGACCTCACAGGGGTAGGCGACCAGGCCCCTGTGCCGGTAAATACTACTGGCAGCAAAACAAAAGTATTTGTGCAACAAGCATTCCACCCCAGCTTGTTTATAGCAAGACCAAGATCCAATTCAGTGGGAAGCAGCACCACGGCTCCAGCCCCACCTGAAGGTAATATAAATAAAGGAGCAACAGTCAGCTTTGCAACTGACAAACACCAACCACCACCACCTCCATGGCAAAGAGTGCCTGTTGAAAGGAACAAAAAGAGGAAGATTTCTACTAGCCCAACTGTAGGAATAACTAAAACCTCAAATCGCTTCTCAGGACTACCTATTGATATTACTGATGAAATGCCTCTGAAACCCAGCAAACCACCACCTATTGTATTATATGGAGTTGAAGACCTGAATAAATTAACCGAACTACTGGAAACAGCAGCACAAAAGGACCAGTTTACCTACAAAATTGTCGGCAAAAATCAACTCCGAATAATAAGTGCAGACACAGAGGTCTATAAAACTTTGATTGGCCTTGTGAGGAGTAATGGACTAATTGGCCATACCTTTAACAGGAAGGATAACAGGCCGTGTAGAATAGTTATTAAAAATTTACACCCATCTACACCCCTAAACACCATCAAAGAAGAAATAGAGGCTACAGGAAATATAGTTACAGGCGAGATTATAAATGCAAGATTTGGCCCTGAAAAGAAGCCCACCTCAACCTTCTTCGTTAATCTAGAGGCAGGTCCTAATAACAAAGCAATTAAACAGCTGAGATATATCTACCACCAAGCAATCCTCATAGAAGACCCGAAAAAAAGGAAGACAATAGTCCAATGTCACAGGTGCCAGCAGTACGGACACACTAAAAACTACTGTATGCGGCCATACAGATGTGTTAAATGTGGACAGTCCCACAACACATCAGATTGTCAGAAACAAGACCGTAAAGCCCCGGCAACCTGCGCATTGTGTAATGGCCCGCACCCAGCTAACTACAAAGGTTGTCAAGTTTATACAGAGATTCTAACTAGAAGGAGAACAAAATTCACAGATAAAGTATCACAACCTAATACATCTCGTTTTAACCATCAAGATAAAGAGCCTAAACACACCTATCTCAAAGACGAAAGATCCTACGCTGAAACCCTACAAGGTGAGATTCGAGACGGCACCTCAACTGAAAAGAATCCAAAAGTTCAAATCACAACACAAAACCAGACAATGGAACAATTACTTTTAAAACAAAATGAAAAATTCGAAATTATCCTACAACAAATGGGTACTCTGATGAGCCTCATAGCCAAACTTGTTGACAAGTTATCCAAATGACCACTCTACGCATAGCAACATGGAACGTAAATGGGCTTGCCCCAAATAAAGACGAAGTGGAACTACTAATGGTGACGCAGAAACTAGACATATTACTCATATCTGAAGCACACTGCTCTGCCAAAACATCTGTAAAGTTTGACAATTACCAATGTTACACCACGCACCATCCTGACGGAACAGGGCATGCTGGTACTGCTGTGGTCATAAAGAAAACCATCAAACATCATCAGATGCCAGATTTCAAAACTGAACACATTCAGGCGACGTCAATCTCTGTTGAAGACAAATCTGGAAACTTCACCATGACTGCAGTTTACTGCCCACCCAAACATAAAATCTCAGAAGCTTTGTTTTCCCACTTCTTTCAAACACTCGGCAATCGGTATGTTGTTGGAGGAGACTGGAATGCTAAGCATACTTACTGGGGATCGAGGCTCACTACAACCAGAGGCCGACAGTTAAAACAAAGCATTGATATGAACAACCTTATATCCATGTCCTCTTGTGAGCCAACATATTGGCCAAGTGACACCAACAAAATACCCGACCTTTTGGACTTCTTCGTAATCAAGGGCATACCAAACAATTACCTAAAAACAGAATCCTGCTATGACGGCTCGTCTGACCACACACCAGTCCTACTGACAATAAGCACAAATGTCATAGAAGTAACAACCCCAGAAACCCTATATAACAAGCATACCGACTGGAACCACTTTAGAGAGTATATAAACAAAAATATAGAATTGAAAGTAGCTCTTAAAACTAGTGACGATGTGGAGGATTCAGCAAAATATATAACTTCACTAATACAGATGGCTTGCTGGGTCAGTACACCTGAAAACAACCAATGTAAAAGCAAGACTACTAACTATCCACTAGAAATAAAATCGGCACTGCTAGAAAAGAGACGACTACGCAGAGTGTGGCATCTAACCAGTCTAGGAAGAGATAAAACGAACTTCAATAGAGCCGCTGAAGATCTGAAAGGCAAATTAAAAGAATGGCGTGATAGCACATTACAGATACAACTGGAATCATTGTCTGCTACAGAGGCAACAAATTACTCCTTGTGGAAGTTCACCAAACACTGCAGAAGACCCCAGGTTGCAAAGCCTCCTTTGAAGCATGATTCCGGCTGGGCAAGAACCCCACAAGAGAAAGCAACAGTATTCGCAGAACACCTCTCCAAAGTCTTTGTCCCAAATGATACAGTTGACAAAGAATTTGATAAAAAAGTGGAACTAATCCTTAAACAAGATTATCAAATGACTTTACCAACGAAACCCGTAACTGCACGAGAGGTCTGGAGAGTGTCAGTGGGGCTCAAAGATAAAAAAGCGCCTGGATTTGACTTAATTACAAAGGAAGTCATAAAACAACTACCTAAGAAAGCATTTATCTTCTTGACTAAGCTATATAATGGGATCCTTAGAGTGCAATACTTTCCAAAATTGTGGAAAGTATCACAAATTACAATGGTATACAAAGATGGCAAACCACCCAATGAAGTCAGTTCGTACAGACCTATTAGCTTACTCCCAATAATATCAAAGATCTTCGAAAAGCTATTACTACGAAGAATACTCCCTCTCCTAGAAGAAAAACACGTCATACCAGCTCACCAATTTGGCTTTAGACAGCAACACTCTACAGTGGAGCAGGTCCACAGAGTATACGAAAGAGTAAGAAAAACTCTTGAAGAAAAAGAATACTGCTCTGCTGTATTCTTGGATATTAAGCAAGCCTTTGACAGAGTGTGGCATGATGGCCTTCTATGCAAACTTAAAAATTACCTCCCACACAGCTATCATCAAATCCTGGCTTCATACCTAACAGAACGACTGTTCCAGGTTAAGGAAGGAGATAAAGTGTCAGAATTCTCGGAGATACGCGCTGGTGTTCCTCAGGGCTCTGTTCTGGGTCCTGTGCTGTATACCATATTCACAGCTGACCTACCTGAAGCAGATAATACTACAATCGCAACGTTCGCGGACGATACCGCCATCCTTGCTAGCGACAAAGATCCGAACACTGCCTCAAAGTTCCTGCAGAATGCATTAAATAAAACAACCAAGTGGCTACAGGACTGGCGAATCAAAGCGAATGCCTCAAAATCTCTCCACGTCACCTTCTCTCTACGAAAAGGCAACTGCCCACCTGTCCAATTGGAAGATACCACATTACCACACCAGAACAGTGTCCGATATCTTGGGCTACATCTCGATCGGCGCCTGACATGGAACCAACATGTGAAAAAAAAGAGAGATGAACTTAACATCCGCTTCAAGCGCCTATACTGGCTTCTGGGTCGTAACAGCAAATTGTCCATGGATAACAAGCTACTCATTTACAAAGTAATCCTGAAACCAATATGGATGTACGGCGTCCAACTTTGGGGTAGCGCCAGCAATTCAACCATCTCATGCTTGCAGAGAATGCAAAATATAATACTGCGAACAATCAGCAACGTCCCATGGTATATCACTAACCAGGAGATTCATGAACATCTGAAAATGCCCACAATAAAGGAAGAAATCCTAAACGTCACCTCAAAATACCGGGAGAAGCTAGTGAAACATCCCAATACATTAGCAACACAGCTTACGATACGTAGCTACATAAAACGCCTCAAGCGGAAGGACATCATTTAGAATAAATGAATAGACGATGAGGAGACGCCCTCACTGGGGGGCGCACTCTAACCGACATATCGCACTCACCTAATTTGCTTATAGTGCCCAGCACTGATCGCAGATACAAAAAGAAGAAAAAAAAAAAAAAAAATATTATTTACAACTTCAGATGATTATAAACCTTAACACTTTAACATAACGTTTAATTATCATTGTAAAGTATATTTATTTAAGCCCTTTCATCGGAGAAAGATTAGAAGCAAAACATTTTAAATGTCGCTCCAAAGTAAAAAGTCATCAGTACAAAAATATTCATTCTAAAATGAAACTTAAATTCTAAGCAATACGGTTAAAAGCATTTTGTGTACAATGTCGTGCTTATTCTATTGCGGAACTAGCGTTCCCCGTTCAAGGACATGATACAATAGTTGGTGCGTTGTAGCAAACATTGGCCAAACAATTATAATATTCGCTGATTTAATTATATTTACAGTTTAATTATGTTTAAATATTATGAAAAAGCACATAATGATATTAAATTACCGAAAAATAGATATTCCTTCCAAAACCTTGGTGTTACGGTGGTTATTTACGCAGTTTTTGAACGCATACTGCGGTATTTTGACGTCTTAATGTTGGCTATGATTGGACCATACTAATTTGAAATAAGGCCACAAATACGTTTGTGGTCTTATATTTCGGGCCGTTTTTGAAGCGCTTACCGGGAATCTAGTACATTATTGATCGAAGGATGATATTGACATAGTTGTAGCACAGTATAAATATGGACAGTACCGAAACTAAGCCTAGTTGATACGATAACATTGAAGCCATAGGGTTGTCCCTTTCAATGTTGATGATATTGTTTCTTTTTTCTTAAATATTTTTATTCTGTTGTGATCAATGAATCGAATTGAAATTAAATAACTAGCTTACTACAACTAGTAATGTGCATAAATAATTAACATAATTTATTAATATTAAGAACGAATATATTATTAAGTATATTGTTTTAAATTATTATTATCAATGAACTTTCCTTCATATCTTACTACACAGTTTTAGACTAATTAAATGTTATTTAATGTTATTATTACGTAAAGTTGGACCAGTGTAATTTTTTTTTTTTTGTGATAAGTTATTCTCACTTAAATATCACGGGGGTGGCAGAGGGGAGTAAAAATTTTGGTCCTTTTTTGTCTAGGATGCTCCGTTTTCGAGATATTTCAATTTTTTATTTTTTTACAGAAACTTTGAACGCCCATAACTCTGAAACGGTGCATCGTAGGACCGCAGCGCGCCACCGCTTGCTACGTTGTTATACGTATTATAATAATATTACCCCGTTCTGGCCCCGTTGGTATTCGTTGGGCGTGTTGTTGAGTTAGACTGCTAGACATTATAATGATAACACGTAGGCAGCGTCGGTATAACAAACAAATAAAAATTCATTATGATCGATCACAAGGACATAATAGGTATTATTCGATACCTATCTATATATCATAATAGGTATTATTCGATACCAACTATAATATAATACATATTTGTAATGTACTCGCCAAGACCTTTTATTTGATACCAAACTTGCTATGATTATCTCAATTTAATATTTTTTGAGGTAAGTTTTTGACATTTAAATTCTGTCATAAAAAGAATTTATAAAATTTATATAGCCTATGTCACCCGGGCTATTCTTACGAATCTATTGACACCTAATTTATTAAAATCCGTTCAGTAGTTTAGGCGCTACGGTGGAACATACATACATACATAGACTGCCAAAATCATTACCCTTCCTTTTGGCTTCGCCATAGTCGGGTAAAAATAAGACAAGTACACACGGCTACACATCAAGCTATACAAAACCAGTATAATCTGATCGTTCATTGTGCGAAAAGATCTAGTAAAATGAGGCCAAGATTAACTGGTTTTGTATAGCTTGATGTGTAGCCGTGTGTACGTACAGCCTGTCTATAAAGTCATGAAAATAAATGAGGGCGCTGCGGTCGTGCAGACTCGTGCACATAGCAACCCTGTATAGTGTGACTAAAATGGTTTTGATACTGGCACATTATTTTGTACTAGAAGCAAACCTGGTTTTAATTAAAATCAGGTTTGCTTCATAATGTTATCTTATTAAAAAAATACCAGCCCATTACTGTCTCACTACTGGGCAAAGACCTCTTCTCAACAGAGAAGGCACGATCACTGATCACCACGCATGCTCAAGACGGGTTGGCGATTTCAGACTTATAATAATTACAAGTCCAGATTTCTTCACGATGTTTTCCTTCCGACCTTCATTGAAATAAAAATGAGTAAATAAAAGAAAAATGTTCGCACATATTTTTTATTATTGTTATGTTTTAACTTTTATACCACTGTATGCCCATTTTCTCTAGCCCGTTTTGCTGCAATATGTTGTTCGATTAGAGCCTTTCTGTTATTTTGACACTTCTTGTAAGAAAATCCAATCGATTTCAAAATTTTACGCAGAACTTCTAGGCTACATTTAAAATCCAGATCTGTTTTAGCGTTTTATGTTGAAGTCATCCATTTCTTTATTAGGACGGCCTGATCTGTGTTTGCCTTCATCTACAATACGCTTCACTGTACTCTTAGATTTTCCTGAAAGAAACATTTAAAAAAAGATGTAAGTAATATCTAACAGAAAATAGATCGCACTATTTTTATTTCAAACATGTTAAAACTTATTCATATTTAAAATCACCGGTAAATTTGATTACCCAAAAGTATCAAAAGTTAACGTCGCACTACATTATGAGCTACTTACATTTGCAATCTAACCTATAAATGCGCAATGTAAACAATGCTTATTTTAGTCTTAAAATCGTATATTTAGTAAATTGGTGACTTCTGGTAGATAAAAAACAAACAATAACACGATTACATACCTGTTATAGCTGCTGTTCGATTATAAATATCATCCAAATTTGATAAAATTTGTCCAGCTTGGTGTTCTAACAAACATCGCTAATATACTTTGAAATAATTTCCTGAGCTCCACTCCTATTTGTTTTCCTAATACTTAACACGTTTCTTCGAAGTTTTGTCGACGTAGATTTGAAAAACATTAAAAAATGCTAAAGATATCAAGATAAATAACAAGTTGATGACAGCCGATGACATTTGATGTACTATGATTTAGTGTTACCCTACTTTTGAATAATCTTAGTTCCTCAAACATTAATTTCATGACTTTATAGACAGACTGTATTTAATATGACGAGTAGGATATATCGTGTTGTTTTTGGTTTTACGTATCCAGAGATAATTTTTTTTTAATTACCTGGAAACTTTGAAAGATAAGACTATAAAATAATAGATATATAGATAGAATACTCTTTATTATGTACACCAAATTACAAAAAAAAACAGTAGTAAAACATTTTACAAGGGGTGACACAATGGTAATTTCACTTACTAGTAGGTAGGCATATAATGTGTGTCTTTTTAATGGATAAGTATTTCTTTATATGTCCCGAAAAAAAACATGGGTTTTTAATTAAATCTATCAATCAAAAAACAACACGCATGTTTATTGAACACTTTCTATTCAATTCACAAAGTATTTTATTTGTTTTAAAAAGTATAATTATTTACGATCAGAAAACTAAATGGAAGCACAAAGTAGGCACATGTAATTAAAAATACTGGAGGCGGGCAGCCCTTTCGCATGTTTACGTACCGCGCGGCTGTAGGCATTTATTTCAAGGACACGGCCGAGTCACACTACCTACTGTACGATATTTATACTGTGCCAATGTACCTTAGATCTCCGCATCCAAGGTCAACTTTTTTTTGAAACTCTAATCCGGACTGTCCTTACTACGCTGTAGTATGGTTACATTACATTTCAATACTCAACTCGTCTCTGCATTTTCGAGGCGAGGATCTATGTTATTTGGTATACCTACTCCTAAAAAATAACATCATTTCCATAAAATAAAAGTATGTTATAGGGATGTGCCGAGTAGTCGGCCAACTAGTCTGCCCAAATCTAAACAAGCCAAGTTATGGTGTGTAGATACTTACGCATTGAAAATAGCTTTCTTTTACCTGTAAAAAATATTTATAATGTAACTTTTTATTTATTATTCAAAAAAGTATTTGATAAATATTATCTACATCACAGTACTTTGAATAAAAAGAAAATACAATGTCACAAAAATAAAAACTAGAGTTAAGATTCGATCCCGGGCCCTGTTGTATGCCAATCCATACCTCTACCAAACACGCTGTTGTAGCAGTTGTAATAGACTTCGAAAAAACTGAGCGTATTCGAACTGACAACCTCATGGGTAGTAAAATGTTTCTATAATTTATAGTTTTAGAAATAAATACATGTTATTATTAATTATTATTCTTATTTTTTTTACTTACTCGAATCAGCTGATAAGTAGTTTACTCAAACAAAATCGCTATCACCTCGCGTAGGTACCCGCCGCGTGACCGCGAGCAATACTGTGCGAGCGAGATAGAGAGTGAGATGGCGCGGCGCGCGGCGTGGGGAAGTGGGGGCGAAATAAGAATTTGAGCTGAGGTACTGTAGGCTCTTAAGCATCAGGTACAAAACCACAGAACATAAAATACACGTAGAAGTGGTATGTGACGAAATTTGTATCGGAACCAGTGTCGCCAAACCAACACAATCAAACCATTAATCATACAGTGCACTACAACTACACAATTTGTTTGATTGGTCGTTTCAATTTCAATCACAACTAGCGTAACTCACAGATTCTACATTTTAAAAATATACCTTCGTGGTATTACGATAGGATTTATTTTGCTTCACTCAGAAATAAAATACGACGTTTTGTAATCAGCTATCATACTAGAAATTATTGACTGGTAAATTCCGCTACTCGTCCATAGATGGCAGTATTTTCAATGGACACAATAATACACTTAAAAACTGCAGTAATAAGAATTATATTCGCGTCACAGGTCTATATTTTTTGCTACTCGGCCAAGGAAGCACACATTAAGCTTTTATCTATATTATCGATATCGATAGATAACCAAGTTATTTTGAAAAAAAGTTTGTAGTATTAAAACAAATAATTGTACCTAATAATAATTGTAAATAATACAACAAAATAAAAAACAATATTTTATTCATCATCATCATCATCAACAGCCTATTAATGTTCCCACTGCTGGGACACTGACCTCCTCTCTTTTTGAGAGGGATTATTTTATTACTTACATAAAACTATTTACAACAAACCCAAACAAATACTAACAGTGTTTTTCTATGAGAAAATTCTAAGGAGTTAACATAAAAATTATATTGACTTTTTACGCGACTGCGGATGCATGCGTCTTTGGGAAACCTAAAACATAATTATGATTAATGAATGATAGATAAAGAGAGATACTTTTTTTTTAAACTACTTCCAACTTAGAGCCAATTAAAATGTTGTAATCGTAATTATTACACTGCAGCAAAATACTATTTACTAGTGAACATTTTGGATTTCATTTAAACTAATATTATAAATGCGAAAGTTTCTCGATGTCTGTCGCGTTTTCACGCCAAAACTACCGATTGAATGAAATTTGGTACACAGATAGTCTAGACTCTAGACTATCTGTGTACCTCCAGACTATCTTTTTCCATGACCGACCCATAGTCACACTATACTACCACACCAGTGTGACTATGGTTAATTATATTTATCCGTAGTCACACCGGTGTGACTACGGCTGATCCGTAGTCACACTAGTATGACTATGGATAATTTAATCATTTAATTTAATGGCGTTTTCACGCCAAAACTACCGATTGAATGAAATTTGGTACACAGATAGTCTAGACTCTAGACTATCTGTGTACCTCTAGACTATCTTTTTCCATGACCGACCCATAGTCACACTATACTACCACACCAGTGTGACTATGGTTAATTATATTTATCCGTAGTCACACCGGTGTGACTACGGCTGAACCATAGTCACACCAGTATCGTAGGTTTTGGTCACGTCACTCATACATGCAACGCATGTACTCCATGACGCGCGCTCGCTTCGCTCGCATATTAAATAACACTAATATCTTCTGTCCCCGAAGTGCCGGGCCTCCGCCGGCCTCCTTCGTCGGCCTACGGCCCGGTGCCCATGCCGCCCATAAAGGATACTGTCGCGTGACGGTGATTCATCCACTTAGCGGACGACTAGCAACAGCCTATAATTTTGGTTATTCATCCGGGTGTGACTACGGATCAGGTTAAATTATCCGTAGTCACACCAGTGTGACTACGGATAAATAAAATTAACCATAGTCACACTGGTGTGGTAGTTTAGTGTGACTATGGGTCGGTCACTTCTTTTTCAGGCTCTACTAGACTCTAGAGCCTGAAAAAGGACATAGGCTACTTTTTAAGGTTGTGGAATCAGTATGCCTACAGGATTTAGAAAATACGGATGGTTCGGCGCGGATAGGTGCGTGATGCCATATACTATCTATCTTCTATCTATATATATAAAAATGTTTATGTTGGTTTGTGTACGCTTCAAAAACTCAAAAAGTTCTGCACCGATCGAGCTGAAATTTTAGAATTATATATAATCCGCATCAAGGATTGTTTTTACAGTATCCACGCGGGCGAATCCGCGGGCATCAGCTAGTTTCATATAAAGATTTATAAAATGCGATGACTGAGGCGATTGCGGCGCGGTCAGGTGCGCGTTCACCTTTGGTGCGAAAAAAGAGTTGAAAGGGAGGGATGAAGACATTACTTTTGGTCGCGATAACCGACATCGGTCGCGGTAACCGACATTCACACGGACGAAGCCGCGGGCATCAGCTAGTATCTTTATAATAATAATCACTTTTTTATTATGGTTTGGTGGTCTCTATGGTCCTTACATTCATACTTTATTTAAACAGGTATATTTTGGTGAAGATGCCAATCATACAAAAGAAAAACATAAATTGTCAATATTATTATGTCAGTTTTTACGTAAAATGTCAATGCAATTCTCAATCATTATTGAAAGTAAAAGTTTGATTCTATATTGCTACAAAACATTGAACTTTAATGTTGCACAGATACACCTCTCAAAATAAATTTTGTGTGATAATTAGGATCTTTGTATTAGAATGTTAAACAGTAAGTATAACATTGTTTTATTTTATCGATATCTATCGATCAAATCTGCAACCGATCTTAACCACATCACTAATTGAGTAGCATGGAACTTTCGAGAACAAAAAAGATCCTTGTTCAAAATATGACAATCGACATTCGATCTAAAATAAACTTTATTTCAATGGGAAAAGGTTGATTATAATTTTCTAATAATGTGACAGATTGTCACATTTTTAGAAAATATTAGAAAATTAATATTAACTACGATTTTATTAGAAAACAAATAAAATCGTATCTACCGATGATAGGAAACACCTCCGTTTTTAATTTTTTTTTTCTACTGTCATTTTTACGCTCCAAAATCGCACAATACGTGACAATACGGCATATTAATGCAAAAATTAAATTGTCGGGAGACTGGCGACTCGAAGCGATGTCAAAACACGACTAAGTCAAAAATCTGAGAGTTTGCAGTACACTGCAGAGCTATGACAGCCGTGCTACGCCTACTTTGCACTTCCACTGTTCTTTCTGTTCCGTGTACAAAACTAAGTCGCTCAAGTGGCCACGTTTGCACACACGTAAACATACACATCTTAGAAAAAAGTTGAATATTATTTACAACTTCAGATGATTATAAACCTTAACACTTAAACATAACGATTAATTATCATTGTAAAGTATATTTATTTAAGCCCTTTCATCGGAGAAAGATTAGAAGCAAAACATTTTAAATGTCGCTCCAAAGTAAAAAGTCATCAGTACAAAAATATTCATTCTAAAATGAAACTTAAAAGCTAAGCAATACGGTTAAAAGCATTTTGTGTACAATGTCGTGCTTGTTCTATTGCGGAACTAGCGTTCCCTGTTCAAGAACATGATACAATAGTTGGTGCGTTGTAGCAAACATTGGCCAAACAATTATAATATTCGCTGATTTAATTATATTTACAGTTTAATTATGTTTAAATATTATGAAAAAGCACATAATGATATTAAATTACCGAAAAATAGATATTCCTTCCAAAACCTTGGTGTTACGGTGGTTATTTACGCAGTTTTTGAACGCATACTGCGGTATTTTGACGTCTTAATGTTGGCTATGATTGGACCATACTAATTTGAAATAAGACCACAAATACGTTTGTGGTCTTATATTTCGGGCCGTTTTTGAAGCGCTTATCGGGAATCTAGTACATTATTGATCGAAGGTGAGAAAGCTTAAATTAAACAAAGAACTAAAACATATATAAAAATTATATTCATTCTTGTATTACAAACCTAAACACGTACATACATACATAATTATATTTATATTTTGCTTGTACGTAAATAAACACATCATATTACAATTCTGTGACTAGATCAAAAAATATTTGTAGTAGCTGATTTTTTCTTCAGTTATTTAGGGTATAAAAATCACATGAAACAGTCGTTGTATAGAAAACTACCAACAATTAAAAAATATATGCCATGTCCAGATCTAAAAAATCAGCCATTACTCATTAGAATTTATCAATTTTGTGATTTCAAGTAAATTAAAGAAATTAATAAATTAATTACATAAAGAGGCACTTCTGTTAGGTGTTTTATTATTAATCATATGCATTACATGCATGTTGAGCTTTAAATATATCACGCATTTGCTAGGGCTAATATAATGTTAATTTTGATTCCTCCCTAACACTTATCCTATTTGGTAAATTTAAGATAACAAATGTTGCCATGTGTGGAAATTCGTGTTTAGTGTGAACTTCACTTGTCACCTTAATATAACCCCATACATTGCACATTGTGATGTTCCTGTCCACTGATTTATGTAGACTTTTGTATTCACATCCCATTATTGAATGAATGTCTTACCATTCAATCAAAGTAGGTACGTAAACATATAATTCTTACACAAGTAATACATACTTGTAATTACATTAATTTAAAAAAAATCTTCGTCAAAAAATGTTCTAGGTTTAAATATGTATATCACTTGAACTTTCTACGTATAGCATATAAATCTTACACATGTAAAACATACTTGTATTTACATTTCAAAAATCTCAAAATCTAGGAATGTTTAATGTGGTTTGAGATTGTTTTTAAATCTCAAACTAAGGACCCAAGTTTACAAACCCTAGGCAAAGTTCAATTTCAATGTAATACAGTCAATCCGTTGCAACCTACGAACTAAATTCTGTCAAACTGTTGCCATCTACAATCGGTTGACTGTACATAAGTTTTAGCACATTTTCGTTCAGATAACTTATAATTTTAAAAGATACGAATATTTCTATCTACATCAAGAGAATACATGAAAAATTGAAATCTATGAAAAATACATTTATGCCAATGCTAGTACTAATCAAATTAAAACTAGTTATGTATACTTCTACAAGTAAAAGGGGGTCTAAAAAGGCCAAATTGAGCAAAATCAATTATTATCCATTTTCCAATAATTTTGCTATTTTACAAGGTATTTTGAGGAATTTCCCAAATACCCAGCAATCCCTATGTAAAACGATCCACAAATTATCAATTGCTTTAGTGTCAACTAGCAGATCCTTAAAAAGATAGTCTATGGCAAAATCTGAGCAAGATAAATTGCGTGATATGCATTGTATGCAGCTAAATTATTAAATCTCATTTACGTTCGTTTTACGATATGTATAATGATTCTTATTATTATTCTAATTAAGATTCTGCTAAAACGGCCTTTAAAGGCCCCCAAATCTTTCTAGATTTCAATTTTATTATCGTACCCAGTCCACTAAAATGATCACTTTTTACTCTTCTTATACATAACAGAGAGGTCTCTGACAATACTTCTCTCTCCCTCCTCCCATAGCAATGTGACGAGCCGGCCGAGAGTCCCATCGTCGTCATTAGTCACCCAGTCCAATAGTAGTTTGTAGCGGGCCTGTAAATCAATAAGAAATAATTGATATACCAATGTTTATTTTTTACAGCAAGAAGGTAAAATTGCAATGCACACTTCAGCAAAGTTAAAGTCATAATTATCTGATAAACGATTTCTCAGAAATGTTCATGTTCTATCAGGTACTTAATTTTATCAATACACAAGCAACCGGCCCCTGATTCGTACGATTTTTAAAACAAAATATAAAGATTTATTTGCTTTATTTTAAGTTTTGTAGGTAAGAATAATCTTAATATAATTATTAATCTTAATATAATTAAAATCGCGTGACATTATTATTTATTATTATCACTACATATTATAAAACAAAGTCCTCCGCTGCATCTGTCTGTCTGTTTGCGATAAACTCAAAAACTACTGTACCTATTTTCATACTGTTTTCACCAATGGATACAGTGGTTACATAACAAAACTAGCTGATGCCTGCGGCTTCGCCCGCGTGACTGTCAAGAACTGGATAAATTATATAGGTACTAAATCCTTCCTCGAGAAGCACTATAATATCCATTGGTGAAAACAGTATGAAAATCAGTGCAGTCGTTTTTGAGTTCATCGCGAACAAACAGACTTTGTTTTATATAATATGTAGTGATACAAACATTTCGGATTAAATTCTCTAAGTTATTGAGAATATCGCGTCAAAATTTATTTAAAAAAACAAACAACCAATTAGTTTGTTGTGTAAAATATTCAGTCTTATGATCCTCTTTTGGAAAGTAGATAGAAAAACTTTATATCTTGTCTTTAAAATAGCATGCATATTATTTGACGATAATTATAGTTTTGCGTCTCAATTATTACGTCAATCAAGTCAAGATACGATTATCAAAGTTTTATCAGTGACTACGACAATGTATGAGGAAAAAATTTCAAAATAATTAACTTGATTGATGCTCAATTGTCTGATTTCTTTGTCCTACTTTAGTTAGACTAACCTAAATCACAACCGATTAAAAGTAACATTAATAGCTTGTTTACATATTGTAATGACCTAGCTATATTGTTGCTGCTCCTGCAAAATTCCATATGTGCATGTTTCCCATGATAATTATTAAATAATTAATTGTCACACGATGAAGAAAAATAAGAATAAATACATGAATAAAGTGTAACTCAAAAATATGGCACCTTTTTATTATTGACATAGTCAATAAAGATAGTACATACCTCCGAGATATCGTAACCCGCTGCATTTATCTCAGCAGTTTCAATTCTTCCTTGAGTAAAGCCGAGTGCTCTAAAGATGGTGTGCCAGTTCTTTCCAAGGTTCTTTGATATGTAGTCCATGAAGTCGTGATCAGGCTGTAAAACATAAATGATTACTTACAATGAACTTGTAAACCAGTATTGTTTTATATATGTACCTATAATAACAAAGTAAATATGTATAATTATTATACATATTTACTTTGTAGGAAAAAGATGCCAGCTTGGCATTCAGAATAACTTAATTCTAGTACTAAAGGTGGTGTTACGAGCCCTGAATGTTCATTCTGGCAATAAAAGTGTTCACAATCTCATTCCAGCGAGACAATTTCAAATCACTAGTAAAATTGTATGTAAATTACTGGTATTTATGACAGGTTGAGAATTTGTTTAGAATTCAAACATAGTAAAAAACACAGAAATAGATGTTTGATGTCTAATTGTCATACATATATAGTTACAAGCACCAATATGTATACACTTACTGCCGCACTCAGAAAGCTTTAATGATTACTTAGGCCATCACTTAGTAAAGATTTTGACAGTTTTGTCATATAAAAGCATGTCAAATCTTTAAGTTGGCCGCGCCTTAGGTGGTGACAGGGGTGAGGGGGCGGGTTGCCTACAGCCCGCAATGCACAGGAGACTATAATTAGACAGTGATGACCAATCTCGAGATATCGTGAACAATAATTGTTCAATTTATTGAAAAGAATACTGAAATAAAAAAACAAAAACATGCCTAAGGCGCGGCCAACTAGTTCCGCGCGCACTATAAGTGATGGCTTAAGTAATCATTAAATATCTCTGAGTACCGCAGTTAGCAACATGTTATAAATTCATTTTATGTAACAGCACTCGTAATAAGTTATTCCCTTTACGACGTACTACACCGCGATTTTTAGATTAAAGAAAATGAATATTTTTAAAGAATTGCAACATTTGCATCTTACTTTCCAATAAGGAAGACATCATAACGTAGGTCATAATTATTATCTCAATGTTACATGTGAAATTTGCATTTGATCTTTGCCAAGTGTATGCATGTTATTGCTTGACTGTATTTTGATTTGTGGTTTCTTCAATCTCCATATCTAATTGTTATGTTTCCAAATTATTATATGTATTTTCAAAACTAAAGACAATCACCTTTGTCCTTGCTTCCATGAGCAGTCGGATAAAGTTGTCCTTCTCTATAACTTCCTCTTCATATTTTTTGTCTTTGCCTCTTTTAACATCTTCGGTCTTGGTGACTGGCCCAAAGTAGTAATCATTTCCCAGCCTGACCCCTTTAGCATTCACTATGTTGTACACATTCCCAGTAGCTGAAATAAAACATTGTGATATTAACATAACAACCCAAAGACCAGGAAGGGATTCAAAAACCATTGATCTCACATTGAATGAAACAAAAAATGATAAATGGATGACGTCATACTGCAATAAATTAGATGTTGTGTGATATTTGGGGTTTTCTATGAAAATATGTAGAATGGTAAATATCCTAGTCGTTTAAAATAACAGGTTTTTTAGTGCCAAATAACAGTAACATGTTTAATTTGTCAAGTAAGTCAAACTTAAATTTCATTGACAGTAAATTACTTAATTAATTCCATTTTACACAATAGATGTGGCAAGCATGCTGCATCTCTGAGCATACATTGAAAGATTGCACTGCTTATAATGGACCAATAATTACATGCATAACAAGTTGTGAATCATAAATCAATACCCACTTGTCTTGGTAAACATTAGAGGAACCACAATATGACGACCCACTGACCGAATAAAATTATATGAATAACACAGAATGTTGAAAGAAATTACCTTGAACATTTACTGAACTTGCACTCCCACGTTTTTCTTTTGAAAATTCTTCCTCATCGTCATCATCATCATCATCCTGTTTCTTTGATTTAAAAAATGTTGTCTTTTTAGTCTTCTTTTTAGATTTCTTTTCCTTTTTTATTTCGTCGTCAGATACTGATTCTATAATTATTTCTTCTTCTTGTTCTTCGTCAGGATGTTCAACATTCACATTATGTGCCTCTGGTGTAGCAGACTCTTCAGTAGCCCTTGGAGCTCTAGGTACTGCATCCGATTTCAACCCCAGCTTAAACTTCTCCAACATTTTGGAGAGTTTCAAGTTGATAGCAGACATTTTGTAAGTATTTAGGTATTGGAAATGTTTGTAGAAAAACACAAAGTCACAAACAGTCACAAAGAAGTTTCCATCAATATAAAAACATGTATGTTTTCAAACTGTCCACCACAATTGGAAATGTGTTGTTCTATATCGCAGTAATATTATTTAGTCACTTTTATCACTTGTTTACTTTTCTTTGTAATTTTATTATTTTAGTTTTGCCAACATGAACTGTCATGAACAGAATAGATGACAAATTGAAATATTTAGTGTTGCCAGATCTGAAATTCGGAATTTCTACAAAAAGCCATTAATAACAATAAAGCACTATTGATAGAGACCAACTCTTCAAAAAACGTCATGTAATGTAACCATTTGTTGTATTGCGTTATTTTAGAGCGGATTCGACCAAACTTGGATAAGTCTTATCCTGGGGATAAAATCACTAATTACTCTTGTTGTCATAGGTACTTGTCATTGTCAGTTCAGTTAGTGATTTTTATCCCCAAGTTTGGTCGAATCCGCCTCTAAGCAGTTACTGCCAATTGTGAAAATATTTGCGCGTGACACCAAGATTTCAAAAGTAAATAGCAAAATTAGGTTTTTCGTAAAGTCAAACTATGACATACTTACATGGATACGATAGACGGACTGTGTGAGATAATGATTAGAATAATGGAAGACATACACATGCAACAGCGATTCCAAATAAATTGGGGTAAAGTTAGGAGAACGATGATGATAAAATTGAACGGCAATAGATTAAGATTTGCAACTAGAATACAACCAACTATTGTGCCAAATTATGACACCTATTAATGACACTCCAAAAACTGCGTCTCGTTCAAAAACACCACTTTATCAGTAATTCATTCTAAATCCCTCCAAATTGTTTGTTATCTCAATTTATTAGAAAAGCCCACTAAACGTCTTTTCATCTTGATTTTGGAGTACATTTCCTGTTGACATACTTTCTTATCCTGTTTAATACTTCTACATATTTTTTATTACTACCCTACTTGCCCGCACGGGATCATACTACCGAGATAAAAACTATCATAATAATATGACTGTGATAATCCAGGTTAAAAACTATTTGTGTGCCAAATTTTATCCAAATCCGTTCGGTAATTTTTGCGTGAAAGGGTAAAAAACATTCATGCATTCTCACAAACTTTCACATTTATAATATTAGTAGGAAGTATTTATGTAGTTTATATAAAAAGTACACACAAAGTAAGAAATTCGATTATTTGATCCTTAAATTAATATGGCTAAATGTAGAAAATCTTTCAATCTGGCACCACTGTAGACGTCACTCATTGAATCCCACTGGTTCAGTGTCAAATTATGACAGCAATATTGTCGTCTCTTTCTGACGAGTAGAAAATGACTCACATAGATATGTATTTCCCCTAAAAATAACTGTAAATCCCCGGCAAGTTCCAATTTTATACAAATTAGGTAGATATGTGTCGCGTGTCCATAGTCGGAACTAAAGCTGTTGGTGTAGTCTGTAGTGTAATTAATAGTTAGCATAAAGTTGGTTTTAAATAAAAGTGTTGTACTTTGTAGATATTCTATCACACTTTTCTTTCTTCTATTGCCATGTTGAATGGAAATCCTCTTCATTGGCTAAAAAAACGTGTCACGTGAAGAGTAGACGAACTGTCTGGCAATGTGCCAAAATACTAGGTGGGACCTAGGAAACCATTGCGCTAGTGTTTCAGCCCCAAACGGCTCAAACATTTTATTTATTCGCGCCCTATGGCTATGGAACCCTAAAAACTGTAAAGCCGCGTGACTAAGGCGTTCCTGTGAGGCTCGTGGCTCTTCCTCACGGAGCCGTGCGTCCTAAGTGGGGACTCCGCTATTCGTGCCTGTTCGGCTGCGTCGCTCAGGCCTCGCTCACGGTTTAAGATAATGCCACCCAGACAGACGCACTAAAAAGAAGTATGCTCGTAACGAGCTGTTCTTTCTGTTCTTGCTAGCATGTCGCGCAATCCAACCTGCACTCTGTAAAATTATAATAGCAAATTAATTACATTACTAGTTGCTTATAATACCTTCATTCATAAAAAAATCTACAGGGGAATCATTTTGACTGCTCTAAAAAGTATGTCACCATGATAAAAGACGTGGATAAAACGTTCCATTTTTTAAACCCTGTTGAATTTGACATTTATTCTCAAAGTCAGCTCTCAAAATAATTCTTTTATCCACTTTCTTAGAATAAAAACTCACTATAAATACGATTTGTAAAATATGAATAATAAGGATAGTGATTCAAAGTTTTCCTTTCCGCTATCGATGTTTAATTTATTAAAATTGCAAATTTTTGAAGCCATTCATGCTAAAGGTCCCTGTGAAACGAACGAATGCCCACCAGCAGATCCTTGCCCACCAGAAAATCCTTGCCCACCGCCAAATCCATGTCCACCCAGAGAAGTAAATCCGTGTGATGATCAATGCGCTGGGGGTGATGCGCCTCCGATTAGAATATGCAAATGCAAAGCTCCTGATCCTTGCTCAGCCGGAGACCGAGGAAAAACTGGGGCTGGAGTAACAGGTTCCCGAGCGGGAAGGGACCCCTGTGCAAAAGACGAGCAACTGCCGGCAGGTTCAATCAATCCAGGGCTTCTGCGGCATATACATAATGCGGCAAGATATAGACTACCACAATGTTTTGAAGGAGGCTCTTTATCTGTGAAACAGACTGCAAATTGCAATTGGACGCTTGGACATTCTCTATCGTTTAGTTCGGTATCTCCTGGGGGTTATAAACTGTTACTGTCGTATACGGATAAGAGTAAGCCGACGGCGATGCCGTACTTCGTGATGGAAGCGGCACCGGGTGGTCAGGTCAGCTGTGAGATGCGTGTGGGCCCGACGAGTAACACGCGGGCGACGATCGTCGCACAGGTGGCCAACGCAGAGCTCTACAGTTTTGAGAGCATCATAGACGCATATTATAAAAGGTTTACAGCGTCAATTATTGCTGTGAATCGAGAGTTCATTGCACTTCATTTTCTTCAGGTAATTGTTTTGTGAATTTTTCGTTTGTGTAGTCTATTTTTAGGGTTCCGTAGTCAACTAGGAACCCTTATAATTTCGCCATGTCTGTCTGTCCGTCCTCGCTTAATCTCTGTGACCGTTAGCACTAGAAAGCTGAAATTTGGTACCAATATGTGTATCAATCACGCCGACAAAGTGGTAAAATAAAAATTGGAAAAAAAATGTTTTATTAGGGTCACGTGTGATTTTTTTTTAACTTCAACCCTAACGTGTGATATATTGTTGGAAAGGTATTTAAAAATGAATAGGGGTTTACTAAAATCGTTTTTTGATAGTGTCAATAATTTCGGAAATAATCGCTCCAAAAGTAAAAAACAATGTGTGTCCCCTCTCTAACTTTTGAACCATAAGTTTAGAAAATATGAAAAAAATCTGAAAAGTAGAAGTTTATAAGGACTTTCTAGGAAAATCATTTTGAACTTGAATGGAAACAACAGTTTTTGTACAAAAAAAGACAAAAAGTTGTACAAAATAATTTCTGGACTAAGTTTTTAGTATAAGTTTGTAGTAGTGTCGAGGTTTGATGGTGACGTGTCTGGCTCCCCGGTGGATAGATTATACTTTATTTTATTTTTCTCGTCTGTGAATGTTTTATTTCTATTTATTTTTGAAAATTAATTTATTCTCATGAATTTGATTATGTATGTGTTAGGATTTTAATTTATTTTATTTTTATTATTGTGATTTTATTGTATGAAATTTGTAAATAGTACTATGGATTTTTATCTGAATTAAACGTTTTAATAATAATCGTATGCAAGCATTTTTTTTTTAACTATGTCCACGGAACCCTTACACTGAGCGTGGCCCGACACGCTCTTGGCCGGTTTTTTATGTTATGGTCAGACAGACTCGAAGCTACAACGTCGCTTTTTTATGTTTTTCTAGTAGCTGTCGTAATGGTATAAGTATAGTTATAATCTTTTGACATTATGTAGGTACTAAATACCCCCAACGTAACGTTACCAGAATTGATACATTATACTTCTACCATACTTCGAACGAAGTGCTTACGATCGATTTCTTCGCAAGAGTGGATAGAAGCTAAACCTTTTGGTGAACAAGCAATGTGAAACTCGCATAAAGCTCCACGCAAACGGGTCCCTTTTCACAGTCACCGCCGGTGGCCGGTGACAAACAGTTAGCATGATTTTTAAAACGTTTTGTATGGAATCGCCGCACACGTGTAGCGAGTGGCGTCCACTCGCGGCTCAGTGTCCGCGACACGCCACTGGTGGCGTCCACTCGCGGCTCAGTGTCCGCGACACGCCACTGGTGGCGTCCACTCGCGGCTCAGTGTCCGCGACACGCCACTGGTGGCGTCCACTCGCGGCTCAGTGTCCGCGACACGCCACTGGTGGCGTCCACTCGCGGCTCAGTGTCCGCGACACGCCACTGGTGGCGTCCACTCGCGGCTCAGTTACCGCGACACGCCACTGGTGGCGTCCACTCGCGGCTCAGTGTCCGCGACACGCCACTGGTGGCGTCCACTCGCGGCTCAGTGTCCGCGACACGCCACTGGTGGCGTCCACTCGCGGCTCAGTGTCCGCGACACGCCACTGGTGGCGTCCACTCGCGGCTCAGTGTCCGCGACACGCCACTGGTGGCGTCCACTCGCGGCTCAGTTACCGCGACACGCCACTGGTGGCGTCCACTAGCTACTACCCTCACAGCCCGCCTACCCACTCGTGACGGCCACCGACTACTAATGGCAGCCAATGACTACGTTTGCGCCGCCGTATCAAAGCAAGTAGAGTGCGACAGCCACGGTGGCAGTGGTCGTCGGCCCGCTTGCGCTAAACCTACCTAATACAGAATAATCCAATTAAGAAACTCTCTTATTGTTATTAGGTCGGTTACTGAAACTACTTTTCATGTAGGTAGGTATATAATTATATGCGTACTTACCTGTAATCATCCCTATAATCTATTTTTCTAAGTCATCTCTTTGGTTAATAGGCTGTGACGCAAAAAATATCATTGGGTGCGGAGATAGTGGCTCGAGGGCAAACCACTGAGTTGAGCTCAGCGTCGGGAGCCGCGCGGTTTAGCAGCGGTGACCACTCCATCAGCGCGACCCTGGGCAACAGGGGCCTGGACCTGTGCTACGCGAGGGACATCAAACCCTTCCTGACCGTTGCCGCCATGCTCGAGGTGACCATTAAACCACTTGACTATCTTTTTATCAGCGTAGTTAGGTAGACTAGAAACTCGGATAAAAGTAGAGTATGAAGAACTCACGTACCTAATTTAATTGTGCGCAAGTGTTTCGATAGTTCAAATTCGCTATTCATAAGCAGAGTATCATTTTAAAAGTGCTTTCAATACTGGTTCTGTTTCTCACTTCAAAAACCATAGAAATTCTACATAAACTATTTTTGCATCAGGATGGACCTGTCTCAAAAGATGGAGGATACAGA
This sequence comes from Diarsia dahlii, assembly GCA_949775195.1. Classification (NCBI taxonomy): domain Eukaryota; kingdom Metazoa; phylum Arthropoda; class Insecta; order Lepidoptera; family Noctuidae; genus Diarsia; species Diarsia dahlii. Next base: position 17,531,909 of record OX459190.1, read on the forward strand.
ATAACCGACCATTGTAGGTTTAATGCTAAAACTGTAGAAATGTTTAAACCACAGGTGGGATTTAAAATTCGCCGCGCGGTAGCAACCCTGGCTTACGAGTGGCATACAAAGGAGTGGACTGTGCGCGGTTCAGCAGACTCCGACGGTCTGGTGGGGGCCACGCTTCAGAGGTGCCTTGGAGGGAAGAAGGCCAACCTGTCCTGTGCCATCTCCGCACTCCTCAACCACCCTAACAATAAGTTCAGACTTGGCTTTGGTGTCACTGCCGCGATTATTTAAACCTCAGTAAGTCTAGATGAATGAAAACTTGAACTTGAAGGCTTTCGACCTTGCAGAACAACTCACTCATGATAAATGTAATTTATATATTGGCCTCTTTGACATGATTTGTTTTGCACATGAATTAATGTCAGATTATTTTCGGTCGATTTCATAGCCATTTACCGTTTTAACTTTTAAGGTGATGTTTTGTCTAGCTTGAATAAACGTTTAATATTTATTTAGCTAATGAATGATAATATCGTGTTTATGTTAATACCTAATATATCAAGCACTTTAATAATTTGTATTTTTTTACTTAGGTGAAATTTTTTACGGCTTAAATATTAAAATGAATTTCGACAAAAATTAATTCATTAAACGAGAATAAGCCGTTTATACCTATCTGTTTTGATATTTTTTACTGATCCAGTCGACTTGAAATATAAAAGACTGTTTTGCCATTAAAAGTCGATCTTATATTTGTATTCTGATGTTTATTGTTTCTTTAGTAAATAGGTGTTATTTATACAATTAATATCGTGTTTTAATTTAGATATAAGTATTGGTATTAAGGACCTATTTATATCTTTTTTAATAGCAGTAAATACTAAACATAAATGGAAATAACAAAAAATGACTTGTATGCATATTATAGACATACGTACTACGTAGCATTCACCACGGTGACAAGAACTTAAATATAAAATAATAGAGATATTTTATATTTAAGTAAACACATTGGCTTAGTAACGCTAAATTTGTTAAAGAATCATTCGCCTTACCTTGAAACCGTCGGACAGCTGAGTGACATAACCACTTACACCATTTGAAAGTCACAGAACATTCACAGGTTGTCCTCACAGTTTAATAATGCACACAAGCACTAGAAAATAAGATTAAAAATTCATTTTCAATGTAACGATAATGTAGGCGTGTATTATCCGCCGTCGGGTGCGTCAGTGCACCGCGGCGGCGGCACGCTGGGCGGGCGCCTGCGCGACTTCTGGGCGGGGTCTGAATCGCCGCCCTCACTCGATACGCATACAATAATGGACTTTACATCGTAAAAATAAAGTGTTGTTTGATGTAAATAGAGGTTGAGTGTGGAAGTGTGGGCGTAAGGTGGTCGGTTGCTGCAGTGTGTATTCCGTGGAGCGTGTTGCGGCGAGCGCGCGGCGCCGCGGCGTGGCGGCAGTAATGGTGATGGAGCGTCTGGCGCACTTCGTGAGCAAGTCGCTGGAGGGAGGCGAGGCGCCGGCGCCGCCGCCCGAGCCGGGCGACGCGGACGACGGTGATGACGCGGACGTGGACGTGGACATCACGGAGCTGGAGCAGGCGCCGCCACCCAAGCGCCCCCGCAACTGGCTGCTGTCGCCCGAGCCCGCCTGCAAGCGGGAGGCTCCACATGACGACGATGATGATCACAGGCATGGTGAGTAAGTTATTGCTGACCTCGGAATTCATATACAAACTCGTGGATCTAGTATGTTTTGTGCTAAGTGTTTGGCGACATTTGGTATGATGTTTACCACCCGTCAAACCACCATTTTGACCATCTGACTTGATCAAATTAAAGCGAGGTTTGTCAAAGAACAGCTAGGCTGCTAGGTAGAACCACAAACTATCATGAGACGGTTCAGAAAGTGTTTCGCTCTACCTGTCGGTTGACGTCGGACATCTCAACCGGCAGGTAGGTACCTGCAGGAGGATAGGCGCGGAGTCTCATGTTGAACAGTTTGTGGTTTCTTTCCCCTGAGTAAATGTTCTATTCTCAACCAGGGTAAATATAAATAATACCGGGGTTTTTAGCCGTATCTCGGGTTACCCCTATCAAACTCAATACGTCCCTATCTGCGTGGTATACAATATTACTAAAGCTTCTTTATAAAATTAAATACTACATACAATAAAAAATATAATATTATACAATCAACAAGTTAAGTATTGTAACTGACTATGTCAAAAGGGGCACTAATTTTGACTTTAAGGTACTTTAACGTTTAGCTCCAGGATAATATATTATACTCGTGGGTACACAAAATTTGAATAACAGAGTGCCAAGGTTGACTGAAATAACGAGCACCACCCGAATCATTTCACATGAATTTCTCAGCTGGTTAGGTAATCTTTCTTTTAAATAGCGTTTCAGCGTCTTTTTCTTTACATAGTTTCAAGTAAGTATATGTAGGTACCAATTACCTGTGTGACTAATCATCTCATTAGTGTAGAAACTGGTAGATATTTACATAAGAACCCAAACTTTATCATCTGCCTAGCTTTTTCAGCCTCCAGTCTAACCGTATGCTGCTGAATACTAGTATTTTAAATGGAGCGATTAAATCAGACCTCCACAACCCAGTTAACATTGGGTAATACGATACCCTTTGGTAAAACAAGTTGAGGCTTTTAGGCCACTGACTAGCGGTTACGACTGTTAAAGATCTTCAAATTACAGCTGGAACACACGGCTTAACGTTGTTTCGGAGGCACGGAGGAAACTATATGAAAATGGTTGGTCACCCATCCACAGACCAACCTAGGCAAGCGCGGATTAACCTGAAGATTGTTCCAAGCGGCTGTTATTATCTAGCAACGATTTAACCTATTAAATTTGGTACTGTCTAAGTACATAAATGCACGCCTTTTTCCCACGGGGGTAAGGAAACCACAGAACGTCACTCGATCCTTAAATACTCCCTAATATTTATGTTGGCATTTCTCTTGAATATCATTAAATTTTAACAACTACGGGGTTGTTAAAACGCTTTAGTCTGTGTTTATTAACTCAATTGTCTGCCTTGTTCAAACAATTATTTTCACAGATTCACATTCTTTTCGAATTGACATACAGTATGTACATGTTGTAAACTTGAATGTGACTTGCACGCCATCATCTTCTTCATCATAACATCAAGCCTGTAATCCACGAAAGGTTAGACAGAGCTGTGTACCTTCTTAACAGTACCTACACCCACATTTCGCCAGATATGTTTAAATTCCATGTAATAGGGGGCGACCCTATTGCCATCAGCCTTGCACAAATCCAGACTCCATTGCATGGCCGCTACTAAGAAATACGACTAAATCAATATACCTTAGATAGTTTTACCCTTAGTAGGTACACTGAAAACAGTTTGCGTACTTATAGGTACCTACTTTCAATTGTTGCCAAAAGTGTTAAAACAATTAAGATTTAAATAGAAGCATCTGCTATACATAGATTAAATAAGAATGTCAGTGTCCGATCCTGGTGTTATCAGCTAGTCCGCAATCTGTCCGTGACGGTTTGCTCGAACTTTTATTATGGTTTCAGTGAGGTCCTCACTTTCTCAGATCGTCAAAGGTGCGACGATGCATTGGAAGCACCAACGAAGTTGGGGTCGTCTTCCAGTCTAACTGGATGCAGTTGAATGTTTGAAAGTACAATGACATTGTCATCATCTACAGCACATAACAAGATGCAGCTGAATACCAATATTTTTAAACGACTTTTCTTCTATCTTACCTTCGCAAGCCAGTGTGTTTACTTAGTTCCTAATACATTATCCCATGGTTTCCCTAGTTTCGGGCCACTGACAGCCGGGACCAATCACTTAACGTGCTTTCCGAAACTTGGAGTAAACTCGGTATGTAATAGATGATTACCCATCGACAAACCAGACCCTAGTCAACGCTGCTTAACCTTAAAGATCGACCTGCAATAGTGTTATTATTTATCCACGAACACCTCCTGAATTCACAACACAAACACGGCGCTATTTGAAAAAAAAGGCACATAATCACATTACCTCTTTTTAACCGACTTCCAAAAAAAGGAGGAGGTTATCAATTCGACTGTATTTTTTATTTTTTTATTTTTTTTTTTATGTTTGTTCGCTCATAACTTGCGACTGGGTGAACTGATTTTCATGATTCTTTTTTCATTTGAAAGCTGGTGCTTCCCGTGTGGTCCCATTGTCACCATTTCAATATCTGATGATGGGATCTTGTAGAAATCGGGGGAACTCTTCAATAAATAACAGCAGATTAACCGCGATTGTTGCTATAGCATATCTAAGCATTGTTTACGCCATCACACAACAATATAATATCACGCCTGTACTCACTACAAAGTTTATAAAAACTATTTTGTGAAAATCTGATGAAGAACTTCGGAGATAGGCAACGGAACTCCTCAATACTACTACTTAGGTCTAGTTATAGACTACAATTTCTCATGGAAGAGTCAGATTAATCATGTGTGTGACAAACTAAGATCGGTACTAGTAAAATTCCACCACCTTAGTTATATGCTGGATAGGGCAACTTTGTATACAGTCTATTACGCGCTGGTGGACTCTCTAATCTCGTATGGACTGGCATGTTATGGACGTAGTTTTAAAAGCTATTTAGATAAAATAAAACAGTTACAAATTAGATTTATGAAATTATTAGTCGATACAAATACGAAAAAGTTATGTAAAATTAGTAATTACGAAGAATTATTTTTGAAATGTAAAATGCTGCCAGTCCATGACAAAGTAACATTGTTAATAGCATTAGAAGAATATTGGAGTGATCAATTTAAAGTCAAACAAGTGTCCAATAGCAATAGGTCTCGTCGAAAAGATATGGTGGAATTAAAAGTACCCACTTATAATAATTACTATGGGCAAAGATGTAAGAAATATTTAGTACCACGTATTTTCAACAGCCTACCATTTGAAAGTGATGTAACAAAAAGAACATTTAAAAACAAAGTTGAATCTTATCTTTTGTCCAACTTTAGTGAAAATCTTAGTAATTTTTTTATGTGATTTAAATTTATAACTAGCAGCTTAACATGTTTGTTTTTGTAAAAGTATTTTGCAGTAATGTGGTTGTGGTTAGATTATTTTTGTAATTTTTTAAGTAAATGGAAAAGTGAACGTACATACGTTAATTTTGAGAGTATCGTGGGAGTTACGTCTGCCAACAAACTGCTATGTAGTTTGGCAGAAGTAAAATGTAATGTATTTGACTTATGTTTGTAATAAACACTTTTTCATTTTTCATTTTTCATTTTTCAATAAATGATAGCAAATGGACTGGGATTGCTGAAATCTCATATTGTCTGTCTATTGTTTACACCAGTCCTAACATAACATCACGCCGGTACGTTGTGAAGAGGTAAGCATGTGAAACACTAAAAAGTGAAAAATAAAAACTTTTTTACAAAAAATAAAACCGACTTCGACAAAAAAAACACTCAAAAGTGAAAAATAAACTTGAGAAGAAAAATCAGTTTCTGAAGTCGGTGACAAAAAAATGAAATCAAAGAAACAAAAGTCACCGACTTCAGAAACTGATTTTTCTTCTCAAGTTTATTTTTCACTTTTGAGTGTTTTTTTTGTCGAAGTCGGTTTTATTTTTTGTAAAAAAGTTTTTTGCCCCACCGTGTATATATTATGTGTTTTTTGTTTTTGCAAATCCCAACATGATAATAATGTAGGTACTGAACACAATCACAACATTCAGATTTAAGTGAAACACAGTAACATTCCACCAGGGTCATATTTTGCAAACGTGCTCAGGGTCCCACGAGCTAAGGGCAAGCCCTGCAACTATTCAAGCTAGAGTTTTTTTTTTTTATTTAAACTAAATTGGCTTATCGGCGAGCCAACTAAGATAAGCCACCTTGGCATCTAGCTTTTCAGCATAGGTCGATACTAACAGACCTACAATCTACTTTTAAAGATTTTTTTTTGGGGCAGAGAATTTTAAATTCCTACAGTGATCGTGCCGGTAAGCTTTTACAGGCCTTCGCCCCTTGCTGCAAAACGGCCACAATCCGCGATACGGACAGCCGCGGGGGCTGTCTGTCCCTTCGTCTAGGCTGTCGTTGCCTGTGTACCAGTTGCCCCACTTAACCACGATTCTGTATGGCTACTATTTTGATGCTGTCTCGTCGATACTGAAATCCTCCGTTCTCTGCTCTTCACTCCCCCGATGTCATTAGAAACAATGGTTTGCATCATTACAGTGTGGTGGTGGTCTATTGTAAATGCGAGTAACTGTGATTCCTTTAAGAAAATAACGCAGTCTGCAGGCCTAACCAAGGAATTAACCAACACCTGCTGTACGAAGATTTGCTAGTGGCACTGAGCTAGCGCAACCTCCACGCAGACAAGCCATGGTGTCTCCGTTGAAGATGCGCACTCTACTCCCTCGATGTTTGTCACTTCCGTGCCGTTTTGTGGGCATAAACTACTATAAATAAGCGTAATTCCCATCAAAGAGAAAGAAAGTCACCCAAACTCTTAATATTTTACTTATTACATTACAAAAATGGTTGTAATTCTTCTTCTTATCGTGTGGGCAGTACAGGTCTAACGACCCCACACACCCTAGTGTCAGAGTTTCTAAACCGCCGCAAGGGCCTCTGACAGGTTTGACGACCGCCATTTGGCGGCCGGGACCACCGGCTTATACGTGCCTTCCGAAGCACGGAACCATCTTTTTATCAGACAATCAGGTGATTCAAGCCTGCAATGTCCTAACCAAACTGGAAACAACTTCACAAAGTATGCTTCCCGTGGGAATCGAACCCACGACCACCGGGTCACAAGGCAACGCCTAAACCACTCGACCACGGAGGCAGTTGTAATTAAATCTCTATGAATGTATGTAAACTCGTCATGATGACGACGTATTCGTTGTAGTCACCCTTTATCGAGAATCACCGAGAGCATGCTTAGGTACATGCATTTCTCTCTAGCCAGTTCTGCAGTTCTAAAATTACTTATGACACGAGTTACATGTATCTTTATAAATAAAATCTAAGAATATACTCAATTAAATCAGTTTCGCATTTCAAGAAACCAAATGAAAAGGTATCATTCTTAAAACGATCATTAATTACATTAAGCGAGGATTATCGCCGAATGCTGAGCGAACAGAGCTCCAAACAGACCCGAGAAAGAGTTCTCAATCAAATAAATCAGAGACGCTCGGCGACGGCGACTTTAACAGGGGTTATTCTTACGGAGCGTTGTACAATTAATCACTGTTCGCTGGTCGTTAGATGTCTGAGGAGTTCGGATGGCCCGGAGACGAAAGGGGAGAGCGGGTGTGGCCCACAGCGCCGCCCACAGCCGGATAATCCCTCCATTTACATAATTGCCGTATAAAAAGGAGAGCTTCCCAATTTGCTAAATTGCTTCAAACGACATTCTTAAACGTACAACCGGGTTGTTCCCGGGAGGCGAGCTGCCGTGCCGGCGCAGTAGCTCGATGCGATTAACGATGTATTAGCACTTTGCTGATTTATTTCTTGAATTTAACCCTTTCCGAACTATTAATTACGTTTAGATACTAAATTGTATTTAAATTTTGTTCTGCTTGTTTAATTTACAGGTTGTTAGGTTAACCGAAGGACATATTAATTTAAATCTAGTCATTACGTATTGCCCATGAAAATGATCAACTTTCATTTGCAACTCGTATAACATCATTTTCAAATTATGATGAAAGTTAAGCTACTCAACTTGACAATGTAAGGAATATCTGATTTTTTTATATTTTAGAATTGGCCCTTTGATAGTAGAAGTCGTTCATTTTCAATTAGTACTTCACTCTTCTACTGTTTCATCTTCCTTGTTTAACCAACATATACAGCGTGTACGAGGAAGGCGCCCATGTTTCAGGGTGGTGCTACCATCAAAATTGCGATAAAACCAGCTGTCCATACATTTGTGGTCCCATGAAGAAAGTTACTCAGTTTGAAGGTCTGAATCCCAACCTGAAACGTGACAACAGTTTTCTAGTACACCCTGTACAGGATGCAAGGGACACCGACGCGACGTGAAAACGGTTACTACGTATGCAGTACATCATTCTGAGCACAATATAGAATTTTTCATCGGTATTGTTTTTTCAATAATACATTTTGACCGTCTCGTAGTAGATATTGCACTTTTGTAGGAAACAGCTGTTTTTTTTACCTGTAAAAATTTCATGTTAATCCTACCTACTAATATTATAAACGCGAAAGTTTGTAAGTATGGATGGATGGATGTTTGTTACTCTTTCACGCAAAAACTACTGAACGGATTTGAATAAAAATTTTTACACAGATAGTTTATAACTTGGCTTAACATATAGAATAGTTTTTATCCCGATTGTATCTTCCCGTGAGATAATTTTCGAGTTGTAGTAGGTGAAGCCGCTGGCAACATTTAGTGCAAATTTATATAATGTTGTGGAGCTCACATTGATACACTGAATATGTGGTAACCGTCCCTTCTTCCACTTTGTATAGCAATATAAAAGTTTCAACAAGAACTTAAAGTTTATAGAAAATCGGGTCAACAATTTTAATTCGGTTTATAAATTCGCATTCAAACTGGACTAAACAAATATTAATAAAAGAAATTGGTATTACGGGGCATCTCAAACAGCAGTAAAACTAAGAGCTGTACTCGGAGTGAAACTGTTATTTCTTAACTTGATTACGAGCGAGCTACGACGCTACGAGAAATGCTACGACAACACTCCGTAGTGAGATTCAAAGTTAGTATTACAGTTCAACAATTTCGTTTGAATAAAACATTGAAATTGCGTTTTCATCGTATTCAATTATCTACGTAGTGTTGCTAACTCTTTCGTCTACTATTCATTATTAGGAGTTGACAGAATGTTGTTTTTCCTTTGCGGTTGCCCTGTATTCATTTAATTTATTTTGATGAGTTAAAATCATAAATCTTAAAGTGGCACTGGTGACTGTAAAGTTGAGTTGTGTGGTAATTGGTTATCGTGGTATGAACGTGTGATGCGGAGGAATATGATGATATGATGATGCGGAGAGAGGGGAATTAACATGAGAAAAGTGTTAAGTGTAAGAGAGACCAAAGAAACGATTGATAGACTGTTTGTACGAAAGAAGGATGTTAAGGTTAGAAAGCAGGTGATTGCTGAATAAATTGAACCCCAAATAAATTGGCACAAGGGCAAATGAATGATAAAAATCAGCACATTTTGTTTACTGTACTTTAATAGAATCTGTAATGAATGTAGATTTGAGCATTACATCAGTGAGTGAGGGCATCGAAGTACAGAGCGCACCTGTAACGATACAATTATTATTGTTACAATCATTTATCCCGTTCCCGTGGGAATACAGGGATAAAAAGTAACCTATGACACTCAGCAATAATGTGGCTTTCTTTTGGTGAAAGAATTTTTAAAATCGGTTCAGTAGATTAAATTAAGATTAAATCTTGGATTGTTACATTAGAAAATATGTAATTTACAAGTGAATTGTTGTTATTTAGGAAGTTAAGATTACAAATAATTAATTGATTATAGTTACAACAAATTATAACCATTGTGTTTAGATCTCTACATTGTTTATGTACTGCGGTGGACTTGGTAAATATGCGGTTTTTTTTACTTGCTAGTGGCTAGTCATAGTGTATATCTATAAAATATTTTTCTTTTCCATTTTTTCGACTAAATCCACAGCAGTCCCACTGCCTTACCTAGTGTGCCCTGCTTGGGGCGGGGTATCCCTGGAGAGTAGGGATCCCTCCGTCCTCTCGTATGAAATGTTGATTTAAACGACACTTTTATTTTGATTTGCTCTATTACTTCTTATTTTATGATATGAATTCTGTTTGTAATAATTTAGATGCACCAAAAAAGACAATCGACAAAGTAAGCTGTTTTTGGAATTGTATCTCAAATTATTACAATTGTACTGCGGGTTTATTTTCTTTATTTATATTTTACGCCTCTTTTGCTTACGACAAATTTTTGATGATTCGGAAAACGAGTATCAACACTTGCCAAGAAAATGTCTTGTTCATTGATTCAATCGCAGATTTACTAGATCTAGAGTCAATTCGCTAGTTGGAGAATCTAGCGGTGGCGGTAATAACATTGGTAAGGTCATTTCACCAAATGCAAAGTCGAATTCTTAAACAAAATATTTGATTAAATCTTCGTCTTCTTTACCAGATGCCACAGACAAATCCCCGAACGGCAACAACAACAACGGCGGGGGTAAGCAGAGACGCTCTCGGACGAACTTCACGCTGGAACAGCTGGGAGAGCTGGAGCGGCTGTTCGACGAGACGCACTACCCTGACGCCTTCATGAGGGAGGAGCTCAGCCAGCGTCTTGGACTCAGCGAAGCTAGGGTTCAGGTAGGTAACTAGAAACTTTTCTCTCTTTTTAGGGTTCCGTACCTCAAAAGGAACCCTTATAGGATCACTCGTGTGTCTGTCTGTCTGTCTGTCCGACCATTCCCCCCCCCCCCTGATCTCCGAAACTACTGAGCCTAAAATTCCGAAAAAAATACAGAAATTAGTTCAACACGTATAGATTACAGGAAAACCTATAAGTAGTCATAATACGGAACCCTCTTGTGTAAGTCCGACTTGCACTTGGCCAGTTTTTTAGATTATTGGCCTGTGGTACAAGTGTCAAGTTTTTAGATAGTCTTTTGAGTAGTGATAAATCAATCAATTTGCCTGGTTTTGAAATCCGTCCGTATTCATTGGGGTCCTGTTACCAGGGACATGAGACAGCCGTGACCCGGAATGTTTTTTACCCGACCTGTCAATAGTTTTTATTTGTTTAGAAATCTCCATAATTTAAACCATGCGAAGAAACATAAAATACATTATATTGCTCAGTTTAGTCCTGATTCAGGTATTGTAATGCCTGACTTAACACAACTTCCAATTTATGAGTTTGGTCTCGTTTTTTTACGCAAGTATTTATTGGCTGCAATGTACCGTCTAGCGTGCACTAAGTCATAGCTAATAAATAATAATGCAATAAACTGCATAAATGCAAAGAGCTGTTAAGTGGAAAATATATTATTCATTGTAATTGATCGTAAATGAATCACACAGTGGTTTTTTTATTTTTTTTATTCTTTATTTATTAGAGAGGGTTTGTTCACATATCGAACATGTCACCCTCATAGGAACACTTTACAAGCAAAACTTATAATCTACGCTTAATTCCTATATTAACTAATTTGAATATTATTCTAGCAGTTTTAGATGTCGGAAATGCTAGAATCATATTGCATGCTCCTAATTCTAGAATATTTATATTAAATTGGTCTTGAATCAAAATTCTTTCAGCCTCAATCACACAGTGGTTGCCTAAACCGCTGAAAGAATACTCAAATTCAAAAAATTCAAATTTAATTTATTTTCTTTTCACAAACATATCTTAACTTATTATGTATACATAGAGCTTAAAATTACATAACACAGAAAAGTTTGTGAGAGACTGGTGTCTGCACTAGGAAAACCTGTATAGCAGATCACCACAAACTAACGATACTCGATCAAACAAAAATTACTGTGTGAGTAGGTGTACCTACGTAAGGTGCAGGGATAAGTATACGTTCTCGTCGGGGTTGTGGGCCCCGTCGGGGCTGCGGGTTGTTCGAAAGAGATACCGCGGCCTCGACACAAAGGGCTATGAAGGAACATGGGTGGTTTTTAGTCAGTACAAGTCTGACACTCCCAGAGCAAGAGGAGTCATTTGGTGATTTTATAGAACCTTAAAAATAAATATTTCGTCACTTTTCCTCTCATTTTTTTCCTTTTCTTTGACAGAACTCTTATGATCTGGATATAATCTAAGTACCTACGACTTTACATAGTAAGTTCTGTTAGATACTCTTACGTTCTCTAATGATCCAGTTACTTAGTTAAATCTTCTGTGTTGAACTGCATTTAATCTGAGATATACATTGCCGACAAGGAATATGATAATTAATTTACTCAAACAAAACACACATAATACAAATAGACGTCTTTATTACGATTGTATCCACCTGTCATCACAAATATCAATGAACACCAACTCGACACAATATACTCATACTCAGGAAATTATCACGCGCGATATTAATTAGAGCTTGGCAATTTCTCGAACCCCTGCAGTTGGGCTAGGTACGGCTGCGTTTATAGGAGAGCGGAGCTGCTAGCGGGGCGTTTTGAACATAAAAGTATTAACGGCCAAGGAACGAGTAAGTGCGTAAAACCTCTAATTTAACAGCTTTTGAAAACTTAAAAATCGTTCCAGGATTTTATACGAGGGTTTTATCCACATGCATGTTTGACTTAGGTACTTACTTGAAGTTTAGGCAGATTTTCTCTATCTACCTATTCAGATCATTGGTGATGCCCGACGGTTTTGTGGCCTAAGTTATTTTGAGTTGACTATCGCCATTGGTTACCGCTGTTCCGAAGGTGCCCTTTAATATCCTAACGCAATCACTACAGATTATAAAACAAAGTCCTCCGCCACGTCATCGGTCTGTCTGTTCGCGAGAAACTCTAAATATTTCGGAAAAGTCTCGCCACCCTTGCGTTTATCACAGAAAATGTGCGCGGATCAATGACTTTTAGGTATAATCCATTTTCCCTTCATATTTTGAAACTGGCGTAGGACAATGGCGAAAAAGAAATGTTTAATAAATGGAGATCTGGAGAGTGGTCATAGTTTTTTTAACCTAACACCCTGTATATAAAAGACGGAAGACCATTATACCAGTGACAAACTCCGGAACTGATGGTACCAAATAAACTTATTGGCACAGCAGTCAGCCACCTCCGTTACTGACCTCCCGAGTGTTTTTGCCGGTTTCTGATTTAAATATTGAATTCCGATTGCTACATTTTAATGAACTATTGAAGCAATCTTTTCTGTTATATAGAGTTTAATTAATTCACAATTTAAATACTCAAATCAGAACCTGGCAATAAGTCTTTTTTTCACTACGACCTTCGTGTAGCTCATTCCTATAAAATGTAGTCCTCTTCAACGAACTCGCTACGCGTATCCAGTCGCTTAGCCTTAATTTATTAGTGATGCGACCCTCACTCATTACTAATGCACGTAATTAGCTGTGAGCGGCAAACGAGCGACACGTTTATCGGCAATATATCGCGATTACCGTCCGATTGCCGTTAAGTGCCGTGAGTAGGGATGTTACAATAAATAGATAAAAGCCTTGACCCCGGACAACGCCGTGTGTCTTCCCTAGTGTCAAGCGAACTGCCTCTTTGTTGAACTTATTGATATTTATTTGCAGTGATTTCGTTTCTTGTGTCGATGTTGTATGGAAAGTCATTGTTAGGAATCTGTTAAGTATGTTGATTCATAATGAAATATTCAATGAAAATTTGCTTCATTGATTTACATCTTGATTTAGATGAAGAAGGAGCCTAGAGGGTTTTCCAGCAAGTTTATGCAGCGCGAAAACTCGAGACTGGATGGGTGGGTGGGACGCGTTGAGAGAACTCCAAAACTATACATATGTATACTTATTTATTTGAAAAGCTTCTGATGAATAGTTCAAACAATCTCAACGGCATATCTCATCGTACCTACTGAGTTTTATTCAACTCTGACGAAGAAAATGCAAGTTTTCAGTAAATCCAACTAACCTCTTCAATTCAATTTGGTTGCAATACATATCAATGTTGAAGCAGTAATATTAACAAACAACAGCTTCACATGCATACTGCATCTAAAACAACGTAAGCAAAACATTTGTTTAGCTTAGAACAGAGAGTGTTTATGTTTGCTTGTTATTTAGTCGTATTGTCTTATGTAATCAGAGCTAATGAATGCGCCCCTAGTTAGGGTATCGGTCGCCACTCGGTAACAAACATACGAACGAAGCATAGTGTATCGTAGCAGTGAATGATAAGTTTTACCCAGATTTAGTTGATTCTAATTTGTAGTAGGTCATCACTTGCTTTCTCTTCTTAAATGAATTTGGATGAAAGTGTGACTTATAGGTAAAAAGCAATTTCTCACTTTATTATAAGTATTCTATAAAAGCTGAAACATATTTTTCAAAAGCAATGCTGTTCATTTGAAGACGATTTTAATTCTTCGATCTCAAATTGTGTTAGACAAGTATATAGCCACCTGCACAGCTCTATCATTTGCTTCTAGTAAATCCTGAAATGTGCAAGTAGTTGTGTAGGATGGGCAGGATAGGCAGGATTTTAATAATTTATTTATATTTATAGAATAAACGCAAAAAGTATATTTGTGCTAAACTAAGTTGCATTAATGCAATGTAGCTTTTTAGAATAGTAACTGGTACTCGCCGTTACTTAGTAATAGCAGTGTGACATGCTGCGCCGACCCTAATAACATTGGGTTAAGAGCAGAAATGATGATGAGAGATGATGTTGAGAAGTAAATGTGAAAGGTAGAGGTGATGTATAACAGATGTGTATAATTGTGTATGCCACATTTATCACCATCGATTCGCATCTATTAAGTAGAGATATCTGTATTCATAGCGTAAATACCTATTCAACAGATAAAATCCCTCCAAATTAATTTAGACGTAACCAATTACGGTACTTTTGTTAATGTATGACAATTGGTGCACGCCAACAGATTGTCTGCAACATGCAATCAACAACGTTCGTGCTGTCCTCACTAATGCGGTTACCCGTGTTTGCTCGCATGTACGTACTGTAAGCTACACGAATACCAGACTAACGTACACTGACGTACATACATACAGTACTACCAGTGTGACGTGTATTGCGATTTCTCGGCAACTCGCGACGAGATCGACCCTTATTTGTTTCGTCAATTATGGAAACTGGATTAAATGCAAATGTTTGCTTGTTTAGTTAGTTTGTTTAGTTTATAGTCAGTCGAATGATTTTTTATCTGTGTTACTTGCGTGCGTAAATCAAAATAATGTACCTAAGTAATAGTTTTGTGGTCTGTCTGGCCTACCCACCTAACCTACCTTAAGGCCAATTATAGCCACTATGTCAAACTAATTAGGTTTTTGTTTGTACCATTGAATAAAAGACAGATAGCTCTTTTTAAATATAATTTAATGAATACGCGTATTTTGTTGTTATACAGGTGTGGTTTCAAAACCGAAGAGCTAAGTGTCGCAAACACGAGAGTCAGATGCACAAAGGTAAGCTATTACTAGTTATAGTCACATCTAAGATACGCTGTAGACAGATACCTAAGGCTATTGTTCTATAAAATCGAATCATACTTCAACTTAATTTACAATTGAGTAAACAGCTCACCACCAAAAGTCCCATATTAATGTTTCATTTACATTTACTAAATGCATCAACGTCATTATTTATATTCAGAACAGTTTCCCTGTTTAATGTAGTCGAAAACTACAAATTGCAAATGATCCTGGCAAACTAGTTGTCGGCGAGTTGGCACCGCTGTATAATCGCAATGAATTCACTCGTGCGTGGGGCACACTACATGAGTAGTTAGCAAGCCACGGCATGCACAACTCGCTGGCAGAACAGAACTAGCACATTATGTATTCTCCATGACTCCGTCTAACTCGATTACAACTCCCGCCGGCGCCGGTCCGACTCTAACAGTTTTTTAATTCGACCATAACTCACGCGGATGAATAATTAAAATGGCGGGCCGAGGCGGGAATCCGCGCGAAAGCGGTAAAAAAAGCCCGCGAAACGGTACACGCGAGGCGATAAATTCAGGGAATTGCACAACGCACTTAGCGATCGACTGACTGACCTCTCCCTCACACTGGTCAAGGAGGAAATAAATAATAATTACATGAGATTCCTTACACTTTCAACTTGTTTTTTTTATTAGTGGAACTGTCCAAACTAGAAAGAAAAATACTACTTTAGCTTTAGTAGGTACCTACAAGCCTTATAGCAAGTGTTGTTTGGCTTAGCAATCTGTAAGCGCCAATTACATAGAAAAGAGAAGACACCGTAACACATTAAAAACATTATGTCAAAACAATTAATTACCACAAGTTGACGCGGCGGTTGTCCTACATCCCCAGTAACACATTGCACGGATGAAAATATCACATTGTCTCATATTGTTGTGTTCTGCGGCGAGCGCCGTCTCCGCTCATAACGTGACATAGACAAATGAGACGTGACTGCGCGACTTAGCGAACATCTCCAGATCGCACTATCGCGTGATTGTGAGAGCATTGAGGAACCGCTAAACGGAGCGTAAAGCGGAAAAAAGCCGCTCGCCGGAATCGAATAAAATGATTCCCCGCGGGAGCCATTCGGACGCAATCCCGCCGTCCCCTGCTAAATGTCTTATTAACTTATGTGCCGCCCCCGCGCCGCGCGCCTCACCCCCGCCGCCACCCTACCAACACGAGAATAATCATGTAAAGTGAAATGAAACGGTTATTTGTTATGTTATTCCCCTTAAACGGAGCGACGAGATTCTCAATGTTGTTATTGATTTACGCAATCGTTTGTGGCCTCATATCGATGATTTGAAGATGCATTGTCACGTAATTCAATTAGGTTTAAGTGTTGGTGATAGTATAATGCTTGGGTATATTAAACACATAAAGCATATCTACAAGTTATATGTACGTACGGCAGCATCTATTTAAGCAAATTAAATAAACACATTAGACACTTTTCGTAGCCCTTTGTAACGCATTTTTCGTAGCTCTGCTACGGCTACGCTACGAGCCGTAGCACTGAGTAAACATTCGGTCATTCACTCGAACCGGTACCGGACAATTTGCTGACACTGGACACTGGCAGATACTTTAGTACCTACATTATCTGATTCTATCAGTGTCCGTTGTCCGGAACCGGGTCCGCATTTGACCGTACTGTTTTGACTTTACCTTAAAACAATTAAGGTAATTCCCGCAAAACCCGGCTGTCTGCTTGATAAAAAAAATATGGAATAGCAAAACTTGCAAACTCTAATAAATAACACCGCGGCACCACAATTTTATATTTGCAACACACATCTAAAATCAACTAAAATTTTTTTTTATAAACCTACCTAAAAATTACCATTTTCTTGCTTTCGGTTGACAGAGCAGAATGTATGATAAAAAACGTGTTGTAAAAAGACCCCAAATAACATGGGACAAGGGAAATGGTGATGACTATTTTCTTGTTAACTGCAAATTTGAATGTAGGTTAGGGACTTGTTATTATTACGAATACAGTCATGTGTTCATCATAGGAGTCCAATATTTTCGATCTTGAATCGATATCGATTTCTCAGAATATCGAATATAATAGTTTGTGGTATAGAATTAAAGTATGACATGTTTGGTGGAAATTTCCAAAAAAACAACAACAGATTTTTATAATTGTGTCTAATTCCGTAAATAGCAATTTCTACATCACTTCCCTTTAAATCATAACCAGTAGGCGCTGAATCTTCATAAAATTAAGAATTCATATTTAACGAAGACATGAATCTTGTCCGCTCGCGGCGCCCGCTATAAAAACAATCAGAGCAGCCGTGAAATTCAAGAATAAAAGAATACAGCGAAGCTTAATTGTTCCCCTGTTCATAAAATTGTAAAGTTATTCGCGCGTCGCGAGGGTGGCGATATTTTATTGCGCACAAACCGCTGTAAAGATGTTCCGAGCGCTTTAAAATAAGCGAGAGAGAGGAGCTGCGCCCCGGCTTACCTTCTAATTCGATTAAATTAAACAACTCAGAGTTAATCAAATAAATGCACGGCGGTCGTCGGGCGGAGGGCGAAGTGCCGCGCCGTGCCGCGCCGGAGTGCCGACCCGCCGCGCGCCGGACGCACGCCGCCGGTATTTATGTCGGCACTTCTCGAAAGTAATTCGGTGTCAAATATGGAAATAACTCATACGCGCGGAGAACATCCATTTTGATAATACCGACGGCGACCGGAGAGGTTCTGATTTACAGCGAGCGTGCGCGCCCGCCCGCCCTAGCACCGCCCGCCCGCCTTCGCAGGCTCCGACACGTATGCTATGTTCTTACTTGGATAGCCTTGTACTTACCTACTATGCATTTTTTTATAATTGTACTATTTGTAATCGTCACCTAGATTCATGATTATCGAATAAATAATAGAGCCGCCGATGTTTATTAGTCACAAAAGCAAAACGTATAAAAATTTCTAAACTAGTAAAGAAATCATCATCGTTTTACACGCGAACAATTATTTCCACACAATTAAACAATAGTGTGTTAATTGAGATTTAATTACTTTATACTACAACAACCCTTTGTGCGCATAATCGCGTCTAATATAATCGAATGGCGATGGCGAGGTATTCTATTACCAGTAATTAAATAAATGAATCTTTCCGACGAGACCCACGGAGCACCTTAAGTCGGGAAGATCCGCGTTAATTTATTAATTGCCCACTTGGCCCGACGGGCGGGCTATAAACAACGGATCTCACTTAATTTACGAGCAAATTATGCTTTACTTAAATATCAATTTAATTAAGTGGAGTTCGGGAACGGATCTCAGTGGATTTGTGTAGCGCCGTGAGCTCCGGAGCTCGTTTGTCTCTGCCAATCGAGCAGGATCGATCGCTGGAGTGAGCGCGTCACTCGCTGGCAAATTAACTTGTTTCATTATGGATTTATTTCTGAATCATTAAAATCGTTGGAATATAAACAATTTTACTTTCTTTATTGAATTACTTCTTTGTTTAAATGATATTTGTGATACATCTTATGAATTTTAAAAGTGGTATGAATGGTCTTGTTCATCCTAGCCTACATGCATACATTTTATAGTGAGTATAAAATGACTAGTGATGTGGATAATGATGAGTATGCGTGCACTAGGTCTGCTGGTGAGCGGCGGCGGCACGCCACTGGAGCCGTGCCGCGTGGCGCCGTACGTGTCGGTGCCGCGCCTGTCCGCCGCGCCGCGCCCCCCGCCCGCGCCGCAGCTGCCCCCGCTCGGCCCCCACCCCCCTCCCTCCACAGCATTCGCGCCCTTCGACTCCGCTCTACTGTCTGCTGCTGCTCATCAGGTAAGCATCAAATGGATCAGTATTTGGAAATTTTAGCATTTAGTCTTTAAAACAGCGACGTGCTTTTAAAGATCATATTTTATTTTGTTTTACGGATGGGAAATCATCAAAATACCTCTCCGCTCTGGGCGGAGCGGAAGGGAGCGTGTCAGTCTTGTACTGACTAACATTCACCCGTGTTCCATCTTAGCCCTCTGTGAACCAGAGCCGCTTTATCTCTTTCGAACAGTCCCGCAGGGGGGGCAGGGCAATGAATCATCCTGCATGTGGCAGCTCATCATGACGAATTTGGAAGGCGCATCATTATCACTAAATATTATAAAACAAAGTCTTCCGCCGCGTCTGTCTGTCTGTCTGTTCGCGTCTAAACTCAGACAGTACTGCACCGATTTTCATACGGTTCACCAATAGATACAGTGGTTCTTGAGGAAGGTTTTGGTATCTAATTTGTCAAGATTTGGACATCCACGCGGGCGAAGCCGCGGGCAAAAGCTAGTTTATCATATTGGTGTTTATGGTGGTGTTCGCAGTACGCGAGCGCGGCGGCGGCGGCGGCTGCGGCTGCGCTGTGTCCGCCGTACGCCGGGCTGGCGGCGCTGGCTGCACGCTGCCGGTCCTCCTCCATCGCTGACCTCCGGCTAAAGGCACGGCGGCATGCGGCGGCGATGGCGGCTGCAAGAGCCTCCCCGCCACCCGCGCCCGCACCCGCAACCACAGACACATAGCCATACCACTACATACTCTCTCGATCCAGGAGACTGACCCTGCTCACTCGTGATCAGTAAAGCCTAAAGGCACATGTGAAATGTTTGTTCCTGCAACTGCATCTGAACAAAAATAAATTCTGAATGACTAAACTTCAGGTCGTGGCCGAAAGTAAAACGGACTTCGGCTCTAAATCCATGCAGTTCGTTGAGATTAATCATGGTTAAACATAGATACCAGGTTTCTATCTATTACTTTTGTCTGAATAATCCTACAACTGGTTCGACAAAACTTTGAGAAATGTTTAGTAGCTCTTCAATCTAGTCCCACATTATATGTAAATACTAATTAATCGATTTGTAAAATGAAATCATTTCGTCTATAAAATCGAAAATGAGAAGTACCTATTATAAGAGTTCTAGATAAATAAGACATAGACTGTTTGATATAGCGGAGTGTGGTTTAAAATCATTTAATAATAAAATACTTCGTAGAGATCTTGTCCATTTGGATTAGAAAACAAAATTCTTCTAGAAATAAGTTGGAAATTGTAAAAATCAACTATTGTGAAATAGCGTGCCAACGAATCAAAAGTACTAGTCAGAGAAAATCCAAAGATACTTACTATTAAACAAAACTAATGCAATGGCATACAATGGGCGCTTGTCTAGCGTAGGTGATGAAACCACATAGTCGTGGTGTAGCAGTGCACAACAGACGTGTAGCATTGCGTAGCAGACGTGCTACAGTGCGTAGCCGGCGCGTAGCATTGCGTAGCAGACGTGCTACAGTGCGTAGCCGGCGCGTAGCATTGCGTAGCAGACGTGCTACAGTGCGTAGCCGGTGCGTAGCCGGTGCGTAGCATTGCGTAGCAGACGTGCTACAGTGCGTAGCCGGCGCGTAACATTGCGTAGCGGAAGCGTAGCAATGTTTAGCAGACGCACAGCAGTGAATTGGAATTGATTTTATTAAGTATATAGTGAATCACAAAAATTACGCAGTACCACAACTCGCGGCGTCTATTTAGAACGCCTTCGCTGAACAAATGCCCATTGCGAAGGCACCTTGAAGATACTTTGAGGAATCTTGGTTCCTATACTTGTAAGTATAATAAAACTAAACAGTTGAACTTCGTTATGTGGGTGTTACCTATAGTTATAGATTTAAGATAATTGCATCCAGTTCGCAGTGATCAAGCAACAGTTATTGTTACTTTTTGTACAAAGTTGATCTCGGTATTACTAATCGTTTTTTTCTCTTTTATCTTTAATAATATTTTCCTAAAATTTCATTCGTGACGTTATTTAAAACCATAGATTTATAGAGAACTATTTTTTTAATTTTGGCTACCAAATGAAAAAGAAAACTGAAGTTTGTTCATTGCGTACGGAAGTCTTAACATTCTATGTACAGTGTTTGTGAAAATAGTCTCCGCTTGTATCAGGCACGTTGTACAGATCAGTATGTTAGCGATAAATGACCAAACGAGTAAATCGGACTGTGACTTATGTGTAAATTAATAAGCTGTGATAAGTGTACGACTTGGAATGAAAAGACATGATCTCTTTAGCCAGTTTATTTTTATTTTTAAATAATATTTTATGTATTAGTGATTCAATTTTAAAGGTAAAAATATCTGTGTGAATCAGCCTATTGCTGTCTACTCCTATAAGTTTTTTTTAAACACCTTCACTTCCCTCTATCGAATCGAAGGATAAAATTAGATTATTTTACAGATTTCAACCTTTTTCTTTGCAAGTAGCGGCGATGGCTAAAAATGTCGTTTTTGTTCTGTCGTTGTTTTCCATTCAATGTAAAATAATTATAATTAATTGATTGTAGATCATGATTTATTTTAAATGTAATTTTTTTAATTCCTTTTGGATCATGGCTGCAGACGTAATGAGATAAATTAACTCTTGATATTTAGGTAAGGTAATTACCTACTGTAAAATAATACCGATCATAAAAATGTAAATATGATATTTGAGTGTTCGGTATCAACTAGTATCAAATATAAACGCTCTGTTTACAGTTACCAAATAAAATTAGATGATGATCATTTTGACTTTTAATTTTTTTATCACCTAGATCTTTAATTAAAACCTTTAATTATTGTTTAAAAATATAATTTCAGAATATGTTTGTTGGAATGGTCCCTGTTTATTCAATATTGTACAGGGAAGTAATAAAATAAAAACTCAATATAATTTCTATAAAAAATTCAAGGAACCTAGGAAAGCATCATCAGCATTTATAACGTTCCCTACTGGCATGCAGGTTACTCTCGGCGACAGAAAATAGCGAGCCGTAATCGAACCCAATGTGAATTGGTCTAATCAAGAATACAGAAACTTTTAATAAAACTCAAATGATAAAAGACCATTTTACAAGAGTCATTCAACACAATAAAAGCCCCATTCAAAGTTGCAAATGAAAATTTTCAATCGAAATATCACTAAGCGACCACCAGCGAACTATGATACAAATGAGTTTGTTATTTGACATCCCTCATAAATCAGGACTAGGGGTGTGCATCCCCATCGGCGAACGATATTGTTTCTACGTTTGTGGCTGATTGATGACGGCCCTGGCTGTATGCCCAGTGCCCGTGCCTCCTTCTATAGAGATCTGTAGAGTAGGGTAGAGCCACGGGAAACCTGCATTTTTAATGTCGTGGTTTTATAATAAATGTGGAATCGGTTAACTATTTACTCTCAAAACGTTATTTGCATTTGGCATTCAAGTTTCGTTCAAATTGGATTCTCCATTGGATTTGTAATCCTTACTGATGATAATAAAGGATTTGTTTTTCGCAAACCTTGACATCCCTAACTAAAAAGAAAAAATAAATAAACAAATGCAAAGCAAATGTTAGTAGACGAATAACGTAATAAACTAATAACATGCAGTCAGTTTTTCGTGTATTCGGAGTGAGACTGAGACAAACAGCAGGGCTGCCGATGCGGCCCAGACTGGGGAGCGAGCATGTTTGCACAAGCTGTTAAAAAAGCCCGCCCTCGCATCGGGTGCGCCCAATTAGGGCGGCGACGCTGCTGATTGGGCGTAATCGCGTTAGTATCGGCGACAAACAGCCCCCTGCACCCTGTCGCGACACACGAGCTCGCCGATTGTTTTAAACTGCCTTTACGTCAACGTTAAGGGCTCATTCAAATGATTGTTACGTCGCCGCCGCACAGTGATCAATTCCTAAAAGTTGGGTCACTAAATTATTTTTGGTCAAGGTGTCGAAATTTCAAATAATATTTTATCAGACTTGGTGGTAAGTGTTGTACATTATTCTAAAACATGAACATTATGCAGACAGTAGTTAAATAGATATGTAATTTCAAAGTTGTCTCAAATGCTAAATTATTGTAACAAGACTGATTCATCGATGTTTTGCGCTTCTATTCAAGTTAACTAAGTATTCAGAGACTGTGAATTGACAAAAATGGTGCCTATAAAAGAAGGTTTGAACTTTTTATTGGTATTTAAAAAAAAATTACAGATTTACATTATAAAAAAATTTACAACATAATGTTCTGATATTTACTAACTTTTCTAAGTTTGAACTGTGTTACGTTTAAAAGTACAAATTAGTACAAGATCATTTTGATTTCATTGCATAGCAGGGACTGTTAGCTATACAAAAATATGCATTTTATTACCGGTGATTACTGGTTTGTGCAAGTAACACGGTTGAAACTAAGAAAAGTTAGTAAATATCAGTACATTATTTTGTATATTTTTTTTATAATTTAAATCTGTCATTTTAGTTTTTTTTTATATACCAATAAAAAGTACAAACCTTCCTTTAAGGCCACAATTTTTTTCAACTCACAGTGTTCTCTAAATAGGTTTTTGAAAAAGTAATGCTTAACCAAATGCTCAATCATTTTAACACCAACAGAATCTTACACGATCAACAGTACGGTTTCACTAAAGGACGTTGTACAACTGACGCCGGTGTAACTTTATTAAAGCACATATTTAACGCGTGGGAAGAGTCTCAAGACGCTGTAGGAATATTTTGTGACCTTTCAAAAGCATTTGATTGCGTGAATCACGACACATTGCTTTTGAAACTTGAGCATTACGGACTAGGTAAACTTGCACTTAGTTTAGTGAAATCTTATTTGAGTGATAGTCAACAATATGTTCAAATAAATGGTGTTAATTCACAGGGTTTAAAAGTAAAAATGGGGGTTCCGCAAGGCTCAATATTGGGCCCTTTCCTTTTTCTGGTATATATTAATGATCTACCCTTTCATTGAAAAACCAACCACAGAATATGGTGTTATTTGCTGATGACACTTCTCTAATTTTTAAAATAAATAGACGGGCTCAAAATCTAGATGACGTGAATAATGCCCTACTTCAGGTTCATAATTGGTTCACAGCAAACAATTTAGTATTAAATGAAAAAAAGACTAAATGCATAAGATTTGCTTTACCGAATGTTAAAAGTAGTGATTGTGACATAGTATTAAATAACGAGAAACTAGAATTCGTAGATGAAACGGTTTTCCTAGGGATTACGCTTGATTCACGGCTACAATGGGGTGCTCATTTACAAACTCTTGCAGGGCGGCTAAGTTCAGCGGCATATGCCATTAGAAAAATCCGTCAGTTTACTGATGTAGATACCGCTAGGCTGGTCTATTTTAGTTACTTTCATAGCATAATGTCTTATGGCATTTTGTTATGGGGACGGGCTGCAGATATTGAATCTATTTACCCGACTGCGGCGAAGCCCAAAAGGAGGGTTATTTTATTCTGCAAAAAAGAGCTATCAGAGCAATATATGGTCTTCGTAGGCGCGATTCTCTGAGGGAATTGTTCAAGAACATTAACATTATGACGGTGCATTGTCAATACATCTACGAAAACATAATGTACGTGCGAAAAAATCTGCATCTTTTTAGTAAAAGAGGTGACAGACATAATTATATTACTAGGAATAGGAACCAGTTAGTTCAGCCAGGCTTCAGACTCGCTAAAGTAGACTCATCTTTCATGGGGTACTGTTTGAGATGCTATAACAAAATTCCACAAAGCCTTCTTGAACTGAATGAGACGAAATTTAAAACATGCATCAAACGCACACTATGCAAGCAAGCATATTACAAGTTGGACGATTATATCGCTGATAAAAATGCTTGGCTCAATGCCGTTCCTGCTCCACAAGGACAATAACACTTAAACTAAATCGCTTAAATTGATAGCATTAAATAGGAAGAAGAACGAAGGGGAAGATTGTACAACTATCTTTGCAATGTATAAATTCAATCTCTTTAGTATTATATAGTCGCATAGCACATATTGTGTGAGTACTATGTACTAGAAAGCTATCATTCTCTGGAAACCTTCATAATTTATTTTGTATTTTTTATTTGACTTGGATATGCCGCCGTGGCGATTGAGAGTGTGTCATGCTCACTTAAATGTCTCGCTGATGGTGGCGGGTGTGTCGGGTCATTTCGTTCCCTTCAAAATGGTTGAGTGGAATGGTGCTGATCCATGCGTTATGCTCGTGAACGGGTGCTGTCAGTTGTGACTGGTCACCTCTGTCGTGCCACCCACAATTGAGCACCGTTTGAGTATTTGGCCCTATGGAAGCTAATAAACTAAGCTACAGTCCCAGTCACAAGGCATAATAACTCGTGAGTGTACTGTAGTTGCCCATTCCAAAGCGTTGGTCTCATGAGAAGAATGGCAAGAAACTTCATGGACACTCTTTTCAAATCGTTTGGGTTTACAATATGTTCAAGGTACAGACATAATGATCGGCGGCGGCGACCTCTCGCGTCCGGCCCTGGTGCAAGCCATGGTCCGGGGCGAGGAGAAATGGGACGCCGTCGCCTCCTTCTGCGAAGCAGTGATGCTAGCGAAGGAGGTGGCGGAACGAGAGAGGGAGAGAACCTCTCAACGTCCCAGCCGCCGCGGAAGGCGCGGAAGGCGCTCCGGGCGTCGGGGGCCACGTGATGGCTTCCGGCCACCGTAGACGCGGGCCTGTGGACGGTGAGTAACGGGCTAGCTCGCCGTCCGGCCGTCGTCATGACGGCAACAGACCGTGTCGGCGGCGCGTTCGTGTTCCACGTGCGCCTCAAAGAGATGTCAGCAAGGAGGGGCCCGCAAGGGCCGACGCCCGTCGGGGTCGCGGATTTTTGTACTAGATGACGTGGCCTCGGCGCAAGGGCAAAGAAGGAACATGGGTTCGGTTTTTAGTCAGTAGAAGTCTGACACTCCCCTTCGCTCTGCCCAAGAGCGGGGGAGATTTGATGATTTTCCACCCACGAAAAAAAAAAAAAACAAAAAAAGGTACAGACATAATCTTGGTATAATACCACACATGAAGACTATGTAGATTAGTGTCCGAGGTGGTCTTTTGAAGAAAGCAACACACAGATTTGAGTGGACCCGTCCAGTCAGTGCAAGCATTTGTCGTATGATCGTATCGTGGATCTCGACTTATAACTCAACGAGCTCAACGTCACGACGAACAATACCAAAGAAAGGACATTTGGGTGGGTCGCTTATAGTACTCAAACTGCCAGACAATCATTTAAATTAAAGGACCCACATGATCCTCACATTCACAATATAATAATTATGTAATATGAATTGTAATATGAACTGTAATATGAATTGTAATATGAATCGTAATATGAATTGTAATATGAATTGTAATATGAATCGTAATATGAATCATAACATGGATCATAATGTGAATTGTTTTAAGATTATAAATCAGAATATGGATCGTAATATGAATCATAACACGGATCATGATATCTATGAATTGTAATATGAATTGTAATATGGATTGTAATATGAATTGTAATATGAATTGTTATATGAATCGTAATATGAATCATAACACGGATCATGATACAAATCATAATATGAATTGTTATATGAATCGTTAAATGAATTGTAATATGAATCGTAATATGAATCGTAATATAAATCATAATATGAATTGTAATATGAATTGTTATATGAATTGTAATATGGATTGTAATATGAATCATGATATCAATCATAATATGAATCATAATATGAATCGTTATATGAATTGTAATATGGATTGTAATATGAATTGTAATATGAATTGTAATATGAATCGTAATATGAATTGTAATATGAATTGTGTTGGAAATAACTAATAAGAGATAAAGTTTAACAACGGTTTATTTATCCGGTAAAGGTTTTACAAAACAGAAAGCACACAAGTGACACACGTTGTCACATCAAACTAAAAACTGCATTTACGGTATTGCATCCAGCTTTGAGGTTTATTTCAACATCCTCCCTTAAACTCAAATCAACCCTATTTTGGAAGCACAGTATGCTAGTTTTGAATATGGAGTCGCTTTAGTGAGTGCATCAGCTACCATCAAGTCTGTCTCTACATACTGCACATCAACGGCCCCTTTAACAACTTTATCGCGTACAAACTGGTGTCTCACATCAATGTGCTTCGTCCTGGAATGGTAACCATCGGATTCAGTAGAACTGTCTGTGCTTTCCTCTAATTTTCTTTGAGTGTCTGTATCTCTGGATTGCTCTAGTCCACATCTTCAATGAATTGACCTATTTCTTCGTTACTATTTAGCAATAAATTGACCTTTCCCATACTTTCCACGGGTAGCAGTGTCTCACTGGCTACAGTTATGGTTGATATCGGTGGACTTGTGACATCATACATCCAGTGACATCTATTTGTCATATGCATGAAAGCACCTGAGCCCATATATCACAGGTCCGGATTTACTTCTCCTTTAATTTCTGAAAAACCGATTTAATATCCAATTTGTTCTTGAGAAAATATACATATACTTTACGGGAATAGTCATCTATGAAAGTTATGAAGTATTTCGCACCACCAGCAGATAGTGTCTCCATCGGACCACATAGATCTGTATGTACTATTTCTAAAAGTTATTTGGCTCTTGAACCAGAATATGGAAACGGTAATCGTGTTTGTTTTGCTTTGTAAATTACGCTGAACACTCGGAAACTTTCACTTCCTGTAAAAGTTTTGTCTTGACAAAATCTGATGAAATTTTCATGCCGGAACTTTCCAGACCCATGATCATTGGTTTATAATAATTCGGTAAACCCGCCAACATGAGTGTTCCCAACCATTCATCATCAACTTGAAAACCGATATTTCGTAATTTGTATGCGGTACTCAAAATCTTATTCACATATTCTTCGACGGTTGTGCAATTATCCAGTGTCAATAAGCCGACTTTTCTTGATAACCCGGAGTCCTCAAAAGCATTTTGCAGGTTCATCCATACTTCTTTAGCTGACCATTTTCAATATGGACGTAGTTTATTGGTTCCACCAACAAAATGATTTTAGACTTGGCCTTCACATCTTTCTTGGAGTCGACTTTGGTGCCAGGATCAGGATCGACACATTCCCACAAATCTTCATGTTCGAGATAAGATTTTACCGCAAACTTCCATGTCGAAAAATTTTCCCGACCGGCTAATTTCTCAATTTGAACATTTGACGTAGCCATTTTTCTCGAAACGATTTTCGATGAAGTTACGAAATATTATACACAACTGTGTTATACTTTATGATAATAAATATTAAACTTTGAATCTACTTAGGTATACGGACTGGGCCCATAACCTGTTGGAAATAACTAATAAGAGATAAAGTTTAACAACGGTTTATTATCCGGTAAAGGTTTTACAAAACAGAAAGCACACAAGTGACACACGTTGTCACATCAAACTAAAAACTACATTTATGGTATTGCATCCAGCTTTAAGGTTTATTTCAACAAATCGTTATTTGAATTGTAATATGAATCAGCATATGGATCGTGAATAAAAATCATAATATGAATTGTAATATGAATTGTTATATGAATTGTAATATGTATTGTAATATGAATCATAACATGGATCATAATGTGAATTGTTATATGAATTGTAATTCACATTATGATCCATGTTATGATTCATATTACGATTCATATTACAATTCATATTACGATTCATATTACAATTCATATAACAGTTCATATTACAATTCATATTACATAATTATTATATTGTGAATGTGAGGATCATGTGGGTCCTTCTTGAATTTTAATGATTGTCTGGCAGTTTGAGTACTATAAGCGGTACCCAAATGTCCTTTCTTTGGTATTGTTGTATACGTTGAGCTCGTTGAGTTGTAAGTCGAGATCCACGATACGACAAATGCTTGCACTGACTGGACGGGTCCACTCAAATCTGTGTGGTGCTTTCTTCAAAAGACCACCTCGGACACTAATCTGCATAGTCTTCATGTGTGGTATTATACCAAGATTATGTCTGTACCTTTTTTTGTTTTTTTTTTTGGTGGGTGGAAAATCATCAAATGACCCCCCCCCCCCCCCACTTGGGCAGAGCGAAGGGGAGTGTCAGACTTCTACTGACTAAAAACCGAACCCATGTTCCTTCTTTGCCCTTGCGCCGAGGCCACGTCATCTAGTACAAAAATCCGCGACCCCGACGGGCGTCGGCCCTTGCGGGCCCTTCCTTGCTGACATCTCTTTGAGGCGCACGTGGAACACGAACGCGCCGCCGACACGGTCTGTTGCCGTCATGACGACGGCCGGACGGCGAGCTAGCACGTTACTCACCGTCCACAGGCCCGCGTCTACGGTGGCCGGAAGCCATCACGTGGCCCCCGACGCCCGGAGCGCCTTCCGCGCCTTCCGCGGCGGCTGGGACGTTGAGAGGTTCTCTCCGTCTCTCGTTCCGCCACCTCCTTCGCTAGCATCACTGCTTCGCAGAAGGAGGCGACGGCGTCCCATTCCTCCTCGCCTGATGTCATAATCTGTTTAAAGGTTGACCCAGGCATACAATAATTTTGTGTACAATAACTCAAGTTATTACTAATTAATTTTCCTAACCCTCTACCTAAACCATCAGAAAACATAACTGAATGATTAGAATCATAACTATTAGGAAATACAAAACTATCAATCTGAGGCTGCGCTACTTGTGCCTCTTGGCTGATGATACAGTCCTGAGTGCGTACAGCCAGGGACGAGTCCTCCGTTGCCACGGACTGGAGGGCATCAGGGCTACATGTCCTCTGACAAGTACAGAGAGACAGTCAGCAAGTCCACTTTGTCAACTAGTTCTGTTGTAGCAAGAATATGCTCTTTAATTTGATTTTTTGAGCAATCATATTTAAAAGATATAATTTAATGACAAATTCAGGGCCTGTATTTCTGATTGTAAGCGCTGAGTGTCCATTTCATAAATATTTATACTATCTTCCAATTTAATCTGATAGTTATTTAAAGTTTTAACCAGATAAATACGTTCTTTCCTTAATTGAATATTTTTAGAACAGTGTTTTTGGTTTTTCTTATATTTATAAGTATCAAGATTCATATTTCGATTCATATAACGATTCATATTACGATCCATATTCTGATTCATATTACGATTCATATTACAATTCATATTACAATTCATATTATGATCCATATTCTGATTCATATTACGATTCATATTACAATTCATAGATATCATGATCCATGTTATGATCCATATAACGATTCATATAACGATTCATATTGTAATATGTGCCTGTGCCTATCATATTCATGAAATTAAATGTAACTAATCTAATTATTAATTGATTGCCCTGTAATTACTCCCCTTTTTGATACTTGTATATATTTTATTATTATCTTAGTTCTGTAAATAGTAGTTTTTAAATGTTGTAAATAAAATTACTGAAATTAAATTAGTTAGGCTTTTTAATTAATATTTAAAAACAGAAGCAGATTGTGGTGCAAAAAAAATATGTTTTTTCTGCACGTTCGGGAGCAAGTCGGTTTCGTTTTTCCTCGTAAATTAAACCTGCCTCGGAAAATAGTCTTTCTGAATAAACAGAGCTTGCTGGTGTGATTAAGTATCGTTTAGCAAGCTTCCTTAAAATAGGAAATCTATTCTTATTGGTACTCAAAGTCCACCATTCATATGGGTTTATTTTTCTGTCAGCCTTTGGTAATGCGATGTAGTTGGCGATTTCTTTAACTTTATTGTTTTCTTTTCTCACAATCTTAGAAGAAATTAGAAATATTTTTAATGTGTTTAATGTGTTTTTTATGTCGAATAGTGATGTCGAGTTATTCGACTATTCGCCAAAGTGAATGGCGATTAATCGGTATTCGACTATTCGCTATAACCACTATTCGCGGCAACTCTAATTCATATCATGATTCATATTACGATTCATAGATATCATGATCCGTGTTATGATTCATATTACGATTCATATTACGATCCATATTCTGATTCATATTACGATTCATATAACAATTCATATAACGATTCATATTGTGATTCATATCATGATTCATATTATGATCCGTGTTATGATTCATATTACGATTCATATTATGATTCATATTACGATTCATATTACGATTCATATTACGATTCATATTACGATTCATATTACGATTCATATTACGATTCATATTACGATTCATATTACGATTCATATTACGATTCATATTACGATTCATATAACGATTCATATTGTGATTCATATCATGGTTTCTGTGTAATCACGTGCGATCACTACGGCGAGTGGCGGTTCTAGCGGCCAACTGTTTTCGGTCATAGCGTCTTAGTTTTTTTTGCAACAAATTCAGGAAAAAAGGTGTACTATAGTAACAAATAACAACTAACTCCTGGCAAAGTTTCATCAAGTTTTATGAGTTGGCCGCGCGGTTGAAATGGACATAATAGTTCGAGGGACTAAATAAGTCTTTAACCCGAGGTAAACACTGTGCTTTTCATTACGAATAGGTACACCGTACAAGTAAAGTTGATGGGAATAGGCTTGCCTCCAATTACCTAAATCGCTTGATGGGAATAGGCAAGCTCTTTATTAGATTGGTTGATGGCAATAGGTTTGCTCCTACATCATTTGATGGGAATAGGCTTACTGTTAATTACATTGATTGATGGCTAGGCTTACTGGTATTCAGCTGCATCCGGTTAGACTGGAAGCCGACCCCAACATAGTTGGGAAAAGGCTAGGCAGATGATGATGATGGCTAGGCTTGCTCTCAATTACCTAAATCAGTGGATGGCAATAGGCTTGCTCCTAATTACATCGGTTGATGGCAATAGGCTTGCTCCTAATAAGATTGGTTGATCGCTTTCTTTTGTAGTTGTGCCAACTGTTTATTTCCAAATAAAACTTTTTTTTAAGCGTCTGTAAAAAAACAAATCATCATCATCTGCCTAGCCTTTTCCCAACTATATTGCGGTCGGCTTCCAGTCTAACCGGATGCAGCTGAATACCAGTATTTTACATGGAGCGACTGCCTATCTGACCTCCACAACCTAGTTAATACTAGGTAATACAATACCCTTTGGTAAGACTGGATGTCAGAATTTCAGGTCACTGACTATACCTGTAACGACTGCCAAAGACCTATATATATGGCAGCCGGGACCAACAGCTTAACGTGCTTTCCGAAGCACGGAGGAAACTCGGTATGTCGGGCGGTCACCCATCCATAGACCGACCTAGGCAAGCACAACTTTACCTAAAGATCGACCTGAGTGGCAGTTCTTATTAAGCCACGAGCTAAAAAAACAAATCAATCTTATTGAAAACACTCAAAAATTTACGCTTAGCGTAATTTTATAATTGTATGTTTGGATACGCGGTCCCGTTTAGCACGGGGCCCGTAGCAATTGCTAGTCCGACTACGTGGTGAATCCACCACTGCTTATATTCCTATTTCAATACTATCTTACTAAGATCAACAACTATGGTACTCTAGGGATGTAACTAAATATATTACAGACTATCATACTACGACACAGAGTAGGTAAGCAATGTATCGTTACCTACAAAAAAGGCACGCAGCGAACGGCAAGTGCGACGACGAGTTCGATGAAGTCTAGTCTAGGTGGGGGGTTATCACTTCACACGTCGTTCATTCGAGTATTTCAACATTAATTTTATTAATGGTTTTCATTTTTTATTTTAGCCGTACTATTTTTCTGTTCAGTGTACTATTTCTTCTGGGGAGCATGAAAGGAGCCTCCCCGAGTGGCGGTATTCTAAATCGTACTGCGATTCTAAACGCCCGGCAAACCCTGAACAGCTAGCACTCGGTAACGTAGAGTCTAGCTGACTAATCCTTTCACGACAGTGATACTTCCAAACGGCACTTCAAAAAGCCACGACCAACGGTCCATCCTAGGATCAAATAATAACAATAACAAGCTCTCTTTGAGCACCCACCACAGACTCTCTAAACCCGCCTTTATTATCACCTGAAGGCTTTTTAGATAATAAATCCCAATGGAGTGCTGTACGCAGCACTCGATTCGTTTTCATGCATGTATGGAGCAGCACCACTATTTTTACCATTAGACTATAAGGACGGGACTGATCATAATCACTTTTGTGTAGCAGTCAACTGTGTGGTCCCAACACTCTTGGAGTGAAATGGGTGTGGCATACGGATGGACAGACGGACAGGTGAATCTGTAAGAGTACCTAGCGTTTTTGTCATTTGGCAACGGAACCCTAAAAAGTGGCACTTTAGTAGTTCCACGCTGAAAGTACACCAAGGAACTTATCAAGCACACGAGTCACTGATGGAAGACACAAGTATTGCCAAAAGGATTATTTTGTGAATCTGTGGTTATCAAAGAGACAGTAATTTGACACGTGACAGCGTCACATCGACAGCGTGACGCGTGACGGCCTTATCTATCTATGGGTGCGTTCCGAATTACGCTGTAATCGATTTGAGCGTCCATAAACCCGTACCGAATTACTGTGAGCGCGATATTGATGTCCCTTGAATCGTCATAGATGACGTCATGACATGCGCCATCTTGCGATTACACCGACCATGCCCCAAATAAATATCACCGTGAGCGCTGTCAAAATCAAAGTAAAAAATGACAGATGTCTGATGCGTGTTTAGATGTGACTGGGTGTGTGTGTGTGTTCACAGCTGAGGTTCACTGGCTGGAGTCGCACAAATACATTCAATTAGTTCTTTGAAATCTCTTTGGAGTCTCATAACCATGAGTATTCAAGTAAATATACAAGACGAGCCTAACGGGCGACGAATTTCTCTCATGCAGGTTATGTTTTTGTTATCACGTGACGAGTGAGCACTGTAAACGCGTTTACGAGCGTTGCGAATGGGGTTGTTTCCTGGAAACTTCGCCGCAAGATGGCGCTGGTGTTTGGCTATACATGTCAAATTTTTTGAAATAAAAGTTTGCATTGTGTGGACGATTTTTTAAGTATTTGCGCGGGTTTTATAACTCAATTTGTCGCTGCACAGTGTATGCTACCTGGCGTATCACCCAGTTGAAGGAGGAATTGAAAAAACGAGGAGCAACGTAACAAGTAAAGAAAGCGGAGCTTGTCGAAAGGTCCAATAGATTTAACATTTTATCGACTTTTAGCTGTTTTCTGGGCAATATTATGGTTCTACAAGTTGTAAAATAAACTTCACTTACTAACTTTTTGCGTTTTAATGATCTAATAATAAACAAACTAATGTAATACATCATTTGTTAAAATGTTACAAAATGTATAGTTATTTGAAAAGTTATTTGATAAATTTAAAGTCGCTCAGCGAGCTATGCTAGGGGTCTCTCTCAGGGATCGCATCCGGAATGAGGTGATCCGACAGAGGACCAGAGTTGTCGACATAGCTCACAGAATAAGTAAGCTGAAGTGGCAGTGGGCCGGCCATATTAGTCGCAGAACCGACGACCGTTGGAGTAGACGTGTTCTTGAGTGGAGACCGCGAATTGGCAAGCGTAAGGTGGGACGCCCGCAGGCTCGGTGGAGCGATGATCTTCGCAGAGTGGCTGGTAACAACTGGATGAGAGTTGCCGAAAATCGAGTTGAGTGGCATAAGATTAAAGAGGCCTATATCCAGCAGTGGATTGCAATAGGCTGATGATGATGATGATGACCCATAATATTGAAAAAAGTCACAAAATATTAAGATATTGTTCAATTTCTATGGAGTTAGACAGTTTGTTTGTAGCCAATGTACAGCGCCCTCTACGTGGAACTATTTGACAGTTTTCTTCCCCATTGATGACAGCTGCTAACTGTCATAATCGTGATAACTAATTCGGAACCATTTCGGAACGCAAAATATAGACGTGAGCGCTGTGAGCGATTATTTTGTAATACGGAACGCGGCCTATAACATGGGGTGCGTTCCGAATTACGCTGTAATCGATTTGAGCGTCCATAAACCCGTACCGAATTACTGTGAGCGCGCTAACGATGTCCCTTGAATCGTCATAGATGACGTCATGACATGCGCCATCTTGCGATTACACCGACCATGCCCCAAATAAATATCACCGTGAGCGCTGTCAAAATCAAAGTAAAAAATGACGGATGTCTGATGCGTGTGTGTGTGTGTCTGGGTGTGTGTGTGTGTTCACAGCTGAGGTTCACTGGCTGGAGTCGCACAAATACATTCAATTAGTTCTTTGAAATCTCTTTGGAGTCTCATAACCATGAGTATTCAAGTAAATATACAAGACGAGCCTAACGTGCGACGAATTTCTCTCATGCAGGCAGGCGCGGATCCAGCCCTCAAAAAAGGTTGTGGGCACAGTCACCCGAAAATCGACCAAGTGCGAGTTGGAGTATGAACTCGTTCATGATCGATATAGTGACACTATTAGGAACTAAATCGATAGTTTTCTGAATCAAAACGTGCATGGGCGCCGACAGGTTTATTTGGGTGAGGGAGGGCGGGATGTGCATCTTTAGTTTCCCGATAAGAGCTCTAAAGGCAAGTTACAAAAATAAGCGTAATGAGCTCCTAAAAGTTAGTACCTAGTTTGAATTTAAGAGGTTTTCTTACTGTCTAAAATTGTGTCCTGTCAGGAGTAACTAAAACAGGCAACGTTAAAAAATTGGTAGAGCGAGCGGAGCGAGCTCGAAAATTTTTCACGTCCTCGGAAAAAATAGATTCTTTTCCTTCTTGTTGTAATTGCATTGTAGGTCTAAGAATAGTGGGATGCTGCTCACACGTTATGGGGATTGAGAATAGAAAGTACTCTGGCAATGTTTGTAGAAACGAGATAGGATGTATTCGCGAGCGCAGCGAGCGAGATTTTTGTTGCGTTCTGCCTCGGATAGGTTGATCGCTTCGATTTCGAGGGAAGGTGAGGAGGTTCCCCGAGATGAGTTAGAATTTGTCAAGATTAAGACACACAAGAGCGAGTGGAGCAAGCCGGCGCTCGAAAGTATTTAGGTTTTAAGGCGGAAGCCTTTGAAACCGCTTTTGATAATAACATAATGCAGGAGCGAGGAAAAAAGAGCTTCAAAATTTAAGCATCCCACCCCACCTCCATATATTGGGTTCTTTTTGTTTATTCATACAGAGATGACAACAAGAGTAAATGTCAAATTATGACCTTAATAAAAAAGGGCAAAATGCAATAGTGAGCGAAGCGAGCTTACAATATTTGGTTGCCGCCTTGGAATGGTTAGTGTCTGTTGTGCAGATTTTTTTTTGGAAATTTATCAAATTACCTAAAAAATGCAATTTTTTGATGATCTTGGTGGGGTTATGATCCGTGAGACCGTAAAATGTGACGTCACAAGTCTATTAGGGTTGTGGGCATGCCCACAGTGCCCACAACGGTGGATCCGCGCCTGCATGCAGGTTATGTTTTTGTTATCACGTGACGAGTGAGCACTGTAAACGCGATAACGAGCGTTCCGAATTGATGACAGGTCTTAGCTGTCATATTCGTGATATCTAATTCGGAACGCAAAATATCGACGTGAGCGCTGTGAGCGATTATTTTGTAATACGGAACGCGGCCATGGTGACAGCGTCATGGCGACAGCGACAGCACAACTAAACCCGCTAGAGTATATATGTTCTGTGACTAAACCCCACCCGCTGTTCGAATCTCCTGTGTTTACTATTCAAAATTAATAAATCTAGTCAAAGAGGAACAGCAATATAAAACAAAAAAGCTGCATTTCATGTTTTTATTTAAATATGTTAACCAGTGTTACCGCTTGTCATTGAGAAGTTTAATTTAATTGCTATTCCAATATTTTGATCACATCAATATTATTCTATGTGCCAAAAAGTTAAATATAAAAGGTTTATTTATCTGAGACAAGGGTAAGGAAACTGGTGTGAGCCAAAAATAATGAACCGTGCAGGTATATAAATTATATCATGCGTCTCTGTCTGAAACACTTGTGTTTGTCATTAGAAGACCTATAATAAATAAATGTAGACTAAAATTGAAATGAAGTATGTCGATGAATTGTATCTTTGGGTTCTCTCTATTTCTCCTATTACTAGTTGCTCTGAATATATATTTCTTCTATACACTTAGCATTGAGCACAAACCTGCTACTTTTAAGTTGCCTCTTGTGAAGTCTGACCCTATACCCTCTGTAATCAGGGATATAAATGAATACCTCAACCGCTTGCCTAGTCAGTACCACACCAAAAATTCTAAATTCCTTCCCATTCAAAGAGATTTGATAAGCTCATTCAATTCTTCTGGCGCTACTTTAGACAGTGTGTGGCACAATATTGAACATGTAAGTATGGGCAAATTGTACCTATTTTGGCAGTTACAATACTTTTCATTTGTAACTTTATTTTTATCGCCATGTAAAATTAAGACAGATAGAAATAAGATAGGTAATACTTTAATTTAATTAAAAAAACACAGTTTTATAATTTCAGTGGGCTGATGAGGAGTCCTTGTTCCCATATAAGAATGGTGCGGCAGGTCAGATACTGCATGCTCTGCGCACCGCACAGATAGCATTTGCTGATAATGCTCCCAAAGGGACACAATTAAAGTTATTGTTCCTGTTAAAGGTTTGACAAATAAATATTTTTTTATTAAATCAATTATTAATGTAATCTCAGCGTGAGTATTCACAATAATTCCATAATTAATTTTTTTACAGGGAAAACAAAAGCTGTACTTCAAACCAAAGAGGTATAATATTAGTGATGTAATTAGAGGCAACATTTACGCGGGCTATGACCGCTACAACTCAGAGGTATTCACATATTACCTTGCCATGATTTTAAACTATAAGTGGGTGGCCCCTTCTGTAGTTAGAAGAATTAGTTTCAACAAAGAAATTCTAGCCCATGCTACAGTTGGGTTAAAAAGAACAATGGTTAAAAATGGTGAGTGAATATTAAAAACTTTCTTCTACATTTAATATGTTATTAAAAATCTATGTCTTGTATAAAATCAAATATTATTTAAAAATTGAGGTTTGAAAGGTCAAAGTAAATTCCCTATCTCTCCTCTGTTACAGATAAAGGAGTTTGTGTATACGGCAAATGTTATTACTGTAAAGTAAATGAAACTGTATGTCCTGACAATAATGGTGACATTGAAGGAGCGGCTATATTGTACTTAGACAAACAATTCAAAGTTAACAAGTCCCCATGGAGGCGGTCCTATAACAGTTTAAAAATGGAATGGGAAACAGATAATGACTTCTGTAAGTAAGTATTGTTTATTTATTTATTGAATTTAACAGTATAAAAATCACAGAGTTCGGATTTAAGCCAAATTAGAGTCACCTTCCATCATGAGCGTAGCCAAAGCTGCAGCAGCAAAACAAAAGCAAAGCTGAGGCAGCTTTTTTCAGCATTTTAGACCAATACTAATTCCTGCCTAATTCAATAGAATTAACAAGTACGTAATATATTTCTAACTGACAGTAAAATCACTCTCAATCTAAAATATTTATGATGTATGCAAATACATCAACAGTACAATCACTCTCAACCTAAAATATTTTTAAGGCTAAAAATTTACTACTGCTACAAACAAACACCTTCACCTTTAAGGCTACTGACTGGACTTTAACATGTTATTTTACAGAAAAGTGTCATCGCAACTAAGTACAAAGCGAATACTGAATTTAATAGATATTGCTATCATTGATTTCCTAATACAAAATGGAGATCGCCATCGTTATGAAGTGTACAAATATAAAATAATCCTGCTGGACAATGGGAAAGGGCTCGGTAATCCTAATCTGGATGAACTTGATATACTAGCCCCCCTTTATCAGTGTTGCATGTGAGTTCAAACATATAATTTCAGAAAACTATTTTTTTTTATTACCATTACAACTGATCTGAATTGTCTCTTCCTCACCTGATGAGCCAGAGGTTCTAGGTTCGATTCCTAGGGATTTATTGAGTTTTTCATTTGGATTTGCAGATCTTAGGCCCAAAACACACGGCGTAGTTAAACGCGCCGCCGACGTGCGACGCGCGTTTCCAGAACGCGCGTTTACGTGGCGCCGTAGGTGCCAATTTTTGCGTCTTTATAGAACATTTATAGAATCAAACGCGTGTCAAAATACGAAACAAACGCGCGTTTCACGATCGCCTAGTCTGCTTAGATTCAAACGAGATTTGAACGCAATCTTGTAACCTAAGTACGCTAATTGTAATCGCGCAGATACAGCGATCCCAAAACAACCATTTGTACGGGCTTCAAACGAGTTTCGAACGCGCTTTGCCCGCCCGTTTGTATCGTGTTTTACACGCGTTTGATTCTATAAAAAAAAACGCAAAAATTGGCATCTACGGCGCCACGTAGACGCGTGCGTTTAAAATATGCGTGTGCTAGGGGCCTTAATTCTGCATAATCGAATGCTTATAATACCGGTAAAAAAGATTTTTTCACACATCTAAGGACAATGCGTAGTACATTATACCTCATGAGGACAACTCACACTCATCTAAAAGTATAAATAAATAATAAAAACATGAAAATAGAGATAATATTAAAATGGATTGGATTTTCCCTATAGTGCCCCAGTTGAAAAGGCTTCGGCCGTCTACGAAACCGTAGTTTCGTAACTGGTTTCGATGAAGGAATGATTTGTCCTTGTACGTAACTGGTTTCGATGGAGGACATATTTGTCTTTGTACGAAACCACGGTTATGTATCATGGTTACGTACGAAGAATTTACTGTAATGGTTTCGATGAAGGAATGATTTGTCCTTGTACGTAACTAGTTTCGATTGAGGTATTATTTTGGTGATTGAAGTAGTTCAGTAGACGCGTTTGCTGTCTACTGAACTGACCTTCATCTTGTAATTATTATTGAAATAAGGTAAGTTGAAATATAGCACCGAACTACTGACACTCTTTAGTCGCAACAGTACGGATTCTTTTTTTGTGTTTTAGAAAATAAGAATAGGTAGTAAAGTCCCACAAATTACCAGGAGAACAGAAGTAGGCAGGAGGTATTGGAAATTGGAATCTTGAATTCAAATCTTTATGCCTTTCTAATACCAGGCCGTTTTTTTTTTGTTGAAAATGAGAAACAAGGATAGTAATAGTAAAGTCCCACAAACTACCAGGAGAACAAAAGTGGACAGGAGGTATTACAATCTTTAAATCAAATCTATACTATGCCTTTCTAATACCAAGCATTTTTTTTGTTGGAGATAGGAAACCAGGATAGTAAGTCCCACAAACTACTAGGAGGCCAGAATGGTAAATTAGTGGGGAAATCACCAAATGCCTCCTCCCAGTCTGGGCAGAGCGGTAGGAAGTGTCAGACTTCTACTGACTAAAAGCCACCCATGTTCCTTCTTAGCCCTGTGTCGAGGCCGCGGTATCTTTTTTTGTAATACAAAACCTCCTTTCTACTTCTGTTCTCCTGGTAGTTTTTGGGACTTTACTACCTATTCTTATTTTCTCAAACAAAAAAAAAAGAAACCGAACTGTTGCCACTAAAGAGTGTCAGTAGTTCGGTGTTATAATTCAACCGGACTACTGCAACTAGCCTGATATTTGCGGCTATGAGATCCTGGACCAATTATCACATAAATCAATAGTTTCGATAAAAGAATTATTATTCCTTGTTCGTAACTAGCAAAATTTCATATTTTTGCAAAAATTCCTTGTACGTAACCGTGGTTTCGTACAAAGACAAATATGTCCTCCATCGAAACCAGTTACGTACAAGGACAAATCATTCCTTCATCGAAACCAGTTACGAAACTCCGGTTTCGTAGACGGCCGAAGCCGTTGAAAAACGTATACCTACTTGTGTACTTATATTATTCCGTCCGTAAATATCGATATACCATTTTAGAATATCCACGAAGACCTGGCAAACTTTGGAGCTTGTATCTGGCGGCAGTTTAACTGAGACGATCAAATTATTAGCTTCGTTCAAAGAGGAAAAGCTGACCACTGACGAACATTACATAGCTATAGAACGAAGACTGTTGAAAGTCTATGCTACAGTAAAGTATTGCATAGGAAAACATGGCAGTGCCAAGGTTTTTAGAAATATAGATGGAGTTTGAATTAGTGTGTTTTTGTTCGATACCTTCAAAAACCAATAGAGACCCCGATATTCCTTCCATTTTCCTTGAGGTTATGGGTAATTGATAAATGTAAAGTTTGTGTTGGACAGGGTCACAGGGACTGCTTTACACCATTTGACTGCGCATTGACTACAGTCAGCATTATAAGTAGATTAAAGCTTCAGGTAGGCAGGTAAATTAAAAATTTGCAAGATATAATAGGAAACTTAAAAACCTGGAGACCTGTAAGTACATCAAATAATTAAAATTCCGAAATGTTAAACTACTTCTGTTGTTAAACTCTGTTGTCTGTGCTCTGTTGTCTGTTCTGTTGTTGTTGTTCTGTTGTACTTCTGTTGTTAGTTCTGTTGTTGTTGTTGTTGTTGTCCATACATATATTTGTTAAACCTAAATGCTTATCATCTTAAGAGGTACTACCACAGACTGTGTTTCTGCTGTACTGATGTACTTACACATTGACTGCCGCGTTGTTCTAGTATTTGCAAAGCACAACTACTGAGCATTAGGTCCTGAATTTGATTGCTGGGTCGAGCAAAGTGTTATTGAGCGTTTACCCGACTGCGGCGAAGCCCAAAAGGAGGGTTATGTGTTTAACCTGTATGTATGTCCGTTTCTTTGTTCCCTCATTACTCCTAAACGGATGAACGGATTTGAATAAAATATATGTCGTTGGATTCGTCTTGATGGCGCGAGTGGCTACATTTAAGTAAATTAAAAAAAAGCAAAGAAAAATTGTAGATTCTATATAATATTGAGGGCCACATCATGGAGTTAAAAAAATATGTTTGCACTCCCCCCCTCCTGGATCCGCCCTTGGTCAAAAGAGAACAGGCAAATAGAAAGTTTGGAAAACAAAGTCCTTATTTACAAGTGTATCCTGAAACCGATTTGGACATATGGTAGGTACCTATATAACTCTGGGGGTCAGCGAGTCAGAATTCTCCAGCACTACCAGAACAAGGTGTTAAAGATCCTTAATAATTGCGCCATAGTTCACGCGGAACACGGAAGTGTATGATTATCTAGAAAATCCGACAGTCAGGGAGGAAATAGAGAGTTCCTGTAACTTATAAACAACGCCTTGAGCGACACAGCAACCATCTGGCTACACAGCTCATAAACACAAACAAGGGCCTATTTCGACTGAAAAGAATGCGATTAGCTTCTATCTATATAAAAATTCAAGGAAAAACAGAAAGAGTTTTATACATCATTGATCCCATCTGATTAAAGCCGCTGCTGGGCTGATTGCAGATTAATCTGACTAAAAAAGGTTTGTTACGATAAAATTAAAATTGCAAAATTAAGTTGGCAACTCTTGGTGTCTATTCTAAAT
Source organism: Diarsia dahlii (assembly GCA_949775195.1). Classification (NCBI taxonomy): domain Eukaryota; kingdom Metazoa; phylum Arthropoda; class Insecta; order Lepidoptera; family Noctuidae; genus Diarsia; species Diarsia dahlii. The sequence goes on from OX459190.1 coordinate 17,574,439, forward strand.
TCTATTTTTGTTTAATGGCAATGAATGAAAGCCGATTTCGACTATTCTGCCAATCATGAAGGTATATTTATCATGAAGCTATAGATAAATATGGAGGCCACACTTAGAACAAAAGTTTGAGTCAAATACCTACGATTCTCTATCTCACTCTCTGTGGGCTGACCTCTCTTTCTAAGGTGGACGATATTATTGCTATCTCGTTATTAAAATCTCCTTATTCATTTTTAAAAAGAGTCACCACACAAATGTAATCAGAAGTTAAATACTGTCAAATAATGTGCTAATAAATAAAAAGCTAAACTAAGATTACTGAAATTAAAATTCCAAAATAGTATGTCACGAATGCTTGACAAGGTTGGCGAATCAGTGAATTATTTTCCCATTTCCTAAGGATGTGGTAATGTGGCAACATTGGCCCCACATGTCAACATAAATCGTACCAATATGGCGGTTGTTTACTTTACGGTTCACAGTTTCGTTTGAGATATTTGCCTGTAATCAAAGTTATAATTGAGAAAATGGTGCAAACTTGTGTAGTGCGTGGTTGTGGTAGTACGTGGTGTCCAGGAGGTGATATAAGATTTCACGCGTAAGTGTTTAAATCGGGATTTTCGATACTGAATTGTAAACATATTTCTGCATATTTCTTTGTATTTTCAATTAATTACTTCATAAAAGCTTGACCTATGATTTAGTCAATGATAACTTAGATAACTATGTAAAGACCAAACAGTTTTACATTGAATTTCATGGACTTTCTGCAACTTTATTTGTTTTTGTTTTTATGGAGTCATACTGAAGTAGTGTGACCATATTGGGGATATATCTGGGATTTTCCGTGGGACCTTCATTAATTATATAGTCATTAACATACTCGCTTTATTACATTTTATTACTTTTTTCACACACCGTGTTATTTCTGTTAGTTCTTTGAAATAACATAACATTTTCGTGATTTTTTAACAGTAGTCAAATAGCCAATTACTATTTAAATAATACAGTAAATGTAATGAATAATATAAAATTATGTTCTGATTTCACACTCTTCTGGTTTTAGGTCAACAGCGAAGCCCAGGTCTCTACGAAGATTGATAGGGGCGTACAGGTGTAAATAAAATCAACTGAAGAAAAAATACTGCAGAAGAAATCTAAGATTCTTAAGCAAAGAGTTTTACGACAGACTAAAAAAATCAGGACATGTCTTCGTAATATAATAGAAAATATTATAATAAAATGATTTTAACTTAGAAAGTGTTTTTGTTTCTTTTTGGGGTTTTATACATATGTATTGTATTACCGTTCCTATTATAGCCCCGTATTTAGATGAAAATACATAATATTAAAAATTCCACAGTGGTAAAAAACCTTAACACTGACTTACCCAGAAATCTTTAAAAAAAAATCATCTTTTATATGTATCATTTTCGTTAGTCTACAAAATAAAAGAAACATCTAATTTCTTTTTTGCGATTTCATGATTTTATAGTAAGAGTTGTACTGGGCAAAAATCTCTCCCAAATCCTTCCAGATTCATTATCTTGAGCCACCCCACCAGCCCTTGCGGTAGGCAACCACTGTGGTCGTGTCACCACCTCTTCTGTCATTATGATTTACTAGCTTTTGCCAGCGGCTTCGCCCGCGTGAAAATGGCGATTTTCCATACAAACTTCCATCCCCTATTTAACTCCCTTAGGGGTTGAATTTCAAAAAATCCTTCCTTATTCCTTGTCTAGATTATAAAGGGAACCTCTGTGCAATTTCAGCTTTCTAGGTCCAAGGGTTTGGGCTGGGCGTTGATGAGTCAGTCTGTCAGGACTTCTCTTTTTATTTATATATAGAAGATAGATAGAAGATCATTAATTTCGTATTGCTACAGGAACTAAACTTTTGTACTGGCCATGGTCTATATTCTATTTCTGTGCGAAATTACGTACGTCGTATATACGACCTAAGACTTTTGCGTGATTGAAAATGACAAACTGCCAAAAAAATCAGGAACTTTCACACTGTAAGCAAACAGCTTCTTTCGTAATTTATCATTCGCATCTTTCATCAATCTAGAAGTGAACAGAGATGTGGTTATATTAATTTAATCAAACACAAGTTATGAAAAGGAACTACGTAATGTCCTAGGTAAAATAAAATAAAGGTTACCCTACTTAGAAAGAGAGGGTCAGCCCACAGAGAGCGAGATAGCGATGCATAAGTTTTGCTTCAAGTAGGTATTCGAAGTGTGGTCTCCATATTTATCTATAACTTCATGATATTTATCTATAACTTCATGCTGCCAATGTCCAGTGAATTGGAACGTCCCTGACCTAATGAGTTGTAATAATATTTTGTTTAACTGTCAAGTAGGGATGGTCGATATTAGAAAAACATCGATGTTTTCCATAACATTTAAACTATCTATTATATCCCACCAAAAACATTCTGTAAAAAACTAGCCAATTCTCGATGGAGCTGCTTGTTTATCTCTAAAAAGTAATGAAATCTAGACAAAGTCGTGCCAAGTCTAAGGTTCCTTACTGCGATTTCTTTATTATTATAGTTAATGCTGTGTGTCTTGGCCGTTGAACATTCTTTATACGTTAGTGGGTACAAGCACAGTGTACACACGGCTACACATCAAGCTATACAAAACCAGTATAATCTGATTGTTCATTGTGCGAAAAGATCTAGTAAAGTGAGGCCAAGATTAACTGGTTTTGTATAGCTTGATGTGTAGCCGTGTGTACCTACAAGTCAATTTTGTTTACACGTAATGTTATAATATCTGTTGTAACTACCTATGTTTAGTTTTTTTTTTTGGCAGTTGCCAGTATGGTATCTCGCTGCGAGATACCATACTGGCAACTGCCAAAAAAAAAAATATTGCCATACTGGTATTGGCAATTTTCGGTACTACTGGTAGCGGTTCTGCAGACAGATTGGTGCAATGGTGTCAAGGAGCACCTAGTTTTGTACCCTAGCTAGTGTACCCTTCAACGGCCAAGTCACACAACATTAACCATAATAGTAAAGAAATCGCAGCAAGGAACCTTAGACTTGGCACGACTTTGTCTAGATTTCATTACTTTTTAGAGATATGTAAGCAGCTCCATCGAGACTTGGCTAGTTTTATACAGAATGTTTTTGGTGGGATTTCACTTCTTTTTGTAGAAACGTGGACATAAGTGTCACCAGGTACTCCAGATCTTTGATTATCCTAGTTTTTATAGTTTTCCCTTTATGTGGCCATTAAACCCATACTCTGTACTAAATTTCAGCTCTCTGAGTTTATGGGAAGTACTAGTTCTATTCTGATGATCATGAGTGAGTGTCATCAAACTCAAATCATTTATTTCAATTAAGCCATTACAGGCACTTTTGAATGTCAGAAGGACAATTCATTCAAAAAAAAAACGAAACTACGAGTGCAATACGTCATTCCGAAAGCCACCACGCCGAACCACACGCCACCGAATGCCCGCAACAACGAACACTGCGAGCACGAAAGCACGCAGCGACGCAAACCGCAACAACGAATGCTCGAGACCCCGAATCACGGAACAACGAATGCACGCCGCAACGTGCAACCGCCGCCCCGCGACTTGGAGCCCCGCACACCACAGCACTCGCCGCCGGTAATAACCGGCGCCGCGCAGCTCGACGCAGTAACTCCCGAAACGACGCATTGCACTCCTACGCTACAGTCACAATCACTAGGCATAATAACTTGTGAAAGTACTGTAGTTGCCAGTTCCCTAACGTAGATCTCATGAAGAAGAACGGGCAAGAAACTCCATGGACACTCTTTTAAATCAGAATTTGTTACAAAATCTTGGTACATTATATCATTCATGTTGAGATGGTATATTATGTGAGAACTATGTAGCAAGGCAAGACGTGGCAAGTTAAGAGCGTCCAGAGTAAAAAGATATATATATATATACCATGGCGACTAAAGAATGACCATTCAGCTCAACCATTTTGAAGGGAGCTAAATGATCCGACACACCCGCCTTCATCAGCGAGACATTTGAGTGAGCATGACATTTTATCAGTCACTAAAAAATAACTAAACAATTACATAATATTGAGATATTGAATCTATATAATGCAAAGATATTCAGCTTCTACAATAACTTCACATGATAGTCGATTTATTTGCCCCTATGGTTGTGGAGCAGGACCAGCATTGAGCCAAGCATTTTTATCATCAATGTAATCCGCCAACTTATAGTATGCTTGCCTACATAGTGTGCGTTTTACACAAGTTTTAAATTTCGTCTCACTCAGTTGAAGAATGTGAGGAGCTATTTTATTGTAACATTTTAAACAGTACCCCATGAAAGATGAGTCTACTTTAGCTAGCCTGAAACCTGGCTGAACTAGTTGGTCCCTATTCCTCGTATTATAGTGGTGTTTTTCACCTCTTTTGCTAAACAAATGCAGATTTTTCCTAACGTACATGATGTTTTCATAGATGTATTGACAAGGTACTGTCATGATGTTAATTTCCTTAAACAGTTCTATCAGAGAATCGCGCCTTCGTAGACCATATATGGCTCTAACGGCTCTTTTCTGTAGAATAAATATAGACTCGAGGTCTGCAGCCCGTCCCCATAGTAAAATACCGTATGACATAACACTATGAAAATAGCTAAAATAGAATAGTCTCGCGGTATCTCCGTCAGTAAATTGGCGGATTTTCCTAACAGCATAATTATGCTGCTGAACTCAGCCGTTCTGCAAGAGATGTTAAATGCGGACCCCACTGTAGCCTCGAGTCGTTATCCCCAAGAAAACAGTTTCATCGACAAATGGGTCTGACAAACGTTTTTTACTTTACACACCAAATAAATCTACAAAAAATTACAAGAAGAACTGTGTTTTTACTTTTTTCATATCTTAAAAAATGACTGAGATATTTACGATCAAAGTGCGTATTTCCGCCCGAAGGTTTTTAAAAACGCGGGCGGGCGCTCACTACCCGATGACGTCACAACTCCCACAACCACGCTCTCGTTTGTACGCCCGTGCGCAGTAAAAATCAAAATTATAAAGTTCTCTGTGGTAAAAATGGAAAAAAATACTGTATTGTGCCTCGGTGCTTCAATCACCTTCGATTCAACAGTTTAAACACCTGATAAACTATTTTTTTATGTGCTTGAGGACCCAAAAAATGAAGAAAAAGTGGATGACACCCGTAAAAAGAGTTGATTCAATAGGTCCTAAAACTAAAGCGCACTGCTGTGAAGACCATTTCGATTTTATTTTCTTTTCATTTTGGACGGCACGGTTGGCGCAGTGGCTGAGCGATTGGACTGCTGCGCTGCGTGTCGCGGGTTCGATTCCCGCACGGAACAAATATTTGTAAGGCCTGCAGATAGTTGTTTCGGGTCTGGGTATTTGTATATGTGAGTTTAAATGTTTGTAAACGCACCCACGATACAGGAGAAATTCCTAGTGTGGGGCAACGTTAAAAAAAAAAAAAAAACAATACTATCTGGTTTAGTACCTATAAAACTATAATAATGGTAGGTATTTGCCTACTTACAAAACTGGTAACTACGTAAATACCTACTAAGACTTACTACATTCTGTGTATGGGTAAATAGCATGTAAATAGTGACTTTTTCTTTTAGTTTATACCTACTAATAAAACACATAAAATAATCATCGACAACCTCGAGATTCGAGAAGTTGATTGCGAGTACCTACATAAGGTACTAACTAAATGAAAGACACACTTTCAGTTAGGTTTAAGTTTGAACAAATACCTACCCAGGAGTAGGTAATGCTTACTTAGAACATTCCTATACGTCTTATACCTTTTCATCGTTATTCCACGATTTTCAGCAGCCATAAAATCCTGATTTTTCATGACAAATTGTGTCACCAAGTCACCATCAAACTATCCACTCTTGGCAGATTGTTCGACTGACATATTAGAAAACCTTCCATTCTAAACAATACACGTTTCACTTTAGTGTAATTGGATATAAAGGATAATATTATTATTACTTTGAAATACAAGGACACTATAAGTACGATGACAACGACGAGGCAAAAGGAGTACCTATGTATTATGTAAGGATCGAAGCAAGTGGCGATCTGTGGTTTCTGCCTATCCCCATGGGAAAAGGGCGTGAGTTTATGTATGTATGTGTATGTATAAGTACATAGTAGGAAAACGAAGACGATCGAAACAAAATAAAACGAGACGCGCCTAATTTATTATGGTCAACGCACCGGACTAAGTGCCGCGCAGTGACGCGGTCGCGGGCTGAACAGGGCTGTGACGTATTAGTACGAGCGCGCGTAATCTCGGAAATTCAAAAAATTACTTAAACTTCTCGGCGTTATAACTTCGGAAATACTGCATGTATCGAAGTAAAACAAAAACTAATGTAATGTACACGTTCTACACTTCGATTTTAGGTGTATTTGATACGAATATTCTGACCCTTTTGTGTTCCCCATTCTAGTGTCTCTTGATTCAATACTATGTCACAATCAGTACTTTTGACATTTGGTAGAGCAAATCTATGCACTTCGTTTTTTTCCCTTATATGACTAAATTATTGACGGTGAACCTGCAGTAGGGCGTTATTTACATCATCAAGATTTGTGGCACGTCTGTTTACCTTAAATTATTAAAGAAGTATCGTCGGCAAACAATACCATTTCAGGTTGGTTTTTAAATAAATGGGGTAGATCATTAATATAGACTAAAAGAGAAAGGGACCTAATATCGTAAATGCGAAACTTTGCTTTCGCTTATCTTCGGAACTAAATGACCTACAGACTTGATTTTTTTTTTTAAGGCGAGTTTTTAGCTTACTGGATGATGAAATTAAATCAATGAAAGGCCATATAACTAACTTGAAAGTTCAACCTAGTACACATCCAATCATCCAATGCAGACAAGATGGCGTCCTAAAGAATAATTTACGTCTTTTAACGTCGATGATATCGAAGTCAACACATCTATCTATGTCAAAACATCGATGTTTATTCTCCTTCGATGAATCTCGATCATCCCTACCCAATGACTAATAAAAAGTATGGACTGGAAATACCTACAGAAAAAAGGTGCATACCTACGGAGCATAAAATGGCTGCCAATGCTAGGGTTGTGGCAATCATAAAACATAGTACTACTGTAACGAGTATCGATACTAGTATTACGAGTATTATTAGATATCACGGTTGAATTAAAATGAACAGTCCGTTGTAAAGTTGTAACAGAAAAATATGAGTAAATTTACTTACCTACAACCACTTTGAATAAAAAAAAATCTCAGGTATCGGATACCTGAGAATAAAATTTATTCAAAGTGGTTTTTCTGAATACAATTAATAAAGAATACTTTTTACCCGACTACGGAAAAGCCAAAAGGAAGGGTAATGATTTTGGCAGTGTATGTATTATGTTTGTATGTTCCAGCATAGCGCCTAAACTACTGAACACTTGTTCTCCCCACCACTGCGATATTTTTTTTGTTCTAGACCATACCTAGGAACCCCCTAGTTACGGAGATATTGGTCAAAGTTCCAAATATTTCACAGTTGTTTTTGTAAATACTAGTTTTTCAGGTTATAACTTTACTTAACCCATTGACCGCCACGGTCAAGTAAGACGACAAGCCAAAAAGTACCTTAAGTCGACAGACTTAGAGCACTAGTTTGCTTGTTCGGCTTGTCGTCTATACGTGACTGTGGCGCTAAAAAGGTTAAATTACCTCCATCACCCGTTTACTATTCATAGCATCCACTAGCCCAATGTGTTGCTACATTGAGTTTTACCGTAAAATATGATATTTGACCCCAATAAAAAATCGTTTCCCAGCAAAAAAATTGCGTAGGGGGGTACTTAGTTTGATGTTTCTGTACATCAAACTAAGTACCACCCTTGCTTGGTTGACGGCTGTGTTATGGGTTAATTTACACCCTGTATACGTTTAGATTGCGGTCAAACAGTTGTCGCGGTTAAGTCTTTGTTATTTACTCGTATTATATAACAAACCAACATTAAATTAGAATGTAACTAAAACTCAACTACGAATTAAATCGCAAACTAATAAGATCTTAGTGAAGAACAAATCTTCTAATAGTAAAAAGATTGTTTCTATTATGATTAACATACTGACTGGCGGAGTAAAATAAAAGGGGACTTTGTTTCTTGTCGCCAAAATTTGTATTCGTTACCAAGTTGTATCACATAGTAAATAAATCTATCGCCACGAAATATTTTCGTTCTCAGATAAACAAAAAGTGTTCAAAGATATGAATGATCAAATTAATGTTAATATAATAATGTGTAAAATAAGAGATGGATCACCAATAAAATTGTAGTGCAATAATAGGGTTTGTCAAACCCTATTATTCTACTGACTAAAAACCACCCATGTTCCTTCTTCGCTCTTGTGCCAAGGCCGCGTTATCTCTTTCGATAATCCTCAGGGCGGTCCCGCGCCCTGACCGGACCTGGCACGGTCACTCGAACAGATATCGTTTCAGTGCAGCGAAGGAACTAGTATCGGAAACTATTACGCAACGGTACAACACTATCCATGTTTGTAAACAAACGAATCAAATGATGAAATAACAAAAAGGTCTCTGGGACGGAAATAAACCCAATTATTAACACTTTAGCAATAAATTAATGATCACTTAGCATTTTTTCATCGAAAATGTATTACTCCTAGATACTATTGCATGAAAACGACTACTAACCTATGCAAAGTCAATTGAGGTTGATTTTCAGTCCTTCTTGCACCACACTTCACAATACAACACGCAGGCATATTAAATTGCTCTTTCCTAACATATACACGCAGTTTAAGAGATAATCTCGTCGTAATTTTCTCACAAATCGCAATTTAACAAAAAGTAAACAACTATTTGACAGCACAACTACCACGAAACTCGTCGCCATGTTGTATCACAATATGTCGAAAACGGCACCCTACCTACTATTCTGTGACTCGCATATCCAAATGTTGCCATTGTGAGAAACAACTGAAATATTGTTGTCTCTTTCATCAAATACGATTACTGCATTAGAAAGAACGAACCAAAACTATATTTTACATTCTGTCTCCTATTTCACTCATATTTGTATAAGCAAGTGTGTATATAGAACATCGCGGCGCCTCCATATGATCCTATCTCAATGTCCCTACCCTACTGTCATGCTGTGCATGTTTGTTTATTTATTTGTCAATATGACATCGAGCAAGGTCATCAAGGTGCTCTATTTGTAATTTTTTATCTTGCTATGCTTTTGGCAAATATATACTTTACTCTTAGCTCTAGTTGCAATACATTTCAGCATTTAATTATTTCATTCCAAGTTATCTAAAAGGTGTATTTGTTTCTAATATGTTCAAAAACATCGAAAATACGTTTTTTTACTTTGCTTACGGCAGTAATTTACTTAAGAAGAGAATCCACATTAACAATCCATCTGCAATATTTTTAGGGATTGGCCGATTGGATGTAAGTTTTTCTAATTTGTTATCTTCATTCTAGCTACCCTTAATGATGTACACAATAAATAATGATTAAACCTTTTCATACCACACAAATTAATACAGTAATGTTTGTATCAATCCTCACAGAAGGATCTCCGGTCAGTGGGTCGTCTTAGGGGCGGCCTCCGATTATTTTTTGTCTAATTTAAATGTCAAATTTTCAAGCTCTTACCAAATAAACCGAAATTGTCTGCTTACACTTGTTTATATTATTATTTTAGGATCACCAACTTGATTTCATTAAATACTCTGAACACTGGCGGGGAACTTCAGCTACTATAGTACCTACCCCTGGTCCATATGTATGGGGAGCAATATGGAGATTGCACAATAATGATTTGCCTGCTTTGGACAAGTAAGTGGAGTTCGATAATAATTATGGATAATTATTATCCACAGGATTGTGCTTTGAGATAATAAGCAGACTATGTACCTATCTCGGTGCGATAGATTAAAAAACATCCAGCTCCAGAGCAGGCGCAGATACAGATGCCCTCCCTGAATCTGAAGAAATACAATATCATTATGACATGTTGGCAGGAGGGAGGGCAGTGCCGCATGCACTCAAACGCAATAATTAATTTGGAGGAATTAAAACTAAATATTTTCATTCCAGTTCTATTAATACTATCTTCAATATTATTAATTTCTGAAAAGTAACTCCAGATTCCATTTATTATCAAAAGTTTATCAATTCATTAAAAGGCATTTTCAGGAAGATAGGTAAAATCACACAAAAATTTCCTGTGTCTGCACCCTGTTCTGGAGCAATTGAGGACAAACAAGCATAATTATCCAAACTTTCACATTTAAAATAAAAGGTACAGTAACATATTAATTTTATTTATGAGACTGTAACTTTTTCTTTGTAGACAAGAAGGAGTTGATACAAATTGGTATTTTGCCAAAACTGTAAAAATTGTACTACCAGATGGGTCGAGTATAGATTGCCGAACATACCAACAAACAATCAACCCAGCAATCCGGAAAAAGGATGAAGAACTGCCTCCAGAAAGACGACCATGTATAACATATTTAAACTGTATTGTGACTGGTGCAACTGAATGCAAGCTTCCAGAAGATTATATAGAAGAGCTCAAGAAAATACCCCATAACGGCCAAGTAGCCTCTCCTAAACTGATTGAAAAGTTAGAAAGAAGTATTTAATGGTACCTAATAATAATAGACACAAATAAATAAAATAAATGTATTAATTTTACATGTTGCACTTTTTTTTTTTTTTACTAGCCTACTATCTATGGCCTCCCCTTTCTCCTTCCATATCTGTCTATCTTATGCGATTTCTGGTCATGTCAGCCTCACACACATGATCATATCGTCACGCCATCGACCTCGTCACCTATCCCTCCTGGTGCATCCGTGCCACGTGGCCAGACGACTCCTACTTCAGCCTGACTATTTTTTAGCTGACTTCCCAAAAATCTATTTTTTTTATTAATTATTTGTTTCCTCATAAGTTCGTCATTTATGAACCACTTTGAAAACATGTTTTTTTAAATGAACGGATTATGCTTTCTGATTGCTCCCATAAAAATTCATCAAAATTGGTTCAGTAATTTTTTTGCCCGTTGCTCCGTTTCCCGCGCTCCCGACAATATCGTCGACCCAACGCGCTTTGGCTCTGGCCCAACCTCGGCCACCATACGGTCAGAATCTTACACCATCGACCATCTCCGCGTCTAGCCAGATCTCCTACCCAACTTCACTGTAGGTGTAGCGCCCTGTCCCCGATGTCAAACACTTTCTTCCGTGTTGCGCACTCTGTCTAGTAGGGTTATGCCGAGCATAACTTGCTCCATGGCCCTTTGTGCCACTCGTCTCCGATGCATAGTTTCCTTTGTGAGAGTCCATGTCTCAGCACCGTAGGTTATCGTTGGCTGGACACACTGGTTGAAAAGAAGCTGAAACAGAGTCATCCGTAGTTCGTGACATCACCTTCGTCTTGGACATGTTCATTCTCAAGCCCTTGTAAGGAAGCATCGTCAGGAATCATCGAGTTCTAACAGCATACGTTGAAGCCTTGAAGGTCCTCCAGGGATTCGGCGAACAAAATGAGGTCATCCACGAATCGGAGCAGGCGCGGATCCTCCGTTGTGGGCACTGTGGGCATGCCCACAACCCTAATAGACTTGTTACGTCACATTTTACGGTCTCACGGGTCATAACCCCACCAAGATCATCAAAAAATAGCATTTTTTAGGAAATTTGATAAATTTCCAAAAAAAAATCTGCACAACAGACACTAACCATTCCAAGGCGGCAACCAAATATTGTAAGCTCGCTTCGCTCGCTATTGCATTTTGCCCTTTTTTATTAAGGTCATCATTTGACATTTACTCTTGTTGTCATCTCTGTTTGAACAAACAAAAAGAACCCAATTTATGGAGGTGGGGTGGGATGCTTGAATTTTGAAGCTCTTTTTCCTCGCTCCTGCATTATGTTATTATCAAAAGCGGTTTCAAAGGCTTCCGCCTTAAAACCTAATACTTTCGAGCGCCGGCTTGCTCCACTCGCTCTTGTGTGTCCTCCTCACCTTCCCTCGAAATCGAAGCGATCAACCTATCCGAGGCAGAACGCAAAAAAAATCTCGCTCGCTGCGCTCGCGAATACATCCTATCTCGTTTCTACACATTGCCAGAGTACTTTCTATTCTCAATCCCTTATGAAGGAAAAGAATCTATTTTTTCCGAGGACGTGAAAAATTTTCGAGCTCGCTCCGCTCGCTCTACCAATTTTTTACCGTTGGCTGTTTTAGTTACTCCTGACAAGACACAATTTCAGACAGTAAGAAAACCTCTTAAATTCAAACTAGGTACTAACTTTTTGGAGCTCATTACGCTTATTTTTGTAACTTGCCTTTAGAGCTCTTTTCGGGAAACTAAAGATGCACATCCCGCCCTCCCTCACCCAAATAAACCTGTCGGCGCCCATGCACGTTTTGATTCAGAAAACTATCGATTTAGTTCATAATAGTGTCACTATATCGATCATGAGCGAGTTTATACTCCAACTCGCACTTGGTCGATTTTCGGGTGACTGTGCCCACAACCTTTTTTGAGGGCTGGATCCGCGCCTGAATCGGAGGTGCGACAAACAGACACCATTGTAAGTGTTGTGCTAAAAACATGTGTAGCACTACCTTTTTAAATATTTTTGTGAGCTGGCAACACCGTCCACGGCTCCTGGCAACCCAGCCCGCGACGCGCGAAACAAAAGACAGTGGAGTTCGATTCGCGCGCGCTTTCAACAGATCCGCGAAACGCTCGTTTTAATATTACCAAGTTTACTGTTTAACTCCTGTTTGTTCGTTTAGTTTTACCTATAGTTCTGTGTTTTTACCGTTTTTACAATATACTTTTACCATTTAACGTAGTGACTCGTTGAAATAGCCCAAATATTCCAACCCCTGAGAAAACTCTCCTTACATCATTGTGATAATATCCAAGCCTGCGAGGTAGAAAAGGCACTTTCGCAAATGGCAATATTTCCTTATTATTATTTTTTTTTTTGTAATCTACCACAATGCTGTCTTATTTGACCCTAAGGTTGACCGGTATTAGAGAATGCCTTGTGGCATTAAGGACGCTAAAACATTTTTCTACAAATAACAGTGGTTTTCAGGTACCATTTTAACGTATAAGCAATCACAAATGTGAAGATATCATGGTCTTAATTTAAAGATAATTTATTCGTCTCCAGATTGGCATCAGAAAAATTGTATGACGTCATACAAAAAAATCGCACAAATACGTTTTTCCCATCACAATAATCGCAGAAAATGTAAAAAAGTAGGGTCCGAATAGGTACCATTATAGGTAAATTTACAGCATATTATATCTCCAAAATTATTATAAATTGCGGTACATATAGTCCTTTAGATGTTGAGATATATTTTTTTTGTTTATATATTTTTTTTTATTCAATTATTAGCTATAATAAAAACATTTGCCAATTTCTTCATACATTTTTCGCTCCCGGTTCATCATTCCGCGCTCAGCAGCGCTAGTGGAAGGACGGGTGTATCGCTCTCTCGCAAAAAATACGTACGATAAACGTGATAGAAAAAGATTTTAGTGTACGGTTACCACGGCAACCGACGACCGACGACCGACGACGACCGGAAGGAGTTGATACTTTTTAGGACTGAGATAAAAGTAAGTACGAGTTTCATACTTTTATTATTAGAATGTGATTTAGAAATTATGTTGGGTACGACCGGGATTTGGATGGGTCAAGGGCGGATCCAGCTTTGGTGCCAGGGGGGGGTCACAAAGAGTCGTGGTCAAGTCACAAGAATGTATACAAGTAAAAAATAGGTGTTTTATTAATCTATGTACGTAGGTACTTAAAAATACCTATATTTAAATAACAAAATCAATTTTCCTTTTATATCTTCTCCTGAAACGCGTTACCACTTCATCTAGCTACTTCAATGGGTAGGTACGTTTTTTTAGTGTGGAGAAGTGCCAGTCTGGTTAGACGTTCTTCAACCATTGAAGCTCTTAGCCACGATTTGATTCTTCGAAGGAAACCCTTATCCAGGGGGATAAAGCGTTGAACAATTTTCGGTGGATAGACGACTTAGAATCAGAAATGAGAATTGAAGGAGATGAGCGTCTCAAGCGAAACAGAATGGTAGAAAAGCAGGCGGAAGGCAGGAGGGAGGCGCGAGCGCAGCGAGCGCGAAATTTTTTAAAGATTGTGGGGGGTGGCAAAGATATTGTCATTGGGAGGAAAGAGTATAAAATACTGTTTTATTTGATTCGAGAACAGATCCGCTTACTCTTATCTTGGTAGACATCAATCCTCCACTTCCTGAACCAAGCGCCAAGACAGAGGTTCGAAAGAAGTGACTGACTCGACAATGATAAACGATTATTCTTACGAAAAAAAATATTGGTGTGTACTTACTTTGTATAAATTGGCTACTGAGTTTTTGTGGTCTATTAAAAGTGTACCATTCTGACCCAACCTTTTAAGGGATAAATCCATTAACACTACGATACGTAAAGATTTACATAACATAAAACGTAAAATATGTACTCAGTTTTTTCATTGCCTCGTAAACAGCCAGAGCCCGAAAGTCTGACAACCAGTCATACTAAGGGATATCTCGCTGTACCCATTACTAACAGGATTGTGCAGTGTGCACTGTGTGCAGGCCAAGAAAGCAGTCGTTCAATGTAAAATTCCGGTTTTTACCTGCATCCAGTTAGACTGGAAGCCGACTATTACAACATACTCGTAGTTCTAGACTGGTAGTTGGGATAACGTATGTGAATCCTTAACCAAAGGGTTTTATTGCCATTGCCGTATAAAGATACGGCAATGGCAATATATATGCCACCATATTTTTCAGCTCAAAAATTAAATAATTTGTTACAGGTAAGTACTCTATCGTTGTACAGAGAATATTTAAAAACTTATCAGACACTCATTAAATTATCAAAAAACACAAAAAAAGTAAAATAAAATGAAAAAATATTTTCTACCAATTATATCCTGTCTTTTTGGCATTATTTTCAAATTGCCAGATGCGTTATACTGGTTAAAGGGTTAACGTGGATTTTCACCAGCCTATAACACTAGGGATAATGCAAACAATCTAAGGACCCATCAAAATCGGTTCAGGCGTTTAGAAGTTATGGTGGATTATAGAAACTCACAAATAAACATACATGAACCCTAAAACACTATGTTTTGGGCTGTTGTGTAAAATATATAATAAAAACATTACGTTCAACAATTCTTCCGTCTACCCTCGGCTACGGTAGCGGTCGAGGCAACGGCGTGGCAAGGGGTGCTAAGAATCCCCGGACGGGATCCGGCTACCAAACATACCGACGACTGGACCTGGTAACATATAACACGCGCACACTCCGGGCCGACGAGAAGCTGGCGGAACTCGAGGAAGAATTAAGCAGGCTGCGATGGAGTATTGTCGGATTATCTGAAGTCCGAAGAGAGGGGGAGGACACGATACGGCAACCTGCTCTACTTCCGAGAGGGCGACCGGCAGTCATAGGGTGGTGTTGGGTTTATCGTCCACAAGTCTCTCGTGAACAACGTGGTGAAGATCGAGAGTGTGTCGAACAGGGTGGCGTACCTTATACTCAGAATATCTGCAAGATATTCGCTGAAGGTCATACAGGTCTACGCCCCGACCTCGGCATACCCCGACGATGAAGTAGAAACCATGTATGAGGATATTTCTAAAGCCATGCATGGTTTCAGAACTTACTTCACCGTTGTCATGGGGGACTTCAACGCGAAACTGGGCAAACGAAGCGAGGATGAGCAGCAAGTGGGGCAATTTGGGATTGGACTTCGGAACCACCGGGGTCACCAACTGGCCAGTTTTATGGAGAAGGAGATGAACTCCTTCTTCAAAAAACGTGAGCACAGGAAGTGAACCTGGCAGAGCCCCGACGGTGCGACTAAAAATGAGATTGACTTCATCATGTCTACCAACAAGCAAATGTTCAATGATGTCTCTGTGATCAATTCGGTGAAAACCGGAAGCGATCACCGCATGGTAAGAGGCACATTGAACATCAATATAAAGCTAGAAAGGTCACGACTGATGAAGTCTACGCTCCGTCCAGCACAGATCCAAATCCAAAACCCCGAGAGCTTTCAACTTGAACTCCAGAATCGCTTCGCATGCCTAGGAAGCTCAGTGGACGATTACAACGACGGGTTCGTGGAAACTGTCCATACGACTGGATCTAAATTTTTTAAGATACGTCGTACAAATAAGATCAAAAAACTCTCAGATCACACTCTCAGGCTCATGAAGGAGCGGCGTGAGATGATCCTGCAGTCTTCAGATGAAGCTCGGCAATACCGGCGCCTCAATAGACAGATCTCCAAATCCTTGAAGAGCGACATCCGCCGATTTAATACCGAGCGTATTAAAGACGCGATTGAGCGCAACAAAGGCTCCAAGGTATTTGCAAGAGATCTGGCTATTGGGCAGAGCCAGCTCACGAAACTGCATGAAGACCGACGTTGGCAGGATCGTGTCCGCCAAACCGGAGCTTCTGAGAGAGACCGAGAGTTTTTATGGGCAGCTGTACACGTCAACTAGTCAACCCGTCGAAAATCTAGCGAAAGACCCCAGAGCTAGATTGACCCGACACTATACCGAAGACATCCCGGACGTCAGCCTGTACGAGATTAGGATGGCTCTGAAACAGCTTAAAAACAACAAGGCGCCGGGTGATGACGGAATTACGGCCGAACTTCTGAAGGCGGGTGGCAAACCGGTCCTTAAGGCCCTACAGAAGCTGTTTGATTCCGTCATACTCGAGGGGAAAACGCCACAGGCTTGGTGCAGGGGTGTGGTGGTGCTCTTCTTCAAAAAAACCGGCCAAGTGCGAGTCGGACTCGCGCACCGAGGGTTCCGTACAAACCTGCAAGGTTTACAAAGTTCGTTTAAAAAAAAAAATATTATTTGATGTAACTAAAAATTTATGGTTTTCGTAATTTTTCCTTTATCTATGCTATAAGACGTTGCTTCGTACCAAATTTCAAGATTCTGAGTTCACGGGAAGCACCCTGTAGGTTTTGATTCCCTTGCAAGTGTCGAAAATTTGCGGCATAAACGGCTGTATCTTTTGATTGCGTTGGCTTAGAAGTTTGATTTTTTCACAGCTTCAAGGGACAGTAGACCTGAGTAATTGATATAAATTTCAGCTTCATACCTCCACGCGTTCCTGAGAAAAAGGGTCTTGACAGACGGACGGACGGACAGACGGACAACAAAGTGATCCTATAAGGGTTCCGTTTTTTCCTTTTGAGGTACGGAACCCTAAAAAGGGTGACAATGCCCGGTTGAAGAACTATAGGCCCATCTCACTTCTAAGCCATGTCTACAAGTTGTTTTCAAGAGTCATCACGAATCGTCTCGCACGCAGGTTTGACGATTTCCAGCCTCCCGAACAAGCCGGATTCCGAAAAGGCTTCAGTACCGTAGACCACATACATACGCTGCGGCAGGTTATACAGAAGACCGAAGAGTATAACCTGCCTCTCTGTTTAGCGTTTGTGGACTACGAGAAAGCCTTCGATTCGATCGAGACTTGGGCTGTGCTGCAGTCTCTCCAACGGTGCCAAATCGACTACCGGTACATCGAGGTGTTGAAGTGTTTGTACAAAAACGCCACCATGTCAGTCCGACTTCAGGACCAGACCTCGGAACCTATCCTTCTGCAGCGCGGTGTGAGACAGGGAGACGTCATATCTCCGAAACTGTTTACCGCTGCATTGGAGGATATCTTCAAGGTTCTGGATTGGAGAGGACTTGGCATCAACGTCAACGGCGAGTACATCACTCACCTTCGGTTTGCCGACGATATAGTGGTCATGGCTGAGACCATGGAAGACCTCAGTGCAATGCTCGATGACCTCAGTAGAGCTTCCGAAAGAGTGGGTCTTAAAATGAACATGGACAAAACCAAGGTTATGTTGAATGTTCATGTAACACCCACTCCTATCAAGATCGGAGACTCTACGCTCGAAGTTGTGGACGATTATGTCTACCTGGGACAAACGGTCCAGTTGGGTAGATCTAACTTCGAGAAAGAGGTCAATCGTCGAATCCGACTCGGCTGGGCAGCGTTCGGGAAGTTGCGCGGTATCTTCTCGTCCAACTTACCCCAGTTTCTCAAGACGAAAGTCTATGACCAGTGTGTGTTGCCAGTGATTACATACGGGACCGAAACGTGGTCGCTCACAATGGGCCTCATCAGAAAGCTCAAAGTCACCCAAAGGGCAATGGAGAGGGCTATGCTCGGAGTTTCCTTGCGTGATCGAATCAGAAATGAGGACATCCGCATGAGAACCAAGGTTACCGACGTAGCCCGAAGAATCGCCAGACTTAAGTGGCAATGGGCAGGGCACATTGCTCGCAGAACGGATGGCCGATGGGGCCGAAAAGTTCTGGAATGGCGACCGCGAACCGGAAGACGTTGCGTTGGAAGGCCTCCCACTAGGTGGACCGATGACCTGGTCAAGGTTGCAGGAACCCGCTGGATGAGAGACGCACGGGACCGGTCAATGTGGCGACGCCTGGGGGAGGCCTATGTCCAGCAGTGGACGTCTTTTGGCTGAAATGATGTTCAACAATTTTAATTAGTGGTCCACCTAGGTCCTGGACCCAGCCCAGGGGGGGGTCATGACCCCCCTGACTCCCCCTGGATCCGCGCCTGGGATGGGTGGGGTTAAGCAGTTTGTTGACAAGGTTTAGAAATGGATGGGTCAGGTCAAGCTGTCGACGGTGAGGTTTGGAAGTGGATGGGTAAGGTCAAGCTGTCGGGGGCCGGGGGTGAGGTTTGGAAATGGATGGGTAAGGTCAAGCTGTCGGCGGTGAGGTTTGGAAATGGATGGGTCAGGTCAAGCTGTCGACGGTGAGGTTTGGAAGTGGATGGGAAAGGTCAAGCTGTCGGCGGTGAGGTTTGGAAATGGATGGGTAAGGTCAAGCTGTCGGCGGTGAGGTTTGGAAATGGATGGGTCAGGTCAAGCTGTCGACGGTGAGGTTCGGAAGTGGATGGGAAAGGTCAAGCTGTCGACGGTGAGGTTTGGAAATGGATGGGTAAGGTCAAGCTGTCGGAGGTGAGGTTTGGAAATGGATGGGTCAGGTCAAGCTGTCGGCGGTGAGGTTTGGAAATGGATGGGTAAGGTCAAGCTGTCGGCGATGAGGTTTGGAGGATAGCATTTCCGAAAAGAACGGTCGCTTAGGAAGTTCATTTTTTTTTTGTAGTTTGTACTCATTAATAGAGGGCTTTTTGCAAATTGCCAAGTTCCAAATACTCACGGTTTACGAGATATAATTGTTTAAAGTTTCATTAAAATTGGTCATTAACACGCCATTTGTAAATTTTGAGGTTGGATAAATTGACATGGTAGACGTCAAAGTTGACATTTCACGTTTCGTTATTGGTAAAAGTGAATTTTAGTAACTTTTTTGTCGTGTTTTTAAATAAAATATAATTTATATTTAAATATTTTCGGATGTACTATGAGTGTCAATAATAATTGTTGCTGTATAATGCAATTACATTGCCATTTTTACACTAAAAATAACGAATTTAAGTTTACACTTTGTGCAACGAAACGTAGCGCCGCCATTTTGTTGTACAGCGTCTGTTTACACACACACACACAATATCAATTAATCACATAATCATAAACGGGGCGGTTAGGTTCGTAGGGCATGTCGGGGTCCAGTGAGCGAGCCAGATGAATAACCAAAATTATAATACGACCGTCTCGCGACAGAATCCTTTATGGGCGGCATGGGCACCGGGCCGTAGGCCGACGAAGGAGGCCGGCGGAGGCCCTGCACTTCGGGGACAGAAGATATTAGTGTTATGTAATATGCGAGCGAAGCGAGCGCGCGTCTTGGAGTACATGCGTTGACAGAGAGAACGAGAAAATGGCGCGCGGTGTTGTCAGTTCGACTTCGAACGATGCTAGAGGCAACGTCATTTAGGTTCCAAAAAATTGTTTTTCTCAAGAATGGTGCGTCGCCTTTACATGGGAGTGGTGTCAGGGCACAGTGGGCACCACCCCCTCACCCTTCCCCTGTCAAACGACACAAAATTTGTACCCGTTTCGCGTTTTAGCGCTATTCTAACCTCAAAACTTTGACCATGGATATCTCGGAAACCATGGGGCTCCGAGACATGGAAGTTGTACTGGGGGGTAGCCCCCCTCCCCCCCCCCTCCCTCCTCCCACCCCCTCTCCCTTGAAAACAGCCGTTCTTGATGGAAATTTTAACCGCGGTGAGGTTTGGAAATGGATGGGTAAGGTCAAGCTGTCGGCGGTGAGGTTTGGAAATGGATGGGTCAGGTCAAGCTGTCGGCGATGAGGTTTGGAAATGGATGGGTAAGGTCAAGCTGTCGGCGGTGAGGTTTGAAAATGGATGGGTCAGGTCAAGCTGTCGGCGGTGAGGTTTGGAAATGGATGGGTAAGGTCAAGCTGTCGGCGGTGAGGTTTGGAAATGGATGGGTCAGGTCAAGCTTTCGACGGAGAGGTTTGGAATTGAAATTCCTATTTCATTTTAAGTACCTACTTATTTCACATGGTTATTTCACGTAGGTAGCGTATTTTTCTTTTCGGAAGTCGCTGTCGGTACCGGTTGTTCTTTTTCATTAAGTTTGGTTGGTAGGTACCCCATATTGGGTGTACATCTGTTTGCCCCTTAAACCCGAACAAGCGTGATATTATATTATGAAATGGCGAAAACACTACATAAACATACGACCACAGCTATCGTGAGTCATTTGCTGTCTATATTATTGAAGAGTTCCATCTTCTACTTCGGAAGATCTCCAATCCTGGTGACCTGTAATACAGGTTTTTTTGAAACCTACTTCAGGCACCAGCTCTCACAATGTGAATATTATAGTGTTCAAAACGTGCTACAAAACCATTGTGAGAGAAATAAATAAACTTATTATTATTATTATATTATAATCATATTTTACAGTAAAACCTTCCTTAAAAACACAATATGCATTTATCAACGAAAATCCGATTGATATCGGATCAGTAGCTTTTGGGAAAATCGCGGATACATACAAATACAGCACTTTCTTTTTTTTCGACTCGGTTGAAAATACTAACCTACCTATCATGACGACGATACTAATAATTAACAATTACCAAATGCGTTTTCAAAGTTCCAAGTAATCTACCAAATTCTATTTCAATACAATTAAAAAAATAATATCAAAGATCAAGATTATTTATAGGAGGTATAAAACCGAGCGCTATTGTGAGACCTTGCTTTGAGCGACTTTAGTTACCTAAACATGAGTTGATCGAAAATGTAACAGCGTCCTTAAGTCCGCCTATGTACCACTATTGTACATGAAGTTTAAATAAATAAATAAAAAAGTTTTTACTCATCTTTGACAATGCGCCAAACTCGAATATTATTTTATCCATGGCGTATCCTACTCCTGTCAAAATCTTTCAGTATAGATTTTCAATTAATAATGATGTTAATAATACAGTATATTTAATATTAATTATTATATATATAATTGATATTAAAGTCAAAAGATTCTACTATGGGTTCACCTGGTACATAGGTACCTTCACCAAAAGTAGTTTTAATTTCTAGGAATAGATACTCCTGCTGACGTTGAAAAAATATTGCAAATCAACAAGTCAATACTTAGTAGTGAAAATGAATAAATCTGATATTCATCAACCTAACACGTTTCTGTACTTCGCATATGCTAGCAACATGTTAAGGTTTATTGTTAGAACATTCTGTCCAACTGCACAATTTATTTCTATAGCACGATTAGATGTATGTAATTTCTACCTTATCAATATTATGTATTATAAATACTTAAAACAGACTGATATGAATGTGGTAAACTTACCTTTGTTATTGTAGAACTTTAGACTTGACTTCATGAGGTGCACACATTTTTGGGAAGGTCCTGTCCCCACTGTTGTGCCCACGGCCAACGCTCATGTATGGGGCGTCATATGGAGAATTCATAAAGATGATATGGACTCCCTCGATCAGTGAGTATACAGGTATCCAAATAAATCATAATATTTATACTCAATATTATCCTTGATAATCTTTTCTCTTACAGCCACAGGGATGTCGGTAAAAAAAAGTTTTTTGTGAAATACATTGAAGTCCTTACTCCTCATATGGGTACATTCACGTGTCGGGGTTATTTGCAGAAAGTGTATCCTTTACCGAGAGGTAACCGAGACCCAATACCCGTTGAGCAGTGGCCGTCATGGTCACATAAGCAAATCATTATAATGGGGGCTAAACAACATCGACTTCCATTATACTATTTACGTTTCTTGAGAAACTTGAAAGATAACGACAACGAAGGTTACATAAGAGCGGATTGTTTGATAAGGCGCTATGAGAGCAATGAGCCATGTGCTTGCAGCTTGCCAAGAGTAATAGAACGAGAACCTCTGAAGTTAGATTTGAAGAAGCTTAGAGAGGTTTCTTCCATAGGTGGCTAGGTGGTACCGTACCTAAAAGGTAATAAAAACAGAACTGTACTAAATACTTAGGTAACAATAATAATTAGGTAGCCGTTTGAATGTCCTTTATTCTTTCATTCTAAAAAAGTGAACTTCAAAAGTTCTACTGAAACGAAACCATTTCTCAATACGCTATCTGACCGCCGTGTACGCACGTACGAACACAAACATCAAACTGACACATTTGGTTTGTACGTATGCACGGCATATTCGAACACGTACGCGAACTTAATTCAAATCGGGTTACACCGTTACACGTAATATCAAACATACAGTAACTTTTTCATGTGTGTATCGCCATTGGTATCACCCCATTGCATATTGAGCTTCATATCTTTGTCTTTAACCACATATTTTCCAAATCACCCACAATTTACGCAAATGGCATCATTAGATGCCGTTTGCGTAAATTATGGCTCGTTCACATTATTTTTGCCCCAGTTTTTCTAGCGTAATTTTAGTGCTAAAGGATGTATTAAAACTAAATTTTACTATTTTTTATAACTTTTTTATTAATATAAATATTAAAATTATTAATAGGTACTCGGTTTTTATTAAATTAATTATATAAAATTGTACACTATCTCAATCGTTTGGTGAAATTGTATCTAAATTGAGCATATAGCACAACGCTACCCCGACACTTATACAAAACATACACAATTCACACAAGGAAATAAATCATTTGGAAATTATTTTATCAGTCAATAATTTATGCATATCTAACATAATCACTAAAAATGAGGTAATGTAACTGCCTTGTAAAGTGATAATCACAATGAAACAAATACTGATAAAAACAAGAGCGTAAGTAACAAAGGTCGATAATAGGCATAGTCCGCAGGGAACGCTGTGTGAGGCAACGTTGTGCGAGACTTCGCCGCAGCCACTCCACGCGTCACTCACTCCGCGTTTCTCGAATCAAGTACGTAAATGCTAATCGAAAACATAAGGTGATAGGATAGAATCAAAGATAGTTCCTTTTTTTTTCATTAGTAAAAACAAAGTTGTAGAATTACAGGTGAAGGAGAGAGGCGAGTGTTCACTCGCGTACGGGTGGGTGCGAGCGAGTTGGCGTGGAGTGTCTCAGCTCGCTCGTTGTCACGTCATGAGTGCGCTGTTCGCGCCATCACTAGACTCCACGTTATACATTACAGCGCGTAACATTCCAGTGCAGCGAGGTTCTGTTTGGTGGGGCTTGTTGTGTCTCACTCACTGGAATATTAGCGAATAACTTAATTGGAACTACACCATAGTTCTAATATATTTAAGTTACGCTTAACGATACCTATCTACGACGTTCCTCATAATTGAGCAAAAGGCACTATGCAAATTTTACACATAAAACAATATTTGGATTTCTGTCTCAACGAAGATCATTTCGATTTCCTAAAATGGTTGAATAAGTGATGCAACGTGCCTTGTGCCCCCGACGACAACACAAACGTGTACATTTTTATACTAGTCCCAGTCTGCCAGGTCATACCCCCCCCCCACAACCCTCGCTACGACGTTTTACTTACTTTTTATGGGATTTCTCACAAATTCAAAATAAAAAGGTTGATAACGACTTAAATAAAATACGATCGGTAAGCTATTCGTAATACATCGCCCGTATCCATTGACAACCGAGCTGAATTGTTTTCCTGTGGCAGAGGGTATCGATTGTGTTATAATGAAAACAATATAAATGCCATCTAAAATATTGTTAATCGCAATTGTAGCGTTACTTTGTGAATCAAACGACGTTTATATTAGACAGTAGGTAGTGCATGCGCACGCGTGTCGCGACTGTATCGTGTCCACTCACACAATCAACAACGCTACGTGCATGAAGGCTGGATGCTGAAGGCACTCGTTTAAACCCTTAAACCACATTATCGTTATAGTTACATTAGTACATCGAACCCCAGCCGCGAGTGCTGGTTGACGCCTGGAGTCTAATGTCCACGACTGATGTTTACATGTATTGAATGGAGTCTAACTTTGGTTGAATGTTTATTATAAATATATTTTTTACAGTTAAGTAATTACTATTATGTAAGTAGCTAACACTTGATTATCGTATTTATATTTAACTAGAAATTTGCTGTCAATAATAGCTATTTCTTTCGTAACAAATTCTAAAAAAAAAAACATTGTAAAATATAAGTTGAAACTGTCATAAATTCACCCCTGACCATGTTTTGCGTTGTCATTCATTAAATTAACAAGTTCAATAATTATTTAGGTACATACTTGCTGCCAAAAATCACTGCACATTCAAATGTGAACAAAATAAAAAGGAACTACATATTTATTATATACCTAATTATTACGTTGTGTTACTACAGATATATTTCAGTGAACTAAATTATTAACTGTAAGTAATGGAAAATATGAACACAATAAAGTTAAAATACATTTGTATTGCATAAATTAACTATTTCAGTAAGTCGTTATTCCTAAGGGAATAAGTTTATAAGTTCTCACTGAGGTGAGATATAACCGTAACTTGTAGCTATAAATGTGATAATTCACTGATTAGTTTTGCACATTACGGGTCAGCGCATAACGGCGGTAGCTGTGATGTTCCTGGGTGTGAGAAACTCTTTAAAATTATTCGTTCGTTCGCCGGTGTGCACTGATCTTTACATATACCTACTTTGGTTTTAAATAACATTTTGTTTAAAATAATAATAGTATGTAAGTAATATCTACTTATTTAAAAATAGTGGCAGGTATATCTATTGCATTTTAGTCGATGGGGAACATATTGTTTTCAGCGTAAATTCTTATTGAGAATAACTGCAACACGTCAATGACATACATTTTATAATCATTCATACACAATAATAATAATCGTTGCGGTATATGAAGTTATTTAAATTCAACGTTGCCACTTAACTGGTACTAGTAAGTACTCGTTTGTACAAACTACACGCGAACACACGTCCTGCTTGTAGTTTGTGCAATATAAATATCGCTACTTATGGCCGGCAACACTAAGTAACACGTTCTTCGCCTCGTCTCGTTTAAGTTACGCATTATGACTAAACTGTGGGTGTTGCTTCACGTTCCTACTAAAACCAGTTACAACTAATTTGAAACGACCCTGTATAATTACTCTAATACAATTATATACTTATCTTTGCAAACATTGATAACAAAGCTACAAGAAGTAACAGCATAAAAATAATTGCAAATTTTGACGTTTATTTTCCAAATCTTTGGTGGTTAATTTATTTTAAATTGAATATTTGAAACTATTCATGAAACTAGCAAAAATAACTTGGTATTTATAGCGGCATATCCAACAGTTGAGTATTATAAAGCGGTTGCATTTTGCATCGATTAAGACAAGTGACAAATTCATTAGCAAGTACGTTTGCAATAAAAGTACTTGGCACAACAACATAACAACTTCAACGAATTTGACACCTGTGACAAAATTACTTTTACCTTTGTAGCAGTAGCAAGGTACCGAACTATATAAATACGTCAAGAAATCAATAAAAATAATTTGTACACGATCTCGCCTTTAAAAAACTATACACGCTTTACATCTTAAACGGTAAACTTAACATTAATAGGCTATGTCAAAAGTGACACCGATCTATAACTATATAATAACGTCGAGGTAAACTATATAGGATTCACGTCGAAACAAATCGACTCACTCAATATCGTCTCAGCAAAAATATTACTTTCCTGATATGAAAACGAATCGTCAGACGAAAAGAAACGCATCGCCGTCGCGGGTCGAGCTCTCACAAAACAACAAAACCGACGTCGGCCCGGCACGCTAACGTAATAAATGCGGGGGGATCGAGGGGCTCCCCCTAATATAAATTTACACTACAGTCAGAGACGATCCCCGCTCGTCGGACGATCATTACGATATTTACACTAGGCCTAGGCTACGATTCGAAGAGTCGGCGGCGCGCCGGCCGACCTGAGGTAGATGTGGCTCCGGGCCGGCCGGCTACCGGACGGCGCCGGCCGGCTGGCACACGGCGCCGGCCGGCTGGCACACGGCTAGCAGCCGGCGGCGGCGGGCGGCGCGCCGTTGGGCGACTTGAGGCCGGGCGCGGCGAGCGGCTGCAGCGGCTCGGCGGCGGCGTCGTCCTCGCGACTGCGCAGCGACGACAGCTCGCGCACCCAGGACGCGAGCCTGCCCGACACGCCGAACAGGTTGGAGCCCGAGCCCGTGGCCACGGCGCCCACGTTCACCTCCGCAGGCTCCTGCTCCTCCTCTGTGAACGACCTCACCGTAAGATTGCGTACTATGTCATGTTTGCGAAATATTTCACTCGAATTAGGGATTGGCTAAATTAGCATTATAAGCGTTTGCTAAGAAGTCCCAACTATTATAGTGCGGCAAAGTAATACCGACTGATGGAATGACAGTGGAATTCTAAATGATCGAACCAAAATGTCTACTAGCATCAGTTTAAAATTGTGGACCACATACTAAAGCACAAAGTAATGAAAACAATTTTTCATTCCATATTCCATCAAGTTTTGTTCAACTTCCCAGAAAAATCAGTGTCGCAAATAAATCATACTGTCACTACAATGAGTCATGGTCTCAGAAAATGATAACAAAAGTGCTCGCACGCATCTCACGTCACGTTAAACATGCAAACTTGTACCGCTACTTACATTTCAACAGCGTGTCGCCGACTCCGCACACGTCTGTACGGGGCGCAACGGTTGGAACAAAAAAGCGGACTCGTATTAAACACAGATTCGTACTAGCAACAGATGTTATCATTCGCTGCCGAAGACCAGGACACGGGAGGTGAGCCCTTCAACCTTGCATGATACTACAACTTAACATCCGAGTTGATCGGCATCAATCAAAACTGTTATTTGTACGTTATCATGCATGCGACATCGGACGTTATGCGTACCCGCGTCAGCTTCGAGACTCGATCTCTTCATGCCTGTAGCACACCTCCGCTGCGAAACTCAAAGGGCGAAACCGCAATAGTTTCGCTGTGAGTTGTAAGTTCTTTAGCGGCGAAACAGGAGCGAAATTCCCTGCGTACGTACAAAACTGACTATGATGTTGTCTCTTTCTAACACGATTTCGCTCATTTGCTCAGGAGCCGTCTACATCTCCGCCCGTTGACCGTAGTACTGTTGTACAGCGAAACTCGCGCAGCGGTTTCGCAATTGTTGTTTCGCAGCGGAGGCGTGCTACAGGCATAAATCCTTGCGATCATGTTAGTCGGTAGAGGAATGTGTTACCCGCGTTGGCGCGCTGCAGCGAGTACATCTCCTGTCCCTGCGCGGAGTGGAAGAAGCTGCGCGTCCGGAAGTGCGGCGCGGCGCTGGGCGCCAGGTCGGCCACCAGGCGCAGGAAGGCGGGCCGCGCCGGGCCGCGGTGCGCCCAGCAGAGCCGCATGAGCTCGTACAGGCGGTCGGGGCAGTGCTCGGGCCGCTCCATGACGCCGCCCTCCACCACGTACCGCACCACCTGCTCGTTCGACAGCCCCTGCGAGATACGTACATTTTTATCAGCTTTCATTTAATTTGCAATGTTTCTATAAACTTGGAACCGAATTTTAAAACAGTTATCCACAACCGATGGAGCTGAAGTTTAGCTCTTGTTCAGTTTTGAATCAAATAATTATTTATTATTGTAGATGGGTGACTAACAAAGGTGGTAAAAAAAAAATATCTAGTAGATTGGATAAAAATGCATGGTTAGCTAAATGACGTCATTCTTAATTCAATATGACCGACTAGTTATGTTTAATGCTCCCCTACGATGTGGGTATCAACGAAAAGCGCTTGTTGAGAAGAAAATGAAACCAACGAAAACTAAAATAATCTCTGATAAGCTGAGCGTGTAAATACCTGGTAAGGCTGCATCGCGAGCGTGGCCATCTCCCACAGCACGACGCCATAACTCCACACGTCGCTACTGCTCGAGAACACCTGAAACACACAACAAACTTAATAATACGGCCAACGATAACTACATACAATCAGCAAGTTCTGTGTTATTTTTTTTTCTGTATACTTTTTCTTCAGTTCTGCTGTTTCATCAAATTGTAAGTAGTGACTATACGATGGTCGTCTACTGGTCGCAAAGCCGACTGCCGTATATGAGGTCCTGGTTTGCAATCCCGGGCAAAATGTTATTGAATTGATCCGTCGAGAATTTCGCAGTAACAGCCACGGAGTCTGGATTTGTACCCTTATGATGGCAATAGTCTCGCCCTCTATTACATGAGACTTCAAGATCACATCAGTGATTAATTATGTTAACAAATTCATATGGTTGCCGCGGACTGCAATAATTTGCCAAAGGAATATTCATATAAAAAGAACACTTACTCCATCCTTGAGGCTCTCAGGGCTCATCCAGCGAACTGGCAGCAGGCCCTTGGTGCCTTTCCTATAGTAATCAGTCTCGTAGATGTCTCTGGTCATACCGAAGTCCCCGACCTTCACGGTCATGTCTCCGGCGACCATACAATTACGCGCCGCGAGATCGCGGTGCACAAATTTTTTGGCCGATAGGTAAGCCATACCGTCGGCTATTTCAATAGCCATCTGAAAAAAAAAAAAAAAATATGTGAATACAATGTTCATATTATAATAAGAAACACGGCGAGGCTCTTGCCGTGTCGCTGGACATCTCGAAGGCATTCGACAGGGTTTGGCACGCAAGTCTGTTGAGCAAACTTCCGGCATACGGTATTCCCGCTGACTTTTGCTGCTGGATATCTGACTTCCTGAGTGAACGGTCGATCCGAGTGGTCATTGATGGCTGCTCCTCTGACCTTGTAGCTATTGATGCCGGAGTTCCTCAGGGGTCAGTTCTCTCCGCGACACTTTTCCTGCTGCACATCAACGACCTCCTTGTTCCTGGTATTGTTGGGTACGCAGACGACAGCACTGTCATGGAGAGTTACACATCCAGCGCAAAAGCCGGTGGTGATGAAATACGTTCGTTGAGAGAGGGGTTGATAGAGCGAACGAATTCAGCCTTAAGTCTTGTCTCCAAGTGGGGTGACGACAATCTGGTTGATTTCAACGCCACCAAAACGCAAGTGTGTCTGTTCACTGCTAAAAAGAGTCCGTTCAATCTGGCCCCCACTTTCCGGAGTGCGTCTGTACAAGTTACTGACAGTCTCGAGCTTCTTGGCACGAAGTTGAGTGCAAATCTGAACTTCGGCGCCTACATCGAGTCGAAAGCTCAAACTGCGGCAAAAAAGCTGGGTATCCTAAACAGGGTCAAGCGGTACTTCAAGCCTGGACAGCTTTCAATATTGTATAAAGCTCAAGTCCGGTCCGGCATGGAGTACTGCTGTCACCTTTGGGATGGCTCAGCCAAATACCAACTTGCCACACTCGACTCAGTAGAACGCAGAGCCAGGAGGCTGATTGGTGACGCCAAGCTGGTTGCCAAGCTACATAGCCTGGCCCACCGCCGCAAAGTTGCATGTCTGTCGGTCTTCTACAGACTGTACTTCGGAGAGTGTGCGCAAGAGCTCCACGAGCTTATTCCACCATCTCCCTTCTTCCATCGAGAGACTAGGCGTACTGCAGGTTATCACCCATACCTTGTCGATGTTCCACACATTCGTACGAAGCGTTTTGCTAAGACTTTTATTATTCGTACAGCCAAGGAGTGGAACACCCTGCCTGCGTCGGTTTTCCCGAGTTCATATAACCCCAATCTATTTAAGTCGCGAGTAAATAGGCTTCTTCTGGGTAAGCTCGTTCCATCGTCGACCTCATCTCTGCCCTTAGGGCAAGATTGAGGTCAAGAGTAAGCCCATATTAAATAAAAAAAAAAAGATTCTTTGATTGGTATCACTATTGAATAATTATTGACTGGCTATGCGCCGGGCGGGCGAGTACAGATGAGGTCGCCGCACTCCATGAGTTATGGCAGATAATTTAAGTGACGACATACCTGCAGTATGTTCTGCAGCGTGGGCGGGTCGTTGCTACCCTTGCGCGGTAGCGAGGCCTCAGCGTCAGGTCGGTGTGAGCGCAGGTACGTCTTGAGGTCTCCGAACTCCATGAGCTCCATGATGACGAGCGTGGGCTGGCCGCGCGACACGACACCCAGCAGTCGCACCACGTGGAATGTGTCGAACGCCTTCATCACGGACGCTTCGTTCAGGAACTCTTGCCGCTCCCTGTCACAAGCACATTGCGTTCAGTGCTAATTTTCACAAACTAATGTGAGAATGTATTTTAATGGGAATTTAGTTTTACTTACCGATCAGTAGCGTGTTCATTGACCGTTTTGACTGCGCATCGCGTTTCGGCTACTCCTTTTATTATACTTTTCCCAAGACCTTCGTACACCTAAAATTAAACCAAGTTTAATCAATGAATTATTGTTACTTAGACTCCGGGCATAAACTCTACTACATATTGTTTTGCTGTATATTATATTATGTCCTGTAAAATTAGAAATACCGTTAGATTATAATCTATCTCGCGAAATTGTAAACTGAAAAAAGTTGTGAAAAGATTATGATGATAATTATGTAAGGAGACTGTCAAAAGATTGTGTACCGTAACATACTGTTTACAATTGAACGCATTATTGTTCGGTAGATTATAATCTATCGAAGTGACTTACCATTCCGAAGGAGCCCTGCCCCAGCTCGCGCACGAAGTCCACAGACGAGCGCGGCACCTCCCACTCGTCCGGCACGTACATGGTGGACACGTACTCCGGGTTGACGCTGGCGAACAGTTTGTTGGCCTCAGCGGACGGCAGCAGGCCGCGCCGCGCGTACCACACGCCGCCGCCCAACACCAGCAACATGATGACGCAGCCGCCCACTACGCCCCAGATCCATTCGTACGCGGCGGCAGCTTTTCTTTCCTGATAACATTTTACCAATTGGAATAGTCTGCTTTTGTAGCACGTGCTGTTAATTTTTGTCCATTATGCCGAAGCCAAAAAACTTCAATATTGAAATATTCGAAAAAAATAAAGCCTCAAAATAAGTATAAATATAAATCTCTTTTTTTAAATCGGTTAATGGCCCGGTACTTAAATTAATTCAAAGCATCATAATTTAAGTACGTCTAGATGTTAAAGGGGTAGCCCGCTCCAGCACACAAGATTTGTTTTTGTTTTTGCTGTGACTTTCCACAAGCAGACTAGCATTAAGAATGGTATTATTTTTTTCCATATCGTTAAACTCTGCCAATGAGTTTTAACAACTAGTAGAGTGTATGTGAGATTGTTACGTACCAGGAACTAATAGTAATCGGTTGCTATCAAGAGTGAGATAAGAGGGAGAGAGAGAGCTCCTGTGATTCAGCTCACACGTGTGAATTTAAATGCGGCTTAGCTAAGTTTAGTCTCTACACTTAAGTGGTGCAATGACTAAACCAGAGATGAAAAGAATGATTAGTAACTCACCGGTATAAAGATGGGCGGGAAGATGGTGGAGGCGTTGCCCGCGCCGGCGGCGGTGACGGGCGTGACCTCGACGCTGTAGTTGCCGGGCGACAGGTTGCGCAGTGTGTAGCTGTGCCCGGCGCTCTCGTAGTCGTCCGCAGTGATGCAGCTCTGCAGGCCCACGTCCTGGCCCTAAATGCAACAATACGCTTTATGCTACAATTCCTCATCACCCCAAACAGGCTTTGTCAATATAAGCAAATAATACCTGATATTTCAAGAAATTTGAAAGAATATCAACAAAAACCTGATACTGTTTACAACTGCAAATAAGGTTGTATGCAACCGGACTATAGAAGTAACATGCAAAACAAACAAAATTATAAGTTTTTATGTGAGGATTTGTAATTGGCTCTCTGGTGACTATGGTTTCTTTTTTGTTTCGTTTTTATCAGGTATAACTCCTTCATATCCCTCTGATATAAATAAAAACTAAAACATTTAACAAACAAAAGATTTTGCCAAATAATTATTATATCCAGTAAAACAGATATTTATGTGAATACGTACCGCTAAGTTATCTTCAACGCGGGAGTAGTGCACGGTGTAGGCCACGACGAAGCCGTTGGGGTTCTTGGGAGGTTTCCACGTCACGTTCACTTCAGCTAACGTCTTATTAGACACGATCACCTCTGCTCGCAAGTCTGTCACTTTGTCCGCGTTTACTGCAAACAAACAGTTAAAATATTATTATTTTGTATGTAATAGGCGGCGTCCACGTGAAGAATTGTGCATACTTGTTTATAGTCATCATCTACAAGAAGGAATGGTTGACTACAAATAAATAAATATCAACTTCAACAGAGTTAGGGGAGGAGCTTGTTTAATAGGGTTCATTTCGGAATGACAAGCTTAATTCAACTTTTTTAAATCACATAAATTAACACCAACCTAAATGATCAATACAGCTTAGTTGGTTCCGAGAGCTTACCTAGTTCGGGAGTCCGGAAGGTATTGAAAGCACGTTCTGAGCACCAAGTGTTGTTGTAGACGTTGAGTTCCTCCATGTCGTGCTTGGCGCGGCAGGCGTAGATGCTGACCGTGTACCACGTGAAGTGGCGCATGTTCCTGACGGTCAGCGACCGAGTGTTGCCATCGAGCTGGAAGTACAGGGAATCCACGCCACCTGCCGACAAATATCACTGTTACAACAGCCCTTTTAAGTTTCACAGTGTTAGGCGACACTGAAGAAAGGAAATATGTCTACAACGTAAAAGTCGCCAAAAGTTCACAAAAAACGTCCTTGAAAGGTACACTTTTAGGAATGTGTTTCATGTGAAGTTCATTTCATTATTTCGGTCAAATAAAATCAAATAGACTTCAGTGGATATGTAAAACCCATATACCATACCATTCCATGTTTTTATGGTAAAGTTCCCAATAACATAATTATAGTTCTACCTATCCCAGATTTATGGATTCGGATTTCCCCATACAGATGCAACAAAAACACTGTTTATATCGTTTTTAAAAATAATTAGGTACTTACGTTACAATGTGTAATTTGCAAAGTACTTGTAAATTGTTTTGCTACGACTATAAAATGACTGCATGCAATACATAATTGGCTATTTGACTACTGTTAAAAATTCACGAAAATATTATGTTATTTAAAAGAACTAACAGAAATAACACGATGTGTGAAAAAAGTAATAAAATCGATCAAAAAATAAAGTAGCTACATGCTATAGATGTTTTTGGTTGGGGGCACTTTCTGTCCTTGTCGCGCGAAACGGTCATTTTTACTACGTAACAATGGCGGTACGGTATGAAATACAAACGTCACGTTTTTGTACCGCTGTCTTTCAACGCTGTCAACTGCCTCCGTGGTCGACTTGGTCGAGTTAACTGCCTCCGTGGTCGAGTAGTTTAGGCGTTTGTCTAGTGACCCGGTGGTCGTGGGTTCGATTCCATCGGGAAACATACTTTGTAAAGTTGTTTTCAGTTTGGTTAGGACATTGCAGGCTTGAATCACCTGATTGTCCGATAAAAAGATAATTCTGTGCTTCGGAAGGCACGTTAAGGCGACATTAACTGCCCGCGCCCTTGAGCGAGTGGGAGGAGACAGCGATATAGGCCGATAGAGGAGCTGAGGGAGTCAGCGATACACTGCCGCCCGTCGCCCGCCAGAGCCCCGCTTCAACGCGCACCAAGATTTAATTTATTAAAAAAAAAATACGCAGTAATGTTAAAATATTTTTACGTAAGTCTTTAGTTGGTAAAATTTCCTTTCTGATAGTAAAAAAATAAATAACAGTTATCGCTCAAAATATTGAGCATTTCGAGACGAAAAAGTTTTTTCGTGTTGTTTCTAGTGATTTTTTTTTTCGAGGTTCTTGATTAATTTTAGAAAATATTTTTGCATAAGTCTTTTACCTATACATTTGACTATACACTGTAATTTTTTTGGAATTGTAATATGTA
This sequence comes from Diarsia dahlii, assembly GCA_949775195.1. Taxonomy (NCBI): domain Eukaryota; kingdom Metazoa; phylum Arthropoda; class Insecta; order Lepidoptera; family Noctuidae; genus Diarsia; species Diarsia dahlii. The sequence continues at coordinate 17,608,880 of OX459190.1, forward strand.
GCAATACGGCTAACTCTGCAACGAAAAACAGGTCGTTTTTACGGTGTCCCTCTATGGCAGCGCCTTAAGCCGGTGGTCCCGGCCGCCAAACGGCGGTCGTCAAACCATGTCAGAGGCCTTTGAGGCGGTTTTATAAACAATGAAACGACCCCACACACCCTAGTGTGTGGGGTCGTTAGACCTTACTGTCCACACGATAAGATTACTTTTTTCACACAACGTGTTATTTCTGTTAGTTCGTTGAAATAGAACAACATTTTCGTAAATTTTTAACAGTAGTCAAACAACCAATTATAAGTCAGTCTGGTGCCATGGTATTAACTATAAAACCTAGAATCATGCATACCAAAGTTCAGAAGTTATTTGTTAGTCCCTGATTATACTATGTACGAATAACCCTATTAGTAAAAGAGATGAAAAATTAACCACTTGTGAGAATGGTAATGAAGTGATGATGGCAACATGCAGCAACCAAATCCCCGTGAAATATAAAACAAATATGTCTGTTTATAACCTGTGGAATCCTTTACGACGCAAGCGTTAGGCTCGATGCGACTGCATTTGGCTGAAAAGAGAATGGTTAGATGGTCGTGATGAGGGTGACAAGCGAGGCTATGAAGGACGAACAGAGAAAGCAAGGTGTATGAAAATGTTAACAGAACAGTAAGTAGATGAATACGTTGTTAATAAGAAATCATTAAAAATTCTTGACCTACCTGCCTCGTCCGTGGTATTGGTGTAGTTCTGCCCGGGTGTGGGCACGACACTCTCGGCTACTTTCACCAACATGCTGTTCATGTAGTGGTCCAGAGATCGCTTCAACCTACTTTTTGGATGCTTGTCTCGTTCTTTCTGTTTTCTGTACACCTATAATGAATAATCGTTTAATAACTCAGTATTTTATTTAAGTATGAATTTAGGACCACGTAGTAGTAGCCCAAGTCGAGTTGCGGATTCATGCAGAATGCGTGGTCTCGGTTCAACTAGGATGATTATTCATCCTACAACTTTTGTCATCGCCGCGTTAGCGCAGCCTTTGACAATTTTATTGGGGGAGGATTAATCAATAATCATGACTTCCGTCTATCCGAAAAATCCTCCCTTTTCTATGGCGATAATTCGCACCTCATTCGTCCACCTCCAAAAACTAGGTATTTTGTTGAGGTTTATAATCTCGTACCCGATTCTGTAAGTCGTTCTCAAAGTTGATGGTTTCTTCCCGTTCCCTCTCGGCGCGCGAATTAAATCTCATGCCCGGCTTGTCTTCCTCCTTGCAGGCGCACGAGCCGTTCGTGACGTCACCGGTCGCCTCCTTCTCCTGACTGTCCGTAGACTCTTCTGCTCGAGCAGTGATCACATTCGGGAGGGCGCTCGCTGCAACAACATACAAGAATATTATGCCAAGACAAAGAAAGATCGCCAGAGTCATAAACTAAGAGATGTCAGAAACATAGAAGGGATCTGTAAGGGCCGACGCCCGCATAGAGATACCGCGACCCCGGAACATAAAGGGCTAAGAAGCCACATAGGTGGGTTTTAGTCAATAGAAGTCTGGCCCTCCCTTCCGCTCCGCCCAGAGCGGGAGGGGTCATTTGAGGATTTACCCATCTACAAAAAAAACAAAAACGATCTTAAACTAGTGACTTACGAGACTTAACACATTCGACTCCACCCCCATTTCATAGAACTCATGTGCCATCCCGCCATACATATTGCAAGTGGGCCCTCCAGGGGGGTCACTGGCATTACGTTTGGGAAAATGTGAGCCCTCCAAAAAATAAGTGGTGCTCAACCTTTTGTGGTTTTTTTAAATCTTGTAGAATCTTTCGTTGGTCTAGTGTTCACAATCGCGAATCATGAGATCGTGGGTTCGATTCCCGGGTCGGGCAAAGTGTTATTGGGTTTTTCCATCTGGAATTTCTAGTAGCAGCCACGGGGTCTGGATTTGTGCTCGATTGATGGCAATGGGGTCGCCCCCTATTATGTGGGACTTGAACATAATTGGCGAAATGTGGGTGTACCTACTATTAGGTACACCTCTGCGCAACCCTTCGGGGATTACAGGCGTGATGTTATGTTATAATCAGTAAAAATTAAATTATCTAGCCTATCTGACCTCCACAACCCAGTTAGTACTGGGTAATGCGATCACCCGTCAAGTCCTGACCACCAGTCTTACCAAAAGTAAGACTGTAACCTACTAGTTGCGGACCATAACCTACTAGTCTTACCTTTGGTAAGACTGGTTGCTGACCAGTCTGACTAGTCTTACCTTTGATAAGACAGGTTGCAGACCAGTCTTACTCGTCGTATCTTTGGTAAGACTGGTTGCAGACCAGTCTTACTAGTCTTACCTTTGATGAAACTGGTTGTAGTGGGGACTTACCTTTGGTAAGACTGGTTGCAGACCAGTCTTACTAGTCTTACTTTTGGTAAGAATGGTTGCAGACCAGTCTTACTAGTCTTACCTTTGATGAAACTGGTAGCAGACTAGTCTTACTAGTCTTACTTTTGGTAAGACTGGTTGCAGATCAGTCTTACTAGTCTTACCTTTGGTATAACTGGTAGCAGGCTAGTCTTACCTTTGGTAAAACTGGTAGCAGTCTAGTCTTACTAGTCTTACCTTCGGTAAGACTGACTGCAAACCAGTCTTGCTAGTCCTATGCTTGGTAAGACTTGTTGCTGCCCAGTTGTCAGACTTGACAGGTTGATCGTATCACCCAGTTGAAGCGACACCCAGTTAGACGAACTGGGTTGTGAAGGTCAGATAGGTAGTCGCTTCATGTAACGTACTACATCCGAACTGCATCGGGTAAGACTGGAAGCCGAGCCCAACATAGTTGGAAAAAGGCTAGGTGGATGATGATGGAAAGAGTAAAAGCATAGAATATCCTACGTTAAATTGACTAAGAATGTATATACCTAAAACATGAAACATTTTCCGTTTTTATTTTATTTATTTTTTCGGTTTTATTAAAAAAAAAAAACATGAAATATGTTTAAACTGGTCTTTCCTTGAAACATTGGAAAAAATCTATAAATAACAATTTTTAGAAAATATTGAAAATCGTACCAATGGTTTTCCACCTCTGAAATAGAACCTACAGAAGAGGTAGAAAATTAATTAAAAATAAAAGTGCTTGTAATTTAAAACCACGCCGTATTCTTATAAATCTTGTTAAAATATACAACTTTTTTTATTTTTACATTATTTCATGCTGTTTTCGCAAAGAAAACCCTACATTTAAAATGAGCCCTCCAGGAGGGCTCCCGGCATCGGTGATACGATTTGAGTGAGCCCTCCAGGGGGGCTCCCGGCACTGAAGGTGTTATGTCATGTCCCCGAGTTGTGGCAGCACCCTCTGCCACAACTCGGGGACACAATGTCCTCCATCTCGATCGTGGGTGTTGTGCTTCACGCTTCACCGCGCTCCACGTCATTCCAATGCTCACTTCTGCCAACACGTTGCGGCGTCAGGTTTGTTGGGACGGCCACGCTTTCTCTTCCCTTGGAGATTCCAACCCAAAGCTTGTTTGGGTATGGGGTCGGGGTCCCTTTGGAGCATTTGGCCCATACACCTCCAGTTTCGTCGCCTAATCTGACAGTCGATCGGGCTCTCGTCGCATTTCTCTAACAGCTCTACGTTGGAGATGGTCTCGGGCCAGTAAATTCCGAGAATGCGACGAAGACAGCGGTTGACAAAAACATGAATTTGGCGTAAGATGATTTATTTGTGACCTTCCACGTTTCAGCATGGATTTCACGTTTGACCCGAATACCCTTTTAAGTTTAATCCTTCGGGTCACTGCCGCCAGTCTCCGCCACGACGCGCCCGAGTTAAGTGAATTTGTGGACGCGTGCCACTGCTTCTATGCCAATCAGCAACGGTGAGTGATTCTTCACACTAGTTCTCATCTCTTGGGTCTTCCTGATATTAATTTTAAGTCCCGTTTCTGTCGCTTCCTGACGAAGATCGCTCAAATTTGCTTGCATGTCGGTGTGGGTATGACTCAGCAGGCATAGGTCATCGGCGTAGGTAGTCAAAGTCTTCCAAGACGTTGGATGATCCCCACTCTATGCCGCGGCGCCTGTTCTCAGAGATACGAAGCATAATTCCATCAAGAACGACTTAGAAGAGAAGCGGTGACAGGAAGCTGCCTTGGTGGACACTCGCGTGTACTGCTACGTCATCCAAGATGAGGCCGTCATGGGTTACTTTACAAGAATACTTCCTGAAAATACTCTCCAACAGACGGACGATTTTAGGCGGCACTCCAATTTTCAGTAAACGGGACCAGATGCAGATGGCCTTTTCGAAGTCAACTCTACCATTCTGATGTCTGTTCCAGTATGACACGGAGGCTGTTCATCTGGTCCGTACATGAGAGGCTCAAGCGGAAACCAACCTGTTCCCTGCGTAGATGAGGATCCACGGCCTTTGACAGTCTATCCAGGATGATCTTGCAGAAAACCTTCAAGGGAATCGAGAGCACCTTTTTTAGGGACAGTTATGATCAGACCTTTGTTCCAATCGTCCGGGAGCTCTTCGGGGTCCAGGTCTTCTCGATAAGAACGTCGACACCGGAAGATAAGTCGACTTGTAACATTTCCGCCGTTATTAGGTGGAGTCCTGGTGCTTTGCCTGTCTTCAGTGGCTGTTGGTGGTTCCGCGTTGATGTTTAGAAACCAGGATGGTGGGGAAGTAACTTAAACTAGTGATGGATATAATTGAGACTTACGGTTAGCGCAGTAGTTGGTGTTCCCGACGAGCAGCTGCGGCACGTTGTAGCTGCTGGCCTGCACGGCCACGTGGTACAGCAGGATGGTGCCGTTGGGCATGGCGGGCGGCGCCCAGCGCACCAGCACCGAGTGCGGCGACTGCGACTCCACCGACACTGCCTGCGGTGGACTCGGCTCTACAAGCGTAAGTTCAGTTTTAAAATGCCAATAAATCAAGATGAGTTTCATAAAAATATTAATTATATCAACATTTTTATTTGACATTTGTTTAGAAAGCCAATCGTACTGGTCCTTTTGGTATATTTTCCTCGAAATATCAATAATTCTACAAAACAATTCACAAGATATTTTTCTCAGGTACTTACTTCCAGGTAAGGTGGTAAAGTATATGATGGAACTTTGAGCGCCCTTTTTCTCTTGCAGTGTCGTGTATGTCTTCACGTAAGCCGCGTATCGCGTGTAGGGTGTCAAATGTGACAGTAGGTAGAATAAGGGCTGTTTCTTCGGGCATGGGTTCAACAAAACGTCAGTTTGGTTGCTGGTCAGTTCTTCTTTTGAACCATTACGTGCTTCGTCTATCGTTATATCCAGAACATTCCATCTGTAAAACAAAACTTGATTATTCTTGCAAAGTTCGGCGGGGGGTTCTTCTCTTAAATGTGCTTCGTCTATGGTCATATCCAGAACATTCCATCTGTAAAATAAAACTAATGGTTATCCTATTAGGTTTTCGATTTTTAAGTAGATTTTATCGAAAAAAAAAAATGAAAACAAAATAAAAATAATTAAAACACCCGTGACGCGCCGTCAGGATTCAGTTCTTGCTTGAGTGTGACTTGTGAATAACAAAAATGTAACTAACATGTCTGAGCACACGTCCCGCTGCTCGTACAAGGTGACGTTCTGGTTGGGCTTGGTGGCGATGTAGTACACGGAGTAGCCCAGCAGCTTGCGGATATCCTCGGGGCAGTACATGTTCCACGTGAGGATCACGGCGCGGTCGCACTGCTGGCTCACTTGCAGCTTCAACTCGTCGGGGGAACCTACAGAAATATCACTTTCAGAAATCGCAATCATTCGATATAACATCAAAGAAACATGTTGTTACAATGAACTTCTATTAAGGTGTCCAACCTCAGCAATGAGGCAACGTCGGAGATGATACGCTAAGAACACATTTGTGTATAAACAATGTAAGTACAAAGTATTGCGCGCTACATAACTTCGCGAGCTACTCACAGGAGGCCTGATTTCCGTTGTTATCTTCTGACACTTCAATTTCAGTGAAGTTGGACCTCGGATTTCTAGTCATGTTCTTAAGCGGCAGTATCTGGGTTCCGTAGCACAGCTTTGGGTTTAAATGTATGAAGAGGGAGCCCCCTGAGATCTCAATGTCGCCGTGAGTTGGCCAATCCCATAACAACTCGAGATTCGGGTTGTTGAATATATGTAAAACTTGACCTCTGAAATGTTATCAGTTATATGTAAATAAACTTTAACATAAGTATGTTAAAAAGAGTAGATCTCGCAATTTAATTCCATAGTACTCGTAAAATTATAATAATAATTGTTGTGTATCATTTGAAAAGTAAATTGTATGGCATAAAAATAATAAACTTTTGCTAAGTTATTAAAGGAAACCAAATAAACCTTAATTGTATTTACCATAACTATATTAAAAACCCATAAAAAACCTACTGCAATAAACTGAAGGTTCTTTCAATTCATTTGGACGAGACTCGCAAAGCCATAATTTAAATAATATAACATTTTTGACATAGATTTTTATTATATATTTTTTTATAATTTTATTTCGATATTACCAAACTCAATTGGTAAGTAAATCTTTTAAACGAGTCAAGACAAACTAAAATAGGAAAGACCAATATTTACCTATTATTTAAATGTTTATGAACAAATAAGCAAACATACCAATCTAATCTACTCTATTGTGTTTTATAGTACTAGTATGAACAGAATCTTCAGCCCGTCCCTCCGCGCTGCACCTCTATGCTGAAGGTCGTGACCTCTGTGGGGTAACATCTTAGCTCAAACGATGTTCCTCCATTCATTTCAAATTCACAATTTCTTATAGAAACACTAAAGCAACCATAAATGATGACTATACGGTTTACTAAGATATTATTATATAAAACATTCGGGAAGGTACAGTTGACTCACCTATTTTTCTTTTCATCGTCTCGCCATGATCCAGTAATCTTCTTCAAACTTTTTAGAAACATCAGCGACACTAAGGGGTAAGCACGTATCACTTGCAAGGAGCCGTTTATCTCGCGTATTTCTCCCAATGTCTCTTCTAACAGTGCCAACGTATTACCTGCAATTTGAATAAAAAGTAAAGAGAGTATTATTATTTAGTTTAAGTGTCATTGGGTTTTTTTCCATCAGGAATTTCTCAGTAGCAGCTACGGCGTCTGGATTTGTGCCCGTTGATTGCAATAGGCTCGTCCCCTATTACATGGGACAAAATTATACATAACTGGCGAAATGTGGGTGTACTAATGGGTACACCTCTGCCTAACACTTCGGGAATTGCAGACGTGATGTTATGTTATTTAGTTATCATAGTACTTATTTATTCAGACACATAATATTTGCTTAGATCATGAAAAGTTCATTTTCCACTACTTTCGGAAGGTACTCTGAATTGTGATAGGGGGACATACTCTACTCTCTAAAGAAAACGGAGTATTGGGACTCGACCATTACTATGTGATGAAGCTCACCCCCAGAGGCCCGCACGGTGATCTCCAGCTTGCCGTTGATGTGTGTGCAGCCGCGGAACTTCTCTGCCGCCTCCACTGAGTCTATCTTGCTGCCTTTGCATTCTTTGTTGCAGCCGGATGGTGAACACTTCCGACATATTGAGTTCCCAGGTTCGCCTTCCTAGCAATCATAGAACATGTACATGTATTTACGTTCCTTCGTGAATGATATTATAGGGTTTATTTAATACAATGCCTCGTAGTATTGGTTACCGCACCTCCATAAAGCCGATGTCGCAGTCGTAGACGCAGCGGTTGCCGAAGATCTTGTACCTGCGTACCGGGTCGCCGGTGAGCGGCGGTGGCATATTGCGGCACTCCTGCTCCGTCACACAGCGGCGAAACAGCTGTAGATAATAAGCATAATTATGGTATTAAGATGAGACGAAGAAGGCGCAAGTGCATTTCTTACAAGACCGTTTCGTTTTCATAATGCCCGTCTATTCCACTCCTTGTCGAGTGTGGCAGTTTTCCTGAACGGGAGCGTACTTACCTTTTAATGTCAATTTATAGTTTTTACAACCACCTGCATGTACTTCGGTACCCAAGAAAAAAAAAAATATAGAACACTTCAGTATTCACAAATTCACAATGCATAAAATTACGGAATTTGTTAGTAAAATGTGTGAAAAATGAATTTTATCATTTGACAATTTGACATCAATAACAGATGCTCTTCAGTTTAGGCTATCTGACAGGTAACACGAAGCGGTCTTATGATGAAATGTCCATAGATGAAAGATTCTGCTGGCGAAACGGAAATAAATGAATCGTCCTGTTGACGAACAGTCCAGTGGCGAGTGGCGGTCGTAGGAGAAAGGTTGCGGATTCAAGAGAAACAGGTAATGCCGGATACATATTCGTAACGTAACTTGTGCAACAGCAATCAGCATTATGCTAAAAATATCATGCGTCTCTTATGCTAATAAGCATACTTAATAAATGGAGTATAGTTAAGAATGATCTAATCACCTGATATGTGCCATTCGCAGGGCAGGAGTCTACACACTGGCGTTCGCTGCCGTAACCGAAGGAGTAGTTGCGGCAGACGTGGCAGTCTTTCGGGGAGGGACCGGAGCAGCCGCCCAGACAGGTGGGGTGGCAGCACGTGCCGTCGTCCAGGCAGCCGCGGTCGCCGCACCCGGCCGAACATACTGCAACAATAACATCATATTATGCGTGTGATCAACGGAATCATCACCGGAATGATCACATTTATATTTATACTAGCTTATGTGTTAATTCAGGTTATAAACTATCTGTGCGCTAAATTTCATCCAAATCCGATCAGTAGTTTTTGCGTGAAAGAGTAACAAACATCCATATTCACAAACTTTCGCATTTATAATATTAGTAGGATTATGAACAAGAACATCTTTCACGGTTTCTTGTTCAGCCATGTTACCTCGTACTGTCTATGTCCACATGATTACCTATATGATTTTATTTGAACCTTTTCTTCTAGCTAAGGTATGGTGCCCAATCTATAAAAGTTTTTCAGCGATAATGTTGGACATTTAAAGATTTTTCTTATTCTTGGAAATATGCAGCACAACCGATGTCATTTTACACAACGATTTTTTTTTCAATCATTTGACTTATTACAGGAATGAGGAACACGCAGATAGAAAGAAATGCAATCGGGGGAGAAAATAACCCAACTCCAAAAATGGTCTGGAGTATTCGCCTAGACACCGATTGACACTTTTTAACCGACTTCTAAAAAAAGAAGGAGGTTCTCAATTCGGATGTATGTATTTTTTTTTTTTCTATTCGTGAAGTTTAAGCTGTGTTCATCTTCTCAACACAACTACAGTCGGCAAACCTCAATGATAGTTTATGGTCAAGGAATGTAGAAGGAAGATCACTGAGAATGTTACAATAACAACTGAGAGCCGAATCACTAAAATGGAGCGTGTGTCATACATATCATATCATTGCATCATTCACGTAACTATGCTCAATGACCCATGCTCCCCAAGTCCATTGCTCCCTTTGTTTACAATGCGTTCATCAATTACTTAATAATAATCTATTAGTTTACATTAAAACTTCGCTTGTACCACGCTTGTACGAGTAGCTCAACTCGCAGGCCATCCTCATCATTACTTTTACAATTATTATTGAAGAATGATAATATACAATACTATTATAGTTATTATACTACTCACTCTTCTGGCAGTGCTTGTCATCCCAGCACAGCAACCGGCCATTTGCATCGGACGGGCACTGCAAATGCGATTGACGATGGTCCTCCACTCGACTCTGTGCGTTGGGGCACAGCCCACACAATCGCGTGTCGTAGTTCATCTATAAAATTACAAATGAAGAATACTTTAGATCAATATTAATGTTAATTGGGAGATGACGAGGTCATCTCGATTATTTTAAGAGTTATTCATTTCAACATTATGTTCACGATCCATTTATTATCACAACACAAGAAGTTATGATATCATCTTCATGAGACAAACCAAATGGATTGAAAAATTCTAAACAACATTAAATGATTTAAAAGGCATAATAAGAAACACTAATTACATGTAGTAAGCTTTACGTAAACCTAACGTTGATATAGTTTTGTTAGTTGGGTTTAAAATAAACCAGTTAATTTACGTTGCGTATGTGTATATCGGTGTATCGTGGGTAAACACGAGTCGTGGCGGAACTAATAACAAGATCCCACGGTCCATGACCAGAACAAGTTTTGTGAAGAACAATAATAATGAGAGGGCGCTACTCCACTGTTATTGGACACATGTCTGGATGGACACGTCACACGATGTTACAGAAAAGGGTTACTTAACGACTATGTGGTCGCGTGGTGTATATGGACAGGAAACCATTTTAGAAACCATTTTATTATAGATTTAACTTTATTTTTTTTCCTAGCCATTTCTGTGCGATACTTCCACTTTTCGGGAACCTGCGTCCGCGAACAGCGAACTGATCCAGTTCATCCCGCCGTGCCGTCTCCTTATTGGCCTGACGTACGAGTAACTTTACAACTTACTAGTATGGATATAACTTACTCTGATAACGTTGTCGGCGTGATCCGAAGTGATCCGGGTCCAGTCAATAGTATTTGTATAACAAAGTCTGTCATTCTGTTGTATTCGCACACCGCCCCTCTCAATCTTCATTAAAGAACGAAGACCCAAAGACTGCAGATAGAACAACATTTAAACATTAATAATCAATTGTGACTTTGGTTTAGTTTATCCTACATCGGCTACATTAGTAACTCGTATTCCTTTTTCCATTCATTATTATTTAGAAGGAAGTTCAGCAAGAAGAAACAGTTTAGTGATTAAAATTAATTTGAATTTCAATTAACCTTATAAAATTATAATCAACGTAAACTGGTTTCGCTTTCATCATTTATTGATACAGAGTGTGATCGTCTCACACACTCAGTCAATAATTTCGTTCACACATTTAATAATAAGTAGGCTGGTTCCACAAGGTACCCTAATCTTTTACAAATTAAAAATATAAAACCAACTTACTTCCAGATGCTCATTATCGAATATAACGAGAGCGAAATCCTTGTAGAGCTGAATCCCGCGTATCACTGCCAGATTGGGAAATAGAGTTCCCAGGTTCTGAACGCCTTTTGACCTGCAATACATTCAAACCAGTTATTGTATGGCTTTAGGCCCTACTCGTGTGTAGCTACATAAACGAAACCCGATTATCCAACGATTCCCGATGTCCACCCCCGGCTTGTCCACTACAACACGTCATGCCACTGTCCACCATAATGGACAGCAAGAATCATTTAAAAAAAATTGAATAGGGATGTTTCCTGACTAAAAAAATATGATTATACACGAAAAAATATGATTATATTAGTACGCCTGTTATATTATCGAAAAATATCGAGTACGTGTTTTTTGTTTTATCAAATTATTAAAAATTTACTAAAATAAAACGTTTCAAAGTTCTTGAGTGGCGGCTTGTGACGTCACTTCGTGGTAAGAAATGTACCAAGATTTGACGTCCCACGACTTTTCGAACCACTGTATATTTTTTTTGTTTACGTGAAAAAATAAAAAATACGTATCCTATATTTTTTTGGAAATCCGTCTGACGGATAATTAGATTTTTTTTTGTCAACTACCCTATTGATGGAGAATTGGAGACCGGGAATCACGGTGTTTATCTACTTGCTCAAAAAACGAATCAGAGTAACTGGCAGTATTTTAATAACGGTCTTTACATCTTTACATCTATACACGCTGTCACGCTAATTACAGTGACTTTTGTAATGTTGTGTGGAGTTTAGTTATTACTTTACTGGTTAGAGATTTTAGTCATATTTTGGTAATTTACAGGTAATCAGAATTTTTTATTTTAAATATTATTGAGAGTTGTATTATTAAATGCGGGGATTTTGTTTAAATTAAACATTTTGCGTTTATAAGGTTAATCGGTTTCACCTGTATATCAGAATATAATCGGTGACCTCTCTTAGTAGCGGGAAAGTCATGTTCTCGATGTCCTTAGGGGTGGTTTGCTCCATCAATACGATGCTCAGCTGACCTTCGATGACTCGGCAGTTTTTCAGCGTCTTCAGATATGTGTGTTTGGTTCTTATGTCCATTGACGGGCATACTGGAACAATAGAAAGTTTAAGTTAATAACAGGTTTTCTGTAAAAAAAAGAGTTAAAAACAGTTCTAAATTAAATTGATTATGAAAACAATTTATTGCCTATGCAGTAAATAGTTTGTCAGGTGAAAACGAATACTAATAATGTGATTTGAGTGTTTAGATTTTGTTGTGAACTTGCAAGTGTTTACTGCTCTGTATTACAATTACCAGGGACAACAATAAATTAATCATTATTATCTTTCTGCCCTTGTCACATGTTACTTGCATCGGCGCAACACGTATTATTCTTCCATTTTCCCCTGTCAACCGTCACACTATCATTTACTCCTTTTTTTTTTTTCATATTATTCCTTACACAATCCATCCATCGTTTCCTTGAACTGCCTCTCCCTCTCCATTCATCAATATTTATACAATTTAATAATATAAAATTATAAATAAACTATAAACAAAATTAATTTCTAATTTTATATATCTCGTGTCACAGTGTTTTGATTTTTATGTAAGTATTTTTTGTGTAGTAGGTAGAAAATGGTAAATTGTAATGCATTCAGGTGGTACAGCTACTATAATATAAAAGTTGTAGAAGTTTTCGTTCCCGTTTAGATTTTTCATGATGTGCCAAAATACTGCTATGGCAAGTTTTGGTGATAGAAGATCCAGTCCATTTCTGACCCAGTTCCGTCCAGTCGGGTCCAGTTCGTAGATTTTTTCAAGATATTGACATTATGACTGGTTGTTTTTTTGAAATTGTGAGCCTTCCTTATACTATCATGTGCTATTGAATCAATAGCTTTTGTATAGTCTAAATTTTAATAAAATCTGATGTAAATAGAATGGTTTTTTAAACTCTAGCCGCCTTATTAATAAAAATAGTTAAACCTGGTTTAACCTACGCTTGGTTTATCTCGCATGCCGTCACTTTCTTTTGAATATTTTTGAAGTGAGACATGCGAGATAAACCAAGCGTAAGTTAAAGCAGGTTTAACTATTTTTATTAATAAGGCGGTTAGACACTAAACCCGTCATAGGTGATAGTCGTTCAAAAGGATAGACGTTCATGCCGTTAATAATAATAATAATAATTTTTATTAAGAACATCTCACAAGGTTTCAGAAACAAACTTCAGAAATATCAGAAACTCGATATGTAATTATGGTTACCCATCCACAGATCGTCCTTGGGAAGAGCGGCTTGACCTTGAATTTTGACCCGAGGCACAGAATACATAATAGTACTACGTACAGAAGGGACACTCCCTTCCCCGCGCTCATATTAAATACCGCACCTCACCCCGCACTTCGAGGTAGTCGTCGCCGACTCTGAGCAATGGCTCGGGCTCGTATTAGGCCCGTAATCCACCAAAGCGGAGATGTGCCAAGCGGAGAGGAGATTGCCAAATTCGACCAATCACAGGAAGGGCAAAAGACCAGATGTAACTGTGATTGGTCGAATTTGGCACATCTCCTCTCCGCTTGGCACATCTCCGCTTTGGTGGATTACGGGCCTTAGTCGTCGTTCGGTTTTCGCGACGCAGACCGTTGCACTTTCCGCGCCATTTTTTAGGCTACGACAACCCTACTAGAGTTTACGCACACATTTGCACGTGCACGTCGTGCACAAACGTTATTTGTTTATGTAGTAGTAATAGGTAATTATTTTGCGGGCGTTGTATGGAGTGTCCGAGGCATGTCCGAGGTGTGCCCGAGGGCTGTTATTATTTAGCCATGAACTCGCGATCGACTGCGCGAGTGCGCGACAATAAAGACAGAAATTAAACTTTTGACGAGTGACTCAGTCAGTGATAAAGATATTCTTACACTTTCAAACGTCATATTTATCTCCGATCTCGTGCCGATCCCGATCCGACGATGTGTCCGGTGATCCGGTCTCGATTTTTTTTTGGAATTACCCAAAAAAAAAATTCTCGACTTTCAGTAGAGTTGCAGAGGGATTTACTACACACAAAACAATGTAGTTCAGACAGATTTCAGTTAAGGGGGTCGAAAGTCGCCCTAAACAGTTGAATACCGCTTCCTGAATGGCCCACTGAAATAATAATATTAAATGATGATTTCAATTCTACAGTACCTACTCAATTAACGCACGGTTTTTTCATGTTTGGTAGAACAGACACATGTGCCCATCTTCAAAAATAAAGGTGATGTGCTGGAGTGCAATAATTATAGAGGAATAAAGCTAATGTCACATACCATGAAAGCATGGGAGAAAGTTGTTGAAAGGAGACTGAGAGAAGAGAGCGAGATCTCACGGAACCAATTCTGACGACACGGTTGGCGCAGTGGCTCAAGCAATGGACTGCTGCGCTGCGTGTCGCGGGTTCGATCCCCGCACGGAATAAATATTTGTATGATCTACAGATAGTTGTTTCGGGTCTGGGTATTTGTGTATGTGAGTTTAAATCTTAGTGAACGCACCCACGATACAGGAGAAATTCCTAGTGTGGGGCAACGTTTAAAAAAAAAATCGGTTTTATGCCTGGTCGGGGAACGACGGATGCCATCTTTGCTATTCGCCAGCTATGCGAAAATACAGAGGTGCGCATAAAAACTTGCAACTGGTGTTCATCGACCTCGAAAAGGCATACGACCGAGTATACCCCGTGAGGTTCTGTGGTGGGCTCTTAAGGGCCTATTAGACCTCAAATTAGCAACTCTATTTGTAGTGGTTCAAACTTCGTTTGAAATAATGTCAGAATAAAGTTCTAATCAGCTTGCACTACAAAGCGGTTGTTACGTCTCTCACTGCGGCCGAATAGCGCGAAATGAGTGGTTTTTCGCAGATTTAATTTATTTAAAAAAAAAATACGCTGTAATGTTAAAATATTGGTTAAATTTCCTTTCTGATAGTAAAAAAAAATAACAGTTATCGCTCAAAATATTGAGCATTTCGAGACGAAAAAGTTTTTTCGTGTTCTTTCTTGATTGTGATTTTTTTTTTCGAGGTTCTTGATTAATTTTAGAAAATATTTTTGCATAAGTCTTTTACCTATACATTTGACTATACACTGTATTTTTTTTGGAATTGTAATAAGTAGCAATACGGCTAACTCTGCAACGAAAAACAGGTCGTTTTTACGGTGTCCCTCTTATCGACGCCATATGGAGAAAGGTGTGCCTGGGAAGTATGTGCAGTTGATCCGGGCGATGTACAGTCGATGTAGAACCCAAGTACGGTCTGCAGCGGGTACTACCGGCGACTTCAATGTGGCAGTTGGCTTACACCAAGGGTCGGCTCTAAGTCCTTACCTCTTCCTGGTGATAATGGACGCTCTCACGTTGGACATTCAGGAAGAGGCTCCCTGGTGTATGCTATTCGCCGACGACATTGTATTAGTTGCCGAGAGTGGCCTAGAGGTCCAGAGCAAATTGAAGGTGTGGTGGCGACGACTGGAGAATGTTGGCCTGAAACTAAATAGAACCAAAACGGAATACTTGTTTTGTGATTTCGGCGGTCTCTCCAGTCCTTCCTGGGTCTATAACCCTTTCCGGCACGCCCATACCGATCTGCTCCGATTTTCGGTACCTCGGGTCGCTTGTCCAGGGAGATGGCGATGTAGACCGGGACGTAACGCACCGGATCAATTCAGGATGGATGAAATGGCGACAGGTCACTGGAACAACTTGCGACCCGCGGATGCCCCTCAAGCCCTCAAGTTAAAGGGGAAAATATACAAGTCCGTGATTAGGCCTGTCGTACTGTATGGATCAGAATGTTGGGCTGTGAAGAAGATGGATGAAAAAAGGTTGCATGTTGCGGAGATGAGAATGATGAGGTGGATGTGTGGTGTGACTAGAATGGATAAAGTAAGGAACGATTATATCAGAGGAAGTTTAAAAGTTGCGCCAATTACAGAAAAGTTAAAAGGGAATCGACTGTCGTGGTATGGGCATGTGATGAGGAGGGATGATTCGCATGTGACTAAAAAGTTATGAATATAAATGTGGATGCATGGAGAGGGAGAGGAAGACCAAAGAAAAGATGGATGGAGTGTGTGAGGAGTGATATGAAGGAAAAAGGAATAAATGATAACGTGATGGAAGGAAATAACGTGTTGCGCCGACCCCAAGTGACATGGGATAAGGGCAGGAAGATGATGATGATGGTAGAAATGACACAAGTCTAACACCTAACACGAATTCGTACTACATTTTATGAAGAAACGGTGTTAATTTATTTGGCACGTGTAATGGGCCTCGGCAGTTAAATTGAACAATAAGTTATATTGCTATTTCCGTAAACAATTCAATTATTGGCACAAATTACCACCCACGAGCTGGCTAACATCATATTAAAGAAACACTGGGGAGGAATATTATTATACCTACATTTATCATGTGGCATGTTGGCACACCCCTGACTGGAGAAACTTGTGTATCAACAACATGAAATTATCTCATGGTGCAAATGGTTTCTGAAAAACCATGTTCGTACGTAAAATCCGAAAAAGCAACATTGAGAATTTTGCTTTTTTATCTCTGATTCTGTATTTGTATTTATATTGATAGTTTGATAGGTAACAAGTTAGTACCAGGCATATACAGGAGGAGCTTTTCATCATCATCATTTCAGCCGAAAGACGTCCACTCCTGGACAATAATGGACATAGGCCTCCCCCTAGTGTAGCCACATGGACCGGTCCCGACTCGCATCCAGCAGATCCCCGCTACCTTCACCATGTCATTGGTCTACCTAGTGGGTGGCCTTCCAACTCAACGTCTTTCGGTTTGCGTTCGCCACTCCTTAAGTTTTCGGGCATCCGTTCTGCGTTTTGATCTACTGAAATTCAATGTGCCTGTCGCAGTCATGTAGCTCAGCAACTAAGCCTTTTTACCAAATGGTACAGTTCAACTAACTAAAAAATTCTTATTGTGATTTCCTTAAATACTAAACCGCGACCAACTTGGATGTGGTGAACCGCTCGCTGAAATATGTGGCGGATGTTGTTGGTTCCATGGTGTGAGTTGGTGATGTGTCGTGGCCAGAACTTAGACTTTCTACCATTTCATGAAATAGTGGTTAGATTTTGTATATAGACCGATACGGTCCGTTGCTCACATCATGATGTGGTGTGGCCAGATAAATTAATACTCAGCGTTTGGCGATTTAAACAGCAAAACACTTCAACTTCTTGTCAAAAGTCAAGTAATTTTATATGCTTTATGCTTACCTACACGCCCACGGTAATATATTATTAGAATCTTTCTCTTGAACTCAAGCTTAGAATAACTTATATTATACCTGGACTTACATAATCTAGCAAAATCAGCTTCAATGTTGTTGTAAGAGAAAGTTGACCAGGAAAGACTACGTAATATTACCATCACTTCAGATTTTCAGCACTTGTATGTATGGTACTTATGTTTAATTTTGTACCTTCATGGTATCGCTATCGTGAAGGTACACAATTAAACAAGTTTGAAGAATTGATGAACATAGCATGGCGGTTAACCGAGGAGAAAGGAAGAAAAAATCGTGTTTCGCAGACCCCAAGTAACATGGGACAAGGTTAGGAAGATGATAATGTCATGGTAGAGGAATTTAAATTGTATTGAACCAAAATTATAACAGATATTGAGCTGAATTACGCAGTTCTGATCTACGCAGTCCCTGCAAGTTACTCTCACCAGGGCGAAGATGTTAAGGTCAAAGACTGAGTGCGCATGTGCAAAAATGCGCGGGAGGGATACGAAGATGGCGGCGTAAACAATACACGCCATGGCCATGATGCCAGTAGCTAACATGAAATGTGATGCTTCCGTAACCGGGTGATTCCGGAGTAAAGATTTTATTGTTCTTCAACCGTATAAACAGGAATCTCTTAAAACCATTCTTAACTAAAGAAGTGGACAAGCATCTCATAATCAAAAAATGTCCGAGTAGACTGTGAGAGTGACTGGCAATTGGAACTCGATTAATAAACAATAAAAAATCGCAACTAGTACTTCTACCACGAAACAAGCTCAATTTGCATGCTGGAATAGGCTGAAATGGAGCAAGGGGAGAGATGGGTGGGCCACACGATAGACGCCGTGGTGTGCAGTATACAGCCTAGTGCGCAGTAGGGAGGGGGCGGCGGGCGTGTACCACAACACCATGCTAACCTTCTTGCTAACCTGAAAACACGAAAGTCGACACAATGCAAATTAACTCGCATAGGTATATTGCCGTCTCATGTCTCGTACACCTCGGTCACTCGCAGAGTATTTATAGTGCCAGTAATATTATTTGAAACTCCACAGAATAGTGATGTGCCTCAATAACAATGTCGATAGCCAGGGCGGAATTTCTTCATGACCTGCAAGAATAGGTTACCTTACTCGCTGGAAACAGTATGTATTGGTACTCGTATAGTCCATAGACTCCAATGATATCTCATTGATATACTCTAATAAAATCAACAAATCTCAACTTGTGTGTCAGTTTAAAGCAGGGATGCACAGACTTATTGAGACTAAGGGCCACTTGAGCAAATGATGAACTAATGGCGGGCCACCAGCACAAACTAAATTTCAAAAATAATATATGTAGGTACTAGTCTGAAGCGTGGCATTGTTTTGCACTTACAATCTTTTTAACATTCGTAAAATTTCTTCCAAACTTTCATTTGCAAGGTGATTTCGCTTTTATGCTTTTTTCAATATACAATACCGAAAAAGTTAGTTCACACAAGAGGGCACTAAAATGCAAGAGCGAGCGAAGCGAGCTCGAAAATTTTTGGCCTTCACCTAGTACGTAAAGGTGATTATTGATATTATTTGATTTCTATTATAATATTAAAAAATGAATAAGTATTTAACTTACTTTTACTAGTAACGTATTCAAAGATTGGAAACGCGGCGGTAAGAGCGAGCGTAGCAAGCTAGAAAATTTTAGTGGCATGCGGCAGACCGAAATATTTACCCATACGGAGTGCAACATGACTCTATCTGTAATGTCTACTAAAAACGCCAAATCTCACAACCAATCAGGATTTTAAGTTCCACGACCATATCTGAGTACGCATCATGCACCTGCACAGCGAGCCCGCTAAGTACCGCGCGCGATTCAAATTGCCTAATATTATTTGTAAACCTCAGCTATATTTTCCTTCAAATGCACGAGGGAATATTTTTTTGCTGGCGGGCCACTGACATAGTCTGTGCATCCCTGGTTTAAAGGCTAACTTTTTAAATCTCTTGCCAAAGAAAGGGTTCGAAAGGTAAGGAACCCGTTGATTTCGTTTTATCGGATTGCAAGGTTGCATTGCATGGGGTATTTTTGTATAAAAACAAATAAAAAAACTTGCATTTCAGGTAGGTTCCTAATAGGTACCTACTTTAGATTTGAGCATTATCGATAACACTGGTTTAATATAATTATGTTATAGTTAACCATTAAGTGCCTAGTTTGTTCATCGATAACAATTATTGTATTTCTTACATAGTTGCACACTTGCACTGAATGTACTGACTGGCTATTAATAGTAATAATAAACGCGGCAAGCTTCCCCACTTCCCCCCCCCCCTCCGTCCGCGCTTACTACGTCTCCACAACAGCCTCCACCCCTCCCCCCACCCGCACCCTTGGCGTGGCGCCTCGCGAACACATTATCACAACATCAATACCCTTACATGGAACATTACACCTTAATCACAAGAGAATAAAGGCCATGTATTCATCACTTCAAGTTCGAAATTTGACGTTTTGTTTTACGTTGCATTTCGAGTAGCTTTTACGTTTTACGATAATTTTATAAAATTGCAGCCATTGAGCTCAGCGTCGACTTACCGGTAAACAAGTTGAGTCATGTGTTGACTATCAACATACATGTCGTCAAGGCCTGGGAAGTAAGAAACGAGTAATGTAATGCAATGATGCTTACCACGTCGTCGGTGCATTCTTTGTAAATGTAGTATGTATTGCGTGGGTAATGGGTATGCCGGCCGCGTCCACTCACTAGTAGTACTTGTGGTAGTACTCTGTACTCACTGTACTCAGTCAATCCTATGAATGAATATGGTTTACAGTTACACTACACTAGCAGTCTAGCACACGCACTGTACAGAGTTTCAGCTGAACTAAATGGACACACACGTATAGATAAATACGCAGTGGCTATCTAATTCTCCCCTGTTTCAAAACGCTGATAAATTATGACTATTTACGAACGTTGATTTTAGCGTACCTACGCTTTATAGCAAACAGGAAGTGAGTTTTTTTTTGTCAGTTGAGGAAACTGTCACGTGACGTTTCAGTTATCAGCAACCGTTTTCCTGTTTATGACCTTGTGCGGTTATTTCATTGAAGGCCAGTTTTCCCACCAGTGAAAGCGGATATTGAGATAATTTACTAAGCTAGGTTTGTGGGACTTATTCAAGTATATCAAAACCATCCCAGCTTTCTAACGCGACTAAGTTGAATTTTTGCCTGACTCTTTTGAGAACAGGTAATTCTAAACTAACTAGTTTTCCATTGCTGCATACCTACTTGCATTTTAGAAATTAAAAAACATATTTACTAAATTCATTTATTTTTTAAAGTAAACCTAACCTATCTATTCAAGTTATACAAATAACCAATTAGGTATATTATATTACTTTAGACAAATGAAAATACATAAATAAATAAACAATTTCTCACTTTAGAAATAATAACCCTATCGCGTAAACTTTATCTAATCAATGAATGATAAAAATACTATCGTTTTGAACGTCACACAAGATTTATCAGGTAAGTATGTAATCTAAATAGTAAAATGGAATAATACATGCTGTGGTTTGCGTGTACATCATTGCAGCTCTACTTATTTATTTATATTGCGAAGAATTTCTATGTAAAGTGACGTATTTTGAGGAATCCCTTTGGTAATTGAAGAGCTGCGTTGTTCCAGCAGTGTGGCGGTCACGGCTTACGAGCAGTAAACCGTGGGTTCGAAGTTTCGAACCGAGGCATTAGTTTGTGTAATTTATTTCACCCCCACTCCATTAAAAACGGTGAAGGAAAACATCGTGAGATGTCCTAGATAAGTACCAAAAATTCATCTACCAACCCGCACTGGGCCCTCGTGGTGGATTATAGCCCATTCCCTCTCATAGAGTGGAGGATTCCCTCTCATAGAGTGAGTCCCAGCAGTGGGAACATTATGGGCTAATTATGTGTGCTTTGGTTATTAAATTCACAGTCTGGCAGCTTGGGCCAAATACGTCGCTGTGGGCCAATCTCGTTCGGGTTAGGTACTATGTAGGGAGTAAGTCACGCACTTCTATGACTTGACTTGTAACCCTTGCCGAGGAGGAGCCTACGAGCCCGCGCGCCGGCAACCGCAGGCCGCAGCAAAATCGGCGCGGGCGCACGCAGCTCTATTTTGGACGACGCGAATGACTCACTACTGCACTTTCATTGCAAATAGTTTCGCATGTCTACTAATAAAATTATATCTTTTCATTGATTTAAATGACTTTAAGCGTTTTTAAATTATTTTGAAAAGACTATTTTTGATTTCCAGATGTACCTATTGACCAGGTGTGAGACAAAAACAGTAGGTATGCATGGATGGTAGCAGGTGCAGCTCTGTGGTTTCTGCCTACCTCTATGGAGAAAAAGGCTTAAAGAGGTTTGAATTTTTTTGTATGGGAGCTGGCATATCGACCCGCCGCCATTTTGATTTTTTTTCGAAATCGCGGCCCACGATGAAAGTGGTATGTATGGATAGAGGACATATAGATGAACAAAAAATGTCCAGTAACACGGTACCCAAAGTGTCACGTTACCGAGATATTTGAAGATAAAGATGGACGAAGATGGACGTACACACGGCTACACATCAAGCTATACAAAACCAGTATAATCTGATCGTTCATTGTGCGAAAAGATCTAGTAAAGTGAGGCCAAGATTAACTGGTTTTGTATAGCTTGATGTGTAGCCGTGTGTACCCCTATAAGTTGGATTTCACAGACAATTTAACAAAGAAAGTGTCAACTGTCAAGTTACATCTTCATACGATTCAATTAAAAATTGATAAAGTTTCGTTACAAATGCTAATTGTAAGTCGAATTATTTTACGGTTAGATGAACAAAAAGCAATACGTGAATAACGTTCGAATTCTAAAACGTCAATGAAAAATGTAAGCAGCTGAATCAGCGACAAATGTTACGAAAGGAAAGCTTGTGAAAATCTCTATGCAATGAAAACATTGCAATAGAAACTGTAAAGTGATTGCAAAACAGAAAACATGGACGTCGGGCGGCGCGGTCGTAAGCCGCGGCGACACGTGTCGGTCTTCGTTGATTTATGTGTCCGCTCCCTGAATGAATGAATGAAGCTACCAACGTTCGGTCTGTAGACCGTGATCGCGTGGGGCGTATCATAAGTCGCTGGTGAACGGGACACGTTCATTGAGACCTAAAGCCTTTTCTAAGGTGGAATCCTTCAGGATAGTCCACGAAATTCGATTTTATTTACGTTTTTTGTTTGCAATTTGCCGATCAGTGTTGGTTATGTTTATGTTTAAAATAGGATTCGTGACCGTAACAAATGTGACTTTACTGAGTAATAATTATTAAAATCGCCAATACAACCGTCTCAGTTCATCTAAGTCCCTTGAGTGACTATTTGATGAAATAACCCTCCTTTTGGGCTTCGCCGCAGTCGGGTAATGGGCCTACTATACGCACGCACTTCCCCACAGTTTTGCCTGCGGGATTACACGGTGCACACAGTACATCGCGCGTGTGGTTTGTAATGGTAATACAGTTTTACCAACCACACGCGCGATGTACTGTGAAGTGTGAACGAAAACTGTGGGGAAGTGCGTGCGTGTAGTAGGCCCATTAAAAGGCATTCAAGGAAGTTTTATGATTTAGGTTCTGAGAAGCGTGGTCCTACGAGTACAATGCACCGTTTCCGAACATGCATAAAGTTAAAGGCCTGAACACAGAATATTATAGACTAGCTTTTGCCAGCGGCGAAAATGACGATTTTCCATACAAACTTTCATCCCCTATTTGACACCCTTAGTGGTTGAATTACGAAAAATCATTCCTTATTCCTTGTCTACATTATAAAGGGAATCTCTGTGCAAAATTTCAGTTTTCTAGGTCCAAGGGTTTGGGCTGGGTGTTGATGAGTCAGTCAGTCAGTCAGTCAGTCAGGACAGGACTTCTCTTTTTATTTATACTAGCTTTTGCCAGCGGCTTCGCCCGCGTGAAATGACAATTTTCCATACAAACTTTCATCCCCTATTTGACACCCTTTTTTTTTTTGGTGGGTGGAAAATCATCGAATAACCCCCAAGCTCTTGGGCAGAGCGAAGGGGAGTGTCAGACTTCTACTGACTAAAAACCAAACCCATGTTCCTTCTTCGCCCTTGTGTCGGAGCCGCGTTAACCTTTCGACAATCCACAGCCCCGACGGGAATCCACAGCCCCGACTTTCGAAAAATCCTTCCTAATTCCTTGTCTACATTATAAAGGGAACCTCTGTGCAAAATTTCAGCTTTCTAGGTCCAAGGGTTTGGGCTGGGCGTTGATGAGTCAGTCAGTCAGGACTTCTCTTTTTATTTATATAGATAGAAGATAGATAGATAGATTACAGGAAAATCTACAAGAAGTCTAAGGTGCTAAAATAATATAGAAAATCTCTCAGTATCTATTACAATGGTATCAATGGTATGGTACACACGGCTACACATCAAGCTATACAAAACCAGTATAATCTGATCGTTCGTTGTGCGAAAAGATCTAGTAAAGTGAGGCCAAGATTAACTGGTTTTGTATAGCTTGATGTGTAGCCGTGTGTACCCTTCATGTGCAAGTCCGACTTGCACTTGGCCAGTTTTAATTACTTATTTGAATTACCTATGAATATCGCGTGCACAGAAAGAATTTTATGAACAAACAAAGCAAATCACAGATAAGATTAGGCATTTATTTCAATTAGGCTTGTCAGTTATTTATTGGTAAAGCTACTGTCCACGCTAAACTAGGTCCTGATGGACAAGAAACTCCGTAGTAACAACTTTCAAAGTATTTTAAGTATTATACGAATACATTTTTGCATTAGCGTCACAGAACAGATTAGCGTAATAATTATCGTAGTAACTAATGGGTTTTAAATTAAAAAAAATAATAATTTTAGTTTGTGACTTCATACCTTTGCTTCTCCTTCAACCTGCGAAAGTTAAGCGCGGAAACAAGCAAATGCACCGGAAGCAGAATTTATACCCGAGCCGAAGCTGATGGTGTTACGAATGGAGCCCAGCAGTGACAAATTTGCTCACTTGTATGTATCAAAATGTAATATATTATATTTTGCATATTTTACAATGGACTTCCAAAAACCAAAATAACTTGCAAGTAGTTTGTCACACATAAATTCTTGCAATGTTTTAGAGCTTTCAATAAACACCATTTACGTTTGTGTGAACAACGAAGATTTTTTTTCAGCCTTTTGACCATAAAATAAAATCGAGCTTTTTTTTTTATTAATTTTAACTTGAAATGCGCCTATCGCCTTTAGCCAAAGAAGGTCCGAGTCTGGTACACAACATTCAAGGGCCATGAGCCGATGACTAACGATAAGTTAACAAATGCTAGGGAATGTATTTCGTAACACTGTCACGGGGAATATTCCGACGCTGAAGTATCATAATATGAACATTTATAGCACAGTCAATATCATTACTCCGTAGTAGACCGGTTAGACATTGTTATTATAAACTGATGGTATCAACGTAAAGCTTTTATTGTTTTATATATATATTGCTTCATTGCGCTTTTGATTGTATTATTCAGAAGTCATTTGTATTCATTTACGTTTCCTTGAGAAGTTACTTCTGGATTGTTCTAGGTACCTACTTCAAACATAACCACAATGTTGTTGTATGTGTAATAATTATGTTGCAGTGGTCAAAATACTTATAAAAAGGCATCAAAAAACCTCTCCTCAGCCGGTAATGTGCCCAAAAGACTGGCGGCATTGCCACATCGTTGTATGGAAACACTTAGCCACTGGCCAAGATAAAAGCCAGCCCTTGGGTCACCAGAAGCGTCAACTAAGCGTTTTGAAATTTCCTTAAACGGGCAAGATAAAAGCCATCCCTTGGGTCACGAGAAGCGTCAACAAAGCGTTTTGAAATTTCCTTAAACAGATTATGAGCACTCGGACCCCACGACCCCAGAGTTTCAACCCCAAACGGCTTTGAAAATATGTTTTCCACAAAGGCCATATTTTCGACGCTTGAGGTTCTCTGCAGCCGCACGCAGCGGCACCACCTGCGCAGCACGATGAGCTTGGAAGATGCGATGGCGCTAGAGTATCGACACATGTTGCGTCCCACACTAAAGCCCATCTTTTAAGGAAACAAAGACATGACGTCCGGTCTTTTGCCATGGTCGCGTGCCAAGTCATTGGATTCTAAAACAGCTGGTACGCCGACAAGAGCACGTCGGATGATGTCGTTTCGGCTGTATGACAGGTCGTGGTGACCGAGGCTGTTGACAGCTTCACAATCACCACATTGACAGCGAAGAGGAGAACAGCAGGCGGAACCAAGGTGCAAAGAAGCGGCGAGGCAGAAGGTCGTGTCGTCGAACAAAGTGCCTATGCTCGACGACGGCAGTGTGTGAAGCCAAAGACCCGATTCCCATTCACCCACAGCCAGCAGGCGCGCACGCTCAACAGTAGTAGCAGACGTGTTCACTAAATTGTTCTGAACACTCTGCAAAGCGGCTCATTCCACCGTCTCTGGGAAAAGGGATGGTCGGGTGCTTCATGTTATACTTAGTTCTTTCTCAGATCGCGTATTGTAAATCTAAACGGAGTTTTTGGTTGTAATTTTTTTTAATAAAAACCGTGCAACTGAGTAAAATTCATGGTTCAATATAGCGAAATTCAGCTTACATAACCGTAAGTAAAATAAAATCCAGAACATTATTTTCCTACACTACATCATTAATTAAGTATGCTTCTCGTTCGTCGCAGGATTAGATCGAGTTTAGCATACTAGCAAAGAAATTATCATAAAAAACTCCACGAACGAAATACGGGAAACAGAATTCAGTACATTCAGCGCAGATATTTCTGTAAATAATTGTAGGCGCATGACATGATCTACAAGACTTCGTGGGTCGTAAGCATTTATTCGGGGAATGTAATAAAAGTGGTGCGGCGACAGGCCCCCACCCCACACGTGACCTGCCTTTGAACTCGACGTTTTGCACATAGACACTATTTATTTACGCATACCGCGCGCCGCGGTAATAGCAGCCTAATCCGATCCATCCAACCGATCTTCCACCTCCGCGTGACAATACTGCGACATCTGTACACGCAATAAATAATTCAACTGCCATTATAATTGCCTCTTTGTAACCTGGACCCTTTCAAAATATTAACCAAGTAGTCTTTTCTGCGCATTACGAGTTAAACTGAAGAATTTGAAAATAAATTCATGTTTAACTATCGTGGAAGTATATTTAAGGGTCGTTTTCTATTTTATTTAAAATGAAATCTGGTGTTTACAGATCTGGTCCAGGTCAAGCAAGACGACGGACCTTTAAGAGGGTGATAATGATGAATCATTTCCATAATTCATATTTTATTAAATATATAAAGTCAACCATCAACGTTCTTATTGTAACTCAACTCTTCCGTTGCAGGCTTTTACAAAGATATTTGTTGAGTATCCAGCTAAGTGCACATGGAATCCTTGTTGTGCCGCGAAAACAAAAAGAAAAACATGTTTCGGGTGCGTCAAACAAAACAGTTGGCGGTACACCCATGTGAGGCGCGTTTATTTGCGCGGCGGCCTCGCGCGGAGGAGCTCCGGTTGTTTACGTCGCAGCCGCCGTCGGTTGATGATGACTCATTAACGGTTGCTTCATCGAACACCATCGCGGGTGCGTTCCGATCATATTCTAGCCAATGTTCACCACGCTGATAACTACTACGGTTTGTTATCGTACAGTTACTGTGAGATTTGAACGTAGAAAGGGCTCGGCCCGCCAAGACTGCGGTCATCAACCTGGAAATGACGCAAGAACCAATATTTTTTTCAAGTTTTGTTTTGCATGGCAATTTTTTGTTACTTTCTAGTAGAATAACCTTAGTAGTTCCTTGTAGGTGTAACTTAGTTTTAATACCTGTCATTTTGGTTTAGGACGTCACTGACAATGTCCTACTCAATGACGTATTGGTTGGTGCACTTTGAGCGGGCTATCAGTAGGTATGTTTTGTTTTAAGATTGATTATTTTGACATTTTAGGTCATCACTAGTTGAAGAGAAATTAATGTAGGGCACTAACTATTCTTATTATGGAAAAATACTGCTGTGGCCATAAATAAATCAATCTAGTAAATATTTCGGTGAAATAAACATTACCATTACCTGAGTACCTATTTCAGGATAATTAAGTACTCCTGAGCGAAGAACTTGGCATGGTTTTTATATGTATGTAAGCCGTTATTTGAGTATTTATCTTGCAAGTTTGTTGGTTATGAACTTGGCTTTCATTTATATTTATGTTGTTTATATTTTATCATACTAGCAGGCCGTCACGGTTTCGCACGGGTGGACATTTGTTTTTTTTTTATACTATTAACAAATATAGCATTATGTTACTCAGGGAAAATTTAGAATTCCAATGATGAAAGAATTTTTGAAATCGGTCCAGTAGTTTTTGAGTTTATTCGTTACAAACATAGAATAGAAATACCTAGATAGATAAAAGTTGACGAAAGAAGGATTAGCAATTTGCAAGTGTCTGCAAGTGTGTTGCACGTGTCCACACGACACGACACCACTCCGACGTCATTGATGACGTCCGCTTCCGTACAATGAACCTACTCTACATAACTACTCTGTAAACTAGGTACGTAGGTTTACACTATACTTGCGCCAGAATTCGTAATGTAACCCATGCCAAATAACACTTGTTTACATCGGAAACTGTCTGGAGAGAAGGGCTGCTGAGTGATGTGTGTCTCTGCTGGCTTGTTTTGTAGTGAACGTTTGGTTTCATTTGTAATTTAATTAGATCCTGGATTACTTAGTAGTTAAGGTAAAGATGTCATCTTATCGGTCGTTGCGGTAAAAACTTCAAAATTTAATAAAAAAGTAATAATTATGTAGGTAAAGCAGTGCAGTCTAGAATTACTAAAACACGAAAAGATAAAACTTCTGAAACCCTTACATCCTTAAAAGTGCAGTACAGTTCGGAGATAATTCCTTGAGTAGTTTCTAGAAACGAGTTTTCAGAAGTGAACCATTTTTTTATTCCGTTTTATGTTTTCTCAGCTTCAAAATACGATACTTAAATATAGAACTAAATAAATAAATAAACTATTTGTATTTGTATAAAAATAAACCAGACCCATCATGCGAAATATGGAATGACAATAACCCTCCTTTGGCTTTGCCGTAGTCGGGTAAAAACAGCAATCTAGGCGAAGACGTAGGGTCGTAAACAAGGCATCAACCATGAGGCTTAATAGACATGCCTAGACAGTGTTCTGCAGTATTTGCAAGGCTATTTGTATGCAAAACGCACACGTTATATACAAGTCTGCAATGCGTTCTATTTCTGTTCCGAGTACTGTTTACTTTTCTAATTACAACCCGCGAAATAGACGCCCGTGCTGCTCGTAGTTAAATATATCCCGCCCTATTTTCTCCTACAATAATGGAAATGGGTCACGGGGTTGCTCATCGCTCGTAGGCAGTAGCCCTAACCATGACTGTAATCAGGACGCAGGGGGTATCAATATTGTGAACAATTTGATAATATGCCTTCTATCATAAAATATCATTAATGGATTCAATGCCTTCATGATAAAATCATCGGCTGATCACAATCATTTACTGTGTCTGCCTTTGCTCAGGAATGCTACAATAAGCTGTTGTTAGAAGATCATTCGACATAATCCCGTGATAATGACGAACAGGTGCAGTTTCTAGAAAATTTAGGTTCAGTGAATATAATCGCCTAAAAACTTACGCAAGTGCTATATATTTGCGTTGGAACGTAGTATGTAATTTGGTCTGTTTTGTTTACCACACAGCGAACTACGTCTGCCAAAAAAGTCACGCATTTTGTTCTGTCGTAGGTGTAGTAATGTTGTTCGGTCCAGCTCAAACATGGTATCCAATATCGGATTTCCAATGCCGGAACTGACTTTTGTATCAGTGAACGGTAGTGCCGCATTTCCGGAATCACTTCCATAATTATTGTAAGTTGAGCAAGACCGTTTCAGTGGACCTACTTAGTCTACAAGTACCAAGTACAGAATGGGATATTTATCTACTTCATTACACAATAGGGGATCGGACTGGGTCAAAATAATATGATTCTGTTTAGTCCGTGAGTTAGATTATCGAAAAATATTGAATACGTGTTTTTTGTTTTATCAAATCAATAAAAAATGACGAAGATACAACGCGTCAAAGATCTTGGAGTGGGGCTTGAAACGTCACTTGTGTCGTCAAAATGTACTATCATATGACGTCACACGAGTTTTCGAAGCACTATATCGTCTTCATATTAAGTTTACGTGAAAAAAAAAAAATACGTGTCCAATAATTTTTAGAAATCTATCTGACGGACTAATTAGTTTTTTTTTGTCCGATCCCCTATTGAAATCCAAGTTTTATGATTGTGGAAATAGCTTACATATCTGCGATCGACACAAACGGGTGTAGTGTAAGCATAGTGTAAGTCATTCATTAACGTTATGAAATTATCCAGGTGTCTTTTATTCCCTGCACCGCGACAATCTGTTAGACACAACAATAAATAAGTTTCTGTATCTGTTTAGGCTTTTTAGCTTGGTGAGACACTATGGGTGTCTCATTATTTTTGAGGATTGGGACACCTATGACATAATTTAGAAAAGGAAAATTTACTTGTCGGCGCTTGAACTACTGCTCGAAGCCAATTAACGCTAAATACGTAAGATAATTATAATTCCCACTGGTTCTACCGTAGGACTGTTTAGTAGAACTAGTGGGAAATATGAGTGGAAATAATCTGAAAATTAAATAAACAAAAAAATATATGAAAATATTTTTGTCTTCGCCTTGTCTTTTGATTTCGCCATCTTTCCAAAGAACATGAAGATTTTCTGGGCTAGATAATAAGCACACCACATATAGGTAGTTGCCATGGGAAATGCAGCTTATTTTACAAAAATAAATGCAAATCTACTAATTCACGTGTTAGTCCGTTTGCTTTGTTTATAACCATCTCTCTTAGACTGGTACTGTAAATCTGTCGGAATTATCGGAAAACGGGGAAAAATATGACTGGCGTAATGATTGCTTCTGCAGCTTTTCACCATAGGTGTGTAAGTGTGTTATGTAACTGTGTGTGTAAATTTCACAGTACTATTTGACCTGTTCAGTATCCTTGATACTGTCAAAGTGTCAACCGAGAGATACTCATTACTCCACGTCACCTACCGTATGTTACAGATTTGATTCATTGATGTCACAGTTTTCAATTTCCCGCCTTGCCTTGCGCATTTTAATTTGCAGATCGGGAATATCGGGAAACATTCTCGACATTCATTGAATTTGCGGCTTAAGGTGGATTTGTCAACTAGCCCGTGTAATATAATTTAAGTATTCTAAGTTTTCATATTGGTAAGTTATTATCAGATCGTAAATTTTATGCAACTTTCATACTAAGTAGTCTGCGGTATTAATTTTTTCATGGAGTAAACACAAATGGAGTGCTCAAGTATATGGGTCAGTAATGCATTTTCAGCGTAGTGCATCATTCATATTCTAATTTGGTGCTCGTTTACTGCAATCGAGGTCAGTTAAACGTCACATCGTTAACAAAAAAGTAACAAATATATTTTGACAACTAGTTTCTCTTTTGTTTAATATTCAAAGCACGTATTTTATTAGGATTGGAACATTACAAGCCATTTCATAAAGTCTGAAACTTCTAAAAGCCACCGCAGTTAAGGGTCGTCCTTTAATCAGGTGAAGTTCGAAAAAGAGTGGTTAGAGAAATAAATCACGAGGGTGGTTTGATAATGTAAAAATCACGTTTCCGCCGAACGAAAAAAAAATGTTTGTGTGACGTAGCAAAAAACGTGACATATTCACGTATTTTTATGGTGTTATTAATGCCAAATAAACACACTTTTCTTTCTTTATATTTTTTTTACCAGTAATGAATTAAACACTAAGCAATCGAGTTTGAGAATAAATATTTGTTTTAATAGAACAGTTTCAAAAACAAACTAAAAATTATACGTGTTGCCTGGAGGGGCGAGCCGCGAGGTGGCCTAAAACCTCACGAGTCACGACGTATGAGCAAGTGCAAGTGTAGGTTATAACATAAAAAAATATGTTACGTTTTACCGGTAGAATTAATAAGTCCACGTTACAGCACATCGCTAAAGATCAACAACATACAGGTAGCAAGAAAATGCACATGTCTTTGGCTAAAGAAGTATCCGGAGTCCGGACAGGTATTAATGAGAGTAACAGCGCGTGTCGGATATAAGATCAGGTACCGGGTGGGCCCGAACACTGCCTGCCGTGTGAGGCCTTAGCCGAGCTGTGGGATTCCACGCCAGGTCGTCGCCATCGTCATCAGGCTAACAACCTTACACGATATCCTCCACTCACGAAGGTAGCGCGGTCGACGACCGATGACAGTCGTCATCTTTGCTCGGTCCAATTAGTGCGGGTAAGTATTTGGAGCGGGCCCCCGATATGGGCCTCTCTTGCTCCATACACGCGCGCAGTTATTAGCAATGCGAAATTGCTAAAACTGCCCCACATTGATTACCTGAGCGCATGCGCGAAGTTCGCTCCACTTTGTTTTTGCGTTCAATGTCAGTGTATCGGCTAATTTTATCACGCTTCGCACGCGCTACGTAACTATCTTGTTTGACGAGGCCAAATGACGATTTGTTTTGATTTCTCTGTCCAAAACATGTGAACATAAAACAAGGCGATAAATGAATCTCTCAAAGCTCGATAATGCTAGCTAATTAATGAATTAGCAAATGATATTAATAATTGAATTCTCTTAGTATGTTATGGCAATTTTATGAAAACAATGATAAGATTGCTGCAAGGTACAAAAAAACGTTTAAAACGAAATGTCAATCGAAAATAACTTATCAGTTATCACTATCAGTCGCTGCTTAGTTTTAGGTGAAAGCGCCATGAAATGGAAAAGTGTTTTCAGGTTGTATTTTGATGATCGATTGATTTGCGACCGTATTTTTTTTTCACCAAGTCATCAATACAATACCTGCAATTAACATTTCGCGGCCTACCTTACGAGTAGTTACGAGCATTCACCTTAACTTTTCAAACAGTACTGTTTACTCTGAATGAGCTATACATAATTAGTTAATTTACAATATTTTACTTTTAATGAACGGGCCCTTTAACAAGCTCACGGCACGTTTTATGTTTTTGAAACACAACGTGGAACGGAAAATCAAACGAAGGAAATCATCGCATCGATTTGTTTTAAGATGTTGATTGAGTGTTTGCATTCGCGGTAGGAGTGGTGGACTGGTGAGGGTGACATGCAGTGATGCAGCTAAGCAGCTGAGCCGCAGAGCGAGGTGAACGTGCCGTGCCGGTATCCGCGTCACGACTCACGACACGACGAGCAAACGCTTTTCGTCGCTATTTCCGCAACAAGTGTTGTTTTGAAGATAGAGGCCCCAAGCGGGCGAGCGCGAGCGTCATGCCCGCGCCGCGGCCCGTGATTTCATTTCCATAATTTATCAGCTGATCTTATAATACGAAATTACCATCACATCACCACATCTTGTTTGGTGAACTTAGATAGGAAATCATCTATCTTCAATTAGGTACTACGACTTCACAGAACCAAAATATTCAAACATTCTGAAAAATAATTAAGTTGATAATTAATTTGCTGTTAGTGTAGCTGTTTAAGAGGGCGCATGGTTAACGCAAATAATGTTGTAGTTTTAGTTATTTATTATACCTTTACCTCCTCATTGTTTTTAATTAGTACTTTTTCTTATTTTATAATAATTATGACACAATCTGCTGTACGTAATGTCTTATTCCTGCTAAGTAAAAACGTTTTTTTGATTTTAATTAAAGGGTTGTTTTATCATTAGGTACCTATAAATATTTCTGCACGTTGCAGACGCAACAGATTTTCATAGATAAAATGATATTTTTCATATCGGCGCATACCTTATCAGCATCAACATGTTAAAAAAAAATAAGATCAACGTTTACCTTTCTCCGTTTACACTGAAAATATACGTGTGTTAGTTTACTTGCAACAACTATAAATTAATGGGAACATTGCGTACAGCAGACGTCATGCTGTGCAAATAAGCGTCGTCATCGTGGCGTTGCCATCATTGTTGTCTCTCGGTGATTGTACTCAATGTTTAGGTTAAATTATTTAGTTATGACGTGATACCTCCGTGAACCTTTCCCGCGTCATCGTCACTATGATGGAAAATATGAGCAATCTGAAAAGATTATCATTTACCTACTATTTTTAGTACCCCGGTGGTGTTCCGTACATCCAATAGGAAAAGAGACCAAGTCAAGATCACCACCAAGTAGCGATCGACTAGTTCTCTATTTAAATAAAAAAGGGATAATGATCACTCCATTTACTCAATATTCCGTTTAACATAGGGAGTGCCTGTATGAATACAAGATTGTATGTAAAGAGCGTTCATAAAATAGAACAAAATACTATTAATTTATTAAAATTTATTTATTTAAGTACCAAATGAGATGGCCATTTCTTAAGAATTCATAAACAGGGTTACTATACGCTCGAATAAAAAGGACATCGTGTTCTCCCGCCTGTCTGTTAAATAATGAAAATCCAGTAACTAATAGCCAAGCATAAGTTTCAGAACTATTTTTATTCCGCTATTATAATTCTTTTTAAGACTTAGTTTTCCAAGGACGCGAACGCGAGTAACGCGGCTCATTCATTATTTATACTTCCACTGGCGTCTAGGTTTAAAGGTTCAGTCCCACAAAATGTGTCATTTAAATGGTAGGTACTAGATATGGTAAAGCCGTAATACTTGTTCAAGAACCGGTTGACGGTTCGCAAGTGGCGAGGAGTCGAGGACAGTGCGCGGGGTAAGAGGCGGCCCGCAAGCAATCTGCACCGGTGTGCATTCCGAACGCATTCTATGAGCTGAGCCGACTTCGACAGACGACCTAGCCCCGGCATTTACCATCGCTGATTCGAATGCCATAAACTATATGAATAAACAACACAATTTGTATGATTACCATGGCATATACCTACACTCGTTACGGAATAACTAAGTGTTGGTCATAAAGATTTTATAGTCTTATTTACCTACCTATGGTTTAATTGCATTTCCTGAACAGACTAACTACGTCGTGGATAAATAATTATAAATTAAAGGCACACTTTTATAATACATACTATACAAAGTTGTAGCCGTCCTGCTGTACAGTTGAACTTGTACGGGTCAACCGAAGCGTGTAGGTCTAGGTAGGTACAGTCAGTGTCCTGTTCTGCCCTCGTAAATGAAACCACAGTAACTCCAAAAGTGCCATTTTGAGAAAAACGTGGTTAAAGTTTAATTGTGAAATCGTTTTGTTATGAAGAAAATATTTAAAGTAGGTTGAAAATTATATTTTTATATGTTGGAAAATAAATAAAGCTTTAATTTAGATATTATTATAGAACTAATACTGTATTGTTAGTTAATTAATAAAATCAGTTAATGTGTTGTGAACTGGGAACAAAATTCATAAAACTTTATTTTTAACCGACTTCGAAAAAGGAGGAGGTTATATGTTCGTGTGTATGTATTTTTTTTTTTTTTTTTTTTTATGTATGTTACCTGATTTCTCCCCCATTTGTGGACCGATTCTCAAAATTATGTTTTTATTTGAAAGAGTATACTCCTGAGGTGGTCCCATTTTAATTTGGTGAAGATCTGGTGCTGATCTTCGGAGATATACAATGGAACTCTTCAAAAATAGACGGCAAATCTGTCGTAATTGCTGGAATCGCTTGGATGTTTATTGAATATACATTATCATGACGTAACATCACGCCTGTATGCTCTGAGGGGGTACGCAGATGTGTACAATACACATTTTTTTAGTTGTTATATATGAATTACATAGACACGTATGACGTGTTTCGTGCTTTTTCTGACGCTATTCAAGTATTCGCATCTAGCAGTCATCACTTGTCTTCATGCTCTTAACCGTTGAGGAGTAGTACCACTCCTCAACGGTTAAGAGTTGAAAGCAACAAAAATAGTTGAATCTTGAAGGTTAAGGGTTAAGTTTCTTGGTTGAATGTTAAATGCATAGTAAATATTTGTATAGGATATATTTATATATATAGGTACTTATAACAACTAAAAATGAAAAAATAAAAAAACTTTTTTGCAAAAAAAACAACCGACTTCAAAAACGCCAAAAAGTAAAAAATAAAGTTCAGAAGAAAAATCTGCTTCTGAAGTCGGTGGCAAAAACTAGAAGTCAAACAAAAAAAAGTCACCGACTTCAGAAGCAGATTTTTCTTCTGAACTTTATTTTTTACTTTTTGGTGTTTTTGAAGTCGGTTGTTTTTTTTTATGCTAAAATCCAGTAACTCAATGGTTACTGTGGTTTAGTCTAGTTTTACACGTTACTGTGAATTAAACATTTAATGACAAGTACTCTAGTGATAATACGACACAGTAACTGTACACATACTGGGTTGAAACCTAATAAGAGTAGGCTCCGATAACCTAGCTGAATACCTAGTAAGTGAAGATACTGTATTAAAGACTAATTTAAGATTATTAAATCTAAAATTCACTAATAGGTATCTAAATATACTGTGTTATAAGTTAACCTTTGTCATTTTTCTATGGTTCCTCAAAATAATATTAACGCTGGTTTTGTCTTAAAAGGTATGATTTAAACAATAAAACCTCTTAAGTTAAATAAAAATATTATTTTGAATCGACAAAAAGTAATATCACGTTCTTATTATTAACATTAATTACTAAACTCTAGATAATTTTCTTATTAATCAGTCTCCTTTAATTTAATTTTTCTATGTGGAATACAATTGCAAAATGAGCAGATAGTAAGATCAAATATTTTAAGTTATTACGCTTTGCCAGTTATTAATTTAAAATTACTTTTTTAAAAGTAAAAAATATTGAAAATATCATAACGAATAAACTGTTACATTTATAAAAATGTCAACAAAATAGTCACAACCATCATCATTATTGGTACGTAAATTAATGGTAAAAATAAAAGTCGATTTGAAGACGTGAGTTTCCAGTGAGGTTCCAGTTTCATAATTAAATCGGATTGTCTTTTGCTAACTTCCATCACGCGCTGTAGTTTTTTGGAACAGGCTCAGGCATTCTGTTTTTGACGTGATAACGTCTTATAAATTGATGGCCGGCTGCACGCACGAAAAAGATGACGTCATACCGCGTTACCTCGCTTTGAGGCGTTCCATAGCAACGGCGTGACAATTGTTTTGTTTTATTTTCTTTTCCATAGCAACGGCGTGTCAATTGTTTTGTTTTATTTTCTTAGGACGTTGTCATGTTCAACTATCGTCAGTAAACCGATTTTACAGACAAGCAATTTTTTTTATTAAAACACTGATGTGCAATATAATTCTGATCAATGGAAAGCTCAAAAACTACATCAAACGTGTCCTTATTAAAAAACCGTATTACAAAATCAAGGACTACGTTGAAGATGAAGAAGTTTGGCTTTATCTCCTACGCATGTGGTTTCCCTGGTAACAAATTTTAATAAACGGCAAGAATATGTGAATGTTTTAACTATTCTCAACCTTATTTTTTCTTTTCTTTTTATAATAGTTTTCAACCATTTAAACGCTTTTTAGCCAAGAATAGTTAAAGCACTGATTTAACAACATTTAAGCCACATATTAAATTTAGTCTTTTCATAATATTTTCTTACCTTGTAAATAGAATATTTTGATTTTTATGAATGATTTCTCTAAAACCTCTACGAATACACGCAAATAAATTCTGTACGCGTTTCTATGAAGGTGTGCAGATGAACATTCCTCGTAATAATAAAAACCTACAACAATGATTATGGCCGTTGTAGGTTTAGGTTGTAGGTTTTTTTACTTTTACGATAACTTTTCCAGTTTATGCAGACTGTACAGTATTGTGAAAATGATTGAAGTCATAATTTTTTGGGTTGTATTTTATTGTTTCATTTCTTACTACACTTGGTGATGAAAGCTATCGACTGACAAGAGGCTCCGTTTAGGCTCAAATTACTTTTTTAGCAGCTATATTATATGCAAAGCTAAACAGTTACAAATATTTATTTTGTGAAGCGCAGTCAGTCCGAATCAACGTCTGTCTTTTCAAAGTCTCTTTTACGGTTAAGAAACTGGTAAAAGTGTTTTCTTTTCTGCGCCCTGATATAGCTTTATGCTATATTACGGATCCGGACCCCGTTACATGCAATCGCAAAAGGTTAGCTTATTAAACCCCAGTAAATCAAAAGTTACTGTGGTTAAGTTTTGTATTTTCAAATAAATATAGAAACTGCAGGCGTCTTAAACCGAGTAACTAAGATACTGTGATTAATTTAAGGATAACTATTAGAAATTTTACGGAAAGTTTACTGATAACCACAGTATTCGAAAAAGCCGTGTTATAGCCAAGTAAAACATATTTATAAAAATAAACGAACACATATTACAGCACAGTAAATACTAATTTTCTCAAAAATGGTATGTAATGTTGCCATAACATCTCTAAAAAGTATCCAGAAAGTGAATTTTACCGGAGACTTATTCACAACTGTCCAGTAAGAAGCGAGATTTTAAACTTGGAATCTCCTACTGTCCAGTAAGTAAGTATGTAATTTACTTACTGGACACTAGGTCATCCTCTTTAGATCTGTTTAGAAAAAAAAACATAGTACCAGACACAGATTAGAGTTTAACCATTATAACATGGTTATAGAAGGGAGGTTCCAAATATATATCTATTTCTCTTTTTGGTATGACATTTTATGAGATACATATATTTTTGGAACCTTAAACAGCCATTTTATACGTTACGTTTTGTACTTAGTAATGTTGTAGAAGTATAGTGTGGGATTTTATGATTGTATTTAGTAATTTCAGTTTATTAAAAAGTTTTTTCTAAAGTTGTTTCCTAAACTGCCTCGTTGGTCTAGTGGTCGCAAGCTCGACTGCAGAGCGTGAGGTCCTGGGTTCGATTCCCGGGTCGGCCAAAAAGTGCTATTGTGTTTTTCACATATGAATGTAACCTTCAATATTAATTAAACGAATTTGT
This sequence comes from Diarsia dahlii, assembly GCA_949775195.1. Taxonomy (NCBI): domain Eukaryota; kingdom Metazoa; phylum Arthropoda; class Insecta; order Lepidoptera; family Noctuidae; genus Diarsia; species Diarsia dahlii. The sequence goes on from OX459190.1 coordinate 17,647,368, forward strand.
TGTTAAACTTTCTTTAATTTTTGAGAAAAGCATTATACAAACCTCAACCAGTAAGAAAGCCATCCTGGCCTCGTATATAACCAGACCTCACCTGCGGTTCGGTCCGGTTAACTCATACTTGGCCAGGAAGGCTTACTTACTGGATTCTGCAGTAATGTACTATTACTGTGTTCAAAGCTAAAAATTCAAACACACTGTGTTTTGTTTTAAAAATGTCTTGATTTTTAGCAAAATACTGTGTATTTATCTATCATATCTCCTTAACGGTGCTAGATACAGACATACCGAAAATTTTCCCAAATAGCGCTCGGCCTCCTTGTTAGAATAAGCTATACACGCATAAACACAGTAACTGAAGTTACTGTGGTTTCATTTACGAGGGCAGTGTTGTATCTGGCCCTTCAAAAAAACATAAGAGGTAAGTAAGAGGGGTCAGATAATGCAGGGCACTGACTGTACCTAGATTGTACAGTTCTGCAACATCCAAGCTTCGGTTTACCAGTCAGGTACCCACCCTGCCGTGGCTACCTTGAGATTTCGAGACTTCGACAGTCACGACACTTTTATTATAGTACTAGCTTTTGCCAGCGGCTTCGCCCGCGTGAAAATGACAATTTTCCATACAAACTTTCATCCCCTATTTAACTCCCTTAGGGGTTGAATTTCGAAAAATCCTTCCTTATTCCTTGTCTACATTATAAAGGGAACCTTTGTGCAAAATTTCAGCTTTCTAGGTCCAACGGTTTGGGCTGGGCGTTGATGAGTCAGTCAGTCAGTCAGTCAGGACTTCTCTTTTTATTTATAGAAGATGTAACTTTGTGTGTTTGTTTACAAGCGTATGTCTATGTATAGATTTATTACTGCAGCATAGACGTGCGGCGTACTTTTTCGTATATTATGAATACTAATTATTATAAAAAAGCGTTTCAAATGAGAATAAGACTTATAACTGCTCTCGCGCCATGTTGTGAATGTTGTGATGTCAATGGCCTCTATCTGTGAACTGTCAATTAAAAAGTAGCAAAAAAAAAAACTTACAGTTATAATATATATTTATATTTTTGAGAAAATATCTCAGTACATATATTTCAAATTGCAGTTTATTACAATACAGCTAGAAACGATTAGTTTTTTCACATAACTATTGTTTTATGTTGAGGCCACCGAATATATACGTTCGTTGTTACGTTATTTCGGGGTCACGTGATTCGGTGTGACGATATTCGTTGTAACGTGCATTCGTTGTTCCGTGATTCGAAGTCTCGTGCATTCGTTGTAACGTGATTCGTCGCTGCGTGCTTTCGTACTCACAGTATTCGTTGTCGCAAACATTCGGCGTCGTGTGATTCGACGTTGTAACTTTCGCAATGACGTATTGCACTCGTTTTTTGTAATGGCTTGTTCGGTATTGGAGCGAAAGCTTTCCCTAGTTTGAGGCCAATCTAAACCCTTTTTTTTTTAGGGTTCCGTACTTCCGTACCTCAAAAGGAAAAAACGGAACCCTTATAGGATCTCTCATGTGTCTGTCTGTCCGAACATCTCCGAAACTACTGAGCCTAAAATTTTACGGAACGTGCAAGTCCAACTTGCGCTTGGCCAGTTTTATATTTTTTAGACATTTTTTCAAGTGCCAAACATATGATTTTTTACAGCAGGGGGACCTATGGCACTCTACGTAGGCGGGCTTGAAGCAACGCGACAGCAATAGTTTCTACAAATACCTACTTCGCAGACCCTGTTCCCTTTTAAGGAATTGAGTAGGTTGCACGTGTCGCGAACTTTTACTACTACAAAAGGTGTTTTTGATATTATTTTGTTTATCACATCATTTCCAATAATGCAGAAGTTAGCAAACATGTTTACATTAACATATTGATGACATCGAGACTATTATAAAAGGTTCACAAAATAAAAAAAAAGTACCTACTTTTTGTTTTCGTAATTTAGACAATATTACACGCACGTATTATTTGCGCGTTATGTATAAACTTACGTTGAATTGAACTTTGCTAACCTTAATTAGGTAAAAGTAAATGTCAGTGTTCATAATAGGGTTGTTGACTCATATTACAAATTCATATAAATTTATGTTGTAAAAATCAATGATAGTTTTTAGAATCTTAAATTATTAATTTACGAAACTAATTTTTTGTCTATAATTAGTTAAAATGATTTTTAATTGCGTTATTTCATACTCACTATCACGTGACTCCAAACACCAATCAGAGCGCGATGACGTCACGAGCCGCGAGACTAGCTGATTTATCTGTCATACCGAAGGCAAAAGTATCAGCTGTGAACGATTTTATTCAATAACTTAATAAAATTACTTTATTTATCACAATGGAGACTGGATTTATGAAACGAAATGGTTCTAACTTACCGGAAATTAATTATTTGATGGTTCTTTGCTACAAACACGATTTTTTGTGCGTCGGAGTTTTGAAGTACAGTATGACCAACTTAATTGTGAAGGCCAAGGTGGCGCTACTTGTCAAGCAAAATTACATCTATACGTCAAACTTGGTACATTTATTTTAGTTCCGTTTTTTGCCACCTACATAGATAAGTTGGTTTAAGTGTAAGTAGTACCTAGTCTTTGTAAGTATTTTTAAAGTGATATAGTGATATAGTAGTGATAAAGAGACTTACTAACTTACTCGTTTTATACACATATTTTAGAACTTTAAACTTGTCATCTAACATGAACAAAATAAAAAGATAAGTTATGCAAATTTTTTGTAGGTATGTTGTGATACAAACCATGACGGCAAAAACAAAAAAAAAGCTTTGTAGGTAAACAACCAGGTCTCATCATTATTCGAGATACCTACTACACCCATTGTAGTATATTGTATATAATTTTCCATCATTTTAAAGCTGAAATTAGATTTAAATTAAACAATAGTTAAGTACCTACCTAAAAGTGGACCAGTAAACAAACAATAACATTAACAAACAAGTATTAAACGACAATTTAGGAACATACTCAAATACATTGATTCAATTTTGACATTTATAGTTTATTTAGAACTTACATCGAAGTGATCTTCACAAAAATAACTGGTACCTACTTGTTGTTGACAATGATGATGGATGTCTTCTAGCCATTGTTAACCATTTTCTTCTTAATTCTGCCCTTTTTGGAACGCTTATGAAAAGGTTTTGTGGCATACTGATTGACGTACTTTTGCACATCGGCACTGTACAACATTTGTAAATCGTCGTGTTCAGTTTTTTTAAAGTATATTCCTAGGAACTGAATCAAGATCAGTGCAATTTGACAGATCGTAAAGTTTTCAAAACGGCCCGTGACGTCATCACAGCCATTTGACAGTTTAGAGCGTTTTATCCGGAATTTTTAAAACTATTTTTATTTACGTTTTTTCTTATTAAAATATGTCTTATTTTTTCAGATAATATTTTTTTTTGTGTATATATAGGGTCTATCTATAAAATAAAAGCGATTCCAAGAATTAGTCAACAACCCTATTGCGGCTCGTGAAACTAAATTAGAATCCATTTTATTATGATTTTATGAATCAATGATTAACATTTCAATGACACGGTCTCTCGACAAGTTTGACAAATAGACCCGAGCTTGCAAGACGAACGGACGAACGTTCTTGAGATGATCGGTATTAAGAAAGGTGCAATTTAAGGTTTTTAACGCAATTTACATTATAATCTGCTAAAGTGGCCATTTTACGGACGGAACAAAAAAAAGATGACAGCTTGCAAGTTGTGACTGCGACAAGCAGGTAACCACACAGGAAGGCACTGCAACATGCAACACAGCGCTGCAGCGCAAACTGTAAACTACTGTAAAAAACTGTAGCGTACTGCGTAGCGCGCTGGTTTACACTTCACTATCATCATCACTGATCACTACATAGTATAAAAGTAAAAAACTAAAACCCGACTACGACCAAAAAAACGACGCTGAAAAAGTATGAAACAAGATTTTCAGGATAGAACAAAAAGAAAAGCCGTAGTCACACGGTATTGAAGTGTTTAGGTACCTATAACGTGTGACTACGGCTTTTCTTTTTGTTCTATCCTGAAAATCTTGTTTCATACTTTTTCAGCGTCGTTTTTTTGGTCGTAGTCGGGTTTTAGTTTTTTACTTTTTTTTATTTAAACAATTTTTGTGTTAATTTTTTTTGTTACTCTTGACTTTTTGTCCGCTAGAGGGCGTGATTTTAAATTTGAGCAATATTTTGGAAATGTACAAGTGAGGCCCTTTCAAATGATACCAAACACGGCGTATTTATCTCCATTTTTATTTTTTAAGCCTTACTTTTTGTCCGCTAGAGGGCGCCAAATCGCTTTTTGTGACACGTCACGTAGCCTATGTTCAGCGGAAAATTAAGACGGTTCTAACGATACCTCGTATGTCGAGTTCCGATAAGTGGATTAGAAGCTATGAGGGAACAGATGAAGATACACACATACATACAAACATACATACATACATAGCCAGTCAAAATCATAACCCTCCTTTGGCTTGCCGTAGTCGGGTAAAAACATAGTCGCTTCCCGCTGTATGCTTAGATCTTTAAAACTACGCAACGGGTTTTTGATGCGGGTTTTTTTAATAGATAGAGTGATTCAAGAGGAAGGTTTATGTGTAGAATCAGGCGCGGATCTAGCCCTCAAAAAAGGTTGTGGGCACAGTCACCCGAAAATCGGGCAAGTGCGAGTTGGAGTATGAACTCGCTCATGATCGATACAGTTAGTGACCATATGACACTATTAGAAACTACTTTTGAAAATCGATAGTTTTCTGAAGTAAAACGTGCGTGGACGCCGACAGGCTTATTTAGGCGGGGGGTGCTTCTAAGTTTCCCGAAAAGAACTCTAGAGTCTTTAGGTTTTGTGTGTCGAGATACGGCAGGTTTAAAAAATAAGAGTAGTGAGCTCCTAAAAGTTAGCACCCAGTTTGAATTTATGAGGTTATCTTACTGTTTGAAATTGTGTCTTGCCAGTAATGAAGGCAAAAAAATTGGGACAGCGAGCGGAGCGAGCTCGAAAATTATTCAGTCCCTCTTAAAAATTAGATTCTTTTCATTCATACGGGATTGAGAATACAGTCCACTCTGGCAATTTTTGTAGAAACGAGACAGGTAGTATTCGCGAGCGCAGCGAGCGAGATTTTTTTTGCGTTCTGCCTCGGATAAGTTGATCGCTTCGCTTTCGGGGGAACGTAAGGAGGTTCCCCGAGATGAGTTTCGAATGTCAAGATGAAGACAACACAATAGCGAGTAGAGCAAGCCGGCCCTCGAAAGGATTAGGTTCTAAGGCGGAAGCCTCTGAAACCGCTTTTGATAATAACAGAGTGAGTAACCTCCGACCAGGACCGACAGAGATGACAACAAAAGTGAACGTCAACTTATAAAGACCTTAATATAAAAAAGGGCAAAACGCAAAGCGAGCGAAGCGAGCTTACATTTTTTTGGTTGCTGCCTTAGAATGGTTAGTTTCTGTTGTGCAGAAAGTTAATAATTTATCAAATTTCCAAAAAATTGCAATGTTCTGAAGATCTTGGGGGGTTCATGACCCCTGTGACCGTGAAAATGTGACGTCTCAAGTCTATTAGGGTTGTGGGCATGCCCATAGTGCCCACAACGGTGGATCCGCGCCTGTGTAGAATTATGCTTCCGTGCGAAGCCGGGTCGGGTCGCTAGTTATCAATATTAAGAAGATAAAATAAACATTAGATTAAAATATAAAACACCTATAATATCAAATAAAATAAACACAAACACTACTAAAAATATAAAAGTATGTATTACAGGTTTAACAAAAATAAACATAAACACAAACTGAAGCCATGTCTTCCATCTGGAACGGCTCTATTCATACTAAGTGATAAGTTCCAGAGAGTTGATGACAACTTATCTGATCTGTATAATTAGAATTGTAGGATTTGTAGGTCTAGGTTATAGTTCGTATGCGAACTTAGCTGAAACACTGCTGCGTGTCTAGATCATTTTATTTTCACCTATTTTTATGAGGGAACAGGGCGTGGGAGGTAGGTATTTGCAGAAAGTAGTTAAAACTGAGCCGATTTTTTTTTAGATATTACAATTTTAACAAGGAGTAGGTATGTTCCTAATTTCGTTTATGTCAAAAACTTTTCGAATTTATCTGGTACGTAATTTTTTGTCTACAATAGACCTTAAACTTATGAAAAAGAAACGATTGCTAGGCTAGAGGCATTATTCAGTAGGCAAAGTAAGGTATGAAGAATCGTAGCCCCTGTTCCCTCTTAAATTAGACTGACGATTTATTATTTCTAAACAATAATGCAGCTAGCGTGACTGCGTTGTTTATTGTCCCGCTTTCATGATTCCTCCCCATATCAGCATCAGCACGAGAACAGCCACGCCGCGCCATCGGCATGTGGCGCACACGGCGAGACAATGCAACGGCACTATCGGGTATCAGAGCACAAACAAATTTTAGAGCTCCGTACCTCAAAAGGAAAAAACGGAACCCTTATAGGATCGCTCGTGTGTCTGTCTGTCTGTACTACCCTCAGACCAACAAAAAAAGGAAGACGGCGCGCCACGAACATCAAAAGTGAGTCAACTTTTTATCTATGTGTGTAGACAATGTCTCGTGAAGTCGTCACGTACTAGGAGAAATGCGTGTGGTTTTAATGTAGGTGTGTGTAGGGCATGCAATATCGCAAGGTTCTCAATTCCGGAACTGAGTTCCGATACTGGAGATCTGATTCCGGAATTCCGGAACTGGTTCCGGAACTGGTAAATTTTTAAAGTTTGTTTCAAATCAAACAAGATTTTTAATAATATCAGCCTTTTAATGATTTTCAGTAACAAATTAAACATATTTGGTCATCTTTCTCAATTATTACTCTAATTAAACATTTTAAAACCGTAAAATCAACAAGGTTAATAAATCACGCAATAGAATTAAACATTAGTAATGTTAATAAAAAACATACGATATTTTATAAACAACATATTGAGATATTGTACCGTATGGTGTCGGATGTAAAGAATAGCACCATCCCATATCTTCCCGTGGGTGTCGTAAGAGGCGATTAAGGGACTGGGACCAGAGGTTGGGCAGCGGCGTTCTCTGTGCCTTTGTAGCAACCATACTGCGATCGCCAACCCGCCTGCCAAGTGTGGCGATTATGGCAAACCCCCTCTAATAAATTAGAGCGCATGACAAAAATGGCCCCTAGTACCCGGCAGCCCGTCTACCCTCGACTACGCTAGCGGACGAGGCAACGGCGTGGCAAGGGGTGCTAAGAATTCCCGGAAGAGATCCAGCTACCCCAAAACATACCGACGACTTGTCCTGGCGACATACTGAAAAGGCTTTAGTACCGTAGACCACATACATACGCTGCCGCAGGTTATACAGAAGACTGAAGAGTATAACCTGCCTCTCTGTTTAGCGTTTGTGGACTACGAGAAAGCCTTCGATTCGATCGAGATTTGGGCTGTACTGCAGTCTCTCCAACGGTGCCAAATCGACTACCGGTACATCGTCGCGGTGTTTGTAAAAAACGCTCCCATGTGACATGTGAGTCCTACCGACTCCAGGACCAGACCTCGAAACCTATCCTTTTGCAGCGCGGTGTGAGACAGGGAGACGTCATATCTCTGAAACTGTTCACCGCAGCACTGTAGGATGTCTTCAAGGTTCTAGATTGGAGAGGTCACCTTCGGTTTGCCGACGATATAGTGGTCATAGCTGAGACCATGGAAGACCTCAGTTCAGTACAATGCTCGATGACCTCAGTAGAGCTTCCGAAAGAGTGGGTCTTAAAATAAAGATGGTCAAAACCAAGGTTATGTTGAATGTTCATTTAACACCCACTCCTATCAAGATCGGAGACTCTACACTCGAAGTTGTGGACGATTGTCTACCTAGGACAGACCTACCCAACTGGACCGTCCAGTTGGGTAGGTCTAACTTCGAGAAAGAGGTAAATTCGGGATTTTCGGGGTTCGGGAAGTTTTGCGGTATCTTCTCGTCCAACTTACCACAGTGTCTCAACTCGAGACGAAAGTCTATGACCAGTGTGTGTTGCCAGTGATTACATACGGGACCGAAACGTGGTCGCTCACCATGGGCCTCATCAGAAAGCTCAAAGTCACTCAAAGGGGAATAGGGAGGGCTATGCTCGGAGTTTCCTTGCGTGATCGAATCAGGAATGAGGACATCCGCATGAGAACCAAGGTTACCGACGTAGCCCGAAGAATCGCCAGACTGAAGTGGCAATGGGCAGGGCACATTGCTCGCAGAATGGATGGCCGATGGGGCCGAAAAGGAGGAGTGGCGACAACAAACGGGAAGACGTTGGGAATTGACTTTGGGAAAGGTATCGTCCTCTGCTTGTGCAAAGAAGACTTGCGGATTGTGTAATTAGTGGATCACACCTGCTAATAGTAATCTTCAATCTTCTTTGTTTAATACGACTTCGCAAGTTCATCGCAAGTTTAGAACTCACAAAGAAGTTTCTTGAGCATAAACTGTAACGTGATATCAGCTGTATGCTGTAAAGTATAGTGTAAAGCTTCGCGCAAAAAATAATAATCAAAATATCAAAAAATTATGAATATCGGAATTCCGGTATTACTCCTCTCAATTCCGGAATTGAAATATCAGGAAAATTGTTACGGAATTCCGGAATTGCGAGATTCCGGAATTCCGGAATGCATGCCCTAGGTGTGTGCGTGAGCTTGTATGTTTACTTGCTATAGGCGTGTGGTTTTGTGACTTCACTGTTGGTGTTCGCGGTGCGCCGTCTTCCTTTTTTTCTTGGTCTGAGGTACTACCACGGGTACTACCATTCCCCCCCTTATCTCCGAAACTACTGAGCTTTTTTTTTGGCTGGTGGTAAATCATTATTATATCCCGCTCTAGGGCAGAGCGAAAGGGAGTGTCACACTTCTACTGACTAAAAACCACCCATGTTCCTTAAGAAGGAACATGGGTGGCCCTTTATGTCGAGGCCGCGGTATCTCTTGTGAACAAAAACGGAAATTAGTTCAACACTTATAGATTACGGGAAAACCTATAAGAAGGCTAAAATTAAATGAAAAATCTCTCAATATCTACTACAATGGTACGGGACCCTTCATGTGCAAGTGCAAGTCCAACTTACACTTGGACAGTTTTTCATTAAAAAAAAAAAAAAATTACGCACAATACAGTCGGGCAGAGGAAATCTTGAAACTGCATTTAAGTCGTTGTTGGAATAACAACGATATAATAAGAATCGTAGATAATGAGTTGAAAGTTCACATTTTAGAGCGCCACGCGCCACCGTCCGGCACAGCACAGGCGCGGAGCGGGGGAGAAAAGCCACGATTTCAGCAGTTGTTTCAGCAACTGTTATTCATTTGGAATGTAGTATGAATCAGTTGACTATCTTTATTTCCCACCTGTTATTTTTTCAGAGGTGTTGTATTTTAGATGTACCATACCATGGCGTATCATTAAAACTATGATTAAAACTAAGGAACCATGTGAGTTACCTTTTCAATCTGATAATTATATTTTCAGAATTTATAATAACTTTCTTTATCTTTAAAAAAAACCCATAAACTCAATTATAAGACAAATGAGAACGGACGAAGTCCAGACAAGGGAAAAGCCGCTCATGCATAACTCGCTTTGAATAGTCAAGTTAGTCAGGTCACCATGACTGGGGTTGCACATTTTAAATATGTAGGTGCAACATACTCCGTCTTCGTTAATAAATTTTATACGTATTTTCTACAACAAACAAGTCTTACAAACAGATTCATTGTTTTCCTCTTAAAACAATTTAGTTGCAGATTGCAGAGGAATTGTGATTAACTCTGAGTGTGTTACGCAATGCCAGTTCTGAGTCAGTAATAATAATAACTTCCTATTTATTGTTTTTCTTCTAGTAAACAACCCGTTTGTTAATTATCCGATCTCAGACGATTAGTTAATTTACTAGTTTTTTGAAATACAAAATATATGTACAGGGATTTTGAGATGGGGCTGCAAAGACGGGTACCGTAGCCGCTGTAGCTACGGTTTGAGTAGAGTAACCATTAAAAACAACTGGTTGTTGCAAGAAAATTGTTTTTGTTTTAGTTTGAGACTTAAAAAAACGTAATTTCTAAATGTACATGTCATCATCATTCTCCTGCCCTTATCCCAATTCATTTGGGGTCGGCGCAACGGGTCAGAGCCCATTCGTCCCCTAAAATTCGTCCCACAGCATAAAAGTTGTAGATTCGGCCCCTATATAGGTGCCCATTGGTCTCCTGGTAGGGGACCAATTAATATTTTAATAAAAATATTATTTTTAAGGTACCCATTCGTCCCCTCTAATATATATACAATATAAGTTAAAGATTCGGCACCTATTCAGGTGCCTATTGGTCCCCTGAGATATAATTAGCTATATTTTACATAAGAAACGGTTAACATAGTACACTTGTGAACAGTTTAGTAACGGAATTAATTTAATAAATCATAACAGATCATTGAAAAAAGAGCTATGATGAATGATAATCTGTCATGATAATAATATAACCTGTCGATAGGCTTACGATGTAAAATTGTCTCACTAATAAGTAAATATACAAAAAATACGGTGATTTTAGCCAATTTTTATGTAGGTACTTCTAGTAACAATTTCTAATAAATTTAAGTTATAACGATTTTGCATGAAGTTGGTTAATATACAAAAAAAAAATATATGTTGATTTATCTAGTCTTCAATAATTACTGTGATTTTAGTATTTTTTTTGTACTGTTATATTTTTTTAGATTTAAGTAATTATGATTTTGCATATATGTAGTTGGCAAAAAAACAAAAAAATAAGAAGTGATTATTTACTGTTGATATGTGTTCTATTTTTTTTGCATGTTTTATATTTAATGTTGATTTATATGATGGTCAATCAAGGCTGATTTTTGTAAAAGAGTTGTATTTTGTTAGTTTCTAGGACATTGTGATTTTGTATGTGTTAATCTTATTTGAAATAAACATGATATCTACCGAATTACTATATTTTTTATTTTAGCCTTTTCTGCGCGACTGTACCAGGACTACCAAGCTGCAGTATACACATATACATGTACTTATATTAGAAGAATGAATGAATAAAAATAAATATTCTTCAGGGGACGAATGGGCCCCTCAAAAGTTCCAGGGGACGAGTGGGCACAGGGTGCGAATCTTAGGGGACGAATGGGCTCTGACCCGGCGCAACATGTCTTCTTCTTCTAAATGTACATGTAAAAATCACAAATAAATAGTAATTTATCAGAAAGACATACTATTTTACTGGTTGCCGCTCAAATAAACGTTTATTTCCAAAAATAAGTAAAGGACACAAACAGGTGTTTTATTCGGAACGTATTTTCCGCATATTGCTGTACCTGCCTACATAAATAATTAATTACGCTAAAAGTTGACGGCTTCGACGAAATGGATACTCAACGGCAATTAAACTTTTCCCAGCTATAAATTAGTGTATTATGTTCGCTGTACGAGCTAAAAGTAAGGTCATACGTAAATCGTAACTGTCACGCACTGGCCTTCAACCGCCAATGTTTGAGTTCCGAATGTTCACTTTGTACAAGTGGGGTCCACATGTTCACTCGTTCGTCGTTCACTCTCACCCAAGCACGTGCTGGGTTCAGTACGGGCGTACTGAGAGACTGAATGCGGTAGGTCACGCTCTATCAGATGCTCGCCGATCTGCGTACTAGCCGACGTTATCACCGAAAGCCATGTCCGACAGATAATGTGCAACTATGTAGTTACGTAACGTTGCTTATATACAACGATGTACACAATGCGATAAGTTATTGTTAGATCATTTACATTTATGTTTACCTAGGTTCTGGATTACTGGCGGCTAATTTAATTGTTTTATCCAGATGCCGAATTATATTGGGTAGTTTATTTTGGGTTATGTAGTGTTCATTCATACAGCGAAAGCAAGAAGATAACGATTATTATGCACAATAAGTCGATAACAGGTATCAGGTGTTGCATACTGATGAAAGTTAGTAAAAACGGGCAAAAAAACGAAAAGCCACGTAGGTATCTGGTTACAGCGGTGAGTGAAATTCGTGGAGAGTTGGAGCGCAAGGCTCGCCAACCGAGGTCACCACGGAGTCGCAGACGAGTCGCGGTAGCGTCGCACGATATCCTACCGAGTGCGGTAGGTCATGTACAGATACACTGTACTCAACTACAGGCTTTACAATAAATAATATCAAGATAACATTATGAATGCGTTGGTATTATAAGGTAGGAAGCTCATCCAAATAAATCATGTAATAGCTGATACAGAATACCGCAATTAACCCGCGGGTGCTCGCGCCTGGGTCGAAAAGACCCAGTACTCTAGTTTTTGTGCTATAACTGTTTTTGTATTAGTTCATTCGTGTCGTCGCACTATGTACCTTCAAGAAGCTTCACAGGCTATCCCGCACAGTCAGTTCCCGTGTGGTATTTGGACAGTACGGAGGTTTCAAGTGAGTACTTAGGGGTCGTTTCGACCCTTGTGCGACGTAATGCGTTAGTGTATTTTTTTTATTACAAAAATATTATTTTGATTTTATTTCTTTGTAGATATGTCGTCAAATCGTTTTAATGACCATAGAATAGCAGATATATTAGAAGAGGACATTGAACGTGAAATTTCGTCATAAATTGAAGACCATTTGGATATTGATAAATGTTCAGGCTTAGAAACTTCATTGACCTCAAGGAGTTCATTTTCACCATTCTGACAGTCTGAATTGTTTCACTATTTAGAAGATTATTGGTATTTATGATAATTAAAATATTTTTATTATGTTTGTAGATTAAATAAAAAAAGTTTAAGTTATTTTTTAATTCCTATATCGTAAAAAGTAAGATTTTGCAGTGATCTCTTGAATTTTGTGATTTATATTACTTTTTTTCTCTAAATAATAAACAAACATTTATTATTTTTAAGTTTGTTATGTTACCCTCTTTCTAAATACATAATTAACAAATAATCCCGAAATTTAATTAAGTTATTAAAAACAATACATGCAAAACCTGGGTCTTTTCGACCCTCGCGCGACTGTTCATGACTTAAAAGGAAACGCGAGTACGGCGGGTTAATGTTATAATATCTATATTATTTTCGTTTTTTTTTTAACTTAAAATGAATTGGTGTTTATCTAAAGACAAACACCAATTCAAAACATCAATGGTTCAATTCATTTTAAGTTTCATCGAATTAATTAACAAACTTACTCAAAGTAGGTAGCTAGTTCGGTATTATATCAAATTGCGATTTTATAAAAACAAGTTCGGAACTGCAAGAATGAATGCTGGTATTTTACATCAAGTAGTAGTAGTTCTCTAAACTTGTTTTCATCCGAATCCTTCATTTTTTCCTCTTACAAAAAGTTCTTAGAAATCCTCAAACATCCTAATAACGGGTAAATTATTTGATAAGAATTTCTCAGAAGCAATTACCTGCAACTCTGGGTTTGTGCCGAAAAGGCCAAAAGTGACTGCGCAACCAGACGCTACTGACAAAATGAACCAGCTCTGTAGAGAGTACCTCAACTGGTTCCGCAATGCGCAACCTTCCATATTGCCGGCAGTGTGATCTGGTGTCCTAGTGATATACCTAATAATGCTGGAGGGTCGCTTCAGTCGGTACATGAGGCTTGTAACAGGACTGGGACAATATTGGTACCTAGTAATTACAAATATACCCCCCGTGCCTCTGTCTTTTTTGGATAATACAGGCGAGATAAATGCTGCTTGTACAGATATAAACGGAGGCGTTTCAATGCATATTTTTGCATTCATAGATATTACGTGGGGTGAGTGGGGTCTACGGGTGTATTCACCAGTAACATTATACCGCGCAATAGTACAGTGCGATCAAATTATCTTGGCAGCTCCGAACTTCGTGCAGGTCATTTTGTTACAACGAATGTATAAAAGTGTTATGATATTTATTTTATTTGTATTTCTCACTGTTTAAATTAGATATTTTCTGATCGTTTAAGTATTGGTTTATCTGGCAATAACAGTTTTATTCCCAAGTTTACATGCGTAAAATTTCGCAAAGCCCATGTTCAGAGCTGCCAAGATAATTTGATCGCACTGTAATAAACATAGTGTTTGCCACAAAGTATCGATTCAACCAGACTAGGGACTCTAGTTGCGGCTGCTCGCATGCTCTGACGAAATAATGAGCAGTATTTCGTTAATTACGAATATGACATTATGCCCGAGTGGCGAGTACCCAAAGATTTGTCATCGGCGAATGGCGATTCTGACGCCTGAAGTCCTGCACTTTGGCTTGCTCTCACTTACTTGAAAATTATTCAATTTTATAAATGTAGCATCACTGTCTTCAGAAACAATCAATAACGTTTTGTGTTAATGAAAATACTTTCCTAGCCAGGTAAAAGTCGCATGGAAACCTTCCAGAAATCAATTTTGTGCTTATTGAAGTGAAAACTTCTTTAGCGGCGCTGTGCACTTTTTTGTATGGGTAAAAACTTTCAAACTCGCGTCAGGGTCACGTGATGCTGATCGAAAAAGCGTAAGATTTTTCGATCAGCATCACGTGACCCTGACGCGAGTTTGAAAGTTAATATTGAAGTTTTCACTTCTGCCGGCACTCCCGGAGTGCTACCTTTTTTTTATATGTTCCTATAACACAGATAACACTAGAAAACAGCATTCGAGTTATTATAATCAAGTAGATGAAGTAGAAAATATGTTAATGCCTATTAACAAATATTTGGGCATTATCACAAGTATTCATAACATCCGGTTAGTAGTGCCTATTACTGACTTATCTTAATAGTATCGTACTTGTTGCGTCCACTTTTAATTGACATTCACGCACATAATACAGCGGATTGATAATATCCCAGTAATGAGTACAAACATCAGTGAAAAGTCATTGACTTTGTTATCATAAGCGCATTCTAGTAGCAGGTTAGACATTATCTCTTACTATTGAATGCGATTTACTGAAGTAAGGCAATCACCACTTAGGCTATTTTTAGATCTACTCTCTAAAAATAGTTCATTAATTGATATTGTTATTACATTACACATGATTACGGAATCGGCCCATCTCGACGTCCGGCACTAAAAAACAACATCGTGGGGCGTCATGCCTGTGCATTCGTAAATAAATTATCCCTACGACGGAATCTTTTACTACACGTGGTCCAACACCCGTTTGGTCAAGCTCAGATCAGCACGAAAATAACAAACTAAATTACACAAATAAACAAACACTGATAAAGCTTATCAAGGCGCCAAAGATTTCACTTATCATGTTTGTATGTGAGAACCTTACTTATCAACTTTCAGGATCCTGAATCCACGCAACACAGTTCACACACAGACAATTATGTTGATAAATAAATATACGTGTTTATGTGAAATCATATTTTTACGCACGACGGAACGGAGACGGTATATGTGTTTGGGGTGAGAGGTTGTTTGTTTGTTTGTTTTTAAAAGAAATGTTTTGCTATTGAGTCATTGGCTATTTCAGTGTTTCAGCTGGTAGGTAATATACAAAACTTCTAGAAATTGTTTTGCTGCGCCCTAGTTTCAAAGTATCACAAATTGCAGCTTAGATAAAGTAATGCCTAGATTGGCGGTCTCGGTATATTTAATCACACCATAATATTAACCGTTTTCCCGATTTCGTAACTTGATAGGTGAAGGTAGACAACCATCAGTTGGAATGTACGTTGTTATAGGAAAAATCAAACTATATGGATCAGGATTAGCTGATTAAAATTGAATACCAATAGGGGATCGGACTGGGTCAAAATAATATGATTCTGTTTAGTCCGTAAGTTAGATTATCGAAAAATATTGAATACGTGTTTTTTGTTTTATCAAATCAATAAAAAATGACGAAGATAAAACGCGTCAAAGATCTTGGAGTGGGGCTTGAAACGTCACTTGTGTCGTCAAAATGTACTATCATATGACGTCACACGAGTTTTCGAAGCACTGTATCGTCTTCATTTTAAGTTTACGTGAAAAAAGAAAAAATACGTGTCCAATAATTTTTGGAAATCTATCTGACGGACTAATTAGTTTTTTTTTGTCCGATCCCCTATTCTTTCGATCGGGTTATTGTGGACCAGCTATTCTTTGGTTTTGTATTCTTCTCGCTATGATCTGCGAGGTCTGCCGCGACGGCTTTCGGCAGGGTCAAGGCTTCATTTTGCCACAAGGCTCTTTCTCCCGTTTACATTATTTTACATGATTTTCATTTACTTTCGTCGTATTCGCCTACTGCCTGTGACCTCGACTGTATTAGGGTCACTGCTTCAATCACATACTTTACAAAGTAGCAAAGTTGGCAGTCAAATGAAATGTCACACACGCAACAATAAAATGAAACAGCAACTGTCCGATGAGACATACGTTCAATGTCACCAATACCCGATAGCTAAGAAAAGATAAGCGAATAATTTAATTACTTTGTTGAGATAAAACAAAAGCATTGTGGAGCAGACCAGCTATTCCTCCCAACTGATAACGAAGCTATCTCATGCAAATGTGGTAAGTAGGTGAGTACGCCACATGCTAATTAATTTAACTAGAGTAATCTGCACGTCTATACACTTATGAATATTTCATAATGAAACGATAATTCTATTCTATCTAATAACAGCGATAGTTGTATGCGTAATTGACTTTACGTCTAATAGACCGTCATGTTCTGAATTTATTTATGTAATAATAGCCGAGATAATGGTAATATTACCAACTAATCAGTGGTTGTCGATCGACTCTTGGTAGTGTCGTCTTGAGGTTGCTCTCAACTTTATTCCTGTGTCAAAAAATCTGGACCACTATGACATGTGTAGTGTCTATTTCGGGGATATTAAGTTGTTTAAGCTGCTAATTAATTCATCGTGTGTACATTTTACAGTAAAACATACTTATCTATGACAATTAGTCTGTTGTTGTAGTGAAGTAACCTAACATTATGTTGTATCAATGTTACTTTGTAATTATTTATTTGTAACACAACTTACTATATGTATACTTGATCATACACAATGATTGAATTAATCAAAAACAATGAATTTACAAATGAGTTACATGTTTGTCAGTGGAAAATTAATGACTTTTTATAGAAATTAAACCCTTCTTATTGGAGGGCGGGAAATTGAATCAATGAAATCATCGAATGTCTCCTCCCGGCAGAGCCCTCTGGGCAGAGCGGTAGGGAGTGTCAGACTTCTACTGACTAAAAAAAAAAAATTAAAATTTTAGAAAAAAACCCACGACTGTTAAAAATTAATTGAAAAAAGGATAAAATAACATTAAATACCCCCCTTAAAAAAAACCCAAGAATGTCCGTCGGGGGTTGCCATTAAATGAACTAGTTTTGCAATGTTTTTGTTATATAAAACTACAAAGCCACTCACTGACTCACTCATTGACATGTCGTTTCTCGGAATGGGTGAGAGATGGGTTAGGGGTATGTTTTGCAAAAATGTGTAATCTGACCAATCGAGTAGAGGAAAATTATAGGGAAAGTTCAAATCCAAGATGGTGGGCGAGTCCATTTCCGATTTCGGTGGGGGAAAGACTTGGATGAATTTTGACTCAGAGGTCCTATACGAAATCTAAAAGCATTTAAAAAAAAAGTAAAAAAAAAAAAAAAACAAGATGGCGGCCGCGCTATGACGTTTTGAAATTGTCGACTTTTTTCACTCGACTTTGACGAATTGTTTTTAAATAATAAATGACCTACAGGGCATTATAATTACTGTGAAAGTGAAGTGATTCCAAATTCCGAAATAGAGGGTCCGAATGCGGTCCCCCTTCGAGGTCAATGAACCCGACAGCTGGAAAGTAAAGATAGGATAGGGATACATAACCATCTGGCATACAATCAAAAGATTAGTATGTGAAGGGCAACTTTTAGGGATCCGCTTACCTTGGGAACGGTTTAAGTTTAGCAGCGGGTACAGGTAATCTGTGGTACAGGCTGTGTAAAAATGTGTGATACGATTGTTTTGTAAAACTAAGATGATAATAGCCCATTTTCTCACCGATCAGGGCTAGTTTTTTCTGTTGCTTCGACTTTATATTATTGTGAAGTGTGAACATCTGATTTTGAATACGAACAACATAGATATTTATTGGGACTGTTTATTGCGTTCATTTTGGCAAACAAAATTATGTTAGATAACGCAGACCGCAAGTGACCGCAACGCATGGGATAACAATGTTTAGATTGTTTAGCAAACAAGACTTATAAAAAATCAGTTGCTTCAGTTACAATAAGAATGAAAGCAATAAATTAATGAGAAGTTCAAAATTGGCAAGTCCGGAATGTTCCAAATTTCCAATATCACAGCGCATATTACACGGTCGAGTGAATTTCGGGCCGGTTCATAAGATAAAGGGGGGCGCGGGCGCCTCCTAAACGAGGCCTCACTAGCTCGTCAGTCGTCGAACAGAGAATTTACAAACAAACAACACATCGAGGCGAGTTGTTATCTCGTGGATAAAACGGCGGCAGACACGATAGTCGATACTCGCGCTCCGCTCGCGCCGCGGCGCCAAATGCGAGTGCGACGCAGATCGCGCTACATCGCCAAATGTGTGGACGGGGAAATACTGCGCAAAAACATAGGGCTGGGTCCTATTATTGTACTCATTATCGGCATGTTCATGCTTACTGGTTCCGAAGGCAATTCATCTACTGGGGCATTTATGGGATCACTTTCCGACAAAGAAGAACGCATGATGAACCTCAATTCGATTGAAGTTGAACCTAGGACAGTAGAACTTAGTGGCTTACTGCGTTATTTTTGTACTCATAAAAGTAAGCTGGCATTTTTTTTGTAACGTACAATGTGCAATTCAAATGCTGCGTATTTCTTATAGGGTCCGTATTACGTCTAACCGCGTGCCAATCATGTCTGACTAACAACAATGTAGTTGCTACAAAACTATTAAATAAAATTACGTCCGCATTGCTAGCTATCAATCGTACCGTACCTATTTCATGACATGGGGATTATTACTAGCGCATATCCGCTCGCTACGGACTAATTGTGGTATCAACTTCATCCTCAGACTTCATCATCTTCCTGCCCTTGTCCCATGTTATTTGGGGACGCGGGACGCCGCAAAACGTTGTTTTCTTCCATTGTCCTCTGTCGATTGTCACACTATCATTTATTCCTTTTTCCTTCATACCATTTTGTACACGCTCCATCGAGATTTTCTTTGGTCTTCCTCACCGTCTCCATCCAGCATAATTTATCACTCTTCATTCTCGACTAAGATGCGATTCATCCCTCCTCAATCTCATCATCACATGGCCCATCCATACCACGACAGGCGGCCTTTAAATTTTTATGTAACTAGCGTAACGTTAAACTTCCTGTAATTATATACTCATTCCTTACTTTATTCATTCTTGTCACACCACACATCCACCTATACATTCCGTTACATGCAATCTTTTTTCATCCATCTTATTCGCAGCCCAGCTTTCCGATCCATACAGTACGATAAGCCTAATCACGAACATGTATATTTTCCCCTTTAATTTGCGGGACATCCGCGGGTCACACGCAAGTTGTGCCGTGACCAGTCGCCATTTCATCCATCCTGGGTTGATACTAGTTGATACGGTGCGAACTTGCGAAGTCCCAGATCAACTCTAAACTCAACCTGTGACTCAACGGACTAATTATGGTAAGAGTAGGGTTACCATCCGTCCGGATTTGTCCGGACATGTCCGGACTTCTAGACCTTTGTCCGGACGTCGTCCGGTTCTTTGATTTGTCCGGATTTTTTGGCTTACATGGAATACGAACAATAAAACTTATTTAAGAATATCAAATAAGTCTTTAATCTGTATTAACTTCTCATTCATCTAAAAGCAACTTCTCTAACATTCAACTTAACGAGATAAAACATTAAATCTTCTATTGCACACAATCAACTAGTTCAAACATAAAATATCTTCTTCAAAAAAAAATAGTTTTACGTAAAATAATCAAACTTAACGCTAGTTTTCGGGATATTATTTTAATATATCCCGAAAAACAGCATTAAGGGATGCTATTTTTCTGTCCTACTTAACTTAATTTGCATTTTTTTACTAAAATGTCCGGACTTTTTTGAAATGTACGGCTTTTTGTCAGGACTTTTCAGATTTCTAAATGGTAACCCTAGGTAAGAGGCGTGTTGTTAATATTTATTCCCTACAGTTAGCAACTTGAATAGCATTAACAAAAAAAAAAACTGAAAAGCAAAAAACAAGCACATTTTAAATTAAACAAAACTTGGAAGCAGGCGGGGTTCATTCTATTTGCATTTTTTCTTTTCCTATTTTAATATTCAAATGAACCCCGCCTGCTTCCAAGTTTTGTTTAATTTAAAATGTGCTTGTTTTTTGCTTTTCAGTTTTTTCAGTCGGGTTTTTTAGTTTTTTAACTACTTTTTTTATTTCCAACTTTTTAGTTCTCTTGTGTTTGTTCTTTCGTTGGTCGCCTAAAATTCTTCGCAGATGTTTTAACTTTTGTGCTTGTTTATAGGATTTCTCACTTTGAATTTCTTTTAAACATAGAAGTGTTATATTTTTGTAATCTCCTTTTAAAACCCTTTATTTTGATACCCTACTCGATGGTATTGGAAAAAAAAAATTTTTTAACTCCGCGATTTGGCCCCCAAAACCCTATAACACTCGCGCCATCAAGACGAATCTAACGACGTGTATTTCATTCAAATCGGTTCATCCGTTTATGAGTTATGAGGGAACAAAGAAACGGACATACATACATACAAACATACATACTTACATACATACACGTCAAACACATAACCCTCCTTTTGGGCTTCGCCGCAGTCGGGTAATAACACATTGCAAGACTTACTTCCATCTTCGCCGATGGCGTCGGCGCACGCGCATGCCATGAGCAGCGCGCACGCCACCACCGGCCAGGCGAGATTGTTGCGCGCCCACCGCATCACGCCGTGCCGCGCCCCTGGCTCGCTGACAACATGACCCGAGCTGAAACAATCAACAATCAATATTATAACAAAACAACTTCCTCCTCGTTACGCTAAGAATTTTATAACTATTAAAACATTATCCTGCCAAAACATTGCCTAAACATGAAAGAATCATACAAAATACGAATACGAAGTATTTCAATCGAGGGCCGTATAACTTATTAGTCGAGTAAAGGATTAAGCGGTTTAAATCTTCACACAATCTTCTCACAAATTAGTTCGTGGGAAAGAGTTACCTTTCATGGTATAAGGTTTACCCTATGCCATGGATGGCGAACCAATGGCACGCGTGCCATCAGTGGCACGCGACACAATATTTTGGGCACGTCACTAATATCAATCACAATTTTGGAAGCATGGAATGCGTAACCACTACCAGACACATTTAATTATTTGAAGGTGTCTTAATATTATGCTATTTAACAATGTTTTCATCAACCTATACCTGCGAGTCATTATTTTCGGACATGAATAACATTAAAGACTCAGTTAAAAACCGTTTGACAGATAATTTCAGTTCAGCATGCATTCTGCTAAAAGTAACATCCATCTTACACAACCCTAACATAGGTATCTAATCTGCAACAACAGAAGTCACACTAATTTTACTTTTATTTAAATTACACCTCTAATTTAAAAAAAATAAAAAAACCCTTTATCTGGGTAAATAAAGAATGTTCAGTTGATAATATTTTTCGTTTAGTAATTTTTATGCGTATTATAATATTTTTACGTATTTCTTAAAAAAAAAATTGAAAAAAGCATTTAAAAATACTTATAAAAAAATACGTATACGTACATATTATTTTCCCAATAATTACCGAAACAAAAACGTTTGATGGCACGTCTATGACCTGATCAAACTTATCTTTATATTATAAAAATGGCACGTCGAAACTTAAAGGTTCGCCGCCATCCCTGCCCTATCCTTACATTCATAGTATAAAACAAAGTAGCTATTTTTGTCTGTTTGTCTGTATGCTTAAATCTTTAAAACTACGCAACGGATTTTGATGCGGTTTTTTTTAATAGATAGAGTGATTCAAGAGGAAGGTTTTAGTATATAATTTGAACGACATCCACGCGGGTGAAGCCGCGGGCATCAGCTAGTGCAATACAATTATAACCGCGTACTAATTTGTTTAGTGCATGTTTGAGTTCATGGTATAGCCTTATCTACCTGCAATGATTGGTTCCTGAATTTCACGGGATCAGTATTATCAGTAATTATCGTTCAATCAGTTAGATGATTTGCAAGCCTCATCGGATAAATAATCGAGTTCCGCGCATTAAACGTCAAACAGGATAGTAAATCATTATCTCACAGTGCCTTACAATAGCGTCTCTGAAAATTGCCAACCTTATTGTACGTACAACAATAGTGGTTTCATTGATGAATATAAATTTCATTGATCAAAGTGTCGGCTCGCAGAGGCCAATGAGTGTATAAAGACCGCGGTAATTAGCGTGGGAGCCACCGATGTTCCCACGACACGCCCGTAACAGGAAAATATTAATTAAGAAACACGTTAAGTATTGAACAAAATAACCGCGATCATGTGAAACATTATATTTTAATAAGCGATTGTGTAAAAACCTAAGTGAATGCGTTGTTTTTCCTGTAGCCTGCCATGCATGTAATAATAACGTATCGGTTATTTACAGGAATATGTTTTGAATATTTATTTATAGAGGTATTTGTACAATTAATATAATCCAAAGCGCCCACGCTCCGAATATTGATAACACTGAATGGAATAAGGAAGTCCCTTTTGGATTTGTCGGTGTTGATTGGGTATTACGAATATTACGATACCATTATAATTACGTAGTATGTATAGTTATCCTTTAGAATTACAATCATCAAAACAGAAGAATGTTATCTATTGCCAATTATTTTAAATAATAGAAGTTAATAGTTGAATTTGTTGAGTAATTTTTTACATCACCACTGCACTACTCTCAAAACAGTGAAGGAAAACATCGTGAGGAAACCGGAATGTCATAGAACCAAAAAATCGAAGACATGTGACATCTACCACACCGCACTGGGCCCGCGTGGTGTAAAGCTTATTGAATTTTCTCTCATACAGAGGATGGATGTGCCCCAGCAATGGGCACATTATAGCCTGATTTTATGCTTATTAGTTGAAAAGAAAGACGTAAATAAAACCTTGATAAGAAGTTGTAGGGGTGAACATACTGGGCCACGCAAGGACCTTCAAGTATCGACTACTAAATAGCTGATGAACACGTTATTATTCATGCACGAGTACTTGAAGGACCATTTTAATTTCAAATTATACCTATTGATTGTACTATGGAAAACGGGGAGTCGTTCATGAGCCTATGTAAATTCACTAAAGGTGGACGCGCCGCTAGCCGTACACGAGTCGCATGGTCGCGCGGACTCGCGCGCTTTTGCGACTCATGTACGGCTTGAGTCTTTCTTTTCAAAGAAAACGTGGAGGAAACTTTGTTTTTGCACTCGATGCGGAATACACACCCGAGCCGCGGGCAAGGTTGTTATGGAGCCTAGAACTGCAGTAATCAAAGATCACGTGTATCAAACCACGTGTTCAATACACTTTCGAAGAAACAATAAAACGAAAAGTATTTTCGTTAATGAATGATTATGAAATTATGAATTAATTTCTAATTTTTTCGCTCTTTGCTTTCGCCAGGTTGAAGGAGAAGCAAAGGTATGATATGAAGCCGCAAAACAGCCAACATTATGTAAAATAGAAAATTAATAAAAAAGTAGAACAGTTAAAAAACCAAAAAAAAAACCGACTGGAAAAACGAAAAACAAGCACATTTTAAATTAAACAAAACTTGGAAGCAGGCGGGGTTCTATTTTAGTTCTATTTATTTCATTTCATAATTTAATATTCAAATGAACCCCGCCTGCTTCCAAGTTTTGTTTAATTTAAAATGTGCTTGTTTTTTTTTTTGTTTTTCCAGTCGGGTTTTTTGGTTTTAACTACTTTTTTTTATTTCAAACTTTTTAGTACTTTTGTATTTGTTCTTTCGTTGGTCACAGATGATATAACTTTTGTGCTTGTTAATAGGATTTGTCACTTTGATTTTTTTTTAAACATAATTATAAGTGTTATATATTTTTGTAATCTCCTTTTAAAACCCTTTATTTTGATACCCTACTCGATGGTATTGGAAAAAAAAAATTTGAACTCTGCGATTTGGTCCCCAAAATCCGCAATTTTTCTTTGTTTTAAATCCCTTCATCCGTTTAGTAGTTATGAGGGAACAAAGAAACGGACATACATACATACACGTCAAACACATAACCCTCCTTTTGGGCTTCGCTGCAGTCGGGTAAAAAAACCGGCCAAGTGCATGTCGGACCACGCACAATGTAGGGTTCCGTAGTTGCCCATCAAAATATGAGAACTTGCTAAACTGATTAACCACCCTACCTACCTCCTCCGAACGATGATTTTTAACGGGTAAAAATAAAACAAACTTGTATAGGAAAATCTACACTAATATTATAAAGAGGAAAGATTTGTACCTATTTTTGTATGTTTGTAATGAATAGGCTCAAAAAGTACTGGGCCGATTTCAAAAATTCTTTCACCCTTGGAAAGCTACATTCACCCTGAGTAACATAGGCTTTTTATCCCTGTATTCCCACGGGAACGGGATCTACGCGGGTGAAACCGCGGGACGTCCGCTAGTATTTCATAAAAGTACATTTTATAAGTTGGTCGTATTACTCGTAAACTTGTAAAGCAAGCCTAGTACATACGTTTAGCTGTGATAGTTTTCCTTTTATTTTCGTTATACATACTACTACCATGATTTTTTCACACGCCCAAACACAACCCGTATAGGTGGTTTAGGTTGGCACACTTGAGTTTAACAATTTGCATAATTATATGAATCCCATACCTAATCGAAAAACTGTTTAAGCAAACTCGCAATATTTTTTAAAGACCTATCCAACGATATCCCACATAATAGACTTCGCGAGAAAAAAAAACTCTCCCCCACTTTAATGTGTATTGGAGATACGCATACCCTAAAAAAATTTTTTTTCAATAGTTTACTTTAGCACTTTGTCGGCGTAACTAATTTGTATATTCATACCAAATTACAGCTTTCTAGTACTATAATAAGAGTCTTTGAGATATAGTGCGGACGGACAGACAGACAGACGGACATGGGGAAACTATAAGGGTTCCATATTGACTACGGAACCCTAAAAATACAATTTTTTGAATGTAGTAGAACACAAAGAAATGTTTATTGGTTATTAGGCTATATGTTTTAAATAATGATGTTTATTTCCGATACTTCATTGATAAGAAGTATAAGAAAGAACACAATTTAAATATTCAAGCCAAGATTTAAAAAACTGGCCAAGTCCGAGTCGGATTCGCACATTCAGGTTCCGTACCATCGTAGTAGGGAAGCCCCCTTTAATTAGTACATATTTGTTGTTGTAGCGGTTACAGTCAGAAATACATATTTTGTGATGTTTGCTTTTCATAGTGTTTGTATGAATGACAAAGTATGTATCTCAAAAAGTGCTAATATATCTCGTCCAAACCAATTTTGGTAGAATGTTTTCATTGCGAATTTGCGATCTACAGCATTATATATTTTTTTAGATTTTTCACTCTGTTAGTTCAAAAGTTACAGGGGAGGGCACATTTTACCACTGGGAAGGTCTATCTTTCAAACGATTGACTTTGAAAAAAAAACAATGGGTTCAGAAACCTCAAATCTATAGACACCCCACCCCACAGGAATAGATTTGATGTTTTTTAAGTTTTTATAAATCGTAAAGCGTTTCACAGAATTTCATCTACCTACCAAGTTTCAACTGTGTAGTCTTAATAGTTTTCGAATAAAGTGGCTGTGACATACAGACGTGACAAATCTATAGGGCGGCGTCCTAATCGGCAGCGGTCGTACGATCGAAATCGAACGATGCGTTCATCGTCATGCGATGAAAATGATCGTACGATGGTACAACTAATTGGCAACGCACGATCGTACGACCGAACGGTGCGCATCTCGACTCACCCCTGGGGCTGTGCCGTCCCCCGCACCCCGCGTTCTGCTCGCGCGAAGACGCGTGACCAATCAGAAGAGATTTGTAGCTTTGGTTGGGCGATCGTTTTAAGCATTAGCATTTCACTGTGATCGCACGATCACTTGCAAGCTCTATTAGGAGTTAAGGACACACCGAAGAAACTAGTGTGTTTAATAGGTTTCGTTTTGTGCCTATCGGCTATGGAACCCTAAAAATGCGTTTTATTCACATAAAGATTTGTAAAAACGCGATACGAAAACGCTACGGACCCTGAGCGGCGCGTCCAGTTACGCGTACACCTTTATGCAGCAGCGGATGGCAAATGGCAAGCTAACGAATACCACTACGAGTACGCTACGAGCTACGTCGAGATTCGAGAACTCAAGACACGCGCAAGGGGCGTGTTTTGCCTACATATAATTTATTTAGGATTGTGTTTTATGTTCATAGTTCTTATTGGACGGCCATAATACCTAATGGAATTTTATACACTGCAAGGCTGTATTATTATTGTAACACTGACTGGCAATGGCGTCCGACTGACAACGGTAGGAGAAGCAGTCGCTGTCCTATCAAAGATATTGGTCCTAAACTCGTAACCTAACTTCCGAAGCAGCAGCCCACTATTAGGTACAAGACAAAACTTTTTATGTAAAGACAGAGACTTTATCAATGCTTGCTTACTGTACTATGTATAATACAAGAAAGCTTGTCACACGAGCTAAAACTTTCTTTAGTAGGTAACTTGGCAGTTTTGAGTTTTCGCCACTTACCTGAGTGGCGAAAACTCAAAACAGCCAAGTTCTACCTCTATTATGCCTGCAAGCAACGTAATAACTGCGGGCTTACGTTCTGAGAAGTCTAAATACCTATTTACTTAGCAAATAGCGTAATTATTATGAAAAATAGCGCAACAATGACTTTATGACCTCTTCGTTTCTCCGTTATAAACATGGTTATAAAGTACCTAACACGTAAACGTGGTTAGAAAGGTTTAGAACTCAGAGCCACGTGCCACGATATTATATTATCTGATATAATTATGGGAAAATGGGGATGAATTTATATTATAACTAGCTGATGCCCGCAGCTTCACCCGCGTGGATGTCGTTCAAATTATATACTAAAGCCTTCCTCTTGAATCACTCTATCTATTAAAAAAAACCGCATCAAAATCCGTTGCGTAGTTTTAAAGATTTAAGCATACAGACAAACAAACAGACAAAAATAGCGACTTTGTTTTTATACTATGTAAGGATTTTTAGGTTGCAAGTACACTTTCACGCAAAAATCACCGAACGGATTTTGATAAAGTACCTAACTAACAGCAATGATGTATTCATTGACTAACAGTAATATTAAGTTAGTAAAAAAATACGCGGACTCACCGGCTCGGGCGGAAGCTAGTACTTAATACATACATAACATACACAATCATGTAACGAGGAATGTTATGGTGACTAGCCTTTCTGGTATTAAAATTGCTCTAAATCACTAACGCAAAAGTATTATTCAGTGTGATTGAAAAGAGCCAAACTGCCAAACAATTATCATGATCGCGCCAAGGTCCACCACACGACACGCGGGTAAAACCTTGGCATAATAGGGAGGGGACGAGTTTCCCGCGCTGCATTTTGTTGTTTACGCGGCGTGTCGGGCAGCGGGGTCGACGACCTCGTGCCGCACCACGCCGCCATATTTTTGGTAATAAATAATAGATAGAACAGCGCAGCGCAGCACGATCGATCAGACCGCGGCCAGTGCGGCGGCGCGTGCTTGGCTCTGTACCCAAAACATTGCACCCCCCCCCAAGACAGAACACGAACGCACTTACGAGGAAGCACACTACGTAAAATCTTATCTATGATGCGGACTGGCGGAGCGGAGCAGACTCTCGTTTTGTTGGCATGCTTTATTTAACGTAATATCTAGGTTTCCGACTACTTTTGAAATGCACGAGTAGGTAAAACGTCACCCAGCCATACATGACTTTAAATAATGATTTAGATTGACGCAAACATGTTTTGTAGAATTTTATAAAAAGGTTGTGTGTGATACTGATAACGACACCATAACATGATAATTTAACTTATCTGTCATTTACTCATTACATTTCTATGAAAATGAATAGATAAAATAACAAAAATACCGAGGTATTTTAGATTACATAGATTTACAATGTGTCTTACTTAGGTTTGATTAAAAAATCTAGGTTGCTTTTCGGTAACACAATACCTAATTAATCTTGAAGATGACATCAATTGTTACGATTAGAAAAGTTTAATAGTGTCTATGACAAGATTTAAATTGGTAAAAAATTATAAAATAATATACACATCAAACAACTTTTTGACAACACGTTGAGTGACTAGCTTTCAGGGTTAATACATGATCCGTCGGGGCTGCGGGTTGTTCGAAAGAAATACCGCGGCCTCGACACAAAGGGCTAAGAAGGAAAATGGGTGGTTTTTTGTCAGTAGAAGTCTGGCACCTCCTACCGCTCTGCCCAGAGCAGGAGGAGTCATTTAATGATTTCCCAGGCCCAAAAAAAGGGTTAATTATTCACCCTTTTTTATATAATTTATTACCTACATGACATAACTAAGTAAGCACTTATCTTATTCTTATGGTGTGTCTACAGATTGGCTCGTTTTATGATTTTATGTCGATTGTTATTGTCACTTGATTCGATAGCTATATCGATATGATGTGGTACGACATTCATTATTATCAGTCAGGTTCCTAAAGATTTGCAATAATTTGCATCATAAATACGATTCGTCTGATAATTTTATTGTCTGTTAGCTTACACATTTACTCGTGTTTGTTTGACGATGAAATCTTTGGGCTACTTTATTTTTAATATTTTTAAATTAACACCTTTTTACTTATTTTCAATTCTATTTTTCTCTAAGGTATAATAATGTGCCATTGTCGAAAAATCTGCCCGTGTTCGACTGTTCGATATTAATGTGTAGCATGATACATAGGATGTTTTGATAGTTACGTTGCGTTATGAGCGATTTTATCATCATCATCTTTCCTGCCCTTGGAGTCTTTGGTCAACTGGCCCCACAATAACAACAATAACTATTAAAAAAAAAACAATTTAAAATGTGATTTGTTCGACTTTACTCGTGGGTCCAGTTCGAGTGGGTCCTGTTGACCAATTGGGGCCGGCGCAGCATGGTTTTTTCTTCCATTATTATTTACTCCTTTTTCTTTCATATTATTCCTCACACAATCCATCCATCTATTCTTTGGTCATCCTTTCTTTCTCCATTCATCAACATTTACATTGATGACACAGAAATTCACAGAATAGTATCACAAAGAAGTATATTTATCATCGGTGATACTAAAAGTCTAAAAAATGATAAAGCTACTGGCTTTGACGACATTACTGTAGAACAATTGAAACACCTCGGGCCAATAGCTGTATCCTGGATTTTATCCTTATTTAACACCTGCCTTAAGCCTGCCTTGAAGATAAATAAAAAAAATCCAAAACTATGGAGAAGTGCTAAGGTGATTGCTCTGCTAAAACCTGGGAAATGCCCAAAAGATCCTAAAAGCTACCGACCGATCTCCTTGCTTTGCCATACGTTCAAACTTTTTGAAAGGCTCCTTCTGAACCGCCTAACGCCTGTCATCGAACCCCACCTAATTGCTGAACAAGCTGGCTTCAGACCAGGTAAGTCATGTTCGTGTACCAACCAGACTCTTAAACTGACGCAACACATTGAAGATGGTTTTGAGGCGAAGAATGTGACGGGTGTTGTATTTGTTGACCTGTCAGCAGCGTATGACACAGTTAACATCCGACGACTTCTATTAAAGGTCAGCGACCTCACGAAAGATAGTGGCTTCGTGCAGCTCCTTAGTATAATTTTGAACAATCGCCGTTTCCAAGTGCACCTTAAAAACAGCAAGAGCAGGTGGCGAATTCCAAAAAAATGGGCTCCCTCAAGGCAGTGTACTAGCTCCAACGCCATTCAACATCTACACAAATGACCAGCCTCGCACCCCAGAAACAAAAAGCTTCTTATACGCTGACGACCTCGCTCTAGCAGCTCAGACACCTAGCTTTGAAGAGGCTGAAGAAATTTTAACGAAAGCTCTGGAAGCACTTGGTAAATATTATGACCAAAACGCCTTACGGCCAAATCCATCAAAGACTGAATCATGTGCTTTCCATCTCCGTAATCGTCAAGCAAACAGGTGTCTCAACATTTCATGGCAAGGCGTTAACATAGAGCACTGCCTACAACCACGCTACCTAGGTATTACATTGGATAGGTCTTTAACATATAGGCACCATTGCATGAAGACAAAGAAGAAAGTTGCTTCCCGTAATAACTTACTCCGCCGCCTTACTTCCACCAGCTGGGGAGCATCACCGCAAGTTCTGCGTACCACAGGCCTATGTCTCTCCTTTTCTGCTGGAGAATTCGCATGCCCAGTGTGGCATCGTTCCATCCACGCTAGAGGTCGACACAGCGCTCAACGAAACCTGCCGCATCGTTACGGGATGCTTAAAACCCTCCCCTCTTACGATGCTGTATCCATTGGCAGGCATAGCTCCTCCAGTCGTGTGTCGGGAAATACTTAGCAACTCGCATTGAGAAAGGCAAACAGGAAGCAGACAGCCGACACCCCTTGTATGGACATCAACTACCACGAACCCGTTTGAAGAGCCGAAAAAGCTTTCTTCGACACACCACCTCTTCGGAAGACAGTGCGGCAGATGAACGACGCACACTGTGGGAGAACAAACATCCACCCCCTCCAAACTTCATTGCACCGGCAGAAAATCTACCCCCTGGTCACGAACTGCAGTGGCCGATATGGAAGTCATTAAACAGACTGCGTGTTCAAGTTGGCCGCTGTCGATCCAATTTAGCCAGATGGGGTATAATCGACCCATCTCGAACAGAATGTGAGTGTGGTGCCCCAATACAGGATATGCCACATCTACTCTCGTGCCCGTCTTGCACAACTAACTGCACGCTCAAAGACCAGGGCCCCGAGTCTGCTATTCAATAGTGTCAGAATGGTATAGCATTGATCTCATAATTGTTGATTTTGACAAGTAGACGACAAGCCAAAAAGTACCTTAAATCGACAGACTTAAGGTACTTTTTGGCTTGTCATCAATCAACAATTATGAGATCAATGATAGATAATTCTGACACTATTGAATAGCAGACTCGGGGCCCTGAATGACGCAAATGATAGAGCCGTCCAAGTTGCCACGTACTGGGTGGACAGAGTTTAGTCATCGACCCGAAAAGAAGAAGAATCGGTGATACTGCTGTGCAGACTGGGCACACTTGTGCACTGGGTTGGTGGGGAATAAGACCACTGGTTGCTTGTAGTTTCTTCGTTTTATTAGGAGAGTTTCTTACTGAAGTAGTAGCTGGATTCGGAATGATTTTACAACCAAAATGTTCCCATTTTTATATACAAATTTCTAAGGCGCTGGCCAATCATAATTAAGTGTTTGCGCATGCGTAAATGGCCTCTATATACAATTTGGCGCCGAAAAATTACTATTTCTGCGCGGGAAATTTTAGTATGCTATTTTTAGTGGTAAAACATCCCTTACAATATATAACATATTTTCCTAATCTTAGGACTAACTTATATTACATAATAAACACAAAAACTATACAAAAAACCTTGATTTACACCTTAAAATTACAAAATTACTGAAACGGTTCTCGTTAAAGTAACGCAACGCAGTAGCTAAGCTTCGTGAACTGTGAACCTAAACACTAGCGCCGCTAGGCGGCAGGAATGCACAACTTAAGATTATGCCTTTACTATAAAAACTGGAGTACACTAGCGCCGCTAGGCGGCAGGAATGTAAATCACTTATAACATCAAGCCTGATGGGCGTAAGTAGAGCTAATGCTATCTTAAAAACACTTATAAACATCGTAATAAACTAATTCTAACGCTATTCAAATAATATCACAACATTTACGTATCGTCACTAACGTCTATGTAACACTGCACTATTTATCACTGTCCCGCACATCACTCCCGCCGTGCGACCGCGTCGCATCAGCTGCCGGTGCGGGCTCGACGTCCGTAGACAGGGGCAGGATCACCAGCTTCCTCACTGGCCGGCGCAGGATACCTCCTCTGGTCAGCACGTCCACCGTTCGCACGACGTCGTCGGGGCCTGGATACGTAGCGACGACTCTTCCTCGGATCCACACGTTGCGGGGCAGGTTCGGGTCGACGATCTGTACGAGGTCATTGACCTGTACTGCTCGACCTCGTCCGTGGGGCTCCCGCCGGTGTTGGAGCTCAGGGAGATACTCCTTGACCCAGCGTAGCCAGAAGACGTCGGCTAGCCTTTGCGCGGCTCGCCAGCTGGATCGTGAGATGGTGTCTTGCTCGGTGAAGGTGCCTAGCTGCGGCACTCGCCCTGGTCCCCCCAACAGGAAGTGGTTAGGAGTGAGGGCTTCCGGATCTTCTGGGCTGACTGAGACGTGAGTCAGCGGACGACTGTTGACGGTGTACTCTACTTCGGCGAGTAGAGTCGTGAGGACTTCTTCTGCTGGATGACGTTCGTGTAACGTCGCGGTGAGCGCCGTCTTTACTGAGCGAACCATTCGCTCCCAAGCTCCGCCCATGAATGGAGCCCCAGGCGGAATGTAGCGCCAGGATATGGTCCTCTTCGCCGCTTCCTCTGCAGTCGCTGTGTCGATCGCTTGTCTTAGTTCCTTGTCGGCAGCCTTTAGGTTGGTGCCGTTATCCGACCAGATTTCGGTCGGGCAGCCTCGTCGTGCGATCAGCCTTCTGACCGCCATTACCGCAGAGTCGGCGCTGAGCGAACCGGCGACTTCCAGGTGTATTGCTCGCGTCGTGAGACATGTGAAGATGGCCACATATCTCTTCTGTTGAGTTCGTCCGACGGTCACGGAGAGGGGTCCGAAGTAGTCGACTCCGGTGAAGGTGAAGGGTCGCTTGTGATGAGCTAAGCGACATGCTGGCAGGTCCCCAGTTCTTGGATGCGGTGGTACTTGTGTCTTCATTCTGCAGAACAGGCATCGTCGTAGTAGTGTGCGTGTGATAGGGCGTAGTCTTAATACCCAATACTGTTGTCTGCACTCGTTGACTGTGGCTTCTACGCCGGAGTGATGTAGTTGCCGATGAATACCCAGTATCCAGAGCTTGACTGTAGGATGATCACCGTCGATTACCAGCGGGTTTTTGAATTCTTCCTTCATATCTTTGATCGCTTGAATACGACTCCTTAATCTGATGGCGCCGTTTACCGACACAACGCTGAGTTGGTGAAGGCGGCTTTCTTTGTCGATGGGCTTCCCGTTGTTTAGACTGTTTATTTCTTCTGTGAATGACTCATCTTGAGAAGATCGCATCAGGAGCTCTTCAGCTGTTTTGAGTAGCTCTGCTGTGACCGGTAGTAGCTTCCTATTGTCTTGTAACGACTTCTTTGTCGTCGTGGGCGCCTGCCTTTTTACTGTAGTCTTGTTCTTCTTCCAAGCCGGGTCAGCTTCTTTATTTTTCTTTGTTCTTCTGTAGTTGACACTCTGTTTATTAGTTCTACAGAGTTGGATAAACTGTAGAACACGCGCTGTTGAGTATCGTAGTCGGTCCCAGCTGGAGAACTTGGATGGGTCAGGCAGACCCTCTGCTAGCTTCGGTCTTCTTTTGTCGCTCACGTGATGAGTCTTCTCTTCTTCAGAAGATTCTTCATTTGTTGTTTTAGTGGTTTCTGTCGGCCATGACTCTTCTGTCAGGTATAAGAAGTCAGGGCCTTTGAACCACCGATGATCTCTGTTGAATGTTGCCGGTACGTCTCGTGTGGCGTCGTCTGCCACGTTTAACTTCGTTGGAACCCAGCGCCAGTCGTTGACCTTAGAACTGTCTTCTATTGCTGCTAGACGATGAGCCACGTATGGTTTGTAGGAACGTGACCCTGTCCTTATCCAGGTTAGGACGGTCTTGCTGTCTGTCCAGAACACTTTACGGTCGGGCTTTCTTTCGTGCTCTTCGATCACTGTCTCTGCGAGTCTAGTGCCCATGACTGCTGCTTGCAGCTCCAACCTGGGTATCGATGTCAGCTTCAGTGGTGCTACTTTTGCTTTGGCTATAATGAGGGATAGGGCCACCTCGCCATTCGCTGCCACTGTTCTCCAGAAGAGGACCGTAGAGTAGGCAGACTCGCTGGCGTCGCTGAAGACATGAAGTTCTAATGAGGCGGCGTCACTGTAGTGTAGGTATTGCCGCGGGATAGCTACGTCATGGAGGCTTTTTAGGTGTGCCATCCAGGTTTCCCACTG
Organism: Diarsia dahlii; assembly: GCA_949775195.1. Taxonomy (NCBI): domain Eukaryota; kingdom Metazoa; phylum Arthropoda; class Insecta; order Lepidoptera; family Noctuidae; genus Diarsia; species Diarsia dahlii. The sequence continues at coordinate 17,681,821 of OX459190.1, forward strand.
CTCCGCCAGGTCTTCATCGATCTTGTCGTCCCATGCTGTTCCCCGGCGCCAGACTTCTTGAAGGAGTTGTTTCGCCCTAATTGTGATAGGTGAGGCGAATCCAAGCGGGTCGAAGAGCGACATAACTATACGTAGAGCTTCTCTCTTCGTTGGCTGTTTACCCTCTATAAGTGTTGAAGGTATTCTTGTTAAGTTAAGGTTGAAGGTGAGCTCGTCGGAGTTGATCTTCCATATGACGCCCAAGACTCGTTCTGTTTTCTCTTCTGTTCTGTACAGCTCTATGTCTTCTGTCTGACTGTCTTCTCCGAGTGTTTGTAGGAGTGACGATGAGTTTGACTTCCACTGTTTCAACTCGAAGCTGGCTTTCATGTGTACTTCTCGTACACTCTTCGTGATGCGCATGGCGTCTTCAATGTTTCTGAAGCTGTCTAAGTAGTCGTCGACATAATGCTTCTGTATGATGGCGGCGGCGGCTTCAGGATGTGACTTTTCATGTTGCTTCGCGTTCAAGTTCTTAACGTATATTGCTGTTGATGGCGAACTTGAGGCCCCGAAGATTAATGACGTCATTCTGTATTCTTCTGGAGGTTGATCGTCACGTCGATCGCCGCGCCATAGGTATCGCAGCGCATCTCTATCTTCTGTTCGCAGCTTGACTTGCATGAACATCTCCTTGATGTCCGCTGTGACTGCGACCATATGTTGTCGGAACCGCATGACGACGCCTGGCAGCGACTGTAGTAGATCAGGACCTTTGAGCAGCGTGTCATTGAGTGCCACTCCTTTTGTCTTGGCTGCCGCGTCGTGTACTACCCGTAGTTTGTCCGGCTTCATTGGGTTGATTACGGCGAAGTGAGGCAGGTACCAGGTCTTGTCAGCTGTCTTCTGTTCTGGGGCAGGTTCAGCGTACCCCTTTGTGATGAGAGCGTCCATTTGTTCGACGTATTTTTTCTTTAGTGCGGGGTCACGATCTATTTTCTTTTCGATGCTGAAGAGCCTCTTCAGTGAGCTTTCATAATTGTCTGGAAACTTGACATCTTCTTTGCGCCAGAGAAGACCGGTCTGGAATCTTGTTTCTTCTATTTTTGTTGTGGTCTTCTCCAGAATACGAAGTGCTTGTTCTTCCGGATCAGTCTTCGGTCTCTTGGGGTTGATGCAGAGCGCGTCCATCTCGAAATATTGCTTCACGAGATCTTCTAGGTTGTCTTCTGGATCCTCTGCGATGTGTGACACGAAGTCGATCTTCTGGCCGAAGGTTCGTGTCTGACTGCCGTGTAGTACCCAACCTAGTGGCGTGAGAGATGCCACTGGGTGGTTCTTATCCCCTCTTCTTGTTTCTGAGGTCAGCAGAAGATGCCAGTTGTCTTGCCCGATGAGTACTCGTGGTTTCGCATTCGTATAAGTGAGGTGCCTTCGGATGTCGCATAAGTGTTGACACCCTTCCACTAATTCTTGTGGAACCCGTTGAGACGAAACTTGTAGGTTCTTCACTGTGCGTGCTTGTATTTGCTCTTCATGATCGTTGAGCCCCTTCAGATTGATGGTGACTCTTCTTGACGTTGATTCTGACGCCTTCATGTCGTTGATGGTTTCTATTTTTAATGGATCTATGGGTCCTGTTGCTCCGATGCTCGTTACTACGCTGTCGTCGACGAGCGTGACTGTTGACCCGTCGTCCATCAACGCGAAGGTGTCGATGGCCCCTTTTGGTCCCTTCACCTGGACCGGTATTATCTTCAAATAGGACTGCTTCTTGACTGTCCATGTTGAATTGACGACTTCTGTTTTATCTTGTACTGCTTCTGTTTTTTCAGTCTTCTTTTCGTAGTGCAGCATCTTGTTATGAGAGTACTTGCAGCTGTCGACACCACACGGCTTAGGTTTGCATTGGTGTGTCTTGCTTCTGTAGCGAAGACATCTGAAGCAGAGGCGTTTGGACTTGGCCATGTCCCATCTTGCATTGGCGTCCAATTTCTCGAACTGTTCACATTCTGTTGCGTTGCTGTGCCCCGTGTTGTCACATACGGCGCACTTCGATGTTTGTGTCTTCTCAGTCACATTGTTGACCCGTTGCGTCTTCTTTTGTTGTGCGGTCGAAGAAGGTGCTGCCATCTGTTCAGGCAGCGCGTAAGGTCCGCATAACTCTGCTTCCCGTTTGAAGAACTTTTCTATTTTGATGAGGCAAGGATCTTCACGTGGCTGCGTGGCTGAGAAGTCGTAGTATCTATATCGTAGAGTCGGCGTCAGCTTGTCCACCAGTGTCTTCGCGAGTTCCGGGTTGTACATGTAGTTGAAACAACCCAAAGTCTTCAGTGTGGCCACAACGTTGGATACTTTTGTGGCAAATATGCAGATGTCCCTCGGCGACTCGGTGAGGCGGGGCAGGCTACGAAGTGTCTCCATCTCCAGCATGGCTATTGACTCTGGTCTTCCAAATCTTGATTCCAAAGTCTTCATCACTTCGGCTGGATGCGCGTTGGTTATAAGTAGACCGTCGACCGCTTCTTTGGCCTTTCCCTTCAAGTTTCTTCTAAGTCGATTCGTATTTTCAACTGAGGTGAACATTGCTTCTGTCTCGTAGTAAGCGGCGCGAAAGGGTAGCCACTCTTGATGAGACCCACTGAAGAAAGGTAACTCGACGAACTTGGGTCGCTGGGTGGCACCGATAGCCCGGGTGATGGCTTCGGCTAGGAGGGCTAAGTCGGTTTGACCTCCCGCCGGTAACTGACGTGTTTCTTCATGCTTCGCTGGCCTTGTTTCTTCTATATGGACGACGGTTGGTTCTTCTGGGGGGTTGTGAGGTTCGTCGGCGATTGCTAACACCGGCGGACGAGTCACTTGATGCTCCAACCAATTGTCCACTCTTGCATTGGCTTCTGACTTCGAGTAGAGACTGACGTCATCTTCTTCATCCTCGGAGTCTTCTTTCTCTAGGACAGCTATGCGTGCTGCGGCTAATTCCACTTGAAGGCGAAGTAAATCTTCTTTCGCCTTTGCAAGCTTGAGTTGCTTCGTTCTGCTATGTGTTGATCCGCCCCCTACCCCTTTCTTGCTAGGGGGGGGCAGGTCCTGTTGACCGGTCGTCTTCGGTGGACCGGCCTTGCTTCTCAAAACTTGCTTTACTGTAGTGGTTTCTGTTTGACGAGTGTTGGTAGTCGGCGGCTTCATCAGCTGCTTGGCTTTCGTCCCTGCAGTCAGCGTCGTCGTAACGGATGGGGTTACGGACGGGGCGACGGCGCCAGCGGGATGCGAGGGGGGAGGGGCGCTTGCGGCGGAGGCGGCGGTTGCAGCAGTCGAAGTAGTTGCTTCGGTTGCGGAAGTCTCATAAGATGGATCAGTCGCCGCGGAGGTGTCTGTTCGTTCCGATGTCTCCGTGGCAGTCGTCCCTGTTGCTGTAGATTCTTCCGTGCTGGCTTCTGCACTGGTACCAGTCGCCGAGTTTGTGGTCTCGGACGACGTAGGATTCTGTTCCGTCGGCGGCTTGCGGCCCCTTCCCTCGGAGCGTGTGACGGGCATGTTGGCAGCTGACGAATGTCTTCAGAACACTCTTCCCTATAAACTGTAGCACGAAGTCTTCACGTAGAGATGTCTTCCCTAGTAACTGTAGCACGAAGTTTTCACGTAGAGATGTCTTCCCTAGTAACTGTAGTACGGCGTCTCCCTGTAGCACGACGTCCTCAGTTGGTGAAATCTTCTAGCTTGGTGAAGTCTTCAGGTCTGTTCCCCACGATATTCGGCTCTCGAAGGACCATTAAATGTGCAGACTGGGCACACTTGTGCACTGGGTTGGTGGGGAATAAGACCACTGGTTGCTTGTAGTTTCTTCGTTTTATTAGGAGAGTTTCTTACTGAAGTAGTAGCTGGATTCGGAATGATTTTACAACCAAAATGTTCCCATTTTTATATACAAATTTCTAAGGCGCTGGCCAATCATAATTAAGTGTTTGCGCATGCGTAAATGGCCTCTATATACAATTTGGCGCCGAAAAATTACTATTTCTGCGCGGGAAATTTTAGTATGCTATTTTTAGTGGTAAAACATCCCTTACAATATATAACATATTTTCCTAATCTTAGGACTAACTTATATTACATAATAAACACAAAAACTATACAAAAAACCTTGATTTACACCTTAAAATTACAAAATTACTGAAACGGTTCTCGTTAAAGTAACGCAACGCAGTAGCTAAGCTTCGTGAACTGTGAACCTAAACACTAGCGCCGCTAGGCGGCAGGAATGCACAACTTAAGATTATGCCTTTATTATAAAAACTGGAGTACACTAGCGCCGCTAGGCGGCAGGAATGTAAATCACTTATAACATCAAGCCTGATGGGCGTAAGTAGAGCTAATGCTATCTTAAAAACACTTATAAACATCGTAATAAACTAATTCTAACGCTATTCAAATAATATCACAACATTTACGTATCGTCACTAACGTCTATGTAACACTGCACTATTTATCACTGTCCCGCACAACTGCAATACCGCATTTTGATATTTAAGGCCCTATGAACGTGTTCTGCTGGTTGTTAATGTTCACTGCAGGAACTGATGGACGCTACCGAAAGCGACAAACTAGTAGCCCAATTCTGGGCCGATACAATTTAGATTGCCATCCACATCGTGCTAAGAAGAAGAAGAATTTTAATAGGCGATACAGCAAACGGCTCTGTCTTGCACGTGCAGTGCACCGACGCTATCGTGCTAAATATTACGAAGTAGGTATGAGGTAGGTAAGCCTAAGTACCTTATTTTCACAAAGATTTTCGCGTCGGAAGTAGGTATGAAGAAGTGAATCAAAAATAATTCTATTATGAATGTGGAATCATAAAATACGGCTAGCCATTTGAAAATCTTAGCACACTGAGCCATTAAAGAACAAAGAATGCAACAGATCGCATCAACAAGTTAATTCAAGGCCAAGCGAACTATAAAAAAAACGTTGTTTTCGGATTATTGATTTGATAAGACTTCAAGGTGTATGTTTCTTGCGCACTCGCTTATCGATAACAAATTCTTAATATTTCAATGTCTACTACAAAAACTTTACGGTTCAGTAGGTTCCTAGGGCAGAATCTTGAGTGCAGGTATTCAAGTACAACCCAAGACACAGACACCTATTGACCTATCCCCGAGGAACCTACTTTCGTATCTACTCCGAGGTTTGAATTAGTGGTGTATTACTTAAACCTCTTTATTACCTAAATAAATAGAAACTCGGTCAATTTCATCAAAAAGATAGTAAATGTTATCGTAATTTTGTTAGGGAATGGCATTCAATCGCGGAATCAAATTGAGGGGCTCGAGTAAAGACCACCGCCTTCCTTCCGATTGTATTACTTATTTTACCAAATTTACCACCATAATATTGTTAGCAAGGGTAATTTTTCCAAATAGGTAGGTACGTTTAGGCAAAATTAAATGACGTAAAACAAAAGACTCCATCAATTATTTTTTAGCTTGCCTTGATGCCTTCTGAGTCTAGTCTGAGTGTGTTTAAGGGGACGGTGAAAGGACATTTCTCCATACAAACGTAATACCAAAATCATTCGCGATACGAACATATTACCAACTTAAAATTATGTTATTCGGATACAGACGATATTTATCTAGGTTCCTATTAAACTTTTTTTTTAAAACATTCACTATTTTCGAAATGCAAGCGAATTGCATTTCGTACATTTTAACACCGCTAATAGCATGTTTTCAACTTAATTATTCTGTATTAAAAACATTAATATTCGTAATGTTATTGTAATAGGAACATAGCTTATATTGTCTAGTAGCAGATTATCAAAAAAAAATTGGAAAAATATCAAGTTTTCATTCATAATTTTTGGTATTACGGAACACAAACAAATTTATCACAATTCTGGAACGGCAGTAGCGCTGTCGCATCAAGCATGGGCTGCGTTTGTGTGCGTGTACGCACTGGTCGTGGTTGCGTGATCGCAGAAACTCACACTAGCGTACCGTTTTCGTATGAATGACCACGCCGCCGCGCCGCCCGGCGCCCGCGCGCTGGCCTCCGCTCCGGGGTGGGTAGTAGGGGTTGTCAGTGTTACATAATTACTTGACTTGACTTGTGCGTGCGTTATTGTTTGCGAAATTGTTTTGTAATAAATTATTCTGACACTATTGACCTCTGCTACGGACTTGGATAATGATTTGCCTTGTGACTTGGTATTGTGGAACCTACATTATTACGACTTTTGCTTTGTTTACGGGCTTAGATTTTTTCACGATTTGGTTTGAGTGAAGTTATGGATAAACTGACCATTATTTTTTTAACTCAGAACGGGACATGGATTTATACACCTATATTGACAGTTACTTTAGCAAAAACCAAGGCCACGTTAAATGCCTATGTAACACCCTCTCCTCTCAAGATCAGGGACTCTACACTCGAAGTTGTAGACGATAAATGTCTACCTTATACAAACGGTACAGTTAGGTAGGTCGTTTTTTTTTGGAATGTGAGAAATCATAAAAATACTCCTCCCGCTCTAGGCGGATCGGCACCCGCTGTCAGTCTTCTACTGAAAAAAAACTGGCCAAGTGCAAGTCGGACTCGCACATGAAGGGTTCCGTACCAAAACGGTATGCTAATCTATTTATATAAAAATCTTATGTTGGTTTGTGTACGCTTCAAAAACTCAAAAAGTTCTGCACCGGTCGAGCTGAAATTTTAGAATGATATTTACTTTGACGGCACGGTTAGCGCAGTGGCTCAAGCAATGGAATGCCGTGCTGCGTGTCGCGGGTTCGATCCCCGCACGGAACAAATATTTGTAAGACCTACAGATAGTTGTTCCGGGTCTGGGTATTTGTGTATGTGAGTTTAAATGTTTGTGAACGCACCCACGATACAGGAGAAATTACTAGTGTGGGGCAAATAAAAAAAAATATATATAATCCGCATCAAGGATTGTTTTTACAGTATCCACGCGGGCGAAGCCGCGGGCATCAGCTAGTAATTTATACAATTTCTTCAACGGGCCAATGAAACTTGACCTCTGGATTGTATAGGCGCTCATACGATTCAGGGACCAAATTATATTGGTTAACTGCTTTTTCCATCTGTTGTTTCCATCTAAGTTCAAAATGATTTTCCTAGAAAGTCCTTATACATTTCTACTTTTCAGATTTTTTTCATATTTTCTAAACTTATGGTTCAAAAATATAAATAAATAAAATAAAAAAATAAAAAAGTTAGAGGGGTTTGTTTTTTACTTTTGGAGCGATTATTTCGGAAATTATTGAAACTATCAAAAAATGATTTTAGTAAACCCCCTTATTCATTTTTAAATACCTTTCCAACAATATATCACACGTTAGGGTTGAAATTTAAAAAAATCACTTCCCACTTTACATTTATATTGGGGCTATCCTAATAAAACTTTTTTTCCAAATTTTATTTTACCACTTTGTCGGCGTGATTGATACACATATTCGTACCAAATTTCAGCTTTCTAGTGCTAACGGTCACAGAGATTAAGCAAGGACGGACAGACGGACGGACGGACGGACAGACAGACATGGCGAAACTCTACGGGTTCCTACTTCATAGTTGACTACGGAACCCTAAAAAATCACACAAATGTTCTCTAGCCCTTTGTATGCCAGGCCGCGGTATCTCTTTCGAACAACACGCAGTCCCGACAGGCGTCGGCCCTTGCGACGTGGTCTACCACGGGTCCACAGTTGCGTCTGACGAGTTTTATAGTTTTAAAAATTTCACGCAGTTTCGGAAAACGGGACTGTTTGTGTCCCAGAGCTTTGTTTGGGGACAACGGGACAGATGATCGAGAAAAGGGACAGTCCCGTTCAAAACGGGATGTATGGTCACTTTAGTTATGGACCACGAACGTTGGGATACAGTAGGTATCTCACAGTAAGTACCTATCTGATCTACAACTTACCTATCTACTTTTTATCTAGTTGACTTTAATCAGTGCTGTACACATTACAAAAATGGATTTAGACTCTAATGCAAAAGTAAGAAAATAAATTAGGTTAGATTGATGTGCTAGCGTCTGTACACTACATACATACATAATAGGTACATAGTGACAAGCGGACACGTTTAGCTACTGGTAACAAATAATACCCACTAAGCGCGTGTAAGGCTAAGTTCAGATGACCGCTCGGGGACAAAATCAAAATAATCAGTGTTTACCGTCTATTAAAAAAGAAAGAAAAAAAAAAGTTTTACAAACTTAAATCGACCCGTTCAGATGATCACGGTTGAGCATCGATCACTGCACTGATGCGGTTGAGAGACAATCTGGTGTGGTAGGTATGGTGTCAAACCGTGACCATTTTGATGCTAGACTGCCGCGCGTACATAAATGCTATCATGTGAATACTTCCACAGCACGGAGACGCACGATGCCGCGCGGTCATGTGAACTTAGCCTAAGATAGGCATTCGCATTCCTATCCATTACACTTCCGGCTTAGGCTCGGACTGTAGGTATTTTACCCTCGAGAGTAATGACCAAGGTAGCTCATTATGCTGCATTGCATTATCCTATTTGTAAAGTTGAAAATCTACTAAAGACAAACCGTAGTCGACACTGACAAGCCGCTGAGTCTTTGGGAATAGGGTTCAGGTTGTTTCGCTTTGCGGTGGTGGTAATAAAACGTCTATTTTTATATCTATATAAAAAAAATATCTCTATAATCTAGAGATTTAAATATAGACGTTTTATTTTATTAGATTTTAGATAATGTCGTAAAATCTTCTAATGTAGCCATTGTAGAGTAATTTCCAAAAAACGCATTGTGGGTTTGTGCGTTCACTAACGATTCCCCAAATTAGTTAACAAAAATAAACCAAATATTGAACAAAATTAGTACAATGAAATGGTTATCAGTCATTATGAATGATTCGCTACAAACATAGGTACTACACGCACGCACACAGCTGCGCGCTGAGCCGCGACAAGTCAGATAGGGATAGCAATGTATCGTTCAATTTTTATGCTCGCCTCGAATTGCAATTGCGAGCTTCTTACCCCGGCTTCTTAAGTAAAAGTTATACGCATACCTACATAGGATCCTGCCTAAACCAAACTTATTTTTAGTTGATCTCCTCCTATCTGCGGTTATTTTTCATGGATATTTTCTAGAACTTTGAACTTTTTTTTTAAAACAGAATTTATAGCAATTGATAGTGTAGCTTGTGAGTTATTTGTAATGAATGAATCTATTAGAAACATATCGCCTACGAGCACGAGAGTGGAAGAAGCCGACGGCGGCGTCGGACCGTTGTCACCGCTCCCCGCCATCGCGCACATTTCGCTGCCGCGGGCCGCCTCCACTCGCCTGCGCCGCACCGCCCGCCGCGCCGCGCGCCGCAGCCGCGCGCTTTTGTGGAGAAGGGCAGAGTTGTTTACACCACCGCTCACACCACGTGGTGTGCACTGAGTATTCATATGGTCACGTGGTTCTGTTATTCCAATAAACTGTATTATTTTCTAAGCTAAACCGCTGAACTATAAAACAGTATAGAATCCAATCTAGTTCTAGTCGTCATCAAATCGAAAACAAATACGAAACGCTACCTGAGCTCGGTGCCTGCCGTGCTTGTCTGCTCCTCGCGATCCACAGTTTATCAATATTCAGATCCTTCAGAACAATATTTCACTTTGTCACACAGCACTAAACACTTGAATTGTGTATTTTTTTATAATAATCACAACAATAACAACACTATTGTAAACATAATACGCGGCAAGCAGCGGATAACGTGCGGACGAGTTATCACAAACGACGCGCGCGAACGACTGAGGGAGTGAGGGAGGGAAGCGGAGAGCGCGGGGCCTGCCGTGCCGTCGACCCAGTCGAGGAATGCGGGCAATGCGGCTCGGCTCGCCCGTTCTCGCGTGCTTATTTTTTTGCTCAGTCCGATGGGACGCTCAAGGGGCGTTCTTCCTCTAGATTTCATTCCCACATAGAAAAGTAATGGAATAGTTACCGACTTAATAATCGAAATAGCATTGCACGGAATGAATTAATATTAAACCTAGTGATAAATGAAAGACTAAGATCCTTCGGTACATTATTGATTGAAGCTAAGATCTTACCATTTTTATTCTATGTCACTGGCACGGCACTTACAAAAAACTACTACACACTTTACACACTACATAACGTTATCACACCGATACTTTAGACTTTGTTCGAAAAAAGTGTTAAGTTATAGCTCGGCATGATATTTAATAAAAATAATTGATAGCCTCTACCAGGGATGGCGAACCTTTATAAATCCACGTGCCATTTTTTCTAAAGCAATGTTTATTGGGACCATGCACGTGCCGTCCAATAATATTGCTTAGTCATTATTGGCAGATAATTAAACTAAATATTTTCAACTAAAAACGTATTTACGACCAAAAAAAATTAAAGTAACACTATTGTAACTTCTGTTGTTGCTGATTAGTTATTAAGTAACATAAAATTATGTAGTATAACTAACTAGTAGGTATAACACTTTTAGTACATTGCATGTTGAACTGGACTGCTCTACCAAACGGTTTCATCGAATCTTAATTATGTTATTCATCTTTGAGAATAATTACTTAGTCTTGTACCTAGGCGTAGATGAAAATGGTTAAAAATTTAGTAAGCAGGTAGTGTATTACCAGTTTCGGAGATTACCCCCTACTTACCTACATACAAATACATTTTACCTCTATTTAGGTAGGTAATATTATTAGGTTCAGGTAAAAATTGCACCTGATTCTCTTATTAGGTACCTACTTCTTATCTTAGTTGAATACCCACAAACTCAAAAAATACAGGTAGTGGTAAATCATCAAATAATCCCAGTGTCAGACTTAAACCACCCATGTTCCTTCTTAGCCCTTATGCCGAGGCCGCGATATCTCTTTCGAACAACCCGCAGCCCCGTCGGGACAGGTACTTACCTACCCTTATTCTTAGTTTTGGGGACTAAGAAGTGGGAGAGGAGGCGTCTTGCTTGCGGTTCTGTAAGAATTCGCCTTGCTCTTATATCCTGCTTGAGTCTATTGGTATACCAAGTTTCTTTTACTCCATTACCTACTGTGGCTACTGTATGATTTGTCAAAATAAAACTTAACTAAGTATTCTAACGTAGGGTACAAACAAGTTGTGGTGCTTTAAGGTTTCAGCATTTCGGGTGCCCATTTAATTATGTTTCCTTCGACTGGCTTAGCCGCTGTTTTGTTGTTTCAAAAGTAGGTACCTACCTAGTTTTATAACATAAATCTTGATTGCCCTGGCTGGTTGCTGCTTCAGAGGAATTTCTGATGCATACACAATTTCGCTCCGCTTTGAATGAAGTCGAGGATCACAATAGTCGACCGTAGGTTCAATTGAGGTAAGGGACAAAATACCCAAAATGAGTTAAGTATACAGTTTTGTTCAGAATTTTTCGCTCTATCGAATGGTGTATATGAAAAAATTCTAGCTTAAGAAAAATGTCCCCCTAAATGTTACCCTAATGATTTTTGGATCCAAATTTCGAATCAGCCCCATAATAATAATGTATCTGAAAAACTATGCATTATAGGAACTTGAAATGATGTAATTATTGCCGCCAATCCACTTGAAATAAGGTAAGGGTCTTCCCAATCAACGAATTACCATTATAAATTGAATCCAACGCAGAGGTCAATTTAATGTAAGGGACGTCACTACAAGATACTTGGTCAGTAAGGGACATTACTAACAAAATACGTTGTTGTAAGGGACATCTATTTTCTTAAATAGCTAATTTATTTAAATAAATGTTACACGTGTAGATAGAGCACTAAAATACAAGATTATGTGTGAAATCAGACCCGAAAAAGGTTAATAAGAAAAAAAGTTATAGGCGTAAGTCGCCTATAACTTTTTTTCTTATTTACGTGAAAAAAGAAAAAATACGTGTCCAATAATTTTTGGAAATCTATCTGACGGACTAATTATTATTAGTTTTTTTTTGTCCGATCCCCTATTGAACCTACGGTCGACGATATGTTCAGCAGAAGAGTTCGCGCGATTACAAGATCGCGCGAACTCTTCTGCTGAACTGCTGACTACAGTGTGTAAAAAAAGTAATTTCATCCTCCGAGAGATGGTATTTTCAGGAATACGTAGGTATGTCACGCAGTAAACTTGAATACTCGTATAAATGTTGAAATATTTTGTACCGAGAGTCGGAAGCAAAAAATTATAAAAAAATTGCTTATCGTTCCCCGGAAGCGGTAAAACATAAATGGGTGACCTAGTCAAGGCTACATTTGAATAATTTGATTTTGAATAATTTACTGCAATACGGTAGGTATATACTTAGAGTATATTACTTGTATTTATTAACCAACCTCTGTCTCACACCCGTTTAGGTATTTCGGAAATTATCCCATGGGAACGTAATACCCGGATTAAAATGCTATAGGTACTTCAACCCAGGTCACAGAATATGAACTGATTTGTTTTATTTCAAATTAAAGTTATTTTTGTATAAACAAGAAGAACTAATCTGCTCGACGAGGAATGCAAAGGCAATCGAGTTCGCTTTGCTCGCTTTAACATCCTACGAGGGTTCCATTAGTTGCCAGTGCCCAAGAAAGTTGGCCCCTTGTAGAATAATGTAAATGGGATTCTGAACTCAACTAGAGCACAAAATCTAGAAGATGAAACTTACAAGACAGAATATTCTGAAATCAAGTTATTGTAGTTGCATTGTAACTAATTAGGGTACAAATTACACTAAATTATGTAGATTCATGTACATACATACTGTGCTATAATAGGCACAGCATGAACTTTATCGATTGTTGTCGTAATTGGCGAAAATAACCATCCTTATCAATCTGGCACGTACTTACAAACTCTACATAGGTACCAAAAATATGTCGCAAACAATTCAATATCATGTAAACTAAATGTGATATTTGCGCACTCTAGTAGACGTGAGAGGGGTAGACTACAAACGTACAAACGAACTGGGGGCGGCCGGCGGCCACACTGCCAGGTTGCGGCAGCCAGGGGTCTTAGCGGCCAAGAATATTATTAATGTCTGTTGACTTTTACGACTTGCTTTCAATAGTGTAGTCGAATTAGCAAAATGGTTGGACGGAATTCGTGTAGTTGTAGTTTTTTGTGGAATCATTAGAAGACATGAATATAAGTTTCCTCTAAGTTTGCACCATTCTTGTTATGTACGGAACATCGTTTAATATTAGGTGTTAAACACAAGTCCCATTATTTTGAAATTTTATTAATAACTAATTGTGGTAAGTTTAGATATATGTAGATACCCCTTTGGTGTATAATTACTTTTCACCAAAACAGTGTGAGGTGTATGAATAACTAATTAATTATTATTTTTAATTTGCGGCTCAAGGGAAATTCAGCCTGTTGGTGCAAACTCGTAATATGCTTTTTAAAGCATCATGAACACCCAGTTATTTTAGCACCCTTTTGCACCCCTAGGAAACCAGGATTTTACAATATTTGTAAATTGTACTTCGGGGCAAATTAGTGTAGTCATGGATTTTTTAATATGTAATGTATTCTAAGTATACTACATTCGCACCCCATAAAAATAAGAAATATATAGCCGGAAGTTTATACAGAGCTAGCGTACGATGTTTAATATACCTACGGTCGAAGCAGACGCGGGCGGGCGGCGGGAGTATAGTAAGCGTGGTGCTATGCGTTCGCGTTTCGTTTAGATCATTGTTGTGGCCAAAAGCGATCCGTGCGCTACGCAAAATAAATTATCATTTCCTCTTATTTTTATCTGACTACGGCAAAGCCAAAGGAGGGTTATGATTTTGACTGGCTATGTATGTATGTTTGTATGCATGTATGTATGTATGTGTGTATCTTCATCTGTTCCCTCATAGCTTCTAATCTACTTAACGGAACTCGACATATGAGGTATCGTTAGAACCGTCTTAATTTTTCGCTGAACATAGGCTACGTGACGTGTCACAAAAAGCGATTTGGCGCCCTCTAGCGGACAAAAAGCAAGGTTTAAAAAATAAAAATGGAGATAAATACGCCGTGTTTGGTATCATTTGAAAGGGCCTCACTTGTACATTTCCAAAATATATATATGTTCAAATTTAAAATCACGCTCTCTAGCGGACAAAAAGTCAAGAGTAAAAAAAAAATTAACACCAAAATTGTTTAAATAAAAAAAGTAAAAAACTAAAACCCGACAACGACAAAAAAAAACGACGCTGAAAAAGTATGAAACAAGATTTTCAGGATAGAACAAAAAGAAAAGCCGTAGTCACACGTTATAGGTACCAACCTAAACACTTTAATACCGTGTGACTACGGCTTTTCTTTTTGTTCTATCCTGAAAATCTTGTTTTTGTCGTAGTCGGGTTTTTATTAACTGTGTTTGTTCAATAAATGTGAAAAATGGATTATGAACTGTATGGCATTGTTTGTAGTGAAAGTTTACTGAGTGGAGATGATGCTGTTGACCAAGTCCGTGAGAAAGGTAAGATCATTTGGACGTAGTTAAGTAGAAAGGACTCAATCCACAATAAGTCACTTTTGAGTTGTGGGCGTTTGAAGTTTCAGCTCTAATTGCTCTAAGAATAAGTTACATTTTTCAAAATTTTTGCTCCTTGTCAATAAGAAGATAGTTTATATTTTATTTGGCCATCAAAATAGTGATATATTTTGCAATAGATTTCGAGATATTAAGTGAAATGTGGGTTGAGTCCTTACAATTAAACTTAAGTTTGTAAAGACAGGTAATTTTTTTTACTTTCTCAGATTGGACTTAAATCTACCCATCGACTAGAAAATAAATTATTTAAAAAAAATTACAAGAATTATTTTAAAAGAGTTATTATATTATATATTTATTGACCTTAATCATAATGTTTGCAAAATCACGTAAAAACACCATCATTAAGATTAAAGAAATTGAAAAAACGGCGCAAAAATCAGCGCTAATATCAATTTCCGCCATCCTCCAAGTCCAAGTCAAGAGTTGGCCCGTATCCATCAACATCCTCGTTGATACAGATATTTCCCCAAAAGTTATTTTATATGCGTCAAAGTCTTCGGGTATTAAAGTAAACATAGATCTGATATCTTCAAGCTTTGCTTGAGGAATGACTTTTCCCTGGGGCCAAAACACTAATTATAATGAGCTGGCAACACTAAAGTTAATAGACGTCTTTAAATTTTGTTCCTCCGATTTTATAAAAAATCAAGTCTACAAAATATTATCAAGAAAATGAAACCAAATAAAAGAAAACCGCAGAAAAGAAAAACTAAATGACATATATGTCATCCCTCTAAAAAGACCAAAAATGATTTGAAGACCGATGAAAGAATTATGATGTATTATGTTGACAAGATGTATGTATTATTATGTTGACAAGATTAGCGTTATCGTGAGTGCTGTGACACCGGCCGCGGCAGTCGCGTCTAGCTTGAGTGACGAGTATTTCTCTCCGTCCCCGACACCATCACCAGTTTGTCGACGAAGAGGACGCCGACAGCCCGGACGGCTTAGGACCTCGAGGCCCACCAGCTTCTGATAGGGTCCTAGCTCCCGGCGGAAGTGTGCAGAGCATGCGATGGACGTAATCCATCAACGAGAATGTCATGCGCTCATATTTTGGGGTTAAAAAGGGAGGAAACAACCTGAGCGCGTACCATATCGGATGTCGGCAAATCCAGAGGAATAGTGAGCCGATAAAGATAGAGCGAGGTATATTTCAGGGCGACAGTTTCAGTCTACTTTGGTTCTGCTTAGTCTTGAATCCTCTTAGCACGCTGCTGAAGGAGGCTGTCAGGTCTCGGCTATCGGTTGAAGAGAGGTGGTCGGGTTATAGCTCACCTCCTGTACATGGATGACTTGAAACTCTTTAAATTGCCTCCAACGATTTGCAACTGCAGCTACTGAGGGTCACTGAAATTTTTAGTAGCGCCATCAGGATAGAATTCGGTGTGGACAAATGTGCGGTCATGCATGTCAAACGAGGGGAGATTCTGGAATCTGTGGGAACCACGTTTACGGATTTCATAAATCTTAGAATCCTCTCAGAAACCGAAAGAAGAAGCGCTGGGTATCAATATTGATGACATGAAACTATAAAGGAGCGTTTCTTTGGCCGCCTGAGAAAAGTATCTAATAGTCTTTTAACAGGCGGAAATAAGGTGCGTGCCTTCAACCGATGGGTCATGCCAGATTCGTACATTGTTAACGACATATCGAATGCATCACCCACGTTCTGTGGTTATGAGACTGTATATCCCACGGAAGTGTGGAGGTCGAGGCTTCTATATGCTAAGACTCTCCACAATCGTGAGATATATGCAGTCTCAGGGAATGTTTCCTGGAAACCGACGTGGGGATGCATCGAGGGTATGTCGCGGTGGACAAGGGCCTTACCACGTTCTCCTTGGGTAAAGAGAACTGGCGCAACCCTGTAGTGCTTGACACTAACGACCGCATGGAGGTATGGCAGAGTAAGGAACTTCACGGACGCTTCTTCCGAGCCCTGCACGGGCCCGATGTACCGAAGGTTTTGTCTGTGCAATTATGGATCAAGTTATGGTGATGAATAACTATCGGAGATTTATTGTGAAGGACGGCACGGTTGACATAATATGTCAGACATGTTACCGTTCGGGCTAATTAATCCGTTACATTATCTCTGAGTGTTCGTTCTCGTCTGGCTAACGGAAAGTACTTGCATGGACACAACCTTGTCGCCAGGATTATTCATCAGCAACCTGCTCTGAAAGACAACCTTGTGGAATCGGAAGTGCCGTACAGGTATGTGCCCGACCCAGTTCTCGAAAATGGCAATATCACACTATACTGGGATCAATCCATCATCACTGACGGGGCTATTGTAGCTAATAAGCCTGAAATCTGGTGGTGGATTGTTGACATAACGGTCCCGCATGATGAGAACCTCGTAAAGGCCGAGAAAGATAAGCAAATCAAGTATCTTGACTTGGCTCGCGAAGTTGTCAACATGTGGGATGTGAACACAGAAATCATTGTGCCGATGTTGTTTCAGCTAATGGCTTAATTGCCAAGAGCCTCCACCAACACCTGAGGAGGCTCTCGTTAGACGGCTGGATCAAGGGCTTGATACAAGCCCGCCACACTATTCCCAAACCACTGTAACTCCTGTTAGCCAGAATCAACAGTGGCGACCACAAGAAAAGCGCCGAGACAATGAAGCTCGACGAAGTCCCAGAGAAGCGATTTAACTGTCTTGGATCCCGCAACGAAATTAATCAGAAAAGAATAGCGGAGGAGTAGGAAAAAACATAATTTCCACTTCCCTCCATATCAGCAGGAGACAGAACAGAACAAGGCCAATAGGCACACAGGGACGTATACAACTGGGATAAGCCCAGTTGCCTAGCACCACGGATATTATTGTCATTAATATTACTGGGTCCTAAGTTGTGAGCTGTTATATTTGATTCCAATAATAGGTATGACAAAAATGCTTGAACGCACGGAAATTTGTTCTAGTTTCTACAAGGTCCGTATAGTAAATAACTCCGGATGTAACCTGTACACTATTTAACATAATATTACGTTCATTCTGCCAAAGACTACACTCCCATAAAATGTGATGTGCAGTTTGTTCAAATTCGCAGTCAGATGTAGAACATTGACAAAAAGGCGAGGCAACAAGCTTGAAGGAAAATAATTTACTCTTAAAGTTACCATGACCTGTGAGAAATTGGGCGACACAGTGATCCACCTCCAGCCATGTCCTGGCCAGCCGCTCACGAACGGATGGAAAGAACTGGTGGAGGTGTCGGCCTTTGATGGAATTATCCCACCTACATTGCCATTCAGACAAAAGTTCCTCCCAGACGTCAGTCTGTGGTTTAAGTAATCTAGCTATTTTAGCACGGTCACGTTGCGTTAAAAAATCTGCGTCCGTGGTCTCTCGTGCGCAGTAGTACATTGAAGCACGGCGCTGTACTTCAAGATCAACTGGAAGTACCCCTGCCAGTACCGGTAAGGCTTCAGTACTAACCGTCCTATATGCTTTACACAAGAAAATCAAAGCCAACCGCTGACTTTGAAGTAATTTACGTCGTACAGCTCCTATGGTGGCCCTATCGGCCCAAACTGGTGCCCCGTAGCACATACACCCCAAGTAAGTAGCCCCATAGATCGTCTTTAAAGTTAAAAATGATAAACCCCACGTAGATTTGGATATTCTCGTTAAAGCATAAAAGTTCTTTTTAGCTTTTTCACCGACGGTTTTTATGTGTTCAATGAATGAAAAATTCCTCTCTAAGACAAACCCAAGGTAGCATACGGACTCCTTCTTTTTCACGGGAACGTTATTAAATTTAATACTAGGCCATGATTTAAGATTACCTTTTAAAAGAAGTTGATAAGTTTTATGCGGTGCAAAGGTCAGACGGTTACGATCACCCCACTGGGATATTAATTTTAGGCAAGTGTCAGCCAAATTTTCGAGTCCAGCCCGAGTACTTGACTGAATGAGCAGCAGGCCGTCGTCCGCGTAACCGGTTAATGAACAGCCGTATGGAAGTGGAATCGCGAGGAAGTCATCGAAGCCTACGTTCCATACATACGGACCCATAACCGAACCCTGAGGGCATCCCATGGTAAGGGACTTTGACATAGAATGATGTCCGAGTTTGAGTTTCGCGGAACCATTTAAGAAGTACGAGTAAACAAGATTGTATATGTTTTTAGGGCAACCACGAATTTTTAGTTTAAGGAGTAGCATCGGCCACCACGCGTTATCAAAAGCCCCAGAAATATCTAGAAAGATCCCAACTACGTATTTATGTTCGGATGTATTGACAATTTTCCTGACAGAAAGTGCCGCGTCTACGGTAGATTTTCCCACGGTAAAACCGAATTGGTTGTTGTGAAATTTCGGTCCGTCTGGCAGTAAACGTGGAACGATAAGACGCTCCAGGAGTTTCCCCAAAGATGGTAACAGTGTTATAGGGCGGTAAGACTTAGGATCGTCCGGAGGCTTGTCGCCACTTTTCGGAATTATTCGTATAAAGCCGCGTCGCCATATACGAGGAAAAACGCCTTCTGCAATACAACGGTTGTAAACACTTAAAATTGCGTCGGCCGCTGTTTTACATGCTTCTATTATCATCCGATTAGATATTTTATCTTCACCTGACGATTTGTTGAGCGGGAGTTTCCTGACAACTTTAATGAATTCGTCAATGGATGGAAGGTCTGACGATGGTGATTCAGGTGGCACAGCCGCCCACGCCCTGATCTGCTTGTGGTAGTCATTGTCATTATCAGGCAAATCATCAGGTATCAACGTATTTAATAGAACTTCGGTTGTCTCCTCAATACCGGTGGTGTGTTTGTTGTTTACTTTAATGTTTTCGACGAACGCAAGATCCACTGATCGATTTGCTTTGAACTCGTGATACAAAGGAGACCACGGACCTTCTTTATCTAATTTTTCTACTATTTTCCGCAGTAAATTACCTTTAGATTTTTCTACCGATGCTCTGTAGCGGGACTTGGCAACTCTAAACACATTCAAAGCAGAGGTTAGGGGGTCTCCGGTGACTTTTCGCTTTTTAAGTTTATTTAAATGTCTACGCGCTCGGCGATAACTTTTACGTTGTTCAATTAAGTAATCACACCACCAATCACATCTGCGGATATTGGTCATAGATCCGCGACCAATGGCGATGTCAGCACAGTAAGTAAAGGCGTCTGACATAATTTCAGCACTTTCTTCAGCTGATAGCCCGTCTCGAGTGAAGTCTTTGGTGTTAGACGCAAAAAGCAAGCTAAAGAATTCCCAATTCGCGCCTTTACTTTTATACCTAAAGTTACCAATGATATGTGAATGTGACGGACCTTGAGTAAACATCGGAACAAATTCGTACACGATAAGCCGATGATCGCTACATGACGCATCCGGTAGGACACGCCACCTATCCAAGCGAACGTCTGCACTAGAAAGTGTGACGTCAATACAAGATTCGCCCATTTGGCTGCAAAAAGTAGGTGGTGCATCTGGGGTATTATGAATCGATAGGTTCATTTCAGCAATGAAATCTTCGACAGCGGAACGTCGGTCGGAATCCGTAGACCGATCCTTGCCATACCACAGAGACGAGGACGCGTTAACATCCGCGCCAACGATAACTTTACAGCCAGAGAGTGACCGCAAGACATGACGGAGGTTATGTATGTGAGGACCAACAGGGTCTGAATATTGAAAGTAGCAGCTCACAACGTAAACTTTATAGGAAGCCGAGGAGACTTCCGCAACGGCACAGTGCGGCGTCATGAGGTTACGCAAAGACGTTACTGTAAACTTAGAAGAACGCGCTACGTAAATTCCGGCTCGTGACTTTGAATCCAGCTGAACTACTTTATGACGTAAGCGCGCGTTTTGATATTGCTCTTGAACAAGTACTATGTCTAAGCTGTAATCGATAATTAATTTGTCTAGTTCAGAAGTCGCTACCCTATCGTTGTGGAGATTTAATTGTCCTATATTTAAACTATCCATTATTTTAGTAGTTTGTGTTGAGGATTAACTGTTCGAGCTTAAGTTTGTAGGTAGTACACTCTGGTGACCCGCAACGATGGTCAAATGGTTTTTTAAAACGCTTACACGCCACGCAAGTAGGTATAAAATTTAAATTGTCCTTATGCGGGCAGTCGTTTGTTTCATGTGCTTCGGAGCAATTAGCACAGGTAGGTGACTTGTTAACGCAGTATTTTTTAACGTGACCGAACTGTTGACAATGTAGACAACGGACTACATCAACGTCGTCATTGAACCGGCAAGTCGCCCAATCAATAAATAATTTTTCCTTAGTGGACACTAAATGTTTACGCACGTTGGACTCGATTTCAATGCCAATCCACTTGCGGCCGTTATCTAAGGACCGCCGACGATAGATTTTAGTTGATTTAATAAAATCATCCTCTTGTATTGGCAGTTCATTTTGAATGTTTTGACGGTACAATGCGTGCAAAAAAGCATTGTCTTCCATTGAGGATGGCACGTCCTTAACTAATATACGGGGCTTTCGGCCTTTTGGTTTTTCAAGTCGCAGGCCGGCGGACCTAATAGCGTCGACCGATTGCAATTTTTTAATTTGGCTATCATTAGCGACACGTAACACGACTCCAGATTTAGCCGTTTTTCTAACGCCTACAATTTGAAACCCGTCGTCACTGGGATTGATCGCCTTCATGAGTGCTTGTTTAGTAGCAGAGGACGATGAGTAATCAGCTAGTCGCTCAGCGGTGGGGTAAGCTACGACACAAGGTACGGGCGCGCGTGAGTCCACAACCGGCGCTAGTTTAGTTTTAGGTAGACGAAGTTTTAATGAATCCGCATAAGAAATTTTGTTACAGTTACTTGTATTGACACTATTATTTGATTTCAATTTATCCAATTCGCGTTCTGTAACTGCTAATTTTGTTTCATTGGAGGATGATTTTATGGCTAACAAAGAAACAATGGACGTTATGCGCTGAGTCATGTCCATGATGGCAGATTTATTTGCAACATTAATTCGGGAACCTTGGTCATTAACAAGTTCATTAATTTTGGTTAGAAATACAGACGCCTGAGAAACTAAATCGTAATAGTCGTCATGGCTCGCACTTGGACTGGCACTTAATAACGGCGAAGACTTTTCAATAGAATTGGATGTATGAAGCCGTTTTGATCTGTCGTTGGGCGAAATGTACGTAGGAGACATTTCCCTGAACAATCGTTTCGGATTACCGGAGGTAGGTGTTTCATCATTCCGGCGCATTGTTTCTTTTCCGCGATCCGGAGGTTCGTCGTTTGTAGTCAACATATTATAAATTATGGATTTCAAACTAAAACGTACTTGATTATATCGTTAACAGTAAAATAAATAATAGAAGACAAATACGGCAAATGTATGACGAGATACCCACACACCCAAAAAAATAAATGTACTCACCGAATGACAACGAAACTAACTTATTACCAATAAAACCGACGTTAAAATGCCAGAAAAACTTACTACACGAGCACTCAACACTAAATCACACAACTGGAAACAAATCACAAGCCGAGAATTAAACGCGAAACACAACAATCGTAATTAAAAAGCAGGAGCGAAGCCAGTATAAACCGCGCGCAATGACAGCCGGAGGGAAGGGCTTGATACAGAAAGCGGTACTCCTGGACACGGCTCGTTTTGTTAGGAATTTCCTCTCTCTGGAGGCCTGACCGCCAGTAGCTTGGACCCTGTTCCCGATACCGGTGGGCTACATTTTTTTTATTTTTAAATCTTTTTTAGAAATATTTAAAAATGTAAAAAATATGTGTAATAATAGATAAAGGGAATAATATTAATAATTACTAATACTATGCACACAAATGTTTTAGGTCGTTTTAATTAAATTAAAAGTATTTGTATCAGCATTACATCTATTCCTTACAAACTACTCAGTCTGCTTGAGTCGATTTAGGTTATTTAATATTAAATGTGCTGTTCATCAAAAGCTGTTTTTCTGAAATATCTCAAGTGTTTTGAGTCGTTTCTGATAGATTTACAGTAGTTCCAACATTTTTAATGTATCTACGTATGTGATATCACGTACAAAATGTTAGGAGTCTCCACTAATTTTTTAACTCTGTTCCTACATATATTCAGCCTATTCCGATCACTGATTATTATGATTCACGACTTTGCTCGGGTCAGTCAGTATTAGAATATTATATTGTACCTATGATGTCACGTCACAGGAGTACCCTCAGGTCAAATAAAAAAGTACAGATGGAACTTTGCAAACAAAATGTTTTATAAAAAACATCTGTGTGTGCGTTTCGATTGACGCTGCGCGCGGCAAGGGGTAATTTCTTAGTAGTTTTGTAACATCTTAATAGCCACAGCTCTTTTAGCCTTTTTCTTGAGAGCATCATATTCATTCTTCTTTTCAGTCTTCAAACTTGCACTCTCATTTCCAACACTCTGCCATTCTTTGAACTTCTTATTTTTTCCATCAACACATTCTGTATCTCTGTCGACCACCACCATGTATCTCTGTCTATCGTGCCCCTTTCTTTTGTCTCTTCCAAAATATTTTTTGCTGCACTCCTAATACACCCAGCCATTTCATTCCAACATCCATTTACACTTCGGTCATTCATATCACTCATTTTATCCACCACTCGTTCTGTTAATTTCTTCGCACAATCAGACTCCTCTAGCATATGAGCTGTCAGATATAAAAAGTATTCTACATCTTATACCAAACGACGCAAAATTAGATTTCTACAAAACCTTGACAAGTGCAAACATAGAAGACGATATCGATGGCTTTACTGGGCCTATCGATTTTGAGGTAGAAGGCGATGAAAATAATACTGATGGGTTCTTGCTTCCATTGTTCTGTAATACTTGTATTGAAAATTATTCAATAACTAATAAATGGCATTAAAAAGTATATTTTATAAGGAATTACTTTTATTTTTAGAAATATCACAGCAATGAAATCTTACGTCCATTTTGCAAGAAGGAACTAAGCAACAAAATATGTTTTTGCTAGAAAGAACCAACCGGGTTTTTAACGATTTACTGTATACTATAACTTCATAAAATGTATAAATCTGATATTCCTAGATAGCCTACAGTATCCCACATAAGTTCAACAAGTATTCATTCATTAATATACTAAGTATGCATTTTGCACACTCTGTTTACAAAAGTTTCATTTTCTCGAAAGTAACCTGCTGTGGGCCAACCCACAGCAGGTTACTTTCGAGAAAATGAAACTTTACTTACTTTACTTATCTCTTCTTGTTAGTTTATTATTCCGTGTCGCGCGCTTGTCACTTCCATGGCGTATTTATTCAGTGGCAATTACTACAATACTAAAAAAATGTATGTTCCATACAAAAATGCCAATTTTTTAAAGGGTGCAAATTTAAAGGAGACCAAATTAATATGATTGTGATGATTTTCAAAACAATCAAAATTTCCCCCGAAGTACAGCGGCAGACATGCGTGAAAAACTAATTTCCATATGTCACACTAAGGTGCAAAATCAATAATGAATTTAGGTCAAAATGTCTAACCGTTTCCTCAGTTTACAAAACTACACAATTTTCCCCACAGCCGCAATGACCAAAAAACACTTTTATTTTTTTTTATTTTTTTTCTGTCTCTGCGTTGGTCTGATTAAAATAAATAAAATGTAATAATGTAGACTGAGGTGTAATAAAGCGTATAAAAAATTACGCTGAGTACATCTGTGTTCTCTGGTTAGTTATGACTAATTAATAGTTTTCACCCCCTTCCGTAGGGGTGGTAAAAGCAATTTGTTTTTTATACTCGATCTTTAACTCATACAAATCCATCACAAACGTTTTTGCCTCTCCGGAGAATTTAATCCAATCTTTATTAAAAAATGGCCTAATTTGACTACACTATCAAATGTCCGTCGAGGAGTTAGCAGTTAGCAGTGCTTGTGCATATAGTTACACAGAAGAAGAAAACGAAAAACAAATTGAATACCTATTTAGGAGTTGGATCATGTGTTTCTTGGCGTTCCAATAAATTGAAAAAACAAGATGGTGGCTTCAATTGCGACTATTTGCGATTGTGGCTGTGGCCAAGAACCGTGCAGCACCATAGCTAAAAAAACATGTAAACCTTCATGTGGTTTGTGGCTTAAAAACACCTACCAAACAGCTAGTACCGTTTAATACCTTCTTAACAATAGAATCTCAAATATTTCACAAAGTTTAAGAGGTACAAATATATCAAGATTTTTGTTGACTAAAAATATTATCAACAAATTGCTGAACGGTCAAAGTTCAGTGGAAATCTGTTTGGCTTATTATCTTTAAAACACTTGAGCCGACCATGACGGTCATCGGCGTCGGTCACAACTTATGTTTCGAGAGAAGTTTTTAAGTACATGACATAACAACAAAATTAACAATACAGTATTTGTGACAATTGAGTTTAGACGAAGATGATAATAATTTGGCATTTATTTTTGGAAAATTATCTTTGATGCAATTTATGACATGAAGAAGAACGGTCGCGGTTCTGTGCAATTTCTTTCCAATTCTCAAGAAAGACATCCAGTTCGTTCCGCGGTTCCGCCTTCTCCTTCGTGGCCTAGCTGCCACGCATCTCCCCGTTGCACTGTTTCAGGGCACCAATCCTGAGCCTTAGGGCTCGTATACGGAAGCGCGGGGCGTCGCAACAAACGCTGCATTTTAAAGTAACGAGCGAAAAAACGCTCTGTAGAATCGACGTTTGAAATCGTTAACTTTTTCATACATCGCCATGTGCCGCGCGACGCCCCGTTGTACGTAAACATGCACTTACGGGGCCACAGCTTGTTCGGTAAGCGACAGACAGCCACGACTGCGATTTGCGTCGGAACGTAATACCTGGATTATAAGGTCTTTACTCCAAACTACCAACCCAGGTCACAGAATATGAACTGATTTGTTTTATTTCAAATTAAAGTTATTTTTGTCTACACAAGAAGAACTAATCTGTCCGACGAGGAGTGCAAAGGCAATCGAGCTCGTTTCGCTCGCTTTTGCATCCTACAAGGGCGAAGGGCCCCATTATTTGCCAGTGCCCAAGGCCTACAATTGGTTAAAGATGGCCCCGTGAAGAATAATGTAAATGGGATTCTGAGCTCAACTAGAGCACACAATCTAGGAGAAGATGAAACTATAACTTACAAGTCAGAATATATTCTGAAATCAAGTTATTGTAGTTGCATTGTAATTAAGTAGTGAAACATTAAAAATAATAGCTAAAGTCATGCACATAAAATAATTAAAATGCTGAAATGTTCAGCTTTTTAATGTTTCAGAAGATTATTCGTTAAAATAGTCCTTACACTCCATTAACATGTAGTTACGAGTAATATCTAACAAGTTTTTATAAAAAAAACAGCTTCAAAACTTTGAGTAATGTTAAATAAATATTAAAAATTAATTGAAAAAAGGATAAAATAACATAAAACACTTAAACACCCACCTTAAAAAAACCCAAGAATGTCCGTCGGGGGCTGCCAGTTTTGCAATGTTCAGCTCCCGACGGACATTCTTGGGTTTTTTTAAGGTGGGTGTTTAAGTGTTTTATGTTATTTTTTATCCTTTTTTCAATTAATTTTTAACAGTCGTGGGTTTTTTAAATTTTTTTAATTTTGCTTTTATTTTAAACTTTTTTTAAACTTTTTACTTTTATTTTTTTATCTAAGAGCATGCACCAATCAAACCTAAACCCATAACTGGAAACTGAATCAAAATCGGACTTGTAGTTTTGGAGAAAAATGGCAACTTTGATTTGCACAAAATATTTTTGCTGCAGCGCCCCCTGTTGAGTTGTCACCGTAACACCTATCTAAGAACATGCACCAATCAAACCCGAACCCATAACTGAAAACTGAATTAAAATCGGACTTGTAGTTTTGGAGAAAAATGGCAACTTTGATTTGGACAAAAAATGTGTGCTGCAGCACCCCCTAGTGAGTTGTGACCGTAACACCTATCTAAGAACATGCACCAATCAAACCCGAACCCATAACTGAAAACTGCATCAAAATCGGACTAGTCGTTTTGGAGAAAAATAGCAACATGTATTTGCACAAACACAAACAAACAAACAAACACACAAACAACCTCTCACCCCAAACGCATATACCGTCTCCGTTCCGTCGTGGGTAAAAATGATTATAATATACTTCTGATGCTGACCGTACCATCGATTTGGGGTACCTACTGTCGATGTAGCGCACCATCGATTTGGTGTATTGTCGATGTAGCGTACCATCGATTTAGGGTACTGTCGATTCATTAACCCGTCGATGGATCGTTTTCGATACAGCGACCATCGATGTAGTGACTGGCTATGTTATGAACCAGACCCGTTTTAATACAAATTCGACTGTACAATGCGTTTTGATTTCCTAAATGTTACCTTAGTTTTAGTGATGGAAGGATGGTGATCCAAGGCGCGCGGTAGAATATTGGTGTGCCATATTTTGTAAATCAAATTGGATTTTATTTCCTCGCATTAGGTGTGTAAAAAAAAAGTAGAGTACGCTCCTCGGTGATAAAGGTGTTATCGTCTATGGCTAGCTGAAATCCCTTACTTCTTTCAGGATTCTAGTTTAAACTCCCACACTTCTGTCGGCGCCCTACAATCACTCACTGTATTCGGGATTTAAAGTAGCGCCCACGACATAAGACACTGCTTTACTCCTTGGTGCATAATCTACTATTAATTATTAGCTTGACGATTCAGGAGCTGTGAATATAACGTTCGCAGCAGTGGGCAGGGAACATTGCTCGCAGAACGGATGGCCGATGGGGACGGAAAGTTCTGTTTCAGGAGTGGCGACCGCGAACCGGAAGACGTTGCGTTGGCAGGCCTCCCACTAGGTGGACCGATGACCTGGTGAAGGTTGCGGGGACCCTCTGGATGCGAGTCGCACGGGACCGGTCAATGTGGCGCACCCGCCATGGGGGAGGCCTATATCCAAAAGTGGACGTCTTTTGGCTGAAATGATGATGACTGATGAATATTACGTTCGCGGCTGATTATAGCACAGGTAGATGTAACCTTTCAGATAGAATTGGACCTGATAATGTTACCTTCATCGTATTATTATCAGGGTGATGAATAAGTACACCTTTTCTTTGGAGTTTGGGAAATCATTAAATGACTCCTCCCGCTCTGGGCGGAGCGGAAGGGAGTGTCAGACTTCTATTCTACTTCTTCTTCTTTTCGAATCGATTTTACTTCCATCTTATACGGTTTGGGCCCAGTAGGTAGCCACGTTTATTGCAGCGGCAGAGGCGCTGTTCAGGTCGCCAAGGGTGCATGTATACGGACATCTGGGACACTCCAGCAGGTGGGGCATTGTTTGATCCGCAGCGCCGCACTCGCACTCTGTGTTGGAGGATCCAATAATAACCCACTTTGTTTGCCAGATTATGTTTGCAGCGGCCCACTTGGGTGCGCAATCGATTTATGGCTTTCCAAACAGGCCACCGAAGTTCACCACCGGGTGCCAAGTGTTCTTGGGGCTTCAAGAAATCGTAAGATGCTTTAGGTGGCTTGTCTTGAATTGTCTGAGTGGACCGTGGGAAGCTTTTACGGCTCTTTAGTCTGCTCTGGGTAGTTGTGTGACCGTAGAGGGGATGTCGGGAATCGGATTCTTGAGTCTTTTTTCCAGCGCGTACGCGACATCCTGTTCTACTGACTAAAAACCACCCATGTTCCTTCTTAGCCCTTAGTGTCAAGGTCGCGGTTTCTCTTTCGAACAGCCCCGACAGGATGCTCAGGTTTATTTTTAATACCATAGGCACAGATAATATAACCATAGGTAAAGGTAATACTTCTACTACCCAATGGGTACCAACCTAAGTGCGTGTTCACGTACGCGCGACGCGACGCGCGACGCGATGGGCGATTAAATTCAAACATATGGCGGTGTATGAGTGCGTTCACGGAGAAGCGATTTTATACGCGATTATTTGAATTTGAGGCGGTGCCCGCGGCGGCGCCCGCGGCGATTATCGCGGCGATTATCGCGGCGGCGCCCGCGGCGATTATCGCGGCGACGCACGCAGCGGCAATTCTCGATGAAAAAGTTCCGTCGCGGATTATGAAAATGAGTTCAAAATGAAAATCCAAGATGGCGCCGAAAAAAAATTTAGTTTTTCCATCATGGGTGTCGTAAGTCGTTTAAATGGTTTTCGGGGTCGCTGATTACAAAAATGAGGTCAAAATGAAGACCAAGATGGCGGCCAGGAAAATTTTTGGTTTTACCGTCATGGGTGTCGTTTTCATGGTTTTTGGGGTCGCTGATTACGAAAATGAGTTCAAAATGAAAATCCAAGATGGCGCCGAAAAAAAATTTAGTTTTTCCATCATGGGTGTCGTAAGTCGTTTAAATGGTTTTCGGGGTCGCTGATTACAAAAATGAGGTCAAAATGAAGACCAAGATGGCGGCCAGGAAAATTTTTGGTTTTTCCGTCATGGGTGTGGTTTTCATGGTTTTTGGGGTCGCTGATTACGAAAATGAGCACAAAATTAAAATCCAAGATGGCGGCCAAGGAAATTTTTGGTTTTTCCGTCATGGGTGTGGTTTTCATGGTTTTTGGGGTCGCTGATTACGAAAATGTGGTCAAAAGGAAAATCCAAGATAGCGGCCAGGATTTTTTTTGGTTTTTCCGTCATGGGTGTGGTTTTCATGGTTTTCGGGGTCGCTGAATACGAAAATGAGCACAAAATTAAAATCCAAGATGGCGGCCAAGGAAATTTTTGGTTTTTCCGTCATGGGTGTGGTTTT
The DNA here is from genome assembly GCA_949775195.1 of Diarsia dahlii. NCBI lineage: Eukaryota > Metazoa > Arthropoda > Insecta > Lepidoptera > Noctuidae > Diarsia > Diarsia dahlii. Next base: position 17,711,178 of record OX459190.1, read on the forward strand.
CATGGTTTTTGGGGTCGCTGATTACGAAAATGTGGTCAAAAGGAAAATCCAAGATAGCGGCCAGGATTTTTTTTGGTTTTTCCGTCATGGGTGTGGTTTTCATGGTTTTCGGGGTCGCTGAATACGAAAATGAGGTCAAAATGAACATCCAAGATGGCGGCCAGGAAATTTTTGGTTTTTCCGTCATGGGTGTGGTTTTCATGGTTTTTGGGGTCGCTGATTACGAAAATGAGGTCAAAAGGAAAATCCAAGATGGCGGCCAGGTTTTTTTTTGGTTTTTCCGTCATGGGTGTGGTTTTCATGGTTTTTGGGGTCGCTGATTACGAAAATGAGGTCAAAAGGAAAATCCAAGATGGCGGCCAGGATTTTTTTTGGTTTTTCCGTCATGGGTGTGGTTTTCATGGTTTTTGGGGTCGCTGAATACAAAAATGAGGTCAAAATGAACATCCAAGATGGCGGCCAGGAAATTTTTGGTTTTTCCGTCATGGGTGTGGTTTTCATGGTTTTTGGGGTCGCTGATTACGAAAATGAGCACAAAATTAAAATCCAAGATGGCGGCCAAGGAAATTTTTGGTTTTTCCGTCATGGGTGTCGTTTTCATGGTTTTTGGGGTCGCTGATTACGAAAATGAGGCCAAAATGAAAATCCAAGATGGCGGCCATAGAAATTTTTGGTTTTTCCGTCTTGGGTGTGGTTTTCATGGTTTTTGGGGTCGCTGATTACGAAAATGTGGTCAAAAGGAAAATCCAAGATGGCGGCCAGGATTTTTTTTGGTTTTTCCGTCATGGGTGTGGTTTTCATGGTTTTTGGGGTCGCTGAATACGAAAATGAGGTCAAAATGAACATCCAAGATGGCGGCCAGGAAATTTTTGGTTTTTCCGTCATGGGTGTGGTTTTCATGGTTTTTGGGGTCGCTGATTACGAAAATGAGGTCAAAAGGAAAATCCAAGATGGCGGCCAGGTTTTTTTTTGGTTTTTCCGTCATGGGTGTGGTTTTCATGGTTTTTGGGGTCGCTGATTACGAAAATGAGGTCAAAAGGAAAATCCAAGATGGCGGCCAGGATTTTTTTTGGTTTTTCCGTCATGGGTGTGGTTTTCATGGTTTTTGGGGTCGCTGAATACAAAAATGAGGTCAAAATGAACATCCAAGATGGCGGCCAGGAAATTTTTGGTTTTTCCGTCATGGGTGTGGTTTTCATGGTTTTTGGGGTCGCTGATTACGAAAATGAGCACAAAATTAAAATCCAAGATGGCGGCCAAGGAAATTTTTGGTTTTTCCGTCATGGGTGTCGTTTTCATGGTTTTTGGGGTCGCTGATTACGAAAATGAGGCCAAAATGAAAATCCAAGATGGCGGCCATAGAAATTTTTGGTTTTTCCGTCTTGGGTGTGGTTTTCATGGTTTTTGGGGTCGCTGATTACGAAAATGTGGTCAAAAGGAAAATCCAAGATGGCGGCCAGGATTTTTTTTGGTTTTTCCGTCATGGGTGTGGTTTTCATGGTTTTTGGGGTCGCTGAATACGAAAATGAGGTGAAAATGAACATCCAAGATGGCGACCAGGAAATTTTTGGTTTTTCCGTCATGGGTGTGGTTTTCATGGTTTTTGGGGTCGCTGATTACGAAAATGAGCTCAAAATTAAAATCCAAGATGGCGTCTAGGAAAATTTTAGGTTGTTCCGTCATGGGTGTCGTTTTAATGGTTTTTGGGGTCGCTGATTACGAAAATGAGGTCAAGATGAAAATCAAAGATGGCGCCGACGAAAATTTTTGGTTTTTCCGTCATGGGTGTCGTTTTCATGGTCTCAAAATGAAAATCCAAAATGGCGTTCAGAAAAATTTTTGGTTGGGGTCGCTGATTACGAAAACGAGCTCAAAATTAAAATCCAAGATGGCGGCTAGGAAAATTTTAGGTTTTTCCGTCATGGGTGTCGTTTTCATGGTTTTTGGGGTCGCTGATTACGAAAATGAGGTCAAAATGAAAATCCAAGATGGCGGGCAGGAAAATTTTAGTTTTTCCGTCATGGCTGCCATCTTGGATTTTCATTTTGACTGCATTTTCGTAATCAGCGACCCCGAAAACCATATAAACGACACCCATGATGGAAAAACTAAAAATTTTTTTCTGCGCCATCTTGGATTTTCATTTTGAGCTTATTTTGGTAATCAGCGACCCCAAAAACCATGAAAACGACACCCATGACGGAAAAACCAAAAATTTCCATGGCCGCCATCTTGGATTTTCATATTGACCTCATTTTCGTAATCAGCGACCCCAAAAACCATGAAAACCACACCCATGACGGAAAAACCAAAAATTTCCATGGCCGCCATCTTGGATTTTCATTTTGACCTCATTTTCGCAATCAGCGACCCCAAAAACCATGAAAACGACACCCATGACGGAAAAACCAAAAATTTCCTTGGCCGCCATCTTGGATTTTAATTTTGAGTTCATTTTCGTAATCAGCGACCCCAAAAACCATGAAAACCACACCCATGACAGAAAAACCAAAAAAAATCCTGGCCGCCATCTTGGATTTACATTTTGAGCTCATTTTCGTAATCAGCGACCCCAAAAACCATGAAAACCACACCCATGACGGAAAAACCAAAAATTTCTATGGCCGCCATCTTGGATTTTCATTTTGACCTCATTTTCGTAATCAGCGACCCCAAAAACCATGAAAACCACACCCATGACGGAAAAACCAAAAATTTCCATGGCCGCCATCTTGGATTTTCATTTTGACCTCATTTTCGCAATCAGCGACCCCAAAAACCATGAAAACGACACCCATGACGGAAAAACCTAAAATTTCCTTGGCCGCCATCTTGGATTTTAATTTTGAGCTCATTTTCGTAATCAGCGACCCCAAAAACCATGAAAACCACACCCATGACAGAAAAACCAAAAAAAATCCTGGCCGCCATCTTGGATTTACATTTTGAGCTCATTTTCGTAATCAGCGACCCCAAAAACCATGAAAACCACACCCATGACGGAAAAACCAAAAATTTCCATGACCGCCATCTTGGATTTTCATTTTGACCTCATTTTCGTAATCAGCGACCCCTAAAACCATGAAAACGACACCCATGACGGAAAAACCTAAAATTTTCCTGGCCGCCATCTTGGATTTTAATTTTGAGCTCATTTTCGCAATCAGCGACCCCTAAAACCATGAAAACGACACCCATGACGGAAAAACCAAAAATTTCCTGGCCGCCATCTTGGATGTTCATTTTCACCTCATTTTCGTATTCAGCGACCCCAAAAACCATGAAAACCACACCCATGACGGAAAAACCAAAAAAAATCCTGGCCGCCATCTTGGATTTTCCTTTTGACCTCATTTTCGTAATCAGCGACCCCAAAAACCATGAAAACCACACCCATGACGGAAAAACCAAAAAAAAACCTGGCCGCCATCTTGGATTTTCCTTTTGACCTCATTTTCGTAATCAGCGACCCCAAAAACCATGAAAACCACACCCATGACGGAAAAACCAAAAATTTCCTGGCCGCCATCTTGGATGTTCATTTTGACCTCATTTTCGTATTCAGCGACCCCAAAAACCATGAAAACCACACCCATGACGGAAAAACCAAAAAAAATCCTGGCCGCCATCTTGGATTTTCCTTTTGACCACATTTTCGTAATCAGCGACCCCAAAAACCATGAAAACCACACCCATGACGGAAAAACCAAAAATTTCCTGGCCGCCATCTTGGATGTTCATTTTGACCTCATTTTCGTATTCAGCGACCCCAAAAACCATGAAAACCACACCCATGACGGAAAAACCAAAAATTTCCATGGCCGCCATCTTGGATTTTCCTTTTGACCTCATTTTCGTAATCAGCGACCCCAAAAACCATGAAAACCACACCCATGACGGAAAAACCAAAAAAAATCCTGGCCGCCATCTTGGATTTTCCTTTTGACCACATTTTCGTAATCAGCGACCCCAAAAACCATGAAAACCACACCCATGACGGAAAAACCAAAAATTTCCATGGCCGCCATCTTGGATTTTCCTTTTGACCTCATTTTCGTAATCAGCGACCCCAAAAACCATGAAAACCACACCCATGACAGAAAAACCAAAAAAAATCCTGGCCGCCATCTTGGATTTACATTTTGAGCTCATTTTCGTAATCAGCGACCCCAAAAACCATGAAAACCACACCCATGACGGAAAAACCAAAAATTTCCATGGCCGCCATCTTGGATTTTCATTTTGACCTCATTTTCGTAATCAGCGACCCCTAAGACCATGAAAACGACACCCATGACGGAAAAACCTAAAATTTTCCTGGCCGCCATCTTGGATTTTAATTTTGAGCTCATTTTCGCAATCAGCGACCCCAAAAACCATGAAAACGACACCCATGACGGAACAACCAAAAATTTCCTGGCCGCCATCTTGGATATTTATTTTGACCTCATTTTCGTAATCAGCGACCCCAAAAACCATGAAAACCACACCCATGATGATAAAACCAAAAAATTTCGTCGGCGCCATCTTGGATTTTCATTCTCATTTTTGTAATCAAAGACCCCAAAAACACTACTTTATCAGCAATACCTAAAACTAGTCGGTTTGATTGAGAACGCCGCGTGCTTTGCTACCCGCTTGAAAAGTCGCCGCGATAATCGCGGCGGCGGTCGCCGCGGGCGCCGCCGCGGGCACCGCCCCGCGTCTGCATGAACAGCGTAGTACATTGCCATACGTTTGTGTTTGCGCGTGCGATGATATCTGCCGCTGCACGCATCGCGTGTCCGTGAACACAAAAATCGCACGACGCGCCGCTCGTCGCGTCGCAGGTCGCGCCGCGCGTCGCGTCGCGCGTACGTGAACACGCACTAAGGGCTTTATCACACTAGCGAGTTGCGAGCGAGTGGAAAGCGGGGCGAGTGCGCAGCAAGCTCGCCGCGAGTTACAATGCACGTTTTGTACATTCAGTGCCAGAATGGTCATTATAAATAAATTGTCTATAAAATGGTGTCGACAGCGCCGTTCGCCGCGATCTCGCTGCGCACCCGCGCGGCGTTCGTCGCGGTGTGTTCGCCGCGCACACGTTGCGAGCTCGCGGCAAGTTCGCTGCGTACTCGCTCCGCTTTCCACTCGCTCGCAACTGGCAAGTGTGATAAAGCCCTTAGGTTGGTACCCTCCACCTGTTAAGCAGGTGATGTATATTGGGTAGTTGGTAACACGGCGAATGTAGCTGAAGCCCATAGGTGCTGCGTGCGTGAATAATCATTTTCGAATGTATAATAAGCGGAAAACTTGTTTGTAAATTGTTTTTCTCGTGTTTGATTACCGATGCACATGCAGCACTAGTGCAATCAACGCATTTTTTTATTGATTTCTAGATATTGCTCAATTCCGTGAAATACTTGTTTACTTCGGATACCAAATCGTATATTAAATAAAGTAGGTAGATAAAAAGTAAGTACCTACACTACCTATATACATACGTCAATGAGGGTTGCCTTTTAGTTTCGTTCAGTAAGTATATGCCTGATTGTTGAATAATTTATAAAAAAAAACTGGCCAAATGCAAACCGGACTCGCACATATAGGGTTCCGTACCAAAACGAAAAATTACGTTTGTATGTAGGTATGGGTAAATATTTGAATACTGTACGTGTAATACATAATTTGTGAAAATTTCAACTGTCTAGCTATCGTGGTTCATGAGATACAGCCTGGTGACAGATAGACGGACGGACGGACGGATGGACAGCGAAGTCTTAGTAAATAGGGTCCCGTTTTTACCCATTGGGTACGGAACCCTAAAAAGATATCAAAGCATTACGTCTGTAATCCCCAAAGGAGGAAGGCAGGGTGAAAGTTTCCTTAAAATAATCCACACTTCGCCAGTTTTGTCCAATTTGTCCAATATAATAAACGACGCTTGGCTCTGTGGTTCCTAATGAGAATTATTAATGTTAAAAGTAATAAAATTGACCGACCAGGGAATCGTACACAGTACCCATCACACGCACCGTAGTTCGCTTGCGGCCACTAGACCAATGAGGCCGGCCGGAGCAACAGCAACAAGGAAAACAAAATGTCTAGTAGGTATTTTACAAAATACCAAAAACAAATCCACATTACAGTAGGTGGCCAAATTATTAGGGACAGTTCTTGATTTTATGTAGTTTATTATGTATATTTGAAAAAATATGTTGAATTTAAAGGGATAGCCACTGTTACTATTATTGTTTTTGCCAAGTGGCAACACAGTGAATCCGTGCGTCATTTGTCAATTTTGGAAGGTTTCTTTCTAATTCGGTCATTGTCTGTTAAAAAGCGCGGTTCGCAGTACATATTTTTGAATTTTCAAGAAACTGTTTTTTCATTTGATTTAACCGACTTTTTTTGTCTAAAATAATCAAAAGGTAAGTAATGTCCCGTAGTAAAATAGTTTTGCTATGTTTTGTCTATGAATTTACATTTTATTAATAGTTAGACGCAATATCCTCAAATTTTCTTTTTTTAGGATAGACAAGGCTTTGGACACCTCTCCAAGAAAATGTAGAGAGATACTAACATTGTTACTGCACTCCACTCATTCCCAGAGAGTCATAGCTGCTATGGCTGAGGTTTCAAAATCTGTCATATTTCGAATAAAAATTAGAATTGACAATAAAAAGCCTCTTGAGGGTATTCGGGTTGGCAAATGTGGCAGAAAAAGGATCACCACACTTCGTACCGATCGAAGAGTTAGGAGCATCTGCCTCGAAACTCATAAAAAGAGTGTTGCTCATTTGACCACGATGATGAACGACGAGGGTGTAAGGATTTCGGAAAGAACAATGCGTAGGTGGTTGGTCGAATAGAACTTGATGGGACGGCGGCCTTCAAAAAAACCACGCCTAACCGACAGTATGAAAAAGAAACGACTCCAATGGGCCAGACAACATCGAAATATGACTGTCGCAGGTTGAAGTTGAGGAAAAATAACTTTTTTGAATAATGCAAATTAGTCAATAACTTTTCTACTATTTTCTACTATTCATTCTGTTAATTTACAGGTATGCCTTTCTGACGAATCAACTTTTCAAATTTTGGTCGACAAAATTTCTTTTGTAAGACGAGGCCCTGGTCAACGATTCCACGGTATTGCATCGTAGAAAGGGTTAAACATCCGGTTAGTGTTACGGTTTGGTCTGTCATCTCAGCCAAAGGCATGGGGCGCCTATACACCGTAAGAGGAACGATGAAACAAGACCAATACAAGCGAGTATTAGAAACCCAGGTATTGCCGCAGGTCAATGAATGGTTCCCGATGATGTCGAATACATTTTTATGCATGACTCAGTACGCTGCCACAAAGCCAGAAGCGTTACTGCATTTTTGGCTGAAAGAATGACACTGTTTTGCCTTGGCCAGAGAATTCAACTGACATGAATCCCATTGAGAAAATGTGGGAACTCACCAAAGGGGCCATTGCCAAAGAAGTGCTACCACCGATAGGCAATTTATAGAAACCCTCACCAGAGAATGGCATCATAATGCCCAAATAAAGGAAAATGCAAAACATTCTATTTAGAGCATGCCCCGACACTTAGAAACTCTTATTTCAGCAAAGGGTGATACCGGGTGGTATCACCCTTTGCTGAAATAAGAGCTTTACCAAATATATATTTTTTTTTACCTGATTAATAATGAACAGTTTTGTATACATTTTGGATTTTTTGTGATCCCAATAGAACATAGATACTAATAAAAAATATATGAGACCTACAACCAATTATTTATTACACAAATCAACTTAAACTCGAAAATTCAAAAATCTTATTACTGTCCCTATTAATTTGGCCACCGATGGTAACTTAAAAAATGCCTTTTTCAAAGTAAGTAAGTACTTATTTTATTCGTCCTGTAAACATCTGTTGTAGGGCAATATTTATCTGCAAGTGGCGCCACAGCAGTGTGACAGCAGTGACGATGACGCCGGCTTATCAACGCCGCCATTGAAAAACATCGTTTACGCAAGCAGTATTTTATCAATGAAAGCAAGTTTTTTCTTATCGTACACGGCTGTACTTGTACGAGGTGAGTACTTGAGAACTCAACATTTTGACTTCCCTTCGGGTTATAAACAACTTTTCAAGTGGTTGGTATTGGTACTATGCTAGAATTACCCAGTTACCCCGTAGCACAGTATAAACTCGGAGATACTAGTTTAACGCCCGAATACTGGAACGCCACTCAAATCTCACAATCACCTAAAAGCTACTTAAATTTAAGCATCCCTCAAATTTAAATGGTATACACAAACGCCACTCAAGCAATTTTAAACCGTGATTAGCCAAGCAGTCCTCAAATGTTTACATCATGGCAACATCCTGCTAAAAAATTGATCTCAGCACGTTCTCAGTTACAAAATAATTTAGTTTACGTCTCGTATTCGTTTTACGCAGTCTTCATTGAACAATTATTTTCTATAATTATTTAATCAGTTGAAATAAAACAGGGTAATATACATTTGGTTTGAATTACGATTGAAATTATGTATTTATATACATAAAAAACGGATGGATATCGAAAGAAGACGTCATAAGAAAAGAAAATTTCTTGACATAATTGTCGAGATTGGAACGTCACACTTGACATTTTACGCGCGATTTTACGAAGTATAAGTAAAGTTATTACTTATTATTTGATTCACGATGGAGAAGATGAAGAAACGTGGATGCAATTATACACCTGCTGAGAAATATATGCTCTTGGAACTAATAAAAAAGTAAGTACATAAATAAACAATGAAATACTGTACTTTACACTCGTTTAGCCGCAAGAGCCTGGTGCATGTAATATTTTGTTAGTATCCATGCCTCTAACATTCTCGTACATAGTCAGGAGCTGAGGGCAACTGTTGCCTGTATCTGTTGCAAGCACTTACTTATCCATTGAAACTTGTGACCACTTAGGTACCATCTGAAACACGTAGCTACGCCACAGTACAATTACTTTTAGATTCCTACAGGTATAAATACTGCCAGATAATGCACATGATGATGAATGTGTTACATTCATCATTTCACAGATCCTAAGTGTAATTTCTAACTGTTTTATATTGTAAATAATATGTTAAATATTTCAGATATCAAAAAATCATATAAGAAAATAAAGAGACAAACGGCAATATAATTTTGAAGAAGCGAGCTGCTTGGGATACAGTGTGCCAACAGTATAATGCTGTTGCTGTGAGCGGCATCAGGACATGGCAGCAACTCGGACACCTCTATGAAAACCTCAAACTTATGTCTAAAAAAAACATTGCGGAAGCAAATGTAGACTTGATTTTTCTTCTATTTTATCATAATATTTCTTTATTTACTTATTTAAATAAATAAATACAGAGTCCAAATATAAAACAGTTTCTTTCGAGATGTGGAACCGTGAAACAAACTCCCTCTCGTTGTACTTTTCAAAAGCGTTCAACATTTCTTCATTTCTGCGGCTCCCAGTTGGCCTTTCGTGATTCGAAAGTAAAGACAAGGACGATAAAGACATTTTTATCACTTTTTTATTTAGTTTTAATAGGTTTAAGTTGATTTGAGGGACCTCACGACCACTCTCAGATATAGGGGCTGCTCAAATCAGTTTGACAGTTGATTTGACAGATAAATAACGTTGAGTAGCGTTCCTGTATACGATTTTTAAACTGAGTGGTGTTTGAGCACCACTTAATTTAAGAAGCACTTATATTTAACAGATACTCAAAAAAGACGTTTGTGTATACGAAATTAAAGTTTAGGAGCTGCTCAAACGTTTAAGCAGCCCTTAAATATTTGAGTGTCGTTCCAGTATTCGGCCGTTAGTAGTGTAAGTCTCGACTTATTAATTGTATGGTATTGGTAACTAAGTAAGGTACAGCAGAAGTTTAGCCTCTGCTGCTAGTCTCTAAGTTACTGGTAGTTTTTACCCGACTACGGCAAAGCCAAAGGAGGGTTATGATTTTGACTGGCTATGTATGTATGTATGTTTGTATGTATGTATATGTATGTGTGTATCTACATCTGTTCCCTCATAGCTTCTAATCTACATATCGGAACTCGACATATTATGAGGTATTGTTAGAACCGTCTTCATTTTCCGCTGAACATAGGCTACGTGACGTGTCACAAAAAGTGATTTGGCGCCCTCTAGCGGTCAAAAAGTAAGGCTTAAAAAATAAAAATGGAGATAAACACGCCGTGTTTGGTATCATTTAAAAGGGCCTCACTTGTACATGTTCAAAATATTGCTCAAATTTAAAATCACGCCCTCTAGCGGACAAAAAGTCAAAAGTCAAAAAAAATATTTAACACCAAAATTGTTTAAATTAGCGGAGCGGACAAAGTAATATTATTATAAAAATACTGACTGTACAGTGCGATCAAATTATCTTGGCAGGTCTGAACATACTTAAGCTTTGCGAAATTTTACGCATGTAAACTTGTGAATAAAACTGTTATTGCCAGATAAACCAATACTTAAACGATCAGAAAATATCTAAGTAATTTAAACAGTGAGAAATACAAATAAAATAAATATCATAACACTTTTATACATTCGTTGTAACAAAATGACCTGCACGAAGTTCGGACCTGCCAAGATAATTTGATCGTACTGTACCTATTCTGAGTTTTTTGATTCAGGTAGCGTGCCGCACGATTTCATTCCCTACGTGTGCAAAAAACAGTTTTGGTCCATTCGATGTATAATTTCTTTGCATAAATAAATAACAAAATGGCTACGTTTATTCCAACTATTTCCAACTAGGCCTATATGATAATTGAGCTCCGTAACGACCGTAACCTACTGATTTATTTCCAAGGTTTCAAAACGTCTTGTCATACATTAATCGGTTCTTCATAGCTGACCTGACTGAATATCGACAACAATGACCCCCTATGGACAAATCGAATCGTGATGTGAAGATTTTGTCTCATAGGTACAGATTACATGCGTGGCTACGATTTTTAAAATAAAATAAATTGGCAGTACTGTGAGTATGTAGTTAGGCAAGCTAGGCTTAGTACAAATCCAACCCCTTTCACCAAAATCGGTCACGCAGTTGAGGAGTAGAAGAATTACGAAGACACGGACACTAGATTTTTTATGAAAGATTGATTCAGTAGACTGAAATATTGCAGCGACAATTATTTAAACACTATAAAAATAACATCACACGTGGGGCGCCTATACAATAATTTCTGAGTAGTGCGTTTTTATTGGACATAATTGGCAAATAAGTTTTCCAGGCATGGCCGACGCATGATGTAATGCGTTGCTAGTAATGTGACTCGAGTGTTCGATGCGCAGTTGACCCCAATCGCCCCCAATCGAAGGACTAAATTGTTTGTCCAATCAAGTGATATTATTATCTTTATAAAAAATAGTATGCCATTGTTGTCATTTGAACGTTAGGTACCTACTTCTGCCTGCTGAAGCTTGCTATATGAATTTGGGTGGCAATTCAAACTAGGACCTCTGCTTCATAATCAGTAATGAGACGACCGTTTTCAATATTACAGTTACAGTCAGAAAACCCTGCAATCTAGTCATTAACAAGACTGGATTTAAAACATTCGAAGGACTGATGCTGATAGTTGGAACAAACAAGTCCATGAATATAGGAAGCCAAAATGCAGGCAGAAAGTCAGCTTTATTGAACAGGTCCCTGCTAGGAATCACAACAAATAATTAAAAAGAAGATTAGCCACACCGACCCCAGATAAATTGGGATGATGATGATTTCCATCTAGTAGTCTGAGCAGCTACTGCATGATGTTACTCAATCAATCATACAATGGCCGTCCTGACTACAGGATTTCAAGACCATAGCCATTCTTCAGAACAAACTGCATACTATCGTATCTCGGAACAAAGACTTCTAGGTCTTCCAGCCAGCAGCAGCGGTAGTCCGGTAGTCACCGGGTTTGTAACCTGGCTGTTTGTAATTAAACTCGCGCATTTTGGCTGCATTATTTCAACATTTTCTTGATTGGACTGTTGCTGTCAATTTGAAAGAGCTATTTTTATCCTGCGATATATCATCATCACTATCACATGCTATCACTACATAGTATATAACCCTCCTTTGGCTTTGCCGTAGTCGGGTAAAAACAAAGTCGCTTCCCGCTGCCGCGCTGTCTCTATGTATGTGTAGATCTTTAAAACTTCGCAACGGATTTTGATGCGGGTTTTTTTAATAGATAGAGTGATTCAAGAGGAAGGTTTCAGTTTCTTTTTTGTACCCGTGTAAAGCCGGGGCGGGTCACTAGTATAAATATAAAAAAGGCCGAAATCCATGTTATTTTAGAGAAATAGGTAGAATACTACATATATTAGAGTCATAGGTAATATTCTTATGTTAACTTTATGTTATTTTAATTTAAATCGCGCTGTAATTTAGTGGCTGTATAAAAAGTTGGAACATGGTTCAATAAAAATGTGAAAACAGACAACAGACAAACAGACCTAGTTTTTTAAAATAATTTGACAGCTGTCAGTTGAAAGCGATTCTCCCTAGGGCTTACAAGTAGTACCCGCTCCGCAGACATGATAATACATACCTAACGAAAAACATGTTTTCATTAACATATCCTTGCCGATGAGTTGCTGCAAAGTATTTCCAAGGATGCTGGCACACGTTGCTAGGGCGACGATCCCCTAGGCTTGTTATTGCTAATTGACCCGCTTGAGGTGACACTGGCCACGACTGGCCGTCTCGCCTTTAGCCAGCTACTTACTTATTGATGCACAATTGCACATGCAAAAATTATTGAGCTTTAGGTAGAGGTACTGCAAAAAGGAGGGTGGGTTAGGTACCACACTTCCGTATTCTGCGCAATGAGTTATGGACTTATGGTAAACTTAGAGGAGCAAATGATCGGATCAGGCTTCTGTCCAACACGTAATAGATTCTAGTATCTATGGCCAAAAAATCTAAAGTTTTTTATTCTCCCCGAGTTTGTTTAACACCCGCGCGCCACTCTGATGGAGCTTCCTCTCTAGAATTTAAAGCGATGTGGTTTTGAGCCGACCGAGACGTTGCGCGTTGGCGAGTTATCCAGATAAAACAGTCACGTAAAAATAAAGTGAGTTTTTTCACCCGCAGCGTATCGGTACAGCCTGCATCGTATTAAAACAGCGAAATAATAAGTTATCATGTTTTTATATTTTCTACTTATTTAAGTTTTATGTGCATGTTCAAAGACTGCGGAACTACAATAAACTTATTCAAGTTGGTGTCATAATATTGTTCCGAGGCAATATTTCGCTTCGGTAATTGTTGTGAAAACTGTTGGTACAACACATTACGAATGAGTTACGGCGATGCATTTGGCTTGAATGAGACTGTGTCTTGCGTCGCGCAGACATGGGATTAACGAGTACTATAATATAGTTAATATAGTTCAGCACAAAGATTCAACGCACAACGTTGAGACAAAATATCGATGCCTTATTTCATCACAATTGCACTAACTACGAAATTGTCATTTTTGAGGAGAGAGCTTTAAAGTTTTTTAAAGTTTAGACAAGAACAGTTCAAAAACCAAGTAAAATAGCAAAACAAATATGCATCTATTCATAAGACTAGTCCTTTACCTCCATCATATCTCAATATTATAATATCGACGGTAAAAAGGAAGTAGGGCGGAAGTATAAGCGACATTTTGGTCAAAAATGAGTTATTTATGCCATCTTACGTAAAATGACATTGGGAATTTTTGGCCCCGCTTTTCGAAAATTAGCGGACACAAACAAAACCTATCACAGATGATTGATACTGTTATCCACTTTATTGCCGTGCATTTCTTTTTTTTGTTACATATGGGAACATTCAGAAAATAAGGTTTCAATACTTTGATACTTTTACTTGTACACTTCACATTACACCGTTTTTTTTTTTGGGTCTGGGAAATCATCAAATGACTTCTCCCGCTCTGGCCAGGCGGTATGGAGTGTCAGACTTCTACTGACTAAAAACTACCCATGTTCTTTCTTAGCCCTTGTGCCGAGGCCAAGCACGACGGGCGCGGGTATCAGCCCTTGCGGGCCCAAAGCTAAAAAATAGCTATGATAATGCGCGCTGCGGCAGATTATCTATTAAACCGGCGAACATCGCGCGTTTACTGAACAGCGCTGCTCAAGCTAGTTATTCTGCGATGCAAAACAACATAAAATGTAAAAAAAAAAAAACATTTAAGACAAAAATATTTCCAACTTAGACTCATCCTACCTCAGAGTTCCCATATGTCACAACATAGCGCTTTAAGTAAACATACCTACAGGTCTAAAACTTTCAAATAAATTCCGTTTCATCTCTGTCCGCCGCGCGCCGTGGGGATTTTTCCCATAGTAAAGTTCCCAATGTCCTTTTCCGCTCTTTCGAATGCGTTTACTCCCATGGCCCTACGATGACTTTTTTGGCGTTTATGCCCTAGCAAAAAAAAACATTTTCCTAGTATTCTTTTGCGTAACCGACGAAAATTCAGGTCTTTTTTGCTATAAAGGTGCTTGTATCCCTCCAAAAATGATTTATTTTGGGTTTGTTGTCGGTAATGCTTTTTTTACTTCATAAGGGTGTCGAGTTTTCGGTTGTTTATGCCTTTTAAGCTTTTCCCTTAAAAAGTACAAAGTTGTTTATAGCTTACTTCCATTTCGTAATTTAACATAGCTATGGCGCTTGTACATGGGCTATTTACAAAATTCATTTTCATATTACTCTGTTGGTTATACCCTATTACCATTCAGTACTTTATGACAGCTATGTCGGTTATGCCCTATTACCTAAATTTATTTTAATATCACACTGTTGGTTACACCTTATTTCCGTTTACAATATAAATACAGTTTTGTCGCTAATACCTTATTACTTAAATGTTTGTTACTTTTTTAAATGTTTAATATTACGGATACATACCAAGTTTTCGTAATTGATTCTTAAGTTACCTACCTACTAGCTGCAGTATTATTGTTTCCAAAAATGATTAGCAGGTTGATACCTACCCACTCTTTTTAAGTAGCTTTGATTTTTCTTGATTAAAAAATATTATTAACAAAAATGTCTTTTTTTATTTAAAAACATCCTACTATAATGATGAAGGATCGTATTGGTTGGTTGTCTTCATTATTTTTGGGGTGTCTTTTCATCCATATTTCCGTAGACTCACGCAATGCCAAATGTTGATTATCCTTCTTTTCCTTTGCTTTCAAGCGACATTGTGTGTCACTAATGTCTTTTAACCTTTCTTGTTTTGAAAGCTGACTGTTTCTTGTGCTCTATTATCTTTTATACAACCACTGTGAAAAGTACCTTATCCTTCTTTTCCTATAACACTTATTGAACTGTCTAGTCTCTTATACCCTTTTACCTTGCGATCTGAGAAATCGGTATGTCGCTTAGGCTTCTTATCCTTTAATATTTTATTTTGTCATTTGTATCTTATGCCATATTTCCTCATTGGAAAATTAAAAGCAATTGTTATATGCGACAAAAACCACTTTAAATAGCGTCAAATGATTAAAACTAAAAATACCGGTAACTGTCACATTTTTTTCTGATTTTCTAAGTGTATTAGTTTTCACGATAATTATTTTAATAAATGACAAAAATACGTCAGTTTTTCTAAAATTTAAAACTTTAAACGGCTCTCCTGAACATTTCCTGATTTGTCACTTATACCCTATTTCCTTTTAACCGTCGATATTAGGATTAACGTAACCTTTTCAAAATAGCTAAATAAACATAAAACCCCCCATTTAATACATTTGTGCACTAAGATTGATTATGTTGACCGGCATTAAGTGAAAAACTCAAATAGTACATTGTAATACAAGGGCCTAAAATGACCCATTATATACGAGGTAGTTTTACTACCGAGCTTTAGCGAGGTAGTAAATAGGAACCGAGTTTTAATGGGATTTTAGCGCCGTGTGTTACACTGTACTTTTCATTACGATTGCGAGAAAATAAAATAACCATGTTCAATATGAGTTTATTTTATTAAAAACTAGCTTTTCCCGGCATGCGTTGCAATGCTCTTTTTCCTACCCTACCTACCTGCTACCCTACCTACTACCCTACTACTACTACCCTACCTACTACCCTACCTACTACCCTACCTACTACACTACCTACCTACTACTCTACCTACCTACTACCCTACCTACCTACTACCCTATCTACCTACCTACTACCCTACCTAAAAAAAAAAGTATTCTATGTCCTTCTCCTGGTTCTTAGCTACCTCTACCTCCCTACCAATTTTCAGCTAAATCCGTCCAGCCGTTCTTGAGTCATAAATGGAGTAACTAACACGACTTTCTTTTATATATATAGATAGATTAAATTCAATTTAATAATACCTACAATTCCAAAAATTTCGCGCCAATGCCTTTTTTTTATTTCTTCTGTAGCTGCAATGCAACGCACACATTCTACCAAAGAGTTCGGCATTCAGCGCGTATAGTTCCATTTTTAAAAATTAAACATTTTTTTTACTTGAAACTAAATCACGCACCAGCTGGCTGAACAAGTTGTCGTACGAGATTTACTTTTAGCCCTAGGGCAATATATTCAATTTTACGCCCGCTCTGGTATGCTATTATGACGTTCTTTTTGAGCAAGAGGAGTGAAAAATATTTAACAGCATAACCTTGAACCTGCAGCCTGCTGGTTCAACGCTGCAAATTAAAAGTTTTTTCTAATCCCTTCAGATCATAGAATTGCCCGTGTTTCATAATAACAACATCATAGGGTTTCGGCTTGATTCTAGCAGACCCTATCACCAATGCATATTCACGCAAAGTGAAAATGCCTTTATGCTTTTGCGTTCTTTTTATACACGCATGAATTGAATCCACTAAATACGAATGCCCGATTCCATGAATTTGTGGACACTACTTCCACAAATCCCTGATGGAAAAACCCAATAACACTTGGGGTTTTCCCTCAGGAATTTCTCAGTAGCAGCCACGGAGTCTGGTTTTGTGCCTGGTTTATTGCAAAAGGCTCACAACCTATTACATGGGACTAAAACATGGCTGCACTTAAAACATACCGGTCTGCCCAGAGTGGGAGCTCCTCCTACTCTGGGCAGAGTGAAAGAGCGGTATTTAAATCATCAAATGACTCCTCATTTGATGATTTCCCACCCAACAAAAATAAATAAGTTTCAGGCAGAGGTGTACCGAATAGTACACTCACGGGTACCATCTATCTGGCAGAAACTTGATGCTCCGAAATTTATTTGGCATAACACACTTGGCATATTCTTCTTTGAACGAATGTGTTTATGGCAAAACAATGTTTCGCAGAATGTTTAAATGGCCGAATTTTCAATGGCATACTTTTAAGATGGCAGAATTTTATTTGGTAGATTTTTATAAGGCATAATGCCAATTCTATTACAATATTTTTGAACTAATTTAAAATTAAAAGTCAATACCTTTTGCTACAAAAGTTAGTGACAGAAACGAATCGCTGCAAAACCGACTCCACGTAGTCTCTCCTGCCCTACCCCGAGAGTGTAATCTAAGCCCGCGTAGGAGCGGAGGGGCGAGGCGGCCCGCAAGCTGAGGAGCAGGTGGCTTAAACGCACGCCACCGCGGCTGAGGCTGGCCAGCGAAGCCGAAGCAGCGGCGCTGTGTGTTAAAACCATCTGCGACGATAAGCTTGCGTGGGACCGCCGGAGCACCGCAGCGCCGCCCGGAGCCACGGCAGAAGTCATGCCTGCTGCATGTTACACGTATGTATGAAATGAAATGCGTGCCAAAAGACGATTCTGATTATGAATTTTCTGCGAAATGATGGTTCTGTAAATGAAGTTTATGCTCAAAGATGATTCTGACTTACAAAATTATGCGTTTTGAATTTATGGTAAATAAGTGTACCTACGCCAAATGATTTTCTGCGAAATGAAGTTTCTGCCATCCACTGCTATGCAAAACAAAATTCGCAAATAAAAAAATCTACTAAAAAAGGTTGACCCTACACTCACATTTCACCAGTTATGTTTTAGTCCTCTTTCGAACAACCTGCAGACCTAATGGGGCGTCTGGCTAACCCTTCGGGGATTACAGGCGTGATGTTACGTTATGTTGTCATTGGTGGCGTCCACTGAGTGTATCTGATCTGACTATCGGAGATAACTTGCGTCGCTAATGAGCCCTGTCGGCGAAGTGTCTTGTTGGGCTGGCGAAAAGTCCCGTCGAAGTAGTCTTGTCGGTGTTCAGTCTTGTCGGTGTTCAGTCTGTCGGCGTAGTGTTTGTCGGCGTTTAGTCGTACACTCGCACAAATACATTAAATCAGCTAATAATTGCCAAACCCCTTCAAGTAAAAGTACATAATACACTTGTACAATATTCAGACTATATCTTAAAACGATAAAGTACTTTTTTGCACTTTAAAAATTGTCACACCCCTTCAAGTAAAACTTGTACATTAAACTTTCTTGATCCTTTTGTACTATCAACACATAATACACTCCAAAAGCACTGCTAACAAGTATGACCAGATATTCCAAATGTATTTAATATGTTTGTGTTTTGAAACTTTCTCCAGTTGAGAAACTTAAAATCAGTTAAAGTATATCTTGATTGGATTTACAAAAATAAAGGTCATTGGAACATAGTTAATACAACTGTTACCTACGTTTTTGGTAGAAAGAGGCGGAATAACGGTATTTCGATACGCGGAAACGAAAGAGCACGAGATTTAGTATATTTGGCATTCAAAAAACGAAAATTGAAAATTTTGTAGTTAAGTAGTACAATTGTGAACTAAGGCATCGATATGTAATATCTTTACGGTTTACACATACTTACAAGAAATGAAACGAAGCCTTGAAGGTGTAGCCGATATAGGTGCCAAATATTTGTAATACTCGTATCTAAGTAATTGTTCCTGTGTTTCAGATTCAGGCACCAATATTGGAAGGGGTTTGAATATTTTTATATGGCTACAATTTAAATGCTTACCAAAAAAGATTTTTAGACCCTAGATTAAAGTACAGTAAAGTACTAAATAAAATATTTTAACTTCAAATAAAATAAACCCACTCTATACTGAGGTGCCTAAAGAACAACGTTTTCCGCCTTATTACAAAAGGTAGTTAAACCTGGTTTAACTTAGACCTGGTTTATCTCGCATGCTGTCACTTTCTTTTGAATATTATTGAAGTGAGACGTCATGCGAGATAAACCAAGTCTAAGTTAAACCAGGTTTAACTACGTTTTGTAATAAGGCGGAAAAAGTTTCAAAATAATTAGACACTCATCAGAATAATTGTACGTGTTGTATTTATATTCTTTTTGCCTACCAAAATGGATAAATGCTCACCAAATCAATTAACCAAAATTATAATACGATCGTCTCGCGACAGTATCCTTTATGGGCGGCATGGGCACCGGGCCGTAGGCCGACGAAGAAGGCCGGCGGAGGCCCGGCACTTCGGGGACAGAAGATATTAGTGTTATTTAATATGCGAGCGAAGCGAGCGCGCGTCATGGAGATAAATTGAAAGTCGTGAAATACAATATTGGTGACATCTATTTAGTGATAATATAAAATATTTGGTCTGCAGTTAACTTTAAAAGCGTTTATAAATCTTTATGGTATAGAATAAATACATAGCCAGTCAAAATCATAACCCTCCTTTGGCTTTGCCGTAGTCGGGTAAAAATGAAAATAGGTTCATTCCTACAATACTTTAGGAAACACAATTTGGTGAGCATTAATCCATTTTGGCCGGCATTTCGAATTTTTTTGGTAGTAAAATAGGTTCTTTTCTGGTAGGCGTTTAACCCTTAAATTGGCAGTGTACTCCACCAAAGACATACACTTTGAAAACATCAATTGTGGTAGTAATCTAAAAAAAAATACCTGTTATTATCATTTTTAGCTTGCAATAATTGTGTATTTTAGTAGATAAAATATTAGGATGTGATAAAATCAATAATTATCCGACTAATTCAAAATATCTTCGAAGCGGTCTGACGTCTGAGTGTCACATGAAACCTTTTTAAGTTTTTCTGCGCTTTTTTGGTTAGGACTTGTGGCTATTAGGCTTTACATTGCATAGGGACATTATAAACAACATCAATCGTCCATAATTTTATGTGTAAATTACGTCATTGCAATTTTATGAGTTTGAAACTTTGTGTGTACTCCCTGAATACCGTTGCCAAGTACGCGCAAAATAGACTTCGGTATACACAAAGTACATTGCCAAGTAAACAAAGAAATACAAAAGGCCTTTTTTTGTTTATTTTTTTATATAAAACGATATCGATTTTATGTCGTATAGCATGTTATTTTCTCTTTTCCTGCAGCACTTGAACCTGACACAATCATATAAATTCAAGCTTTGATTCCGAAAGAAAATGCATGATCCGATGACAGTTCTTGTTTTGATGATGAATCACACTTCCTCCACCAAGCTCAACTCTCACCCACTAGAATGTTCAGTCTTTCAAAGTCAAATACACATCAACGTTGTAACGTACTCCTTACACCAATGCTTCAAGAGGTTTTTCCGTATTCATCCATCAATATTATAATGCCATGCCAACATGGAATTAAATTCAACCATTATCTACTCCATCTGTAGAACTTCTATTGTCACCAGTTCCATAGCACATTGGAATCATCACCTGTGCCGATCTGTAGATCTAAACGCAAGTAGCTTTCAATCTTCACTTTTTGCTCCATGTAGTACAAATACAAGAAAACATATTTCACACTATAGTTGGCAATGTACTCCCGGTAGTACATCGAATTTCGCAAAAACTGTAATATTCAGATTTTTTTCACAATTTTCTGGTATCATAGTCATTCATAGTAAACCAGGAAATAACAAAAAAACATTATTTTTTAGAAATAATTTCATTTGCCAATTTAAGGGTTAAACACAAGCCTTTTTATATTAGGTCTGGCTTGCATAACGTTCGCCGTTTTATGTACACTAATATTATAAAGAGGAAAGATTTGTACCTATCTACATCTACATCTACACTATCTACACTTCTACACTAATATTATAAAGAGGAAAGATTTGTACCTATTTTTGTATGTTTGTATGTTTGTAATGAATAGGCTCAAAAAGTACTGGGCCGATTTCAAAAATTCTTTCACCCTTGGAAAGCTACATTCACCCTGAGTAACATAGGCTACTTTTTATCCCTGTATTCCCACGGGAACGGGATCTACGCGGGTGAAACCGCGGGACGTCCGCTAGTTTATTTTAAAATTGTAGCTATAGCTATTATAGCTACGCATAAAACCTGTAAGTACCTACTTACTAATCAATAACAGAACTGATATCACTTACTCACACAAAAAATGTATGGGAATAAAACTTCTGATTTCTAGAGCGTCACGTCCCGAGATATAAGTTATCAAACTTTGACAGCAGTGTTAATAGGGTAGTTGACAAAAAAAAAAATCGAATTAGTCCGTCAGATAGATTTCGAAAAAATATTGGACACGTATTTTTAAGCTATTGCATAGCTTCTATCGCGGGCCTTGAGAAATTCCCTAACGAAAATATTCAGGATTCAGAATTTTTTGCTATGGTTACGGAAAATAACAAGGTTGTCAAATTAAATAATTAATTATTTGCTGTTGATAAAAAATGCTATGCAATAGCTTTACCGCGGCAGTCTCCGAGTGCCACATTTAGTTTTTTTCTTTTTGCACGTAAACCAAAAATGAAGACGATACAGTGCTTCGAAAACTTGTGTGACGTCACATGCATCGCACTGCATTTTTTTCCACGTAGTACCGCCAAAAGCCCCCAGCAGGTTTATCTTTGACGCGATTTATCTTCGTAATTTTTTTATTAATTTGACTAGCTGTTGCAATGCTCTTTTTCCTACCCTACCTACCTGCTACCCTACCTACCTACTACCCTACCTACCTACTACCCTACCTACCTGTTACCCTACCTACCTACTACCCTACCTACCTACCTACTACCCTACCTACCTACCTACTACCGTACCTACCTACTACCCTACCTACAACACTACCTACTATCCTAACTACCTACTACCCTACCTACTTACTACCCTACCTACCTACTACCCTACCTACCTACCACCCTAACTATCTACTACACTACCTACCTACTACCCTGCCTTCCTACTACCCTACCTACCTACTACCCTACCTACCTACTACCCTACCTACACTACCTACCTACTACTCTGCCTACCTACCTACCACTTTCTCACCGTTTAAACCTTCCCTGGACTTCCACGTATATTTCAAGCCTAAATTAATCGAAATCGGTTCAGCCGTTCTCGAGTTTTAGCGAGACTTTTTTTTCTTTTCATTGTTTTTAAGATGTATTCTGCTATTCGGGGCGGAGACAAATCCAACGAATCAAAAACCATGAAAATTGGTCCAGCAGATCTCGAGTTAAAGTGTTGTAACAAAAACGACTTTGTTTTATAAATAGATAAAACATAAAACAAAAAACACGTATCCAATATTTTTCGATAATCTAACTGACAGACTAAACGGAATCATATTTTTTTTACCCAGGACACATCCCAATTGTATCTAGGCTGGCTCGATACAAAAGTATTAAAAAACCCTTGTCTAGTAGAAAAACATTAAAACTACATATTTACCCAGGACCGCGAGTTCTGAGTGTGGGCCCAGCAGTCGCATTTGCGGCCATGAAACATGAAACCAACAGGACAATACGGTAAACGGTTAAGAAAATGACAACCCTTTGATTTTGTAGGAACTCCTTATTTATTTATCAGACAAAATCACTTACAAAAACTTATTTATTATTAAAAGTAAAATACACCTAAACTACTCTGAGGTATTCACGTTGAGGTAATGTAAGGCTGGTTCGTCTAAGTCATATATTTCTTTCAAAGTTGTTAACACTAGAGACTGTATGTATTCAACCTGAAATAAAAGTAAAATAATTTTAGTAACCTTATCTGTAAAATAACAGTAAAGCACATTTCTTTATTTACCTGATGCGGAGGACAGTAGCCATCGTCCGTAGATCTAGCAACCGTGATCAATACAGGCGGCGGGATGTTCCTCAGCAGTGGCACCAGAGCGTTCTTAACCAAGTTTTGTATTTCTTGTTCGGAGCTGATGTGGTATGGCAGTCCTCCTTGGTCTCGCGTGCAGCCACCAGCGAACACTGCCCACCAGTCTGGCTTTTCGTTTAAACGTTCAGCTTCAGTCAATACTGCTGCTGCTAACTCGGCAACCTGGTTAATATTAATATTGTTTATCAATGGTTTTTTTTACAAATTCTTCAAATTCATATACATATTCTACTAACCATGCCATACAATTTAGTTTTCTCTCCTTTGTATTCATCCAAGTTATCGTATTGCTCCAAATGCTGGAACAAGTGTTCTAGTTCTTCAAGTTGTCGTTCCCGTGATGCGACAACTTTATCGATTGTTTCCGTATCGTTGTCGTCGGGAAGTTCAAATTCAAATATTGGTTGCAATCGATCGTAAACACTTATGTTTTCGTAGAGACCGAGAAAAGGATTTCCCGTACTGAAGAAATCTAAATCAATGTCAAGTACATAAGGTTGTGAAATATCAAGATTCGTAATAAGTTTCTGGATATTGTTTTCATCCCCAGCAAGTAAGGAATCTGAGAGTTCGGCTGATGTAAAAATAAACTTTCTCTTATTGACTAGTTCTGATGAATAGAGTGCATCAGAGAGGTAATAAGGTTCCTTGCAGTCGACACGCAGCTCGCCGGATGTCGGATGATCGCCGACGTGTATAGGTCGCGTGTCGTCTCGGAATTGACTCGCCCACGGAGGACGCAGCCACACTACTCGGCTGATGTGTCCAGCTGCCGCAGCCGGCACAATCCAATTTTCTATTTGTAATAATGGCAAAACATGTCTCCCAGAACGAGCTTCCTCTCCTTTCAATTTACGATCAATGAGCATATCAGGATGCGCATCCAAATGAAGCAAAGTTGTTCCTTCTAATGGCAGCTTCTTGCCCCCAATTGCTGAATATATAAATTGTAATGCATCATTATGTTCTTCGACTACATAAATAGGAATCTTTTTGAATCGCTTCTGAGGCGTTATCTCATCACAGACTTCTGCCATTGATTTTATTAATTTTAGGAGTCTTCAAATTTTATTAATATTTTTAATGGCTTAACATGTTTGTATTTTAGAACTGAAAAGAAAATATCTTTATTAGAAATTAGTATTATTTTTGTAATTTTTGAAAACCTCGACTTTTATTTGTCGGATGGAAAGAAACAGGTAAAATACACATAAGTACATAGGTAAACTAACGAAACAAAAAGCAATCGAAAGATTAGGTAGATTAATAATAATTAACACCAGTCTTCAGCCACTCAATGTGCGAGGCCGACCAACCTAAAGTTTACATTGCGAAAATTTCATGTGTTTACAGATACCTACTATTCCTCAATATTGGTTATCTTGCCTATTCCCCAAACAATATAAACAGGGTTCGTAATATTAACTACACAGTATTAGATAATATTAGGTACCGTGGTATTAGGTACTTATGTAAACAACCAGCCCTCCCTTGCCGAGACAACAGACTTTCGTTCGCTCTCGAAGTTATTTAGCCTATTCGAGGGTTTTTTTCTAATTTGGGTCAAGGGCAAACGACAGAAAAATTGGAGGGAAGGCCCACCCCGCCGATCATATCCACTGCGCACTTGTTACGACCGATATTGCTTGGCTGATCCACGGTTTTGAGTCCATGGAATCTTAGCTTACAATTTAGTTTTGCGTTCAGCATGGCTATTTCTGTTGGAACTTGGAAGTTGCTTGCAGTACAATTATTATTTCACGGACTTTCTGTAATAATGTTAGGTGTTTCTACTAGTTTCTAGTAATTCGTAAGTTTATTGCTGCAGTACCGTAAGATGTAAAGCGCCACCATTCATTTAGAATCGTAATAAGTATGAATTGTGACTGTTCAAGCTGACGAAAATATCAGAAACACTATTATTATTACACTAGTATTATTTTATATAAGAATTTGATATCGTATGAAAATCGAACAAAAGCTCAACGATAATATCTTGAGAATAGCACCACAATATCAAGTCTCTCTGGCGTCATATTATTTGAATTCATCGGGGTATGGGTTGCGGCGGGCGAATCTCATCAAAGTGGGCCATGAGCGTTTTCCATTAGCGTCGGCAAACTTCCGGCTGGCGCGCTGCGTAGTTGCGCGGTAGCTCCAGCGGAGGCCGCGGGGTGGCGGGTGCAGGGTGCCGCGGAGGAGGGGTGTTGTGACGGCACTCGCTGGGGTCGATAGCGCGCGTCACTGACGTCACTACGCTACTACGCCCGCCCAAACATACCCCCGCGCGCGTCTTTCCCTTCTGACCTATTGCGCCGTTACGCCCACCTGGGTCAAGGTGTGGAAGCCCGCTGGACCCGCCCGGATGTTAAAATACCTTCAGCCGACATTGTAACACTATATTACGCAGTTATATACAAGCGAAAAAACGTATTTTCCTTCATAAGTACCTACAAAGAGGGCCACGCGATGTTTGAAAGGATATAAACATTCATTGATACTGGCTGAACACATTCATTAATGACGCGTATGTGCGTTACGTGGCCCTTGATACACCTACACTATTAAACTTAATTGGTTAACGTTGTACACGAATTTTATGTGTTTGCGTTTGATGCTATGCTACTGGTAGGAGTAGGCACCTCGCCTACTCCTACCTAGTTGATGAAGTTCAAAGTTATGGTAAAAATGAAAATGACGATACAATAGATTCGACAACATCTTTTCGAATAACGCACCAAAAAGCTGAGGTCCAAAAGTTTGTATAATCTAGCTAGTATAAGACTGTAAGATATTTAATAAACTAATATTTAGATATTAGTTTATTAAATATCTTACAGTCTTAGATTTCACTAGGTGTTTTATAAATTCGCTAGGTGTTTTCAAAAATTCAAAAATTCTTTCACCCTTGGAAAGCTACATTCACCCTGAGTAACATAGGCTACTTTTTATCCCTGTATTCCCACGGGAACGGGATCTACGCGGGTGAAACCGCGGGACGTCCGCTAGTTTATTTTAAAATTGTAGCTATAGCTATTATAGCTACGCATAAAACCTGTAAGTACCTACTTACTAATCAATAACAGAACTGATATCACTTACTCACACAAAAAATGTATGGGAATAAAACTTCTGATTTCTAGAGCGTCACGTCCCGAGATATAAGTTATCAAACTTTGACAGCAGTGTTAATAGGGTAGTTGACAAAAAAAAAAATCGAATTAGTCCGTCAGATAGATTTCGAAAAAATATTGGACACGTATTTTTAAGCTATTGCATAGCTTCTATCGCGGGCCTTGAGAAATTCCCTAACGAAAATATTCAGGATTCAGAATTTTTTGCTATGGTTACGGAAAATAACAAGGTTGTCAAATTAAATAATTAATTATTTGCTGTTGATAAAAAATGCTATGCAATAGCTTTACCGCGGCAGTCTCCGAGTGCCACATTTAGTTTTTTTCTTTTTGCACGTAAACCAAAAATGAAGACGATACAGTGCTTCGAAAACTTGTGTGACGTCACATGCATCGCACTGCATTTTTTTCCACGTAGTACCGCCAAAAGCCCCCAGCAGGTTTATCTTTGACGCGATTTATCTTCGTAATTTTTTTATTAATTTGACTAGCTGTTGCAATGCTCTTTTTCCTACCCTACCTACCTGCTACCCTACCTACCTACTACCCTACCTACCTACTACCCTACCTACCTGTTACCCTACCTACCTACTACCCTACCTACCTACCTACTACCCTACCTACCTACCTACTACCGTACCTACCTACTACCCTACCTACAACACTACCTACTATCCTAACTACCTACTACCCTACCTACTTACTACCCTACCTACCTACTACCCTACCTACCTACCACCCTAACTATCTACTACACTACCTACCTACTACCCTGCCTTCCTACTACCCTACCTACCTACTACCCTACCTACCTACTACCCTACCTACACTACCTACCTACTACTCTGCCTACCTACCTACCACTTTCTCACCGTTTAAACCTTCCCTGGACTTCCACGTATATTTCAAGCCTAAATTAATCGAAATCGGTTCAGCCGTTCTCGAGTTTTAGCGAGACTTTTTTTTCTTTTCATTGTTTTTAAGATGTATTCTGCTATTCGGGGCGGAGACAAATCCAACGAATCAAAAACCATGAAAATTGGTCCAGCAGATCTCGAGTTAAAGTGTTGTAACAAAAACGACTTTGTTTTATAAATAGATAAAACATAAAACAAAAAACACGTATCCAATATTTTTCGATAATCTAACTGACAGACTAAACGGAATCATATTTTTTTTACCCAGGACACATCCCAATTGTATCTAGGCTGGCTCGATACAAAAGTATTAAAAAACCCTTGTCTAGTAGAAAAACATTAAAACTACATATTTACCCAGGACCGCGAGTTCTGAGTGTGGGCCCAGCAGTCGCATTTGCGGCCATGAAACATGAAACCAACAGGACAATACGGTAAACGGTTAAGAAAATGACAACCCTTTGATTTTGTAGGAACTCCTTATTTATTTATCAGACAAAATCACTTACAAAAACTTATTTATTATTAAAAGTAAAATACACCTAAACTACTCTGAGGTATTCACGTTGAGGTAATGTAAGGCTGGTTCGTCTAAGTCATATATTTCTTTCAAAGTTGTTAACACTAGAGACTGTATGTATTCAACCTGAAATAAAAGTAAAATAATTTTAGTAACCTTATCTGTAAAACTAGCTGACCCACGCAACTTCGTCTGCGTCACATAAATATAGCTATAACCTTTCTCGATATATCGACTATCCGACATAAACAAAAAATCTTATCTTTCCTCTTTATTAAAAGAGTTCAGACTGATGGTTTAGATTAGCTTAGATTATATTAAAGTGTGAATTACTATAGGTATCTCTTACTGTTAAATATACTATAACACTCTGTACTTGTAAACATTATGATGAAGTAAATATTTTGAATTTGAATTTCCTGGAGTCCAGCCAGAATCCCCCGTTCCTACAATGCGACGCGCGAATTATTTTGCCGCGCGGATATTTTTACATTGCGATATCTTCTAAGATATTTATTTAAACTGTATAGAGTAAAGGGCACAAAAATTCTATATTAAATTTCCGTTCTGACAAACACATTTATTTAGATATAGATTAATACCATATGGATTAATAAGCTTCGCAAAAAATAATTCTTTTTAACCTAAAAGTTTAACAGTAAAAAAAGGTTACAGTGAGTCAATCTTAAAAGATAGATATATGCTGTCGCGGATTTTTTTTTAGAACTTCAAAAGAGGAACAATTCTTTCATACATGATATTTGCGTAACTTAAACCGTTTTCGCAGCGCACGCAGCGGAAGCTCTCAAAAAGGAAATACCTTTTCCCATTTTTGTAACATTTTTCATTTATGCTCCGCTCCTATTAGCCGTAGCGTGATGTTATAAAGCCTATAGCCTTCCTCGATAAATGGACTATCTAACACAAAAAGAATTTTTCAATTCCAACCAGCAGTTCCAGAGTTTACCGCGTTCAAACAAACAAACAAACAAACAAACAAACAAACAAACAAACAAACAAACTCTTCAGCTTTATAATATTAGTATAGATAACAGTAAAGCACATTTCTTTATTTACCTGATGCGGAGGACAGTAGCCATCGTCCGTAGATCTAGCAACCGTGATCAATACAGGCGGCGGGATGTTCCTCAGCAGTGGCACCAGAGCGTTCTTAACCAAGTTTTGTATTTCTTGTTCGGAGCTGATGTGGTATGGCAGTCCTCCTTGGTCTCGCGTGCAGCCACCAGCGAACACTGCCCACCAGTCTGGCTTTTCGTTTAAACGTTCAGCTTCAGTCAATACTGCTGCTGCTAACTCGGCAACCTGGTTAATATTAATATTGTTTATCAATGGTTTTTTTTACAAATTCTTCAAATTCATATACATATTCTACTAACCATGCCATACAATTTAGTTTTCTCTCCTTTGTATTCATCCAAGTTATCGTATTGCTCCAAATGCTGGAACAAGTGTTCTAGTTCTTCAAGTTGTCGTTCCCGTGATGCGACAACTTTATCGATTGTTTCCGTATCGTTGTCGTCGGGAAGTTCAAATTCAAATATTGGTTGCAATCGATCGTAAACACTTATGTTTTCGTAGAGACCGAGAAAAGGATTTCCCGTACTGAAGAAATCTAAATCAATGTCAAGTACATAAGGTTGTGAAATATCAAGATTCGTAATAAGTTTCTGGATATTGTTTTCATCCCCAGCAAGTAAGGAATCTGAGAGTTCGGCTGATGTAAAAATAAACTTTCTCTTATTGACTAGTTCTGATGAATAGAGTGCATCAGAGAGGTAATAAGGTTCCTTGCAGTCGACACGCAGCTCGCCGGATGTCGGATGATCGCCGACGTGTATAGGTCGCGTGTCGTCTCGGAATTGACTCGCCCACGGAGGACGCAGCCACACTACTCGGCTGATGTGTCCAGCTGCCGCAGCCGGCACAATCCAATTTTCTATTTGTAATAATGGCAAAACATGTCTCCCAGAACGAGCTTCCTCTCCTTTCAATTTACGATCAATGAGCATATCAGGATGCGCATCCAAATGAAGCAAAGTTGTTCCTTCTAATGGCAGCTTCTTGCCCCCAATTGCTGAATATATAAATTGTAATGCATCATTATGTTCTTCGACTACATAAATAGGAATCTTTTTGAATCGCTTCTGAGGCGTTATCTCATCACAGACTTCTGCCATTGATTTTATTAATTTTAGGAGTCTTCAAATTTTATTAATATTTTTAATGGCTTAACATGTTTGTATTTTAGAACTGAAAAGAAAATATCTTTATTAGAAATTAGTATTATTTTTGTAATTTTTGAAAACCTCGACTTTTATTTGTCGGATGGAAAGAAACAGGTAAAATACACATAAGTACATAGGTAAACTAACGAAACAAAAAGCAATCGAAAGATTAGGTAGATTAATAATAATTAACACCAGTCTTCAGCCACTCAATGTGCGAGGCCGACCAACCTAAAGTTTACATTGCGAAAATTTCATGTGTTTACAGATACCTACTATTCCTCAATATTGGTTATCTTGCCTATTCCCCAAACAATATAAACAGGGTTCGTAATATTAACTACACAGTATTAGATAATATTAGGTACCGTGGTATTAGGTACTTATGTAAACAACCAGCCCTCCCTTGCCGAGACAACAGACTTTCGTTCGCTCTCGAAGTTATTTAGCCTATTCGAGGGTTTTTTTCTAATTTGGGTCAAGGGCAAACGACAGAAAAATTGGAGGGAAGGCCCACCCCGCCGATCATATCCACTGCGCACTTGTTACGACCGATATTGCTTGGCTGATCCACGGTTTTGAGTCCATGGAATCTTAGCTTACAATTTAGTTTTGCGTTCAGCATGGCTATTTCTGTTGGAACTTGGAAGTTGCTTGCAGTACAATTATTATTTCACGGACTTTCTGTAATAATGTTAGGTGTTTCTACTAGTTTCTAGTAATTCGTAAGTTTATTGCTGCAGTACCGTAAGATGTAAAGCGCCACCATTCATTTAGAATCGTAATAAGTATGAATTGTGACTGTTCAAGCTGACGAAAATATCAGAAACACTATTATTATTACACTAGTATTATTTTATATAAGAATTTGATATCGTATGAAAATCGAACAAAAGCTCAACGATAATATCTTGAGAATAGCACCACAATATCAAGTCTCTCTGGCGTCATATTATTTGAATTCATCGGGGTATGGGTTGCGGCGGGCGAATCTCATCAAAGTGGGCCATGAGCGTTTTCCATTAGCGTCGGCAAACTTCCGGCTGGCGCGCTGCGTAGTTGCGCGGTAGCTCCAGCGGAGGCCGCGGGGTGGCGGGTGCAGGGTGCCGCGGAGGAGGGGTGTTGTGACGGCACTCGCTGGGGTCGATAGCGCGCGTCACTGACGTCACTACGCTACTACGCCCGCCCAAACATACCCCCGCGCGCGTCTTTCCCTTCTGACCTATTGCGCCGTTACGCCCACCTGGGTCAAGGTGTGGAAGCCCGCTGGACCCGCCCGGATGTTAAAATACCTTCAGCCGACATTGTAACACTATATTACGCAGTTATATACAAGCGAAAAAACGTATTTTCCTTCATAAGTACCTACAAAGAGGGCCACGCGATGTTTGAAAGGATATAAACATTCATTGATACTGGCTGAACACATTCATTAATGACGCGTATGTGCGTTACGTGGCCCTTGATACACCTACACTATTAAACTTAATTGGTTAACGTTGTACACGAATTTTATGTGTTTGCGTTTGATGCTATGCTACTGGTAGGAGTAGGCACCTCGCCTACTCCTACCTAGTTGATGAAGTTCAAAGTTATGGTAAAAATGAAAATGACGATACAATAGATTCGACAACATCTTTTCGAATAACGCACCAAAAAGCTGAGGTCCAAAAGTTTGTATAATCTAGCTAGTATAAGACTGTAAGATATTTAATAAACTAATATTTAGATATTAGTTTATTAAATATCTTACAGTCTTAGATTTCACTAGGTGTTTTATAAATTCGCTAGGTGTTTTATAAATTCTAATTTGAGTCCTAGATTATCAGATTAGAATTTATAAAACACCTAGCGGACCTTGCCGACGTGGTCCTGCCCGGACAGCAGCGCCACCTACCGTGTCCAATTGTGAATCTAAAGTATTCTCGAATCCACACAAAAAATTTCATCGAAATCGGTCCAGCCGTTTAAGAGGAGTTCAGATATAGATAAAGATTAAATGATCTGGTAAAAAAGCACAATATGCTTCGCAAAGGGGTCAAAGCCCGCAGGATGTGTCTCAAAACAGTGTTTTGAGGCAGCACCTGACTTAACACACTTCCTATTCTTGGACATCCCAACGGAACGGATATAAACGCGTGGGTTCGACTGGATCCGTGCCATCCGGCAGAGTGGCAAGAATCGGGAATTAGGGAGCGCGCCCGTCAATACTAAAGCGGCAGTGCTAGGACCGGATGGCAGATCCGTGATCCGTCCCTTGTGCTGTTGTGCATAACAGAAGTACTGTACTTGCCGCGTGCACTGTTGGGCATTTACACAAACATGTTAGCAAATTAAAAAAAAAAGTAGTTAAAAAACAGTAAAAAACCCGATTGAAAAAACTGAAAATCAAAAACAAGCACATTTTAAATTAAACAAAACTTGGAAGCAGGCGAGGTCCATTCTATTTTATTTTTTTCTTTTTATAATTTATTTAATTTTTATTTTTTATTTCCAACTTTTTAGTTCTTTTATGTTTGTTATTTCGTTGGTCGCGTAAAATTTTTCGCAGATGATTTAGTTTTTGTGTTTGTTTATATGATTTGTCACTTTGAATTTCTTTTAAACATTTAAGTGTCATACATTTTTGTAATCTCCTTTCAAAAGCCTTCATTTTGATACCCTACTCGATGGGACGGGAAGAATTTTTTTTTTAATATGTAATTTTTCTTTGTCCTATGACACTCGCGCCATCAAGACGAATCTAACGACGTATATTTTATTCAAATCCGTTCATACGTTTAGGAGTTATGAGGGATCAAAGAGACGGACATACATACATAGATACACGTCAAACACATAACCCTCCTTTTGGGCTTCGCCGCAGTCGGGTAAAAACAGCATTTAATATTGTGAAGCTACCCCTTTTGAAACATATGGAACCCACAACAACCCTGTGGCATATCAGCTATGATAGGTTGAAATAATTATTATAATTATAACATTACATCACGCCTGTAATCCCCGAATGGTTAGGTAGAGCCGCAGTGGTGTACTTAAAAAGGACACCCAGATTTCGACAGTTATATTTATGATACTATAATATTATAAAGAGGAAAGATTTGTACCTATTTTTGTATGTTTGTAATGAATAGGCTCAAAAAGTACTGGGCCGATTTCAAAAATTCTTTCACCCTTGGAAAGCTACATTCACCCTGAGTAACATAGGCTACTTTTTATCCCTGTATTCCCACGGGAACGGGATCTACGCGGGTGAAACCGCGGGACGTCCGCTAGTTTATGATATTATTATTATAACTTAATTATGTTACTAGTCCAACATCTAGAGGATGCCTCTTCAAGGAATGAATGGTTTATTCTAGATTAAAAGCTTTTTTGCATTTGACTGATGATTTTTTAACCAAACCTAGAAATATTTAACTGGTTAAGGTAAGCTGGGTTAGTCAAACGTCAAAAGTAAAATAATGTTTCGGACTTGGACTAGTCTATGCTAGGAGTGACTATGGTAAAATCGTCAAACATCGATTTACACTACTCCTTAAATGAAATTGATGTAAAAGTGCTTTTCAAAATTGTGTAATTTTTATTGCACAGTATTTTAAACCGTTGACATTTGTAAAAAGTTAAAAATACAGTGCACCGGAAAATGCTGCAATACATCATCTTGTCAAAATTAAAATCATCATGATTTCAGCCGAAAGACGTCCACTGCTGGACATAGGCCTCCTTCAAGTGTCACCACATTGACCTGTCCCGTGCGTCTCGCATCCAGCGGATCCCCGCAACCTTCACCAGGCCATCGGTCCACCTAGTGGGAGGCCTTCCAACGCAACGTCTTCCGGTTCGCGGTCGCCACTCCACTCCTTAACTTTTGGGCCCAATCGGCCATCCATTCCGCTAGATTCTTTAGGCTACGTCGGTAACCTTGATTCTCATACGGATGTCTTCATTTCTGATTCGATCACGCAAGGAAACTCCGAGCCCTATCTCCATTACCCTTTGGGTGACATTAAGACTTCTGATGAGGCCCATTGTGGGCGACCACGTTTCGGTCCCGTAATGTAATCACTGGCAACACACACTGCTGGCGACTTTCGTCTTGAGACACTGCGGTAAGTAGGATGAGAAGATAATACTTAACTCCTAAACGCTGCCAAGCCGAGTTGGCTTCGACGATTGACCTCTTTCTCGAAGTTAGACCTACCTAACTGGACCGTTTGTCCCAGATAGACATAATCGTCTACAACTTCGAGTGTAGAGTCTCCGATCTTGATAGGAGTGGGGTTTATATGGGCATTCAACATGACCTTGGTTTTGTCCATGTTCATTTTAAGACCCACTCTTTTGGAAGCTCTACTGAGGTCATCGAGCATTGTACTGAGGTCCTATATGGTCTCAGCTATAACCACTATATCGTCGGAAAACCGAAGGTGAGTGATGTATCCGCCATTGACGTTGATGCCTAGTCCTCCCCTCCACAGTCCAGAACCTTCGAGACATCCTCCAGTACAGCGGCGAACAGCTTCGGAGATATGACGTATCCCTGTCTTACACCTCGCTGCTGAAGGATAGGTTCCGAGGTCTGGTCTTGAAGTCGGACTGACATGGTGGCGTTTTTGTACAAACACTTCAACACCTCGATGTACCGGTAGTCGATTTGCCACTTTTGGACAGACTGCAGTACAGCCCAAGTCTCGATCGAATCGAAGGCTTTCTCGTAGTCCACCAAGACGATACTCTTCGGACTTCTGTATAACCTGCCGCAGGGCAGGTCTTAGCCAGAATCCGGCTTGTTTGGGAGGCTGAAAATCATCAAACCTGCGCGCGAGACGATTCTTCAGCCGGACATTGTGCCCTTCTTGAAGAAGAGTACCACCACATCCCAGCACCACGCCTGCGGCGTTTTTCTCTCGAGTATGACGGAATCAAACAGCTTCTGAAGGGCCTTATATAAGGACCGGTTTGCCACCCAACCCGCCTTCAGAAGTTCAGCCTTAATTTCGTCATCATCCGGTGCCTTGTTGTTTTTAAGCTGTTTCAGAACCATCATAATCTCGTACCGGCTGACATCCGGGATGTCTTCGCTATAGTGTCCGGTCAGTCTAGCTCATGGCTCTTTCGCTAGATTTTCAACGAGTTTACTGTTTGACGTGTACTGGTGTACAGCTGCTCATAGAAACTATTGATCTCATAAGCTCCGATTTGGTGGATACGATCCTGCCATCGTCGGTCTTCGGTTTCGTGAGCTGGCTCTGCCCGATAGCCCGATGTCTTACTCTTACCTTTGAGCCTTTATTCTACTCAATTGCGTCTTTAATACGCTAGGATTAAGATATCCGTTTATTGATCTGCCGGTATTTTCACGCCTCGTCTGATGACTGCAAGATAACGTCACGCCGCTCCTTCATGAGACTGAGAGCATGATCAAGAAAGTTTTCTGTTCTTTTTTACACGACATGTCTAAAAGAACTTAGACCCAGTCGTATGGACAGTTTCCACGAACCCATCGTTGTATTCGTCCACTGAGCTTCCTAGGCACTCGAAACAATTCTGGAGTTCAAGCTGAAAGCTCTCGGGATTTTGAGACCTTTCTAGCTTGATATTGGTGTTCAATGTGCCTCTTACCATACGGTGATCGCTCCCAGTTTTCACCGTATTGATCACAGAGACATCATTGAAC
This sequence comes from Diarsia dahlii, assembly GCA_949775195.1. Taxonomy (NCBI): domain Eukaryota; kingdom Metazoa; phylum Arthropoda; class Insecta; order Lepidoptera; family Noctuidae; genus Diarsia; species Diarsia dahlii. The sequence goes on from OX459190.1 coordinate 17,746,769, forward strand.
CTTTGTTTCCATTTAGCATTTTTAGTCGCACCATCGGGGCTCTGCCAGGTCCATTTCCTGTGCTCACGTTTTTTGAAGAAAGAGTTCATCATATGGCCCTCCTTCTCCATAAAACTAGCCAGTTGGTGACCCGTGATTGCAAATAGGGGATCGGACAAAAAAAAACTAATTAGTCCGTCAGATAGATTTCCAAAAAATATTGACCACATATTTTTTCTTTTTTCACGTAAACAAAAAATGAAGACGATACCGTGCTTCGAAAACTCGTGTGACGTCATACGATAGTACAATCAATTGACGTTTCAAGCCCCACTCCATGATCTTTGACGCGCTATAGCTTCGTCAATTTTAATTGATTTGATAAAACAAAAAACACGTATCCAATATTTCTCGATAATCTAACTGACGGACTAAACAGAATCATATTTTTTTGAGTCAGTCCGATCCCTTATTGCCCTACTAGTAGATCATTCTCTTCTCGTTTGCCCAGTTTCGCGTTGCAGGCCCCCTAAGTACGGTGAATTGAGTCACTACGTAACTCGTTGTATGTTACTACATATGGAACTAAAAACGAAAATAAAAATCACAACTAAATATCACAAAAGGCGAAATTTTGTGTGTATGTTATGTTTGTTACTTCTTCACGCAAAAACTACTGAACGGATTTTGATAAAATTTGGTACACAGATAGTTTATAACCTGGATTAACACATAGGATAGTTTTTATCCCGATTTTATCTTCCCGTGGGATAATTTTAGAGTTGTAGCGGGTGAAGTTGCAGGCAACAGCTAGTTTTAAATAATTTATCAATCCATCCTTAGAATATTGAAACAATAAAATTAAGAAATATGTTTTTATAAAACCTGCATCTAATTAAGTAACACATTTCTGTACCTAATTAAGACTGCTCAAAGGGGACATAGATCTTTACCTTCAAATATAATCTCGATAAAGTGGACACTTTGGGGTACCATGGACCACCAGGACATTTTTTGTTCTACATGTCCTCTATCCATACATACTACTTAAAAAGTGGGCCGCGATTTCGAAAAAAAAATCAAAATGGCGGTGGGTCGATATGCCAGCTTCCATACAAAAAAGTTCAAACCCCGCTCAAACTTTGATTTGAATTTCAACTTTTGACTGTCCAAGTTAGAAGGATTCAATAGTTAGTCTTTGTAGCTTCTGTTTAATACAAAATAGTGTTGAATAATATAAAATAATGATTTTGAAGATTTTGTTAACTATTACATAAACCAATATTGCTACCACATACCACCATTAAAAAAAAACAGTACATATTTTATTTAGAATCTTCCAGTGTTCTATCACAAACATTTATCAAACAGATTGTGTTTCAATTTGAACACAACACTGCACTTCAAGATACCAATCACTGAATCAGGTCAAAAGACCCAGCTAAACTGGGCGCACCCACTCAGTTTAATTGGGTCTATTGAGTTTTTTGAGTTGGTGCAGAACATAATTATCTACCCCATGGAAAACAAGCTGTGGGCCCATAGAAAACGAGATTGGTGCAGAAGAGCCACAACAGGTCACCACAGATTATGAAAGAGATGGCAGGCAGCCTTAATGTCTTCCTTGATATTTGTAAAAGGTAGTGCAAAATTGTGACCGATAGCAATAATGGAAGGAGACCTTTGTCGTCTGCAGTGGGCAGTACCTACCTACCAATAAATAATAATAAGAATTTTAGGATGGAAAAGAATGAAGATGGCAGAACGGTCATATCATCTTCTACAATTCTTGCACAAACACAATCAAATTGGAAAAGATTTTGTTGGATGTAAAGCATACATCACTATAATTCTTGAGTCACTAAACAGTGCAGAAGTGTCAAAACCAAGTAAATTCTGATAGTTTCTAAAAACAGTATTTTGTTTTAGTTTTAAAACAATCAGCTCAGCCAAAAACTCAAGAAATTATCAAAAACATGATGCACATATGTTGCATTTTAAAACTTATGGTAGGGCGGCGTGTGCTTGCTTTTAGGTACCTACTACTGACTCTACCGAGATCTGATTTCCACAGGTCTGCTGGATAATTTAGTAAAGATAATACTTTAGAATTTCCTAGAATCTGTCTGTATTGCTCGGTAAAGTAACGTGATTATTATTAGAAAATAATTAAGATAGTTTAATGGTTTTAGATTAGGTACATTCAAATCTAAATTTAGTTTAAAGTAATCGCAGAGTAAATAAACAGACTATATTGTTGGTACGGTATACTTACTGATTACAGGCACAGCGGCTTTATAATATTAATGGTTTATTTATTTATTTAATTAGGTATAATATTTGAGGTTAGAACATTTGTTATGACATCTTATTATGACAGTGACAGTTTAAATAAACTTGGCTTGAGCATGGCACTAATATGTCCTAATGTTTGAGTTCTTGTACTTTTTCCCATTTTTTTATTACACTATTTACACTAAAACCAGCACTGGAATGACACTGGCTAACAATAACAACAGACTAAAATATAGCATCAAAAAACTCCTCACAGGGTTACGTGCTATTCACAAACAATCGAATCGAAGTCGAATCGATCGTGACACTTTTTCGAGTATCAGACTTCACACATTCGTTAGAAGTTTTTAAACTAACATGGTCACTAACACTATTATTAATATTGAAAACGGGATATATATATATAACATGTTCACACATTCGATTGATAGTAGGTACATAAACATTTGTGGTGAAAAGGGGTTTGAACTTTTTTGTATGGGAGCTGGCATATCGACCCACCGCCATTTTGATTTTTTTTCGAAATCGCGGCCCACGATGAAAGTGGTATGTATGGATAGAGGACATATAGACGAACAAAAAATGTCAAGCAACACGGTACCCAAAGTGTCACGTTACCGAGATATTTGAAGTTAAGAAAAAAAAAATCAAAATGGCGGAAAGGTTGATATGCCACATTGGTTCTATCCCCTTTTATTTGGACTAATAATCACGTTGTATGACAATGCTAAGCGTCTCCATAGATATTCACAACCACTCGATTGTCCGTCATACCTATCCAATCGATGCATCGTACTATCGAAAATTGCTATTCACAAAACCGAAGCCAAGTAATAGATTCGATTGTGATTCGAGATAAAGATATCAATCCTGCCGACAGCTATTTGTTATCGGAAGTGCAATCCATTTATTGGCTACATATTTTTTTTTACCACGAGGGTTTATGTACATACTATCACGTCAATCGAATGCTACCTATATTATAATACTCAATGATATTATAATATAGGTAGATACGTTTTACCGACGTCTGCGCGGCGATACAAAAAGAAGCTGATCAGCTTGATTGAACTCGGTCCGTCCTGCGTTTAAGCGGGAGTTTGGTGTATGAAAATAAACAAAAACTGAAAAGCAAAAAAACAAGCACATTTTAAATCAAACAAAACTTGAAAGCAGGCGGGGTCCATTCTATTTTCATTTCATTTCATAATTTAATATTCAAATGGGGGTTCATTTGCCTGCTTTGGGTTTTAAAAGGAGATTACAAAAATATATCACACTAATATGTTTAAAATAAATTCAAAGTGACAAATCCTATAAACAAGCACAAAAGTTAAATCATCTGCGAAGAATTTTACGCGACCAACGAAAAAACAAACACAAAAGAACTAAAAAGTTGGAAATAAAAAAAAGTAGTTAAAAAACTAAAAAACCCGACTGAAAACAGTATGTGCATTACTGTGACGGGCATTATAGGGACTCAGCACATCCATAAAGCGGAGATGTTGACCGCCGTGCTTTCGCTTTCCCTCTGCCATCTCCGAGTAGAAGACCGCTTTGGGCAAACGGTAATGCTTCATGCGAAGGATGTGCCCACACCATCTGAGTTGGCGTTGCATCAGTAGTGCTTCTATGCCAAACATATTGGAACGCTGCAGAACCTCAGTATTAGGAACTCGGTCCTGCCACTTAATGCCTAGGATGGATCTCAGACACCTTAGGTGAAACGTGTCGAGTTTTCGAATGTCTGGTTTATATAAACACCATGTCTCTGCACCATAAAGAAGGACAGGTATAATTAATGCCTTGTAAACACAAATTTTTGTCTCCAGCCTTAAGTCATGTGATCTCCAGACACGGTCATTTAGTCGTCCAAAATTAGCAGCGGCATTTGCAATACGCGATGGTATCTCCGAAGCCAAGGTGTTATCATGCCTAATGTTACTTCCAAGATATTTAAACTGCGTGACTTCCTCTAGTGGTTGTCCATCTAGATTGAGTGTGGCATCATCAGCTTGGCAGCCTCGTGGTGGTTGATTGAGGACCTGCGTCTTGGAAGTACTGATCACTAGGCCAAATCGTTAACAAGATTGGTGTAGTGCGTCAACATAGCTTTGGAGATTTGCCATGCTATCGGACATGAGACACACGTCGTCAGCGTAAAGTATCTCCAGAATGGAGATCTTTTGCAGTTTTGATTTAGCTCTAAACCTAGTGACATCGAACACGCCTTTATCAGTCCGTACGTTAAGTTTTATTTGGTCACTACAGTACTGCAGGACGTCTCTCATTACAACTGCGAAGTAAATGGTAAAGAATGGGTGCCATGACGCAACCTTGCTTTACTCCACTTGCAATGTGGATCTCCTCAGAAAGATCGTTTTCGTGTCGAACCTGAGCTTTCATGCCAACATGAAATTGACGTTGAATGTATGAGTGACAGAGAGAACGAGAAAATGGCGCGCGGTGTTGTCAGTTCGGTGTCGTCATTGGCTGTCGTTGACAATTGCCACGTGAACAATATGTTTATCTCTTTTTACCCGACTACGGCAAAGCCAAAGGAGGGTTATGATTTTGACTGGCTATGTATGTATGTATGTTTTTGTATGTATGTATGTATGTATGTGTGTATCTTCATCTGTTCCCTCATAGCTTCTAATCTACTTAACGGAACTCGACTTAGGAGATATCGTTAGAACCGTCTTAATTTTCCGCTGAACATAGGCTACGTGACGTTTCACAAAAAGCGATTTGGCGCCCTCTAGCGGACAAAAAGTAAGGATTAAAAAATAAAAATGGAGATAAATACGCCGTGTTTGGTATCATTTGAAACTTTTGAAAGGGCCTCACTTGTACATTTCTAAAATATTGCTCAAATTTAAAATCACGCCCTCTAGCGGACAAAAAGTCAAGAGTAAAAAAAAATATTTAACACCAAAATTGTTTAAATAAAAAAAAGTAAAAAACTAAAACCCGACTACGACAAAAAAAACGACGCTGAAAAAGTATGAAACAAGATTTTCAGGATAGAACAAAAACCGACTTCGACAAAAAGAAAACACAAAAAAGTGAAAAATAAAAATCAGCTTCTGAAGTCGGTGACTTTTGTTTGTTTGATTTCATGTTTTTGCCACCGACTTCAGAAGCTGATTTTTATTTTTCACTTTTTTGTGTTTTCTTTTTGTCGAAGTCGGTTTTATTTTTTGTAAAAAAGTTTTTATTTTTCACTTTTTAGTGGTTCACATGTGCTTACCCCTTCACAACGTACCGGCGTGATGTTATGTTATGAACTGGTGTAAACAATAGACAGACAGGAGATTTCAGCAATCCCAGTCCATTTGCTATCATTTATTGAGGAGTTCCGTTGTCTATCTCCGAAGTTCTTCATCAGAATATGTTCACCAAATAGTTTTTATAACCTTTGTAGTGAGTACAGGCGTGATATTATGTTGTGTGATGGCGTAAACAATACTTAGATATGCTATAGCAACAATCGCGGTTAATCTGCTGTTATTTATTGAAGAGTTCCCCCGATTTCTACAAGATCCCATCATCAGATATTGAAATGGTGACAATGGGACCACACGGGAAGCACCAGCTTTCAAATGAAAAAAGAATCATGAAAATCAGTTCACCCAGTCGCAAGTTAAGAGCGAACAAACATAAAAAAAAAAAAAAAAAAATACCTACAGTCGAATTGATAACCTCCTCCTTGAAGTCGGTTAAAAAGAAAAGCCGTAGTCACACGTTATAGGTACCAACCCACATACCAACCTAAACACTTTAATACCGTGTGACTACGGCTTTTCTTTTTGTTCTATCCTGAAAATCTTGTTTCATACTTTTTCAGCGTCGTTTTTTTTGTCGTTGTCGGGTTTTAGTTTTTTACTTTTTTTTTCACATTGGGGTCGTATATAACTCTGTCATCTTCTAACTGTCTTACTCAATGATGTGACATAAGTTCTTATACGTATAGTTACTAAAATATCGCCATGTTTTTATTTCTTTACAATGACGTCTCTATTGGTAAAACCTCATTGCTGAAACTCGAAAAAGTGTCACGAGCGATTCGACTTCGATTCGATTGTTTGTGAATAGCAAATAATGCTGACTGATTGTGATTTGGTATAATGTTTGGTATGAACTCAGGTATGAAGATCGGAAGTGCAATCGAGCAAAAAATAAAAGTGCTAATTTAGGCCTTAAGTACCCATCCGAAGTAAGCAAACATTTTGTCATTGAGGTATAATGTACTATGCATTTTGTACATTTTATTTACAAAATTTTTCGTGGTTACATTAAGGACGCTGTTACATTTTCGATCAACTCATGTTTAGGTAACTAAAGTCGCTCAAAGCAAGGTCTCACAATAGCGCTCGGTTTTATACCTCCTATAAATAATCTTGATCTTTGATATTATTTTTTAATTGTATTGAAATAGAATTTGGTAGATTACTTGGAACTTTGAAAACGCATTTGGTAATTGTTAATTATTAGTATCGTCGTCATGATAAGTAGGTTAGTATTTTCAACCGAGTCGAAAAAAAAGAAGGTGCTGTATTTGTATGTATCCGCGATTTTCCCAAAAGCTACTGATCCGATATCAATCGGATTTTCGTTGATAAATGCATACTGTGTTTTTAAGGAAGGTTTTACTGTAAAATATGATTATTATATAATAATAATAAGTTTATTTATTTCTCTCACAATGGTTTTGTAGCACGTTTTGAACACTATAATATTCACATTGTGAGAGCTGGTGCCTGAAGTAGGTTTCAAAAAAACCTGTATTACAGGTCACCAGGATTGGAGATCTTCCGAAGTAGACAATGGAACTCTTCAATAATATAGACAGCAAATGACTCACGATACCTGTGATCGTATGTTTATGTAGTGTTTTCGCCATTTCATAATATAATATCACGCTTGTTCGGGTTTAAGGGGCAAACAGATGTACACCCAATATGGGGTACCTACCAACCAAACTTAATGAAAAAGAACAACCGGTACCGACAGCGACTTCCGAAAAGAAAAATACGCTACCTACGTGAAATAACCATGTGAAATAAGTAGGTACTTAAAATGAAATAGGAATTTCAATTCCAAACCTCTCCGTCGAAAGCTTGACCTGACCCATCCATTTCCAAACCTCACCGCCGACAGCTTGACCTTACCCATCCATTTCCAAACCTCACCGCCGACAGCTTGACCTGACCCATCCATTTTCAAACCTCACCGCCGACAGCTTGACCTTACCCATCCATTTCCAAACCTCATCGCCGACAGCTTCACCTTACCCATCCATTTCCAAACCTCACCGCCGACAGCTTGACCTTACCCATCCATTTCCAAACCTCACCTCCGACAGCTTGACCTTTCCCATCCACTTCCGAACCTCACCGTCGACAGCTTGACCTGACCCATCCATTTCCAAACCTCATCGCCGACAGCTTGACCTTACCCATCCATTTCCAAACCTCACCGCCGACAGCTTGACCTGACCCATCCATTTCCAAACCTCACCTCGGACAGCTTGACCTTACCCATCCATTTCCAAACCTCATCGCCGACAGCTTGACCTTACCCATCCATTTCCAAACCTCACCGCCGACAGCTTGACCTGACCCATCCATTTCCAAACCTCACCTCGGACAGCTTGACCTTACCCATCCATTTCCAAACCTCACCGCCGACAGCTTGACCTTTCCCATCCACTTCCGAACCTCACCGTCGACAGCTTGACCTGACCCATCCATTTCCAAACCTCACCGCCGACAGCTTGACCTTACCCATCCATTTCCAAACCTCACCCCCGACAGCTTGACCTTACCCATCCACTTCCAAACCTCACCGTCGACAGCTTGACCTGACCCATCCATTTCTGAACCTTGTCAACAAACTGCTTAACCCCACCCATCCAAATCCCGGTCGTACCCAACATAATTTCTAAATCACATTCTAATAATAAAAGTATGAAACTCGTACTTACTTTTATCTCAGTCCTAAAAAGTATCAACTCCTTCCGGTCGTCGGTTGCCGTGGTAACCGTACACTAAAATCTTTTTCTATCACGTTTATCGTACGTATTTTTTGCGAGAGAGCGATACACCCGTCCTTCCACTAGCGCTGCTGAGCGCGGAATGATGAACCGGGAGCGAAAAATGTATGAAGAAATTGGCAAATGTTTTTATTATAGCTAATAATTGAATAAAAAAAATTATATAAACAAAAAAAATATATCTCAACATCTAAAGGACTATATGTACCGCAATTTATAATAATTTTGGAGATATAATATGCTGTAAATTTACCTATAATGGAACCTATTCGGACCCTACTTTTTTACATTTTCTGCGATTATTGTGATGGGAAAAACGTATTTGTGCGATTTTTTTGTATGACGTCATACAATTTTTCTGATGCCAATCTGGAGACGAATAAATTATCTTTAAATTAAGACCATGATATCTTCACATTTGTGATTGCTTATACGTTAAAATGGTACCTGAAAACCACTGTTATTTGTAGAAAAATGTTTTAGCGTCCTTAAAAGCGCCAACACACGGCCCTAAAATCAGAGGCAATATCGGGAGAGTGGTGGGGAGCGCCCTAGATCGCTCCCTTGATCGTCTCATGAGTAGGCAAATCGTAATCAGTATTATTATTATTACCCCTAACTCAGAAATTGGTTCGGGCGAGCTTACGATTTAGGGCCGATTATCATCTAGGGAGCGTTGTCCGTGCGTGTGTAGCGAAATCGGAACCGAACCGATTTCACCGCAATGCGCGTGCGACTATAGTGGCAACAGGACGTGTTTTTTGTAAATCAATTTTTATTTCCTGCAGACATCTGGCGAAGGAGAAGGAGTGAGAGGCCTGGATGAAAACAATTGATATTTTTAAGGATTTGTCGTATTTATGGGATAAAAAGCATGATTTAACCGCGACATGAGGCAGGAGGCCTATAAAATGCGGTCGGTAAAGACACTACGACCCCTACGACGTGCCAACTTTAAGAAAATTATTGATTATTTATTTTGCCTTTTTTTATTTTTTGAGAGTATAGGCGGCATCTTGGATCGAAGAGCGCTTTGCTGCATGATGGGTTACGAACTAACTGGCAGATGTGGCCCTGGTTGGCTGGACATTACTTCAGAATATTTAGAGCCTTCCGTCGATTTGTAAGGAATACGTGCAATATTTGCTAAGCGCGTTGTCATTTAACGAGGTCCTTGGTAAGTAACGTGAATTACATTATTTTTTCATTTAAATACCTTAGAGCATTAGTCTGTTATCCTGGCACAATATCTACATACGTACTTATCATAAAAAACACCAATACTTATCTACTAAAAAGAGTAGATAGGTATCTGCACGTAAATAATCAATAACATTAACCCCCCTTTCTACACTTTTGTCTTCTATTGATTTAAATATCTACAGTTGTTTGTATTAGTATCACCAATACGCGGATTTTCGTCCATTAAAGAAAACACCTTAAAATATACTTTGTCCTACATAAAACCTACAATATTGGTAACCCTACTACAGTGTTTGTATGGGAAAATTTAAATGATCAATATCTTTGAAACTACGCAAAGTTTCTCCGTCACAAATTCAGGTTATCATTATCGTCCCCGTCACAACATTTTGATAACATTTTGAAGGTCGTAGATCATCAGGCAGCGGAGATACACGTGTCCAGCCAGCCTGAGTTCAAGATGGCTGGACACAAGTATACATTAAGTTTTCATTGATATCTCGTAAACCCTTACATGTGACGCCATAAATCAAACGTTATTACTGTCACACATTGCGTCACCAAGTATTAGTAAAGGAACCATATTCGAAAACGCTCCCGTTAAGTGGGATTCGGAAGTGCCAGCCAAAAGTTTTTTACGTAAATTCAAGATGGCTGGACACAGTTTTTTGCATTTTTCTACTAAACCACCGTACGTATCACAAAACTTTTAGCTTGATGCCTGTCACATATTTATGTGACGCCCGTTGATATGCAAAAAGTCGTCAAAATCACTTCCGTTACCGAGATTGAGAGACCAGCGAAAAGTGGTTTTTCAAGCTGGCTGGACACGCTTTCGATCGATTATCTAAGATTCTGTAGCGTCACCTATTCTGAAATAAGGGTGTTTAGCCGTCACATAAAGTGCCCTATTGCCCTATTGTAAATGCGAGCCGTTTTGAAGTTTTGTCCAGCCAACCAGAGCCACATACTGGCAGGGACGTGTATAGAGTAGTGCCCGATTTCATCCCCACCACCACTCTCCCGATATTGCCTCTGATTTTAGGGCCGTGTGTAGGCGCTTTAGTATTCAGGTTCTGCCATCCGCGGTCCTTGGACCGACTTGGACGAAATCGCATATCGACAGAAGTCGTGGCCATGTCGTGGCCTCAGGTCGGTCGTGGCCACGTCGTGGCTATGAATTACGACGCCATCTTGCCCATCTTGTTCTAGTCAAAATCATTGATTGTTAGGCCCAAGGTAGCATTTCGGACTATCTTTTATTATATTATATACAGACAGGATGTCTAATTCATGGGTCTGACAAACGTTTTTTACTTTACACGCCAAATAAATCTACAAAAAATTACAAGAAGAACTGTGTTTTTACTTTTTTCATATCTTAAAAAATGACTGAGATATTTACAATCAAAGTGCGTATTTCCGCCCGAAGGTTTTTAAAAACGCGGGCGGGCGCTCACTACCCGATGACGTCACAACTCCCACAACCACGCCACGTTTGCACGCCCGTGCGCAGTAAAAATCAAAATTATAAAGTTCTCCCAAGTAACACAATCACGTCTAAAAACGGACTATTAGATATTTAATAGACTTTAATTTTATTGTCTACCTTAAGAGTAAAATATGTCCCAAGTAATATTCAAGAACGCTTATAGACACAGTTTAGTAAAAGTGGGCACAACCTTATCCCTTCTCATAAGAATGAGTTAAGAAAACATGAATAGATAGAGATGAGAGTTGTAAATTTTCAAATTGCCTGTAGAGATTTTTCTAGTGTCTCACTAAACTGTGTATAGATCACAAATTTTAGTAGTTAGTTTATAGATAAAGTTGAGACCTTTAAAGAAGTCTTTATTTGTCAAGTTTTTAAACCAAATTAACTGAAGACTAACAACTTTAAGTTATATTTGATTTGTAATAGACAACGACACATAATGGCGCAGAACTTACAAGAGTTATTTAAACTTATTATTGTATTGCATCATGGCGTACCAAATTTCTTATTTTTTACATTACTGTTTTAGCTAGTTAATAATGGGTAAACAATCAAATCTATATGCGATTGAAATTCTATCGGCGAATATTATGTAAAACTCTCATAAAATAAGAGCGCCCGCTGTAAATGTAAGATTTAATATTTTTATTAGGTACCAAAAATGAATATTAATTATAATAAGTTTTTTTTTTAATTTCATTATAATGTCTAAAATACTCATTTTATTTAAAATAAAGTAATTGAAAACATATTAAATATTTAATTAGATATAATTTAATGATAAAAACATAAAAATAAGCATTAAAATATGTAACGAAAATCATTTGAAGCGAAAATAGGTAATAAAAATGGCGTCAAGATAAAATTTACTAGAAAAACGAATCTAATAGAACAAACACACTAGAGAATTTTCTGTAGTATGGCTCTAGCTCCATGACAAGAATAATTTCACTTGCTACATACTAAACTATCTAGTGAAAGAATAAACAAATTTATGAGTGGCTTAATATTACCTAGTAACTGTCATCTCTGTATTCCTATTTATTTTCTCACAGTATTTCTAGACATTCATCAGTAAATAGGTAATTTGATGTGTTGTAAACGAAAGACGATTTTATGCAGTAACAGAGCAATTTAATTAATCAATACGTAGGTACACAGAACCGTAGGTAGTCCATCAAGGTTTAGGCGCAAAATGCCAAATTCTCAAAATGGCAACAGAGTCGCAAAAGGACAAATTCTCAAAATGGACAATTCTCAAAAAGCCAAATTCTCAGAATGGCAAATTCGATCGATTGTCACTTTTTTGTTCTCTCAAATTTTGAAAATATCTAGTGAGATTATTCTTCAGCCCGTGATGCTAGTTTTTTTAATTTAAATCGTTCTTGGACTCTGCAGCAATGTTCTCGGATCCTTTGGTAGAGTAACGGGTTGAAAAATATTTATTACTAGCAGTTGCCCGCGGCTTCACCCGCTACAACACGAAAATTATCCCACGGGAAGTTAAAATCGGGATAAAAACTATCATATATGTTAATCCAGGTTATAAACTATCTGTGTACCAAAATTTATCCAAATCCATTCAGTAGTTCTTGCGTGAAAAAGTAACAAACATACACACTCACAAACTTTCGCCTTTTATAATATTAGTGCGAAGTGCGATTTGGAATAAGTTCAAGACTATGTGAGTTATAGCATGAGTTGCTGACCACTGGCGCAGATCCCTTTTGAGGCAATTGGATCGACTTTCGTCTTCCTCATTTGTATTGTTTTCATCCAAATAAGTTAGGTACTAGAAAGTTTCGATTCTGAATCTGAATTATTTTGCAACTCTTCTTCATCTTGCTTCCTTTTTAAATATTTACCGATTTTTGACGAAAGCCACCAGACATTTTATTTTTTTTACTGTCCCCATTGCATAAAATCATCCAATTCAAATATTTAATACAAATGCACTTAACTTAGCCATTTTTAAGAAAAAATCCACTAAAGCCACGTTTTCACTATCATTTAATTAGACAAACTTAAAAATATCTATTAAAGTATTTTATCTAGACGTAAGTCTCTTTAGAAACAAAGATAAGAGTACCAATAGCTAAAATAGAACGTTTTATCTTAAAATATATCAACTTATCTATAAAATTAGTTCAAGTTAGGTACCTTTAGGCTTTATTCACAATTTGTAGAGCATATTATCTTAAAACATTCAATATACCTATAAACGTACTTAAAATAAGTGTGCTATAGAACAAATGCCCTAAAAATAATCCAGCTTGAGAAAAATAACTCTATAAGAATACATTTTCTTTATTGCAACCATCTTTAGAAAGCCCCTATCTGAAGATTAACCAAGAATAGACTGTCAATAGACAGATTTGTTTTAAACCTCCGAGACCAAGGGCGGATCCAGCTTTGGAGCCAGGGGGGGGTCACATAGTCGTTGTCAAGTCACAAGAAATTATATATTTTTTTTATAATCATAGATACAAGTAAAAAGTAGGTATTTTTTAATGTTTATAACTAGGTACTTAAAAATACCTATATTTAAATAACAAAATCAATTTTTCTTTTACGTCTTCTCCCGAAACGCGTTATTACTTTATCTACTCAAATGGGTACGTTTTATTGGACTTGGAGAAGTGTCAGTCCGTTTTGACGTTCTTCAGCCATTGAAGCTCTTCGCCACGATTCTTCGAATTGCTGAGCCTTACCCAGGGGGATATAGCGTTGAACAATTTGCCCTGGATAGACGATTTAGAATTATTAGAAATGAGAATTGAAGTCGAGCGCCTCAAGCGAGACGAACAGAAAAAGCAAGAGGAAGGCGCGAGCGAAGCGAGCGCGAAATTTTTTGTATTATTTTATATATTTTGGGGGGTGGTAAAGATATTGTCATTGGGAGGGAACTTGAACGTGTCCTTTGTTTATGACGGCTACTGAGGTTTTCATTGCCTTCACATCACAGCCAGAGCAGGGCGGCTGTGATTTGTACATCTTTGACAGTCGTTGAGTCGTCACACGTAATCCGAAAGTCTGACAACCAGTCTTACTAAGGGAAATCTCATCGGACCCGGTACTAACTGGGTTGTGCAGTGTAAAGGTCAAAAAAGCAATCGTTCCATGTAAAATTCCGGTTTTCAGCTGCATCAAGCCAACTACAACATACATATTTGGGACTAGCTTTTGCCAGCGGCTTCGCTCGCGTGAAAATGACGATTTTCCAAAGAAACTTTCATCCCCTATTTAACTCCCTTATGGGTTGAATTTCAAAAAATCCTTCCTCATTCCTAGTCTACGTTATAAAGGGAACCACTGTGCAAAATTTCAGCTTTCTAGGTCCAAGGGTTTGGGCTGGGCGTTAATGAGTCAGTCAGTCAGGACTTCTCTTTTTATTTATATAGATAACGTACGTGGATCTTATACCGTGGAATTTTCACTAGCCTATAACTCTGGGGATAACACAAAGAATCTAACGATAGTTTCAAACGGTTCAGGCGTTTAGAAGTTATGGTGGAATAAAGAAACTCACAAATAAACATACATGCATACATGAACCCTAAAACACTCTTTTTGGGTAGTTGTGTTAAAACATATAATCAAAACATGATGTTTAACAATTTTAATTAGTGGTCCACCGAGGTACTGGACTCAGCCCAGGGGGGGGTCATGACCCCCCTGACCCCCCCCTGGATCCGCGCTTGTCCGAGACTGTGTTACTTGGGCTCTGTGGTAAAAATGGAAAAAAATACTGTATTGTGCCTCGGTGCTTCAATCACCTTCAATTCAACAGTTTAAACACCTGATAAACTCTTTGTATGTGCTTGAAGACTCAAAAAATGAAGAAAAAGTGGATGACACCCGTAAAAAGAGTTGATTCAATAGGTCCTAAAACTAAAGCGCACTGCTGTGAAGACCATTTCGATTTTATTTTCTTTTCATTTAAAAATAAAATTAATCAAAAATATCTGGTTTAGTACAGTCGAACAAGCTAATAAGTATACAGGGTAGAGATCTTTATAATTCTATAACACTTAAAATATTGATTATAATTTTGTTTTATCAAGTGTTTCGCATTGAGCGACTGATGTCAAACGCTTTATCGTTTGACATCAGTCTCTAAATGTATCTGTATAATCTTAAAAGTAAATACAAGTTACCTGGCTGTATACTTATTAGCTTGTTCGACTGTACCTATAAAACTATAATAATGGTACACACGGCTACACATCAAGCTATACAAAACCAGTTAATCTTGGCCTCACTTTACTAGATCTTTTCGCACAATGAACAATCAGATTATACTGGTTTTGTATAGCTTGATGTGTAGCCGTGTGTACCTAGGTATTTGCCTACTTACAAAACTGATAACTACGACTTAGTACTACATTCTGTATATGGGTAAATAGTGACTTTTTCTTTTAGTTTATACCTACTAATACAAAGATCAAAAATCCAACGCTGGGCGCCTTCATAGACATAGAGGGTGCCTTTGACAAAACGAACTTCGCCAGCATTAGCCAGGCACTAGTCGTGCACGGTGTGGCGCCAACCCTTATACAATGGATTCACAACATGCTAAAATACCGCGCTATTCAATTCACTGTGAACACCACCACACGAGGCATCGTTAGCAGAGGCTGCCCGCAGGGTGGGGTGCTGTCACCACTACTGTGGAACCTAGTTGTAAACGAGCTCATTACGGAGCTCAACGCTAGCGGCTTGTACTCGGTGGGTTACGCAGATGACATAGCTATTTTAATCACGGGGAAATTTGAGGGCGTCTTATGCGACCTCATGAGGAAAGCCTTCAAAATAATCGAGAATTGGTGTACCAAACACGAACTGTCGGTTAACCCCACTAAAACAGAATTAATAATGTTCACTAACAAAAGAGTCCTAGGACCACACAAACTTCCTAGTCTTTTCAACACCGAACTAACACTCAAAGAAGAAGTTAAGTACCTAGGACTGATTCTTGATAGCAAATTGCTCTGGAACAGGCATCTTGACTACAAGCTTAACAAAAGCACAATCGCCCTATACCAATGCAAAAAAATGCTAGGAAAAACATGGGGGCTATCTCCAAAGATCACGCGATGGCTTTACACAGCGGTGATCAGACCAATGCTGACCTATGGCGCCCTGGTTTGGTGGACGAGAACTGAATTCTCGACCACAGTCTCCAGGCTCCAACGTTTCCAAAGGATGGCATGTTCCGCTATCACAGGCTGCATGAGGACAACCCCAACTGCAGCAATGGAGATAGCCCTTCAACTAACCCCACTTGAGCTGTACATACAGCAGGAGGCAGCTTTAGCAGCCATCAGGCTTATGCACTTGGGCATATGGGGCAAGAATCACACAAGTCCCCACGCAGGCATCCTAGACCGGGTGATTGAGTATCAACCTCTCATCGCTGCCCCGTGTGATAGGACACCTAACAAACCTATGTTCAACAAGAGCTACAGCATACAAACAACAGAGGAATTAAGAGATCAGTCAGGAGTCAATGAAGTACGCATCTACACAGATGGCTCCAAAACTCAAAACGGCTCAGGGGCTGGCGTACACTCCCTAGACCTCAACATTAACTTTCACCTACCACTAGGCGAACACAGCTCGATATTCCAATGCGAGTGTGTCGCCCTAACACAAGCTGCAACAGCCGTAAAGCGTCTGAGGATTCACAGCCACGCAATCAGATTTGTAACTGATAGCCTGTCTGTGCTTAAAGCCCTAGAAAACAAACAAACTAACAGTAAATTAATATTTGAATGTCACCTCGCCCTGGAGAGTATATCGCTGTCCAACAGTATTACCCTCCAGTGGATTAAGGGGCACAGTGGATCCCTGGGAAATGACGCCGCAGACGAACTTGCTAAGAGAGGGTCCGAGATGGCAGTGCTTGGCCCGTACCCACTCCTTCCCTTACCTTTCTCACAGTTCCGTACATGGGTTCGCCAGAGATCAACTGAACTCCATAACAGCAAATGGTCACGGTCTACAGACTGTAGACAGTCAAAAATGGCGATGCCAAGTCTACATCCGCGGCTAACAAAACGACTGCTTAGCCTAAGTAAAAATAACCTTAGAATAATAATAGGGACAATAACGGGCCATTGCCCCCTAAATAAACATCTTTTTACCATAGGCGCCACGGACAGCCCACTCTGCAGGGGCTGCTTTGATGCTGAAGAATCAGCCACCCACGTCATCCTGGAATGCGAGGTCGTGGCTACTCAACGCAGACAAATCCTCGGAACGGTGAGGTCGCTCCGCGAAGCCTGTGAAGCTCCCAGGAAACTTCTGTGCTTCTGGGCGGAGCTAGGCTGGCTATCTTAGCCAGGACACCTACGCACAACGGACCGATCAAGAGTCTAAGTGCGGAAAACGGAGTCCCTACTCTACTCTACTCTACCTACTAATAAAACACATAAAATAATCATCGACAACCTCGAGATTCGAAATGTTGCTTGCGAGTACCTACCTATAGGTACTAACTAAATGAAAGACACACTTTCAGTTAGGTTTAAGTTTGAACAAATACCTACCCAGGAGTAGGTAATGCTTACTTAGAACATTCCTATATACCTTTTCATCGTTATTCCACGATTTTCAGCAGCCATAAAATCCTGATTTTTCATGACATATTGTGTCACCAAGTCACCATTCAAACTATCCACTCTTGGCAGATTGTTCGACTGACATATTAGAAAACCTTCCATTCTAAACAATACACGTTTCACTTTAGTGTAATCGGATATAAAGGATAATATTATTATTACTTTGAAATACAAGGACACTATAAGTACGACGACAACGACGAGGCAAAAGGAGTACTATGTATTAAGGATCGAAGCAAGTGGCGATCTGTGGTTTCTGCCTATCCCCATGGGAAAAGGGCGTGAGTTTATGTATGGATGTGTACGTATAAGTACATAATAGGAAAACGAAGACGATCGAAACAAAATAAAACGAGACGCGCCTAATTTATTATGGTCAACGCACCGGACTAAGTGCCGCGCAGTAACGCGGTCGCGGGCTGAACAGGGTTGTGACGTATTAGTACGAGCGCGCGTAATCTCGGAAATTCAAAAAATTACTTAAACTTCTCGGCGTTATAACTTCGGAAATACTGCATGTATCGAAGTAAAACAAAAACGAATGTAATGTACACGTTCTACGCTTCGATTTTAGGTGTATTTGATACGAATATTCTGACCCTTTTGTGTTCCCCATTACGGACGAAACGGAGACCAATTTCAGCGTGGACAGCCCGCTAGTAGTGTCCGCAATAATAACCAGCGTGGAAAGCCCGCTGGTCAGAGGAATCAAAGACGCGCTTATGAACATCAGCAACAGCACGCCTATAATGGAGACTGGGCCGAATCACGAGAATTCGAAGAAAGACCAAGGCAACCTAGAGCACCAACCAAAAAGAGCCAGAACTGGAAAGGAGAAAAAAAACAGTTACCCGTTAAGGATGATGCTGCCACCTCATACGACGAGACCAGTCCCATTGATGAACCCTTTTATGATCTTGGACCGCACACAAGTTCAATACCAGTACAAGAAACGGACTCCCAGAACTGGGACTTCTCTGGATACGTAGGTCGAGAGGATCTAAAATGATCTAATAGTATGAAGCTCTACGAAGCATAGACCCCAGGCTGGACGAATGCCTTTCTGCATTTTCCAGCACTCCATGACAGGATCCCCACTTTTTGCATAATATTCGTGGGAGGCGTGGGAGCAGACGACACTGCATCCGCGTAGCTTACTGTACCATGCTTGCTACCTTCTTCAGTAAACAGGAAACTCAGTTCGAGGCTTTAATACTCAAGATTAATAATAGTACGAGTACCTATCAATATTGAAATTAAATTCGTGTTATGGTAATGTCAGCCAAGTAAGTAAGTACTAAGTACCTACAATGCGATCAAATTATCTTGGCAGGTCCGAACTTCGTGCAGGTCATTTTATTTATTTATTTAAAATAGGTACACCAACAGTACATACATCTTACAGTTTAAAAAATATATATTTATAGGTTAGGGTTCTTGTAGGTACCAATTACAGGTGTACACAACATCGAAAAATTTTATATACAAAAAGTGTAACATAGATTAGAAAACTAAACATAAACCTATTTGTTGTAAACTAAACATGAGATCAAAATAAAACTAACTTAGACTAATAGACAAACGAAAAACAACATATTCATTTAAAAAGTAATAAAGAAAAAATAACAAATCTAATTATAAATCTAATATGTTTATTTAAATGAGAGCGCAACAGGCCTTTGAAATTTGGTAGGGAACCAAAGAACACATCTAAGTCTGGCAATTTTGAATTGATTTCGTTATATTGTATGCACATTCTTGAAACCGGTGAGTGTCTCCCAATGTTGCTTCTACTGGCTGGCGGTTGAAAAAGTCTAGAGATTGGTTGTCTTGGAAGATTTTAAGGAACTGACAACATGACACGTTCTAGCAACTGTTCACATTCAATTTTGTTACAACTAATGTATAAGTATTATGATATTTATTTTATTTGTATTTCTCACTGTTTAAATTAGATATTTTCTGATCGTTTAAGTATTGGTTTATCTGGCAATAACAGTTTTCTTCACAAGTTTACATGCGTAAAAGTTCGCAGAGCCTATGTTCAGACCTGCCAAGATAATTTGATCGCACTGTACCTACGACGAGTTTTTGGCCCGTATACGTATATCGTCCTTAGAAGCTGAGAAAAAAGAGGACAAGAAGCTGATTCAACAACTTGAGGATAAGATATTGAGCATTTGGAGCGGAACATAAGGGCCGCGTACCTAATAACACCCATATATCGTAATATGGGTGTTATTAGGTACCTACAACTTACAAAATCGTAAAACCAGCGGGACTCAAGTTTCTCAATTGTTCTATTGCACAGTTTAGGGTACAACTGTGACTACGACGGGCTAGGACAACAAACTAGGTACTAAATGGGTGGATGCGCGAGCGAACCAAGCGCGTTTTTTTTTTTGTATTGTGTTAAAATATATTGGGTGGGGGGCGGGGGGGCGGGGTGTGAACAAGGTGAAACCTAGCCTGAATTGTTTTTATTCCTTCCATTACCTACAAAGATTATATTTGCTATGTAGTTTGTTCACATAGTTTAGGTACTGAATTTGTTGTAAGTACCTACCTACGTACATAATAAAAGTGGACTATTGGACTATTCTGTCTTACTCTAAACTTAACTGTTGTATTTAATCTTTAAAAATAATTACCAACAGTACATTTGATTGCCTACTTGTAAGAAAATTGTCATATTAAGAAATAAAAGGCTTTTTTATTTATTATTCTGTCTTACTCTAATCTTACCCTGCGTCGTTATTTTCAATTAAAAAACTAAAAAAAAACCCGACTGAAAAAACTGAAAAGCAAAAAACAAGCACATTTTAAATTAAACAAAACTTGGAAGCAAGCGGGGTCCATTCTATTTTTACCCGACTGCGGCGAAGCCCAAAAGGAGGGTTATGTGTTTGACGTGTTTCTATGTATGTCCGTTTGTTTGTTCCCTCATAACTCCTAAACGGTTGAAGGGATTTGAATGAAATATACGTCGTTAGATTCGTCTTGATGGCGCAAGTGTCACTGGCTACATTAAAATTAAAAACAAAAAAAAAATGAGGATTTCGAAATGGTTTCGTCACGAGTCAGGAAACTTACATGGGTGTTTAAAAATCTGTGGTGGTGACAGCGATCTCCTCCGTTTAGTATACCTACCTACTTATTATGCGTTGGCACAATCGGTTATTGGTTACTGTATTGGGGTTTGGGGAGGTGCATGTAAAACGCATCTCTTACGCCTGGAAAGAGCACACCGGTCCTTACTAAAAACAATGATAATCAAGCCATACAGATTTCCCACGAAGACACTGTATAAAATTATATGTGGCTCAAAGAGTTGTAGGCGCGTACTTACGTACGGTAACACAACTTTTTATTTTCCGGATAATTACTAAACAGCACGTATCTACTCTACCCCCTATGATCCAGCTAAACTTCGAAACAATCGAACCACTGCAAACTTAATTGAATCAGTTAAATGTCGCACGGTTTTTGCAAGACGACTAAACGCTTTTCTTTCTGTATTTACAGTTCTGTTTTTCGATTTTCCCGAAAAAAAGTTACCTACCAATTTCGTTGTTCGATTACTAAAAACGTATCAATTGAGTATGAATTATTTACCAAAAAAACCCGACTAGTTCTTTTGTGTTCGTTCTTTCGCTGGTCGCGTAAAATTCTTCGCAGATGATTTAACTTTTGTGCTTCTAAACATATAAGTGTTATATATTTTTTTGTAATCTCCTTTTAAAAACCTTTATTTTGGTACCCTACTCGATGGTATTGGGAAAAAATTTTTTTTGAACTCCGCGATTTGCCCCCAAAATCCGCAATTTTTCTTTGTTTTTTAATTTTAATGTAGCCTAAAACACTCGCGCCATCAAGACGAATCTAACGACGTACATTTTCCAGTCAAATCCCTTCATCCGTTTAGGAGTTATGAGGGAACAAAGAAACGGACATACATACATACACGTCAAACACATAACTCTCCTTTTGGGCTTCGCCGCAGTCGTAAAAATGGAAGCGATTGGCCTTGGTGGTCGCCGGGTCACGGAGTACGGACATGAAGGGAGGGCCTAAGAAAAGATTGATGCATTGTGTGAGGAATGATATACAAGAGAAAGGAGTGAATGATGCCGTGACGTCTGATAACGGTGTGCACCGACCCTAAATAGAATGGGATAAAGGCAGGAATTGATGATGGGTGGCAAGCAAGGGCTAAATAAAATAATCTGTACCTTAAATATAATTTTATTTTAATATTATACGGTTTATTACATGGAAGATATAAACTGGGTCCAAACTAAAAAGGTCTCACGATTACTCATAAAACGAAAGTAGAATGACAATGAATCAGATTCCATCCTCAATGATTAAAAACAATAATTAACACCAAGTGAATTATTACGACAACGTAGCAACTTATCTCTTTAATAATTAAGTTTACTTCATTAACAAACATTATTGTTGTAAATGCTATTATTTTCATCCATTTTGCTGACTTATGAGCCTTTTATTTGAGACTTGCACCTAACTTTTGAAATTAGCAATCAGCACTAATACTACTTGTGTTTCTGATGTCATAATATCTTCCGATTACATGATTGAAAACGTTATTACAAATTTACATAATTCTCTTTAGATCACCTAGAATTTTTGTTACAATAAGTTTGAATGACACAATACAGAAACGTCTTAGTTTATAAAGCGCCTAGAATTTGTTGAACTCCTAAAAATACCATAGGTGCGAACTAACACTTACTCTAAATCGCCATCTTTTGTGATAGTCGACAGAAACTTAGAACTAATACAAGTGATTTATCTAGTACAAGGTCACTAAGAATAATGATATTAGTAGATTTAATCTACGAATTGAATGAACTGTTACTAGATGAATATTTTAAATTATTTTATGGATATAATTTCTTATAACTCAGAAAGGGTGGGGTGAAAAAAAAACTGTATTTCTATACTTACCCACTATGGATTGCAATCCCCCAAAGCAGTCTTTATGTTTCTAAGTTACTTTATGCTGCCGATGGCGTTTCGGTAGGCGTGTGTCAAAATATTCGTTTTACTTGTGTAATACATATCATATTCACATAATGTAGTAATCTTCGATCAATAATGTACTAGATTCCCGATAAGCGCTTCAAAAACGGCCCGAAATATAAGACCACAAACGTATTTGTGGTCTTATTTCAAATCAGTATGGCCCAATCATAGCCAACAGTAGGACATCAAAATACCGCAGTATGCGTTCAAAAACTGCGTAAATAACCACCGTAACACCAAGGTTTTGGAAGGAATATCTTTTTTTCGGTAATTTAATATCATTATGTGCTTTTTCATAATATTTAAACATAATTAAACTGTAAATATAATTAAATCAGCGAATATTATAATTGTTTGGCCAATGTTTGCTACAACGCACCAACTATTGTATCATGTTCTTGAACAGGGAACGCTAGTTCCGCAATAGAATAAGCACGACATTGTACACAAAATGCTTTTAACCGTATTGCTTAGAGTTTAAGTTTCATTTCAGAATGAATATTTTTGTACTGATGACTTTTTACTTTGGAGCGACATTTAAAATGTTTTGCTTCCAATCTTTCTCCGATGAAGGGGCTTAAATAAATATACTTTACAATGATAATTAAACGTTATGTTTACGTGTTAAGGTTTATAATCATCTGAAGTTGTTAATAATATTGAACTTTTTTCTAAGATGCTATGTAGATGTTTACGTGTGTGCAAACGTGGCCACTTGAGCGACTTAGTTTTGTTCCTGATGCTTAATCTAGTACTATTATTGATCGAAGGTAGTAATGAAAAGTTCACTTTATATTACCGAAATATTGCGGATATTTGCGTAAATCTTTAACAATTGTGTGGATTCAACAATAATACAAACGAGAATGATGTTGTAAGCTGTGATAATGTTTTGTCTTTGAAGGATTGCAATCATCTCACCAATAAGCGAACGAACCTTTTTGTACTTTGTTCACTGTCTATATATTATTTTATAAAAGCCATATGAGGCAGTGCTTTATACTTATATAATCTGACCAGAGAAAAAAAAACGACCAACTGTCACAGAAAAGACGAACATAAAAGGATTTTTCTTAGTTTTAAGTAATATCTAAGAGGCATATAGCTAGAGGATCATAGAACTTAAACTCCAAAAAACATTACACTGATAAATGATAATACATTAATTACATAAGCAGCACTCTCCATTCTATTTGGGTATTTAGTGTAAAACCAGTTGCCTTCCTTTTTTTTATTATATTTATTTGAATATTGCTATATGGCTGTTAGATAGTACTTATTTATACTTCACAATTTCTCCAATATTTTTCATTCTATAGCTAATATTCTTTTAACATTAAATTGTGTTTAGCAAAATAAAGAATTTTATTAATTAACGTAATTTAATTCTTGTCTAATTATAGCTTCATTGTATTTAATCCGATGTAGAAATGAAGACAGTCATTATTAAACAGTTTGAAAGCCGAGTGATGGACTGCCCTAGGTCCTAGAGCAGTCCACAGCTCGGCGTGAAGCGTGAGGCACCGTGTGGCAATGCGGCGGGACACTCAGCTCCGCGCCGACACTTACATTATGCGACAGTTCTCTTCTCCCTCACGTAGTTCTCCCAGCTGAAATATCAGTAAATATAATAAAGAAACTGAATCTAGATCATAGATACCTAGCTTTACTTTGTATAAACATCTTTTTGCTAAACATACCTGTTCCCGACGAGGATATTTATGAGCGAGCTCGCGATGTCTCTGGGCACTTGTGCTTATCTGTCGCCGTTGTCTCTCCGACACCGCTACCTCCTGTATATTATATAATTTAAGATATTAGTAAACGGTGTTACGGTGAAAAATGGAACGTTTACTGCTGTTTAGCTTTCAGAAGTATATAAGTCGAAATAGAATCACCTCCTGGTCGTTGTTCAGCAAGGTAGTGATGAAGGAGTCCGCGACGAACCACTTCTGTCCCTTCATGACGATGTCGCGCGGTGGGTCGTGGTCCACGCCGGCGTCGGCCGACCACACAGTGGCAATGGCGCCCGGCTCCAGCTTGACGGTGCGGTGGAACTTGAACACCGTTTCCTGGTCACCTGCCTTGCGGAGGATCTGGTAGCCACCGAGGCTCAGTTCCTATGTAATACAATAATATTTGTATAAGAATATAGATAAAGTAACACAAACATATTTTGCCTGTAATCAAGTTTCCTAAAAAATTGATCACACCTCTGGTTTCATGAAACATAACTGCAAACAGGTGGGTATACCCAAGAAGAAAGATTAACAATAACAGCATGTACTTGGTTTATATGATGATTCTTATAAACTTTCTATTTGAATGAACTTGGCTTATAAAATAAAACAAGTACATTGGACGCAAATGATCTCACCTTCTTGCCCTTGTTCCTGATCTTGACGAAGCTGCCATCGGGGCAGGCCTCAGCGACCTCGAGGTCTCCCTTGGCGCTGGCCGTGACGCTGAAGTCATTGAGGCTGCGTGTCTCGGTCTCGTCCAGCAACGTGCGCTTGCGTGCGGCACGCAGTGGCGTGGCGCGACGTGACGGCGTGGCGCGGCCGGCGCCTGACGCGGACGCACTGGCGCTGGCTGAAGCGCGGGACTCGCGCCCGGGGGACTGGTTCGTCAGGTTCAGCCTGATTGTTACAAGGTTTTTAGTACGTAGTCTAGTTTGTGTAGTTCGTATGTTAGTATTGGACAGTACATTATTTTAAATATGTCGGAGTGTTTAATTTACCTTATTTGATGTTTTACATGGACTTTACCCTGTTTTAACTATTTAATATTATAATTCCACCTATTGTTATGTTGTACAAGTAACATAAACATAAGTATTACCTGTCCTCCTCTCCCTCGAGCAGCGCGCGGTAGGTGGCGATCTCGTAGTCGAGCGAGATCTTGATGTCCATGAGCGTGGCGTACTCGCGCAGCTGAGACGCCATCTCGTCGCGCAGACGCGCCAGCTCTTGCTCAAGCGACGCCAGATCCTCGGCGTGACGCGCGCGTTCTGTCTCCAGCTGACGCTCCAACTCGCGGCAGCGGTTCTGTACAACCACAAGAATATAGCAAGACTCTAACGCTTATTTTTTCAATTATAAGTACTTCTGGAAGAAATAATTTTCCTTTTAAACCTCGATATGATCAAATTCTGTTTTTCTAAAATAAAAGTGCAAGGAAGGATGTTTCTATGTCATCATGACTTGATATAAGTTGATGGATGGCTTGACAAGTAAAAAAGATGATTAATTGTCAATGATAAAAATCTTTTAAATCTTTAGGTAGCACTCCTATTAGTTTACAGTTATCGCATAGATACCAAATAACTTCGCACCATCTGTATAAAGTACAAATTATTGTGTGAACCAGCAAGAGGAATATTGTTATTATTTTACGGGAATAAACTCTCTGCATAAACTCGAGTGATATTTTATTAGTATACCTACCTCGCGCCACGTAAAAAGAGCGCTGAGCGCAGTGGAGGGGATACTGTTGCGCACGTTATACAGTCGCGTTCTGAAGTACTAGGCTACTGTGACTGTGTTAAGTGTTATTGTAATATTGTTAGAATCCTAATTCAAATTTCACTAGCTCCTTAGTACTTTAGAATAAGCTGAAATTTGAAAAAAATAGTCATGTTTGACATAACTGTCAGCGTTCTTTTTACATGGCGCGACCTATAACTAGCGACGCGACCCGACCCGGCTTCGCACGAAAGCATAATTCTACACATAAACCTTCCTCTTGAATCACTCTATCTATTAAAAAACTCGCATCAAAATCCGTTCGGACATCAATCAGGGACAGACAGCGGGAAGCGACTTTGTTTTATACTATGTAGTATAGTATAGTAAGTAATAGTAATATCAGGAGACTCACGCTTAGCGCCGCGTTCTTGTTTTCCAGATCGTTGAGCGTGGCGTTGAGGCTGTCGATGCGTGTGCGCATGGTGCGCAGCTCCTCCACGGCGACGGTGGCGGCCGTACTGTTGCGGTTTGCCGCATTGTGCAGATTCTTCATCTAGAGAAACCATTACAGTCATTAAGTTTAAAATTATACAGGTATATTACGTGTCTCACACAAGCAGGTACTGGAAATTATGGCACCATCATAGGTTGTTATGTAAACAGTACAGTATAGTGTACATAAAGTATGTTTGGTTTAACTACCTTATTCTCATAGAGAGCTTCGATTTCATCACGGTTTGCCTTGATGTTGGCCTCTTGTTGTTCGCGCAGCTCTTGTAGACTCTGTTGCAACTTAGCTTCATACTGCTGGGCCAGACGACCATCTAAAACAAAAACAAAATTATAAGCTAATTCAATAGCAAGTCTAAACAAACAAAAAAAAACACATTTTAAATTTGTAGACAGCCTTGGGTAGTTGATTGCTTTTTTTTAAACAAAAAACGTACATAGGCGGATTGAATGCCTAAAGCCTAACGTACTGATACATATGAGTCCAAGAGATTAAGGTTGTAAAAATAATGACTCACTAATCTCGGACTCACCAATCTCGGAGATCTCGACCTGGCGCCTGGTGCGCGTCTCTTGCAGCTCCTGCTGGAAGACCTGGTCCTTGAAAGACAGGTCCTCGCGCAGGCTCTGAACGGTGTTCTCCATGTCGATGCGGCACAGCATCTCCTCTTCCAAGGTCTTGCGCGTGTCAGCGTAAATCTTGCGCAACTTCTCCAGTTCCTTAGCCATCTCCTGCAAATAAATATTTGTTAGATGGTCATTGTTTCTAGGAAAAAGAACAAAAATAGCCTTGATTATTGCAAATACGTTTTAGCTGTATAGGGAAACAGCAACAATAGTTGATGGTCTAGGTAAACGTGTTAAACTCTTGACAAGGAAAATAGTTTGACCTAGTGCCTAAAATTAAATTATTTTCAACAATTATTACAGATGCTGTAGATAAGCTTACTTTATAATAATCTAACACATTGCATATTTATTTTTTTTTTTTATTTTATTTTATTTATTACATTAAATTACAACTGAGCGCGGTATGATGTTAGGCGCTTTGCACATGGAGCAACTTAAGTTGAGGCAACTTAAGCAACTTTAAGTTTCCTGTAACTAGTTGATAGTTGCTACAACGTTTACGGTTGCAGCAATTTTATGGCAATCTGTGAGCAACTTTCATAACCGAGTTACTCAATCTACGCAGCGAACAGCGTTCAGTGTGACGATGAATACCGAAGAAGCAGCAATTGCTCTAATTTTATTACGTCGTCGCCGTCTACGTTAACTTTAAAAATCGGTATAATATTTAACAGTTGCTAGTTGCGGCAATTAGCAACTAACTTAGTCATCGATTGCAGCAACTGAAAACTCTTGACGATTGCCGCAACTCGAAACTCGAGTTGCTATACAGTGTGCGCAGTGCAATTGAAATATATGCAAACAGCTAGTTGCCAGTTGCTGCAATAGTTGCTCCATGTGCAAAGCGCCTTAGAGTGAAATCTATGCATTGTCAAAAACTGCGAAAAAAAGTATACTAACCCTGTTTTCATCTTGAGCCTTTTTCTTATCAGCAAGAGCTGTGTTATACTTGTTGCTCTCCTCAGCGTAACGCGTCTCGAAGTGACGAGCCAAGTTTTCTGCTTGTTGACAGTCCTTAGTCTTTTTGTCCAAACTGAAAAGTAATGAATTTTCTTTAATTTATTCGAAGACAAGTTGATGGTGTCGTTTTTTGGTCTTTTATGAAATACTGACTCTTTATGAAAATAAATCGTGTGTCTTTGTCAATGCCTTCCTATGTAAATAAGTAAACATTCCATTCATATAATAAGAGGGACAAGTTATTGAAAACTCGAAACCGTGACATCCAAACGAGGTAATCTTCCGAAATAAAGCTGCGTTGCCAATGCCATGCGCCTTGTTGCGCAACAGCACACGGAATGTTTTTGTAAACACGCCACTATCCGGTTCCCGCGTGTTCTTGTCGCCGCCAAGAAAATCCATTTGTATGTACACTTGTTATTTGATTCTCGTGCTTCCCGGCCGTTATGATACAACGTCGCGGGACCATGATAAACCTTGGCCAATTTAAAAGTAAAGCAAATGATGACTCATAAATTCCGATAAGGAAGGATAATTTACTGTCTCAGACCAATTGTTAAAGTGGAACGGAAATGCACGGGTGACGGGTGATAACACAAGAAATACGGCTATTAAGTTTTTGTGTTATTGATACAACTTCAAGTTGAATTCTAATTAGGTATGATGGATTTTTTATTTAGATATGACACACAATCATGGCGTCATTTTCGTCATTCGGTGTACCTACGTAATATTTACAGAAGACCGAGGTCAATAACTAAAATAACGATTACGCGCTTATTCCCCCGTACGTGCCCTGCCGAAGTCTTAATGATCAAACGAATAAATTACGCCATGGTAACGCTTATTTTTTTATTATCTTCAATTTTATTAGTAGGTCCTACAACTCTCTGGTGTTATAATTACATCCGAAATAGTCGGATGTCTACGTGAGGCACTTGTCGTCGGCGCTAAACTTAAGGATCTATTTTGGTATACGTACACGTATTACACCTAAATCTCTCTAAAAATATTTTTAAGTGACCTAGTTTCAAAGCATTAGGAGACATTTACACAAAAATATGCCCAGAAGTTCAGAATTTAGTTTATTACAATGATGATAAATTGATAACACACGTGTGTAACTAACAATTCGCGATGCGGGTGGCCTATGGGAATAGAGCTATTTTGATTCAAGTAAAGCTTGACATTGTTAACAGTGCAGCAGTGTGACTAACAGTAACAAACATCGATGGACATATTTTCAAGAGGTCGTCATCGACATTATAAGTCCAGTTTCGATTTGAAGAAGGCTGTATTGATGTCATAGCTCTACGTTTATACGCATTACGTCATTGGCAAAGCTTTGAACAAATGATTAGACAGGAAATGCCAACTTGTGGGTATAAATATTAAGTAAGCAATATTTGCGATAAATATATTTGGTAATGATTATTATCTTTATAAACTGGATGTAACAAGCATCGTATTTTACTTGATAAGCACGTGAAAGTGCTCTAAGCTCATGCTGCGTGGGCAGAGCGGAGTGCCTCGCCGCGTCCGCGTCGTATGCGTGTGGCTGACGTAAGCTTACCAGGGTCAACAGCCGTAGCCTTTAAAGTTAATCGGTATGCCTAGGCGGAAACTTGATCGAACTCTAAATAGCCTGTGATTTGTACTTGTACGAAACTAATACGGCAACATATGGCGCACAGAGCAGATGTCCTTTCTACGCTACCTACCTAACTATAGCGGCTATAGCCATGATTGTGTAGTTGTTCCGTAGGTAGGTATATCTTCGTAAAATTGTGTAAAATCTCTACTTCACTTTAGAGGCCGTTACTTCAATTCATTTGTCTAGAAAATTACCATCTTTTTGTTCATTATCAGCCTATAATGTTCCCATTGCTGGGACACGGGACTCCTCTCTATGAGAAGGAATGGGCTATAATCTACCACGCGGGACCACTGCGGGTCACAGGTCGTCGAATTTTTAATTCTAGGACATGCCGGTTTCCTCACGATGTTTTCGTTCACCGTTTTAAGAGCAGGGGGCGATGAAATAAATTACACAAAGTAATGCGCCTGCCTGGGTTCGAGTTCGAACCCTCGACTTACTGCTCGTAAGTTGGGGCCGCAACCACTGTTTTACGTTAATTTAAAATAATTCAGGCGTGTTGTGTTGGTTTGGGACCAATTATCATTTGGTGTGTCTTTATCTTTAAACTGAGGAATTAAACGATTTTATAGTATTTAACTGATAAGATAAAATTCTTTGAAAAGACGACAGAATGAAAGCAAGTGAAATGTTTGTATTCGCTTTGAGGAGAGTCGTTTGACCTAGTTACAAAATTTGCGTGAGCCAAGGTCGCGGTATCGTACCCTTGGTGATCATATAATGATATTTGGTACTTTGTAAAATACAATGTCTATAGAATCTTATTATTTTGTAATCATCATTAAATATTTTAGTAATAAATGGAAGTTAAGCCAACCCATTAGCCCCATGTTTGTTGTCTGGTTTGGTAAATTAATATTGCAAACTATATCCAGTAACATAATAGTCCGTTTTTTTAGAAGTGTTAGCTAGTATTAAGTTTCTTGTGGTTGTTTCCTTAGTACAACATAGTATTTTTATCATTCTGAAACAAGTTATTATCATTCATCAGTGCCCACAACAGATGCCAATTAAACATAGCTTGAGAAACTGATTTAATTTGGTTCAATGTCCAGATAGAGAGATAAGGCACTAGATAATTCAAAGATCAAGTTATAACTTTACTCAAGGTCTACAAAAATGTATTCTGACACCTTTTAGCTGTGGTTTTCAGAGCTATAATGTATGAGTGTGACCTCTAAACTTGATACTAACATTGAATGTCTACCGAAACTGGCAAACAGAGTCAAGGTGAACTTTAAAGTCATTTATTATCGCCATATGGATGTAACCATGCACAACGCAATGCAAATTAGTACTGCACTTTCGTGAAGCATGATTAACAATGTATTAAAGGAGTTTCAGCTAAGTAGTGTATTGTTAAGTATTGTGTACATGCAAATTTTTATCATAATTATAATACTAGAATCTAACTAAGTGGTACACAATAATCTTTATATCAAACCTTTGACAAGGTCGGCAAAATTATCTTGAATCATGAATGATTATATATATTTATATTTGATAGTAAAGCATGTTCTGTAATTATTGTGTTTTACTTAAAAATATATTTTAAAATAGTAGCAGGCTTGATACTATAGTTTATTTAGACGAATTTATAGAACTAAATGAATACAGCAAACGTGGTGTGTGTATTAAATCATTATAGCACAAAATAAAAAAGATGAGACAATTTCACCTTGACACAAAATGATTGCTATCTGGGCCGTTTCCTAAGACTAAACATATTGCGGGTAACATTTATTATTTTGAGTTACTAGTATGTATAATAAAATCTGTATTTAAGTCTACTACTTCCAAGGTCTCTTTAGCATGCAGGTAATTTTTCTACAAAACTGAGAAATAGTTCTCTATTTAGCTTTGTAGATTAAGAATATAGTTTTGTAAAACTTTAAAAGCTTGTGGCTAAATAATAACACTGCTTGGATCAATCCTCAGGTTGAGCCACGCTTGCCTAAGTTGGTCTGTTTTGTAGACAAGTGACCACCATTTATATGTAGATTTTCCTCTGAGCCTCGGAAAGCTTGTTAAGCCATGATCCCAGCTGTAATTTCTGGATCTTTAGTAGTTTAAGTAGTCAATGGCCTGAAAGTCTATCTACCAGTCTTACCAAAGGGTATAGTGTTAACCAGTACTCACTGGGTTACGTAGGTCAGATAGGCAGTTACTTCATGTAAAATACTGGTATTCAGCTGCATCCAGTTAGACTGGAAACCAATCATAACATGGTTGGGATAAGGCTAGGCAGATGATGATAACTTTGTAAAAGTTGGTTGACATTGTATGAGCTAGAAGATAAGATGGCTTGGGGATAGCCATTAGCTAGTATGTAATTCAGGCAATCTGCAATACCCACAAGATAAAGTTGTTACAGTCCGCTACATCATAGTTGAGCTATTTTTAGCATTACTATGCTGCTACAGTATTGAATCCAACAATTTGTTGTTGTTATGATTGTTTATAAACAAGTGGCCACACTTGTTTCAAGAACACAAATTTTGTACTTAAGTTAAGAACTAACAGTTGTTACTGTTAGTTTAACATGTACCATTTGTTGTGTAATATTTATTTTGAAATATCAATTCATTGCACCTGGGAAATCTATCAAACCGGAAATTAGAAATACTGATATAATCCAAATTAATATCTTTTGAAAATCATTGAAATGTGTTGTTTATAAACAAATTAGTGTAAATTGCGACATCATTGTGAGTTAGACACTATACTTGTATTGTTATACAAGAATGTGATTAGTTTGGATAAATCGGGCTATGATGTCACTGTGTCGTAAAAGCGAGGTCGGGCGCGCTCGTCACACCGAACCCGCCGAGAAACTCCGCCGATGACGTAAACTTGCTATGCTAAGGTTAGCCGGAAGAACTTGGTTCCACATGCACTACATTTATTTATAATAAAAGCGTAATCCGCAATTATGTATTTTAATGGTGTAACTTACCGCTTTTTCAAATCGTCATTCTCCTCATATAACCTCTTCAGATCAATTTCTAATTTTGCTTTCTCACGCGACGTATCGTCTAAGAGCTTTCGAGCATCTTGCAATTCATGCTCATACATTCCCTTAATGTTCGAAACCTCGCGGGTGACCACCTCCTGTGTAGTTTGAATTTCACGGCGCAAACCAGAATTCTCACTTTCCAACTGTCTGACTTTGTCGATGTAAGCCGCCAAACGGTCATTGAGATTCTGTAGGGCATCTTTCTCTTGAAGACGGGTGTGTCGTGTAGGGCTCAGTGGACTGTTCGGCCGGCCGGCTGAACTTGAGGGACGGCTTCCCACAGGAGTGCTCGACTGCTGCGGGCTTTGCACCGATGACACCACACTTATATTAGAGGACGACGACGATACAGTCTTTTTTGTTTTTGAAGACATTGTAATGTTCTTTTTCTGTCACAATAAATAGAATCAACACAAAATATTTAACTCCGCACGAGCGTACACTCCTTCAGCCAAGCGTTGAGCTCACGAAAAAGCAAGCAAACGCTCAACGCACCAATCAAAGCGCAATAAACCCAAGCTTGTGTGGTCACGTGACCGTTGACTCATAACAAATGTTGCCAGACTTTTTTAAATCAATATAATCAAGACTTTTCGACATGCTAGGCGTAGTACATACAGGCGGGTAAAAAGATTCTAATCACATACGTTTGGTTTACGGTTACCGACACTATATGGGCATAATTATTATATGCTCATTATAACGATAAATACACGTTCATAAATCAAAACTCCTAAACTCACGGCAGCCAAATGAAATCTAGATCAATGTTTGAATTTATGAGGCGAAGAGACATGCAAAATTAATGATCTCATACATAGCCAGGGTAAAAACGCCGAGGGTATCGAATTAGTATCCTAAATTCCTCACGAAATATGTGACATCCTATAAGCTTGCAGTCTGAAGTACATTGTCTTCATTATTATAGTATTTAACTAGCTTTTGCCAGCGGCTTCGCCCGCGTGAAAATGACGATTTTCCATACAAACTTTCATCCCCTATTTAACTCCCTTAGGGGTTGAATTTCGAAAAATCCTTTCTTATTCCTTGTCTACATTATAAAGGGAACCTCTGTGCAAAATTTCAGCTTTCTAGGTCCAAGGGTTTGGGCTGGGCGTTGATGAGTCAGTCAGTCAGTCAGTCAGTCAGTCAGTCAGGACTTCTCTTTTTATTTATATAGATTATTTTCGAAATTGAGTACGTAAAAATCGTAAAATAATATGAATTGGTGGTGACAGAACAACACAAGGCAAAGACGATCATGCGTTATCATATCTGGAGGCAATTTTTTACACCATACGGTACCGATACCGCGCTTTAAACCGATTCCAGTCACAAAATTACCAGTTTGATTATTACCAATGTCTAGTCGAATAATCCAAGAGCATCACTAACAGAATTTGAAGTTTACTAACACAACATCACAGAACATATATACTCTAGCGAGCACAACATGTTAATAATCATCAAAGTTGCTGAAATTCACATTGAAATTACAAGAATTTGAGTCCACTTTTATTGGTAAACTGCAATTAGTAATTAGACATGGCAGACGTGGATACTTTATTCGATTGTTTTGATGAGGCGGCGCCAAATGAAGCGTCTGTCCAGTTCCCAAATATTATAAAAGAAGATGAATCGTAAGTTAACCTCTAATGTTGTTGTTCCATACTTTCTTGTTTCCATGTGATGATTCTGTGTTTTTCGTAGAGACGCAAGCGGTACAACAGAAGCTACCAGTCTAAAGCGGTTACATGAAGAAGTGGAAGTTATTGAACAAACTACGAAGAAACAAAAACAGGAGGAAGATGATGCAGACCTCACTAGTGATATAAAGTAAGTTCCGCTAAATAATCTAGTCTAGCATGTAATAAACATCTCATATGGCATAATATTCTTAGCTTATTTCTGCTTGCTATCACAAAACCTAAAATTTACAATATCTGTTACAGTTTAGAACTCCTGAACGCCAGAATCGTGATACACACACTAGAAACTAATGAGGGCTGTACACATGAGGTGGCAATACCACCCAACCATGAGTATGCACCACTTGTACCCATCACGGGAGAGCCAGCCAAGCAGTATGCTTTCATCCTGGATCCATTCCAGAAAGAGGCTATTATGTGCATAGATAATTTGCAGTCAGTGTTGGTCTCTGCTCATACCTCCGCTGGTAAAACTGTAGTGGCTGAGTAAGTAACTTTGTGAAGTTTATAGACTTTTAATTCAACAAACCAAAAACATAACACCTGCTCAAATG
Source organism: Diarsia dahlii (assembly GCA_949775195.1). NCBI lineage: Eukaryota > Metazoa > Arthropoda > Insecta > Lepidoptera > Noctuidae > Diarsia > Diarsia dahlii. The sequence goes on from OX459190.1 coordinate 17,781,974, forward strand.
AGAGATTCATTCAGTCAATTTAATAACTGCACACCATGAAAAAATCTTTCAGAAGCCTAGATTTCAATTTAAAGAAAGCAATAAAAATAGAATAACTTAATGTTGTGTAAATTAGACAAATGATCTGATTCTCTTGCATTTACAAAATTAGTTAAGTGAGTTGGGTGTTGTTGCTCTTATAAAAATATTATATCAACATATTTTTTTTCCATAGGTATGCTATAGCATTGTCATTAAAGAACAAACAGAGGGTCATATACACTACACCTATAAAGGCCCTGTCTAACCAGAAATACAGAGAATTCTCTGAGGAGTTCCATGATGTAGGTCTTATAACCGGTGATGTGACCATCAATCCTTCTGCTTCTTGCCTTATTATGACTACTGAGGTAAGTAATAATCTACACTAATATTATAAAGAGGAAAGATTTGTATTTTTGTATGTTTCTAATGAATAAACTCAAAAAATACTGCGCTGATTTAAAAAATTATTTTACCATTAGAAAGCTACATTCACCTTGTGTAACATAGGGTACTTTTTATCTCTGTATTCCCACAGGAACGGGAACTACGCGGGTGAAACCGCGGGAAATCCACTAGTACAAAATAATTTTGATAAAAGTACTGATGAAAAAAATATGATGTAACATTGTAATACAAACTTTACCATGGAATCATTTGACATGATTTTAGATCAGCTAGCCGGAAAAGGTCATCATGTATGGGAATGTTGTTTGCTTTTCTACACCAGTTCACACCACCTATAAAACATTAAACTATGTAGGTGTTACCACGGATGTATTATTCAAATTCGGATGACCACTAATAGCAGTAAAACTAGCCAGGAGAGATATAATAAGCAAGGGTTAAACACCCTCAGTTATACATATTTTTCCTCCTCTTTTTGACCAAACCTTTTAAGAAGATTATGTCCAGTTATCTTGTCAACCCCAAATAATTTCAAATAATTGTTTGTATTGTCATCAACTTTTTTTCTGAAATTAAGTTTCTAAAATACTTAAAGAAACAGTAATCTAAGGGCATCTGGGCATATGAGCAGATTCTAGAATTCAATAATGCACTGAATCCTTGGTAAATATTGTGTCACAGTATCAAATTAAAAAAGGGATTTGAAAAAAAAAAAAAAAAAATTAGCAGCCACGGATGATGCCTGTGTTGCTCAATAACTGATATCAAGTGAAAAAGAAACAATTTTTCTTTTTAAATGCATTACATTTACCTGATATAATCCGCATGGTTTTATGCACAGCTGCTATTTTAAAAACAAAATAAAATGGTGAAAATTTGGAAAGACGAAACCCGTTTCTTTTCTTTGAAAGATTTTGAAATTGTTTGATAACATAAACTTTTGTTCCTTATGTTACAGATTTTGAGAAATATGTTGTATAGAGGATCAGAAGTTATGCGTGAAGTGGGTTGGGTTGTGTTTGACGAAATTCATTACATGAGAGACAAAGAGAGAGGGGTTGTCTGGGAAGGTAGGTACATTATATAAAACATTGTATGAAATTGGTTGTATAATACTTATGTACTGGTTATAATAAACAACTTAACATAATGACTAGCTGTGCCTGGTATGGGTTGCATTGCACCTTTTTCTACCTACCTACTACCTACAGGTGGGAGTATGAGGTCGAAAAATACATTACGACCTATTCTCAGACATACTACATATTATACAAAAAATAATAAAAATTGGTCAAACCGTTTTGGAGGAGTTTGATAATAATAAAAACAAAACTTTTAAGTATTAGATTTTAAGGTTTTTTTTCTGTACTAATTCAATTCAGTTTGTTTTGTACTGCTTTCTTAATTAACTTAATTAATTATCTCTCTATAAGCTTGACTTCCAAGTTACAACTGTCTATATGTAATCATCTAATACACAGAAACTCTAATCCTGCTGCCGGACAATGTACACTACGTGTTCCTGTCGGCCACAATCCCGAACGCGCGTCAGTTCGCCGAGTGGGTGTGCCGCCTTCACTCCCAGCCTTGCCACGTGGTGTACACTGAGTACCGACCCACGCCGCTGCAGCATTTCATATTCCCAGCTGGTGGAGATGGAATACACCTTGTAGTGGATGAAAAGGTAAGTTGCGATTTACGGGATAGTTGATGATTATGATGGTGTTTCAAACCTAGTTGGAGTGGTTGGTAATGCTGCCATGTTGATATAACTGCCACAACTTTTATACACAATATTGACGTGCCTTGAAAATGAATATTGGCCGCGGATTTTAGTACTAGATGACGTGGCCTCGGCGCAAGGGCAATGAAGGAACATGGGTTCGGTTTTTAGTCAGTAGAAGTCGGACACTCCCCTTCGCTCTGCCCAAGAGCGGGGTCATTTGATGATTTTCCACCCACCAAAAAAAAAAAAAAGCTTTCGATTTAAAAGATTCCCATAAATGTTAAAACAAAAACAAAAAACTGTCTCAAAACTGTCTCTGTGTCTGTCTTGTTAAAACTGTCTCAGCATCTACAAAAACTTCTAAAATGTATCCGTTTATTTTTAATCAGGGTATATTCAAAGAAGATAACTTCAACACGGCTATGGCAGTTCTAAGCAACGCGGGTGACGCAGCCAAAGGCGACCAGCGCGGCCGGCGTGGAGGCCCGCGTGGCGCCAACCAGACTAACATATTCAACATCGTGAAGATGATCATGGAAAGGAACTTCGCACCCGTCATCATATTCAGTTTCAGTAAAAAGGATTGCGAGGCTTATGCTATGCAGATGGCTAAATTGGACTTTAATACAAGTGAGTGAAGACGTATTTTTTGTACGATACGAGAGTAGTCCTTTGAAAAGCATTAATATTTAGGAACTAAAATTCTTATTCTATTTTTTTGCCTTATGGCCAGTCTGAGCTCATGCCAATACGTGGGTTACATTTAGATCTAGTACAAACAGACCCGTAACGCATGAGCTCACCATTTTGTAGTAGGTTGCTACTAAAAATGACCCTACCTCTAAATAATACACTTTGTTGTTGGTCACTTGCAGTTGAAGAGAAAAAGTTAGTAGACGAAGTATTCAACAACGCAATGGACGTGTTGTCCGAGGAGGATCGCAAGTTGCCTCAGGTTGAGAACGTGATCCCTCTGCTGCGGCGCGGCATCGGCATACATCATGGTGGACTGCTGCCTATACTCAAGGAAACTATTGAGATTCTTTTCGGACTGGGACTTATTAAGGTATAGAATACTACCCTAATAGCTGAAAATGGGATAGGAACCATATTTGTTTTGAGTACCCGATATTTTAGCGCTGTTGCAAGCACCGTAATCACGGATAAGCCCCTGTATTCATAAATGCTTCAATTTGATTTCGAGTCGACAAGCCGTACCTATGTAAAGCGAAAGTAAGCGAGATAAACATACAACTTTCCGAATCGAAATCAAATTGAAGATACAATAATTTTAAGTCCCCACAACCAGTCCAGCTTATATTCGCCATCTTAAAATTACCAAATTTTCTGTATTGTTTAATAATTATTATTGTATTCTTACCAGGCACTGTTTGCAACTGAGACATTCGCTATGGGTCTCAACATGCCCGCCAGAACGGTTGTGTTCACAAACTGCCAGAAATTCGACGGAAAAGACTTTAGATTTGTAAGTATCTTCTGCTTACTATTTTTGATTATAAAGACAAATTTTTAGACTACAGCAACCTGCGTGTTACACTTATACCTTTAAAAGATTTTAAGAATTTTCATTAATATTATTAAAAGTTCATGTATTTTGCTTGAGCAGTACAATCTATTATGTATGTATATGATACAATGAGCCGGGACGTGTACACTACACGTCCCGGCTCATTGTATTCCTTCAGACCTATATTTAATCATGGCAAATATTCCTTTTATGAATATCACCCCACTGACATGAGGTTCAAAATCACTTGCACCAACTTCATGACCATCCTCATTTGTAGATAACGTCAGGCGAGTACATCCAGATGTCAGGTCGCGCCGGCCGTCGAGGTCTCGATGACAAGGGTATCGTGATCTTGATGATTGATGAGAAGGTCACACCAGCTGTCGTTAAAGGCATGGTACAGGGCAAGGCTGACCCTATCAACTCTGCTTTCCATCTCACTTATAATATGGTAAGTTACTTCAACTAGGACTAGATTACATGGCAAAGTAGTATAATTATAGTAAAACACAAGTATAAAGTTTATTAATATAGGTAGGGGGGTTGCCCTGCTCTCCTAATTAGTTTACAGAAATAACTTGTGTTTAGGAGAAACAGTTCCGATACAACAACAACAATACAACACAACTTTTTAACTGGATATTACCATTAAATATTAAATGGCTGACTTCTTGTCTTTAGTCAAATGTGTTGCCAGTATGATAAAGTTAATTTTCTGTTTTTTAGGTCCTCAATTTGTTGCGAGTAGAAGAAATAAATCCGGAGTATATGTTAGAGAGGAGTTTCTTCCAGTTCCAAAACCAGACAGCTATACCTGACCTTATAGACAGTAAGTTTAATATTATTGAAGGGTATACAATACAAATAAACTGATACCTTTTTTTTTTTGTTTTTTTGGTGGGTGAAAAATCATCAAATGACCCCCCCCGCTCTTGGGCAGAGCGAAGGGGAGTGTCAGACTTCTACTGACTAAAAACCGAACCCATGTTCCTTCTTTGCCCTTGTGCCGAGGCCACGTCATCTCGTACTAAAATCCGCGGCCCCGACGGGAAATAAACTGATACCTGGCCCCTTATTCACAGTCGTATGTCTATCTTTTTTTGGCATTACGAAAGTGAGCGAGATAGATAGGTATACGAATTTCTGTATCGAAATTGAGTTGAATCTTCATCGAAAATTGTTTGTGAATAACGGGTATTTTAAAGTAATGTGAATAAGGCATCATGTATCATTGTAATATTGGTGATCAAAAAGGTTTTTCTTCCAGTTATTAATTTGGTAATAGAGTTTCTTGGTCAAGTTGAAATTAGTGACCAGTATTAAACATGTATGTATAATTTCACTTATATGTCATATTCTCCACACGAACAGGAGTGAAAACGAAGCAGAAAGAATACAATGCTCTGAACATTGACGAGGAGCACTCGATAGCCTCATACAGTTCTATCAGGTCACAGCTTGACCTGCTGGGTGAGCAGTTCAGAGGCTTCATCACCAAACCAGAGTATTTGAAACCTTTCCTACAGCCAGGACGACTTGTTAAAGTAAGTTTTTCTAGAATATTGTTTTTTTTATTTTTTATTATGAATGTCCTTGCTCTTGGCTTCAATCTTGCCCTAAGGGCAGAGATGAGGTCGACGATGGAACGAGCTTACCCAGTAGAAGCCTGTTTACTCGCGCCTTAAATAGATTAGGGTTATATGAACTCTGAAAAACCGACGCAGGCAGGGAATTCCACTCCTTGGCTGTGCACATAATAAAAGACTTAGCAAAGCGCTTCGTTCGAATGTGTGGAACGTCGACTAAGTATCGGTGATAACCTGCAGTACGCCTAGTCTCCTGATGGAAGAAGGGAGATGGTGGAATCAGCTCGTGGAGCTCCTGCGCACACTCTCCGAAGTACAGTCTGTAGAAGACCGACAGACATGCGACTTTGCGACGGTGGGCCAGGCTATGTAGCTTGACAACCAGCTTATCGTCACCAATTAGCCTCCAATTCCAATTCTTCACCAATTGATCTCGGAATGTTGCTATATTTCTCCTACTTTTCATTTGTATTTGCATTGAAGTTCAATCATCATCTTCCTGGCCTTGTCCCATTCTATTTGAGGTCGGTGCAACACGTTTTCTTCGCATTCTTCACTGCCAAACGTCATAGCATCATTTAATTTTACTCCTTGGTCCTATATATCATCATCATCATCATCCGTCTTGTTTTTGGTCTTCCTCTTCCTCCATCCATCAACAAAACAATCATAGATGATTTTCGTGTTTTGAAACCATAAACTCAATTCGCCCTGGCTCAGTTCAAATTCTATTGCAACCATACACTATACTATAACTAACAATATTTTTGAAGGATCTATCAAAATTAAATCATTTTTATTTATATTAATTACTAATGGTCATTTTAATAAAAAACAACCTCAAATTTATTTTCAAATAGATAGATGAATAAGGGGCAGCGAATGTAAAAAATATGCGATTTTGAATTGAAGTAGCATTTCACTTATAACGTCAAGATATCTTGACCGAGTTAACCAAAGTGGTTATATATTATGCTACCGCTAATATGTACACTACGACGATGTTTATATTATTGAAGGCCGTTTATAAAGTCGAATAGTAGACCGTGGCATACATTAGCACCTTTTTGTTGTTGTTGGATGGAGCGGACAAATACCGAAAAGGTTTTAAATTTAGGAGATTTTTTGAGTCTCAAGTCAAGTCATTGGCTTGCATCTTCTCCTCAATGCTAATGCTAATGTTTATCATAAAAAACACCAACCCACCATTGTGCCCACCTTGTGTTTGATGAGTCCTAACAAAAGGAATAAAACCGGTTCTATATTATGATCATCAGGAGAATGATTCTCCTGCCTTTTTTTTTTTTTTGGTGGGTGGAAAATCGTCAAACGACCCTCGCTCTTGGGCAGAGCGAAGGGGAGTGTCAGACTTCTACTGACTAAAAACCGAACCCATGTTCCTTCTTTGCCCTTGCGTCGAGGCCACGTCATCTAGTACAAAAATCCGCGGCCCCGACGGGCGTCGGCCCTTGCGGGCCCCTCCTTGCTGACATCTCATTGAGGCGCGCGTGGAACACGAACGCGCCGCCGACACGGTCTGTTGCCGTCATGACGACGGCCGAACGGCGAGCTAGCCCGTTACTCACCGTCCACAGGCCCGCGTCTACGGTGGCCGGAAGCCATCACGTGGCCCCCGACGCCCGGAGCGCCTTCCGCGCCTTCCGCGGCGGCTGGGACGTTGAGAGGTTCTCTCCCTCTCTCGTTCCGCCACCTCCTTCGCTAGCATCACTGCTTCGCAGAAGGAGGCGACGGCGTCCCATTCCTCCTCGCCCCGGACCATGGCTTGCACCAGGGCCGGGCGCGAGAGGTCGCCGCCGCCGATCGCCGCTACGAGAACACGGCGGGGCTCCGCCCAAGCAGGGCACACCTCCACAGTGTGCTCCACCGTGTCCTCCGGTCGATCCTCGCAGTGGAGTGATTCTCCTGCCCTTCATCATCATCGTCACCAGACTATTAATGTTTCCACTTCTGGGACACAGGCCTCCTCTTTTTGAGAGGGAATGGGCTAATAATATATCTACCACGCGGGCCAATGCGGATTGGTAGATGTCAGAAGTCTTCGAATATTTTTTTCTAGGACATGCCGGTTTCTTTACGATGTTTTCCTTCACCGTTTTTGAGAGCAGTGGTGATGAAATAAATTACACAAAGTAATGCGCCTGCCTGAGTTCGACACACGACTTACTGTTTGTAAGCCGGGGCCGCCACCACTAGGCCACCAATTTATCTCAATTTATTTGGGGTCGTTGCAGCATGCCTTCTTTTTCCAGACTCCTCCTCAGATTAGAGGAGGTGGAAGGTCAGATTAGATTAGAACAGATTCTATATTAACATATATTTTAGGTAAAAACAGAAAAACACGAGTTCGACTGGGGCGTCATAGTGAACTTCAGGCATAAGACTGGCAAAGGCAAGAAGGGTGAAGAGAATCCTCTCAGCGCGGAGACTGTCATCATCGTAGACATACTGCTGCATGTGAAGACGGCGACAGGACAGGATACGGACACCAAAATGCCGTGCCCACCCGGCGAGGTAACTAACCATTAATTTTTATATAAGTAATCTTATTTCATTCTAGAATCTCATAAATATTTGTCATTTATTAACAGTCACTTTCCACTATTAAAATGACATAAGTCTTGTATCTTTCCGTCCATAGTTGTGAATGATGTTCATGTTGTCTTATTTCCTAAATAAGTAGTTGGTCTGTAAAAATAAATCATAAAATGATGTCAACAGTTTTAGAAAAGGTGTGAGCGGTTGAATGTAAGACGACTTTGTTTTATTTTTAGGTTGATTTATGCTTTTGAAAGGCCACTCACCATTATGGACCAAAACAATTGCTGCCTACTTCAAAATCTTTATCTTTTTTAATCCGTTAGAGAAAAATAGATATTTTATGTTTCTTACACCAATAAATATTCAATTTATGTAACCTAATATCTTGACTTTTTCTTTCATAGTCAGGGGACGTGGAAGTGGTCCAAGTAACCCACACACTCATCTATCAAATCAGCTCTCTACGAGTGTACTACCCGAAGGACCTAAGGCCCGCAGACAACCGCAAATCTGTACTGAAAACTATTGGCGAAGTCAAGAAACGCTTCCCCAAAGGACCGCCAATATTGAACCCTATAACAGACATGAAAATAAATGACTCTGTTTTCAAAGAATGCGTCGATAGAATAAAACTGTTAGAAGAAAGGTGAGAAACTTTATTTATTTACTGAGTTAGTCGTTTTAGCTATCAAAAATCCAATCTGGATAAGGCTATAGTTTTATCCGTATGCCAAATTTAATCGTAATCTGTTGTTGTTTGTGACAGGTAAACAAAAAAGACATTTTCATAGAATGAACTTTGAAACCATACATTTGTTTACTTGGCAAAGACCTTTCCCAGTTCATCTTTACTTCGTGAGGATTATAGTAGTTCTTCTATTTAATTCTGGGAGTTGTACGGTCAGCATCAGAATTAGTTTAACATTTCATTTGAATTATTTGATGTACAGAACTCCAGCTATTATTTGTAATGTTTCAGAAATTATTCTTTAAAATATTTCTTACTCTTCAATGAATTGTTAGTAATATCTAACAAGTTTTTATTAAAGATCTAATAAATGCTGACTGGGCCTAATAAATGTACTCCTCACAGACTGTACTCCCACCCCTTACACAACGACAAGAGTCGCGGCGCCCTCACCGCGGCCTACGACAAGAAACAGGAACTGGACCAAGAGCTGCACGCGGCGAAGGCTGAGCTGAGGAAAGCCAAGAGTATCCTGCAGATGGACGAGCTGAAGAAGAGGAAGCGAGTGCTGCGGCGGATGGGGTACTGTACCGCCGCTGACGTCATCGAGCTGAAGGGACGTATTGCCTGCGAGTTGAGCAGGTTAGATCACTCACTTTAACCAGTTTACGGGTCATCGAATTATTCTCTGAGATCGCCTTCGTTGCGATTTTATTACATTCTAATGGGCCTACTACACGCACGCACTTCCCCACACTTTTCGTTCACACTTCACAGTACATCGCGCGTATGGTTGGTAAAACTGTATTACCATTACAAACCACACGCGCGATGTACTGTGTGCACCGTGTAATCCCGCAGGCAAAACTGTGGGGAAGTGCGTGCGTGTAGTAGGCCCATAACTGTGCCTCGATACCTTCGTAAATTATTATAATAATGTTACTTCCATTAAAAACAAATTAACTGACTTCTTATAGCACCAGTTATCTTCCAGTAGAAAGGCCCGTAAAAATTGTTCCAGCCGTTTCGGAGATAAGCCGAATCAGACAGACAGACTTTGTATAGATACGTATAACACCCATCTTTTTACGAGAGGCGTAACAAAATAGAAATAAACATCTATTTACTCATGTTGACTGGCTACAGTGCCGACGAGCTGCTACTAACGGAGCTGATATTCAACGGCGTGTTCAACGGGCTCACGTCGGAGCAGAGCGCGTCGCTCATCAGCTGCTTCGTGTGCGACGAGAACTCTTCGCAGTCCTCCGCCACCGGCGAGGAACTGCGCAGTGTGCTGAGGCAGTTACAGGTGACTTATTTGATGTATTTGTGCATGGACTGATGTATGATGTATTTGTATATGAAGGCTTGGCAGATGATGATTACCGAAATCGGAAAAGTGTATTAGGCTTGTGCCATGATAGGTTGCAGGGTAGTTTAGGCTTTAGCGATGGATAGATCAAGGTAAAATAAAACCGTACTGCACATTGTTTTAAATCACTTGACAGGATATGAGACCCTGCTTTTTTACCTTACTACCGCAAAGCCAAAAGTAAGGGTTATTTTAGCGGTCTATTTATGTTTGTCGATAAGTATTGAGATGTAATAACGGTCGCCTTTGGAATTGTACTTTGAAATAGGTCTGACATAATCAGAACCAGACTGATTGATTATAATTAATCAGTCTGGTTCTGATTATGAGCAGTAATACTTGCGGCCATTATAAAACACTAGGGTATATAATTATATACCCTTGTGATCTACGAATATGACGAGTATCTGTGATCACAAGTGTTTTATAATGGCCGCAAGTATTACTGCTCAGCTTGAGGTCCTGGGTTCTGTTCCCAGGTGGGGTTTTCCATCAGGAATTTCTCAGTAGCAGCCACAGAGGCGGAATCGAGCCTAGTTTATGGCTGACTTAAAACTCATAACTGGCAAAATGCGGGTATATAATGAGGTACACACGGCTACACATCAAGCTATACAAAACCAGTTAATCTTGGCCTCACTTTACTAGATCTTTTCGTACAATGAACGATCAGATTATACTGGTTTTGTATAGCTTGATGTGTAGCCGTGTGTACTACCCAACCTTCCAGCGATTACAAGCGTTATGTTATTCCAGGAATACGCCCGGCGAATAGCGAAGGTGTCTCAGGATGCAAAACTCGACGTGGACGAGGACGAGTACGTAGGCAAGTTCAAGTGTACGCTCATGGACGTGGTGCACGCCTGGTCTAAGGGCGCCTCCTTTCTGCAGATCTGCAAGATGAGCGACGTGTTTGAAGGTACATGTTTATTTACATATTTGATTTACTGTAAAATAATACGGTCAAAGACCTATTTCTCTAATACATACATGTTTTTTTTTTTTTTTTTTTTTGCTTTCTGTGCGTATTTACAATCAGTCATAGACTATAAGCAAATCTTTTGTGTGCATTAGATGTCATGCCGAGTGTGCACTCCAGTGAGTGCAACTGCTCCTTGTCGATTGACTAGATTTAGTCCAGTTGTAGAATAACACGCCGTTTTAGACGTGTTTCGCACTCGGTGTGTATTAGCCCAGCTGCTAGATAATTAGGGTGATTTGATAATCTTGTTTTATAGCTTGCAATGGAGTTTTTAATCTCTTCCTTTATGGTGTTCATTTTTAAATGGTTGTGTATTTCCACATTTGTAGTATACCATGAAGCGTTTGATATGGTTCTGAGTATTTGGTTCTGTAGTCGCTGCAGTATATTTATGTTTGAATCGCTAGCGGTAGCCCAAAGTTGAGCACCATACATGAAACTAGGTTTCAAAATACTGTTATATATCAATAGCTTGTTATCTGTGGAGAGTTAAGTTACATACATGTTTGGAAATTAACTTATAATTAATGTAAAAGTATCCTTAACGAAGCCAAATGGCTCCCAATGATTGCGTTCTTCACACTATACCTATATTATATTGAGGTTTTTAATGTCATAACTTAACTTTAAATACATCCACGGCCGCTGTACGATGCATGCATCAGCACAATATCAGCAGAATGTTGATGTTCTTCTTCTTAGCGTGTCGATGTGACATAGAGTAGTTGCCTGACTTAAAAAAAATTGATTCTGTTTAGTCCGCCTTTTAGATTATCGAAAAATATTGGAAACGTGTTTTTTTTTAACAAATTAATAAAAAATGACGAAAATGAAACGTGTCAAAGATCGTGGGTGGGGGCTGGTGACGTCACTTTCTGGTAAAAAATGTTCCAAACTGTGACGTCGCGCGACTTTTCGAAGCATCGTCTTCATTTATGGTTTACGTGAAAAAAGAAAAAAATACGTATCCAATATTTTTTGGAAATCAATCTGACGGACTAATTACAAAAAAAAAATTTTTGTCAACTACCTACATATGACATTATATTTTCTTAATTTTATTGAATAATGCCTCGTCAGTTAAATGGTCGCGCAAGCACTGCTGCTGAGCCTGAGGTCCTGACTTTGATTCTCGGGTGTGGCAAAGTGTTAATGGGTTTTTCTGAAATTTATAAGTAGCAACCACCAGCCTGAAATTGTGCCCGGTTGCCCCATTACATGAGACTTAAAGATAGCTGGTTAAACATAGGAATACTATTGCATAACAAACTGTGTTTAGAATATTAAAAAAAGTTGTTTTTAAAGCTTGCAATAACACAATTCACATTTACTTCCAGGTTCCATAATCAGATGCATGCGTCGTCTCGAAGAGGTGTTACGTCAGCTGTGCCAGGCAGCCAAGAACATCGGCAACACGGACTTGGAGAACAAGTTCAGCGAGGCCATCAAACTGCTGAAGAGGGACATCGTATTCGCGGCCAGTCTCTACATGTAACAGCTATGTAATTAATATAATAAAATACTTACTAAATATAAGTGTACTCTAATTTATGGCTGTATTTTATTTCGAGATGTCCTTTTTGGAAGTGAGTCGTAAAATAGGCTGAATTATTTGATTAGTACGCTTGAACAATATCTACTTGGATAAATAGTGTAGTTAGCGTCATGTAGACAAGGCTGGTCAGTCACACTTTTTTTAAAAAACCTCGTTCGCACTTGGGCATGTCACAATCTGAAAATTAATAGGTTGGGAAAGTTAAGGAAATAAAGCACATAGTCACAATGTTATAAGAGAACTTTATTGTTGTAATTACTGTATATCTATAGCATGAACTGGCAAGTAACAAAAAGAACAGTGTTTTACTAGAATTACGCTAGAGAACCATGTTCACACAGATTGCCGTGCCGAATGCAACAACTTTTAACTAACACAAAGAAAATCATTACAAACAGTGACGTCATAATTTGCTTTCCAATCCGAATAATTTTAAAATTTACCCACACGAATTTTGATTATAGTTCTAAAAAGCATTAGAACTGATTTGACAGATCTATTACGTAAAAATCAAGAAATTAGGATTTATATAAAAATGTACGATATAGGGATAAGTGAAGGTGACGTTTCCGTCGGCGCCGCTCGCCGCACTACGCAACTATTTTAACGAGGACCCTGTCAATGTGGCATCATTATCGCGACTCTACAAAACATTGATAAAGACCTTATTAAAATAATTGATCAATATTGTAATACATGAAAAAATTTAAAAATCGCTTACGCTATAGTCTCTTTTGGTGCCTGAATTGATATGTCCAAGAACTAAACGCGAAATAAACGCTAATAACTCTGTCTAACTATAACATTTTGAGTAACTAAACGAGGTATTTGTTTTGTGTCTATAGTTACATAGAACTAAATCCCGCGAAGTGCAAGTAAAAATATCTGCACATGGTACTTGACGCGAGCTCGGCCTATGCTATGATAAGTATACGCTATTATTATCGTTTAATACTTAGACGTAACAGTAAACACTCGCCCCGCGTTCGACTGCTATGGAAGACTCGACGCTTACTAGAAGCACTTTCAATACATTACCAGTCGTTCGCCACTCACCAGTTTAAACAATCTCTACGCCATTAAATCGACTCCTTACTGTATTATTTATACAAAATGTACAATTTCTCAAAAGCGCCCTCAACCAACGATATCTGTTGTATATTGTGAGTATGCAGTGTACGATATGACTATGTTAGGTTGTCGGTGATATGTGCACACTGACCACAGTAACCTCGCTGCCAGTGCTGCCACCCACTGGGGACTGTACCGAGTTAACTTTATTATTGCTTTCAATTGCTAGTATTTCTCTATTGTATGTAAGAGAATTGTAATATCTAAACTTTGTTGGGTAATGTATTCTAACTACTGTACCATATAAATGTTGGTAAAACTGCATACAATGCCCGATATCAGGCGACTATAAAACTCTAACGCCCAAATACTCAAACGTCACTCAATTTTAAGTTGCACTTAAATCTCGTGCTGTCTTTGTTACTTAAACGCAGAGTGATAGAGATAGCAGGAGTCTTGAGGGTTACTTAAAATTGAGTGACGTTTGAGTATTTGGGCGTAAGCCCGCTCAGTTCTCTTTCCACTTAATATAATAACATGTGAAGTACACAGACAAGAGATTACTGTCGTCAATCTACGTTATAGAATGTCTAGCTTGCTATTGTCCTGCGCACTGGCGCACACCTAACTCCACAATCTGCACTAGGTACGCGGTAGACACATAAACTCTTCTATCTTCGGTTCCATACAATGAAACCCGTGTGATCTGTGACACATATTGTTATACAGTGGTTTGGCACTCAATCTCTGTCAGCTATGTTAATTAGGAATATCTGTATAGGCATGTAGGGGCCGTTCAAGTATTACGTAAGCACTATAGGGGGGCGGGGGGTCTTTGCTTTGCTTATTTTTGATGACATGGGGGGTGGGGTCTAGATCATGTTTACGTCAGTAGTAGTTGGTTACTTTTTACACATATGGCAACCCACACATTGTCTATGCTTGAAAACGAAACGCATTGTCGGGGATTATGTCAATAATATTGGTTTTAAATTAATGATTATGTACGTTAATGTCCTCTCTCCTATCACCTATGCGTATTTTCATATTTAATAAAAAAAAAACAATAAGTACATTAAAAGAAAAATACATAGACCAATGTTTACGTAAGCATGGGGGGAGGGGTGAGAGCTTTGATTACTTTTGCTGACAAGGGGGATGGGGGGGTAAATAATTGCAGTAAATCTGCTTACGTAATACTTGAACGGCCCCGTATGGCTTTTGTACTATTTCAAATGTTTGCAATTAAATGGACAATAGCAAGCCGTATACTCATGTACATTAATGACTATTCAATATATGATATATAAAACTCTATTTAATGTAAGTATGTGGATTTGATCATTACTCCTATGTAACATTCACATTTAGGTTAGGTACAAACAAGTTAATAGGTAAATACGCTTATTCTCTTATACTCCGAAATTTGAAATTTACGTATGAAAGTATTATGTCAGTACTTATCCAATGTTCCGAGGCCTTGACTTCTCAACTTGAAACAATCGAAAGAGAACATTCTGATATGCAAACAATCATTATTATTGTGACAGATCGATATGACGAAGTTATTCTTTACGACAGCAGAAGTCGAATTTGAACGACCTATATATTAGCAACACACTTTCTTAAAATTGTAGTAGGCCATTTAAGTTAGTAAAATATTTACAATAAAAATACGAAACTGTTTACAGTTTCTTTACGACATTACTCGAAGATTAGGCGAGAAAATCACTAACGACTAGAATGGAAAGTCGTCAGAGACGCAGGCGTCGCCGCGCCCGGGGACACGCCTCGCGGGCGCGCGGCCCTTGGGCCCGGGTGGCCCACAGGCACGCTCGAGGGGCCCACGGGCGGCCCCGGCGGGCCCGGATGGCTCACAGGCACGCTCGAGGGGCCCACGGACGGCCCCGGCGGGCCCACCGGGCCACGCGCCGAGCCCTCCCAACAACGCGCTATCAATAGTTTGTTCCCCTGTATGGCAGTGCGTGTTAGCGCTGCGACGCCTTCTCGACGACACAACGACTTTACAGTACACAGGCACACATAAATTCAGCAAAGAAATCTCTCTACAAACAAATAGTCTTCTTATTTACATCAACCACTATGCAACTATTCAATAAGTTTGCGATAAATTTGAATGACAGATATAAAGAAATAAATCGAATTAGGTCTCAACAAAGGTAAATTTTTCTAAAACAGTTAAACGATATTAATATTTTACATTAATTATCTTTCAATACCTATTAACATTAGCTATAATTTATAAGATCTCCAAGTTTGTGATAATCCTCGATTTAAATTTAACAAGATATTCGTTACCTACCTATTTACCGTATGCATCTGCATCAGTTACAATATGAAAGTGACAACTTAACAGAGAGGAGAAAATATTTCAATAATCATCGTACCCTAACTCGACTATAATCCTGTCTCAAAACAAGATCAAAAGTTCACTTGGTCGGACCAAAACTTCAGTCGGTAAAATTGATCAAAACTGTGGCGAGCAACTCGCCCGCCACACACATACAGCCGCACTCCTCCACACATCACTCGCAAGAACACTCGAACGCCTTATTTGGTAGAAGCTTTCCCTGGAGATGTCGTGAAACTACGAGATAACAGTTAAAAAATCGACCGGTTGTTGAAACTGAGTGGGGTACAGAAAGCTTCACGACTCGCCGGCGTCCCGGGCGTGGTTGGTACTGTTGGTACTGGTAGACTTTACACTGGCAGACCGCGCAGTCACGTGCTCAGCACCAGCCGCAGCAGCAGCGGCGTCACCACGGCCCACAGCGCCGGCACCATGCGGCGGCCGCGACCGCATGACTGGATCTCAATTTCCTGACGAAATATTATAATTATGTTTCATTTACAAACTCTAAACTACAAGCAGGCAGAAACAACGTCGTCAACTCGTCATCTGCTAAGGACCTGAGGTGTGCAGTCAATTACAACTTTTCTTTTTTATTATTATTAGGCACTTGCTCGGATCTGGTAACAAATCAGCCGGTAACAGGAGCGGACGACACTTGTGTACCTAACATAGTATTTTTACTTAAAAAGTAGTAGTATCACCTCAGGGTGGTAGGAGCCGCAGTGCGCGGGTCGGCGGCGATGCAGTGCGGCCGCGCGGCGGCACGCGGCACGTGGCGCGTGCTCGCGCGGTCGCACGTCCAGCCGCTTGGCGCCGCACGGGCATAGCGTGTCCACCACCAGTAGAATCAGGTTGCTGTGCGGGATCTTCTGCACGCTGAACGGCCTGGGCACGTAGAAAAAAAGATTGTTTACGATTTCCGCAGACTAAAAATCCATTTTAATTGGTATTTCTTTTATGAGGGTAATAAACATGACATTTTAGACTTTTGGGCAAGGCTTTAGTTATGTTTTCGATAAGTAAAAGTTAGACGGTTACCTCTCGCAGCCAGAGTTGTGGCAATTAGTAAGTTTGCCTTTGAGCGGCTGCGCGGTGTTAAGCCGAGAGGACTGCAGCGTGAACAGTTCCGCGCTGGTGTCGCAGGGCCGCACGGCTGCCGAGCGCGCAGCCTCGCGCGGGGGAGCGGGCGGGGCGCCGGCGGGGGGCGCGGGCGGCGGGGCGGGCGCGTGGCCGCGGGAGCTCTCGCCCATCCCGTCGATGATGATCTCGTAGGTGCCGCGGTCTCTGTCCAGGTCGTCATCGTTCTCCATGTCTTCAGTCTCGTAGTCCTCGTAATCTGTTAACACAAATTCATGTGGTAACCTTGTGTAATCTATTATTTGGTAACACCACTGTAGTATCTGTTGACTGAAGGTATTGTCGGCTTACCGGCTTCCTCCTCGGCGTAAGGCCTGGCGTGTGCGCGCACAGGCTCCCAAAGGGGGAACCACATTGCAATTAGACTGGTGAGATATCCACCCAGCCAGGAGAGCGGTTTCATGGGCTGCGGGGGAAAATGTAAACATAAGTAATGGCGTGATAGGTTAAAACTAGTTATTCTCCATATCATTTCTAAGGAGATTGTAATTTTGTAACATACCGTAATTTTGCATCCGTCTCCGCTAAACGAGTTTCTGGAATCCGGACATCGGCCTTGATGATCATGAACGACAACCTTTTTGTATATCCGGTCCTGAACTAGAGAATCCATTATAGTGCCGTCAACCTGGCCAAAGAACCGGCCAGTTTGCGAGACGTCTTCAGACAGTATGATGAAGCCATTGTCGTCTAGAATGTAGCAGTCTAACTCGTCGCCTGCGCAGGTTTTCTTGCATGATGTGCCACCGGTGCACTGTAGAAGAAATGAGAGATGAGATTGGGTCACAAGAGGGGTCGTCGATTTGAGTATGACTTACTGCGGAAGTAACGTTGAGGAAGTGTTTTGCTAGCGAGTCTAGCTGGAAGTGTAGTCCGACGACGGCGGCGGGGGCGCGGTGTCCGCGGGACTCCACGAACACGGCGTGCGTGGCGAGCACCAGCGGCGGCCGCCCGCTCAGATCCTCAGCCTCCGAGCCGTCGCGGAACGGCACCGAGAACACGAAGCTCTCGGGCTCGATGGCGTGGTGCTCCACTGCGCGACGGTACCACTCCGAGTCGTAGGCGCGCGCATAGCGTTCGCTGAAGTGGCTGCACGATAACAATTTGAAAATTATTAGTGGAACAAGAATACTATGCATGTTTATTTAGTTTTTCGCTCTCCTTCAGACTCATGACAGTAGGTGGAACCACGGGTTTTGGCGGTAGGACATACAGATCCCGGAATTACTATTCTCCCCAGAAGGCAGATATCCGCAAGGAACATCCCCATGATTTACCTCCCTCACTCAAGTTTGCAGTAGATGCTTTGAATAGGGGATCGGACTGGGTCAAAATAATATGATTCTGTTTAATCCGTAAGTTAGATTATCGAAAAATATTGAATACGTGTTTTTTGTTTTATCAAATCAATAAAAAATTACGAAGATAAAACGCGTCAAAGATCTTGGAGTGGGGATTGAAACGTCACTTGTGTCGTCAAAATGTACTATCATATGACGTCACACGAGTTTTCGAAGCACTGTATCGTCTTCATTTTAAGTTTACGTGAAAAAAGAAAAAATACGTGTCCAATAATTTTTGGAAATCTATCTGACGGACTAATTAGTTTTTTTTTGTCCGATCCCCTATTAGATCTCTGAATGGCATAGTAAAATGGCGGAAGCCTCGTTCAGCTTTGTTTGAATCATTTACCTACTGTGTAACAATGGTAGCGCTACTTACGGTTCAGCAGAGTCAGTATTTCTGGAGGTGTTGACATTCTCGGTCCAGCGCAGCAGCCCGGAGCGCGTCGCGATGAACGACAGGTTCACCACGAACTTGTGGAACCGGCCTTGTCTGCAAAGATATTAGAGGTAAGCATTTCGTCTTGATTGTGGCTTATTGTTGGGGACTTATAAAGTACGTTATTCCGATTATAGGAATGGAGTTTATGTTAGTTGTTTTCTAGTCCCCTTGATAAAAGAAGTTTAAAATCTCGTGATTTTGACGTAGAATTTCAAGGTTAAAGTTATCCGACTCCCTTTTATTACCTATGTTTACTATGTTCAAGTAAAATAGCATGTTGGCTCTTTCTTTATTTATTTTTGATCGTTTCATAGATACAATTAGTTCCATTATATAAAGATCAATATCCCAGTGCAGTCATCTCCAGTCGGGTTTATTTTTGTCGATATACTTAAAGACATTCCTTTCACAATTATTGATAATACATTGCTGTCAGAGGTAATCCCCTGAGAGCAGCCTCTGAGCAATGAGGTAACCGTAGAGGTAAGTTATTGTGATTTTGCATGTGACACTGACCCACTGGCTGCAACTCAATAGCAACCTTATTTTAACAAAAATAAAGATAACTGTGATTTTGACAGTGCATCGGTGGTGCACTGTAAAGTTTTTGTGAAAGAAGTGTAAGGTAAAACGAAAACTAAAACAAATTAAAGAAAAACATCCGTGCCGGCTAAAAATGCACACAAAATAGCTTAATGGTACCTAATTTTACCTGATCCTCGGTAGCTATACAGGGTAAATTAATATAAAAGTAACACACGGAAAAATAAATGAATTGCGGAATGTAAAAAATTACATTATTACAAATTCAGTTGCGTCTGAATATTAAACCCAAATCGTTAGACTACTATGTTCGCTTCGTTGAAGATTTTTTTCTGCAATAGCCTACCCTACTACACCGAGTGGTTCCATCAATAAAGAGCTCTACTTTATATTAGGAACTTGTGGTTTTTGCACACTTGTCAATCATAATCAAATTTTTCAGTAGCAAACTTTGGTACTTAGGTATAAGTATTCTAATCTTTGTAGCAAACCCATTGTGATTCAAAATTACTCGGAAGTAAAGACCTTCCATGCGCTCAAGAGCAATTTACATTATTGCGTACAAATGTTCACCCAGTGTTTCCAATCCAATAGCCATTACGTATATAAGTGAAGACATAATATCTGTCCTTAGCAGTTAAACATAACTAATAGTTCTAAGTACTGGTTCACCAATGTGAAGAGTTACGTTACCTTGTAAGGAGTGCCATTAAAGTCGCTATCGGGCTATTTGTGTGACAAACACAAACAAATTAGTCATCAAAATTATATAAAAAGCTGAAATTTTGTTGCTGGTAAATTTTATTGGTGCTAAATTGTGCAAAAAGGGTATTTTTATTGATTGCGTGAACTTTGTTTTAAAAGTGTTCTATTTTCAGTGGCGGTACGAGAACTACAACTTGGGCGTTCATAGAAAGCCTTCCATTGTCAAGAGTTCATAGCACATAACACATTGCCTGTAAACCCCGAAGGGCTAGTCAGGGATGCGTAATAGTTAACACACAATACGCCAGTAATGTTTTAGTTCTGTTTTAGGGGACGAGAGTATTGTCATCACCTGGGCACAGAACCAGACTCTGCTGATGGCTGCTACTGAAAAAATCCTGATAGTAAAGACCAATAACACTGTCGGTCCTGACTGGGAATTGACATCAGGACTTCATGCTCAGCAGTAGCGCTTGCTACCTGTCCTTAGTTAGTAGCGCTTGTACCGTGTCTTACCACTAGACAAACGAATCATCAACCAATGAGAAAGCTCATAGAAGTTAACGCAAAAATAGAAATTACTTTGGAAACAAGTCTACAATGTCTAAGCGAGTAGGTGTTGTGTTTATGTGTTAACAGCCCACTTTGGCGATTCAAACAGAGAAGTTGTGGCTTACTCTGTCAATATGTATGGATGTATATATTCGTATTATGTCGTGGTACTTGTGGAGACATTTGAAGATCTTTGACAGTCGTTATACGAGTAGGTAGTCAGTGGCCCGAAAGTCTGGTAACCACTCCAACCAAGGGGTATTATGTATTACCTAATACTAATTGCATTGTGGAGGTGAAATATGCAGTCGCTCCAGGTAAAATACTGGTATTCAGCTGCATCCGGTTAGACTGTAAGCCGACCCCAATATAGATGGTAAAGGCTAGGCAGATGAAGCATGCATTAACTCGTACCACCACTTAGAACTGGGTATAGATTTCCCTCCGTTGCAAAACAAAAGGTGTTGCAGAGATTGAATTATTTCGTGTTGTGCTAAATCATGCTCAAATACAAGTTGTACTTACTGGGAGTGATGACTCGCGTGTCCAGTGTGAGCGTCCAATTCTTTGATTACCATCGCATCCCTAATGAGTGATTGTACTAAAGTTTTGTCACCTGAAAAAAAACGGTTTGTTTAGTAACATATAACGGTGAGGTTAAATATCAAAGACTTTGAAGATCGAAGAGCGGTGCCTCTTCAGTCAAATAAAGAAGCATCATGTCTAGGACTATACCCGAATAGTTTGGTATTTGGGTTGGTTTTGCTTAAATAATATTAAGATCTTTAATTTATTATTATTAACTGCATGTTTTAATTATTAATAAAGCGAAGGTTCTCTGAATGCTAAGTATGGTATTCTCGTCTCCTGTCGCCTGTAAGCTTCGATCAATAAGTACTATTATTGATCGAAGCCTGTAAGAGTCAACTTAAATTCACAATCAATTCATTTTTTATTTTATTGTAAATGGGCTTGCCCTTGACCTCAATCTTGCCCTAAGGGCAGAGATGAGGCGAACTCAGATCGGTGGAAATCGATAAATAGATCTACAGGCAAGCTGTTCAATACGCCCAGTGGTCCTCAGTAGCCATATATATGGGCCGAACGAATTAGAATGAGCTGGAAGTCATGGAGGCCTTTTCCAAGTAGTGGGCTTATGAACGGTTATAGTAACAGTTTTACATAGGGAATCGTCTGTCGTGGCATGGGCATGTGATGTGGATGGATAAATATAAATGTTGATGGATGGAGAAGGAGAGGACAATAAAAGAAAAGATAGATGGAGTGTGTGAGGAATTATATGAGAAAAATCATAAGCGAATCGAAGAGTAAAACGTGTCGCGCCAACCTCAAATAACATGGGATAAGATGATGATAAGTATACGCACAGTAATAAGAGTCTCTGTCCTGCTTCTTATGCGCGTTGTGCAGCGTGAGAGCTCGTGGGCGCAGTGACATCCACTTCCAGCCGGGCCGGCCTGCGCGAGAGAGGAAGTGGACCAGCTGCTCCTCCGGTGAGTTGAACGACTGGTCGGACGTGGACGCATATTCGCAGTACACCCTGTACATACAACTTGTTTCATAAACCCTGTTTGAATAGAACTAGCAAAAATATTAAGGTACCTAGGTCCTGTTGGTGTAATCCATGTAGGTACTCTGATTGACTACAATACTTAAGGTCTTAAAAGTCCTCCAACTACTGTTTTAGAGCTGTCAAAGTGTCCACAAAAATTAAATGCACTTATAGTGCAGCTCATAATCGATATTTTGGCGGAGAAGTAATGTAAGTATTTTACAGAGATAGAAAAGTAATCCTTACCAGTCTGGGTGGACCTTCCAGTTGTCGCCTTTGAAGTATTCTGTGACTGCAGAAATTACAAAAAAAAACATTAGTTTGTATTCAAACGTCCATTTCAACCTCTCGTTCTGTTATCACCCTTACCATTAATAGGGCTATGCTTGACCTCCTGCTCGGCCTGCAGCTCGTACATCCCATACCCATCAGGCAGCACTGCCGCCAGAGAGAAGGGCGTGCCATCCACTGGGCTGTAGAAGTACCGCTGGCGTCTGGTCGCCACGCGCCGCATGTTGTCGTATTGAACCTTTACCGCGATTTCTGTTTCACCTTCCCGCTGTTCTATCATGTCATGGCGGAGCTAGAAAATGATAGTGGTTTTGTTAAAGTTAATCCTGCTTATAAAAGTAGGTGACTAAACACAACAACTTTAAAAATAAATATAAATCCTTCCGGATACTAAAATGGGAGTTTCCGTTTTTGTAAACGAGACTGAAATTAACAATGCCCGAATATAGATCCTTGGGCCCCCATTAAGCATGATGAACCTTAAATAACCGAGGACTCAAAAATAGATATTTAGGCTTGGGTTTTGAATACGCTCATTTTAGCATGACCTTGTGTAATCAAATATATATAGATCCTTGGGGTACTCCAATTTTAGCAATCACTCAGTAAGAGTTATACGTGTTAACTTACATCGAGCAGTAGCGAAGTGAGGTTGACCCTGGAGTTCTCATCAGAGTCCACGAGCAGTTCCACGTCCGTGAGGTCCACACTCGAGTACAGAGGACGCAGCGTCTCAGTGTACTGTGGAGTATAGTAGTCATATTTAGTTTAACCGACTAAACTCAACTAACACTATTCAAATTCTGATATCCCTTCTTGATAACGGATTAAAACTGTAAAATAATTCTTTATGATAACTTTTATCATGTACTTACTTCCTCGTTCGTATGCTGTAACAAGAGATATAGAATTTATACGTTTATAGCAATTTTTGATATTATTTAGCTAAAGATTTTAAAACTACATACCAATGGTCTCAAATCTGGATGATATAGAACATGCCCGTTGTTATCCACCATGAACGAATAACCGTTCACACCCAACTGAAAATACATATTCAAATTAACTACTTTTAAACTTTAAAAGAAAAGTTAGCAGGAAGATAGTAATGTTTGAACTACTTACCTTATATGGTGGTACGAGCTTCTTCAATTGATCGATAGGCACATCGGTTCCCACTACGCCGAGTAAGTTAGCTTCTCTTTGCTGAAATAAAACGTTTCGTAATAAGTAAAAGCAGTGAAACTTGTAGTTGTGAAATAATGTTAAAATGCGATGTGGAGATACATACCGTGTGGTTCCTCCTATCGAAGATGGGTACTGTGACGGAGGACATCAGTTGGCCCATGCCATCATCAGAGAGGCTACTGCTCTGTAAAGATAAAACACAAAAAGCTGGTGAACTATAGCGTAGTAAAATAATTTTAAGGTTTCTTCACAAACGCGTATAAGGAATCAGGTTCCCGCTGGGAATCGGACCCGAGACCCCCGGGTCTGAGATAGGTGATCTTACTAGTAGGCCATAGAAGCGGTTAAAATGTGTATCATAATATGTATATACAATGTATACGTACCCTTCCGCCAACGTACGCAGGGCTCCAATGTACGGGGTGCACGGTTTGGTACATGACGAGCGGTCTCGCCAGCACCTCCACGAAATGCAGCACCTTCGACTTTATCTCCGAGTGCTCGTTTATCGTCACGTAGAAACCTGTTTGATAAGCATTTCGTTGCTTTTAAATCGGTAGAAAACGATGTAGAGCAACTAGATTATAGGTGTCTCTGTTTTATGTTTCATATTCTGCCTACCCTGTTCTGGTGAAGCCATTTAAGATGGGAGCAAACAGAACAGTGAGCGCAGTACGTTATGTTGTTTATTTCATTATCCCCTGTCACTTTAGATTTACTACCTTTATGTTCATCATCCCTCACCCTAAGCTTTAAATAAGTAATGAATTGTTCAAGTAGGGTCACATCACGTCATTTATAGAAACATAAAAAGCGCAATACCTCTTTCAGAACATCAACCTGAACAACTTTCCTGGAAAACAAGAGTCGGAAAAAAATAGACTCTTTATAATTTTGTATGGGAAGTTCAAAGTTTTCCATTTCGTTGATTTGAATCACCACATGCATTGCGTTATTAGTGTAAGGCCGGGACCACCAAAGCGGAGACGAGCAAAGCGGAGAGGAGATAATTATGCCAAATGCGACCAATCACAGGAAGGGCGAAAGACCAGACGAAAATTTTAACTAATGTGATTGGTCGATGTCCGCACATCGCCTCTCCGCTTCGCTCGTCTCCACTTTGTTGGAGTCCCGGCCTTACACCTCATATAACCAGAGCCTCATAAATAAGCAGTGATAGCCTACCGGTGTGACCGTACAGCCAAGTCATAAATAAGTAGTTCCTGAGTTCGATCCCAAGACTATACGCAAGTCCTATTTTTCGGATTCATGTGCGTATTGTATAATTATCACTTGCTCCAGAGCAGGAAAACATCGTGAGGAAACCACCATGCCTGACAGATATTTCATGACTGCATGTAAAACCAACTCAGAGGTCCATGGCTGGCATAAAAACTCTGACACCAGTTTGGGCACTAACTACCCGATAAGGGTGCTTTTCCACCAGAGATGTGCTATGCTACAGTGCGATCAAATTATCTTGGCAGGTCCGAACATCGTGCAGGTTATTTTGTTTCAACAAATGTTTAAAAGTGTTATGATATTTATTGTATTTGTATTTCTCACTGTTTAAATTAGATATTTTCTGATCGTTTAAGTATTAGTTTATCTGGCAATAACAGTTTTCTTCACAAGTTTACATGCGTAAAATTTCGCAGAGCCTATGTTCAGACCTGCCAAGATAATTTGATCGCACTGTACGTTGCAATGGATGCGTTTGTTATCCACCAATCATATTCATTGGTGCACATAGCTTAGCACTGCACAGTGGTTCCGCGCCCTAAGAGTGGCGGTCATAGGGTTTCGCGAAGGTAATGACTGTCGTTATCAATACTAATTATTATTATTATGCCTTTTTGTAATACTTTAGGTTATAATAAAATGAAAATAAGTGAATTAATGTTAAAAAACTTTTTTATTCGAAAATAACATGCAGTTATTGTACTTGACGAAACACGTTCTAAAACACAAGAAAATAATTGCAACTTACTAACTAATAAACTTAAATATTTACATTATTATAGTAAAAATAAAGTAATTACCTAATTATTACCTAAGTACAAACACAGAAATGGACAAAAATATATTATTTACATGTTAATAGTTACATAATAGGAGCCGTATCTAAAATAATATAATCTAGTGTTTATTATGTAACTATATACATTTTAACAATACCTCTTTAGATAGAATAGACTTCTTCTTCCATGGTAACATTCTTAAACCAGAAATGTAAGGATCTGAATTAAGAAAAAGTCTACGTATCAAGTCGGTGTTTGCGACAACCCGGGACATTTTCCTCGTGTTGTCACGCCTAAACTGTTTAACTAACTTATTGCAATATTCGGCGGCGAGACACTTGCTTCCAGATAGCTACAAATCTTGTACAAAGATTAGTAACTATTTTTTCTACGTCATCAGCAATCAAATTCAGGGCTTGAAAAACTCGACGCCACCGTTCCAGTACGGATTTGCTGTCCTTAATAGACAGCCAAGTATCTAGTGCAAACATTGTTTTGAAAGAACACTCAATATCAGTACCTATAACAAAACAAGAAACAGTTAATTGCGGATCAAAAACAATACATATTTCGTAGCAAGTGCTACGCGGCCCAGGCACTCGGCGTAGACCCTGGCTGCACCTTACATCTGCAGGTATTCGCAGCTACATTTTTTAAAATCTAGTAGTAGAAATTTCAAGCGACATTTTTATACCTAACTAAATGGCACAAGTAGATGCAAACATAAGTAAAAGCTTCAACATAGAAAAAAAATACAGAAATAAATACGTAAATAATGCAGCGGCGTAGCACTCTATTTTTAAATAACTGGTGGATTGAAAATACAAAATAGTAAAGTAAATTAATAATACATACCTGTATCTTGAATATCCGTTGCAAAATAACAGGTCACACACAAGTTTGAACTTGAAAACACGCGTCACGTATTAGGCTAATTAGCGCTTGGTGATAACACGGTTGATGACTAATCAGATGTGTTCACTTCCGATGCCGAAAAAGGAATGTTGCGAACGATTTCAAAACCTTTTATAACCACAGGTAGTATGACAAATTGTGGGTAACTGAACCAGATAGCTCAATCATTGCCATCGAAGGCCTATGACCTTCTACGGGACCACCGTGCACTGGTGGAAACGGACTCAGCTAAGCTATGTTTTTATATGGAAAGATGCGAGCTATGGATGCGTGCTATGTGTTGCTATGCTATCTTCCATACTATCGAAACATAGCATAGCATCAGTGGAAACGGTCACATAGTTTCACAGCTTAGCTATTACATCTTCTTAGCACATCTCCGGTGGAAAAGCACCCTAAAGAAGAACACAAAACCCCAGGACGAAAGTAATGACTATACCTTTATTAGTGCACGCCATATCCTTCATATTATGTCCAGCGGTGGCGTCTCCGCCCACTCGGTACGTAAAGATGCGCACGGGCATGTGTGGCCAGTTCCACGTACGGAACACCCCCTTCACGCCGCCCGCACCCCCGCCGGCGCCTATCACGGCAATAGCCTGGTTACATTGACAACCAAGACCCGTTCGGTTGTACTGCAGGGAAACAGAAAAAAGTTTTGAAGTTCTTTCATTATCTTTTTTTCACAATACTAATAGTACGAAAAGTGCGATGCTGATTCACTTTCTTCTCTTTTTTCAAACTCTTACTCTGTTTTTGTAAAATCTCTACACAAATTAAAAAAATCTTACTCGATGTAAGATTTCGAAGCCAGTAGTGAGAGCGCCGGTCAAGTTGGCCACTCCTCCGGAAAGTTCCGCGTTCCATATTGCTGTCTTCAGTTCTCTTAGCGTTTCTGGAAGAGCCTGTAACAAAATGATTATCGTTATTTATGTATGCGTGTGAAATGCCCTATATATACCTAGATAAAGTCATACCATTAAATTTTCTAGGATATTGCTAGCTTTCAATATTTTATTCAGAAAATGTGTGTTATTCATGCAAGTTCTCTTCAAAAAGGAAACATTTCCGAGATGGCACTTATACTGAAGTAACTCAATAAGTTCACTTTACTACATCCCTTTGTCCATAATTCGCGCAAAGTGGCTCCAAGCGCTGAGAGATATCCTGCAATTTTATTGGTTGACATCAAAAGGTAGTAAAACGTAAAGACGTTAGAAAATATGAATATTCATTACGTTCTCTTCATAAGGCGATGTTAATGAGATAAGGAATGTGACTAATTTATTAATTGCTTATCCTCCCCTCTCGGCTTTTGTTGGTATTATGAGGAAGAACGAAAGTAGAGTCTTAGCATGATCACAGAATCGTCGGTTTCATTATAGAAGAGTAATTTTGTTAGAAAATGAGCCAGAAGGTACATGATGTAACGCCAGCTTTATCTTCAGAAGATCTGCAAGGTCTCACCTTGGCTCGCATTGTTTAATAAAACTAGTCAAGTTACGTGTTCAACTAGCGATGAGTTAAAGTAGTGTCTAACCACGGACCAAGGCTGCAGCCGTGTGCAGGCGAACAACCTTGAAAGTTGCTGCGAAGGCCCATTGTTATGAGTTCCAACTAACACTAGCATGTTTAACGTTTATTGCTAAGCTATCTTCAAGTTTCATACATAACAAGGAAGTCGGTACAGTTACCAGCAACTGCTGACGTTGAGTTGTTTATGTAATTACTCATGCAAGTTGTAACTTAATTACCTGTTGTTAAGGAAATGTAGCAAGTGTGAACAATTATACAACACGCACACGTTGCGGCTATACTTATATGAAATTAAACCGAGTTATTTTTGGTCTGCCTACAAGCCGTGTGGAAACTGATCACAAAGCTGTATTTATCGTGTCAAATAACTTTACCGATATTGCTTACAAACACCAAATAAGTCATAAGATAACAAATAAAGCGTTTGCAGAGTCGTTAACGTGAACAAACAGACGAATATACTAATGAAACATGGTGCGTGTTACTCTTAAATATACAAAGTTTCATTTCGCCCGGGACGACATAAAGCCGGGAATGTTTGCCATGAAGGTAATTGTTGGATCGTATATTAGCGAAGTTGCTGGCTCAAGAGCGAACCAGCCTTTTGGACGATTTCAAGTAGGTACGGCTTGATGTATCGACTTTATCTATTCGATGTGATGGAATTACTGCACGGTGGTTTAATTTTAGGGTACAGAATTAGTTTTCTCTATTATTTGAAACAACTTGGTTTCCGCCGCTATTGTGCCTTTTAAAATGTACTTATCTTGAATAGAGCCGGAGTATTATCTAGTCATCGATCGGACTTGTGAGTTGGCTCGCCCCGCTCAGAGAAAGTGTGCAAGTATCGCAGCAAAGTTGCAAGCTCGCGCGATAAGGGCGCGGCTCCCCTCGCGGCTCCCAGAGTGGCACAGTGCAGTATCAGCACTCCCACCTGTCACCAGCTACGAGCCGCTCTCTTCTTTGTATCGTTGATTTTATCTCTAAACTTTGCCGAGACTTATGAACTGAGTAAAGTGAGCACGCCAAGATGATGGTCTCGTTGAAACATAGTTCTTTACAGACACCTCGCGAAATGTGAGATTGTCTTATCTTATTAAGTTGAAGTTGAGGCTTACAACGGCCGGATTTGAACGTGTTTGCCGGTGAACTTTGAATTTCCTTCTATCTTATCTGATTCTACGAAACATTATTAATCCAAGTCCTTCATAATAATTGATGGTCACCACGTGTAAGCTACGTCAGACAAAGTTAAGCCACTGAATTCAATATACCAAACAATATTAACCTGAAAATCGAACCAGTTGATTGTACAATCGGAAATGGGTTTTGAAAGCTTGAGGCATAAATATTTAAATGTTGTCTATGTCGCGTTAACATCGGGTGGACCCGAGGTGGTACTGTGGTTGTACTGGTAGTGCGTGAGTCAGCCCAGCGATTGGTGAATGTGGCTGCTCGCGTGTCACCGCACTGATAATGAAGTGGTTTTGTACGAACCCCTAATGTTTTCCCTCGGGGTGGTTTGTAAAGATCACCAGCTTTATTTGTTTAACACCGTAACGAGCCACGTGTATAATTTCTTGACACTTTAATATGTGGTTAAGCTCTAGGTATTTGAGGATAATTACGGTCGTTACCTCCGCATGTAAATACAAATATAATTTTGTATAACTTTTTCAACAGTTTACGTGCATGGGGCCGCTTGTTAATTACAAATCTAGTTTTTAAATAACTGGTAATGTTTGATGATAGGTAATTTCTCGTTCGATTCCATGTTAATTTACTAAAATACACACATAAATCGAATGGTTAGGTGAAAATTAAAAAAGTATTAATGACCACGATCAAATCATTAACGTTAATTTAATAACGATTTTTATGAATTTGGGATTTGTGTGCATTGAAACTAAAATGATCTGATACCCGCTATTAATGGCGTCGCATTAAAGTCTGCTCTATGGAATCCATTAGGGTGCGTACACACGATGACAGATGAGTATCGGCGCCGAACGCCGCGCGGCGTGTCGACACGCGATACTTGCATTTGTCGTCATCATTTAGATCCTCGTGTACAGGCGGATATTATAGAGGTACAGTAGTTGCTTCAGATGTAGCGCCAAAAAACCAGTCATACCTACTTTGTTTCATGAGCTCTTTGTAACCGAACCTAGTTAATATGTTTATCAGGTAAAATTTACTTCAGTTTTGGGTAATAAGATTTTTAATCTGCAACTTAGTTGGGATCTCACCGGATGTAGCTGGATATCAGTATTTTACTTGGAGCGATAGTTTATCAGACCTCTACAATCAAACTAGTTAGACAGGTTGTCAGACTTTTGAACACTGCACCCCCAAGGCCGCTCAAAAAATCTTTGAATGTGCTTTAAGAGGGACTGAGGCTTCAGGGTATATAAAGCAATCACCTTCCATGGACAACCTCGGCAAGCGATGCTTAACCCTCAAGATTGTCCCGTGCAGCTGATATAATATATACACTGGAACCCCTGAGATTGCTGAATATATGTATAAAGTATGCGTCAGTCAACACCCTGTATATTCAGTGATTAACAATATTTTATTCGTCTTTTCAGTAGGTCAAGTAATGGTATTTTGATTCGAAAATATAAATGAAATTCGTTGTCGATATTGCCGCATTCCTTTGTGATATAAATATAATTAAGTTTTCCGATTAATCTGCTTTTTATTAAGTTTCTTGTCTCTGTGCTATATTTATAAATTAGGGTGCTGCGCCGGGATCCGTGTTACGTCAAATCGGATCCCGGGATCGGTGGAGACAGACCCGTTCATTATACAGGGTGCCGGAGACAATTCGACAGTAAATTAAACAACACTATTCTTATGAAGAGATTAATAAAACAAGATTTTGTTTTGGTTGTTACTGTGACATTATACCCACTCAATTTTATCAGACGACACGGTTGGCGCAGTGGCTGAACGATTAGACTGCTGCGCTGCGTGTCGCGGGTTCGATCCCCGCACGGAACAAATATTTGTATGGCCTACAGATAGTTGTTTCGGGTATGTGAGTTTAAATGTTTGTAAACGCACCTAGGATAAAGGAGAAATTACTAGTTATTGCCAATGTTTTAAAAAGAAAAAACCAAATCTCCATTTGAAATATTAAGATAGGTTCATATAAAATTTAAAAAAAACTCTCTCAGAGCCAGCTCAGAGTCCAATTGCATGTGGTACTCTGCATCTACACGGAGCTTCAAAAGCTACACTTGACCTGGCTACTTCAGATATTATGTGGTCACGTATCTTAATTAAAACCTATTCCAAATAAGGCTTCGTATTTAATTATGTCCGCCTATAGGAAACACGGGTCTACAATTCTACCGGACTAGCTTAGAGTTAGCCCTTAATTAACCAGGCCTTACTAGAATCTGGGATCCCTAACCTTCTACCGTCTTTATTGTGTCGAAGATTAAGCTGGAACGCCATTTCAGCTTTAAATTCCCGATGTTTCTCTTCAGAACTTTTTATTAAACAAGGTCTATAGAATCACAAAATAATCATAATGGAATTGGTGCGTGGGCTTATTCCGCAATTGAATTCCAATTTTAATCAGTTTTATTTTCCGAAATACGCAATAATTAATAACACACGAGCACTCAGCTTCAATTCCGTCACGCGCCGAGAGCGTTTCATTTAATTTCGATTTCCACGAACATTTCCATATTCGTCAGTATTTTTTCACAATTTTCGGTGTATAAATCCTTAATAAAACGTGCTGTTCTTGTACAATATCTTGATGTGACCCAAATCCGGCATTGTTAATTCAACATCGTGGACAATGTTCCCCTCCAGTAATTGACACACATAAACCGATATTAAAAGCTTTAAACGTGGGCAGGTTGGTGATTCAGAAAGGAATTTACGTCATGTTCAAATCAGTACTGACATGAAACAATTTGTGCCGCCCACCTGTACCTGTAACCCTTGCTTTTATTAAACTTATGCCGTTTAATTACTCTTGATTGCTGTTCGCGGTTAAATAATAACGTGTTGGAAACTATTTGTAACGTTTTAATTTTTTATGAAACGTTCCCTTCCCTTAACAACACCTTCAGATACTATATGTAACTGTGTTGTCTCTAAGAGTAACGCTCATTTGATTTAAGGTAATGGATATGGCTAGACACAAATTATAGCTTCAACTAAGTATTAAACAATTACCTAAGCCTATTCGAGTCATAAAATAATGCTCGCATCGGTATTACATTATCAATAAAAAAAAACAAGATAGGTATCTGATAATCTATTAAAAGTAGCAGGTTTATTCTATCGATTCCCGAAACCGTACGTATGCTAAATATTTACGTAGTATTAGCGTTTTACTCCCGTAAACGAGTGCGACTGCGTGGGCTTTGCAACCACAAAATATTAGCACACGGGTAATCAAATGTCCTAATAGAGCGTTAAGTAATAAACACTGCTTGATTGTTCGAACGCCTACGGACATGCCTACCCACTTGTTTTGTTAAATCCGACTCCTATTAACTAAATGATTAGATTTTTTTGTGAACTCTCTTCTCTTCACATATACATACTCGATACATATAATGTCTAATATATAAGAAAAATATTTTTCACAAAGTTAAAAGCCACTATGATGCGATAACACGAAAACTAACGTTAATAAAAAGCCAATAGTCCATCGTCCAGGGCGTGAACTTTGGATCGAAAGGTCGCGGCTTCAGGCCCGACCGTGTTGAACTTTTGTTAAGCTTATAACGCGAGCGGTATTAATATAATATGTATCATCGTAATACGGCAACATGTTTTAACCATTACTTGTGTGTCAAATAATACAATCCACTTGATATTTCCAAGTAAATGCGATCATTTATTACTATTTTACTCACGTTTCTTAATAATTCAAAACGTTGGAACTTTTAAACCGTTTTCAGTGAAGCTTGCCAACTTGAAGATGAATCGCAGCGCAGATCAAAAACTAGGATACTTTTATTATTAAAATAAGATTTGACTTTCGTGGAATATCCAGTGATAAATGTGTTTTCAATCTGAGCGTGAAGAACGGGATCTTTTATATGTTTTCCAATCTAGAGGGCAAGGGAAAATATATGAGAAATATTAAGTAAAATAATGCTTACCTGAGCTAGAACTTTCGTGTAGCAGGAATGTAGCTCGGATATCGTGTCACTGTATCTGTAGATGTTGACGAAGTCATTAGGTCCGAGGGTATCCAGTAACGCAGACACGGTAGACTTGGCCAGCCGCCAGTAGGAGGAGCTCAGGTCATCGGAGTCGTCGAGGAGTATCACCAGGTCCTTGGGAGAGTTCGCCGCCTCCACGAACCAGTTCGAAGACCTGAAGTCGTAGAAGTCTCTCGCGTGGTGCGAGTAACCGTCTTCTGGTGGCCAGGACATGGCTGCGATACACAAATACATGCCATGAAAACGCAAGTAGGTAAAAAAAAAAAAATGTTCTCTATGTTTGCATTTATAATGTTATGTATCTCCAAACAAATAAATTGTATGAAATACAAATAAAACTGCCTATATTGCTTCGTTGGTCTAGTTGTCACAAGTGCGACTGCTGAGCATGAGGTCCTAGGTTCGACTCCCGGGTCGAGCAAAGTGTGGAGTATTAGTTTATTTTTCAGTATCAACCACGGAGCCTGGATTTCTGCCCGGATAATGGCAATAGGCTTACCCTCTATTACATTATGGTCAAATATGGGTAAACATGTTATGTACACCACTGCCTAACCCTTTGGGGATTACAAGGCGTGATCTTATGTTACAAATACGTATGTATTAGCTAGTATTTTAAAATCAATCAAATAGTTTGTAAGTTCAATATGAGACGGGATTGGGTAAATGTTTGTCTTTCATCTGTGGCAAATCGGCGAGGTTGGCTAGATAAACATTATACGTAGCTAACGTAGCCCGCGTACCGCGTACTACACGCAGCAAATATTAATCATTTTAAGAGCTTGAAAGAAAAGTGTACTACTTACAAATAAGGCAGGTTAAGAATATATACTTTACTGTTTAGTTTGAGGTTTACAAGTATTGTTTACTGGGATTCTAGTTTTGAGGCTGTTTTGAGGTAAAAAAAAAACGTAAGGATATTTTTTACATCTTAAACTCACTATACAGCATGTTACAGAAAGGGTGTAATAATTATTTATGAGTGTTTTACAAACCATCAAACTGATTAACTTTCTACAAGTAAAATATTAGATCCCCCCTTACAACACCTGCTACTACCCAAATGTATGTAAATGTAAATATGACTACACCTTTCTGTCACACTTTCTGTCACTGAACACGCTGTATTCACTTGTTTTCTGTACATACCTGGGTACCGCCTCATGAAGCCCGAGGAGGAGGCGTAGTACTGCCAAGACAGCGTGGGGTCAATCTCGTAGTTGTTCACGAACAGGGGGTCCAAGTGTTCCGACCACGCGATCTGGTTCTGAACCTCGCCATCTGCGACAACAGGCCAAGTTTCAACTTGTCTCCAACTTGGACAATATTTTATAGCTACGTTTATTGCGAACTGTTCTTCCGGAAATATTTATAAGATAATTACGTAGTGAAGAAAAATGTAGAAAGGAAAATGTTGAGTATTAATGTAGATGGCTATAAGAGTAGAGGAAAATTAAAGAAACGATGGATGGACTGTGTGAAGGATTATATGGCTAGAAAGGAAGTGACTGCTGAGATGACTACTAATAGACATGTATGGAAGAAGAAGACAGGCAGGTGAATAATGATGACGTAGATACCACGAGATTTTCAAATGAGAACACAGTCATGACTCGTAAGTAAAAATATGACTACATTTAACTTTACAGACTTTAAAATAAACGTCCAGAAAAAGCAATCTATAAAACTAAAATAAACAGTTTTACACATATAACAAAAGCATACAATAAAAATATCAAACAACTTGGTAAAAATTACGACTGACGGAAACAGTTTAATCCATCCTGTTTTAAAAATATAATTTAATTTGAATTGTAGTTGCCGACCATTTTTATAGACAACAATAAAACAGTTTGTGAACCGTCCACAAGCACGAACAACTTTAAATTCAGCTTATTATATGCAAATTATTTCACGTGCTGTTAAACTTATGAATTATGTATGAATGCAGTAACTTCTCGTTACACAATAGGAGATAATCGCTACAGTGTTGGCACTCTGTCCACCAATTAGGGAGAATTTCTTTAACTACCCATTAAAAGAAGTGTAATTGGCAAACTTGGTTCATTGGGCAGCCGTGATTGCTTTCTCCTGGACCGGCGGCCGGAAAAATTAATGGTTCGCCTGTGTACTATGGGTTTGTTAAATAAACGCACCAGGCCCTATGTAATTACGGCCTTTAAATTAAATACGGGCTGCCAAACGATATTTTGGGGCTCTTCGGAACCCTGAAGGATTTTGTGGGAAGTTCGCTGTCGGCTGTATGTGTATTTTTTTACCGACGAAAAAAAGGATGAGGTTCTCAATTCGACCCGTATATTTTTTACTGACTTAGTTAAATACTTTCGATCCTATGTAGCGATATAAACCGAGATTTTAATTTTCAACAATTCAACTAGATTCTTTTCATCAAACCATAAAGAATATAATACTGGATTCTATTTTTTTTTCAAAGCTTTAGTAAGACTTAATTTCGTCCACAATATTCGTCGTAGATTTGAAATAACGTTTGTTCGAGTGAGCGCTACTAAATACTGAGGAATACATCAATCTGTCCATTAATCATCAGTGGCGGCCACCCTGAGACCCTAACCCCCCCCGCACCCCCTACATCGTCCCCTGCCTCGTGTGTCAACAATATATTAGCTTCCATTATTTAGGGATGGAGAGGAGTTGTATTTTTCGCTTGCGTTTTATTATTCCGCGTAAAACATGAGGTTGAGCACAAACTGTTGCCTGTCTGTATGTACGTCTTGTAATCTGCTCGATTTGAGGCATATTGGAAGCTGATCACTCTATATTGTCGGCTCTTAGACACACGCGCCCTCTTACTACCGCCGCTCACAGCTGACTGGGCTGCTTCACGACCGCACGTGCGCTAGAGATGACATAGTGCTTCCTTCTCTTTAACTCACAGACACTATTAATTGTTAATTTTATACTTATCTATTACTCGCCATCTCATCAGTCACCTCCTATACTTACATATCGTCGCTCTAATTATCTGAATTCGAATCTCCAATTTTTGTTTTAACGCCATTTTTTTATTCCCTAGCCATAAAATTCAAAAACATATTAAAAAAATATCAATCTACACCCATTCTTAACTTAAACATAGAACGGCATTTTAAAAACCTCTCGAAATTTGTTAGAAAATATGTTTTTTGTTGCTCCTGTAAAATTTCCTCAAATGGACTTTCAAATTCTGATACATAATTTGACTGACAATATCATCCTTTACAAAAATGTATATATTAAATATAGGAGTAGGTACAAACCATCAGTGTTGATATAAGGCGGCATTAGCACAGCACTGTAGCTGGTATTGACGGCGATGTGGTCGAAGTGCCTGCTGGGAGTCAGCGCAAGGCGCCGCGCCCGCGCCGCCAGGGTCCCATCATCGGCGTGCACGTTCAGCCAACGAGCATCGTAGTAGGAGCCGGGGGCTCCATCACTCCCAGCGTTACCGGCTGATAGGGCTGCGGCCTCAGCACTGTCCATTATGCGCTGTGTGACAAAATTATGAAATGAGTATAAAGCTATATAGTTATTGTTATAGCCATGGGTGTTATAAGGCTAGGAATTGGTACCAGACAGCAAAATTGTGTGACGACCATGTGAGACAATCAATCTCTTCAGACTATGTTCAATGTTTAAAACACGCCAATTACTCGTAGTTAATTGTGAAAATCTCTATTTCATAATGGATTGTGTCTACACCTCCTGAAAACAATAGTAAATAAAGCAACTGCATGTCTAACATAAACCGACATCAGTCCCTAACGATGACAATTGCTAAGCCAGGCGTTTGTAAAAACTAGCGGCTGTATTGCGACAAGTAAAAGTATTAAAAGCACGCCGGTTTAAAATAAAAGTTTGCATTTGTGTCAACATTTCCCCTTCGGTATGATTTACAAGGGTTGAAACAGTCAAGTCATGGAGCGAGCCGCAACCCGCGAGCACAAAGAGTGGCCGGATAAAAGCGGTAGACAATTGTCGGCAATTAGCCGGCATGGAATTGGGCTGATCGATAGCTGCCTTTGTCCCACAGCCAGGCATTAGCGAACGATCAAAAATAATCAGCTCCACCCCCCTCCGCCACACCTTTCCCTTGCTTTATTGAAGACAGGACGTGTTTTCTCCACCGCAGGCTTTTTATAACCTATTTGGGGGAGTTCTGGCCTTTTAGCATCTTAGTTAAAACTTAATTTAATAAAAACATCACAAAGTCTAAAATACCAGCTACATTAATTTTCTCTTTATTAACCTTTTGTTTGGTAGAATATTACGAAATAGGATTAGCAAGGTAAATAGAAATTTCGGTATTAACGTGAACGCAAACGAGATAAGCCTTTGCCAAAATATTTAGTTATTTAATTAAACCGATTTTCAAGTAAAGTATAGTGGTCAGACTCAGACAAGATCTTTAAAGAAAGATATCGTAGATAAGTGAGGTCGTTTCGGGTCGCCTCACCTCGCGTTCAAACATTCGGCAATCCTTTGACCTCCGAGTGTTTCGTAATAATGATAGGGGTTGCGTGATCTTAACGACCCAGAACCGATTGCCTATAGCTATTTGTTGTGTGTGTCCGCATCATTTTATAAACTTCATTATTGTCACTTCTATGCCATTAGGCCACACCTAAAGTGACCTAAACCACACGATTTGGTTTTTAGTTCAAATATTTTCGAAGCAAAACACAGCTCATTTATAGAACAAAATACATACCAGGCTCTAATGCTCATATAATAGAAGGTTACTCTCAATTCGACAAGCGCACTCTATCAGTAGTTCTAAAAAATATTCTAATTAGCTCTTGTTACGTATCAGAAGCTTTAAAAAAGATCTACAGGAAACACAGTTTGTAAATGAGAGTTTTTAGTCGTGAGACGAAATAGCCCCATCCTAGGAACAAGCTCGCGAAGTGGGGGCGAAGTAATTAAAACTTGCACTGAGCGGAGCTCGCCTCCACCGCCACTACACCGCACTTGCAGCGCGCGACACCATCGCTCCACGCAAAAGGATTTTTATTAAAATTAATCCTTTGATAATAAGGAGAAAATCTTTTATATAATCTGGGTGCGACGGAGTACATTTTCTCCAAATTAAAACATGTCTCTTTGTTATAATTTAACATCACGCTTGTAATCTCCGAAGGGTTAGGCAGACACCTACTACTAACGCGGCAGTCTCTCTTTATTAACCGACTTCTAAAAAAAGAAGGAGGTTCTCAATTCGGATGTTTATATATATATTTTTTATGTTTGTTCGTGTATAACTCCGTCACTTGCTAACCGATTTGAAAAATTCTTTTTTTGTTGGAAAGGGTATACTTCCCAAATGGTTCCATAATTTTTTATCGAAATCGGACAAGTGGTTTTTGAAAAATCAACAAAACTCAAAAAAAAAACTACATTGTCCACATTATGACCCATAAACATATGAACCACTAAAAACTGAAAAATAAAAAAAAATTGACAAAAAATAAAACCGACAAAAAAAAACACAAAAACGTCAAAAATTAATCAGTTTCTGAAGTCGGTGACAAAAAATGAAATCAAACAAACAAAAGTCACCGACTTTAGAAACTGATTTATTTTTGACTTTTTTGTGTTTTTTTTTTGAAGTCGGTTTTATTTTTTGTTAAAAAGTTTTTATTTTTATAATGAAGCTTAAACTTGTTCTAGACGACACCAAACTATTTAAATAACACATTGGAAACAACAAGAAAGTGTGCTGAGAATAACTGCGATCCATGTCGCGCGGCTAATAGAGAAAAGCAGCAGTTAAATAATTACAAGACACCTCAAATATTTTATCTCGGCCATTAGGAGCGGCTCTGAAAGTGGAGTATTCTTGGAACAATGCTTAGTGCCGGCCGTAAATACATTTCTTTATTTTGTTTCAGCTACAGTTTCATTAAGTGCGAAATGTTGGCGTCGTTTTTTCTCCGT
Organism: Diarsia dahlii; assembly: GCA_949775195.1. Lineage (NCBI taxonomy): Eukaryota > Metazoa > Arthropoda > Insecta > Lepidoptera > Noctuidae > Diarsia > Diarsia dahlii. The sequence continues at coordinate 17,821,249 of OX459190.1, forward strand.
GCGACGCCCGTAGCGCAGCAATCCCCTCGATTTTTCAACTTTATTGTTGAGCTAAGTTGCGCCGCTTTCGGCCCACTATTGCCGTCCTATTCCCAACTTATTATGCGAACTATTCTGTTTGCGAGCTTCTTGTGCAGACAAATGGAGTCTTTGCAAATGTTGTGCTGTTATATTTTAATAATTGCAACGTTATTCACAATTGTTTGTTCAACTTTGTTGCTTTAGTAGAGACAGAATTTATTAACCGCAAGAGATGCAACGCGCGTGCTGTATAATAACTTTAATGTAAGTAAGTACCTTCTTAGTAGTCTTTATGTTCTTTGTACATGAATGCGTCTCATTAAATACGTATTTGCAAGAAAAACTCAAGCTAAGAACGTTTCACAAAAGTATGAACCTAAAAGAGAAATACAGAGTAGCGTCGATACGCCACTCTCATTTTGTAGCAACCGGTAAAGATGAGGGGTTGAGACGAATAAAGCGAAGATAAACGCTTCAGATAAACTCAACGTATTCACTATGATTCCGTCTCGTTGGCGCTCAATGTGTCGCTATACACGCCGCCTTTAAATAACTACTACATGACAAATATAAGGGACATTTTTTTGCCAGCTTGAGTCTAGATATCAGCTTAGTCTGGCTGAGCAAATACTTTGCCAACTTGAATGGAAACGTAAAGAACATTGTGATGTCAAAGTCGCTACAAAATATTCCGTAATAACTTTACAAAATAATTTGGAACAAGTTCAAACGCTGAAGTGCTGCCATTCTTTGTCAAGAGCGACATGTTTTGAGAGGGTTAGTGAACTTTGCTCATGTCACTTTATATCATGGAGTGTACAGTTTACTATATACCTAGGTATGTATGTACTGCTTGCACTTCACTTAGTACAACAGTGCCTACTTAGTACTGGTAACTCAAATATACAGCTACACATAGTGTGAGGCCAGACTGCAAACGCGGACGCGGGGCGGGCGCGGCGCGACATACTTAAACGTATGGAACTTCATTTGAGTGTCCATAGTGGGCACGCAGGCGCGGGATGCGGCGCGTGCTACTTTCCGCGGGGAGCGCGCGGGCAACCCATGCCATAGCTCGTTCATACAAGTGGCCGCAGTGAGTACTGAGTGCGCGGGCGGCAAGCGATAAACCTCGCGGGAGCGAGTATCTCAAACTATTCGAGCTATCGCGCGCTTTGTTGTGATGGCGTCTTCACAATTAAATGCTGAAGAATTATTACGTGCTATTCAAGCACGACCTGCACTGTGGATGTCGAACATCGTCAATACAAAAAAAAAATTAAAAAATTGCTCTCGCAATCTTTCATAGTGTGTGTAAAATTCTCCTTCATTTTCTCTGGTTAAATTAATTTTATTTTTTCACTTTTATCATTTGCCATTTAAAGTAAGAATTTTCCAGTAAAAACAAGTCTTCTTCATCCATATTATAGTTTGACAAACACTGGACAATACTACATTCGGAACGAAGCCGCAGTACGCTAGTATTATATTATCTGTGCCGCAGTCGACTGCGGACAGCACAAACGCGCGCGTTGCCGCAACCGCGCCGCTCCCCGCACCGCGCTGCCAGTGTGGCCCAGCACTTACACAGTGCATATAATATGATTCAAACAAGATAGTTTAGTAATATCTAGTATCTACGTCTTCTTTATCATGTGTTTAGTGTCTTACCGGGTGTCAGAGTTTTATGCCAACCATGAGCCTCTGAATTTACGTGACGTCGAAAAATATCTCTCAGGCCTGTTGGTTTCCTCACGATGTTTTCTTTCACCGGAGTAAGTGACAATACACACAATGCATCCAAAATCAGAGGTGTATGTCTTGGGTTGGAACTTGAGACCTACTTATGACTAGTCACACCACTAGCCTATCACTGCTAACTTAGTAGCAGTAGTTATTAAAATAAGAATATACGGGGTGTAAACGAACCCTTTTTTTTTTTTCGTGGTTGGAAAATCATTGAATAACCCCCCCCCCCCCCCCCGCTCTTGGGCAGAGCGAAGGAGAGTGTCAGACTTCTACTGACTAAAAACCAACCCATGTTCCTTCTTCGCCCTTGTGCCGAGGCCACGTCATCTCTTTCGATAATCCGCAGCCCCGACGGGATCCGCAGCCACGACGGGGTGTAAACGAACCCTTCACGTAGCCCTCAACCAAGCATTATGTACGGCTACGCAAAAATTAATGCTGGGAAACGACTTTTTTTTTTTGGTGAAAAATCACTTTTTACGGTAAAATTCAATGCAGCACTCTTAAAACATTGTCCTAGTGGATGCTTTGAATAGTAAACGGGTCATGGAGGTAATTTAAGTACAGTTATAACCTGAAAAACGGTAGTATTAAAAAAACAGCTGTCAAAAATTTGAAACTTTGACCCTTAATATCTCCGTAACTAGGGGTTCTCAGGTATAGTTTGGAACAAAAAAATTATCGCAGTGACGGGGAGAACAAGTGCCTTTCGACGACACGGTTGGCGCAGTGGCTCAAGCAATGGACTGCCGCGCTGCGTGTCGCGGGTTCGATCCCCGCACGGAACAAATATTTGTAAGACCTACAGATAGTTGTTCCGGGTCTGGGTATTTGTGTATGTGAGTTTAAATGTTTGTGAACGCACCCACGATACAGAAGAAATTCCTAGTGTGGGGCAACATTAAAAAAAAAAAAAATTAAGGATACTTTCACACCCTTCATACCCTGGGTTAATTCAAAATCACAACTTCAAAATGAGAGATGCGTCAGTTCTGTTAATGACATGAGTTAATTCATACAGGAATAGTTCCACGACATGAGCGGAGCATCTAATTTGGGCGTTATAGAGTGCTGTCGACGTGTTTACGGAGGACGTGCCTCCGGGCCGCCTCGCCACGGTGCGAATCGGTGCCATAATGCAATAAGTCTGCAGCGATGAACGCGCTGCTGCGGTCCACTGCCGGCCACACATGAATAATCTGATTACACACCACACACCGATAGTCTGTATGTGCACTTATCGCCATAGATGTTCTATGGCATTAGCTGTGTACATACTTGAGTAGACCTGACTATGATATTAGAGTCGGTTTAATTTACTTCGTTTGTAACATAATAAGTCCTGTATACAACATACCTTCACACCTGTAATTCCCGAAGGGCTAGGCAGATGTGTACTTATAAGTACACCCATATTTCGCCTGTTATATTTAAGTCCCATGTCATAGGGGACGGGCCTATCCAGCCCATCTGCCGGGCACAAATCAAATTCCGAAATAAACTGAGAAATTCCTAATGGAAAAATCCAATAACACTTTGCCCAACCTGGGAATCGAACCAAAGACCTCACGAAATGGAGACCAACCAGGCAGTCAAGAAATCTGAAATTAACCTGCCATTTTGTGATTGAAACAGTCATCCGGTTCTAAATACCCATGAAATACCTATAATCATATTAATATTCGACCAAACCGTTACTCATACACTAAGCATAAAGTGATTGCAAAATGCAATTTTCAATTTCCATGAATTTCACATCGACTCCGCGCTCAAATGGTTAGTCGAGCAAAATGAGTTATAGTGACTGTAAGGTAAGGGCGGGTTAGCCTCATTGATATTAATGGATTACTGTAATCTTAACTCAGCATTTACTGTTTTCACACGTGGGGTTGAGTGGTGCTTTCACTCTTTAGTTTTAATATGTCTGCAAATAAAAAAGCAATGACTCTGACTTATAAAATGCTGAGTTTATGAACTGTAGGCTGTAATCGAGAGAGTAGCCGAGGATAAAGTTCAATGGCGTGTGAGTGGACAGTTCTATGTCCTAGTGGATTACTTTAAGCTGATGATGTTGAGAAAGCTAACCATATTATCCCAGGAGCTCCATCACTGTGACTCTCTAGTTATAGAATGCGCTATAAGACAAAGATAGCGACACGGAGTCTGGATTTGTGCTCGATTGATGGCAATAGGATATAGGGGTATAACAGGGAACTTAAATATAACTGGCAAATCGTGGGCGTACCTACTATTAGGTAAACCTCTGCCTAACCGTTAGCAAATTACAGGCGTGATGTTATGTGAAGTAAGAAGACAAGGATCTTATAAGCCTGATGTAGGCAATAGTGACAAGTCTACCGGCGTGCTACCCGTACATCAAGTTTCCAGCGGTTGCGCAATAAGTAATACCTAACAGTTATTACGACACACGTGCAAACACTTCCCAGTTTCCCACTTGTGCGCAAGATATAGGCTTCAAAGTTACAAACTTGAAATTGTGCGGAGACGTAGTAGCATGTTGTTTTACAGTTGGTAGGAAACCGTGACAATATATTATGCGGCGCAAAATCACGATTGGCGAAACTGTTTGGTCTGCTAACGAGGGCAAAACCAATCACGTTTGATAAAGCAGACTAGAATCTAGTCATTGGACACTAGTAAATCAAAAAGCCAATTAAACTGATGACGATTAGCTATTTGATTAATCAAGGTTATAAAGGCAAAATTTAAACTCTTTGTTAGACTGCAACTTTACTACTACTTTACTATCTCCAAACTCGGTCGGTGTGGTGATCTATGCTTTTGTATGTAGATCACTACGTTTTTTATTGGGGATTTTTTTACGGATACAGGTTCCGATTCCGCCACGATTTTTTTTTCTTCGCCATAACTCAGTGCTGTTTCAAAATAGAGTAAGCCCCTTTTTTTTGGCCATAGGAAATCATCAAATGACTCCTCCCGCTCTGGACAAAGCGGTAGGGAGTGTCAGACTTCTACTGACTAAAAACGACCCATTTCCTTCTTAGCCCCTGTGTGTCGAGGCCGCGGTATCTGCATCTGATATTTGAAGACATATTGATTTTGCCAGTTGTATCAACTAAATGAGGTTCAAAAAAGTATTTGAGTATCAATTGTGAACAGGTTTCATATTCCTGAAGTCCTAGCTTTGGAATATGAACAAACGTAATCCGACGTGTCGACAGAGCTCAACTCGAGGAAATCGCTACGGCAAACTTAATCTATTTAAGTTTTACGTGTCGGGGAATTTTGTGTCACGACATGTTTTATTAAAAACTAAATAAATGCTTCAAACACAGGTATGTAAGATCGACTTCAAATAATCAGGGCAATATTGCAAAATTAAGTTAGGTACTCTCCTTAAATAATTCCCCACATATAAATATTTTTATTTCATTGAGCAAACTGTAGTTACGTATGGTAAAATGTTCATTAAATAAACCTTTTCGTGTAACGTACCAATTTATTAGCCTCACATAATATAACTGTACCCACTAATTTATTCGTAAAGTGAGCAATAAAAATTCATTGCTTTAGTCACCCTTTTTAGTAAATTCAGATGTAATCGTAAAACCGTCGACATACTTGTCACAGAACATTTATGTTATTTTCTCAGAGTAATTAGAAATTGCTCGATTCGTGCGAGAAAAGCTATGAAACTAAGGGGCACGCTTCATAAAGCCACTGAACAGTATTTTTCTGTAATGGCCTCTCACAATGTCAATCTTCTTTGCAATTTATTCAAGAAAAAATGATCGCATGTCGAATCTCAATGAAAAACTAGTTGGGTTTTGTTCCAAAGAAAAAGTCCGGGAGGCACATCTAACAATAACATGATTACTTTGTAACGTTTATTAGAAGGCAGTGGTCGCTAAATTGAGTTTTATATTGAAGGTAGCGGTGCAGGTCAACGACCCCCACCCTCTGGCGCCGCCGGCTGGCCCTGCGCCCACGCGCCAACTATATCTACCGTCATATCACTAACATTTCCAGCAGAAATGTAAGCTGCTTTAAAAATATATCTTCTTTTCTAGAAAGTTTAATCAAATGTTGTTGCGTACTGACTTATAATTCTTTTAAGCTTCACTCGCACCGCATTGTGAGCTTTGTCATAATAGAAAAGGAACAAGAATGTAAAAGCCGCACTACTTCCATTAATCTTTGGAAGGATTTTATTTATTTTCTTAAGTCGTAATATCTAAAAGCATCCCTGCTATACCGCTGATGTTATTATTGCGTTAGTGGTTGATGCTGTTCCATTTCCGTCCTTAACATTAGCAAGGAGCCAGGAGCCAAGGACTATAAATTGTGTTGTCATTTGATATGTATAAAACGTGGTATCGGAGTATCGGGAATGATGGTAGTAGTGCAGGCGTCGGAGCGCGCTTTAGAATATTGAGTAAGTAGCCTACAGCTACAGGCTACAGGAATCACCGCCCTCTATCCTGGCGCGAGGGGGCGCGGGGGGCGCGTGCGAGCGGGACGGGGCATCGTCTCAAGACTGCGAATCAATAAAGTCCACTCGTATAAGTCGGGCGGTGCAGCGTCTGGATATGGGTCACGGTGCACTCAGCCCCCGAGATGGTATTTAATAACCCTCTACACGCTCTGACAGATATTACTCGATCCTCCTTCCGCCCGCGACGTGTTTAAATGTAAGCGATGGAGAACCCGGAGAGATTTTTAAATACGCTTTCAAATCGTTATGACATGATAAATACTGAGATCGCGTTTTTATCGTTCGCATTTTTAAGTTTGAATGGGCTGCGAAGGATGTTCGTAAACGAAGTCGTCATAAATGTCGCATCGGAGATGATTGTCATAGCAATTTCCGGCACCGATTGCGGTCCAATGGCATGAATTATGTCAGAGATTTCTTGTCACAAACAGCTGGTGTTTCGCAATTTGCTGATGGCGGCATTAAGGTCGGGCAAGTGCAGCGGTCTACTTGGCGTGTCCTCCCCCCCCCCGGGCACCCCCACACGTTGGGAGACCCGTTCGCCCTGCGGCACGCCGCTGGAATTTGGCGGTGCGCCTTGCACTTAGGCTTGCTACGGAATTTAAGCATACACATGTATCGTATAGCGTGGGAAGCGTAACGTATTACCTTACAAGCCGAGCGGATATTGTACTCGCTTGTGTGGCTCCTAACCCTTTAGCTCAAACGATTTAATAAAATAAAATACATTGAACAGATTATATGGACGAAGCGCGTGAGTGAAAGTAATAACATAGGATACAAAGTTAAGATTGTGTTCTTTGTTCCTTAACACACCTCACAATTCAATTTGCATTCGTTAATTCTGATTCTGTGACATAATAATCACTAGTTGGCTAGCCGTTTAAGGAAAATTGATCCTGTCTCACCATCAGATGTTACATTCTGGAACAATCAAGATATTTCGCAGGAGTAACCATTAGCTTAAAAGCGAAAATGTAGATAAATAATTAAACATAACGTCGTGAGTTAGGACCCTTACTCCTAGCACAGGGAGCTTTAGTTAACTTGAGGGAGTTAAGTGTAAAAAACGGTAAATACCGGTGAATATTTTTTTTAATTCGAGTTGATATAATAAACTGCCACTACGAAGTGGTGGAATATGGTGACAGCATTACTCTACAGCATTTTATTTGGTTCCCAAACACAGCTTTCTCGCTACACTACTAAGCTTTAAGTGTTTAGTTTCAACTCTAGTCATTTCCTTTTAATGCGAACCGCTGCCGAAAAGATTTATGAGTCGCCAGTAAGCTTGCTACGAACTGCTACGCTAACCGCTACGAATAAATCTCTGCTACGAATACTCTTAGATGGTGGAAAATGAGACAGAGTGACGTAGTTGGGAATTGTTGTGAATTCTAAATTGATTTGGCTAGGGTAGTCGAAGCAGGTATTCCAAGTGTTTGAAGGCAGCACCTGTGTTCGCATAGTTGTGACGCGTGACGTCGCGTGGTGGGAAGTTGCAACAAGCGCGCTACAAGCTGCGGCGTGTGTGCTTACTAACTTGACGAATTGTTACATTATTACACGAATTATTGAGTTTATCATAGTTCGCGAAGGCATGCATCTATGAAGCTGAATCCTGTTACATTGTCGAGACATTGTTGCTGTAATCAGTTGCTGTGGAATTTTATCTACGTATATGTTGAACAATATTATAAATAGTTTCCCACGTCCTGATCTATCATGCATACTTTGTTATCACACATACATACATGAAATTTAAACTCACTATAATTTAAGTCACTTTAGAATTGAATGATGTATTAAATCTGCAATCGATAGTGAACTAAAGTGCTCCATTCAAAATAAATGTGGAAGAGAGAAATATCGCGAGTCGGATGTGAATAAAATGAAATATTTCTATTTCACACTCGAAGCTGGCAGCGAGCTCATGTCACTGTACCCGTGGTTCCGTCGAACTTATTTATACTACCGACGCTTACTTAATAAATATCATTAATCCTGGGAACCATCAAATTACTCTGCGTTTTATTAAGTGGCAATCGTTGCAATTACTGTAGCTTTATATTTAAGTAAAATACCGAATTTAGCTTTGAATTTTGGTTTAATGCTTGCGAGCTGTACGATATTTATGATATGATATGATGTTTATTTATAATTAAATATTATTGTTTTTTCTTTGAACGTTGGTTTAACATCCAGCAAACCCCGGGAATCGTGGATCATAAGGATCGTGGAAAGCACATTAGTTCCCATGATCCCCGGTGCCAGTGTGGGAAAGGAACACCGGGGTGGTTTTTAGTCAGAGTCTGACAGGTCCCTCCGCTCGCCTCGGGGCTCGGGGCGATGGACATCCATGAGTATATTCCACCCCAGGAACAACAGAAAAAGGGTCCAGCCAACTAACTATCAAGTGCATGTGTTATAAAGCGATTTCGATTGTTTAAGCGTTTGATACATGAAAAAACAAAAATCGCTGTATTTACATACATTAAAAAAAAATTAACACAATTAATGATAATTTGACAGACTCTTAATTAACCGCCAAGGTAAATAACAAACAATATTTTGCAGTCCTTACAAGCACCAACAGTAATTAAATACTCGTGCTGAACAGACGTAATTAGCGCATTTGAAACTAGGCCGTTAGTTGTATTGCGACCAGCGCCGGTTCATTGCACCGCCTAAATTATGAAAAACGAACCTTTAATAATAAATACGTGTTTTCACTTTATTTTATTAAATGTTTTCATTTGATTGCTACAAAGTTTTGTAGCAAAACTCGTAGAGTGTCTACGGGCTACGTTATCTCGTAGACCACCTACGCATTTTAAATGATAGTACTCACAACGCGACAAAATGTTGTTTTCTATCGACGACGTAGAGTGTATAAAAATATTGTGCTAATATTTGCTATAACCTGTTCCATTGTAAATTTTTGTGTGTTTAAATAAAGCATGGTGGCAGCCGGGGCCGCGCGGCAGAGGTTAGAGGGTGGGCACCCGCGGCCACTGTTTACATTATACCTATTATATTATTATGATTTATTGCTCAATCGATGCGCCACCCCGCCCCAGACACTCGGGTAATGTCACCGAAATGTTGCGAAACTTCATATACATGGAGGAATTTCAACTATGTTACAACTTTAAAGGAATCAGATGCTTTGATACGGCAAAGGTAGGCACTGGTAAATAGTTTATGTAAAAATAAAGAGGAATTTATGTGAGGGTGAGAGCCTAAAATAATATGCTTTGTTTGTTGAGAACACAACGCCTACGTCTGTCACGCGTGTGGTGACTTTGTCTGTTGAGAACACACCGCCTACGTCTGTCAGGCGTGTGGTGACTTTGTCTGTTGAGAACACACCGCCTACGTCTGTCAGGCGTGTGGTGACTTTGTCTGTTGAGAACACACCACCTACGTCTGTCAGGCAGGTGGTAACTTTGTCTCTTTAGAACACACCGCCTACGTCTGTCAGACGTGTAGTGACTTTGTCTCTTGAGAACACACTGCCTACGTCTATCAGGCGTATGTTGACATTGTGTTTTTGAATAAGTAGTGAAATGTGCTAAAAGAAATAGCGATAATTTAAAAGGAATCGTACGCAAAACTCGATTTACAGGAAGTGATTGCAGTTCTGAAGCCCAATGTTAACACAACGTTCGAGTTCATCCAACAATGCGTCAAATTGGAAGTGCATAGTCAGAACGCAAACACAGCGACAGAGGAACGAGTGCATTCAGCGAGATCTGCCGGCGCCCCCCCCCCCCCGCACCGAGTGCCACACAGCTCTTTGAATATCGCGCTCAAGCACCACCGTCTCATAATAAACTATTATATGCCTATGTAGGTGAGCCACTCAAGTTACCAACTATCAACTATTTTAAAATCACAAGAAAGAGACTTCGCATATATTTATCCATGATATTTCCTCGTCTGTTCTTTTCCCTCGGAGTAAAAGGTGAATTGTAGGCAACGTAGCAGTTTCTTTCAGTTTTTGATCGATTTAATTTGCACGAAGGCTGCTGGTAGGCATTGAATTGACGCGCGTTGATAGAATTCCGTACCGGGTACCTACAAATCACAAAACATTCCAATCCCTCCGGTTAATTGAATCCTGTAGGCCTTCATTAGAGATGGCGGGGGACGATTCGACAAAAACGAACTTTTACGGAAAGGAGAACGTCGGGGTACCGACAAAAACCACAAATGACATTCGGGAGGTGGCACGGATCGAATAATTACGTCGCCGTGGCTCATGCTCAACTTGGCTTTCACACTCCAAACATCGTCGCTCCTTCATAAAACTTTGCGTACAACTTCTCACTGCCTGAATTATTACATGTTTTACCAAAATGTAAGTGCTTAACAAACTTTGTCTAAGTGAAAAGATGACATGGGTACCTAAATACTTGTCGCGTGTCATTCTGTGTACGCAATCAAACACCAGAGAGGCGAAGCGGTTTTATGCAAAACTTTCTTCAAAGAGCCTTTCTTCTGTATTATATATGTGATGCTACTTATAGTGAGTAGAACGAGTTGCTGGAGAGATTTAAGTATTCCCTCGAAATTGTCAACTTAGCATTCGACTGAAAGTTGGCCAGGCAACAGCAGACAGAGGACTAGTTGAGATTCTAAAGAATTCCAATATCAGTGGGAGCGGCAAATCGCGAAGACGAGAGTCCGCGGGCGCGAGTAGAGTGCGGCGCGGCGCGGCGGTGGTGCGGCGCGGCGGCCCGCACAATTCGACATCGACCATTGCTGAATATGTTAATGTCGGAGACGCCACGCTCGCTGTCGCCGCAATATCGTTACTTTCAATTCGCAACTCGCCCGCCTCATCGTTAACACATTCCTATTGAGTTTTATACCGAAATGGAGCTCAGCGGTTTTATTGCTTTTGTTACGCAAATTGAAAAGTGCCTATTTGTGCTTAGATATGTATCATTAAAATACGCGACAATGGTACGGTTAGAATTTAACGAAAGATTTAACTTCATTGTAATTAAGTCATGTTGTTAATCTCTTGATGGTAATTAGTTTATTTATCAATTGTGTCAAGTCATTGTGTATAGATTGTATAGATATTGTAAGGCAACATACTTTCGGGAACAATCCGTTTACAGTCTGTACATAACGGGAAATGTAAGCGCCGCTCGATCTCGACTCGCTTGACAATTCACTTTGAAAGGATTTCTGTACGGTGCAGTAGATTCACAAACACAGGCGCGCTGTGCCTACACAACACACGACGCGCTAGCAGCATCCACTTCGTCCTCTCACTATATATGCAATCTAACTCGCTCCTAATTAAATTCAATTACATTTTATTTACGTAGGTAGGCTTCCAGTTGCTAAGAGGGCTTATTCAGTAAATCGTAGCATTAGATGCGTCACTTGCCCCACCTACGGATCTAATAAAGGATTTCCAACTATAAGAACATGTGGGGAGATATCGTGGGAGTGGCGCGAGACATTTCATGTTTTATGACTGAATCTTGTAACATTTATATCTAATATAATACTTTTTTGTACATTTCCTTTTACTTTTTTCTTGGTATGTCTGCAGCCACAAGTTAGGAGAACCGGTCAGAGTGGAAGATGTCTAAAACATTGTACAAGAGAGATGGGTAGCCTTAAGTCTTTGTACGGACTTCTAACTACTGGTAATTCAATTACATTTTATTTACGTAGGTAGGCTTCCAGTTGCTAAGAGGGCTTATTCAGTAAATCGTAGCATTAGATGCGTCACTTGCCCCACCTACGGATCTAATAAAGGATTTCCAACTATAAGAACATGTGGGGAGATATCGTGGGAGTGGCGCGAGACATTTCATGTTTTATGACTGAATCTTGTAACATTTATATCTAATATAATACTTTTTTGTACATTTCCTTTTACTTTTTTCTTGGTATGTCTGCAGCCACAAGTTAGGAGAACCGGTCAGAGTGGAAGATGTCTAAAACATTGTACAAGAGAGATGGGTAGCCTTAAGTCTTTGTACGGACTTCTAACTACTGGTAATTCAACTACTGGACTTACAATGATACTTGTACAGTTAACTGTAAATGCATTATTTGTAGAATATGAAATGCTCTATAAAGATAGCGTCAGTGCTTGCCTCCCACAAAACTTTGAATGTTTAAATTAATTGAACATAATCTAAGATCTGTTGAGCCAGAATGTCACAATGAGAAATTATTTTCACTTTTTCTGACAAATAAAAAAGTGTTTTTGGGGAGTGTAAACAAAGGGACATGACAAAATACAAATGAGAAGCTTATCTAAGCCCCGTCATTTGTCGGCGTACTTAATATTTTATTATACTTTTAATAGAACTCGATTCATCCTCAATTGATGTGCTTACGAACATTGTACATGCAACTATGTATACATGAGAATAATCTGCATATAGTGACACATAAACGCATGGTCCATAACAGATCCCGAAGTTTGAATGTAAACCTAACCTTCAATATTATAAATCTCAGTAACATCCATTCCTTCTATTCCATCCTTCTTACCGACCACTACACAACATGTAGGTTTCAAATACTGACTGTTATCTACTTTCAATCACAAGTTATTATATTGTTAGCATTTAAGTGTTTCGGTTAAAAAAATATAAGCTTAAAGTGTATTTTTGAATAAATAAATAACACTTAGGTGCTATAATTGACGGCTTCCTGTTACAGTATAAATAAAATAAATTTACATGTTCACCAAAGGTTGATTGCCACTTATACCCAAAACATGTTTCATATGAACACGGGAGAAATATTTCCTAGAACGGTGATGTTAAATGTTTGCAGTGCGAATTGTTTACCTTCGTTTTCAAGGGTTATTAAATATTTATTTAATAAATGGTGTAAATAAATACAAAATGAAACCGTTACTCATTTTAAACATTTTAACACCTACAATTTTCAACTGCCATACATATATTATGTATTTTCTTCAGCCAGATATATTTTGAAATACTACGTGAGAAGAAATAGATTATTTATGCCAGTTCAGTTATTAGGCTCGAATTAATCAGACAAAATAAAGTTACCGGGAAGCAACGCGACAAAAGCTACGGCGTAGCAGTGTGTGCTACGCCGTAGCTTTTGGCGTAGCGAACTCTTTTCTATTTTAATAAATCGCGGCTTTTAGTATAGATTTACTAATTGATTGTATTAATGTATACAGAATAAAAATATTTGCTTAAATACCTTTCTGAATATTTGAAAGTGCAAGATACATTGTATATAAACTAGTCAAAACTACTTTTGACTAGTCAAAACCACTTTTGACCTGTCAAAACTATTATAACAAATTATTAGGTGGTTTCTGTTTTATTTTTCTACTAAATTATAATAACCTAAATATCGTTAAGGTGACTTATTAGGTTTGTTAGGTTTTGTTTTTGTTGACCCTTTGGATAACCTTGTACGATAGCTAACATTTATTTCATTAGAATAAACGCGTTTTAACGCAATAAGGGTTTTGGCTAAAACCAGTCAAAATTAGTTTTGGCTGATTAAGAGTTTTGCCTGTAACATATATTTATTTAAAGCTAACTTCAACATATTTCTATAAAGCCTAAAGTAAAGTTAAAAGTGGCTCACCATGACGGCGTTGATCTTGAAGTCCATGTGGTTCTTGACCTCGGCTGCGAGCTCGCGCACCAGAAGCAGCCCATCCTTCCGCACAACGTCCACGTTGTACTCGTGGTATTTCTGTATACACACAAAATTTTATAATTAATTTACATCAAATATGCTGGAAACACACTGTTTTTGGTATTTATGCAATGAACGGCTGCGTAATGCGTCAATATAATTAATTTGCCGTAAAAAAAGTAGCTTATTCACATAAAACACATGGACAGAGGCAGGTAGCTTGTGCAGTAGTGATATCTGAAGTGAGCCAATGACAGGCTTTATCTCCATTGTTGGTCATTGTTTCAGCCTGCCAGCTTAAAGAGATACTTTTAGTTTCAAACGAAACAATACTTTGCAGATAATGTTGTTTCATTCATATATAGTCGTAATACATATGTGTCTACCACGATGGTCGTTATGGCAACATTCCATAAATACCGTTGCGGGAAATCTGAACACAAAGTTTCGAGTTTATGCCGACCCTAGTTTAACCAATATGGTAGAGATATCATGAACTGCACCCGAATTATCTCTCATCAGCAAATACATATGCTTAAAGCATAACAATAGTTCACAGCAAATAGACTAGTGCAAGTAATATCTGCGTAGAGCACGCGTAATTTAATGCTTTCACGAGCACAGATAAACATTGGCAGGCATGTAGCGTTCGCATAATTTGTGAAAATGACAACAATCGTGTCGCATTCGCGCTACATTACGCGTTGAGTTATTGGTTCCCAACATGGCGACGCGGCACGGCACGGCGGCGCGCACAACGAACCGCGCGCGACTCGCCCGAGACCTGTCAAATTTAAAAATGGAACGAACACATCCGGAATTTGGCGGATGCTGGCTGCCAAATTATTGTTATTCGGCAGAGGCGCCCGCTCCGTGCTGCCTTGTTATTGAATTTTGGATGTCCCGATGTCGCCTTTGTTGTACTATCAAATCTAACGAGATGCGTTACTGTGCTTATAATATTTTTTTATTAACGTTTCCAGCGACCGCTTTGACAATACCGCCGCTTATCTGTTGCGGAAACGTGAGCCTGCAATAACAGAGTTAACTCCGAACATCTCTTAGATTAAGGATGAGCGACGAAATAAAAAGGAATACAGCTTATAGATAGGCGGTAATACATTTTACGGGAAACCAGCTGCCGCTCAGTCAATAAAGATCGTTTTAAAGGTACCATCGCAGCATCGTTGGCGGATGGGGAATAGCGGCGCGCCATGGAGACGTCCGTCCGCTGGCCACGACACGACGACATCCCCCTTCATATTACATTGTCTTCAACGACACCCGGAGATCCCATTTAATCGATCGCCCACTTGAGCTTTAAAATCTGGGATATGGCCCGATATGGCTAAGTGAAATCCTTGCTTTAATGTAACATTTTATGAGCTCACACAGTGATTTAACGTAGGGGAAACATCACACAGATAAATGCGTGTGTGAGCTATTTATGAAAATTATAGCCAACCTTAAGAAGTATTTTTGAAAATGTTTTAATATTAGCTTGGATATTGTAGCTACCTGTCCAATTCCAGTTTATCAAGGAAAGCCATATTAATTGCGCAAATAGAGTCTCGCTCGCTGGTCGGAGCCGAGTGGCCGACGAAGGGTCGCGGCCGACGGATATTTGGTTTGATCCCGCCCTACACACGCGCCCTGTTTGTGGACCTCTAGGGCTGCCATTACTCTCACTGGACTTTACTCCTTTGAAAGTTTTAGTTCAGAAAAAACTGAAAAAAATAATATAAATGTGGTCGCTATTTAGGTCATAGATGAACGTCCTGCAGTTCTTCTGAAGTATCGCCTAGGTTGAAATAAAAATAATTGTCAAAAGAGGAGGCCGTTGCTTAGGAAATACAAGATTACATTACAGATTTAATAAATATTTAAACTTCAAGGTATTTTTAGTGAATACTTTATTAAGATAAAAAGCAGATTTATGTTAAGGAAAATATTTATTAAAAATCTGATGCTTCTTTAAAAACTGGAAGTGTCGATAAACAAAAAAATTGGGCTTACGAGAGTTTAGGGCGCCTCATGGGAAGGAAATTTACTGACCCTTGGGTCCAACCCGCAGGGCTGCATTATGTAAGGACGGGGCTGTTAATCGTCTTCGCCGTTTATTATTTTAATGGAACTCATTTAATAATATAGCAGACATAAAATTAATCACGTAAACAAAAACACTTGAAATTCCCGCCATTTTTGGTTCACTTGTGGAGTAATTGCTTAACATTTATACTTTATATATGTAACTATAATGTTATGGTCTCCAGCGATTTTTAGAGTTTCTATGATAGCAAATGAGAAAAAAAAAATTGTAGTTTCTTTCAGACATACCTACTGTTTTCACTGCACTTACTAGATTTGAGGTTATATTTTAATTTTTGTTACATTCTTTTTTTTTTTTTTGCCCCACACTAGGAATTTCTCCTGTATCGTGGGTGCGTTCACAAAAATTTAAACTCACATACACAAATACCCAGACCCGAAACAACTATCTGTAGGCCATGCAAATATTTGTTCCGTGCGGGGATCGAACCCGCGACACGCAGCGCAGCAGTCCATTGCTTGAGCCACTGAGCCAACCGTGCCGTCTATATGTACATTGCATTATAATTGCATCCCATAGGCAAGTGAGCAGTCAGTGGCAGTGTAAGCAGTGATAGCCTAGTGATGTGACCGTCGGACCGCACAGTCAACGGTCCCAAGTTCGAACAGAAGACATGCAAGTCTGATTTTTCTGATTCATGTGTGTATTGTAAAATTATCATTTGCTTCGGTGAAGGAAAACATTGTGCGGAAACAAGCATGTTTGAGAAATATTTGTCGACAATATGTAAAGAGAGAGGACCATGGGCGGCATATAAACTATGACACCGGGTTAGTCACTATAACCGGTAAAGAAAGAGATAGGCAAGTAAAGTTAATTGGTTGTCGATATCTTAAACAAATAAGACTTCACGCTTATCACAGCCCTATATAAGTAACTAGCTTTTGCCAGCGGCTTCGCCCGCGTGAAATTGACGATTTCCCATACAAACTTTCATCCCCTTTTTACCTCCCTTAGGGGTTGAATTTCGAAAAATCCTTCCCTATTCCTTATCTACATTATAAAGGGAACCTCTGTGCAAAATTTCAGCTTTCTAGGTTCAAGGGTTTGGGCTGGGCGTTGATGAGTCAGTCAGTCAGGACTTCTCTTTTTATTTATATACATAGACTAGCTTTTGCCAGCGGCTTCGCCCGCGTGAAAATGACGATTTTCCATACAAACTTTCATCCCCTATTTAAATCCCTTAGGGGTTGAATTTCGAAAAATCCTTCCTTATTCCTTGTCTACATTATAAAGGGACCCTCTGTGCAAAATTTCAGCTTTCTAGGTCCAAGGGTTTGGGCTGGGCGTTGATGAGTCAGTCAGTCAGTCAGTCAGTCAGTCAGGACTTCTCTCTTTATTTATTAGATTATTCCTTGTCTACATTATAAAGGGACCCTCTGTGCAAAATTTCAGCTTTCTAGGTCCAAGGGTTTGGGCTGGGCGTTGATGAGTCAGTCAGTCAGTCAGTCAGTCAGGACTTCTCTCTTTATTTATTAGATAGATAGCCACCAAGACTCATCAAATAGTTTTATTAGGTAGTGTTGTATTTAATTCGTAATTTAATCGGTAGTTTGGCGACCACTTCGGCCGGCATCACTGCGGCGCGCGGTTGCATAACGCCCCCCGGCCCCCCGCGCAGCCCGCACCCCGCCCGAGGGACCCCCGGACACATTGGCTAACAAGGAACCTAAATTCAATTAAGGCAGTTAATTTAATCCGCTTTGTGTGTCAACACCACCCTCGCGGACCTATGATTAATCCTATATATTCAACTATTTTAATTTATTTTGGTGTCAAATAAGAGGTGTTTTCAGTTATGTTACGGTGGAAAGAGGCGCTGAAAGAAAACTGTCGTGATGAATTTTGTTGAATTATCACTTATTTAGATTTTTTTTGATCATATATTTAAACTTGTGTATTGTGTTTCTAACTTACGTAGGTACGAGTAATTTTATTATTATAAGCCTCACTGCAGAGCAAATGGAGGCCTTTGCCCTCTATCTGGCCTTGACTGTTTTGGCCCAATCCTTTTAATAAGAGTCGAGCTCTCCTTCTGAGTCTACCTAGCGCCTGGTTTTGTTGTTTGGAATTAAATCTGAAGCCAGTTTGGCTCGATTTTGATGCGACATGCGGCAGATGTCCTGCCCAGTTTTATTTTAATTTGGCGTACAACTAAAATGTGCTATTATTTTTATTTCTTTCATGAGTACAAGATACATAGCACTACTCACTACATGTCTACTTACTAAAAAAAAAATACCACAGGAACGTTTTAAACCTACATTAACTTAAGTGTCAACTTGAGTTAATATATAGATAAAATAATATAGCTTCACATTAGTGAATTAATTCTCGGAATAGAATCTATAGTTCAGAAGATACATCCAAATTTTACCTCAAACAAAACATTAATATCATTTTACTCGCCCACTTCTGTTATTATGGTCACTTTATAACAAAAATAAAACGCCTGCAAATCTAGAGCAGAATTAAAAAGTCTTGTTTTCGAACTGATCCGATTTATGTATAGGTGAATGAATGGCACGCCGAGCATTGTCAGGGGTCATTGTCCACCGGCCGCGGCATTATACGAACTTGTACGTACATCAGGAATATAGGTTACTGATCTGCTTTATCTGCGGAAATGACTTCTGAAGAGCCCTGTTACAGAGTATTTGCTGGCTGTTTAGTACTGGCTGTGTAGAATCTCTATACATCTATTCTGTACGCGCATGTGTATGCGCTGTGCCATTCAGGAACAAATCTAGATATTATGATTTTTTTAAATCATATTTTATGTAACCGATAAAAGAGATAGGATGCGGTATCGCCACGTTGTAATTTATATATTTTGAATAGTATTATGTGTTTGCGCATGAACGCTATATCGGCGTACACCTGTATTTATGCCAGACAAACGCTTAAATAGGTAATATAGGTATCTATCCCATGCGTATGTGGCTGTCCACTTACAAAACGTTGATAAACCCATATCTGGGACAGTTGAATAATCAAGTGCGTTAAATATCAGCAGTAAAAACGCGACGTCACGGTCGGCGGCCGGTCGCCGGTCGTCCGTCCGGCGTTTCTTGCTCGTACCGGACAGGATTTTCCACTCCGCCCGGCCGCATTTGTGCGTACTACGCACAAGAGAACTCCATTTGCGAACAAAAAATATGTAGTGAAAAGGGCAGGATCGCCTTGTGCGCTGTACAATTCTAAGCGAATTCCAAAACACGAGCCGATGGGAAATATATTAGGTGGGCGCGCCTCTCAACAGTTCCGAATACATATAGGATGGAAATAAATAATGGCGGTGGTCGCGGACGAGCCCCGATCGAATCCGTTCACACCCTGTATGTCCACATGATGTACGGCATGGTAGACTTGATCTTGAAATCAAATCTATTGTTCTAGGGAAAATGTTTATATAATCGTATTTTTTAAATATTTTTTTTATTCATATTTTTTTCTAGACTGCTGAGCTGAGGGAGGTCCTGGGTTCGAAGTGTTATTGGGTATTTGTGCCCGGTTGATGGTAATAGACTCGCCCTCTATTATAATGGGATTACAACATAACTGGCGAAATGTGGGTTTACCATTAGGTTCATCTCTGCCTTACCCTTCGGGGACTAAAGACGTGAAACGCGTTATGTTCTTACTATTCTTAAATCGACCTCCAAAGCAAAAACGTGTTGTGTTGCCCCAAGTAACATGCCTCCAAGAATATATACCGTGATTTGTGTAAAATAATGTGTTGAAACACAATTAAAGTTCCTTCGTTTGTTACTGAATATTGATTAACAAGTTTTCGCAGAAGACACTAACTCCAGTAATAGGCCGACCGCGGCTCTATTGTTTCTGTGTGATTGGTAAACCCTCGGGGCAGTGGGGAGGTTCTATTATATTATTAGTTAGTTACATTTTATCTGAAGCTTTGAAATGTGTTGAAAATGTTCTACGAATGTCCAGAAAATAACAATATACCTACATCCTTTGCCGTTTACTTCCTCCTAATATGAATTTTAATAATTTGTAGTAGTTAAAAATAAAAATCTTTCAAATAATATGCGTACTTATGGACCGATAGTTGTATTCTTTCAGGCTATTAGGTTGACCTGATGAAGAAGGTAAATCTCATTAACCGACTTTAAACAAGGGGGTTCACAATTCGTCGGAATCTTTTTGTATGTATGTTCACAAGACGCCTGAACTGAATCGGAAAATTTTTGAGGGTGTACTTCTCAAGAGGTTTCATTAAAGTTTTATGGAAAACAGTAGATCGATTTTTGAAAAATTAACAAGTCTAAAAATTGATGTGGACAAGCACTGTATTTGTATCAATGGAAAATAAATACAAAGGAAATATTTGTATAGTACTTTTTATGCATCAATAAACTTTTTTATTATAGGATATTACAACTAAAACTGAAAAAATAAAAAAAAAATCTAGCTTCTAAAACATCAGCTTCTGAAGTCGGTGGCAATAAAAACGAAATCAAACAAACAAAAGTCACCAGTTCTGTAAGTCGGTTTTTATTAACACGATATTAATCTTTGTCCAAACAAATACGTTATTCATCACATTATTATTTTTAACATAATCATATGATGTAGGCATAATTTGATTTCAATGAATATCTAAGGAGATATGTATCAGTTTAAAAATAACGCCAAAGTATAATCCCTCTCTCTCTGTCTGACGCAGATGAAAAGGCGCGGGTAAGCTAACTTAGTAATATAATTAAGCAAAAAGTTAAAGTTAAAAAGAGTAGTTGTAAGATGCTTTTAATTTGCAACATGAAAATGGTACAAAAAATATATTTTTATCTATACATATAATAAAATGGTAGGAAAGTCAAAACTGTACATTGAATATTTTTTTAAAAGAATACTTGGGGTGTGATCTATAATCGATACCGAAGTCAAAAATATAGTTTTTAGAATTTTTGTCTGTTTGTCTGTTTGTCTGTCCGGGATAAACTCAAAAAGTACTGCATGGATTTACTTCAAATTTGGCAGGAATATTACTTAGGAGTCGGGTCAACACATAGGCTACATATTATCACGCTATCACCTACGGGGAACGAGCAGTGAAGCTTTATTTCTTCAACGCATTCTGTAACAACGTGTAATCTATCGACGCATATTTGAATGTTGTGATTATGTTAACCATGCTATTAGCTAGCTTCACAATATAAAAATCACGCAATGTAAGTAACTTAGGCCAATAAACATAATTAAAATTAAATTAATATATTTAAAGCAGCGCCATCTATGAGATTTCAAAAACATCAAGTCGAATTACATGTGTAAGCCCTTTTTGGATACAAATAATTTAAATTTGACACTGTTAGCGAGGTTAATAGTTGCTTATAAAAGTCATAGATGGAGTTGTGCATTTTCTTCTTAAAAATTGTATCGTTAATTCGTTTCAGAGATGAGCAATACAATTTAAAAAAATGTGTTTATATAAGTTTTAAGCTGCCTCATCTATGTCTTATGAAATTCATCGAGTTTGTCTTTATGTAATAATAACAAACAGAACTCAAAAAGAACTGCAAACCCAGTAGCTTTGTGGGAGAAGTATCGCCATCATCTGTCTGCAGTTTTTTTTTCGAGTTTTGGGGAGTGCTACTGGAGACGAAGTCGAAGTAACTGATGAACGCGTGCAGAACACCTGTCTCACAGTTCACTTCAAGACGTGGTCATTGCTATCGGCGGCAATCCACTGGTCGAATTGGGTTGCCAACTCCCCAATCATCACCGCATCAAGACCGTGGAAATCGGGAGTATAACGCTGAGACAATTTACGATCCGGGCGAAATGACTACCAAACTAAATTACCATGTCGCTTTGTTCTCTTCAGAGCAAAAACTAATTTATGACACCTTTGTAAAATGTTTTTCTTGGATGATCCTGGTGGAACAGGAAAAACATTAGTTACCACTGGCATAATTGCAGAGGTCAGGAGGCAAGGCAAAATTGCCATTGCTGTAGCGTCGTCGGGAATCGCTGCCACACTGCTGCCGGGTGGCAAGACAGCACATGCCATGTTTGAAACTCCCATCGATTTAGAGAGAGCCGAAACGCATGTTTGTGGTCAAGGATTGCTTTTTGATCATATGAGATGAGTGTACGATGGCCAATAGGAAGGCAGTTGAGGCCGTGGACAGAGCCCTGCAGGACATCCGCAGGAACGAACATTTGATGGGTGGTGTCACAGTTCTGTTCAGTGGCGATTTCCGACAAACACTTCCCGTGGTGACGCGGGGATCGAGAGCTAACGAGATGAATGCTCTTCGTTGAAACGATCTTCGTTGCGGTCACAAATTCGTACGCTACGCTTGACCATTTAGATGAGAGCTCGGCTCGGCGGCAATGCACGTGCTCAAGAATTCTCCAACGTCATTCTAAGTCTTGGCGAAGGCACTCTACCAGAGGAGAGGGTTGGACAGGTGGTCCATCCAGAGTTTCTCGGTAGATTTGTATCCAGCTTAGAAGAACTCATTCGCTGTGTGTACGGGGACATCAGTCGTATACCGCACCAACAAAATTTTTGGGTGTGTGAGCGGGCCATTTTGACGCCCAAAAATTATCAGGCTGCAGCAATTAACGAATGCATTATCTCGGAAATTGAGGTGAATGAAGTGGTCTACATCTCTATAAACACTGTCGTCGAGCAAGATAACGCCACACATTATCCCGTGGAAATTCTGCGCATACCATCAAGGTGAAGGACGGTGTCCTGATTATGCTTCTTCGGAACCTATCTTCTCCGAAGTTGTGTAACGGGACCCGCCTTGAACTCATCTCGCTACACAGACACACCATTGAGGCGGAAATTCTTACGGGTTGTGGCAATGCAGTATTTATACCACGCATTCTCCTCATACCTCATAACTTCCCGTTCCAGTTCAAGCGCGTACAGTTCCCCATGAGTGTTTGCTTTGCGATGACCATCATTAAGTCGCAGGGGCAGACATTGAGGGCAGCGGGTGTCGACGAGAGGACGTGCTGCTTCTCACACGGGCAGCTGTACGTAGTCCTGACTCTCTTTACATTTTGGATGCGGAGAGCCAAACCACTAATGTTGTTTATCGAGAAGTCCTATAAGTATGTATTTTTTTACCCTATTCTGTATTCCTTATTCATTATTTTCTCCATCTGCTTCAATCACAACTTATGACTTAATTCAGCAGAATCACCATTTATTCAAAGCAGGCTGCAAATCAGCCCTTTTAGATGGACAATTTTATAAGAGACAGTCTCCCTCTGTTACTGCACTTTCTGTAGATCTATATGAAATGTAAAGAAGAAACGGGTAAATGAATGTTATTTTAAAAGGTATAATCGTAGGTATTTTTGGTACTGTATAGCGTTCACGCAGACGACGTCGCGGGCAGCAGCTAGTGTAAAATATTCATGAAGAAAATTTTACTAAAAAGGAAATATTTGCTTAACTATTTGATGAAAGTTAAAAAAGCAGTAAACTGTAAAATATTTTTAATTAAGAATTACATACCCTATGAAAAACGAAAACTGTTTCCCTCAAAACTCATTTACTCGTATTACGGAATAGTCTAGTTTCAACTTAATATTACGTACTAAAAGGAGAAGGTATATACGTACCTATGAACAAAAGCCCAATATTACCTAATAAGGATACGGATAAGCTACCTAATATAAAAATAAATATTTTTAAAGTAAGGAATAATTCGACCTACGCGGTTTTCTCTTAGATATGATCCATGTTTGTATGAAAATCCTATCACGAAATCCTGACCGTTTTGTACAAAGCTCGAGAAGCCTATAAGTACTTCATTAAAAAACAAACAAAACAGTTTATAAAACACGTTTCACAAACATAGAGACGACAGGAAAGATTTCGGTTTTTCCTCTTTGCACGGAAAAATACGAGCAGAAAGGTGAGCGCCGATATGTAACGCAAGGACGGCGCTTTTCTCTTCTGGCAGAAGTTTTAAAAAGAATGAAAGGTGTTCGTTGCTATTTTTGTGGACTACAATGGGCCGGGAAAACAAACGCTCCCCAGCTAGTACACACTTTACTCTTGTATGACTTTGGATTCTCTAGACAGCTGTACAAGATCTGTTATTTGCAGGTGTTTCTACTTAATATGCTAATGAGCTCTTAATATTTTGTGAAGTTCAAAGTTATCCTTCATTTTATTTCACTTTGGTTACTTTGAGCTTGAAACATTTTGTGAAAAAATGTAGTAATTGCCTGTGTAAGCGATGTTTTCATGCACCGTTTCACAGCCCTATTCAATGAAGTTTTCGTTAAAATGTATTACACAGGTAATTCACCTCTGGGGACAAAGTGTCGTCCTCACCAATTAAAGTTTAATTGCGACGGCTTGCCAAAATGCCAAACTTTTAATACGTAGAAGCGATTAATTAAAAATGTATTACTAATGAAATTTCAGTTTTCGAAAGGCAACAGCGAAGAGAGCGACTATCTTGGAATTTCATATTCTCGTTAGAATGTCGAGATTGAGTGCTGAAGATTCATTTCACTGAGAAACTTCATTTTGAATGAAATTATTGCAGCAGTAAATGCGTTTTAAAATATTTTTATCGAAATTTTGTTATTGCGCAGAGGGTTGATCATCTGCAATTTATGATGGATATTATGTTTTACATTTAGTCAACTATACTTGACGTTAGGTTATTAAAAAACTTCTGCATAACACAGTGAGTGGAAACATGAACTCATCATTTCAAAGCGCGGACGTCCACGGAGTTACGTTATGCTTTCACAATTATTTAACAGAAAGAACAGCCAAACAAATACGTGGTAGTCATACCTACACACAGGTAAACCCATATCGTCTACAATAATGTACTAAAACAATGTCTTGCGTATCAGACATTAGTTCTACAACGCTACAATAAATTAAGATTACCCCTAATTAAACCCTAACAGTAATACCTTAATAAAATTAAGAGACGAAGCTTAACAAACTCCGCTAATTTCAATTGTCCACTTGTAATGTTTTGAAGCGCGAGTGTCGCTGGGGGCCGGACCCGGCGGGCCGCAAGTGGCGCACTCTGGCGGCCGCGCACTGTTTAACCTAATTTGATTGTAGAGTGAATAGTGAAGGCCTGGACCTTCACAGAGTAGTGAGTTTAGGTCACTCGTCTCCCTTTGTGAGATGTGGGACAAGGTAGGCAACAGACACAACGGAATAAATTAATGTGTGGCGACTCTCGCGAGCTCCAGCCTATTCTGTTCTCACCTATGTATGATGTGCGAATTCTGTTCATACGTATTATTTGCATTTGTTTTGAAAAAAAAACCCATAATTATGAGTCAGTGTTACCAAGGTTAGGTAGGTATCTGATTTCCATGGATTTCAATCATGATATTGGCAGTTTCAAGGATAAGTGTATACTGTTCCTCAAATATTATGATTTTCCGCATAACAACAATTAATTTAACCGACAGAGCAACGACCCAAAAGGTTTTATTGTCAGTAAGTACAAGCAAACATTAATAAAGAAACTACATTAGATAGAAGCGAAGGCACGTAGGAGTGAACAACAACAATAGAGAAGCTAATAAATAAATAGGAAAGTTAATAATATAAATGATTTATTGAAGTGATAGCGGGCAGGGTACCGGCAGGGCACAGGGTACAGGGTAGGGGGTCGATCAGCCCTTTAATATTGAATAAGTTGCGATGCCAAAGTTTCCCGCGAAACATTACATTATTACTCGGACGGCGCGATGTACAAGGAATTTTGATTATTTTATTACAACGGACGATACGTAACCGCGGTGTTACTTCTGTACAACGTTTTCGATCACACTTTTAAACTTACACATTACCCAAATAAAAAAATAAATGGCAAAATAATGGTTAAATAATAAAATAATGGTAGGCTACTTATTTATGTGATTTTATTTTAATGTATTTCTCAGTAAGCGCTTTTTAGAATTGATTGATGCTTCGGTCTCAATAATCTAATAGAAAACAAAGTTTCATCATATTAGCAGGGCATATCTATTCCCTGCTAATATGATGAAACTTTCATAATCAAAAAAACATTCAATGTAAAACAGCAAACAAGTACAACATCAAACAAAGCTTAGATTGATTCGGCCCAAGGACGCATTTGCATATTTTTTGCCTTATCAAAATACAATGATCATGATGAGTTTCAATTTTTGAAGTAAAAAGTTGATATTAATGGTATTTGACATAACTAAAGTTTATCTTTTAATATACAAAAGGAAATTGAATTTTCCTTGAAAGTAGGTATATAGTAAGTAACATCAGCGTTAGTATCATGCTCATTATATCTGAATATTCATATAGATAGGTAGGTGGTAGTAAAAGTCGTTCCACAACCCGAATGGTGTCTAGACTAAATAAATAATTTTACAGACAAGTAGCTTATCTCAGTTTTTTATTTTTATTTTTTCCTACTACAAGTTGATACGACGAGTAACTTGCTATACTCGGATGAAAACGACGCGATTTTCTAAGTAGCTTACGATTATTTTGCGGTTGATTATTTTTCTAATCTAGCCCAAAAATTTGCTCGATTTTCTGTGCTGATTAATCTCTAGAGTAATCATCTTGTAAATGATAGAATAACCACCCAAATGAACAAACCAATTTTATTTTCAAGATCTGTATTCTCGTTTCAACAGGAGCAACCCTAAGACGACATAAACCAGTAAAAGCCTCCACATAATAAACATTACGAATAGCATCTAATTGAAACCATTAAGCGATCAAGATGCATCGATAAGTGACTAATACCATGCTTTAGTAACAGTCGCTCGCTGTATCCCTATCTCTGGTCGGACACGTAACTGGGTCGCGGGTTGTGGGGCGCCAGGGGGTGTCGGGGGTGTTTGGGGCGCTAGGGGGCGCCAAGGGAGCGGACTCGTAGTTTTTGTACGTACGCGTCGGACCGGCGATCCGGCTTACTTGCTACACGCTCTCTCGCCGCCTTCAAGAGAGAAACATCACACGTACCTCCACGCACGACTCTCAGGAAATGGAAACTTTACTTTTTGTTTTTTAGTCCGATATTCACGTGAGGCCTTTACGTTTTTCATACCTTTATTGTTATATAAATAGGAACGATTATTATGTTTTTGTGAGTTATACTTACGTTTTGAATTTGATTCATCTTCGTAAAATGCCTTCCGAACTCCCATAAGTCGACACCGAATTTTAGCGCCCAGTTTTTGACTCTGTAACAAACATGATAATTTTAATTTTAATTAAAAGTTACAGACTATAATCAGTATTGCAACAAGATTAAAGAATAAAATAAGTACAAAACAGAAGAAACAAATTCGCACGATTCTAAGAGAAAAATTTAACATTTATCATATTTCTGTGACGGAGAAGTAAATGTGATCTGGGAAGCAGGTTAAGCATTTTTTTCCACTTCGTCAGGCACCCCTCATTCGGTAGGAGCTTACTCGTACAATTTATATTTGTCGTAACAGCGTACAAATGTATAGCCGTTGTCACAGGATGAGACCAATTTAATGAATGTCTCGATACCTGGTGCCGGCGTTTTGTCGTGACTCTAAATGTTTTGATGGCACCATTAATATATGTATAAGGTTTTTTTTTATTATTTAATTATACTTTTTAAAAGGGTTCTAAGGTTTTGATGAACTATTTAAGCAATGTTGTGCGTTATTGGTAGCGTTTAAAGAAAATTATTGGACCATTTGCTCGCATCTTAACCGCTTCTTTGTATGAAACTCGATCGTCGCGTTCACGTGTCCCTCATTTGTTCAGAAAACCGGGAGGCTATCTTCATTGGCGAATAAACGTCTGGGTCCGCTGAAAAATATGAAAGCGACGCGCAATGGGCACGTGTGCGTGTGATGATCATTTTGGTTAAGGCGATTCCTAAGAAATCTTAGTAAAAGAAAACTTTGTTTATTCACATTGCGCCACAAGTCAAATATAAACGATAAATGTAAGGCTTACAAGTTTTAATGACAGGTTGGCAATCACATAACTATTAAGTAACCAAGTGAACTTTAATACTTTCAGGAAATATGAATAGCCACTAACGATAAAAGTGCTAATATATGCATTCAAACTAGGTTAACATTCGCTCGAAAATATAAAGTAAGGATTAAAACAGTTCGTGTGAGTCCATTCATCTTCAGGAATAGCTTACGACATTGCTATTTTAAAATACTACCCGTGGTAGTGTGGCTCTCTCTCAGCGGAAATAGACCACTGAAACGTTCATATATTCTTATTGTAGCTCAGCTATATGTGAATCAGGCATACTTTTCTACGCCATTTGTATTTTTCTGCTAACGGATTCACTTATGAATTAATTCGTTTCCAAAAGTACTTTTAGACCAATCGGTGTGACCTAATTAATTCTATCACAATTTAGAAACTATAATTAAGCAAAGAAAGTATTCGGCCACTTTTACATTGTTGCGTGCAAGTATGGAATGGAAAGGAGTGCAAAGAATTTAGAGTAAATAAAGCGGGAACAGTTTTATTTATATACTAATATTGAAGTAATTGAGAGTATGTGACTTCAAACTATTCCGAATATGAAAACGTAACCGAAAATATACTTAAAGTGAAGCTAAAGTTTTCTTATTAATATTCTAGTAGTTGACCAAAAAAATCTAATCTACGTGGAGGAAATTCCAATTTTTATATATAATAAAACTGCTTTTCCGTCCTTTAGCATTTAGAAGAGCTTAAAGCAGTCTATCTATGCGGGATTATCCCTGTCCTGAGCAGTCCTGTGATGAGAAATCGATGGAAACTGCGCTGCACCGAAATGAAGCACGAGGAGACGATGTCTAGACTTTAACTCATAAACGGTTAGCTACAAGTCTTCTTAAGATTAGAATAACTTTGAATCGTTTCATATTTTGCTTCAAAGTTACAATATGCAATGTCTCAACTTTGAGAGTTTATTTGAAAAGAGATTGCTTTGTCATCCTTTAAGGGTTTCTGAACCTTGAATATTTTGTCGCAATCTTTTTATCACTGATATGGAATAAGTAACTGGGAAGAAAATAATAAGGGTATGACTTCCCTGTAGATAGCTAATGGAGCGATTTTTTTGTGTACAAAAATGTCTTTGGAGTCGTTTGCAATGTTTTCAGCCGTTTTCGCGTTCATTTATTCATTCCTTTTCTGACCGTATCACGTCTCTATCTATTTTTAAAAGATCTCGCTGATAACATAAGTAATAATAAAGGAAATGTAAAAGACGGGAACGGTTCAGCGAATTTTTGGGCAAAACTTCGTTCTTATTTCCTTATTCCGTTTCGTTTAATTCAAGTTGTTCCACAATGTCCTCATTAGCAATCAGGGAATGTTTCGCGGGCATTGTTCGCCCAAGTTCGGCCGTCACCGGCACCGGTTCGGAATTTAGAATTATTTAAAACGTTCGTTTGGTGGCCGGCAGGTGCGCGCCACGCAACCGGCGCCGGCTCCGGCCCGTTACGCGGGATACGGGAAGCTTCTAGCATCTTCCACAAATCTCTTTAATACTGTTATGATTGTCGTGGGGCTTCTTTGAAAAAATCTCGATGGTTTATTTGCTGACTCTACAATCCAGAGCTATGTTGTATTTGCTCTCGTTTATGTAGTGAACTTACATGAAGTGGTTTGTAGGTAGGTATGTACCTACACGATTAGTGTGCAAAACGAAGGAAAGGGTCTCAACACTGCATTGATCCGCTTAAAATATCTTGTTACTGTAATCGGTTTAACCCTGGCGCTGAACATAGGGTTTCGTCGCCGGGCAGGAGGGGGGGTAAACCGATTTACGTTTCACCTGAATTTAATATCATTCCTTTGCGTATGACAAATTTCTGTTTAAAATACTGCGACTTAGTGAAACGTGGGAAAATTGAACCGGAGCAATCGGCGACATCAAAGCGACCTTTTAAATTACTTATCTAATTTATGATTGCTGTTTAATTAGGGTTGCTGATCGTACCGAAGACCTTTGAATTTAATATGATTAAACAAGAAACGATGGTGTTCCTAAAGGAACGAGTGTCGAGGAAAATTCCTTCCAATTGTCACCCTCGTTATTTCCAGGAAGTGTTGAAACGGTACTGTTATGAACGCTTTCATTTCTTTGAATATTAAAGCGATCGATACGAATTAGGAGCCGAGCTATTCAATTAAGTGTCAAAGTAAATTAATTAGAGATAGAAGCCGATGATGTCTCGGTTGCAGTGAGTCGATAACGGTTGTTTTATTAATCAGTGTCGGCGAGTGCTGGCAGACGGGGTGTCAGACGCGCTGCGCCCTTACGTAAGGCAGCCTCCGAGTCCGTAGTACGAGCGGCGTCCCGCGCCCCTCGCCCCTCGCCCCGCCTGAACCCCCCCCCCCCCTCCCCGCGTGCCCGCTCTAGATCAATACCGGAGCCGGCGCCTTTGACATGTGCCCCGCGCCGCGTGCCGCTCTGCAAATATTTACGTTGTGGAAACAGATCATAACTAGTTTCATTTGCCTGTTTGTTCGCGTTCGCCACCCGCGACACACCAGCCACAATAAAAACCAATTTAATTGACAAACGTCTAATTTATGTCTCAATTAGTTTTAGTTGATTGCTTCTTTTTAGCTCTAATTTCTGGTTTTGAACGTTCAATTGTATTGCTGACGGTTACCTACAGATTAACTCACATCAGTTAGCGTTAAGGGTTGAACAGTCGTCATTTTAATTCAAATTAAACGTTTTATGGTTCAGGCAGTTTTAACTAAAACGTTTACCGCATGTGTGCCGGCCAATCATTGATAAGCCGCAATCCACCAGATAAAGTAAGCCAAATTAATTTGTACTCTGAATTAACTTCATTTACGTGAAACGGACAGCTTTAATTTAAATATTCAAGTGCTCTGAATGATAACATGACGTTCGCTTTGATGTTAGTTCAAAACGTACCCCTAAAAATATCACAAATATAAAATCTACAGCACATTATTTTTTTAAATCTATCTGGCTTGAAGTTAAGGCTAACTAGTCTCTATTTAGATTAATTAAACTAATGAGAAGGGGTTTTGAAAAAACCGTATGTTTTAATTGATTATATTTTTTTGCATTGAATACCCGTATCGCACTGGGTACACACTACAGTGCAACGACAGCGTAGCACATTGAACGCTACGCGAGATGCTACGACTGCTACGATGCTACGAGCCTACGCGCTTGTGCAAGCTTGTCTACCTGTACTGGGTATACTTTATAAGTCTATACAGTGCAACTATACCGTAGGACATTGAACGCTACGCGAGATGGCATGCTTGCTACGTTGCTACGAGCCTATGCCACTTATGCAACGACAGCGTAGCACATTGAACGCTACGCGAGATGCTACGACCGCTACGATGCTACGAGCCTACGCGCTTGTGCAACAAGAGCATAGCACATGGAATGCTACACGAGATGCTACGACTGCTACGAGCCTATGCCGCTTATTGTGCAAGGTTGTCTACCTGTACTGGGTATACTCTATCCACCTTATTACAAAACGTAGTTTATGTTTTTAATTTATTTATTTAAAAAGTACATTTTCTTATAATTAAACAAAGCACACAAATAGACCTCTGGGGTCTGTCTTAGCATGCCATGACCTGAGATTTGATCAACGCGCTATTAACAGTTAGGTTATAAAGTTAAAACAGTTAAACCTGGTTTAACTTAGACTTGGTTTATCTTGCATGACGTCTCACTTCAATAATATTCAAAAGAAAGTGACAGCATGCGAGATAAACCAGGTCTAAGTTAAACCAGGTTTAACTACCTTTTGTAATAAGGCGGTATAAGTCTATACAGTGCAACTACACCGTAGGACATTGAACGCTACGCGAGATGGCATGCGTGCTACGTTGCTACGAGCCTATGCCATTTATGCAATGACAGCGTAGCACATTGAACGCTACGCGAGATGCTACGACCGCTACGATGCTACGAGCCTACGCCGTTTGTGCAAATTGTCTACACTTCTACGAAACAGTTAATTGAGTTAGGATTGTAACTGGCACGGACTTTAATACCGTCATTAAAGGTTGTTGTTAGTTATAGTGCTTTTATGTTAAGACAATTCTATTGGTCGGAGTGTATTGTTTTGTTACTATGTTATTAAATATTTTAATTAGACTAATGCGATCTTTACAAATTCTTGCGGTATTGCTATACTTTACTAACTGACCACGCAAATTGATTTTCCCAGATGATTTGAATAATTAATTAATTTCCCAAAATAAACTGATTTTTTGTTTGATGATTGTGACTTTTTAAAGCATGTACAAAAAACCTGTGAAAATGTTCTATCAAAAAGGACATTATTACATTTCACAGTAGAATTCAATTAATTATTGTACTGTAAGCTGTGACCTTTCATAAATAAATAAATTAATCGTGACTTGGTAAATAAATCTTGTTAAAAAATATAAATAGTTAATTAAAAACTAGAAATATGTAGTTAAAAAAATCGACTACGGAATAAAATGAATCGGTGATTATTTGTATGTAGCAGATATTGCTGTCTAATTGCTTAAGGCGATAATATCATGTTTTACGACCCCTTTTTGACCGAAAAATCTATTAGTAAGTAGTATTAAAATAAACACTATTATTGCTTAGTTCCAGTTTTTATCATTCCTTACGTTAAAACTGAACCCATAAGACCAAAGCACTTAGTATGAGCGAACTCAAAACTACAACATTTGTGCGTTTTTCCTTAGCAATGTTTAAAACTACTGGACAACTTTTAATGGAACTTTCATTTATATTATACTTGAGAGCTCTGAACCACGCTATATAATTACGATATGTCTAGACAAAGTTTTGTGATCAATCTCGGAAACTAGCCGAGGGGCGACACGGCTTTTATGAGCATTTTATAACTAGTAAGCAAAGACGGCCATGCTTATCTTGCAAAGAAGATATATTTAATGGAAAAATGATATAACATCGATTGCTCGAGGGGGGTTTTGTTTAGGATTAGTTTGTCTAATTTTGTCGAGATTGATAAACTGGACGGACCACAAGTTAAGGCTCCTAATTCACTCGAATTAGGTCGTATTTTGACAAAAAAAAAGCAATTTCAATACAAAAACTGGCTCTAATCGCATTGCGATTAAGTTCAACATGCAATGTATTTCACACTCTTCATAACAAACTCACCGAACCTCGCCTTAAAAACTGATGTTTTGTACGTCTCTTAAATATGATCATTCTGATACATGCTTTATAATCAAAGTTTTCATATTTTACCCAAAGTTTCTGTAGATAAAGTTTGCCTGATATGGTGGGATGAAGGTTTGAAAACTAATCTGATGATTACGCAACAGCGTCTGTGGGATATCAGAAATAAGTGTGACTTTGTGTGATATGTTAGTTCACGCCATTTTTTTACTCAGTGTTAGCAACGATAGTGGCTTTAAGAGAGTAGGAAGACAAAGCAATGATGGGTAGATTGTGTGAAGGATAATATGACTAGAAAGCGAGTAACTATCTCTCATGAGATCATCATCTCATGTATCATCACTACTAAAGCAGTATGGCAGAAGAGGCATGCTGCGCCGTTTCCAAATAAATTGGGATAAGGGCGAGAATCCTGTAAGGGCTGCGGGTTGGTCGTCCATGTACCGCGACCCCGGACTAAGAGGGCTAACAACGAACATGCAATGGGTGATTTTTAGTCAGTCGAAGTCAGACTACACTACACTCCATTTCGGTCTGCCCAGAGCTTTGCTGTGGCCGACTTGGAAATCCCTAAATAGACTCCGAACCCAGGTCGGCCGTAGCAAAGACAATCTCTTCAGATGGGGGTTCATTGACGGCTCAGACCTCAAGTGTGTATGCGGCGTATCTCCGCAGATAATGTCCCACCTTCCATCTTGCGCTGCATGTCCTGATACCTGTACACTTGACGACCTTATTACTGCATCAGCGAGTGGAGTTCGCATAGCTGAATATTGGGCCAAAACGATTTAACTAAAATTTGCCATCGACACGCTAAGAAGAAGAGCGGGAGGAGTCATTTGATGATTTCCCACACTCGCAAAAAAGGGCAGGAGTACGATGGTGAATGACGACGAATAATGAAAGGTCAAGGTCGAAGTCCATTTCGTTGATCAGATTAATTTTAGGGAACACACAGACTATTAAAACAATTTGGTGAACTGTCGGCACTTTGCGTAACTGTCCGTGGGTTCAGATCGATAATATTTATCTTTGGAATAGATTTATGATGTTTTTGAAGGTGAACTCATTGCTACGGTGGGGTAGCCTACAGTTGCGTGTTAACAGCCTGAGGTTACGGATTAACCCGAAGCATTACTCATATCTACTGCAAACTGTTTTATGTCTATAATTTGATTTTTTGTCACACACTAAAAATTGCTTGATGTATGGACTGTGTATTGTATAAAGAGCAGAGGTGGCCCAGTGTTGGCGGTCCCGACTTACGAACAGTAGGTCGTGGGTTCGATCCCAGGCAGGCGCACTACTTTGTGTCATTTATTTCATCACCGCTGCTCTCAGAACGGTGAAGGAAAACATCGTGAGGAAACCGGCATGTCTTAGAACCAAAAAATTCGAAGACATGTGACATCTACCAATCCGCACTGGGCCCGCGTGGTAGATTATAGCCCATTCCCTCTCAAAAAGAGAGGAGGCCTGTGTCCCAGCAGTGGGAACATTAATAGGCTGTTGATGATGATGACTGTGTAAAGGATGATATGGCAATAAAGGAGGTGTCTGATGAGATGTCGAGTAGTTCTCTCTTACTCGACATCTCATCAGACACCAGACGTCATGGAAGAAGAAGACATTTATTGCGCCTACCCTGAATGGATTTGGGATAAGGGCAAGACATGACTAGAACAATTACTTCATGCACCTGGGTAAAAAGTATTTTATACTAGCTGATGCCCGCGGCTTCGCCCGGGTGGATACTGTATAAACAATCCTTGACGCGGATTATATAAGGTCCCATTAAAATAGGTGGACAAATTTTCAGGAATCATTCAGACCACCAAAATAAGGACGATGGTAAAAAAAAATATAAGAAAAGCGCATTTAAGTAGGTACCTACTCATAAAGGATGCGTTTGTTCTAGAGAGCCGGCAATTTATTATTTTAAATAAAAAAAAATCACTTCATTTAATGTTTTTTTTTTTCTTTCTTTGGTTAGACCTACTGAACGCTGTGTTAAAATTTGTCCACCTATTTTAACGGGACCTTATATATCATTCTAAAATTTCAGCTCGATCGGTGCAGAACTTTTTGAGTTTTTGAAGCGTACACAAACCAACATAACATTGATATATATATAGATATATAGATGTTAATCCAGGACCTTGGTCTATGTCATCATCATCATTTTCTTGCCCTTATCCCAATTTATTTGAAGTCGCCGCGGCATGTCGTCTTCTCCCATACTTCCGTATTACTAGTCAACTTCTTTATTTATGTGCACTTGAATCGAATCTATTAATTTGTTCCATCGATTGTATAATACACTCAAAAACTACGTATCATTGGGTGTACACTTTAATATTCCCATTCTGAATATTTATGAAACAAAATATTATATTCGATACTTGTGTGAGCCGTGTATCACGTGGGTGGGGGTCATGTACTACGTCCCACGCATTGAACCTTGACTCTACACGCATAATCCCACAGAGACAACCGCTTTGTACTCGAAGTAACTTCTAAAGCTTCCTCGTTGGTCAAGTGGTCGGAAGCACGATTAATGAGCATGAGATCCTGGGTTCAATTCCCAGGT
The DNA here is from genome assembly GCA_949775195.1 of Diarsia dahlii. NCBI lineage: Eukaryota > Metazoa > Arthropoda > Insecta > Lepidoptera > Noctuidae > Diarsia > Diarsia dahlii. The sequence goes on from OX459190.1 coordinate 17,857,056, forward strand.
CGGCCAAAGTGTTTCCGCCTGTTCTTGTGTTTTTCCCGAGGTCAAAATTTGAACCTAGCCACGGAGTCAGGAAGGGTCTCTGGATGATGAGATTTAGGCTCTCCCATATGGCCCTTAAAAAAAGCCTTTGGAAATGTGGGTGTACTATTAGATATACCTCTGCTGAGCTCTTCAGGGATTACAGCGTGTTATCCCTTATTCTACTTTATAATATTATAAATAAAGTTAAGTTAATAAAGTATTATAAGTAAAGTTTGTGAGTGTGTATGTTTGTTACTTCTTCACGCAAAAACTACAGAACGGATTTGGATAAAATTTGGTACACAGATAGTATAAACTATCTGTGTACCAAATTTTATCCAAATCCGTACCTGAATTAATACATAGGATAGTTTCTATCCCGATTTTATCTTCCCGTGGGATAAATTTCGAGTTGCAGCGGGTGAAGCCGCTGGCAACAACTAGTTGTATGTAAAGCTGCATCAATGTGCTTACATCGCGATCCGCTGAACTGTGACTGTATCGCATATAAAGCTATTGTTTACAGCGCTGCTATCTCGGCCACTCGGTGGGGGGCGGATATTGCAGCTAGCAGCCCACATGTTGCTTACAAATGACCAGTTTGCAGTGTACTGGTCAAGACGAGGTGCTAAGATAGACTGGATGAATGCGGTCTACTATTGTGTGTGTGAGGAATATGGCGCCTTGGTGTACAGTCACGCGACCATAGATATAATAATATTTCAATGCACGCGACTAAGATCTCTAAACGAGCATGCAACAAACGTCAACGTAGGTGGACAATGCCCGGAATCCTGGAACGTTAACGTGAAAGTTTGTTTATTTCATGAAATGGTACCTAAGGACAAGTGACTGACGAATCAAGCTTCGGCTTACAGTACAGATACTCTTTTTAACCGACTTCTAACAAAAGAAGGAGGTTCTCAATTCGGATGTTTGTCTTTTTTATGTTTGTTCGGGCATAACTCCGTCGCTTGCTAACCGATTTGAAAAATCCCAAATTTTTTCTACGAAATCGGACAAGCGGTTTTTGAAAAATCAACAAAACTAAAAAAAAAAGCTACATCGTCCACATTATGACCCATGAACACGTGAACCACTAAAAAGTGAAAAATAAAAACTTTTTAACAAAAAATAAAACCGACTTCAAAAAAAAAACACAAAAAAGTGAAGTCGGTTGAAGTCGGTTTTATTTTTTGTTAAAAAGTTTTTATTACCTTCTTAGCTAGTGATAATTGTGTGCAGTCACACAGATAGAAGGACATCAGTTAATTTAATATTGATTGAATCTACTGTTTAAAAAAACTTCAACGTTTCATTAAAAAAAAAAAACGAAAACAGGTACAGCGAACAAACAGGATAATGAAAAGCGGAAAATGATTAAATCGGACCACTCTGTAAATAATTATGCGTGATCATACGTAACAAAAAAAGTTATATGCGTCGAATTAAGCCTCCTCTTTTTTTCAGTCGTCGGTAGGTTAAAATTAAAATATTTGTTATAAAAATGATGGAAGTACAGTACTTGATTAGCAACTAACTTCATCTTGGCAAAATAAAGGAAAAAGTAGTGTACGATCATAAAAATATCTAGAGATAAGGATACCAGTTAATTTAATATCGCCAGAGGCGTGTGTACAGTTTAAGATTGTAATAACGTTGAAGCAACCGAGCGGAACTTCAAGTTAGAGTTTCAGAAATATTTAATATACGTACTTCTTTAATATTAAAGCTTGATAAATAGTGTAATGTAGATTACAATGTTGTGGATATAATGTCCTCATTGCCTACAGATTTAGTTAGGGTCAAGAGGAAAGTTTTAAGTATGAATGCGGCTATAAGAGTAAAGAAAGGCAAAAAAAAAAACGATTGATGAACTGAGTGATAAACTAAGCTAGAAACATGGTCATCTCAAAATTCACATGTATAATGGAACAAAAGTAAACATGCTGAGCCCACCTTAAATAGATTGAAACAAAGGTAGGAGATGAAAATCATGCTTTTGGTTCACGAAAGTGTGTCGCTTATTTTTAGTTATCGTCAACGTCTACTAATTGGCACAAGTTCGTTAAGTGGATCCCAAGGTTAGACAAGTCATTAAAAGTATTCTCTTGTATGGCACGAATCATTTAAGAATTGTCCATCTACCTACCTGTATTTTCCTGGTATTATAGCTTCATTTCTGAAATCACTATCACCACATATTATAAATCAAAGTCGCTTCCCGCTGTCTGTCCCTATGTATGCTTAAATCTTTAAAACTACGTTACGGATTTTGATGCGGGTTTTTTAATAGATAGAGTGATTCAAGAGGAAGGTTTATGTATAGATTAAATGGTTCCGTACGAAGCCGGGTCAGGGTCGCTAGTCTAGTTATAAACATTATCAGCGTATGTTCCCACTACTGGAACACATGCCTCCTCTCTATGAGAGGGAGTGGGTTACAATCCACCACGTGAGCCCAGTGCGGGTTGGTAGATGTCACATGTCTTCATTTTTTAGGGTCTAGGATGTTTGCCTTCGCCGTTTTGAGAGGTGCGAACCCACGACTTACGGTTCGTGTAATTTACAGCCGCCACCACTGGGCTACCACTGCTCTGGATTTAAAACATATAAAAAATACTCCAAGGTCGGAGTCGTACTTTAGGAATTTTAGGCTACTTCAATTTTCACCTTTATACAGCAATAGTAGTAGGTCGTGGGTTCGAACCCCGGCAGGCGCATTACTTTGTGTAATTTATTTCATCACCGTTGCTCTCAAAACGGTGAAGGAAAACATCGTGAGGAAACCGGCATGTCTTAGAACCAAAAAATTCGAAGACATGTGACATCTACCAATCCGCACTGGGCCCGCGTGGTAGATTATAGCCCATCCCCTCAAAGAGAGGAGGCCTGAGTCCCTGCAGTGGGAACATTAATAGGCTGATGATGATGATGATGAAGGGTTATAGTTGAACCTTGTACTCATTCTGCACCAGACTTACAAACCTAGGACCAGGTTAACCCTACTCCTCTCGAAACGCTGTAGAAAACCGTCACGTCTACGTATGAAAATTCGAAAACGTGAAACATTCACTAATGGATAACGGCTCGTTTTTTTTTACAGAGGAATGCTATAGGTCGATTATGAATATGGTACATACGGGCAAATGTTATCTGCTAGTTAACCAACAATAGTAATTAGTGGCTCTCCTAGTGGAGAGCCATTTCATGTGATTCACATGAAGTGTAGATTAGTGTTAGTCTACAAATAGCTGCTGGATAATCAATAAATTATTATGTACACTCCTAGTTAACGTTTTCAAAGGATTTAAAAGTAACTTCACATGCAAAATCCTCCTCAGTCAATTTATATTACAAGCCTGAAACCAATGCTTTTTTGGTCTTTACAAAGCAATAATCTACTGTTTCTTAGTTTCTATTCCCAAATTTAATTCCGTTGTTATATTTTTAAATAGAACCGAAACTGAATTTAATACAAATTTAAATGCAGATACCAAATGGCACATAGCTAATAGACTATGTGTGCGCACGTGATCACGCTCGCGCCGGCTCCGGGCCTTAGCTTGCTATTTTTTTTGATTTCGTTTAAGCTTTACATTTGCACTCTTGATAAAAAGATTTTCGCCTCTCCGATGTGTGGGGAAATTGAATGAAATTCCCACGTTCGTTCACATCAAACGAACCCACATTTTGTATAATGATGAGTGCAAATTGACTTCATTATTTGAAAGGAAATTATATTTTAGTAATGAAAATGTAAAACAAACACATAACCCTCCTTTTGGGCTTCGCCGCAGTCGGGTAATAAGCATTAGCCAAAGTATTTCTTAATAAGTATAATTACAAATGAAAACAATAAACGCAGTTTAGTATTCTATCACTGTCATTGAGACTAAAAAACAGAGAAGCAGATACAACGACTTGTTAACAAGTGGGGACATTAAGGTTGAGCTAGAAAAAAGAAAGAAACCACCATCCTCATACTTTCTAATTAATTATCGTTTCCTCTGAATCCATCCATAAATACTCGTAGAAGCACACATCGTAACATGCATTAATAAAACAACCCAATACATTTAATCAGTGGCGCGGATTCGTAATTACTTTAACCGGAAAACCTCGTTAATAATTCAAAGTTTTTACAACCGCTTCATTGTATGATTGGCAAGAGGGTTGGAGGGTAGGCGAGCACGCGGCTGTGGCGCCATTTATCACGAATTGATCCATCTCGGAACTCTCAACTGTCACTTGTGAAGTTTTTCGTTTAGCAAATCGCGACGAAACGTCATTACAGTAATTCATCTAAGTTGCGAGAGCGCGGGACCGGGGAGGAAGTGGGTGAATATCGTTCTGTAAGGGGCTGTCAATAAGCTACTTGGTCTTGCGGGGCATGTCCTGCCCTACATACCGCTGCATCGCAAGGACGGGTGCAAGATACAGAGGATGGCCGCCTGGTAACATTTATTTTATTGAAATAGTTTTCTTTGTAGGATACAGTTCGAAATATTAGGGTGTTAGAGAAAATACGCAATGTTGCTTACATTGGACAGATGCATAAGATCTCGATCCACAATGTAATGAGTTTGTTACAAATTCTGTGGTAAGATTCAAGCAACTGATCATAAAATTATGATCCTAGTTTAACATGAGCGGAATTGTTTTATTACATAACTAGCAGTTGCCCGCGACTTCGTTCGCGTAGAAATTCTGACTCTCTTGTCTGGACTGCCTGTGGATGGTACTATGTCAAAACGAATGCCAAATGCCAATCGAAGCGATTATATTCCCTTAAACCAGCCCTGTCGTAAAATCTATTCCTACCTGAAATGTCTTAACTATATTCTATCTCTCTGCCAATTTTCAGGTACAAAAAGCCAAGTATTTCATATGGACTTACGTGAGCCCTTAGTCCAGGTCTTCCTTACAAATTTCTTAGCTTAGATCTCCTACTCCTAAACTCTAGACTTGTTAAATTTCAGGTTGTTAGTACAAAAAAAAACAGTACATTTTTACAAACATGTGAAAGCCCTCAGACCTCCTTATTCTGGCCATGTTGCTAAACTCGCTAAATCTGTTCTTAGTCAACGTCTACTAACTATAAAGTACCTTCCTGCCAAAATTGTAGCACAAAAAAAGGAAGGACTGTCATACAAACTCGCGTGAGCCCTTAGACCTCCCTAGTCCGGCCCTGTCGCAAAATCGATTCTTAGCTAACTTCTACTCACCTACTACGTCCCTGCCAAAATTCAAGTTAGTAGCACACAAAATGATGGACTTTTAAACAAACTTGCGAGCGCCCTTAAACCTCTCTAATCCGGCCCTGCCACAAAACCTGTACTTAGCAGAGTTTTACTAACTATAAACTACGTGCCTGCCAAAAATCAAGTTTGTAGCACAAAAAATTAAGGATTTTCTTACGAACTTGCAAGAACCCTTAGACCTCCCTAATCCGGCCCTGTCACAAAATCTGTTCTTACCAGACGTCTACTAACTATAAACTAAGTCCGTCTCAAAAATCAAGTTTGCAGCTCAAAAAATGAAGGACTTTCATACAAACTGGCGCGAGCCCTTAGACCTCCCTAATCCGGCCCTGTCTCAAAATCGGTTCTAAGCAGACGTCTACTAACTTTAAACTACGTCCCTGCCAAAAATGAAGATTGTTGCACAAAAAATGAAAGACTTTCATACGAACTGGCGAGAGCCCTTAGACCTCCCTAATCCGGCCCTGTCACAAAATCGGTTCTAAGCAGACGTCTACTGCCTATAAACTACGTCTACTGCCTATAAACTACGTCTCTGCCAAAAATCAAGATTGTAGCACAAAAAATGAAGGACTTTCATACAAACTTGCGAGGGCCCTTAGACCACCCTAATCCGGCCCTGTCGCAAAACTAATTTATAGCGGATGCCTACTGACTATATACTACGTCTCTGCCAAAAATCAAGATTATAGCACGAAAAATTAAGGACTTTCATACAAACTTGTGAGGGCCCTTAGACCACCCTAATCTGGCCCTGTCGCAAAATTAATTCATAGCAGACGCCCACTGACTATAAACTACGTCTCTGCCAAAAATCTAGATTGTGGCACAAAAAATGAAGGAGTTTCATACAAACTTGCGAGGGCCCTTAGACCACCCTAATCCGGCCCTGTCGCAAAACTAATTTATAGCGGATGCCTACTGACTATAAACTACGTTTCTGCCAAAAATCAAGATTATAGCACGAAAAATTAAGGACTTTCATACAAACTTGTGAGGGCCCTTAGACCACCCTAATCCGGCCCTGTCGCAAAATTTATTCATAGCAGACGCCCACTGACTATAAACTACGTCTCTGCCAAAAATCTAGATTGTGGCACAAAAAATGAAGGAGTTTCATACAAACTTGCGAGGGCCCTTAGACCACCCTAATCCGGCCCTGTCGCAAAATCCGTTCTTAGCGGACGTCTACTAACCATAAAGTACCTCCCTATCAAAAATCATCTTTGTACGTCCAGCGGTTTTCGAGATTTCGTGATGAATCAGTGAGTGAGTGAGTGAGTGACCTTTCGCTTATATAGATATAGATAAACCAAATTGTCTCCTCTGTAGAGCCTTCAGAAAATTTTATATGGGCTCCAAGCTCCAACTTGACCAAATGCTGCTGTTCAAGATTTCAGAATTTTTGTAGAATCGTGTTTTGTTGCGGTTTGAAATGTCTGTACTTTGTAAAACAATTAAAACCTGTTTGGTTTGTATATTTTGTAGAGTAACAATATCATTTAGAACCTTAAGCATAGCATACGAAAGGCCAATATTATGTACAGGTACATCCAACACCTACGATTATGTTCATACATAAAGCAAATATTGGTTATGGTGTATTGTGGTATTACATACACCTAGCTACAGATAGCGTGCCCACCGCAATTATGTAATCTATATTGAATCCAAATTACACGAATGATACAGATCATTTTTACTTTTTAAAATGTTTTATCAATTTACGATTCAATATGGTCTATACTATATAGTATACGTCTTTTGAATCAGTTTAAAAAAAACATTATTTGGAGTGTATAAGTTTGAGTGGTTTCTGATTCAGTTTTCTATGTTTTATCTAGACTCTAGTTATTGCATAGAAAAGAAGACAAGATTAAAAGAAGACTTCTTTTAACCTTCCTGTCTCTTTAATCTTAATAACCTCTAGATTCTAGACGTTATTAAGATTTGAATACTATCAGAGGTATATAATTTTCTTATAAATAGGCGTCCTCTATAGAAATTAATACGGGTGATTATTTAATTTAATTTTATTTAATCGAACAAGAGGTACCTATCTTCGTCTATTACTCAGTCATTGCGAAAACTATGCCGTTATTTAGGGTTATGGGACATCTCGCCCACGAAAATACTGGCCCGTGGGTAGTTGGTAAATTGTCAAGAAATCTAGTTGAACTTTCCTTAAAGCGAATTATTATTCAGTTGAGTCCTATCAATGCCAAAAGGCTCGCGAATTCGGAATAACATGTTGTCATCTCAGCTTCCCCTTCAGGAAATAAAGGCCTCGTGTTATGTTAAACGTAACTGACAATCGAATCTTAACATAACATCACGCGAACCTACTATACCACCCAGATCTCAGCAGTTATATTATGATTAAGTCCCAAGTAATAGGGGGCAAGCCCATTGCCATCAACCGTACCCAAATCCAGACTCTATGAGGCCCTGTCTCTACTGAGAAGTTTCTGATGGTAAAACCCAGTTACTTAAAAATCAGTTTCTGAAAACAGTTAGAAAGGTATAACCTTTGTGACCTAAATTGGAAATGGTTCTCCTCTTAATAATGATATAGTGTGTTTCGCGTAGATGCCACCCGGAGTAGTTGCAAATAAATCTATATAGAATATAGATACTGACTACTAGTAGCTAAACCTCAGAACAATAAGACTAAACTAGGCAAGGTTTAAGTCATGCCTACAAACGTCAACGCAACCAATTTCTATCATGAACTCCGCAACTTATGAGGGATGTCACCCTTCGTTCCCCATGACAATATCACCATAAGAATTACAGGAAAAAAATGGCGCGAATATGGTCGCAACAGGTGCAAATAATATGATTAATGTACAGGAAAGTAGGCAGTCGTGGGTTGCGTGTCAATTTTCAACATTTTCTGTCTTCTCCGCGAATTATGCTGCGGTTTCGTTAAAGGTATAGCTATTAAACATCGCCATATGCCGAATGAATTAAGCCTAATATCAGTCAAAAATGACTTAAATATAAATTTGAGATGTAATATCAAGTTATATATAGAACGTATCAAAGGGTATCTTCGTGATAAAGACCTATTGAAGTGTATCCGCGCCGCTCGATTTGACAAACTCATCTAAGTTATCAAATGTTGCGATGAAAGCTATCTATAAATATAATATACACGATGAAATAAACTTGTTACCCTTCTTCAAGGAGTCCTTGGATTATGCCGAGATTGAGGATGAGTGGATGTCGTGCACTCGTGCATACACTCGCAGTGAAATGTAATCAGTCTCTCGCTTCGTTTCATAGTACTATACGATACATGGAGTAAAGCGTAGGCGATGTTACGATTGAAGACCTTGTAAACACTACAGTGTTTCTAATTTTCTAATGGATTATTTATTGTATTGTACTACACCTTCCTGAAAGTATGTTAATTATTGTTTTAATAGCTTTCATCTATGGTAAATTGGAGGCTTCTAAGGTACATCAGTCTTCGAGTAATTAATGGAAAAAGCTTTCAGTGCGCGAGCTTACGATTATTGAAAATAGTTTTGAATATAGGTGTATTTTGACTAACTGATATTCGTACATTGAACATTATTGGAGCTTTCGTACATTGTTTGCGGCAACTGTTTTGATTGTGTAACATTCTTTTCAGATACCTAAATAAGTGAAACATGGAGTGGGCAATTCTGTAGAAACAGGTCTCAATCAGGAAAAATCTAAATCTCAGCCAATAGTTTTGTTTACTTATGCTCTAATGCTATAAATCTAGTTATTGTATGACAATGCACTCCCGTATAATAGTCTTGTTGTCTATATTTCTTGGAATTAACCAATTAATGTGATAACACAATCTTAATACTTGGAATTTTACCTCTATCAATGGTTAAAAGTTCAACACGGTTATGTATTTATGTGTATCAGCGACGGGTGGTAGGTTATCTGAAGCTACGGACACTTACTCATTGTGCGGGATGTCCTCGAGCTGGTTGGCGAGCGCAGCGGCCGCGAGTAGAGCGAGGAGTAGGCCCAGCGGCCTCCGTGGACACATGCTGTCCATCAGCGCCATCGCACTCCCCACATGACAAGGTCACACGACAACCGACACAGCACTGACCGCTCCTACATGGAACAACACACGGCACTAAACTCTCCTGACAGTGTGACACAGGGCGTACGTTTGTGCATGAGTCATCGAGTGTAGTGTCAGTCAGGTTAGGGACCGGGGCCGGTGTCGAGCGGGCGGGCCGCAGGCGAGGACAAGCGAGTCGCGCGCCGAGCGCGCACACAACCCCCCTAGCCCCGCCCGCCCCACGCTCGCGTCGCACCCCGCGCCCGCACTGACGCTGCGCGCGAATCATACGCCCAATAACGCAGCGGCCTACTACTTATTACTGAGATTTATTTGCTCATACATAGGGTTGATGGTCAGCGACCGAAACGAACGTCTTCGAGCCACTCTACGACAACATCCGGCCTAGTATCTCGAGGAGCGCTGAGTAGCCGACGAGCGGCTAGCCGGTATGATGACGGTGGCAGGCGAGCTGATGACGAGGCTGGCGCAGGGCGCTCCCTGGCAGTCGGCTCGGGAGCGCTGGTGGTGCGAGGTTGTGCCGACCGCGACACCGTCCGTCACGCACATGCGTGGGCAAGTCGCCAGGAAATCCTTTATTGATTCCCGCGCTCCCGCTTTCTAAGGAATGTCGCAGGCGTTGCTACCGCCAAAATTTCACCCTCCCACTATTATAATTTGAGCTAAGCGGATCACAGAACGCTTCGTGGATTGCATTCGTTACACATAACGATAGTTAGGGATTTGCTTCTGAGGAAGGTAGTTAGGTGTGTGCCTATCCATACAGAACAAGAGGTAGGTAAGTATGTGTACGGGAAATGTAGATGTTTTTCTTCAATTGATTGCAACTGTTTCTCAGTAAATTTCAAGATTTTCACTTATATAGTTGCCAATAAAATTGCCCAGTACGTAGGTACCTATCTATTACAAAAATATCTAAGATTAAGAAGAATGAAATGACAAATCGGTATGATTACGACACGTCTGCGAGGCGCAGGTATCCTAGGGCATACACACGTGGGAGGTACTTACGCAACATACGCTTCGGTAACGTCGACGGGGATGGGTTACAAGTTTACAACTGATCTCTTAGAATCTTCCCTTTAAGCCGTTTTATTGAAAATGTATACGGCAAAGTATAAGCTTGTAAGTTATAAGTTCGCACAACTTCAAAGTTCGACAAACTTACCACTTACATGAGTCTGACGAAGTTATTGAGATCATAACTAGATGGCGTCCTTTCGGCTCCAGTTAGGAGTTTTATATAACTACCCTCTAAATGAGCAGCGGTGGCCCAGTGGTGGCGGTCCCGACTTACGAACAGTAGGTCGTGGGTTCGAACCCAGGCAGGCACATTACTTTGTGTAATTTATTTCATCACCGCTGCTCTCAAAACGGTGAAGGAAAACATCGTGAGGAAGCATGTTTAAGAACCAAAAAATTCGAAGACATGTGACATCTACCAATCCGCACTGGGCCCGCGTGGTAGATTATAGCCCATTCCCTCTCAAAGAGAGGAGGCCTGTGTCCCAGCAGTGGGAACATTAATAGGCTGTTGATGATGTTTGATGACCCTCTAAATATGGTTCAACACTGAATGCATGGGTCTACCTTTTGTAGTAGAACTTTTTAATTGCGAATTTTATTTTGCATAGCAGTGGATGGCAGAAACTTCATTTCGCCGAAAATCATTTGGCGTACACTCATTTACCATAAATAATTCAAAACGCATAATTTTGCAAGTCAGAATCATCATTGAGCATAAACTTCATTTCTAGAACCATCATATTGCCGAAAGTTCAAAATCAGAATCGTCTTTTTGCATACTATCATTTCATACATACGTGTAACATGCAGAAGGCATGGCTTCTGTCACGGCTCCGGCGCTGCGGTGCTCCGGCGGTCTCAAGCAAGCTTATCGTCGCAGATGGTTTTAACACACACCACCGCAGCTTCGGCTTACTGGCCGGCACAGCCAGCCACACTCAGCCGCGATGGCGCGCGTTTAAGCCACCTGCTCCTCAACTTGCGGGCCGCCTCGCCCCTCCGCGCCTACGCGGGCTAAGATTACACTCTCGGGGTAGGGCAGAAGAGACTACGTGGAGTCGGTTTTGCAGCGATTCCTTTCTGTCACTAACTTTTGTAGCACAAGGTATATTGACTTTAATTTTAATTTAGTTCAAAAATATTGTTATAGAATTGGCAATATGCCTTATAAAATTCTACCAAATAAAATTCTGCCATCTTAAAAGCAGTGTTGCCAACTTAGTGGATTTTCCACTAAATCTGGTGGTTTTGACTTACCTTTTAGCGGACAAATATCGGTTTTAGTGGCTAGTGGATTTTCTAGTGGAATTAATTGGTACTAAAGAGTCGTATCAATCGGAGATTAACCATGATGTTACAAACGGGAACGACTTATCTGAATGTAACTTAATAATATATTTAATTTGATTGACATCTTTTAAATACAGGTATTTTTAAGTATTTTGTTCTTCCACAAAAGCCATTAATAGAGAGTTGAAGTTGATGTAATTTGTTACCTAATATGTATTTTTAATGTTATTGCTTTAATAAACTTTCCCAAAAAATATTGTTTTCTTCTTGCAAAGGCCACAAATCTGCCAGAAATAAAGTTAGTGGAAAATTTTAGCGATTTTTTAAGACGCGCGATTATTTTTAGTGGAATTCTGGTGGTTTTAGACGTCGATTCTGGTGGGGAGCTTGATACTTCGTTAGCAACACTGCTTAAAAGTATACCATTAAAAATTCGGCCAAACGATAATTCTATTAAATAATTGTTTTGCCTTAAACAAATTCGTTCAAAGAAGAATATACCAAGTGTGTTATGCCAAATAAATTTCGGAGCATCAAGTTTCTGCCAGATATGTAGATGGTACCCTGAATGCATTACTCATGTTTTAAGTTGTATAGTTTTTCTATCTCTTCGTCTTATATCACACCTGTAATCTCTGAAGTACAAGGTAAAATCTACCCACATTTCAACTCCATAGGGAAGGCCTATTATTTGGCGTCGGCGACCTCTCGCGTTCAGCCCTGGTTCAAGCCATGGTGGCGAGAGGGAATCGGACGCCGCCGTCGCCTCCTTCTGCGAAGTAGTAATGTTAGCGAAGGAGGTGGCAGAACGTGAGCGGGAGAGAACCGCTCGTCACAACAGCCGCGGGAGATGCTCCGGGCGTCGGGGACCACGTGATGGCTTCCGGCCACCGTAGACGCGGGCATGTGGACGGTGAGTAATAGGCTAAGCTCACTGTCCGTCTTATGACGACGACAGGCCGTGTCGACGGCACGTACGTGTTCCACGAGCGCCTCAAAGAGATGTCAGCAACATGGATGAGACCCGCAAGGGCCGACGCTTGCCGGGGCTGCAGGTTGTTGGAAAGTGAAACCGCGGCACAAGGGGCGACACAAGGGGCTAAGAAGGAACATGGGTGGCTTTTAGTCAGTAGAAGTCTGACACTCCCTTCTGGTCCACCCAGAGCGGAAGAGTCATTCGATAATTTCCAACCATACAAAAAAGGGCCTATTGTTATCAACCGGCAACCCAGACAAATTCTAGATGTAAAAATTCAATGACCTACATATTTTTATTATTCAATGTAAAATGTATGGGCTGTTGGTGTACATATTTTAAATAAATAAACACTGGGCATCGAACCCAGGACCTTATGCTCACACTCGTGCTTGCAACAACTAGATGAATGAGGTATAGCCAGTTCTCCATCTTTCTACTACTTATGTTTCATGCGAAAGTATTGCATTCAATCAAAACATTTAAATATCCAGTAGGCCAGGTTACAGCCACTTTAGAATAGTGGAATAAATACAAAATAAAAGAAGCTACAGTCCCAGTCACAAATTATAATAACTGCGAGTGTACTGGTCTGTAGTTGCCCATTCCCTAGCGTAGATCTCTAATTCTCTATGGAGAAGAACGGGCCTATTGCCTTAGATTTTATTTTTAAACGAGTTTAGGGTATCACCAATAGGTTTATTTTAGCTCATGTCAACGTTTGCAGATTAAATAAGGGGTTCAAATAAATAAGATGATTTTACAGTTTAAAAGTATTTTATTTTCTCAATACAGTCGACATTAACTTTTGTTTAAACAATAACATTCATGGTCACAGTTCTGTGGCAAAGTAAACTTTGTGTCATTAACAGATTGGTTCTGAATTGAAGTATTTTACTGATGAAAATATTTTGTTCTTTTTAGAGCTATGTTAGCTTAGTAAGTAATTGTATTTGTGCGTTACGTTTTCTCAAGAGCAAAATAATGCAAATAAGTGTCTTTTAAAATTCCACTTTAATCCAGCCTTCAGTGATTTAAATACTCCTTGTAAATAAATGCTACCTGATACACATATTAATGAACATTGTCGAAATAATTAAATTTTTTCCGCACTTGATTTGTTAAATCTTTAAAACCCTACAAAAGTTAATCAACCCTTCCACTTCGGTTACAACCTACAGTTTTTCGACAATATGTCAGTTAAAATTGTATAAAAATAAATGATACAAATGTACGCAGCCGCCGCACAGGGGCGCTGCCTACGAGCAGTTACAGTTACTTGCTAGTGTTACAGCTATATTTACAGAATATCATTAAGTTATATAGGTACGTATAAATTAATATATGCTACTAAGTACTTTGCACAAAGCGTTACAATGTAACTCGTCGATCATAAAGGAGGCTGGTGACGGCCGGCCCGCTGTCCTGCGGGACCCACACGTCACCTCGCCGTATATTCACACAATACTGTGCTTTGATCTTTAAATGCAGTCTTCACAATTACTAAGTTTACCTAAAGATCACAACAATACAGTTAGGTATAAAACATAACTAAGTAATCTCATAAATAGCCGTCTAACCTAGTTACAACTACCTAAATAATTTGTACAATTAATCTGAGATTTTCCACAGATTTTCCTGGTGACAGAATAATTATAGACATACAAATAAATAATATTATAAATTAATAATATTTGACCACAGTCTTTAGAAGTATAAATGTAACAAAGAGTTTGGAGACAAATGGAAATGTCTTTAAAATAGGAACACACAAACAAATGTATAGATATGACGTCTACAAATGATATTTGGTTTTATACAGTAAAGAATTCACTAGCTTTGACACTGGGACACGTCTATACTGAACCACAATATAGAAGTACTAGAGCCCGCTATGGAATGATTTTAGTACCATTCTGTATGCACTACTAGCAGCTATACATGTTGACGTTACATACTAGCACTTCCATCGTGTACCGAATAACAATATAGCCTCCACTATATTCATATGAAGAGTAAACTTAAAATTACAATTCTCGTAATACTGTCTTAAGGTACTGATTATAAGCGGTATTGCCAACCTTAAAACATGTTTTACGTACGATTGCTCAGCTTATAAGAGATAAACTCCGTAACTTTAGGTAAAGATGTCAAATCGTTCAGATCATTACATACAGTATAATTAGTTGCATTCATGCAAGTAAATCTAGTGTTCACAGCGTGTTGACACGGTGTGGCGCGTTGCTCAAGTGACACAGTATGTGACAGTCTCTGTGTCTTCAATGTCGTGAGGAGTCGCTTTCATGGCCGGAGTCGCGGCCGTTTTCTCTAGGTGAGGCGCGGTGATCCCTTTCGTCTCTAAACCGGTCCCTGCGATCTCGTTCCCGCGACCTGTCCCTATCCCGGTCTCGATCTCGCTCTCGGTCCCTATCTCTGTCCCGGTCCCTGTCTCGATCCCGGTCCCGGTCTCTCTCTCTGTCGTCGTCGCGATCCCTACGCCGGTCGTAGTAGTGATACGACCGTCTTGATTTCCTATCACTCGGTGTGACTACTTCTACTTTGATGTTCGCTGTTGCCGTTACCTGCAAAAATTTAGATAGATTAGAATGCGAATAATTAACAGTAATTGGTATTAAACAGAATATTGTACTCGTATCGAGTTCATGCATACAGCTAAGTATTACAAGACTAACCTTAGTAGTAATAGCACCCGGATGAGGTGTCTTTGAAGTAGGTGTCGATCGTCCTGAGGCAGAATCGCTGCCATTATACGTAGTGGTTTCCACGACCACCTCGGGCTGCACCACGATGGACTGCATGGAGGACTGCACGGAGGGCGCGGAGGAGTGCCAGCTGGGCGGTTCCTCCGTGATGGTGGTGAGCGAGGGGGCGGAGGGCCGCGGCGCTGACTTGCTGCCACGTCCGCCCTTGTCGCCACCTCCCGAGCCTGAACTTGACTTGCGAGGATGCACTGGAGAACTTTTTGGCGATGGCGTCGATAATCTTTCAGGGTGTTCTAACGGTCGAACCTCAGCGTTGGGTCCCAATATAGCGAGTACAATGGGGAAGAACAGCAGTCCATCTATCAAGCCAAGGAGTACTAGAGCCAGCAGTAGTCTCAGGAACAGTCTCGCCACGAACCCGAACTCGCTGGTAGCCAGCATTGATGCAGCTAGAGCGGCTGCCAGAGCACCATGTACCACCGGAGCTAACACTGACTCGAGGGCCAGAGACGCGCGTCGTCGCTTGCAGCCAATCGATGTTACGAAAGCCTGGTAGAAAAAATACCGATTAGTTTTAATTTTAAGATTCATGATACTAAGAAATAAACTAAATTATAATCGGTTCATCCATTTTGGGGTCTAATATGCTACAGACAGACACACAGATCCTCAGATACACATTAAAAAAATCAGATTCTTCTTTCGTCAGTTATTTAAATTGATTTATTATAAATTACGGTGAAGGAAAACATCGTGAGGAAACCGGCATGTCTTAGAACCAAAAATTCGAAGATATGCGACATCTACCAATCCGCACTGGGCCCGCGTGGTGGATTATAGCCCATCCCTCTCCTAGAGAGGAGGCCTGAGTCCCTGCAGTGGGAAAAATTATAGGCTGATGATGATGATGATGATTATAAATTAAACGAAAGGTTACTCACCAAACACAAATGTACAGTAAAGTGGACGCCCCGGCCTATGGAAAGGACTAGAAGTACCGCCGGCACAGCTGATAGCTTGACTCCCAGCAGAGCCATCGTACCGAGCAGCTGTAGCACCAACGTTGCTAGTGCCAATGTTACTAGCACTGCTGCCCAGAAGTTTAGGAGGAGTACCATTACGGCCTGTAGAAGAGAAAGAGGGTTATAATACTTGGGATCAGGAGTTTAAGTACTAAAAATAACAAATATATGTCCTTAGCAATGAAATGCCAAGTAAACTTACCACAAAAACAGCAGCCAGGGCACAGGCGAGGGCGAGGAGCAGCGATGTCCTCAGATACAAATACTGCTCCCAAAATAGGAAAGGAATTCCAGACGGGAAGTTAGACAATCCCTTCGCTTCGAACTTCAAACACAGATCCCGCACAGACATTATCAGGTTCTTTATACTCTCCGTGTCACTTAACCCTGATAAGTAGAACGGCAGCTGCGTGTATATCAGTGGTGATGATTTCGGTATCTTTAACTCTACGTCTCCTGACGAATGCGTCCACCTCTTCGGCTGCGGCTTCAAGTTTCCCTGCGAAGCTCCGTACGCAAGGGCGTCATTCGTAGCCCACGCTGATAGGTAATTATAGAACGCTTTCGGGTTTATGATACCGTCCTTATCCACCAATCTGTGACCGTTCTTCGTGTCGGTCGTAATGAGTGACTTGTCGATGGGATTGTCTACGTGTCCAGTCTGCACTATTAGTTTGTAAGCCAATATGCCCTCGTCACTTGCATTTTTGCACCAGTACTCTTGCGTAATACACCCGTTCTCGACTTCCTTGTCGTAAGCTGCCTGTAAGTCCAGTAACCAATCTCGGAAGAGGCTCAGCCAGAACTTCGTAAGTCCGCCATTATCGTTCTTGATGATATTCGGTATCCTAACAAATTGGTCGTGGTATTCGTACAGTAGCTTCTGATTGGTGGGATATTCGAAGTCTCCTTGCGTGACAGCGTACATACTGTAGAAGCCGAAGTATTTCTCCTGGCGGTATAGGAATTCGTGTTCGTCCGTGTTTTCTGGTACTATGTCTGTGAGATCTAGACCGTCTTTGACTTTCGTAGCTCCCCAAACACTGGCCAGAATGCATGCAATCAACGCTAGCATTGAAGTAACCTGCAAAATTAAAAATAATTTATATCTTTTGCTTTGATATTTAAAACCTTTTTGTATATTTCGTGAAATTGATGGTAAATCCTACCTTAACGGAGGGTCGCATGATGAACGGCGCGTAGTAGTTCCTCGCCCACTTAGTAAGCGAGAGACTGAGGCACGTCACCTTCGACTGGTCTCCTAGATCTTCAGGATCCAATGGTTGTCTCGTCGTGTCTTTCCAATTAGTCTGCAAATTACATTCAAGTATTAGCCAGAGTTCTTATTTTTTGATGCTAATACGGTGAAAGTACACAGTTATTTTACTAGTCACTGTGAAAATAAACCCTGAGAGGTTTCGCGTATGGCAAAAAGATTGTAATACTAGAATAAATATTGTGGAAATAAATGTTAAAGGTCTGCTAACCTTATCAGTCTTTCCACCTCTCCCTCGAGAGCGGTCTGCAATCTTCCTATTTCGTCTTGGTACGGGACTTTCCGGTGTGAGACAGCACAGCAGGTCAGACCTGGCTGCCGAGCGCCGTCGAAGGTCCAGCGATATCATCGCGGGGAACACGAGCAGCATCGAGCCGAGGTTGAACAGCAGGAGGATGGCCGCCTGAGAGATAAACGGGGAGTTCATGAAATTCTATCGTAAATTTTTAGTTTCTTCGTTATAATAATTACATGAAATATTAATTTATTTTTTCAGGTTCATTTGAAAACCAGCGTCGGAAGTGTCCGACGCTGGTTTTCAGATGAAATGAAAGAAAATACATTTATTTCTACCGTAGAAAACCAAAAAATAAAAAAATCTACTAAAAACAAATAATGTGTCACTGAAACTTTCTCCCTCACGGCTGTCCATTGCCAGTACAGCAAAATACCGTACAACTCACTAGTTGTACGGTATTTTGCTGTGATTAGTAGATTTTTTTATTTTTTGGTTTTCTACGGTAGAAATAAATGTATTTTCTTTCTTTCTAATTCCAACTAAAAATTCAGTATTACTGCTGTATGTGGTACATTTGTCCAGATATGACACAATATAATCTTAATAAAAATATACATGATCGTTAGGTATTAGAATCTTACCTGCAGGCAAAACACGCGCAGAGCAGGAATCGGCAGTAAAGCGGCTGCCAGGAAAGCCATGACGTTGCAGAGTGAGGCCAACAGCACGCTGAGGCCACTCTTCTTGAGCACCAGGCCAGTGCGCTCCTCGCGCGGCACGTCTCCCGCTTGCTCCACGTACGTGTGAGTGAGAAGGAACATGTCCTGCACGCCCAACCCTAGTGCCAGGAACGGAACTATCTGTGTACTTGATGCGTTGAATGGTATACCTGAGGGTCGAACAAAATAACTTTAGTAAATAGTCGCCCCGGATTAAACAAAATGTAAAAAATGAATTGTATAAAATGTGTTAAAGCGGTGCGTCAATAAAAATGAAAAACAAAATAAAATAATAATCACCTAACAAAGCACAAAAACCTAATCCGGCTGCGACAGTGATTGAAAGCAGCAATACCCCTGCTATACCCACACCGGCTTGCGAGCGGACGGGGTCACGCCACTGCATTAGTGTCACGGCTACGTAAATTAACTGGAAGAAACAAAACACTAACATAAAATAGCGCCAACAAAACAGGTGCAATGAAAAACAAATAAAAAAAACGATAAACTTTAAAGTGCAAATAAATGGTGAAAATATGTCTGCGAAAAATGGCTTACCATGAACATGTATCCCAACATGATATTCTTTAACGATAGTTCTGAGAACTTGCCAAGAATGTCATTGAGTGTTGACGTGGAGAAGGGGTAGAAAGTATAGGACGGCGACACGGACTCGGTTACTGTCATCTTGCGCACCTCCTGGAAATTAACGCAATATAAATCTAAGATTTAATGGAAAGTCGTAACTTCACCTCTGAGAGGTGGCTTGGCAAAAAGAAACCGTTTATGGGGAGATTAAATAAATAACCAAGAATTCCATTACTCTTTATATTTTTTATGTGTTTCTGAAATGTCTTACGTGTAAATGGTTTGTCTGTTTCGAAATTGTTTAAAAAAACCGAAGCAGGACCATGATATTTTACAAAAGTATTTTTTTCATTAAAGTGACAAATGCTTTATTAAAGTAAAATAACTATATCCGCAATTAATTAAAAACTATT
Organism: Diarsia dahlii; assembly: GCA_949775195.1. Lineage (NCBI taxonomy): Eukaryota > Metazoa > Arthropoda > Insecta > Lepidoptera > Noctuidae > Diarsia > Diarsia dahlii. Next base: position 17,876,690 of record OX459190.1, read on the forward strand.
ATAAACTAACAGGAATCTATAAAAGGGCATCAAATAACTACTCCTGAACGCTGTCAGCCGGTAATGTGCCCAAAAAACTGGCGGCATTGCCACGTTATATAGTAAAACTTAACTTCTGGCCAATGTAAAAGCCAGCCTTTGGGTCACGGGAAGCGTCAACTAGGGGTTTCGAAATTAAAAAAAAGGGAACTTACAGCAGCAAACTTCCTCTGCCACGAATCTAAGACGGCAGCGGCTTTCTCTTGCGTCCAGCCGACGTGGTGGACCTTGTAGTGGTCTGCCCAGTACTCGTACATCTCGCGCTCTCCCATCAGTTGCACCACCGTCTGTAACGCCTTCGCGCTCCTCAGGGCTGATGTGGAGTTCCTGGTCGCTCCACCTACTATCAGCTGTTCTGGCCACTGCATGTATGCTGCTGCGAAACCGTAGCAGCCGTGAGACAGTTCTGCCGCTACGTCTGGAATCTGGATAGTAAAAGATTTGTTGTAGACGAGTAAAGTATTAACAGTACACCTATAATAGTGCTTTCGAATGAGCAACTATACTTTCACAAGTTATTATAATAGCTTGTGACTGGGACTAGCTTCATGCTTTTGTTTTTGGAATTCAAATGTACCTGTAATGGTCATAATGAAATTAAAGCTTTGATGACGTTGAGTCACGGAGTACGTGCCTTTGACAATGGTTAAATGTAATAAATCAATGGTTATTTTTTAAAACCCATGTTTGTAAACACCAAACAGCCTATTGAGGAGCCGATTGAATGTAAGTACAGTTAACAACTTAAACAAATTCCTGGAACGTCATTAATGATGACAATGATAATGAAACAAAGTTAACTTTAAAATTTATGAGGATTCCGTGGAAGTGCTCGCCTCCATCGGATGGTGAGCTTTATTGATATAATAGTGTCATTGTGACGGCGATAGCTGCGGCAAACGAAGCCCATTGAAGCGTGTACAATGTGCCCGCATAATGCGGCGGTCCGGCTGCGCGGGCGCACCGAACAATGCGCGCCCGATCCGCGCCCGACCCTTCGCCGAACGTGGGTGGCGACAGACACTCAGCAGCGAACTCACAAAAACCAAACCAATGCAATTGAGTACCTGACACGAATGCACTATTTGTTAAAGACAATTTGTTCACTTAAAGAACCGTTCACGATTGAAATATTTCTTTTGATTTAAGTGTTTATTGAAAAAATAAAGTGTCAAAACAAAATTGATGAGTAGCGAGTAAAGGTTCGGTTGCGAAACCTATATTTGGTGATGATGTTATCACGTAGTTGGTAACATAACTTTCTCGAGCGGCGGCAGGTAGTCACATCTGCCCGGCGGCGACCGCTTTCATCCTGCCTTATTACCGTTTCCAAAAATATTTTATTATTATGGAAAGTATTTAAACTTTATGCGTTCGTCTCGATAAAGATATTTTATTTGTCGTGATCCTACATGCTTTATTTATGTGCCAGTAAAACTGTCGTAAATTGAAGTCTTCATAAAAGGACCGGGAGTTGTCGTAATGGTCCCTAATGTGTATTTCACGGAGCCGTAACAAATGATTCATATACAACAAAGGAGATTAATACTACCTGAAGTTTTGGGGACTATAAAGTGAGGTATTAGCGAATACTTACATTGCCTGTTTTCTTGTTGGGTGCCGTGTCTGGACAGTGGGCGTCGGTGGGGTCGAGGCACGGCTTCTTCATGTAGGCGGAGGTGATGCCAGCTCTCTTCATGTATGCCTCCATCGTGCTGAACGGGAACTGGAACCTCAGCTTCCTTACTTCTTCTAGAACCTCTTGGGGGTGTAATTGCGTCCATTGTAGTTTGTGCTGAAGACCACTGTGGGGTAAAGATGGCAATTAATATCACGCCACATCGAATCGGAGTTAGCTTGGACGCTGTTTTTTAAATGATGGTACTTACGGAACATAAATGGGATAATCAGGTCCTAATAACTTGGATCCTTCCCAGAAACAGTCGAGGGGCGTGATGATCGCGCATGGAATGATGTTGTCGATGATCTTCTCGATGTGGTAGGCTTCGAAGTCGGGTATGCTGGGGCTGTAGCACAAGTCCTTAAGTCGCCACTCGATGTCGTACATATGAACTGTGACGCGTGTTGCTGCGTGGACCACCTGGGGAAATAAAATGGATTTTTAGAATCAACACGATCACAGAACAGTCTATTCAAAGAAGTCGCACTTGTGACCTCTCGATCTTTGCAGCAAATACAGCTGTGTCTGGCTATATCTTAGGTTTGTCATCTGCTCACACGTTTTTACATCGTATCATAATTATCGTGTCTTGTATGGTGTCAACAGCTATAACATCAATGTTGCTAACTAAAACGGTCAAAAGAACTATAAACTTCAGTTTTTTATGAAACATGAGTTACCTTTAGGTGTTCGAGCAGCGCCCCTGCGTGCAGTAGTGACACGTCAGGGTCCTTAGCAGTCTGTATGATGAGCTGGTGCGTTGAGGAGTCAGCTTCTCCTAGAGCTTTCGCTGTATACTTGAGTTCGGCTTCTAATCGACCGCCCTCTGTTGGCAAATAAAATAGAATCTTAGATATAGAATCACTGACGAAAAGCTAACTACTGTTCTTTCTCATGTTCCTTCTGATTGAGTTTTCCTATCAAAATGACAATAATCTTTATTTTCGTTACGATACGGTTGCTGTTTCGTTGGTGGCATTATCAAGTCTGTCAAATAAAAGTGAGCTTTACGATCCTGAAAATAAGGCCGTTGTTGGGTTACTGTTGCCAGACGTTAACTAATTGTGGAAGGCCTGTACTTGTGGAATGAGATCTTGGAAGCAATAAGCAAAATAACATCCTGATATCTTTAAAGAAATGCATGTTTAATCGCGGTCCAATTAAAACTATAACATATTATTATTTCAATGCAATTATTTTGCTTTCAATGGTTGACATCAATGTCAAATTAGCGCACAATTGCGAGTCCAGCAAAATTTTTTATGAATCGGTGGAAAAGCAAATTAACTTTGCATTGAATTATACATATTTTATTCTTTATCGGATGCCTCATGTTCATTTAAAACAATTTCATGTTTAATCCGACATTGGTTATGTATGACTGAGCTAAGATCGTCCCTTGTGCAGTTGGTAACGAACACAGATAATTTCCTACAAGGTCATTTATTTACATTCAACAAATATTGTTGTAATTTCTATTTTTAGCACGTCACTGATAAAATTGTTTTGATGTTTCTTAGTGTCAGACTAATTAAGATAAATAAGATATCACTCAAGTTTAAAACGACGAAAGTAAATAATTAGTAATTACAAATCGTCATAAGATTTATCATGTGTGTGGAAACGGTAGCATTTCTCCTCATTAAATAGAGAATAGGCAAAGTCAGACTGTAAAAACATCCAAATATAGCCGGAACGCCAGTCTACGCGGGTTTAGTGTGTAGTCGACACATTTGTAGAGCGGCGCGCGGGTGGAGCCGCGTGCTGAGCCGATGCCAGTGATTTACCGCGTTCCTATCCAACGCCCCTGTATTACAACTGTCACCATCGTCGCCTGACACCCTTTCATTTGAAATAGTCAACATTGCTTTTAATTAAAACAGATGTTGGACGTTTCAACGCCCAATTATTGCGTTTTTGTCGTGTTGAAATCTTATTTATTTTGAGACAAGGCATGTCAAGTCACCTCTGATTTTTCGAATTCATGTGCTTATTGTATACTATCGCTGGCTTCGCTGCAGGAGAACATCGTGAGGGAAAGCCGGTGGTGGCATACAACTCTAATACTAGGTTAGGCAATAACCACACGATGAAGATTTGTTTTAAGGTAATATAAATAAACTATGTATTCATGTCCCTCATAGCTGTCCGATAATTTGAAAATATAACAGTATTCTACGGTTTACTCATATAAATTAGAATAGGTTCGTGTTTGTCGCACGTAAAGCCGGAGTCATTTCGCATGTTGTCAGCGAATCGGTGAGAGAATTCGTTCCAATTAACACCCGTCCCGCTGATTTATAAGCCGGTTCGTAACATTTTTTGTGCCGAATTAGGTGCACGACGTGTTAGAATAAAAAAAGGTTTGACAGCTTCGCTTAACCTTAAATTATCTTGTGAAGACACACTATATTATGTGGCTATAAATAAAATGTGCTTCAGGGTACACATTTGGAAATCCATCAGAGAATAATAACGAAAACAGCAGGATACTTATGCGTATTTGTGCACACGCACATTCTGCATTTAGATATTACACAACACAAGCACAGTATAAATATCATAAGGCTTGGCTCGTAATGTTGTTCTTATAAATCCAAAAATATAAATTCTGCGTTCAAAAACGAAAATAGTACCTACCTAATAAAGCTGCAGCAGAAACACTTTAGAAAAGTACTTCATAAGTTCTATAAAAGTTCAAGAACAATCACCAGAAACCTTTCCTTCAAAGTAGTTCTACCGCGACTTTACACACTTGAAACCGTCGGTCCCCACCCTCCCATTGGAACTATTTCTCACATGTGTTCCGTGGAACAGTGGCAGTTAACGCCCTCGCTCCTCGCTCGGAATGCTATTTTATTTTCGTCGCTAATTTATAGCGTGACCGGTCAATGTAGTTTGTAGTGCATAGAAAGCGCGCGCGCAGCACAATGAGCAGTACCTTGCAAATAAACAACGATGCTATTTGCATACTGGCAATACTAATGATTTATTTCTAGTGGTTACTAGTAGGGTCAGTGTACCAATTTCACGGTTGTTACCTTTAATGAGCAGACCAGCGCACGATTAACACTTGCTAGCTTGAATAGCGCTGTATATCCTACCCAAAGTTGTGGATACAGCGAGAGTAATAAAGTTTTGCATATTACAATTTAGTGAGATTCTGGAAAATCTGTAGACAGCCACACAGTACAACTTTCTTTCATTTCGAAGTTGGCATTAAACTTAGCTAAGTTATAACGACCTCACACCGCACACGGGCATCATTAATGCAGACGTTCCTAAGGCAGGTAATAACTGTTTAGTGTCGGTATAATATTACTACTGCGTATTCTCCTTGGTTACTGGTTACCCGACAAGTGGCGCAATGGCAATAATGTTAATGTTCCCAGTCCGCAGACCACCTGACAGTCGCCAGTCATTTGTTCACAGTCACAGATATTGTACTAATGCTAATGCCATCAACATTTCGCAGAACACTTTGTATGTAAATGAGCTTAATAAGCATTAAAATAACAAAACGAGTGTGAACAAAAAATCTGATGAAACGTGCCAGAACTTTTTTGTGTACCTCGCACCGTTGTGTGTAACTGTGTAAATTTTATTCGAATTCTATCTTATAATACAGGTAGCATAGGTACGGTAACAGTGAGTAGCGATCAACGGTATGAAAAGCTTTAATGTAAGGAACGTTAAGTTTTACATTACATACATGCCTACTGATTCAAAGAACACGTTTTCAAAATAAAACCGACAAGCTTTTCAATATATAAAATGTTAACAAGTATATTAGGCCTTCGGCTAAAAAACCGAACCTAAACACACTTCAAAACTACCTACTATTTAACTAATAATACTTTCGGGTTTCAAGAGGGACGGTAAAGAATAAACTTTTTCTGCTCAAAAATAAACTGCGTGAAATGAAGTGTCCAGGTACAAGAATTTGAAAAATGTTTTTAGTTCGTGACACAACGCTAATGGTAGCGTGTTAATGTATACAGTTTGTGTTAGTTTATGTTTATTATTCGGATTTATACGAATTCAACAGAATAACTTGATTCTTCAGCTCGATCATAATAAGGCTAAAACGTTACCTTATTTCAGCGTATTGAGAAAGAAGATATAGATAAGTGGTTCCAAGTAAAACCAAGAACTATTATTTCACGCACAGCCCTATTCTATGATATTACAAGACTTACGTCCACATAAAATACGCATGTCCGATTTGCTTAGCAAACAAACCCACATAAAATGTAAGCGTCAGTTAAAACTATCGACGTAGAAAAATCAACATTGGAAGTGTCGTACCAAGTGAAGGGCGCGGGCGTTGGTTTCGTAATCATTCAGGCTATACATAGCCCCACTCGTGCCGGATATTAGGGATTATCATAAAGCAAGTGGAATGGAATCGAGCGTGGTGGCGAGCTGGCGGGCCGCTGGGCCGCACAGGGCGCCTCTATTTTAACACATACCAAGCCGTGGGCGCGATTTACGACGCTGCATCGCTCCACGGTTGTGTTGGATCGCGTCAGAATGGATTAAGTATTGATATTGATGCTCGTAGTCAAGTGTAGCTCAGCTAACATATCATTAACATTGTAGCAAAACCTGGGTCAAGATCCGTAGAGCCACCTGCGTTTGCTGCGTATCTTTGAGTTTTTTCCGAAGCTACTCCTAAAAGCTTGGTTTACAACTTGGCAAGGGAATAAAAAATGCCTCTCCTCATATTTCCGTATAGCACAAGTTTATGATCAGCTTTTGGAGACAGCAGATATCAGCTACAAATGAGTTATAAGGCGGGCGGCAAGGAGTGGCGCGGAAACCTCACAAGGTCTTGCGGGGTTATCACGACTGTCTGCCAGAGTACAGATTTCACACTCACCGCACCGTATCGTGCAGCAGTGCCTTATCGCGCGCCGCCGCGCCGGCCGGAGCGGCGTTTTTGCACAGTTTAGCTACACTTGCGCTTATCGGACAACGCACATAGTCGTTGCATAATTCAACATAACAATAAGCTCTTCTGACAACACAATGCGTAATGACCGCTTGAATGGTATCTAAATCTGTCAATGTACGCTGGAAATAATCAATGCGAATCTCAAACCTTTTATTGCATTCTCGATGCGTGTGCGTCGATAATGACAACATTTCTACTCGATGTGGTAGCGGACGATCAGCGCGGACAATCGCAATGAATGACGTCGCGGAGGATCCGAGGACGAGGGGAGTGCGGCGGTACGTGCGCGCGCGCATGTGGTTGTGGCCACCCGCGCGCCGCCGCCGTGCCGAGCCAGTGTGGTCCGCCCCCCCCCCCTCCCCCCCCTCGCCCGAGCACCGCGCACCGCCAACCTGGCCCTCTATGCAAATTAGCCAGAGCGTAGACAACAGATGGATGGCGGAATAAACAAACCGCGTCCTTTGCGGCCGGCACGCGGCGAGCGCTCGGTAATCGCACTGCCATGACGCGACTTTGTTAGCGCACGGACTCCCGACCTTTAATTGACACATCAAGTGTGACACAAAGTATTACGATAGCTGAGAACTGGTTCAAAGCTTTCTACTAAAGCGAAAGTAGACGAAAAGTTACTTCTAGATTACATCAAACGAAAAGTTTGAATAAGAGAAATCCGTAACATTTCGGTCATGGTCGCTAAATCGATCCAGCTTGAGGCCGGTTTTTGGACAAAAACTTGTCACATTTAGAAGTCCATAGCGAGTAACGAGCGTGGTTCGAGATAGGCGGCGCGGGCGCGGTGGACTGGTGGCCCACACCGCCGTGTGAGCTGTGAGCAACCGGTACATTATACCGTGCTGTATTATGTATCAGTTACAAACAACACGTGTGTCACATCTCATTTGACATTCGAACCAGGCTGATTTGACTATGGAACTGCTTCTACAATCCTCCACAGAACGGATTTGAAGACTACTTTAACGAAGGTTTACATACAACGGTTCTGTTTATTGGCATGAGTTTACTTAAGACTCAGTAGGTCGAGTGCAGTGTATCACATCACATGTAGCAAGACGCGTGGTCGTGGACTAACATAATAGCTGGGTTTGAAAGTACGACAATGTAACATGGTAGAAGTTTTCTTTACTGTCTTCGGTATGATAGGAGCTCGAGGACGAAGCTTTTAGGATAGGATTTATGTTTAGTTTCAAGATTTAATTATTTTGGTACTAGCTATATTGTTCGTGTAATTATCGAACAGGTAAACTGATTCTCAATTGTCTAATAGAAGATATAATTAGATACGTACCGTAAGGCCTTTCAAGTTCCGCAAATAATAGGTACCATAATGATTCTCTACGCTCACAAGTAAACACCAGTTCACATAGAACTCGACCACATCCCAGCGTCAATTGAAAATCGGTAAAAGCTCAGGTTAGGGGAGGTCGCGGTATAATGGGCGGGCATGGCGCGCAGCAAGGCGACTTCACACAAAAGCGACCGGACAATCAGATCCCTCATTTTTTGTGAGTCAATAGAAATGTTATACATTTTTTTAGTTTTATTGGTCGTAATTTTACGTAGGGATATTTACGGGCGGCCGCGGGCCACCTAATTAAGTTGTTAGGCGACTCGGGACCTTCGGCATTGTTTAACTGTGCCGGCTTTGTTCCGCGATAACGTCTGGGAGGCAGTTACCTTTCAATGTGTTTGTATTGTTTGGACAGTAGCCGACGACTTCATATAAATTGACATTTCAATCGTTTTATTCAGAGAAAATGTATCGTGTAGACACGACCCTTAAAACTTTGGAGCATCGCGAAGTTTCGTTATCTGTTTTGTAGTGTTGTGCTGGTGTTGAAGCAGGTGCTTCAATAAAATCGGTCGCTTCCTTTTTGTAACGTCCGCCCTTTTGCGACTTTTTTTAGATGGCTTTCCTGCTAAAGTTTGTATAAGGACTTATAGAGCTTTTATAGTCTTATTGTTTAGAAAAAACGCACTATAAGCAACTGCAATTTCTACTCTACTACTCTTTCTGAACTGAATGGATAGTCCTTCTCCTTACAAAATAAAACGTCACTAAACTATTCGAAACTGTTTACTCTGAACTTCTGTTTACTAGCATTATCTCCGTGACCAAGTACACCATCCACGGGATGCTGCAATCACGGAAGTTGCACTCATGCGCTTCCTTCCCGCCTAACTTGTCATAAGTTAGTCATCAACTCATCATCCAATTAAAAAATAATCTGCGAAAAAAATATACTACTAGTCGATTCATGTGTACCATTTCTGACATTCATAAACCCAGGACCACCCAACACTGTAAGGGTCGAAACAAGAAAAAAAAACTGTTATTCACTGCTTTTGTATCAGTTTTGGTTCCAAGGACGCTTCTAAGAGCTGTATTTGTTTTTAAAATGCTTTTCACACAGCCTTTGAAGATAACACTTTTGTGATTTTAATGCAACAGTTATGAGTATTATTAATACGAGTGTTACGCCCATTCGCACTCATAAACGTCAGCTGTTTATGCTTCTTAATAAAGAGGGAAACATTTTACGACTCTTATCTTAATATCTTATTTTATTCGCGTTGTATTAATAATATTTTTCCGTAAGTCAATAAAATTTGCTCTGATTTAACCGGTTTTAGATATCATACGAAGTTTATTTAATTAGGTAGGTACTTTCAATGAGATTTCACGAAGGAATAAATCAAGAAAATCGCTAAACTATCCATCCATATAGAGTAGATTAAAATAACATCCATCCTCACGACCGACAGTGCGTAAATGTTGTCCTGTGCAATATCAATTAAAGGGATTAACGAGCTTTATGCTACATCAAAGAAGTTAAAAGCGAACGCTGGTGGATAATAAATAGTAAAGTTTTATGGTGGGATGTGTCCCTAAGAGATACTTGGTGTGGCGGCGCGCATGCGCACACGCTCACGTCTGCCGCGGTTCCGGGATCATAACTAAACACATCTTTAAACATTGCATTTTACGGGCTGACTTTTATCTTACTCTGTATTTTTGAATAATTGGTGCGGAAAACTCTATATCATTTTCTTTTAATAATGAAAACAATATTCTTTCAAAATAAATCAATACGATACAATTGATTAGCATAATAATACAAGAAAGCTCCAAAAAAGATAAACAGATTGAATAGGTCTGACATCAAAATGCTCACAAATAAAAACAACATCACCAGCGCTCGCGACATGATATTCTACAGCAATGTGATAAAGCTATAAAACACCAATTAATCGATATTGATCCCAGTATATGACTTAATTCTGTTTATTTTATTGTATAATTAAATTGAACGCTTTTAGAAACTTTTAACTGCTGTTAAGAAACGAATACTGGTTTTTTTTTAGAATTGTGAGCTTTTTTTGTCTAACTCGTTTAGAGGTCAATATTTGGGGAATATACACTTAAAGAAAAATATTTAGATACCAAGATAGACAAATGACAATGCACATTAAGCCAAAAATCAAGCCTGGCGTAATGATAAGGAAAATTAACAAACAATTTTCCTAAACATTTCGTCCGTCTGTTCATTGCAGAGAATTGCGATTGTTCATGTACATAGTGTACAATTAAAATATAATAAATGAGTGCGGTGTGATGTGTGTTTGTGATGTGTGTTAGTGATTTTCTATTTGTCTTTCAAAGCGTCCGCTTGGACGCTTTGAAAGACAAATAGGAAATCAATACACGAAGGTAAATGCTTTGAGCTATACGAATGAGATAAAGATATGGATTTATATCATTACTAGTCCAGACAGCAACGCTACTACGTGTCTGCCTTTAGCATAGCTTATTAGCTAAGATACTAACTCAATTTAGTCAAATCTAGCTTAAAACACCTACTAGATAAGTACTTAAATAAAAGTATTTATACTTTCTCACTGGTACGTTCTACTTGTGCATATTACGGATCTCGAGCTCAAAATAAAATAAATAGCTGTACAACCCGGAAAAGCAATACACTATTACACACGTTGTTGGCCACATCAATAAAAGATTGTGAAGTAAAATTAATAATTCACGACAATGAATATAAATCAAGCGAATACGTGCAACGACTGACTGTACGTGGAGCGAGTACCAAGGAGGTTACAAGGAGGATAGCATGTGCAATAGTTGTTACTAAGTTCTTTCTTATCGGGAGGTTCTATTATTCTGTTCCTATATCCAGGGTGGAGCGGCTTAGAGGTTGCGGCCCCGACTTACGAGTCGTGGGTTCGAACCCAGGCATACACATTACTTTGTGTGATTTATTTCATCACCGATGCTCTCAAAACGGTGAAGGAAAACATCGTGAGGAACATGTGGCATCTACCAACCCGCACTGGGCACGCGTGACTGGTGGATTATAGCCCATCCCTCTGTTAGAGAGGAGGCCTGAGTCCCTTCAGTGGGAGCATTATAGGCTGATGATGATGATGGTGATATCCAGGGACGTTTTTAGGTATTTGGATTTTGAGATAATAAAACCCACGAAGGAAATTAAAAAAAAAATTAAAATTTAAACGAGGTTGAAAATTTTACTCCCTCGCCTGAGATATATTAAGTTTTCTTTTCTAGCTATGACGCTTTTATAAACTATGGACTCCCATGGATCACGGGGTTCTAGGCATTTGCCCAAAGTAGCTAATGGAAAAGACGCCTCTATATCCAAGAACTGATAGTTGCAATGCATTTTGCCAAAATAATAAGGTAACAAGAAGACATGCTACGCTGACCTTAAAACGGATGATGAATAACGTAACTAGAATGGACCGCTCAATCAATAATAAGTATCTTTGCAGAAAATTTAACAAGGAAGAAGAAATTTAATAAGAAAAATATAAACACTCGACACTTTGAACTAGTTTTAACTCGAAATCACAAGATAATGGCAAGGGTAAACAATGTGCTACGCGACTACGATTCAATATGTATGTTATGTATATACATATTTTGCAGAATATCGATCGGTTTATACAAGATTTTTATACTTTTTATGTCGGATATCCAGCCAAAAACAGAGTAATTACAGTTGATAATTTATTTGCAAAAAAATAACATTTAACTACCGTAATTGTCAGGGTCTACGAAGTGCTACGAAACTACGCTTTTGTACGCTCTGAATATTTAAAATATGCGAGTCATGCTTTGTACTTTAACCGCCGTTAATATAAATTAAAACAGACATTGGCGAATATACGTTAATAGTTGGGCAATGACTTCATGAAAATACGGGATATAATTTAAAAAAAATAGCCAAATATGTTTGCTACGAGATTTGCTACGAATCGATTACAGATCCAATTCTAAGAATCTTCTTGAATTTAATTTTAAATCTTTGTTAAACACTCTTTAATAGGACTTTATGAAGATTATTGAATAATAGGTATGTATTTTAAACAGGTGTGGTTTCTAACACAAACCTTAATTTTTATTTGGCTACGACGCCTACGACATAGCAATGATGACAACTTATGTTAACTTCATTTTATATAAATAATCTTTAATATTATGTAACGAATTACCTTGGTGGTGCTTGTTTTTGCATATTTATTTTAAATAGTTATTGTGGCAAAGTCAATTGAACAATACGACATTTTAATGAGTTTGTTGGAAACGTTTACCATTCAAAATAATATGTAAATAGCTTTACATCTTAATACAATACACAGACATTGAAATACAATTAGACTAAATCGAGTAGCGCACCGGACGCTAATGCCCATTCAGATTGTTGATTGACGAATTTAAATTCAAGTTTACCGAGCTTATAAGGGCGCTTACACACCGCGGCGCGCTGTGTAGATGCGGCGCGCATGCCGAGCACGTACGCGAGACGGAAGCGGCTCCACAGACGCGCCTGTCACTCTGCATTGGTATTCCACAAGATGCACAATGTGCCACAATGTCTCTATCGTGATGTGCTTCACCCTTCCTACGTACACGACTAATAAAGATCAAAGATACACTGTGCACTACAATTTAACGTACCTTGAACCCAGAGTTGGTCGACCCTTGAGTGTATCTGCGCGGACTTCAAGCCGACGCAGAATGTGGAGAGCACGAGAATCGCGACAAATAGGACCTTTCCCGCGTCGCCCTGTAGGAAACTGCCTAATATGAACAGCTGCTCCTGCAGCCAGGCTCGTATCCACAGCGACGTGCGCCCACCTTCGATGTTGCCCTGCAAAATAACAAACAAACATTCATTATCACATTCTGTTCTGGTCTACTATTCATCATCTGTTTTTATGGCAGAGTGGCAAGAATAGATTGAACGGTAGCCGCCATACATGCTGTGTCACCACAAACATGTCGGTTTATTAATCTTCGATCTTATATCAATAAACACACAGATTATGAGATCGCTTTGGCGGTAGATATAATACCATCGAACTCTTTAAATGTAGAAATAATTTCTGAGTTGATTGTGATTAATGAGAGTGGGCTGGGGGCCCGCAGCGGTGGCGCCGCGCTCCGGCCACTCGGCCGCTCGGGCGCAGTCGGGCGCACTCGGGCCCACGAGACCAGCCAACACACTCCGAATCTCGTGAAGCGCTTACTAATTGCATAATAATAACTCAATCGACGTCTCGTGTTGAACGCAGAGATTAAGCGATCAAGGGTACGTTTGCCCTTTAGTAATGGTTATTTCGATAAGATAAGTAATGTGAAAATAATTAGCCGTTTCGGTTTTATTTTTACCTACTTTTTAATATGTTACTAATTTCCTCCTTTATCCGGCAAAAAGTTCAAGGAAGGCCCTACTTCCCCAAAAAACTTGATTGGTTTATAATTAAACTAGCTTTTGCCTGCGGCTTCGCTCACATTATATCCGGAAATAAACCCACGGGAACGTTTTAAACGTAGCTTGGAAAACTCGTAGCTTATGTAGCTTCCCATTAGTGAAATATTTTCAGAATCGGATCAGTAGTTCCGAAGATTACCCTCTACATATAAACTTACACAGCCAAGTTTACCTCTTCATAATAATTAGTATAGATAATAGATAACTTCAGTTTTTTATTGCTATCAGCCTGTGCTAAAGCCACATAAAAAAATAAACCATAAAATAACCTGCCTAAAAAAACAAGAAGCTAAAACAGCAACTCTCATAAAGTGACTCGAAACCGTAGCGATATAAAATACGTAGCAATCAAAACATCATTAGTGATTTCAGCAAGTTCCAGGCGCCTATGGTCAATCATCCTGATTTACTGCACTTGGTGTGGACTGTGGACGTGTGGTGGGTTCGCTGAACTGTCCGATATTTTCCGCCGAATGTGTTGTTTAGCTACCGAGCGTAAATAAATAAATCGTAGCAGCAATAATGGCAGATACAGTGGAGAGTCGTAGAACGGTCCGGGCACGGCGCGGGCGAGCGGGCGAGGTGAATGTCGGGCGCGCTGGGTGGGCGTGACGTCACGGCCGGAATGCGCCCGCGCCGCCCGCGCGCCCCCAACCCGCCCGCGCCGCGACCCACGTGGAGCGTACGCAACACGCCACCGCACCACACCACCACTACCACACCTTCATTCATGCACCAAATTTGGCACACACATGCATAAGTCTGCATAACGCGCAACGTGATAACCTGCGAGTGCGGCTGCACTGGTGTCCTACAAACCAACAACAAGCACGCTGACGCAAGTGCTACGGGATTATTTACTATGCATAATCCGCGATGCGCCGGCGCCGGCGACCGCGCTTCCTGCAGATAACAGATTGGCCCACTAGCAGCGCGTTCTCACGATGTGGCTGCCAAGCGCCGGCCGTGATCAACTTCTACTCAACAGTACACGCGGGTACTTTGTCACTACTATGTGCCTCTCCAATGATTTCTAAATAATTTACTGGCTATTAATAAACCATTACATAAACAACTCTTTATCATCTTACAGGAAACAGTTCTGAGATAATTTTAGTAATGAATAGCGAATGATAGGCTGTGTACGTTCTCGTCGGCTGACTTTGTTACTTATCTGAGGTCAGGCAAGGTGCAATTATTGTCACAATTTAATTACTCCATAAATTATCTCCAAATAAAAAAAAATTACAAATTTATCGCATAGGCCACACATGAGTTTCTTTTTTTTTTTTTTTAATAGCCTGTACTGTCCCACTGCTGGGCAAAGGCCTCCCTCAATTCCTTCCAAGTGCTCTTTTCCTGAGCCACCTCGAACCAGCACTCGTGGTGCGCGTCCAGATCGTCTCGCCACCTCTTTCTGGGCCGGTATCGGCGGCGCCGCCGTCCGTCTTCCGGCAACCATCGTGTTGAGCTTTTGCCCAGCGTTCATCGTGCATGGCGGCTGACGTGACCCGCCCAATCCCATTTTAAACTAGCAGCCTTCTTGCCAACGTCCACTATGCCCGTTTTAGAGCGCAGCGTGGTGTTTCGAATTCGATGTTGTCTTTTGACACCCAAAATGCTACGTTCCATTGCCCTTTGGCAGACTCCAAGGCTGAACTTTTGAGTCTCGGTGAGAGACCATGTCTGAGCACCATAGGTTAGGACGGGCAGAATGCACATGTTGATGAGTTTGCGCTTCAGGGAGACCGGAAGATCGCCCTTCATTAGCGTCTTCATGGACCAGTAGCTTTTCCAGGCGTTTTCGACTTAGCGATCGATTTCTCTTTCTTGCCTGTTTTCGAAAGATACTAACTGGCCCAAGTAGATATACTCATCGACATAATGTATTTCCTGCCCATCTACCTCGACCCTACGCTTAGTGCTGTTGGTCATAAGCTGGGTTTTTGACCGATTCATAGTTAGTCCCACCATAGAGCTGGCCGTACTCAGTTCTTGGAGCATAGTCTGTAGTTCCAGGGCTGTGGGGGCAAAAAGGACTATGTCGTCGGCAAATCAGAGGTTCGTCAACCTCTTACTGCCGACTTCAATGCCTTTGGTTGTCCATGAGGCTGCCAGCGATCTAAATATCTCCTCTAGAGTGCTGGTGAATAACTTTGGAGAGAGCGGGTCACCCTGTTTAACACCCTTCTGAATGCTGAACGAAGGTCCAGCAGTATTCAATTTGATGTTTGCTGTGCTGTTATGGTAGATGTTTTTTAAAAGTTTTTTAAATATTGTTGTTCCAGATCCTGATTTGACATAATATTTCAGAGTGCTTGATGCTATCGAAGGCCTTCGCATAATCTACGAAGGCCAAGTATAGTGGTTTATAAAATTCGGTGTATTTTTCTAGAAGTTGGTTTAAGGTCTGTAGGTGGTCCCCGTCGGGGCTGTGGATTGTCGAAAGGTTAACGCGGCTCCGACACAAGGGCGAAGAAGGAACATGGGTTTGGTTTTTAGTCAGTAGAAGTCTGACACTCCCCTTCGCTCTGCCCAAGAGCGGGGGGGGGTTATTCGATGATTTTCCACCCACCAAAAAAAAAAAAGGTCTGTCGGTGGTCCGTTGTTGAAAAACTAGGTCGAAATCCGGCTTGTTCTGGTGGTTGATGTTTATCCAATGTTCCATCTATGCGATTGTGTATTACCTTAATAAAGGTCTTGTAGATGTGAGATGTTAAACTAATTGGACGGTAATTGCTAATGTCACTTTTATCGCCTTTTTTATGTAAAAGAACTATATTCGATTTGCACATTGCTTTTGGGATTTTTCCTGATAGTAATATGGTGTTAAACAGGTTGGCAAGGTGGGGTAGCAAAGTGGTAGACCCGATTTTCAGCGCTTCCGTGGTAATTCCATCTTCCCCAGGACTTCTGTCGTAGCGCATAGTAGTTAGTGCTTTTTGCACTTCATAGCCGCTTATTGGGGGAATGGAATCTGAAGGGATGTATTCGGTGTTGATATCGGATGGTGAATGGTCTGAATATAGTGAGGTATAGAATTTAGTCGCTTTTTCCATTATTTTTATTCTACGGTAGTGTTTGATGCCGTCGTTGTCTGTCAAGCTGTTAATCCAAGTACGTCCTCTTGTGATTCCTTGTTTTAGTACTCTTAAGGATGTGAGTTTTTCTAAAGCAGTTTTGACCAAATGTGTATTTAAATTTCTTAAGTCTTTCCTAATGCTCCATATAACTTCTCTGTCTATTATTCTAAATTCTGTTGTTCCTATTTCTTTATTTGCCCGTTTTTCTATTAATTCAATGTTATTACGTGTTAGTTTGTTTCTATTCCTATGTTCATTTTTTATGGTTTTACAAGTATTGTTGATTCCGTGAGTTAAATATCCACCTATGAAGTCCGTGGAGTTCTTCAGTAACACGTCCAAAGAAAATTATCTCCATTCCCTAATCTTTACTAAACGAACTAAAAATAATAACGTTAAGCAACGATCTATGCAGTGCTACGCTTAGCGAAAGTATAAAATGCAATTATTTTGACTAGACTAAATAAAATATAAAATAATGTAATTGTTATTTATATCCACCAAGTTGCACGTCTCAGGCAACTTTTTATTAAAAGTATGTATGATATAATAGGAATGTGCGCCATATCCCTCTGTTAGCGGAGACGATGGGCGATGCATCATTCAAATCTGTCATGTCGGAGTTTATCAGTTGGACGTAGCAACAAGAGGAGTGAGTGGTGTGATTGGCGCGATCCCTGACATCCTGTGCGGCGCAGCATCCACGGGCCCCGGCCCGATCACTCGGCTCCCTATATCTGCATATAATGGAACGTGGGTGTCGCCCCAACATCATCCCATTACAATACATGAGTCTTGTGTTTCAAACTTTCCATCAACATTCAAATATCTACGCCTTTTAAAGTTTTAACAAACTTATGAGAATGCAGTAAAGGAAAGACAAGCTAGTACTTATTAAACTTCTCTCTAGAAAGTTTGACTATTATGAAACTGCGTGCCACAAACAAGAGTCTGTTTTGCTTAAATACCTACCAATTTTATGAGTGTGGTTGATTAAATGTCCAAACGTAATGGTCAATGGCTCTTTGGGACCTTATCGTAAATGTTGACAGCGACGTAAAAATGACTTCATTTAAAGGACAAAAAGAAATGTAATGACATGTTTTATCGCATCCAGCCTACTTTGTAGTATGCACGTATGATTAAAGATTCGAATGGCCCTCGTCAAGGACATCACGTTTGGCCAATTGGCCAGTCGGCCACCGGCGGCGGCGGCGCGCCATATGCCAATGCCACTGAATGTCAATGACATTTTAAAATTCTTTATGTAATTCTACGCACACTTCTGATACTAGGACAAATTGATGAAGTCTTTTGCTAGACTGTATACTAGGAAATAGATTTCGTATTTTCATTCATGTAACTGAACACCAGTAATAGCAGGTATAAAAATTGCAAAATTTCAAGATTGCAAAATTTTAAACGGTTAAGTGAGTCTGTTCAATTATTTGCAATCGCCAATAGAGTTTTATTACCGTACTATCGGTACAAATGGACTGATTCTAGACTCAAAAACATTCAAGGGTCAAATGAATAAAATTTATCATCTGCTCGTTAAAATCTCATGAGTTGCTCCAAGCGCCGCGGTCGCCAGACGGCGGAAAAGTATTGAATAAATAATCTGGGCACCAGCTGTGAATGTGGCAATTCTCTCGAGACATCGTCGAATCTCATTTCCTGTTGCAAGACAACGATCACCTGTATGTGGGGGACCTACTGGGAAACAGAGCTTGCAATAGCTGTTTTTTAATCCATAATATTATACTTATATAGTGTATATTTTCGTCTTAAAGCAATTACCCCAATTCGCAAATGTATATGGCCTAACAAGGTTCTTGATTATTCTTAGCTCTAAGCCTTTTAAACTAACACCCTATACTGTCAATTGCGGACGATGATTTCGGAAACTGACACAAAACGATATTATAGGTACAACTTGGTCGAAAATGAATAAGCGATAAATCAACGAACCCCTAAAATGTAACCGTAATTTTATCATTTACTATTTGCGAATCAATAGTGGAGAAATTTGTTCAACGTCAATCCTGGGCGGAAAACATTCAATAACATCGAGAAAGTTGCCATGTTAGGTGGACAGCGGAACCGGTTCCAACGGCCATATGATAGCGATCATATCGATAAAGCACTAGGTTAATAGCCAAGATCCAGAGATTCACAACATCTGGCTGCATACGTCGAATTTCTGGGTTCATTCCAAAAATAACGAAAGGACAAAAACAGAGGAGATGAACTGATAATGGTATCTCAGAAACTGATTCAGGTCAAAATATCATTGCACTTCGGACTATTTAGTCTGCAAAAGACCTCGGAAGAGTAAAGGTCTGATCTAGAATGACCTCTATCAAGCAAAAATCTCGACTTCAATAGTAAGTTAAATGAAATCCGGCATTATTCTAATTCAATTTTCGGTATATCCTCTTTTCTGTACAGAAACAGAATTTGGTAATCGCGTTGTTTCAAAGAAATCGACTGTTCCTACCTAAATTCTTCGAAGATTCCTCTACTGAACTTCGATTGAACTTGGGCGCGATAAGTACACACACAGACGACGAACTTTCCTTCCTATATTGGAACTTTATGGAAATACAACAACTTCTGAACATCTTGGGAAGATCATGAGTTTTGTAAATTATACACTTTATCTAATAAATATTTGTAAATATGCAGGAACTACTTCAGTAGTTATGAATAGAATGGAAGTCCAAGAATTTGAAAAAGGGGAATTATAGAAAGAACTGATTTTGTTCTGTTCTATTTCCTAATTTATTAGTCAGTATTCGTCGCAAATAACTTCAACTCTTGACGAAAAATTCAAGCGTCAAAACACAATGACCATAATTTTGCCACATTGCATTGGCGTTATATGATCCGTAATGTTCAAAGAATAGTTTGGATTTTCAAATCAAGTTGCTTTGCATATTTTGTTGACACGGAACTCAGAAAATTCCTTTTTAAACTTGAGTGGTTACAACATGGGAAAAACAGCTGGTGTTGTGAAGCTACTGAGACGGAGGCAACGGTCAGTGATGGAGAAAATTGCTGAGTGTGCAGTGATGTGTGTAGGCCACGTGTTGCGGTGCCCCGCACAGTGCATACCTCGCTAGAGTATATATGTTCTGTGGTGCATACCGTAATCCGATACCGAAATTGCCGCCACTACATGACCACATGCATTTCATAGTCTAGCAAACAATTTCTTTGATTTTATTAACTCGCCAGATTCGCAGCACGACCTATCTCCTCGTTTATAAGATCCGAAAGACTTGTGAACAAAAACCAACATTGCCAAGATTTGGCAACTTGAAAACCATGTTTCTTTCCAAAATATATAATGAGCAGTCCGTCCCAAAAGACGCACCTTTAAAAATTGTGGATGTACAATCATTTATAGGTCTCCAACGCAGCTGCCGACCGCCGGCGAACGCAATGTTTGGACGAAGACAGACGATATGTGGGAAAAACTAGTGGAAAAGAGATGGAATGTAAACCTTAAAGAAGAGGAAAGAAACTGCCCTTTTGCTACGAAAGAACGAGATGTAAGATCGGAAACCACAAGATGTCTCAATTCCACGAGGCGAGCTCTGTGCGGTCTTGTCAGACATAAAACTTCGTAGAATAGCATTCTTTTATTTTTATATTGAGGAAGCAGTTATGTAATTTAAATGTTTGTTCATAATTTTGAGAGGAGTCTATCTATTTAGTTTTACATTTTAAAAATGGCATTCGTATGGTTATTATGTTAACAAAATTGTATTTTCATAGTTAATCTGTAATAATCGCGCCAATTAATATTTTTTAAGTATTCTTCTCTTTCTTAATGAAAATAATTTGTACTAATTAAGTACTAAAATTTCCGGAAATTTATTTGAATTAATTTCCAAAAACAAAAAAAAAATTGAATAATAAGGCTGTGTGTGTTTTGTTAGTGTGCGCGGATCGTGGCGTGCGGGCCGCGTTGATGTCTCTATCGGCGCCGATGCGCTGCGCGTGCGCAGGCCCCCGCGCGCCTCGCTCCCACTGCGCCTTAATTGCTTCATCTTGCATACAACCGACCAAGTTCCTACATTATAAGTAACTACACATCCACTGGAGGTATGTTACATTAACCTTACCACAGAGCACAGCTGATTTTTATGATTTCCATAAATGTTTCATATGGATATAGCTACGAATAGGTGGTTGGGAGCTTTTTAATAGTTTTGATGACCTTCATATACTTATATAGTTTTGCACATGTATCAACTAATAATTATTTTGAAAATATTCGAAGTTTTAAGTTTTGATTACACACTCTGTGGAGGCTTTTTTGAGACATTTCGGAGTGTAAGTTTCGCGAATGGCGCTGGTAGGGGTGCGGACCACCGCAGGGCGTGCGTGCGGCCTTCTAGGAAAGCGCTACCTTCCCCGAACCCGTCGGCCACTGGAACCTATACATACACGACGTGCCTACTCGACTCGACAATTGCAAAGATTTCTATAAGAACTTAGACGTTTTTCATAATGGGTTTCGTTTGAATACATTGTAAATCTTGGGTCTTACAATTCCTTTGGAATGATTATTGTATTGAAATAACTCAAACGGGTTACTTTCCGATTATAAATACCATGCCAGAGTATTTTCAGAGGAGAATTGGCCAAATCGGAACAACAGTAACTTAATTATTCAGAAAATATGTTTTTTTTGTTGTTGTGTCAATCATCCACCAGTCTACCACTACGAAGTGTGTTACTTCATAAATGTCAAAGTGGATGATTGTGTGATTTTTTCATGTTCTTCTTATGTGTCTAACCTAGATGTTTTTCATTACAAAATACGCGCGGCCTTGATAGTACGCACAGTTACCACTAGTGGGCGCCACCGCTTCGCGCTGCCGCGTTCCTCAACGCGATTGGCATTCGCAGAAAAACAATCACACGTGCAATATGACAATTGAAACTCAACACTGAACTGTTGTGTATCTAGTGAACACTGCACCTTTTCAAGTTCGGAGAGCGCGAGGGCTGCGTCCACCCAGCTGGTGCGAATGTACAGGTCCGCGCTGTGGCGCGCCTCGGCGGCGGAGGGGCTCTCGTGCGCGGCGGCCGCTATCCGAGGATTCGCAGGAGCCTCGGAATCGGGAGCCACCATGATCTCGGGGCCAGGCTTGTCACCAGTATCCTCATGAAGACGGCCGGGGTCCGTCTGGCGGCGCACGCTGTCATATCACTCGCCGCCACATAACCACACACTTGTACACCAGGATTCGTCACTTCTATCTCTCACTTTACCGTACGAAACACGGAACGATACCGAGTTTCATTACAACAATTACGTCGCGTTTGCGTGTCGACAGCGGCGCGACTCGGGCAATACTGATTCGAGCTTCGAGCGCGTACACTGGATGTTTGTTGAGCCGCCATCATGATTCGAACGATTATGTTGCCGTCTTGGGGCCGAGTCCGACCGAAGCTCGGCGGAAACGGCCGAGCCCCCTCGCCGGAGGACCACACACATGTTGTTGCTGTCTCGCTCACACAATTGAGAGGAAGAGGGAAGCTGAGCGGCAAAATAAAAGCATTGAATGAAGCTGCTACGAATGCCACCGCATCACAACGAATACACTATCATTACCGATATCGGCGGTATAATTTGATACCGTGGTGGAAATGAGGGCACGGAAAACCAAATAGAAACAACAAGCGGCTTTAGAGATTTGCTAAACACAAACAGTGAAGCTATGGAAAACATTTTCAATATCAACTTCAATGGTGTCCACGAGTCCTCGAGGGTTCCAAAGTTTCAGAGGCTGTTCAAAGCGATGTTTACCCGCACTCACAAAAGTTATAACATCCCCACAATGACCACAAAGAGTGTACGATCGCTAGCCAAACATTCTGTCTGTATACAGATAATAAAGGCGGATCAAACATTCGGACGCACCATATCATTTTGTTTACAGAGTTTTCGGAGTAAAAAGTCGGACGAGCGCGCCCCCGGCAGGGCGGCGGGCTGGCCCTTTGATGTTGCCGACACAAAACGCCGCCGGCGGTGATTTAACTAATGAATTTATTTAGCGGCCGCACTGACTGATTGCCGCCCTGTCCCCATGCACTCGACACTAGACACTGTTGTAATTGATCATTGATTATCAAGGAGTTGCACAATTTCTAATACATATAAACATGAAGAATTTGGGACAGATGGAAAATTTAACAAAAGTTAAGATAGAAGACAAAACTGTACCTTATAGGCTCAGGCCTGAGTGTTCTGACCCGTATCTGGAGGTCAAATTGAAATTGATGGAATAGAAACTTGCTAAGTAAACTAAGAACGGATGGCCGATGGGGCCGAAAAGTTCTGGAATGGCGACCGCGAACCGGAAGACGTTGCGTTGGAAGGCCTCCCACTAGGTGGACCGACGACCTGGTCAAGGTTGCGGGGACCCGCTGGATGAGAGATGCACGGGACCGGTCAATGTGGCGACACCTGGGGGAGGCCTATGTCCAGCAGTGGACGTCTTTTGGCTGAAATGATGATGATGAAATGATGAAGAAAACTAACCCATTGCATATCATCAGAGGGCTTACACTGCACATCAGACTAAAGCACAAAGCTTGGGCATCAGTCTTCCTACTTGAAGCTAAGTCATTCATATGCACATGGTGCAGCGCAAAATGATGACCCAATACAACGTCTACCCAAATGACAAATGTGGCAAGCGAGTGGTGATGCGCAGAAGGGAAGCAGGGCCGGTATCCTCAATCTAGCGTGAACGGTGTACCGTATCATGTTTTCACGAAACGCGACATGAATATATTCCAGTATCAGGGGATTGCCAAATATATAGCCGCCATATAATTAGTATTCTAAGACATCGTCCATTTGATGTGCTTGAAATCTTAAAGCAGTTGTAATACGTAAACGAGCCATAAGCCTCAAGCATTTCATTAGTGAGCACCTATACATGTAATACGTCTGTGGTTCATCAATTTTGGACTTACTGAGGATAAATGTAAGGATAGCAGCAGAACTAGTTTGACAGCAATGTAGTTAGTTTATGGTACGGAGACAGGTGAGAATGAAAGAAGGAAACGTGTTGGCCCGACCATACGTAGAATGGGTCAAGGGCAGGAAGATGATGAATTAGGGAACGGAGTCTTCCTTTCATTAGAAGATTTTTTTATTGTTCCGATTAGAGCACCACGTTAAATCTTGATTGGTGCTCTAATGGGAATAGCTATGGTGCTCTAAGCGTAGGTGCTCTAAAAATCGGTGATGCTCAGATGGGAATACCTCAAGCCAACAACGTTTAGGTCCAGCATTCAGTTTCCTGAGTATGATATACTGTTGTATGTTTTGACAGAATTGCAGGAAATTCCGAAGATGAACTTCTCAAACAATACAAAATTTAAAAGGCGTCTAAAAACACTTATCATCTCATAGATAACTGTCACTATCACTGTCCCCTAAAACTATACATCTTCAATGCATTACCTACTTTGCATTAGATTTTCATAAAATAAACATTTTGAAAAACGTATGTCCTCAGAGAAAAATCCCATTATTAAACTTAAACATCTAAACTAATACTCTTGAGTATTAGTTTGGATGTTTAAGTTTAAATATTATATTTACGCCGACGTTTTAACACAGTTGTTGAGCTGCAGTGCACGACACTACAAAGACAGTATTCACTATCATAACGTTTGCTCGCGGCATTACTACATGATGTCAATTTTCCTGACTCTCCCGTGATCCTAGCGGAATTCAGAGTCTAGACAAAATGAACATAACAAACGAAATGTAAGTAGGGAAGGCCTTTAGTGTAATATCATAAAACAACGCCATCAACCTTTACGCCATCCCATCTTTTAAGTACAAAATCTCAAAAAACGCAAAGAATAAAACTCTAAGAGAAATAAATAAATAACAAAAATCACGAGTGTGAGATATTCTGAACCTTATAGTAGTGCGATAATAACCAGTTTTCCAGTAAGTGTATTGAAAAACACACTATAAACTTTTAGCAAGCTACGCTTACGTGTATCAAAAGCTTAAAAAGTCAAGCTTAAAAAAAAAACATTAAGCTTCAATTTGATTTTTATAAGCCTATTAAGAAACCACTGTTCGAAAAGATTATTTTCAACATCTCGAATTTACATAGATAATTTTAACGAGGCAGCGTAAAATATATCTTACTGATAAGATCCAATAACAACAATAAAAGTTTACTGCATTATAGAGATAATATGAAGTTGAACGGATTAACATCTCGAGCCACACCCGACGACAACTCGATTTCACGGGTCCGGGGTGCACAACCTTCCTAGAACCCGTGGAGGTGTAAACGTCCCTATTGAATTCATTCCACTCATAATGTGAATGCAACTGATCGATCTCGCGATATTAGGGACCGCAAATATACTACAACCATAATAGATGATGCCGATTATCACCAGACAATACATCGTATTTCATTACGCATAAAGTCAAATATCCCAAAACAGTTCGTCCAACAGTTGTTATATTGTTTGGTTTCATAGGGGTGGCTAAACTTGGACATTTTGACACTTCGGGCGAAGACGCCACGGGGTGCCGCTCTATACATCTTCTTAGAATCTCGCGTGAGGTACGGGATTGAGACCATCCTGTGAAATGTTTCAATTATGAGAACAGACCTTGGGAAGTAAGCTTGGCTACATAATAGAACATTTCACTTAAGTATTTAAAGTAAGTTTCACTGTCTAATTATTCTATAGATTAAAATCTTCACACCAAAGGATGTACTCCTTTAAAATGGCGTATGCGATATGCATCTAACTCGCATACGTGATTAGCTTTTGGCATTCCACTCAGCGATCACGATGCTTAATAAAAATTAGTAGTAGTCGTGCTGTCGACAGGCGTGACATTGACAAATTTATGGCGCCGTGCTGCACCGTGCCTGCCTGAATTTTAGCCAATCGTTGCATACACAGAGTTAAACACCACTGGAAAAGGCATCGGACATCCTTGGGGCCATTAAATTTACATTATCATTATTTACTTGTAGTGCCGGGTAAGGTGAACTGTGGTCAGATGTTTATCGAACGTTGGGCACTTCCAGATACTTTTGAATGCGCCAAGTGGAAGTTCTGGCGGCATGGCCAGCTCATTGACATGTTGCGATTGCGCGCAACTGACGCGCATGTCGCCATACCATTTTATAGTCCTCGTAAACTCAGAAACGTGTCACGAGATGAATTTAGATACAGAAATACTGTAATTCTGCACACACACTCTATTAGACAGATCAAGGACAGAATGACACTTTGACTAAGTTATTTGACAGCCAATGGGTATTTAAATAGTCAATGTTTAAACACGTTTTATTCACGCGAAGCTTCAGTCATAGAACCAACACGGTTAGGTAAATATAAACTAGATCTTCGTGCATCCGGCAAATCATCCTGTATAAAAGTTTTAGAAGTAAAAAGTTTTAACACATGATTCGTACGATCATTTGGAAGAGCTGGAAGAATGTAAGATACATTTATCTGATCGAGTATTTCGAGCTAAATTCGACGAGTCGGTCAAAATTTTGCCATGCACCTATCACTTCTTCATACTCGTATCATATTTACAAGATTTAACGGATAGAATTTTATGAAATGCCTAAAATTGCTCTTTGCAAGGAACATACGCAGAGGGAGTCCAATAATGAATCTGTCAGTGATAGCAGTCGTCGTTTACAAAACCCACGTCCGGGTGAATCGTAAAATGTGCTTACACCATTATGAATGGGTGAACAATAAAACTTGTGTGTTTGCAGTTGATACATACATTAGTTGGCGGGAGGCGGGCAGCGGGCAGGCGGCTCATGTATGCGCGTGCGCGTCGGGCGTAAATCAAGCACTTGGAGTATTTTAATTGCACGCTCTTCGGTTTCGCACCTCTTGCAACGACATGCGACATCTTGATAAAAACATGTCACGTGGCCCCTCGTTAAATAATGTAGTAGTTACCACTATAAATTGTTTGATTTAGAACTCTCTGTCACTTCATTTACGTGTATACTGTAAGCTTTTAGTTGCGACTGCTTTGTGTCGTCATACGGTATCGTTTACTCTATTAACAGCAATAATATTAATGTTTATGGATTTCAGTATTTCATTACATGCAACAAATTAATAAATGCTTGTGGGTATAATGTTGCCTCGTATTTGTAATAAACTCTTTAGTAGCACGGTTTTATTGAGAATATGATGGTTAATTAATTAATTAAATACTTAGATCGTAAAATGCTTGCAGTTCCGGAGAATATTTTGCAATTCACAATTTTTATGGCTGCATTATGGCGTAATAATTTATCTATCGTTTCGTTATTTAAATACCGGCTACCCATATCCATTTATGATACTCCGCTTAAATACGATCGTAGCACTCCAAACCCATAAAACCGAACTTAGAGTAAAGCAAACAAAACGATATCCTCTGGAACACATTCATCCACTAGCTTCCTAACCTCAGCAATCAGTGAGGAACGAGAGCCAAAATAAACTTTACCAAATTATTTATAATTTATGTTTAATAGTGGAGCGCGGTGGGTGGTCCAGCGGACGCCTAATTGGATAAATTGCCGAGTTAGACGCACGATACACTGAATTAAACAATTTGTTATTTTACCTACACGTTGGCCGTTGAGTAACTATTGCTTGACGGACGCGCTACGGTGCTACGGCGTAGCTCGCAATTACACAAACATGCAACTTTTCTAATGTTTTGCGTAGCCGCGTAGCACACATTCGTAGACTAATGACTTGCTGGCCTATATACTGCAAAAATAGTGCTCTAATAAGACGTGATGAGAGGTTACTTCGAGGCAGGATTTACAAAAGGCAAGACTTTTATTTAAGAACATTTGTATTGCTGCCGTGTTTTTATGTTATTTTAATCTCCTAGTGTTGACTTAGTAATAATAATAATATTAATAAAGTTTTATTTATTTCGGTATAAAAGTATGTTTACAATTCAAAGTATTAGTAGATTTCTTAAACTAGGTTAGTTAGTAATTATAATATGTTTGTCAAAATATTTTCCTTGCTGTTCCTTTTACACGAAGCCATTTTGGGTAAAAGCCTCCTCTAATTCCTTTGACAAATTATCTTAGTTGACTTAGTATTTTTGACAAATTATCGGCCGGTTTCTGAATATAATAACTACTTAAATTACTGTTGCGCCAAAATTAAACGTCGGATTAATTTATCAACAACCAAGTTGTTTTGCACGATGCAATTTAACGAATGATCACTAACAATCATAGTAAGTATAAACCCACGGGTTAAACAATACATGGTACTTAATTGTTTATTGGGCGTTAAAAAACAGACCACCTGCTTATCATGCCGTATAAGTCGTAAAGGTGGACAAAAGGAAAGGGAAGTGGTGTACAAGTAGATAGTGCCGTCCAGTGTCAGGAACGTGGAGTGATCGTATCAGCTCTTACCCATTACATTAAGTTTACGCGTGATTCCAAGTATAACTGTTACCTTAACGGGCTTGTCTACTCAAACCTAGTTTACTCTCCGTAAACGTGGTTTAAGTAAAAATCTGTATTTTTATTTGATCATTTGATGATTTTCCCCGCTCTGGGGGGAGGAGGAAGGGTGTGTCAGTACCTTTTTGTGCATGTTCCTTTTTGGTCCTTTGTGTCACAGGGCCCCAGTATCTCTTTCGAATAGTCCCGCAGCAGTTTTGTAGACTAAATTAAAATCTGTTTATTTTTAGTTCGCCTAAATTGAAATCTGTTTACTTTTGGTTCATCATTTCAGCCATAAGACGTCCACTGCTGGACATAGGCCTCCCCCAGGCATTTTTGGGGGGGTTTGCCATAATCGCCACGCTTGGCAGGCGGGTTGGCGATCGCAGTATGGTTGTTACAAAGACACAGAGAACGCTGCTGCCCATTCTCTGGTACATCCCTTAGTCGCCTCTTACGACACCCACGGGAAGATATGGGATGGTGCTATTCTTTACGTCCGACACCACACGGAACACTTTTGGTTCCTATAGTTTTAATTACACAAGATCCTGAAACCACAATAACCCTTTGTCAAATCTCTGGAATCGGACCTCAAGCTCGTAACAGTCGCGCTAGCGAAAGCTAGACCAACACCTGCTGCGTTGTGTAATTTCTGTTAATTGTAATAATAATAATAATTTATTTTCTCTAAAAACTTAGTAATATTGTACAGAAAATATTTTGGCAGGAGTAATGTCTAATAAATGGATGTAGTCACTGTAACCGAACTAGGCAATGCCTGTATTTCGGTTTACAGTGCCGTTACCCTCGATATATAATTAACTAGCTTTTGCCCGCGACTTCGTTCGCGTGGAATAGTGACTTCCGGCAGATTTTTGGTTTATCTCGCGAAAAAAAAAAAAAAAAAAAAAACTATCCTATGTCCTTTCTCAAGTTCCAAACTATGTCTGTACCAAATTTCACACAAATCGGTTCAGTAGTTTAGGCGTGAAGCAAAGACAGACAGACAGACAGAGTTACTTTCGCATTTATAATATTAGTTAGGATATTAGTTAGGATTAGGAAGTTAGGATTAGGATTATTCAACCAAAATATAAAATACTAATGATATGGTAATTAGAGTTGAGAGCCGACTGACTAGTTGTATACCTTGCTGTATACCTCGTAATAAATGGCTAGCGCGATCGTAATTTGTCTTCGATTGACACAATAAAATAAGTCATTGCGATATCTCGCGCTGTTTGATGAATCACCTTCGCATTTATATACCGTGCTCTTAGTCACTTTAACTCGAAATAAAGGTCAACTTTGATATGAAATATATTATTATGTATTACTGAGGCCAGGTTTAAGATCGTCTTTTATGTGTGCTCTTTTAACTGCTTTTCTAAAGAAAGTACCACTGACACTTCAAAAGGCAATTAAAATAAAGATAAATTACTCTGTATTAACATAATGTTATATCGGACCTGTAATCCTCAAAGGGTTAGGCGCAGGTGTATATGTTACAGGCAAAACTCTCTCTCAAAAAAAAAAACCTAACAAACCCAATAAGTTTCCTAACGACATTTAGGTTATAAAATTTAGTAGATAAATAAAACAGAAACCACCTTATAATAGTTTTGACCGGTCAAAAGTAGTTTTGACTGATCAAAAGTAGTTTTGACTGATTAAGAGTTTTGCCTGTGACATATACATATAAACGGTTATATACCCAACAGTACACCCGCATTTCACCATTTTAAAGTTAAAGTCCCATGTAACAGGGGGCGACCCTATTGCCATGAACCTGATGGAAAAACCCAATAACATTTTACCCGACCCGGGAATCGAACCCCAGTATACCTCATGGTCAGCAGTCGCGCTTGCTACCACTCAACCAACGAGGCAATCTATAAAATAAACATATTTTAACGTACCTCAAACCCATATCAGTTGCCCAATTTAAACAAATAATAACAACGTGTTTTAAGTGTTATTTTAATATGTAATATCAGTTGTACGATAAGTCGTTTCCGAGTACGCTGGGCTAGTAGCATGGTGCGCGGTGGGTGGTCCCCTGACGTCTCTATGCTGGCCGCCTATGGACATGCATCTAAATGTCCTTATAATTCACCACATCTGCCACTTTGCTCCAATGTAGGAGCACAACAATTCCACATGTATTCAGGACATGCAGACCACAGTCTATTGTCACCTGAAAAGTAAAATGAATCAGCTGATTTATATTCTGCGTAAGTAAAAAGAAAACGGGTTACTATAGTACCCGTAAGCACCGGGTTGACAACCATTCGTTGCTTATCTTTTATTGCAATCTCATTGTAGCGTTTGTTGTAAATTTATAGCGGAGGATTGTCCTACGATGCTACTTTATTGTTAACTATATTTGGATAGTTATCTATTCATCTGTCACGCAGCGACATTCAATTGAGTTATCGTGTACCTATTCATTCATGACCGATTTATTGTATTTGGTTAGCTCCTCGACACGATAATTAAGTACAATACTAAATTAATATTGTGATTTTTATTTTCCCTAAGTTTGTCTCACTAATAGAGACGAAGTTAGAATAACAATCAAGATAAAACTCTTTAAGTTGGAAGGACGCAATATCCTAAAAAAAATCCCTAGTCGCATGGCTACCCACGCAGGCGCATCCATAATGCAAGCCCGTCTGATATTTTCCATTAATGATACAGAATCTATTTTTTGTTACCAACTTAATTAATACTTAATGCATGTTTATAATACCTTAACGTGTACTCTCTGATAGTTTAATTATTTTAATAAATGGCCGCACACTGCCCCCGGCGATATTATCCGCACTCAAAGTATAAAATAAATAAAGTGTACTTTGTATCCTGCTTCTAGTATGATTGTTTAAGAACTGGGTAATTAAGATGACAATTAAGAGGCTGCTAGTAACATTTAATCGTTCTCTTAATGATTTTTGCGTTGGCATCTTAGACCAGTTTACTAAACTTTTTTGGTTAATATCTGATATTTGGCAGAGCGGCCTGTAAAATTGATTTTAAAATAATTTCACGGACTACATCGTATTTTTTTTTCAATAATTGTTAATATTGTTAACAGGAACCGATTTCGCGTCAGTTGGCCCAAAAGGAGGTGGCGGAAGGAACTGGACTCCTTTAAAACAAAGATTGGTCCTGGTAGGTCGGAACAGAGATAGGTGGAAAGAGGATGGGGACGCCTTTGCACAGCTGTACGTTAATAAAGGCGGTAGTTTTTTAATTGCAAATAAAACCGTGTTAATATGAAAATCATGTGTGTGACTTAAGTTTATCCAAGATTTTTTTTATTTAAACCATGACTATTTAGTATTAGTTTCTCTTTATGATATCTGCCAGTCCTACTGCATACACATCATGACGCAGTGCCGACAAGTAACAGTCATTGACAAGAACAATAACTTAACGCAGGAAACAAGTTAGTATTCATAAACATGTGCTCACGGGGCATCAAACTTAACTGCTCGATAATGTTGGAAAAATTCCAGATAGCTAACGATCATTCACCGGGGACTGACTAACTGACAGCCAAAACTCTTGCCCTCACGGGCAGGGTTTTAAGGTCACTCTAAAAAAATAACTATGAAGGAGAAGATTTTTTAGATTTATTTAAGTTTTTTGTAATATACGTAATAGGGACGGTGTACGGTTCGTCTAGCTAACAGAACTAAAAGCCAAATGTAGATAAATATGACTTAGCAGTAGTATAAGTACTAACTAGACTTACCCAACCCAGAATCACTTATTTTAGTTTAGTGCAAAAATCACACGAATGCCTTAAACTAATCCCATATCCTAAATATTACTTTCCAGTCAATTCAGCCCCATACAAATCCAAAACATATATATGCATTATTGCATATTTCGTAGAACTGTTTAAAATTAATCAGCTTTATTTAACCAAAATCAATGCCTTCATTTAATTTGAAGAATGGAAGAAATATGGGCTGATTGGTACCATTATACCATTTGGCAGAACTTCATTTCCAGTTTCAGATTCTCTTAAACATTGGTGTTAGCAGGCCTAGCTCATGAATACCCCTACCTACCTATTGTTTTTGCACTCATCAGTGGAATCGTGAGCAGAATCTCTTAAGGTGTTACTTCAAGATAAATTATTGGAGAACAATAAAACTATCTAGTTGTTTTAAACTCCTGAGGGCCTCATCGTAATCGCTTTAAAATCGTTTCGACTCTATTTCTTTAAGAGCATTCAACAGGATTAAGAAAACTGGTAGCTATTTCAAACGTTTGGGACCTTACTATTAATACTATGAACGGGATATTTACCATGTTTTCTTATTGTTTCGAGTTCCCGATTAGGGAATGCAATCTCGATCTCGCGAGATCCCGATCCCCCGAGATCTCGCCTCGTTTTTCGAGATCAATCTAGAAACATAAAATGACGAGATCTCGCACGAGATTGACGAGATAGAGCGGCAGTAGTCTGCGAGGCATGACGCGTATTCCCTGCGCGCGAGCGAGTCGGGATTCCCCGAAATTCCCTGATTTATATTATTTCCCGGGCTCTCCCCGCGCTAACCCGCAAATCGGGGGCTTTTCCCCGCGATTGGCAGCACTGTGTCGGACTGCATACGCAAACTATCCCGATTATTCCTGAGTATTCACGATATTAGGCGAGCCGAATAGAAAAGAATAAGTGATATAGTTCTGACTAGAGTAAGTGAGCGGAAGATATGTCATATAAATATATAGTGAAAAAAAAATTGCTATTTCTAAAGTACAAAGTACGAGTACTTTGTTTATAAGAGATTTTACGGGTCTGAAATTTTGTGATCGCGTTAACTAAGGTAACATAAGTAAAAAATATAAAAATAAAGATTTTTTTTCAATAATTCATGTTGTACCTTACTCACATCATAATCACAACTACTAAGCAGTTTCAAACATGTTTCAGTTATCTAATTAAAACAATACTTTTTGAAATCCATTCGAGATCTCGAAAATGCTGAGATCTCGCCGAGATCGAATTTCTGATCCCTCGAGATCTCGACTTAGCGATCTCGTCTCGAGATTGCATTCCCTATTCCCGATATTAAAATAAAAATAAATATCCCGTTCATAGTATTAATAGTAGTGTCAGTGACAATGTCAGTTTAAAAACTTATATTGTTTGGGACCTTGTCTCATTTGTCTACAAATCTAGTTAATACAGGCTCATCTAAGAACTACTTAAGTTTCTTGGCTGAATCACTTTTGTCTGAAACAACTAACAGTGGTACTGAAAATCACATTCCGATGAATTGTAAGTCGTTGGCAAATGATAATTTTCCTTGTGCTGGACTAAAGTAAAGAGTTGAAGAGTTCCAATATAATAAGAAGTACTTAACTTGCTATAAAAAGTTATCCCTTCGAAATCGACAAACAAACTTGTAGATTTTCATAGCAACTCAACTGCAATTGTACCAGTAGATACCCAGCATTAATCAATGAAAGTTAAACGAGACACAAGTATAAATTACAACTTCAATTCCACCACAACTTAATTTTCAGCTTCTTATACGAGTACTACATACTGTTCGCTAAACATGTATCAGTTTATCGTCACAGTTTTGTAAACTGTACCAACTGAAGATTTATAACTCACGTTATGAAGGGTCATGGTTACAACCGTAGCTACACCACGATTTTAAAACGCAATCACCCACGAAAGATTACTAACATCTCTTTCGGTTGTTAACAAAAAACCCTTATAAATAAAAACATAAATAGCCATATGGAGCAATAAATTTGTTTATTGTACAATAAAATAATGTAGCGAGTTCGTGTTGGGTGGTCGTCGGCACAAAAAGCCGGGCAACATGGCGGAACAAGCCGTTGCCATAGAGACGCGTCCCCGCCTGTAACGCCACACACTGCTCCAACAACAACCTCATCTAAAACATATAAATGTTCAATCTTACATTAATTAAAATTGTATCACTGTATTATGCAGCAAATTATGACAATTGTATTTCAAATAAACGCATTCAACTTCAAAAGTTTTAAAGGAAAACCTAAGGAATTAAAAAGCAATTAAAGGTTTGATAGTAAACGTTAACTGTCCGTGATACTATCATTTAATAGGTAAATATAGGACAGGTTACGACAAATAAACAAGGAAATATTTGACTACAATTACAATTATATTTTACTTAATTTCTATCCAAATTATAGAAACATAC
Organism: Diarsia dahlii; assembly: GCA_949775195.1. Taxonomy (NCBI): domain Eukaryota; kingdom Metazoa; phylum Arthropoda; class Insecta; order Lepidoptera; family Noctuidae; genus Diarsia; species Diarsia dahlii. The sequence continues at coordinate 17,911,014 of OX459190.1, forward strand.
AATTGGATCCATCGTCATTATCGTAATCGTTTGAGTTCATCCATGTCTAATGTACAATTTGATCCACAAGCGCGCCGGCTGGGCGCAGTGGGCGCGCGGCGACGAGGCACGCTGACAGACCTCAGTGGAACAATCGAGCCATTGTTTTGTACCAACCACGCATTAATTAAATAATACTTGTCGTTCCGTATAATGACTTAATTTTGTACTTCGACGGAACAACTGAGTTTATTAACTCACTTTGTACTTTGGAAATTTAAATGCGCACTAGTGTTCGCTCTTAACGTTTTTAGCGTTATGTCTTATTACTTTACCAGTAATATTTTGTTACAACAGCTATAAAAAACCTGAAACTTGTATGTCAAACCTTTATCTTTTCGAGCATAAATGCATAACTGCATAAAAGTTTATTACTAGTAAAGTTTCTATTGCCAATAATTATAGGCTTACCTAAGCTTTCCTTGCAGTGTGAATTTATTCCACCTAGAATTCCTTTTAATGTCTGATTTGTTAAAATGGCATTGAGTTCTCTCATAATTTTTTTTTTACCTTTAATAGTTCTCTCATTAAAAATATTTAACCTAAAATATTAGTCTCTAGATTTAAATTCTTAATTTCTTCTAATCAAAATGCTAAGAGACTGCAAATCTGATAACATTTGAGTGTAATGAAAGTGGGTACCTACTCAGTTATAAAAGATTTCATTTATCGATATATAACGATTTCGCAACATCCCTACATTCTACAGGTTGGTTCAAGCCACCGTTTATTTATGGGCAGAAAAATGTGTCCAAAATTATACAAAGAACAAAGCGGCGGTGAAAAATGTAAAGGAAGATAGGTAAAAACGAGCGGAAACGGATTCCTGACTAATCGCACAACGAAAATGTCTGTCGAGCTAATGTCTCTATAGGGTGGCGCAGATTGATGGCTCGGCGATTGGGCACGCCCCGGACCGCTCGGACGATGGCTTCTCGGTAGCTGGCGGCTACATTAAACGACACGCAGCCTTCGATATGTTACATAGATTCAGCTATAAACGCATCACAGATGTGAGCGCCAGTTTCCTGCTATAAACTTATATAATATGCTAATTTAATAGCATTTTGTGCAACAATCTGCTTGCTTCGCGTATTTCGTTCACGTAGATACACTTACGCATACATTGGAAAAGCTCAAACTGTGAATCATCTGTTATGTATGTCAGTATACTTAAGTCACTGCGCACACTGGGTGCAAGTGACCAAAGAGATAGATCATACGTGAAACGACTGATTTACTTGTTCTGCGGTAGGTTACTTAACATTACGGTGAACTGTCATTCTTATTACCTTCTTTGACCTCCCTGCCTTATCTTTTGTTGCTTCCTATCTGAATCGAAAATCGATGAAAGTTTCAAAACGCAAAGTACAATCAGATGTCTCCTCTACTTCTATATTATGTTCTAAACATCATGAACATCAGATGGTCGGACTGTATTAGGAATACAAAGGTTTTAAGGCAGGCTAAGGTTCTTGGCGTGGAGGCCTACTTGATGAGGCGCCAGCTAAGGTGGTGTGGGCATATCTCCAGAATGCGCGACGAGAGACTGGCGAAGCGCATCTTCTATTCTGAACTCCAGGAAGGAAAACGGAAACGTGGTGGTCAGTTTTTACGCTTCAAGGATGTTCAGAATAGACACTTTAAAAGATGCGAAATTGACCCTTTAGTGTGGGAAAAGCAGGCACAAAATCGGCCCGAGTGGAGACGTCGTGTGCATCAGCAAGTTAACACGTTTGAAGAAAAAAGGAGGTCACAATTGGATCAAAAGCGCGATGACCTTAAAGCTAGGCAACCTAAAGCTATACCCTATAATATCATCAATGGTGTTCTGACATGTCCGCTTTGTGCTCGTACCTTTTCGGCCAAAGTTGGATATGCTAGCCACTTAAGAGCACACGAGAGAGCAGCAGAACAAAGCTCTTGACAATCTTTGAAAAGTCAGCGAATGCAGTCGCTGTGGCCGAAATCGGCTAGATAGCATCATCATCATCATCATCATATTATGTTCTATGATAAAGGTAACCGCAGCAACAAAATACTCTTTATTCTACGGACACGGTGATTACGTGGTGACAGGCCTTATTGCCGGCCGTGTAGCCGATCTACCTGAACTGATGAGCTTACTAAAATATCGCCTAATAACAATATTATTATCGCCGGGTCAACCTGTCATTAAGGTAGAGACATCATCATCTGCAATCATCACTTCCTAGAATAGTTAAGGATGTATGTCTGCGCAATGTTTGGCCACTTACTAATGCGGATGAGAACCATTCTCGGAATAAGTGGAAAATGCAGGCGGTTGTTAGACGTTTCGGAGAAGTCTTTCAGTATGAAAAATGATTCCTTTTAGAGGCTTAGAAAAGGGCCTTTATAATAAATGAAGATGATAAAGCAATGCCGGAAAAACATTAATAAGAATCCCAAATCTTTGTCCTGCTTAGAGAATTGAACATGGATAATGACTTCATTTTAACCCGAAATGGTGTCTGTCAAACATATTTCCCAATGATGATTATACCATGAAATTTTATACATTGATAGTTATGAATGTAGACCTCTAATACATTATACAACATCATTAGTATCAGCATAATGTATGTCGGTGTCAGTCTCAAGGTTCAGCTTCCAACATCAATTACTGTTTAACGGAATAGTGTTAGGCGGCCACAAGGCACAGACGTACGATCAAATCAAAGAAATTAAAGGTTGAGGTTACGAATAAATAATGTCTGCGAGACTACGACACGATGGTGGTCTCTAACCGTAAGTTTTCAATGTATTAAGACTTCAGGGGTTAATGAGCAAGTTCTAGGAAGGTGTGAAGCAGCCATCGGCGCCGGCGCTGGTAATGATCACAATAAATATTGACTGCTTGACTGCGAGCCGCCAAAGAATCGCGCGTTTAGGGACGATCCTTGCGATTTGTCACGTTGTAATTGGCCTTTTGTGTTAAATTAAGTTTGAGGAAATTCTTGAAGATTTCTTTATTGTGATTGGTGAAGGGCTGTTGATGATTATTATTTTTAATGAATAGTTTGATACAAAATAATGAAAGCCTTTTATATTTTCAGCCTACACAATAAATATGGTTATTGTCTAAATTTACAGTTTTTGGTGTAGGGTTTGGTACCTGCCAATGCCAAACTGCCTGGAATGCGTTTATATGGAGTTCAGAGTAAAAATTCTCTGGATTTTTTCCTGTAGACGACACCTTTTACGATCCCAAGAAGAAGAAGTGGTCTGCTTTCAGATTACTGAGAAATTGACTCACGGTGGTGTACATTTTTTAAAGTAAGGCATTCGTTGACAATATACTCCAATAAGGGTTCGACCTATATTAATCATTCATTTGAATTTACTTTTTTAGTCATTATTCTGAGCGACGAGATTTGAGTCGTTGGAGAGTTATTATTTAGTAGCAAAAAATAAATTACAACTTTGCACCTAATAAATTTTGATAGCGTATAAAGAAACACGCATCAGTCGAAAAAATCTCATAAAACTACATTACAGATTATTCACAGTAATTTGGCCGAAACGTTAGGCGCGAACAATATTTCTCGCTAAATTATATAAACATTAGTGTTTTATAGACCATATCTAACGTGATGTGTAGTGAAGTGCCAGGGGTTAGTGAATGAGATAGAAGGCGAGTTGCGCGGGCGACGAGAAGCTCGCAAAATTCGGCAGCGCCGCGCACGCGCGCTCTCGTAGCGAGCCAGGTGTTACACATCCGCGGTCGCATTCATAACTGCAACTACGCTTTTTATTTTCTGCAGTATCTTATAAGATACCAAAAATATAAAACAATTAATTTTCGTGGCTCTATTTTATTCTATCAATACTGTATTCTTAATTTCTTAAAAGCGCATGTATCGAAATCCAGTATATTTGGTCGTTAATAAACATTAACGTAGGTACGTCCATGTTTAGTACATGCATGACGTACAACAAGTACAACATTCTCTTGACTTTTAGATTTGTATTGACCTTTCTAATGTTGGGTTATACATTGTTTAAGAGGTAGGTACATTAAAGGAACTTTAACAGAAATGATGAGTCGTGAGTAAAAATAATAGATGTATTGTGAGAAATAAGGGTGATAAATCATTCATGCTGAGAAGTAGCATGTTTCCTCATGCGAAGCGTAACAGTAGCTCCCACCAATCAAATTTCAATTAGGACGGTTGTATCGGAGACAGTCACATGTCAATCAAAGGCCCATATCGATGGTCGTGGTTCGGTAGCCAGCGTGCCGTAAGGGGAGAATGTTGGTGGATGGGTGGGTGCGGGCGCGGGCCGCGAGTGCGGCGCCCCTGCCACGTGGGTGGGCGCGCTGTGTGGCCGCGCGCTGGGTGGGCCACTACCGCGCGCACGCATCACACACACGCGCGCCGCACCAACACATGCTCCCGACGCGCAAATAAACACAATAATCAACTAGCGATACTTTACTCCGTCACCGGATAGAGCAATCGCTCGGGGAGATTATTGCAGGAATCGCGGCGAGTGACACGCGCCCGCGCAGCACAACCGCGGCCGAGGGCCCCGCCCGCGTACACAGACGCAAACTACCCACTTTACGACGCTCCGAGCTGATCCAAGCACGCTAATTTTCTAATCCGCTTACATTCTACGAATAAATTTCCCATTCAAAGACATAGAAGTGTCTGAAGTCGCGTTTAAGGCACGTAAACCTCGTCCAAATAACAAAGTAAACATTCAAGTTTTGTATCACATTTCAAATCAACGATTTGTCTCATTTGTTGTGTAAACTAACAATAAAATCCAGTAGGTAGACCACCGACATCAACTGGATTACCAGTATCGATAGTGGAGCTAAACAGAACAAAACGTAATTTGAAAATATAAGTACAAGATACTAATTATTTACTAATGTACTAACGACGCGACGGAGTCTCTACTTCTAGAGCTATTTCTACTGACTTATTATTTTTCCGAAGTGGAATTGCGGTAAATAAAGAAATATAAAATAAATAATGGTAAAATCATATGTAGCTGAAAAGCACTTCAATGGAGACTACAAAAACATCGCAGTATAAGTTCGTCTTTCCGCAATATGTAAAGTAAATTGGCGCAAAAAACTTGACGCCTGTTGGCGCATGCGGCTGCCTTGATTTATAACTTAATATTCAATCGTAGCTAAACGTAATCGAGCTCTAGAATATGCAGTAAAACCAGCCGATGGCGGCGACTGCGTAAATTGCAACTACCAGTGCCTAGTTGTAACTAGAACACGTTTACCCTAATGATAGCAGTGCCCGTAAAAGGGCGCAATTTAAAGTTAACTGTTATATCGGTCAATCAGTTAAACGTATCGGAGACCAGCTGCTGTGAGCAAGATAAGTTATTGTCACAAGATATCTAATAGGTAATACAGCCGCTAAATGCTCATTGCCCAATGCTGTTCCATGTCTCAACAATTTATACCAAAAAGACCTTGCGACCTCCTGACGAATTGTCAAATATCTGATCTTTACCCTGATAGATCAGTTTTAACATAAAGTAGCTCAAAAGGAAAATATCCATCCATCCTCTAGTTTTACAAGCTCACGAATAGTCTAATTATTATTTTAATTGCTGGTATATTTATCGACACTCGACAATTGAAAATTGCCTGTATCTGGTGGATTCTTGCCTACTCGAAATAAATGCTCAAATTTTTGCATTGCATATCGTTTCCAATACAAATTAGTTCTTTGTTTTCCCAAAGGTTACACAGCAGCTCCTTTACTATCGTGATTTTTGTATTCTATACGACTTCGCCGGTCCAGACTGTGTTCACTAAAGTTAGAAATCGCACATGTCAAAAGATCGAAATGAAAAAGATTCTCCTGAACTTAAAGAAGAAAACACGATAGAAGCAACCAATTTTCTGAAGTACACTGAAAAGTGTATAGCACAAGTTTTACAGTCCGACACAGCACGCGTAAAAGTCGTCGCCTACGAATCACTTCGTCATACTCGTTCGTCATTTGTTCAGTACTCCCAATTTTTATGTGGCCATTGTTCGCAACGGTCTGTTTTATTGGCCAGTAGCCTCCCAGGACGACAGCGGAACAAAGGAAATACCGCTACGTGTGAGTTTTAAACTCGTACCAAATCGCACGCTAAATGTCGCACGGCCGGTGTTTGAGTTTCGTGCCTCCTCTCATATTGGTTCTTTCGTCAAGCTTCATTAAAGGTAATAAGCGGCGCACTGTATGCATACGTATTGTAGGTATGCTCCTGCCCTGTATACTCAATTTAATGCAGTTTGAACTTGAACATGAAATAATTTTGTCATTCAAAAAAAAAAAAAAAACTTTCACTCTCGGTATTCGTAGCGTTCGTAGTCTTCGTAGCATGCAGGAGACTGTTTACTTGTAATAACTACGTCGATTTATTTACCATGAATTAAAAATACCAGTCTAGAACCAGAAAATTCTTAGTCTATGGCTACGATCATAAATAAGTATAAAGGAGCTTTCTGCAAAATTAACTATCTTTATTTATCATCTGCACACTAATAAATAATCAACATTATTACTGAACATAGGCATGCTCCCGATACAGATCTAGCTTATGCGAGGAACTCCTATGAATACAGAGGATACATTCCGATCAAAATATACTACTAGGTATACAGAAACGTAGCGAACATAGTACGCGAGACTTGAATAAATTAACAGTAAAATATAAACATATAATAAAATATCTATATTTATTCAGTGTCAACACGCTTTCCATAAAAACAGACATTGAAAACATTTCCAAACAATTAATTAGCAATTAGACTATTAAAATGCCGTAGACGAACCGTGCCACGCTAATGACAGACCACCTACGTCCGATTACAAAACTAATAATACAGAGTTAAAAAACAGGCACACATAAAAACAATTATGTTTGACCGCATTGCCATAAAAGAGAGTAACATGACCAATCTGAGAGCAATTAAGGAGTCTAATAGCAGGAAAGGATAGGAAGGTACGTGAGCGTCCGCGCCCACCGCTGCTTAACCTCCATGTTTATTCTATGATCCTAGAGATCATAAATATTTACATAAGCTTTCCATTTTTGAATATAGGTTTCAATTTGATAGAGCCATTAGGTTTCCTTTACGGCACAAACTGCTGTCAGGTCAGGCGATATGCTACGTCCTAGTCTAGATATTATTTAGGGCCATTAAACCGAAAATTACAGTATAAAGATTGACCCCTACAATGGTCACTACCCCAAAATTAAGTTGTTTTACTGACTTTGACTATTGACTTTTTCACCAGATGATGAACCATGTGGACTATAATTAAGATGCAACATACATGCTAAGCAATTTCGTAGCATGTTAATCAAGCACTGTGTTGTTTGAAGAAACATACTACCTACTGAACTTCTCCACATAGGATCAAACAGGTAGAGTTCACTTTCAACCTCTAACTACTCCTTATTTATCATCATTTCTGATGTAGTCACATTAACATTAAAGCCACATAGACCGCCAGTCGATTGCGCACACTAGGATCTCATAGTGTGATGTCTCTGGTGACTCTAATCCAACCAGTATTCAAGCTTTTCGACTTAAATCTAAGGAAGAGCAGAACATGTCAGCCTACGTGCTCATACTTAATAAGATTATAAGCGGAATTATCTTTCAAATGTTCAATGCATGACATTTGAATGGTCGCAAATTGCTGCTAGCTGTGTGTTCACAATGGCTGCAGTCGGTCGCCGTCGCGGCTCACAATGCAGTTGCATCAGCGTCGTGGGTGGTCGGCTGTCACTCAGCGCGCTGTAATCAATTTGTTCGGCGTTCGGCGCGGGCGCACACACCGGTACTCCCCGACACTCGCGACCGACACCGTACATGCGCTTTTCGTCACGGATCCTGTACGCATTTGTCTATATATGCTTCTAAGACGAGCCGTGAGAGAATGGCACTATAAAAAGTTGCCACATAATTAAGCTTCAAAAGCCCCTATTGAGCCAGACTTTACATAATAGATGCTGAAGAGCTTTAGACTATAATTACGAACATTCGGTACAATGTCGTTCTTAAGACTTGTTTCAAATTCAGACAATAACCAAGACCCTGCGATGTTGATTATAATTACTGAAATATCATTTTAGATTTGTTATGGTCTGTCATACGAAACTGCTCAGAGCTCCTAATTTGTATTAAAATTTAATGTCCCATTTACTGTAAGTAAATGCAGAATATAATCGTAAAATAGGAGCAACGTCCGGATCATATTATTATTTACAGCAGACCACCCACGCGGAATAGTTTGCGGCTAACTTATGGTCAAGTTTTGCAAACAATGCCATTCCTAGTGTAGAATGACTCAATTAGCAGAACGCACGAGATAAGGCCGCACACACAATAGGCTGTGAATTGCCGTGGGCAGAGCTTGTGGGACCACTCGATTATGATCCTAAAAGGGAAAAGATGTTTAAATAGTGACAAAAACTGGAAACTTTGTACAAACTATCTCACGATAAAGCAAACAGTGACATTACAAAAATGGAAAGTAAACAGTATAATCAATCATTAACGGATAATTGTGGCGGCGCGGGTCAGCTCTGAGAAAAACTGAAAGTTAATGAAAGGGCAGGATGTCGTCCGTTCCCAGATGATTTTTTATATTTTTTCTGTTCTTTAGTCAAGGTGGCATTCGGCGGCTGAACAAACTTAGCTTGGAGCGCAACATCAATAATTCACTCTTCAATCTACGCTACATCTCATCGACTGTTTCCACTGTCGCAAGTTCTGATCTCGTTTCACAAAAATATGTAAATTGTGTAGGAATGGCTATTTTAATATTTTCAGGCCTGGAGAAACAGCATGATTGTTTAACGTTACCTATTGGTGGGCCGTGTCGATTAATGATGATGATACATTAAGTAGGACTTAGAATGTTTTTCTTCATCACGTGCTTATCCGGCTTCTAATATAGCCCAAGTCTAACTCGATGCAACTGAATACCAATATTTTCATGGAGCGACTGCTTATCTGCCCTCTGCAATCAAATCACTATGTACACACGATTTCCCCTATCTAAAGCGAAAACCGGTGTTCAAATGGAAACCTACATTTAGTGACGGCAAGTCTCGAGGATAAGCGTACTTCCTGCGTAAGGCCAGTCAGCGACGCGGCGACCGATCACAGCGCGATTATTTACATTAATCCGTCGCGCTGTCATCGCGTGAGACAGTTGATGATCAGCGGACCCTGCTACTGAATCCTCGGTTTCGGAAGGACTAAAAACTCAATACTGTTGCATGGAGTTACCTTCGTCTCAACCTGAATTTAAAAATGACTCCCTATGACTGTCGCTTTACCTAAAATATTTTTTTCAAATGATACTATTTTACTAAATAGTTTTCAACTGAATAGCCACTCGACTAACAAGAATACCAGCAACACACGCCTTTACACAAAATCTATTTAGTTTCGGGGCGACCCAAACATTTCGCATAATTTTTTGTGTCGCGTAGCTCGGTGAGTCGTAATCGTTAGTTGTGAGAAATCTGCTCCTGTATCAACAGTCTGTCTGAAGAACTATTAGCACAGAGCCGTCGGGCGTCGGGCAGAGTGACCGGCGGTGTTTGCCGGCCCGGTTAGCGTCTGCTTGTTACCTGGTGAGCCACCGGATAAACAATAACAGGCAACGGTGTCAGACCAATTGCCCGACACTTTCGCATTGTTACGTGATGTTGTGTCCATAGATAACGAACACAATAGGACATACTTGGACTTGAGTACACTTGAGAATTAAGGAAAAAATCTGCTTATACTCTTATAGTAACCGTAACAATGGCTGTTACGGTTTCTCGTGAAAGATTATCGGAAATTCCGTCTGGATCACTAAGTTCTGTTTAAATTAACAATTGTCGTTGAAGTCTTTTATTTGCTTAGTTAATTGCCTAAACATTGCCACTAACATTAACCGTTATCTCATTATCATGTATGTCGCATGTTATGGCCTCACTAACATCGCTTATTAAATAAACAAGCTGTTTAATTACGAACAATATCATTAAGTAAACAGAACAAGTTAAACAAACCGTAACATACCTACATCTGCATAATAATCGGTCTGAGTGCGACACGCAACTCTTATGAGAAGGGTGGGTGAACAGTGAGCAGTAAGCGCGTCTAGTTTTTTCCCTCGTCTCGTTGTGAACCTACCCCGCGTGTATTGTGTGAGTAAGCTGTGTACTCAGGACGGAGCACAGTAGCTGTTTGTGCTACCTGTGCTACGCTCTACCTGCGCCATGCTACACAACGCACACAATCCTTATCATTCTATAAAATACTACAAAATCCACCAGCAAATACTCTAAGAAGGATTTCGAAATCAAACAAACCGAATGCAATAAAAACACCATTTTGAAAATCATGAAGAGAACGAGTGGGTAGACTTAGTTCCATTCTATTTTAAATTAATCCTTCTAAAGTTTTACGTTTACTTGACCACAACTTTATGTCGGAGAGGAACCAAAACATAAATCTTACCAAGAGACGTGTTTAAAGCGAAAAAAGTAACACATGTCCAAACCATGTTTTAGAGGGACTAATTTCCTTTGGGGATTTATTTTTTTTCTTTTGTTTTTGTGAGGAAATAAGAGCGGGATACCACCCACGACGATTTACAAAGGCTTCGCATGAATGTGAGTGATATAGTCAAATAAAAGCATTACTCTTAACGCTGTTGTTTCGGAACGTCGCGATGTTGAGTAGACCGGATATTATACGAGCTGCGTCATGTAACCACTCTCGGTACTGGCAGGTGCACAAGTGAACGCGGAATTGGAGTAAACTTGTTACCAACATGGTTTCACTGAATTTTAATTCAAGTCTATTCTGTTTATTTCGACATGTCTTAAACAGAAGCTGACAGTATAAGCCAATATAAGCCACCAAAAGAAGGACGTACTTAAGTGTCCCTTATTGCTAAACTGTTTCTAGCAGTAGAAGTGTAAAACGTGGGTTTGGGTATAGATAAAAGTTCTATCAGAAGACTGATAGATCATGAACTTTCAACACTCTTTAAAAATTCAAGGCTTTTCAAAGAGTGGTCTAGCTTTGTGCCGACACTGGAGAAAAGAGTTAAACGCGTAAAAAAAACCACCCGTTGCAACACTTTTGACGTCGAGTGTCACACGCACCAAATGACACGCGACTCTGCGGTCGCGATAAGGCAAGTGAGGCAAGACCGAGTGAACTGACTATATCCTACACCGTACGCCTTTACGATGACATACGGAAAATAAGCGGAAGTCAGTTAAAATAATGCAATCAGAATAGTCTACGAAAACCGCTACGTCCTTGCCTACGAAACTACGTAGCGAACAATTGGCTACATGGTCTTAATTAGAACAATAATTCAAGAAACTCCCAAACTTATCAATGACATTAACAAATAAATAAAATGTTTCATCGTTTAACATTTTATTTAAGGTATGACTCTGCTATACTCTCAATCAAACATTCCATTGGTTTGACCGTATAACACGATCCCCTTTGACCAGACATCGTGAAATATGACGGTCGCCACACCACCTCGCGAAAAATAAAACAGTTTTTAATAACCACATAATAAAACGTCGCTGTATCTATATTATATTACCTATAGGTACTTCTACCTGCCGCAAAAGAACATGCCTCATTTTATTATTTGGGTAAATTATGTTCTTACGACCATCATGATAATGAATCGTCTTTAGATTTATACAGCTCTTATTTACGATGACATGTTATTTTTATTGATCTCAAAAGTGGATATTATGATGTGATTATCACGTTTTATAATCATTGATACGTCACAATGAACATGCAAAGAAAATAAAAGATCCGAATATATTTCGGACGCTTCTCGAGCTGAAAATACGAATGTAAGTATACGGCTATAATAAAAGGAATGAGCTGACATTCATCTCGGATTTCGTTATTCTTGTATCTGTTGGTATCATTTAGTATAAACAGATAGATAGACGGACGCTATGTTTAGGAGTGGTTGTGAATCGCGTTGGGTGGTCCGCCGGCGCGGGCGCGGCGGTCGCGAGCTCTGGCAGGCGGACAGAATAAGGCCGAGATTTGTACGATATCGCGCGCTCCAATGAAATTGAAATAGATAGCGAGTTGGGATTTATCTCGCGTCACATCGAATCTAGTGCACCGGTGCGCCTAGATAATATGTCACCTCGGAACATTTACCAGCCATATCTCCGCCGCCATTACGGACCGGTGCGAACAACCAACAAGCCGTGACGAAATCGTATAAGATTACAATTTAGATTTAATTTTATGTCCAACAGCTACTTTATGGCCGGTAGAATTGCCATTAAAATAAATTTAATGTTTGTCAAGCGCTAGGCAATTTCCCAATAAACGGTATTTAGTCCTACCTTCTTTAAACGGTATTGCAAAATGTACCAGATATGGAATCAACAGCCACTGCTTTCATTTTATGATCGTTACTCCCACACAAAATTGCTTATTTATACCAAAATTAGTTGGTAGTAAACAAACGCCACCGCCATTCAAGCTTTTAATTATTTACCATAAACAGAAACGCCCAGGTGATAATAAAATTAACGTTTTGCTTTACGACATATAACACATTGCTGGTGTAAATACCTGCATATTTACTCAAATTAGACGCATTTGTTTGATAGACTCAGATAGCTGCGTGTCAAAAAGGAATTCAATAAAATGGTAGAGGAGGTTTCTCATCTTCGCAATCTTTAGGTAGATAGACATGTAAAAAAAGATTATCTAAAAATAACAAAAGTTTAATTATGTGTTAAAACTATACGCTGGCCAAAATAATAGCAGTAGCCACTCAATTCATTTTGACAAGACATTCTGTGACGAAAATACTAAGAAGAGAACGACCTCCTTAGTAGCTACCAGCTCTTAATTTTACTCTAAGTTATTCGGTAATTCACTATCAGCGAGTAGTTTTAATAAAGTAATAAAGCTACAAGTAATTATCAGGTAGGTAATACGAAACTCAATAAATTTGTCCTGAAGAGTTCAAAACGATCATCGAAGACTTCCTCATATGCGGGCCAAAGAGTTCCGCATACGTAATTATAGGCTCCAGAGGTTTACGAGCTTCTAGTCCCAAAGCCTCGGAGGTGCTCGGAGGAGCTCGGGGTCTCTCGGGCTGCGCCTGACCTTCCCAGAACTGTATCAGTTGGCACACTGTGGACCACCCACGTCGTATTGTTGTGCTGTCATCTTTTGTACGACACTTGACGCTATTATTTCACAGAACAACGTTCACACTACTATTAAGCCGTCTCGTCTTTTTATTTGTTAAGAGATTTGCTTGTGACGGCTTATGGTAAGTAGATACATTTCTCGGTTTCGTATTTAATACCCTTACTTAAGTGGTTATGGCAGGGTCTTTATTGCGTCCATATTGGCTCTAGCATAATCACTTGTTTGATGTAACAATTTCACACTTGTCTTTCTGCTCTTCCCTTCGGCAGATACAAGTGTAATGCAAAACAAAAACACTGAACGAACCTGTAGAATTCGATACATAGAAATGCTCTACACAAGGTTTCAAGTTTGTATTTCTTTATTTTAAGTAGGTACACAGGTAACCTAAATAAAATACGTAATAGTTACAATATTACATGTTATGTAAAAGCGAGCTTAATACAGCATTGGGTTTTGTACCAAACCTCATTATGGGTAATACTGAATACAAACGTCCACAAATAATAATCGTTTGTAAACTTTAAATATAAACCGAACCAATTCTATCTCTTCCTTACTATTATTATTATTGTGAAAGTATGGATGGATGGATGATGATTACTCAATCACACCAGACCGGTTGAACGGATTTGTATGAAATTAGGCATGTACAATTGTACCGACAGAATATAGTCTGGAATAGCGCAGCTTTTTTTCTCAATTCTATACAAAATACTCAAACAAGATTTCCACGCGAACAAAGTCGTAGGCAACAGCAGCTATTACGTAAATATCACAAATCCTACATGTATCAGTAATCTCAGATTAAGCCTACCTAAGCTAATTCTGAGATAACTTAATAATATTCTGCTTTATACTACAAGTTTTGTAACTTAGTTATCCATTATGTATGAATTAGATAGCTAGTCAGTCAAGTATAGGACCGGCAGGTCGCAGCCACACGCAGAACTTACACTAAAACCGAGCCAATTTGCAATTCAAAAATGTTTTGATTTCTTATTACCTCCCGAATAACTTCGTAACTTTCCACGTTTGCAGTTTGGTGAACAATGTTGCAAATTAAATGGGCGTCCATCGAATTCACGCGACAATCGGCACGGACGACCATGCGTGACTTGTGTACCAAGTCCGGTGTTGCTCAGGCTTTATGACGCCTACCCATCTTTGAAAGTCGTTGAGGTTAATCCCGAGTGCATCGAACACTAACAATGTAATGCCTTGTTATAACCACAACACCAGTTTTGAGAACAATAAGAACACATTGTGTTCTTGAAGAGTGATCGACGGGGAGTTACTCATACAAATTAGAGGTTTTCATGTATGTATGGTGATTTAGCACGCAAGTTCACGCAACTCCTGCATTCGTACAGGAATGTATTCTAGCATTACCTACCTAAACTTGAGTCATCAGCAAGGTACCTACGTATTATGGTATGAACCAACGTAAAATAATTAAGAAATATGATCATTACATTATTGCCTAAGTGGTTGCACAAAGTATTCAGACTATTGAGTAATATATGGAGCGGTAATTTAATTCACATTAGGTACGAGTCGGTTGACGGACAGTCGTTTAATCTTTTCATTGGCAGAGAATGAACCGCGCGCGGTGGCCCGGTGCCCGAGGTGACTCAGGGCACCGGCTGTCAGCTCAATCCTTCATCTTCAACAACTGTACGACAAAGACTGATGCAGACATAGACACATTAGGGTTGCTACGAAATATAAATTCCCAGTACCTATTATACCAACTGATGCTGTTTTTATGGAAAGGACTTATTAATTACTTATTTTTAAGGCAATTGTCGCACGTCTTACATAATTAGAAGGTCCTAATATGATAATTATAGAAACAATGACTGTCTCGCTGGTCTAGTCAAACGCGTCTGCGGGCCACGAAGTCCTTCCTGGGTTAGACACTCGGGTCGGGCAAATTGTCATCAGGAATTTGTCGGGCAAAAATTGCGAAGCCTGAATTTGTGCCCGGGTGATGACAATATGCTCGCCCCCTATTACATGTTACCTACTTAAACATAACTGGCCAAATGTGGGTGTATTATTAAGCACACCTATGACAAACCCTTCGGGGATTACAGACGTGATTTTATGTTATGGAAACAATGGGTAAAGTTCGTTATTGCTAATTGTGGACCACCTATAAACAAAATCAATCTTAAAACAAGTAGCAATTCTATTATTCCTTTCACAAGCTACGCTTTCCGTTCAAGATTCTTAACACTTTTAAGGGAGAGACGCTAAGCTCTTATACGGCTAAATAGCATGTCTAAATACAGTTTCGAAATCAAAACATGAATGTAGTTTATAGTTTTTGTGTGTAGCTACCGCACACGCGCTCGGCTCCGGCTCGCGAACCTCATTCATCAGCTCTGATTGATTGCAACTGTCAAAACTGTAATGGCGGCGAGTACGGCCATATTGGTCCCGATGAATGCACCTAAGCCAATATTAATGCTCGTTATTGATGGGCCCCGCCAAGTTCACGGTTACTTATTAGATGTGTAATTTATTAAACATTCTGTACCTATAATACGTGTTTAGAAAGAGGGAAATGAGCTGACTGTAATATCTTGTTAACGAGGGTAGGTAGGTGTAGACGATTCCTGAGATACGTTCAGGCGCGGATCCAGCCCTCAAAAAAGGTTGTGGGCATACTTAGCCAATTTTCGGGTGACAGTCACCCGAAAATTGGCTAAGTGTGAGATGGAGTATGAACTCGCTCATGATCGATATAGTGACACTATTAGGAACTACTTTTGAAAATCGATCGTTTTCTGAATTAAAACGTGCATGGGCGCCGGACAGGTTTATTTGGGAGAGAGAGAGGGTGGGGCGTGCATCTTTAGTTTCCCGAAAAGAGCTCTGAGTCTTTAGAATTTGTGTGTCGTAAATAAGGCAGGTTTTAAAAATAAGCGTAGTGAGCTCCTAAAAGGCAGTACCCAGTTTTAATTTAAGAGGTTTTCTTAGTGTCTGAAATTGTGTCTTGTCAGGACTTACTAAAACAGTTAATAGAAAAAAAATTGCGAGAGCGAGCATAGCGAGCTCGAAAAATTTTCACGTCCTCGGAAAAATTTATTAGCTATTTTCTGAAGATCTTGGGGAGGTCCCTGTGACCGTGAAAATGTGAAGTCTTAAGTCAATTAGGTGGATCCGCGCCTGGATACGTTTCACCATTTTATAATCTAGCAGCTGAGGTCACTGTTTCTTGCGTTCAACTTATGTGCCTACTTTCCTAGTCTCTCTCCGATTTCTATACGCACTTTCGTATTAGGTAAATTACTTACATTTCGGGGGTAGTAGGTATTTAATTCCAACCCAGAAATACGTATCCAAGATATTTTTTCTTTGTACCACGTAGCCTGTTTCTCATGCTGCGTTTCTTCGATGATGACAGCATAATAATTGACGATCCGTCGTCCTGAGGCGACGCCGTCAGGCATTCGCTACGTGAAGATTGTACCCAACTTTCCGGATGCACTCTACAAACATGGACAGCCCAATTCCAAAAAAGGCAACTGCATTTGTCTGCAATATTGGCAACCTAAATACTAATTAAAGAAAGTATGTCTTGCCTATCTGACTAGGAGCTATGAACAGGATTCCGTACAACAGTATTTGGGTCTCAGTTGCACTTAAAGAGATGCGATGTTGGCAGTCACGTAAAACTGATTGTGGCAATCAATCTTTAATTGAATTCGTATCGGCCGTTCGATCTCGGAGAAACCTTGTGTTCCCTGTACATTCATCGGTACAACATGACGAATTGGAATTACTTCAATAAATATTTTATATACAGCGGGCATCAATCTTGCAGGTTTAAAAAGGTGGCGTTCAATGTTCCGGTGATATAAATTACGACGATCAATAAAGTGGCGTGCGTCAATCAAGGCATTGTGCGCGCCATAGGTAGTCAAGAGTTGTAAAATTGATATTAGGGGTCCGTGGTCGTGTGGTTGTATGGCGAGCGGTGACGCGCGCGAGGTCGGTGGTCGCGTCACGTGCGCACTGCGATACACTAAACTTATCAAGATTATCTTTCTCTTGCTCTGCGCTGTATCTGTCACACTGACGGTAGTGTTGTGCGTGCTCTCTGCTTTTTGCCCTGATACTCATCTACTTTTCATTAGTACTATTAGGCATGCCGGCTGTCATAGAGGTGTAATGGAGATAGATATTGCGATAATATATTGTTATATGTTAGGAATAGTTAGATCAGGGCTCATCCTTGGAAAAAAAAAACTGCGGATCAGGATTCAGATAACTTTATTCAATAGGTACTAAAATATAAAGTCCCAAATTTGACACGACTGAATAGTTTTATACAAGACCGGGCACACCGCTATATAGCAGATAGAAACATTGTTCTGTCCACCCCATCTCTACGGACATATATAAAATTCAATAAAATAAAATATTATTACTCTTTTACACAATCCCACGTACTTAATCTAGAATAGCTATAGTGTATAAATTCGACACAATATGTTTTTCAATTTATTTTATTTACATGTAACAACATTGCACTAACATTTTATCTATTGAACCTCAACACGCCCCATGCTCCATAAATTAAAACATAATACCAATTTAGAAGAAATGAGTCACTGATATAAATAAATAATTTAATGTGAATAAAAGTTTAGTACAATAGAATACATAAGATATGTTTCTTAAACACAGTTGACATCGAGAAAATAAGTAACGGTAACATTTATTTACAGAAACACGACCACTCGCGCAGTCCCAATACATCAAGTATTTCAGATATTCTACTATCACAACAAATGCGATTTATTAGTGGTAAATAAACTACTACAGTGGGAAAATAAACTAACATCATACCTCCAAATATGAAGTAGATAACTACGTAAATATGTGGTCTATGTGATTGTACCTGAAACAATAAAACAAGTTAGTTTAATCAATTGATGATTATGCAGCCGAATGATATCAACAGCAGTTAAACAGAGGCCAACTCAAACCTCGCCAAAAGGACCAGCTTTGGAATTTCATTTAATAGTAGCTCACGTAATCTCTTATAACTTTTTTTTTGCCCCTTTTTTGGGGTCAAATATTTGAACTGTGAAGTATTTAACCAGTCATCTCTAAACAAAATATCGGACGGTAAAGCGCTGTTCACACATTTCCGGATTCCCGTCCCTGCCCTGTTCCTTCTGTCTGGGACAGAAAATAAATTGGTTACATGCGATTTGTAGGAACTTGTTCACGCAGGTCCAGGCGTCATTGTCACACTATGTTGGGACATCCGGGCTATCAGTGTCTCGAAGCAAGCACTAACGCACGGACGCTCTGATCCACTTGGACGACATTTTGTGCAAGTGCAACACGTTACAAAAAGGTTGATAGAACTTCTAGTAGTTTATTGAGTGACCTATTCTCCTTCTTTTTTATTTAGCGCTGTTCCACTTTTTTAGGTATAAACAGGGTCTTCGAGGCGGCACAGGAAAAGAGCTCTTGTAAGGAATTGGGGGAGGCCTTTGCCCAGCAGAGGGACAGCGCAGGCTAAAAAAAAAAACAAGGCCTTCGAGTTATATGCTTATCAACCACCGAAACGGACAACATTTATTCCGATTTCCCTGATATTTGTGAAGTGTGAACACGGGTGTGAATGATACGTCCCTGACACTGAAATGAACAACTCTGAACTAGTACCCGGAAATGTGTGAACAGCACTTGATACAGTTTAAGTAGTCGATTCTTTGCTTAACAAACACAGGCCATACCACAATCATTAATTACATTACAGTTTACTAGTGACCCGCCCCGGCTTCGCACGGGTACAAAAGATACTAAAACCTTCCTCTTGAATCACTACTATTAAAAAAAAACCGTATAAAAATCCGTTGCGTAGTTTCAAAGATCTAAGCATACATAGGGACAGACAGCGGGAAGCGACTTTGTTTTATACTATGTAGTGATAATGATGTACAGGGTAAACCAAAGTAACGGTTAGTGCAACTGTCACACATGGTTCCAAATCGCTTGACACCTTACTAAATAAATAGCTGATGTTCTACTCACTCTAACTAAGTTCGAAGCCAGCGCCCGCCTGTATGGCGTACAACAGCTTCTCACTGAGCTGCTCGTCCGTGTGGAACTCCGGCAGCTTCAGCAGGTTCATGCAGGTCGACGATGATGGCAGCCGGTCGGATGCGCCCGCAGATTGGATGCAGAACGGTGGTTGTAGGTCCTGGGGGAAAATAATAATTTATAGTAAGTAAACACAGGAATATAAAGTATATAAAAATGAAACCCGTTTTCCGTTGTCACGACATAGCATGAAAACGGCTGGACGGATTTAGCTGAAAATTGGTAGGGAGGTAGCTAAGAACCAGGAGAAGGACGTATGAAACTTTTTTTTTTTTTAGGTAGGGTAGTAGGTAGGTAGGTATGGTAGTAGGTAGGGTAGTAGATAGGTAGGTAGGAAAAACGCATTGCAACGCATGCGCGGGTTCAGCTAGTATAAAATAAAAGTCAGACTGCAAAAAAGCAGTCAATGCTTCAACATCTTCATTTTTTCTGCGCTTTTCTCATGTTACTTGGGGTCGGCGAAACAAGTTATTCTTCCAATCTCTCCTGTCGAACCGTCACGACTTCATGTTACAGGGGGAAGGCCTATTGCCATTAACCGGAGACAAATAGACTCCGTGGCTGCTATTGAGTTATCTCGTTGGAAAAACCCAAACCATTTTGCCCAACAGTAGCGCTTGCGTCCACTACAACAACGAGGAAGATTTATATAACCTGCTAGATTTGGAAAGCGGCAAAGTTTCATGGTATACCTTAAATCCAAGCAGTGGCGGCCTGGAGCAGCTGGTGACGAACTTGAGCAGCTGTCGACGTTGGTCGTCCGTGAAGTTCTCCAGCACGCGCCAGAAACATAGCACTGTTGCGTGCTGCGCTGAGAAACCACCTGTGTGTCGATACCATATTATGAGTACACGCTGATAATTAGGTGTCTTAGAAGAGATTTTATTGAATAGTAGTTTTAACGGCAATAAAATCATTTTAACTATGTTACTTGGGGATTAATGTGGATACTGCAGCATGGGGAAAGAATTTTTAACCCTGGTCCAAAATTTTTTAGTTTTTTTGTTACAAACATACAAAAACACAAATTATTCCTCTTTACAATATTGATCATCATCCACAGTCCTACTTCGCTCACTACTAGGTATTGGCCTCTCTTTGCTTGTACCAAAGGCTGGCTGGGCAAAGGCTTCATCTTTCTCCCTCCTAACCTCTCTGTTTTCTGCAATTTCTGGCTACGAATATGATCAGATCGACACACCACCTCTTTATACATATTTCAGTATATTTGAAGTCGACGTAGCACGTCTCTTATCCCATCCTTTTCTATTAGTTTAGAGTTTAGTTTAGAAAAATACTTTATTTATCATAAAAATATACATAGCTGTAGAACTTAAAAGTAAAGCAACAGTTACACTAATATTAATAACAAACACTTTTACAGGCTAGAGGCGCCTTTATAAGTATATAATAGTAATGTTTACTAACTTATCACAACATGAGGCATTTATTAAATTAGATCTTTAACATTGTAATATGAAATTATTGTAATAACTTCATTTATATAATTGTGGAGGTAGCAGCAAAAAGTTTACTACGCGCTCAGCGTAAGTGCGACCGGTGCAAACGGCCGCTCAGGTGACCGCGCGTGACCACCAGCGGCGCACGAACTACCGCGCCTCCCGCGCGCTCACCTGTATACGGTGAGAGCGGGGAAGCGCTGGCGCATCGTACGGGCCCAGCTACGACGCGTTATCAGTATTGTGCGCGAACAATACGTAGTGATGGGGAAGCTTGTATTTACCGTATCCATCGATACATCGCAAATCATTCAATTTAATTTGACCTATGTTAGCAATTAATGTATTTTGATGATATTTGTTTTTGTTGTAGAATTTACGAGTTAGTTTTAAAATGAATTTTGTAATGCTGGGTAACTTTATATTTGTGTGTAGTGTTCTAAGGTTAGTTTTAAACGGAGTGTTATAGGCAATTTTAACTGCTTTATTTTGAATTGTTTGTAACAGGTTATAATTAGATTGACAGGTGCTACTCCATACTGGACACGAGTAGGTGATGCAAGGTCTAATGAGAGTGGTATATAACCGAAGTTTGGTGTTTGCGCTGAGCTTACTTTTGCGGTTAAGTATAGGACTGAGAGAACCGAGTGCTTGAGCTCCTTTAACACGTAGTTTATTGACATGTTTTGTCCAGTTAAGCTTTTTATCCAAAGTAACTCCGAGATAGCGAACTTCTGAGCTCCACGGAATCATTTGCCCAGCAATTTTTAATTTTTTTTTTGGGGTGGAACGTTGGCGTGTGAAGAGTATTGCCTCAGTCTTGGATTCGTTCAACTTTAGCTTCCACTTGTTGAAATAAGATTGAAGTAGTTCAAGCGATAACTGAAGTCTACCAATGATAATGTCGATGTCATCATCACTTGTGTACGATGCTGTATCGTCGGCAAAACAGGCCAGATGAGTACGGACCTGCACAGGAACGTCACTCACAAATAGAATGAAGAGGTAGGGACCGAGCACCGAGCCTTGAGGAACTCCTGCTGATACCGTCCGGGGCGAAGACCTGTCAGTACCAATATGAACCACAAACTTACGGTTTTTAAGGTAAGATTGGATAAGTTTTACTAACTCAATTGGAATTCCGTAACTGATGAGCTTGTATAACAGGCCTTCGTGCCAGACAGTATCGAAGGCTTTTTCGATGTCCAGCAGGAACATACCGGTAGACTGCTTAAGATTAAGGTGATAGGAAATGTGTTCAGAGACTCGAGCCAATTGCTGTACTGTGGAGTGAGAGGAACGAAAGCCAAACTGCTCGTTCATAATGAGCTGGCCAGAGCAACGTAGCAAGCGATTATATATCATGACCTCAAACAGCTTACCTAAAACCGGAAGAAGGCTAATAGGCCTGTAACTAACTGGCAAAGAGGTGTCTTTTCCAGGTTTTTTAATTGGAATAACCTTTGCAGTTTTCCACTTATTGGGAAAATAACCTAATTTTAAGCAGCCGTTGAAAATTTTTGTGGTAAACACAACAGATTTTTGCGATAGATTTTTCAGCATAATGTTGTGTATACCGTCATCACCTGGAGCCTTCCTAGTCTTTAGTTTACGAATGACTTCCCAGACTTCAGTTGGCCGCACAGGTAGATGCAGTTCACTCATGACATGGTCATTTAAATGACTCATGGCTGACTGGACGTCCTTGTCGACACTATCGCTTATCCAGTCATGAGTAAGATTTATGTTCATCTCGAAGGCATCTGCCAGTGCATCACATTGATCGGGGATGTTTGTAGTGAAAGTCCCCTCAGGTGTTTTAAGTGGAGGTATTGAGTCTGATCTGGGTTTTAAAGACTTTGCCAGGCGCCAAATATCATTACTAGGATTGTCAACTCTCGAAAGTTTAGCGTTCCATATTTTATCTTGATGTTTCGTTATAGCCAAATTAATCAAGTGTTGCAGTTTGTTAATAGCCGATCGTAACAGTCTTTTTTCCGCAATTGGAACTTTAAGTTCGCTTCGACGAAGGTGGTTTTTATTCTTGATCATTTTTGCGATGTAATTTGGTAGTTTTATGCAAGTGTTTTCGTGTACCTTACTTGGGATAAATTTGTCTCTAGCAGCAATAAGGCACTCATGTAGGTAGTTTACGGCGTAGTCGATTTCGGGTTCAGATTTAAATACCTTCGAGTTAAGCGAGATCTTTTGGTCAATAAAGGACCGGTATTTATCCCAGTCAGCGTCACAATATCGGTAGTGTTTAGTATTAGGCTTGCGAGAGAATTGACCATTCACTGTAAAAAGTATGGGAAAGTGGTTTGATGAAAGGGCAGGTATTGCACAAACCTCATGTATATTATTTACATTTAGCGCCAGAATCAAATCAGGATTTGTAGGGGTAAGATCAGGTCTGTAGTTTACCTGAGTAGGTGAGTCAGGGTAATGTATTACATAATCGTTTTCAAGCATGTGACGAAACAGTATACTACCACGGGCATTGACATAACTACTATTCCAGTAGCCGTGATTGGCGTTAAAGTCTCCCATTATTACAACATGAGGCCCCAGAGAAAATAAAATATCCATGTCATTGTATTCGAGCTGCAAGTTTGGAGATTGGTAAGCTGAAACAAAGATATGGTCTTTTCCGCTAATTTTTAATCCAATAGCAACCGCTTCAATATGTTTAGTTTTAGGAACAGCGATCGGTTTAACCTCAAGTCTCTCATTGACCAGAATGGCTACACCTTGTCCCCGCCCACTGTGATGTTTGTCTTGTCGATAGCAGATAAACCCCGGTGTCGTCAAGTGAGTATTACAATTCAGTTTAGTTTCACATCCTTTTCTATTAAAAATGTCATGAGTCACATACTTTTTTTATTTTGGGGGGTAGGAAATTATCAAATTACTCCTCCCGCTCTGGGCAGAGTGGTAGGAGTCATTTGATAATTGATGATGAGTCTCAGACTTCAACTGACTAAAAACCACCCACGTTCCTTCTCAGCCCTTTGTGTCGAGGCCGCTGCACCTATCTCTTTCGAAAAACCCGCAGCCACGACGGGCATGAGTCACATTCTTATCTTCTTTCAAGTAGACCATCCATCGCACACCATACACAATAAACCTGTCTTGTGACTGACCTGCATACTGCGTATGTCGGCGCATATCGTCGATATCGACGGGCACCTCAGCGCCCGACACGAGCAGCTGCAGCTCGCGACACGAGAACATCCGCAGCCACGCCGCGCTCACCACTGACACCAGGCCGCGCTTGAACGCGACGCATTGAGACCTTATTTGTCTGTATGAGTATGTGACGTCACTGACCTGCATACTGCGTATGTCGGCGCATATCGTCGATATCGACGGGCACCTCAGCGCCCGACACGAGCAGCTGCAGCTCGCGACACGAGAACATCCGCAGCCACGCCGCGCTCACCACTGACACCAGGCCGCGCTTGAACGCGACGCATTGAGACCTTATTTGTCTGTATGAGTATGTGACGTCACTGACCTGCATACTGCGTATGTCGGCGCATATCGTCGATATCGACGGGCACCTCAGCGCCCGACACGAGCAGCTGCAGCTCGCGACACGAGAACATCCGCAGCCACGCCGCGCTCACCACTGACACCAGGCCGCGCTTGAACGCGACGCATTGAGACCTTATTTGTCTGTATGAGTATGTGACGTCACTGACCTGCATACTGCGTATGTCGGCGCATATCGTCGATATCGACGGGCACCTCAGCGCCCGACACGAGCAGCTGCAGCTCGCGACACGAGAACATCCGCAGCCACGCCGCGCTCACCACTGACACCAGGCCGCGCTTGAACGCGACGCATTGAGACCTTATTTGTCTGTATGAGTATGTGACGTCACTGACCTGCATACTGCGTATGTCGGCGCATATCGTCGATATCGACGGGCACCTCAGCGCCCGACACGAGCAGCTGCAGCTCGCGACACGAGAACATCCGCAGCCACGCCGCGCTCACCACTGACACCAGGCCGCGCTTGAACGCGACGCATTGAGACCTTATCTGTCTGGGGGGAACAAACACGGTATTTAGATAATTATATCTTACTTTAGCATTAAATCAGAGATACTATCACGGGTATGGTTGAGTTAACCCGAACAGTCGTTACCCAGTTGTATCTACAAATCTACATAGTAGCGAATTCAGCAAACAGACGTTCTCCTGCCACAAATCTGATGTCTAGTGTCTAATGATCTGGATGTCGACGACAACGCCACCTACTGGGTCTACTAATAATAAGTATGAGACCTCCAGGTGATCCGATCAGCAAAAAAAACAACAATTCATCGAAATAGGTTAAGCCGTTTAGAAGGAGAAGAATTATGAACTCAGGCACACCGGAATTTATTAAACAATACTAAGATTTTTAATTTTACCGCCCGGCTGCGCCCAGTCAAACTGACCGGATACTTTTGTGTGATAAAGGTTTACTTACTTATTTAACTTATAATCAGCGACTAGATGAATGTATTCTATTCTATTTTCGGCAGTCACAGGAATGTTTGCACCCCCCGGTTTTAATTCCTCTATCTGTGAAAATATAAAAAAACAGAATAGGTTAATTGAATGATTAGGTACAATATACACACAACATAACATAACATCACGCCTGTAATCCCCGAAGGGTTAGGCAGAGGTGTACCTAATAGTACACCCACATTTCGCCAGTTATACAGTAATTGTACAATATATCACTAATGTTTAAAATAAATAGAGTGAGCCCAGTTAGTGAGCACGGTGAAGTCCAGCCCCAGGTCGGGCACGTCCCGCCGCGCGTGTGCTCGCAGCAGCAGCAGTGGTACGTACCCTCTGCTCGCCCAGCTCGTCAGTGAGCACGGTGAAGTCCAGCCCCAGGTCGGGCACGTCCCGCCGCGCGTGTGCTCGCAGCAGCAGCAGTGGTACGTACCCTCTGCTCGCCCAACTCGTCAGTGAGCACGGTGAAGTCCAGCCCCAGGTCGGGCACGTCCCGCCGCGCGTGTGCTCGCAGCAGCAGCAGTGGTACGTACCCTCTGCTCGCCCAGCTCGTCAGTGAGCACGGTGAAGTCCAGCCCCAGGTCGGGCACGTCCCGCCGCGCGTGTGCTCGCAGCAGCAGCAGTGGTACGTACCCTCTGCTCGCCCAGCTCGTCAGTGAGCACGGTGAAGTCCAGCCCCAGGTCGGGCACATCCCGCCGCGCGTGTGCTCGCAGCAGCAGCAGTGGTACGTACCCTCTGCTCGCCCAGCTCGTCAGTGAGCACGGTGAAGTCCAGCCCCAGGTCGGGCACGTCCCGCCGCGCGTGTGCTCGCAGCAGCAGCAGTGGTACGTACCCTCTGCTCGCCCAGCTCGTCAGTGAGCACGGTGAAGTCCAGCCCCAGGTCGGGCACGTCCCGCCGCGCGTGTGCTCGCAGCAGCAGCAGTGGTACGTACCCTCTGCTCGCCCAGCTCGTCAGTGAGCACGGTGAAGTCCAGCCCCAGGTCGGGCACGTCCCGCCGCGCGTGTGCTCGCAGCAGCAGCAGTGGTACGTACCCTCTGCTCGCCCAGCTCGTCAGTGAGCACGGTGAAGTCCAGCCCCAGGTCGGGCACGTCCCGCCGCGCGTGTGCTCGCAGCAGCAGCAGTGGTACGTACCCTCTGCTCGCCCAGCTCGTCAGTGAGCACGGTGAAGTCCAGCCCCAGGTCGGGCACGTCCCGCCGCGCGTGTGCTCGCAGCAGCAGCAGCAGTGGTACGTACCCTCTGCTCGCCCAGCTCGTCAGTGAGCACGGTGAAGTCCAGCCCCAGGTCGGGCACGTCCCGCCGCGCGTGTGCTCGCAGCAGCAGCAGTGGTACGTACCCTCTGCTCGCCCAGCTCGTCAGTGAGCACGGTGAAGTCCAGCCCCAGGTCGGGCACGTCCCGCCGCGCGTGTGCTCGCAGCAGCAGCAGTGGTACGTACCCTCTGCTCGCCCAGCTCGTCAGTGAGCACGGTGAAGTCCAGCCCCAGGTCGGGCACGTCCCGCCGCGCGTGTGCTCGCAGCAGCAGCAGTGGTACGTACCCTCTGCTCGCCCAGCTCGTCAGTGAGCACGGTGAAGTCCAGCCCCAGGTCGGGCACGTCCCGCCGCGCGTGTGCTCGCAGCAGCAGCAGTGGTACGTACCCTCTGCTCGCCCAGCTCGTCAGTGAGCACGGTGAAGTCCAGCCCCAGGTCGGGCACGTCCCGCCGCGCGTGTGCTCGCAGCAGCAGCAGTGGTACGTACCCTCTGCTCGCCCAGCTCGTCAGTGAGCACGGTG
Organism: Diarsia dahlii; assembly: GCA_949775195.1. Classification (NCBI taxonomy): domain Eukaryota; kingdom Metazoa; phylum Arthropoda; class Insecta; order Lepidoptera; family Noctuidae; genus Diarsia; species Diarsia dahlii. The sequence goes on from OX459190.1 coordinate 17,938,174, forward strand.
AAGTCCAGCCCCAGGTCGGGCACGTCCCGCCGCGCGTGTGCTCGCAGCAGCAGCAGTGGTACGTACCCTCTGCTCGCCCAACTCGTCAGTGAGCACGGTGAAGTCCAGCCCCAGGTCGGGCACGTCCCGCCGCGCGTGTGCTCGCAGCAGCAGCAGTGGTACGTACCCTCTGCTCGCCCAGCTCGTCAGTGAGCACGGTGAAGTCCAGCCCCAGGTCGGGCACGTCCCGCCGCGCGTGTGCTCGCAGCAGCAGCAGACCGCGGTGCAGTGCGGGGTCCAGTGACGCCAGCGCGTGTACATCTGCCTCGCCGCAGCCGCACAGCTTGCCCAGGAAGAACTCTGCTAGAGGCAGTTCTACGAGCAGGTTCTCGTATAATGCCTGTGAGAAAGGACGTTTCAGTAATGAAGAGAAGGTTTCGAAAATTATTTTAGTGTGCACATTCATCCAACTTCTAGAACGAGTATACAGCTTAGATCAACCGATTAGAGGAAACTAGCAGCTAACGAAGCAGTCAACCAAGCCTTAAATACATCAAACTAAGTCACTGGGAATCATCGACAAGACGAAGAAGAACTATATGGAGGGAGGAAACTGATATGGAGGGAAGTGGAAATTATGTTTTTTCCTACTCCTCCGCTATTCTTTTCTGATTAATTTCGTTGCGGGATCCAAGACAGTTAAATCGCTTCTCTGGGACTTCGTCGAGCTTCATTGTCTCGGCGCTTTTCTTGTGGTCGCCACTGTTGATTCTGGCTAACAGGAGTTACAGTGGTTTGGGAATAGTGTGGCGAGCTTGTCCCAAAAAAAAAAAAAGACGAAGAAGAAGAAATAACCCTACGCAATCTTATTGCTGCAAAACGACATATTTTTGTGGTTTGGTGAAAAATCATTTTTACGGTAAAACACAATGTAGCACACTCAAAACACTGTGCTGACGGATGCTTTGAATAGAAAACGGAGTGGTTATACTAATAGGAATACTTCTGCCTATCCCTTTGGGGCGAGGTGTTACATTATGTTTATGTGATGTTATGATGTTACCTTTCCCAGCATCCTGCCGACGAAGTAGTAGTGCATGGGGAAGTCATCATACAGCAAGTGGACAGCAGGGTTGGGGTATAGCATGTTGTCTATCGTCAGCCGGAACAATCCTCTGTTCGGGTCGAACGCGGATCTGAAAAAAAAACCTTCCTCAATCCAAGAACGAGGATTTTTTTACTTCAATCTCTCAAATGGGAGACTGAAGTAAAAAAAAAACTGAAAAGCAAAAAAACAAGCACATTTTAAATTAAACAAAACTTGGAAGCAGGCGGGGTTCTATTTTAGTTCTATTTTTTTTTTTTTTCATTTCATAATTTTTTAATATTCATATGAACCCGCCTGCTTCCAAGTTTTGTTTCAAAGTCAAAGTCAAGTCAAAGTCAAAGTCAAAGCATTTATTTCAAGTAGGCCGTTACAGGCACTTTTGAATAGTCGAATTAAACTAACTGCAGCACTCAGAGATATCCAACGATTACTCAAGCCGCCACCCAGCAAAGGCCTGACATACTTTTGTATGACAAAACTGCCAAAAACCTTTACCAAGCGACGTCCCAAGCAACCAATGAAGCTCTCCGAGTGCGGCAGTAAACTACTGAAGCTAAATAAACTAAGCTACAGTCCCAGTCACAAGGCATAATAACTCGTGATTGTACTGTAGTTGCCCATTCCAAAGCGTTGGTCTCATGAGAAGAATGGCAAGAAACTTCATGGACACTCTTTTAAAATCGTTTGGGTTTACAATATGTTCAAGGTACAGACATAATCTTGGTATAATACACACATGAAGACTATGCAAATTAGTGTCTGAGATGGTCTTTTGAAGAAAGCACCACACAGATTTGAGTGGACCCGTCCAGTCAGTGCAAGCATTTGTCAGTTATCGTGGAGCTCGACTTATAACTCAAGGAGCTCAACGTCACGACGAACAATACCAAAGAAAGGACATTTGGGTGGGTCGCTAATAGTACTCAAACTGCCAGACAATCGTTAAAATTACATAAAAACTAAAAACCCACACGGTCCTCACATTCACAATATAAAAATAATAAAATACATGAAGATTATGCAGATTAGTGTCTGGGATGGTCTTTTGAAGAAAGCACCACACAGATTTGAGTGGACCCGTCCAGTCAGCAAGCATATCACAGTTTAATTTAAAATGTGCTTGTTTTTTTGCTTTTCAGTTTTTTCAGTCGGGTATTTTGGTTTTTTAACTACTTTTTAGTTCTTTTGTGTTTGTCCCTTTCGTTGGTCGCGTAAAATTCTTCGCAGATGATTTAACTTTTGTGCTTGTTTATAGGATTTGTCACTTTGAATTTCTTTTAAACATATAAGTGTTATATATTTTTGTAATTTCCTTTTAAAACCCTTTATTTTGATACCCTGCTCGATGGTATTGGAAAAAAAAAATTTTTGTACTCCGCGATTTGGCCCCCAAAATCCGCAATTTTTCTTTGATTTTTAATTTTAATGAAGTCTATTGCACTCGCGCCATCAAGACGAATCTAACGACGTATATTTCATTCAAATCCCTTCATCCGTTTAGGAGTTATGAGGGAAAAAAGAAACGGACATACATACATACACGTCAAACACATAACCCTCCTTTTGGGCTTCGCCGCAGTCAGGTAAAAATAAGGTTAAGAATTAAGGTTAATAGGTACAAATCTTACTGGTCACTTTCACCTTAAAAGTCGGTACGACTGCCCTGCCCCCTTAAGGGCCAAACATTTAAGGCACATGACATCCTCATTATTTACGGAAATATTATTTATTCTGATTAAAAAATATTATGAGTGTGCGTTAAATATTAGTATTCAAAATAAGGGCAAAATAAAACGCAAAATAAATAACAAAACAGATATCTTACTTGAGAAGTTCAGAGATAAACTCTCTAAATAGACCACCGCCGTCAACGCCAGCTTCTTCGGCGCCAGCCTGGTTGATCAGCTGCACTCGAAGTTTTAGCTTTAAGTCAGGCTCTACAAGAAAACGCCGCCGTTTAGACCGATGATATAAGGTACAGCAAAATTGAAGACGAGACGAAAAAGCAATGCCAATTGAATATAGATCTTATTCACTACAGAATAAGCTATTGTCTCATGACCTCTGTTTGTTGCTACAGATATATAATTTAATATGTGTTACCATTATCAGGACTAAGTTTGTCAAATGCGTCTTCATATAAATGCGTCCGTCGAACACTAATGTTTATTGAAGGTCCCTCGTTGAAGTTCGTCATTTCGTACCAATGATCATGTTTCTCTCTAAAATAAATACATTATTTTAATAACTAGCATTTAAATGATAAAAAAATAGATATGGCGATACCTTAAATAATACATTACCTTGCTAATAATCCTTGAAATATAAGTACACGCGTTGAAAAAGGCACGACGAAAGGAATTTCTCTGAGAATAGTAATTGTCCTCAACTCTTTGACTGTTAACGGTGGAGTCTCATCTAAAACATGAAAGAAAACAACTTTGTATCAGTTCCTTTGTCCCTTGTTTTCTACGCTGTTCATGTTTTTCGACTAAGTAGGAAGACCTTCCGATAGACCTATCGGACCGAGTCTTCTTGTGGTGTAGGACTGCGGTGGTAAAAATATAGGAACGTAATTAAAGCAACATGAAATCTTGGACATCTCCCTGTTCTAAAATCTTGAATTTGTAGTTTGGCAGTAGAGCAACAGTGACAGGAACAATTCTTAACTAGTCTTGCATCTACTTTTTTTTTGGATTGTGGCAAATCTTCAAATGACTCCTGTGCTCTGGGTGGAGCGGTAGGGAGAGTCAGACTTGTACTGACTAAAAACTACCCATGTTCCTTCTTAGCTCTTTATTTTCCGGGGCCGCGGTATCTCTTGCAGAGCCTTGCATCCCTGGGTCAGTGCATACCTGCATGTATACCCTGCGGCATAGAGCGCCGCGCCCGCTCTCCCGCCACCAGCAGTACTGCGGCGGCACCCTCGGGCACGCAGCCCGGTGCCGGCCACGCCGCCGCGCCTACGAACTGCAACCGGCCGTCCCGTGCGTACAGACCGCGCAGCAACGATGTGCATACCTGTGTGACATACGAAACAACTTTATGACGACTGAGCCTTAAAAACAGTATTTTTTATTTTATGTAAACAAAAACATGGTAAAACACCACCACGTAACATTTACTGGAATATTACAAAGGGTGTTAAAGTACCCGTAAAGAAAACGAAAGGCACTTTTTCTCCCCTCACTGCGTTTTTTTTTGTTCTAGACCATACCTGGGAACCCCCTAGTTACAGAGATTTAGGGGGTCAACGTTTCACAGCTGTACTTAGTTTGATGTACATAATACTTGGTTGCGACTTCGTGAAAGGTTCGTTTACATCCTGTATATGAACAAATTAGATAACGTAACTAGAAAGAACCCACAAAAAATATTGATATTCAACTTTTGTTCATGATTCGAAAGTCAAAGGCAGTAATAATAATTTACCTTGAAGAGATGCGACCAAGCCGGCGTTTGGTTCTTCCCTGAGATCTGTATATGGTCTGCATGCACAGCACCGCGGTAAGGCCCGGCCACTGAAGGCCGCGACTCGGGACACGCCAGCTCCACCAGCCCCAGGCACACAGAGCGCAGTGTGCGGCACAGCGCGCCCAGCTCGCTGAACGCGAACGCGTGCACGCCGGGACCCGCTGACAAAGCACACTATTATTAACACTACCCGGTAGTTTCATTTTCAAAAAACATAACACTCTTTTTTTTGGGGCAGTCGTGTAAAAAACTTAACTATGTTTAAAATGTCACTTACGGGATATCTTCCGTGATTTTTAATTTGTTTTGAGTTCCCGATATTTCGACGCTGTTGCAAGCGCCATGAGCGCATGAGCGCCATTTTAAATATAGTTATGAACCGTGAAAGCTTAAAACAGTGTTTGAACTTAACTATGGTTTAGTACAGTACAGTACAGTCGAACAAGCTAATAGGTATACAGGCAGAAATTTTATAATTCTAGTACACTGAAAATATTGTTTGCATTTTTGTTTTATACAGTGTTCGCACTAAGCGACTGATGTCAAACGCTGTATCGTTTGATATTTTTGGATTTACACAAAAAAAAAACAAAGGCTGAACTTCGATCTGAAAGCAACAAAAATTAACTTCGCAGAAAACTAAAATGAAACTCACCACCAATCTTCTCATCTTCAGGATCCCTGCAGAACTCAGTATCGTGCAGCGTCCCGATAAGCAGCGAGAACAGCGCGCAGAAGACTGCGAGCGGCGCCAGGAGGCGTTGCACGTTGAGTGCGTGCAGACCGCGCGCCAGTGCTAACAGTAGCGGAGTGGTGGGCGCGCCGAACGTCGACACGTGCGTCATGGACGATACCCACGCCCACACCCCGCGCACGAACATCGGCTTGAATGCTAACGTGTATAGCAATCTGTGGGGAATGTTATGAACATGATATACAATCATTTTCCGTTAGGGGATTTTAAAAAAATGCTGTGGTATTAGTTGGTTCAGAAGGTTGTCTAGCCAAGCATTGAATAACTCGGAATACAGAATTTAAAAGAGACTGTAAACTTTGACTTTGTATCGCTATTTCATATCGAAGCATTCCGAATTTCCGATAAGAAACACAGACCCCTTCTATTCATAAAGTGTTTTACAATAATTTACAGGAAAAGCAAAACAGTTTACAAATCTACCAACCTATACTTATGTAAGGCCATCCTGTGGCTCAGCAACAAATTGTGGCATATCTCAGACACACAGTCGAGGAAGTCTTCACTCAGATCAGCCTCCTTGATCTGCGAGCACGTGGTCATGACACAGCGGTCCGGTTCGTTCAACAACTCTATGCAGCGCGTCAGCAACGTTTGCTCCCGCACCGAGGTCGGGTTCGGCTCCTGTTCACTATCACTGTCATCGTCCTTATTGGCCACCGTGTCCTGACTATACAACGAGTCTTCATACTCGTATGTAATTTGCTTATTACAAACATTAACAGTTAACTTAGCAATAATTTTAAAGTACTCTAAAATTATAGGATTGTTCGGCAGTCTTGTGTTGTCTATGCTTTGCACGATGTCCACTGTAACAAATACGCAAGGATTACTTTAGTTTATTCCAGTTCTTATGACTGAAAGAATTTACTTATGCATTGTAGTAACTGCTTTAAGGTGAACTAGATTGCCATCGATCAACATTGAACAGTCAATATTGATGGTATGGTGACAATCGATGGGTGAACATAATCTGGATGCCTTTGAAAACAGAAGATAGATATTCACGACGCTGTCATCGATCGACTCATCGACTGCAATCTAAGGCCACCGTTACATAATTGTACACAAAGCCAATCAGCCCCAGCAATAATAACTAGCGATTATCGGTAGCTTGGCCCTGTTTCCTTTGCCCACTGGTGGGCTACAACTTTTTTTTTTGTATTAAATATTTTTTTATAAAAACTTTACAAATGTATAAAAATAAAAGAAAATTATTCAAAATCTCACCAAGATCCGGTGGTTCCAACGACAGCACAGAGTGTAATAACCACGAGTCATTGGTGAGCATGTGTGTGGTGAACTTGGAGTCGTCTCGCAGCGCGTGTATCAGCGCGAGAAACGGGAACTTCCTGTTGGGGTCGTGCGACAGCGCCGGGATGATGTACATCTCCACCGGCTCAGGGTACGGGTTGCAGAGGAACGCGGCCGCAAACTCTGTCATTATGTGGTTGCTGGAGAACAGATAATAAATACTTCAGTTAAAAATTTCCACTTTTTGGAGCTCCAACACAGACTGAAAGCGGCGCGGCGACCTCATAGAAGATGACGGGACGATTTGGATAAGAATATATAGCGACCATTTGGATCGAAATAACTGGATGTCATGGGGAGAGGCCTTTTTCCAGCAGTGGGATAACACAGGCTATCAGTATCAGTAAACTTTTGAAACGTTTATCCGTAATCATGGTGTTGAAATGTAAGAAACTCAAAAAAAAATACAATGAAAGTGGTAAATATCCCGTTTTAAAACAGGAAATGCCACTGACGATAGTGGGTAAACGAACAGCGTAGATTAGTGGATTCGTGACAAGCGTAAGAAATGAATGTTCCCTGAGATAGAGGGACAGAATAAGACCACAAGATCAAGGCATTTCCCTAAAAAAATCAGTTCTATACTTAAAAAAAAAACAATTTCTTGTGTTTTACTTATTACTTAGATAAATAAAATATACTGATTCACCGAAACGTTTCAAAATAATTTAAATTAGTACAACTTACTTGTAATGTGGAATATTGACATGTGATGTAAGAGTGAGAGGTCGTTGTATGAGATCTAATAGGGCTCCACTGAGCGGTGTCGGAGGGTTGGGCGAAGGCCCATACAGGGGTGGTGTCTTCTGACACATTAACTTACATAAGTCTTGAAAATAACCTGAAAGAAATAAAAAAATATGTAAATAAATTTTGATCAATGTTTTCAAGAAAATTTGTGTACATTTTTTATTTCAAATAAATCTTACCTCTTTTGACAAGATATAAAAATGTGTTCCCCACAATACTGAGAACTTCATCACAGTTTATTGAAGTTTCAGCTGAGTTAGTGGAGGTGAACACCTCAAACATCCTGAGTGGCACAGCCACAGGTACCTGTGGGACAGGACAATCAAAATAAAAACCATATTTTCAAAGCAGGTAATCATAAAATCACGTATGTTATCCTCGTAGGGTTGCCTAACCCACACCTACACCCACATTTACCCATGGATAACAAAAAAACTACTGTCCTACATAATATAGCATACTGTTAGAGCTCCTGCAGCATCTAAGGTTGTGTCCACATCTGGTGGATGCACCGCTCACAACCTACTCGCAAGCTGGTCGTGCGCTGTTCCATTCGTTTTCATCTCATTTGTAAATTTGATGTTTTGGATCCCAAAAAGTAGTGGATCTTTCTTCTCCTCAGCATTTTACTCTTAAAAACCTCCACCACTTTGTCATTGATTTCCACTCATAGAGTGGTTGATGCTCCAATAGTGGGCACTTTATAGGATGATAGAGACCACTTACCTCCTTGTTATCTCTCAACAATCGTAGGTGTAATGCTAGTAACCTTCTGATCTGTACACAAGCCCCAAAGATTTGATATACTTTCTTCCATTGTTTAAGGAGCAATTGTGAAACGGCAACCTTAAAACCGATATTCAATTAAAAAAATTAAAAAACATACAGTGGAATTCATTACCTCCTCCTTAGGAAGTTGGTTGAAAATTATTGAGACAGTTATTAATGAGGATTTAAAAATTAATGTATTAACAACCAATACCCAGAAAACTTGAGAAAAGCATGTATGTACACACGGCTACACATCAAGCTATACAAAACCAGTTAATCTTGGCCTCACTTTACTAGATCTTTTCGCACAATGAACGATCAGATTATACTGGTTTTGTATAGCTTGATGTGTAGCCGTGTGTACAGAAGCAAGCACATTAAGCTACTGTCGATCTGTCAAATTTCTTTAACAGATTTTGGACTTTATCGCTATCGCACTAGGTTCAAGGTTAATTGGGAAAATTTGACCGTTTTGGGCAGCTTGATGTGCTAGTGTCTGTACATAAAAATAAGGAGCATAACACCTATGTTAACAGTGTAAAAGAGAGGCCAATACAAAACATTTGTTTCTTAAATTAATATAATTAATTTGCTATCTGCCAAATTGTTCATTTCATTCGTTATTTCAATGTTTTGGCGATGCTAACTACAAAAGATATTTAATCAATCTAAATTCAATAAAAAGAAACAGAAACAATTAGTTTGATTGCTCATATTTGGGGTTTGTTTGGTTTCACTGATAAATAATCCGCAATGATACATTCATTCAGCAAACTGATAACATTCTCTAAAAACAGGAAAACTTTGTTTGCAGGAAAGAAAAACTTTATACTTGGTTTTTTAACAATTTAATGCAAAACTACCAAAAAGCAGTATTGAAAGTATTTATTTCAAATAGACCAGTTAAAGGTACTTTTGAATAGTGAAAGCCAAAAAGAAGAAGCTGGACCCATTCCCATTATGACATCATTATCACTTTGAAAAGACAGTATTTTTTGCCAATTCCAAAATCTCTTAAATGAAAAACAGGCAGGTAGCGTCATGGACACTCTTAGAAATAAGAATGTTCTTACAAAACATGCTGATTTAAAAGTGTGTATGTGTGAATTTATTAAGAAATTCCCATTATGACATCATTATCACTTTGAAAAGACAGTATTTTTTGCCAATTCCAAAATCTCTTAAATGAAAAACAGGCAGGTAGCGTCATGGACACTCTTAGAAATAAGAATGTTCTTACAAAACATGCTGATTTAAAAGTGTGTATGTGTGAATTTATTAAGAACTAGCTTTTGCCAGCGGCTTCGCCCGCGTGAAAATGACGATTTTCCATACAAACTTTCATCCCCTATTTAACTACCTTAGGGGTTGAATTTCGAAAAATCCTTCCTTATTCCTTGTCTACATTATAAAGGGAACCTCTGTGCAAAATTTCAGCTTTCTAGGTCCAAGGGTTTGGGCTGGGCGTTGATGAGTCAGTCAGTCAGTCAGTCAGTCAGGACTTCTCTCTTTATTTATATAGATATAAGATCAAATGATAGTTTGTATTTTGGATGAGCAAGGTGAGCAGTGGTGGCCCAGTGGTGGCGGCCCCGACTTACGAACAGTGAGTCGTAGGTTCAAACCCCGTCAGGCACATTACTTTGTGTAATTTATTTCATCACCACTGCTCTCAAAACGGTGAAGGAAAACATCGTGAGGAAACCGGCATGAACCAAAAAATTCGAAGATATGTGACATCTACCAATCCGCACTGGGCCCGCGTGGTAGATTAAGTATAGCCCATCCCTCTCCTAGAGAGGAGGCCTGAGTCCCTGGCTCCCTGCAGTGGGAACATTATAGGCTGATGATGAAGGTGAATATGAACAAAGTTCTCAATATTTTTGTATTTGATTTTTAATTTTAGTCATCATCATCATCTGACTAGCCTTTTCGAAACTATGTTGAGGTAGGCTTCCAGACTAATCGCATGCAGCTGAATACCAATTCAATTTTAATTTTAGTAAATAAAAGATTGTTACCAGTCTAGAATAATCCTGGTGGTCATCATAAAAGAACAGTATTTTGGCAACAAGTGCACACATCATCTGTTGATCATCAGGATTGATTCTTGGGAATATGCTGTCAAATTGTTCCCTTTCATATTGCTTATAATGTTTTCTAGTCAGATAACTTCTCACATAAGCTTGGATTTTTATTGTACTATTTAAACGTTTTCTGTGTTCCTGAAAGCAAACATAGATTTTAAATTATTCTCCATAAAAATAGTGAGTAATTAATGTACTCAAAAAGTAAATAAATTAATTTAACGATCTTTTTAAAAAACACCACCACTGAAACAAATATTACTACTCATTGTGAAATATAACTATTTGAAAACTGCAAAGTCATTGTATTGAATATTGGATGATTTGTAACATTTTCAATGATTTTGCAAAGTTTTACTTCTAGAATATTTGTTAAAATACTCCATTTAACAAAAAAATATCAAGATAAAGTTTCAAATTAAGTGTATATTCATACTTATCCTAAATATGGGTTAAAAATAAACTCATTGAATTTGTAGGTGAAGTTTAGAAAGAGTTAGATGATAGTTTTCTACATGCATCAGTTTTAATCAATTGCATTATCTTGTAATTGCACTGTTTATAGTTCAAGAGCAATTAAAGTGAAAGTCACAGGATTTATAGCACAAGTTAACCTCTCTTTTCTGTCTTTGTTGTTGTGACTGCAGTATCAAAGCGTCTCGGTCTGTCTTGTGCTGAGCGCTTGCGCCGGCTAAATTCTGCTGGGGCTTGCGCCTGAAGTCCCCCTCAAACGAATACATAGCTTAAACAGAACACACGACCTTTAAACAAACCATCTCAAAACATTTTGTAAACAATAATCAGCTGAACTTTTCCTTGTGATTAATGACTTTCATGCTTACCTTAAACAAATTCAATGTTCTTTTAATATTTTATGAATAAACAGGATCATAATACGATTCTACGAATTTAACACAATCTACATGAAACTACACCAAATTGACGAAATACAAGTTTTTATTGGTTTTCTTCACGCAATGAATAGAGAGTATTATTTCAGCTTTGACAGCAAACAATTCGAGTATTACCAGCCTACAAAAATAAATGTGGTTATTTACCCGACATATCGACAGGGCGAAGTAAAAGAGGGATTAATGCGATTCAAACTTTATGGTGGCTCAAAAGTTAGCTGTGTATGACGGTCTAAAGAAATAAAGCCCAAATCACACAAAAAGTGGGCGCAGGAAATTCGAGCGCGTGTAGAGTTGGGCCATGGTGCTCATGGCCTTCATGCCTTCACGCACAACACGGGTGCGGGTTGGTTGGGTGTGGTTAAGGGGTACTCTATTAAGGAAGCGAAAATGTCATTTGCGCGACGGACACTTCACAAGTCAAGATCGCTCACGCAACTGCTATAATCTTAATTTTAATGTGTGACTTTAAAGTGTTTGAAAATCTAAGGTGATGCAATCGAAAACATGTAAAGCTATGTTCTCATCTTAAAGTTAGTCAGTGTCAATTCACAATGGCGTAGCGTAGATTTTTGCCACCCGGGGCCCGCCCTATTTTGGCCACCCCCTCTATTTTCATTATTCAGTGTCAATATTGTTGTTTATTAACCCTTATACCTTATTTTCACACTCGAAAGTCTACCCACCCTTCAAATAATATCAGTCGTGATGTTACGTTCTGTCTGTAAAGTCCGTGCAACCTAAGTATTGTACGATGGTATCGATGCATATTTCCTTGATGACAAATGACAAGCAGCGTCACTATTGCTTGTAATAAATTAGTATAAACACCACTGGTGCTCACAGAACATATATACCTGGTGCTGCTGCTGCCACTGCTGAGAGCCTCAATTTGTAACCTAATTGGTAAATTAGAGTTTTGAGCCATTGTCATGAATATGAACAAGATAAATCTTTTTTTAAATATTTTTCTATGCTAGACTCTTTAAATAACGGAACGCTGTCACTTTGTCACTGACAATAATGTCAAAATTCCAAATTGACAGTTCTGGCTGGGTAACAACATACCGTCCTTGGTAACAACACATTGAACAAAACAATAATGTTTTATCGTTTTAATTTCAATTTGGGAATAAAATAAAACCCTACAAAAAGTCAACAAACTTCTTAGAATTGTAGTAATTGAAATGTCTGATAATAATTTAGATGACACAGATACGGGCGACAGTACTGTTCGGGTGGGCATCTCTTGTTTTCGTCTATTTAGTATATTTTACTATTTACTTTTCATTACCGTCCTGTAATGTTTACTGCCGCATGATTTATATGAATATACCTCATTCTTTACTTTTTAGAATATGAGGCCTTCACTGGCTCAAGTTAGAGCAGTGATATCATTTATGGATAAACATCCAGACCTAGCACACAGGAAGCTTCGATTTGGTATGGGCCATGCTAAGTTTAAGAAGTTGTGGGTAGAACTGTCTAACATTGCCAACTCTATTGAAGGAGCTGTAAAATCCACAAAAGGATGGATCAAGGTATCAACTTATTTCATTAGCTTCATCAAATCTACTTGTTTCACCTTTTTTTTTTTTGTAGTAGGTAACCTATATGTTTTAGCTGGCAAAGAATAATCAGTTCCATACCTTTAATGTAACCTGCTAATTGCTTGGTCAGTGGGTCGTCTTAGGGGCGGATTGTTTTCTGTTTGAGTTTTGCCATTAGTGGTATAAATCCTTTTGTATACGATCAATACGATGTTCCAAATTTTCAGTTTTGGTCAGACAAAAGACGAAGTATAGTAATCAAACAAAAGCAAATTGATCAAGGAAAACTTCAAGGCAGTTTGACACCACTAGAAGTAAAGATTTTAGAACTTTGTGATGATAAATCCCCTGCACCTAGTAAGTAGCTTTACTTAATTATGTAGAATAGGCACTCTTAAATACAATTTCGCTGTCTTATCTTTATTAACAAAATGAGGATTCTGTTCTGTCTTTCAGCTTCAAAGAACTGATTCTTTTCTATATCTGTTATGGCTAACAGCCGAAGTGCGACCACACCTAGTTGTAGCCAGCTAAAACTAGGTGCAGCTGGCCACATGCAGTTTAGCCTTCATCAAGACGGCTAGAACCAGCCGCACACCATAGGTTAAACTTAGTTATCATCAGCTAGAACTAGGTTTTCAGTGTAGTTAAGCATTTTGGTTATGTTTTGAGATTCTTATCTTGCGTTCCTGATTGATTCGATTTTGTATTACCCCCATAAGCTCCATGTAAAATATTGGTATTCAGCTGCATCTGGTCAGACTGGAACCGGCCCCACCAGTTGGGAAATGGCTAGGCCAAATCAGATGATAATCAAAGCAATAATTAACTAACTATTGAATATAATCGAGAATGAATATTATCTAGGAGAGAGAAAAAGAAGAGCTGTGAAGCAAGAACCGTGTAATGGTGATGATGAGGATTCATTTGATGAGCCATTGTCAAAAGATGAGGACTACAGCCTTGCAGACAATAGTCAAGAGTGCCGAACAGAATCAGATGAACGTCAATTGGATATGATAGACAAGTTGGTCAGTACTTTTTGTCCATTATGCTTATCAAGATTTTCTGTCAGTTTATGTTGCTCTTAAGTATAATAATCAGCCTATAATGGTCCTACTGCTGGGGCACAAGTCTCTCTATGAGAGGCAGCAAATCACCACTGTGGGCCCAATACTGATACTGTTGATATTTGAGATTTTCTAGAACATGTCAGTTTCCTCACAATGTGTTCCTTCAGTCTTAAGAATAGGGGTGATGATATAAATCACAAAGTAAAGGGCCTGCTTGAATTCGCCTTTAACTTGACATTGCGGCGCGAATCCGGTACTCTCGCCACGTTCGTAGTATATACTCCCAGGCAGGGATGCACAGACTTATTGAGACCAAGAGCCACTTGGGCAAATGATGAACACTTCGCGACGTGCGAAGTGTTAAGTAACATTTTGAAATTGCATTTCGTTTCAACAATTCATAGACATAGAGATAGAGATGTTTTTTTTTTACAAAATATGCGTGAAGCTTCAGACAAGAGGGTACTAAAATGCAAGAGCGAGCGAAGCGAGCTCGGAAATTTTTGGCCTTCACCTAGGAAAGGTGGTTTATATTATTTGATTTTCATTTTATTATTAAAAAATGCATATTTGACTTATTTTTACTAGTAACGTATTCAAGGATTGGACACCCAGAAAACGCGGCGGTAAGAGCGAGCTAGAAAATTTTAGTGGCATGAGGTAGATGCAAAATATTTACGTAGGACTAGTTCGAAAAGCCGCCCCAGGGCAGCGGATTAAAGTAAAGAAAATACACCACTGCTTGGTTGTCCTTATTTTTGCAACATAGTCCCGATTACAATAGTCATTATATGATTTGATAAACATGACTTGATCTGTAAGGCCTACTAAAAACGCCAAATCGCCGCATGCGGCCCGCGGGCCGCGGTCTGTGCATCCCTGCTCTACGGTGTCCTCAGCCGTAGCGGTATAGTGTAAGCAGGAGATGTGCACCGGAGTGTTTGCTTCGTCTTAGCGGCACGATTAGTCACGTTGGGCTTCGCTGAAGCCGTGCCGCAGTGGATTGTTGGAAGCTGCAGCTGCTGATCTAAAATAGCATTAACAAAAACTGACCCTTTAGGAGCTAATACTTGATTAATAAATAATTGACGTGCCTTTATTCCAAGGTGGTAGTAATGGACCAGCAAGCGGCTGCTATGGCTCAGATGGCGCAAGCATCTCTTAGTAACGCTAAAGCCTTAGAAAGAGTAGCAGACGCCTCACACTTACAAGTAAGTTATTTAATTAAAAAATTACACTATGGACTATGTCTGAAATATGATAATATGAGATGCTTATTAAGCTGCTCTCATATTTGGTTTTCATCAGTAAGATTTAATGTAGCATCTTTTTAGTCGATAATAGACCGTTGTTTTTTTTTGGTGGGTGGGGAATCATAAAACGACTCTTCGCGCTCTGGGCGGAGCGGAAGATAGTGTCAGCATTCTACTTATAAAACATCCATGTTGACCATGTTCCTTCTTAGCCCTTTGTGTTCCGGTGCCGTAGTATCTTGTTCCCTTGCACAAACCTTAGCTAATATTAGCGCTAAGTAAGCATCAAACGATTGCATTCGTGTCTTTCCCCTCATCATCGTCATTTCATCCCAGAATCACCCACTGCTGGGTATAGGCCTCCCCTTTCTTTAGCCATACTTTCCGTTTCTACACATCCTTCATCCAGGTGTTTCTCGCAATTTATTCCGCGATCTTTTAGACGGCCACCAAGGCCGTTTATTTATTTATTTTACAATTTATGTACACACAGTAGACGGCACAGGAAATTAACATTAACATAATACTTGAGTACAAAGGTACTGCTTATTTCTTAAGAAATTTCTGCCAGCAGACCTGCTAAAGGAGAAATGAAGAAGAAATGTAGACAATAGTGTATGAGAATGAGAAAAGGGTTTATATGATATATTCTTTAGCCTAACCTTGGCCACTAGCTCAATGTTTTTTTTTATTAAAAAAAAAAGACTTTGCCCCTCACTAGAAATGTCTCCTGTATCGTGAGTGCGTTTATAAACATTTAAACTCACAAACACACCCAGACCCGAGACAACTATCTGTAGGCCATACAAATATTTGTTCCGTGCGGGGATCGAACCCGCGACACGTAACGCAGCAGTCCAATCGCTCAGCCACTGCGCCAACCGTGCTCCATACTAGAGTTTCGCTAATGTTCATAAACAAAGGATACTTATTTGCGTCAACTCCGAGGCCTCCTCGGTTTTGAGCCAAATAATACCTACACAGCAAATATTTTCCACAGGCACTAGCAGTAGACAGAGTAGCCGGGACATTTGAGACCATCACTGCATCAGTTCATGACATAAGAAATGCAATCCTAGGAATCGATTACACCCTGAAACGGTGCTACCCCGCCACAGCCACGCAGCAGAGGCAAAACTCCAACATATTCAGCTAAAAAAAATTATTGATCTCTTATTGTAATTTATCCATAGTATTAAGTGCATTTTATATGTATTTACATGCCATTATGAACCTTAGGTTGTAGTCATTAAGTATTATAATCATACAGACTGAATTTCTGTAATCTGACCTTACATAGCGTGTTGTATGTAACCTTTTATGCATAATAATGACAACAGCTGTAAGTATTTTAAGAATAAGATTACTACTTTTAGTGATTTCGGCTTTTATTTTCCTCGTATAAACTGCATTCATGCTGCTAAGAAGAGCAGTGTTTATGTAGTGAAAGATTATACTCTACGCAGTAATCTTATCTACACTGATAGTGATTGTTTTATCAAGTCATGTATCATTGCTCCATTTTTCATGTGAATTCGAACCGTACTGTCTCTAGTACATCGTTTTATTTGATATTAAAATATATGCAATAATGCTAAAACTTTCACATATTGGACTAAAAGATTTTTTTAAAGATGGAGTGGCAGTGTTTTTTAATGTTAGTGTTATTTAGTGCGGGAGTGTGGAGTGACAAGTGCCCGACGCAATGTGATTGTGACATGGACAATGGGTTGAACAGAGCCGTGTGTGTGGATCAAAACATTATCAACATAGAAGTAGGAGTGCCCAAAGCGGTGCAAGTGTATAGTCTGAGTCATAATGCTATCAGCGAACTGGACAACTTTTGTTTTAAGGTAACAATTATTTGTTATTGTATTGCATTTTTATGAGTAGGTTAACTTAGTCAGGGAGTCTTTATACAATCAGTGACACATTGAACACAATTCTCATGTAGGTAAGTAAGTACTTAAGTACCTACCTAAGTTGTTGCCTTAAATGACGTAAAAGGAAAATAATATAAAAAAGCATCTTATAATTCCAAGAATAAAGTTGGTCATACTCTCCCAGATTGTTTGTTTACTGACTCAGCTGAACTGATTAAGGCGGGCCATTTGACCAACTTTAAAATTGAGGTTTTTAGGTCTTTACTTACCTTAGTTACCTAACAGGATATGACCAGATTTTGTGCTTACAGAAGCTTTAATTGGCATAATATATGAATATTATCACATGTAAACAGTTAAACACGATGTGTTTATTTAGATTTTATCTAAAACAAATTCAATACACCATACTGAAAGTAGCAAGAAAGAAGTCCGGTCAGTATAGGACATTTGAAATAACAATAATTCCCACAGAGCCAAATATTGGTGGAAAGCTACCATTACAAACAAAGCCTTAAAAATCCCCATCGATCTTATGTGTGATCGATCCTCTTTGCCTGACCTGTGTTATTGATTAAAAACATAACGCAAAGGTATATGATTCATAGCAAATATTTTTTATACCTACTGCTTTCGTAGGTACCTATGCTCAATTTCATATGTAGGTAATTAATAAAGGTATTTTTTATTTTAGGAAACTGGCTACACATCATTGGAAGTACTGGATCTGTCATACAATCTGATATTTTGGATCGGCCTGCATGCTTTCTCGGGGTTAGACAGACTAGTCCACTTGGACTTGAGCAGCAATCGACTGAGGTTCATCCCCTCAGACCTCTTCTGGGATACGCCAGAACTCAACACCTTGGACTTGTCATCCAACGTTTTTGAAAGCATAAAAAATGAGCCCTTCCTGATGCATTCGAAACTAAAGGTAAGAAACTCAAAATACTATTTCAATAAATCCTGAACCGACTTTTCCACGTTATAAAGGATATTTTTTTAGCTAGTGTAATTGTTATTTCAAAGGACCTATTTCCATTTTCCAGGTATTAAACTTAAACAACTGCAGAATTAAAGTTTTACCAACTCGTCTGTTCAACCGTCTGCCGAATTTAAGAAAACTCGATTTAAGCGAAAACTACGTGGTAACTCTAAAAACTGATCTATTGCTGCCTCTGCATAAGCTGGAAAGAATTGAATTACGAAATGATTATTGGCAATGTAATACAGACTTCATGGCGGTTGAGAATTGGATAACTTCTCGAGGTATCACCTATGATAAGCAATGCAAGAAAAGAGCACCGCAGATGTCCGAAAAGATTATATCGATAGTTCCGGTTGTGGAGAAAAAGGAAGTCGACTTGAGTGAAATTTGGAATATAACTACAGATCAAATCGATTCTGTGCCCCAACAGCCCCCTACACCACTCACACCGTATGAAAAGTTCGACCAAGAATTTTCATCAGTGAAAGCGTTTGTTATTGGTGTTGAAATAGGATTAGCAATTGGAATAGTGGGAACTTATATTTGGTTGAACAAGTTCTGTAAATGTGGTGCACTAAGCTGCGCACGGCCACAAACGAGAAGACAAAGAAGACGAAGGATGCAAAGGTTTGATGGGGACATGAGGACGAATTTACTGTGGAGCACTATAGTGAACCCTGACTTGGAGACTCCTCCCTCGTTCCGCAGACAGCTGTCCCTGCCCGACAGAAGTGCGCCGTTCCCGACGTACGGTCTGCCGGGCTTCACTGAAGCTCCCCTACAGATAGACGCGATACGTTTGCCGGATCGTGCGGAAACACCGCCGCCGCCCTATAACGACTGCCGCATCAATATATGACATGAGTAACGTAATGTGCTGTGTTTCTAGTGTTTATTATGCTCTTGTGATATTTCGAATTACGTCGTCCGAAGTGGAAACTTCCGATTTCACATTATAATTATGAAGTTTATGATACGATAATTATGCATAGGTTATTTTAATAACTTATTCTACTGAACTTTTAGAGTATTAGTATGTTTAAAATATTATGAAGTGACGAATGTTTAGACTGTAACATGGGAGGAATGAAAAAAATATTAGTTAAGCCTACCTAAATGTGTAAAATTAAAAAAAGACTTATTTTTATAAAATCGTTATTTATTTTATAAATACCATTATCACATTTGATTCATTAACATAATTATATGATCTGTCATAATATAAAAGTTAATATAATATGCTAAGTCAGACTCATAGAATTTAATATAAATTCTCTAAAATTAAAATAGATATAATTTGGGTAACTCTACAGAATTTTGTACATTACATAACACAACCTTGTGGCAATTTCATATTCGTAAACTATGGCATTCCCATGGCATATAGATCCCAAACACTGGTAAAATTATATATTGAACTATTACAGGCGCCCAAATTGTCTATGAATTTAACATAAAGTGGAAATCGAATTCATATTCAAGTAAATCAGATAAGCAAGCATCACATAGTCAACATTAGTATTCAATCTATTGGTTTATAAATAAATAGGTATATTTGTAAGAAAATGGAATGTACAGGTCATTTAAATAGCGTTAAAAACACGTTAAAAAATAATATAGTTAAAAATTTATATACATCCATTTTGGCTATAAAAGGAACATGAACTGGAAATGCATGATTAGTCAAGTAAACCAAAACAAAACTAAACATGTCAATACAAGTTAACCTAAACAAATGCTATTTCAGTAAACTACCAGACGTCAACTTTTCGATTAAAAAACGTTTATATTAACCAACATACATACTAACTTATTTACATACAGCTAGTTATAATATAATACGTAATCAGGCACATCATGGCATGTCATTTCTGATTATCACGCGAATATTTACTACCCGAATTGAAACTAATGATATTTCGTTGTACACAAATTTGTGCATGCCTTTAAATATGGAGTAGGCACTAGATATACTAGTAGAGAGGTATAAACATACTGTCAGAGGCACTTCGACGATCCGAACACGAATCTTAGTGCTTAGCCAGACTGGTAGCGCGGAGCGGGAAGCGGCGCGGGTGCGGGAACGCGCGCGATTGTGCCTGTCCGCAGTCGACCGCGGCTTCGTTCCGAGCGTTGTCGTGTCCAGTGATTGACAAAATATAATATGGATGAAGAAGTCTGGTTTTTACTGGAATATTCTTGCCACCCGCGCACACACTGCGGCCACTTGTATGAACGAGCTATGGCGCGAGTTGCCCGCGCACTCCCCGCGCAAAGTAGCCCGCGCCGCTTCCCGCGCCCGCTTGCTCACTATGGACGCTCAAATGAAGTTCATACGTTTGAGTACGTCGCGCCGCGCCCGCCCCGCGCCCTCGTTTGCAGTCTGGCCTTACACTTATGTCTGCATTTAATAAGATGACGATAAAAATACTAATCGAACGTTTACGGCTTAACTAAATTGAGAAAACAAGTGCAGTTACCAGGATTTTCGTGAGACACGTCGAGGCATTGTTCATAATTACAAATACATTGAACCTACATTATAAATACATTTTGATCCTTATCTCTTACACGTTAGGGTCTTCGTTCTCCAGCGCCAGTTGGCTGATGTTGACGTAGTCTGGGTGCTGGGAGAACACGTCTACTAGTTGGCTGAAGGTCGGTCTGGCGTCAGGGTTGTAGGCCCAGCAGTCCAGCATCACTTGGTAGATCTCGTCGGGGCAGTTCTCTGGTCTGTCTAGGCGATTGCCGCTTTCAACTATTTGTATTGCCTGCAAACAAGTTTTGTTTATTTAGTAAATTAACTTTGAATTTCATTAGGGTGATTTTAAAATGATTATGAAATTGAGCATGCAGCATTAAATGGAAACTGTCATCTACTTAGTACTGATGAGTAAGAGTGGTAGAGTTGAGAATAAGTGGTAATCCCGTTGTCAAGATCATGTTCGTGTGGATAATGGCTAACTAAACTATTGTCGAGGTAGACGGCCTAATCAAATTACCCCTCTGAATGCGTTCAGTTGACAAAGTCGTCCATGTCCGATGTCGAGTCCATAATAATGTCCCGCTTTACATCAGCGCATTATATTGTAATTATAACATATACGCACCTCAATCCCCCTCATATCTCCATAAGGCTGCTGTCCATAAGAGAACATCTCCCACAGAGTGATGCCGTAGCTCCACACATCGCTGGCGTGGCTGAACGTGCCGTAGTTGTATGACTCGGGCGCGTACCACTTGATGGGCCACTTGCCGCCACGGCTGGCCTTGTAGTACGAACTGTCCGTTGATAAAGCTCGGGAGAGACCGAAGTCACTTATTTTTGCTTGATGTCTGGAAATAATATTGATATTTTGATAAATGTTGGTGTGTTGGCTACAAATGGAGTTTAAAAACATTTCATAATCATCCTATAATAATAATAAACATTTATTTCATTTTATTATATTTTTTTTATTTTTTTTTTTATTTATTTTTTTTTATTATTTTTTTTTTTATTTTTTTTTTTTTTCATTTCATTTTTTTTTCATTTATTTTTTTTATTTTTTTTTTTATCATCCTATAATGTCCCCACTGCTGGGACACGGGTCTCCTCTAAGTGAGAGGGTATGGGCTATAAATCACCACGCGGGCCCAGTGCCGGTTGGTAGAGGTCACATGGCTTCGAATTTTTGGTTCTAGGATATAATAACAAAGTTTATTGCAAGAACAAAGCAGTCGCACGCAGCTAGACATTTCTTGCTAATTTGATAGAGTGATATTAATCATCGTCACACTGATTAAGATATCATGCAAATAAAGAATCTTGAATCTTGATAAAAGTTAAGACAAAGGGACTGAGTTCAGTGGTCTTTAATTACCTGCTAGCCAGCAGAATATTCCTTGCAGCTAAATCGCGATGCACGAAGCGACGACGTTCCAAGTATCGCATACCGGCCGCCACTTGGCAGGCCCACAGTCGGAGCTCGTATCCGGGTGACGCCTTGTCCGGGTGACGCACTAAGAACTCTAGTAATGATCCTAAAGGCACTAGCTCTTGAATCATTGCTAGTGGCGGGCCCTGGACAAAGAAATGAGGAATTATTGATACATATAGTTTTTTTTGTAAACGTTGCCCGACACTAGGAATTTCTCCTGTATCGTGGGTGCGTTTACAAACATATAAACTCACAAACACAAATACCCAGACCCGAAACAACTATCTGCAGGTCATACAAATATTTGTTCCGTGCAGGGATCGAACCCGCGACACGCAGCGCAGCAGTCCAATCAATAATTGTTGAATAACACCTAAATCTGTATCATCAGCCATCTTTGTTTCTATCATTGTATCTATTGATTCTTTGATTTTCCATTGTGTCTTCTCCAGTCACAATCAAAATGATATCTTGTTTGTATATGACAACGTGCGCAAAAATATGTTAGTAGGTTGCACGGTAGCTGACACAAATACAAACTATTTTATCTGATACATACATGTTAGTATTACAGGTCAATCACTGATAGCCTGCGATAAAGGAACATTTTTTTTGTTATAAGGTAGCCTACACCCACTTGATGTCAACACAGCTTTCGGACATCTGCAATATCAGAGGTATCGCAAGTATGTCGCCAAGGCCAACCCAGAGATAGAATAAGGCAATGCAATCTCTATCGTGAGAATCTTCAGAATTGTTGAAGAAAATTTCGTTCCATAAATTCATTGGTTTCGAGGTTTTGTTTAGTTTGTCCAAATTTCCAAATTTCTAACGACAATATGTCAATATGCTTCCTCAGAAGCCATTTTCAGAGCAAAAAGTAAGGGTCATAGTGTGCGTGAAACGTAAATGTGCTGATTTGCTACGTTATGTAGTTTTCATTCTTGTACATGTATTATTTACAAATAAAAGTTATTTTAAAAAGTAGACGATGTCTCGATTTCGAAATCTCGAATGGCTTTTACGTTAATTTGAACTCGAGATTGTATTATCTAAACAGAAACGTCAATAAATATTACAAGTGCACGTCCACTCAACTCACCAGAGACACACCGATAATTCTGACGATGCATCGATGTCGGACGGACATCATGACCTTGGCTTCGGACAGGAACTCCTTCTTGTTGGTGTCAGTGTGTTGCATGTGCAGCGTCTTGACGGCGACGTGTTGCGTGGCGCCCTCGGCCGGGCAGTACGTCGCGCGCAGGACGGAACCGAACTCGCCTTCACCCAGCACTGCGCCTAGCGTTAGCTCCGTCATTGGGATGAATTCTGGTAAACAAGGTTGCATGTTAATTGGTTTTAAATTTTATTGCTAACTGGATAAGGTAGGATTTCTATAGTTTCCAATTATAGATTAGAAATTCACGTCTTCAGTAGAGTTGCATGTATAAAATGAGAAGGAAAGGATAGGCGAAAGTCTTGAAACGAACCCACGAAGTAACACTAAAGCCTAACCTAGTCGCCACTAAATTCATGATGTGTAATTTATCTCGCTCAAAGTTAATAAGTTAGGTAATTTGAATATGGGGAAACCTGAAATAAATGGTTTTTTTTTATTTTATTTTTTTTATTTAAAGTTTTTAGAGAAAAGAACTTACCCTGCAGTGTGGATAGCTGGCCATCAGAATCAATAGATATTTCATTATAATTCTCTGCTAACGTTACGACCGCACTATTATTTCCCGGCACTTTATACGTTTCATTATCGTCTGCCGGTTCTTCGTTGTTATTAATACTATCGTTGTTGAAATCTGACGAGAATGATAGATTCCTTGTGAGCAACTCGAACATATTGTTGTTGGATTGTACGGAGGTAGGTGGCGACGTTTGCGCAGACATCTGCTTGTCGCTCAGAATGTCATGTTTCACTAGAGAAAGCGACTGGTTCATGGCGGCACGACTTGATGCTAGCTTTTTCGTTCGAGGCATTGTTGAGAACTGAAACAAGTAAACACAGAATTTAAAATATACAGAGAATTTCAGTTCTTAGACTTCTAAACAATATATGTAAGTAACGGTCTCATAAAGCGCCGGTAAACTAGCACATCCCGTCGAGGCTGCGGGTTGTTCGAAAGTGATACCGCGGCCTCGGCACAAAGGGCTAAGAAGAGACATGGGTGGTATTTAGTCAGTAGAAGTCTGACACTCGCTATCGCTCTGCCGGCGAGCGGGAGTGGGAGGAGTCACTCGATGATTCCCAACGCAACAAAAAAAAAACTAGCCCGTAGCAGTTACAAAAATAACGACTATTTACAATGCATTTATGAAACGTCAGAAATAAGGTGCATGGATCAATTTGTCGTAATTTTATGAGAAATACGTAGTTACAACCATCGTAAATGGTCGTAGATCTGATCGTTTAGGCCTAAAAGAAAGTGTGCTTACTTCAGGTAGAGGTGGCTTAGGTTTCGGCGGCACGGCAGTAGTAAGGCGGGTAGGCAGACCGTCAGGCACAGTACTGTAGTGCTCGATCAGCCTCTCCAGAGATTCTAAATAAGGACCGTCATCTATAAACAGCCAGTTTGTCTGAAATTTAAATAAAAAATATGTTATTAGAGAACTGCAGATTCCGTAAAGTTTTATTGATTTAACATAGTGAAACGACTGTACTCCTTATAAGAATAGACAGAAGCGTATAGTACTCGCAAAAAAATAAAGTCATCTACATTCACCTGCTCTTATGCCAATTTGTTTGAAGGTCAGCGTAGCATGTTTTCTTTTTCCATACATAAGGGGACGGTGAACGAACATTTCTCCATACAAACGTAATACCAAAATCATTCGCGATACGAACATATTACCAACTTAAAATTATGTTATTCGGATACAGACGATATTTATCTAGGTTCCTATTAAACTTTTTTTTTTAAAACATTTACTATTTACGAAATGCAAGCGAATTGCTATTTACTATTGACGAAATGCAATTTGCTTGCATTTCGTAAATAGTAAATGTTTTAAAAAAAAAGTTTAATAGGAACCTAGATAAATATCGTCTGTATCCGAATAACATAATTTTAAGTTGGTAATATGTTCGTATCGCGAATGATTTTGGTATTACGTTTGTATGGAGAATGTTCGTTCACCGTCCCCTTAATACTCATTATCTCACCAAACACCACTTCTCAACAATACCATCCTTCACACAGTCCATCCATCCCTTCTTTTGTTTTTCTCTACACTTATCGCCATCAAAATTCATACTGAAAAAATGTAAGTATATAATTACCTCTTTCCTAATAATAAAGTTATAAGGCGTGTTTTCGCTGAGCATGGTAAGCACGTACGCGCCGGTGTGCCTCTCGCTGTACCGCACCAGGTACACGCCGTCAGATGCCTTGCCTTCCACTTTGTGGTGCTTGCAGTACTCCTCCAACGTCTTCACGGCCTCCTCGCGGTTCAGTGTGCCGTGGTACCAATACTTTTTAGACGTTTTCGGAACATCTGGCTGGTGGTTTTCTGTAAGTTTGGATTATTGGTCATGGAAGCAAAATTTTGTTGCAACTTCTGCTAAGGGCGTGGTTTAATTAGCTTCGCTTTTATTTCAACGTAGACAATGACGTTATTTAGATGGCCGCGAAAACGCATCAACCTTTGCAATATTAAAACCCGTGTACCTACTCATAATATATAGATAGAAAAGGTAAGTTACTTACTCAACAACTGGTAGCACTCTGTGTGTCCGTAATGTTTTGCGAGGTCAGCAGGAGTGTCGTGTGCCAGTGTCCTGGGCATGGCTGGAGCTTTCAGTTTTAGTAGAACCTAAAAATTAAAATCTAGAATTAAGATAATGTTCATAGCACTCATGTGCATGGAGAATAATTTAAGGAAAACCGTCAAGATAAATATATTCTGCACGACAAAAACAGCAGAAAGATAATTCATTATGCACGCAATACTTTGGCCGTAACGTTTTGTGCGCATTGCACGCGTGACGCGCGGCTTCCTTGTCCACGCTCTTCTTTTATGTCCATGCGCACAACTATTAACTAATGGTGGGTGTACATAATATGGTCACCGACGGAATGCGAGCACTGTGATTTTCGAAGCTGACGCCTCCATAGGCTTCACGGAACGATGCCTATGGAGGCATCAGCTTCTGTGTTTTTGGTCAGACCTAGACTCAGGGGCTGGGTATGTTAGCCAGGCTAGACTAAAGGAGTAGGTATAAGAGCGGACAATGGAGTATTTTAGTACAACTTTACACCCATGTATGCAAAGTTTAAGCTGTTTGTTGTCTGTTAGTCCCATAACCATTTCCACACTCTCTCTGTGCTTCTATTTCAGATAACATACCTTGATGCAGTCAATGTGTCCCCTCTGCGCGGCATCGTGTAGCGGCACCTTGCCTGTGGGCGCGTGTCTCATCTGGTAGTTCGCATTGCCCTTCGTTATCAGCAGCTCTGTCGTACTCGGCAAGTTGTTTTGGCATGTATACTGTACAGAAAAACAATACGTTTTCTTAACAGATTCCAGATGTAACCCAAAGGATAGGGCTGTGAAGCTAAGCTAGGCCTCAGAGTGTGAAGTAGTGCCGGCAGTTTTTAACCGACCTCTTAAAAAGGAGGAGGGTATGTATTCCAAGGGAAAAGAATTTGTGTCAAATAACACAACTAAAAAGAGTTTAAAAAAATCGGTGACAAAAAAGTCAGTGAAAAATGTTCCGAAAGTAAAGCTGTTTTAATTTTTCTTGTCGCTCTTCCACCATTCATGTCGCAATGGTTTGACTAACTCAACGCTGATCTAACTATTCTACAAAAGACACAACTCACATGTAAAGGCGTATATCCAAACGAGTCTCTAACATTGACAGTGGCTCCGCTTTCTATCAGCTTGGCAAGTATATTGTCTCTGCCGGCTCTCGCGGCGATGTGCACGGCAGTCTGACCATCCTGGTTCTTAGCGTCGCGACTTCGATAGCCGCATGCTAGCATCTGAGACACTATGTTGTAGTCCCCGGCTTCTGTCGCCCTGGAAATTGGATGAAAAGTTAGTTAAAAAAAAATTTTTGTAGTAAAAAGGCATGGTAAGGCGAAACGTGGGTATACTATAGGTACACCTCTGCTTAACCCTCCAAGGAAAAATGTTTGGTATGCCTGGTTTGCTATCCATACTAATATTATAAATGCGAAAGTAACTCTGTCTGTCTGTTACTCAATCACGCCTAAACTACTGAACCAATTTGCATGAAATTTGGTATGGAGATATTTTGATACCCGAGAAAGGACATAGGCTACTTTTTAATAAAAAAAAAATAAAAAAAATTCAAGGGGTCGAAAATATTACTTTTGGTCGCGATAACCGGCATCGGTAGCGATAACCGACATCCGTGCGGTTGAAACCGCGGGCATCAGCTAGTGATGATATACAAAGTGCAAAAGACAACACAGAATTAAGGAGCCTAAAACGTTATGTGAAGTGTCGCCAGTGTTAATGTTTGCCTCCTAAACTTTAAGCAACTGGTTGACAAAACCATCTTTTAGTAAAGATAACTTACTAAATCCCGAAATAATTGTATAAGTTTCATAAAAGCATCTACCATACAAAGTACTACATACTTTGTCAATCAGTCTCCTAATTAAAGCGCATTACCATAGCTAATGACAACATAATTAAGACAATGCAATTGATAATAGCTTACAAGAAATATTTAAATAATATCAATAAGGAACAATGTGTGCTCCAATGAATCATTAGCATAAACAATGATTCATCGTTGCCAAACACAGATGTCTCTGAGCAAATAGTTGTCATCATATCAGACACCATCAAACATTCCCAGGGTATGACTCATGTCAGCTCCTAGACCTCATTTGAACTAATGATATAACTTAGCATTACTATTTTTTTTTTGTAATGTACCTACTTTAATAATTAGATTTTTGACAAACATGAGTCACCAGCACCACTGTTTACATATATTTTCTTACAATTTGAGGGCAAACTTAATTATAACTAGCTGATGCCCGCGGCTTCACCCGCGTGGATGTCGTTCAAATTATATACTAAAACCTTCCTCTTGAATCACTCTATCTATTAAAAAAAAACCGCATCAAAATCCGTTGCGTAGTTTTAAAGATTTAAGCATACAGACAAACAAACAGACAAAAATAGCGACTTTGTTTTATACTATGTAAGGATAAAAAGCATTATATCATTTTCTAAAATGGTTTTATTCTTCTGCCTTTGGGAAAAGGGTGTGAGTTTATGTATATAAAATGATTTAAGCTTTCTTCAAATAAGAGTTAGTCATACTATAAAGTAAATTAAGTCAGTCATAAGATCAATAAGTATTCCTAGCAAAATAGTTTACACAAGATTCAAGAATGTGATTACAAAACTAGGCATGGCATGTGACTTCTGACTCAATTATTTCGGACCACATTTGGTATTCCAATCAGAGTACATTGCAAACACATCTTGTCATAAAACATGCAAAGAATTTTGATGTTGTACACACATAGCGTCATGTCATCATGTCACATATGTAGACATTATCATGCTGCCAGTATATGGCCACAGCTACTGGCCTTCTCTTGATATTTATTGGATAAACATATTGAGTTCCGTATGGTGTCGGACGCAAAGAATAGCACCATCCCCTATCTTCCCGTGGGTGTCGTAAGAGGCGACTAAGGGATGTACCAGAGAATGGGCAGCAGCGTTCTCTGTGCTTTTTGTATCGACCGTACTGCGATCGCCAACCCGCCTGCCAAGCGTGGCGATTATGGCAAACCCCCCCTAAGCAAAAATTACACTTAGGGGAGGCCTAAGTCCAGCAGTGGACGTCTTTCGGCTGAAATGATGATGAATGATGATGAAACATATTGAACAATGCGCTCAACAGGAAATTGTCAATAAGCTTGTCAGCACTTGTATTAAATTACAAGCCCTATAAAGTGCAGTGCATGTTAAAATCAGTGCAATAACCCCTTTTATGGTTGATCGTACTTAAGATTAAACTTACGAAAAAATAAAACCGACTTCAAAAAAAAAAAAACGAAAAAATGAAAAATAAACTTTAGAAGAAAAATCAGTTTCTGAAGTCAGTGACTTTTGTTTCTTTGATTTATTTTTTTTTGCCACCGACTTCAGAAACTGATTTTTCTTCTAGAGTTTATTTTTCACTTTTTTGTGTTTTTTTTTTGTCGGAAGTCGGTTTTAGTGGTTCACATGTAAGTTCACATGTTCATGGGGCATATTGTGGACAATGTAGCTTTTTTTTTTAGTTTCGTTGATTTTTCAAAAACCGCTTGTCCGATTTCGATAAAAAAAAATATGGGACCATTTGGGAAGTATACCCTTTCCAACAAAAAAAGAATTTTTCAAATCGGTTAGCAAGCGACGGAGTTATGCCCGAACAAACATAAAACAAAAACAAACATCCGAATTGAGAACCTCCTTCTTTTTTTAGAAGTCTGTTAAAAATAAGTTTTGAACAAGCCTTAAAAGTTGACAAGAAATTAATTTGACTCATGGTCTTTGACTCATAGTACTTTAAATTATTGATAAAAGTTATTTTTAGGATGAAGACAAAAGTTCAAACTTTGTGTGAGGTCCTAGGTTTATACATACAAGGATGCCATAATAGAATAAGTTTTAGGACTTAGATTCGGAAAGACAAATGCGACAGATTTACTAACAGAATGGATTTTCAGATGCTGCAGATTATGGTTTAGCAGTAACTGAAGTAAAATTAAATGATGAAGACAATAGCAATTTTTCATAATTAAAGCAGCTCTGGAATTTATTTTCATAATACACATTCCACTTCACTGTTTTTCAGTACAATAGCGCTGAATAGAAAAATAATCCATTGACGGTAAAAGAATGTTACTACACTCATTCAGCTTGATAATAAAACAAGGGGATAAATTAGGGGCAATATAAGTGGCTCTCATCTTAATGAAACTTCCTTCTTCAACTATGTACATTGTTCTATCTCTAATTGACATTGCATGCTTCTATCAATTATTTAGTTTATGAGCAATTTAGGTACTTTTTACTAGTGTGGGAATATGGCATTGTATTGAATTTCAATGTTAGTTTAAAAAAAAGAGTGGTGAATATAAATGTTGATGGATGGAGAGGAAGGGGAAGACCAATGAAAATATGGATGGGTTGTGTGAGGAATGATATGAAGGAAAAAGTAGTAAATGATAGTGTGAAGATTGACAGGGGAGAATAAAAAGAAAAAATGTTTTGGTATGACTCCAAATAACAAGGGCAGAAAGATGATGATTGAATGATACTAAAGTATCATTTTCATCAAAGCGTCAAGTTATTAAAATTCTTGAAATACCAAAATTAACTTTTCTTTTAAAATTACGTCTTTATCATTGTCTTTTTCTTGGCTATTTTCCAATTTTTAAATAAATAGCACAGACGTAATAGACACATTTGATTGAACCATTATTTTTTGTAGAACCCATACTACAGCCCAAAGGTTGGAGAAGGACAGCACTGGACAGGCAAAAGTGGAGGGAACTTGAGGAGGCCTATGTCGCAAAGAGAAATAGAAATAAGTATAGAAAATATTGTTAGTATAGTTTTATGTTTTAATATATTACAAATTGTGAAAAAGGTCAGAGTAAATAATGCTATTTTTACATTTTTTTTATTTAGAACCCATTCAAGGATGGTGTCATTAACCGAGGAGGAGGTTCTCTATTCGATGGGTATGTTTTTTTTTTTCTGTATGTACACCGATTACGCCGAGATTAATGATCCGATTTGCGTGATTCGTTTTTTATTTGATGCGGAATAGTTGCCATTTGGTCCCATAAAAATTTTAGATAGTTTGGCCCAGTACTTTTCATTTTATGAACGTTTTTTTAAATTTATGAACATATTTCGTTATGTGTGTTCGCGAATAACTTCGTCGTTTAGGAACCAATTTTGATGATTCTTTTTTTATTGGAAAGGAGATATTTCAAAGGTGGTACCATGGTATGGAAACCAGGATCTGGTAATTGGATCCCAGAAAAGTCGAGGGCAACCCTCAAATTTCATAGGCACAAATTACCTGTTTCGTGCTTTTTCTGAAGCTATTCAAGTATTCGTATCTAGCAGTCATCACTTCATGTTGATGAGCTGATAACGGAAGGTAGGTACTACTCCTCAACGGTTAAGAGTTGAAAGCAAAAATAAGAATTTCTTGAAGGTTAAGGTTAGGCTTCTTGGTTGAATGTTAAATGCATAGTAAATATTCGTATAGGATAATAGGACTGGATATTGCAACTAAAAATGAAAAAATAAAAAAACTTTTTAAAACAACCGACTTCAAAAACACCATCATCATCATTCTCCTGCCCTTATCCCAATTCATTTGGGGTCGGCGCAACATGTCTTCTTCTTCCATACTTCCCTATTTCTCGTCGGTTTTCTCGGTGTTTTTGAAGTCGGTTGTTTTTTTTTTGCAAAAAAGTTTTTTTTCAATTCCAATTAATTGAAATTATAATATGTTAGTAGCAAACTAATATCATTCAATACAACCAATTTATTACTAGTCATACACACAATGTTGTTTGTTTAAATACGTCAGCATTGTCCCACTTCAGTCCAAAGCATTATTAATATTATGACACTAACGCCCGAATATTCGAACGTCACTCAATTTTAAGTTGCACTTAAATCTCGTGCTGTCTTTGTTACTTTAACGCAGAGTGACAGAGATAGCACGAGTTTTGAGGGCTACTTATAATTGAGTGACGTTCGAGTATTCGGGCGTATACCTGATGGATGGTATGGAAATAGAATAACTAAATATTTGATTAATACAGGCACATTATGAGTGTTAATTAATGCTGAATTGAAAAATCTTCCATGTTTATTACATGGTTTTATGAACAGTAATATGCATAAACCCATTAACAGAAATAAATAACAAGTAGAATTTCCTTATTATATTGGTCAAGGAACATTGCCTTAAGCATTAAGATGTACACTTATACATGACAACTTTTAAAAGTGATTTTCCCTTGTATTGATTGAAATTTTATGCTTTTACAAACAAATTATTTTGGGACTCACACTATTATGAAAATTTTAATCTCAAAAATGATTGGACATACGTATAATTTACAATATGCCTGTAGTTGCTGAAGGGTTAGGCAAAGGTGTACTCAAATTGTACACACATATTTCACCAGTAATGTTTATGTAGTAGTAGAGCCTAATGTAATCAACCGGGAACACATCCAGACGCCATAGCTGCTACCTGAGGCTGCTACTTAGAAAATTCCTAATGGAAAAACCATGTAGGTAACACTTTCCCTGACCCAGCACCTCATCGCCAGCAGTCATGCTTGCATGCTTACGAGTTAACCAATGAGACAGTATTACATTGATATGATAACAAAGATGATATTCAGGAAGATTCTGGATGATTATGAGTAGAAATAATCCTTACCTGTGCAAAAGGTTTGTAGTGCCTTGAGTGCGGGATTCATGAGGTGGGGGCTGTCCTTTGCAGACAACTGACAGCCTGGTGACGAGGCCATTGGAGTCTCCTCGGTAATGCTGTATGAGTGTGTCAAGTCCGTGCACAGTAGTGTGTTCTTCAATTGAGAAGAATGCATCTTCACCATGTCTCCGTATTTGATAGTGCACTACTTCTCCCTGTGAAAACGAGTTTAAATGTCTACAGAAGATTTTTTTTGAGAGTTGCTTACAATGGGCAGGTACAAAGTAGGTACAGGTGGAGAAGCAACTTGTGTAAATCACTAGGACACCAAAATGTTGGTGATTCTGGCTTCTGTTTGGTGTACAGATAAACATGACTGCTATCAGTGACAGTTTAAAAAAAATAGGAAAACAAAGTTCTGCTTTGAGGTTAGTAAAACTTTTAAAACTGACCTGGTGTAAAACGGAGAGCACATAATCTCCAGGGGAAGTATTACTCTCACGTACTAAAAACACACCATCCTCTCCTTCTGCAAGTTTCAACAAAATTCCAGTTTATCAATAACACAAAACATTGATACAACAATAACAACATACAATAATAATCACAACCGACCTTCCTTCAACAGCTTCTCAGCCGTGTCTCGAGATATTCTCCCATGAAACCAGTTGACATTATCTTCTCTGTTCATTCTCAACAAAAAAGAGTTTGTCTGAAAAGTTAATTTAAAACTTGTTCAACAAGTATTTTCACAGACACAAAACTTTTCTTGAACATTTCTTGTGCAAGTCAAGATTTTGCTCACACGATATCTTTATTCAATTAAATCATAAAAAAATAACATAATTATTATAGAGAATAATTGTTTTATATCTTTAAATAATTAAATTAATTAATTCACGAGACTTCTTTAAGTTCCAACATAAACTTTTAGAAACTGTTCGCCATGTTTCTCCCTATTTCTTTCCCACACAGTACAAGTCACATTCAAACAAGCAAATAATTTAAAATGCCCGTACATGAAACTTCATTCTCTTTCTAAAACCCCGTAATTCAGCATGTGTAACAGAGATCGCTATATAAACTACTCATATTTTTAATTTATCCGTATAATATTGTAAACGTCAGAGCGACTACAATGGTCAAATAAGAAACTGCTAAGACTTTATAAGATGATTCATCCTTAATAAAAATCTTATTTAATTCTATGGAATTTATCATTAATTCATTTATATTTATTAGTAACTTTTTAATAAAACTTACCTTCAACAGTATGAATGACGTCATGGTTGTTATCATGATATCCAACTTTGGAAACACAAAAATATTTACAAAATATACGAAAGAAGAATTTTTAATTAAATCTTCTTCGTTTCTTGTAACCACACATATTTATCACGTAAATAACTAATTATTGTTTTATCACAAGGTATTCCGTAAAAAGCGCAGCACTGTGAGCGCGGAGTGCGTCTAGCAAGCAGCCGGCAGACAGGCGCGGTATCCCCGACTCTGCCTTCCAACGAATGACTCATAGCAAGGTCAATTCCGAGAAATGAATCACCAACCAACGTACTCAGTTCTACAAT
Source organism: Diarsia dahlii (assembly GCA_949775195.1). Lineage (NCBI taxonomy): Eukaryota > Metazoa > Arthropoda > Insecta > Lepidoptera > Noctuidae > Diarsia > Diarsia dahlii. The sequence continues at coordinate 17,972,043 of OX459190.1, forward strand.
GCTTTATGTAGTACGCATTCCCCCACAACACAACACTGCTTCATTATTGTAATTTGTAAATAAAGACATAAATTACATACCTACCTTTAGATAAATAGGTATTATGTATGTATACATCATTGGTTGAAGTAGTATCTACAAATAGGTAATAGGTACCTAGATAGAGGTTTTTAGATGGAAGGACCTAGTTTATACGGTGTCTTATTTTGTATCCTTTGAATATTTGGAAACCTGAAATAGTGAATTGAAATATTAGGTACCTAGGTAGAGTTGTTAGGGATCATCCTACATTACCTACCTACCTAAACAAGCCACATTTTTTAACTCCCACAAAATGTAGGATTGTCCCTAAAAATAGAGTGTTAGGAACAATCACAGCGTACAGAACCTTTCAAAGTTGCAGATAAAATACGACTATAGACTACTGACTAGTACCTATGCTGAAAAATTGCGTGATACTTCCTTCCTTCCTTCCATCAGGTCGATTGTATAGCATTTCCCCATTAAGTGGCAATGAAAAAAAACAGTCGATACGTAGAGTAGGTACCTATTTCATTTTTATTGACTGATATTAAACGTTGTTACGTCGTTTGTTTTAACAAGTGGCGGAGACAACCCTGTGCTAACTTCGCAATAAGCAATAAGACGCCGATGAGTCACACTCACAAGATCTGCAAATATTGTCAGATACCCAAGTATCTGCAAAGTTAATCAATGCTACATTATATTTCCAGAAGTGGCCATTACGCATTCCATTACGCTGGTATTTCCCGAGGGCTTGAACAGAGCTGTAGACAACATGAGTAGCTTCTCGTAATTCTTCAGCAATGTTTTATGTTTATGAGGGCCCACATCACTAAACGATATCTAACATTTTGTTTTCTTTTCCTTACAGATTTTAAAGACCATTTTTTTTGGCTATTATGAAATGTCCATTTTACGCTTTTTAACGCAATTCATTATTATGCTAAAGTGACCATTTTAGACACCCTGGATACCACCACCACTTTTATTCGTAGTTTAGGACCTGGGGGACCGAACTTTGCTCGGGTGAAAATAGAGACAACGAATTTTCCCGGATATGAGACCTAGCACCCCCGTAAACCACTGTATCTACTTTGATCGAAATCGGTAGTCATTTTCGAGGCCTTTTTTACAATTTTTGCGCACTAGACAGTACCAATATACCTCAGATAGGTACCACTTACTAAAGTTTGTTTAATGCAATTTTACCAACAGTTAAAAAGATAAGGAAAAAATAATAAATATTCCATCATCGATGCCTCTAGACATTGGGATTTTAATTAGCATTCTCCTTTTTAAACTTTTGAGTGGGATTTTCTTCACCGGAACACCAACACAACAATCTTACACATCCCATTCCCATGAAGCGTGTGTTTTTGTCGTAGTTTTCTCGAGTTTGCATTGCCATTATCGTATTTTCTGATAAACCAACTCTTTTTCTATTTATGAATTAATATTTGAGTAAAAATAAATTAAGTAATAAAAGGAACATTTGCTCTGACTGTGGTAATTGGAAGAGATAATTTAACGGCTTTATTATATTACTAGCGGACGTCCCGCGGTTTCACCCGCGTAGATCCCGTTCCCGTGGGAATACAGGGATAAAAAGTAGCCTATGTTACTCAGGGTGAATGTAGCTTTCCAAGGGTGAAAGAATTTTTGAAATCGGCCCAGTACTTTTTGAGCCTATTCATTACAAACATACAAAAATAGGTACAAATCTTTCCTCTTTATAATATTATTATAGATTATAGATAGATAGATAGATTATTAATTAATTATTAATTATTATTATTATATTATTAAGTGTAGATGTAGATTATTCAAAAATGTTTAGGTATACATATTATTATTTGTGACACATAACTAAAAGTATAGAAATGGCGATATCAAAAAAGTTATGTATCTTCATCCCTAAAAGTATATCTATATTAAAACAAAAGGATTCTCACGCTTTTAAATGTGAAAATCTAATGTGCAATAATATTTAGGCATTCCTTGTCACTTGGTGTAAGTGAAAAGGTATAGTACCTATAAAATGCACTTATCAAGGCAGTTAGCTGAGTCAGTTGATTGTACAAAGGTCCAAGTACGAAACTTTGATTAAGAAACACTTGTCTAGTCGCTTGGGCCTTTCGCATACCGATACATTGCCACACTTTTATGGCTTGTGCTCTGTGATGGCCCAGAAAGCAAAGAAATGTAGACCTTGTTGCATTCAAGCTCATTCTTTATTTAAGCAGCGGTTTGAGTAGTGCTAAGATATTTTTCAATAAGGTGAAGTTCGTTTCAAAGTTTTATACCTAACTCACATTAAATCATCATGATAATCATATTAGGTTGTCCGTATTTAAATATTTTGGTACAACCTAACCTTTTCGTACTTGTTTAGATTCCTACTTATAGGTATCGGTTATTTATTTATTTATTTATTTATTTCTTAAGGAAAAACAAACAGTAACATATTACAGGTTAATGACAAGGCTTATGTACTAAAATATGATAAATATGCTACCCACTACGTTTTCCACAGATTACTTTAAAAAATTTATAGCTAGAGAGACATTTGTATAGGATTATAACAAAAAATAACAGTTTTATTCGTACGAACTAAAATAATCATTCTAAAATCTAAAATAACAGATTAGGTTAGGTTAGGTTAGACTAGCTAGTAGCTTAGTAAATAATGAAAAGTATGAAAACTTAAGGTTTACATATTACTTCGGTGACTGTTTCACTTCCAGGGAAGTACTACCTCACTATTAGTCAACGTTGATCTTTTAGAATTTCTCAACGCAGTATTTCTGTGGTTTATTTTGTTTACCGTCATACTATAAGGTCCCATGTCCCATTAAAATAGGTGGACAAATTTTACTAACACAGCGTTCAACTTACGTCTAACCAAACATATCCAAGTAAAAAAAACACTGATTAAAGTGATTTTTTTTAACATAAAATGTTGGGTGACTAACACTATTTTTAGTGTATTTATTTCGCTAGTTGTTTTATTGTCTTTTAGGTAAGTATCTAATGCGTTTTTATTATTTTCTTTTTTTACCATTGTTCTTATTTTGGTGGTCTGAATTCTGAATGATTCCTAAATATGGATTTACACCTATTCCTAATAGGTGGATAAAATATCCACCTATTTTAATGGGACCTTATATATTGCACTCTATGGTTAACAAGTCCCGCGATCCCAATGTTCCCATTGTAAAATATTATTCAATAGAAAATGAGAGAATTATTTCATTTCTTCACAAAATCATAAAGCTATTTATAAACCACCAGAGATAAACAAGAGGGCTAAACAATAATAATTCAGCTTGATGACAATTTATGTGTGCACTCACACTGATTAGATAAACGTTCGACTTACCTATCTATTTAGAAAGCATTCGCTATACCTAGTGCACCGAGTGGACAAACCAGTCTCAAAGTTTGTTTACCTCACGAATGCAATGTTTATTTACTTTCATTCGTCTCCCAGCAACCTGTCTACATTCTGCATAGAATGCCCGGCCAACCATTGTATTCGAGAGAATGTATTTCTTTGTATATTTCCTGACTGAGCCATAAGAAAACTGTATCCCATTCAGGTTGTGTTAATGTTGAAATTCTCGACTTGCAACATTATACTTTGTAATGCCGTTTGGTTTTTTAGTTTTATCTTTAAACGACAAAAGGGTCTTTATTTGTTTATACAATTCGGCTTTATTTATCTAAATATTAGGTAATTTAAAATAAATGTCATCATCTTAATTACGTTTCTATTTAGATAGGCACCCCATTGCTAGATTTATAGATATTTCAGTAAAGTATTCAACCTTCATCATTCATCATCATCATTTCAGCCGAAAGACGTCCACTGCTGGACATAGGCCTCCCCTAAGTGTAATTTTTGCTTAGGGGGGGTTTGCCATAATCGCCACGCTTGGCAGGCGGGTTGGCGATCGCAGTAAGGTCGATACAAAGAGCACAGAGAACGCTGCTGCCCATTCTCTGGTACATCCCTTAGTCGCCTCTTACGACACCCACGGGAAGATAGGGGATGGTGCTATTCTTTGCGTCCGACACCATACGGAACCAACCTTCATCATCAGAAAAATTTGAATTTGCCAATTAGGTACTGGTCAAAAAAATCTACAACTGCCATTAGTTTTCACAGAAGAAAAAAAAAACTAACTTTTATGGCTTTCGCCAGAGTTTTTGAAGTGTGTGTGCCAGCAACAGCACGCGTTTTGTGTTCTACCTTTTTTTTTTAAGTAAATGGCTAGTGTTTGCTAACCTCGTGTGTACAACTGTAATAAAATAATCGATTCATAGAACCGTGCATATAACCAATAACGAACAAAATCGCCTTGCTATATAATTTAAAGGTCCTTGATACATGTAGGTTCCTACTTATAGGTATCCGTTTCTTCAAGGTAACCTGGAGTGGCTACGCTGGGCACGGGTGAGTCACTGCGCTTTCTACCAGCTTGCCGCCGGTGGGTAGCGGTCGATGACACCAGCCTGTTTATTCCCCAATCGTACTAGACCTATTGTGCTAAAACTGTAATGTCGTAAACAAGTGAATAAGGAATATTTTGCATTCTGTGGGTGGGCTTAGGGCTTATTGAAGTCGAAGATCAGTAGGGCTATTGCGTATCTTCTAATGTCAGTGGCTATCATATGTGTCCATAAATTAACTGTAAATTGGTTATGGTTCGGTACATTTTTTTTTAAACTAACCATTTGACAGTTATTTGATAAACACTAGGTATATATGTTAGCCACTGTCATTAAAAGATACGCAATAGCCCTGCAGTTCAGGAAATTAATGCCTTTCCCGATTTTCTTTCATAAGCAAAATTGTATTTGGGGTAGTATTTATTGGTACCTACCGTAGTAGAATTCAAAATCATTCAATAAAAGGAAAAGTGGCTACAAATTAAATTAATTAATTAATTCTTCATTCATGCGGTAACAGCGTTGCAGCGATAACATGCAATTTAGTTGATGGCAACCCTACAATGGATAAGGAAACGCCACGAAGCCGGCCGACCTCAAAAACAAGTGCGAAATGACTAAAGCAAAACGAATACGAGGACCTAAACCGAACGGTAGCGCCGTCGATGAGGTAATCACACTATGAATGAAAAAATATACAAAAAATCTAAAATAAACTAACTGTAAGGTCGACGAGAAACCACACAAAAATCAATCTTAAACTCCCATGGCTAGAGATGGTTTTCCACTGTGAGGCAGCGTGTGGATATTTTGAGACATCGCGCCAGTGAATAGATGTAGCAGATACAGAATATGACTCATCTGTGACTAGGAGATCACTGAGCGTGAACTTTAGGTATTAAGTTGTGTTTAAATTCTCGGTATACGATTTCAGGCTAGGTATATTTAGAATATTCACGAACTAAAATGGTATCAGAAGCTAAGTCTATAGTATCATTCTACGGTTTCACGAACTTACAAGTGTAAGGTGATCGGTTTTAATAACTAAAGTGATAGACGGACTAGGGTAGGACTGTCGTTGTAGGTGTTATGGTGTTGGGTTCAAGATTTGAGAGTGACCCTTATACATTGAAAACTCAAACAAAACACATTCAAATATTGAATCCAAAATAACAAAATCCCTTATGAATATTCGTCAAGGTACTCTATCTGGGAACCTTTATCTTCTTATCGTGTGGGCAGTAAGGTCTAACGACCCCCCTACACCCTCAAAGTTTCTAAACCACCTCAAGAGCCTCTGTCATTCCCGTCGGGGCTGCGGGTTGTTCGCAAGAGATACCGCGGCCTCGACATAAAGGGCTAAGAAGGAACATAGGTGGTTTTTAGTCAGTAGAAGTCTGACACTACCTTCCGCTCTGCCCAAGAGCGGGAGGGGTTATTTGATGATTTCAACCAGCAAAAAATAAAAACGGCCTCTGTCATGGTTTGATGACCGCCATTTGGTGGCCGGGACCACCGGATTATTAAATATGTGCCTTCCGAAGCACGGAATCATATTTTTATCAGGTACCTAATCAGGTGGTTCAAGCCTGCAACGTCCTAGTCAAACTGGAACCTCCATAAACTCAGGGCTGTATGATACGACTAGGATAAGTCAGTTCCTTGGTCAGTATAAACTATTGCACAGTCGTGACTCGTGAGCGCATCAATTTATCACAAAATGTCCAATTTCCCCATAATGATTTGAAATCATAGAGTGTTAAAAGTTAAGTTTAAAATCGAATGAGACAATTTGACAGCTGCAGTATTAATATTTTTTGTATCCTCCGTTACTATACAGTCGCTGCGTAGAGGCCAAAGTAATCTGTAGAGGCTACGTAGCACTGCGGGGACGTGACATAACACGACACTACGTGGGCATGATCACGTGACTGGTGCAGCGTACGTTTTCGTTCTCCTAGTGCAGGGATGGCGAACCACTGGCACGCGTGCCATTGATGGCACGTTACACAATATTTTAGGCGCACCACCGAATTTTTAACCATGAATAACATAAGATTCGATTAGAAACCGTTTGGTAGAGGAGGCCAGTTCAACATGCAATCTACTAAAGTTTTTAATCGAAAATATTTAGTTTAATTATCTGCTAATAAAGACTAAGTAACATTATTGGACGGCACGTGCAAGGTAAAAAAACATTAAAAAAAAACATTGCTTTAGAAAAAATGGCACGTTGATACAAAAAGGTTCGCCATCCCTGTCCTAGTGTCACTACTCGGCGTAGGACTGATTCTCGTCGTAGCAATGCTACGACGCGTAGGGCAGCTACGCTCCGTAGCACTACTACTTGGTGTCGGACAGCTCGTGGCGTAGGACTGCTACGCGCCGTAGGGCAGCTACGCTGGGTAGTGTAGGAGGGCTACGCGCCGTAGTGTGGCTACGTACCGTAGGTCTGCACCGCGCCGCCGCAGGGCAGCTACGCTGGGTAGTATCCCTATGTAGTGTAGGACTGCTACATGGCGATGCACGGCTACGCGCCGTAGGGTGGCTACGCACCGTAGGTCTGCACCGCGCCGTAGGGCAGCTACGTTGGTAGTAGATCTTTGCGGCGAAGGACAGTTACGCGGTGTAGACCACCTCCGGGGGTATTCGTTGTAAGTTCAAATAATAACTGATAATTTTACTGACAGCCACCGCGTTTTGAATTTTGCCCATTTGATCATGAAAGGAAATAAAATATCAATCTGACACAGATATAATAATATGTGCAAACTGAGCACCATACTTTACTATAATCAATTTTTGCGTAAATTAATACCATAGTACCGAACGCGTATACCAATGAGATAAGTTGAAGTACGAGTATGTAGGGGAATTTAAGCAATGTTAGTTTTTACATTCAATTGTAATTACCAGACATAATGAGTGCTTGTGATCTAAGGCGCAGACAGCCTGGCTATTAACTAAGAATAGACTCGCCCTTACAACAAGTTACACCTTTTTATCTAGATTGACTAACCCAGTAACATTTCATACCGGTTACATGGATTGCACACCGCGGTATATATGGGACAATAAAACAAACATTTTATAACATGGCATAGTATTTATTATCATAAATATGATAACTTACATTATTATAATTTTAAACAATATATAACTTAACTACGTATCAATCAATCCTTATTCCTTAGCACATAAGATTAAAAATATCGAATAGAGTGAAGAAAAACCGAATCTGCGTCAGAGTTATTTCGGCAATATAGAGTTATTATGACATTACTTTGGACAATATAAAGCAATAAACTAGATTAACCTACGTTATTATTAATGGACGGATTACTTATACTTAGCTTAGCACTAATAAATTACTCGCATCTTGCTCTATATCTGACGTTGTAAGTTTCGTTTTACACTTTCAGTTGGCTATATACTATCAATAGATAGTAGTCGAATCTGGTGGAAAATCTTTGAAAAACACACGGTTTCCCTAAATCGACCGTGTTAAACAGTAGTACGTTCTTCTGTTTATTTTTTTTTGCTTACTTAGCAACTGAAACTTTATGTAGATATTACTTCGATTTATAACTTACTTTTCGACTAAACCTTCATTCAAATTTTAATAATAATTCATCATCAATTTCAGTCACATAAGAATTATTTGTTTAAGAAATTATTAAACAGTTTTCTGGTTCTCGTTACAGATACAATCTTAAAAAACCTATGGCTAAAATATGTAGGGATAACCCAAAAAAATATTTAATAAATTCGTCATTGAGGTTTTCTATATTAACAAAGGCTACACAGAGTGGGCGAATGGCTATAGAAAATCTACAATTAATTTACAATTCTTTATTCAGCGTTGGCACTGACCAAACGTAGATAGTTTAATTACAAATACAAGTAAGTCAGAACCTGGTATAAGGTTCTGGCTTACCTATCTACTTGTATTTGAAATACATAACTACATAAAAAAAAACAATGCGTTAGCTTTTACTAACGTACTAATCAATACACTTACCTTTATATAAATACTTATCGATATAAATAATTCATCTCTAGCCCTATTTACAAATGCGCACCTCTAATCATTACATGAAATAAGTAAATAAGTTGATGAACATAATAGGGGATCGGACAGGGTCAAAATAATATGATTCTGTTTAGTCCGTAAGTTAGATTATCGAAAAATATTGAATACGTGTTTTTTGTTATAACAAATCAATAAAAAATTACGAAGATAAAACGCGTCAAAGATCTTGGAGTGGGGCTTGAAACGTCACTTGTGTCGTCAAAATGTACTATCATATGACGTCACACGAGTTTTCGAAGCACTGTATCGTCTTCATTTTAAGTTTACGTGAAAAAAGAAAAAATACGTGTCCAATAATTTTTGTAAATCTATCTGACGGACTAATTAGTTTTTTTTTGTCCGATCCCCTATTAAAAATACTTTTTATGATTATTTTAAAGATTAGTCGACATTTAAAAATATTTGTAAAACAACCATGTTAAACTAAGTAGTTATCTAGGTGAGAAATATTTACAATAAAGTAATGATGATGGGCCTAATGCCAAAACAGCAAGAAATATTCAACAATCCAATTATTTATTCGATAATTAATTTATCATTAATTATAGAAAAAAAATTGTAGACACAGTCTCTAAGGAAGGACAAGCTATTTGTCTTTTAATCATCTTAATTTTAAATACAGTTGTAAAATGTTACATCATTACATTAATACAAAGGTACAAAAAAACTAATTCTAAAATGTAATGTTTTGCTCCACAGGTACTTAATATAAGATCTACATAGATATTAAAATGGACGGCAATACGAGTGAAACTACCTAGGCTGGTGAATACTATTCCACCATATTCGTGCATTGCTTTATCACAGCGTATACTATTGTAAAACATAACTTAAGGACATTGTTTCACAAGGGTCATGTATGCTACGTATTTCCCCAGTGCTGGCCTACTGTTTCAGTGAATCGATGACATGTTGTGTCAAATTAGCACTTTATAGACAACTTCGTATAATAATGTCTTCTGTAGTGCTACTTGGCTAGATGCTGTAGTGAGTCATGGATTTGCAGTTGATGTGACGAATACTTTTAGCACAAAAAATCATTGGTAGGTAGTTACCCAGAAAACGTTTGACTTTTTAAAGAAAACTAGAATGATTCAAGTAAAACAAAGCTAAATCCACTTTAAACTTTTGGTGAACTTTTCGTTCAGCATTTTAATTTTATGAACTTACTAGTAAATCAGGGGACACTCTAATAGTACCTACATCAATGGTAAAATTATAAGAGTTTAAAACTTTAATTCCATAGTTAGTCATCGAACACTGTTCTGAACCAGTCACTGAAATAAAAACGAGTTCCCTCGGGTGAGGTGCACTCACTGCCTCTTACCGCTATTGCGTGGCAGTGAGATCACGTGTAGCAGTTGTCCTCGTCGGCGTGGTCGCTGCAGTCGATGGTGCCGTCGCACAGCTGTGCCAGCGTGATGCAGCGCCCGTCCACGCAGCGCAGCTCCCCGCTGGGGCACGGCGACGCGTGCGCACTGGACCAGCCGCGCCCGCTGGCATTCGTCCCCGGACTGCCAAAGTTGGAAGCGGGCGGGGGTCGAGTGGCGGTCGGGGTCATGGGTTGGGTGCCGCTGTCAGATTTAGTTATAGTTATCAGGGGTTTTTCATCGTCGTCTAGTTTATGGGTTGCGGGAAGCGGGTCTGGTGTATCATCGTACGTCAGGGTATCGTTCAACGCTTGGTCTTCAGCAACTTCAGCTGCCTGCTCCGCCGCTGCTTTCTGCGAAATAGCGATATTTTTTTTATTTTTTTGCTTGAATATATAGGAATATTTAATCTTCTATCCTTATTTCCTATTACTAAAGGGTATGCTACCACCTTTTAAGAATCGCAACAAAATATAGTTCGGTGGAAATAGGTGCGGGTGTGGGTCAGACGTGTCAATTGAATGCATCCTGATAGATTTGCAAATATTCTGGTCACCTAATAGATGAACAGATGACGGGACGTACAGACAGAAGGCGAAGTAAGTAAGTAAAGACCAAAACGAATTTGCACATATTTCCACAAAAAATAGAAACGACCTTAAATAAGTAAAAAACAAAATGGTTTACCCTCAGCAGGGCGGCACCGTCGATGACTCTGTCAAAGTTGTTGGCAGTTTTATTAAACCGATTGGGTTTAGACACTACAGCTGGCCGAAGGGGTTGTGTATTGGGCGCAGGCACTCCGTACTTCTGAGTCCTAACTGGCCTTTCAGTAGCGTCTACAGCTTCTTTTCCATCTTTGTCAAACTCGTCAAAAAATCCAAGGTCTCCCATGTTGACATCTTCAACAGATTCCTTTTCAGCATTCGGTTTTTGAGAAGCTTGAGAAACTTTTTCTTCGTCGGGTACTTTTGGACTAGCTTTCACTATAGACTCTTTGTTGCGAGGCGTCGTGACTTCCTTCGTTACTTTGGTTGGTTGAGGGCGATAGTAATGCGATAATCGGGGTGGCAAGGGACGGCGCGTGAAGTTTCTTTTCAGAGAATTATTACTGTCGCTTGTAATGAGTAACTCCTTACTACTTTCATTTTCACCTATAACAAATATAAAATGTCAGTTAGAAAAAGAATAGAAAAAGTTTAGTACTAAGCGGACGAAAGAGATAAAAACCGACTTCGACAAAAATAAAACACAAAAAAGTGAAAAATAAAAATCAGCTTCTGAAGTTGGTGACTTTTGTTTGTTTGATTTCATGTTTTTGCCACCGACTTCAGAAGCTGATTTTTATTTTTCACTTTTTTGTGTTTTATTTTTGTCGATGTTGGTTTTATTTTTTTTGTAAAAAAGTTTTTATTTTTCACTTTTTAGTGGTTCACATGTGCTTACCCCTTCACAACGTACCGGCGTGATGTTATGTTATGAACTGGTGTAAACAATAGACAGACATGAGATTTCAGCAATCCCAGTCCATTTGCAATCATTTATTGAGGAGTTCCGTTGCCTATCTCCGAAGTTCTTCATCAGATCTTCACCAAATAGTTTTTATAACCTTTGTAGTGAATACAGGCGTGATATTATGTTGTGTGATGGCGTAGACAATGCTTAGATATGCTATAGCAAGAACATCTTTTTGTGTAGTTTAAGTGTCTTCAGCAACACGTTGCGGAGTTTAACATACCAGCACGTTGATGGAAGGCCTTGCGCCCATTGGAAACTCTGTTAGGCCTCCTGATGGCAGGTGCGGGGGCGGAGCCGGCGGACTCCTCCCCGGGCTCGTGCGTGTCGGCCGCGGCCTGCTCCGTGCGTGCTGCGTGCGTGCGCGAGCCACACGTCTGCACGTGCTCGTCCTCGCCGTCCGGACAGTCCGAGTAACCGTCGCAGAGCCAACGCTTCAGGATACAGCCACCGGAACTACAACTGTTTAACATCGGTAAAGGTAGAATTAGATAATAGACTGCCAGGCAAAGCTATCTATTGAAATATTTTGAATATGAAACATTACCGGAATTCCGATTGATCGCACTTGATGCACGTAGCTGTCTCGTCCTCCCCGGAGGGACAGTCCTTGGTACCGTCGCACAGCCAGTCCCGGGGCACGCACGTGCCGTCGTTGCAGGAGAACTCGCGCGGGTAGCACGGGGTTGTTGCCCCCACGCAATTGTTGCGCGGGTAGGGATTGCATTTGAACGCCGGAATTAGGTCAGTAGGAATCTGGCCGTCACACGAGTCCACGATCGCTGGAATAAACATATTTGAAAGATTCAATTTGTTATAATGCGGCATGAATTGATAATAAAAACCAAATATTTTCGTATTTTATTCACCTTTACATAGTCCGTAGCATGGCATCTTTATAGGGAAGGGTGGTGGGTTACACTCAGGCTCCAGCAAAGCACACATGAAATGCTTGACACGGTCGCTGCAGTTAGTGGACACTAAGTAGTCGATCTGGGACAGCAGAGATGTCGCTTCTACATTTCCTATTTTCGCTGGTGCTCCGGCTAAGTCGTATGGTAGGATCCCTCGGCACAGTGCCAAGCGGGTCGAACGACATTGAACTGAAAAGAATTACATTCAACATGGTACAGTCAGCATCAGAAGTATATTAACATTACTCAAAGTTTCGAAGCTGTTTTTTTTAATAAATACTTGTTAGATATTAGGTACTCGTTACTAAATGTTATTGGAGTATAAGGACTATTTTAACGAATAATCTTCTGAAACATTAAAAATAATAGCTAGAGTCCTGTACATAAAAGAATTAAAATTCCGAAATGTTCAGCTACTTCTGATGCTGACTGTACTATGGCAAAAATAACCTAATTTGGGAAAATTAAACATATAGTTAGTTTAACTTTTATACGATAGTCCCAATATCATGCTTTCTCCCAATTATGTTGACGTTGGATGTTAATCCCATATTTTCACATTAACGTACCTTTAAGCACTCTAAAATGTTATTGTGAAAATCGAAATCCCGAATAACTATCTCCCGAAGAACACAATCTGGAATATTTTTTTCCCATGATAAAAGGTTCATGAACGTTATTCAGAATAGTGTTTGATTCAGTGAGTCCAGAGCCTGTTAGTTACTTACACCCACCCACTCCAATGAAATTGTTAGCAGCGTATGAAGGATATAAAAACTACAACATGAAATTGCATATTGAAAAATGTGAGATAATTATAATGTTGATCTGTACCTTTTTCCTTATCCGTTAGTGATGGAACCGCATGCCCAGATATAACGGTTAAAGACTGACTTACCCTCTGAATAGATATTGGATGGATACTTTTTGGTGGTGCTGTCATCACCGTCGCGCCACGTTGGAAGCGTGGGAGATACTCTTGTGTTATACAGTGAGCTTTGAGTGGTTGATTTAATTTTGTCTGCATCCTCTATAGAAATACCAAAGAGTTTTGAATGACCTGAGGTAAAGCTGACATCTGGAGTGCGACGGTTATCGTAAAATTCTTGTACTTCAAGCGGCACATGTTTGTTTGCTTCGTCGTAGCGTGGTCCGGAATGTACGAGGTATCCTGTGGGGCCATAACTCTTATCCTTCAGTGGGTATTCCAAGTTTTTTTTTGTTACTTGTTTATGATCATAGTTAGTGAAATCATTAATTGTTTCTGCTCTCGTTATGACCTCAGTGGTCGCTGCACTGCCGTTTTTGAAGTAAATCGCTAGCGGCTTCTCAGGCTTCTGAGTAATATGAGGTTTCAACGTCGAGTCGTCGGTGTTCGCGTCGTCCAACACTTTGGCTGTTCTCAAATTGTCGGTGTCAGCTTTTTCGTTGCCGTATTGGACTTCAGGTGTAAGATGGGTTGGGAAGACTGGAGGTATGGGTAATTTTCTTTTGGGACCTTCATTTGTCGTCGCATCGATAGCAGATTGAAAGTCGGGGTTTTTATCGATTTCAGCGTCGTAGAAATCTATTTCCGATGTTTTCGTACCTGCAATTATGTGTTTGCAACAATATTCGTCGGAACAGTGATTTGTTTAGTTAATACATTTACACATGCAAGGTTATTTTTCCCAATTATTGAGTAGACAATATCGTGTGGTATATTGTGTCAACATTAAACATTTAAGTGTGAAATAACTTTCTTTTCCCGAAGTTGTGCTCCTCTTACCTACGATCAGTGTGGTTGGTGATATTATGTGGAACCTACACTACAACTCACAGCTGGATCGACTTAACGCTTGCTTTTTATTTCCAACTATTGATTGAACACTGAAATATTTTCTGTGTATGTAGGTGCACAAAACAAACATTCAACACTTAGACGTTAACATCAGTTGAAACATAAAAACATTGAAATATTCATCAAATCGGAATATTCGGATAGTTGTTCAAGGATATTTTGACGCATGATTAAAATCGTTACCTTACAGTTAGTATGGGCTGAAACCTAGCTAAGTGTCCTTGATTCTGAGAGATCCACCACACAAGGTGTATTGTAAGAGACAAAAATCCATAGGTATAAAAAAACCTGTGAAATTTAAGAAAGTATGTAGGTAATTCGTGAATTCTTTCTCACGTTTCGTCCATCAAAATTGGGCTGTGATAGGAGTTTACCTTGGAACCAAGTGATGTAGGTACTATAATGACATTAAGATTCTTTTCTACATGAATATGGTTAACGAACCCTTCCACAGCAGAGATAGATAAGCTAAACTTAAATTCATAAAAGCCGAACATAGAAAAATGATATTGCGTCGTCAAGGCGTGGGGTTTTTATAAAGTCCTTAGCCTGTACCACTATCTACTCCATAACAATGTTACTTTAATGTCACTTCAGTGTAGGAAAGAGATGAAACTAGACGCCCTTTTTTTTTTTTTTTTTTTGTTGGGTGGAAAATCATCGAATAACCCCCCCCGCTCTTGGGCAGAGCGAAGGGGAGTGTCAGACTTCTACTGACTAAAAACCAAACCCATGTTCCTTCCTCGCCCTTTTGTCGGAGCCGCGTTATCCTTTCGACAAGCCACAGCCCCCCTGTAAGTACGTAATGGGTGTCAAAATATTCTTAACGAAGCCGAAAGACACTGACACTACAAGGAGATATTGGGGGCCAAACCAGCTATTCCAAAGTTTTGTTTTTAATACAAATTCCTAGCTTTACTGTAAATACCTCCTTGACTATTATCTACCCCCGTACTACTCAATGCTTCCATTAGCATAATATTTTAAGTGCGTACATTGAGTCCAAGTCCAGTATAAAGCTAGAAAGGTCACGACTGATGAAGTCTACGCTCCGTCCAGCACAGATCCAAATCCAAAACCCCGAGAGCTTTCAACTTGAACTCCAGAATCGCTTCGCATGCCTAGGAAGCTCAGTGGACGATTATAACGACGGGTTCGTGGAAACTGTCCATACGACTGGATCTAAATTTTTTAAGATACGTCGTACAAATAAGATCATAAAACTCTCAGATCACACTCTCAGGCTCATGAAGGAGCGGCGTGAGATGATCCTGCAGTCTTCAGACGAAGCTCGGCAATACCGGCTCAATAGACAGATCTCCAAATCCTTGAAGAGCGACCTCCGCCGCTTTAATACCGAGCGTATTAAAGACGCGATTGAACAAAACAAAGGCTCCAAGGTATTTGCAAGAGATCTGGCTATTGGGCAGAGCCAGCTCACGAAACTGAAGACCGACGATGGCAGGATCGTGTCCGCCAAACCGGAGCTTCTGAGAGAGATCGAGAGTTTTTATGGGCAGCTGTACACGTCAACTAGTCAACCCGTCGAAAATCTAGCGAAAGACCCCAGAGCTAGATTGACCCGACACTATACCGAAGACATCCCGGACGTCAGCCTGTACGAGATTAGGATGGCTCTGAAACAGCTTAAAAACAACAAGGCGCCGGGTGATGACGGAATTACGGCCGAACTTCTGAAGGCGGGTGGCAAACCGGTCCTTAAGGCCCTACAGAAGCTGTTTGATTCCGTCATACTCGAGGGGAAAACGCCACAGGCTTGGTGCAGGGGTGTGGTGGTGCTCTTCTTCAAAAAGGGTGACAATGCCCGGTTGAAGAACTATAGGCCCATCTCACTTCTAAGCCATGTCTACAAGTTGTTTTCAAGAGTCATCACGAATCGTCTCGCACGCAGGTTTGACGATTTCCAGCCTCCCGAACAAGCCGGATTCCGAAAAGGCTTCAGTACCGTAGACCACATACATACGCTGCGGCAGGTTATACAGAAGACCGAAGAGTATAACCTGCCTCTCTGTTTAGCGTTTGTAGACTACGAGAAAGCCTTCGATTCGATCGAGACTTGGGCTGTGCTGCAGTCTCTCCAACGGTGCCAAATCGACTACCGGTACATCGAGGTGTTGAAGTGTTTGTACAAAAACGCCACCATGTCAGTCCGACTTCAGGACCAGACCTCGGAACCTATCCTTCTGCAGCGCGGTGTGAGACAGGGAGACGTCATATCTCCGAAACTGTTTACCGCTGCATTGGAGGATATCTTCAAGGTTCTGGATTGGAGAGGACTTGGCATCAACGTCAACGGCGAGTACATCACTCACCTTCGATTTGCCGACGATATAGTGGTCATGGCTGAGACCATGGAAGACCTCAGTGCAATGCTCGATGACCTCAGTAGAGCTTCCGAAAGAGTGGGTCTTAAAATGAACATGGACAAAACCAAGGTTATGTTGAATGTTCATGTAACACCCACTCCTATCAAGATCGGAGACTCTACGCTCGAAGTTGTGGACGATTATGTCTACCTGGGACAAACGGTCCAGTTGGGTAGATCTAACTTCGAGAAAGAGGTCAATCGTCGAATCCGACTCGGCTGGGCAGCGTTCGGGAAGTTGCGCGGTATCTTCTCGTCCAACTTACCCCAGTGTCTCAAGACGAAAGTCTATGACCAGTGTGTGTTGCCAGTGATTACATACGGGACCGAAACGTGGTCGCTCACAATGGGCCTCATCAGAAAGCTCAAAGTCACCCAAAGGGCAATGGAGAGGGCTATGCTCGGAGTTTCCTTGCGTGATCGAATCAGAAATGAGGACATCCGCATGAGAACCAAGGTTACCGACGTAGCCCGAAGAATCGCCAGACTTAAGTGGCAATGGGCAGGGCACATTGCTCGCAGAACGGATGGCCGATGGGGCCGAAAAGTTCTGGAATGGCGACCGCGAACCGGAAGACGTTGCGTTGGAAGGCCTCCCACTAGGTGGACCGATGACCTGGTCAAGGTTGCAGGAACCCGCTGGATGAGAGACGCACGGGACCGGTCAATGTGGCGACGCCTGGGGGAGGCCTATGTCCAGCAGTGGACGTCTTTTGGCTGAAATGATGATGACATTGAGTCCTACCGTGAAACGTGACTTTTCACCCAGCTTCCCAGCAAAAATTTTAGCGTCGAGTTACTTATTTTGATGTACAAAATAATTGGTTTTCGGTTTTGTGAAGAGAGCGTTTATTACCCGGTATAGCGACATTTCCTTCCCACACGGAGTAAGATAAAAACAAAACTACTCTAGAGGTCTCGATAGGTCTCCTGCTCGCAAGCGCTCAACATGTGAATGAACTTCAGAACCCATACCATTGTCGTCCTTCGCCAGTTTCTTGCCCTGCTGCTGTTCCCGTGTCCGGTCGTGGGGACGCTGTCCAGCAGCCACAGGCTCCCAGTAGGTACCGTTGTCACCCATACGAGACTCCAAGGTGTCTGGAATTGCAAGATTAATCGCATAAGTATGGTTTGTTGCTATGTTTAGTTGTGAAGGGAAGTTCGAGACACGATTTTCTATCTTATTTTTTTCTATTATAGTGCTTTTTGTTGTCAAAGAAACATGCACAGTCAGTAGGAAAGGTGAACTAAATACTTATCTAATAGTAATAGGTATTAGTTTTAACGTTTTATTTAAGAGAGTAGAGAGTAACGTACTCGCGTCAAATATTTGTATTGCTTGCGACTAGTGACAGGCGCTCAATGGCTTAAGTAGAGCAGCAATATTTTTAATGATGAACTACCTAATATCTTGCAAACGACGCCACCTTAATAAATAACGTAACAGAAGCTGTAAATATAAATAAATCTGTAATATTACGTCTGTCACTCATGTCCATATATTAATTGAATTCCGGATCATAAAAAAATCAAATGTTAATAGAACGATGAATATGTGCAATTTTGCTACAATTCAGATCAGTCTAGTGATTGGGCAATTAAGGAGAGAACATGCTAACTGCCTTTGCCTAGTCGTTACCGAACGATATTCAGGATACATAGTTATAAATCAATAACTTTATCTTCCACTGATTAAATGCACACATAAATTCTGACGCGTGCCAAAAACCTACAAATATGAAATGTAATTTATGCTGCATAGATATTTAATTAACACACGAAACTACTCTAAAGTTTCATATAACATTGATTTTAATTAAATGGGTTTCAAGTAAATTATGATGTAGTTAAATGAAATAATAATTTTGATTTTAATGGGTAACATACATATATTTTAAAGTACACATAACATCACGCATGTAATCCCCGAAAGGTTAGGCAGTTATGTTTAAGTTCCATGTAATAGGGGGCGAGCCAATTGCTATCAACTGACACCAGATCCGATATCAACAAATCCAGAGTCCGTGGCTGCTATAACTGAGAATTTTATTATGGAAACCTAATAACACTTTGTTGGAATATATCTCCTTACAATCAAGAACTGGCTGTTTTCCTTTTCTACATAATTCCACTATATCTACACAAATTCCAAAACTTTGCTCGATCCGGAAATCGAACCTAGAACCTCATGCTCACCTGCGACCACTGCAGTATGTTAGGCGTACCTACAGCACTACGTAGCGTGGCGTAGGGTTTTAGGGATTAATTAAATGAATGTTATTTTAATTATTTAGACGATGACCATTTTTAAATGGCTATCAATAACCGACAGGACAAAGAAATCGATCGTCGAGTTGAAAATGCCTGGAGGAGCTACTGGTCCATGAAGGCATTTATGAAGGGCGACCTTCCTATTTCACTGAAGCGCAAGCTGGTCGACATGTGTATCCTGCCTATCCTAACCTATGGCGCTCAGACTTGGTTTTTGACTAAGGCTCAGAAGACCAAACTCAACGTTTGCCAAGAGCGATGGAACGTAGCATTCTTAAGATTAGACTCTCCGATCGAATGCGCAACACCTTAATACGGTCTAAGACAGGCATCGCCGATGTTGGCCTTAAATCTGCCATGTTAAAATGGGACTGGGCGGGTCACGTTTCAAGGATGAAACCGGACAGATGGGCGAAGATAGTAACACAGTGGGTGCCTGAAGACGGCCGACGCAGGCCCAAAAAACGCTGGCGTGAGGATCAGGTTGCTTACTCTGGAATATAATTCCGATAGATCGACATTGGTCAAACGTCAGTTGGTTGAGTTAAACGTCAGGGATTGGCTAGACTCAGTGAGTCCAGCCAATTGCTGACGTTTGACTGACAATTCCAATGTCGATCTATCGGAATTATATTCGAGAGTAAGCACACTGGACTCATTTGCAACGGATTGGACGGAGAAGGCAAATTGTAAAAAAACTTGGAAAGCCATGAGGGAGGCCTTTGCCCAGCAGTGGGACAGTGTAGGCTAAGGAAAAAAAAAATCGTCTAAAATTCAAGCGTACCCAATCTCCTATTAAAATTGTTAAGCTGTTAGATAATTCTCCTTATTACCTTTCAAACCAAATAACTCATACAGATAGGTACTCTGATTACGGAAAGGTAATAAATAACACTATCAGTATTACGTATGGTGTTTTATAACTGACACCTAGAACCTTTTTTTTTTTTTGTTGGGTGGAAAATCATCAAATGACCCGGGTCACGTGATGCTGATTGAAAAATCTTACCCCCCCGCTCTTGGGCAGAGCGAAGGGGAGTGTCAGACTTCTACTGACTAAAAACCGAACCCATGTTCCTTCTTAGCCCTTGCGCCGAGGCCACGTAATCTAGTACAAAAATCCGCGGCCCCGACGGCCCACCACCGACACCTAGAACCTAAAGAAGACTAGTTTGTAACAATCTTCGCCCGCATAGCGAGTCATACCGGTAAGCGTATTATAGTACAATCATTGCCCAGTGTTACCTGACCGAGGGGTCTCACACTTCTCACACTACGTGCCCTCTGCTTCTTTATATATGGGAGGTCAGGTAATGTTGGCCACTGACTGTAGGAAGCCAGAGTATTTCTTGAGTGCGAAGACGCGGTTAGTGAAAGCTTGGTTCAAGATGTCACGGCACTCCTCCGGCCGTGTCAGCCTAGTATCGCCATTAATCCTTATCGCGGTTGCACAACATCCATACATAAGTTATGTGAAGACGGTGGGTAAACACCCAACGTGCTCCCGTTCTGAAGTGTCAAAGTGTCAGTGTCATGTGTCATAGGTGAGCGCGGGACTTCATAATATGTCGAGTCATTTTGTTATGCATGCAGTTTGGTGCATGTGATTATCGACTTGGTGATGCAGGTGCTATGCAATTTGGTCTGTTGTTGGCTAATTACTATCCGCTCTTTACAGAATTTTAAAAGTTACACGTAGGCAAGTAGCGGCAAGCGCGACTGCTGACCATGAGGTCTTGGCTTCGATTCCCGGATCGGGCAAAGTGTTATTGGGTTTTTCATTAAAGAAATTCTCAGTAGCAGCCACGGAGTCCGGATTTGTGCCCGATTGATAGCAATAGGCTCGCCCCCTATTACATGGGACTTACACATAACTGACGAAATGTGGGTGCACTTGTGGGTACACCTCTGCCTAAGCCTTAGGGGATTACAGGAGTGATGTTATGTTATACAATTGTTAAAACTATAAGTACACCAATATACGACTAAAAGTAAATGATTAATCTATATTTGAGGATCATCAGATGCTCCAACATTTTCGTAACAGTAATTATTATAGCAGCTTTATTTTTCCAGTCCACTGCGCACACCGAACAGTTTCGCAGAAATGTGACCTAACCGATGTACGGGATGTAGTTTAACTCCCTGTAACACGTATCCTAGTTTGTAAGTAATTAAAATGATTATACGTTACATAAGGCCTGTAAGGCGTGCGCCAACGCCAAATGAAATGCAATTTGTGAACTAGTGCTGTAGTCGCTGCGGGAGGCTATTAGCGTAGGTACCGAGCGTATGTGCTGAGGAGTCATTAGGTAATTTTTAGTAGTTAACCACAGTACACATGAGATAAGCGTTCAAGCGACACTCCAGCCTATAGGCCTAAGCGGCCACACCTCGCCGAAACATATCAACTGTCGCTGTAAGTCCTACTAGCTATTAAACCTCCTTAATTACATCCATTTATTATTAATTCTACCAAGATAAATTGTATTGCAAATCGAATGTGACATGCTTAAATACTATATTTAGCATAATTTGGTTCTTATTAATATTAATTACAAAGGAATGCCGTCCTTGGGCCTATCAATTTAAATAAGATAAAGGCGAATAGTGAATATTTATGGTGATTGTTAATTTTGAAATACATAATGGACTTTTAATTATGAAATTATATGATGATTAGTAAACGTATAATAAGTAGGAACTAAAAATGTAACCATCAGTAGCTTCATTTAGTTCTTTGATTGTTTTCACTCAAACCAATATTTTACCAGTTTGCAATTTATAAATTCGAAGTGCAGCGAAGCAGTCATTAGCATCAAAAGATAGCAGCAACAACCTTCAATTTATTTCGTAATTGATTTCACGTGTACTCATGTTGTGCGATTGTTTACATCTTCACGTTTTGCATACTGTAATTAAATGCACCTACCACTACCAACGTACCAACAGTTTCATATCGGCACAATAAACACTTCATGGACTGTAATTTTAGTTTCAATTTCAAAAAGAAAGTGACGTGGTAGGTTGAGCTCATGACTACGTAAGTATTCTCTTCAATATTTTTATTAACACCTATTGTCATCGATTAGACATAATGATGTATTTATATTACAATAGATACAATCATCAACAATAGTAAACGAAATACGAAGCAAGTCTGCTCATGTAAGTTAATCTGTTTGTCAGCTTAAGTGATCTTATTTATGTGGATGACTTTTAACATTTCTTTGTATTGCAAAATTATGCATGTTACATAAAAAACCGCGACAGAACGATAAGCATTAATCTTATCTATCTAAAAAGGAAAAGAAATGCGAAAAAGCGGAACATGTATAAAATAAAGCCGCCTACATCCTTTATGGATGCACAAAAGTATTCGCGAGGTCAACTTTCGTTTTTACGGATCCTTCGCAAATAAAAACACAATATGAGAGCAACAAAGGAGACTGGAGCGCATCCGGTCACATGCGGCGCTGGCCCGTGGCCACCCCACGCTATCAAATTATTGCTCACCAAGATTTTACTTTACCATTTAAAATCTGTTATTAAAAAATCCCTTCGCGTGTGAGATGTGAAAGTGGCTGAATATTTATGAAGAGATCAAAAGTTTCGAGCCTTATCAAAGTACAATTTGCACATGAAAAGGACTATAATTGATTTGAAAGTTATTTTACGACGTATTTCAGCTTCCGCTTCGAGGGCAATTACTGATTTTAATGCAAAAATTAACATTACACACTTTCTATATGCAAATTCTGTTTTATTTTAGTTCAGGTCAGATCGATAAAGGATTCAAAAATAGAGATTGAATAAAGTTATGATAGATTTGTCAATAAAAAAGTCTAGTATCCAATCATGTTTATGAGGAGTAAGGGTAATAAAAATCTATTACATGTCGGTAAATCTGTGTCGGATTGTCGATAAAAAATTGAGTGTCTGTATAGTTTATGTCGAACAAGTCGTAGTGACGCGTCGATATACCTAACAAAGCTATTTATTACAGTGTGTGATGTTGTAGAAGCTTTCTTACGCGAGTGTTTGTTACGTGTAGATTTAACCTCTGACATCGCTCGTGCGCTCGTGCCGTCCGTCCGGCCCGGACGCATCTCCGCCCAAACGTCAACAGACTCTATTACATTATAATAACGACTTTCGATCAAGAATGTTGAATAGCGTCTGATATAATCGTCATAATGACAAAAATCAACTTAAAAGATGTTAATTATGTTTAATTGATCTATGAAATAACCACATCTTAATTTCACCATTTCGGTCAAAATCGTAGTTAAATCGAACACGGGTTTAGTTAATTGAGTAAAATATCCTAACTAACACTGGAAGCTTTTAATTAAGAGGCAATAATTATGCACCGTGTTGACATCCCTATGTGGGTTCACACGCGCTTACCAATACAATTAATATTCATACTGTTTTAATGTCCCGTGTGGAGATATAAATATACACGACAGATAAAAACACAACTTTCGGTCTCTCAGCGGAAATCATAACAATCGTTGTCACAATAAAACTGTTGTAAAATATAAATTGGTTTAGAATGGTCGACAGGCCATTCGGAATTGTCCCTCGTCCATATAAACATTACTGATTTAGCTGTAAGAACTTGTCGCATCCAGTTGTTACTGCCATAACCGACAATGGTGTCAATACCAGCTTTCGTGCGATACCCACGATACAAATATGTCCGGTATGATGCAAAGCTGCAGATATTGGGGCATTATGTTTGGGAAATTGAAAGTTCCGACATGACCAATCCAACAAAGCCTTGTGCCAACCTTATATGTACATACTCATAGAATAACTACGGCTAATCGGAATTCTGCTCCTTTTATAGCCGTGAGCAATTTTGATCACTACGGATTATGATTGTCTAAAAACTGTTGAATTAAAAATGTTGTGTCATTTGCACTATTGATTGGTTGTAACCTTTTGAGTACCGTGTAAACTTGAGCTTCATGTCGTACAAAATAAAGCCATAGAGCGAATAAATCACACAGATAGTATCAAACAAGAAAGGTAAAAGGAGAATTGCACGAGATTGTAAATAGGTAAACGTAAAACGGGTGAAAGGTATAGAAAGGCGGTAGTTTACAAAATGGTACATTTATTTGTAACAAAAAGATAGATCTTTGTTTGTGATAATTTTTAAGAGCCTTATATAAAAATGTCAACGCTATAATGTAATGTAGTTTAAGAATAAGATAAGATGGGCTTTCTTTATTTTTTTTTTTTACTTTCCCTTAAATAGTACTTGCGTACTTACGCCTATAGCGAAACGCTTAAAGGTGCCGTTCTTTGTGTCAGTACCTCGCATAAGGTGCTACCGTTTCACTATGCAATCTAACTCGTGGTTCTCAAGTATTATTTATTAAAAGAAAATTTACTTACTTTTCTAGCTACGTTACGAAGGTGCTCTTGACTAGATAAACGCTAAAGTCTACCTACGCCGTACGTGCTTGAGTGTATTCTCTTACTCTTTGCTCGCAATCGTACTCTATTCTATCTACTACGACCATATCATTACGATATCGATTCGTATATTTATTTTGTTTTTTTTTCCGAGTATAATATTTTTCACGTTTGGACTTGACACGTTGACACATTGCCACAGACACTGAGTAGTAGCTACAGATACTGAGTTTACCTAGACAAACACCGTGAAAGAATCGAGTAGAACCGGGTTTATCCGGTTCTTTCAAGGTATTTTTTTTTTTTTCACAACTATCACACAACGCCATCTAGTCCCAAGCTAAGCAGAGCTTGTGTTATGGGTACTAGACAACTGATAAACATACTTATATATTTCTAAATACATACATATTATAGATAAATTACACCCAGACACAGAACAAATGATCGTGCTCATCACACAAACATTTGTCCTGGGTGGGAATCGAACCCACGACCTCCGGCATAGCAGTTAGGGTCACTAACCACTAGACCAACAGGCCAGTCAAATTTGTAGAACCATTTGCATTCCCTATATTTGTATACACTTGTATAAGCGTGCAGGTGGCTTACATACAGAGGTGCACTCTCTCTCCCCTTACTGTCGTAGTGCAATGGGACCGCAATACGAAACGTCCTGGGAGAGCGCTAGCTCTAGCTCTGACAGAGGACTTAAACATAACCGGTAAAATGTGAGTACATTTCTGCTTCATCTTTCGGGGACTACAGGCGTGATGTAATGTAAGAACTTACCAGGCATGAGGAAGTAGACGAAGACAGCGAGGGCGACGCACACGAGGACGAGCGCGACCGGCCACCGGAGCATACGCAGCGCCCGCGTCACCTTGCCTGCGCCCGCGCCGCTGTCCGCTGACACGCGGTACAGACTGTCCGGGTGGGAGCCCTACGGACAAACACAAACAATTAATATATTTACCATGTTCTAGGACAATTAAGACTTGTTGATGAAGAAAGAACCAGACAAAGAGCGAAAGGGAGTGTCAGAGTTGTACAGACTAAAAACCACCCGTGTTCCTTCTTAGCCCTTTATGCCGAGGCCGCGGTATCTCTTGCGAACAACCCGCAGCCCCGGCGGGACACAAAATAACCTTCTATTTAAACTATTTAAGCAAACTAGGCCAAGAAGGTCCAGGTATGCAAAATGCCAATATAATAAATGACGCCGAAAGGTAGATGAAGTTGTTGTTGTTGTCTTTCTTTTTTTGTATTAAACTGGTATACAAAAAAATGTTTCATAATATGATTTGAGATTTCTATCGATCTAATCTGGGAATCTGCTTAACTTACGAAGCTACAGAACCACTTTGGGTTACGGCATAATCTATCTCATCATGTAGCGATTAACCACTGGGCTTTTTATCTTCATTTTGGATGTCGACGATGACGCATACCTATATCAAGTTAGTATATAATATAACTTACATTTCAAAACTTCTGACCAAAATGTGTACACGAGTAAGCTCGAAATTGTCTAAAGCTTATGAAGAAACCATTTATTGAACGTGGGGCATGGGTGATATTTTAAAAGTGGGTCTTTAACATAAGTAGTAACTAAAGATCTGCAAAAAAATATTAGTTTGTCCTTAAACATAATCAACAAAATAACTGGAAAAAATGTAGGAAACATCTGTTTTTTTTTCATATTTCAGAGTGACTCACATAGTAAAAGTTCTTCATATATATGAGTATTTGGGCACGGATCAAACGTGGATAATATTTGAAGAGATTGCCCTGTTGAAATTTATAAGGAAAGATCTAAAAGTAATTCTAACAGAGAGCTACAAAAATTAAAGTTATAGAAGTTATTTTAGAATTTCTCCAAATATATATTGTAATTTTTCATATTTGTGCAGTGCAGAAGAATTCGTACAATCGTTATATTATGCATGCGCACTGTTATTAATATTAATGGCTTAATAGCCATGCCGAATTCCAAGAAAACGATTTGTAATAAAATTTAACAATTTTATGTATAGACTTATAAGTCGATACACCCACGCTTTGGTAAGATTAACTATATTAATTCAAGGCAAAACATATATTGTGTTCATCTCAGTAACGTTACGTGATGGTCGAATAAAAGTTTTATTATGTCATTTATTTTGAAGAAAGCTGCCGCCATGAAAGCCGCATATAACATAACTTGTGTTAAGTACCGTATAAACCGTGGAGTTGTTTATCCAAGGGAGCGATAATTAAGGCTGTGATACATCTCATGATATAAGTATGATCATTGATCATCGATTACTGTATGTTACGTATGATCGATGATAATTTCATATAACATAATTTCATATTCTCGTTTTATCGATGATAATTTCATTTAACATAATTTCATATTCTCGTACATATATTACCTAACATAATATATATATACCTAACATAATATATATATACCTAACATAATATATAGCCTGTAAACCATTGTCGAGTTAGGCAGAGGTGTGGCTGAAACCAACACTGAAATTTTGCTAATTATAGTTGAGTCCAAGACAGGCATCGCCGATGTTGGCGATAAGTCTGCGAGGTTGAAGTGGGACTGGGCGGATCACATTACCAGGATGGGCCAAGACAGATGGGCCAGAATCGTCACAGAGTGGGTGCCTGAGGACGCTCGTCGTCGCCGAGGCAGGCCTAAGAAACGTTAGCGTGACGATTTGGACTCATTCCTTACAGATTGGTCAGAGATGGCAAAACATCGGGATAGATGGAAGGAAATGGGGGAGGCCTTTGCCCAGCAGTGGGACAAGATAGGCTAGTGAATAAAAAAAAATAGTTGAGTCCCATGTAAGGGCGTGCCTACTGCCATCGCTAGGCACAAATTCAGACTCCGTAGCTGCTAATAAGAAATTTCTAACCAACCTGAAGTAGCCCTGAAATCCTGGGTTTGACTTAGTAGTCAAACCCAGGACCTCATGTTCGGCATTTCCGCGTCTATAATGAGGCAGTCAGCAAATTCAAGTATTTTTAAGCTATTGCATATAGCTTCTATCGCGGGCCTTGAGCGTGGAGAGCGAATCCAGAAATTCCGTAACGAAAATTTTCAACCAGCTTGCTATGGTTACGGAAAATAACAAGGTTGTAAACTGAGGTTGTCAAATTAAATAATTAATTATTTGCATAAGTTGATAAAAAATGCTATGCAATAGCTTTACCGCGGTAGTCTCCGAGTGCCACACGTTTTTTAAACGTTGCCCCACTAGGAATTTCTCCTGTATCGTGGGTGCGTTCACAAACATTTAAACTCGCATACACAAATGACCCAGACCCGGAACAACTATCTGTAGGTAAGTTAACATCTTACGGCAATCCTGTTGAAAGTCATTAAAGATATAATACAAAACGCGAGTGCTGTTGGTCTAAGATCTCTAATAAAAAATATTCACACAGACTAGAAAAGCATGACCCAGAGGGCAGTCTATACTCAGCAGTGGAAAAGAGAAGGCCGACAAATAAGATGAATTGTGTCAATGATGTTGATAGAAAAAGAAGATAGAGGATAAGTGTTTATATTCTTATTATTGTATCGCTTTCAATCAAATAGGTCGCGAACTAAGGTCACCTTGACACCAATCCGAGAAAGCATTGACATAACATCATATTTTTTATTAAAATAGTTATATACTGTAACATATTTTTTAAGTATGTAAGTTACAGAATATACCTACGTATTTGTACTTATTTGGAAAACGGAAAATTGTCGGAAGTGTCATGTACCAATGATCATTAATAAAGTCAGTAATAGGCTAAAGTATCCCACATTACCATTATAAAGAACTAACAACGAATGTGGGCGGTATTTAAATTTCACTAATCGATTGTAATTCGATGGTGATTTATCGAAACTGTTAAAATATTTTATTTATGACAATCAAATGTAACAGATGGCATTTTTGAAACTGGATTGTTTGCTAAAAGAAGAAAGTCGCATTTTTGAATTATGCACTGAATCTGTATAAGTTTTAATAATAGAGAAGCAAAATGTGTTCGGAAATAAAATCCCGAATACAGAAGATATTCGAATAAGGCTATAAATAACATTAATATTGTTAACCATTATAATCTTGAGTAGAATCTCTGTGTAATATCAGGGCTCCCGCGGTGCCGCATCGTCTTAATCCATACAAATTACATATTAACTGTCCGGAGCCCGAACATTTTCATTATTGATATTCCATCGCAATGTTCACTCAAAATGTATGCGCATTTTTGCTACCGGGCTTCGTTTAAAATGAATTAAACCAAATTAATGCCATAAACATTTTAATAGAATTTTGTGAAGAGCAATTAAGCGTTTAATTCTCGTGAAATATGTTATTTGCATATTAATTATGTATGTATAATGGTAAACATGCCTATTAGTATTTGAGCTAACGAAATAAGAAATGTTGAAAAATCATCTTGAGACATAGTACAGTTAAACTTATTCTACTTAGTCCTTATTCACGCATATACATGCTGTGTGTTAAAATAGATAATTTTGCCTATTTTGTTCATATTTAGAATAAGATCTTCTGTTAACTTTTAATACACCTTTCTGTCCTGATACTTGCACATTACAGGAGCTGATGAAAGGGCCAAACTCGTCGTCAAATTTTGGGCTGACTCAATTTAAATTGTCATCGACACGCTAAGAAGAAGATTAATAAAGGCCTGAAACACAATGCCATCCTTAATTGAATTCAATCATATAAAATAAATCCTTTTTATATGATCAATTACGTAATCTATTATCATATTGGTTTTACCCGACGGGTGTTAAACGTCGTGGCTACGTTTTTGTAACATCGTTAAACTGCTTTAATTGCTTATTGTTGCAATACTTTATTCGGAGAAGTTGCTTACAAATCGGCAACTTTGTAAGGTGTTAAATAACAAAGATATTACAGCGATGAATCATTTGATTCGCTTTTAGTTTCATTGTCTGACAACGCAACGCTAAATGGGGGATAAATGTTTTTATCGCGATTTAATTGGTAGGTAATGTGGTTGCAGTTACTCGTATAAGTCGTATACTTCAGAGTTTGTTTGAGACGTATATTCCTGCACATTTTACTGATAAAACGATCTCATATTTTCCTCATTTTACAAAACCCCAATAAAGCAAAAACTTACACGTTAATCTAATAATTTTCCCACTGCTGGGACACAGGCCTCTCTTAAGGAGGGAATGGGCTATAATCTACCATGTGGGCCGCGTATGGATTGGTAGATGTCACAAGTCTTCGAATTTTTAGTTCTAGGAAATGCCGGTTTCCGCACGATGTCTTAATAAGATACAACCAATGAATTCAATAAATATTTGCAGAGCTATCGTCTTTCAAACACCCGTAAAAGTAGCTGCGTTTTCGCTTCAAGTGTTTAATTCAGCAAGAGGAGAAGGTGGCTTGGTGGTTACCGACCCAACGCGGAAGGCTAAGTCCTAACGTTACGTTGTCACCTGTCAACCCACCTACCACACATGTTCCAATTTCAGCCAGACTAGATACTGCTATCATAATTAGTTTATTGCCAAGCCTCTTATAAAACGTCTTATTTGGTACTTAAAACCCGGTATATGAGATACTTTAATTAACCGGCTAAGTTCTTACTACATCGTAAGTGTTCGTTTTTGCATGTATAATTATGCGGATGTGAAAAGCTCGGCTTCTGATATTTTGTTTCTAATCAGGATTAATGCATGATATTACATTGCAATTTCGAACAATGTTTTATTATGTTTCTCTGTTTAAAGTTTAAAATAAGAAAAATGAAAGAAAACTGACGCCTGAGATACTAAGATAAATAGGTATCATAGTTTTTAAACTATGAGACCTTATCTGAGTATCTAAGGCGTCAGTTTAATCTGTGGCCTATTCAAAGATTTTTACATAACCACGGTTATCCACTTAAAAAGATGGAATTCAAGATTAAGTCATAAATCTGTATTAAGAAATTTACCAAAATTATTCGGTTTTTAGAGATAATCCCATTAGATTACAAAATTGTTATCATATAATCAGCCGATGCTAGACACCACGTCTCATTATTTATTTTTAACACGGTAAGTAATGAATTTAATTTTACATCTATTTAAAAAGTCATGTATGAAATGTAATACACGACAGAATACAGAATGTAAATATTAATGTCACTAGAGATTAATATCAATTATTTATTTTAGTATCGGTTCGTGATCAGCACAAGACACGAACTGAAAACATCAAGTTGTTACTTATAATAATCGAGATAGAACTACACATTTACATAATGATTCTATGTGTTAGGTAACCATGCATTCTTGACCGTTGACAAAAAAATAAATTTATTATTTGCATGAATATAAATGGAATGAAAGAATTTCACAGTACATAAATTAGCTTTTACATAAATAATACTTATTGGTTTCTTTCTCGTGATATATTATTTTTTTAAATGAGCAAGAGTTTAATAAATGAGTCTCACTTTAAAGTTAAATATATAATGCGAAACTTTCTTGTGAAATATTAATAGGTATTTTAAGTAACGTTTTTTAAAATACTAGACTTACGTTGTACCCTACCTTGGCAGAGAATGCCTTCATATCTCTGGGTTTGGCGAAATATTTGTCCAGCTTGGTGTCGTAGCCGGGGATAAGATCGTTGACGGTCGGGTTGGGCATGGTGGGCATAGCAGGCGTGGGCATGTTGCGCACGCGGTACGTGCCGTACTGCTCGCCGTGCTCCGAGATGGTAGGCAGGTTGCCGTTCGGTGAGCTACAGCTGCTGCTCGAGCGCGAGTAAGCGTAGTTCACAGACCCGTCCGCGGGGTTCTTCGCCTTCTTCGTAAACGCGTACCGCCTCGGTCGTTCTTCCGTCGGTTGCAGATCGTAAGTTTCAAATTTTTCAGTTACAAAGTTTTCTTTCACTTCTGAAGTTGGCACGTAGCGCAGCAACCTTGGCTCTTTTATTTTCTTTTCATATTTAATTGAATCGGTCTCGTTGTCCAGCTGAGCTAAGTTCAATGAATGCTGCAGTTCGTTTGCGGTTCTGTTTGTTTTTCGTTTGTTCTTTCGATCATGGGATCGCATATGAACATGGTCATCGACTATCTCTGACTCGGAGGACGGCCTGTCTCCGTACAGCACGTAGTTCCCGTTTACCATTTTTAACAACAGTTACTAATCTAATCACTCTATGTCAGAACTTATTTTGAGTATTTCTCACTTCGTACAACCATTGTCTAATAAATTCTACACTTTACTTTTTTTTATGTTTTTTGTTCTGGTAATTTTCTAAGTATCACTACATGATACAAACGGCTGCAGTTGTGTGGCTGTTCGCAACAAAGTGATGTTAAGAAGACAACGACACACAAACCACTGAGCTTGAATGAAGACACTCGTTACTAATGCTGATTGTTTGTTTGTTGTGTTTCGCGAAACAGTGGAATTCTTTAGCTGTAAAATATGCATGAATTAAACAGAATTCCAAATACGGGCCGGACGAAGAGTATTCTGTTACTTTGTTGTTTGTCAACGTAAACTAGTGAATCAATAGCAGGTTTGAGACAAATGTCTTTGTGATATTTGTTTTAAAGTGATAAAACGCTCCGATACTACGATTCAATCAGAGTTAGCGGTGGAACACTTTTGTTTTTTGGGGGGTGGGAAATCATCAAACAACCTCTCCCGCTCTGGGCAGAGCGGAAGAGAGTGTCAGACTTCTACTGACTAAAAACCACCCATGTTCCTTGTTAGCCCTTGTGCCGAGGCCGCGGTGTCTCTTTCGAACAACGCGCAGCCCGACGGGGTACGCTTTAGTCAGCGTCAAAACAAATATTTTGAGATAATTAAATTAAGTATTGTATCACTTGAAACGTTAGGCGCTATAATTGTAGGACCAACAATTGCGACGACCGCTGTAGAGGTATAGACAAGTACAGAAACAGAATTGGTGGTAGCTAGGGTAGCTGAATCAACTCGAAATATGAAGACCGGTATCAGATGGATCAAGACAAATTAAATCAAACTGCTCAAGCTGATACGTTGGGTAATAGACCGTATGGTCTAGGTAGTGTATACATACAACCTAGTCCGATTTATGGAGCTTTACATGAACATGTGCCTACCGATTGAAAGCAACACCAAATCCCTTTCGACGTCTGTATTTTTTTGTAAACTGTTTCATTTAGCGGACACTTAAGTTGGTATGTAATGAGCTAGTGAATTGAAACAGGCAACGAGAACATTCGCTATGTTGTAAACGGCAAGTAAGTACATACCAACAGATAACATTCGTAGCGTTATGTCGGCCATTATTGTTTGGGCGCAGTTCCCGCGCTTTTTGCCCCCTTTACGCGGGAACGTTCTCAGTAAAGCGCGTGCGCGACAATGGCGGCCGCGGCACACGCAACGAGAGTGAATTGCTGCGATTGTGCAACGCACGCCAGCACTTTATGCAACTGATGTGCCGTTAATGGTGCAGATGCACTGATAACTCGGTTCATCTATTACAAGATTAGCATTTCCTGATGCATACCAGCGAAATAGTTTCTTCTCGTCATTAGAAAATGTTATGTAAAGTGAAATTTAGGTGAACAGCATTTGTGAACTTGTGAGACAAATTGCTACATGCTACTGCGCAACCTATCTTCTTCAGGTATGACTGACCGACTAAGAAATCAAAGCACGATTCCAACACCTGTGTCTTTCTGAAATCTTTTATTACGGTTTATAGGAGCAGCCATGTGCTAGGTAACTTAAAACCACTTAGGTATAAATAAAGGTACAAAATCTAGAGATCCCAATTTGCACATTTCAAGTCACATTTGACTTTAATTGACTGTACTATTTCAAAAGCAAGTAAGTATACGAAAAAATACCAACGCACTATGATATAGCTCCCACACTCGAGTTACCAATTGCAATGGCGCAAAAAGATTAATTATACGCGAAAATATTTCTAGCTTTTATGTACTTGTTTAAACGAATTGCAAAGGAAATGAACGACAGACTAAAAGATTACTAAACACAAACGATACTTCGAAGCACATCGAACAAGGCATTAATGTCAGTGCGCATTGTAATTGTAATTCACGTTACAAGTCGTAAGTTACAACACGCCGATAAGTGCCCGCTGCAAATTGATTAAAGATGAAGTCTAGATTGATATCCCAGTCAAAATATCCATCAGCAGTGAGAGGAAACATATGTGGCTGCGCAATGATCAGGCAAATAAATATTTATCGAAATGCAAATTCCATTACCACTTAGGTAATTATGGAAGACAAGACCCTACAATTGATATAATCGTTCTCATTGTACCATCAGTAATGACGAACCTAGTCCTTGATCTATGTGTAGGCAGGCACAGCCAGTTTCGTAAGCTATTATTACTGTAATACAAACTCCACTTGAAGTTCGTCGGATCGTCTCATGATATTTTATCATTGTATCTGTGACCTAACCCTACACACCATTGAGAATTCCAATATCATAAAGTTCATTCCTTTGTTCGGATTTGAATGTTACTTTGAAGTGTAATTTGGTAACACGAGTTTGGGAAAAAACTATGATTGGAACTTTGACAGAGTACGAATTTCCTAAATGTCGAGGTGAAGATCGATTTATCTGATGACCTGTGAGGAATGGTGGTTTTAAAAAGAATGATTTAGACTGTTTAGGTACTTGCAATCATAATATTTCATGCCCGTTTCATGACAGTAAAGATAAAAAAAACAATAGAATATCATTGAGTCTCAATGCCGCAGTGATTTGTATTCTAAACGCACTGTTAGGTTTAGTCACTCATCGCGGTGGCTGCGTTCAATCAGGCGGAGACGATTAATAACGCACAGCATTCAAGAAAAACACAATAACCATTATTTATATAAACTAGCACATTAATAAATATCTATTTATCTATGAGAATTGAGTTTAAATATTTTGAATTGAAATCCTAACCTGAGCACCAGAAAAAGTAGTGGGATTGGAATGGTTAATTGGATGCATGATTCACTAAGTTACAAGAGAGCATCTTAAGGTTGAGTTATACTGAATTTAGTAGGCTTAATTTAATGTTCGGGTTATTTTGAGAGTAGAGGTTCAGTCTCGCAGGTTCAGACAATATTCACCGAACACCGGAGTTTAACCGATACCGCATTAAGAGTGCATGTGCTCAAACCAGTGCGGGGCAGTGGTCCAACTGCTCTGTCCAACTAGTTGGACCATGGGTCTTTACTAGGGGCAGTTGTCCAACTTTAAAAATAGTTGGACCACAGCACCTTTTGAGAGTTCCGTGGTCCAATTCATTTAAAAAAAACTTACCAACACTAAAAACCTCAACTGCATCTTGTGTGCAATATAATTATAGGAGTATATAGGAGTACCTCCTATATATTTCTGGGCTGAACCAGAACCATTAGAGAACTTCACTGATATAGAAGTTATACGCATGACGAAAACTTTAATTAAAAAAAAAAAAGAAATAAAAAAGAATTGGTAAATCAGGTTCTCTAATGGTTCTATACCTCCTATATATTTCTGGGTACCTGCTACTTTGTGAGATTTTACTGATATAGAAGTTATATACATGACGAAGAACTAAATTTTAAAAAAAAATGTTAAATCAGGTTGTCTAATGAACCCTGTACCTCCTATTATTTCTGGACTCCTGGTACTTTGTGAGACTTTAATGTCCTTGTTTCTCATCTTCAACAAAAAAAAAACTGCATGGTATTAGAAAGGCATATAGATTTGATTTTAAGATTCCAATTTCCAATACCTTTAATGTTTCTGTTCTCCTGGTAGTTTGATCGATTGGGATTAAATTAATTAACAATCAAATTCAATCCTTTTAGGGTAGGTAAGTTATTTTTAAATGAATTGGACCACGGAACTCTTAAAAGGTGCTGTGGGTGGTCCAACTATTTTTAAAGTTGGACAACTGCCCCTAGTAAAGACCCATGGTCCAACTAATAGGACAGAGCAGTTGGACCACTGCCCCGCACTCG
The DNA here is from genome assembly GCA_949775195.1 of Diarsia dahlii. Taxonomy (NCBI): domain Eukaryota; kingdom Metazoa; phylum Arthropoda; class Insecta; order Lepidoptera; family Noctuidae; genus Diarsia; species Diarsia dahlii. The sequence goes on from OX459190.1 coordinate 18,007,369, forward strand.
CTCAAACTGGTGCAAGACTATTCATGAATTAGATACTTTATTCTAAATTTCAACGCATCAATTTGATTATGGCCGTCGACCACATTAGTTTCAATATGGAACGCATTGAGCTGATCCCATTCTGGTTTAATAATTTTCTAACAACGTGTTTTGTTCATCTATTTTCCGAGTTATTACTTACAGTAAGTTTTATCGAGACTTTTGATGTCTATGTTTTGGTTTTATTGTTGGTATTTTAAGCTGAGTTTTACGTATCTTTTAAGCAAATTTTAAAGTTTAAGTTGAGTAGTAAAAAGCTCAGGATATTATATGAATAATATGAGGTAGCGCAATCCTTCAAACCTGTTGTATTTTGCACTTAAGCGCACAATAAACCTTTACAATCTAAGTAATCTGTAAGTCGTAAAACTTTGCGTACTTAAGTAGTAGCTGGCACAGATACTGTAGGTTATCAAATTGTCCTAACAGTACAATTTGACTGAAACGTAACATAAAATACAGTACACTAACAAAAATAAAATTTTACCAATCACATCCTTCACCTACACTACAAGTCACATGCCATAACATCACGCCTTAAATCCCCAGGGGGGCCTTAATACCCTTAAGGACCTTTATGCAGACTAATGCAAAGGTGTGCCCATAGTAAACTGACATTTCGCCAGATAAGTATAAGTCCCATGTAATAGGAGGCATGGCAATAGGCTCACCTATTGCCATCAACCGTGTACAAATCCAGCCCCCGTGGCAGCTACAAGTCACATACTACAAAGCTTATTGCAAAGCGAATATAAAATTGTGATAGCAATCATAGGTTTATTGTCTTTAACGGGTTGACTGAGAGAGTACGCTAGGCGCTAACTAGACTAGCCCATAATGCGTAGCGGTATTCGTACTGTAAAGCCGTCACGCGCGAGCGCGCACTGTGGTCGTGTGTGCTGCGCCTAACAAAGCATTATCACTGTGAACACAACGCCTAATTAGAAATTGAACAAGTGCTTCTGTACCGGAATCGATAGACATGTTAATTGACTTGGATTAATTTATTAACAGCGAATTTATTAGCGTCCATATTGCGCACGTGGATTTTTTAATGAAACTTCGCTGCATCAATGTTAATATCCCTTCTTTGACAGTCGGGTAATAAAGACTAACATTAGAAATATTGTTACTTTTGTAGTTTTGTTTACAAAATATTTAATAGCTCTTCCTCGCCCCAGTTAACATGAAAATGTTACGGTACATTTCAGGCGTACAAGGGCATCAAAACAAAGATTATTTTTTACGTTTATTTTGAAATAAGTTAGGACTAATATATTTTCAATGTCAATATAGCTATTAAGTGATAATAAGCTTTCAATTGATAACTGTAATACCCAATTTCACATGGCAGTCACAGCTTCGTTCAGCTGTGCCTAAAGGCGAAGAGTGAGCGGTTGACTGACCGAACTTCAGCAAATTAGCTACGAAGTGCTGGCGAACTCGTCGGCGTAGCACGCTATGACGTAGCGTACAGACGAGCGTACTTTACTGCAAACTGAAGGAAATTTTGCGAGCCACTGAATGAATGAGTCAACATGCGAAACGCTGTAAACTGCGTAGCGTATGCGCTGAATGTTCTCTTCATTTCGCTCACTGTGCGCCTACTGAGGACACAGCCTTACGTACGTTACGCGGTGTTGGCGCCAATGTTTGTAGCACAAGGGGTTGGTGTATCATTAGTGTGCACTGATTGATATTCACAGAGTTATTAGAGCATTGAACTGTGACATGCTCAATTAGAATGCCGCTTGACCGTTAGCGGTAATACCTAAGTACGTAGGCACTGTAACTTAGCGTTTCAGGAGAAATCGATGCCCGGTCAACGACTTTACGCAAATATGTATTGCTAATTCGACGTAAACTGGGAAATACAATACGGCTATTTGATTAATAACGGCAATTGTTTATAAACATAAACAATAAAGGTGTTTATTTATAAACAAATGACTTTTGACGGATGCTTCATGTCTTGAATAAATACCATCGATGTCCGTTCAGCCGTTTGGGCGTGAAAATGTGATAGACACGAAATTGACAGTTACTTTCATATTTATAATAAATAGCTGATGCCCGCGGCTTCGCCCGCGTGGATACTGTAAAAACAATCCTTGATGCGGATTATATATCATTCTAAAATATCAGCTCGATCGGTGCAGAACTTTTTGAGTTTTTGAAGCGTACACAAATCAACATAACATTTTTATGTATATAGATATTAATATCGTATATGGATGTTCTGGTATTTAGCTGAAGACTGGATAGACGCTTAAAACAGCACAGTTGAGGAAAATGTTATGCAGCTGATGATGATGATGAGAATGGATATTTGGTTATTGTTATGGTACCTATATTTGCATTTTAATTGTAGTGTAACTACATTTTTTGTAGGTCAATGTAAAGAATACACCTACCAAAGATAAAGGTTATCTAATAATATGGATGTTGAATAACTTTCCATGAATGAATATGACATAATTGTCACAATGCGCTTGACTTATACGCCCGCCCTAAATGCGGCCGCCCTTCGTAGTCGCGAGAAGACTGTCATATAAAGCACACAGCTATGTATCCCACAACAACCACGAAACTTGACTTTAATACAAATCCTACAGTCACACGGTTTCCGTCGATCACCATTCAAGCACATAAGAATGTACAAACAAACAACCAGCATTCTATAATCAGGTTACATTAGCCAACACTCCGTGATAACAGCACAATACTTGGAAAACAAAACAACATACACTTTTTTTGTTTGTTATGAAACGCGCACTACGAACACTAGAAGTACTACTGATGAACCGTTTGATGTAAGTAAAGCGTGAAGTATTGGCATGTGCAGTTGACAGTGCAAGGCTGCGCGTGCGACTGAGCCGCTCCACCAGATGAACCACCACCGTTGCACCACCTCGCAAGCCTCGCATTGTCAACACAACCGTGGAAACCCGCTAACTACACTTTTACGCAATCTATTATACACAGAAGATACTAGATAATTTAGATGGTTATTATTGCTCAGTGCACGAATTAAATGGTAGGTAACACAACAATAGTTTTGATCTGAATGCTTAGGTGTGAAGAAAATAAGGTGGGAACTCGAGGTTGAAGTAGATGTGTTCATGAGTCTGAGCACTATGAGTACACTTACTGAGAACTTATGTTTAATACTTCAAATAGCTGCAAATGATGTTAAGAAATATAAAGAGACTTGCAAATAATAAGCACCCCTAATAGAGAAATGTGCGCAGTTCAGTAAAGGCAAATCAAATCTTTATTAAACGGCCAGTTTCTAAAAAATCTGATCCATCCTGTGATTAGTTACTGACATGCAAGAAAATCGCAATTCAACTGTTGTGCTGAAACAACAACACACAAAATTAAGTTTTCATGGTCAGTAAAACAATCCCACAATGTGACGTTCAGATAATTATGAACACTATTTAATGCTTTCAGAAATACAGAACATAACACTACATTATGTTACAACAATAATTACAAGCAAAAACTGTTCTAAACAATTCAAAAGACGCCCGTTCTCAGAAGATATGTGCCAGTTCTCATGGGGCGCTAGCGAGTGTCCATTGCACACCGGCTTCCGCCCGAACAATTCATGAAAGAGCATTTCATTCTGCAAAAACATGGCGTTTATTCACAAAGGAGAATTTATACAACGCCGCTTTACATATTACTGTCACTTCTATTGTTTTTGTGGTAAAATATTTGAATAGCAATCAGCTTCGTTACACAGTTCCCGCGGACGTTCTCAAATTGGCAAACAATAACAAAAACAATGACACATTCGTCAAAGTGCAAGTTGAGTGGTGAATGGCAAATCGTGAGCGTTTTAACAATCTGCATTCGTACATTCGTAGTGGCGAATTGTGATTTCATTTCGAAGCTAATGTGTATGATTGGAATGCGATGTGCACGATAGCGAAATTACTGTTATTGCATCGTTTTTGGAGAGTTAGTGGAAATGAGTTTGAACATTGCGGTCGACATAATAATAATTATGTAAACATAGTTATTCAAGAATCGGAGTATGTAAGGATCGTATTTGATGGCATTTCTATTTTCCGCCTACGACCATGAAAAAAGACGTTAATTTAAATAAATAAAATTAAGAGTAAACGGAAGGTTTTCTACTAAAAATAGGAGCTGGAGGTCAATAGGCAAGCATTTTTCAATTAAAACACTCTAACACACTTTATAAATATAAATAGAAGTGAGTAATCTGAGCATGTTGTAACTCATGAGGTGTAATGTGAAGTGGAAACACGTATGAGTGAGTGAACAGTCGCACGCGCAGCCGCGGCGCGCGCTCGTAATGTAACAGATGAATAAAACAACACTTGTGTAACCAAACACACTGACAAAAAGCTTGATGAGCCTATAAGTGTTTCTAATTTAACACGCTCAGATAAGAGTTTATGTATTTTGTTGCTCACTTAGAGATCCAAATAAAAATAAAAACACCAAAAATATGTGACAGATATAGAGCAATAGTTTATGGCCACAGTATAAAAAAAATATTATTACTTATTAAAAAAAACAATTTTCGGAGTTTCATATTATAGTAACTACGAGCTACGTACGTAATACGTTAGTTAACTTGCATAAATACTTCGCTGTAAAACATACAAATAGAAACAAAACACAATCTTCTTCTTAGCGTGTCGATGACAATTTAAATTGAGTCGGCCCAAAATTTGGCGACGAGTTTGGCACTTTCAGTAGCCTCCATCAGCTCCTGTGGAGTGCAAGTAACGGGACAGGCTGGACACGATATCAGGTGCCCCATAGTTTGTAGGGCAAGACCACATTTACACTCCAGGGCAGAGTCATCTATGAATCTCCACCTGAACAGGTTTTCCTTGCTTCGGCCTACCTGTGTCCGGAGTCTATTTAGAGACTTCCAGGTTAGCCATGGCAACTCGTGTCCAGGCGGAAGATTTTGACAAAACACAATGCTTAATGAACACACAAACTCAATGGTGTAACATTTAACAGCTAAAAACTATTCAGAAAACGTAAGGCGCAGCACAAGTTTGCATAATTCCTTGCAAATGACACATTATTTTCAAAACGTACGAACATACATCAATCAGTGAAGCACATACTACAATACTATGTTATTTGACGCGTGCTTTCAACGAGCATTTAAGATTCACGCCGGTCAGTGAGAGTGCTTTAGAAGTTGCTACACTTATCAGTTTCAAGCGGCCGAACAAAAGACATCAACGCGTTGCTGTTTGCGTCACCGTTTGGCTACGGATTCTACGATAAGCATTTTGAGTTCTTCGTTCGTAATCTATTTTATTACTTATTCAGTTAAGAATATTGTTATTTTTTGTAGAGGTTTATATTTACTAATGTAACCTGTAATAGGCTACCGAACAATGGAAGTCTATCAAAAGGCTACCGAAGAATGGCACATCTGCGGAAATAACATGACGCGTGACAGAAGTCGAAGTGTTAACTTCGCCCGCGACTTCGTTCGCAAAACTGGTAATACATAGTTCCGCTTATATGCATGATACACATTATTTATATCCTATAAAACCCCCGAATAACGTATCTTTCTATCAGTGAAATTTTGTTTACAATTATTTCATTAGTCGTGCAGATTACCCCCAACATACAAAAGTACAAACAAATACCTCTATAATATTAGTAAACATAGTAAAAACCATTTATTTAAAAAAAAAACATCGTGTTAGGTATAAGATTAAAGGCTAGAATCAACTGCAAAGTAAAGAATTCTGTTAGTAAAAAGTCTGTAGTAATTCTATATTTATAATGTTTGGCAATATAAACACTTAAACAGGTTTACAATTTTTACATGAAACAAAAAATTAGTAGGCACTAGAAGTTTGTCTATAGTTTATGAAATACAGTACGACCTGCCTGTACCTCATGCCTAAGTTTACGACCCTTACTCAACGTAACGCAATCAAGTTGAAAGAAACTATACTTATTGCTGCTAGAACTATTGTCTATATGTCTCACACAAAATCGTGAATAATGCTATCTGATCTGAAGCAATTAATTGCTATTTTAATTAGGTTTTACACCTAGAAATACCTAGGTATTTCTAGGTGTAAAACCTAATTAAAACCTAGAAATACCTAGGTATTTCTAGGTGTAAGACTTTGGTTCTATTTCATCATCATCATCATCTTCCCGACCTTGACATACGTCACGACATCATTTACTCCTTTCTCTTTCATATCACTTCTCACACAATGCATTTATCTTCATTTGTTGTATATTATATATACTTAGGTTCTATTTATGTTGGTATATATTTTGTCTGAATTACTTTTATTCAAAAACGAAAGATAAAAAAAATTTGAGATAAGTAATCTATTGTTACAAATGTTACTCTTTCTTTTTATTAAAATTACTTAATAATAGTTTTTAATAACTATAAATCATGCTGTAATTATATTACTTAATCAAATTCTCATAATTTATTCATGAAATAAAAGTAATTTAATATACGTGTCTATATATAGTAGCGGTCTGTCTGAGATCGCTTTTCTACCGGTTCCTACAGAAAAAGCAACTTCGATATATTAAAGTGTATGTTGATGTACTGCACGGAAACTGAACAACATCATCAATTGCTAATGCGATGCATTATGGCATTTACTATTGATTAGTAGTGGCTCGTGACTTCCTATTTATCCATATACTTCCTATTTCTTCCTATTTATATATATATCATATTATCCCTTTCAGTGGTAAATTTTTGAAGAACAGTTTCTTAGTCCATCACTTTCAAATTCTTTAGTTAAGAAGAATTATTTATTTTAAATATATCTATACATATAAAAATGTACATTTAGGCGCAGTAGTGTTATTTCACATGTATACAATTCATCATCTGCCTAGCCTTTTCCCAACTATATTGGGGTCGGCTTCCAGTCTAACCGGATGCAGCTGAATACCAGTATTTTACATGGAGCGACTGCCTATCTGACCTCCACAACCCAGTTAATACTAGGTAATACAATACCCTTTGGTAAGACTGGATGTCAGAATTTCAGGTCACTGACTACCTGTAACGACTGCCAAAGATCTATATATATGGCAGCCGGGACTAACAGCTTAACGTGCTTTCCGAGGCACGGAGGAAACTCGGTATGTCGGGCGGTCACCCATCCACAGACCGACCTAGGCAAGCACAGCTTTACCTAAAGATCGACCTGAGAGGCAGTTCTTATTAAGCCACGAGCTCCTCCCATGTATATAATTATGACAAAAAAAAAAACAGATGCAAGTAATAATCATTTTGATTCATGCTTGATAGCGACCTGCACGATCTAAGTGTATTTATTTTAACCTGTGTTTCAGACCACTTACTAAATAGCATAATTTAATTAAACAGTAAAATTATAAAATTAACTTAATAACAACTACAAGAATAATCAAAAATTGTATAGTTGTGTAAAGGCTGTGACTAATCTATTATATTGTGCCAGGATCTTTCAGCGCATGGCCAGAAATGGAATTGCTTATTACTGACAGCGTTCTCGTTAACGTGATGCGAGCTCCAAAATAACCTTTTAGAACTGTCCATAATCTTCTTCTTCTTTTCGTTTCGATTATATACTTCCATGTTACACGGTTTGGGCCCAGTAGGTAACCACGTTTATTGCAGCAGCAGAGGCGCTGTTCAGGTCGCCAAGGGTGCATGTATACGGACATCTGGGACACTCCAGCAGGTGAGTCATTGTTTGGTCCGGAGCGCCGCACTCGCACTCCATAATTATGAACACAAATTACAAAAGGTTCTTTGCGCCAAGTTAGAAATGATAAGAGGTGGTCTTGTTTCGAAAAACCGACATAATCAGTGTTTTATTAGTTCGATCAATAAACACTTTCATTATATAAATAACTAGCTGATGCCCGCGGCTTCGCCCGCGTGGATACTGTAAAAACAATCCTTGATGCGGATTATATATCATTCTAAAATTTCAGCTCGATCGGTGCAGAACTTTTTTAGTTTTTGAAGCGTACACAAACCAACTTAACATTTTTATATATATAGATAAGAAGATAGATTGAACCATCCGCAAATTCAATAAAGCAATATTATGACATCAAGCCACCAAATCACAAAATAATTTGTTTTCCTATTTAATTATAATGAAAACAGATAAATAAGCGGAACAGCGTGCGGTCGTTACGTAAACAAAAATAATTAATTGGGAGATTCTAATGATGAGGTATAAATGTGTGAATTAACTTAGTATTACGTTCGGGGGCTATTAATCTTGCCTCGTCCATATATCACTGGTCTCGAGACTCGAGACAGGAGACCGGTTACACCCGCGTGCTGTTTGAGATAAAAGCTGGTTCACATGGTAATGACTTGTCTCGATTCTCTGATTGGTAGCTTGATTTGACTGCCCGGTGATTAATGAACCTCGACGAAACTGGAGAAGAGAGAAAAGAAATGGCAACTGAAATAGTATGATTTGACATCCACCCGCAATGACTTCAGTTTATCCGTGATCATGATGCTTGTAACAGCGCCGAAATATCAGGAACTCGAAACAACAATCAAACATGGTAAATATCCCGTTTATGATATTAATAGTAGTATGATTTGTTTTCTGAAATACGAACCCTCTTCATGTGCTAGGTACATGGGACGGAAAAAAGCTTTTATTTAAATTGAATTCTACTTTCATTTTTTTTATTGGGACAAGCCCGCCACACTATTCCCAAACCACTGTAACTCCTGTAAGCCAGAATCAACAGTGGTGACCATAAGAAAAGCGCCGAGGCAATGAAGGCAGACGAAGTCCCAGTCTTGGATCCCGTAACGAAATTAATCAGAAAAGAATAGCGGAGGAGTAGGAACTTAGAGTATCAAAACAAGACATTAAGTTATATGCTTGTGTCTGATGAGATGAAGTGTAATAGAAAAGTATGGAAGAAGAATAGATGCTGGGCTAAACCCAAATGAATTGCGATAAGGGCAGGAGACTGGTGATTAAGTTATGTCTACTTGAAATAAATTATGTTGTTCAATGAACATTCATACAAGCTTAACCTGTCATTGAGAAAAAATATACAAAAGAAAGGTAAAAAGGCTTGAGAAAAATTAAAATCTCTGTATGGGTTGGCCTTTATCTCGGAAATGGCGCCAACTTTCAGCCGGTCATTATGATCAACTCCTACTCACCGCTATCACACGCGATCATATTTTTTGAAATAGACTGCCAAAATCATTACCCTTCCTTTTGGCTTCGCCGTAACCGGTTGAAAACAGAACGTTTAAAAATAAACTCTCCTCCGTAAACGCTCTGTTCACACTTCGATGTGTAATTTCATGATTATTGTTCTTTAATGGCTTCAGGAAAAGTATCGAATCGAAGCACTTAAAATAATGATGTGATTTTAATTGTTATGATATTTAAAGTAGCTTTTATTTTGCACTTTGTTTTCATGTCAAATAAATGAGATGCTTTTGTGGGAAGGACATGTTTGAGGCTTTTAACACAGAATTTAACACATTTTTTTAAGGATGGGAAAATAGCAAATGACTCTTCCCACTCTGGGCGGAGTAGAGTCAGACTCTTACTGACTAAAACTCTGTCGTGATTCTTCCGCAACTCTGTTGGATGGGATTGTAAACACAGAACTTAGTACAGAACACTCATAAGTTCATAACTTAAATGTGACTTTAATAATAACTGTTTACCGAGAGAATAAAATTAATGATCGAGCTAGATAATACCTATCATCATCTCGGTAAATTGAAATGCAAATACGGTATTACCAACATTAAAGTTTACATTATTGTCTACTTAAATCTTCAGTTCATATGTCAGTATGTCGCAATATTTTATTTTATGAATCGCAATCAAACGATGAGACGGAATAGAAATTCTAGAGAGCATAAAATAGGCGACAATGTCAAAAGTCAAATATTCATTACCGTACCGGACTAGAATGTTGTTGTTACGAAATTTATGTAATCGGAAGCTGCGCGGGAGTCTGACGGAGGTTTTCACTACAAACACGCGATTATTAAATTACTACGACTCAAAATGTCATGCTAATCATATTGTAATTTTTTTGACATCACCTGTGATTTTGCTTGCGTGTTTTATAAGCTTAGCAAGCGGAAGAATAATTGTATTGTTTATTAAAATTTTGTCAAACTATTTACTTAACCTTTTACCTTTAATTTACCTTCGACTAGAAGCAAGTGTAGGCGTTGTCTGTGATTTCTGCAGTGTGCAACTACCTTATTGCGACGCTAAATGCTTTAGACGTTTGTCATAAGGTGTGAACTATTGTTCCTGTTTATAAACAAGTAAATATCGTGGCATACACTGTATAGTATATTATTAGACACATTCTTTGATGCGGAAAACCATGAATGTCTGTCTGTAGGTGTTAATTATTGCCACGATGTCATAATTATAAAAGACGCATGTTTAATAAATACAATGTTTTCTAGAAATCTTCCGAAAACATTTGAATTTTTAATAATAATAGCGATTCTAAGAATTGTTTACTTTATATGGCTGTTGCTGATAATTTTATTAAATAAACAAACTTAACAGTATATTTTCAGTTTTTCTAGAACTTTTATCTATTTTTATTGTCTTAAACTTAACTAGCTGCTATCATTCGGCCACGTTACGATAGCTACAGATTGATCCACGCAATAAGAAAAACAACGCACTCAATCCGTAAACAAAATACTTTTGTACTTTGAACAATCCGTTATCAGGGCAACTGATAATCACACGTCATAGGAACATCACGTCACTGCGCAAATAAATAACGAAATAACACTTAAGGTCACACACTACATACTGAGGACGACATAACTATAACACTTTGATAAATGACTTACAACTTTTACATCATGACTTTGACTTTGAAACCTAATTTATTTAAACTACGCCCGCTCCGAACCGCTCTAAAGACATCAATTACGATTATCGATAACTGAATAAATGGGGGTTTAATCGCTCAATCTCGATTGTTCGTCGACAAGTCACGAGTTCTAATAACCTGTATCATGGTACCTGGGTATAGGGTACCACGACAATAGCACCCGATCATCCTGCGACCTTTGTCTGGCATTTGTGCTACACACAAATACTTTAGTTAAGCTTGAACTTTGTGTACCTGACGAAAATACGAACGCTGTCCGCATTGTTGAGAAGTCGATTCATGACATACGGTACCGATGAATATCTAAATTATCGGGTTTATATTACCTACGCTAAAGCACCTAATAAATCTGTTCTCAAATGTGAAAATCTTTATAACATTCGAATTCGTAAATCGGGTTAAAACAAGCCAGTTCGTGAAGAACTACGTATTTTCGCAATTAAAACTTTTACTATAATAACTTCCTGTAAGCTTTAAGTGGAATCAAAATTAAAGTCATTACCTACAAGTCTCATCGGCAGAAACTATTGGATTCGACCACGACTTACCGCAGTAACGAAGTTTAGTAATTATTATTACTAAGTGCAGATTACAGAACATCGAGGTATTTTTATATTTGCTACTCAAAAGAATGCAGCGACACAAAGCTATATAATACCTACTTGTTTTTTGTGTCTCGACTCAAAACTTCTTGCGCGTATTGATTGACATGGCCTGACTGATTGTTACAATTTCAGGTAACCAGAGCGTGGGTAACCGTATCCCAGGATATTTTTTTAATTCTCTAGGCTGCTACTTTGTCCCAATTACATAGCATAACATCACGCATGTAGTCACCGAAGGGTTAGGCAGAGGTGTACCTAACAGACCCACATTTAGCCAGTTATGTATAATATAAGCCCCATGTAATAGTGGGCGAGCGGCGAGCCTATTGCCTTCAACCGTGCACAAATCCATACTCTGTGGCTGTTACTGAGAAATCCCTGATGGAAAAATCCAATAAAAATTTACCCATCCATGGGAATCGCGCTTGCGACCACTAGACCAGCGAAGCAGTCCCAATTATTATTTACTAGCTTATGCCCGCAGCTTCGCCACCGTGGTGTTCGGCATTGTCGCACGGGATCGTACTACCGGGATAAAAAGTATCCTACGTGTTAATCCAGGTTATAAACTATCTGTATGCCAAATTTCATCAAAATCCGATCAGTACGTGAAATATTAACAAACATCTATACTCACAAACTTTCGCATTTATAATATTAGTAGGATACCTAGTAGGATTTATTTCACACCAGTATTATCGGTGTTACCATCCCGATGACAGTTAATGCCAATTACCGAACCCCACATTGACATTAAATTAAGTGTTGCATTGATTCAAATGTGAGGCGAACAAAAAGATGATACGAAATTGTTGAAGACGTGAAATCCATTTCGAAATGTACCAAAGCACTTGTGTTCGTTTTGCATTTATTTTTTATTGTCAATTGAACTCTAGCGATGAGATTAGTGTTTGATTTCTTCACAGTCACGCTACGGTTGATGCACTAACTAAACTTATTTCTTGGTCAATTTATCTTTATCCGTCAGGAACGAGAATTGATCTTTTTTTAATCATGACAAATTTAAATAGTTTTGTGTGTATTTGTTATGGAATATTTTAATGGAATTTTTCTTTATTTTACCTAATTTGCTTTGCAGGGTTTAGGATTTTAAATGTAATCTGGTGTTAGGTACACCAGATTACATTTAGTTTTAAAAATCGATGCTTCATTCTTTTGTGAGTTTGGCATATAGCCAGGATTTTTTGCTGTAAGTCTTGTGTTCACCTTCATTATGATTGTATCATTTAGCACTTATTAACGTGCCCTCTGTGTCTTTAATCCACGGCAGCTGATTAATAACGGGTGCTTGTACCACTCTGTTTTTTATCCTCAGTCACGACATACAGATCCCATTTGCATGAATGGAATGGACAAAGAGTCGTGATTTACAATATAAACGAGAGCAAAGCATCATGGCAGGAGGTCAACCTGTTATAACATCCGGCTAGCACCGACACAGGCAATATTACGCATATAAACTGGCATTTATGAACCCTATTTAACAGTCACTATTAATTCTGATAACTTCAGGATTACGTCACCGACATAAAAAATAATTAAAATCGAAGGAGAATTATTTGACCTACAGAGAAGGCTAAACTGCATTATTTCTTGAAAGCATTGATTTTTATCAATCTACAATAAATAAAAGCATTTAATGTATGAACTCATATGACCTTAAATAAATTCCTCGATGAGGTAATTGTTCATAATACATTGAACGTACGACATAGAAATCCTTTACCCACTTACAATAAACTCTAATTGCTGACAATAGACGTAAAGTTATATAACTTATTCGTAATTAATAATATGCAATGCCAGTATCCTTCAAGTATCACAACTCTTTCATAGTCCCACATAATAGCTTTTACAATTATTTCAAGGTGCATTGATTGTGGGATGCACAAAAAGAGGCGACACGGATCATTACATTATCTCATACAATTTTTGCAACAACTTGGCACTTGGCGTATTATTCACGCTGGCATTCGAGGCCTCGACAATCAGAGGATTAACCTTCGCGTGCCCATAACTGCCAAAATTTTAGACGACAGTATAATAGCTGGCACTGGCTGCCATATATACAAGATGCCACGGGACAGCAATTGTTGCCATTTCAATAAATAATACATCAATATTACAAAGCATTATCCTTAGACACATGGAATTGTCTTTTCTGTGAACAAAATAAAGACTAATTGTTGAGAGGACCTTCGATATTTTGAAGTTAAGTGTTTAAATGTATGGAGTTATATAGAATTGCAAAATCTAGCAAAAATAATCATCGTCAAAACGAATGAGTAATTACGCTGCTATTAAAAAATTATAGGCCAGTACTTACAAAATGACAGCATTTGGCGGAGACTTATACATGTAGTATGAATGGCCTGGCGTGAATGGGAGTCACTTTTTGCAGGTACAATACACCACTACGTCAATTAAGCAACCAATTCAGTTTATGACAGTCCACGTCCTCTTTAAAGTAACGCGACCTAACCCTGTCCAGCCCATCCCGCATCTAGTCTGCCCCAGCCTCCTTTGTATCGTTATCGTGAGTCAAGTCAGTCACCAAGTGAAGGATCGTGCCGTATTTTCGATACACGATCTTGCGTCCAGGTTCGTCCAGGACTTGTCTGCTCTACCGGGACCGGAAATCAGTCCTACATAATGACACATAAATGCTCAACTTGACCTACATACACTCAGTAATATTAAAATAATTTACACATTACTTTTCGTTTACGATGCTAACAGGATCTTTATGATGACATGGTAAAACTGCTCACGTGAACCAGAACATTGGTTAGTTAGATGCCACTGCTATCACGTCTTAGCTAAATTGGTTAGTTTGAACCAACTCCAACCTGAAATTGTCGTTTAAATACAATATAATAACACATTAAAAGTCAAGTAAAATCATAATAATATACGTGAGGCATAAACAGTATAGTAAGAAAAGGACTTTATCAGTAAGATGAGATCAAGCTTAATTTAAGTTAAACGTTTATCATCATCAATCATCAACAGCCTATTAATGTTCCCACTGCTGGGACACAGGCCTCCTCTCTTAGAGAGGTAATGGGCTATAATCTACCACGCGGGCCCAGTGCGGATTGGTAGATGTCACATGTCTTCAAATGTTTTGGTTCTAAGACATGCCGGTTTCCTCACGATGTTTTCCTTCACCGTTTTGAGAGCAGTGGTGATGAAATAAATTACACAAAGTAATGAGCCTGCCTGGGTTCGAACCCACGACCTACTGTTCGTAAGTCGGGGCCGCCACCACTGGGCCACCGCTGCTTCCTAAACGTTTATATGTGTATTTTATTCCCTTACACCGTGTTACACAATCAATTAAAATAACATCGTTGACGTTTTTACGTTCCTGCGTTGTTTGCGGCCTTTGTGAAGTTGCGCAAATGTTCAGGCCATGACACCCCCCACACAACTATACGAACATCCAAAAAAGATGTTTAAACATGGCGTCTGCGACAGCGGCTGTTAATAAGCCATATAAACAATAACATAAAAGCTTCTGGACATAACTTACTTTACTTAATATTCATGACATTGGTTTTAATTGTTGACAGCCGCGCCCGAATCGAAATTTCGATAACCTTCACTAAAATAAACCAATAAGTTCCTACATTTCATGCCGCTGAAGGTAGTTCGACAACCTCACCAGTTCACCTGAACCCTGTAGTTGCTACAGAGGTTGTTAAATTTCACTGCAACTACAAATGAAACTTTATATCTACGCAATTTCGTTAACATGTAAAACGAATTCTTCGCACTTATCAGTGTGTTGTTTCTTCAGATCTTGTGAAACCACAACTTAACGCATTCAAATGCAAATTGCCTGTAACGCATTTGTGAGTTATGTGCACTGTGACACCTCCAGAATGCTTGCAGTCGGCAACATACTAGAAATTCTGCATCATTAATAACTAACTATGAGACAGAAGACATCTCGTACACGATCACATTAATAAATGCGCGTGGCCGTGCATGAGTACCGTCGTTATTAATTTATCGCTTATTATGCATATTCCCTTCAATACAGTGTATTCAACGAACACTGGACAATTATCGTCCGCCGAACACGAGCCGGCGACGTGACCCGCAGGTCAGAGGGTGCACCTTATTAGAATCCCTATTCAATGCCCATTGAAACGGAGTTCAATTGTATGAATATTAAAGTTTAAATTCATTTGTGTCGATTCTTTTGTCTGCTATTATACAACCAAACGCGAGGCGAAATCCTTGAGTATATGCTATATCACCGGCTTGTTACGAGGAGCTTTGTGTTCCGTCTGAAGTTGCTTGTACTGCAGCCAGTTAGATGTTTGGATAGCTCTTTACGTACGCTGCAAAAGCACTTGGCCCAGATGAACGTACTATTTGAGTAACATATCAGTAAGCTTAACAAAAATACTAGGTGTCTGCATCCTAATTGTGGTATTGCATGTGGTCATGCAATAGCGCTATATTTGGCTACTTGGAGTTCCTACGATACCTAGTTACTGAACGTAATCAAGAATGTAATACTCGTTACATAATGTGACAAACACCGCGACCTACATTTAACAGCGCATCTTTGTTCATCGAGATACTTTCGCTGCAACAGATGAAACAAGTAGATCAAAAGGAACAGTGTAAGTAATCAATATTGACCTACTTAACAAAAAACAGAACAGTACCTACTACCACAATCAATTATTCTGCAAATGATAAATGCATGTAATATAACGCATGTTAAACTTTACGACACAGATTTGGGTTATTAGATTAGATTAAAGTAAATTATGTGGTCACTTTATATGCCAACTTAGGTACCAAAACGGAAAACGTTAATGTACCTACTTAACAACTCCTAGAGCTTGTCTATTCTGTGTGAAACTTGACTTATCTCCTTTGGCATCAAATATTTCAGCTGTGAGTGAACGGCTAAACTCCGGGTGTGCAAAACTAGAATATACACTGCAAAAACAAAAACAAATTGCTTTATTCAAATAATCTAACAATAATATGATGCCTCTATTTTGATTGTGAACGCAGCATTTAACATACTGCTGCAATTAATTACCAAACTGTAGTTCAGAAAAGCCCTGCGGTTATAAATTATTGTGTAGATCAATGGGCTAGCTATGCATAATTTAGTACTTTAAGGTTACTTCAAAGTTGTTGCTTTTGCGAATTAGACGCTAATCTGTGGCTACACTGACAAATTCGTAACTCTTGTCTTTACATTGCTATACGTATATCCAGAAGAAATCTTTATTTGTTTCATTTTACAAATCTTTAGGTTATTAAAATCAATCCTTACCTACTATACTTCTTTAATTTGGCATCCATAACTGTTGGTAATAAGTTGAAAGTTGTGTAGTCATCTGCAGGTATGCGAGTACTTAGATATTCTTAATGGGCCGTTGGTGTGGCTGGTCGTGTAATTACTAATGCGTGCGATGTTCGATTGAACACGTTTACGAACGTGTCGTTGTAAACTTTTTGCCAATTTGCGTCGCTAACTTTGGTTCGCAGTTCAATAGTTCACTGTCAGATGTAGTAATTGCATCGTGTCATCGCTCGTTACAAACGTGTGAAGGTCTAGGAAATACCTACTCCCATCTATACTTTCGTACTTTATACGTTTGTGATCTGCGAAAAACACATGTGTGTTATGTGTAAACCATATTATATAGGTTAACACGCTTATTACTATATAAAATATTTATTTTCAGGTAACAAAGACCGATGACGGGGCGAACTGGATGTCTTCCTTGAGAATTGGAAAGAAGTTGGGAATGGAGGGAGGCCTTTGCCCAGCAGTGGGACAATATGGGCTAGCTGTAATAATAAAGCTTAACTCAAATATACACACTAATAACATTTGTGTTAGTCTAGATCTAGACAACTTTTATGTTAGTATCACTTCACTTGCACGATGTTTTGGGCGTTCTTAAAAACATTTTTCCAGCGCGAAATGGAGATGGCAAAACTATTTCTATCTTGGGATATATTTTACCCCGTAAAACATTCTCGAGAGGAAGTCTGACCAGCGTTCTGGATTGATTCCTAGTTTATAAATTAAAGATCGGACGATGAGCGAACCTAGTACATCAGACATTTGCATAGATAGAAATAGAAGAACTGGTCTTGCTCTTGATTATTTATGTAGTTGACCGGTTATGTAAAGCTGGTCGGTTGACAACTTCAGGGTAAATAAGGAAGATTAATAGAATCGACATATAATTACAGAGAATGAGCTATTTAATCACCGTCATCTAGTGGTGACAGGGAAACTATGGAATATTATGAAGGTGTTATGAAAATACTCTATAAAGGACAGTATTTAAGTATGTAAATTACTTTACAAAGGGTCAGCCACTATATCAGGGACATTATAAAGCGGACGTATTTATAAAGAAAAATCGAAATAAAATCGAAATCGAATTAAAATGTTGATAATTTACATAATATTATGCACAGCTGAAATGTATTAATAAAGCAACTAACAGCAACAACAAACGGTTTCCCCAAAACCTGTCAGAGCAATCATATAACTGAGTATCAAAAGGAAAGACTGGGTTGCAAGCTTACAAACTACTTCGTATTAAAAAGCACTATCATCTTCAACATGGCTTATAACTTATGAGCAGTTTCGAGTAGCCGGCGCCGACTTAAGTAGCTTAAATCAATAGTGCACATAATCTTGCCTCAAAAAGAACGAATGTTGTTTTATGTAATAATTTCTTAAACGCATGTGGAAACAAATAGTTTTATATGAGATGTTATCTTACAGCAGGTGAAAAAGAAATAACTATCACTTAACATCATCGTCATCTGCTTACCCTTTTACCAACTATGTTGGGGTTGGCTTCCAGTCTAACTGGATGCTGCTGATTACCTAAATTTTCAGTATATTTATATAAGAACTGTCCGACAACCCGATAACTATTACCATGTTGAATCTAGAATAATAAAATCGTATAAAAAGTGTTATCATTGGAGTGGTGTGACATCTTAGCGGCATCTAAGCGCTGCATGCTCCGAAGTCGATAGATTCCCAAACATCGTGATACTGATAAGTGATACACCAGTGGGACCCCCGCCACCATCGCACCGCGCCTAGGAGCCGCGTGCGCGGGGTCGTTTGACCCCAGATAATTTTACATACAATGTAAACATTGCAATGTACCCTTGAATGTACGCAGATGGCTAAGTATTGCAGTTGCGTTAGACCGGGAGACAGATGATTAAATCATACAGTAAGACCTCCTCACCGTGTGGACTGTAGTTCAGTCCCAGCAAATACTAGCCATTGACGCAGAAAATATTATAATGCGTGGGCCAACACCGGTGAACTCTGTCTTCCTAATAATACAGGAGAGAGATAAGATAAGACGCAGGCCAACGGCGTCAGTTATTTTCCAATGCATAGGTGGAGGGGTTAATATATGTTCTAATGATAAATATTGATTACAGATAATAGGAAGAGATGTATTGTTCTACACCTACGTTTTATTTAAGTATTGAGTTCCTTGTGGGCAAGCCTATTGTCATTCGCCAGATGTAAGGGCATCGCCGAAACCTCGGATTGCAACTGACAATGTCCTGACCGCAAAATCGTCAAGTGGATAGAGCTAGGCGGGCTAGGTGCTATGTGGATACGCAAGAAATGCGTAGCAAAAATGTGGCAGAGAAATTAATGCGTTCACCGATATTCTTTCGTGGGTTTCTTTATTTGTAGGAATGGAACAAAAACCCGCGACATCTGGTAACTTCAGTCAGCATTCATTGAAAATTACGTTAATATCCCACACCAAGTAAATTGAAAGTGTGTCGTAACCTCCGTAAGCAAGCGTTTCCAGCTTCGAACAAAAATTCTAAAGAATATTGTCTGAATATGTTTTTGCTCGGTATTTCATCAATGTTTCCGTATATGTGTGTACTTAATCCTATCCATGTTGGGGATAATATTCTTAAAATTCACACACCATCTGTTATGTTTGTGAACATTTTCGGCATAAAGTTTCGCCATTGCTGCATATGTGGGGAAGTTAATTCTGTAGGTGGTTACGGACAATGAAGTACACCTGCCAAAATTATCAGACAATAGGTGTTATTGTGGAGCCCACGTCGTGGGATGAGTCATTGCTTCGGCGCAGGCGCTAGGTGCACCGCTGTGGCATCGCGACTATTCGCGACGAACGAGATGAATGCTCTCACCTTGGCACAGTCCCCCAGTCGCGACCAGCTAATTACCGATTCTAAATAAACAATCATTAGTGGCATTAGTGCGATGCTCCTTGTTCACGAGTGAATGAATATTTTAACGTCTCATTAATTTATGTCGTTCAATTGTTCGTAGGATGTTTATAAAAGCGAGCGATTAAACGTTCAAAGTTCAGGGTTGTGATGGTTTTTTATTACGCTTTAGGTATCAAGTTTTAAATAAAAATATTAAACATTTTTATTTTAAATACTGGGCAGTATTTTATTTTTGTTGAAAGAAAAGCAACCTATCCTAGCCCTTGCAGAAAACGGCGTGTAATCGATGCATAAGTTTGATCTAAAGGAATCCAGAAGTTTGAATGCCAGCCGTGCCTCATAAACATTTAGCATTTACCTTTGGTTCTACTAGGCAACGACCAAGGCAGCTATAACCGTGTTCAAGTAGTACGTAACAATAGACGGATTATATTATCAGAAGCAATGTTCCGGTTTATCAATTCGGAAAGCATTATTATCGTAATTAATAAAATAGATTAAATGCAGTGATCACTGCAAGTCTGCAATCACTACCTCATTGTATCTTCGAACATCAATCTAGAAGTTTCGGAACCATACCAATACTTATTATTATTACAAGATAAGTACCTAATTATTGAATGAAATTACACGAGTAGCTAAGTATGTAGTAATAAGATAAACACATTGCGGAAATTTTTTAACATTTTAGGTGTATTACAAAAAGAGTACTTATTTTGCTTCACTAATATTGGCTCTTGCGGTAAACAGAAGTGGTCGTCGTGTGTACGGGATTTTGTATTAACAGTAATTAAATTAAAAATTTAAAAAACCCCCGACTCAATAAAGATAAAACATTGGTTCTCTACTTTTACTCCCTTTAAATTAAATCAAAGTTTGACCAAGTTTGATTTAAAAGGAGTAAAAGTCAAAAAACAATTTTCAGGCTTTTTTGTTTTTATTTCATTAGTTTATATTCCTCATTCCCTTTCAATAAATTGTACATTATTATTCAAATCAATCCCTTTCATTTTTTTGCTACCCATATTGAGGGAGTTGTAAAAACAAACGTAATTCGTCATTTTGTGATGGCAGCCGTCTTGGATTTGAAATTTGTTTGAGTGTATAGTATTCTACTAATCAAGCCCTTTCATTTGATACCCATATTGATGTGTTGTGAAAAAATATGTACCTAATACGCCATTTTGTGATGGCGGCCATCTTGGATTTAAAATTTGTTATAGTGTATTCTACTAAACAAGCCCTTTCATTTGATACCCATATTGATGAAATTGTAAAAAATATGTAATCCGCCATTTTGTGATGGCGGCCATCTTGGATTTGAAATTTCTTATAGTGTCTGTATAGTATTCTCCCAATCAAGCCCTTTCATTTGATAGGTACTCATATTGATGGAGTTGTGAAAAAATAATATGTAATCCGCCATTTTGTGGTGGCGGCCATCTTGAATTAAAAATTTGTTATAATGTATAGTATTCTACTAATCAAGCCCTTTCATTTGATACCCATATTGATGGAGTAGTGAAAAAATAATATGTAATCCGCCATTTTGTGGTGGCGGCCATCTTGAATTTGAAATTTGTTAAAATGTATAGTATTCTACTAATCAAGCCCTTTCATTTGATACCCATGTTGATAGGAGTTGTGAACAAATATGTGATCCGCCATTTTGTGGCGGCGGCCATCTTGGATCGATGTTTTTCAAACATAGCTAAGAACACTCTCGACTAATTCACCTTTCAAACAAAAAAAACTAAATCAAAATCGGATCATGCGTTCGCGGTTCGCGAGCTACGGTGCCACAGACAGATACACACACAGACACACACACAGACACGTCAAACTTATAACACCCCGTCGTTTTTGCGTAGGGGGTTAAAAATGAGAAGACACACACAATTACGTAAATAATAAAAACTAAAGTTTTTAGTGATAGTACCAACTTCCGAGTACCTATTTATACCTATATCAGAGTATTGTAATTTTCCGCAAAATTACAGAAAATAATTACAAAATTAGGTATAAAATAGGTAGATCGATTGAAAACTAATTACAATTTAGACATTGCTTTCCAATAACTACGACCCTTTGAGATGTCTTGGTGCTTATTCCGGTTCCGATAAAAAAAATGTTCCAAAGTATAGTAGGTACCTAAACGTTGTTGCTAAGAATAAAAAAACATCTTAACCCTTGACATCCTATTTATCAGATTTCGTTTCATTCCGGGACAAAGAAGTTATGTATAACATAAGTACAGTGCGATCAAATTATCTTGGCAGCTCTGAACATAGGCTTTGCGAAATTTTACGCATGTAAACTTGTGAATAAAACTGTTATTGCCAGATAAACCAATACTTAAACGATCAGAAAATATCTAATTTAAACAGTGAGAAATACAAATAAAATAAATATCATAACACTTTTAAACATTCGTTGTAACAAAATGACCTGCACGAAGTTCGGAGCTGCCAAGATAATTTGATCGTACTGTATATACGTGTGAGTAGTAGAGACTTGTCATTGGCACTTGTTAGTCTCACGAAGTTATCTGTTTTCCATAGATGATAAAGAATGAATGGAATATTTTTTGGGCAAAGATCCAGCATTGCCATCCAACGCGGCAATGGTGCCAGTCTTCTGGGCACTTTTCCTGTTGACAGCGGTGTGGACGAATTTTTTAACGCCCTGTAATTACTCCCCTTTTTGATACTTGTATATATTTTATTATTATTTTAGTCCTGTAAATTCTAGTTTTTAAATAGATGATAAATAAGAGCAAGTTCGAATCTCTCTCCGCAAGATGAGTTCTTAGATGTGGGATCCTATTGTCTGTGAAAGCAATCGAACCCAATGCCAATGCAACCGTGAGTAAAACCGTACACATAAAATCACTTCTGCAATCAATCCCGGAAGGGTTAATCAGATGTGTAGCTTTTCGCGTTCGGGATTCAAATTATTGTCCGTGACGTAAGAAACTGCTTTATCCCTTTGGTCTATAATCATAATTTTCTTCTCTGGGTTCGGTGCAGTATGTCTTCTTCTTCTAAACGATTCTATTACTCGTCCATCTCAGCAGTCACCTCTTTTCTAGCTCCTCTTTTCACACAGTCCCCTTGGTATATTGTTGAAAAAACAAAAATGTATATACTACTTGAATAAGTAGCTCTTTGTTCTTTAATATTATAAAACGTATAACGTATACACATGACCCCATTGCTCAGTCTGTAGCGTGTAGCTCAGTAGAACACACACACCCTTCCTGAAGGAACTAAATTAAATATTATTCGTTCATATTCAAATTATGTCTTTCATTGGTCTAATAACCTACTATTGTTTTCATCGAACGAATATATTATTGTAATCGAACATAATAATATTGCAATTGTTTGCTTATTAACTAAATTAGTAACAATAAATAACTTCAAAGTTTAAAAGTGTTGGAAAATTCCGACTGTTGATAAGAAATGTTAAAGTAAACAGTAAAAGGTGGGTCACTTCAATGATAACTGAGTGCTCGAAATACCTAATATTTTAAATTAAGTGTTGTTATGAACGTTTCAGAGGATTCAGAGTATTTTAGAGGATTTCTACCTCGTCAGTCTAGTCGCAAGTGCTACTCGACCAACCGACCTAGATATCTTGTTCTGCAACCATGAAGACTTTGCTTAGATTCCCAGGTCTAGATTTGTGCCCGATTGATGACAAAAGGCTCACCTACATGGTCAAAGCATAAACTGCCTAACCTTTAGAGGAAAAAAATAGCGGGATGTTTCCGTTATTTCGGAGGAAATTATGCCGTTCTTTTAAATCGTATGTTTGCTTTATTATGCAGATGAAGATGACCAAAACAGAAACTATATCTATGAATTTATAAACAGATATTGAATTTTCTCAAAAATGATAAGTAATGTTGCCATAACATCTCTAAAAAGTATCCAGAAAGTGAACTTTACCGGAGACTTATTCACAACTGTCCAGTAAGAAGCGAGATTTTAAACTTGGAATCTCCTACTGTCCATTAAGTAAGTATGTAATTTACTTACTGGACACTATCTGGTCATCCTCTTTAGATCTGTTTAGAAAAAAAAAACATAGTACCAGACACAGATTAGAGTTTAGCCATTATAACATGGTTATAGAAGGGAGGTTCCAAATATATATCTATCTCTCTTTTTGGTATGACATTTTATGAGATACATATATTTTTGGAACCTTAAACAGCCATTTTATACGTTGCGTTTTGTACTTAGTAATGTTGTAGAAGTATAGTGTGGGATTTTATGATTGTATTTAGTAATTTCAGTTTATTAAAAAGTTTTTTCTAAAGTTGTTTCCTAAACTGCCTCGTTGGTCTAGTGGTCGCAAGCTCGACTGCAGAGCGTGAGGTCCTGGGTTCGATTCCCGGGTCGGCCAAAAAGTGCTATTGTGTTTTTCACATAGGAATGTAACCTTCAATATTAATTAAACGAATTTGTTGTTAAACTTTCTTTAATTTTTGAGAAAAGCATTATACAAACCTCAACCAGTAAGAAAGCCATCCTGGCCTCGTATATAACCAGACCTCACCTGCGGTTCGGCCCGGTTAACTCATACTTGGCCAGGAAGGCTTACTTACTGGATTCTGCAGTAATGTACTATTTCAGCAATGTATAATCAAAAGTTTTCCAGAAATCTGTAGTAGTCAATTTGGATGTAGAATCAAAAATAAAATTTTATCGCTATATACTCGTACCTACTACGAAAACTGTTATCTGAATCAAGAACCCCAAGCGAGTCAACAACAAACTTTTATCTTAAAACAATAAAAATATGTACGTAACATATTTCGTCCACGGTACCTAAGCCTCTATCAGTGCCCATATTTATTGAACCACTCAAAGACGTAAATATTTGTGCGAGTACATTTGCATTTATCATGTTACCACGAGCTGTGATAACTTATATTATGTGTTTTCTATTTTTATTCGGCACTGATACGAGGCCAGTTTATAATAGCGTATCGTATCACACAGTATAAAAGTGTTACTACACGCCGTGTAGGGCTGAACTTTAAATTACATCCGTTGTCAAGTCGAATTGACTCATTCTCTGTCATCAGCTTATCTTTTCGGGTGATTGCACATTCCTCAGTCCTCACTGACGCGAATCATCGAGAATTATGTAGAACATTTTGATTTATTTAATACTGCTATTCATCATTAGTGTGCAAAAAAGAATTTGAGTGCTCATGTCTGGGGTTTGTATGATACAAAATAACTTTGACTTATGATGACTTGACAAGTATTGTATTTTTGTGTGCGCAAATCTCTTCTGAACAAAGGTTTCCAAAGCTGAAACAATAAATATTTTTTTGGTAAATATCATTTTATATGGAAAATACAGAACAATTTTCCCACCTAAATAAGCCCTCCAAACTATTCCCAAAGAACTGCAACTATTGAAAACCAGAATCAACCTACCACCAGAAAAGCGCCGAGACAATGAATCTTGACGAAGTCCCGTAGAAACCATTTAACTGTCTGGGGTTCTACAAGGAAAATAAAATAATAATGGATGACATACTTTCAGATAGTAGTTCAGTTTCACGGTCTACATGACCAGTCATTCATTGTTGATACATGCTGTATAATGTAACGTACTGTAACGCCCCATCTGTCTACATCCAAATTGTTCACGTAACAAATGTGTTTTCGCTGTTACGTTATTGCCGCATGCTTTTTCATCAAATCTTCATCTGTGCCCATAAAATCCTCGTTCGTCACACTGTCGTGCATCCACAGCTACCGTGACGGCTATATTATCATCTAAGTACCATTTTATTCGGCTTTTATCGTAACATCATCAACGAGAAATGAAACAGTCATAAATATAAACTGTAATCATTCCGTTACGTACGTTCAGCAATCTTTGAACTGGACCACTTGATAACCTAGCTATTTTAGTGGACTGTAGGTATGCTGATATGCAATTTATTCTAGAATTATCTTAGCACTTAGTTTAAGACACCAAAATAAGTACTAAAGCACTAGGCCCTAATATTATTCATATTCTCACAAGCATTTAAATACGCATTGAACAAGAGTGACCTAAAACAACTTCATTTTGCGGTTTACAACCATAGCATACGTTCGCATTTGGCACACAATTTATCGAAACGAATCTACAAAACTACAGAGTGACTCAGATGCTGAGAATGCATGTTCTTGTTCCAGTTTGGTATAGTCTATGATCACATACTTTTGAAGACTAGTACACACATAGGTAAGTGACATTAACATAATTCATCGTTGAATGATGGACACATCAAGGCTCCCGTGTCCATATTTCAATAGTCAGATAGTGGTTGAGGGGCGGGGGCGACGCTGACGTATGCCAGGTGGCGCCTGAGCACAATAGATCATTGCGAAACGACACCCTGCGCCTGCGCAGCCCGACATCGACATCAAAGAACATATCATGCTTAATAGATATTCAAATGGCAAATGTTTTAACACGTATTGTGTGCTCAGGTATGTACATAGTACCTGCTGCTTGTGAATGGTAACAAATGTCATGCTTTGTTTTATGTTAATGCTGTTCACAGTAATCAGATTAAGGTATATAGGTCTTCTGTACTGTTTCAGATAGATATCATCGACAAAAATGTATCGATTTGCGTAGTATGGACTGGATTTTGAAACGGATCTACGTGTAGGTTTATAAACTAGGTGCAAAGGTCCAAAATCTACTTAATGTAGGTACTTATGTGGGATATCATTATCAGAATTAATAAAAAGACTGTTATCAGCATACCAATGTTCGTGCTAAATATTATTCGGAGGGTTATCTAAGGTAATTCGGGATTTACGGATAGCCGGATAACTCAAACTCAAACTCAAATCATTTATTTCAATTAAGCCATTACAGGCACTTTTGAATGTCAGAAGGACGGAAGAAGAACGAAACTACGAGTGCAATACGTCATTCCGAAAACCACCACGCCGAACCACACGCCACTGAATGCCCGCAACAACGAACACTGCGCGCACGAAAGCACGCAGCGACGCACACCGCAACAACGAATGCACAAGACCCCGAATCACGGAACAACGAACGCACGCCACAACGCGAAACCGCCACCCCGCGAACCGGAGCCCCGCGCACCCGCTGCCACGGCACGCGCCGCCGCACGCCCCCGCACCCACAGCACTTGCCGCCGGTAACTTCCGGCACCGCGCGGCCCGACGCAGTAACTCCCGAAACGACGCATTGCACTCCTAAGCTACAGTCACAATCACAAGGCATAATAACTTGTGAAAGTACTGTAGTTGCCAGTTCCCTAACGTAGATCTCATGAAGAAGAACGGGCAAGAAACTATATGGACACTCTTTTCAAATCAGAATATTGTTACAAAATCTTGGTACATTATTTCATTCATGTTGAGATGGTATATTATATTATGTAGCAAGACGTGCAAGTTAAGAGCGTCCAGAGTAAAAAGATATAAAAACAAATCAAAGAAAAATATATAAACCATGGCAGCTAAGAGATGACCAGTCTCCTCTCCACTGACAGCGCCCGTTCACGAACATGACGCATGGATCAGCCATTTTGAAGGGAACTAAATGATCCGACACACCCGCCACCATCAGCGAGACATTTGAGTGAGCATGACATTCTCTCAGCCACCAGGTCAACGTCACTAAAATATAACTAAATGTAAAAAGTGGCTTTATAGTACACAGTACTCACACATGTGCCATGCAATTATATAATATTAAGTTATTGAATCTATACAATGCAAAGATATTTTTACAATCTTCTGCAGCCTCTACAATAACTTCACATGGTAATCGATTTATTTGCCCCTATGGTTGTGGAGCAGGACCAGCATTGAGCCAAGCATTTTTATCATCAATGTAATCCCCCAACTTGTAGTATGCTTGCCTACATAGTGTGCGTTTTCTATAAGATTTAAATTTCGTCTCATTCAGTTGAAGAATGTGAGGGGGTATTTTATTGTAACATTTTAAACAGTACCCCATGAAAGATGAGTCTACTTTAGCTAAAAATATATACTACTTTAGATAAAATTCTACAAGGCCGAAGAACTAAATATATACATGTTCTTTGTATTTCAGATTCAGATTCAGATTGTTTATTTGTTAACATAGGTATTTACAGAAAGGTGTTACATGTTTATAATGCGCTCTATGTTTTGCCATTTGGCGTACAAATATGATCAATATTACATTTAATTATTTACGTGCAACATAACCTACTATCAAATAAAATTATAAAAAACAAGAAGTAAGTGATCCATAAATATTTACAAATTGTCAACAATAAAATATACGGAATAATGAAAATAAAAATGTCAGAAAAAAAATAAAATAATAAAAAGTGTAGTAAATAATGTCAATCATAAAATTTAAAATTAATATTGAAATGTCAAATTATTGAATCAAATAACTATTCCTACAATGTCAACAATAAAATCTAAGATAGTACATTAATGTTAAATGTCAATAAAAAGTATTAGAATAATGTCAATGGATTGCAATGTCGATTGGCTAAAATAAATACAGTTATGTCAATTTTGTCAAAATAGGTAACCTAATACTTATTACTTCGATCAATTATTGATCGAAGACTTATTATCTAATAGGAGGGATTATAGAACTGTCATCCAAATAGTCCTTTAGCGAGTAGTAACATTTATCGATCAATAAGTATTTTCATTAGTACTCTTTTGAATTCGTCCAGAATTAACGACTTTAATGTCTCAGGCAGTTTGTCAAGCAAGTAGTTGTATTTTCCCAAGAGTATTTATTAGTGTCGGCTTCCAATCTAAGCGGATGCAGCTGAACACTAGTATTTTACATGAAGCTTCTGCCTATCAGCTTCCATAATCCAGATACTGGTTACCACTTTGTAAAAGCAACAATCATAAATTTGGAATTTTGAGTACCGACACCAACGTCCATCAGGTTAACGTGCTTTCCGACTTTCCGAGGCACTGGGGGTCTGTGCTGAGGGTCTTGGATGATGACGGTCACCCATTCACTGACCGACCTCGACAAGTAGGCAATATCAACTTAATATTAGCATGTATAATTAGTATTTATAATACTAATTTTAAGTTGTTGTTGTGGTATTGTTGCTACCGTTATCTATTTACTTACATGCTGTGTGATCGCCTTTTATCGCTGGGAACCCCAAAGGAAAATATCAGCTCTAAATCATCGCAAACTGTTTTCTAGAAGCATTGTCGAGGCCGCGACGACAATCATTCGATGGGCAGAGATTGTAAAACGCTGACAATCACGCACTCGTGTAATGAATAAATCCGGAATTAATCGGCACTTCACAATTTATATCTAGATCGAAGAGTTCAACGGTCTGTGGGTCCGGTTGTGACGGACATCGGTAGCCCGGCAGGGACGGCGTGAAGCCGCCATGTCGTCTGATAAAGATATCGTTCGGCTACGACCGTCCCTGAGCCCTCAGATCATTGACAGATAACAGACACGTCATAAGTCAACTGCATCGATACCTACGTCAGCAACCCTAGGCGATGCGATAACGATTAATTCGAGTGGATACTTTATCTAATAGTGGGCTATCAACACAGATTCATACAAAGTCATAGTGCACTGCACCAACTAATTTAATTCATAAACAGGTTAACGTACCACTAAAATCTTGAATGACAACTCTATAAAGAGCTTAATTAAGACGTTCCGAATTTAACGCGAAAATATCACTGTATCATAAACCGAGTAATGGATGGTGCCTTGACAAGATCATTAAGCACGTAACTACACCATTTAATTATTAAAGCTTCACAAAGTGCGCGTACGCAGGTGTGAAGTAAAGCGGGTCGCATCTCCGGCAAGTGACGCGGGCGTCCTTAACATGTACCTCGACATAGGCTCGTCTTAGATAATATTATGTTTATTAAATAAATAAATAACCTTGACATACCACCTACATGCTCCGTGCACACACCTAATTGATTATCTGCTTAATTATTAGAGTTATAAATGGAAAACATTAGTCAACGTATCTACCTAACATTCCGTGAATATTTACATTCTTTACATCCAAAGTCGTACATTGTGTGAGAACAACAATTGGTTTTCCAAAAGTGTATGTTGCTTTGTTGTGCGTTTCATAAAAATCGTTTCATAAAATCGTACAAGGAGTTATACCAACAAAGATGGCAACGACTGTAAACTTCGTCTTCCGTGTGTGCGATTATTTAACAACGTAATGACAAGGTTACGACCGAAACTGCAAAGTTCATTCGACACGGTCATAGTCTGCGCAATTTAGTTCTTCGGTAACTCATATTAAACAACTGATAGAATCTTCGAAAGTAGGTATTAAAACCAGAGCAATAGTGTTTGAGATTGAAGAATTGGAGATAGATAGCCGTGTTCGGGTTCTTAAGTCAAGTGTAATGCTTAATGATGAACTATTCGGCTGCATCGTGGGAATTTTAGGACCTTTAGGTATCTTTCTGCTTGTAGCCGTAGCCGATAAGCAGCGTGATGCAAGCGTCGCGGTCACGGCCAACTGCTGGCCCGTAATGCGTTGTTTTAGGCGCAACATGTAAAGCAATGATCGTTAGCTCAATCACCGGATCTGCTAAGCAGATAGAGAAGCTGTGGTAAAACCACAGCTCCACAGCAACTTGCGCTTTAATGATTTGATTAGGCTGCGTTTTAATCTTATGACAGTTCCTTGTATTTATATATACGAAATAGCTAAATTTGTCAAAACTAATTCTTCACTTTTTGAATGTAAAAACAATATCAATAAACGTACAGTTACACAGTATTTATTAACAATGCCAGTACCTAGGATCGAATTATTCAGACGTAATTGTGTATACATGGCTCCACTCATCTTCAATTCCCTACCAAAGTTTATAACTGATCTTCCGTACAGGAAATTCTGCAAAGTCCTGAAAAAGTGGCTTTGTTCACATAGTTTTTATTCCGTAGCAGAATTTTTAAAACTTTCCAACTGTAAGTCGTACCATTACCGGAATGCATTATACAGTAAGGTACCATAATTATAATTATAAGATTTTGTATTTGTATATCTCAAAATATTATGTTATCTTTGATTTTCTCTGTGTTTATGTGAGTAATGTCTTTGTTTGGAAATTTTCTATATATTTTATAATCTTTGTTTTGTTTTCTCTCTGTTTATGTTAAAAATGTCTTTTGTTTGGTAATTTTGTATTGTTTAACAGCAAAATTTGTTATGTGCTGAGTGAAACTTAAACGTAGAAATGCACGTTATATCTAATTTAATTTGTTTTAAACTACGTACTTAATGTTTGCATGCCAACTTAATGGCGAAATGTGTCATTGCACTACTTATTTATTATTTTAACATCTCTTTTACCACATTTGTTGCAAATAAATAATTTTGACTTTGACTTTGACTTAAACTTAATTCAATGACAGCCTCAGAATTTTTTTTGCAGCTATAATTTGGTTCCCACGCTTCTAACTGTCTCGTTAGAGACAGACTGACCTGATTAGAGCTGTCGTCTTTGAAGTCATCAGAAATCATTGGCTATACTGGTTTTTGGATTTTACCAAGCACATATAATACATGCCCTTAAAAATACACTTAAAAACCCGAACCATGGTGATTCGTTCCGGTACCATTATTTAATAGCCACAAAACATTAAAACAATGTCCACATCATTACATAACTCACACAAATTTCATACATCATCTTCCGAGATCTCTCGCTGACGGCATTAGTGTGGTAAACAATGTTTATTACTACCATAAACACTACTAATAACAAGGTTTGTAGCGAATCAAATTCAATAAAAGAACATTCGAATAATGTTTATGTTGTCTGTGGCACGCCGAGGCACAGGTTAACGTACACACTAATGTTGTAACAACTTACATAACAGTCATTCAAATGATCCATATCAACATAATGCATGTCATAGCGTCTTCATCTCTTACAACAATTCCTGCATGCATCATAACCCCACCCCAATGGGGTTTACATGGGTTTACACAAGCACTATGATTTCTGTTAGCCAGAAATCAACTGTATGGGTGAAGAATTGAGTTTGAATTACCTACTTTGCAAGTTTTTTTGGTTAATTTTGTAAGCTCGAGTAAAGCTGAAACACTCATGTACACACGGCTACACATCAAGCTATACAAAACCAGTATAATCTGATCGTTCATTGTGCGAAAAGATCTAGTAAAGTGAGGCCAAGATTAACTGGTTTTGTATAGCTTGATGTGTAGCCGTGTGTACCTTTTTGCAACACGGTTGCATCATTGTATGCTGAGTCAAATCTTAGGTCGTATGGCTAATTTTGATTGGTTGATATTAGGAAATATCTACATTTACGTGTATTCCAAAAAAAAGCATGCAATTTTGTTTATTTGTTCTTTTAAAAAAATCTTTATTGCATCGGAACGTCTGCGTGAAATTGAATACTTTTATGAAATAATTGAATTGTTTCCTGTCGTCTGCAAATTGAGATATTGTTCAAATTGTAATAGAATTAAAAGCAATTGTCAAAAGTCAAAAGCGCAGTTATGCAGCGTTATTTTTATATGCAAATGTTTTTTTAGTTAAAGCTTCAGCTACAGATTAAGGATCTAATAAACTGTTTATTCCCCAATGCAATAATAATACTAGTCATTTTCTACAATCAGTGCAAATAGCCTAGGTAGGTACTGATGATTACAGTTCGTACTTTCGTAGCCTGGTCAATGACTCCACGTCTACCTACCTATACGTAGGAAGATGACAGGTATGAACTTAATCATAATTAGTCTTGTATTAATAATAAAATAAAAAAATAAAATAAAAAATAAAAATAAAAAAGCCTTTTATTTCATGCATAAGAAGAATAGTTATTACAATTTTTTTTTTGAAAGTTTACATTTATACATTTTAATTATTAGATTTACAAAGATTAGTTACATAAATTTTATGATTGTTTTTCCCTATACATAAGTTTGTTAATTTTTATTACATTTTTCTTTAACAATGGTTTTCTTTTCTTTTTAATTATGTAAATTTTAATGAAAAAATTAATTAAAAAGATTGATTGCAATAATAGGAATATAAATAATATTTCAATTTCAATTAAAATCTCATATGATTGGTAGCAATAAAAAAACTTGTAAATTAAAGGGGATAGAACCGATGTGGCATATCAACCTGTCCGCCATTTTGATTTTTTTTCGAAATCGCGGCCCACGATGAAATTGGTATGTATGGATAGAGGACATACACACGAACAAAAAATGTATGGTAACACGGTACCCGAAGTGTCACGTTACCGAGATATTTGAAGTTAAAGATCGACAAATCATTAAATATTTTAAAAAATAGCCTTTTTACGTGTATAGGCGTTAAATTGTATCCAAATAATAGTTCCCAGGTTGATTATTATTATACGCACAATAAAATCGCTTCGCATCGCAATGAAACGCTAATTTATGGCAAAAAATAGTTTTCTCGTGCTCCCAGTAGTATGTAATGTACCTAATCTCTTTCAATAACCAGTAATAATAATAATCAACGCCTATAGACACGTAAAAGTTCTAATTTTTGATGTGGTCATTGTACTCATATATCTATCTTTATCTTCAAATATCTCGGTAACGTGACACTTTGGGTACCGTGTTACTAAACATTTTTTGTTCGTCTATATGTCCTCTATCCATACATACCACTTTCATAGTGGGCCACGATTTCGAAAAAAAATCAAAATGGCGGTGGGTCTATATGCCAGCTCCCATACAAAAAAGTTCAAACCCCTTAACTTTCCATAAAATTCAAGATAGATTACAATAAACAAATAGATACTTAAATAGAGTTACATTTTATTTAATACATAACAAAAAAAAAGGAAAGTACATATTTAATTTTTAGGTTATTGCACTTATTTAAAATAATTACATACTGTAGAGTTAATGCTTTATTTTAAAGCGATTTAAAATTATATTTATATATTGCCCGGAACTTACATTATATTTCAAAGTGCTTAAACATGTTTTCATGTTATTCGTCCTGGCTCTGCTGTGCCAATCAACCAACCAACAAATACTTATCTACAGTCCTTTCACAGTTATATTACGTGACATCTGACATCGTGACATCTACTCTGACAGCAACCCAATCAGCAACCCATTCCAACAAAAAAGTACACTTTGATTATGACAGCTAAGCAATTTCAGAATTTTCAAATAACTGTAACAGGAATGTAGATCATACCATACCAACAGTAGCAAAGATATGTGATCTACCAACGTGACAGAAGTCACGGGGATGACGCAAATATGCAATAGATCTCAATACAGCAAGTACGTACACAGCAACGCACTAAACCAGCGCACACGCATCCACCGCGTGCGCACAATGATTAATACAAATTAAGATAAGACTATAATTATTATTTATCACTATCTATATCTCTGTAGCTTTCCATTCTTAACCCCCTTTGACTAATAATATAAACAAACGTCAATTAACACATTGTGCAGACGTGTTTCGATAAGAATCAATATTTGCGTGGAGTGGTGTGACTATATGATGCTATACAAAGGCTTATCTTTAGGATACAAGCTTCTCTAATTCAATGGTTATCCGTAATCTAATCGCTAGTACATTCCTGACATTTCACGTAATAGCACATCATACTATAATCATAGTTATATGGTACAAGCGCAACCATCCGGAATTACCGTTCATTATGTCTAATACATGGTTCCTACAAAAATCAGGTACACGAGGCGAACGCTAATTAGTATAACAAAGTGCTGATTAAGTTATACATTATAGAGCAGCGTGGTGTTTTTGGTGCGTTTGCGTAAAAAATAAAATGAATCATCATTATTCAGGACGTAATATTATTATTTTCTACGTTTAATGTACCCACCAAACTACGTATCAGTTTGTCAGCGAGATTCGAACTTGGGTTCAAATCTCGCTGCCATATTGCTTTTTCTATACAATTTCATAAAAAATGCTGCACCCTCCTAACAAAATATCTATGGTGCTATAATATGGATATTATTCTTCGTATGTTTCCCGACAATGCTCTACGAAGAAGGTTGGAATCTCGCGCAAGCGCGGGTTGGGCCACGTTCTGGCATGAACACAAATGTCATGGCATTCATGACACAAGGGCGAGACCGCTTGATTTATCCTTACATTTTGTAATTGTTCCTAAACGCAGAGGATAATGTGGAGTTTCTTATGTCTGTTTACAACACAGTACCGATACAATACAGAATATTGATAGATGAAGTTCAGAACAAATCTTTTCACGGCTGTCCCTAATAAAATTGATGATCAAACCGAAGCATGACATTAACGGATAATTGCAGCCTATCAAGGTATGATAACAGAGCTGAACAATCGAAGTGCCTTGAACAAAACCAGCCGAACACAATCAATTGGAGACGCTCCCGCGCTCGAAATGATTAATTGCATACTTGAGTAATAATTCTATCGTAAATGCGTTCTGGTTACTGATTATTGCACCTGCTGAACGTAGGCGCGACTGTCCAACTACAGCTAGAAACACAAATGTCCTAATAAATAATGTAACCAATTTTATGGTACAAAGGCCTAAGAAAAACTCCATCACCTGGGAAAAATAAGCTAGCTTATACTTACACAAGATTCTTGTGAAAATATTGTTAGAAATAGACTACATGATTAATAGAAAACTTAGATAAAATATGCACTGCAATTAAAAAATACTTATTTGAGCCCATGCTTATGCAACAGTATGTAGGAAGGTTTCATAATTATTTGCGCACCGTACCGGTGTAAACCGATGCCTACAATCCATCATAGTGATCTATATCATCCATATTCGTTTAGACAGATGGATGACGATTAATTTCTCGACCTGTGCTTGATTCCATTGTTCTGTACTCACTTTCACATGTGCTACAGATATTTGCTAAGATAGCCAGTGGCCCGGAACCTTTGAGAACAATGACATTTCCATTGGAATACATATAGTCATTCACGTCCAAGCAGAAGATCGATCTAGTTATGTAAGAAGCCAAGTAAAGGTGGCCCCGTTTCGTTTACTATTTGAACTGTAATCTCAGCCTACTGTGTACTATAAAGAAGATTACATTGTTCCGTATATGCCTAAGTGCCAACATATGTTTATTTGGGTATATGGGTATTACCAATTTCATATGGCTTTAAAAGGGCACGTGTGAATGGAACTTCACCTGTGGATGCCGTATATCAGCAGCTTATTTAGGTAAGTATTATAAGTATTGTGTTACATGTACATGTAGGTACATACCAACATCTTAAAAATAAACGTTTATTCTAAATGAGATAACCTTAATAATATCATTATCAATTATTGAATGGAAAACGGATCAGTAAAATGTCTACGTACGTTTGAAATATAATCGTTCAGTTGACGCAAGTAAACCTACCTACATTAGGTTACAACAGGCCGTAGTAACAACGCAACTAAGTTTCCTCGCGAAGGCAAGTGCATGGAAAATTCTAAAGGTCAATAAGTTTCCCGATAGCCCTAACAATGAACCATGCAGACAAATGACGGGCGTCTTTATCTATAGTAGATGACGTCACCAAACCATCATGGCGGCTCACTGAAATGTCAAACATCATGATAAAGTAACCGTTTCTGAGAAGACTGAAGACTGACTGGCTCCACGCAGACGGATACCGACTTTCGAAGTTGATTTAGGCCCAATTTCAGTTCATAAATTATTGCCCTATATATTGTCGAATTAAGAACTGCACATATTTCACAAAATCATTCTAATTTAACTTAGATAATTATCTATACGAGCAAAATGATTAAGTTCTCACGATTTATATCAGTATGTAGATTTTACGTTTACGCAATTTGAAGACTGGGATGGAGTGGATATTTTACAAGTTTAAAGAATAACAGTTTCGATACTGGTTTTTGGCTGGCGACTTATCATTTATCATCTGAGATGGTATCTTCAAGGATCCATATCACGCGATTACCGTGCGTTATAGTTATGTGTTCAACGAGAGGATGTGATTTATGTGGGCTTACTTGTTGAACAGCTTTCAACCATTGAGTAATCATAATTATAACACTAGACGATATGTATGTACTTAAACATAATTGATACGTACACTAACTACTTCCTACTGGTGAGCGAGTGTTACGAAGACCGATATAATGACGGTAATATTTACTTTTTACCTGTAAAACATTGAGTACAAATGAGTCTACATAACATTAGCTACCAATTTATTATATTAAATACGCAGCAAACTTTCTTTATCTTATGAAAAAGTTTCCACCGCGCAGGAACCAAATGACAAAGTGGCAACTATTGCAAAAGATAACTCTTTTCGTCGCCGCTACCGGTTAACATGTGAGGACTGAGGACATTATAAACGCCGTTCTATTGACATTTACATTCGGAAGACAATCATTTATAATTGTTCAGTAGTTATCAGCCAGTAATTAAAGCTAGGCAACATTTGGCAGTTTCGCAAACGGTGCGCGGTGGCAAGCTGACATATGACACTGGTGTTTAATCCCCGTGGCCAATCGCGGCATCAGCCGTAACAAAGGGGCTGTACAGTGTACGGGTCACGCTTGTGGCGCAACACGACCTCATTAATAACTATAAAAACAACTTACCATTATGCATCGTAAAATTCAGTATATGCAAATCAGAAATGGTATCGAAAGAAGCTCCCTGAAGGTCTCGCGACGCGCTAGATGCGTAACATGTCAAGGTCCTGAGACCTTGTCAACACTAGCACGAGTTCACCTCTAGGTGATATTTATGTGAATATTTTCTAATGCATCTGTATTTAGAAACAAAACAAACAAAACTCCACCGCGAGCAACACCGACGTGGTACTTTACAATAAAATATACTATGGCGTGGTATTAAATCACAGCTCGCCACGATTGCTCTAATTACAACTACTGTTAGATTGTACCCTAATTACAAAGACCTCGTACATTTAATTGTATATCGCTTGCAGTAAATAAGCTAATTGAGTGTTTCAAACATCTAACCGAAGAGCAAGTAGTAACTAGAGGTCAGGTAAAGTTCAGTGCGCCCGCGCAGCTTCGCGCCGGCCCCGCCCAGCTCACAGATCTCCTGCATCTTACAACACGCACCAAGAATGTCGTAAATATTAAAGAATTATTAAACAAACATGACTCTAATGCACGTTTGTTGAAGCAATTTTCAAAAAGTAAGCGGTAAATAATTCCTTTGAAGTGTGAAATCTGTTTCAAGGATTCGCTATCTTGAGATGGTGTTTCTTGTCATCCCGTGGATGTAAGCACTCTGTGCACTATGGCTCTACAATACATTTAAACTGAATATTTAGTTCTGAATATTCCAATTTTACATTTTCAATTAACTGAATGTCAGCATATCAAACAGTTGATACGCTTAAAATAACTCTTACAGTTAATTTGTTTCTGATCAACTTTGCCCCTTTTTAAAGGCATATTATCGAAAAGAGCGATATTTTTATCTCGCAAAAATTAAACCAGCACGTGATTTCGTGATATTTAAACAAAAACAAGACTTTTTTGATTACCGCATAGTAACCACTGATAACATAAATAAAATTAATACAAAAGGATTTTTACGAATCGTAGAGCTGTCTCGAAGGTCATAATTTCCTGTTAATTCTGGTTTTTTATCGATATTGCCTTTATGTTTATAGATAGACATCCTAATGCTAATCATGTAAGCAATCATTTGGTCTGTTTGGTGGTTATTCTTTTCCACGTAATTCATAAGTGATATGAAGTTTATAGGTACCTTATGAAATGAGTGGCAAGAGTTTACTCACCCAGCTGATTATGTTAGTAGTGCTACGTGTAAGTCCGGGCGTAGCCATTTAGGACAAACGAGTCAATGCCTTATTCTCACAATTTTGTCATATTAATTTGATTACGGCCCTGGATGAACATTAGGTACCTACAAAAACTAGTGCTGTCATATAAATAAAAGATTCATATTGAAACAGTATAATTTTAACAGTGTGTTGGATGGGTGGCTCATGATTACAAAAGTCAGATAAAAATGGAAAAAATCTTTTTGTCTGAAAAACAATCAAATAAGTTAGCAAAACCCAAGGAACTGTGAACTAATTATTTGTTATCTGCCATCTACGTTCGATATTCGCTAAGTACAGTCCGTCTGTAGATAAAGAATCAACCAAATATATTATATTGTTTTCGCTTTGTCAATTCAAATGTGCACGCGATGAGATAGTGAGAGATTATCAACTAAGGTAGGTCGATTTTACTTATCTCATTGCGAATCCGTCTGGAAATTTTGTGTGTTTAGCCTTCCTTTTGTAATTAGCATCTGATAGATATCGTAATCATTGCTTTTGGTTTTCGTTGTCGTTGACAGGCGAGCTTGTTGCTTTCCTTTTAGTGTGCATTATAGACACCGACACCGAGCATGCTAACTACAACTGACTCTTGTATTGCAATAGTTGAGAGCGTATGAGAGTGAAATTTGAGGAGGTGGATGTTTTGACACTAGATAAATTAAATAAGCATAAAAGTGTAATAGACAGCAATCACCCTAGATGGAAAACTTTTGAATCCATGGGCCAGTCTCACCAGCTTTCACCACATCCTACTAGAAGAAATTAGTGTAACGCTAACCCAGTAACGCAACAACTAATTCTAAGCAGATCACCTTTAGGATAAGGATACGTATAGGTGCTTTTGACATTTCGCCAGTGGGTTCAGTGATCACCGGTCAATGCATGCGATGGTAACCACTGCGTTGTGCAAGTCGCTCGTTTGGCAAGAGAACGTTACGTGACCCGGGCACCCGGCCCATTGCTCATCAATTACCCACTTTTTGCTTCCCAAATCATTTGCACCAATAGAATCATTCTTAGTAACAAATCTAATTATACGTTGCTGTGAAGACTAATAAGACTTCGCCAATCTGCTTTCAAATCATTACGATTAATTGCATCAGTTTTATCATTGGTTCGTTGCAAACGTGTTATGTAGGTATGGGTTTCTGATCGATATACGATACAATAAAATCCCCAAAATTAATCCTATTGCTCTATAGATATAACATCTTATCGGACCCCTTAAAAACATTGGTAAATAATTTATCAATTGGGCCCTGTACTAATCGCTAATTAATTCCTCTACGCTTTTAGAAATTCCTCGAGAACGAAATCACTTATTAGATTGTGGTATCTTGCAACAGTACACAATGTTTTGGACGCTGTTGCCTGTTGACATGTAAATTTTGTGAGTGATGACCCGTTCTTATTGCTTAATGAAGATTATATGGCTTTACAAGTTACAACGTTGCCCCGGGCTATGTCTCAACCCGACGTGTATCTCACTGGTGATTTATAAACCCCAATTATCAATTATAACAAGACGAGCATTTTGACGCAACCTTATAAAAGAAAACAATAAAGTGTGTCGTCTCACGGATAGCTAGACATTGCTTCAAAGTGTTACATAAATGTTAATGTTATCTGTACCTCCGCTTATCCGATAACATTAGACATGTCGGTACTGCGTGACCACGTGACAAGTGTCACGCAACTCTTAGGTAAAAGGTTGGTCGAGGAAGTGTTTCCATCTCTCGGGTTAGTCATGGGAACACGGTAGGTGTGCCGTGAAATCTGAGATGGCTTCACATAAAAGTGAATTGGGGGAAATATGTCAGTTCTTTGTTCAATGGAATACTCACAATAACATATTTTTGTCATTACGCGATGGCTTTTGCCACCTTTCAAACATTTAACGTGAGTACTATTTATTTATAAGCTTTTATTCTTTTACATTTAAAGTTACATTGAACGTTAAAAAATATCAATTGTTATATTATAGGTACTTTTATCTATAGAACTTTCCACACTTGTCTTGTAAACAACAAGAAGTTTTGAAATGCTGAATTAAAACAACCATTTATTCTTAAAATAAGTGTAGGTATCATATATAATAGTATATCATATTATAATAAGGTGCCTACATAATAATGTAGGACGGGTGTCGCGACCACTGATTGGCGTACATCGGGGGCACTTTTATCAGGCCTTATCAGGGGTTATCACCCTGCTCGGGAGGCCGGGTCTTGACTCATGTATATCTGTTAATACGATACGGGTACATACTCGTATAACTGTTGGAAAAAGTATTACGCGTTTTATCCGTTTCTAAGGCATATGATGATGATAATATACTGCATAATTGAACAATTCTCTATATTAAGCTCTGACGTCGCGCGTTGTTCAGTTAATTAGACTTATCTTAATTGGTGTATAGTTTTCCACAGCTACATTGTACAACCGCGATCAGAAGTCCAGTGTAAATCACAAAAATAAATTATTATGTTGCATCAATACCAGCTGCACTTATGATCGTCTTCTGTGAAACATTTCAGTCACACCAGGGATCATACCCGTCGCATATCGCACTTCCACACATTCCAACTAATTTGACCAACCTTAGGCAGAATATTTGCGAATATTCTGTATTAACTGATTGTCTGTCGGTCTACAGCAGATTAGAGGTGTGGTGACAAAGACTGGAGAATATTGGCCTGAAATGAAGTAGGTATGTAGGACCAGAACTGAATACTTATTCTGTGATTTCGGCGGTGTCTCCAATCATAGGACTCTCGGTTGTGTGCTCTGTTCCGATTTTGGGTATAACCTCTGGTCGCATCTCCAAAGGATCAACTCAGGATGGATGAAATGGCCACAGGTTACTAGAACCATTTGCGACCCATGGATGTTCATCAAGTTAAAGGGGAAAATATACAAGTCCGTAATAAGACCTGTGACCTGTCGTACTGTTAGAATCAAAATGCTGAGTTGTAAAGTAGATGGATGAAAACAGATTAATAATAATAATAATAATAAAGAGAATAATAATAATTGTTTTATTGATCCAAAAACTTAGTTACACACAAGAATTAACCATAGTATTATCTAAAAGTAGGTACATTCGTGATTCCGAGATTGCATGTAGTGGAGCTGAGGACGTTAAGATGGATGTGCGAAGAGACAAGAATGGATACTCGTTGCTTGGTAAACTAAGCAATGAGTATATTAAATGGATGGAGTGTGGGGAATGATATGAAAGAAAAAGAAGTAACTAATAGCGTGGCGGTTGACAGAGAAGACTGGAAGACCAAAACGTACTGCGCTGCCCACCAGTAAAATGAGACAAGAGTAGGAAAATGATAAACTGATTCTGCCCCAGAACGGCTGCGGTACAGGGGCGTAAGATAAAACCAATTTTGATCGAAATTAGAATCTAGGAAGACACAGACATTACTTTTGTTTACATACAGAATGCGAAATATTGCTTGCCATTTTCAGTTCTATTGAAAAAAGTTTTTACGAAACAACGTAGAACGTTCTATTTAGCCGCAGTAAGTACTGCATGATCTGCAAAAGGCAAATATGAAGTGAATGAATGTATAACTAGGTACTCTACAGTAGCTCGTGTAATTAACATAGATAACACGTTAAATAAATATATAATGCGCAAAAGCAAGATGATAAAATCGGCTCACTCACAAAATTGTTATTAACACCCGTAGGTACATTTAAAACATATAAGTATGTGTGAAACTTGTTTGGTTTTAATTTAGCTGATTAACTTGATGTTGTATGCTACATGCTACAAGATTATAACTATACTATATTATGAAGATATGTTTTGTTTTCTACTACATCTTCGTCATTTACCCACTAAATTCGAGTTAAGTTTCATTAGTTAAGTTTATTTTATTTTTTGTTCCGGTCATAATTCATTCACCGTTTTCAGAGAAACACTTTGGTATTTAATTTGCAATAATAATAAGGTTTAATAAAAAGCCTGATACGTATTAACTTAACTTTACCGACTGCTCTTACTTCGTTAAATTTATTGGGCCAGCGCCAGAATAAAGTGGTTAAAAACGAAACATACCAAGAACATTTAAAAGCCAATTACGGATTGAAAAAACATACTTTCGATATAATATTTATGTAAGAAATTCTAGAAATATCATAAAAATAATATAAGTTATTTATTTCCATTTGAGTGCCAACGACATCCGCAAAGGAATGTGTATTGACCAAATTAGTTCAAGTAGTTATTTGAGTATCGAGTTATATTGATAGATACGATTAGTGGTTACCGATGACAGGTGTAATAGAGACATTATAAAGTTCCTATAAACATGTTGTGATGCAGGAAAAGTGGCCGGACAGCCGACTAGCCACTGACCAGTAGCCAGTAGTCACTAGTCAGTGACTTGTCAATCAAGCGTGTGGTAAGATCTCGAAGAAAGTTTTACGAGAATTATAGACGAGTTCTGTGGCTTATCAAATGTCAGGCGCCTGGAAAAGGTTAGGTAACCCATAGGTGACTCTCAATCACGTGATTAATGAAACAAGAAATGCAGTTTTCTATTAGGAGGGTTCGAGGGTAGATGTTTATTTAACAATGAAAGGGTTTCTTACTAATTGGTTAACATAAAATGAACATCAGTGGTTCAATCTTATGTGTTTTGTTTGTCATTCAGTCATCGGTTATCGCGAAGGGGGTGATTCTACCTGTTATTACAAATCTTAGAAAGTTGTTTAGTATGACGGGTAGAAACACCACCTTTTTTAGCGATTGCCTATTATGTTGAGAGAAGTTTAGTATTAATTATCTTATGTTTTCCCTCAGCGTTAATTGCAGGTGTGCTGTATTTGAAAGTGCAATGAACGCCCTTCGTAAATATGAACTGCACATGATTAAACTCCCATTAAACGAGGGACGGCCATTAAATCAAATGTTATTGGGTTAAATACGTTGTCAACAGGTTAATAAGACTGATATGTCA
Organism: Diarsia dahlii; assembly: GCA_949775195.1. Classification (NCBI taxonomy): domain Eukaryota; kingdom Metazoa; phylum Arthropoda; class Insecta; order Lepidoptera; family Noctuidae; genus Diarsia; species Diarsia dahlii. The sequence goes on from OX459190.1 coordinate 18,051,118, forward strand.
CAGTACTAATGGGCAGTTAACAAACAGGATCATTTCGCAATCTGTCTATTGTACAATATTGTTGAACATTGTCCCTGAGAGCTCCACTATAGCATAAATCGTAGCGAGACATGGCCAGGTGGCTGACTCACACATGTAGGTCCTTTTTTTTTTTTTTTTTTTTTTTTTAAAAAACGTTGCCCCACACTAGGAATTTCTCCTGTATCGTGGGTGCGTTCACAAACATTTAAACTCACATACACAAATACCCAGACCCGAAACAACTATCCGTAGGCCGTACAAATATTTGTTCCGTGCGGGGATCGAACCCGCGACACGCAGCGCAGCAGTCCATTGCTTGAGCCACTGCGCCAACCGTGCCGTCAACCGTCCGTTCCACACTCGACATAATGACGAAATTCGAACCAAAAGAAACACATAAAAGTACATAAAAGTCGGAAAATTGGAAGAATGCCGTGTAAGTTGTAACAATAGAACCAGAAGTAATATTTTACTTTTTAATGTAATGCAAAAGACGAGGCGTCATTTTATGACACTCATAATTTTACTAACAAGATTCAATCAATTTAGAATTTTAGAGCGTGAAAGTTGTCTTGTTGTCTGTTTAGCTAAACATTGTATGCTAAACGTAAATCATAACAAAAACAATTTTTTTTTAACAACGGATAGGTAACAAAGATAGGTATTATTAAACGATAAATTATGTGGAAAATAAAATGAAGAATAATATCAGACTGATATATAATTTCATAATCTCATTCTGCCACACCGAATCTAAAATCAACGGCGATAAAGCATTTAGGTTAATTCAAAGAATCTATATATATTTATATATATATATATATTTATATATATATATATGTATAAATAATCGGTTTATTTATCGTAGTATTTGTAGAAGCCGTTGATGTGTTGGAACGGTCTACAAAGTGGACCTAGTTATAAACCGCTCGTATCAGATAAGTCCGTCTCCAGCAAATAGGCCGGTCTGATACCGGACATGGACCAGTGACCAGTCGGAGAAATGAACTAGTTAGAGATATTGAGCCCTAAGACTTTCCGTTCATATATTATTGTGACGGCTCTTATCTTAGAGGACTATTGGAACTCTTGTGTGTAGTTAGATGAATACTAGCTATTCATCATGCTTTGTTGTTAATGTTGGAACAGACATGTCTGGTTAGTTCTTATGCACTTCTTGTAGTACATCGATATGTTAGTGTAGAAGACGGTTTCATGAAAACCCTTTGATTGATTTTTCTAAATTATGGCTTTCTTGAACATTATTGAGAATGACTAGTTAGTACGGTAGTTAGTGTGTCTTGTTGGATAAAATTGAACAATACATAATGCTTGCAAAAACGAAAATGCTTATTATAGTTATATGGTATGTACAACAATAAGGTTCTGGTGAACCGTTATTTTCCACAAAATAATCAAAAGTAGACTTTAGAATTGAACGTATTATTTAAATACAATAACAAGTTTTTGCTCTACATCAACTATCAAATATAAAAACAAAGATAAAGGCGAGATGATTTGCAAATACCAAACAATTATGCACCTATCAACATATTAACGAGAGATTAGTTCCTGATACAAGGCACAAATAAAGATGTATGGGCGTGTTCTATGTATAATGTATGAAGGTTATACCCTGATACAAGTAGGAAATCGTCAGCAGTGAATGCACTATCTATTACACCAGCTAATTAAATACGTAGTTCGCAAGTACTTGCAACAAAGGAACGGAAAATACCGATCTCTCAGGAGATACTCTTATCACTAGTTCATTATGAAGATGTAATTAATGAAAGCAGTCAACTTATTTTACAGACTTGGTGCCAAAAGGAAATTTTATTGCGGAATGATGACAGGAAATTAAGTAACGTAACGTTTGGGTAAACATTTTGAATTCAAGCTACAGAGGTACAACTGCACTGGAAACTTTTTGACGCGTGGAACTTTTCGTTTGATTTGAAAGATGCAATATAAGTCTTTCACCTGACATGGTCAGTAACACTAAAAACGGGTACGGGGTGTCGTTTTCAGTCTTAATGATACCTATGTAAGACGTAGTTTGTAAATGTGCCTATTTTAGTACAGTTTCATACATCGTAAGGCTGTCGTATCTCGTAAACATCAACCTGTAAACTGTCTAACAAGATCCTTTCAATCACAAGTAAATCGTGCATCTCTATAAAAAGGGCAATCAATTCTCAGTGTTCGCTGAACCGAAAAAATACCTAAACGCCACTGAAATGTCAGGGCCACACATAAAGATTCCTTTGTGAAGTCGCAAGGAATCCGTTATTAAATAGAATGAACCGAATTTACTGATCTGTTCTTAGGTTCTGACATTGAAAACATAATAGCAGAAACGTGACTCAAATCGAATCTCAAAAGAAATCAAATCTTTAGTGGATAAATGGAAACAATATTTTACAATCAACAAAAAAGTATAAATAATGTTGCATTAAATATACCTATTTATTTATTTAATCTCAATCTTGTTAATCAAGTAAGGGATACTCATGTATTAAAATCTGATTTCGATCGCGGTTAGGCCACTGAAAGTGAAAGGATTTTCTAGTATCGCGTATCATCCACTCAAGAAGTCAAGATATAAATGTCACTATTACCACTCGAACGGACAGGAAGAAAAACATCCGCTAAAATAATAATTATTATCTATGTATTTACATAACTCAACAACCAACTATATAATTTAGATTTGTAGCTCTACTAGCCTTATTAAGACACTAAAGTACGTAATAAATTAACAGTTTTGTAATTTGTCTAGGTAATAATTAGGTAAGTAACGTGATAGGTAATTCATTGGCGGAAGCAATTATTAGCAGTATTAACACCTAATAAATTCTATGATTGAATAACATGAGTGCCTCATGTCTGATACGTCCATCATTTGGTGTATGAATTAGTAACTGATCTAAGTTTATCTTGTCCTGTCACGGGGACACAGTCGTGACGAGATCAGCCTTCGTATCACGAACAGGCAAGATAAATTAGAATACAATAGACCTATACACCTTACAAGTAATTAATATGAGAATGTATTTGAACCTATACATGATTGTGCCGAAACCTGTCGAAGAGACTGGTACCGCAATTATATTTGACTATTAGTAGTCACGCGGAGCTCTACCCCTTCAATAAAAGGTCTAGGTACTTGCGTTGCTATACAAATACGAGTAAATTCAGCATAGCTTAAAATATCACGTCAATATAATAATGAAACGAAATTCTATGTAATGAGGTCTATGTGTGACAGTGTTACCACTGTAACACTTCCATCCAGCTCTTTGATCAATTGGTTACCAATCTTCACATCAATGAGGCAACGTTTATAAGTAACTATTAACCTAAGTACAAATAACTTGACATGACACTAACAGCTCTTCAGAAGACCATAATATTAGCCTTGGTAGTCAGATTAGCATGTCATGTCATCTTCAGTGTGTCAAAGTTGTGTCAGTGCTGAGGGCCCCGGCTCGGTTACGTCGAGCCACGAAACAGTCGTGATGGATAAAGTGATGGATACACTTCGCCTGCCGGATGACGTGCTGCCGACGATCACGCTCGACTTGCCCAACACCTTATAAGTATTACCACGTTACATCTAACAAACACTGAACAAAAACGTCCTGTCGGAACTAAGCGAAGCAGTTAATCAAACACTCTTGTATATTTTAAACATTCCGCCAGTTTTGGCGCGCTCACTGATTTATCGTTTGTGATAAAACGATTACATGCATTGCTTAATTACATTATCTGCCCAGGCAATGTGGTTTGTCAAAAAAACTACCAGTAATGTCGACAGCTAACGACGAGAAATCATAACCTAAAGTCGGACCTCATCCATATTATAGACATTAGTGAATGACTAATTCATCTATTCGAAAGATCACAAGGCAAACTGCAGGTACTGAACAAATCTTTGTTATAAAGTAAAGAATAACACCAATTTTCTCCATTAAACACATGACCTTGTTTCCTCCAAACTCGTATTCGGGATCGGTGGATCAGATTACGGACACCTTGACCCCCGACGACAGCCGTAACATCGAACCTGTTCCGATCTCTCCACATGTCGAGCGGATCACCGACGCGACGTCACTAGCAGCTGCGGCACAACCAGGCGCACCACCGCACGATCAATCCGAACAAGCAAAAACAAATGGGGACAAATACCTTTCCCACAATCATCTCGGCGTATCTAGTTTATGAAACAACAAAAATGTGAGAAACAAATTAATTCGCTTGCGACGACACGACACCGGTATTGCTGATTGCACTCTAACACAACAGATTATATAAGTAATGGCCGCCCGAACGTAGCCTGCTTTAATTCGCGAAGGTTAATAACATTAGGGTAAATACGCATGAAGGCGAGTACAGGACCTGGTAGGACCCACGATAGTGAACGGGAAGCCTTGATGACGACTAATGAGTAGGTATGGCATGAGTGGAATGTCACAGGCGCACGACATGCCCTACTATGACACACCACGGTGGGTTGACGAATTCAGTGGAGGCTGGTACAGGTGGGCACTAACTATCCTCTAAGAAGTAAAGGATCGGAATCTTAAGGTTGGTTGAAAGTGTGAATCTATCTATAGAAACTGTTGAAAGATTTTCATCATTGGTGCGCTAATAGAATCGGCCTCCGCAACCCATCGCGTCGGTCACACGCAGCCATAGAGCACAGACGGTCTATTATTGCAACATAACCTGTGATTGCTGACCACAGCTGTACGTGAATTTACACAATTTCCATAAATAAACTTAACAGATAGGTGCGAGATAAAAATTGCGATCATGAAAACGCATATTTACGACGTTGAATTGCTTTAGAAATAATGCACGCAATTTAATCTGCATACAAACTGCTCTATTGTCTATGAAGTTCATACAAGTGCCTTTTAAGTGGTTTCGATATGATAAATGACACTGTTATTAGTGTTGCTTTTAATAACATTAGATTAGCCCTTATTTATGGGACGCAGAATAAGGTAGAGCTTTTATAGAGCATAAACTTGCAACGAAGGATTCAATATTAATATTATGTAGTACGTAAGAATTAACATTAATAATATTAGTCTTACGACACGTAAAGTTTAGTCCATAATCTTGACTGGACATTGGTCACCGTATAGTTTGTTTGAACAGATATTTCTAGTTAGTCCTAGGTATTGAATTTACTTACAAAAAACTTGCTTCAAAATATTGCAGTATCAAACCGCGTATAAAAACATTAATGTGGTTAGCTCGTCCCCCGTCAGTAATCCGACTGCACTGGCTGGTTCAATGTGACTCGACTAAAACGAAAAAAACTTCCCGACACGGATGTTTACCGGTTTCACGCGTTTTCTTGACACAACGTGACAACGATGGCACAAGATAAAAACAAAGTGCAATTGCTTCGTGAAATTAGAACAAAAAATATACCTAACAAGTTCTTTAAAATTACTAAATCTAGACTTACCTTAAATACAATTTTGTCCTTCTCCATTTCCATCTCGTTTTGTTAGGCTAGATTCTGCAGTTCTAGAACAATACAAAAAATATATTTATAAATAGTTGGTTCGATATTTAAATAAAGTTATTTTGCATAGAGGCCAGAAATTCAAAAATAATATATAATTTATTCATACCAATAGGTATGTGACAATGTTTCTTAAAACGTGATGAATTAATTAATATTTTAATACTTATAGGCTAAGGTTATGAACAATATAATGTTTTAATAATTTATATTTGTCACGACAATCGGCAAAAAATTGCCTAAGAACTGCTCAACAAAAACCAAAAGATAAACATCAACGGATGCATAATTTTATAGGGTTAGCAATCTAAAATGTTGAATTGACAAATAATGAATAATCAATCATTTACGTGTACAGCTGACTCCAATTATAATCATTTTGTTAATTATAGCAACATTATAAAATTAACAACCACGAATCTACCACTAAGTACTACTATAGCTACTACTACTATCTATGCCAAATAAAACAATAATAAAAAGTTTGTCGACAAACTCACTTCTATCTTAGCCAAACTTGAATAAAGTGCAGCCCATCATCTACTGAGGTCTATTAGGAAATTTTAATGGAAGCATGTCCACGTAGAATATTACTAAAATCGTAATTCATCTATTTGACATGACGAAATTTCATAGATCTAATCAGAATCACCTATCCATCCAATTGAATAGTGAAGCCATCTTAAGTACATATTGCTAAATAAATATTTCCAGTATTTTTTTTTTGTTGTTGTCATGTCTAGACAGTCAGCCCCTCATTTCTTCCACTATTCCAACAATTTCTAGTATACCAAGTATGTGTGTACTAACAGTAAACTGAGTTGTTTGAGTTACAGACAACAATAGAACCAAATAAGTGGGCTAATCACTAAGTATTCGTGATCTCATAACCGAGAGTTTCATATCCTAGTGCTCCATTAAAAGCTTTTCACTCATACAAATTAAAAACCATAAGCTCACGTAATAGGTAATCACTTAATAACGTTTCACGGCTTTTAATAGCCATTTATATGCCTCTATAAAAATGTATATGATTGCGCATGGCTTGATGGCCATAGTTACTTACGGATGGCCGTAACGTCACGACTGGATTAACAAGACCCGTTTAACTCTTACTGATTGATTCGAATGTAAGTAACATTGAACTTTGACCGAAGCTTCGATTTAAAAACTAACATTTTATTATGCTGGATGGTGGATGCTATTTAAATATTAAATGCATTACCTATGTTAACGAATAGTTGTTTGTAGAAAATTAATATTGTCAACTTGATTATTTTTGATTTTGACTCTGCATTATAATTTTATATAAATTTCAACACAACTTCGGCACATAACACGAAATTATTATAAAACATGACATCTTAAACTCTGTGACATGTCTGTTAGACTGTGACGTTTCGTAAATATCTCAAAGACGCAGTAGACGTCTCGTAGCGTCTCGTAGACGTATCGTAGACGTCTCGTAGCATCTCGTAGACGTATCGTAGACGTATCGTAGACGTCTCGTAGCGTCTCGTAGACGTCTCGTAGACGTATCGTAGAAGTCTCGCGGCGTCTCATAGAAGTCTCGTACACGTATCGTAAAAGAGTCGCGGCGTCTCATAGAAGTCTCGTAGACGTATCGTAGAAGATTCGCGGCGTCTCGTAGACCAGCCGTAGCGTCACGTAGCATCTCGTAGTATTCACATAAACGTCTCTTAGACGGCATCTGTGCCTCGCAGATGCTCGCTGAATACTAATTCTGTACCATTGCCCAATCTATGAAGGCATACTGAGTGCTTTAAACTTAGATTTAGACAGTGTCAGGACTAAGAAATCGCTTCCCACGGTATTACATCCAATACTCTAGAAAGTAATTAATCCGTGCAGATTCTTATATAAAACGGTAACGATGCAACTGGCATTTACGGGGCGATCTCTTTTCTACTAATTAATATTTCATAATTACGCGTACAGAAGTAGCCTGTGCGCGTGACTGGACTAAAACCATTGCGCACTTACATCCGTAATAGTGGCACACGACTGTACTGGCATGGCGGTACACTCTCAACCGAGAGCTCCGAACAAAAAACCGACACAGGACGGAGACCAAGCGAGGAACACCTAAGGTAGACGGGGGCTAGTAATACTACTATACACTCTCGCACCCACCCTCTCTAGGAGTGTATCGGCGAGAGTGTACAGCCACCATAAAGATTGAAGAACTCTTTTGTATGTAGATCACAAAAACTTGGTTGGAAAATAAGATATGATATCACTGGCGACATTAGGGAAGTTGAAGTCGACGGAAACAATCAAGTGATGCATAACATAACATAACACCACGCCTGTAATCCCCAAAGGGTTATGCAGAGGCCTACCTTATTACACCCACATTTCGCCGGTTATATTTAAGTGCCATGTAATAGGGGGCAAGCCAATTGATGCATAACAATACAATTAAAACTTATGAAAACCTACCTGTTTCAGGGTTAAGATATTTCATTCAAAGAACTTTAGTTTTCGATTGCAGAACCCCATCAAAGATGAATACAGAACATGTAGCCTACATACATAATAAGTTAAAAGGAAAATGGATATTGTAACGAGGCGCTTAAATGCGGAATGAAGATGTTGCACGGTGAAAGTCGATTGTGCAGGCTGCACGTTCTTCCTGCAAGTTTCTAACGACTTCAATTACTACCCGATGTACGTTTACCTTCTCTACGGAATGTATACGTACCTTCAACTTTGAAAGGGTATAAAAGAAGGCTGACTTTTCCCTTATACAATCGGTGATGAAGAGTGTAGGTACTAGAAGGACAGGGGGTCGATGCAAACGAAAACTTCTCGCCCAGGTCAGATCCTACAATCGTTTAAATATTGTTTCTTATGTATTCTTTTATATCACACTAGCTTTTGCCCGCGACTTCGTCCGCGTGGAATAATGACTTCCGGCAGAATTTGGGGTTTTCGCTTAGTTATCGCCTTTTCCATGGTCTATCGATTACGTGTGTAAACAAACATTTAAAAAATCAAATTGTCTCTCTTTGTAATATTAGTACACATACCTACAGATTTAGAAAAGCAAGGTCAGACAATTTCTGCGGCAGATTTCTGTCCTGGCAAGTACGTGGTGGTATATGTATTTTCTAAGAGTATTTAGACACCACTGACAGGTGAACATTCTCCCATACGACGTATTCTTGCTGCCGCTTTAGAACTATGTTTAGAAAGTTGAGACCTGGCTCTCTTAGGAATTTTCAAATGTTTAAGAAAATGTGAATAGCGTGTAATATTCTAGCTCTGAAAAGAACTGTTGTTTAGCCCTGAACAGAAGTGTTGATTAGCTCTGAGAAAAACTGTTGTTTCGCTCTGAGAAGAACTTTTGCGTAGGTTTTTTTTTTTTTTGGTGGGTGGAAAATCATCAAATAACCCTTCCCGCTCTTGGGCAGAGTGAAGGGGAGTGTCAGACTTCTACTGACTAAAAACCAACCCATGTTCCTTCTTCGCCCTTGTGCCGAGTCATCTCTTTCGATAATCTAGCTCCGACGGGAATCCGCAGTACTCATAGATCTAAACTCCCCTCCCGCACGCGCACCCCCCCCCCCCCGTCTTCCTTGGTGACGCTCACTTCGCAACGGGCTGTGCAGCAGAAATCGTAATATTTTAATTTCACCATAACTTCAAAACCAAACGGCCAATTTTAATCATTCAAAGACATTGATATAATAAAACCCTAGATGCACAGTCTCGAACAAAACAAACAGTCGAAGCTGTCGCCAAACACTCACCAATACACGCACTACTACATGTAGTTATCGTCACTATAAACATATTTTTTTTGGCAAATTCAACCTTACGCAGATTCCTTTTACAATGCAGTTATAAAAAGCAATATAAAAAGTATTTTGTATGACCGTGCAAAGACGCGAGCGACGCGAGACTATTTGAAATGAGTTCATTGTGAACTCATTTTAAGCGGACGGTTTTGAGACGCGGAGTGTGTATCTTGGGTTTTATTATATCAATGTTCAAAGACCAAATATTATCTACATAAACTGTACTTAATGATGAAATAATTTATTTTGATAAGGATTAATAGCATGAGTAAAATAAATGCGTTTAAATGTAGTCCAAAAAAAATTCAAGATTTTTAGATAAAAAAATGGTTGTTGTGCCTCACTCGACATAGATAGGTACAGTGTTTCGCGGACTTTTATGTAGATATTTATAAGATCTACAATTAATTGGAACATTTTATGGTTCTATCTTTTATAGTTTTGGCAGCGTACGCAAAATAAGTAAGTGGATAATGTAGCTTTCGAATGGTGAAAGAATTTTAAAAAACGGTCTAGTAGTTTTTAAGCCTATTCATTACAACCAAACAAACAAAGTTTTCCTCTTTATAATATTATTAGTATTAGTATAGATAAATACAATCTGATACAGATTCTTTATCTGTCAAGTCTTTTCTCAACTATGTTGGGGTCGGTTTCCTGTCTAATCGAATGCAGCTGAATACCAGTATTTTACATGGGGCGACTGCCTATCTGACCTCCACAACCTAGTTAGTTGATACTGACACCCATTGGTAAGACTGGTTGTCAGACTTTCGGGCCGCTGACTACCGGTTAGGTACGACTGTCAAAGATCTACAAATGACACGGCTTAACGTGCTTTCCGAGGCACAGAGAAAACTCGGTAAGTAATGGGTGGTCAGTCACCAGTGGTCACCTATCCAGTATCCACAGACCAAGCTAGGCAAGCGCGGCTTAACCTGAAGATCGATCGGAGCGGCTGTTATTATCTATCCACTAGTTCCTCCGTAGCTATAGATTTTATAAATATAAATACTATTAATAAATATTATAAACACTGGCTTTCTAAATTGTGTATCTAGTTCTGAAATATGAGGCAGTAATAGTAGATTACTGCAGAATCCAGTAAGTAAGCCTTCCTGGCGAAGTATGAGTTAACCGGACCGAACCGCAGGTGAGGTCTGGTTATATACGAGGCCAGGATGGCTTTCTTACTGGTTGAGGTTTGTATAATGCTTTTCTCAAAAATTAAAGAGAGTTTAACAACAAATTCGTTTAATTAATATTGAAGGTTACATTCATATGTGAAAAACACAATAGCACTTTTTGGCCGACCCGGGAATCGAACCCAGGACCTCACGCTCTGCAGTCGAGCTTGCGACCACTAGACCAACGAGGCAGTTTAGGAAACAACTTTAGAAAAAACTTTCTAATAAACTGAAATTACTAAATACAATCATAAAATCCCACACTATACTTCTACAACATTACTAAGTACAAAACGCAACGTATAAAATGGCTGTTTAAGGTTCCAAAAATATATGTATCTCATAAAATGTCATACCAAAAAGAGAGATAGATATATATTTGGAACCTCCCTTCTATAACCATGTTATAATGGCTAAACTCTAATCTGTGTCTGGTACTATGTTTTTTTTTCTAAGCAGATCTAAAGAGGATGACCTAGTGTCCAGTAAGTAAATTACATACTTACTTACTGGACAGTAGGAGATTCCAAGTTTAAAATCTCGCTTCTTACTGGACAGTTGTGAATAAGTCTCCGGTAAAGTTCACTTTCTGGATACTTTTTAGAGATGTTATGGCAACATTACATACCATTTTTGAGAAAAAGCATATACCACATCCTTACATAGTATAAAACAAAGTCGCTATTTTTGTATGTTTGTTTGTCTGTATGCTTAAATCTTTAAAACTACGCAACGGATTTTGATGCGGTTTTTTTTAATAGATAGAGTGATTCAAGAGGAAGGATTTAGTATATAATTTGAACGACATCCACGCGGGTGAAGCCGCGGGCATCAGCTAGTTAATTTATAAATTAACCAAAAGCAACCTTAGCAAGTAATAGAATGCATCAAGACCGGTGGGCCAGACTCGTCACGCAGTGGTTTTCAGAAGACGGGCGTCGTCGCCGAGGGAGGCCTAGAAAACGATGGCGACTTAGAAGCGTTTGTGACAAATTAAAAACCGAATAACCACCATAATATTCGGTAATTGCAAAACAACCGTGTTATTTCAATCATGGGCTCACCTATCATGAAAATGCATCGTTGTTTCTGTTCGAACCACCTTCGCGATATGCGCCCAGTTCCTCACGCCATGACGCTACCTCTTCCGTTGTTCACATAAGCCTAAATCACTATATCGAATGAGATAGTTTCTATTGTGTCCAAAATGTCCACGGTAGCCATTACCTAAGTACTTAGACACAATATCTGCAGCCATTCGCTCGAAGAATCCGCCATGTCCAGCCTTACGTAACGCGATGTTACCGACAATAATTGTGCAACGCATACCGATGTACCATGTTTGTTGCTAACTGTCAGCTAATCTGGCGACCTATATAAATATTTAATGCTCGAATACGTACTTGTCGATGTAACTAATACGCCTACGTTTACTAGAGCACAATTGGTTACGCATTAAATGGTTTTTTCCTTACTTATTATTCAATAAGTTTTTCATTTCTTCAAGAATACATAAGGCAAAACATAGCTAGTGATAACTCATAGGTCTTTAAGAACTCTTAAACAGCCCAAATTAGTGGCCAAAGCTGTACTATCCTATTAGTGCGAAAGTTTGTAAGAATGTATGAATATCTGCACGCTAAAACTTACTGACTGAATTTAGATGAAACTTGTCACACAGAATTAGTTTATACTTAACCTGGATTGATACATAGGATACCTACTTTTACCCCGATAGTTCGATCCCGTGGGACAGTTACCGAACGCATAAGCTAGTATCTGAATAAAAAGATGGATGACTACATAAACTAGGTGTGTCAGTATCTTTGGCTACAGAATCATCCATTGTAAGCCTCAGTTAAGGTAAATTAAGTTCTAGAATCGCTGAAGTTCCACCCAGTTTGAAGTGTGAATTAAAATTTTCCGGAAGTTACCATTAGGGAACTCTTAATGTTGCCTTCCGAAAAAATTTAATTCCTCAGTGCTACCTACTGAAGAATTAACATCTTCATACTTACTGTACATGATTATTGAGTAGGAAACTAGTAAACAGGTAACACGTGTAATTGCAAATTAATTGACGAGTTTCAATTGTTTTAACGGTTGATACTAATATGAAATTAATAGCGATGCACCGTGTGTTGCAATCCCTATGAAATCGTTCCTTCGCTCTGCGTGATAACGTTTTGCCGGAATGAAAAGGAAGTCCGTTTTCTAAGCTGGAAGTTAGCTAATTCATCATAATCAAGGATGAACACCATTAAACCGTAAGCACAGCCGTACCTAAGCTTTGCATTAAATTACGCTAGGTTTTCTTTTGTGAAAAAAGGAGTCAACAATTTATCAGATGAGTTTTTGATCCGTGACACCAATAACTTTATTATTAACCTTTTTTGGGCGGTGGTAAATCATCAAATGACTCCTCCCGCTCTGGGCAGAGCGGTAGGGAGTGTCAGACTTCTACTGACTAAAAACCACCCATGTTCCTTCTTAGCCCTTTGTGCCGAGGCCGCGGTATCTCTTTTGAACAACCCGCAGCCCCGACGAGATTATTGTTAAACCTTACAATCCTTACGGGAAAAATAGAGCTGCTCAAAACACAGCAATCATTAATTTCAGAACTCATCCTTTTGCACCGGGAAACTATTGGAGCAAAAGATGAGTTCTGAAATTACAAGATACGTGATTAAGTCATCGCATGTGTGGTTGTTGTATACGGAAGTTTGGGTTCGATGTCCGGTTAAGAACTTCTTGATATAGTCACAAACAACATAGTGGGTGTACCTACGACAAATAGGTAACTATATGTACCTAATTTATTTAGCATTGCTGTAGGCGATAACATTATTTTTGGTTACATTATTATTAGGTACCTAGTTAAGTCTAATTTATGTGTTTCACTTGTTAAGATAATTATTTTTAATGATATTAGCAAAATAAAGGAACAATAAACGTGGCCAAGGTTTTTTAATTTAATTTGCCAGAGCCTAGAGAAAATATAATAATACCAATTTACCCAAACTTTCAACCTTCACCTCAAATTAAATAATTAGATATAAAGCAACACGGTGTGAGTTTTACTAGGCATGTGAATATATTATAATTAGGTTTAAAGAAGTATTTGTTTGTAAGTTTGTATGTAGGGAAATAGGGAGTAATCTTCGAAACTTCTGATCCGATTCCAAAACTTCTTTCACTAACAGTAAGCTACTTAATCCCTGAGTGTCATACGCTTTAATCGAAGCAAATTTTAGAGCTTTTCAGGTGGCTTCATACTGGTCTATCATAATTTCAGTTCATCGAGATGTAAAGAACAATACGCTACAATTTAAAATGTTCCCGTGAATCTCCGTACAAAACGGGAGTGAAGCCACGGGCAAAACCTAGTACCTACATAATAGGTATACCTGAGTTTTTACATTAATTACCAAACATTTACGTACCCACTCAACTAATACTGTCAGTTACCTGCGGGATATTTTACGCGATTAGGTATCTATCCTTTATTTTGAGCTGACAGTATTAGTTTAGTTATAAACTTATAAACCATGAAAGCTTAAAAAAGTATTTAGGTACATTTAGCTCCAATGCTTGATAAAATGATAACCCACAGAAAATAAAGCATTTTCCCAGATGTTCAGGTATGACCAGGCAATACCTCTATTTATTTTCAAAAACAAAAAATGTGCCTACCAATTTGTGTTCTGGTTGTCTTATTAGTCTCGAAAACATTATTAAAGACATCAAGTAAAAATAATTTTCAAAAACAACCTGTATAGCCTTAATAGGGGATCGGACTGGGTCAACATAATATGATTCTGTTTAGTCCGTAAGTTAGATTATCAAAAAATATTGAATACGTGTTTTTTGTTTTATCAAATCAATAAAAAATGACGAAGATAACACGCGTCAAAGATCTTGGAGTGGGGCTTGAAACGTCACTTGTGTCGTCAAAATGTAGGTACTACCTATCATATTATGACGTCACACGAGTTTTCGAAGCACTGTATCGTCTTCATTTTAAGTTTACGTGAAAAAAGAAAAAATACGTGTACAATAATTTTTGGAAATCTATCTGACGGACTAATTAGTTTTTTTTTGTCCGATCCCCTATTCATAAAAAAAAATATTAAGTACTAAGTAGATACTTTTTGCGAGTTTCCTAATATCAACTTACCATCCTGTAAAATGTTAACAAGTACATAGAGTCGTCGTAAACAGAAACAAAAGATTTTAATACTTACTTTTATTCGGAAAAAACTACTTATAGGTAAGTAAACCCTGTTATTATAGAGTAGGTAACTAACTCACAACACTTTCAGTCTGATAGTACAACCGATAAGCAAACTAAACTTTACCGGTAAAGTTCAATCAAAATTTAGTACTAGTTGTTTACGCGGTCGTCATGGTAACGAATGTAAATACAATATGGCGGCGAATGCGCGCGCGCCTCTGTGAACGAACGCAGACTGGCTGCGCTGCGCGTACGCCGACCACCACCGCGGTTCTTCAGAAAGCGAGAGGAAGAGCCCAGGCTCCAAGCGAGTTTTAGTTGTGCGAGGACAAGTGCACGTTTCCAGTAGTATAGCATTGATTTGTATGCGTAGAGCGCGATGCGCCTACACCGGAGATCTTCTATACCTACTTACCTTGTTAGCGCGACATCTCTCATTTATCTCAAGCTAGTTAGAATACATTAAATAATTGATTTAATATGGTGATAATATTATAATGTTCTGAATTCAAGTTGATGACATTTTTTGTTGTGCAACTTCCGTTACAAGTAGGTATATCGCTCTGATATGGTTTGGCCAATCTGAGATTGCAGTGGGGTTTCTTCGATAATTAGGTAACTGAATAGCCTTAGTGTATGTAGGTATGTGTGTATATTTTAGTTCTGAGACGTCCATTTATGTTATTATTGTGTAACACCTGACTGGCGAATTTTAGCCATTTTATAGGTACTGACTTCGAGTACAAGGAATGTGATTATAAAAAAACTGTAGTTTTCATTATACTTTTTATTTCAATGAGTTTACTTTCAAATCCAATCTCCCATTAATAATAATAATAACATAAAACTGCCTAAGTCCTAAAATAATTATTTTATAGCTAAATAATTGTGGAGAGTCACGAAACTCTTAATTTGGCGTTCTAGGTATGTTGTTATTATTACAAAGCACAATCTTGGACATAACTAACGAAACTTATAAAATACATTGATCAAAACTAAATTATACTAAATTATTCTAAGTCCATTTCATACAAAAAAGTCCCCGTTTCGGAGTGGTGTTACGAAAACAAGGTTGCGTGCTTTATGAAATGGGTAAATTAGTCAAAGAAATCTACACAATGATTACAATACAGTAGGTAATACATGCTACACAAAATGTTTGATAAGTAACATTACGTGGGTATGTTAATTCTGTAACAAAATTATAATTTAATTAATTAAAACAAATGATATGATGCATTCTTGTAGCGTTCGACACTAGGGTGCGACTCGCGTGAATAAACTCTAGCCGGCTAGCGCAATATTGTGATCAACATAAGTAGGCCTTCATATAACTGTGGTAGGAGATTCACAATCCTTCAAAATGCACCGACAATATTACGCTAACAGTCTAGATATTTAAAAATATATTACTAAACTAAAAAAACACATAAGAAATGTAATAAGCAGCCGGAAAGTTAAAAACGAAATTATAATTAGGGAGGAGATATTAGAAGAGACAGGAAGCTAACAAATAAATCGTTAGTTAGATCGACACATTCAATTGTATAAAAAATAGCATTACAATGTACAGACTATTTACATTATTACAATTATTTCATGTTGACAGTTTAAGATGACTATACATTATATTCAACACGAAAATATTATATAATGTCTACATACATAGACACCACAACATTTTCTATAATGATACATAATCTAACATAATTATAGTACTCATAGCACCTACAACGTTAAACGTCCATATTTAAATGGGTCAGCGACATTTACACAGTGTTGACCACTTGGTCGAAGCACTTCGCGACAAACTGTTCCTTTTCGTCCAACTTTCTGTCGTCAGAATTCAAGTGACGCGTCAGCATCGCGTCCTGCAACGCGGAGAGAGCTTCAGAGGTGAACCTCTTTCCTTTAAGTTGAGTGATGACGGACGCTTCTCCGTGGAACCCAGACTCAACGAGGCCTGGTGGGATGTTGAGGGTGACGTCATCGATAAGACCTTTCTCTACCGACATGGTGATGACGAGCTCCTGTGTCGCAGAATACACCTTGGAAGGAGCCAGCAGCTCTGCCGGGACGGGGAAGGAGCGACTGACTGTGAACACGGGTGTTCTGCCGTAGCACCAGTCCCACGATTGGAGCTCGTTTCTTATATCCGCTAGACCTGGGGAAATCGTTATGATTAATTAATTGCACAAATGACAACGTGTAAAAGGACCTTTTACGAAGCCGTTTAACGAGTATTCTGTACATCAAACTAAGTAAATGGAGTACTGACGAAAAAACGGGGTGACAAATCATACTTATTTTTCGGTAGGAATCAACCCACTCGAAACTAGGAACAAAACATTGTGCTGATGGATACATTGAATAGTACAGAGGTCACGGAGTAATTTTACATAAAATAATAACATTCAAAAGTAGAAATTTAAAAAAACTTGTGATAATGAAACGAAACTTTGACCTCCATTATCTCCATAACGTTGTTTTGTTCGAATGCTCCAGAACAAAATAAAATTACTGCAATGACGGAGAGCACAATAATTACGGAAATTGGGCGATAAAGAAGAAAATAAAAATATATTCTTTGTAAATAATGGGAACTTTATGTTAGATCATTCAATTAATTTACCTGGGAACCAGTCATTGGTAGGGTTGACGAATTGGAAGCCTCGTTGCTTTGAGATCTGGTTGGTGCCGCCGTCTTGCAGGCTCAGGGCTGCCGTGCGCAGGAACTCGTACCCGACGGCAGTCTGCAGGCTGTCCACGGTCACGCGATTGTCCACCTCCGACAGATTGGCCACCTCAGAGCGCGTTGACGCAGTCGCCTGAGTCTGTATGCCATGCTAAATAGAATTAAAAGGTCCTTAACTTATGAACTGGAGGGGACTATCTACTCAACTCAAGGTCAGTTACAAAAGTTAGTGGAAAACAAACAACTAAGAGGTTAATAAAACAATGAGTTTTATGAACGCTATTGTTTTTGTGAACATTGTGTAATCTAGAATATTGCTGGTCGTGTGCAAATCAGTAGACGCTTTTGTTCCCCTACATAAAGTGATGAATCACATGTAACGTAAACAATGAAATGCAACATGTACGACCTGTGACATTACTGAATATTCAAAAAAGTATACTGGGCCTCTGCTTGGTACCAGCATACTGAACACATAGCTATTATTTGACTATGATTGTAGGGTTTAATTAAATTATATCGAATTTTCATTAAAAAAGTTCAGATAAGGCAAGGATGGGAAGTTTTAAGGGGGCAATTCATACAGTTCATATAAAGTTGTGTGGTGTTAACTGGCGCATAGAATGCCTAATGATAAATTATTCTGATAATCCAAACAATAGCAAAAATAAGTCAACAACCAAACAGTGTTAATAAATCTACACAAGCAATAAAGGTTATTTTGAAGATAGTTAAAAGAAGTAATAGTGCAATAGAGGAAGGACAAAAAACAGTGACATCATCTGAGGAGTTGAACTTCATTATCATTATGTACATATTTTACGAGTATCAACAATAAAATAAGATAATGGCAGCATGAAAATTAAAACTACCAATAAAGTCTAATCAATGAAGTTTCATCACCCAGAAAGAATCACATGATAAGTTCAAATAAAGGTATGTTCCGGTCTAGTTTGGTCATAATTTTACTCACCTCACGTTTAGCAAGGGCTCTGCTGAGATCTGCCTTGTTGGCATTGACTAGAAGTGTGCAGTGATGGTATGCAGTCAGACGGCCTAGCTTAGCAGCTGTTCCAGATACCTGATACAATTATTGCTAAGGAAACTAGTTTGGTACATTTAATTGTGAACAAAAATTCAGAAAATTTCTAATTAAATTGTATGGCAATAACCATACTGATTCATTGTTTTAAATTTAAACTTTTGATCTCATTCACAGTGCAGCTAGCAACTGGAACAAGGGAGAAGTAAAGCAATCTTGGATATGAGGGCAGAACTAAAATTTTAAATCCTACTCCAACTCTCAAAACCATTATGGATTTCAAGAATACAATAAAATGTAAAAACAATTACAATAAAATTTTGATTCAATCATTTGGTAAACATTAGACTTCTATTTCAAAAGGATACTTTGTATTTATCTCGAACAATCATATCTTGACGTTCATTGATGACGGACTTGACTCCAAATCCTCTAAAGAGTGCCCTCTTAATCAGCTCCAAGTTGTATTTCCTGTCATATCTCTCCCGAGGAGTGAAGAATGAGATGTTGAGATTTCCTCGGTCATGGTACACAGTACCACCACCACTGTTGCGTCTTGCTAGAGCAATCTCCTTTTCACTCAAGAGTGGCAGATTAGCTTCCAACCATGGATTCTGATGTCTTCCAATCACAACACATGGCTCATTGCGCCAAACCATCATCACATGGTGATTAGTGAAATCCATGTTGCGATACATCCAGTCTTCCAGAGCCAGGTTAGTATAGATATCAGTTGATTGGGACATGAAGACAGACTTGGTGATCTCCCCCTCAGACGGCAAGTCGCGATCTTTCTTAGCAGTCAAGGTCTTGCTTGTGGTGACCAAGCTTCGAGAGCTGGTTCTTCTCGTTAAACCCACCACAAGGCAGGCACTGCTTGCGACTATCTTCTTCATCATTGTCTGAGCCATCTTTAAATGTTGTATGTATTATCAAAATTAATTGTCAAACGGATACTTTTCTGTATGAACTTTCTAACCACAGTTTATTAAACTTTAATTATTTAATTGTTATTGTTACCTAAATAAATTGACTAATAACAGTTCAAATAGTCTCTAGAATATTATAACCTAGTGCATAGAACAGCTGCAGGCGTCAGTATCAGCCGAAGAGAGGGAGATCAGATATTCGTGAAGGGCAATTGTTTGATGCAGCCACTTCCACGTTTGGTGCAGGGTATTAATTCGATAACGAATTCCCAAACAGTCTCGACAGTCACTTGGCATTCCTCTTCTTGAATGCAGGATTAACAAAAAAACCACTACACTATTACACACGAAAACGAAACCCGAAACGATTCAATATGATAGTAGTTGTACGCGTACTACACAACCACAATGAATTACAAAGGCGATTGTCGACTCAGAACCGAAAACAGTATGTGATCGCGCCACGGTATCTGATGAATTAAATGAAATACTTACTGCCGTCTCAATTTATTCGTACTGATAATGATAAGCGGACTGGGAACTAGGAGGTCGAGCGAGGTCATTCGAAGTTCAGTCCAAGACAAGAAAACAAACAACTTGATAAGAAACACGAAGTAGCCACGCGCACGCAACCTTATCACACTTGTCTTGGACTTTTAATAATACAACAGATAAGTAACTTCTAATCACAATTATAAGTAAAGGATTTTACTTAGGTACATACCATTTCATTTTATAATTATTATTATTTCTTCATTCTTCTGTTCAAAAGTTCTTCTATAATGGATTGCTTGTCCAATTAAATTAGTACGGTGATTTTTCAAGCCATTCTAGTCTTCAGAAGTTACCTAGTTTGGAAAATTACCTAAAAATAAACTCATTGTTTGGTTAATTTTGATTTTGATCCTTTTCATTCACTTCCAATTTCTTTCACCACAATGAAATAAAATATTTGACGTTTTAACATATTTGACATTTCAATAAAGTCAGCTGTAAAATAATCCAAGGAACATATTGAAATCAAGGATTAGTGGAATATTTTGGTATGAGGGTTTTTAAGGTCTGAGCATTATAATAAAATCAATCAAGTCTTATTTTTTAACGCTTAAGGGAGATTTTTATTTTTGTATTAAAACAGAGATCTATTTTAATACCTACAAAAATAAAAACCATCCAAAATCTTTCACCCACTCCAATAAAAAGAATGTTGCACAACTCTGAAAGAAAAAAGGAAATTTTCTTGAGTCTAGCTCAAGAAAATTTCCTTTGTTTTTAGTAAAACTCTAGCTGTAACACTAAAAATGTGTAGCTACGTATTTAATAAATATCTCTGTTCCGTGTGAAATGAGTGCAGCTGAATATCAGTTTTTTACATGGAGTGACTGCATAACTGACTTCCACAACCCGGTTAATACGAGGTAATACGATACCAGACGATACCCTTTCTTTAGTAAGACTGGTTGTCAGACTTTCAGGTCACTGACTACCTGTAACGACTCCCAAAGATCCAACAGCTTATCACGCTTTCCGAGGCACGGAGGAAACTCGGTATGTAATGGGACCCATCCACAGATCAACCTAGGCAAGCATAGCTTAACCTAAACATCGACAACAACAACATTGATGTATGTATGTAAAGGTCCCTCTACACATCGACAGACGCATCGGCAGACGTCATCTGCGGATGTATCCGCATATGTGTAGAGGAGGTGATTTGGTCGTCTGTGGTAGGTATTGACCGTCGGCAGATGCATCTGCCGCCAATCCGTTTGTTGTCGGTTTTGTACCACATCAAAGGGTTGGAACGCCCGTCGTCTGTCCACACATCTGCGGCCGCATCTGTTAACATTGGCGGACGTCTGACAGACGCATCAGTCGATGTGTAGAGGGACCTTAGGAGTATTACATTTTTACGGTAAACGTTTTGTAAGGTAGTGGCCGATGAGAGAATTTGTCACTTTAAAGTAGGTAGGTAGGTAGGTTACCGATAACTTGCAGGCCGCAACATTTTCAAAAAGGAAGATCCATCTTGTAATGCAATAACTTAGCTTTAGGTACAAGCCCAAGTCCAGTAACATACATATAAATAAAAAAATATAATGGCAAAGTTTTTACGTAAAACAGTAACAAACATTTATTAACTGTCCCTAGTCGCAAAATATGATACTCATTTAAAATGCAGTAGGATGAGATTTAGAAATAATCGCCATAGTGCTTGCTAAAAAAAATAACAGCAAAAAACGCAGGTGATTTTAACTGGTGTTTGACCAAACAACATAGTTTAAAGAACACAACTACTCGATTGACCCGATTGGCCGTCGTATCCAATCGATCGACACTGCTATCGAAAATATCGTTTGTCTGTAAAATCGGTTTACTGACGATAGTTGAACGTGACAACGTCATATGAAAATAAAACAAAACAATTGACACGCCGTTGCTATGGAAAAGAAAATAAAACAAAACAATTGACAAGCCGTTGCTATGGAACGCCTCAAAGCGAGGTAACGCGGTATGACGTAATCTTTTTCGTGCGTGCAGCCGGCCATCAATTTATAAGACGTTATCACGTCAAAAAGTCCTGTTCACAAAACCGAAACCTAGTAATCGAAATTAATATCCTTCCTGCCGACCGCTATTTAGCTATCGGAACTCGTGGATCTTATAGCGCGTGGCATTAGTCAGAATTAAGTTCCATTCATTTATAATTATTAAAATCAGTGATTTGGTGAGGTCTACCGTTCTTAAGGATCCTATTCAAGTGCGTAGTTTGTCCGTACCAATACAGAGCAAATACTCATGAGCTCGCAAATGATGGTAGAATTGATAGAGTAAATGGTAGTGGGCAACACTAAATGAACCACAACTTGCCCACCTCTGAAATGTATCGATAGGTGAGTTTAAATGTTTGTAAACGCACCCACGATAAAGAAGAAATTCATAAAAGACTTACAGAAAGTTTATTATTTGTAAAGACCAGTTTAAAATATAGGGCAATATTGCGCTAGCTGTTTGCTATTAAAATGACATTGCAATCATGATAATTTTTTTAAGGGAACATGAATTATTTGTACAGCTTTTTCACATTCTGTAACGTAAACAAACTTTTTCTTCTATTTTTTTTTTAGTGACATCATTATTAATTGAACCATCCATAACATGAAACAACATTTTACAATGATACAAACCCTTGACAAGGATTTTTAGGTGCTCGAATTACGTTGAGAGAGGCACTGTTGGTGAAAGTTGCTTCTTTTAGTAGAATTGGTCATGTTTTCATATGGCAAGTTAAATTACAGCTTGGCAAAAAAGAGTAGAAAATCCGGGGGGCGCCACTGTGCTGTTCATATGGCAACCCGTTGTGACCGTATCGCGTAACAACCTATCGTCTTGATACTTTTATTACTATTTTTTTATACTTAAAATTTATTTATTGAACCAGAATTTATTCTCCTCATGTAACTACCTAAAAATAAATATATGTTAGTAGCACTGTTTTTTAAATTTTCTGGGATTAAAAAAAGGCGTAGAAATAATTATTGTAATTTATTCTAATAAATCTTCCAACTCTTTTTTGGGACGACCTTTTCTATGTTTTCCGGGTGTAGAAAATACGCCTTTGTTTCGATCTCCTTCCAGGACGACTCTTCTTATGGTGCTTACTGATTTACCTAAAGTGAATAAATAAATATACATAAAAAAATGCATTTCGCTTTAATAAATAACAAATTAAAAATAATACATTTTTGGTACATTTGTAATTCTAATGATATAACAAACAGTTATCACCTTGAAATCACATTTAACAATAAAGTTATGTAGAAATCGAATTTAAATTCACATAGTGCACAGTACGCCACTCAAGTATCAACATTAATCTGACACGCTATACCAAGGTAATGTCAGACAAAATGTAAACATAACCTATGTGCTCGATGATTATTGTTCAAAATTCCACTTATTTCGTATGCAAGCAAGTCAAAACAGAATGGGGTTCATAAATTAACACTTAATTCATCTAAAAACAATAAAACAAACAGTTACATACCTGTTATTTCAGCGGTTCTTGTAAACATCATTGAGATCGGAGAGAATGGTTTTGGCCTCTTTTTCTGCCAAACATCGCCTATATACCTTATAAATTATCGCTCTGCCAGCACTTCGGATGGTTTTATTCATTTTGTATTACTCTACGTTGCTTTAATCACGTTTTTAGGGCACAATTATAAATTTAATAAACTTTCGAACTTTGTTTACACCAAACGTCATAAGTTTTTAATTGTTGCCAGCAAACAAAAAAATTAGTTCCGTTTCTAGACTTTTTTGCCAAGCTGTAATATTGGGCCTGCCAAAACACCTATGTATTCGACTGAAAGACTTATATCTACAGTCATATATAAAATTTAAAAAAAAATTGGAACTGCCATATGTCAATGTCACCTATCCCAAACGTCATGTCAATGTCATTTTAATTGACAGAATTTGCACGCAAAAAAGGTACGATCGTTCTTCGATCTTCGATCGAATTGTGATAATTTCAACAACTGAGGTTGCATTGCATCCAAAAAAATGGCTTTTAGGACAACAGCCGTTGCCTTTAGTGAGTATTACACATAAATTGTTACAATAATTTATTAAACAAATTTATCTACAAACTACTACCATTTCAGTTGTTACAATATAGTTATGTAACTTGTATATTTTCAGGCAGCATGAAAAGATGGGCCTACAAAGCGGCTGGATTTAACAAATACGGTACGTTTACTTTTTGAATTAACTTCTTTATGTGTGCACTCCCTAAGTCGACTTACCTCTGCAATAATAGTTCTGTGAAAACTGTGTGACATTGCCAAACATTATTTAGTTATAACCTAGACTACAAAATAGCAATAATAATACAAAAAAAAACAAATATAAACAACACAGTAGTTATATTACAGTACTGTATGTTCAATTGCCACTCAACCAAGATTAAATCAAATGGTTATTTGACTGAAGTAGCACTAATGATTTCCTTAACTAACTGAATAAGCAGTAAAGACAGTCTTGAAAGACATTTGAGGGCACAACGAAGAATAACCTGTATGTAGACTAAACAAGAAACACAAAGTATTGTTTCTTGTTTATTAATTAGATAATGATAGCAATAGAATACAACCAGATTTATTTGAAAGAGACAGCTAATGGGCTATGACTGCCAGCCAGAGGTCTGCAATTTGCAAATAACATGGTAGGACATTACTTAAGAACCGCTTACTGATTTGAAGTAAACTATATCCAAGTTATTATGTGAATATTAAAGTGGATCCTCTGTATTGAGGAGCGTCCAGCAACACAGAAATATTTAATTAATATTTTGTGTCTTTATATAATTGTGACATAGTGCTTACTTAAAAGTGTGAGTTGTTGGCATTCAAGAATACACAATACTTTTAATGTGGCTTCTCAATCTATACTTAGGAGCATGAATTTACATGAAAGTAATTGGTATAGAAACCAATGGTAGTGGTTTTAGGTATAGAAACCATGCAATGAGTCCTTAAAGGTAACCTCATAACAGCTCACCCCATGGAAAAACTGATCTCTTAACTGGGCTTGTTTTTAGTTACTGATTGTAACATTAAGGGTGAGGCCAGACAAGCGTAATTTTGTGAGTTGTGAGTCGCAGAATTTCGGTTGCTTTCATAGAAAAACTGGGAACCAGCAATGCCCAACACAGGAATGCACGACACGAGAATGCGCGACCTAGGAATGTAAGTGTTTTGAATTCCAATGTTGTACATTGTCATGTCGTGCATTCTCGGCCCGAACCTCGATTGTCCGGGCAAGAATGTACAGCACGAGAATTGGAATCAAAACAAACAGTGACGTCACATTAAAAAAGTAAAAAACCATGGACGGGTGATACAATAAAATACTGGAAAATTCCGTGGTTCCTTCTTTTTTTTTCCTTCGTGTACCTATATTACGACCGTCTCGCGACAGTATCCTTTATGGGCGGCATGGGCACCGGGCCGTAGGCCGACGAAGGAGGCCGGCGGAGGCCCGGCACTTTGGGGACAGAAGATATTAGTGTTATTAAATATGCGAGCGTAGCGAGCGCACGTCATGGAGTACAATTTAATTCGGCAGCACTACCTAGCTCAATTACCTAGTATCCAAGTCCCAAAATTTCGAGTTGCCCAACTAGTCGGCCAACCAATCGCGCGATGTCGCCGATTACTGTGTCGTACACTCCTGCGTTGTACATTCTTGGGCCGGACCAGCAAGGTACACCGATGTCGCCGATTACTGTGTCGTACACTCCTGCGTTGTACATTCTTGGGCCGGACCAGCAAGGTACACCGATGTCGCCAAATATTGTGTCGTACACTCCTGTGTTGTACATTCCAGTGTCGTGCATTGCTGGTATGTGCATTACTGTGACGGGCATTATAGGGACTCGAAAAACTCACACAAAGACTTTTTTCATGAAATTCAGCGACTCACAACTCACAAAATTACGCTTGTCTGGCCTCACCCTAAACAATACTAAACTCAACCATTCAAACACATTGTTGACACAATTTATTAATCTATTACAGGTCTCCTTCGTGACGACTGCCTTCATGAAACCGAAGATGTTACGGAAGCTCTTCGTCGCATCCCACAACATGTAGTCGATGAGCGCAACTTCCGCATAGTGCGCGCCATGCAACTGTCCCTTACCAAGACAATCCTTCCTGAACAAGAGTGGACTAAGTATGAGGAAGACAAGCTCTACCTCTCACCAGTTGTAGACCAAGTCAAGAAGGAGAGAGAAGAGCGTGAGGAATGGGAGAAGAACTATTGAATAGTTACCGTTATGTAATGTCTGGTGTATTATTATTTAAATAAACTTAGCAATGTTCAAATTGTAAATAATGTTTCTCTAAATGTTTTTTTTTTTTGTTTTATTGAAATTCCTGCAATTTTTACTTGATAATTTAAATAATCTAAAAATAATAATTTAAATTTAAAGGAGCTTGTGGCTTAATAAGAACTGCCACTCGGGTCGATCTTTAGGTAAAGCTGTGCTTGCCTAAGTCGGTCTGTGGATGGGTGACCGCCCGACATACCGAGTTTCCTTCGTGCCTCGGAAAGCACGTTAAGCTGTTGGTCCCGGCTGCCATAATATAGATCTTTGGCAGTCGTTACAGGTAGTCAGTGACCTGAAATTCTGACATCCAGTCTTACCAAAGGGTATCGTATTACCTAGTATTAACTGGGTTGTGGAGGTCAGATAGGCAGTCGCTCCATGTAAAATACTGGTATTCAGCTGCATCCGGTTAGACTGGAGGCCGACCCCAATATAGTTGGGAAAAGGCTAGGCAGATGATGACTTGATAATTTAAATTCAATTTAGGTTTAGCAATTTTTCGTAAACCTGAAGGAGCGCAATATTAGTTCAAATTAAATCAATCACTGTGACCCTTACTCTTAAGGCCCAACGCACCGGCGGAGGCGCGGCGAAGCGCGGTTCTTGATCGCTCTCGTGGCAGCTTGACGGCTCACCGTGCGCGTCTCGCTTTGCATGCCGTTTTCAACCGCAGTCCGCATGTCATACGAGTTATTTTTTTATTTTATTTTATTTATTCGGGAAAACAAACGGATATACAATACAATATTATAAAGAGTTACATACATAGGCTGAGTAAATGTATAACCAACGACATTTTCCACATATTATAAAAACAATTCGTTATAAAAACAATGCGATGTGCGCTTACAATATAAATAATAAGATTAAGAACTAAAAAAATACAGTGTTATTCTTAAACTAAACATAAAGGGATGCAAATTAAAAAGAGAGAGAAAAACAAAAATACTCTAAAAGTGACAGTAAGTACTCCAGTAAAGAATACTAAAGAAAAAATATACATTTACACTGTGTCTAATCCTAAATGGTTTTACGAACAAGACCTTTGAATTTTCCAATGGGCATGGCAAAGATGTCTAAATTCTGAAATAGAGTGTTATATTGATCAGTAATACGACGTAGGGGTGCTCGCAAGCCCGCGTTCGTGCGACTAGAAGATACAGCGAATAGCGGTCGTGCGCGCACCCCACGGCTCATAGTTGTTCTAGGTACAATATAACTAATTTTATTAGTAGTAGTAGTAGTTATAGTTTATTTTAAATTGATTTTTATTCCCAGTATCTGGGCCGCGCCTCCGCCGGTGTGCGTTGGGCCTAAGAGTCAAAGATGATCATTCCAAAATAGTTTCCTGTAAAATAAAAACAATGAAACACTTGATTTTAAAAACAATTTTATTAAATTTACAAATTACAAAATAATAAAATACAGAATTCGAACACTGTAATGTAATGTAATAAGAGAATCATAAAAACAAAGTATGGCAACAAAATATATTATGGCCACTAAGAAAGATTATGTTTATTATGTGGTCCCTTTAAAATAACACGAATTTTATAACATAGACAAGATGGTCCGTTTTAAATTTAGCTATGAGAAGACAACTGGCGACAGAAGGCATTTGATGTTTTAAAATTGATAGTTTCAAAGAGAAAACATCTTTGTAGAATGTAGAGGATGGGAAG
Source organism: Diarsia dahlii (assembly GCA_949775195.1). Taxonomy (NCBI): domain Eukaryota; kingdom Metazoa; phylum Arthropoda; class Insecta; order Lepidoptera; family Noctuidae; genus Diarsia; species Diarsia dahlii. Next base: position 18,079,175 of record OX459190.1, read on the forward strand.
ATGATCCTTACATTCTAGCTACATATATCATTTGTTTTACAATCTCAACTCTTCCTGATGGCACCACTTTGTGGTGCTATATTTTCCAGAGAAAGAGTTAAGTACTGAATTGGATAAGCAGCTAAATATCCCCGAAAAGTCTGTTGCAAGACTTAACAATGCCAGCACCTGTTCTGGAGGCCATTATTTGGATAATTCTGACAGCCACATGTACCAAGGTAGTAATGCAATATGCATGCTGCCAACAATAAGCAGTATATTACAGGAAGGTTTAACATTGTTAGCGAACATGCACTAGGTGGTGTCAGGCATGGATGCGAGTACGTTTAGTGGAGAATTTTAGCAACACATGCAGTAAGCAGATGTAAAAAAAACAACAATTAAAATCTATTTTTTCAAGTCAACAATTGGCATTTATGGAATGGTACTTAAATAATTTTAGGAAGGTAATGATAACGTGAGAGTCGCGGGCAACCGATGGATGCAAACGGCAGGCTGCCCTTCTATGGGGGAGGACTTTGTCCAGCTGTGGACGTCTTATGGCTGATGATGATGAATGATAAAATTTTGATTACCTATTCTAAATGATATTTGTGTCTTTCTACCCTTGAGCAACAAATAATAATTAATTGTTAATAATTATAATAAGTATGTAAAATAATTGCAAATAGATATGGAAAATACTTTGTTACCCAGAATGAGATTTAATTTCAGTTCCTTGTTGATGACTAATGTTTTATTTATTCAATAAAACGCTAGTTTTAAAATAGTATTATTAAACAACTTATCACAATTCCTTTGGAGATAATTATGTATCCAAAATATAATTTCAAGATTGGTTTAATCATCAATAATTACAATCAAAAGTAGTCTTAAAAAAACCAAGGGGCATCAATCATTAATTATTCGAGAGGGTATACTAAAAACTTATAAATAAATGTCTTTTTTTTTTTTTTTGTGTTTTAATGACCTGGTTACATGGACCTTTAAGTCAAGTCTTATTTTATTTTCCAAAATACTACACTTTGTATCACTTCACTTTTTATATTGATTTAATCGTGTTGTTAATATACTTCAGGCAGGACTGAAAGTGCAGTGGTTTAACAAAAAAAACTAAAGCTGAAAGCTCTATCCACTTTTAAATTTCAAGATCTTTCGTTCACAGAACACTGCGTCGAGCAGGGCAGTAATTAGGGGCTTACTTTTGTACATAATAATGATCGACTAATTTACTAACATGAATTTCATTATAGGAAAGTATTCAAACTACCAACTAGCAAATGTCTTTGTGACAACAATTAAAGTTACGGTTTCCAGTGATTATTGGCTTTCAAAGTTTTAGGAAACGACAATTTCAGATCTCATCTTGTGTCGAGTACTAAATATTTTATTATACTACGTATACACGTGTCCGATATTTTTTATTACCACTGTCAAACATTGTATTTGCTCGTATTAGTTGTTAGGAATATTATTATATGAGTAATTATTACAGTTGTTAACTTCGTTACCTACTTATGTATGTAGGTACCAATATAACTCCAATCTTAGAACTACAGTAGACGATATAATTGGGGAAAAATGGTTCAGATCTGTTGAATAGTATAAATTAATAATACAAAATTATGTGAGATCTACCAGCAGCGTATAGTCAAACTCGTATATAAGGTCCCATTAAAATAGGTGGACAAAATTTCAGAAATCATTCAGACCACCGAAATAAGGACGATGGTAAAAAAATAATAAGAAAATCGCATTTAAGTACCTACTCACAAAGGATGAGTTTGTTCTAGAGTGCGCCGGCAATTTATCATTTTAAGTCAAAAAAAAAAAATAGCACTCCGGGAGTGCCGGCAGAAGTGAAAACTTCAATATTAACTTTCAAACTCGCGTCAGGGTCACGTGATGCTGATCGAAAAATCGTAAGATTTTTCACTCAAAAAAAATATGTTTTGTTTAGATATGTTTGGTTAGACCTACTGAACGATGTGTTAAAATTTGTCCACCTATTTTAATAGGACCTTATATATTTCACTTTTTTAACTTTTGATATAAACTCGGTTTTACGGTGGAACCGAGTGGTTGACTATACGCACGTACACGTATTCGTAGTACATCGCGTGTTCACACTAACAGTTAACTTTTGACACCGCCTTCATTGCGTGGTAGCACTGCTGTTGTTTTAGTAAACGCAAATTGTCTAGAACATTATAGAGTAAGATCCCAGGGCCGCCAGACGTCACGTATTTTCTGACGAAGGAAATGTGGACGATTGAGTAGTGTTAGTATGAACTAAGAACGCACGACTACCAGCTAGCTTGCTTAGACGGCCAATTTTCAGGTATCAGGCTATCAAGGTACATAAAAACATTACTAACTTCACGTATTTTCTGAAAGCTGATTTTTACGTATATTGTAGGCAATATCCTTAAAAATAAGTTGCCAACACTCCCAGACACTTCCTAGCGGCCGTTTTGCCTATCGGACGCTTTAAAGTTCCCAAAAAGTTTAGACTTAAACGTATTGTGACTGTTTACCCGAGAACGCATGGCATCGCTCTTGTGGCTGACATACAGACCTCCACTGGACTCATTCGGTGGGCATTCAACAGGATCTGTTGCCTGATCATTGCCTGTGTCTTCAGAATTTTGTTGAAAACGTTGCTTTGACCGCTCGGGTGCATGTTGGAGCGCCTGCCCAATATAGCATGGCAATGACCCGATCAATTAGCTTTAAGTATTAAAACATTAGGAGTTTAGAATTCTTTAAAGCGTCTGTTAAGCAATACGGCCGACGGAAAGTGTCTGGGAGTATTTGCGACTTATTTTTAAGGATATTGCCTATAATATACGTAAAAATCAGCTTGGAGAAAATACGTGAAGTAAGTAATTTTTGTATGTACCTTGATGACCTGATACCTGAAAATTGGCCGTCCAAACAAGCTAGCTGGTAGTAGTGTGTTCTTAGTTCATACTAACACTACTCAATCGCCCACATTTCCTTCGTCAGAAAATACGTGACGTCTGGCGGCCCTGGGATCTTAGACTATTATTAGTCGGGTCGGGATATCAAAATTGTTTAAATTTATTTTTTCGGCAAGTAAATTCATAAATAATTTGTGAACAAAACATGATTATAAATACAGTATTTACACTACAGAATAAAAGTAATGGCTTATTTGTTCGTACCATAGATAGGTAAGATATGAAAAAGTTACTACAGAATCTTACGTAAATGGCCAAAGAAGCGAGAATTTCATAATTTGATTCATTTTTATGATTTCATACTTTCTGTGAGTCACCTGGGACGGACTACCATTTTTTCCGGAAAATTATACATTGATTCTTATCTAAATAATTTATGAGCAAGTTTACAATAAGAAAATTGTTACTTAGTAACTAGAAAATACCCCCCTTACATAATATGGCAAGTAGACTGTTCAATAATAATGATATGACGTACAATTTGATATAAACAGTATTCATAGCCAAGTACTTATAATAATAGAAGGTAAAATGTATAATCTATCTATATAGAAAGACATTAGATAAAAAAATATTCTGTACAAATACGAAAAATGCTAATATGTATACAATTTTTTACACGATTTTTTTTTACATTATTGGCAACTTTGTTTCCGAGTGTTTATTTTTCTTTGGAAAACATTATTGTAGTTAAATTCGAGTGAAGAGGAAGCCCTTATAGTTCTTCGTCCCCTATGGCTTCGAACGCGTTGTTCTCCACGCATTCTCTGCCGGGCTTGAAGGAGACTGTCGCGAATTTTTCTGTTAGCTTCTGAACAGAAAATATTTCTCTCGAACTACCGGAGTTGTATGAATCCCCGTTCTGAAAAGTAACTTTTGTTTAACAACAGGAATAATCTAAAATTAGAACGCGGAAAAAGAGGACTCCAACCGGAAATAATATCTAGCGTTAGTTCATTTGAATTCCCTATCTATGGCGTCACTCGTATGGCGAGGTCTTACCCGCCTCAGATTTTACGATATATCTGTAATATATTAATACAAGAACGAATGAACGTTCTGCGAACGGCGAAGGTACTACGGTAATATCATCTAGCTTCACTCACTTTTAATTCAGGGATAAGTAGTAAGTTCCTCTACTAAATTCCATCAAAATAAGTTTGAATGTTAAAACTCATATTCCTCTTAAATTATGACTGCCTCGTTGGTCTGGTTGTCGCAAGCGCTGAAGTATGAGGTCCTGGGTTAGACTCCAAGGTGGGGCAAAGTGTTCAATTTTAGTCTGGATATCTTGTAACAGGGAACTTGTTGTGTACTGTATACGTACACATCAACCTCTGCCTAACCCTTTGGAGATTACAAGGCGTGTTATATTGTTAAAACTAGCTTTTGCCAGCGGCTTCGCCCGCGTGAAAATGTCGATATTCCATACAAACTTTCATCCCCTATTTAACTCCCTTAGGGGTTGAATTTTGAAAAATCCTTCCTTATTCCTTGTCTACATTATAAAGGGAACCTCTCTGCAAAATTTCAGCTTTCTAGGTCCAAGGGTTTGGGCTGGGCGTTGATGAGTCAGTCAGTCAGTCAGTCAGTCAGTCAGGACTTCTCTTTTTATTTATATAGATGATGTTGATACTCACAGTTGAGCTAAGTGTATCGCTGGAGGAAGACGGTGTGATGACCTGGCTGGAGCCGTCGCGTCGCAGGTATGTGAGGCTGCCGCGCTTACTGCACCGCGGAGACACCGGGCCTGCGCCCGCCTTCTGGCGCATTAACTCATCCACTATCGACTGCAATACCAATTAACTCAATTAGTAGGTAAAGGAAGAGTTAATTATAATATCATTTAGAGTCACAGATCGTGGTTGAATGTTAGATGATACAAAATGAACAAAATAGATGACCGGAAGAAAAAATCGGCCATTGCGATCAGATGAATAAAAAAAATAAAGTACGAAAGGAATCTTGACCTTTATCAATTAATATTACCTGCAAACAAACACTGATGAATGTAGCATGCTCCGTCCTCAAGGTTATCCATTTCAAGTTATCTTTACTTACGAGATATTCAAACGACAACTCGAAATTTCTGTTAGAATCTTCTAGAAGGGAACCATGACCATTTAGAGGTTGTGTCTTTTCAATCTGCAACAGTATAAAGTCTTGTGAGTAACAGAAAATAAGTAAGTAATGTCTTCGATAAAACGTGGATAAAACATATTAAATGCATTATTTTATTTTGTTGAAGTTTCTTCAATAATAAACTACAACATGTTGAACTTTCAGCCAAATGAGCATCAGACCTAATTTTTATTTCGAGATACTAAAATTAAGTAATTGAGTCGAGTCTTAACTTAGCAAAATGAGTACCTAATAAATGCATCTTTTTATGGCTTGTGTTGTCAGATGTACACGTAGGTATCTTCGTAACAACACGAAATATATATATTTATAGGTACGTATATAATAACACTAAAGTAAGGGTGCTTGAGTGTTAAAAAAGAAAAAACAGAAACAGCTCAACATGACTTGGGAAAACCCGACACTGCGACGCTCGTTCAAACCAAACATTTTCAGAGAATTTCGCAACCGGATAACTTGAGTTACCGTGAATCATACATAACAAGCTATAAGCTTAACTTTTGCACATCGGTTCACCTGCACTGATGTCGATTAACACATTCAGGTCCATTTAATGTAGGTCAAAATTACCATTTACAGCACCTATATCAATAAAAATGAATATTTTAAAAGATAAATAGGGGTTGAAAGTGTATGAAAATCCATCACCGGGCGAAGCTGGTGAGAGTCGGCTAGTACCTAATTAATAATTAAAGATTTTGGTGTGATGTCTTACATAGTTACATAATTTTTTTCCTGAAGTAATTCGTTCCTGAGAAAACATGCATGTCATACCAGACAATACTTACAGTGTGCAAGGTAGTGATTCTCCAACAGCGCATCCTGGTGACCTTATACCGCTGCTCTCGCGCCTGGGGCGTCAAGCTCAGCAGCGTGAGTTCCTTGGACGCGAGCGACACACGCACGCGACACGTGCCCTCGGGCGCGCCTTCCGTCACGTTGCTCGTTTCCGTCACCGCCTCCCCAGCCGGTATCCTTCCGTAATACCGCAACGATTTCGCTAGTTCCATGTACTGGAAGATTTAACTTTGTGTATTAATGTCCGGCTCAGCGAATGACCCTACAAGTTGCCATTATCGTTATGCTTGTCAAATCATAAATTCAAATCGTTTAAAGCACTTACAGTTGATAAATAAAAAAATATATAGAAACAACTATGGACCTTGTCAAACAGCAAATTATTAAATAAGTAGAGAGGAAGAGTGCTTTGCTACTTTCTTTGTTATTTAGTTTGAATTATTTTGTAGTAAGTCTATACTAATATTAAAAAGAAGTAAAGTTTGTGTGTTTGTATATTTGTTAAATTGTAAGGGGTAATCTCGGTAATTATTAGATGATTTTCCACCCACCAAAAAAAAAAAAAGGGGTAATCTCGGGAACTACTGAATCGATTTTAAAAATTCTTTCACCAATAGAAAGCCACATTATTGCTGAGTGTCATAGGTTATATAAACAACCGAAAAATAAAAAGGCTTTTACGTGGTAAACCGTTTTGCAAAGTGAATCGGAGAAAAAACCAAAGCAGCGGACGGCGCGCGAGGCTTCGGGTTTAATTCGGTTCGCGTTCGTGCTCGCTTCGGGAGAAGGGGGCTTGGCCTTTTACATTTGAGAGGTAGGTACCCGCGCGGCTCAGTCGGCTCCTTACGCAGCGGACGTCCCCGAAATTGAATTTTTCGAAACGTAATTAGCACACTTTCGACATTGTTTAAATAAAAAGTTCTTATCAGAACTATATCTATCTTATTCTTTCCTATCATGCTGTTAAGAAACTTGAGCCCCCCAACATGTGTAATGGGACAAGGCTGCTTACAAAAGAGTTACGGGACAATATAATCGTGGCGACCATTCTCACAGGGCCAGCAGTGGGACAACTGGCTTATATTCCGCGGATACCCATGATTCCCACTGATTTACCCATACCGTTTAAAAGGCGACAGTTTCCAGTGAAGATCTCTTTTGCCCTCACTATTAACAAGTCCCAAGATCAAACATTCTCTCTGGTGGGCATTGACCTGAGAAAGCCGTGTTTGTCCCATGGGCAGTTATATGTTGGCTTATCTCGGGTTGGAACTCCTGATAGACAATATATTTTGCTACCAAATGATAACATTACATCCAATATAGTTTACAGAGAAGTTTTGAACAATTAAAATTACCATAACCAAACTAACTTTTCCCGCGACTTGGTCCTCATGGAATTCGTTTATCGCAAATCCCGCAGAAAATGTTTTTTCTTTCGGACAGAGTTACTTTCGAATTTTGTATTAGCATGCAAATACAAACTATACCCACGTATAACCCTCCTTTTGGCAGTTAGAAATTAAAACATAACACTCTGTACTAAAAACTTGAGAAGAAAAATCAGTTTCTGAAGTCGGTGACAAAAAAATGAAATCAAAGAAACAAAAGTCACCGACTTCAGAAACTGATTTTTCTTCTCAAGTTTTTAGTACAGAGTGTTATGTTTCAAGTTTATTTTTCACTTTTGAGTGTTTTTTGTGTCGAAGTCGGTTTTATTTTTTGTAAAAAAGTTTTTATTTTTCACTTTTTAGTGTTTCACATGTGCTTACCCCTTCACAACGTACCGGCGTGATGTTATGTTAGGAACTGGTGTAAACAATAGACAGACAATATGAGATTTCAGCAATCCCAGTCCATTTGCTATCATTTATTGAGGAGTTCCGTTGCCTATCTCCGAAGTTCTTCATCAGATCTTCACAAAATAGTTTTTATAACCTTTGTAGTGAGTACAGGCGTGATATTATGTTGTGTGATGGCGTAAACAATGCTTAGATATGCTATAGCAACAATCGCGGTTAATCTGCTGTTATTTATTGAAGAGTTCCCCCGATTTCTACAAGATCCCATCATCAGATATTGAAATGGTGACAATGGGACCACACGGGAAGCACCAGCTTTCAAATGAAAAAAGAATCATGAAAATCAGTTCACCCAGTCGCAAGTTATGAGCGAACAAACATAAAAAAAAAAAAAAAAAAAATACAGTCGAATTGATAACCTCCTCCTTTTTTTGGAAGTCGGTTAAAAAAGGATTATTAACATTATGCCCAACGAAGTGGGCACGGGTCAGCTAGTCCTTTCCTTACATAGTCGCTATTTTTGTCTGTTTGTTTGTCTGTATGCTTAAATCTTTAAAACTACGCAACAGATTTTGATGCGGTTTTTTTTAATAGATAGAGTGATTCAAGAGGAAGGTTTTAGTATATAATTTGAACGACATCCACGCGGGTGAAGCCGCGGGCATCAGCTAGTATTTTATATTCCCATTCATTTAGGTACTTATTATTCTATTAATACTTTATATGCAATGGACTGCTGCGCTGCGTGTCGCGGGTTCGATCCCCGCACGGAACAAATATTTGTAAGACCTGCAGATAGTTGTTCCGGGTCTGGGTATTTGTGTATGTGAGTTTAAATGTTTGTGAACGCACCCACGATACAGGAGAAATTCCTAGTGTGGGGCAACGTTTTTATAAAAAAAAAAAAAAAAAAAAAAAAAAAAAAGTCTACCTATCTATTAATTTTTTATTAATTATAATTTAATATTATTTATTTGTTTACTTACTTTACACATTGTTCATTAGTACCTATAAGTAAGGCTTGCAACTATCTATTAATTAAATATTGGTAATTATTGTTATTGTTTTTTGGAGGGTAAATAGGGAGGGAGGGAGTGCTATTTCCCCATAAGATGATGCCATTGGTATTAGCCCTTAAGGGGTGTATGACTACCATACTCGCGCACATTGTACATAGGGTTTAATTCGCCTCTTCCGCAAATCAGGAATATGGGGGTTAGGATAATTTGAATTACATTGGAATAAGCACGAGTGAGGTTTGCATAGGTAGTATAGGTACCTACTCATCTCACACCTCATTATATGCCTTGGACTTAGAAAAACCCATTGTTTTCCTTGACAATGTTAAACTGTAGTCTGTTGACTGTTGTAGTAATAGTTATTCGCTGAATGATTGAAAATGCATTCCTAAACACCCATGAATGGTTGAATTATTGGAACAGATGACTATAAAATTAGTCAGTTTGTTGATTCTCTGTAAAACTTGGTGATATAATATTGATGATCTATGATTCATCTATTTTGTATGATATCAGTTATTGATGACATAATCTTCACTATTATTATTGACTAATCTGCAGCTTGTATGAATGTAATAGAATATGTGATGCAGAGTATTATATTATAATGTATGCTAGGATCTGCAAGTTCCAATTATTTTAACTCAATTTCATTGTAGAGAATAATGAACTGGAATAATCAATTGAATTGTGTTTTCATGGCTGTAACCATATTAATTGATCTGCTCTGTATCGAAATAATTATTATAAGCTAATTTTAGTAAGTATAATCCCAATACAGACCCTTTGTTCACTATTTGATAAACTTATTTGCTTATGTTTGATTGTAAAACCAAATGCTCTCAATTGACCCAACATTCTTTGAAGATAAAGATGTTTATAGTAGCTTCACATTGTAGCATGACTGTGGCAGTGTGAACAAAGACCATAATCTTTCAAGTACTTATTACTTACAGATAAACTTGAAGTGTAAAGTCAATTTATGTACAGTATTGTAGACTGAAGTAAATAAAAATAATTTGTATTTCCTTATTTTTACCCGACTGCGGCGAAGCCCAAAAGGAGGGTTATGTGTTTGACGTGTATGTATGTATGTCCGTTTCTTTGTTCCCTCATAACTCATAAACGGATGAACCGATTTGAATGAAATATACGTCGTTAGATTCGTCTTAATGGCGCGAGTGTTATAGGCTACATTAAAATTAAAAAAAAAAAAAAACAAAGAAAAAATATGGATTTTGGGGTCCAAATCACAGAGATAAAAAAAAAATGTTTCCTATACCATCGAGTAGGGTATCAAAATAAAGTATGTTCGACCTATAACTTATATGTGTGGTGTTACTGTCAGTATAAGTTGGTTATAAATAAATAAATAAATAAAAAAGTGTTTTAAAAGGAGATTACAAAAATATAAAACACTTATATGTTTAAAAGAAATTCAAAGTGACAAATCCTATAAACAAGCACAAAAGTTAAATCATCGGCGAAGAATTTTACGCGACCAACGAAAGAACAAACACAAAAGAACTAAAAAGTTGAAAATAAAAAAGGAGTTAAAAAACTAAAAAACCCGACTGAAAAAACTGAAAAGCAAATAACAAGCACATTTTAAATTAAACAAAACTTGGAAGCAGGCGGGTTCATTTGAATATTAAATTAGTAAGTTTTGTTTAATTTAATATGTGCTTGTTTTTTGCTTTTCAGTTTTTTCAGTCGGGTTTTTTTTTTCAAAATACATTACACATTCACTGGTTTATCCTACTGATAAAAACATTACATGATTCACTATAGGGTAAAAATAATAAATAGTCAATGAAACATCACTATGCCATCACAAATTGGGCCATAGCAATCACCTGAATAAGGCTGTAAAGCTAGTTAAAATAACAAAAAGAAGGTAAAGAATATGTAGCTCACCTACCTCTTTCTTTTGTTTCTTGGCAGCATGTGTGGAAAGCATTTCTTTAGTCTCTGGGTCGGCTGTTAGCCACCCTAAATCCAAGTCTTCTATTGTTTGCAGATATAAAAGATCTAAAGACACCCTGTCTGCCAATAAATCAACATCATAGCATGAGTCCCAGTAGCTGTAACAAACAATATAGAATATACAATGTGCACATAGGGATATTTTGGGCCATGTTATCTCCTTCCAGGCGTAACAAGATAAAGAAGTGACAAGACATACGGAGAACAACTGGAAAAGCTACCAGGTCTATGAAAGGGTGATTTACGGTTTACCCATCCACTTGAAATGCAAGCTGATGGACATGTCGGGGCCGCTCTAGTTGCCCCGGACGTTACTCCCCATCCTGACATATTATGGTGGTATTTAACTAACTGATTGGCAAGAAGAAACACACCATCGTGAGAACTTGAGGAAATGGGCGAAAGCCTTTGCCATGAATGGGACAATATAGACAAACTAAATAAAACACATGTTTGATGGGTATAACAATGCTGGACCGAGTACTTGAAACCGGTGTGCATACATGACCAGATGTGATGAAGGAGTATGTAAGGATCATAGGAGGTAGCTTTCTGTGGTTTCTACCTACCCCCATGGGAAAAAGGTGTGAGTTTATTATGTATGTTTATGTTATACTAAATATTTACCTCTTCCTCAATACAATTTTATCCTCTGGTCTTACATACTTTTGCGATATATATGGAGATTCATATTCTTCCAATTTTTTCAGTGCAGGTTGTCCATCTTTTGCACAGCTCCAATTGAAAAGATATAAGGAAAAATACTTGACCAACTCCTTTGGCAGGTTAATATATGTGCAAGCAATATCTAGTATTGTGTTTGATGAATCAGTTGATGATACTGACAATGGTATTCTGTAACCATTCATGAGAGATATTTCTATTTCTACTTCATGCATTTTAACACAATGCGTTTCTTGTTGAGCCGAAAACAGGAATGTTATCAAAAGGTCAGACGTAGTAAACAAGGGGTTCTGACCAACTGAAAAAAAAAGAGGTTACATGTTTTAATGTGCAATTATATCTCCGACATTATCTTTATATACTTTTATAACTGAGTTATGTTATTGAAAATATTGTGTTGTTTCTTATGGATTTTTAAAAAGATATGCCTTTAAAGCATAATAAAAATTAGGTACTTGGTTTTGACTTTATGGAGTTTTTATGAATAAATAACTTTCTATTTAACTCATTTAACTTTATACCACAGTAATAATAAATATTTACCTAGTTGCATGTATTTTTCCAACAAGATTCTCCTTTCTTCAAGTTGAGAGCTTGTGAGGAACAACTTTTTTGGTGGGAACTGTGGTAGTTTAACATAAGGATTTTGTGCCTGCAGCTGCTCATGGAGACTGAGCAGTTGTTTGTACCGAGCCGTGCAATGGAAGACACCGTCAATGTGGATGTTGTAGCCCTAAAAACAACAATATTCAAACATAGTTGAAAAACTAATTACTTACACTTTGTACACAAACAAAATCATAACCATTACCATTATGCAGCCAAGAAAACAATGAAAATAATATTACAAAAAGAACTAATATTTTTATTGATGTTTAGTAAACTTTGCACTTCGTTACAAGGAAGTTTAAATTAGTTACAAAGACATAATTAAAACTTTAGACGACATTTTCACACACAAGATACTGATAATTATGTGTCTCGTTAAATACAAACCAATAATTATTTAAAATTAAATTACCGTGTAAGAGATCCCATTGTCATCATGAAATTGCTGCGAATCAGGAATAGAAAAATGCATTTTTATTATTGCAACGAATGCATAATATTTCTAAACAATTGGGCGATGATAAAATAATGTAAATTATTCAATAACTTCTCTCAATGCACAAACTTATTGAAATCGCCCACTTTTTATTTTGTTTCTTTTATCCAAAACACAGACTTTCCCATTGCACATCAATTAGAGACTGGCAATTTCTTATTTCTGAAATTTGACAAAACCTATCGATACCATTTTAATCGATTCTCGATTCTGCACTGTTGAGAAAATAAAGGACACCGCAGACAATAATTATTTGTCCTAGAATTATTTTAAAAACGTTTTAATTTGTTTATATTAGCAAAAGAAAACTGAAACTCTGAAAGTCTCTACTCTATCTCTATTTTGTACAACTTTCTTGATTTTCGAGGTCGTCAATTAAATAATTTAATGGGCCGAATCACAGCTCACTCACAGGGCCGAATACACAATGGCCATTGATGAATCACGCAGACACGCACTCACCAAAGTCTTATATTCCAATTCGTATTTGTTATTTTTCTTGTTCACTTTTTTCTTTATCTGGACCCAAACATTTACAATCAAACAAGTCTTGTGTCCACATTTCAAAGCAAGCTAAATGCTTTATCTTGCTGAAATTAGTTTGAAATTTTTTTTTTTTTTAAATATTAGTTCCTGACAACACCACTTTTCATTTGTCATCACAGAGTATCCTAAATGCTTCGACTATTTATGGTTATCTGTGTCCTAAACTATATGTTCTGTCTGTGGTCTTAGATTACTGATTGTCATCTTGTCTCCCTTGTCTCGGTCAGCTGTAGTTTTATTTTGATTTGTAATTTTAGCGAATCGTTCATTTGAAATCCGGAATACTTACATCATTTGTAATAAATGTAATATTCAGATATCTTGTGGTGCAAGACAACTTTTCTATTGGAGGAACCCAGAACAAAAAGTCGTCGTCGTAGTGGATCACAACCTGAGATCACAACAAATAAAATGTCGAATCTTTTGCCGGTTGTTACAATCCAATGTGATTGGAACGATGTTTTAAGGTAAATTCAAATAATCTATCTAAGATTGTTGACAATGTTTACAGGCAGAACCAAATAATAGGCAGAATGTCATTAAGTAGTTCAACAACACTGTTAGCTTTGCTATAATTTTCATTAATTTATTAAGTTTTGATAATGATTTATTAAATGCTTTGTTGGTGTTTATTCTTTAAAAATACTGTAATGGGGCACTTGATATCGTGTCTAGCCTGTCCTGTTTCTTGCACATCACAGGAGCTGATGGAAGCTACTGAAACTCTTAATGAATAAATAAATAATTAAACTCGTCTCAAAATTTTGAGCCGACTCAATTTAAATTGTCATCAACACGCTAAGAAGAAGATGTAATATACAGGGTGTAAACTTTCAGCAGGGCAGTAAGGGGGACCCTACTGCCCTGAACCTTAACCATTACAGCTACATGAAAATTGACTTAGCCATAATTTTTTAATTCAATTTTTCATACAAAATATATGGAGATAGATTGAATGAATGAACCAGACTGATTGGAACCTCACTCTTTCACTTCAAATATGTGGAAAGCATGATCAGGCTGTATCATAGCAGTGTGGCACTAGCATAACAGCGTAGCAACTGTATTTTATAATTTGACTAATACTCATTAGACAAGTTAAATATCAAATGTCAATTGGTGAACTTTTAATGATGTAAAGTTTTATTTAGGAGTAAACTCCAGTTACGCATCAAAGCTGACAAGCACAATTTTTTACAGATTGCCTAAAGGTACTGCTTGGATATCCTCAAAAAAACTAAATGAAACTAGTATCCATGACAAGATTACAACAGTTATAAGTGATGGAAGAGTGAAAATTAATTTCTCTGATAATTACCAGTACATTTCTCATGGGCCATTGAGTTTGGTAGTGAAGCATATACCCTCAAGCTTGAAAGTTGCATTTGTAGCTCCCACAAAAAGTCACAAAGTTCACAGTAAAGGAGTTTTGTCTGTAGCTGTTGCAGAAAATGCATTAGCAGTGTCGTCTTGTGAAGAAGATAAACTGTTGGTTTGGGACAGCAGGACAAGTAAGTAGCAAATTGTTTAGTGTTATGATTCCCCACTATCTATGAATATTTCTCAAATTTTTAGTTTCCACAATATATTTAAATAATCATACTCTTTCAGTTTAGTGCTCTTTAAACTCTCCACAAGCAATCATTTAATTTATACTTTTTGCTGTGCAGGGTATGGACCCTGTTGGGCACAGCAAAAAGTAAATTGTACATTAGCTTTAAACCCATTGTAAGATTTTCACACATTCTGGAATGCAAATAAACAAGCAAAAACAAACAAAAATAAAGAAAGGAAAAAGCTTTTGTTGACTTTTCCATGGGAAGTAATCGATTTCGGATATTTTAAATAAATGTTTAATTATTTTTCAGGTGAAGCTAGCCTGGAACTGAAAGGGCATGGTGGTCCAGTATACAGATGCAGATTCTTTCCATCAGGCATTGTAGTTTTGTCTGCCGGAGCTGACGGTTCCTGTAGAATATGGTCTGCCGAGTCTGGAATAAATCCAGTCATTCTTAAGGGGCACACTATGGCCATATCTGATATATGTATAATTGAAAAAGGAAGAAATGTTGTTTCTGTTAGCAAGTAAGGCTAAGTTTGTAATTATTTTGTTCCAGTGTTGATAATTATAATGTAAGTACACTATTTTTGAACATAATCATCCTGTGCCTATCCAAAATTTTTTGTTGTTGGCACAGTTTGCTTTTTCTATGCATGTCCATAAATCTCAATGTTCATCCCTTTTCTAGCTAAATAATTTTTCAAATGAATTGTAAAAACTGAACAATTTGCATAGATTTAAATGTCTTATTTTGGTTCACAGGGATGGTTCAGCAAAACTATGGGATGTCGGTGAATCAAAGTGTCTGGACAACATTATTGAAGGGCATGGGCAGATCAACTGCTGCGCTATTGCAACAACTAGTGAGGAAGTCGAAGTTGAAAATGAGAGAGAGGTGATCATATTTGTCTTGGAATGCAGATATATTTTTTAATTTTATGTCAGTACTCAGTAGTAAGGGCAGTCAACCTATATTTTGATGTTACTAGTTGTCTAATATTTGTATCATGATATCAGTTATTCTGCATTTGGTGATGGAGGTTAATTTACGATGGTGCTCACAGTAGTTGTTATTTTTTTTTCTTTGAACACTTGTCTACATCTAGCCCTATGATTCAGTCCCTTCATAGGGCCAGATGGGAAAAGTAGTGTAATTTAATCGTCTCCTTTACAACTGGCGGCGGCAATAATAGGGGAGGACACAACTAGTTGTATCTAATTTATCAAGCTAGAAGAATGAATTAAGAAGTCATCTTTCATTCAAAATGGACTTTATTACAGTAAATTCAAATTGTGATGTAAATTGTAAAATTTCAGGTTGGCACACATAACAAACTGATAGTGGTTGGATGTGAGAGTGGGTTGGTCGTCTGTGCTCACGTGGCCAAGAGGGCACAGATATATACCAAACAGCTGGACTCTGCATGTAACGCCATCATCATTCTGGACCAGGCAGTCATTGTAGGCTGTAGCAATGGAAAGGTAATATTAATATATTTTGCCTTTTGGTTACCTACACTGTGAGTCCAGACAATTCGTGTCGTTTATGTGACTCACAAATCTCTTATTTATTACGATATTATAAAATAAAAAACAGAAAAAGCTTTATCGCCAATATGAACATGGGAAATCCCAGGCAAATAGTCTTTTGTTTCCTGTTTTTATTTAAGAATATTCAAAAACAACATTATTTTTACAGATCACAAAACTGGATCTCCAGAATGGCTCAGTACTTAAAGAATGGCATGAATCTGCCAACCCTGTTCTCAGTATGGCAGCTTTGACGAATCACTTGTTCGTTGTTGGCCGGCAAGACGGTACTTGTACAGTTTTATCGCTGGATGAAGGAGGCTCCAAGCTTCGAGTACAGTTAACAGGCTCAGATTGCGATGGCATCAGAGACCTGTCGTTTAATGGCAAGTGGGTATTCGCTGGCTGTCGAGATTGTAACGTGCGGAAATATGATTTTAATCAAATTAATGTCCACTTTAAGTGAAACCTACGTGCAACCGTTTGTAATAAGAATATTTAAGCGTAAGTTTAATATACCATATCTTTGGCACTTATTGTGTTACTTTTAATCATATGCGTTTTGCTGGTATACTACATTACTTACACATAGTACATATTAGTTATTTAAGGAATGTTAGTATTATCGTATTTCTACTTAGTACTGAAACCTAGGTGTTCCTTATTCAAATGATTAGTGTTAACGCAAGTGCACAATGCACGGTATTCAGCTCCCACTATCTGAAAAGAAAAGATAATTTAGTTCTAGTCAAAATAATACTTACCCGAGGGCCACGAAATGCGACGCTCCAAGCGAATTTCGTAGCCCTCGGGTTAGACCTTAAAAATACAAAGAAACAAAGAATACCAACTGCCATAATTATCTACCATTTTATGTAAGTTCACACAAAAATCCTAAGATTATAGAATCTTTTCAAAAAAGCTTTTAATTTTATTTAAAATCTGCTTCGCTGTTTTGGACGATAACTCTTCGATCAATAATAGTACTAGATTAAGCATCAGGAACAAAACTAAGTCGCTCAAGTGGCCACGTTTGCACACACGTAAACATCTACATAACATCTTAGAAAAAAGTTCAGTTGATTATAAACCTTAACACTTAAACATAACGTTTAATTATCATTGTAAAGTATATTTATTTAAGCCCTTTCATCGGAGAAAGATTAGAAGCAAAACATTTTAAATGTCGCTCCAAAGTAAAAAGTCATCAGTACAAAAATATTCATTCTAAAATGAAACTTAAACTCAAGGCAATACGGTTAAAAGCATTTTGTGTACAATGTCGTGCTTATTCTATTGCGGAACTAGCGTCACAGATTACAGATACTACACTCCATGTACTTACAGTGCGATCAAATTATCTTGGCAGCTCCGAACTTCGTGCAGGTCATTTTGTTACAACGAATGTATAAAAGTGTTATGATAATTATTTTATTTGTATTTCTCACTGTTTAAATTAGATATTTTCTGATCGTTTAAGTATTGGTTTATCTGGCAAAAACAGTTTTATTCCCAAGTTTACATGCGTAAAATTTCGCAAAGCCTATGTTCAGAGCTGCCAAGATAATTTGATCGCACTGTACGCGCGCTAACTACCTACCGGGCGCCGGTCTATCGTAGCCCAATTGGCAGTGGGTTGTCAACAGCCGCGCGGCGCGTATACGCATAATTATTATAATATTTCGGTCGACTTGAGTTTTCAAATCTTAAGAAATGGCTACTTCTGGTGCATTGTGTGCAGTGGATGGATGTAGATCCAGCAAGAGAAGAGATAAAAATTTATCTTTTTTCGGTTTTCCTCGTGATACAGAAATGTAAGTTTTAATTTTGTTACTAGTGACCCGCCCCGGCTTCGCACGGGTGCAAAAATGGTATTAAAACCTTCCTCTTGAATCACTCTATCTATTAAAAAAACCCGCATCATAATCCGTTGCGTAGTTTTAAAGATTTAAGCATACAAAGGGACATAGGGACAGAGAAAGCGACTTTGTTTTATACTATGTAGTGATAGTGATGAAAAAATGTACTTAGGTACCTACAATTGTTTAATTAAATGATAAATGTTGTTTATTTTATAAATAGGTTTAAATTACAAACACTTTTACAAGCCACTAAAAATTCGGTCGTTTTTATAAAATAGTTGTAGGTAGGTATATTTTTCTGATTTTGTTTACTGCAGTGAATCATATACTTTTACGCATTATAAAACTTGCGTTTTAATACATATAAAACTTACGTCTGTTAGCCGCTTAACAGAATTGCAATTCGTTTTTATTTATATCGATTTCGTTTTACACTTATTTTTTAAACCAATTATAAATTCTGATACATTAAAAAACTTGTTTTATTTCATAAAGTATATACAAATTCCTACTGACATCTTTGTCGACAGAGGCAGCCCTGGCAATTCACAATATCCACGCGGCGGCGCGCATCTACAAAGCAAAACTCACTTTAAGTTTGTAAGGTTAGGTGCATTTTCGTTCGCAGCGTCTATCGACTTGAAAGTGTAGGCTATTATAGCGGTAGGCATTGAACATTTTGTATTCAGTGTAGTATCTGGTAATCTGTGCTAGCGTTCCCTGTTCAAGAACATGATACAATAGTTGGTGCGTTGTAGCAAACATTGGCCAAACAATTATAATATTCGCTGATTTAATTATATTTACAGTTTAATTATGTTTAAATATTATGAAAAAGCACATAATGATATTAAATTACCGAAAAAAAGATATTCCTTCCAAAACTTTTGTGTTACGGTGGTTATTTACGCAGTTTTTGAACGCATACTGCGGTATTTTGACGTCTTATTGTTGGCTATGATTGGACCATACTAATTTGAAATAAGACCACAAATACGTTTGTGGTTTATATTTCGGGCCGTTTTTGAAGCGCTTATCGGGAATCTAGTACATTATTGATCGAAGCGATAACTAAAAAAAAACCGGCCAAGAGCGTGTCGGGCCACACTCAGTGTAGGGTTCCGTGATAATTCTTTTTTGTTTGAAAAAAGATACGTTCAGGATAATAAAATATGTAAACGAAGTTGAAAAAAATGCTTCCATATAGCGATTATACTACAAACTTAGCTTAACTTACTTAACGTACAAAAACTGTTTCCATCCAAGTTCAAAATGATTTTCCTAGAAAGTCCAAAGTTCTATATTTCAGATTTTTTTCATATTTTCTAAACTTATGGTTCAAAAGTTGGCTTCGGCCGTCTACGAAACCGTAGTTTCGTAACTGGTTTCGATGAAGGAATGATTTGTCCTTGTACGTAACTGGTTTCGATGGAGGATATATTTGTCTTTTTACGAAACCACGGTTATGTACCATGGTTTCGTACGAAGAATTTACTGTTAAGGTTTCGATGAAGGAATGATTTGTCCTTGTACGTAACTAGTTTCGATTGAGGTATTATTTTGGTGATTGAAGTAGTTCAGTAGACGCGTTTGCTGTCTACTGAACTGACCTTCATCTTGTAATTATTATTGAAACAAGGTAAGTTGAAATATAGCACCGAACTACTGACACTCTTTAGTCGCAACAGTACGGATTCTTTTTTTTTGTTTGAGAAAATAAGAATAGGTAGTAAAGTCCCACAAATTACCAGGAGAACAGAAGTAGGTAGGAGGTATTGGAAATTGGAATCTTTATTTCAAATCTTTATGCCTTTCTAATACCAGGCAGTTTTTTTTTTGTTGAAAATGTGAAACAATGATAGTAAAGTCCCACAAACTACTAGGAGGCCAGAATGGTGAATTAGTGGGGAAATCACCAAATGCCTCCTCCCGGTCTGGGCAGAGCGAACTTCTACTTCTTCTGCCACCCATGTTCCTTCTTAGCCCTTTGTGTCGAGGCCGCGGTATCTCTTTTGTAATACAATACCTCCTTCCTACTTCTGTTCACCTGGTAGTTTTTGGGACTTTACTACCTATTCTTATTTTCTCAAACAAAAAAAAAATAAAACCGAACTGTTTCCACTAAAGAGTGTCAGTAGTTCGGTGCTATATTTCAACCGAACTATTGCAACTGAAAAGTTGCAGTAGTTCGGTCAACCGGACTAACAACCGGACTACTGCAACTAGACCGATATTTGCGGCTATGAGATCCTGGACCAATTATCACATAATTCACTAGTTTCGATAAAAGTGAAGTGAAACGACAATAGCTGCGTACCGACTGTTTTATTTATATTCGAAACCTAACTACCCACATGCATTCATTACTCTCATTGACAAGATAATACAACATCTTTCCCCTTAGAAACAAAATAGAAATCGAATAAGTAACTATAAGTACTTACGTACCTGCATCTCAGTTTTTAACATTGAAATAATTAACAAAGGAATTTGAAGAACATTGAAATAATTACATCATTTTAAGCACTTAATATTTTCTATAAAATTAAACATGCATCAAATAATACATTCTTGCTTCATGAAATATTTATGTCTAAATTTATCAGAAACAATGTATTTTAAGAAATAAACGAATTAACACAATTGAATAACAGACGAATTAACACAATTATATATCTACACTTGCTATGCAAATTTTGGAAACAAAATAATCTGACATAGAAATGTATCGCTTAAATAGCAGGCACATGAATTGCACAACGAGCTTAACGTTCAAGGCGACATACAACGAGTAGGTATATTATATGTTGGGCTACCTACTTTTGCTCAGTATCTAACATATTTTTCTTTGCATTACGAGCGGCTGCCCTTTTAGCTCGGTTCGATGACCCTGTAGACTCTGATTCATTAGTTTTGCCAATTGCAAATTTTGGTGCTACAACATTTACCATTTCCTCTTCGGGATCATCGTACACACTACTGTCACTCCTTTCATCCTCTTCACATACCACTTTATCGCTAGAGACAGACTGCGTGCTTACTCTCAACAAATGCCTGCGGTTACGGCGATAAATCCTGCCTGACTCATCTTTTACAAAATATGATCGCGGTTGAGCTGCGCAACCCGTCACCCGTGCCTCTCGTCTCCTACTGCCGTCCACTGCAATCACCTCATCGCCTGTGTGGAGAACAGGTAGTTCCCTTGAGCTAGCATCGTAACGGGCCTTCGCGCTCGCTTGTTTATTTAGTATGTTTTGATAATCTGTCGTGTTGTCCCTAGCCGGTTTAAGTTTATTTATGTGTACCGGTAGACGTGTGTTTAACCTCCTGCTCATAAGAAGTTCCGCTGGACTCGCAATACCGTCTCTCGGGGCAGTTCTGTAGTTTAACAAACTTAAATAAAAATCAGTACCATCGTCCAACGACTTTTTTAATAAAGTTTTAATCGTGCGCACCGCGCGCTCTGAACGACCATTCGACTGGGCGTAATTAGGGGACGATGTGGTGTGATTAAAAGCCCAAGAACTTGCGAAATTATGAAATTCTTTTGAGGCGTAGGCAGGGCCATTGTCTGTTATCAGTTCTTGTGGTATACCGTGCCGCGCGAACTGGTCTTTCATAGCCTTTATTACGCTTTTAGAAGTTATACTAGTAAGTGGGCACACCTCAACGTAGTTAGAAAAATAGTCTACCAGTATCAGGAAGTATATTCTTTTATACTCAAATATATCAGAACCGAGTTTGACCCACGGGAGGCTAGGTATTTCATGAGAAATCAATGGCTCCCGCTGCGGCAGTGCAGCGTTCCTCGCGCACACGCGACATCGGCGCACCGCGCGCTCGATGTCGTGCGACATTCCCGGCCAGTACATCACTTCTCGCGCGCGCCTCTTACATCTATCTATACCTAGGTGCCCTTCATGCACTCTCCCTATCATATCGGCACGAAGTTCCTCCGGAATGAATACTAAATCGTTTTTAAACAGAACACCATCATAATACTCAAGGCCATCCCTATGATCCCATAATGACCTTACTCTTTCATCAGTTTCAAACTTGTTTAATGGCCAGCCTTCCTTTATGTTACGAATCAACAACTGACATGTGATATCTCTTTTTGTGTGTTCACGTACTAAATTAATCTTCTCGTCACTAAATGACACATTTTTTATCATAAAACAAGATTGACTCTGCACCTCATCCGACACCTTTTCATTCATTAACTCAGGGAGCGGAGCGCGCGATAGTGCGTCCGCTACATACATGTATTTTCCGGGTTTATACATAGCGGAAAAATCATATCTCTGAACGCGGAGCATCATACGCTGTAGCCTAGCGGGTACCTCATTTAAGGATTTTTTAAAAAGTGCTTCGAGTGGTTTATGGTCAGTTTCCACAATCACGTCGCTTTTACCGTATACATACTGGTGGAATCTTTCAAGCGCGAAAACAATAGCTAACATCTCCTTCTCAATTTGAGCATATCGCTGCTGAGTGTCGGTTAGAGTTAGGGAGGCGAACTCCACCGGACGGCCGTTCTGCAGCAACACTGCCCCGAGCGCGTGTGAGCTGGCGTCCACCGACACCACGGCTGGCTCGTCCGCCGCAAACAGACTTAATACCGGCGCGTTACACAAGTCCCACTTTAATGTTTTTACTACTTGGTCCTCACATGCACCCCATTGCCATTCATTCTTTTTCTTTAGTAAATTCCTAAGCGGAGTGGCCTTTTCAGAAAAGTTAGGAATGAACTTACATAAAAAGTTGACCATCCCCAGAAATCTTTCTAATTCCTGTCGGTTTTGCGGACATGGCATTTCTTTGATAGCTTTTGATTTACTTTCGTCTATTTTCATCCCCTCTACACTAAACTTGTGTCCCAAATACGTAACCTCGGGAACCTTGAACTCGCATTTCTCTCGATTAAACTTTATACCTACTTCTCGAGCCCTGTCCATTAATCGTTTCAGGCGTTCATCATGCTGACTCTCATTCATACCCCAAACAATAATATCGTCGACAAATGAGTCTACCCCTTCTAATCCTTCGAGCAGCTGTCTTACCCTAGAGTGGAAAACTTCAGAAGCTGAATTAATCCCATAAGGGAGACGTAAGTATTGGAACCTCCCGAACGGCGTCCCGAATGTACATAGATCTGCACTCTCTTCATCCAACGATATCATCCAAAATCCAGATCTAGCATCCAGCTTACTGAAACAACTAGCTCCTTTCAGCTGTGTTGCTATTTCCATAAGGGTAGGCAATGGGAAATGTTGTCGGCGTATGACTTTATTTAGGGGTCGCGGATCTAAACAAACTCTGATGTTACCATCTTTTTTAGCCGCTACTACGATAGCGTTCACCCAAGGAGTGGGGTGAGTCACTTTTCTTATCACACCCAACTCCTCCATGCGTTTAAGTTCTGACTGTAACTTCCCCTTCAAACTAATTGGTATTTTCCGCACTGGACAGATGCAAGGAGATGAATCTTTATCTATAGGTATAGTGTAGTGTCCAGGTAGCCGCCCGAGGCCCTCAAATAAATCACTGTATACATCCATATTTAAACTATAAACCCGTTGCACTAATTTCATTTCCTCTACCGCAAATTTACCTAAAATGCTTTCACAATTATGATCAGATATTACAAAGTTTATATTGTACTCTTTATTCTTATACATCCATTTTAAAACACATGATCCAAGAATAGGTAATAAACTTCCACAATAAGACATCGCTTTCGGTTTAGACGGGTTCAAATCGTGCAACGTAAGACCTAACTTTATGTAATTATCCTTAGAGATAACATTCAGATCGGCGCCGGTATCCAATTTGAAAAGATGATTCGTCATGCTATTTATATATATTAAAGTCTCATACCATTTGTCCCCGGATCGTGAATCGTTCAGAGCACCCACAGAGGAGATAAAGTACAGGTCATCGTCTCTTTCCTCCTGTACCGAATATACCTTGCCTGATCTGTTCGCCGTACACATTTTCCTATAATGACCCTTATTACCGCACAAAAAGCACTTCACATTTCTCGCCGGACATCTAAATTCACCATCACAATACGCACTGGAACAGGCCGCGCACGCACTATCACGCGCAGGCTGCGGGGACGCTGCGTCGCCGCTGCCGGCGGCCGCCTGCGGGGCGCGCGCACCGAGCCCGCGGCCGCGCCCGCCGCCGCCGGCCCCGCGCCAGCGCTGCTGCGCCCAGCCGCCGCCGCCCCGCGCGCCTCGACGATTTCCTCGCGAGCTCCACACAGCATCCACCGACGCGCCTTTTGACTCACACTTTACGCCTTCTATTTTACGGCTCTCCTCATTTGATATTTCATTCGATTGGCATATGACGATAGCTTTTTCGAGTGTGAGCTGTTCACTACGTAGTAACCTGTCACGCACGGTACTTTCTCGCACGCCACACACGATCCGATCGCGAATCAAGCCGTCTTCCAACTGGTCGAACTCACACTGCTGGCTCAAGAGTTTCAAAGCTGTGACATACTCGTCGATACTCTCCCCGTCCTCTTGGTTCCTCGTAAAAAATTTAAACCTCACCATCGTAGTATTGGGTTTTGTGCCAAAATGGCCGTTGAATTTTTCAATGAGTTTTTCGATGTCATCACGGTCATTTTCACTACTGAATTTGAACGTAAGGAATATGTCGTAGCCTTCGGAACCGATTAAGTTTATAAGTAAACTGGCCTGCATATCTTTTGACTCTTTATAAACTCCTGACGCCTTGAGAAATACTTGAAATTGCTTGAGCCACTTCCGCCACGCGTCAGCACGTTTCGCTGGACCTCCTTCCAACGATAATTCAGCCGGCGGTCGCGCATGTTCCATGGTATCGTTGTTATTTTATCACTTTTTAGTTTTATTTACGCTTTTTAACTTTAAAACGATCACTTGATACTATTTTATCGCAATATATTCCGACCACCGCTGTCACCATGAAGTGAAACGACAATAGCTGCGTACCGACTGTTTTATTTATATTCGAAACCTAACTACCCACATGCATTCATTACTCTCATTGACAAGATAATACAACAATCAATTATTATTCCTTGTTCGTAACTAGTAAAATTTCATATTTTTGCAAAAATCCCTTGTACGTAACCGTGGTTTCGTACAAAGACAAATATGTCCTCCATCGAAACCAGTTACGTACAAGGACAAATCATTCCTTCATCGAAACCAGTTACGAAACTACGGTTTCGTAGACGGCCGAAGCCCAAAAGTTAGAGGGGGGGATGGGGACACATTGTTTTTTACTTTTGGAGCTATTATTTCCGAAATTATTGACATTATCAAAAAATTATTTTAGTAAACCCCTATTCATTTTTAAATACCTTTCCAACAATATATCACACGTTAGGGTTGAAATTAAAAAAAAAATCACTTCCCACTTTACATATAGGGGGGCTACCCTAATAAAACATTTTTTTCCAATTTTTATTTTACCACTTTGTCGGCGTGATTGATACACATATTGGTACCAAATTTCAGCTTTCTAGTGCTAACGGTCACAGAGATTAAGCGAGGACGGACAGACGGACCGACGGACAGACAGACATGGCGAAACTATAAGGGTTCCTACTCCTAGTTGACTACGGAACCCTAAAAATGAAGAACGGGTGTTAGAGGCGTACGGTACGAAACAGCTAATTTAAATAGGGTTGTTGACTATTTTTTGGAATCGCTTTTATTTTATAGATAGACCCTATTTATACACAAATAAAATATTAATTGAAAAATTATGACATTATTTTAATAAGAAAAAACGTAAATAAAAATAGTTTTAAAAATTCCGGCTAAAACGCTCTAAACTGTCAAATGGCTGCGATGACGTCACGGGCCGTTTTGAAAACTTTACGATTTGTCACATTGCACTGATCTTGATTCAGTTCATAGGAATATACTTTAAAAAACAAAAATGAATACGACAATTTACAATAAATGTTGTACAGTGCCGATGTGCAAAAGTACGTCAATCAGTACGCCACAAAAACTTTTCATAAGCGTTCCAAAAAGGGCAGAAATAAAGAGAAAATGGTTAAAAATGGCTAGAAGACATTCATCATCATTTTCAACAACAAGTAGGTACCAGTTATTTTTGTGAAGATCACTTCGATGTGAGTTCGAAATAAACTATAAACATCAAAATTAAATCCATGTATTTGAGTTTCTTCCAAAATTGTCATTTAGGTATTACTTGTTTGTTAATGTTATTGTTTGTTTCAAACATACTAATTTGCACTTAACATAACTTTTTATTTTGTTGATGATAGATGAGAAGTTTAAAGTTCTAAAAATGTATATAAAATGAGTAAGTTAGTAAGTCTCTTTCATTCATATAAATATATCACTTTAAAAATACTTACAATTACAAAGATTACTACTTACAACTTAAACCAACTTATCTATGTAGGTGGCAAAAAACGGAACTAAAATAAATGTACCAAGTTTGACGTATAGATGTAATTTTGCTTGACAAGTAGCGCCACCTTATACTTCACAATTAAGTTGGTCATACTGTACTTCGAAACTCCGACGCACAAAAATTCGTGTTTGTAGCAAAGAACCATCAAAGAATCAATATTCGGTAAGTTAGAACCATTTCCTTTCATAAATCCAGTCTCCATTGTGATAAATATCGTAGGTATAAAGTAATTTTAATAAGTTATTGAAGAAAATCGGTCACCGCTGATACTTTTGCCTTCGTTAAGCCAGATAAATCAGCTAGTCTCGAGGCTCGTGACGTCATCGCGCTCTGATTGGTGTTCGCAGTCACGTGATAATGGGTATGAAATAACGCAATTTAAAACAATTTTATTTAATTAAAGACAAAAAATTAGTTTCTTAAATTATTAATTTAGGATTCTAAAAACTATCATTGATTTTTAAAACATAAATTTATATGAATTCGTAATATGTGTCAACAACCCTATTTCAGGTTCAGATTGATGCATTGTCGGTGTCCCTTCTACCCTGTAGGATATCCTTATTTTTTATTTCAATCGTATTGTGCTGCTCACCTCAATTTTATCACATTTCCTTATCAAATTTTGAAAATTTGTATTCGTACGTTGGCACAATTTGGTCCAAAGAAGCGCATCTTTACGAACATTCCTCTTGTGCTTATTCCAATTTATTGCCGCTTTTAGAGCCAAACCCGGACAACTCGATTCTGGAATTATAAAAGCATGATCGCTACCGCTAGTACTAATCGCTGCTAATGCATCGTAACTAATAGAAAGCATTCAAGTAAATATTACCTCTTTGTTTCAATAAACTAAGAGTTTCTCTGCATGTGGCCCTTATCCAACTACTCCACATTTCTAAGTTAATAAAAGCATCTCGTAAGTTCTTGCACCATTTGCGTAGTTCGCTTTCTTTCACCTTATTGGGCTTTACTGAAAATACTCGAACCATTGCATTTATGTAGAACACAAGGAAAATATTGCAGATGATGCACGAGACCTTCTGTCACTCATATACCTACTTACCATACCCACAGTTTGAAAGTTGAATCGTAGACATGTTTAGTTTAAGTGCTGTGACTGTACATACATCCTATACCTAACTAATTTCTTCTTCTGATCAACTTCTATTTGGAAGGGCAAATAATTATGTCTCTAGTCTTAAAATACTCTATTTGGAAAAGCTCTAAGAACATAAAATAGGAAGTACATACTTTGATTTGGTATAGAAGCGTCACTGGGTTCACCGCGGCCCTGGCTCCACGTTCTCGCAGTGACCCACGAAGGTGCGGTCTTGGGGTGAACTTCTGTTAAATGTTATGTATGTTACTAGCTTATTCCCGCGGCTTCGCCCGCGATAAAAAGACGATTTTCAGTTCAAACTTCCATCCCCTATTTAACTCCCTTAGGGGTTGAATTTCGAAAAACCCTTCTTTTTCCTTGTCTACATTTTAGAGGGAATCTCTGTGCAAAATTTCAGTTTTCTAGGTTCAAGAATTTGTGCTGGGCGTTGATGAGTCAGGCAGTCAGGACTGTTCTCTTTATTTATATATCATAGATAGATGGAATTTGAGAAGTTTTGACAAACTTTTTTATCGAACTTACGACCGACCAAAACACTAAGCACCCCCATTACTTTTATAGTAGAAACTAGTATTTGCGTGGCTGCGCGAGCTGCGCGCACCTCGCGGGGCGTGAAGAGGGGGAGAGGGGGAGCTTTGAAAAAAAATTTCGATTAACGCATTGCTCCTTTCAATGAATCTGAAAAAAAAATATTCCAAGCCTCTTAACTTCCGCGACCCGCCTAAAGGGGGGGGAGAAGGGGGGCAAGGGGGTCAAATTTGAAAAATGGTTTTTACTTCCCCGAGCCTCCTCTATACGAATCCCTAAAAAAAAACACGTAGTCTCTTTATTTCCGAGATCCGCCTAAAAGGGGGGTGAAGGGGGGCAAGGGGGTCAAATTTGAAAAATGGTTTTTACTTCCCCGAGCTTCCTCTATACGAATCTGTAAAAAAAAAACATGTAAAGTCTCTTTATTTCCGAGATCCGCCTAAAGGGGGGGTGAAGGGGGGAAAGGGGGTCAAATTTAAAAAATAGTTTTTACTTCTCCGAGCCTCCTCTATACGAATCCCAAAAAAAAACACGTAGTCTCTTTGTTTTCGAGATACGATGGGGAGGGGGGGAAAAGGGGGGGGGTTTGGCACTTTTCCCATACTCACGAGAGTTATTTGTTTACGAATCTGTCAAAATATACCCACCTCCCCATCCACCATCTGGGAGAACAATTCTGTCAGTCAGTCAGTGAGTGGTAATTAAGCTTTATTATAGTAGAAACTAGCTGATGCCCGCGGCTTCACCCGCGTGGATGTCGTTCAAATTATATACTAAAACCTTCCTCTTGAATCACTCTATCTATTAAAAAAAACCGCATCAAAATCCGTTGCGCAGTTTTAAAGATTTAAGCATACAGACAAACAGACAGACAAAAATAGCGACTTTGATTTATACTATACATGGATGTGTAATAATATAATAATAATAATAATATAATATTATTAGGAATCAGAAGTGAAATACGTGAACAAAATAAACAATGTTTATTATCTTTTAAATTACACTTTTACAAGAATATCACGACAAACATTTCAAACAATAATCAAATAGAAATAGCACTAGCAAAATGGAATAATCAGTACACGAGCAAAAACATAAACCAAAAATAGCGAAGCACACGATAATAGTCGGGTAGCAAGTCCTTTCCGAGCGCCGTCCAAGCAAAAAGTGACCGTTGCAACGCCGCTCGCCTCGTTTTATGAACTTCTGTCGGTTGCCGCACGACGACCGTACGCTAACCGGACGGCTACTGGCCGATGGCGTGACTTTGAGCCAACACGGCCTCTCCTGACGCTCTGACGTCCTCGTCAGCTTCCAACAAGGTGGCTGAGTCTTCGATGCCTCCTTGATAGCGTGTCTCACAACGCCAGTGGGGCGTGCTGGCACCGTGGAGTGCCACGCACAACTGCGCCTGTAGGGCGCGCTGGCACCGTGGAGTGCCGCACACAACTGCGCCTGTTAGGGTGCGCTGGCACCGTGGAGCGACGCGCTTAACACGTCAGTAGCGCGCTGGTAGCCTGGAGCGACGCGCTTAACACGTCAGCAGCGCGCTAGAAGCCTGGAGCGACGCGCTGTACACGCCAGTAGGGCGCGCAGTCGGCCTGCAGCGACGCGCTCGGCCTGCAGCGAGGCGCTGGGCTTCAGCGAGGCGCTCGGCCTGCAGCGACGCGCTCAGCAACGCCAGTAGGGCGCGCAGTCGTCCTGCAGCGCGTGCGACGCGCTGGGCCTGCAGCGAGGCGCTCGGCCTGCAGCGAGGCGCTCGGCCTGCAGCGAGGCGCTCGGCCTGCAGCGAGGCGCTCGGCCTGCAGCGACGCGCTCAACAACGCCAGTAGGGCGCGCAGTCGGCCTGCAGCGCGTGCGACGCGCTCGGCCTGCAGCGACGCGCTCGGCAACGCCAGTAGGGCGCGCAGTCGCCTTGCAGCGACGTGCACGTTCACGGCGTCACTGTGGCAAAGCCCTGGTAACCACTGCTAAGGCCAAGCAGCGTTGCGTTGCGTCCAAA
This sequence comes from Diarsia dahlii, assembly GCA_949775195.1. Lineage (NCBI taxonomy): Eukaryota > Metazoa > Arthropoda > Insecta > Lepidoptera > Noctuidae > Diarsia > Diarsia dahlii. The sequence continues at coordinate 18,109,304 of OX459190.1, forward strand.
CACACGCCACACATCCTTGTGTAATGGTTAGGTACTCTGCAAACAAACAAATTTACAATTACAACAGAATTTTGTTCCGCTCGATCACTCCTGACCAAACTTTAGTTCCATTGGGTGGCACCAAATTCGACTCTCATTAATTAAATCAAATGTACTGGAAATTATCGAAAATACAACACTCAACTACCTTGAGTCATATACCACAGTCGTTCACACCAACCTTAAAAATTCTATTGCAACAAAAACTGCTGAAATCATCGAGTAAAACCTTTAACACCAAAGCTCTCTAACCGAGTAGTACAACAAGAGAGTAATCTCATTCATTAGGAACATTCAAGTCGAGAATCAAATTCAAAGAAACATTCACCAAACAAAACTTGTCAGACAAGAATACCAACAGGCACATAGGGATGTATAAGCACATTGTTAGCATATCACACAGACTTCTTCCAAAACACTGTAGGCATAGGCTCCAAGTTTGCATACCCCTCAGATGTCGACTTCCACACACACTGTAGGTATAGGCTCCAAGTTTGCGTACCCCTCAGATGTCGACTTCCACACACACTGTAGGCATAGGCTCCAAGTTTGCATACCCCTCAGATGTCGACTTCCACACACATTGTAGGCATAGGCTCCAAGTTTGCATACCCCTCAGATGTCGACTTCCACACACACTGTAGGCATAGGCTCCAAGTTTGCATACCCCTCAGTGGCTGTTGACATAGACACATTGTTAGCGTATCACACAGACTTTCACACACGCAGCTGAGGCCACGCGCTTGACCAAACCACACGTCCTTATGTAATGGTTACTCTGCAAAGAGACAAATCTACGACAGAATTTTGTTCCACTCGGTCACTCCTGCCATGACCAAACATCCATTAGGTCCCACTCTCGTTGATAAAATCAAACGTAGCTAAACTGGAAACTATCGAAAATACAACAATCAACCACCCTGGGTCATGTACCATTGTCGTTAATCTTAAAAACATTATTGCGTCAAAAAAATGCCAGGTTCACAAAAATCATCGAGTAAAACCACAGATCTCTAACTGACTAGTAAACAAGTGGATCTCCCGTGTGTATCACTATTTGACTTCACACTACGGATCTTTCCAGACCCTGACCTCAACCAGAGCTAAACGTACAACAAACACACCCACTGTCTACTCGAGTTTCCTCAAAAACCTTCAATTTTAATCGGACTACGACTACACAATAATTACTGGTACTGTCTAACACAATACAGCCGATAGAATCTCTTGGCTTGCAACCACAACTTTACTTCATCAAAATCCTTATAAACATCAACTGATACGTAACTCATTGGCATCTTTCTTAGCCTATCATGGGTATTAGGCAACTTCTTTAATAAAGCAAAACTTATCAGACTTTACAGTGAACCTGTATACGGCCTACGTCTTCACACGAAAAAACAAGTCAACTGATCATTATGGCGTAGGGGTTTGCGTTTACGCAGACCATGATTATTTGAGTTTGATGTGCCAACAACTGCACTTTTGGGTTTCAAATATACGGAAAACAAGACTTTTGACTGTATTTTGTTTTGTTTATAATTGTGGTTTTTTTTTTGAGCATCAGGAATTTCTCCTGTATCGTGGGTACCTTCACAAATATTTAAACTCACATACACAAGTACCCGACTTTAAAAAAAAAAAAAACTAACTAGGTCATACAGATACACGTCATTATAGCACAGTGACCATATCGACTTCACGCGGACACAATGATCGAAATTCGTGTTTAAAATGAGTCCACGTGCTGTTATTGGTCAACCAATCGTTAAGCGACGTATTAGCACCACCATGTAAATAACCACCAATGCGTCCGAGGCATTGCCAATCACCCCAGTGACCTTATAAACACACAACATAACATCACGCCTGTAATCCCCAAAGGGTTAGGCAGAGGTGTAGTATACACATTACGCCAGTTATGTTAAGACATAAGCTTAACCATGTAAATAACCACCAATGTATCCGAAGCATTGCCAATCACCCCAGTGACCTTATAAACACACACATAACATCACGCCTGTAATCCCGAAGGGTTAGGCAGAGGTACCCAGTATACCCACATTTCGCCAATTATGTTAAGACATAAGCTTAACCATGTAATAGGGGTGAGCCCATTGTCACCAACAGGGCATAAATCCAGAAAATAACACTGCCCGACCCGGGAATCGAACCCAGAACCTTCATGCTCAGTAGTCGCGCTTGCGACTAATAAATCAACGAAATATTAAAATTTAATGGTTCGATCTTACTTGTATCAGGAACGAAAGTAAACCAACAATCCTGTCCGGAGCGTCGCCTCAACCGCGAGAGCGGTTACACAGGACTTCGCGTCCTCACGCGGCTCCTAAGACGATCTCGTTCGCGCTTGGAACGGCGATCGGATCCCGAAACTTGCTACGTACGTGACCTTCCACTCCGCTTATGGTGGCTACAAGATCGCTTAGAACGAGAGGCACTAGTTTTTGAACGCGAACAACTCGATCTATCCATTGCTAACTACTACCCGCTTTTATCTAAAATTAAAAGCCTGAAAACTAGTTTTTAACTTGTGGGCGAAGATATTCTTTATCCCACTTCTGATATTAGGAATCAGAAGTGAAATACGTGAACAAAATAAACAATGTTTATTATCTTTTAAATTACACTTTTACAAGAATATCACGACAAACATTTCAAACAATAATCAAATAGAAATAGCACTAGCAAAATGGAATAATCAGTACACGAGCAAAAACATAAACCAAAAATAGCGAAGCACACGATAATAGTCGGGTAGCAAGTCCTTTCCGAGCGCCGTCCAAGCAAAAAGTGACCGTTGCAACGCCGCTCGCCTCGTTTTATGAACTTCTGTCGGTTGCCGCACGACGACCGTACGCTAACCGGACGGCTACTGGCCGATGGCGTGACTTTGAGCCAACAATATAATATAATATTCCACAACTATCACACAACGCCATCTAGTCCCAAGCTAAGCAGAGCTTGTGTTATGGGTACTAGACAACTGATAAACATACTTATATATTTCTAAATACATACATATTATAGATAAATTACACCCAGACACAGAATAAATGATCGTAATAGAACTTCTAGCTGTAGTTTTTTTTTTGTCCCAATAGTTCTACGATTTTGTACACCTTATATCGTAGGGCTAGTGGGAACAAACCACATTTTTGTCTTGTCACTAGTTTACCGCCTACAGGTTTCAACCCCAAGCGCCGCTCAAAATTCTTAAGAGAATTTAAGCGTAAGTTTAATAAAAAATATATTATTATAGCTGCTGTATGTGACCCAAGTCACAAAGCACTTTTTCATAACAAAAGGGGAGAAATTAAAGACTCACTCCAGCCATCCAATGACAGTGTTGGACTTTTGTGTTTCCTTATTTTATCATCTTCTGTCCAATCAGTTGAACTCTCTGTTCGTTTGACCTCGCTTTCTCTGCTGTCGGTTGGAGGTTCTTGAAACTTAGTAGTTTTTGGTATAGATAAACTAATATCGTTTTCTTTTTTAATTTTTGTAAAACTTGGTTCCGAGGTACTAGCTTCTATAGATGCTTTTATGAGTGGTGCATATGATTGACTTACTGAAACATGTTTTTCAGTAGGACGTTTATTGTCAATTTTTTTCATAATATCTTCTGCTTGTAATATCGCACCATCCGTAGCTATGTCGTTCATACTACCAAGTTTTTCAGTAGTAAGCTCATTGTCTATTTTTTTCATAATATCTATTGTTTTTAATATCGGATCATCCTTAGCTATCTCGATCATACTACCAAGTTTTTCAGTAGTAAGCTCATTGTCTATTTTTTTCATAATATCTATTGTTTGTAATATCGGATCATCCTTAGCTATCTCGATCATACTACCAAGTTTTTCAGTAGTAAGCTCATTGTCTATTTTTTTCATAACATCGTTTGCTTGTAATATCGCATCATCCGTAGCTATGTCGGTCATACTACCAAGTTTTTCAGTAGTAAGCTCATTGTCTATTTTTTTCATAATATCTATTGTTTGTAATATCGGATCATCCGTAGCTATCTCGATCATACTACCAAGTTTTTCAGTAGTAAGCTCATTGTCTATTTTTTTCATAATATCTATTGTTTTTAATATCGGATCATCAGTAGCTATGTCGATCATGCTATCTCCTTCTTGTTCTGGTGACGACATTCGTTTTTCATCGTCATCACGTTCAGCGATGTTTCCAAGAGATAAAACTGATTTACTTGCATTTTCGCTGAGCTTGGCGGCTGGTTTGTCACTTAAATCATTAGGCCAGGACTCGTCTGCATCACCTGCGTTTACAGTCATATCAGAATAAAACTAACGAAAAAGCACACAGGTGATCGATTCTAATAAAAATATCCTTAATAATTTTGATTCGCCTTCGCGCTGTACATATACCTACGTTGAATGGATGCTGCTTTATATTAGTGCTTACCACTTCCATAGGGCGACTTTTTAAATGATAATAATAACGGTCAGACATTATAGGCCCATGCTCACATAAAGACAGGGCTATGAGAGAGAATGGACTGGAAATCCACCACGTCGGCTTGAAATTATCAACAAAATCCGATTCAATGAGGGACAGGGAAGTAATATTTTTATACACGAACCATTGTCGTGGGCAACAATCAGTTCATGGTATTTTATTAGGTAGGTACCTACACGTGTTTTATTATTATGATATGATATTTACCATGTTTACTATTTGTTTCGAGTTTCCGATATTTCGGCGCTGTAGGTATATTGTTAGTGACCAACATCACTTTTAACAACTTAAATCATGATATTTTAACTTTAGTTAACTTACTAAGTAGGTTTTGATTGGGTTCAGCAAACATGATATTTGGCTTATTTGTTTGGGAATTCCATCGAGTTGGTTTATGTTCATCGGCTTCCGGTTTTTCTGTAGTGCTTAAATAAAAGAGTCTGGATTTAATTAATTTGCCCAGCTGTGTGTGGGCCGATCCAACTTAAGTAATTCGTAGGGGAGGTATCTTTAAAAGTAAAAGATTTTAATACCTACTAATTTACAACAACAATAGCTAGTCATGTATTTTCGGGTGTCTGTCGACTAAGGAATGGACAAGGATGCTGATGTCTTCATTTTCTTGCTCACTATAGCTACCGTCAGGCACTGACCGTGGTTCGGCAGCCCCGAGTGCCTGAACTAGCTTCGGTCGCTGAACGAAAAACGTTGAACGATGATGTAAACAATAAAAAATTACGAGGGGTAGCCCCAAAGACTTTCATACTCTATGGGTAGCCCCCATGCTTTATAAATAGTTTTCGTTATTATAACGTAGGTATGGTATTTTGTATCTAAGTAACATAGATATTATAAACTAACTGTGATAAAACATTTTTTTTACAATTCTTATCTTCCTTCGGCATTACTTAAGACTTACATATTAGCATTTATATAAGTATAAGCTACAAACCGCATTTTTTAAACCTGATTACTGAAAATTAAAATTGACTGGTTTACCTGGTGTTAATTAATTGCTCAGCAGGGTTATCTGGGTTCACTGAAATGTAAATAAAAGTTTATTATGTTGCTTCTAAATTCCCAAATTTACGAAAGAATACTTCTAAAGTGTAATGATAACAGATTCCTGTAGCTTAATTTCCTTATGCAAAAACCAAAGGGCATCATTAAAATAACAAAATAAAATTATATAAACAAAAAATAATTTACCCAAGTCTGTATTAGGAAACATTACTTTTTTGCTGTTCTTGTCATCGTCAATATCATCGGTAAATATTTCTAAGCGTTCACTCACGTTTGAACGAGTTTCTTCGAGGTTATCGTTAGCATCGTCATTTTCTTTTAAATTTTGCGAATCTTCATCTATTTGATCTACGTTCTCGTCATTTAAATCATTTTTCACTTCTGTTATGGCTGAAACTTCCTCATTATTCCCGTAATTTATATCGTTTTCCATGTCGGCGTTTGGTGAAACTTCCTCGTTATTCTCGTCATTTATAACTTGGCCCATGTTTGTGTCAGGTGTAACTTCCTTATTATTCCCGTAATTTATATCATTTTCTATGTCTGCGTATGGTGAAACTTCCTCGTTATTCTCGTCATTTATATCTTGGCCCATGTTTGTGTCAGGTGAAACTTCCTCATTATTCCCCTCATTTATTTCCACTTTTTCCATATCATCCCCCGAACCATTACTTCCACCATCCTCTGATTCTTTGGCAATATTATCTATTATATCAATAATTTCGTTTCGGAAATGTTCTGAATCCGTAAATTCTTTGTTAACTTCCTCATTTTCCATATCATCCCTCGAGCCATTACTTCTACTATCCTCTGGTTCTTTGGTAATATTATCTATTATATCTATAATTTCGTTTCGGATATGTTCTGAGTCCGTAAAACTTTTGTGACTGTCCGTAGCAGCATCTTTAGTTTCTTCACCACCGCCTTGTATAGATTCTTCTGATTCTTGTTCGAATACGCCTTGACAAGAGCCAGAACCAATGTACTCTGAGTCATAGTGCAGTTGTGGTGGGTCGCAGATATTCTGTAGTTAATATCAAAACTCATATAAAATACGTAGCTATTTATCTTTGTTATTATTTTATTCTACAACGCGTCCATGTCTCAAATCCTTCGACTTTTTCAAAGGGGTTCGATTTATTTTGTACACGGGGTGACCTGCCTAACTTCTGCCATTTTATTGTATCTTGGAAATAGCCGCTACGTATACAACCTGATTTGCGAAATACCTTGAAATGACCTTTCAAAGTTGTGCTGATGGCGAAAACAGTAACTTTATTGGCTTAAGTCTCGTAAACGTGACGCTTTAAAAGATTTGGTCTCACACAAAACTTGTTTGTATTACCTAATGCTATAAGCGCGAGCGATTCATAACATGTTTAATGCGTGGCTGCAAAATAAAGTGGCAGAAGTTAGGCAGGTCAAATATTGCAAGCCCATTAAAAAGCATTAGATGGCTTCCTATAAAAATTTTCGCTCTCCCTAATCCCTCGCTGTCAAAAAACTCGAAACATCGCTTTAGGTACTTTAGGGAAATTTTAATTAAAAAAAGTAAAAGCAAAAAGTATTAATGTTCTTGTGTTTTCACTTACCATAACATTATATACTAATTCATCAATAAAATCCAATGCTGGGCCTTCTTGCTCTTCCAATTCTGTTGAGATTTAGCAGGATGGTTCATTTTGAAAAGTGCAGAATGATTTGTTTTCAAAACAAATAAATAAAATTACAATTTTAAAATAATATTTTTTTTAACTTATAGTAAAACTAGCCGTTGCCTGCGACTTCGTTCGCGAGGAAATTTTGTCGTGTATGTATGTGTGGGACTGCCTCTGGATGTACTATGCCTAATCGAATAACAAATGCCAATCGAAGCGATTATATTCCCTTAAACTGGCTCTGTCATAAAATCTGTTCCCAAACATACAAATACATTTATGTCTTAACTATATTCCATCTCTCTACCAATTTTTCGGCTCCAAAACGCTAAGGATTTCATATATATACTTGCGGGAGCCCTTAGCCCCAGATCGTCACAAAAAAAATTGTTAGCTTAGCAAGTCTATTAGGACTTGCTAAATTTCAGGCCGGTATGTAGTACAAAAATCATACTTACATACAAACTCGCGAGAGCCTTTAGAGCTTCCTAATCCGACCCTGAACCAAAATCTTAGCTAACTTCTACTCACCATAAACTACGTCCCCGTCAAAATTCAAGACTGTAGCACGAAAAATGAAGGACTTTCTTACAAACTTGTGAGGGCTCATAGACCACCCTAATCCGGCCCTGTCGCAAAATTAATTCATAGCAGACGCCTACTGACTATAAACTACGTCTCTGCTAAAAATCAATATTGTAGCACGAAAAAAGAAGGACTTTCATACAAACTTGCGAGGGCCCTTAGACCACCCTAATCCGGCCCTGTCGCAAAATTAATTCATAGCAGATGCCTACTGACTATAAACTACGTCTCTGCCAAAAATCAAGATTGTAGCACGAAAAATGAAGGACTTTCATACAAACTTGCGAGGGCCCTTAGACCACCCCAATCCGGCCCTGTCGCAAAATTAATTCATAGCAGACGCCTACTAACTATAAACTACGTCTCTGCCAAAAATCAAGATTGCAGCACGAAAAATGAAGGACTTTCATACAAACTTGCGAGAGCCCTTAGATCACCCTAATCCGGCCCTGTCGCAAAATCCGTTCTTAGCGGACGTCTACTAACTATAAACTACCTCCCTGCTAATCATCTTTATACGTCCAGCGGTTTTCGAGATTTCGTGATGAGTCAGTGAGTGACCTTTCGCTTTTATAGATATAGATACAAAAATTAATAAAAAAACAACCTTTCTACTGCTCATTTAATTGCTCTTTAATTTTGTCAATAGTATCAATAAACTGCTTATTACTTTCTATCATTGTTTCTATTTGAGCTTCTTCTTGAGCTTTAATTTCGTTTTTGACTAAAAATAAAGAAAAAAAATATAGAATTATACCACTAATTACGCCACCACAAACAGAGTGGTCGGGAGCGGGTCGGGCGCCTGCGCCGCCCGGCGCGCCCGGTCGGGAGCTGAAGAACGTCGTTGCATTGCGTCATATTATGACACGGTATCACGAATTCACGAAACTTTCGCAAAAGATATTGCGCGAACTTATTTCGTACATATTGACAAAACGCACCCACGATACAGGAGAAATTCCTAGTGTGGGACATAAAATCACACCTGATATTTTTGAAAGGCGGATGGATAATCGAAGATGATATGTAATTAATACTTTAGAAATAAGTACTTCGAGACTAAGTGGTATCTATCGAGTATCGCGTGAGCGGATCTCTTCATCCCATACTGGTTAAATAGATTCCTTAAATAGATATCAAATAATTACCTCTCAATTCTTCTTCTAGTAGTCTGTCAGATAAATCTCCGAGAATACCTGTTATCCAAACTGTAATCTGCGAATTGAGTTGGTTAGTTTAAAATAATGTAGTAATAAATAGCAATGTATTAATTACCTACTTATATTTTTTCAAGTGCCTTTGTAAGTGAGTAGGAGTAGTACCCACCATCCCACCCACTGATCGAAATATTCTATTCATCATCTGCCTATCCCTTTTCCAACTACATTGGAGACTATTTCACAATATAACCACGGACCCACCTCGGCGGTGTTGTGGCGGAACTTGGGAAATGCGTACCTACTTACCGTATTATTGGACTGCGATAAGCAGCTGAGTTGATTGATCTAAGTTTACTCACTGTATCCGATACGTCTGCATGAATCGCTTTATACCTCGGATCCTTACTATAGATGCTCTGGGATTTATTATTCATTATTTTTGCAATTTCACTGGATATTACATTCGATAAGTTTTGCAAACTGAAAGAGCCGAAGGTTGTAAAAGTAATAAATACCGATAACTGATGTTAGTATCTCTAGCAAATGGAATGAGACCGAATTTACGAATTATATGCAACATACAGCAATATGCTTGCTCATTTGCAACAAAAATGTTTCGAATTATGCTACAAAAGTACCAAAATATGAAATATTGAATATTATGTAATAGATACAACGATACAAGCATCAATCTTGAGCGCTCAGCGACAGAAGGAAAGGCATCATAACACACCAAACAGACCCAATCGTTCACTTCTGTGTGCAGCATAGCTATTCATAAACAATGGGACCGAAACCGAATCGAACATACTCGTATCGTATGTCTATCTCGCTCACTTTCATAATGCCAAAAAAAGATGGACATAGGTACGACTTGTCGAAATCACAAACAGGTGAATGTCAGCGCTCAAAACCGTGCCTATATGCTATTATGGTGGGTATTCTGGTTAATCTAAATATCTAAATCTGCAACTACCTACCTCCCCTGTTCCCGATGCCCTATCTATGGGATTAAGGTTTCAGCACTTACTTCGAGTTTAAATCTAAGTTTAACCGTATGGATAATCTCTTAGCAACTCTATGCGCGAATACCATACATAAACTCCTTGTATTCATCCGACTGGGCTTCTGGGTTTCATTGATTGTATGCATACTTGGAAGCCATCTGTGAGAGCATCTGCAGGCAGAGATAAGGGATTACTCCCAACGGCCACCGCTAAAACAGGCACCAGTGGTGGCCGTTAGAATAACTCATTAATTATTGTCCCAAGGGCCATCAGTGGCGGACGTTGGGACATTAAAAATAACTTAATAAGGTAGCTAGTGTACAGATTTGATGAGTTAATATGTAAACGGATAAATCGGTTACGGGAATCGATATAAAACAAACAAAAACTATTTTTGTTCCAGTTCAATCAATGACCGTAGGTTACTAGAAATATAATATCAGTGACCTTTGCAGACGGTTTAAGATTAAAACACGAAAAAAAAACAATAGTTTACTTAATATTATTTATTAATATTATTTTATTCAATGGAAGGGGCAGTTTAAACAATAAATAATATTAATCTTAACAACCCCCAGTGGTTGCAATTTAGTGGTGGCGGTTGAGACAAATATTATTTGGAATGTTCCAACGTCCGCCACAGGTGGCCGTTGGGACAAAAAATAATGCACTGATCTCACGGCCACCACTGGTGCCTGTTTTAGTGGTGGCCGTTGGGAGTAATCCGAGATAAGTAACAAAGCATAGGCACAAAGGGGTTTGAACTTTTTTGTATGGAAGCTGGCATCGACCCGCCGCCATTTTGATTTTTTTTAGAGATCGGCTCACGTTGCTACGTATGGTAGGTAAATAAACTAAAATTATTTATTTGCTCACACCCGTATCTATGCTTCTGTACCTACGTAGGGCCAGATGGGAAAAAAGTGCCACCCTCCCCTATTTACGCACCACAAACACCGACGACGACGGAAATATCTCGAGAAATATTAGTGCTTAGATAAGAAGCGGTCTGAATTTTGTTCTGTTATAAAAATGTGCATTATGATTATGAGATAATCTGCAAATACCTGAAGAAAAGCTTTGCTTAGAGGCGCTAGATTAGCTAAAAAAGGCAGTGGGGAAATTAGATGCCTTAGTACCTAGACCTAAATACAAGATTCATAAAAAAATCATGTTGACGTTAGATTGCTAATTAGATTAAAATATGTGGGCGTGATAGTAGATACAGTGCTACAAGGATCTTGACAATTAAGTGCTGATAAATCAATTAGGTACTTTTTTGGTGACACACGTCTTCTAGTTTGAAAACAATAAATTGCTTCTTGTATACCAGCGATTGGTGTCTGATCCGTAACGCGCTGTTTCAATCTGTCAATCTGGAACATTATGATAGGTTAAAGTGCATAAATATTGGCATATTAATGACCTCTGTGTAAAATACCTTGAAGAGTGCGTGCGCTGTGCACACCTTAAAAAACAATGCACAGGACAGAGGACATAACAGCAAAAAACACAAAATCAAAAACGCAACCTTCCTTTAAACCTACGTACCATACATACAGGTAATATGTTACAATTGTTGCTCCATGTTTCAATACATTGTCGTTTTGTCGGTAAAGCCAGTTCGGCTATCCTCATTGGACATCTTTTACCTTTCTTGGTTTTTGTTTTCGGTACTGACAAACAAATGCATGCAGCAGGTGTTGGTTGTATACAGCTTAATCCAGAAGTACTAATGGGCCTTGTTAATTTTCTTGAGGCTCCTAAGTGGTCTCTCCTGCGATGGAAAATTAAAATCTAATGATATAATATAGCATAATAAGGAAGTAGCCTCTTTTTAACCGACTTCTAAAAAAAGAAGGAGGTTCTCAATTCGAATGTTTTTGAAGTGAAAACTTCTTTAGCGGCGCTGAGCACTTTTTTTTGTATGGGTAAAAACTTTCAAACTCGCGTCAGGGTCACCCTGACGCGAGTTTGAAAGTTAATATTGAAGTTTTCACTTCTGCCGGCACTCCCGGAGTGCTACCTTTTTTTTTTATGTTTGTTCGGGCATAACTCCGTCACTTGCAAACCGATTTGAAAAATTCTTTTTTTGTTGGAAAGGGTGTACTTCCCACATGGTCCCATATTTTTTTTTATCGAAATCGGACAAGCGGTTTTTGAAAAATCAACAAAACAAAAAAAAACTACATTGTCCACATTATGACTCATGAACATGTGAACTTACATGTGAACCACTAAAAAGTGAAAAATAAAAACTTTTTAACAAAAAATAAAACCGACTTCAAAAAAAAAACACGAAAAAGTGAAAAATAAACTTTAGAAGAAAAATCAGTTTCTGAAGTCGGTGGCAAAAAAATTAAATCAAACAAACAAAAGTCACCGTTTTCAGAAACTGATTTTTCTTCTAAAGTTTATTTTTCACTTTTGAAGTCGGTTTTATTTTTTGTTATTATTTATAATATCATTGGGAAGTAGGTACATAATTGCTAACTAAACTTAGGTATTTTAATATTAGTTTTAATAATATTATAAGATCGAGAACCATCATCATTTTCATAATTCAATTAGGTACCTACCTACCCGTGCAATAATAATTAATGAATTATATTAAACCAAAACTACTCAGGGGTTTATTAAATTCTAAATGATAAAACGAGGCGGACACAGTAGGTACCTACCTTACACGAGGTTTTTTTACGCAAGATTCAAAAAACTCGACATTTGGCACGAAGTATTCATGTTTCGTTTTAGCTGGTTTTGGTTTTACTTCACGGAGTTTTTTACCACGTCTGACTACATCAGGAATGGTCACCTCCACGTTGAGCCAATCCTCAACCATATCGAGTTTTCTATTATACTTCAGATCATCATCCAGTATCGTATTTGCTTGAAAAACTTCGCTACCTAGTCCATTGAAATTGAAATGTTACTGTTTATCGTGCATTTTTAAGAGAGTGCAAATTTATTTTTTAGATATCAGAGGGGAGGGGGGAGTGAATTTGAAGTTAAATCCAAGTTTGTAGGGATACAACCCTTGTCCCACGGCCGCCATCTTGGAAAAAGGGTTGTTCAAATGGTTTTTTTGATTCATCTGACGAACTATGGGTCTCACATAAGAATGAGTTAACATTTTTTGTTGCAAATAAAATCATACAACTTTTGTCCAGAAACTTTTAGTCGTGGAACCAAAAATAAAAAAGTTATGGTGGGAAATCATCAATTAATAACTGCTCCCTGCTGCTCCCGCTCTGGGTAGAGCGGTAGGGAGTGTCAAGGAGCTCCTAATTAATTTTAGCCTCTCATAATGTTGCTCGCTCATATAAAAAAAACAAATAGGAGTGCCAATCCACAAGTCCGAAGGTTTTTTTCGCAGGGTTAAAGTACCGACCCCACGCGTTAGTTCAAAGAAATTGACGTCATCATCATCATCATATCAGCCCGGAATCACCCACTGCTGAGTATAGGCCTCCCCTTTTTTCTGCCACACTTCCCGGTTCTGTCTGTGCGTACCTCATCCACGTGTTTCCGGCGACTTTGACGATATCGTCAACCCAACGAGCTTTAGGACGACCCTGGTTTCTTTGGCCTAACCTTGGCCACCACGCCCACCACTCGGTCAAAGCATTGCTCCATCGGCCATCTCCGCGTCGAGCCAGATGTCCTGCCCACGTCCACTTGAGGCGCACCGCCCGGTCTCCGACATCGTAGACTTTCGTCCGATGGCGGATTTCGGTGTTACGCACTCGATCTAAGAGGGTTATGCCGAGCATGGCTCGCTCCATGGCCCTTTGTGCCACCCGTACTCGATGGACAGTCTCCTTTGTGAGCGTCCATGACTCGGCACCGTAGGTCATTGTTGGCAGGACACACTGGTTGAACAGGCGGATTTTAAGGCACTGAGGGATCTTTTTGGACCGAAAATCATATTCCAACTTGCCAAATGCCGCTCATATCCGAGTTGTACTCTTCTAGAGATCTCTTTGCTGGAATGCTCCTTGGCGAAAGACAGAACATGCCCCAGATAAACATAATGATCAACCATCTCCAGACGCTCGTTTCCAACCCTAACCGCTGAGACAGAGTCGTCCGGAATGCCTGACATCACCTTCGTCTTGGACATGTTCATTCTTAAGCCAACTTGTAGGGAAGCATCAAACAGTTGTTGCAGCATGCATTGAAGATCTACCAGGGATTCGGCAAACAACACTAGGTCATCCGCAAACCGAAGGTGCGACAAGTAGACACCATTGATGTTTACACCACTTTGGCCCCATTGTAGTGTTTTCAACACGTCTTCCAGGGCAGCGGTGAAAAGTTTAGGCGAAATGGTGTCTCCTTGTCTCACTCCTCTTTTGATGGATATTGGTGCGGTGAGTTCATGCAATCTAACCTGCATAGTTGCCGAATCGTACAGCTCTCTGAGTACATCGACATACTGAGCGTCGATCTGGCAGCGATGGAGAGAGTTAAACACGGCCCAGTGCTCGACACTGTCGAACGCCTTCTCATAAGCGACGAAAGCTACTGCTTCACGGCATGGATGTGGTCGATAGTGGAGAAACCACTTCGGAAGCCGGCTTGTTCAACGGGCTGGCTGAGATATAGGACGGTAGTTGCTAAGGTTTGAGTGGTCTCCTTTCTTATGCAGTATAGCGACTGTCGCCTTCTTCCAGGCATCTGGTCATGTGGCACTGAAGAGGACGCCGTTAAAGAGTCTTACTAGAACTTGTAGTACGGGTTGACTACCAGCGCGCAGTAATTCAACCGTAATACCGTTCTCACCAGGTGTTTTGTCACTCTGCATTTGTGACAGTGCCTTGTCTACCTCGCAAGCCATGATATTCGGCAGACTTTCAGAGCCTCGGTGATGTTCAGGCGGAGCTCTAGGGTCGTTACCCGGTGACGACGGTTCTGCAGATTTGGAAGCATACAGTTCTTCGTAAAATCTCTCCACGATGTTTAATAGTTGATTACGATCTGTGACAATGTGACCATCCTCAGCTCTAAGTTTAAGAATTTGTTGTGTACCTGTATTTATTTTCTTCCTAAAAACCTTCGGTCCTTTATGCTGTTCTATTGTATTTGTGATAATTTTTGTGTTATGTTTGAGAGTATCTCTTTTTAACCGACTTCAAAAAAGGAGGAGGTTATATGTTCGTGTGTATTTTTTTTTTTTTTTTTATGTATGTTACCTGATTTCTCCCCCATTTGTGGACCGATTCTCAAAATTCTTATTTTATTCGAAAGAGTATACTCCTGAGGTGGTCCCAATTTAATTTGGTGAAGATCTGGTGCTGATCTTCGGAGATATACAATGGAACTCTTCAAAAATAGACGGCAAATCTGTCGTAATTGTTGGAATCGCTTGGTTGTTTATTGAATATACATTATCATGACGTAACATCACGCCTGTATGCTCTGAGGGGGTATGCAGATGTGTACAATACACATTTTTCTATGTATGTTACCTGATTTTGTGTATCGCGAATAACTTCGTCGTTTATGAACCAATTTTGATGATTCTTTTTTTATTGGAACGGAGATACTTCAAGGGCCACCATGATATGGAAACCAGGACCTGGTGATGGAATCCCAGAGAAATCGAGGGCAACCCTCAAATTTCATGGGCACGTATTACGTGTTTCGTGCTTTTTCTGACGCTATACAAGTATTCGCATCTAGCAGTCATCACTTCATGTTGATGAGCTTATGATGGAAGGTCCTCAATGGTTAGGAGTTGAAAGCAATAATCAGGGAATCTTGAAGGTTAAGGGTTAGGTGTCATAGTAAGTATTTCTATAAGATATTACAACTAAAAATGAAAAACTAAAAAACTTTTTGCAAAAAAAAACACCAAAAAGTGAAAAATAAACTTCAGAAGAAAAATCAGCTTCTGAAGTCGGTGGCAAAAAAAACAAATTAATCAAAGAAATGTCACCGACTTCAGAAGCTGATTTTTCTTCTGAAGTTTATTTTTCACTTTTTGGTGTTTTTGAAGTCGGTTGTTTTTTTTTGCAAAAAGTTTTTTATTGATTTACTTATTTGTCTGTTAATTTGTTCTATTGCTCTCTGATTTTGAATGGTGTGTAATGTGTAAATTGACGTGTAGGTACTTAAACTTGTAGAAGTAGTAAGATTGACTCTGCGTCAACATTTATATTCATTACCTACTCTTTCAGTCACATGTGTTTCATGCCCAGGATGAAACACATCAGTGTTTCATATCCCTTCTCATCACAATACATCCATACGACTTGAGAGACAACTAGCTTAATACTTCTTAATAAATATTATTTGTGCTGCTTACCTGAATCCTGGAGAGAACCGTGAAAAGCCATTAGAATTAGGTGTGAGATTTTGTTTATTACTTTAGTACCTAGGCGTTTGGAACTGGTATTGTTTTTCTGTTTTAGCCGGAAACACTGCATAAAAGTGCAAAAGCAATTTCATATTGCAATCTTATCGCAACATTTAGGTACCTACTTAAACAAAATAATATATATCCACTGACAGGCAATTTTGTATGAAAATATTGACATGGTAATTAATGTCGTTCTAAAGTGTTTCTTATAATGAAGATCTATACAGCCACGAGATTGAGCTAGTACCGCAGGTAATTATGAAGGTAATTTGCAAAAGCCAACTGCAAACTTATTAGTTTAGTCTTTAGTAGTGTGTAGGTACCGCCGCGCGCCGTCATCTGGTGACATAATTAAAAAGTACAAAAATTAGCTTATAAATGGTAAATGTCACCGCTAACTCTACATTATTAACACCTTCAGTGCCAGGGCCCTCGTGGAGGGCTCACTCAAATCGTATCACCGATGCCGGGAGCCCTCCTCGAGGGCCTCATTTTAAATGTAGGTTTTTCTTTGCGAAAACAGCATGAAATAATGTAAAAATAAAAAAAAGTTGTATATTTTAACAAGATTTATAAGAATACGCCGTGGTTTTAAATTACAAGCACTTTTATTTTTTATTCATTTTCTACTTCAATTTTCTACCTCTTCCTAGACGCCGAGAGCCCACGTGGTAGGTTCTATTTCAGAGGTGGAAAACCATTGGTACGATATTCAATATTTTCTAAAAATAGTTATTTATAGAATTTTTCCAATGTTTCAAGAAAATTGGCCAGCATATATTTCATGTTTTTTTTTTCAATATAACCGAAAAAAAAAAACAAAAAATATGATAAAAACGGAAAATTTTTCATGTTTTAAATACATTCTTAGTCAATTTAACGTAGGATATTCTATGCTTTAGTATATACTGGGTGATACGATCAACCTGTCAAGTCCGACAACTAGTGAGCAACAAGTCTTACCAAGGATAAGACTAGTAAGACCGGTTTGCAACCAGTCTTACCGAAGGTAAGACTAGACTGCTACCAGTTTTACCGAAGGTAAGACTAGTAAGACTAGACTGCTACCAGTTTTACCAAAGGTAAGACTAGTAAGACTGATCTGCAACCAGTCTTACCAAAAGTAAGACTAGTCTGCTACCAGTTTCATCAAAGGTAAGACTGGTCTACAACCAGTCTTACCAAAGATAAGACTAGTAAGACTGGTCTGCAAACAGTCATACGGTAAGACTAGGAAGACTGGTCTGTAATCAGTTTTACCGAAGGTAAGACTAGTAGGATTGGTCTGCTACCAATTTTATCAAAAGTAAGACTAGTAAAACTGGTCTGCAATTAGTTTTACCGAAGGTAAGACTAAGACTAGTAGGACTGGTCTGCTACCAGTTTTATCAAATGTAAGACTAGTCAGACAGCACTACAACCAGTCTTACCAAAGGTAAGACTAGTTTTTATGGTCTGCAACTAGTAGGTTACAGTCTTACTTTTGGTAAGACTGGTGGTCAGGACTTGACAGGTGATCGCATTACCCAGTACTCTGGGTTGTGGAGGTCAGATAGGCAGATATCGATACCCATCACATATGTGGAGTATCGCTGGCTAATTTAATTTAACTGATTATAACATAACATCACGCCTATAATCCCCGAAGGGTTGCGCAGAGGTGTACCTACCTAATAGTAGGTACACCCACATTTCGCCAATTATGTTTAAGTCCCACATAATAGGGGGCGACCCTATTGCCATCAATCGGGCACAAATCCAGACTCCGTGGCTGCTACCTACTAGAAATTCCAGATGGAAAAACCCAATAAAACTTTGCCCGACCCGGGAATCGAACCCACGATCTCATAATCACCAGTCGCGGTTGTGAACACTAGACCAACGAAAGATTCTACAAGATTTAAAAAAACCACAAAAGGTTGAGCACCACTTATTTTTTGGTTTTATAACTTACTTCCAAACCTAATGCCGAGAGCCCTCCAGGAGGGCTCACATTTTCCCAAACGTAATGCCAGTGACCGGAGGGTCCACTTGCAATATGTATGGCGGGATGGCACATGAGTTCTATGAAATGGGGGTGGAGTCGAATGTGTTAACCTCCCTTAAATTCGATTACATTGTATGTAAGTTTTTTTTAATCATCATCTGTCTAGCTAGCCTTTTCCCAACGAAGTAGGGTTCGGCTTTCAATATACCCGGATGCAGCTAAATGCCACTGCAGCTTTACATGGAACGACTGCGTAGGGCTATTGCAATCTGAGCTCCACAACCCATTGATATTGGGTAATACCTACAATACGATTTTCTTTAATGAGGTTTCTACTTCGATCAATAATGACTATTAGTGATCGAAGGGTTTCTAGATTATAAAAATAAATACAGATTATTATCCAAAACAAATTAAAATCGATGCCCAGGCTATATCCATTTAAACATTTTAATTACTGAAGGAGTAATAAGCCGTCTATTTGAAATGTAGACAGCGGTAGTGGGAACTTCAAATTTTATTAACTTTCCCTTTTTTGCATGGGGATTTTAGATTAAGTTTCTTCACACTTTTACAATGTGTGGTACAAACCGTTAGGTATTGTATACGGACGGACTGATAGATAAGATAGATGGTCAGAATGAATTTAGAGCTGTTCCGTTTTTAGCCATTAGGCAATGGAACCGAAAAAAAGGTTTGAGCTACTTGAATGAGACGACATCTAGCGCGCCAATTCTGGCAACACCAATCAGCAGTGTCAAATGTCACTGTCTGTCCTGTGATCCTGTCTGTTCAGTCAGTGTCAATCAAGTCAACAATCAACATTGATTTTGGAACGGGCGGACGTGCATTCGTTGTGCGTAAACAAAAATATCGTACTAAACAGATCTTCTGTAAATATACTTGAAAATTAAACAGAAAATGCAAAAGTAAAGTATTTACATGAAATAACTTTCGTTATAGAATATTCTTAGACCATTGCAATATTTCGTTTATAATAAAATTGTGCGTCTGAGACAGATTGTAAACAAAAGAATCTATTTATCATAAACAATGTGGTCGCATTTACAACGTGGAAGTTCACCAGTTGACTGGTGTGAATCTAACTATTCTATTTCCCCGGTAATAGCTGAATTTGTGAACACAGTAAGTATTTTTCTATTTTTAGTTCTGAGCAAAGACAAAGGATTTTCTTTCTTGGCGCATTTAATATTTTCTACATTTAAATTTGATACTTTTGCGCTGGCCTTGAAATATTAATGATGAGAGGTTTTATTATTTATTAGCTTCTAATAAATAATACAAAAACAGCCGTAAAAAACTCTGCCACTTAGTCATGCATGCTTGCCCAAAATGGTCAATGAACCTAGCCCTCTCATTTATTCAACTTAGAAGCATAAACAATGTCAAACATATAAGTTTTTTTATTCTTTTTAGATTAGCAATGTGTTATTCTTCCTGTTGCCTCCAGTGTTGATGCATCTTTTCCAAGAGTACTCCAAGTTGTTCAACCCTGCAATCAATGTCCTCTGGGTTCTGTTGATGGTGGTTGGCATGAGCTCTGCTTATTTCCATGCCACCTTGAGTTTAGTAGGTAAGATAAATATAAGATAAGCTATTTAATTTAAAGTATGTTTTTAGCAATAAACAATACCTAGCAATAAACATCCAATAGGATTATTACTATTGAGCAACATTTCTTAATTCTCGTTTCTATGATCTAAATTGTGACCAGTATATTTTTATAAAATATGTTTTTTACCATAGAAAAATGGCTTTGATATTTTTGTAAATAATTACTACTAAGTAGTTACATTTTCAATATTTAAATCTGATCTTGTTTGCGGGGAAAACATGGCTAGAGATTGCACACAATAGTGGCTTGGAATGAGTTAGTGGGCCTTCACCCAGCAGAGGGGATATTTAAAAATGCTACTAAAAAAATAAAAATTGAATGTATGTTTCAATGTAGTAATTTGTAATGTTAGAATTTTTCTAAAATGTGTCTATAGATCAAATAACTACCTATACTCATATTGTATATTTCTATGAAACAATACTGTGTGAATTAAATACAATATTTCTTTCCCAATCATTAGTAACTATTGGTTTCCATTACACAAAAAAAAAAAAAAAAACAAAGGATGTTTTAAATGACTCATACCTACCATGCTTATCTGCCAATATCATTACATAGGGATTTAAAAATGTAAATATTTGTATCACATTAGATTCTTTCAAAAGTTAAAGTAGTACCAATAAGTACACCTCAGTCAGTCTAACACTTCAGGGATTACTGGGTGTGGGTGGTGATAAACTATGTTCGAAGCTATTTATTTCTATTTTCAGGGCAGCTAATGGATGAGTTGGCCATACTATGGGTGTGCATGGCAGCATTTGCAATGTTCTTGCCAAAGAGACATTTTCCAACATTCTTAGACGGGAACAGGTGAGTTGATTTAATTATAGCCCCTCCCTTGCCCTTTTTAGCCAATCTCAGCAGAGATATTGTAGTGGACAAGACACACACACAGGTGCACTCTTGCTTCACTCACTCTCATAGTTCGAGGGAATGGCTGCAAACGCGCGATCTAGCGCAGTTCCGGACTGGAGCCATAGGAATGAATTAAAAAGCCTCACTTGTTGTTGCCCCAAGCAGGTATTTACCCATTCTTACTTAGTATAAATTAACGCAAATTCACACATTTTGTTAAAAAGAGATTGTGAATAAATGGTAATTAGAGCTATAAAACATACATCACTAACTAATATGCTCTACTTTTAGCGTTTATTACATCATATTTACGCCGCGTAAAGGTAATTTTAAAACCTTGCCTTTTCGTAAATATTACCAAATACATATAAACGTATATTTAGAAGATGGATGATTCATAGAACGAATAAATTATAATTATTTCAGGTTGTGATGCAATAATAAAAACGGTAAGAGCACAAAATAAAAAAGTAATAGCCATAGACTAGTAATAGCTTTATATTATCGACTATCGTACGATAGGTAGAAGTTGGAAGCAAAAGCAACCTCTTGTTATAAAGTATGATCTGCTGTCGCTGTCGGTAGATAGGTAGGTATACCACGACCAATTATAACATAATCATCATCTTTGCCTTTTTCCAACTATGTTGGGGTTGGCTCCAAGCGTATGCAGTGGTGGTGTGTATTTAGGTGCACGACGACCAATCAAGCCATACAAAATCAGTTTATGCAGATGAGAGATCTGCATAAACTGATTTTGATTGTACAGGAAACCAATGCAAAGCAAGACCACGTTGTACTGCAAATGTATAGCTTGGTGCGATTATAATATAATCATAGTCTTGATGTTTCACCGTGTGTGTGTACCGTACCTACTCATCTACATGAACGTATGCTTGCGTCATTCTATAGAGGATTATTATCGAAAATAAATAATGATGAATATATAATAGGCACTATTGTGTTTAATTAAGTACCTATAAATAATCAGGATCAAATTAAAGTAACTAGCAAAACTCCGCAAGCTTCTGTAACTCTATACGTGTTACAGACGCGAATCTTTAAGTTACTGCAAAAGACACTGACCTGCAAATTGTAAAAAACTTACGAAAATTTAAATTTCGTGGGCTACCATGGCGCTCCGCCTATTGGTTCAACACATTCAAGCCTCCAATCAAAGAGATTTAAAAGACGCGTTATATTTGAATGTCTTTCACTACAATAAAATTAAACCTTGACTTTCAACTTCGCCAGAGCAAAGCTATTATTTATATCACTCGTTGTAAATACATAAAATAGGAATATTTTGTTGCATCATCAGTAGAAATAAAGACTGAGGCTAAACTAACAAAGGAAAATATGTACCATGAAAATACGAATGTAAGAAGTAATTAGGATCTTTCTCTAATTAGAAAATGACCGGACAGTAACAGTGAGTGAGACTTCATTAAGTGGTTTGTGGACCATTGATTAACTAGCTGTTGTGTGCACCTACCTAGGTACAATGTATCGTTTTATTACCCGATTGCGGCAAAGCCCAAAGCTTTTTTCAGCTTTTTGTGGCACGCTTCTGTTTAGGCAACAGAATCCCTTAAATTATCACCCGCCGCACCTTCCGGTCTGCTTCAATTTTTATCTTGGTTAACTCGTTCAAAGCAGCGTAGTAGCCCTCACTGTGCCCACTTTTCCTTGGCATTTCCTAAGTGTACAATCACTATCATCACTATCACTACATAGTATTAAACAAAGTCGCTTCCCGCTGTCTGTCCATATGTATGCTTAGATCTTTAAAACTACGCACCGTATTTTGATGCGGGTTTTTTAAATAGATAGAGCGATTCAAGAGGAAGGTTTATATGTAGCACATTCCACCCGTACGAAGCGGGGCGGGTCGCTAGTATTATTATGTTAAATAGAAAGTTCGATATGCCTGGGAAGTTGTGCTATGTATAGTCAATCTTGTATTTATACGTCCGGTCAGCTGCTGGCAACACAGACGAGTTCCGTGTTGCTGTAGGCTTGCATCAAGGGTCGGGTTTGAGTCCGTACCTCTTTCTGTTGATTATTTATGGATGCTTCGACGTCGGATATACAGGAAAGGGCACCCAAGTGCATACTGTTTGCCGATGACATTGTTCTTGTCGGTGAAGATGGACCTGAGAACCGAGGAGATTGGAAAAATGGTAACAGAAGCCGGACAATGTTGGCTACACATTCAGCAGAACTAAAACCTACATTTTCTGCGATTTCGGCGGTCTCTCTAACCCTGTGAAGTTTATTTTTCACTTTTTGGTGTTTTTGAAGTCGGTTGTTTTTTTTTTTGCAAAAAGTTTTTTATTTAACAAACAACGTGACACTGACCGGAAATGGGACGGGCAACTGGTGGAACTAATGGCGCTAGCACCGCATGAACCTAAGCTCTTCATTGGTTGAATATCTGTCAATGTCATTTTATATTTCAAAATAGCTTGACCTCATTGGTCGGATTGGGACAAGCTATGGACACGCCATCTACAATCAGCTTTCACTTGCCAACCCCATAAAACTAAAGAAAATTCGAATTTCGCGGGCTACCCTGGAGCATATAAAACAATGGTTTGACCTGTTGTCATGTCAAGTATGGATCAGAATGTTGGGCCACAGAAGGTATAAAATGCATTTGCATGTGGGTGGGATGAGAATGCTTAGGGGGACGCCGGATGTGTGGTGTGTTACGCAAATTGATAAAATCAGGAATGGGTACCTAAGAGAAAATTTGAAAGTGGCGCTGGTGACTGAAAAGTTGTCTAGTAATCGGTTGTCGTGGTATGGGCATGTGACGCGGAGGTATGGGTAAGGATAGTTTTGAGTATGAATGTGGATGGGTATAAGAGTAGAGAAAGACCATAGAAACGATGGATCCACTGTGATTACCTATATGGCAAGAAAGGTGGTGTCTGATGGGTACTCCCTTACTTCTCCTAAAATTGTTTGTCCGAAAATCATTATCCATAACACGTTTGCCATAAACTTCATTAACCATAATGTTCAAATTGCCGAAATTTTGTTTAACATAATTATCTTTAGTTCTAAAAAAAGTATTCTGTCATAATATCGATTACTATAATAATTGAATCTCCTAATTTTACATGACCTAAATTAATATGTCCTAACTATTGCTTTACTTACCTAATGTGTATTATTCCGAATGTTCGTTTATAATAAATTTTATAGTCCTAAAAAAAATTCGAAGTGTCTAGTCGTCCGATTAGCGGATGAATAAAATTAATTAGTCGTCCGATTAGCCGGATGAATAACCAAAATTATAGGCTGTTGTGTGGTGGAAGTGGATGAATCACCGTCTCGCGACAGTATCCTTTATGGGCGGCATGGGCACCGGGCCGTAGGCCGACGAAGGAGGCCGGCGGAGGCCCGGCACTTCGGGGACAGAAGATATTTATAGTGTTATTTAATATGCGAGCGAAGCGAGCGCGCGTCATGGAGTAGACTCCTAGGCTTCGATCAATAATAGTAGGTACTAGTTCTAGTTCCACGTTTGCACACACGTAAACATCTACACGGTAACATCTTAGAAAAAAGTTCAATATTATTAACAACTTCAGATGATTATAAACCCTAACACGTTTAATTATCATTGTAAAGTTTATTTATTTAAGCCCTTTCATCGGAGAAAGATTAGAAGCAAAACATTTTAAATGTCGCTCCAAAATAAAAAGTCATCAGTACTTTTGTACTGATGACTTTTAATATTTTTCTTTTCTTTTTTTTTCTTTTTAAAAAAACGTTGCCCCACACTAGGAATTTCTCCTGTATCGTGGGTGCATTTACAAACATTGAAACTCACATACACAAACGCCCAGACCCGAAACAACTATCTGTAGGCCATACAAATACTTGTTCCGTGCGGGGATCGAACCCGCGACACGTAGCGCAGCAGTCCAATCGCTTAGCCACTGCGCCAACCATAGATAACAGAAACAACAGGAGATATGCCCTATAGCCGAAAATGTATAGGAACCTGTGTCGCCAGTTCACACACGGAGAGCAGTAAAAACAATAGATATACGCTGTCGCGCACACACCCTTATTTTTTAAAACATCACGTACTACCTTCGATCAATAATGTACTAGATTCCCGATAAGCGCTTCAAAAACGGCCCGAAATATAAGACCACAAACGTATTTGTGGTCTTATTTCAAATCAGTATGGTCCAATCATAGCCAACATTAAGACGTCAAAATACCGCAGTATGCGTTCAAAAACTGCGTAAATAACCACCGTAACACCAAGGTTTTGGAAGGAATATTTTTTTTTCGGTAATTTAATGTCATTATGTGCTTTTTCATAATATTTAAACATAATTAAACTGTAAATATAATTAAATCAGCGAATATTATAATTGTTTGGCCAATGTTTGCTACAACGCACCAACTATTGTATCATGTTCTTGAACAGGGAACGCTAGTTCCGCAATAGAATAAGCACGACATTGTACACAAAATGCTTTTAACCGTATTGCTTAGAGTTTAAGTTTCATTTTAGAATGAATATTTTTGTACTGATGACTTTTTACTTTGGAGCGACATTTAAAATGTTTTGCTTCTAATCTTTCTCCGATGAAAGGGCTTAAATAAATATACTTTACAATGATAATTAAACGTTATGTTTAAGTGTTAAGGTTTATAATCATCTGAAGTTGTTAATAATATTGAACTTTTCTAAGATGTTATGTAGATGTTTACGTGTGTGCAAACGTGGCCACTTGAGCGACTTAGTTTTGTTCCTGATGCTTAATCTAGTACTATTATTGATCGAAGCGTACTACACAATTAATTATAAACCTTATCCCTTCAGACACAGCGTGTATTTACCATGCACCGTACAATTTACTTATTACATTTTGTTTTAGTTAGACACTAGTGATTGACTAAATCAAAAAGTTATCGATTCTTCTATTTATTATTCTACTAAAGCTGGGGTACTGAAAATAAAATAAATAAAAAGCGATAAAATACACTTATATTTTTCATACAATACTTTTTTACATTTTATCGGTTATTTAATGCCCGAATGCTAAAGTTCCTAGTTACCTATATTCCCATTAGCTACTGATTTAATAAAAGATAACTCGAGTAATCAATGAATATTACTTATTTATTGTCAATAGTAAGCAATAAAAAGTACCTACTTTCTATTTTCAGTATTGTTTACAATAATAAGAAAGCGTAATAATACAAGCGTTGTTATTTGTATCTATATTAACTTTTGTTGTTTGTAAATTTATATTTTACTAGCTGATGCCCGCGGTTTTTTCCGCGTGGATGTCGATTATCGCGACTTAAAGTAATCTTTTAATCTCCCACTTTCAAGCCTTTTTTTATTTTGGTGGTTGGGAAATCATCAAATGACTCCTCCCGCTCTGGGCAGAACGTTAGGGAGTGTAAGACTTCTACTGACTAAAAAATCGGTTCAGTAGTTTTGGCGTGAAAGCTCGACAGTCAGACAGACAGACAGACAGAGTTACTTCCGCAAGGAATAAATTAGTAAGGATTAGTCTTGTCAATACATAATTATTTTAAGTAGTAGTAAAGAATATTGGTTTTTCTTATCTACTTTTACGACAACTCTCAGTAATGCCATAAAATACGCAGTTCCTTACACTGTAGTAACAAATTGTGTCTACAATAATTAATTGTATCAGTCGTACTAAGCAGGATCATCGTATAAAATATCGACAACCACAAACATCACATCTCTAGCTCACAAAAACTGACAGCTGCCGCTTTACGAAAATATTGTGTGAGTCAGTGAGTGAGAGCATCAGTAAAACACTTATCCATTGCGCTATTAGATCAGCCGATTCACTGGTCAATTTGAATTAAGCAAGCAATGGTTTTTGTACCTAATAAAAACAATAAATTTGGTTTTTCATCGTGTTTCTAGTACCACGAAGTAATATTTTAATGAATTTAATAAGAAAAACATTAATATTTTAATACTTTCGTGTGAAATGAGATGCCATCTTTAATGTAATTCACAATACAGTTGTTATTTTTACAAACAATCATTGAACAACGCGGTATTTTGTAAAAAATCACGAGCAGTGAAGACGTCGCAAGTTGACATTCGACTCATTGTTGAAAGTGGCATTATGGCGCGTCGGCGTCGCGGCCACATGAGTTCGCATGAACCACGCCTCCTTGCCATATCTCCTGTTGTTTCTGTTATCTATGGCGCCAACCGTGTCGTCAAAATATTCATTCCAAAATGAAATTTGTGTACAATGTCGTGCTTATTCTATTGCGGAACTAGCGTTCCCTGTTCAAGAACATGATACAATAGTTGGTGCGTTGTAGCAAACATTGGCCAAACAATTATAATATTCGCTGATTTAATTATATTTACAGTTTAATTATGTTTAAATATTATGAAAAAGCACATAATGATATTAAATTACCGAAAAAAAGATATTCCTTCCAAAACCTTGGTGTTACGGTGGTTATTTACACAGTTTTTGAACGCATACTGCGGCATTTTGACGTCTTAATGTTGGCTATGATTGGACCATACTAATTTGAAATAAGACCACAAATACTTTTATCTACCCAAATATCATAAACCCTCCAAAAACCATAGGCAATGATCAGCATTACCAACCAGCAGAAAAACGGAACTGTTATAAACTCATAACCTACTGAAAACAGTAGGATAAGAGTTTAAATTTGGAACAGGTGTCAAATTCAAGCAAAAAGACATCTGAACATCTACATTTTTTATTGCATTACACTGGTAACAATGCTGGTCATTTCCCTATGGTTCCTGAACCCATCATAGAGCCCTTATGATATTTGGGTAGAAAAATTAGTGTATGCAACTATACATAATTAGGCATTACAACACTCGTGTGATGCTATTAAGAAACTCGCCTTCGGCTCGTTTCTTAAACCCACACTTGTGTTGTAATGCCCTTCATTATGCACAGTCGCATTAACTACTATTGTGGTCTTAAGTTTCGGCACAGAATACATAATAGTACTACGTACAGAAGGGACACTCACCTCCCCGCGCTCATATTAAATACCGCACCTCACCCCGCACTTCGAGGTATACGTCGTCGCCACTTGAGCAATGGCTCGCGCTCGCATCCCCGCGCTCATATTAAATACCGCACCTCACCCCGCACTTCGAGGTATACGTCGTCGCCACTTGAGCAATGGCTCGCGCTCGCATCAGTCGCCGCTCGGCTTTCGCGACGCAGACCGTTGCACTTTCCGCGCCATTTTTTAGGCTACGATAACCCTACTAGAGTTTACGCACACATTTGCACGTGCACGTCGTGCACAAACGTTATTTGTTTATGTAGTAGTAATAGGTAATTATTTTGCGGGCGTTGTATGGAGTGTCCGAGGTGTGGTTTCGGGCCGTTTTTGAAGCGCTTATCGGGAATCTAGTACATTATTGATCGAAGCTCCTAGGCAAATAACTTGACACAAAATGGCGTCGTTCTGCGCAGGTTCTTTGCTTGATTTGTATGGGACGTCTAAAAACGACTGTACTGCGCATGTTCAACATAATATGCCGCGGAGAATACATGCGTTGCATGATGTAATATCATTGGTTGCATGTATGAGTGACGTGACCAAAAGCTTTGTTATACTTTGTTCTAATAATATTATTATGATAAATAAACATTATGTTATTTTAATTTAGGACATAAAACTTTTATGGAAAACGATTTTATGTCTTTCGTATAATATTGATTGTAATATTTATGACAAATGGATTTAGGACATAAGTATTATATTTAGGGATTTCAATTTTATGGCATGTGATATTATGTGATATTTAGTTCGGGTAAGTTATCATTCGGACAAATGATGATTAGGACAAAAAAAGTTATGGCATTTTAAATTATCGATAAAAAAGTTAGGTGACACAATAGAGAACCGTCTGATGACATGACGAGTAGGTAATAGAAAAGTATGGTCTATGGAAGAAGATATTATGCTGCGCCGATCCCAAATGAATTGGAATTTAGGGCAAGACAATGATGATGTAGGTACCTATAGGTACCTAGTAATACTAAGTACAATATTATGTAGTGTTATGTAAAAAACCTGTTCGATCCGTGAGGAGCTTAGAGGTTTTACATAACATGACATTACCAAATAAAATAAGAAATATGCAATGAAAAATGAGGATGAATGAGGTCGGTACCTAGGTAGCTACCTATATATACTTAGGTAGGTACCTATTATCCGCATTAACCTCTTCGTCACTTGATATAATTATAAATACACAAACAAGTTCACAACTAATCGTAAGGATCTTGAAATACATTAATAATTGTATTTATATACATAATAAGTACCAATTTGATTAGGTATATAAGAATAGGTAGACAAAATTTCAGAAATCATTCAGACCACCAAAATAAGAACGATGGTAAAAAAAAAATAAGAAAAACGCATTTAAGTACCTACTCATAAAGGATGAGTTTGTTCTAGAGTGCCGGCAATTTATTACTTTGAGTAAAAAAAAAATCACTTTATTTAATGATTTTTTTTTTGTTTAGATATCTTTGGTTAGACCTACTGAATGCTGTGTTAAAATTTGTCCACCTATTTTAATGGGTCCATACATTATTATATAAACCTCACCTCGTTGCTATTAGTTAGCGTGACCCATTAAACAAACATTCTTTACCTGCCTGCATGCTGTTGTATTGTGAGTATTACAAGTATTTTAATAGTTTCGAGCTATTATATTGTTTACACTATACTTGCTTAGTAAGTGTACCAATACTACCCCACTAAAAGACTTGAAAGCTGTTCATTACTGCCCTGAAAATCAGGGTAGTAATGCGTTCATTACTAACGCGTTTTGTTTTTTTTTTTAAAGTCTTGATGACGTTGGCAAATCGCGAAATGCCCAAAATTAAGTTGATTGCCAATGGCAATCAACTTAATTTTAATGCCATAACTTTTTTTTTTTTTTCACTGGCCACTTGCACTTTTAAAGCAGGTAGAGCGAGAGATTTGTAACACTCTCTCGCTTTAACACGCGCGTAAGTTGGAACCTGTAAAACGGGGCGTTTTTATCTTCTTTATCGTCTTTTGGCGCGAAAACTGTTTGACGCGCTAAAATTAAAAAAAAGACGTATTGTTGGTTGACGTACTTTGTAGACAATTTTCTTGGTAAAGTTTAAAGTTTGGCGGTGTAAACCACAAGTTAAAATGAGTGATTCAAGTGACAATGATAGCAATTTATTAACAACAACTCCACCTGACTTATTAGCAGATGCTAAAGACATTGTTAGTAATCTCTTGCCTGGAAAATCTAAGATGAAATATATGAAGGAATATGAAATATTTATGCAGTGGAAAGGTGAAAAACAAGCTAAGTGTAGTATAAAGCAGTATATTTCACTCGAGGGTAGGTAAGTACAGATTACTAACCTCGTGAGGTTCACGGCCCTCCGCTTCGCGTCGGGCCTCAAATGCACACTCGATTAGTAATCTGTGCCTTACTCCCCTTGGTGAATAAATAGCTATTACACACCTAGTTCACACTGCGTGTAAATAAAAGGTGCAGCATATAAATAAATTGAATGAGTAGGTCAGATGTACACACGGCTACACATCAAGCTATACATTTCCAGTGTAAGCTGGTCTCGCATTGTATAGGATTTCCGTACAGTGCGAGACCAGCGTAAACTGGAAATGTATAGCTTGATGTGTAGCCGCGTGTACGGCGTACTTATCTACTTATTTTCCGCGTAGAATAATTATATCTGCAGCTGCCATGCCATGCAGTCTACTGACCGTTATTCAATAAAACCATTTCCATCTAAACCTATAACTGTGTTTTGGTTGGCACAGGGAGATTTCCATATTCATATCTTTATTTAATTTGCATTATAATAATGAGTGAAGAAGTTACAATAGGCTTTAAAGCTATACCTACCTACCTATACTTACATATAGATATCTAGGGCATGATTCACGCGTTCTGATTGCGCGAAAATATGTTACTAGGGTAATCGTTATTGTTATAAAATAATCCTTTGTTCGTTTTCAGACGTCGCCTGGCTATCTACTCGGTGGTCGCGTCGGTGGTGTCGACAGGCTTCCTGCTGATGCACCCAGCAGCTAATGCTTTTGCGCTGATGACTCTCGCCCTGCCAGCTCTTGGATTTCTATATGGAGGCCTGACCAGGTATGTACTAAAGAACTTCCGAATCACAGTCACGTCTCAGTATTTTCCGAAAGAGTATAGGTAGGGCAGGTACGTCGCTGCTAAATTCCAAGTAATAGGAGGCAAAACTATTTTTATATAAACCGGACACAAATTGTGACAAATCCAATTAAACTGCTTCAATTAGGAAAAGTTGCGCGTGGTATGACTAAACCAAAGAATTCTCGTTGGTTTAGAACGCAAGCGCTACAAACATACAAAACGAAAAAAGCCTCTAGTCTACCAGGCTTCTTAATGTTGTTTAAGATTATTGGTATTAAAATAATATGTCTTATTTGTCTTTATTCCAGAGTGAAGTGCTCGCGCGTGTATCGCCTTGGTCTGCGCTGCGTCGCCGTTTGTCTCTTAGCAATATTCAGCTGGATTTTAGACCGCATGTTCTGCGATGCGTGGCTATCCATCGACTTTCCGTACATGCATGGCGTGTGGCACGTTCTCATCTTCATCGCAGGGTACACTGCTCTCGTACTCTTCGCCTACTTCAACGTTTTAGAAGAGAGCCCCGAGCAGAAACCACAACTCAAGTACTGGCCAGTAAACGAATTCGAATTGGGTATTCCATACATAACTATGAAACATCCCTACAAAACAGACAAAAATCTAGCCATCTAGTCATTTTTATTTTGCAGTTCTCAGAAGGCTGATTTACTTGTCTACTATCATTTGACCTTATTGAAATGATAGCTTTTAATAAACATATTTATTTAGCCGCAGTAGCAGTTGAAGAGATTGGCGTAATGGGGACATAAAAGACATGTAAGTAATAGAACGCTCTAGATGTTCATTTTAATTACGCCATAATATATATTTTGTAAAGTTTGTATGACAATTAGAAAGTATTTTTACGAATAATCAGATTTTTTTACAATGTTTGTATGAGTGAACTTATCTATGTTTATTCACATGAATATTTTAGTCATTTTTAAAAGTCTGTGTTTGTAGAAATCTAGCAGATTGACCTACTACAGCTGTTGACTGTGATTGTTTTGTAAAATGTTTCTTTTTTAAATGAGACTTACTAATTTGCTATAATTATTTTTTTCTTTAGTCATTGTTATTATTACATTATAGTATTTTAATATTAGTTTGTATATTAATATATTTTATTTTATTTATAAATAAATGACAAAAAATAATAATAAATGATAAAAGTATAAACATTTTCATGAAGTCGCTCAAAATATCAGTGCCAGTTTAGTAAAGCTAAATAAACCAGAAAATGTTTAGAATGAGATAGCTTTCAAAGCTATACAATATGATGTATAAAATATTTACATATTTAAAAAGATGTGATGTCAAATATATCTGAGATATTAATATAGGATAGTTTTAAGTGACAAACTACTTATTTTTTAAACTTCTAGAATGTAAATTTGAAACAGTGTGTAGTACAAAATAACAGTGATATTGATGTTATGTATCAAGATATTTTTGGTTGAAACACTGTAAGACATTAAAATTCAACTATTAATAAAAAACGTAATGATACAGTTTACCATGTTCCCACCTGCCCGCAGGTTTTAGACGTAGGTTCACAGAGTCAGTGCCTCCAATCAGCCATACTTACTAGTAGGAGTTATCAAATGTATGACTTAGTTTTGAAATGAATTGATTTACCCTACACAAATATTCTAAATAAGCTGATTCCTTGAGAAATTGTTTGGTGGCCTACCATAACGTCTTATAGTGTGAAAAAAAGATGACGCTAGACACCCTGTATATCTCTGTCGCAAAACTATCCTGCTTTAAGACGTCATGGTAACCCCTTTGTTCTCCAAAATTAGTATTGATATTTTGTAGATGTTAAATTAGTGTAAGTTTATTAGGCAACTTTAGTCCCGGTAAATTATGGTGTCAAAATATATTATTTGGTTCAATTGGTTTCTAATCTCAAAATAAATTTAATTTCTGCCAACTTTTTAAAGGTGTATAGTTTATATGTAGACCATAAAATGTATTATGTACATTGTATTTTATGATTTTACTATGAATCTCAAATTATTGCTTAGTTACAATTCACCTATTTGGTACACTAAAATGGCGACATTAGCAGAATCATGATATGAATTTGAATTACGTTACAATTCGTAAAATGACAATTCATAATATTAATTGCGTCTGTGACTATTTTAGGAATTTTAACGTGATTCATACTTTTATCCTATTGAAGTGGCTATTTTAGGCCTCCCCCTCCAGCAGGGCTATTGCGTATCTTTTAATGACAGTGGTTATCTTATATTGTCTATCAAATAACTGTCAAATGGTGAGTTTTTAAGAAAAAAATGTACCAAACCATAACCAATTTACAGTTAATCTATGGACATTTCTGATAGCCACTGACGTTAAAAAGATACGCAATAGGGGGGCAGGAAGGTAAAATTATGACCTCAAGTCTCTTGTCTATGATTCCTGCTTCAGCTATGTGCAGTGTGTTTCATTTCATGTACCTAGTAAAAGCAAAAACAGAAGATCTTTAGATTGGTGTATTTTTTTTTTAGTTTTGTCTGTACTTTGAAGATAAAATATGTATCTACTTATTAAACATTTTGGGAAACTCAAACTGAATACACTTTTTTTCTTTACCCTATATTAAAATAATAGACGAGGAAATAAAGGCTGGAATGTTTAATTTCAGCGTAAGTCATAGTATAATCAGATCCATCAACACATCAACATTTGTTCATAATTATATAAAATATATTTAAATTTTTGTATAATATTAATCAGAGTCAGAGGAAACATTATGATGTTGGTTGGGGTGTAAGCTAGAAGAGTCAAACTTCTTCCTTGGGTAAGTGCTACCACCTCGGTACACCACATGGTTCTTCTCAGTTTCTAATATCTTCACTTCATGGAGCAACTGTGGCTTCTCCATCACATTCTGGAGTTGTTCCCAGATGTATATTGCCACATTCTCTGTTGTACTTACCTAAAAAGTAAAAACAGTTTATTCACTTTTTCATGGAAGTAGGAAATAAATTTCAATAAATTTTAAAATATTCAAAGGTTATCTATGAAAGTAAACAACTGTTTAGAGACTAGAGATAAGCATTGACCTCAATGCCCTTTTTATTACTATTACACAACTTTAGACAATGGTTTAATTAAAAATACATTAACTGTGATATTTTGTTGTGCAATTTTGAGAACTAGATTATAAATATGGTTTTATAAATACCTGAGCTTTGAAGTAAGGTACATCATGGTCCAAGTTTTTATGGTCAAGAGGGTCCATGATTGCAACCTGCATGTACTGTTTGAGCTCATGCACATTCATCACCATGCCTGTGGTGGGGTCCACTGGGCCCTTGACTGTCACCAAAACTGTGAAATAAAAAGATAAGGGAATTAATTTTGAATAGTGAGCAGGATGATGACCAATCAGCAAGGGCCTTACAGAGTAGCGGGTTGGAGCTTTTTCCATAAAAAACCTAGACGATTTTTAATTGAATTTTATAATGTTTTGTTTTTTTAATGTTTGACGGCACGGTTGGCGCAGTGGCTAAGCGATTGGACTGCTGCGCTGCGTGTCGCGGGTTTGATCCCCGCACGGAACAAATATTTGTATGGCCTGCAGATAGTTGTTTCGGGTCTGGGTATTTGTGTATGTGACTTTCTATGTTTGTGAACGCACCCACGATACAGGAGAAATTCCTAGTGTGGGGCAACGTTTAAAAAAAAAAATGTAGAGCATTTGTCCTTTTTTTTGTGCATGAACCCAGTTGCAAAGCAACTTACCAACATAATTGTGTCCATGTCCATTTGGGTTGTTGCACTTTCCATATAATTTTTTGTTTTCCTCATCAGACAAAAATGGACTGAAACAAAATCATTAAGTTTATGAAAATAGATACTCTTTGAGAAAAAAGTTTTAAATTAAATTCAAGGATCGAAAACCTCAGGGATCAGTGACCGGAAGTTCTTGGTATTATAATATTTTAGGCAACGCCAAACGCCATACGGAAGAGTCTATGCCGAACTTGTTGCATGTCTAACCATCTCAAATTACATTGAACAATTAATACCTGTGTCCATTTACTATGTTATGCAAATTACGAGCTTTATAAAACTATGCTTACCTATGCAGTCTATGGCAGGAACTAAAGGTTTCACGCCTAGTTATTGAAACTATCGGTAGCGGTGTTGGAGTCATTATTTTATAAACTATTATATTTAAATAGAAGACGACAACTACTTCTAGTAACAGCAAGGAATACTGAGAAAGTAAAGTGGCACTGGAGCAAATGACAACGACGCAGTTTACTTGGTAAAATTTTGATGAACAAGGAATAATTTACGAAAAAAATCACGAGCACTGCACAACAACAAGTTTTAAAAAGTTTACATTTGAGTTGTCAGTTTTAGGGTCAGTGTTGCCATCGAAGTTTCAAGCTCCCCACCAGAATCGACCTCTAAAACCACCAGAAATCTACTAAAAAAATCGCACCATCTTAAAAAATCGCTAAATTTTCCACTAACTTTATTTCTGGCAGATTTTTGGTCTTTGTTATAGGAAATAATATTTTTTTGAAACGTTTATTAAAGCAATAACATGAAAATTACTTACAATGTAACAAAATACTTCAACTTCAACTCGCTATTAATTCATGGCTTTTGTGGAAGAACAAAATACTTAATAAAACCTATTTTTTAAAAGATGACAATCAAATTATATTATTAAGTTATCTTCAGATTAGTCGTTTCCGTCCGTATCATCATCGTTAATCTCGGACTGATACGACTCTTTGGTACCAATTAATTCCACTAGAAAAATCCACTAGCCACTAAAACCGATATTTGTCCGATAGAAGGTAAGTCAAAACCACCAAATTTAGTGGAAAATCCACTATGTTGGCAACACTGTTTAGGGTTGCTATACTTTAGAAATATTTTTACTTTTAATAGTATTTATCTTTATTTCAGCTGAGACAATTGTCAAGTTTTAGAAAACATTGTGTTTTTGTGAGTGCAATGGGGTTGATTTTGTTAATTCACAATTTCACAAGCATGACTAATTAGGGGTCATAAAGAATATAGAGTAAAAAGGTCCGACTTTTGCGGCAATGTAAACGTCAAGAAATGAAAGCGTTTCCATCATTTTGTCTCCTTCTTAAAGAAGAATCTCAAAGGTTTTAGAAAGAGACGGCTACCTGTATGTCACCTGTGTTACTCATGTCAATGTCAAACGCGTCAACATTTCAACAAGTTGAAGATCTGTTATTCTACAAAATTTCTTACTCTATGGTATATAAGTAAAGTACAGTGAATTGGACTTTGTAACCTTTTTGAAAAATAACATTGTAAATAGTGATAATTTTTAGTGTACATATTAAAATATCTAAAATCAAACAATATGTTCTCCCCGTGCAGCAGACATTTGCTCTATTCAACGCAGGTTAGTTATTTCATAAACATGAACTTTTTTATCTTTTTACCCATTTAGCAAGTTATTTTCCTATGATTCCCATGTTTGCATACTGGTTACATAATAATCTACTTAAAATAGGTTTACAAATTTACATGATGACCTTGTGGACATGCCAGGAACAAAAATGATAAAAAACAGTAAAAACTTTGGTTCAAATCATTTGATATTTCCTCGTGTACATACAACTATAGAACTTAGTATATATATGCTTGTAAAAAAGCTGCTTCAGTATTTCAAAGTAGTCAAATTAATAGTTTGTTATGATCTTAAGATCCTGGTATATCTGTAGTGAATAGTAGTGATGCTAGCTTTTTCTTTGTTATTCTGCATAGTGGTCTATATTTGAAAGAAATATAAAAAAATAACAGACATCAATAATAGAACATTAGTCCTAGACCTTAGATAAAAAACCAATTTTAATTTAAGGTTCCACCAAAACATTCTTCTACCAGTGTTCAAGATTCATCAAATTAATAATGTTGTTTCTAGCTGAGGCGGCTGCAAAGCACCCTGGTAATCGCAGAGCATAACAATGAAGTCCTCTCACCAGCCACACAGAACACTTTGAGTGCTGCCAAGAAGATCGGGGCAGATGTTACCGTACTGGTAGCTGGCACCAAGTGTGGCCCTGTAAGTAGCTCTTGTTTCACTGAACCTGGAGTATTTTAAATAAACTTACGTATTGTATGGAGATTGGAGTTGATTATAGTATAGAACAAGATATTACAGAAGAGTTCAAATATTTAATTAAATATGTAGAACTGACCCAAGGTGCTTTTACAAATCTGTAACTTTCTTTTTCAGGCTGCTGAGGCTGTAGCCAAAGCAAAAGGAGTTTCTAAAGTCCTGGTGGCTGAAGGTGATGCCTTCAAGGGTTTTACAGCAGAGTCCCTAACACCCCTCATCATCGCATCTCAGAAGCAGTTCAAGTTCACCCACATCCTGGCACCAGCCACTGCCTTTGGCAAGGCTGTTCTGCCCAGGGTTGCAGCCAAGCTTGATGTCTCACCAATCACTGATATTATTGGCGTTAAGGATGCCAATACCTTCATTAGAACTATTTATGCAGGTATACTAAATTTGATTTTTAGTGGAAATTAAAATATTTTATTCCACATAGGCCTACATAGGAACTTTTAAAACATCGAGAAACAGTGCAGGGTTCGGGTTGGTTATTTTCCATTGAAATCAATCATAGCAATTATTCTCATGTAAAGGTCATGTTGTTGTAAATGTAGGAATTTAAATGAACACTATTGAAAGTGGACTGTTGAATACTGATGTCCCTTTTATTTTCTATTGTGTTTTTCTTATTATTTATATGTACTTATGTAGAAGGGCCATCTGTTTCTCACAGCACATAAATAAGCTCAATTACTATTATATTTTTGCAGGAAACGCAGTCCTTACTTTGGAGGCCAAGGATGCTATCAAGGTGATCACAGTCCGTGGCACGGCATTCCCCCCTGAGCCTCTGGAGGGTGGCTCAGCATCTGTGGACAAGGCGCCCGAGGGTGACTACAAGAGTGACCTCACCCAGTTCGTATCTCAGGAGCTCGCCAAGTCTGACCGGCCAGAACTTACTAGTGCTAAGAATATTGTTGCTGGTGGTAAGGAAACCCATACAAGTTGATGATTTGGTTTAAAACTCTGAATTCTTATTTTCTGCAGTAAGATAGGAAGGTGATCTTATAAAAACTCATTGCCAATACTTCTAACAGGAAGTTCTATTGGTAGCCAAATGGAATTCCAAACAAAATCTATTTGATTTATGGACTGTTACCAATAAGATTATTAAAGACATGAATGTTGGCTCACAGGTTACCCTAATTTAGGACCAGTTGACTGTCTAATTGGTGGCTTTCTGTCACAAAGCTTGAATCTAGTTAGAATCACCTTACTAACAAGATTTGTTGCCAACAGGTCGCGGTCTGAAGTCAGGTGATAACTTCAAGTTGCTGTATGACCTAGCTGACAAACTGAACGCCGCGGTGGGTGCTTCTAGAGCTGCAGTAGACGCCGGCTTCGTCGCCAACGATCTGCAGATCGGACAGACCGGCAAGATTGTAGCCCCTGTAAGTTACATACGTGTTGTATCCACTCAGCATATAACAATCCGAGTTTAGATATTGGTTTTTTAGATAAGAAAACTGACACTTGCAATTTGAAAAAAACTAAAACCCGACTACGACAAAAAAAACGACGCTGAAAAAGTATGAAACAAGATTTTCAAGATAGAACAAAAAGAAAAGCCGTAGTCACACGGTATTAAAGTGTTTAGGTTGGTACCTATAACGTGTGACTACGGCTTTTCTTTTTGTTCTATCCTGAAAATCTTGTTTTATACTTTTTCAGCGTCGTTTTTTTTGTCGTAGTCGGGTTTTAGTTTTTTACTTTTTTT
Source organism: Diarsia dahlii (assembly GCA_949775195.1). Lineage (NCBI taxonomy): Eukaryota > Metazoa > Arthropoda > Insecta > Lepidoptera > Noctuidae > Diarsia > Diarsia dahlii. Next base: position 18,148,214 of record OX459190.1, read on the forward strand.
TTATTTAAACAATTTTGGTGTTAAATTTTTTTTTTTACTCCTGACTTTTTGTCCGCTAGAGGGCGTGATTTTAAATTTGAGACAACATTTTGGAAATGTACAAGTGAGGCCCTTTCAAATGATACCAAACGGCGTATTTATATCCATTTTTATTTTTTAAGCCTTACTTTTTGTCCGCTAGAGGGCGCCAAATCGCTTTTTGTGACACGTCACGTAGCCTATGTTCAGCGGAAAATTAAGACGGTTCTAACGATACCTCATATGTCGAGTTCCGAGAAGTAGATTAGAAGCTATGAGGGAACAGATGAAGATATACACATACATACATACAAACATACATACATACATAGCCAGTCAAAATCATAACCCTCCTTTGGCTTTGCCGTAGTCGGGTAAAAAGAGCGGGTATTTTGGTGCGTCACGATTTAATAAGACTTGAAGAGTTAGTTTATAACTATGGTTGTAGGAAGTGATCTTTGACATTTTTTATCTTATTTAAAAATTCTTTCAAAGAAGTGCCATAGAATGTTTCTTTATACTTAGCACAATAGCTACGATTCTATGTTTTCATTAATGTAATGTTTCTCCACAGGATCTATACATTGCAGTAGGCATCAGTGGTGCTATACAGCATCTGGCTGGTATGAAGGACTCCAAGACCATTGTCGCCATTAACAAGGACCCTGAGGCACCTATCTTTCAGGTAACTATCAGATTTATTTGTCAATAATCTATAAAAAGTAAGTGGTCACAGAACTGGGAAAGTGTTGTGTGCCCGACGCTTTTAGCAAGTTTTAATACCAATTTATACTTTATTATATTATATTTATTAGAGATAATTCAGTCAAACAAATAACTAAATATTAAGCCTGCTTTATTGCACAAATTAAATATTTCGTTACATGTAGTCTATATCTGGCGTTAGTTATCCATATGTCAACAAGTCAAGGATGAATATTTTTTATCAGCGCGTACTCTCTTATCTTTGCGACTTCTTACTACACAAATGTGCGCTGATTGATATAGATTAAAGTTATCAAATTAAGTATTATTCGATGAGTTGCGTAATAATTGCAAATGACTTGCGTGGTGATGGCAAGTTATTGAGAATTAAACTCAAAACACAAAAAAATAAAAAAATGATTAACCAACAAACATTTTATTTTTAATTTTATTTTTTCTAGGTGAGTGACCACGGCCTGGTCGCCGACTTGTTCAAGGCAGTCCCTGAACTCACATCGAAGTTGTGAACATTTACAAATTGAAGAAAGACTTAAAGAGAATGAAGTACATAGTCTAACCTTTTTAGATGAAACTTTTTATTCTTATATTCGACTTTTAAACCCTTTCCCTCGAGATTTGTGAACTTTATATTGTTGATCAGCGTATTAAATCATGTGTAAGCGAATTATGTATGTAAAATAAAGATTGTTACAATATTTGTTTGTTTTAACGCTCTCAATCTCCAGTCTTTTTGAAATCGAGATGTTTTAATAAATACCTCGAACTATTTCGTTGGTTTAGGGATCGAGTGGACTGCTGACCCTGAGATCCTGGGTTCGATTCCCGACTCGGGCAATGTTATTGGGTTTTTCCATCAGGAATATTTCAGTAACAGCTAGTTTAGTTTAGTTTAGTTTAACGGGGCTTTTATCCGCACTTAGCCTCTTGATTGGGCCATTGTGCGTGATGTTTTAGTAATACCTACTCCAACCAACATAGGTCGTCCCAGAATTGCAGCAGCCTTCCCAGACTGCTGCAGGCTTCCGGGAGAGTTAATGGGGATCGTAGAGTTTGTGCCCGGTGATCTGCTACGCTCCTGCACTCTAGGAGTACGTGCCGTGGCGTTTCTTCCGCTTCCATGCATCCTCTGCACAGTGGGCTGTCTGTTACACCTATGTTATGTAGATGTTTGTTTAGGGAACAGTGACCCGTTAAAATTCCTATGATTTTACGGAGTTTGTCCCTTTTAAGTTTGATGAGATTGCGAGTAAACTTCATTGATGCCTCCGGAACTGCATCTTTTGTTTGCCTGCATCCTTCACTGTTTCTCCATTCGGTGAGGTGTTTTTCTGTGGTTCTTGAACGCAGCCATGTTTTTATTTGGGCCTGAGGTATGGGCAGTAGTGGTTCCGGTCCAAATACTGTATTGCTTGAGCCTCTCTTGGCCAGCTCATCTACTGCGTCGTTACCCAGCGAGTTGCTATGTCCTTTTATCCATTGCAGGGTTACACTATTTGTGGTTGCAATGGATTGGAGTGCATTGTGGCATTCCAGTATTAGGACAGAGGTAATTGTGTTGTTTTTTAGGGCTTGAAGCACCGATGCACTGTCTGAGATGATCTTTATTTTAAAATCACTGACGTCTCTGGCTGCAACTGCTTGTGCCGCTCTGGTGATACCGATACATTCGGCTTGGAAGATTGTGTTTAATTTATCTAGGGTATTTGATATTGAAATGTTTAGATCATTCGAGAAGACGCCGGCTCCAGTACCGTGTGAGGTCTTGGAGCCGTCCGTATATATCCTAACTTCATTGATGCCAGAGCTATCTACTGCTTCTGCAGTGAGTTGGATGTCGTAACTTCTATCGAACACATGGTGGCATGAAGTTTTATCCATGGGCGCCTCAAGGAGTGGTATTTCCTTCAGGATCCCATGCAAAACTTTTGAGTGTGTTGTTTCTGTATTTACTTTCCATAGTCCGTTTGATCTTAGTCTTAAAGCGGTTGCCTGAGCTTCCTCCTGTATGACCAGATCCAGAGGTCTTAAATTTAGAAGATACTCTAACGCTGCTGATGGAGTTGTTCTCATGCATCCAGTGGCTGCTACACTAGCTAGGCGTTGCAGACTCTGGAGTTTCGTTTTCACCGTGGTCAGCTGAGTTCTGGGCCACCATACAACTGATCCGTAGGTAATAGAAGGTCTGATGACTGATGTGTATAGCCAGAGTGTGATCTTTGGGTTAAGACCCCATCTCTTACCAACTAGTCTTCTACACTGATTAAAAGCTATACAGGCCTTCTTTGTTTTAGCCTCTAGGTGACTCGCCCAATTCAATTTGTTATCAAGAATTATGCCCAGATATTTCACTTGCGTTGATAGGGAGAGTCTTGTGTTGAAAAGCTTTGGTAGTTGTAATTCTGGTAACTTCCTTTTGTTGGTAAAAAGGATAAGTTCTGTTTTCTTGGGGTTTACTGAAAGTTCGTGTTCTTCACACCATTCTTCTACTATCTGCAGAGCAGAGCGCATCACTTTGCATAGCATATCTTCAGCATTCCCGTTTATCAGTATAGCAAGGTCGTCTGCATAACCAATAGCAGTAACAGCTATGGAGTCTAGATTCATGCCCGGTTCAAATCAAATCCGTTTATTTACCAGAATGTAGGTTTGAACAGGGTTTGGTCATAAAACTATAATAGCTCTTTTACATTCTACCATTACTTAAGGTGTGCAAATATTTAGTTACATTATAAAATTATAATAATCCGAAACAATAAAATATAAGATCAACCATGGAAAGAAACAATGTTGATGGCCATAAGCTCGCCCCCTATTACATGGGACTTAAAACATAACAGGCAAAATGTGGGTGTAGGTACCTACTATGTCGTGATGTTTATTGTTTTAAAAATATTTATCTATATTATATTTTTCAACACACTTGCTCGTAAAGTGAGCCTTATTACATCGTTCTTAGGGCCATAAACCGAACTATAACTCACACGTGCATAATAATTTATACACTAGTGCTTATTAGAATTATCACTTATTATTACAAAGTTAAGTTAGTACCTTACAAAGAGTATGTAACTTTAGTACCTTACTGCAAATTATGTGCGAGTAAACCATGAGTAAACAGAGCATTTTCAATTTAACCGGCTTTTTCAATTTAACCGGGTAATACCGTTTTTTTTTTAAATTTTATTGGTTGAGTTTGGTTGAGTTGCTATGTTCTTAAAAAAGTTCCGATACAAAAAAGATCGTGTTCAATAGTAAAAATAAATTAATGTACCTAGTGCTTGCTCATTTCATGCAACTTTGAATTTAGATAGATAACTTTAACTTGTACGTTTTTAATAAATGAAACTTTCACTCAAATAATATAACTTTTGTAATGTTATAAATATAACTTTTTTTTAAATATATAAACCTCATTCTTTTAGTCTATATGGTCGATCGCCCTGACCATTTCAAAGTCCATTTCACGAAAGAAGTCCCGCGGACAATTGTGGAACTAAATTTGACAGAAGGGGAGATATGGCGAGAGAGAGCGAGATAGCAACAATATGTCGCGCGAATACAGCGCTGCGTCTGCGGGACTTCTTTCGTGAAATGGACTTTAGGTTTGAATTTCATGGTGGCGCCAATGGTCAAGAAAAATGCATCGCTACGTCAAACTTAGTACATTTATTTTAGTTCCGTGTTTTCTCGCCTGCACAGATAAGTTGGTCGAACTGTAGATGCGCGCGCATAGGAAAACCGATAATTTTTTCCCGCTATTGTGAAAAAAAATTCAGAACTCGCTATAACTGTTCAAGATGACTTTTTAGTATTATTTTCTTCACAAGTGTGTTGAAAAACGTCGTATGATACACGTGTGTATTGATGATTACCGTCCTCGGCTATCTTAAGACCCTCACCTGACGGCTCGGGTCTCAATGGCGCCTCGGCGGTAATCACCAACATTACACACTTGTACCATAATGTACCTACTATTACTAAACAACATGGAGCAACTGGTCCATGTAAAATTCTGGTATTCAACTGCATCTGGTTAGACTGGAAGCTAACATCATATGAGATGATGTTACAAGAAATAAATATCTACATAATGTGTACCTATTGTATTTCTATTAGTACCAATAGAGGAAATGTATACCTGTTTGCGTCATTCAAAATGTAGTTAATTTTATTGTAGCTGAGGAAATACAGCAAGTATTTCAATATAAAACAATTTGACTATCTAAATGCAATACAAAAATGTGACCTTTAAAAGAAAAGTTACGATTTCGTTAGCTATTTAGGCGGCGCAACATTAGTCTACGTAGTTCGCGTGTTATTAGTTAGTTTGTTTTGCTACTCGATAACAGATGGCGCTGTCATACAATAATCCTTCGGTTATACAGCAGCTTTTTTTGGGATTGTACCAGATTCCACAGAAAGCTAAAAATGTATTGCATCTAAAAATTAGTATCTACTTGTATTATTTTATTTTAATAAACCAATATTTTAAGTTTCGTAGTTTTAAACATATTTTTAAATGTAGAAGATGTAGGGTACCTACCTACCTAATTATGTACCTACCATGTTATTTTAATCTAATCTCGCAGCCTACGAGGTGAACATAGGATGTTAAATTACCTATATAGTTGGGTAACTAGGTAATAAATATAAAATAAGTATCTGCATAGACTCAGTTTAACTAAGTAGACTAGATGCTTATTTTACCTACATGTATAAAGCTGAAGACTAAGCGTAGAAAATGTCTATTTAGCGTTCTGCAGGTCTAAACCAACAGGAGGTAAGTGCAGTCAATCATGTCAGTAATGATAGTCCCAGGGGGAGATGTGGTTTGCTCGGCGAGTGGCATTCTCGTTATCATATCTGACGGCGAGAGTGGGCGGCGGGCGGAGCCACGCGCGCCCCGCCCACCGCGCCACGCCCGGCCCACACCGCCCCGACACATAATATTAGCATTTAGCACTATCGAACATGCCGCGGCCCTCGCGTGAATCTTACGGCGACCAGAAGCCCCCGTACTCGTACATCTCCCTGACGGCGATGGCGATCTGGAGCTCCCCGGAGCGCATGCTGCCGCTGTCGGAGATCTACCGGTTCATCACGGACCGCTTCCCGTACTACCGGCGCAACACGCAGCGCTGGCAGAACTCGCTGCGGCACAACCTCTCCTTCAACGACTGCTTCGTGAAGGTGCCGCGCCGCCCGGACCGGCCCGGCAAGGGCGCCTACTGGACGCTGCACCCGCAGGCCTTCGACATGTTCGAGAACGGCTCGCTGCTAAGGAGACGCAAGAGGTTCAAGCTGCACACGGATCAGAAGGACAGCTTTAAGTCCGAGCTGACAGCGCTCGCAAACTTCAATCAGCAGTTCCTCGCTGGTCAGTTGAATATGAGGGTTCCTCCCGTGCAGCAAGTGTATGAAGCACCAGTGATTCCTAATACTTATACAGTGACCGATACAAGGGACAGTTGGAGGAAGTCGTTTTCCATAGACAGTTTATTGAGCAGTGGAGTGGAGAAGGCTAGTGATGTGCCCGCGAGTGAAGTGATCGCGAGTGATGCGCACGCGCCGCTGCCGCTGGTGCCGTACCGGCCAGACTTGGCGGCGCTAGGCGCGGCCATGTGGCCCTCCTTCATACCACCATCGCCACTTGAACACCTTCAGTTAAGACTTAACTTTCAAAACATTGTCGATAATCTACATTTTTATCTTCAGCAACCTATGCATTTATTATAAGTCCTAATTTTGAGTTTGTACTTAGACAATTTTGTACGTAGACAGGTAGATGACCTTATGGAAATTGTATAAAATTTGAAATTATGTAAGTAAAGTAGGTATTTTTTCTACACAATTTTCGTACCTAGGTAGGTAGGTATACCTATGTAGCGAAGGTAAATCGTACCTACTTGGGTAGTAAAGGTAGGTAAGCGTGTCGTTTTAAGGCAACTTAAGTTACAGTTCATGTTCCTAGAAAAGTTTCAGTTAGTAGGTACTTAGAACTACGCCAGTTACAAATAATGTCTTGAGTGTTCTAATAATAATTTTATCTAAAATATATGTAGAATTAATTATTTAATAGGTAGTGTAGTCACGTTTTGTTCTTATGGTGCATTTTCTCGGAATTACACGATTCTGATTTGTTTAAAAGCTAGAGTTTATAATTTATTTAAGTACCTATTTTTATTTTTTAGATTTTTCAATCAGTCTACGTAAATGTGCAAGGTAAAAGTTCAAGCGACCGCTCCAAATTAACACTACATAATCTAGGTATTTTAAACTGTGTTTTTTTCTTAGGTAAGTAGGTACCTACCTATCTAAATGCCTATTTTCCTTATTTATCTAAGCAAGGAAATGCATCAAGAACATTTTATTTGAACATCTACCCAATATTCTTATTTATATCTACGAGTATTCGAATATATCCATAGAAATATAATATCCGATACACTAGAATATAGATAAACAAATAGATTAAAACAGAGAATACAAAGGTGCAAACCAGGTGCCTCGAGTTGAAGTAGGTAGGTACTTAAAGGTGTTCTATCTGGTTGTAGCAAATATTGGAAAAAGGAAATGTGGCCGTAGGTAGTGTTCCGCTACTATTATTATACCTATCTAGTTATTTTTATAACTATGTAAGTACCTATATGTAGAGATAAACTAAGTATGTAATATTATAGTAAATAAAACTAAAATAGGTAGGTAGATAGATAGGTAGGTTATCAAATAAGCAGCATATTATATAAAATATTATCTAATGCATGTAAATATTCAAAATGTCTATTGTATGTTAAAAGTACCTAAGTATAATCTTATTGTTTATTAATTAAATGTTGTCATGCTTTCTTGTCAGCTCTATTACGTTATCAATACCTATATTTTGTTAACAGTGGCAAATAATTAAAGAAATTAAATCTGTTTCATCTTAAATTGCTGCATTTATTTAATCCTTTGACCATTCATCCTTGAACCAATTACAACCAAATGTTTAAAAAGGGACTCGATCGCTCCTGAAAAGGAACGTTCAAGTTATAAGTTCTTTAGTTGTATGTGGCTATCTATGTAGATAGGTACCAATTCGAATTACTTAAATATAAGGTAACGTCCTCATTTATTCACATGCTCTGTTTGCAAGGAGGCAACACCAAGAAAAAAACGAAGACCATCCAAAAGACAGGTGTTGTCTATGAACCACTTTTATGGATTTAATACAATTTATACGCGAGGTTAATTTTTAAACATGTGATAAATCGCCTCCCTTAAACTCGTTTAAAGCTTGAGAAGGGGGATGCTAATGTAATCGCTGGAGTCGGCCGGCGTGACGTACACGTCATTTTTTGTTATTTATGCTCGGCACAACGGCTGGGGGCTGTTTTGGTAATTAATATAGAGAAATGGTTAAATTGAGTGCCGTTTACCCCCGGGCGTTCCCTCTGCCCGCCACCGAACACCTTTTGTGTGGAGTGAACGAGGAATTAACATCGATGTCACCGTTACACGGCCCTGAGTATGCCTGAGTTGTGGCGGAGCTGTTTTATGTACGCACCGATTGGTTGCCGCGTTCGTTACTGATTTTAATTTTAGGTAGGTACTATCTTCTGATGACCACTTCTTCCGTGTCCAGGAAACGTAGGTAAGTACCTAGATATCCTATGGATCTCAAAACCAAATCTAGGATAGAGCTTCTAATCACTGAAATATATTTTTTAAATTGAATGAGTACCTAGAGTAGGTAGGTATCAGGAAAACCTCCAACAGTCCGATATCCAAAATTACCCCTTTATTAAACTTAATTAAACCTATTATATATATATATATATTTGTATAGTAGGTACTACCTTAGCAACGATGTTTATTGTTACATGTATTATTCTCAATTTTAGTACCTCAGTAGGTACGTAGTTGGGAATAACAATCTTTACCATGAGCACAGCTAGAGTAACTCATATTTCTGATATGTGACGCTGTAGAAAATTTTATTTTATGGATTAGGTACTTGTTTGTAAATTGACGCCAAATATTTATAGGTTTTATGACTGTTTTATGCATGGCTGCTATTTTGAAAATTTTGTAGCGAAAGTTAGGCAGGCTACACATCTTAGAGATAGTCGGTGAAGTCTTTTGTTTGTTTGATTTCATTTATTTTTGCCACGTTACTGACTTCGGAAACTGATTTTTCTTCTAAAGTTTATTTTTCACTTTTTTGTGTTTTTATTGAAGTCGGTTTTATTTTTTGTAAAAAACTTTTAATTTTTTTCACATGTGCTTACCCCTCACCCTTACAGCGTACCGGTGTGATGTTATATTATGAACTAGTGTAAACAATAGACAGACATGAGATTTCAGCAATCCCAGACCAATTGCTATAATTTATTGAAGAGTTCCGTTGCCTATCTCCGAAGTTCTTCATCAGATCTTCACCAAATTGAAATGAGACCACTCCGAGAAATTACATCCAAACACTACTCAAATCACTAAAGTGTGCTCATAAAATTTGAAGAGCTCTCTATATTTCTCCAGGATCCCATCATCAGATCCTGACTTGATGATCATGTGACCACCTGGGAAATATACCCTTTCAAACAAAATAAAAAAATCTAAATCGGTCCAGCCATCTTCGAGTAATCGAGAAACATGCATTACAAAAAAAATATTTCCGACAAATTGAGAACCTCCTCCTTTTTGAAGTCGGTTAAAATCGGCATTTACTAGAATTGTATAAATATACAGTTTAGTCAGTTTTTCCTAGTAGTCCTCTATTCTTCTCTGATTAATCTCATTGCTGGATCTAACTGCCGCACTTTTTGTCATTAAGTATGTGTTTTGTCATATAAAAACTGTCAAAACCTTTACTTAGCGATGGCCTAAGTAGTCATTAAAGCTCTCTGAGTACGGCAGTTAGACAGTTAAATTGTTTCTCTAGGTCGTCATCGAGCCTCGTTGTCTCGCCTTGTTTCATTGATTCTGGTGGTCACCACTGTTGATTCTGACTTTCATGAGTTGCAGTGGTTTGGGAATAGAGTCTCGGGATAGTATAAAACTATGTAGTCGGTAGGAAATAGAGGAATATTATTTAGATATATTTCCTAGAAAACGTGTTGCGCCGAACCCAAATAGAATGGGTTATAGGCAGGAAAATGATGAAGATATTTCCTATACTTACGCTCGTGTCTTAATAATAACTGCCATTCGGCCGATCTTTAGGTTAAGCCGCGCTTGCCTAGTTGGTCTGTGGATGGGTGCGTGCCTCGGAAAGCACACTAAGCTGTTGGTCCCGGCTGCCATAATATAGATCTTTGGCAGTCGTTACAGGTAGTCAGTGACCTGAAAGTCTGACAACCAGTCTTACCAAAGGGCGTATTACCTAGTATTAACTGGTTTGTGGAGGTCAGATAGGCAGTCGCTCCATGTAAAATACTGGTACAAAGTTGGGAAAAGGCTACGCAGATGGTGATGATTTCCTATAAGATGCAATACAATTAATTAAGTACCAGTTTGCAGCAATTGTTATCTTAATATATGGGAATACCAATTATTTGAATGGGGAAACTCACAAATTTTGCTTGAAATAATTTGATTGTTCATAATTTAATTAAACCGGCGTTATCGGAGTGGGACCACGAAAATTCGATGTGACGTCACATTTGTTATCTGAAGCAATAACTAATAATGGCGCCAGTTTGAGGTAAATTGTGTTATAATTATGATAATATCCTCAAGATAAAACCCGTATTGAAATTTAAATTCCAAAGTCAAAAATTATCATTAATATTGTTTTGATATTAGTACCTACTTAATACTTAGGTATTTACCGTATCGCTGTGGAGACAGACAGCAGCAACCACGCGGGTTTTCCAACTGCCAACCCGTGTTCCTTTATCATAATCAGAGTAACAAAAATCCACTAAGTAAAGCAGGTAAGGTATGCTTTGCTCTACATTAACAGGTCGTGGTCTGGTTGACTAGAGGATGTAATGAGCTATAACTATGAGGTATCCTCACACGCTCACACGGCAGATCGTTGCTTAACTCACATATGAGAGCGACTGTTAAGTAACCCATACAACAAACAGCAGGTTCAAAAGTTGTTCTTAGCACGTAAAAAATCTACTTATCTTGAAAAATACAGTAACTAAAAAATATAATACCTGCATGGCAAAATGAAGGTGTACCATAGATACACCTCTACTTTACCCTTTCGGGTTGATGCGATATTATCTACTTATATCCTTTCCATAAAAAATAATTGAACGCATCGAATGTAACTGTACTTAGTTAAGATAATCAACTAAAGCTTTCAACCACAACTTTCAACACCGTGAGTACCTAAGTACCGTGATCGAATTTTTTGATACAAAAATGAAACTCTGGGTAGGTATCATACAGTCGTCATGGTTAATTTTTGGATAAGAACAGCGCACCAAAAGCAAGTTAGAAGTCGGTAAAGTACATCAGGAGTAAAACTTTTAAGCTCAATTTCGCTACCTAGAAATTTAGGGGTGAAAGCAATACCGCACGACCAGCGAGGCGGCAAGCCTCCTTGCCGGATAGCCGCCATGGGATCTAGAGGCGATAATCCTCGCACACCTCCACGAATGGCGCGCGAAGGCGCTGCGCTGGGGCGTAGCTCCTCTACCGCTCAGCCAGACCGACAGACAGACCTCCGCGCCCCGGTGCGATCTCATGGCGACATGGAGAGAGCGACTGTCGCAACCCAGTGCAGGGCACGCCACAATAGTGGTGGTAAGTCTAAAGTCCCCTCTTTGAGGATTGATTGGCTGGAGGGGCGCCACGGCGTTCTCACCTTCCGCTTGACGCAGGTCCTCACTGGACATGGTAAGGACCTGCGTCAAGCGGAAGGTGAAGACGCTGGTACCTACCTGCACCGAATCACGCAACAGTAAACTCCCGGATGCTTCCACTGTGAGGATCGGCTGGAGGACATGGTGGAGCACACCGTGGAGGTCTGCTCTGCTTGGGAGGAGCCCCGCTGTGTTCTTGTAGCGGCGATTGACGGCGATGACCTCTCGCTTCCAGCCCTGGTTCAAGCCATGGTCCGTGGCGAGAGGGAATGGGACGCCGCCGTCGCCTCTTCTGCTTCTGCGAAGCAGTGATTCTAGTGAAGGAGGTGGCGAAACGTGAGAGGGAGAGAACCTCTCGTCCCAGCCATCGCGGGATACGCTCCGGGCGTCGTCGGGGGCCTTGGGGCTTGCTCTAAATTACATCGGTTGATGGCAATAGGCTTGCTCTCAATTACATCGGTTGATGGCAAAAGGTTTGCCCCCAATTACATCGATTGAAGGCAATAGGCTTGCTCCCAATTACATCGGTTGATGGTAATAGGCTTGCTCCGAGTTACATCGGTTGATGGCAATAGGCTAGCTCTCAATTACATCGGTTGATGGCAATAGGCTTGCTCCCAGTTTACATCAGTTGATGGCAATAGGCTTCCTTCCAATTACATCTGTTGATCAAAAGTTCAAGATCAAAAGTTATCCAGTAGCATGCAACTCGTCGACACAGGTCGTCTTGTCAACGTGCTTAGAAATGCCCCCCAAATTATATTCTTGTAGTTTGTTCTTAAAAATCCAAATAGATTGAGGTTGTAATCTGATGATTGACTGGATAATCAAGTGAGTTGCCTATTCCACGGACCGAAGTGGTCTGGTTCAGCCGTCCGAAACAGTACAGCAACGCATATTCTGGCAATTTCCTATTGACGTAGGCATTACACATAGGTTATTAGGTTTTGTAATGACGTCGGTACCTAATCGGGAGTCCTAGAACGTCACCTTTAACTTTTTTGAAATAATTAATTGAATATACTTAATACTCCGTACTGGTTTTCGATAACCTTTGAGGAAATTAGCGAAACTTATTTAAATAATTTGGAGTTGACTCATTAAGTTTATTTATATAAACGTGTAATGTGGTACTTTTGGCACGTAATTTTAAATTAAGAACTTACATTTTGGCGAAAGAATTTCCCAAAATCGTTGTTACTGTTGAAATGTATTTGTACCAATATCTTTGTGTTTACGTTGTCATGTCATCAACATCATCAGCCATAAACGCCCATTGCTGAACAAAGGCCTCCCTCATAGAACGCCATAAAGAACGGCAACCTGCCGTTTGGATCCACCGGTTGGCCGCGTCTCTCACGATGTCATCGGTCCACCTGGTGGGTTTTCATGTAACAAGAATTAACATGATCACATGTTTTCAGAACATGTCGATCACTTTTCAAGCTTAGATAATAACACCCGTATTTATAAACAAGTCATTACTATTACTTGAGTAAATGTTATTGTTTAAGATACGATTTTTTTCTCTGTAGTTTAGTAATTCCTTAATGTTAGAACTATCAAACGTTAGAATTCTTAGTTGTGCTTTCATTGACGGTTCTAACTTCGTTTAAATTCTTGCCCATTGCATAAAAATATTTGCATAAGTAATTACTTAAGTCTTAAGTAATTACTTTGACTTGACTATAAATACGGGGGTAAGTACTTAAGACATAAGGGTGACAGTTGGCAGACCGTCAGTGAACTCCGTAGTAGTACCTAGGCACATATCAACTTGAACTAAAGCAACTTTTTCGACTGTAGCCGCGTGGTTGACATCCCACTGATCCCCCCTTATACCTACACTCATAACTTTATATACCTGAAAACGGATTTACGCAGACGACGTCGAGGGCAGAAAGTAAAACTAACATTAAAAATATTATTCTGTGGTAATTAATATCCCTACGAAAAAAAGAAGGCAATTAACAATATAATTTCGCAAAGAATATTTTAATAAACAATTTGACTTAAATATATTAGCAACTGTTTTATACGAAAGACAAACTTGGACTACAACAGATTAACGTCAAACAAAATTTACGTCATTTCTAAGAGCTGTAAAAATACTTGGCCTAAAAAAGCGAACGCATAAAGAGTAGCGACATTAGAGAAATAAACAAAATCACTGATGCTTTGTATATGGCTGAGAAATTAAAGTGAAATTGTTCAGGCCATATCGCGAGGACCACAGACGACTGGTGGAGCGAGCGCATCCTGTACTGGTATCCACGAAACTGAAACAGACGCACTGACGCAGACCATTGCAATGATGGTGAGATGATATCATCGCATTAGCAGGAAGGCCGCGCGCCGGCGCGGAGGGCAGCGGCGGAATCTGATGACCCCTTATTTTGTTAAGATTTAAATCTATACATTAAAAGGCTTTGTCCTGAATGACTGACGGATCAACGCACAGCCTAAACCGCTGATCGTAGAGACCTGAAACTTGGAGGGTGTGTTCTTTGTATGACGTAGGCATCCGATAAGAAAGGATTTTTCGAAATTCTACCCCTAAGGGGGTGAAAACGGGGGGCAAAGTTTGAATGGGACAAAGTGATTCCTTGGTCCAATCTACTTCAAATTTTGCATAAACCTTTTTTAACAGAATTGATGGAAGACGTGTTTCATATTTTATTGAAATTCATCCCCTAACGGGGTTAAAAAGGGGTAGAAACTTATTTTGGCGGTGATTTGCTTCGAAGTTGATATCAATACTCCTTAGTGATTTTGATTTAAATTACTTCTTTTTGTTTTGACACATGTCTAAAACTCAAATTCGAATTTATTCAAAAAAGGTTGAACTCACTTAAAAACTTTTAATTGTAAAACTATCTGTGTTCGATTTGTTGTGTATATACCTATAGTTTTCTTTTAGTTTGTCTTAGAAGTGTCTGTCTATTTTTAAAAAATGGGAGCAGAGTTGGTTAACATCAATGGGAAATTAATATAACAAAATAAATAGCGTAAAAAAAACAATTAAAAATCCTATTAGAACCATTTTCGACTTCTACGCAGACGAAGTCGCGGGCAAAAGCTAGTGTGTATATATATACATTTTGGGCAAATAAATGCTATTCTTCATTTATCCATTGGTTAAATGCTCCAGAATCTATTACAATCCACCCTGTAGCTAAAAATCGGGGGCTGAAGTATAACGAGTAGGTACTCAGCTGCTCAGTCCTCGGTACATATTGCTATACAATGGGTACTTGCGGCCGCACAGCCTATAACAAATATTGGACGACAGGCAGCTGATTGAACTCCTTTACAACGCGCAGTTTACAGCCTGCTTTACTGGCCCGCGGCTATTGAGACCACTTTTAAATTAGTATTTAGCACTTGTGAGCTATGAGAGAGACCTTTAAAGTGAGTATGGTCTAGAAACGTAGCCATTGTCCCTGGATAATGCGAGATGTTTTTTTTTGTTTTTGTTGTTGTGTTTGTTTGTCGTGCTCGCACCTAGTAGAAAATTACTAGGTGCGAGCATGACTACCAATTAACACCCTTGTTCTTTAAAAAAAATGAGTAAATAAGAAAAGAAAAACCTATCGTAATAAAACATAACCAATTTTTGTATAATTTGCTAATGAATAGTAAAAAAATTGACCATACGACAGGCAAAACCAAAACACTCCGATTAATAACGTAACAAACACTGATTTCCATCTACATCACATCTATCGTTGTTTTTGTTCTTAGAATGGCTCGTTCGACTACTGACAGCCGCCAAACGCAATACCAACAGGCTGTCACAACAACATGGTTTAAGTTAACAAAACCATGTCGATACTCAGAACTGCAAACGTATTTTCACGGTTGGTTTGACCTACGTGATTTAGACAAACTTTTATTTGGTATTGGTACTTTCTTACTGGGTTCTTTTACAGCGGCGGGTCGGGCGAAGTTGTACCGTTACTTTGGTGCTGAAAACAGCGGTGGAAATCGGTTCTCACGCGCACGCACGGTGTCGCCGATGTAAAAAACCTTCCGTGGAAGACGGTAGCGGCGCGTATTAATCAGCTGCGACCACCGGACTGGAGGGTCTGTCGCGCGCGTACCTATGTACAGTCGCCGATACAAGGCATGAAACGCCAAATAAGGCTTCCTTTAATCCCGTCGGGGCTGCGTATTATCGAAAGAGATGACGTGGCCTCGGCACAAGGGGGGGGGGGTTATTTGATGATTTTCCACCCACCAAAAAAAAAAAGGCTTCCTTTGATTTAGATAGGTATGCGTTTAGTTATAATGTGTTCGAATGTCAAGGAAAAAGTATTTATGTGGGACCGTATTCAGTACATTTGCTTTACAATAACGAAGCCTAGTACTTATGTCTATAAGTCACAGTCTATTGGTACCAATAGGTTGATCATTTTTGAGAATGTTAAATACATAATTGGATTTATTGCTGAAGTCGGTGACTTGTTTGTTTGATTTCATTTTTTTGCCACTTACTTCAGAAACAGATTTTTCATCTTAAGTTTATTTTTCACTTTTATGTGTTTTATTTTTTGTTAAAAAAAAAAATTTTCACGATTTAGTGGTTCATATGTGCTTACCCCTTCACAGCGTATCGGCGTGATGTTATGTTATGAACTGGTGTAAACAATAGACAGACATGAGATTCCAGCAATCCCAGTTCATTTGCTATCATTTATTGAGGAGTTCCGTTGCCTATCTCCGAAGTTCTTCATCAGATTTTCACCAAGTTGAAGTGAGTTCACTCCGAGAAAGTACTCTGCCAAAAACTACTCAAATCACTTCAAGTATGCCTATAAAATTTGAAGAGTTCTCTCCTCTGTTTCTCCAGGATCCCATCATCAGATCCTGACTTGATGATCATGTGACCACCTTATATAAACATCTGAATTGAGAACCTCCTTCTTTTTTTAGAAGTCGGTTAAAAATAAAAATATAACAATCTAATAGCTTGTCTATATTGGTATCGAGTTTTTTGGTAAGCCCAAATATCAAGTAATTACACACTTTACCTTAACGGTATTTATATATCACGCCATGAAAAACGTAACTATACAAAACGTACTTTCCGCGATGAATGTGCTCGTCTGTACAGTGGCGGTGAAGGCGGCGCGGGCGGCGCGGGCGCAGTGTCCGTGCGTGACCGATCCACTCAGCGTCAAATTCACGCCAAGTCAAATGTTTAATTTGCTCTATAAATCACGCTATTAAAAACATTTCAAGGGTGTCATCTCGGCACCGATCTCATTGGAAACGTGACGACGAGCTGTGTGGTCGCACTGCTGGTCGCTGGCAACACTGGCCGCAATGGCCGGTAGCCGCTGTTGGTATTCGGCCTCTTATTGTTGGTATACTCATTGTACGAACAAGAATGTACGCTCACACCGTAGAACAAATTCAATTTGTTGAGATGAAATTGAATTAGCCATTGATGTGTGTCTTATTATTGTTAGGGCACTGTTAACTTATAATGAAGCGCAAAATGATGATACAGGCAGTGTAGTAGAGCGCTCTAATTCGTTTTGATAGTAATTTATTTATAACATCTACCTATATAAGTAGCGGCCGAATGTATTGATACATGTGGGAACGTGGTGTGTTCATTGTGCTACTGTTTAAAAAGTTTTTTGTGTGTTGTTCATGATCTCATCAAACGTGACTTGCTTCATGTCCTTATAGTAGTAGCCAGTAAACGTTCGATATTTGCTGATCGGAATTGGAGATATACGTTTAATAATAGTATAATTTTATCTGTATCTTGTTAGCATCTAGTTATTGGGATATTTGGTGCTTCGTGCGACGACCTACAGGTTCACGGGAATAAGGAATTGTAATGTACTACACTAAACAACTAAACTGTAAACTATCGAAAACTTTAATTACTTAGGTAGTAATACTTTTCGAAGTTCTAGGTACTTATATATATAGAGTTCCTGTCTCACAGTTTGCTATTATTAACTAGCCTTGGACGGAACTTTCGTATGTTGTAGAGGTTTTTTACTAGATTGTAAAGACGTGATCTGGCCCAAGCCTTTGTTTAGATAAATACATTCTATTTTAACCGATTGTTATTTTTTAGTAACCTTATCTGGAAATCTAGCATAATTTACTGTTGGTATGAGTTTAACAATGCATGTTTGCGAAGATAATTTGCGATAAAATTAATTAAATATGTTGCTACGACGTGCTACGAAGTGCTACGCTAGTTCGGTGTGTTTTGCTACGGATTCTGTTGAAAGAGGGGAAACAATGCGGGAAATATTAGTTAGAACCGTTGTTAATCTATTCTTTTAATACATAGATGTAAAGTAGTCCCCTATTTACAAATCAATTTTGGGAACTATGGATTCGATTCCAAAGATTCTTTCACTAATGGTAAGCTGCTAAAGTACTACTAAACTATCCCCGAGGCTCACAGGCTATATAATAACAATGCCGTGAGGTAATTCCTTACGACAACGCAAGCGAAGAAGCAGGCAAAAGCTAGTAAGATATACTTAGACATCTTATTGATCTAAATAATCGTTAGGACATCCAGCATATTGAAGTAGGGACATATTGAATGTACTACAATTTCTATCGCCTGAAACTGATAGCTTGAAAAAGCAAGTAGAGGTTGCGTGACTGGACGAAAACCGACGGTTCGCCCGTCCGGAGGAAGCCTGGCTCAAATTAAATTAGATTAAATTGATTTATTGGTGGAGGAGCGTGAGGCGAGTCCTCCTCTCCGCTTCGTTCCGCCGCACTCTCGCGCAGCGTTAATTAATGTTATTCGATTCGGAAACACACCGGAAAAATGCTGACCGACGGATGAGATGCTTCGTGATCTGTGCAACCAGGAATGAAGCAATAGTTATTTGTATTCGTCGACTTACGTAGCTTGTGAATCGACGAATATGACAACTCGTGAAGCTTTTTTTACGTGAAGCATCTTTGCTAGATCGGGCTTGTGTTCTGCGATTTTTATTTGATTTTTAATATTTTTTTTGTTACGATTTTGTCTCTTCCTATTATGTCCTTTCCAATCTTGACTCTTCTCATCTGTAGCTTCAACTTATATCTAGCAAGACGATATAATAAGAGTAACGCGCTGCAATTGCTTCTATTAAACGTTTAAGTATAGTACGTTCGATACATGTATGTTAATGAGTTATTACGGAATGGTGCTAATGACGGTACACCAGTTGACGTATCCCCAAGTCTCTTGACGACACGATTGGTGGTTTCCTGTACCTGCATCAATTCTTAGCCACTAATCTATTTATGAGTTTTGAGTAGATTTTCCGCTTGCTCACACATTTATTAATATATCGTATGACCTAACATCTGCATGGAGGTGCTGTTGCATGATTTCTCATCCCGTATTATACAAAAGCTAAATGATTTAAGAACAATGTTGGGATTAAAATGATAAATTTAAATTTTGATGACTATTGTTTACTGAGAACAGTTAATTATGTATTGTTTGAAGTAATAGGCTCATAAAGTTAATTAGTTATATGTTCTAATGGCTCTAATTAATTGCCATGTTATTATACGATAGTATTGTGATGCAATTTGGGAACTGTGGTTTCTATTTAGGTACCTTATAGCTGAGCTTATTTTTACGTAAGCTTTAGATTAGACGTAAGTACATCATTAAGTGTCTTTCGAATATTGAGTGGTTCGAAAGATTTACATTAAAATACGAAACGACTCGACGAAACTACTTAATTTTAATCCATTTCCTATTTTATCAATACTATATATAAGGGCATTTAATTTAATTAATATCTTCAATCTAAGATGCCCTAGACGACTACACTTAAGTAATTCATTTTATAAGGCATTACGTTAATTATAGCCGTGAAAATTATTTAGCTAGATACTTACTGTATCTTAATATATATAATTAATATATTAATTAAATGCTGAGAACGGTTAATGAACCGCTAAGCCGTTACTCTAAATACGATAACGAAACCGCGAATCAAACATTAACAAGGAAGTGTGGCGTCATATAAAAGCGATTTATACGCGATAATTCCAATACATAAAACATTTCATTATAGGCAGCGAGGCCCCCATTATTCAAAGATATTTATTCATGTCGAATGATTGCCTTTCTTTTGTGTATCGACAATGGCGTCGCCGGGCGTATTCCATTTGCGCGGCATCGTTCCTGTTCACTCGTTCATTGTGCACGCGAGCCAGTTTTGTTTCGTAGCCGGAGCTTTTCACGCCGCGGCTCACACTCACACACACACACACACTCTCACTCGCACTCGTGTTCTAGTCCAACATTAAATGGAGCCAAGATTGATGAGTTTAGACACGACCTGTGACACGAACTACTGAATGTACCATGTACCCGTTTGTTTGGAATGCGCTTTATTTCACCCTTTATAATAAACGGTAATTATTGGTAGCGGCCCATATGTATTTATGTAGCCGATGCTGCCGATGTCGGCTTTTTGTCTAATGTTTGGACGAACTCGGACGGCTAATAGGATTTTTTGTATGAATATAATGCCTGTGTGCCAGTAGGTATTAAAATGACGTTAATTTATCTTTTAGTTTAGGCCGCTTCGTGAACATTAATCATGGGTATCGGTGTACGAACTAAATTAATGTAAATTAAACTTAAATGGAACAAGATATGTTATGTTGTGATCCACGTTTGTATCTCCGCTCTGAAACATCTTGTTATACAATCACTAAGTTTTTTTTTTCGAAACAATCGAGTTAGGTTTACAAATCAATCATTCAATAGTCGTTGACCCCAATAACAACATTTCATGTAACGATATCATATTACTGGTGCAAGTGAAAGTCGCCCGCGCCGCCACAGAAAGGGGTCTAACTCTAAACTACTAGGTGCATGGGAGTCATTACAGCTAATTCGATTGTTTGGGCAGCGTAGATTCGGGCCAGGCGCGGTGTTGCCCCTGTAATTTAAACACCGCGCCGCGCCGCAGACCGACCTTCTTAGAAACTACTCAGAACTATGATACGCTTCACGATACCAACTACTTATAAGCTTTGATACGTAAACAAAACCTGTATTAGTTTGATTGTTTGACAACAAACTATAGTTACTGGTCCGTTTTTAGAATATATTAGTGGAAAGTTTATTTTACGTTGTTTTAGGTGGGTAACTTGTAGGATGGTTATAAATTCAAAAGCATCTTACAATATATTATGTAATTATATGTACAAGAACTATTTTACGTAGGATATGAAAATAATATGATTTTATACATGTCATCATTTTCACAGTTTGTTAACTCTCTGCTTACAATTTGTTGAAAACGCTTTGCGGCGGGTTATCAGTTAATTTATTTTAACGTCACAGCGGGCATTCCCTATAACTAGGTCATAATTTTATAACTAAGTGCAATAATTCAATATTTTCCGCAATTATATTTACCTTCTAAGTAAGGTATCCTAGATACAAATGCCTTCAAGGAAAGAGCGTTACACATCTTAATTAAAATTGTAGGTAATCATTTTCATTCGAATTATTGCGATAATTTTAATTAATTAATGAATTCCGGGAAGTCAATGCACTGGGAATATTAGTATTTTTGTCCTGTTTGTGACGTCACACGGCTTCTACGTCAGTGGTGTTTGATAAGGTTTGGCTTACTGTGTTACCTACAGGTTTGCCTAGTTACAGAGATAACATCTGCAACATAGGTACCAACCACAGTAACTTAGAGGATAAACCAGGCGTCACGTGCAAAAGCATAGTGTAACAGCCTACGATTTTCTTCTGGTACTGACCAGAAGAAAATCTTTGATTGGTAGAACAACTCGACACCGACAGTTCTACCAGGGCAGTGTCCTAGTTAGGGTGTCGGTACTGGGGTGCGTCAGATGTCCTGGGATTGAATTGTCACAGGGTCAAGTTGATGAATAACGCCTTTTGGCAAGATAATGCTTGGTTTTGGCCTGCAGTGTCGCGGTTAGCGTCAGCCTTGCTGTTTGATTCGATTGTTTTTCCTATCACCGATGATCGCAGGACCATCTCCTAGTCACACGATGACGCCATAAACTTCTTTTTGAAAAGCATGCAGTTACTAAAAGGTACCAATAAATCAAGTCAAATTGAAATGAAAAAAATGATAGATTAAAAGAAATGATAGATTAAAAAAATCGTGTACACAATGGACAAACAATGAAACAAAAAATCGCGTTGTTGTACGTAAACGTTTCCCAAGTGGTGAGTATAGCGAGCGTGGCGGGTGCATAAACATTAGTAAAGGTAACACAATAATATCGCATGTATCTGTGTAAAACAAAACGTTTGCTTGATCATAACAAAATAAATGTTTATGTTGTTTGTACGAAAGGCCGCAATTACCGAGGGCGGCGGTAGGAACGGAGCGGCCGCGCGGCGCACACTGGCCCGCTACGATTTTTATCTCAAACGGTGAGCCGACGTTTCCATCCGCGTAATTACAGAGTTTAGGCCATAGAGTGAATTATTAGACGCGGCGCGGTGCGGTAATCAACACAATAATTGTTATTCACGGCGCTAGTGTGTGGCGTTGCGGTGCGGCTGTGGTGCGGCGGCGTGCGGTGCGGCGCGGCACACATTGAATTTCGTACAATTGCCGTGTAACGGTCCGCTTTGTTACCTTTTTATACACCCATCACGTGACTCACTTTTTGTTTAACTTAATAAAGAGCAACTTAATACGTTTTTTTACGCGCAAATTACAACGTTATAAAAAGACAAAGTCTTAATCCACAATAACATAAATCAGAAATCTGTTACAAAAATATATAAAATACTTTGCAGATTTATTTCAGTTAACGGTTATGAGCTTCATTCAGAGTTTATGATTCATTATGATTGTTGCAGTTTTGGTTGCACAATACGACAAGAAAACGATGTTTTTAGGTGAAACTCAATTTTTCAGCGGATTAACTGTAAAACATTCAATTTCAAATAATGATGGGGTCACGATTGCAATCGGAAGTACACAATACGCTTTAGAGAACACACACTAGCCCGTTATTCATTTAAGTCAGCTGGAGGTTTAAAAACAAAACAAGGAAACTATGCGGCAATTTACTTTTGTAGGGCGGCGCCCGCCCTCGCAAATTCATTACCAGCACAACCTGGCGCTTCCGTTTCCGCTCCCTTGTAATACTAATTTGGGGGTTAGTCAACGATAGTGTATAACTTGATGTACGTTGCTGCTTTTCTTGGAAGCATAGCCTTCGTGACTTGTGTTAGCGGTGCAATGTAATGTACATGAGTGAATACTTTATGTAAGTTAGTGTTTTGTTGGCGGTGTGTGGTAGTGTGTATCGTGATAACATCGACTTGACGTGACTGCGACTTAGTTTGCTCAGCCGCTGCTTTGAGCAAAACTAACATAAACTTCTACTGTTTTGTTTTTATTATGTTTTTTACTGTTATACCTAGCTAGCTACGTATGCGGTGGCCTACAGTTGGCTTTTTATGTTTCTTAGTTAATGATTTAATAAGGCTTTGGATACGTAAGTGGAAGATGATTTACTTTGTAATAACGAGATTTCTTACCATTAGCATTCCTTAATCGTACTTTTGCAAGAGTTTTTAAGACGGTAGTAGTTATTATTTGGCAGTTTAATCATCATCTGCGTAGCCTTTTCCCAACTACATCAATACATCATAGTTGGGAAAAGGCTAGGCAGATGATGATTGTGTCGGCTTTCAGAAAAACCGGATGCAACAAAATACCAGTTACTGGGTCATACGACCTGGCAGGCTTTCGGGCTTCTTCCGTTACCCGTAATGACTGTCACAGATTTACAAATGATAGCCGGGACAAACTTTAACATGCTGTCCGGGCCAAGGAATATTAGGGATATTCATAAGCGTTAGCAGTTCTAATTATCAAATAAAGACAACGCTGTATAAGTGTAGAAATCTGAAATAACACAGATAACTGTTTGTGCCATAGAAGTATTGTATTATCGTAAGAATAGTAACCGCCTTCAATTTCATGAGGATAACGATAGCTTGTATACCAAACGATTATTCCAGAATACTTTATCGATATCAGTCATATAGTGTAGTAGCATAAGCGTTAGCAGTTCTAATTATCAAATAAAGACAACGCTGTATAAGTGTAGAAATCTGAAATAACACAGATAACTGTTTGTGCCATAGAAGTATTGTATTATCGTAAGAATAGTAACCGCCTTCAATTTCATGAGGATAACGATAGCTTGTATACCAAACGATTATTCCAGAATACTTTATCGATATCAGTCATATAGTGTAGTAGCATAAGCGTTAGCAGTTCTAATTATCAAATAAAGACAACGCTGTATAAGTGTATAAATCTGAAATAACACAGATAACTGTTTGTGTCATAGAAGTATTGTATTATCGTAAGAATAGTAACCGCCTTCTATTTCATGAGGAAAACGATAGCTTGTATACCAAACGATTATTCCAGAATACTTTATCGATATCAGTCATTTAGTGTAGTAGCATGTTTTTCCTCATTTCAGGTAACCTAGTTCCAAAGCCTTTCTTTATTTATGTCTTTCATAGAGCGAACACCTGGGCTGAAAACAGGTGCACACATAACATCTACTTATAGAACATAGTTCCGAATGAGTTACATATTTATTGACAACAGATATCACACGAAGAGCTCTGAAAGGTCGTCATACATAAATAACAGCCGTCTGTCGGGGCGTTGCAGGTGGAACTGACACGAGGCTCGTCTACCCACGCTCTAATGTCACAGTGGAGGAAGGAGAAGCAGTGGTTCAATGAAATATCTCTTATAAATTTTGTTAAGTTTTACTTAAATGAAGACTCCCCAAGAAAGGCAGAAGTCTTTTATCACTCGTACTTATAGGGATTTGAACAGACCAGTCATTTATGAACAGCAAAACTATTCTTCTTCTTCTCGAATCGATGTCTCAGATTCGTCCATCCACTATGTACCTGGACAGCTCTGTCGTTTGCTTCATTCAAGTCCTGGAGGTGCAGGAATTGTTGTTTCTTAAAAGTCAAGAAAACAGTTCAAAATAGTTTAATAGTAGTGTCATGACAAATTCACAGCTTTATGTGTTTAATTTACTTCTATTGTTAGTATAATGCAACATTAACCTTCACTATTCGTACATAATAAGTAATAATAATTGAAGTCAATAAGCACATACCTTTCAAATCGTGTGTAAGTAAATTAAATAAGTTTAGTTAAGTGCACAATTTCGCTAATTTGTAAAGTAAATTCTAAATCACTTGAGGCACTTACAAATTGTCTAAACAGATAATGAGCATCATTAGGTTCCATTACAAAATTACATTTAACATCCCACGCTCGCGAGTTGCATGAAGCTCGTGCAATGGCTAAACAGGCCAGGGAGCGAGCGATGAATTAGCAATCCGCTACTACTTACGCAACTTTGGTATTATTTAAATGATGATACCTTTTTAACACTTCGTAGTACTGAGTAATGTTTTTAATAAGTATGCCTTTGCAATCGGGTGAAAACTATATAAATAAGGTAGGATTAGCTCATGCTGAATGCTGATGAAAGTAGTCAGCGAAAGTGTCACGTTAGTTTCTCGTTAAGTCTTTTGATTTACGTATTTATATAGAGCAAAGACTTTAGAAATAAAGTTTCTCCCCACATAATTTAGATTGTTAACGGGACACCCTAACCTAACGTAAAATGTTTTAGGTTACTGCCTCCGAATAAAGCATATAGATTTGAAGGCAGTTACCACGTTCATCAATTAACTCTGAAGCATTTAACGAAGTTGCCAAATAGGGCCAGCACAAACATAGTTCATTTTAATTATACGTTTAGAAACACAATTGGACAGCAAGCGACAATAAATCATTTAACTAATTTGATAACCCATTAATTACTCGTAGAGTTGTGTAATTGAACTTTTTTATACTGTGTCGTACACGCAATCTCTTGATATGTAATTCAATAACAATAATCGGATTCTCTTTAACGCCGACATGCGGCGGCCTTATATCGAGAACTACTATCTCACTTTTGAAACATTCGATTTTCACTTTCATTTATAGAGACGTAAGAGTCAGTTTTTCTTGAAAGCTTCTTGGCGGTTGTGGTTAAACTGATGAGTGATCTACTCGGTTATAGGATGGTTTGGTTGAGCTTACCTACGAATAACGAGTCGTTACGTGAGTTGCTCCATACTTTGTGATATCGTTTCCATTGTCTTACTGTACTTTATCTTTATGTAATTCTAGACGATTTGCGTTGAAATAGAACGTCAATGTATTTTTGTAACTGTCATTAGCTAATCGTCGTCTGCTTATCCATTTCTCAACCATGGCTTCCAGTTTATCCGGAGACAGATGAACACCAGTATTTTACATGGAGCAACTGCCTATCTGACCTCCGCAATCCAGTTAAGTAGTACTCGGTAATACGAAACCTTTTTGTAAGACTGTTTGTCAAACTTTCGGGCCACTGACTAGACTACCTGTAACGACTGTCAAAGTTCTACAAATGGCATTTGGAACCAACGGCTTAACGTTCTTTTCGAGGCGCGAAGGAAACTCGGTAAACAATTTTATTAGTTATTGTCTACCCGGATCTAAAAAGTAGATAGGTTGTGAGCCCGATAACTTGAAAAGAATACCTTCCTAAATTGAACAATGCTAGTTCAGAGCAAAATCTATCTATCTATCTATATAAATAAAAAGAGAAGTCCTGACTGACTGACTGACTGACTCATCAACGCCCAGCCCAAACCGTTGGACCTAGAAAGCTGAAATTTTGCACAGAGGTTCCCTTTATAATGTAGACAAGGAATAAGGAAGGATTTTTCGAAATTCAATCCCTAAGGGAGTTAAATAGGGGATGAAAGTTTGTATGAAAAATCGTCATTTTCGATATTTTCCGACAACCACGTGGGCGAAGCCGCTGGCAAAAGCTATATTGAATATAAATGACTACCGATTTAGATACTTACGTACATTGAATACCGTACAGATTGGACAAATTGACTCACCATTTTATTTTATATTACAATACAAAGTTTTTGAAAATGACTCACAATATTTTATAGTGGGTAGGTACCTGTTGTTCAATATAAAACCGCAAGCGGTGCCCAGGGGGAGTATCCTCGGCTCATGTTCCGCAGAGCGCGATGGAGGCGGACCCCATTTATACCTGTACCACGTTATACATACAAGTTGTGATCTCGTCGACTTGCAGATGCCAGATAAGAAGCAATTAAGACTCCATGAATATACGACCCCGCAACGCACCCCACATCCATTACCACTTTTCCGAGACCTGTTAATAAATAAAAGCTCGTATTTGCGCTCGCTCTCCCAATGATATATAACGTTTGTTAATTAGGTTATCTCCCAGTCGGCATCTACAAAGGGCTCAAGCTTAAAAGGCTCGTTGATATTAAAAGTGCCGCTTATAACTTTTATCATAAATCACCCTGTGGCTAAATCGCGAGGGCGCGAAAAAATTCGATCTACTTGGAACAAAAAATATGCAAGTAATGACGAAAGCACCCTGAGAGCTTTTTTGAGTAGCCGCGGACTTACTTAGAATTAATTGTGTTGAGTCCGCTGAATAGCCGTCATCACTAAAATATTTGTCGTGAAGTGCCAACACTTGTTCGCAGGTTTTTTCATTTAAAAATAATTTATAATATATTTTGTATAATAATCATAGTACAATATGTGACGAGTTGATCGGTTTTGAGTAAAACCGAAGGCAAATCAATTAATTGCACGCGATACAGTGTAATTGTTCTATATTTTCCTTGAGGCAACTAAATAATTGTGGCTTACCTTTCCCAAAAATAATAATTATTATAAATTACAAGTTATCCTGTTTTATCTGTCTACCTAACCAGAGGACTTAAGCAAGGACTTATTATGAACACTTGATTCATTCGTTCGCTGAGGGAATAATTAATTAATTTGGACATATTCAGACAAAGTCGATATACTAAGTAAATATTCGGTTATCACAGAGACCTCTATGCCAACTAGAACTATAGCGTTCTTTCGTTTTCTAGCGTGCACTCGTATGCACTAAGATTTGTCCACGATAAACGAAAACTTGCTTCTTACAACATTACGATATCCGTGGGATATCAATCCGTGCTATTCCTTAGATACACGCCTTTAGCCGACAAAAGTATAACTATAAGGTAAGTTTAATCGTCATTCGATACCGACGAATTCGGAGAACATTAACGTAACTAAACCTATACTTCGAGAACGTTTCTGTTGTAAAAGCGCCGGCGAACAGTTTAATGAGTCCCACTCGGTCTCGTCGAAAGCAGAGCGTGGGCTCGTGATTACCACGGGCCCCTGTAATAATAAAACATCGACAGGCCGCCTTTATCGACTGCCTTCTCGATAAGCATCCGTGACGAATTCGCACCATTCGAGCGACGAGCCCTCGGACCTACGATACTCGCATGGCCGCGTAAACACCTTATTAAAACGACTAATAATACACCATCAACAACCAAAAATATTTCTTATAATTCAAGTCTCAAGATTTATTTTTGAGGTCAGCTTGTCACTCTTAAGTCAGTTAATTTCCTTTTAAAGGAAAATGTCCAAGATGTTCGTATCGATACAAATTTATTTCCAATTATAATATTACCTCAACGGCTTATCATATATTGAGAAACCATATTTTGTGGAAGTTTTGTGTTACGTGGTTTTATGCTATAATAATGAAACGTCACGGTTTTTACATTTCACAGTTGGAGGATTTCAAATAATTGCAATTTCGATGGCAACAAAGAAAAATTATGATTTTATAAAATCGATTTGAATTCATATAAAAGGAATTAGAGCAGAGGAATACCATCACTAATCTGATTCGATTATACCCGATTTCGGTTTAAATTTCTAAGAAGGTAAAATTTCTACGTCTATGTGCATGCCAGCCATAATATTTCAGTCAACGAGGAAATTATTACTAGGTATATACCAAGCTACACTCGAGAGCAATGAATCCGGGTCACTTAAAGAATGTTAAAAATCTCGGAAACTAAAAATGATAGGTTAATGCAATAAATTGTATTTAATAGACAATGTAATACTCCCTAAATGAAAGTAAAAAAAATATGAGTCACCATACATTTTATTAACACAAAATTACATAAAGAAAAAAACTGCTGATCTCTCCTTAAAACAAAAATAGGAAACATGAAATTTTTGAACTTTATTACGATCTTCTTGAATTTTAATACTTCGTATTGCCTCCTCGTGCTTCCATTACTGCGTTTACGCGGTTTGGCATGCTGTACACCAAGTTCCTTATACGATTTTGGGGAATATTCTCCCATTCCTCTGTGAGAGCAATTTTGAGCTCACGAAGCGTGATTGGGGGAGGGTTTCGTTGTTTTACGCATCTGCCTAGCTCGTCCCAAGCATGCTCGATCGGGTTGATATCCGGGCTGCGCGCTGGCCACTCCATACGAGTAATGTTCATCTCTTGAAGGTAGTCATTCACAATCCTACCTGTATGAGGTCGGGCATTGTCATGCATAAATATAGCATCCTCACCTAAATTGACCATAAATGGACCAACGTGATCATTGAGGATTTCTTCCACATATCTTTCGCTAGTTAAAGAGCCGTTTTCTATGATCACCAGCTCTGTGCGACTTTCAGAAGAAATTCCGGCCCACACAAGTACAGACCCACCACCGTAGGCTACTTTTTCTTCGATGCATGCTTGCTTGAATCTTTCCCCTGGTCTTCGATACACTCTGTGTCTTCCATCGTGCTTGTAGAGCATAAATTTTGATTCGTCGGAGAACATAACTTTTGACCAATCTTCAATACTCCAATTTACGTGGCTCTGGGCATATCTTAGTCTTGAAATACGATGCCCACGCTCCAGTTTAGGGCCGTTTGCAGGTCTAAGGGGTTTTAAGTTAGATTCAGCAAGCCGA
This sequence comes from Diarsia dahlii, assembly GCA_949775195.1. NCBI lineage: Eukaryota > Metazoa > Arthropoda > Insecta > Lepidoptera > Noctuidae > Diarsia > Diarsia dahlii. The sequence continues at coordinate 18,177,710 of OX459190.1, forward strand.
CGTCTTACTGTCCATGCACTTGGGTTACTTCCTCCGAGGCGTCGAAACTGATTTGTGAGTTCAGTTCCTGTGAGAAAGCGATTTCGAAGCATGGTGTTCACCAAGTATCGGTCTTCTCGTGCTGTGGTACACCTGGTTCTGCCCGTTCCTGGTCTGCGTAGGTTAGAACCAGTTTCTTCGTAACGTCGGAGAACTCTTTGTACTGTTGACAGCGACACACCGACAGTCCTGGCTGTATCGCGCTGACTCCGGCCGGTTTCCAGCATTGTAAGTATTCTGGTGCATTCTTCAGGCGTAAGCGACATAATTTCAGCTTGAATAATGAATATAGAGCACTATCAACATGGTTTATGTACCCGCATAAATGACAGATTACAAACAAAAGCAAAACCAAATGCTGTAATAACGTAGTTCCATCTTCGAAAGTGGCCCTTTTTCAAATTTGATTTTTTTATGATATAACTTTACAATAACTAAGAAGTTTTAATACCTTAATTTAAGGAGTATTACATTGTCTATTAAATACAATTTATTGCATTAACCTATCATTTTTAGTTTCCGAGATTTTTAACATTCTTTAAGTGACCCGGATTCATTGCTCTCGAGTGTATTTAAATAGATTTGCACCACTTACAATAGATGATTAAGCTTATCGTAAAAATAACGGACCAAGAGCATTTTTTTCTGTTATTTTTGATGGACACGACAGTACCTACCATTAAACAATATGATTTTTTGTAAATTCTAGAATAGATACCAAGTTTCGAAGAGACATGCACCATTAAGGTAAATAAATAAGTTTCAACACTTTCCAACTATTCATCTCCAGAATGAGGGCATAGATAGATACTATTTGGATCTTAGTCATCATAAAATCTTGTCCAAGTTGGGTTTGCGCGGGCAGACGGATGTCACCGCCATGTTTTTGTAGCAGATCGTTCACCTCCGAATCATTCACGAATTTAGGAAACGGTATAACAATAAAAAATAATATAAAAACACGATACTTCGTGATCGATGCGTCTATTAACGTTTTTGCTTTCTAAAAGTCAATACTGCATCCAATCGTTGGATTGGACAATTTAGGTTAGATTAGCATGCCAACTAGCACCAACCTCGCAACCAATTAGAATATCTATTCAATTAGCACTTAATGGCTGCTTAGCTTCTTAACATGAGTGCGATTATGTTAATTTTTAATGATTGAGAAAGGGAAACTGAATCGTCTCTAAAACTACGGGATTATGCCAATATTTGGAGATTAAGAATTACGATATTCAACATCAAGCTCATCTTTCAATTATTTAAATAGTGACCTCAACTTTTCTAAAGATACTTATAAACAACAGATTATTTTGTTCATAGTTCCACCCACAGGTATGCATCAGTTGATTTCTAAACAGAAGATAAACGCACCAAGGCTGCGGCATATACTTAGTGGCCTAAGAACGGAAATCCAAAGTTTGGAAGCCTCTCTGCAAGGGTTTATGAAAACTCTTGTATAAAACCAAACAGGTCACCTTGTACAGCAGAAAAACACAGAAATTTTTACAAGACTAGAAACCACTATGATGTCTTATCTCAATCTTAAATGGTGAAGTAGCTCGCAATAAGATATAAGCACACCTGTAAACCCCTGAAACTTGTCTGGTCTAGTGGTCTCAAGCGCGACTCCTGAATATGAGGTCCTGTATTTCTCAGGTCGAGCAAATTGTTGATTCATCTAGAATTTCTCAGTAGCAGCAATAGTCTGGATTTATAACCAGCTGATGGCAATAATCTCTCGTTGATAAATGGAACTTAGTCACTATATGTACCCAAATAGTGACCAAGTTCCATATATGGCGTACTGCTAGGTACACTTCTGTCTAATAATGTAACATGATGTATCAATCTTAATGAATGCTGTACGTGCTCTTTATGCAAGAAGTCCCGTTATTTTAAACAAGCCATTGTTATAGTAATCACTGAATTATGTTTTTATTTCTTCATGCAGAAATATAACAACGGTTAGAAACCTAGTTTTACGAGTCTCAAGGTAAGAATATGTTGTTAATATACATCATAATTTAGGCTAGTTGGTGCTGTTTGGTATTATGGATACTAAAACTAGGCTGTAAATGTAACAGTGGGGCTATAACAATATTGTTATTTTATTGTTCCTGTGATTCGGGGATTGGGCTACGATGCCGTCCTTGGCCTTTTATGTTATTAGGGGATATCGATTTGACAGCACACGCTTTTGGTTCCCTCCATCTTGAGTACCTATAATTCACCTAATTTATAAACTAATAATACGATGTTAGCTGTGCCCGTGGCTTTTAGTAGTTAAAATTATAATTGTCGTGAATCCTTCTTATTTCTGAAACACAAGATTTATATAAACTTTTTCTGTAATTGTAATGACGTGTAAGAGACTTGTGTTGGATTGATAAGTCTATGCACTAAGAACATAAATATATTATTAACTTATGACGTAAATCTACTACATGCCTACTCACCTAGTAGATCTGAATTTGGATACACTGATAAACAAAATGCCACTCACACCATCTTATTACTATGCTCTTTAATATCGTTTATAAAATTACAATGCTAAATATTTTAATAATACCCGTTCATTATTAAATCTGTGTATAATTCAAATCTCTTTTTCTGTATCATCGTAATTTACATATGCTAAATAAAAAGCGGTGTCATCACAAAAGATTTTGGAGGCAATATAAACATAATATCAATTTAAATTCCTTGTTAGTGGAGCGAAAGCCGACATCATACCTGAAAGTGGCGGGGCCCTATTGGATGAGGTGTGCGCCAATCGCGTGTGCGCCTCGCCGCCGTAGCAGCCGGCAGCGGGCGGGCCGAGCGAGCGGCGCGACTGCCGCGCCTCAGTTCCTCTCCACACCTTGCGCCGGACGGACGTGCTCGTACATCCGTGTGTTGTTGCTTTGACTTTATAAACATTGACTTGTCCTCCCAGGACTTTGGGGAAGTGACAATGCCGCGACCCTCGCGTGAATCTTACGGCGACCAGAAGCCCCCGTACTCGTACATCTCCCTGACGGCGATGGCGATCTGGAGCTCCCCGGAGCGCATGCTGCCGCTGTCGGAAATCTACCGGTTCATCACGGACCGCTTCCCGTACTACCGGCGCAACACGCAGCGCTGGCAGAACTCGCTGCGGCACAACCTCTCCTTCAACGACTGCTTCGTGAAGGTGCCGCGCCGCCCGGACCGGCCCGGCAAGGGCGCCTACTGGACGCTGCACCCGCAGGCCTTCGACATGTTCGAGAACGGCTCGCTGCTGCGGAGACGCAAGAGGTTCAAACTGCTGAAAGACGATAAAGATAGTCTGCATGCAGAGTTGGCAGCGCTGGCTAGTTTTAATAGAGCATTTTTAGCGAGACAAGCAAGTGCGCCACTACCTCCTCCGACCATGCCAAGTGTCAGTCTATACAGTCCACCGCTGGGGCCACAACTAAGTCCGGAGCCAGCGGAGCTACCCGAGACGGCCACCATGACCATGCTACCCCGCGAGAGACCACGCAGGGCGTTCACGATCGAGGCTTTGCTGCAGCCGGACGCGCCGCGCATGTCCCCGTCGCCGCCGCAGCCGGTGCTGGTGCCGATGCCGGCGTACGTGGCGCGCTACCACGCCGGCCTGCTGGCGGCTGCACACGCGCTGCGTCCCTGCTACCTGCCGCCGCCGCTGCTGCCCGTCGCGTGACATCCGCAGCGCGCGCACACTAGCTGCGACAATGTTTCGTGCAATGTTAGATTGTAAGTACACCACTAGTATTCATCATTTTGTATAGTGTTTTATATTTTTATGTGGAACATTCGTTTTGTAGTATTTAATTGTTAAAGTTATAAATTCACCACTTTGTAAACACCATTGTTAATAGCAGCTCATGGTTCCTAACCTTGAGCTAGTGTTCTGATGAATGAATACATCATGAGCTAAGCAATAGTGATGATATACCTATAACGCATTTAGTATTGTAACTATTTATTATCATATAGAGCAACATCAGGGCTAAGTGTGATTGGCCTACTGTTGAACATTCCGCAGATGATTCTCCTCACGAAGAGCGCATCATCCTCGTGTTTCAAGTGATCTCACTTTAAGGTTCATGTAACTATCGATGGTTAGATAGATGAAAGATGTGAAAAACTGTAAAATATAATTATTGTATCCTTGTGAAAAACCTTGTGTAAATATAAAATAACGAATTTAGAGAGCAAGCAAATGACTATGACGACCGACAATGTTTCAAATTATTTGGTTGAGTGCAAACTATGTCGCATTCTATACATATAATATTAGAAACAGATTCACTCTTTCTTTCTAATAGGAATAAATTATATTATTAGCAGAAGTTAACGTATAAAAGTATATTGTTTTATGAGACCTAGCGTAGAATAAGATTGTTATTTATTTAGTGATGAGAACTGAATATTTTTTCCTGTTCGTAGTGTAGATCAAATTATTTGTGTAAATATTGGTTAAATTGTTATAAGTATTGAGTAGGAATATTAAATGAAATTCATTATATTTCCTGGTTTTATTTAGAACACTTTTCTTGCTTCCACGTTTTTAAATTTTAACATGGCTTTTACTCTTTTTGGTCACATTATTAATATGCCATGCAAACAATATGCTCTTCTTCGACATTTACATTGGAAATACACTGTTAAACTTGGTTATATACATTCAATTTAATAGGTTACAAATTCTTCGTGTGGGGTAAACGAAAAAAGTGGTAGAAAATTGTAAAAAAGGGGTATTCTTGGTGGTCTGTTTGACGGTGTAACGTGGCGCGTCGGGACTCGCTTGTGGCCTGATAGTTCCTGATATTGGCCCGATGTGCTGACTCACCCGGCGGCTCGTTACACACTGTAATGCGCATTATAGGCTTGTTCAACATTTTGACCCTCTTTCACAGTGAAAAACCTTTAATCTAATGATGGAAGGCACAATAGAGCGGTTCCATTCTTCTGTTCCTTTTTGTGGGATCAATTTATGAAATTAGGATTGTGGAAAAACAGGGCTATAAAAACTTCTTTTGAATATCTTATTGGTTTGGGTTAAATAAAATACTTGTACTAATCGTTTGGAGCGAATTGAAATGAAGAATCTTGTTTGGTTATTGTGGCAAAGCTACATTAAATTTGAAATGTGGATTTAATAGACCATTTCATCTATAGGCTTTTGTATCTTATTGTTTGTTACGTCTACGTATATCGACCGTTCTAAATTAAATATTTCACACACGTTGACTGCGTTAGCATTAGTATCACATGAGATTTCATAGTACTTCATAGTAGGTACTGGGCCCGCGTGGTGGATTATAGCCCACCCCTCTCCTAGAGAGGAGGCCTGAGTCCCTGCAGTGGGAACATTATAGGCTGATGATGATGATGATGAGGCTTCATAGTGAAGGTGATATTACACAGAGATGGAGTTACAGAGAGGAAAAGGTGAGGCATCGTTTGACGTGTAGCTCCACAATCCCTACAAAGACAAAACGGTCCCTATATAATTTTTTTTCAACCTAGAACTAAAACACCAGTTCCAACACTATTTGTATCCCAATCACTCTAATAAGGACTATTAGTTAGTAGACAACGCCTAAAGTAAGGTAAGTCCACCACAGTACCTACATTGGTGTGCTTGAAATAATATAAGTTTTTCTGTATTGAAAAAGTTATACTGTAAGTTTGGAAAGATGGAACTTTGGGAAATAAGGAAGTATTTTAGCGAATTATAAGAATAAAGCTTGTTTCGAAGGAGAACATTTTTTAATCCAAACTACAAAATCAAATAACCGCTAGTTCAATACATTTCTGCTACAATACAAGTCTATTAACTGCAAATGATTCAATGAGTTATGGAATATGAATTTTGTCTCGTCTATGGAGATCTTCCTATAACGCCTTGCCCATGTCCAAAGTACTTAAACTGCCTGACCAGCTGCGGACATCGGACACAGCTATATAGAGATGTCCGCATTAGTCCAGTTAGTTAGTCGCATTAGCTACAGCGTCCGCAAGTGGTCCGTGACGGTCTGACCGAACTAAGGTGTAAGCCATTTTACAATTTTATTTCTCTTTTGTTAGTAAAATGCAACGCTTATAACTTAGCCAGTGCCGATTATTTTGCACAACATACGTCATTTACTTTGGCAAATGAGGAAGGAAGTATTATGCAAAAATAAGAGCATGCCGATTGTGTTGGCTATGGTTGCCTCATTTAATCTACGTCATTTGCAAGATAAATGTTAGTGAAATATTTATTTCCTTTATCCTAAAGTGTAAGGAGAATATTTATTTCCTTTTACCTTGAAGTGTAAGGGGAATATTTATTTCGATTATTTTCATTTATTACGAAGTTAACTCAAGATACCAAAACCATTATATTCCTCAATCCATTTTTTTTTTTTTTTTTTTTTTTTTTATAAAAAACGTTGCCCCACACTAGGAATTTCTCCTGTATCGTGGGTGCGTTCACAAACATTTAAACTCACATACACAAATACCCAGACCCGGAACAACTATCTGAAGGTCTTACAAATATTTGTTCCGTGCGGGAATCGAACCCGCGACACGCAGCGCGGCAGTCCATTGCTTGAGCCACTGCGCTAACCGTGCCGTGCCGTCATTTTCTTTTATGTACCTACTTATATTTAAAAAAATGAATTCCGCAATCCTTAGGCATACCTATATCTGTGTAAGGGATCGTCACATGTGCCATTCCGTACATTCTGCCTACACCCATGGGAAGAAGGCGTGAATTTATGTATTATAAGTATTTATATAAGCGATGGTATCTAGCCTTTGCGTTTGTATCTACAACCTCTATAATTATGGCAAGTTTCAATGAATTCAAGTATTTGTCAAGAAATCTAGGTTGTTTTGTCAATTTACTTTTAACAAACATTAAAGTGATGTTAAAAACATCATTAAATTACTCACTTGTGTATAAAACAAGTACATTATTATTAAAAGTCGATGTTTAGGATGTTGCCTGTTTTTATGGCTCACTAATATATTATTATGTCAAGCTGTAGGTATTAGTTATGTTGGTAATTGTAAAATTTATTAAACCTACTTAAAAAAACAAAAGATGAAGATGATGACGTTTTATATTAATTTGTTTAGCTAAATACGTTACTTAACAAAAAATGCCACTAAGTACCGAAACGTGGATGTAGAAGATACAGTGGGGCTAAAGTGGCCACTTTAGCAGAATCCTAATAGGACAATAATATGAATTCCATTAAAATTCATAATATTATCCTATTATGATTAGACCTCAGGTCTCTCTCCCTTTGGACATTACAGGCATGATGTTGTTATTATGAGTGTGAAAATACCTTAACGAAGCCGAAAGGCACTTGTATTTCCCCGTCATTGCGGTATTTTCTTGTTTTGTATTTACCTGGGAACCTTCTATTTACGGAAATATTGAGGTCAAAGTCCCTTTATCACAAGTTTTTAATATTTTTACTGTACTTTAAATACCTCAATGACCCTTTTACTATTAAATGCATCCATCAGCACAATGTTTTGAGTTTGTTACTTGAGTCCTACCCTAGAACATGATTGTACACCAAAGAAAAAAAAAACCCGCCATAATTTTTGTGTAGAGTTCCTTAATTGAATGTGTGTATAGAATGCTTGGCTGGCGGCTTCGTGAAGAGTCCGTTTACACTCTGTATAAGCTTTGAAACTAATTTAAATCTAACCTATACATTATAACTAAACCCATATGGAAAGCCAAAGAAAAAAAAAGATTAATGGCGATGTTTATTTTTTTATTAAATAGAGTCCCGGTACAAGTAGAGGATCCCAGATATTCTCTAAAAACATCTATATGGATGAAGTCAGGCTGTGGATGATGATGATAAGTACATAACTGGTGAAATGTGGAGTGTGTGGTGTAATTAAAGACTCCTGCCTAACCCTTCACACTAACAGACGTTAGTCGTTATGTGAAAAATAAACTGAGTTAAATGTTAACATGCTTTATTTAAACGGGAGAGACATAACTATTTAGGTAAATTTTATATCTACAGTATAATAAATAAAAGGTGCTCGTTTACCATCATATTACCTACTTACAGTTGCCTAAAGTTTTATCAGCATTCTAAGGGAAAACCCGATGTATGCAGTTACTACAGGGCTGTTTGAATTTTATCAGTTACCTACTGTATGAAATTGATTGGACATGTTTTAGCTAAATGAAACAAAATGAACAAAAGTTTCACAGTAATATTATAGAATTAGTTTACCTAGTAATAGTTACTTATTATAATAAATACTAAATCCAATACCTATATCTAAATAAGACGATTTATATTATATTGCAGGAGTATTAGTTTTAGAGTTTGAGTTTTACTGAAAATAGTACCATTATTAAAATATTCCACAAAAAAAGGTAGAAACTAAAGTAAATGGCCATAATCATTTTATATATAAACATGATATAGGTAAGCACATGATATGGAACTAAAATTCAGACCTATCTGGCTTTTGTTGGCGGATAAAATGGAAAATAATAGTTATAAATTTCCAAATTCGTACGTTTATTTACACCATCAATTCAATTCATTTATTGCATCAAATATAGTGGTACAGTCGAACAAGCTAATAAGTATACAGGTAGAGTTTTTTATAATTCTAGTACACTGAAAATACTGATTGCAATTTTGTTATAAAGCGTTTAGCATTAATCGACTGATGTCACACGCTGTATCGTTTGGCATCAGTCTCTAAATGTATCTGTATAATCTTAAAAGTTACTTATTAGCTTGTTCGACTGTACATGAAATTCTTATGGTATAAAATATTTGGGAACACATATTTGGCCAATATATAGCATACACATGATAGTATACAGGTTTTTACACTTTTGATACAGTCAAATATGTCTGTGCTTTAGAGTATAAAATTTACGGGGACACCATCAAGATTTCATAATTATGTTGGGGTCCGCTTCCGCTCCACTGGATGCAGCTGAATACCTGTATTTTATATAGAGCAATTGTCCATCCGACTTCCATAACCTAGTTAGAACGTGTCTGCCGGCACGGTTGGCGCAGTGGCTCAAGCAATGGACTGCTGCGCTGCGTGTCGCGGGTTCGATCCAAATATTTGTACGGCCTACGGATAGTTGTTTCGGGTCTGGGTATTTGTGTATGTGAGTTTAAATGTTTGTGAACGCACCCACGATACAGGAGAAATTCCTAGTGTGGGGCAAAGTTTAAAAAAAAAAAAAAAGAACTGAATAATACGATATCCCTTGGTAAGACGGGTAAGATCTACTAATGTCTGTCTGGACCAACGGCTTCACGTACTTTCCGAAGTACGTAGGAAACCCGCTATGTAATGAGTGGTCATCCATCCACGGATCAACCTAAGCAAGCACGGCTTAACCTAAAGATATTCATAAGTATGTGGTGAAGTTTGTCAGGAACGTCAGGTACGTACTAGTCGCAACCGATTTTGTCGTATATGATAAGATTTATAAACGTTTTGTCTTCGTTTTGTAATTACTGCCTACCCTTACAGAAAAAGGCGTGATGTAAGGCAGATAGGTCCACTTATCGCACGCAGCAGCAGCAGACGACATGTTGTCGCTTCATGTCGTCACAACACGTCGTTGCGTCATGTCGTTTCACTAAAGGGCATATCTCCTGTTGTTTCTGTTATATATGGGCACTACTGATCTGCAGTCGGACGACACTACCATCTGCCGCTTGACGACGCGTCGCAAGCTTCATATCGCTAACTACGGAGGGAATTTCATAGAAATACGAAGAAACCAGTAGTGTCGCTGCGACACGACATCTGCTGCTGCTGCGTGCAGTCGGCTACCAACTTGTACCTTAACACACACACTCACTTCGCCTCTTTCACTTGTTTTAAGTCCTATTTAAAAGAGGCCGAGTTTATTGCCACCAATCAGGCACAAATCCAGGCTTCGTGGCAGCTACTGGTAAATTCCTGATGGAAAAACCCAGGAACACAGTGCCCGACTAGGGTATCAAACCCTAAACCTCATGCTCATCAGTCACACTTGCGGCCACTAGACCAAAGAGGCAGTAATAGAAATTAAACTCATGTCAGGATAACGGAGTGAAAAATTATAAAAGACGCAAAACAAAATAGGTCCACAAGTATTTACTAATTATGAATGTTTGTCAGACTGGTTAACAGTTTCTCCTCGTCCGAGTGCGAGATGTTTACTTACAAAGTTTTTACAAACAATCTAAATCACATATCAAACAATAAATATTTGTAGAGGCAGCTGTTCGGGACGGAGGGACGGATTATTACACGAACCTAAAATAATAATCGTCCTCTCTTAGCACTTCTGTTGATGTTTTTGCTCCGAACACCTTTGCATGCAACGCTAGCCTATAATTTCGAAATTAATATCTAACACATTGTGCCTATCCGTCCGTCCCTCGATTTGCCGTTTTTATAGCTTTCCCGACACCGTAACTGCTAATTATATCTGCCGCGGCATCGCCTCGAGCCTTTCCCGAATTTATCAGCGAATCAATCTGAACTTTAATTCTTTGATGTAGGGTTCAAGTTCAGCCCCCAAAAAGGTTTAAATCAGCAATCTGGGTTAAATGTGAATTCGCTACGGAATTTTTGGTCCTATACCTAACGATATCCGCTTCGAATTCATGCAATAAGCACGTTGCCTGAATTATAAGTAGGAGCAGATTGTTTTTACATTTACTTGTCGAGTCCTGTTACGTGATCACTGAATTTATATTCAATTACAAACTTTTGTTTTAATTAAATCTTTCTGTTATTTATTTCTTTTATGTAATTGCTAATTAGTATACTTGATTTAATCATACAAGCAATAGCTTTAAACGCTTTCTTTTTAACGCTTTTTTCTTCGTATACCTTGTTTTGACACGTCTATTTTTAATTTATGTTTTTGCTTTAATGACTAATAAATTAATAATCAATTCTTTTGCATTCGAATGCATTGCTTAGTAAAAATCTGTTTAATAGTACAAACAAAATAGTAAGTGATTTATGTCAAAGGTTTATTAAATGCTCAAACATTTTCCATGAGTTTCATTAAAGGTGTCTCTGAAACGTGTCAAAAGGCTTCTTCGGAGTACTTTATTTTGAAAGACGTGTTTTAAATTATATTAGAAAACTTTGTAATAAGATGTAGATAGAAGAAACAGTTAATTATATTAGTATTTTCTATTCAATCATTCAGACAGACTCAAGACATCGTATAAATTGAAACGGAAACACACTCAGATCCCTTTGTTCATGTTTATCCGCCTATCAACATAATATCAACAAATGTATGTCACATATCTCCGTATCAATCGTCCAATAGAGAAAGAACAATGTCGTCATGGTGATCAAGGTGTCGGCGTATTGTCACCGGTGTCGGTGTGTGTCGGTGAATGGGCGAGTGTCGGCGAATGTCGGTGAATGTCGGCGTCACGGCGCGCGCGGCGGTGTCCCGCCGAGTGGTTCCGGCGATTGTATCGAAGGCACGCCCCCAACCCTACGGTTCTTGGCCGAAACCTGACTTATACGCACCTATTTATAATTTGTCCTTGTTTTCATTGTGTTGTCTTAGTATGAGGCTTTTCTTTCTCTCTTTTTTTCACCGATACGTATAGTACCTACCCATCATTTGTAATTTGAAGATTTTCGTTTAATTCTCTTCTTTTACCAATCTATAGTACTGAATCTACGAAAGAACCTTCGTTCTAATGGTTCTCATTCGCTTGTGAGCTGAAATCAGGAGTGCGTTTAAACTGTACGGTACCTAAACGGTGCTGGATCTGTTACTTACTTCTTCTATTTAATATAATTTGGATAAACATTTTTGTTAGAATAATCTGTAACTCATCATATTAATACCAATCATTGAAAATATTTGCAATACTTTTTTTGAACTTAGGAACAGAAGAAAGATATTTCTCTAAGCCTTTTATATCACCACGTAAGGAACAATAAGCGATTATTTTCAGTTGTAAAATAATTCGTGAAAGGGGCATATAGAACCTACCAATGGAACCAGGCATTGTAATAAACGAGTGTAGGTTTAATGTAAGCATAAAATAAGTCGCCTAGTAATAGGTCAGACCGAACTTTATAATACCTTATTTATTTAGTAACAGCCAATGAGGCTCAGTTGACTTTGATACAAACTGTGTAAACATTGTAAAAACCCTGAGCAAGAAAACAATTTGCAAACCACAAATATGTGCGATAGCAAAAGGTGCAATTTCAACAGGAAAATTAACTAGAAAAATAATTGGAAACAAAAAGAAAAACATGGCCAAACTATTGGCACACAAATAAATATAATTGCAAACCTTGTTTAGCAGCCTTTAAGGTTTCTAATTAATTAATTACAATAAACACTCAAGTTGGTGAAATTCGGTAAGCTTGTCTTGTTAAATGGTTGGTTGTGACGAAACCACAATGGCTTCGCTCAGTCATGCGTTATTCCTCAGCGCTCGTTTCCGTCAACACTGTTATGGCGTCTCACGCTTGACGCTGCATTCAACTTTACGGTACATAATACATTATTTTATTACCTAATTATCTCTGTTGGTGCTTTGTAATAACTTCCTACGAAAAATCAATTCTTTTTGGAAACCCTTCAAACGCGTCCGGCGTTCGTGTCCATTGCAAGAGTACGTAGACTTGCTTTATTATTAAGTACATTTATACTTGTAATTAGATAGTTCCTGTTTACTCATATTTCCTAACCTGCAAGTATTTTTCAATACTGTTGGTTTCAGTTTTCAACAAAACTGCATGCACGGCATATTCTTTTCAGGATAGTTACCCGTATTCGACAAACTTCATTTTCCATTTGTACTTAACAGCATTTGTCCTGGATCTTGACTGAAATATAACAGTCGAAACCACTGAGTATTCGCCGTTTTAGATAGAATGTCCTTAAACCATTAACTGCTAATTGTTTGCTAAAAACGCTTTTTGCACAAATCCGTCAATGTGTCTGCTCCATTATCAGAAAAAGCTGTAACCACGACATAGCTGTAAGATATTGGGGCACTTGCGGCTCTATGTCGCTATGGATAGAGTGTATATTGATGTGCGTCTTGTGCGACGTTTGCGTGGTTTACCGCGGTCAGGTTGTCATTAGGTCACGTATGGCAGGGTAGAAGATGGCTTGCCGGCGGCCGGCTGATGGTGTGAAATGAGTGGTCGCCGGAGTTTTTGAACTCGCCGCCCGATACCGTTTTGTACCATCGTAGTTTTTGTGGCGTGCGTTTAGGATACGACCTCTTTTTTGTAGCATGTTTGTAATGCCGAGTGTGTGGGAGTTGACACGTAGATAACTATTGTTAATTCATTCCTGTTTGTTATTGTTGTATTCCTACCTTGTAATAAGCCATTTTATGACGGGTAGACGTCGTGCCGCCCTGAGCTCTATCATCTTATTTGGTTTCCTTTGAATGGTAATACAAGCTTTAGTTTTTGTAGCGATCTAGTTTTTATAACACGATAAATATTTCTGTAAAATATTTGAATTACTTGGCAGACATGGCGCATGCACAATATTGTAAAGTTTCACTTGTAGTGATATTTTTTGTTCCGTCATTGTTTCTTCAACGATTGTTAATAATTGTTTCGTGATTAAAGTTCTCAGAGCGGTAATAGCCGCACGTAAGGAAGCGGGTATCGATATCCATTAGACAAATGGTTGGTAACTTTATGTTAGTCACTGGTCAGCGATTTATTTAATGTTTGCACGCGAACTAATAAATGGTGTCTATCAATTAGTTGAAAGAAACATTTGCATAAATTTAAGTGCTTATCATTACTAAATTGCGTGTAATTGTGTAAGTTATTTTTCGTTTCTACAACAGTGATAAAGTGTAGATTTTATTAGTTTTTATTGCAATTAATTAACGGATCTATAAACGTTCAATAACTAAATATGTTAACTACCGTTTCTGCCTTTTATAATTAGCGAACTCGGAGATGTTGATTGCTTTTTTATTTTGATAACTACTGGATTAATAGAAGGATCGATTAGTCCAACAACACTATTGGTATCATTAAGGTGAATTTCGTACATAGGTACATACAACTGTTTTTTTCTTGTTATAAAAACAGAGTTATTAGCTGTTATTTTCTCGCGTAAGCTGCAATCTGGTGATGGAGGCGGCTCGCTTAGATGTGCTTGCGACTGATGCCATAATGACGTGTTTCCAAACTGATACTAGTTTTGCATTACGAGTTTTGATAATTTAGTGTGAAAATAACCACGTAGGTACCGCTTAGCTCTGAAACAACAAAAAAGGGGATAAAAAGCGAAAGGATGCGGTCCTAAACATAATGAGCTCGTCTACTTATGACACTTTGATTATACGTCTAAGGACGGCAGATGACGATTTGTTTAAAGTAGAATATAATTCAACGGTTATCTCATCCTGATGTACCGATTAAGGATAGAGTTGAATGACAAAAAGTATCGCTGCATACATGGTGGACCAAAAATGTGTCATCTTTTGGGGAAAATCTCGTTTATGTCTTTTGTACTACTAATAGAATAGGTCAAGGGCAGGAAGAAGAAAAATATGTTTTTTGTATTAAATGTTTTTATTTTAGTTTGCATACCTCGTTTTGTGGTAGAATAAAGCATTAGGTAATGTATTACTTTAACCTTTATTGCTTAGCTAGGAAGCGTTATTATTGTTTTTCCAAAGAAAGGATAAACTAAAAAAACGATGCATAGAGCCCCAGGTAAGCAGCGATAACCGTAAGAATTAAGTGAGGCAATCAATACAGTAAAGTAGCCCATACTTATTACTACAAGTACCTATCGTTAAACTAATCTCTTCAGTTAAAGTGCTACATGGACGGATTTTGAACAAATATGATAGGATAGTTGTTACATCATGCAGTTCTGAGTTGTTTTTACTGTCATCATAACTTTTTTCCAAGAGAAGAAAAACGTATAGGCATAGGTTACAAATATTTATACGAGCACTGAAAATAGTTTTGATGTTACCACGACAAAAAATATATATTATGGGATAAGTAAAAGGCAAACAAACTCAAGAGGCAAATAATCGAGCAGAGCTAACAAACTGCCTACATATTGACACAAAACACCTAATCCCCCTGTATACACAGGTTATGAGGGTACCTCTAACAAATATTGACAAACGGACTAGAAACAGGTTGACAAACGGCTTGCGTCGGCGCCGGAGCGCACCCTGTCTTTATTTGCACATTACGCCTTCAGCAGCGCCCGCGCACTCGCGCCGCCTTCACAAATTAGTTTCTAAGTAATCACTGATGATTGCGAGCATTACCGCAGGAACCAGCCACACATTTAGACTTTCTATTACCCTGTATTTTTAATTTTATGGTAATTTTACGGATTTATCTCTGGTGTTTATTTTTAGCCAGAGGCAAATGTGACATATAATTATGTGATAAGCTCGTTTCTAGGTTGCCTGGTTAATCCTGTAGTTTGAATTAACCAGATCCAGACCAGATATTAACTAGCAATATTTTAGGTTGTTTATATTTGTCCTATGCATTTAGTTATAAACCTACGAGTGGCTTTCTTTGAGCTATGATTAATCAATTAATATTTCAGAGAGTCAGTTGTAAAACAGATTCAACTGTTTATTTGGTTTTGTATAATTTAACTGACCTTCTTACATCGTCTATTTATTTGTTCTTTTTAGCAATTACTTCTTTCTTTCAAAGTCATGGTCTTTCTTTCAAAGCAGAATTAAGCAACAAACTACTCTTTGGAATAAGATTATTCATGATTAATGAAAGAGTAAGAGACCTGTAAGTTTTGTCACCAGGCAATTTGCAAAGTTGAATTCCTTATATTTATTAACTTACAGAAGAATTCATTAATTAAACTTCAAGAAGACTCCGTATAAATCAAGAAAATGTGAGACTCAAAAAGACGTACCTATTGATAACAGGTGTCTAATTTGATATATTACGGTAAACATGAGTCCATAACAATTATCTGAGCGCTCGCCATTATTTGCGTCTTGTATAGTGATTACTTGTATTACTTATCGTTGAGTTAATACATTTTAATGAGAGATGACTCCGATCATTGATCATGTTATTATTGAGATTGTCTTCTCATTGCCCATGCCATGGGAACATTATAAATTATTACTGTGCAGAATAATTAGTGTGAACATGCCAAACCACCGAGTATCAACTTGTACATAAGAGACGACGGTACACTATGTAATTTTGAGCGTTTAATAGTACCTAATCAACCGCATTATGCGTGTTTAACTTAAGTTAAATTGTATAGAACACCGTAAAAGTTTTATTCAATAAGTAACTCCGTGGGTAAAAAAACGAATAAACAACATTAGCGGCAGCTTCTTTCTTTGTCATTCAGTGGAACCGATTTTGCATCATCACAAGCGACGTAAGATTGATTCCCACACAAAGGCGCTGTCAAGCTCGGCGGATGAATAAAACGCAAAACGCGGGCTTTCATTGTTGTTATAACAAAATGAAGTCGTAATGAGTAGGAGTGCGACCGCGGAGCCGCCTCAATGTGAACAGAATGTCGCACGATTGAATTAAAATCGCTTCAATATTGTGGCTTTAAAATGTTGACATTTGACAAGCGTTGCTGACGCCTGTCGCCGGTGACGAGCGCGCGAGCGACGGGCGCAGCGCCGCGAGCACCTCAATGCATAATGATTGTTGATCTAAATTGGAATGTGCATTTATTACGCACATATATGATTATTCAAATGAGATTAGAATTATATTTATTACTGTTCTTAATAATAGTTTTGAATTTTTACAACAAAACTGTCGTAGAGCTCTCACATTTGTCTTCAAATGTTATTTATAAATTTTATAATAAACATAATCAGTATATAACATTATAAACATTTATTTGTTTATCCTCGTATCTTGCTTACATTAGCCAAGTGTTCTGTGTGAATTGCCCGTTGTGTCGTTGTCAGAGTACTTATTTATTACACCTATTTATAATAATATAGCTCTTGATTTATTCTGTTTCACATAAATTGTGTCCGACATTAAACAAAATTAAATTAAGAGATCGCGCTTGCGACAGGAGAACAACATCTAATTGCATAAATTCGCGGTAAATTTTGCACAACTAAAACTGGTATTCAAATTACAAGAGATTATGTTTAGTTAGATTAAAACACGGCTATTATTATGGGCGAGAATCAAGTTTTTGTCTGTTCTATGTAAATTAGTGGTAGCTCCGGTAGCACAAACGAACAGAGTAGGTATTAGTTTAGTCTCCTCGTAAACAAAACAATCGTTATATATGTATACTTCGAACTCATATAATTTGAATGTTTGTTTATTAGTTGCAAACTACACACAATGGTTTGTTTTTATACTTAAGTACAATATTGCGATATTAGTCACGTACTTCGACACATGCATTGTTAACAATATGATCACACATTTTATTGTCTATTTGTTTACTAGTCAGTCGTCAATAAGTATTACCAACGTAAAAACCTATGTCAAGCCTATACCTAAAGTAGTGAAAATAACACAGTCACATTGCAGACGTATTGCACTGTTTAATGTAAACAAGAGTAATGATAAGTAAAACCATGAAAACTTTCTGAAACAATTCAGTACTTTACGTTGTGATGGTTTTGTGTAGGTAAATTTTATTCCAAAATAGACCTTTATCAAATGTTATTCGCTGAGGAGTTATGTGAAAGTGTCTACTTACACGCTATATGTTACTGACGAGCATGATAAATATTATAAACATGGTTATCGTACAACGTAGATCGACAATCGAGGCACGATTCTGACATATGATATAGGTTACCTCTGCAACGACGCGAGCCGATAAGTTCAAGAATCATTTCATCAGAATATCGAATCAAATGTCAATCTATTTATGTCTAGCTCAATTTAAAATTAATGTGATTTTTAATTTAGAGGCGGCAATAAATATTAATTTGGGGGTTATGTAAATAGGTAGCTGATATACATAATTATACAGATCGCGGTGAAGGCTTGTGTAATAAAACAAATATACTTTTAATTCCAACAGGTCGTTTGTGAAGGGCATCAGGTTTACTGATATGATGACCAGACTTGTTTAAGTTAACTCAACGATGCGTCTGCAGTATGTATAACAACGATTAGAGGTTTTATAATACTTCAGATCTTCACAAAGAGCCGTGGCCTTAGGCCGTATCCCGCCGTAGCTCTACTTAAAATTACGTTTGTCGGCAAGTTAAACAACCTCATTACCCACAACCTCTTTCACTCACTTTTGTACTTCACCAGCACGATGAGCGCTACACATTCCACATTATCTCCCTCAGACTCCCACACCCACAACAAATATGCGACTTCCATACAAAAGTAACAAAAGGGCAAGTCTACAAAGGCATAAACAAGTTCGATAGGTAGTTTGAAACTGTTTAAGCAATCTTCGTGGCTGGTTGTAAGGGACAAGACAAGGCACATCATATTTCCCTGCGTTATCGAGCCGCGTCAGTAAAAACGCGCGATGTGGAGAAACGTGGGCAGTTAGCGCGCGGCGGACTTTTGTCTTGTTTGTTATTAACAACAATGAGCTGGATGGACGACGGACGTGCATGGCTGGGAGAAAGTGCAGGTGAGGATTATTTTTTGTGAATTAGGAGTGTGTTCAAGATTTAGAGCGGGTGTTGACAGTGGGTCAGTACTTGATTATAATGGTTAAATAATAGAAATAAAAATATACTTCTATATTTTAGAATTCTAGATTTTCAGTTAGAACAGTGATTCTAGCGACAAATTCGGAATATGTGTTTTCTTTACTTTTTTCAGGACTTTTCAACATAGCAAGGTCGGACATGCTTTGGTAAATTTCTGTCAGCCGTACCAGGCCTCGTATCGTTCGGGCCGTGTTGCTGGAGTGATTAGCTGCGCACAGCCCTGTAATCACGCCTCTGCTGCCCGTGCGTCTGCGCCGACCCGGGCCCCCCGCCCCCCAGCCCGCGCGCACCCCCGCGCGCCCTGCTCGCACCCCGCACCGCCCCGGGGCGAATATCTCCAGAGCAAACAGAAAAAAACAGAAACACAAGGTTCGGTTCGGCGTGCGTACACTGTTAACGACCCGACCTGTTTTTGATGCCGTGTGGGAAGATTTAGCGAATTTGAATTTCGATTGCCCGAGTCGGGTCCAATGGTCCATCCATCACGAGAATTGATGGATTCGGGGCCAAAAAGACGCGAAAAACTTTATGAGATGAAAGCGGGCTATTTCGTGATCGATATTTGTAAGCGAAGCTATTACGATCAGCTATTGCTTTTCCTTGGGCTTGTTTATTTTGTTTCGTCAAGTTAATGAGAAGCGAACAGTAAGGTGTTAAGTGAGTTTTCTAATTTGTTCACACCAGGCTTTTGTTTATGTTTCCAGGACCGTAGCTTCTTGAACGCTCGTGTGTGGCTGTGTGAATGTTAGTTTGCTACATGTTTACCTACTATGACTAGAGAGCGACACCGTAGCACTAAATGTAAAAGAAGAGTTATAGCCAGTTTCTGGTTTGAGCATTTGGTTGGAGAACGTCGAGTGTAATTAAACACTCAACATTTTTAAACTAACGTAGAGTTTGTTATGTCCTAAATTTCAATTACTCCATTTAGAACCGGCAATCAATATTTATGTGGAAAGCATCGATTTACAACAGCGAATCAAAAAGATATAATTATTTTAGTAACAATCCTAATTAGTTTTTCACTTTTTATACGACAGACAGAAAAAAATCCTCAAATAGGTGGTCCCTAATCTTAATTCAAGCTGATGTTTAACAAAGAGAGAGCTCTCCATACTTTGATAAATATTCTACAGTGACACAGCTGAGCCGCCTGCCCGTCTGGTCTCCTCCGCCGCGATGTCTGCCGACCCCGCATAGGTACTTTTTATTACCTCTCGCCGCGCAGGCGCAGATATCAAAATAATTTGCCATGAAACTACACAACGAAGCCGGCTGTATTGTTTTATTGAAAGCTCATGCAATACCAGCAACCACCATCTGTCTGTTGAATTGAAAGTATTTTATAACAATGTCTGATAGTTTTCTTCGACTCAAGGAATTCTTTAAAGCTTCGCAGCAATAATTTCCGTTTATGGTTAAGTTAATAGTAAAATATTAAAACTTAACTGCACGTTAGATAGTTTCTTTACAAATGTACTTATGGACAGTTTGTTTTTCTTTAATGAAACTAACGGTTAGTAAGTACTCAAAATCAAGTTAAATAAAATTTACTTCATTTATGACGTTGACGACCCGCCACTTTTGAAACTTAAAAGTAATAAATATTTTTTACAAAAAGACGTAAGTTACTTGTAGTTATAAGGATAGAATATGGTAGTGGGTAAATTATCTATCTATATAAATAAAGAGAGAAGTCCTGACTGACTGACTGACTGATTGACTGACTGACTCATCAACGCCCAGCCCAAACCCTTGGACCTAGAAAGCTGAAATTTTGCACAGAGGTTCCCTTTATAATGTAGACAAGGAATAAGGATTTTTCGAAATTCAATGGAGTTAAATAGGGGTTAAAAGTTTGTATGAAAAATCGTAATTTTTGATATTTTCCGACATCCACGCGGGCGAAGCCGCTGGCAAAAGCTAGTACTTAATAAATTAACAATACCTGATAGAACATAAAGACAAAACTTTATTATCATCATCAGCTTTCCCCAACTATGTTAAGGTTGGCTTCCAGTCTAACCGGATGCAGGTGAGTATCAGTATTTTACATGGAGCGATTGCCTGTCTGAAAAAACTCTATATTTTCATAAATTAAATAATCGAATATGGGATCAAACTTCATATTGGTTATCTGGATTGATTGCCATTGATCATCATTTTGTACGAGACTATTGTAAAAAATCATGTTTGTTAGGTTTTAATGTGGAGTTCCCTGATTGAAATATTTTGAAAACAAAAATAACTCAACAAGATTCATCATAGTAGGCATCGGCGTTGGCTTTATTATACCATCGACATGTCTACGTAGCGCTTACGCTGCGTAAGTACTTTTTTTTTTTTTTTTTATTCTTTTATTAACTAAAAGGGGTTTTTATCCACATGGATATGCCAACCCCATCGTACCTTATGAACTAAATATAAGCATATATTAAAATAACTATGTAGTAGAAAGAGAATCACTGATTCGACATCTTCACCAAGCTACACAACCTCTTTGCAATTGCTGATGTAGGGTTTGCTAAAATATTTTGTACTAGTCCAACGTCCAGAGCGTTTAATTTAAATTCTCTAATCAGTGCTTCCCTTTCATTCTTGCTCCTAACACACTCCATCAGCAAATGTTGCACATCTTCAATTTTGTTGCATATTTCACAGTTTGGTGATTCGACCTTTTTCATTAGGAAAGCAAACTTTGCTGATGGATAGTGTCCAGATCGTAACCTTAGTGCTAACTTAATATAGCTTCTACCCAAACTTGTATCCTCGAACCAAGACACGCGAGGAAGCTCGTTCTGAATGACTTTGTACCAAATGCCTTTCTCTTTAGATACTTCGTCAAAGTTGTTCTTCCATCTGTCAAAACAAGTCAGTTTAAATTTCCAGCAATATTCCCAGTAATCTGGCATGTATATATATTCGCTACCCATGTCTACTGCAAGTTTTGACAGACGGTCAGCCTCCTCGTTGCCACGTAAACCTATGTGTGCTGGGACCCATTGCAACATTACTCTAGACTCGTCCTTGTTAATATTATTAATTAAATTGAGGATATCGTAGGCTATCGATGCACCTCTGGTACCAGAGACGCATCGAGCCACATGTTGTATGGCACTTCTGCTATCAGTAAAAATAACTGCTTTGTTAAGCTTTTCACTAACTGCATAAGCCACTGCTTGATATATTGCAATGAGCTCCAGAGACATAATACAGACAGTTGCATCAATTTTAAAACTAGCCTTATAACCTGTATTTTGGCAGAAGAAGGCGGCTCCACACCCATTTACACTTTTAGAGCCATCTGTGAAGATTTTACACCAATCACTGTAATTGTCACCTAGTTCTGATATCACTTCATGAACCAATACATTGGGATTATAAAAGTTTTTTGATTGCTTGATACATTCCAAATCCGTTTTAATGGCCATTCTAATTTGTATAGCAGATACCCAAGTTTCTAGAGAAAACATTTTAGGGATGTCCGCAGAAGTAATTTGTAGTTGCCCCACTTCAATAAAAGTAGTAGCTAATAATGGTTTCTTTTTATTTGACCAATAACTATAATGACTAAGAGAACTTAGTTCTGAAATTGTGCTTAAACATATACTATTAGACCATGAACGTAATTTTAATAAGTACTTAAATGCTAGATATTGACGTCTTACAAACAGTGGTGGTATGTGAAGTTCACTTTCCATCACATGGATTGGGGTACTCCTTATGAAACCTCCTATTACCCTAAGAGCTTGATTTTGCAGCTTATCCAATTTAGAAACATGTGTCTTTGCACTGGAATCATACAAGTAACATGCATAATCAATACGACTTCTTACTAACGATATATATAATCTACGAATGTGTTTAGTATGGACACCCCATGAAGACCCTGCAAGTACTTTTAATAAATTTAAAAATTTTGTACATTTACTTATTATCTCATTAATATGTTTACGCCAGTGTAAACTTCTGTCTAACCATATACCTAAATACTTGACACAATCTAATAGTAATAACGGTTGTTCATTTACTTTTAAGGAAGGCAATATTTTTCTTCGACCCCTACTAAAAACACAATAATTGGATTTTGTTGGTGATAACGTCAGTCCAATCTCACCCAGTAAAGTTACTAAAAAGTTTAACGCGTCTTGTATATTACGTTCAGAGGTTTGAATGTGTTTGTCACTTGCATAAATTACAAAATCGTCCGCATATTGTAATATCTCGACATTTTGAATCTTACGGCAGATTTGATACGTAACTAAATTAAATAATAAAGGTGAGAGGGGGTCCCCTTGAGCCAATCCTCTATTAGTCCATCTAACGCCAAGTCCTTCACTATTAAATGACTTAATTTGCAAGTGTCTTTCATTCATAAAAGACCAAAGGTAAATACAAATTCTAGAGCCGACCTGAACATCATCCAAGACTTTAGTTACTGACTCGATTGAAACGTTGTTATACGCGTTTTCAATATCCACAAAACATGCCACTGTAGAAACATTTTTAGTGAAACCAATTTGGATGTGAGAAACTAGTCGAGATAGTGCATCTGAACAGGACTGTAATTTTCTAAATCCTACTGTATTTTGGGACAGAAGTTTTTGTTTTTCAACGTACCATTCTAACCGTTTGCATATCATTAAATGGAACGTTTTACATACACATGAAAGAAGCGAAATAGGCCTTAATTTAGTGTCCTTATTCTGTGTGTTTACACCTTTGGGTATAGGGATAATTTGTATGTCTCGCCATTGGTGGGGTACGGTACCAGATTTAAAAATGTCATTGTATATTTTGAGTAACAACAGTTTACCACATTTCGGTAAATTGTGTAACATTGAGTAAGATATGCCATCTTGCCCCGGGGCCGAGTCCTTTTTTTTAATACAATTATCTAGTTCCTGACTAGTAAATTCAGCTTCTAAGCAATCATTTCTTGACTTAAAATTCGGGACTAGATTAGAAGCATACTCCGGTGTAAGTGAGCGTAACAACGCAGTTTGTTTTTCAATGGGGAAACATGATCCTTGCTGTTTAAAACCTTTCATCCATCTCATACGCCGCCACATCTCTGGTACCGTAGTCGCTTCGTCAATAGAATCACAAAATTTTTGAAAACTGCCGTACCTAGCCTTCTTAATTAAAGTTTGCGATTCTAAGGTTTTGGATTCCAATTTGTTTAAATTTTCAGGGGTGGGATTTTTACGGAAATTTGACAATGCTAACCTGCGTTGTGCGACTATTTCTGATAATTTTGAATTCCAATAATTTTTTGGTTTAAATTTCTCCTCTGTCTCTAGATTGAATTTATAATAAGGGATATATTTATTAGCTGCATATTCAATAATATTTACCAAATGGTCATACATTTGCTGAATATCTACATTATTAGGAAATTCTTCCGTAAAATTAATTTTATCTGAAACTGCTTGCTGAAATTTATTCCAGTCCGCCTTTTTCCAGTTTCTTTTTCGGCCAATATGTACTGAGGTAGACAAGTTTGCAGTAATTTTAATTATCAGGTGGTCGCTTCCGAGGTTTTCATTAAATACCTGCCAGTCAAATTTTATTGCCACGTCGGAGGAGACGAACGATACATCTGGGGAAGTTTGTTGTAGATTGCCACTTACTAACTTAATCCGTGTTGCCATGCCGTTATTAAGGGATATATAGTCGTTTTCTAGGGATGAGTCCAAGATTTGATTACCTCTCACATCGGATCTTATCGACCAGTTAGTATGATGGCCATTAAAGTCGCCTGCTATTAATGTTTTACGTGTAAATCGCGAAAAAAGTTCATTCCAATCTGATATCTGAGTTCGTACCGACGAAGGGCAATACACCGACACAATATATTCTAAGTCTTTGCAATTTAACAACTTAACACATATTACCTCAATACCCGTGTTACGTGATGTAACTCAAAACGTTTTTAAAAATAAACTTTTATTTAATTGTCACAATATTTATAATTAATACTAAGATTTAGGAACTAGGTGAAATAGAATAAGAGTTTGAACAACGATGATGTTGGAAATAGAACTAACTTTACAATGAAAGGAACTGAGCTTATATACTAAGAATCCAATGGGATAAGTAAACATAATCAATGGTGATTAGTTAGTGAAAAAGATAACTAATATGGACTAATAACAAAGTCCATAACTAATTAATGAATGACATTACTAGTGTCTTATTTACAATATAATTATGTAATGGTTGTTTACAATACAATAAGGATACTTGATAAAGAATGTAGAGACTCGATACATATGTATAACTATAGAGGGCTAATATGTAACACCTCCCCCCTTAGAACAAAGATTGGGCGTTAGCGCCTGATTTTTGAGGTTGAGGAGATGATGATGGCTGCTGGTCTTCGATGTCATCTTCGTCGTCGGAGATGCACGTGGTGGGATGATGCAAGTTGCTCATGGGGATGGCAACATGCACATTGCGGCGTCGGGAAGAATGATCAAAGCAGTTGTTGAAGACTTGTATGCAGGTTCTAGAATTGTTGCGACGTATAAATCCGTTTGGACATCTATTACAAAGTTTGATGCTGATGTAAATTAACATTATCATGCCAATGGAAAGATATATCCATGAAAAGCTTGTTTGGTTCTTCTCCAGGAAGGATTGGGCTTTGGAGGCTTTCATATTTTGTAGTTCATCAGCATATCTTTCTAAATGTACCTTTATGCTTCTCAAAGAGTCAAGAGGCATGTCATTGATCGTAATGGGGATTAACTTTTGTGATTCTTCATTTTTGAATGTTTCGAAGCAATCTTCACTTCTAACGTCTGGAACGATGATCGGAATGGTGATGTTTTCTTCTGACGTCTGGAAAGCTGATAGGGTGCTATATCCCGTATGTAATTTGCACCCTTGAGGTAAGGTGATTATTCCTGAGCCTTGTAGTTTTAAGTTGGAAATCTCGACGCTGCACTGAAGAACACAATTTGTCTCATTGTTCAGAATATATAACCAGTTACTAGAGCCAATCGGCTGGAACGTGTTAATTTCTGCCGGGAAGGTTGTTGTCGTGCAAGTCGAAGGAATACTCGTTGTCTTGCTGAGTAGAATGTCTACTTCGCAGATTGGACGAACGGATGAGTCGTAGATGACGATATTCTTGCAGACTCGTTTTCTTGGTGCGTAGATGATGCAGTTATCCATGGAGCTTGTAGCCGCATAATATTGCCCACTAGTGTCAGTGGCCAAGTAGGTATGCTCTGGGAGGATGGTGGTGTGGAAGGAGGAATTGGGGTGTCTTATTGGAATAGAGTACATATGATACAAAGTAAAAGATTTATGTTGAACTAAGGGAAACTCTAGGACATATACTAAACGATTTGAGTACACGTATGCTGATAAAGAAGACGAATCCAAGAGGCTATGGATGTTATCAATTGAGACAGAAGTTACTAACTGTCTATTACTTCTTATCTTATTAGAAATCAGTAATTGTTCGTAAAGCTTATTGAGAGATATGATTGAAGGATGTATAATGTTGGATTTCGCAAATAGGATGCTTGTCAAGCAGTCATCTATTTCATTTTCGAGACTGGTGACTAACTCAAGAATTTGTAATGAAATAGTTGATATGTCTTCGCTAATTTTTATGTCAAAAATAAGATTTTCGGTTTTATTAATGAAGTTATTAATGCGATCTATATTTTCATTTATAATCTGTTCATCGTAAGAGATTTTGAAAATAGTATCGTTGAAATTTTTAATGGTAGACGATGTGATCTGGATTTGTTTTTGCATGAGGTCCGCCAAATCAAGTTCTTGTTTTTCTAATTTATCAATGCATTCTTCGTAATGCTTCGCGTCTTTTGCATCAGGTGTACCAATAAGCCATTTAAGAACAGAGCCTAAACCATCTAGCAATTCTCGTTTTGTACGTGCGTTTTTGCCGAGGTACATTTTGAGTTCTGAGAGTCGGTTTTCGATCTTATGAAGGTTAACGTTCAGATAGGATTTAGTTGATTGAGTTATCGGAAGTTTAATGAAATTGGTTGACATGGTTTGAAATTTTTCGGATAACCGAACTAGAGATTCATGGGATATAAAAAGAGGTTTTAAATCTTTATAGACTATGAGTTTCCACGAATCATCGGAGATTGATAGAGTTCCCTCTTCTTTGTAAAAAATGCCTGCATGTGAGGTTAATGGCTGAGAGATATTTAAATGGGCAAGGGTTCCTGATGTTGCCCTGCAACAAAAGGAAGTTTTTTGTTGAGTAACTTAGTTCTGATGTAGTCTCTGATAAAGGTGTACAATTTGTATAGAATTATGCATAATAGGACCTTAATAATAGAACAAATTATATAATTATAAATGTAGTTAGGATCACTAAAAACTTGAGTAAAGGATAGGGTAGAGTTTTGGGCTGTTGTACAACGACAGACCCTGTGAATAGAAAGAAAAAGAAAAATGACTTAAATAATTAATCATAGAATAAACCTATCTAACTTATTATTATTTATAAATCTAATTTACGTTATAAGGTCTAAGGCGATTTGCGTGAACTAACTGGTTCTTGCCAGCTTTTCTTATTATATAATTTTCATTGAATCCGACACGAACTACTTCGAATGGACCGTCCCATTTAGCGTCTAGGTTATTCGGTGTGGGTACTCGCAACATCACTTTGTCACCCAAGGAAAAATCGGCTATATTTTTAATCTGAGCGTCATAACGTTCTTTTGCCTTTTCTTTAGTGACTTCGATGTTTCGTAGAGCGGCGTCTCTAGCTATCCTAAGACGTTCGTTTAAGTCTTTTAAATAGTCGGAAGCTGTATATTCCGGAATCGGCTTGAGTGCATAGAAAGGACGTGGTTTGTAACCGAAAAGTAACTCGTGAGGTGTAAACCCGGTTGAACTATTGACGGATGTATTGTGACACATAATAGCAAATGGAATTATTTTGTCCCAATTCTTCTGGCGACGGCTATTGTACATTCGTATATGGTCACGGAGTGTAGCATGAAAACGTTCAAGTGCACCAT
This sequence comes from Diarsia dahlii, assembly GCA_949775195.1. Taxonomy (NCBI): domain Eukaryota; kingdom Metazoa; phylum Arthropoda; class Insecta; order Lepidoptera; family Noctuidae; genus Diarsia; species Diarsia dahlii. The sequence goes on from OX459190.1 coordinate 18,205,488, forward strand.
TCGTTTGAGGGTGATATGCAGTGTTGAAAGTTTGTGAAGAACCTAGGAATTTCATGAGCTGTTTCATAACATTGTTCATGAATTCTTTGCCTTGATCAGAGTGGAAACGTTTGGGAACACCGAAGTGTTGACAGAATTTGATCAAACTTGATGCTACTGTAACTGCTTCTTTGTCAGGAATAGGGTATGCCTGAACGTACCTTGTTAGTTCATCTTGTAGGGTTAGGACATACTTGTTGTTGTTTTCACTGACTTCAGAGTAGGAAACGAGATCTATGGAAACGCGTTCGAAAGGTTCAGTGGATTGCGATGTGATAACCATAGGGGCCTGAAAGGATTTCCTTTGAATCTTATGTCTCTGACAGGTGACGCATGATTCAATGTAGTTTTTTATATCGTTCGTCATACCTTTCCAGAAATATTCCTCTCTTATTTTCCTTATGGTTTCTGCAATACCACGATGACCTGAAATAGGTTCGTCGTGAAATGTTTTCAAAATTTCAGGGATTTCTTCTAGACTCGGATATTTAACTCTATTTTCACAAATAGTTATCTCGCAGTCGTATAATTCAGCGATATATGTAGAGATTTTTAATTGTTCGTTTCCTTGAAGTTTACAAGTTTGATCGTATTTGAGATCTGGCACATACAATTGATTTATCTCATTTTGTTGGAGGCAAGACAAGAGGGATTTGAAATAGCTTTCTGAGTCCCAAGGATCGAAATGTGTTGGTCTAGTACAACAAAAGAATAGATTTTGATTATTATTAGATATAAGAAGATCTACATCGTAGAGAGATTTGGGTTTATCTAAATAGGGATCAGTTTGTGAACATGATTCTAAAGCCTCATAAAAAAGGTTATTATTATTTGAGTATTGACATGAGGTTGGAATGAATATATGTTTGTGTCTGGTATCTAAAAGTCTATTTGGTATTACTTTGACTTTTAAGGGATTGATAGAACGCTCTTGTGAAAGATAGTGTTCATAATTTAGTTGTAAATAATTAGAATCAGAGGAATCTTCGCAGGTTAAATCTATGACATTAGAATTAAAAATAGGAGGACGAGACAAAGCATCAGCATTTGTGTTTATTTTACCTGCTTTGTATATTATTTCATAATCGTACTCTTCGAGTTTCAATCTCCATCGAACGAGTCGACTACCGGGGTCTTTGATGGAGAATAGCCAGGTTAGAGGTTTATGATCAGTGACGATTTTAAATTTTCTTCCAAATAGATATGGGCGGAAATGTTTGACTGCCCAAACGATTGCTAACAATTCGCGTTCGATTGTGGAATAGTTCATTTCAGCTTTATTCAGGGTTCTGGAGGCGTACGCGATAGGCAGGTCTTTACCAATTTCTCCTTGTGATAGAATTGCTCCAATAGCATGAATAGATGCGTCAGTCGTTAAAACAAATTCTTTGTTGAAATTGGGATACTGTAGAATCGGGGTTGTAGTTAAAATATTTTTACATGTATCGAAGGCCTTTTGCTGTTCCGTACCCCAAATGAAAGGAACATCTTTCTTCAAAAGGCTTGTTAGCGGTTTTGTTATTTTACTAAAATTTGCAATGAATCTACGGTAATATCCTGCTAAACCTAAGAATGATTTTATATCCTTGCAGGATTTGGGTATTGGAAATTCTCTGACCGCTTGTACTTTTTCCGGATTGGGTTTAACACCTTCATTGGAGATGATGTGCCCCAAGTATGCTACTTCCTTTCTCAGGAATTCACATTTGTCGGGTTGGACCTTTAAACCGTGTTGTTTTAGACGATTGAATACCTCCGTTAATTTTTGTTCGTGTTCTTGGAGGCTGGATGCAAATACTACGATATCATCGAGGTAGACGAAACAGCGTTCGCCTTGTAATCCATAAAGGACGCTATCCATTGCGCGTTGGAAGGTAGCGGGTGCATTTTTGAGACCGAAAGGCATTCTAAAAAATTCGTAATGACCATAAGGAGTACTAAAGGCGGTTTTCGGAATATCTTTTGGATCCAGTTCGATTTGATGAAAGCCAGACGCAAGATCTAAAGTAGTAAAGTAAATGGAATGACCTAATTTGTCAAGAATATCTGTGATGTTGGGTAAGGGGTAACTATCTCCGATAGTGATATCGTTAAGTTTGCGATAGTCTATTACCACTCTCCATTTCTGTTTGCCCGAAGCGTCCAGTTTCTTAGGTACTACCCATATAGGACTGCTCCATGGTGAAGTACTAGGCCTAACGATGTTTTGTTTAAGCATTTTGTCGATCTGTGATTTTACCTCTTGTTGATGGATATAAGGGAACCTATAGGTTTTAGTATTGATTGGTGTATCTGATGTTGTCGGAATGGTATGTTTGGTGTGATTGGTAAATGTAAGAGGATCGCCTTCAACATAGAAAATGTCGGAGAATTCGTAAATTAATTTATCGAGGGATTCGCACTCTTCCTTATTTAGATGGTCACGTCTAACGAGTTGACTTATGTCGTCTACTGAATGTAATTTATTATTAGATGTATTTACGGAATTAATAGGGAAACTGTCTGTCTCTAATGTTTCATCTAATGAGTTCACTTGGACTATAGGCATAGGGATGTGTTTGTCTTGATTGCTGGAATTTACACAAGTCACTAGAAATCGGTTATTCGTGATGTTTACAAGGGCGTTGGGAATAGTGATGTCTCCAGGAAGTATCTGTTTTTCGACGATCGCTGTACCATTTGCAATATCATTTGTATAACAACATATTACAGTTTCTGACCGTTGATTCACTAGTTGGTTGTTGTGGTGTGAATCATAGGAGTCTTCATTTAAATAGAATAGTTTATAGGTCCGATCACGGACGCGCATGGTTTTGGACTGAACGTAAATGTTAACATTGAATTTTGACATAAAATCGTTACCCAATATGCCATCTGATGTAATATTGAGGTTAGCTATGTGAAAACTGTGTTTGGGTAATTGATCGAGGCTTAATTCCGAAGTACCGTAGGTCTTGATTGTTGAGTTAGAGTTGGATACACCTACGATAGACGCTTTGTTAGAAGAATTAATGTGATTATTTCCGATTTTGTCTTTTCGAATGACTGAGATAGCTGCGCCTGTGTCTACCAGTAATGTTATTGGTTGACCATCAATGTGGAATTTACAGTGCAGAAGGTTGTCGTGAGGTACGTTTAGCGAGGAAATGTTATATGATTTGATATTAGAGTTTTTAGTTTTGACCGATTTTTTATGCTTTGATTTAGATTTGGAATTTGTATTTTTTTGATTTTTAGATTTAGTACGTTGCGTTGAAGTAGTAAGACTATGTGAAATTGGAATTGAATTTATAGATTCAGGATTTGGAGTTGAATTTGTAGGGTTAGAAGTTAGGATTGAATTTGTAGAAGTAGCATGATATGGTAGATCAGTTTGAGTGCAAACGTCACGATATTGTCTACGATAGATAGAGTGAATTTGTGTCGAAGCGTCGCACTTAATTTGAGAGGCAGAAACAATAGCCGTTTGTCCCCGATGGACTGGATTTAACGAGCTATCACTTATACCCCTGGAAGTTTGATTGCGTGATAAATTTGTTATACGAGCTGCAGATGGTCTAAATTGATCTGTGGGTCTTGAATTTGGGTGGCTGAGCAAAGGTCTAAAGCGGTTTCCGAGGAGTTGCTCATCTCTCCGGCCGCTTGTGAGTTTAAATTGTGAACACCGGCCGGGTTAGGAACATTCTGTTTAGAATAAACCGGACGTTGGTTGAGATTGTTAGAGCCAGTCTTCATTTGATTGTTATAAGCCCTTTTTCTACATTCAGCAATGTCATGTCCTGGGTTTTTACAATATCTACAAAATTTCTTCGGAGTTGAATTCGGAATGTTGGACTGTTGATAATTAGAATTTTTGGGTATGGGATTTCGCGGCTGTGATGCGTTTTTATGCAATTGTTGTCTAGCAGCATTCATGTTTCGGATTTTTTCCTCCTGAATCGCGAAGTTACCTGCGTCGCGTAAATGTTTAAACGAATGGACCCTTAACATAGTTCCTATGTCTGAGCTGAGCCCATTAACAAATACGTTTAGGGCGGCTTCTTCCGTATTTGCCTTACGTCCTTCTAGGGTTATATCTTGCACCTCGGTTGTTAATTTTTCTATTATTTTGCTGCGCAACAAATCTACCCTGAGATAGTAATCGGTTATGCTTTCGTTAGGCTTCTGGAACATGGATTGTAGTTCCAGGGATAAATGCGCTAGAGTCTTTGTTTGTGAAAATTTTTGGATAAGATATGTTTTTAGATCGGCCCATGACGGGAAGTCCTTGGCATGTAAATCAGACGCTCCAGGACCTAGAATTCTGTTCAGCGTAAATGTTAACAATATGCCTTGTTGTTGCACTGATGCAATTTGAAACACGGAGTCGCATGATCTAACAAATCGATAAACTTGTGTTGTTTGAGCCGTATCAAAAACCGGAATGAACTTGATTAGCGTATCTATGCTTACTGCTAAGTTATCCGAAACAGGCGTGAATTTGGTGTCTGTGTTAGACATTGTGATTGATTTAGCACTTAGTAAAGAATTAGAAATATCAAAGTAGAAGATTCGGTTATGTTAGGAGATCTTGATTTAGAAAAGATTTGGTAACAAGGAATTGAATAAGGAATTAGAAGGAATCAGAGCATAACAATTTGAGCCACTTACCACAGTAACACGATCAAGCGGATAGACATCTTCAGGTTCGGCAGGGAAGATCAAAACCCTTCAGGTACCGCACTGTTGTTGCTGCTTCACAACCTAACAGGTACGTTATCCCTGTCTGACTACCCTAGGCTATCCTACCGGCTGCGCCAAAATTGTTACGTGATGTAACTCAAAACGTTTTTAAAAATAAACTTTTATTTAATTGTCACAATATTTATAATTAATACTAAGATTTAGGAACTAGGTGAAATAGAATAAGAGTTTGAACAACGATGATGTTGGAAATAGAACTAACTTTACAATGAAAGGAACTGAGCTTATATACTAAGAATCCAATGGGATAAGTAAACATAATCAATGGTGATTAGTTAGTGAAAAAGATAACTAATATGGACTAATAACAAAGTCCATAACTAATTAATGAATGACATTACTAGTGTCTTATTTACAATATAATTATGTAATGGTTGTTTACAATACAATAAGGATACTTGATAAAGAATGTAGAGACTCGATACATATGTATAACTATAGAGGGCTAATATGTAACACCCGCATTATTAATATTAAACGACACTAGGTGAGATTGTATCGACTTATGAATCAGTAAAGCGACACCGCCATAACTATCGCATCTATCGTTCCTATAGACATTATACCCGCGAATGTTTACATTTATGTCACAGCTGAGCCATGACTCACTTATTATTGCGATGTGAATGTTTTCTTGTACTAATAGTTCCGAAAAGGACACAAGTTTCGGCCGTATACTTTGTGCATTCCATTGGAATATGTTAACTTTTATGACTTTTTGTAAATTATCCATTATTAAAACAGTTTATAAAATACTTCAAGACTTCTTCTCCGCACAGAACATTAATCAAAAAATTCTTTAATTCCTCACCAATAATTTTTAACAATGATAATAATTTACCTTTCACATTGAGATTCGATTCAAAAATACCTTTTATCTTCAACCATATCTTCGCCCATTCAAATTTATAACGCAGTTGTGCACTTTGCTTACTATTTCTTTCTTCTTGCTGTGAACTATTTATTCCTTCATTTATTGGTTGTTCTAAGGGTTCCTCATTTCGCGGTTGATAACTTTTCTGTTTCTTTGATTTTTGTTTTGTTTTGTTAGTGTCTTGTCCTGTGTTTACACTCATCTCATATTCTTCTTCTGGTATATTAGATAACAGTTCTTGGCGTATTACGGCATTGGCCAACACACTACTATAGGTTTCCTTCTCAGTGCGAGGTGTAGTTACAGATTGGTTAATATTATTATCCCCCGCATGCGCGACCTCATTTATTGTTCCTTGGTTTTGTTTCATCTCTTCAAAGATTTGTAAGGCTCTTCTGTACGTAACATGTTCTTCACTCATGATATTCCGGATAGTTCTTTCTTTCAGGTAAACGGGACACTTTTTATCTAGGACAAAGTGACTCCCCTTACAGTTTAAACATTTAAAGTCTGTTATAGAACAGTTTTCATGACCTCCTCCACACTTTGGGCATACGATTTTTTTTTTAGGGCAGAATTTAATGTGATGACCAAATTGCCAACAGCCCGAACATTGTGATACTGGGAATATATATGCTTCTACATTAAATCTGCAGTCGTAGGCATAAATATACTGAGGTAACACATTACTTTTGAAGCTCACTCTAACAGACTCACATTCAATCCATTTCCCTTCTGGTATTAAACGTTTTAATCTCCTTACTGATAAAATATCGACGCTCGCTTTTAAAATGTTCTTAAGTTCTTCTTCACTTAGTTCAAGGTCGATTCCTTTCACTATTCCATAAGATATCGACATTTCCTGTATTAATTGGCAACGCCAACCTTTGTCTTTGATTTGTTTACACTCAATTAGTTTATTAGCATCCTCTTTTCTCTGAAATTGAATGAGTACTTTATTCGCGCTTTTATATTTTATTTTAAGAATATCTTTAATGTTTTCGCTACGAAGCAATTTAGCGAAAGCTATTGGTTTTGGTAGATTGTCCATCGAGGTTACACAAACTTCATGATTAGGTAATATTTCAGCTGTACCACTGTGTTCGTTATTTCCCACTTGATTATTGTTTTCCTCCAATGAATTACTTCGGAATAACCGTTTAGCTTTACTTCTAATTACAGTAATAAAGTCATCTTCACTATTGTCATCTTCTCGTTCCTTTCTCTTCTCAACACTTCTTATAATTTCATCATCATTTCTTCTTATTACGCTTTCCTCATCCATCTTATCCATGTCATTTAATTGTTGTTCGCATTTATCCAAAAGTTCTGAATCGCTCAGATCTTCACCACTTGAATCACCTTGCATTTCACAAACAACGTTTCGTGGGTGTACGTAAAAAGTTAAAGCTATTCGCAACGAAAGGCAACGACGCGTGCGCACGGCCCAACGTCACAGCGCAAACTCCGCGTAAGTACTTCGTAGCGTCTACGCTACATCTAACCGAAGGTAACCTTAGATATTAAATAACGGAAAATATGTTAAATTGTTTACAAAATTAGTTATTAATTTTAGTTCTGTCCTGGGATTTCCCGAAAGTTATTCTCAGTCGTGTCTTCGCAAAATCATTAAAATTTATTCGGTCTTCCGTTATGAACCATCTTGTCCTAACAAGGAATTGTGACGCCCGAGTTATTAGGTATGAGTGTATAAATATTCTAATAATGATTCATGATTCTTGAATAATGTAGGTAATATTGTTATTTAATATAGATGATACAACAATATTACCTACATTACTGAAGAATCATGAATCATTCCATCAAAATATTGTTTAACAAAATATATTTGATCTACGAGGAGCACCTTACGTAAATACGTATTATGTAGTACAAAGTAAACACATTCCTATTGTTCAAATAAAATACCTATTGTGAAGAAAACAAAAGTGTCAACCTCCAAGAAACATATTCAGTCTGTTTCATATCAGGCTTCGCTGGTCTGACAGTCAGGTTCTTTAGCCTTTTATATATACAGAAAATATGTTCTTACCTCTTCAAGTTACCTAACTCGAAGAGGTAAGAACATATTTGTTATAATTATATATATATATATATATTTGTTTTTTTTTTTTACATATTTTTAACAATAAACTGCTATTCAATGATACGCGGTAAGGTATACCGCGTATCATTGAATAACATAAAACTCATTCTTGTCACTCTCAGTAGGTAGCCATTTTATTAGTCTTGAATGACATTTATTTCATTCAAGAAACCTTGTACAACAGTGGTCTAAAATCCACTTAATTAAGCAATTCCACAAAAACGTCCGTTTATTTAAATATTCATATTGTCGGAGATTCTCCTCTAAAATACTGCTCTGTAAGTCAAATGTCGGTTATGTTGCAGGCTGTTTCTATAATCTGCCATTTTTAGATATGTTTGTGACCGTAATTATGACCAAAATGAGAATGAAATACAGACGGATTCAAAAACTTAAACAAGTTTTAATTATATATTTGGTAGCGTGTATGTCATTTTCCTGTCTAATTTAATGTTCTTGAAGCTATTAACAATAATAACGACAAATGAAAAGTAATAAAAGATTGTCGTGTTGAGAGCCGCGGCTACTAAACTATACCGCACTCGTCTCAGACAGAGATTTACTAATGACTACGACTGCGCTTCGTCAACAACATAAATCATATTATAAGTCGAAGTATTTTTATTACTTCTTAGGTGTTATCAAATCTAATATATTAACGTGGAGGTGATATAACGGACCAAAATATCGCGTTGCGCAATTTTGACGTGGATTCGTATTAACTGGCAATTTTAATTAATATCCGGGTGATAAAATCGATGCAAATGAAGGGTAGATGTATTAGAATTTGAATATATATTATAAAAGCTACTGTATTTATGTGTATTTATGAATTATAAGTCTCTATCTGCTATAAGCTTCTGTCGTAATTATATGTCTTTACTATTCATATTTTTTTTTGACTGGCCTGTTGGTCTAGTGGTTAGTGACCCTAACTGCTATGCCGGAGGTCGTGGGTTCGATTCCCACCCAGGACAAATGTTTGTGTGATGAGCACGATCATTTGTTCTGTGTCTGGGTGTAATTTATCTATAATATGTATGTATTTAGAAATATATAAGTATGTTTATCAGTTGTCTAGTACCCATAACACAAGCTCTGCTTAGCTTGGGACTAGATGGCGTTGTGTGATAGTTGTGGAAAAAAAAAAAAAAAAAAAAAAAAAAAAAAAAAAAAAAAAAAATTTCACAGCAGGCGGTCCTGGTATAGGTTCAAACTATAGTATGAGTAATACGAGTATAGTAGAGATACGTGTGACGAGCGCGTGACCGTTTTATGACGACACATCTGCCACATTTCACGCTCACCTTTCCAATTTTCCATCGGCTCTTTCTTACGCCGCTATAAAACTTTATGTATCGAAAGGAGCGCTATTCAACACTGAATATACATACTGTGACATTGGTCATGCCGTCTGTCCATGTTTACGTATCTGCACGTGCAAAACTGTATCCTAAATCGGTACTTAGGCGTGTATGCTTTAGGGCGACAACTGCTTGAGGAGTGGCCGTCTCACGATGTCGTAGTGAGGGTACGCAGGTGGCATACGCGCTGCTACGCGACAGGCGACGGCCCTGTGTGTCACGCATGTACTCGTAACTAAGCGTTCAACAATTCTTTAGAGCTGGTTATTAAAATATTTGTTGTTCCGATGTTATTTATTTGTATATGTGGAGAGGCTTTGTGGCTCGCCGACAGACGTTCTCTGTGATGTAGGTGGTTTGCCGGAGCCCTGTATGGCTGCCATTGTTGACGACTGTGACCAATTCTTGTGTGTGAGATAATAACATCGCAAAATTCTCTTTGCTTTTTATTTGAAGAATGTAAAAAGTTTTAGCACCAACTTTAGAATTATAAATAAGATAATTTAACCTACGTTGACCTCGCAGTTTACTCACACTTACTGTATCACAAGCTGTGGCTGCTAGATGTCAGTAGAGGTGTTTATAATTTCAATATAATTACTGATTGATCAATCGTGTAATGTATCAACCTTCGTACAAAGTTAATGGTAATGGAGATTGGTTCTCATTTATAGATACTTGAATACGTATGTCCATGTTTCTACCAGATGTGAGAATCGAAACAATCAATTAAAAGGAATCGATTACGTGGGCCTGAAGCAGACGCGTCGGCTTCTGCGCGGCTAACTCCTCGCCGCATAGAACGAATCGACTCAATTATTACTAACCCGAGGATGAAAATTAAATTGGACCTCGGCTTGATGCGCTCAAACGATGAGACTGTTAAAACATTATGAGCCATACAATTTTTATCTCCCTCTTGGATCTTTAAACAGAGAGGTGCGCGGAGCCCGCAGACGCGCCGGCGCAGCGCGAGCGGGACACAGCGTCGAGTGCGAGCGAGATGCCGCACCGACCGGCCGGCAGAGGTCGAATATAAATGTGGAATGTTTATGGTTCTACCGTTTTATTTTATTCCTGAGCCGGCAAAGCATTAAATATTGTTTCAATTGAAAGCGGGCAGATCAGACGGTAGTGTCTAATGAAGAATAGATTAATAAAACCCGACAGTTGATTGAGTTCGATTCGCAATCGCGCCGATGCTGCATCAACAGATCGTATCTCGAGCGTCTATATACTACTTGTGTTACGAGTGTTGATACAAATCTAACTAATTGATGCAACGCAGGCCTAGCTGCGTTTGCGCACTAGCTGATTGGGTCTACTAGTCGCTCGAGTGCGAGTGGTGGAGGTAGTGTGTGGTGGTGCGACCGCCTGCGCACAAAGGCTTTGTCGCCACCGCTGGTCTTTGATCGGTCGGTGCGGCATGCGGCACGCCGCATAGCGGGCCAGCGCGCGTATTGTCGCGCGATTAGTCGCGGCGCCGCGGCCGCCACATTTGTGTGTCGCGAGTGTTGTGACACTGGCACAGAGCATCACAAGCGCCGACACAGACGCCGACTGTTTGCATTGTACTACGTGCCGTGACATATCGTTTGTCGGACGGCCGCCGACGATGCCGAGCCATGACTTACGATGTTTTATGGAGCTGAGCTTTGTTGCCATTGAATGAGTTGGATGTTAAGGAGGGTCGCGTTAACAATTACACAACACCTAGGCATTACCTACGACTATTGTTCGTGCGGTTTATGTAAGGATGGGCCGAAATGACACTTCTAAGTAGAAGCGTGATGTTGCAATACTTACGGAAACCTAAACTCATTAAGCTGTGGCTTTAAAAATGTTATAATGGTTCCTGTTGAGCTAAGCTATATCAGAACTCATTAACACAAGTTTCAATTACTAAACAGCTTGCTCACGATAAAGCAATACTAAATATGAACAAAATATACATGGCAGTTTCAAAGGATATTACATTTTTATTCATAACACGTACTTCCAAACAAATTATGCAATAAAAGAAAGAACTAATACGCATCCTCTTGTAAAGTTGAACTACAGTTCCGTGCGTAGTGCTACGTCGTAGACAATGGCTACGAACGCGTCATTGCCTACGACTTTTTATTTTTACTGCTACGAGCTCTAATGTCATGCGTAGTTTGCTACGGAACTTTTTATTATTTTATTGCAGTGAATTTTAAACAAGTGATATTCATTTCCTCCTGCCATGAATTAGGTTGGTAATGGTACTAAGTTAGTAGTGGCTGGGTAATGCTTAATTGTTCGTGATTATAAAAGTTTGATTCTCAAAATGGTTCTATTTGGAAAGCCGCTGCACACATAATCTGGCAAAGTGGGATATTATTGGTTCTTCCAACACCGAGTACGAGTGTGGCGCTCCGGATCGGGATTGGCAGAACTAAACAGCGCCTCTGCTGCTGCAGTAAACATGACTATACCTACTGGGCCCAACCCGTATGATTGGAAGTACAATCCCAAAGAAGTACAAAGAACAAGTACAAGTACAAAGAAGTAGAGGTTATGGTTGAATATAACTAGTTGTGGTGAATCCTAGGAGACTTAACTGATACTTTCAAATGTTTTAATGTTTATTAACTGCTCGCACTGCGGCACTGAGTGTAACTTGTGCACGATGTCAAGAAGACGAATTTACAGAATGTCTTTCACGGTTCTAAAACGTAAAGACAAATAAAAGGTCAAATATAGTTTTTATGATAAGGATATTCATATAATAAAGAATATAACTTCATCCAGGAAGTGCCTCATACAAAGTGATTATCAACTATCAGTCGATTATGAATCCAACACCGGATGTGTTCCACAACACTTTCCCACACGTATTAATTTGTGTTACTCACCTCTGATATAAATATAATTAATTATATTCTAGTGGGTTAATTTGAGTGCTTCATTAGATTAATTAACACCAGCGGCGTCATTAGCTGCCGATAGCTGCAAGTATGGTAAGAGGTTGTGCGTGTGGTTAACAGATTAGACATTTAAAGATATTGCTAACAAAACGTTTGTTTAAAAGACAAAAATGTATTAGATTGAAGATAACTTTCGGGAACCTGACAGGCCATCGCCAAAAAAATTACGGTGTTAGTAAAGTTATTTTTCACTTTAAAACCAAGTCTGCAGTTTCAAAATAACTGTTCGGCATGGTGCTCAGAAAGCCTTAGTTCCGAACCTTTTTTAAGATTCTGAATTATAACCTTTTTTTTCCTATGAAAAAAGTCAGTTGCACAAATATGAAACGTTTAGGAGACCTATAGTGGTGGTGTTTATAACACGAGGGTCTAGCTCTTGTTATGAGCACCGCCACTTCAGCCTGGTCAGGTGTGATTTTAATGAACAAAGTCCTCTCATAAATCTACACTAAGACTTCTAGACATCCAGCCTGCTTATACAATCTTCACCCGGTCGTAGACCTTGTGAGATTAAGTCACAGAGCTGTCAAGGTATAAACTTACTGCATACACAGGGTGGACGGGCCACCGACACAGAATGATGTACTGAATACGTAGAAACCATTCAGTATCGCTTCCACCCTGTCTGTATAAACTCACGTCTATTTCCCATGTGGTCGGCAGAAACTAAAGTACGACACCAGCTATGAACTTTACATGCTCCATGTGACTCATCCACGTTCATGCATGATGCATCTTACCTTTCTGCAGGTCATCTCCAATAGGAGGAGTACAAGTGTCCTATTATAATACACTCGAGAGCAATGAATCCGGGTCACTTAAAGAATGTTAAAAATCTCGGAAACTAAAAATGATAGGTTAATGCAATTAATTGTATTTAATAGACAATGTAATACTCCTTAAATGAAGGTATTAAAATTTCTTAGTTATTGTAAAATTATATCATAAAAAAATCAAATTTGAAAAAGGGCCACTTTCGAAGATGGAACTACGTAATTACAGCATTTGGTTTTGCTTTTGTTTGTAATCTGTCATTTATGTGGGTACATAAACCATGTTGATAGTGCTCTATATTCATTATTCAAGCTGAAATTATGTCGCTTACGCCAGAAGAATGCACCAGAATACTTACAATGCTGGAAACCGGCCGGAGTCAGCGCGATACAGCCAGGACTGTCGGTGTGTCGCTGTCAACAGTACAAAGAGTTCTCCGACGTTACGAAGAAACTGGTTCTAACCTACGCAGACCAGGAACGGGCAGAACCAGGTGTACCACAGCACGAGAAGACCGATACTTGGTGAACACCATGCTTCGAAATCGCTTTCTCACAGGAACTGAACTCACAAATCAGTTTCGACGCCTCGGAGGAAGTAACCCAAGTGCATGGACAGTAAGACGTCGGCTTGCTGAATCTAACTTAAAACCCCTTAGACCTGCAAACGGCCCTAAACTGGAGCGTGGGCATCGTATTTCAAGACTAAGATATGCCCAGAGCCACGTAAATTGGAGTATTGAAGATTGGTCAAAAGTTATGTTCTCCGACGAATCAAAATTGATGCTCTACAAGCACGATGGAAGACACAGAGTGTATCGAAGACCAGGGGAAAGATTAAAGCAAGCATGCATCGAAGAAAAAGTAGCCTACGGTGGTGGGTCTGTACTTGTGTGGGCCGGAATTTCTTCTGAAAGTCGCACAGAGCTGGTGATCATAGAAAACGGCTCTTTAACTAGCGAAAGATATGTGGAAGAAATCCTCAATGATCACGTTGGTCCATTTATGGTCAATTTAGGTGAGGATGCTATATTTATGCATGACAATGCCCGACCTCATACAGGTAGGATTGTGAATGACTACCTTCAAGAGATGAACATTACTCGTATGGAGTGGCCAGCGCGCAGCCCGGATATCAACCCGATCGAGCATGCTTGGGACGAGCTAGGCAGATGCGTAAAACAACGAAACCCTCCCCCAATCACGCTTCGTGAGCTCAAAATTGCTCTCACAGAGAAATGGGAGAATATTCCCCAAAATCGTAAAAGGAACTTGGTGTACAGCATGCCAAACCGCGTAAACGCAGTAATGGAAGCACGAGGAGGCAATACGAAGTATTAAAATTCAAGAAAATCGTAATAAAGTTCAAAAATTTCATGTTTCCTATTTTTGTTTTAAGGAGAGATCAGCAGTTTTTTTCTTTATGTAATTTTGTGTTAATAAAATGTATGGTGACTCATATTTTTTTTACTTTCATTTAAGGAGTATTACATTGTCTATTAAATACAATTTATTGCATTAACCTATCACTTTTAGTTTCCGAGATTTTAACATTCTTAAAGTGACCCGGATTCATTGCTCTCGAGTGTATTATAAACGCGATCGTTTGTAAGTATGGATGTATGGATGGATGTTTGTTACTCTTTCACGCAAAAACTACTGAACTGATTTGGTTAAAATTTGGTACACAGATAGTTTATAACCTGGATTAACACATAGAATAGTTTTTATCCCGAGTTTATCTTCCCGTGGGATAATATTCGAGTTGTAGAGGGCGAAGCCGCTGGCAACACCTAAAATAAATATTTTATTTCTTATCTTTTCATGGAATTAAATAGAATAGAATATTCATTTATTAGTTCATAATATAGGTATTTACAATAAAGTGGTTACAAATTTAATTTAATTTTACTTTTATATTTGTTGTAACCGTTATTGGTACTGGTAATTACGAGGGAAAACCAAAGGTGAGGTTATTTTAGGGAGAAGCGATCAATATGTTTACCACAGGCTACGTCCGTAAAAGTATTTAGGTTAACTAAATATATAGGGAAATATAAATGTAACAGTCCATAATAGTCCTTAATCAAGGATTCAAGGTTTTTTTAAATTCTAAGTTTAACCACAGCGGGACCAACGAAGCACATTATATTATTTAAGACTAACATCATGGTTATTTCTACCACTTATCAGCAGCAAGCAATACTGTGGGTGTTCCATTTTTAAGGGTATAAAGTTATGAACGACATTCACATTAGACATTTTCCATTTTGTTTTTTTTATTCATAGGCACCAGTGACCACTTACCATCAGGTGGACCATTCGCTTGATTACTATCGAATCAAATAAAAAATAAACAATTTCGTGTCTTCTTTACTTGTCGTTTCAATTCAAATTTTGTCAGACCAGTAGATATGTAACAACTTTAACATTTCAACAACTGTGATTTGAATTGCGTTTAAAAGCGTAAAATGGACCTTTCTTAATAGTAACTGCGTCTGCGACCATTTAAGAAAATAGATCATAATAGGAAAATAATATGAATTGCGATAAAATTTATAAAAAGGTTAGAGACGCAGTTACTATTATGAAAGGCCTTTTTTACGCTGTCATATTATGATCATATTTATATGATCTACCATTGATTATCCTGAAAAGTGCAGATCTTTAGTCAGGTTGACTAACTCAATTTCAAATTACTAATGTTTCTCATATTATTGCCAGAAAGCCACGCTAGCTAAAAATATTAATCATTTTTCATTTCGCGATACCTATCGGATTAAATAACTCGTTATCGTAGTACTTATTAGGCCCATAAATGTTATTTATTAATTAAAAAGCAGAAATGTTAATTTTACGTCATCTGCTTATTTTTGGTAACAAACGTGTTTATTTATGATTGAACCAATAATGTTTGTTATTTGTCTTCGAGAATGTGGTGAAGATTAGCTACCTACGTAAATTATGGCCAGTTTCCCACACTGTTAAAAATTATGTAATTTTACTAAAAATTATGTAATTTTACATGCAAAAAATTACATAATCCTGTAAAATTTCCGAAAAATCTGGGAAATTTACGGGAAAATATGAAATTTTACATAATTTTCGTCAATTTTACATTTTTTATGTAAAATTTCATATTTTCCCGTAAATTTCCCAGATTTTTAGGAAATTTTACAGGATTATGTATTTTTTTTGCGTGTAAAATTACATAATTTTTTACAGTAAGTATTGAAAACTATTGAATACTACTGAATACCTAATAGAGTGGCACTATAACTACTTGGTTGATTACTTATTTGGTTTTTCAGCAAATATATTCAATGCTGTGGAGGAGGCTTTGCCCAGCAGTGGGACAATATAGGCTAAGAAAAACAAAATTGGCATGAAAACTGATATTTGAGTAGTAGGTGTGATGAGAGACGTTTTACTTATCCTACGATTTTCAGACAACCCCAAGAACCCTTCGGGTACGGCCCACTTTCAGTTTAGAAAAAAAAACTAACAACAGGCTGTTCAGCAACATTGATTTTTCTCATCGTACGGGGCTTGGACATAAACATGCAAAACTGTATAGGCTTTCACCTATTTTGAAAAAATCTTTTCAAATCTCTTTTCAAGAATGTGTCGCCCATTAAAGTTTACTCTCCCTGACAGTATTCCTTGTCTCTAGTAGCGATATTTGCTACTAAGCCATCAAATTGTCATGTTGAATAATATTTGCTAAAAATCCTTACATTTGTATAGATTATTTAGTTAATAGCTATTTATTCACCAAGGGGAGTAAGGCACAGATTACTAATCGAGTGTGCATTTGAGGCCCGACGCGAAGCGGAGGGCCGTGAACCACACGAGTTTAGTAATCTGTACTTACCCTCGAGTGAAATATACTGCTTTATACTACACTTAGCTTGTTTTCCACTTTTCTACTGCATAAATATTTCATATTCCTTCATATATTTCATCTTGGATTTTCCAGGCAAGAGATTACTAACAATGTCTTTAGCATCTGCTAGTATATCAGGTGGAGTTGTTGTTAGTAAATTGCTATCATTGTCACTTGAATCACTCATTTTAACTTGTGATTTACACCGCCAAACTTTAAAATTTACCAAGAAAATTGTTTCTACAAAATACGTCAACCAACAATAAGTCTTTTTTTTTCTTTAAATTTTAGCGCGTCAAACAATTTTCACGCCAAAAGACGTTAAGCCGCGTCCCCACTAGAGCCGCGTGGCAAAACGCGTTAGTAATGAACCCATTACTACCCTGATTTTCAGGGCAGTAATGAAATTCCATACAATTTAACTGCCTAGATTTTTGAGAAGGTTTAATGAACAGCTTTCAAGCCGTATAGTGGGGTAGTATTGGTACACTTACCAAGCAAGTGTAGTATAACATAATGTTTTAGGGATAGTGCGAATGGAGTGTACGCCAATCACCTACCAACACAGATTGCATCCATGAAGTTTTTCCACCGAAATGATTAAAATGACAAGGTTTTAAATATTAGGGAAAAGCATTTCCTAAAAAGCCTGATAATTATAAAACATATGCAAATTCATGAGCTTACAGATAGGTTTACCTAAACTTTTGGTTCACCTGTTAATTAAATAACATCGATTAATTAAGCAACCTCTCTATCGGTGTTTTAATTAATCTATTAATCAAAAATTAATCGATTTTATTACAACACTCTTTTTTATCTGTATCCGTATTCAGGATTCAAAGAGGCTTCTCGCTACAAATCAACCATGTCAGTTTAAAAACCAAGTAAAGGTGTGTCTAGTAATGTATATAGACAGTGTACACAATAGGGGATCGGACTGACTCAAAAAAATATGATTCTGTTTAGTCCGTCAATTAGATTATCGAAAAATATTGGATACGTGTTTTTTGTTTTATCAAATCAATAAAAATTGACGAAGATAAAGCGCGTCAAAGATCATGGAGTGGGGCTTGAAACGTCACTTGAAGGTACAAAATGTACTATCATATGACGTCACACGAGTTTTCGAAGCACTGTATCGTCTTCATTTTTTGTTTACGTGAAAAAAGAAAAAAATACGTGGTCAATATTTTTTGGAAATCTATCTGACGGACCAATTAGTTTTTTTTTGTCCGATCCCCTATTATACGAACACTCTTTAATGTAATGTGTCAGTAATCTGATCGCAGATACTGCTAGAAACCTTAAGGTAACTCTATTGATATTGACACTGTTAGTCCGCTTTACTCCTCGACTGGACAGATGCCCCATGACTTTCAGTCTTTTCGGTCGCTAATGTGAACCACTGATCGTTGGTTTTTTCAAGCCGTCTTCTACGAGGTCTACCGTAATGCCTTCTGGTTATTTAGGTCCACAGTTTATCCGGATAATTTGTTAATTATCCGGATAAACTGTGGACCTAAAATTGCTGTAATAATTATTATAATATGTGTCTTGTAAGACACTCAACTGTCGTGTAAGTGACTTAACTAACGTCGCTTCTTTAATATTCACCTAAAAGTGAGTACCTTTTAGTGACCCTCTATGACCGTAACTCAATTTCTTTGATTTTTGAGTTATGTCCATACTATTCTGAAGGTGCGAATTGTGTAAATATTATTTACCTGATGGGAAGTGATCGAGTGGTATTCCGACCGGAACCAGAATGAACCAAGACATTGA
This sequence comes from Diarsia dahlii, assembly GCA_949775195.1. NCBI lineage: Eukaryota > Metazoa > Arthropoda > Insecta > Lepidoptera > Noctuidae > Diarsia > Diarsia dahlii. The sequence continues at coordinate 18,224,010 of OX459190.1, forward strand.
AGTGTTCTTAAAATGATGAAGGAATCGGTTTCCCCATGATGCTTATCTATGACCAACACTCCTTGGCATAGAGAGCAGAACAGTGAGAGCGCAATAGGCTGATAACACACACATTGAAGGATATTGATGGACATTGAAGGGGCACGTCACATGACACTCATTTAATACCCTGCACTAGTATCGACATTTTTCTCAGTGTGAAGTGATGAATTTAAATGTGGTATTCCCCTAAACTGATAATATTTGATGCATTGATTTGTGCCGTATTGGAGTTCAACTAAAATTCATAGCGGTCAAAGTTCAAGCGTCCCTATATAGTAACTGAAGTTGAGTGTTTGTTTGTAAACATGTTGGTTCATGAAAATATTTTCTGGGTGTGACAGCACTTGTTTTTCCAGTCATTGGACAATAACAATAACATGAGGTGTCTTCAGTGTAACAAATTACAATGAGATAATGGTTGTAGCGTAAACATGTTGTTCATGCTTACCTTTTTTAGCAACAAGTGCTAATTTGCACTGAAATTGGCACTGAAAGTAACGTTTGAATCACGTTTGAATAAGTCTTTGAATCATTTTGCTGGTTTAATTAAAAGACAAACGGTGTATATCAACATACTTATCCAATCATGTGGGGGTCGGCCAGTCTTACCGGATGCATATGAGTATACCTACCAGTATTTCACATGTTAGTACTATACAATATGATACTTAATGGCTCAATAACAGAAGCACGGTTTAAAATTGTTTGAAGAAGATTTTTCAGAGATATCAGTCATAAAAGAAAAACAAATGTTTCTACGGACATCTTAGTAAAAGCTTAGTGAAGCGTTTTTCAGTTCAGACGTGTCTTACAAATCGTTAATCTTTTGTATGCATTTCTGAACATTTTACCTGAAACGCGTGAAAATGGCCGCCAAGACCAAAAAAATAACAAAAGCATGAATTTGAGAAGTAGGTAACGGAAAATAGATCTAAGATTATCACGAGATTTCTGCATTGATCAATAAATTCAAACTTTTGATGATTTTATTCGTTTTATCATTGGTAATGTGTAGGTACCTACCAACTAACTTATTTTAGAACAATAAAATACGGTACACGGGTATAGGATAGTAATACACAAACTTGACTCGCACTAAGCCCGTTAATAATACAAACAGTGACGTCATTTCCTTTCGATAGTTTTATCGCTGTTTAATAGGCTCTATATCCATGCACTTAACCTACTAACTTTTCCTCAAACCACTTTTAAAGGCCTGTCAATATCCTTAGAATATTGCTTTTTTCCCCTATTAATCATTACCAAATATGGCCATGACGTGATACAATGTGCCGACATTAACAGGAAAACTGTAATTTAGATACTGAAAATGACCTTAGTTAATCATAAGTTCAGGTACTGGAAATAAAATTGACCTAGTTATTATTATGATTAGAGATACAATTTATTAATTCGACTTTATCCGAAGAATTATGCTGGTATTACTTTTATTTTGTAATCGAAATTCAGTTTACTGTTTGTTTATGCTTAAATGATGAAAACAGAAATTTGCTAGGTACTGGCAATTAGATGATACCAAACCAAATTAAAGTTTGGCATCCAAAACCACAATTATGTTTTCCACCACGCCTCGATTAATGTTCCTCTTACGACAAAGCCTCGTCTTGTATAAATCTCATTTGGGTGTAACTAATTTAGTAAATGTCTGCGTACTCATAATTCACTTAATCGTTAAAGCAATTAAAATCGCATTATCCATTGACTCCATTGAAGCTCTGTTGTCCGGCGGAGGAACGAGAAGGCGGGAAATCTATTTTATTTTTACAAAAGGGTATATTATAATACCCGACCCTATCTGTTCAAAGCTATTAGCATGAAGGGACCTTTAGGTGAAAGTTCTATTTCCTTGAAACTGGTTGAGATGGTTTTATTTTATTTCCAAAGGTTTTCCCTTAGAAACGAAGAAAATGCGTTGAAAAAAGTGGCGAAGTGACTGATAATAACATTAAAAATGGGAAAACTAAACAATATTTGTCTGCTAAACTATGCATGTGAAAAAGATTAAGGTATGTCGGGTCGTCAGAATTTATTCCGTTAGACTCGAGCATTATGTGGGTGGAACATAGGTTTCGTGCAATGAAAACTCACAGGGTGCGATACACTGTTTTTATTAAACTAAAGAAGAACTTGAAATTACAACTGACCACAGTAATCACAATAACAATTAATAGCCAAATTAAACGTAGGACAGTTCCTAGACTGGAGGTTCCGTTCTCTAGGACGGTCGGAAGGCAAGTGTGCCTCGCTATGGCGCAACTCCAATAGCTAGGCTCCGTCGTAGCACTAACTTTATCGAGTGTTAGTGCTGCCACCACTCGGGTCCCGTGACCGTGAAGTGGGATAGTCTCTGGCTCTCTGATAAATTGTTATAACTTGAGACAATCAAGGACAACGTCAGGTTGTCCTTGTATAATACCTTAAAAGTTGTTCCCGTGGAGTTTCTTGTCCATTCTTCTCCACGAAGACCTAGGGACCTAGTGAATGGAATAGAGTTTCGAGTTTGAGTTTGACAAGACCAAAATAAATTCAATTAATTGTCTTGTCTTTTGTGGTTTTATTTCATAACAACCCTGTTCCCTACACACTTCTTTAGAGAAACTTTCAAACACATTAAATAACGAGTAATCATCTTGACACACAGTTTATTAATTGGTGGATATTAATACATATACATATAGATTTACATTCAATTTCTAACATGGTACATTTGTTAATAAATGTTTTCACTAAAAAAGCTGGCCAAGTGCAAGTCGGACTTGCACACGAAGGATTCCGTACCATTATTGTTGCACGACAGACTTCTTATAGGTTTTCCTGTAATCTATAAGTGTTGAACTAATTTCTGTATTTTTTTCAAAATTTTTGGGTTCATATTTTCGGAGATAATGGGGGGGGGGGGATGGTCCGACAGACAGACAGACACACGAGTGATCCTATAAGGGTTACGTTTTTTCCTATTGAGGTACGGAACCCTAAAAATAAATTATTCCGTAAGCAACGATGTTTTATCATACTCTTATTATAAATTACTAGCTTTTGCCCACGGCTTCGCCCGCGTGGATGTCGGTTTAACTACAAAAATGACGATTTTCCATACAAACTTTCATCCCCTTTTTAACTCCCTTAGGGGTTGAATTTCGAAAAATCCTTCCTAATTCATAGTCTACATCATAAAGGGAACCTCTGTGCAAAATTTCAGCTTTCTAGGTCGAAGGGTTTGGGCTGGGTGTTGATGAGTCAGTCAGTCAGTCAGTCAGGACTTCTCTTTTTATTTATATAGATAGATAGATAGACAGATATCTATCACATATCACAATGGGTAAAGGCCTCTTGCCTTTACCCGTTGAGGGGTCCATATTGAATAATAAGTAAATTAAATTGTTTTGAAAATTAATTTTATTATTACTTATTACGTAATCTAAATTAGTAATTATTAAGTGTTTTTTTTTATTATTATTTAGAAAAGACATTATTTTATTTACAGAGACATTATTTACTACGCAATTGTAACCTGAAAATCATGATTTATATTGTAATACTAGCTTTTGCCAGCGGCTTCGCCCGCGTGAAAAAACGATTTTCCATTCAAACTTTGATCCCCTATTTAAATCCCTTAGGGGTTGAATTTCAAAAAATCCTTCCTTATTCCTTGTCTACATTTTAAATGGAACCTCTGTGCAAAATTTCAGCTTTCTAGGTCCAAGGGTTTGGGCTGGGCGTTGATGAGTCAGTCAGTCAGTCAGTCAGTACTTCTCTGTTTATTTATATAGATATATATAGATTTTGTTATTTTGTGCATACACATTCGCCTAATAACAACTGCCACTTGGGGCGATCTTTAGGTTAAGCCGCGCTTGCCTGGGTTGTTTTGTAAATAATAATAATAACAAACTAAATGCGCAGAAACCCGGCTATCAACTCCAATACAATGACACAATGACTGACATACTGACTGACCAACAAAATTGTAAAATAAACCATCTTCTTTATATGGATGATATCAAGCTGTATGCAACTTCCCCTGATGACTTATACAATCTAGCTGATGTAACTGAAACGTTCTCTATCGATATAGGCATGGAATTTGGGATTGACAAATGTAAAATTAATTCAATAAAAGCAGGAAAAACATACACACATTCATACCAAATGCAGACAGGCGCGATAATAGATTCGTTAGACGAAACCGGGACATACAAATATTTTGGGTATATACAATCTAAACAGATTATGCATAAGGAAATAAAAAATACACTTACTAAAAAATTTAAACATAGGTTAAAAACAATATTTAATACTCAAATTAACGCAAAAAATACTACAAAAGCAATTAACACTTATGCCATCCCTATTCTTACCTACTCCTTTGGTATCATTAAATGGAACAAGACCGACCTCAAAAGCTTACAAAGAATTGTGAATACAACCCTCACTAAACATAGGAGACATCATCCTAGGTCATGTGTACAGAGGCTTACACTGCCCAGGAACGAAGGTGGCAGGGGGATCATAGATATCACAAACCTACATAATAAGCAAATTACGACATTAAGAACATATTTTCACAATAAAAGCTCTACTTCAACCCTACACAAAGCAATAGCGTTTAATGATAAAAAACTTACTCCTTTAAACATGCATGACAGGACAACACAGAACAATGAACAACAGACTGACCGACAGACTAAAATCGCAGAGTGGACTCAAAAGTCACTGCATGGGAGACATCGACACGACCTTAACCTACCTAACGTCGACAAGTTAGCGTCGAACGAATGGCTAAGGCGTGGAGAATTGTTCCCTGAGACCGAAGGGTTCATGATATCGATTCAGGACCAAGTCATAGAAACCCGCAATTATCAGAAACACATCATGAGAGTTCCTCAAACAATAGATATATGTAGGCGATGCAATAGTTCCTCCGAGACTATTCAGCATATTACAGGTGCGTGTAAAGCAGTCGCTCAGACTGATTATAAACACAGGCATGACCAAATAGCGAACATAATACATCAAAAATTAGCTATAAAATATAACTTAATCTCCACCCCACCTGTGCCCTACTATAAATACCAGCCCAAAATTACTCTTGAAAACGCTACCCACAAATTGTACTTCGACCGAGGAATTTTTACAGATAAAACAATACACTATAATAGACCAGATATCACGTTAATAGACAAATGTAACAAAACCGCACAACTCATAGACATCGCCGTACCAAATACCCACAATCTACAAAAAACAATAGCAGAAAAAATGTCAAAATATACAGATCTTAAAATAGAAATCAGCCGAATGTGGTGTCTTAGCAAAGTCGCCATAGTCCCTATTGTGCTATCAACAACTGGAGTTATTCCCAAGCAACTCCACCAGTCTCTAATAACTCTTGACTTACCACCTTACACATACCAAAGTCTTCAGAAAGCCGCAATCCTGAATACATGCAGGATAGTCAGAAAATTTTTGCAAAATGAAAATGAATCTGTAGTCACCACCACAAACACACAACCTCGAACAATCACACATACACAATTCAACAGACACAGAAACTCATCATCGCAAAATTCAATCATATCATCATCTCATCATATCATCTCTTTTTCGGGGTAGTACTTGGCTTCGGCCCGTGCTATTCTATAAATCCGGTTATAAAGCCGAGATATGTAAAAGTATACAAACAAATAATAATAATAATTTATTTCTCTAAAAACTTAGTAATATTGTACAGAAAAAATGGGACGACCCATTACATTCCGGGTTTCCTTCGTGCCTCGGAAAGCACGTTAAGCTGTTGGTCCCGGTTGCCATATATAATATAAATATTTGGCGGTCGTTACAGGTAGTCAGTGACCTGAAAGTCTGACAACCAGTCTTACCAAAAGGTATTACATGTATTACCCAGTATTGACTCCTACATAGTTGGGAAAATTCTAGGCACACGATGCATGTACCTACATAATAATATAAATTTAAGTAAACCTCTGATATTTTTGTAATAAAAAAATTAAGTTCAAAAATCTAAAACCCGACTACTAACAAAATCGCGGTCTTAAAAGTAGAAAACAAGAAAATAATTCTTGTCTGATATTCTTCGTAGTCGCATGCCACTGATACCTGATGCTCCTTCATGGCGTTCTCATTGATACAGAAGTCAGCTGCTAATTGTCATTAGCAAGGTGGCATGCGACTACGAAGAATATCAGACAAGAATTATTTTCTTGTTTTCTACTTTTAAGACCGCGATTTTGTTAGTAGTCGGGTTTTAGATTTTTGAACTTAATTTTTTTATTTGAAATTTATTTTTGTGTGTACTTAAACTATAATATACTACATATTTGTAATGTGCTCGCCAAGACCTTTCATTTGATACCAAACTTGCTATGATTATCTCAATTTAATATTTTTTGAGGTAAGTTTTTGACATTTAAATTCCATCATAAAAAGAATTTATAAAATTTATATAGCCTATGTCACCCGGGCTATTCTTACGAATCTATTGACACCTAAAAAAAAATCCGTTCAGTAGTTTAGGCGCTACGGTTGAACATACATACATACATAGACTGCCAAAATCATTACCCTTCCTTTTGGCTTCGCCGTAGTCGGGTAAAAATAAGTCATTCATTATGGAAGTAAAGAGGCTAAAATAATGTCAAGTGGATTTTTCGGGGAGATAAACTTTTTAATGTAAAATAATTATCATAGTTCTGAAATGTAATTTTTTTTATGCCATATTTAAATTGACATGTTTGTGTCCGATAGCGCAATAAATGAATATTGTATTTTAACCACATAAATAATAGTACTTTCATGCTGATAAATAAAGCAATTCGTGCGAAATTATTCTCAAACCATTCCACGGTGTTTTTTTTTGTTATTGAAAAAGCATGTCATCTCTATCATTAATTTATCAAATGAAAAGTCAAAATTGAGAAAATATTACACAAATTCACGCCTGTTACATACAGGGAGGTTTATGCATAGGTGATCCTAATATTACGTCCAAAACAATTGACCACAACCGACAGACAACTTGCTGCAAATTCCTGACGGAAAACCGAACAAGGCAAACTTTGAAATTGAATGCAAGATGCCTAATGCTCAGCTATCGCGATTGCTATCATGAGACCAGTGAGGCAAAAAAGGCTGAAAATTAGACGATCTAATTTAATTGAAATGTTTTATACTATTCCTGAACTATAAGGGAAAACCACAACCACAATTGTTAAATTAATGGTAATACCACACACCACAATTTTGTGTTTGTGCCTAACACTATTAGTAACTAGGTTCATCTATATTATTATATCAGTTTTAATTGGCACGGAAACACGTTGATATTGTGGTTTAGTAACAGTTGAAATCAAGCACTAATCAGTAATTAGTATAGAAGGAATGCCTAAAACGGTAAAACCTCATTAGGTATCATCATGTGATTTCCTGTCTCTGGTAACTTGTCGAAAACATGTGACGTTGCAAATTCTAAGAAAAAAAAAAATTGTGCCTCTAATACTAGGTATCGATAAGAGGTTTTATAAGCTTGTGTGTAGGAAATTTCTAGGTAATCTTCGGAACGACTGATCCGAATTAAAATAAATATTTACTAAAGGAAAGATATATCGTTCCCTGATTATTTACGGCAAGCAGGCAGGCCAAACCGTTGGCGAATGTTAAATAGTATAATTTAATTTTCTTAGTTTAGCTTTTGTAAGAGCTAAAAAGTAAAAGAACTTGAAGAGCTTTCAAGTGAATAGAAGCTACTGTAGGTTAGGGGAATAAATTTGAGTAATGAAAACAGGCTGCTGTTAAAATAAAACATGAAAGAACAGTTAACACAGTTTTTTCTATATTTTCTTTCACTAATATCTAAGAGCAATAAATTATAGTTGTTAATTTCATATAATACCGTTTACATCTGTACATATTTACAAACAGTTCATACCTAACCTATATCACAGTTTACACAATTATAATATCTACGTAGCAAATGTAGGGAGCCGTTTCGAACTTCTTTGTTGTTACGTGCCAATACCTGAAATTAAAGAAAATCTTGTCTCATTAATGTTTAAGTAACAGGTACAATAATTTACACAAACGGCGCAGTATAATATAATTATACAGTAACTCACGGCTAATTTTAGAAACTGTCTTAATACTAGTTTTAAGTAATTGTGTTTGTAGATAAATTGCAAAATTATACGCTTGGGGATAACACTGTTAGCATTAATTAGAGCAATAAAATGTAATAATGCTCTAGTTACTGTTAACGTTCGGTTACTTCACCTTGTTTCTACTACTTATTTACATTGGAGATACTTTCGGACATTCCCGGTTGTCTCTCTTAACGTTCTGGCTACAGGTAGATGATTGTATTTGAGAACGAGATGAGGTAGGAAATGGCAGAATGCTCTTTATGATATTACGAGCAGCAGTAGTTACACACTACAGCCTGTATATTTAAGACTAGCAGACGTCCCGCGGTTTCACCCGCGTTGATCCCGTTCCCGTGGGAATACAGGGATAAAAAGTGTCTATGACACTCAGCAATAATGTGGCTTTCTATTGGTGAAAGAATTTTTAAAATCGGTTCAGTAGTTCCCGAGATTACCCCTTACAATTTATCAAAAACACAAACTTTACCTCTTTGTAATATTAGTATAGAAGTATAGATTTATCGCAATTATCCCTGTGCTTAGTGAATATTTTTATTTGAATGGTTCAGAGATGTTTGTATGTCTTTATTAATCAACCTTCTTAGACTTTTTTCAACACTATGTTAGGGTCAGCTTTCAGTCAAAGCGAATGCAGCTGAAGACCAGTATTTTATATGGAGCAACGGCCTATCAGACCTCCGCAACCGATTAACTGGATAATATGATAGTCCTTGAGATGCGTTACTTTTTGTCCTTTTTCCAAATTATGTTTGGGTCGAATTCCAGATTGTCTTTAGATAATATATACACAAAAATCTTCTCAAGATTTGAGTAATGAAATCAAAAGTGAATAAATATAGGTCCTAAATTTGTGTCTATAGTTCTAATTAAAATAAAATAAAAAAGTTGATGTGGCACTCGGAGACTGCCGCGGTAAAGCTATTGCATAGCATTTTTTATCAACTTAGGCAAATAATTATTTATTTATTTTATTTATGCAGTATTTTTTTAAAAGAATTTAAATTATGTAAGTAAATCAAAAGTAACCTTCATAGACTAAGCTAGTAAGAAAATTTAAAAGAAAAAGTATTGACAGCTTGTCAGCCTGACGTAAGTGTCATAACATTGAAAAATATGAAAATTGTTTATTTTATTTTAGATATTTTATAAGAAAACGAATCGTTTTCTAAGACCGATTCGCAGAATAGTAATGCAAAAACCAATAAAACGTATGATAGATGCGTAATAATAATAAAATGAATGTTTATAGAGTACTCGAGGAGTACTCACTCATTATCTTTCACAATTTTTTCGTGACTTTCTTCATTAATAAATGCACTTTGTTTATTCATATTTAAAACACTTTGTACACAAATTATACGAGTAAGAATATTTTAGAAGGAGAAAGCAGAGAGACAAAACAGAAAAACTTTACACATTTACACGTGAGGTTATAAATTATTTAATTTTTCAACCTCAGTTGACAACCTTGTTATTTTCCGTAACTATAGCAACCTGGTTGAATACTGAATCATGAATGTTTTCGTTACGGAATTTCTGGATTCGCTCTCCACGCTCAAGGCCCGCGATAGAAGCTATGCAAAAACAAATCTTAGAGAGACCAAATAGCTTGATCCTTATAAAGGGAGTTCTATTTATTGAAAATACGACATATTTGTCATACAATTACAAAATGGTCACATTATACAAGTGTGGTTTAGTCAAGCAGGAAAGTTATGAAACAAACTTGTAAAATTGCGGAATTGTCGTGGTGTCAGTTATCGCACCTATTTATAACACTTACAAGTGTTATAAATAGGTGCTTCAATTGAACTGGGGAATTCCTGCTAATAGATTATTTTAGAGCATCCCACAAAATAATAGAATAATTAGTAACTGGTTGTCTAAAATAACATTAACCTAATAATTACACACACTAAACCCCATCTTGTAAGTCTAGTCCCATCTAATAAGGGGCGAGCCTATTGCCATCAACCGGGTGCAAATCTGGGCAAAGTGTTATTAAATTTTTCTATACGGGAATTCTTGATGGAAAAACTCAATTACACTTTGTCCGACCCGGGAATCGAACGCAGGACCTCAACCTCAGTCGTGCTTTATTTACAAAATACTGGTATTCAGCTGCATCCAGGATAACGGCCCCAATACAGTTGGAAGTAGGCAGAGGTTGTTGTTGTAGGCGGGTAATAAATAAATATGGTAAAATTAAAACATAAACTATTATCTACTGCATACCAATAGGGTGTGTATGACCAAACAGTCAACAATTTTTTCTTTAACGTCACGTTACACACGCAGCGCTAGCCGTAAGAAAAGATCGTAACAGAACCTTTGAGAGTTATTTTCATAACTATTGTAAGACAGGTTCAATATTTAAAATAGATACGTTCTATAAATTTCGTATTGTTGTTGAATGTTAAAACCCTATTTTTAATGACTTCTACCCACACCCAACAACAACACATTGAGTTACGGATCTCCTGTCTCACTGGATAAAAAAACCAATCCCAATCTGTGATGTTCTAACATTCTGAATATAAATGCTCCCTTATTTATCTACATTTACTGCATCGATAAATAAATTTAAGTACATTTCCTTAAATGTATCTGTTTATCGAAAGCTCTCTCGGCTTTCATCATCGGTTTAGTTTCAAGTTTAACATTCATGAAAGTGACCGTAAAGTAGTGGATATGGAATTTTACAGTGACATAGGTACGTTTATAGGCAATGTTTTAAGTCGTAATGTCGTATAAAGCGTCATAAATTGAAATAGGTATGCTGTACTATACTATATTACTCACCATAATATCTTCATACTGTGGTAGCCGTCACTTGTCGTTGTCATGAACTTGCACGAATAATCCCAGGTCACTAATCATCTAACTAATATACTTGCATACATGAACTGTCTCTAGACATTTTCTTACAACTAGAGCTACCTCTGAGATCTGTCTATACACCTCTGCGACATCTGTGGACAAACAAAACATACATTAATCTATCATATAATAATCTGTCAGTTGCCACTTGTATGACTTGAGAGCACTTGAGGCACGAGCGAGTGATTTTCAATTTTATTTTTTTGTTGAGTTTGTAATAGTCAGGACATGGTTTGGAAGAAAGAACATTTAGATTTTCAGTAAATTGCACCCATGCTTAGCTGAAGAGGGTCGTTATAAGTTCTAATATAAAAGTTGCTGAGAACCCTTTCAGCTTAAAACACATTCTTAGTTTAGAAGACAGTGTATTTTCATTAATTATGTTACCCTAACAAATAGATTTAAATCTGCACTTTCAAAGGTATATAAATATTTATCACTGAAAAAAATCTAATACTAAGAAATTTTATTTATCGTCTAATAAGAACTTATAAATTAAGTGAATACTTTATTATGATAATCCAATGAAATAAAATACAAAGAAAGTGCTTAGAAGAAATGTTTTTATCCATAATCGAGATTTGTAGTTGTGTTAAAAGAACATTGTAAGTCATTTAGCATGATAAAAGGGCCGTGCGCTTTGTACCGAGCTTTGACGGCGCGCCGGTTCGTTTGTTCTTTATAGTTTTCTTACTATTCAGAAATACACAAAGTCATCAAACGTTGGTGGTCAGTGTCTGCCCATTCAGTCACTATTTAATGATACCAAGTGGATACCAACATGTTCTGTGTTTCTGAAATACGATAAACTCGTCATCATCTGCCTATATAGACTTCTCCCAACTATGTTGGGGTCGGCTTCCAGTCTCACCAGATCATCAGATGCTGCTGAATACCTGTGTTTTACATGGATAATTACAATAAACTATGAAGTACAAACATAATTTAACGTTTGATTAGTAGTCGCCTAGGTGTCGAAATTCGATCGATTTTTCAGTTTCTTATTTTATCATACATATTATTAATCTATTGCATAGATTCTATCGCGGGCCTTGAGCGTGGAGAGCGAATCCAGAATTTTCCTAACGAAAATATTAAGATTCAGTATTCAACCAGGTTGCTATGGTTACGGAAAATAACAAGGTTGTCAACTGATGTTGTCAAAGTAAATAATTGTTTGTCTCTTTGCTTTCTCCTTCTAAAATATTCTTACTCGTATAATTTGTGTACAAAGTGTTGTAAATATGAATAAACAAAGTGCATTTATTAGTGAAGAAATTCACGAAAAAATAGTGAAAGAAAATGAGTGAGGAGTGAGTACTCTATATACATTCATTATAATATTAGTACGCATCTATCATAAGTTTTATTGGTTTTTGCATTACTATTCTGCGAATCGGTCTAAAACGATTCGTTTTCTTATAAAATATCTAAAATAAAATAAATAATTGTTATGACACTTACGTCAGGCTGTCAATACTTTTTCTTTTAAATTTTCTGTCATAGAGTTTCTTTCTAGCTTGGTCTATGAAGGTTAGTTTTGATTTATATAATGTACATCGCGCGAAATTCGAAGATCAAACTCTTAGTATCGTTATTTTTGTCCAAATTTTTTGAATGAATAATTATTTTGGTGTGTAATTACACTATTAATACCTAATTATTTATACCTATTATTGCATAAGTTGATAAAAAATGCTAGACAATAGATTTACCGCGGCAGTCTCCGAGTGCCACACGTATTTTATAATTATATTCCTTCACTCTTTGAACTTTAACTATTTCAAATCTCATATTCATCCAAGGGCGTGATTACTTTAAAAGGGGTACAAAGTATGCCAGTCGGGGCTGCGGTTGTTCGAAAGAGACACCGCGGCCTCGACGCAAAGGGCTAAGAAGGAACATGGGTGGTTTTTACCCACGACGGAACGGAGCAGGTATATGCGTTTAGGGTGAGAGATGTTTGAGTGTGCGTTTGTGCGTTTGTGCAAAGTAATGTTCCCACCTATCTTCTAAACTAATGATCCGATTTTGATGCGGTTTTCAATAACGGGTTTGTGTTCGATGAGTTCATGTTTTTAGACAGGTGTCATGGCTGTAACTCACTAGGGGGCGCCACAACATTAGTGCATAACAATGTTTTTTTTTTTTTTTATTCAATAAAAAGGAGGAGCTCGTGGCTTAATAAGAACTGCCACTCGGGTCGATCTTTACGTAAAGCTGTGCTTGCCTAGGTCGGTCTGTGGATGGGTGACCGCCCGACATACCGAGTTTCCTCCGTGCCTCGGAAAGCACGTTAAGCTGTTGGTCCCGGCTGCCATATATATAGATCTTTGGCAGTCGTTACAGGTAGTCAGTGACCTGAAATTCTGACATCCAGTCTTACCAAAGGGTATCGTATTACCTAGTATTAACTGGGTTGTGGAGGTCAGATAGGCAGTCGCTCTATGTAAAATACTGGTATTCAGCTGCATCCGGTTAGACTGGAAGCCGACCCCAATATAGTTGGGAAAAGGCTAGGCAGATGATGATGAAAAAGGGCTTTGTCGCACATGCGATTATGCCACCCTGGTTGGTTTTACAAATTTTTACAAATTGTACTAAAACTAATTAAAATCTATTATTTAAGTAAATCTTAGCATAGCTAGTCTGTAAAGGCAATATAATCAAAACGAAATGTCCGATTTCAATTCTGTTTTCAGCAATGTGTACGTGGTAGCTTAATGCATATTCCCAAATAATAAAAATTACGTCTGTAACTCACTAGAGGGCGCTACAATATTATTATATTGCAATAATATTAAAACGAATTGTCCGATTTCAATGCGGTTTTCATCAGCAATGGGTTCGTAGTTGATTGGTGCATGGTCTAAGATAAGTCTTATGATATTAATTCACTAGGGGGCGCAGCTATATTAGTGTGAAACGATTGTAATGCAATTTTATTAAAATTAAAACGTATTGTCTGATTTCATTTGAATGCGGATTTCAGGAATGAGTTCGTGGGTGACGAGCTTTCCTATAATTCGTATATGCTCTCTAAAAAGACTAAAATAAAATTAAGAAAAATTAAAATTTTTGAATAAAACCCAGGACGGTAAAAATCTAATTGAAAAAGAATAAAATTTTTTTTTTTTTTTTTTTTTTTCATTATGAAGTACTCGCTAATAAACGGTTACTCATACAATTACAATCTAGACCTTGAGGCTAATAAGTAATTTAAATTTAACTTAATTTGCTAAAGCTTATACAAAATTAAGAATGTGTCCATTGGCACTTTTCTTATAGTCTCTATTAAGTTGAAAGACACTTTGTTCACGTGTTCTTTAAACGTAGCGAAGCACTCACTGCACTGCACTGCATTACACTAACTTTACTAAACTAACTCAAATGGTTTAGTTCTTTTTAGTCTTCTCACTATGTCTGTGGTGTCAAGTAGCTGGATAGCCTCGACGTTCACATGATGAAGAAGCCTCTGCTCGTGTGCTTCGGCGTGTTTTTTTATAACTTCAGTTACAAGATCCACTCCAAGGTCTCGGTGGATGTCATCATTTCTGACGTACCAGGGAGCATTTACTATAGCCCGAAGTACCTTATTTTGGAATCTTTGTATGATATCAACGTTAGTCCGTTTTGTACATCCCCAAAGTTGAATGCCGTATGTCCATACTGGCATGAGTACTTGTTTGTATAAAAGTACTTTGTTATACACTGACAAGTTAGAATGTCTGCTAAGTAGCCAGTACATATTTTTATAGCGAAGGTCTAACGCCTGGCGTTTCTTTTTGACATGAGCCTTCCAGCGAAGTTTTGCGTCTAGCGTCATGCCCAAGTACTTTGCCGTATTTTCGTGTGGTATTACACGATTGTTAATATATACTGGTGTATAATTAGGTCTTTGGTTTGTGAAGTCGATATGTGTCGATTTAGATTCATTTAATTTGATTTTCCATGTTATTGTCCAATCGGTGATGGCATTAACGGCAGTTTGTACCTTCTCCACTGCTTCTGTGTGAGTGACACCTGTAGCCATGATAGCCGTGTCGTCTGCAAAAGTAGCAATGATGCTGTTATTGGTTTCAGGGATATCGCAGGTGTACAATAGGTACAGGATAGGTCCAAGAACACTTCCTTGCGGTACACCAGCCTTTATTTGTTTGATATCTGAATAAGCATCCTCATGTCTCACTCTAAATGTCCTCTCAGTTAAATAGGATTCCAAAATATCCACAAATTGTTTTGGGAGCATTTTACTTAACTTATATATTAGGCCTCCATGCCATACCTTATCAAATGCCTGAGCTACATCTAGAAATACTGTAGAACAAACTTTCTTATCTTCTAATGTTTTTTCAATAACATTGGTTATCCTATGTATTTGGTCTATTGTGGAGTGTTTTTCTCTAAAACCGAATTGGTAGTTGGGAATCAGTTCTCTGTCTTCTATAATAGGTTTTAAACGCCTGAGTAGTAGTTTTTCGAACAATTTGGATATAATTGGTAAGAGTGATATGGGCCTGTATGATGTTATTTCTCGAGGTGGTTTTCCAGGTTTAGGAATCATGATAACTTCAGCAACTTTCCACATACTAGGCACATGTTTTAACCGAAATGTGGCATTGATAAGGGTTGTAAGTTTCACAATTGCTTTACGTGGCAGATTATGTAGGAGTTCTCCAGTGATTAGGTCGTATCCCGGAGATTTCCTTTTTGCCAAATTTTTGATAATGTTGTTAACTTCTTTTGGAGTAACAAGTTTTATTTCTATGTTGTCATGGTGAGTCGCATCCAGTGTTATATTTTCAGAGCTTTCCTCGCTGTTCGTTTGAAAAGTTTGCTCTAGATGTTCTGCAAATATAGTCGCTTTCTGTTCATTATTTTTGGCCCATTCGCCATCTGGTTTTTGAATAGGTGAAACGTGATTGATAGGCTTTTTTAAGCTTTTAGTGGCTTGCCATAGTGAGTAATCAGATGTGCCATTACTTGACAGTTGACTAAGGTAATCATTTGTTGTCTCATCGTGAAATTCCTGAATTGCTCTACTTAACCTTTTTGTGAGTTTATTTAGCAGAGTTTTATCAGGCGGATATCTAAATTGTTGCCACTTTTGTCGCTGGACTCGCTTTATGGCTATTAGATTTCTAATTTCCAGTGGATATCTTTGAGTTGCAACTCTTCTTTTCATGTCAGGTGTATTTCGCCAGGCACAACGTTGGATGTCGGTAATAAATTTTGCTACTTCGTCATCTACTTGCTGTTTGTTTTTGAGGGATACTTTGAGGTCTATACAGTGGTCTAAATCAAATTGAAAGCTCTCCCAGTCAGTGTTTTTGTTCACTAAGGTTGGACTGCTTTCTTTTTGTATTATTGTCTCGCTTAGAGTTAAGATAATGGGTGAATGATCAGAATGCATATCATATCCTTCTTCTATGTTAAGGTATGCAGCTGACAGATTCTTATAAATGAAGAAGTCTATCAAATCTGGTGTTTTTCTAATATCAGTAGGCCAGTAAGTGGGTTTGCCCGTTGAAATCACATTGCACTTGATTTCTCTGATAGCACATAGCAATTCCTTACCCTTCGTATTAGTTAGCCTAGACCCCCAATGTGTGTTCTTTGCGTTAAAGTCACCTCCAAATATGAATGTGTTTCCTAGAGCTTTCAATAGATTCCTGTACTGCTCTGTTTTCAGCGCATACTTAGGTGGAATATATACAGCTGATATGGTAATATCATGATGTTTGGTTCTGACCACAACAGCTACAGTTTGTGCAAATTGTTCTTCGCATTTGTGTTCCAAGTAATGGTAGATGTTATCTTTAATAATGACGGCACTGCCACCACTCGCTTTGTTGTTGGGATGCAGTGCGTGATATATGTTATAGCCTGTTATGTGAATAAAAGATTCTCTCGTAAAATGAGATTCTGAAATGAGGCATACATCAATTTGCTCTGTTGTTAAGACTGCCTGCAACTCGTTTCGGTGTTTCAGGAGTCCGTTTGCATTCCACGTCATAATTTTTAGTGTGTTTTTCATTTTTGGTTTGAATGAGTAGGTAATTGTTTACTTTCTATGTTCCTCAACCTTTGGTCAAAAGAAGTTAACATGCTTAAAATTTTATTAATATTTTCATCTGTATTAGTACTTACAGAATTTGGGAGCACCGTTGGCTGTGACTGTGGTTGCGGTCCTTTTGTCATTTGCGCAAAGGACACATTATTTGTTACCTTTCTGTGAGTAGAACGTGATGGTTGTTGTCTCTCAGCACCAGAGGCCGGGATGTTAGGCGTAGCTACTTTTCTTTTGGAGGCTTTATTTTTCATTTGTTGTAGTTCTTTAGCTACAATACATCCTCTATAGTTAGCCGGGTGAGGCTCGCCACAGTGAACACATTTAGGTTTTGTATCTACTGATTTTGTACAGTCCTTGGTGAGGTGTTTACCAGTGCACTTCACACACCTTGGTTCCTTTGAACAATATTTTTGTGTATGGCCATATGCTTGACACCTTTTGCACTGAGGAATTAAATTTGATGTTTTTAAAGGCTGTACGTCTACCTTACAACCTAATATGGCCTTAATACCATAGATTTTGTTTATGTTCTCATCTTTTTGGAATGATAACATAAACATGTTAAGAGGTTCCTTAGTCCTCCAGCTTAGTTTATTTACGGCATCCTGAATTTTATAACCTTTAGCATTCAGCTCTTCGACTATTCTGTTCGGCAGACATGATGAGTGCAGGTTTTTGACCATAACTCGTATCGGTCTGTCCTGTTTATTCTCATACGAGTGCCAGAGACAGTTATTTTGCAACAATAATTTTGATACCGCTCGATATGAGTCTTCATCCTTGGCGTTTATTTTAACCGTTTCCCCGTTCATCATTTTTACAATGAATGAATCACCGTTTAGACTAGTCAAAAGAAGGTCGTAGAACTGTTGGTAGTTCTTGATGTTTTCGACTATGATTGGTGGAGGTTGTGGTGCCCTCTTTTCTTTTGGTTTCTCGGGTTTCGTGCCGGCCTGAGATTCATTTAAGTTTCCTCCTTGAGAAGGAGGAGATAGCGAAGTGTTCAATTTCCTTTTCTTCCTACTTTTTTGTCGTACCCACTCGGTTTCTCGGGCAAGTTCCTCCTCGTCAGTCCCATATTCGACTGCATTTTGGGGCTTGTCGTTCGTTGACTGTTCCTTCTGTGAAGGAACATTCTTTTGCTCCTGAATGAGTTTCAGCTGTTGTTGCAGAGATTCTATCTGACCACTGAGGTCTTTCACTAGTTTTTGTAGTTCGAGGCGCTCATTCTGTTCCTCGATGTATCTGTTGTACAACTTATGCTCGAGTTCAGTTTTGAGAACTATTTTGTTTGGTGAAGACATAATTGAGTAGTATAATATTAAAAACTATAACTTATCGTTTATTTGCACAATTACACATGATTCACTTAGGGCGGTATGTAGGTCATCGCGGCGACCGTGTCAAGACGCGCCGGAGTATGTTGCTGCGTCAACAGTTTTACACGAGCGCGAACTTGTGCAAGAACGTGTATGACGCGACCGTTCTCGCTAGAAGCCAATTGACCACTGAGTATGATTAAATTTTTGTTGAAATTTCATATAGAAAAGGCAGCCCCCGACGGATATTCCTTAGTTATGTTTATTTTGAGTTATTTTATTCTTTTTCAATTAGATTTTTACCGTCGTGGGTTTTTTTCAAAAAATTTAATTTTGCTTAATTTTTAGTCAGTCTCCTCCCGCTCTGCCCAGAGTGGGAGGAGTCATTTGATGATTTCCCAACCTCCAAAAAAAAGGGGGTGCAAAGCAATTTCTTCAGGTATTATTAAATAAATACCATAATCATCATTAAATAATGTATATGTGACACAGTTGCATACGATACTAATGGAAATTCTCTTGTAAAATACCGCAATTCCAATTATCTCGAATCCAAAATATCTCTTCAATTTGGCTATGAAGAGATATAAAAAATGTATAACAGTTAACATAAAACTGACAATTCTTCTGTTAATAGACATTTTTGATGATCGCAATCAAAACACATTGATCAAATTTCGCAAATATGATGTGTTTTATTGCAAATAATAATTGAATAAAACATATTGGTAATAGGACGCCAAGGTTTATGAGTTATTGAAAATTCATTCTAATGTGTAGTCCAAATTTTATGATTTTAATCTTGACCAACTTGTATTTAAACCGAGTCAAGTTAGCTAACTAATGTATTTTCAGCAGCAGTTTTGCAGCTTCTGACTAGCAAGACAGCAACATGGTAACAGGGTTGCAAGTCTGCGGAATATGCTCCAATATTATCTCCTAAACTATTAGAGGCAAAATCAGTGAAATATAAATCTATGGGTATGTAGGCATTCACAATGGTCCTGAAACATGTTTGTATATTACCATATAATTATGTTTTATAAAGATTAGGTCATCTTAAGAGGACTTTCTTGGTGGTAGTTATTTATGGGGATGCATTATAACTCAAAAATGACAGCAATCACTAGCTAAAATGCAAAATGGTTTCAGCTATAACCAGCTAAAATGGTAGGGGCTACTGACTCGAGGTTTTTTTTTTAAGAGCCATATTCCAATATTGTAGATTAATAAAGCATTGGCACAGTTTATCAACTCTGTTTTTTGTCAACTTTATTTTGTTCTGTGTTGTACATATACATGAAACGTAACCACTTGTCACGATGCGGTAGCCCCGCTTTATTTACGAGTAATGTGAATCATACGTCGAATTAGAGTCTACGAAAAAGTTGAAATAGTTACAATATAATTATAATGTTTATTACGGCATTAGAAAGCTTTTTGTCGCAGGTAAATAAGGAGTGGTATCTAATTAATAATTCGCTGTTTACTTTAGTATAGTAGAGTACCTAATGGCCTGGCCACGGGTAGAAATGTGGAAGACCAATGCGTAGCTGGAAATATGATCTGAGCAAGTGTTAATCGCATCCTACTAAATATTTAGTTATTACATTTAATAACAGTATATCGTATGATTGTTCATTACTCATTCCAGAAGGTTTTAGGCAAATAAAAACAGGAATTTATGACATACCTGTTAACGAGGAAATACTTCAGTATTTATTAAAAGGTGAATATTTATTTAATATTAAATTGTAAAAGGGCACATGGTATTGATAAATTAATATAATATTTATTATTCAAACAACTTAATATATTTTATATTATTGACAAAGTGACATGAAATATGCATTTCCCTGAGTTAATATTATATCTTTACAAAAATGGACCTGTTCATTTAATGTAAACTACTAAATGCAATAAGGTAAACTAATGTAATGGATAAATGTAACTAACGTACCTAAGTTATGGTATTAATTAGTTAAGTACCAGATAGATCACAAAACAATCATACCGATTAATTAAAATTAAGGAGCATGATGAACGTTAAGAAGTCAGACCGACTGAGAAACCGTGTGATAAGAAGCAAAACAAAGGTAAGAAATATACATTACGTGCAAAATTAGAAGGCTTAAATGGCGATGGGCAGGGCACATGATAAGAGTAAAAGACAAATGGAGAAAAATTGTGACACGTTGGTATCCTAGAGAAGGTAGAAGGAAAAGAGGTAGACCAGAAAAAAGATGGGACGATGACATAAGACAAGTGGCAGGCGTTACATGGAACAGAGTGGCTCAAGAAAGATATGAGTGGAAAAGATTGGAGGAGGCCTTTGCCGACTGGCAAACAGATCTACAGAGAATCAGTAAAATTCAAATAAAAGAATAGATTAAGATTTAGATTTAAGTTTTTTCATATATTTTTCTTTTCGTTGTTTCACTGATCTGAATAAAAGGCTATTATTATTATTGTTGAAATTAGGTAAAGGGTAAATAATATCACATAAAATATCATTTTATTTTCCTTCACCTAAGTATTTTGCCAATAATAATTCACTTGGGTTTCCCTGGACAGTGCGTTATGTGGCTGTTCAAGAAATACCTCTACCTAAAAGTTTGAAGATTACAGGAATGGCGTTATGTAGAGTAAAATTCACTAACACACATTTAAAATAATGTGTAGGTACACTCTGTTAATGAAACGGCGACAATCATTTTAATAACTTCACGATACCCATTTGTCTAAATAAAGTTTCGGAAAATATTTTTTATACACTTTTAATTTACCCTGGGTTCTATTCCAGGGACAGATTAAGTTTTATTGAGTTTTCTCTGGTGGAATTTCTTATTTACTACATTAATATATACATGATGCTTTCTATCGCTAATTTGTTTTATGGTTTTGTTCTTTTATTTATCAATTATGTTAAATAAAGTTCCGGTATGGAATAGGAAGACATGCTGCGCCGACCCCAAATGAATTGGGATAAGGGCTAGAGAATGATAATGATGATGATGATGGTATTATCAACCAGCCTAGCTGCAATAGCTTTTGCGTAGAATTACTTCCCGTTCACACGAACGGGAAGTAATTCTACGGAAAAGTTATTGCTGGGAAAAGACTTAAAACTAGTTTCCTTGTTTCAAAAATTGCGAGTAAGTTGGATCTTTGACCTGCAATATCTAGAGCTAGATTCATCATCAATCATCATCAACAGCCTATTAATGTTCCCACTGCTGGGACACAGGCCTCCTCTCTTTGAGAGGAAAATTTCCAGGTGTAACAAGTGCCTTTCAGCTTCGTTAAGGATCGATTTACATACCTACATTATGCTGTTATCTGCCTAGCCCTTAATACCCAACTAATTATGTTGGAATCAGCCTCTAGTTAAACCAAATGCAGCTGAAAGCTAAAGTGATATGATTTAAATAGTTTACGAAGTTAACTTCGTAAAAGCGGTACTAAAATCCTATTAAAGGCTGTTTTCAGACACATACATCTTTTTTTTTTTGTAGTTCCGTACTTAAATATCTGTCTATATGTAACAGGCCTTTTATTTTATCCGTAACTAGCTGATGCCCGCGGCTTCACCCGCGTGGATGTCGTTCAAATTATATACTAAAACCTTCCTCTTGAATCACTCTATCTATTAAAAAAACCGCATCAAAATCCGTTTCGTAGTTTTAAAGATTTAAGCATACAGACAAACAAACAGACAAAAATAGCGACTTTGTTTTATACTATGTAAGGATAAGGAAGGATAGGTAGACATCTGAAATTATAGAACATGAATTGTTTATGAAATTCGTGCATCCTCGAAATGATTTTCGTTTAAATATAATTAATTGACTTTTTTCCCGTTATCCTTTTTCACGCATTAATCTAAATATCCCCTGATTCGATAGATTTGATGGTTTCTGGCTTGTTCTGAAATGTACTGTGGTTTTTAGAATTTCGTCCGTACTTGGTTCACACAATATAAATTATGAGTTGTATTAAAACCGATGATCGATAAAGCTAGCGAAAGCTCTACGCTTTACGAAATCATTGGAGTGGGAATCAAAGAAACGTTTTGAAATACTGCTAGTAGATATGAATACTAAGTAATTTAAGTATGTTTCATGTTCACTTAGGAATTACCAGATTACCTACTTCCTCAAAAGAACAAACGCGAAATTGAGGTAACCAGTCGTTAAGCAATTTATATGACCGTTTTATTTTTGCTCATTAAAATTAAGTAATGTGCTTTAAAAAAAATATTTTCGCTTTAAAGACTTTCATACGGAGCGTTTTTACAAAATTTTATTAAGAGCGTAGTTATAGTATTTTTTTTTGTTAGGTTTAGCTGTTTTACTTATAAAGATTTAAAATTTATGAAATAGAAAATAATGTCTTCTCTATTTCATGAATATTACCCAATGATATTATGTATATAGAAAGATACGCCATGTTCATACTGAATGGCGTTCAGATATCGTTGCGTAAAGGTATACAGTAATTTAAAACTACGGCAGCGATAGATAATATGGAACATATAAGATAGAAAGAGATAGCTAGTTGCTAAACTGCAACAATTGCCTTAGTTGCCGCCGCAAAGTTGCATGTCTGTCGGTCTTCTACAGACTGTACTTCGGAGAGTGTGCGCAAGAGCTCCACGAGCTTATTCCACCATCGCCCTTCTTCCATCGAGAGACTAGACGTACTGCGGGTTATCACCCATACCTTATCGATGTTCCACACATTCGTACGAAACGTTTTGCTAAGTCTTTCATTATTCGTACAGCCAAGGAGTGGAACACCCTGCCTGCGTCGGTTTTCCCGAGTTCATATAACCCCAATCTATTTAAGTCGCGAGTAAATAGGCTTCTTCTGGGTAAACTCGTTCCATCGTCGACCTCATCTCTGCCCTTAGGGCAAGATTGAGGTCAAGAGTAAGCCCATATAAAATAAAAAATAAAAAAAGTTTGTCCTCAACCATTTGTGCGTGCTAATGCGATATCTACCTCTTTTTTATTTATAACTAGCGGACGTCCCGCGGTTTCACCCGCGTAGATCCCGTTCCCGTGGGAATACAGGGATAAAAAGTAGCCTATGTTACTCAGGGTGAATGTAGCTTTCCAAGGGTGAAAGAATTTTTGAAATCGGCCCAGTACTTTTTGAGCCTATTCATTTCAAACATACAAAAATAGGTACAAATCTTTCCTCTTTATAATATTAGTGTAGATAGTGTAGATGTAGATATCATTGACATTACCCCGATTCGTTATTTCATTTGTAAGTTAGTTTTTCAGAAAATGTTTTTTTTACGTTCCCGAATATTTGTCAACAGTTAGATAATAATATGATTGACTGTGTCTCAATGTTGACTCTTGATAATATGTTAAATCTGTCAGCTCTTCATGGCAAACTTCTTCTTCATGACTTCTTCCCTATTGCTGGGTGCCTAGTACGTCTTTTTTTCACACATACATACATGACCAATGAATGATTAGACAGCACGGTTGGCGCAGTGGCTCAAGCAATGGACTACTGCGCTGCGTGTCGCGGGTTTGATTCCCGCACGGAACAAGTATTTGTATGACCTACAGATAGTTGTTCCGGGTCTGGGTGTTTGTGTATGTGAGTTTAAATGTTTGTGAACGCACCCACGATACAGGAGAAATTCCTAGTGCGGAGCAAAGTTTAAAAAAAAAAATGATATCGCATAATCAGTGCATGTGACCGACATTAATGGGTGTAAAAATACCCTGAACGAAAGAAAGGTACTTGTACTCCCCGTCATTGCGATTTTTTGTTGTGACCTGAGAACCTTCTAGTTACGGAGATATTGGGGGGTCAAAGTTCCAACTTTATTAAGTAATTTTATTACTTTACTTTAAATATTATTAAACACTAGCTTTTGGCCGCGACTTCGTTCGCGTGGAATAGTGACTTCCGGCAGATTTTTGGTTTATCTCGCGAAAAAAAAAAAAACTGTCCTATGTGCTTTCTCAAGTTCCAAACTATGTCTGTACCAAATTTCATCAAAATCCGTTCAGCCGTTTAGGCGTGAAAGAGTAACAGACAGACAGACAGAGTTACTTTCGCATTTATAATATTAGTATGGATTAGTATGGATATTAGTATGGATACAACACAACAATGCAATGAACAATGCTTTGACAAAATATCACCCAAAAAATATCGTTTCCTAGTGGTCATTTTTGAGAGCTTCTTCAATTAAAATATACAATAAAATATAATAACATATCATTTTCGTACCACTTGCTCAAAAAAGCGAACATAACAATAGTCATTTTTAATCTGTTAAAAACAGGGAAAGAAAATTGTACTGAATTTCATTCATCCTCTATAGGGGGAGAATGTGATTTATATCAATAATTGGACCAATGTTTCGAATGTTAACTTTTACTTTTAATTGTCATTCATCATCTGCCTAGCCTTTTCCCAACTATATTGGGGTCGGCTTCCAGTCTAACCGGATGCAGCTGAATACCAGTATTTTACATGGAGCGACTGCTTAGCTGACATCCACAACCCAGTTAATACTAGGTAATACAATACTCTTTGGTAAGACTGGATGTCAGAATTTCAGGTCACTGACTACCTGTAACGACGGCCAAAGATCTATACCTATATATGGCAGCCGGGACCAACAGCTTAACGTGCTTTCCGAGGCACGGAGGAAACTCGGTATGTCGGGCGGTCACCCATCCACAGACCGACCTAGGCAAGCACAGCTTTACCTAAAGATTGACCTGAATGGCAGTTCTTATTAAGCCACGAGCTCTTTTAATCGTCATTATTTTTAATAAATGTTTATCTCATATTATTATTGTGTTAATTTTTTCGCAAATGGTATGAAAAGTAGAGTATTTTCCTCGGTGACAAAGCTGTCTTAGTCTTGGGTGAACTTAAATAATAATCTATTTATATTTGGTTGCTACAAAGACCTTTCTGTGAAACAACCAAAATGTTATTATTGAAGATTGAAGCTGTTCGCTATGTGTAAACAAAACATATTTATCTTTCCCCTACTCGTTTTCCCTGATAGAAGGTCTATGCTTTCATCTATGGAGCATCACATACAAACTATCTATCTTAAATAATGTCACGCAATACTATCGCGAATGCAGAGTTAACTGCGAGGAGAGAATACATAGACTCTTCCAGTAGTCTACTAGTCACAACATCTATTTGATTGGAGTGTTGGAGGAACATCCTCATAGCATAACCTCAAGCCCGTATATCACCTGCCAAGGGATAGGCAGAGGTGTACAGTCACCTTCAAAAATGCATTGACAGTTCTGAACTCTATTCACAAGTAATAAAGACTAAAAGTTTCCATGCAATTTTGCAGGTGACTGTACCATAGTACCTATAACTCTACATTTCGTCAGTTATGTTTAAGTCTCATTAATAGGGGTAAATTCCGGGCTACTACTGAAACATTTCTAATGGAAAAGCACAATGATACGTGATCCGACCTAGGAATCGAACCCAGGACAGCACAGACCCAGACCCAGGTTCAGCAGTAGCATTGGCGACCACTAGACCTACGTGCAATCGGAGGATCCTCTTTATATGAAGAAGGATGATGGGGATATTTGCACCCCGTTAACGTTTTTAATATAGTTCAGTTTCTAAGAAGAGTTATGTATCTGAAAATCTATAAAAATCTTCAATTCCAACCGTTGTTTTTTCTTTATCCTGTAAAAAGTATCTGAAAAAATGAACAAGGGGTTTTTGCAATGGAATGAGACTTTTGATAATGCCTGCTTAAAATCAATCAATGTACTGTGATACTTATCTGTTTATAAACTTTGACAATAATAATATTAATTGATTACTGATTTCAGCGATAGATAGATTTTCCCAATATAAATAGAACTTACCATTCATGAATTAAGCGTATAATGTGAGAATTGACTTGTATCTCGCCACGTCCATAAAGGAGGCAAGCAGGACTGTTGCAGGCCGGCCAGCAGCTCGGCGTGGTACCTCTGCGCAGCCAGCAGGTAGGGTGGCGGCAGCGGCAGCGGGCAGTGCGGTGGCAGCGGTGGTGGCGGCGGGGGCGACGGGGACGAGCGGCGCGGCTCTGGCTCTAGCAGCGCGTCGATTGTGAACGCTCTGCGCGGCCGTGGACCCAGCGGCAGCAGGGCTGTCGTATCCACCGCCTCTGTCGGCTCTGGACTGGGCCTCGAGATGTACGTCGACGCTGGACTGTACATACTAGTGTTTGGCATCGTCGCCGGGGGTGGAGGAGCACCCGCCTGTCGAGCTAGGAACGCTCTATTAAAGCTGGCCAAAGCCGCTAATTCTGCATTCAAACTGTCCTTCTCTCCTTTGTGCAGCTTGAACCTCTTGCGTCTCCTTAGCAGCGAGCCGTTCTCGAACATGTCGAAGGCCTGCGGGTGCAGCGTCCAGTAGGCGCCCTTGCCGGGCCGGTCCGGGCGGCGCGGCACCTTCACGAAGCAGTCGTTGAAGGAGAGGTTGTGCCGCAGCGAGTTCTGCCAGCGCTGCGTGTTGCGCCGGTAGTACGGGAAGCGGTCCGTGATGAACCGGTAGATCTCCGACAGCGGCAGCATGCGCTCCGGGGAGCTCCAGATCGCCATCGCCGTCAGGGCTATGTAGGAAAAGGGTGGTTTCTGATCACCGTAGGACTCACGTGTCGGCCGAGGCATCTTTCAACACAATACTGTTCTGTAATGTCAAGTTTGTCACCTCCGAGGGAAAAACTTGGACGACACGTCTCTCACAGCGGAGTGGAAGATAAGGACTGGATGAGTGAGCGAGACTGCGCGCGCGAGGCGGGAGTGGCCGCGCGCGAGGCGCCGCCCTGCCGCGCCGCCGCCAATCGCGAGCCTCTGAGTTTGTTTGTTGTTTTTGTCGGCTCCGGACCCGTTACAGAGGAATTTAAATTGTTATCACGTTTACATTATACAAAATTTATTCGACACCGACAACAGCTTGAGCTTGTTTCGAAATTGCAATGATTAAAGTAGGAGATACTTATTGATGGTGCGGGGAAGAAAGAGAAAGAAAAGAAGTCTAGTGCTGATACCTACTTACTCATACATTAGTTCTGTTAAATAGGCAGAGGCTTGATTATATTAAAGACTAATGTTATGATTGGCCAAATCGGTAGATTAGAATGAAGGAGTTTTGAAATGGTACACAATTAGTCAGTCATTTATTTTAGATTAGTTTGTGTTAGATATTATACGCATAAATCATAGCCCAAATTCTAACGGATATTGTTTAAAAACTAGAGAGTAATCTGTGGCGATAAGTCAGTTTTGTATGTGTAAGAGCGCTTACAGTACTTACAGTGATCTGTGCGCAAGTCCAGTTTGCAGTCGTTATCATGCTGTATGCGCGGGCGCAGAGCTTAGCACTCTGTGCTTCCATCGTAACTCACCATGCACATCAACTTTATACTAAGGTGGTTGATAAAAAGTGCTTCTTATGTGAAACTGTAATAGAAAAAATATTTACCTATATAAAAATAATGATAGATATTTTTTTGTTATCTCTTCATGTAGGATACAGGTAGGTTACTTTTGCTTGCTGAAATACATATTTACGCAATTTTAGCACATTGGTTCACTATATTTTCAGTCATAACGGATGCTACTTTTATGACTGCTCCTACAGTCATAAAAAAGCATCCATTTTTAATCTAACTAAATATTCTTATAAGAAAAATCAGAAGCAATTCAAGTGACCAGTTACCTTAAGTGGATGCAAGGCTAGTTAGTCCCGCATCGCTAAGATCTTGGCCATGGCTCGGAGCGTCTAAAATACCGGTGTTCGGTAATACAGGCGTAGCTACGGGGCTCGAACCAAGCGTCCAGGTGTAAATGATGATGCCTTGCTTGGATAAATTAATCAAAGAGCTGTTCTTAAGTGCCGTGTCATCAACTGTAATCAGGCTCCTTGATTGTATTTAGATTTTAATCCTAGAAAATATGCTAATTTCCTAACCTTGCGATTTTTCTTTGGAAAACAGAAAATCAAACTTAATATCAATGTTAGTCACCGTTGTTTGTCCGTGTTGTTTGTTTGTGTCTGTTGTGTTGTTTTTGTGTTGTGTTTCTTTGTTTGTCAATGTTTGCAAAAAAAAACAATGGAGAGGGCTATGCTCGGAGTTTCCTTATGTGATCGAATCAGAAATGAACACATCCGCGAGAGAACCAAGGTTACCAACGTAGCTCGAAGAATTGCCAAACTAAGTGACAGTAGTCAGGGCACATTGCTGGCCGATGGGGTCGCAAAGTTCTGGAGTGGTGACCCTAAACCGGAAGACGTGTGTTGGAATACCTCCCACTAGATAGCCGGTGACCTGGTGAGGGTAGCGGGGATCCGCTGGATGCGAGACGCACGGGACCGGTCAATGTGGCGACACTTTGGGGGAGGCCTATGTCCAGCAGTGGACGTCTTTTGGCTGAAATGGTAACGATGATTGTTCGAATTGAGATCGTAAGAGTTGGTAGAAGATTGAATCAGTTTAAAAGAGCGACTTGAGATCACAGTCCCCTAATATGGGTGTCGTCCAATTAAAATTTGTTGTGAACAATAATAGGTATCTGATTAGTATTAAAAATATTTAACTGTTAAATATTTAACTGCCTTCGTGGTCGAGTGGTTTAGGGTTCCGTGCTTCGGAAGGCACGTATAAGCCGGTGTTCCCGGCCGCCAAATGGCGGTCGTCAAACCATGTCAGAGGCCCTTGCGGCGTTTCGAAACTCTGACACTAGGGTGTGTGGGGTCCTGTCGAGGCTGTGGACCTGTCGGGGCTGTGGATTATCGAAAGGTTAACGCGGCTCCGACACAAGGGCGAAGAAGGAACATGGGTTTGGTTTTTAGTCAGTAGAAGTCTGACACTCCCCTTCGCTCTGCCCAAGAGCAGGGGGGGGGGGTTATTCGATGATTTTCCACCCACCAAAAAAAAAAAAGAAAAGGGTGTGTGGGGTCGTTAGACCTTACTGCCCACACGATAAGAAGAAGAAGACTGTTAAATATTACAAGGTGCTTGCAAGAACAGTTACTAGATAAGCCTCGTGCAAACAGGCGCATCTTGTCACGAGTTGTGGCTAGCATGCTTTAGGCAAATTGGTATGAAGTTATTGAAGACTAGCCGTGCCCCGCGATCTTCGTCCGTACGAAATTATTAAAAAAAAAATACTTCCCTATTTCCATCGAATTTTGCTAACAAATAAAGTTTTATTTTTTTACATGGAACCCTAATAGTAAAACAAAGTAGTCTTACTGACGCACTCAGAGAGCTTTAATGATTACTTAGGCCATCACTTAGTAAAGGTATTGACAGTTTTGTCATACAAAAGTATGTCAAATCTTTACTAAGTGACGGTTTTAGTAATCATTAATATCTCTGAGTACCGCAGTTACTTCTCATAGCCTTATGACATCAGTTATCTGCTAGTAAAATGAATAAACATTGATGGATGAATTGTATGAGGAATTGTTGGAAAGAATAAAAACTGGCCAAGTGCAAATCGGACTTGCACATGAAGGATTCCGTACCATTGTAGCTACATATTGAGTGATTTTCTATTTCATTTTAGCACCATAGAATTCTTATAGGTTTTCCTTTAATCTATAAGTGTTGAATTAATTTCTGACTTTTTTCATAATTTTAGGCTCGGTCGTTTCGGAGATCAGGGGGGAATGGTCAATTTTCATCTGTTTTCTTAAATATAAAATTGGCTGTGACAGACCGACATACAGACACACGAGAGATCCTTTAAGGGTTCCGTTTTTCCCTTTTGATGTACGGAACCGTGAAAAGGAGCAAATTATGACGGTTGACAGAGGATTATGGAAGAAAAAAAAAACGTGTTGCACCGACCCCAAATAACATGGGACAAGGGCAGGAAGATGATGATGATTTGCCAGTAAAAGTCCCGACCAGTCGGGAGGTCCAGCCGTTTCAGAGATAAGACGGAACAAACAGACAGAGCGATAGAGTAAATATGCATTCAGTTAGTTAAGCTGTAATTTTGACATTACAAACAGATACTTCAATTTTGTTAATTTGTGTAGATAAAAGTACCTCACGAAAATAAATGTATAAATGTTGACGTTATAGACCTGATTCAATCACATCTGGATGGTAGACTAGACCAGGGTTAAATATAGCGGGATAATACCTGACGACAATTTACCGAAAGAAGAGTACATAAAACCCAGTACGGTGTGAGGGAATTTCCAGGAGAAGGTTTGTGGGAGCTCGAAGGTTAACTGTGTGAACTGCCCAACACTTTGAAATATTTTTTCAGGTAATCGGGACCATAATTATGGTTCTTTCAAAAAAGTGAAGAGCGTGCAAAGAGATCTGAGAGACATCTTGTGTCGGATAGGACGCCATTTAAGCTGAAAATGGCATGAAAAAATGTGATCGTATAATATTTATGAAGGCCAAAAATAAACCTAATGCAATTATTGAGAAGACGATCCAATTTGTTTAAAAGTTCTTGGGAAATATCACTGTAACAAACATCAGCATAGTCGTTAATGGGAAGCACCAGTGAAGACCAAAGCTATTTTAGTTCTAGGTAATAGAAAATATTAGAATCTATAGATAGACCGCAGTGAGTATGTGACTTTTTGGCTAACCTAAGCTGCCTGCTTATTCCAACTAAGTGTGTCGTCAATGCGCAGGCCCAGGTCTTTAACGTGTAACGTGAGAGAGAGGTTACGAAGCTGTCGAACATAAGCTGTATCAGTTGGCTAGTGTCTAAATTTCTCAGGTACGAACTATCCATGAGGATGGCCTGGCATTTCCTGACGTCGCAACCGCAAAGCTGGACCATTCTCCGATAGTTTGAAGATCAGCATTGAGTAATGAGATGTAATGGTCAAGGTTGGAATGTCAGATTGAGCAGAAAGTTGCAGGTCATCAGCGTATACCTGATGATAAGAGCACTTGAGGACAGTAGGTAGTAATGGAGTTTGTAAATAAAAAGAAACGTTCATATTGGGACAAGAAACAGAAGTGTATTCCTGGTAGTAGGAAAATTCGGTCTGAGAAAATGATGCAGTTTGAAAATTATACTTGATTAATAATTTATTTCATTAGGTTTGTGAATTAAATACTTATCTGATCGGTATCATCTCAGTTGTCTTTATTCTCATGAGCGCTTTGGATAGAATAGCAACAATGTTGTGCACATGTAATAATGCGAGTAGTTATAATGAAGTCATCTTTATGTTAATTGCAGAACTTAATGCACGCATTTTACGACTGTTTGCGATACTTGGATTCCATGTTTAATCAGAGGTTTAATGAAACATCTAACGTAAAAGGCTTGAATAGTTATAAAAATGAAATGACGATAGCTCGATACAACATATACGACTTGATTAAAAAAGCGCAATATCGTTTTCCTGAAGATACCTAGGTATGCATGTGGTAAACTAGATCCACTCACGTTCTGTTTTTTCATTTTGCTGTAATCTGGTGTCGGGAATCACGTCATTTGTAAGTAAGGCGCTGCCTTTCATCTCGCCGCCGATAGATGTAATAGAGGCGTACATCGCTCCATCGATCTGCAGGCTAACCACGTCTCGCCAAATTGTCGGCGTCTTCGCAAATAGCTCCATTAAATTCAATCGGTCGCAGCAACAAGACAGAAGCGTCACTTACGCGTCTCCTATATAATTTAGAGATATTAACGTAACACATAAGGTACAGGACCGCAAGGTGGATCCTGGTGCTTTGTATTCCAAATATGTCTCGTCTGCTATGGGAAGGATCGCGTCGTGCTCAAGCAGAAACGTTAAGCACTCATAAAATCTAAAATGGCCTCTTTGGTAACAATAAGCCAAGCGCGAAACGAATTCGGTTTATTAATGTAAGCTTGCGTATAATTATAGCACGAACGTCTTTAGGCATGCACATAAACTTTATAATGGTTTAATCACTATAGCATTTTGCGGATTTACAATTTACAACACCCCTAGAAACGCGACTTGCCAATCGTGGATATAAATACATACTTCCTAATTCTTGAA
Organism: Diarsia dahlii; assembly: GCA_949775195.1. Taxonomy (NCBI): domain Eukaryota; kingdom Metazoa; phylum Arthropoda; class Insecta; order Lepidoptera; family Noctuidae; genus Diarsia; species Diarsia dahlii. The sequence continues at coordinate 18,256,559 of OX459190.1, forward strand.
ATAAATAAAAAAACGTAGAACTCCTACTTCTACTAAATTATTAATTGTTTGTTCAAGTGATGTTTTCTTACTGTATGACAAATAACAACAATAACATTGCGCATGATATTTCACACAGAAATTACAATTAAACGACATGTTCGCTTATAAATCATTCAGTAAAAAGTTTACAAAAGTTGCGTGGCAAGCAGTGCGCGCTCGCGGGGGTAACATACAATTACTATAGCATTGTACTGTCTTTTAGTCACGGCGACGCGATTTCACAGACATGACACGACAAATTGTACGATTAAATAGTTATTTTAAAATGATTCTACACAATGAAATTAATAATAACTGTATCATTGTGGCTTACATTCTATTTCAATCCTTTTATGCCGACCCTATTTTTAACTAGGAAGCGAGAACTTGAGCTTCCTCGTTCTTATTAGGTAATAAGCTGCTGATCAAGATTCAATTATATGTAGGGAAAATAAGCTCCACTGCGGTCATTTCTTCGATATGGTTTTTCACAAAATGTACTTGATTTGACGGCTTCAGAAACTTCACCTGAACTGCCAAAAAATTGATAATAATTACCTAACAAACATTTGTATAATTGAAAAGAAACTTGTAGATATCTATTAGTAAAATAAAATAATTTCCGTGGGAAGTATGCAGGTATATGATAAATTGACCTCACAGTGTTCTAATGAATGCGATCATGTTGGAAACAATGTGAAGTAAAATCGATATTGGCATATGTTGGTCTACATGACTCACGCAAATTCTAGTTATCGGTACTAATATTATAGCGAGACGAAATGTATGGTGATTCCGTTCCCAGGCTCTAAGTAAAACAACTACGAAGGTCCATTTAAATTCGTTCAGCAGTTTTGATGTAATGTGCGAACAAACAAAGGAATTGACGAAAACAAAACGAATCGATAGTGGTTTACGTCCTTACCTCCTACACATTAAGTTGGTTATGTTTACTACTGAAGGCTGGCAGATTTTCATTAACAAAGTAATTGAGAACTGTTAAATATAAGTGGCGAGTTACATTCTCTCAGAGGAATTTTTTATTGAATATTGGACGGGTTCAAACATCATCAAAATAGCTGTTTCCAGTCAAATAAAGTGAGTTTTTTTTACTATTACTGAACTTGTAGGCGATCTTACATGGTGTTTCAGAAAGTATTTAAAGCTGAATAGATTGTGACGAGAGAAAGTCAAATGTCAAAGGGTTAAAAGCTAACAAAGGGTAGTTTGGCGACATCCATGGATCTTCATCTCATCTAACAATGCCCGAACAACTTGAACAGAACTTCTCGAAGAAATTATACCCTTTCACTAAATCTCTGTAAACTCTCTGAACATTTTTCTTTTGTATATTCAGCACTAATAAAGTTTGAAATATTCAAAGTATATTATAATAATATCCCTGATAGAGATATTTTTGGTATCTAAGAGATCCTCTACCAGTTCAGTAAACTCTCATCACGCCCATACCTCCTCAGCCGTCAAGTTTTCATGCTGAATATGCTTAGTGAAATATTTTCTACCAAAACAGAAGGCATTAGTACTTAGTATCTACAGATTTGATATTTCCGCGACGATGATGATGATCTATTTCAACATTTGAAACATTTACACAAAAAAGTAAAAACGATATGGTTATTATCTCAGCGATCGCTGTCACCTGTTGCAATATCCCATGGAGTCAATTATAGCACCTCACTCACTAGGATCTCCTAATGATGATCCTTTGTGGTGCCGCCGCCTGGACAACGGCGAAAAAAATTAAACACCTCCACCTTGTTATTAAGTGTGAATTCTACAAATTGTTCACAAATATTTGCGTCTACCTGTGCTTTTTACCAACATTTGTTACATTTGCCGTGACCGAATCAAGGACGTCATAAAAGCTCTATATGATTAAGCACGGTGAATTAAGGATGGTGCTTTAATACGTGGCGGATCTAACACGGATTTTTTGAATTGTTGTTTGTGAGATCCAGAAAAATCAGGTTTCTGAAGAAAGTGGGCACGAAGTCGGATGTTACCATCTAACAAATATTTAATTGTGTATTTATGATTCTAATCTGTGGAGTGTACTGCAAAAAAATACCAATCTTAGTTTAATTTGCATATTTACGCGGTTCTATGTGATTAAACAATTGTATCTTTTGAAGTACACATTATGTTGAGTAAGTTACATATACAAATGTATATTAAACTTGAATACCTCTATCTATAGTTGTCAGTAATTTCTTATCTCGTAAACAGCCGTCCTGCCTCGGCCGCTCAGGCACTCATCTGACTGTTTAGCAGGTTATTTTCTAATACTCGTATAACGTCCTTTTTATTGAGTGTAAATAATTGAGTTTGTATCAACGCCGCGCCGCCACCTGCTCGCTGGAGTTTTAACACTCCTTTTCGGATTTCCCACTTAACTTTAATGTACCCATAAAATTTTACGTTTTTCGAGTTTACAAACAAAATTGCTTCTTATTTTGTTTAATCAGAACTGAGAATCGCTCGTGACTACAAATTGTATATCACTTCGTCGGGATTTAAAGAAACTTTATTCTGGTTAGTATTTAGTGTAACACGACATTAGTCCTTAAACGCCCCACAGCTTGGACACAATTTTATTTGGTTTGTGTCGGGCAGTATCATTTCATGTGGTGTCTCGTGAGTTTGGTTATTACAATATTTGTTGTTGAAGGTTATTTATTTGACTAGTTGTCAGGGCTTATGTCGTCGGCTCCGACTGTTGTCGAGACGGTGGCATTGATCTCTTTGCTATGCTATTGAGATTATAAATCTCACGCGTACGATTCAGTTAGCGTCTCGGTAAGATTACGTGTTCTTAAATAAGAATTTTGGTTGTCTGTTTGTCTTGTCAGTTTTAAATGTGTTTGTTGATGACGCAAATGATCGCAACTCCGCACAAAGCTTTAAATAAATTTGTGTCTCTGAGCAAGTTGTCCGGGACAGTAATCCAATATTCATTACCCGCGTACTATATTATACAGATATCCAATATTTAAAGTAATTTATTTTTCGTTCACATTTGTGTATTTTAAGGTTTTACACATTTTATACCGATACGTTTTATCACACACTTGTATTGGCACGGAGAATAATGGAATTCTTTTGAGCACATATTTACGATTAAATCCAAGTTCATTTTGCATTAAAATATTTTGAGATCCTTATGATTTATACAGGTTTTATATTTATTGCGATTCCAATAAATCATCGGTTATAGACGTTTTGCGTATTCAGTAGTTCCATTTGTGACTACGTTTATCTTGTTTGGATCTTTTGAGTACTGTATTTCTTGCTTTGGTGGTCACTATATACCTACACTTTTAACAGTAAAATAATGGACGCAATCTTGTCGTTGATTATTAAACGGAGGGACACAATGGTCTGATAATCGGTCCAATCGGCCCCAGGGCGATTACCATTATTATTTGATATCGTGGTAGGTACGTTTTACAATTCAGTCCTACCGGCAGACCAGCGCCACATGGTGCTGTCGCTTGGGGCCACGCTACTTTTATATTGACCGCAAAATTAATTTAATATTCTATCACTAAAATGATGCAACCATGGCGGATGTTAATATGTAGTTTCAGGATGTTTATGTAAGAACAAAAGTAGGTACAACAAAAAGGTCACTTTAAAGTGAAGGAACTGTTATTTTGAAATAATTTACCCTGAGCCCCGAGTTGTACTAACATTGATATGTATTTTATTTGGTGTTGCTTTGTGAAAAGAAAGCCGGATAGCACGCGGTCACAACAAGGGCGCTGGGTGAGCGATATCTAGATCTAAAGATTGTTACATTACGCTACACAAAAGTGCGATAATCTCTTAAAAGGTGTCCGTAGTGTTGTAGATAATTAATATTTAGAGTCGGGCGGCGCCCCGCGGCGCTCGCGCACCTCGCCGCTTTGTGCCGCACCGCCGACACCCGCATTTGTCATGTTAGCGCGCTCCAAGGTGTGAATGACTTTTTTCTAACTATTATTAATGACAATGATAGAAAATATTGTTTTTTGTTGCAACAGTGTTGATTGTTGTCAATTAGTTTTTTGTTGCATCACGGACTTTTGATTATAAGCGTGGCCGATCGATTCAATAGGATTTGAATTGAATGTTTGGATTAAAATATGGCGAGCTTCATTAAAGCTTTTGATATGATTGAATACCGACGCTTTTGTATCGAAACAGTTAAACAATGGGTTAAACATATCGAAAACCTTTCGAATTGGTGAGACATTGGGAATCGATCTACCTTCTCTAATCGACTTGGGTGATATTAAAGAATAATTCTTGGTGGCTAATAGATTAGCATAAACCAATGTCACTTTTTCCATTCTTTTTTTCACAAAGCACATTATTTTCAACAGGGTCGGTTACTTGTTTTGTTACTTAAAAAATGAGCTAAATCACGGAGCCAAGAAAAGCTCTCAGCCCTCGCGCGCCTCCCCTCGCACTCTCAACAATGAATAATAAGCAGCAACATCATCTATCCATTTTCCTTTTCACCCTAACAATAACAGGGACGCTAAAAGAATGGGAACAATCGAAATTAAAAATTTCAAGAAAAATACTTTTCTTTTAGAGAAAATATTGGTCGAAGTGAGTTGTATGAGGGGCGCGTTACTGCCGGAGTTTTGGCATGCCATCCGCTCGTTTGAGATTGCTCTGAGCACCTCTGCATAATGTATCCTGTTTATATAGTTTTATATTTACTTGTATGATTATACGTTTAGTTAGTATTATGAAGGAGGCCGGTTATTAAGGCGTATAAACTACTTTATGACTTCATTGTCAACGTTATAGGGTAGCCTTACTACTGAGCTGATAGCTGGTTACAGCACTAGTGAGCCTCCTTTACAATGCCCTGAGGGCAGGCTCACTGCACGCTACACAATATGTCATCAATTTAAGGAAAACTCAAATGACGGCTCATTTTTCATCTAGACGTTGTGTCTTAAACGAGTAGGTGAACAAGCAAGTTTTCCAAAGAGTTTTGAAATCAAACATAACCTCAGCTGCTATTGCAGTATAGATTCCATAATAAATCAACATGTCGTGATTATATTCTGGAGCACTTTAGAACAATAGCTATTATATTCAAAACAAATGGATTCTTTTGTGCCATAACAGTAAAGCATTGCTTCCGGCTAGTAGAGGCGATTTGATATAATTCTGACACGTTAACCCAATTTAGAAACTATAATAAATAATAATAGGTGGTGTTTTTATAATTAAATACTCTGTGTTCATGTTTTTTGAATTGAATTTATCGCCTGTGTGTTTATAAAAAGTGTTGCTGTACTTAGTTGCCATCTATTTTATGTCGATAATAAAATAAAACAGATGTTAGATGTACATTAATACCAGCAGAAACAGCGAAATTATTATAGAAAAATATATTGATATTATTATAGAATAGAATTTGAATTTAGAATTGAGTAGAAGATTTAATAGAAGGTGGATCCTGTAATGGGCACTTTTGCTCCGGTACTAGCAACGTTACACTTGTCGCACAGTCGCTATTTTATAGCAGTGTTGAGTATTTATTTATAATTATATTGTTTTCCGAGCCACAGTTTACTTTAATCTAATCAAATAAACAACACATCCTACTCTCCGAAATACGTATTTATTTAAAATAGCTTGAACGATCAAAGTATACTTCGTAATTATCTGTTGTTCTTTCTGTTTTATTTCTAGCAAGAACAATACTAAACACAATAGAGATAGCAGTTCAAAACAAAAACGCATCGTTTGTAGTGTGTATCGTCGGCATGGCGGGCATGGTCGGATGGTCCATGAGTAAGCGTGGCTCGCAGCGTCCAGAGGCGTTGGTACTATTAACGTGTGGTTTAGAGATAACATCGGCCGACAAACTCGATTAGCGGCTCCACTGACTCTCAAAGGCCATGGGCCAAGTCACAAGCGATTCTACAGTTCGGTTATTCACGGATTTCTTAGATTTATTACAGTCTGACTCAATCTGTCAAAAATGCTATTAATTGACTTACATTATTGACGAGTTTTTGACATTGATTGCCACATTTTTTTTACTCTGAAAACAACTCACCTTATGTGACTGAGGGGAGATGTAATGATATAACCTAGGGTGAAGCACGCTTAACAGCCAGTATATACATTCTGATCTTACAACTTAAAATATATAAACCATTAACTTCTTATATGCTGCGCCTTACATTTAAAATGCCTGTCAGCGAACTTCCACCTAAGTTTAATCTTTATCGCTAAACATGATAAAAAACATAGACAAATAAAGTGCTAGTTATTATTCTAAAGTTTTGATAACTATTCACATTGCCAACTGAAATTTATTTTTGTAGTTAGACCACACAATATATCATACATGACTTATCTGTCCGTATCAACGTTTCATAATGAGTATTGAACATCAACCGGTTCATACAAACGATTGACAGATAACATATACCAATGCCAAATCAATAAAACTGTTATCTTTCATTTATGTTTGCAGATGCTACGGCGTAGCACACTGCTACGCGCTACGACGATTCGTAATTTGGAGAAGTTGAAGATAATTTCAAAGTCATAATGTTAACTAAGTCGAAGTTAATTACTTTGGTTCTCTCAAACAAGGCTTTGGCGGTAACGCGGCTGGCTCATAATTCATCGTGGCTCGCATCCTCCTCGGTAATATGGTACGCGTAGACGCGCCGGCGCAACCCGAGCGGGACGACGCTACGTGCGAGCGGGAGAGGGAAGCACCCGGCTCACATAATACCCAATGTTTATAGCCTGAGAACTTCCTTTTAATTTTTTTGGGAGTACTATTTCAAATATTGTTTTAATTGATTGCTGGCAGACCATTTGGCGGCGCGGCGGCGCGGGATGAGCGCTAATTACAGGGGTTAACTCGCTTTTATATTAACTTCGATTTAAAAAGACAGTTTAGGTGCGGTACTTTACTGACAACTGTAATTTACTCAAACTTATCATGTTGATTCTTGTCGGACCGTTTGTTCTACCCGCGTATTTATAAAAATAATTAGAGGTATGGTAGAGTAACAGAGAAACGAGGCATAATAGGTATTCGCCGAGTATCATTCTTTTTTTATCGTTTGGTTTGAGTGGCTTTAATAACTGTGACAATTACTGCGGGCCTGGTGACACTAACAATAGGCCAGACAATGTTTACTAAATACGCGGTTCACGATGTAAAAATAGCGATAAACAGTAATTGGCGGCAGTAAAGCCGCTAGAAACGGCACCCGCATTGTGCGCGCGCGCGACCCGCCCGCCATTGTCAGCCACAAACCCGCCACTATAAATTTTACTTCAACTCCACATTTGCATATCAAAAATAATTTTATCAGTTTTCGTGGTTACGTCGTGTCCGTTACTTCATTAATTGCGCATTGTCTCTTTGGGCTTCAACAATAGACTATAGTTTTAAAGTGAATACTTAAGAAAGCTGTAAGAATCGTAATAAAGTAAAAATAATATCTTTTACACAAAAGATAGGCAAGTTTATGTTCCCAAGAAATTATCGTGGCATTAATTTTTAATGTTTCCTTGAACTATTATTGCATTTGACACGGTGGCTCGTTAAGATTTCCTCACATTTTCAAAACGGTACTCACCCAAGCATTGCTTTAAACATTTCAGGGTATTTATTCCAAAATTGGTTTATGATGTACATATTTTCTTACGGTAGGCCTTACTGTAATCGATATAGAAAAAATAAACATAAGAAGAAAAATCTGCTTCTGAAGTCAGTGACTTTTGTTTGTTTGACTTCATGTTTTTGCCACCGACTTCAGAAGCTGATTTTTCTTCTTAAGTTTATTTTTCTCTTTTTGGTGTTTTTGAAGTCGGTTGTTTTTTTTGCAAAAAAGTTTTTTTTTTTTTCATTTTTAGCTGTAATAAGTACCTCTATATATATATATATCCTATACAAATATTTACTATGCATTTAACATTCAACCAAGAAACCTAACCCTTAACCTTCAAGATTCCCCTATTTTTGCTTTCAACTCTTAACCGTTGAGGAGTGGTACTACTCCTCAACGGTTAAGAGTTGAAAGCAAAAACCCATCATCAGCTCATCAATATGAAGACAAGTGATGACTGCTAGATGCGAATACTTGAATAGCGTCAGAAAAAGCACGAAACACGTAATACGTGTCTATGAAATTCATATATAACAACTAAAAAAATGTGTATTGTACACATCTGCATACCCCCTCAGAGCATGCAGGCGTGATGATACGTCATGATAATGTATATTCAATAAACATCCAAGCGATTCCAGCAATTAAGACAGATTTGCCGTCTATTTTTGAAGAGTTCCATTGTATATCTCCGAAGATCAGCACCAGATCTTCACCAATAAAATGGAACCACCTATGGAGTATACTCTTTCAAATAAAAGAATTTTGAGAATCGGTCCACAAATGGGGGAGAAATAAGGTAACATACATAAAAAAATTAAAATACATACACACGAACATATTTATAACCTCCTCCTTTTTTGAAGTCGGTTAAAAAAGTGACACAGAGCAGCCATAATTGAATACATTCCTACCCGATATCAACCAGGTGATTACGTATTATATAATGTATCGTCTTACTCTTAGGCATGTCTGGTTTTCACACACTTAAGGATTCTGTCTGCTGCAACAATGACCATACGATTTTTAAAGATGAAATGTTTGAGTACAGAGGCAATTGAGACATCTCCAGTTCTTGGTTGACAGGAGTGAACCAGCTCTTCTTAACTCCGTGCAGCCATTACCCACAATCCAGGGTGGATTCCCCTCGTAAGAAGTCCACGATATAAACGATTATATGTATTATGGTTCGGGTACCTATATTTTTCTATGTGCATTTGTCGTGATAATATACTCAGGATGTGTTAAGTGATAGACACAAGACACGCTTGTGTTGTAGTGAGTATGAAAATGTAAAACTTATCCCTAATACTAATTAACTGAAAACAATGTCATTATCAAAAGCTCTTTCAGTTAGTCAGTCTAACCTCTGCTCGCATCGCATAGAACAATAAAATATAATAGTGGAGTCAAAGCGTGCGCGGTGAAAGTTTATTGAAAACAAACGAGCACCGCTCACGAGGTGGTCCATCGTTAATCTTTTATCTAACGTGGTGTGTGCTCTTTGCGGCAATATCACGGACGTCGGGCGTGCCGAATCAAATGCGTTTTCATGGACACACCTCCGACCGTACCCAGTAGGTATAGTGCGACATAACTTTAATGTTCCTAAGATGTAAGTACTATCTCAGTACCATTTGTGTGTAAATGAAATGAAATGATTGTATGTCGGTTTAGAATTGTTTTAATAAGCCGAGCCTCTTAATTGTCTAATAAAAAAGAATGATCGACAGTCAAATAACTTTTTAGGCACCCCTACTGTTTAAGTGTCCTGTAAAATCTTGCAATCTCGTCCTATTTAGCCAAAACTGACTTTTGGCTGATAAAGAATGTACATGAAATTTAATTATTTTCTGAATCTATAACTCCATAAAAGATCAAAGGTTCTTGATTCAATATACCCTACAGCTGTAAGTGAGCTGACTACTGAATCAGCTCACCTCCAGCCATATCACCCTTCACACAGTCCATCCATCGTTTCTATAATATTCATCTACTGTTATACCCATTCACATTAATACTTACAACTTTTCTCACAACATTTTTTTGCTTATTTTACTATTGAAACCTTTAATTCGTGTCGTGCTATAGCCATACGCTCCACCAGGTTACATACTCTCATATTTAAGACATTAACTTTCGTACTAGCTTAGTGTGTAATGCCATTAAGTTAATCGAATATTCGGTCCGTCTTTTTGACTAGCACACATTAGTGAAATAGATTGTAAAAACGTCTAAGCGATGTGAATATTAGTACATGTTATTATTATGAGGGGTTCGGTTAACAATCCTTCGCTTGGCTGAAGACATTATCTAGAGTTAATGTTAAACCACCTCAGTAATGCGAGCTTTGAGCTTGGACTGGTGATGAACATGTCGAAGAACAAATTGATGTCATGCACCACTAAGCACACGATCAGAATGAATGGTAAAAATTGCAATATGTCCTTGCCCAAGTAGGTATACAAAATCAAAAGTCCAAACTAAAATTCTGCTATGAATGTGCAATGGAGAGCAGCATTCTTGGTGTCAAACTAACCGACCGTGTACCCCCCAACACCACACTGCGCTCTAAAACACGAATTACTGACGTTGCTCATAAAGCCGCTAAGATGAAGTTCGACTGGACTAGGCCCGTCTGCCGCATGCCCAATGAACTTTGGGCTAAAATACCCACTTTCTGGAGCCCTGACAAAGCCAGAAGGCCTCGAGGCAGACCTCGCAGTAGATTGTGAAACGATCTGGACAAGACAAGCGACCAGTTACCCGCATTGGCTTTGGATCGAATCAACTGGAGGTCATAGGGACAGGCCTTTGCCCAGCAGTGGGTTAAAGCAGGCTAACAGTATCAGTATTATTATGATGAAAAACAGTTTGAGGCACTTACCTAACAGTTTACATTAGCAAATTAACATACAGACTCAATTCACCTAGAAGAGCAGAGCAAAGCTTATTAATAGAATAGTTTTTTTGTCCAAATCAAATTCAGAAATATATTCATCTACGATTCCACTTTTTAAATCCACTTTAAAAGAAATATGGCACGCAATAAGTTTTAATGCAATCTTTTTATGAGGAGCTTCTGAACTGAGTCGGTCTGTTCGGTAGTTAATACTGGCCATTTAAAACAACACTGATTGAGAAGAAAAATAAAACAATATTTTTGAAGTGAAAACTTCTTTAGCGGCGCTGAGCACTTTTTTTTGTATGGGTAAAAACTTTCAAACTCGCATCAGGGTCACGTGATGCTGATCGAAAAAGCGTAAGATTTTTCGATCAGCATCACGTGACCCTGACGCGAGTTTGAAAGTTAATATTGAAGTTTTCACTTCTGCCGGCACTCCCGGAGTGCTACCTTTTTTGAAGTGAAAACTTCTTTAGCGGCGCTGAGCACTTTTTTTGTATGGGTAAAAACTTAATATTGAATTCGTTAATATTGAAGTTTTCACTTCTGCCGGCACTCCCGGAGTGCTATTTTTTTTTGTAACTTTGTGGCATCTATCGGCCAGATATTACAAATTTTTAATCAAAGAAGAAGTTATTATTTTTTCTCGTCAAGTACAAACTCTTTACTTAGTTTTGGGGTTTCGTATTCGTACCTCAAAAATACAAAACGGAACCCTTATAGGATCAGTCGTGTGTTAGTTCAATACTTATAGATTACAGGAAAACCTATAAAAAGTCATGGTACGGAACCCTTCATGTGCAAGTCCGACTTGCACTTGGCCAGTTTTTTTTTGATGGAAAGGAGATATCCCAAGAGTGGTATCATGATAAGGAAATCAGGATCTGATGATGGCATCTCAGAGAAATCGAGGGCAACCCTCAAATTTTATAACCACGTATGTATTACGTGTTTCGTGCTTTTTCTAAAGCTTTTCAAGCATTCGCCTCTAGCGGTCATCACTTCCTGTTCATGAGCTGATGATGGAAGGTATAACTCCTCAACGGTTAGGAGTTGGAGGGTAATTGTTTAATAAAATATTATGAGGACATATAGTTGTATTCTTTCTGGTTATCTAGGTGAGCTGATTATGGAAGGTTCTACTCCTCAACGGTTAGGAGTTGAAAGGGAGGAATAAGGGAATCTTGAAGGTTAAGGGTTAGGATTCTTAGTTGAATGTTAAATGTATAATAAATATTTGTATATTACAACTAAAAATAAAAAATTAATAAAAACTCTCTTGCAAAAAAAAAAGACTTCAAAAACACAAAAATGTTAAAAATAAACTTCAGAAGAAAAGGCTTCTAAAGTCATTGGTATAAAAAACGAAATCAAACAAACAACAAAATTAAATGTCACCGACTTCAGAAGCTCATGTTTCTTCTGAAGTTTATTTTTCACTTTTTTTGTATTTTTAAGTCGTTTTTTTTGGCAATAGCATTTCTACGGGCCGATTTCATTCAAGCGGCAGAAGAACAATGGCAAATTCTTATTACTTATTTTATAACGTGCGAGGTGTCGGACGAGATGACGATTAATTTATACAGAAGTAAGTATGGAAGAAGAAGACATGCTGCTACTGCCACACAAAAAAAATGGGATAAAACAAGAGAATAATGATTTATAATTTTATGCATTTCTTGTAGTTGTGCAGAATTAACAGTCGTTCTTAATCTGAACAGATCTTTTTAACTGATGAAGTAAATTGTGTTTTTCTGTAGCGAGTAGTAATAAGCAGACTGACGGAAGTATTTGACACAAAATTGTACTGTCTTTTGTGTAACTAAAATTGGTTAGGGTTTAAAAGACATCAAAATAAATAGGTACAATAGAAAGTTGAATTTGATTGAGATGCGATGACAAAAGTTTAACATATTCGCATTTTTTATCCAACTGTGGTAAAGCCCTAAAGTTTATTTTCCCACGTACATAAATATGTAGGTAGCTATAACTTTACAATGATACGCCACATCGTCTAAAGTCCATTTCACGAAAGAAGTCCCGCAGACGCAGCGCTGTATTCGCGCGACATAATGTTGCTATCTCTCTCTGTCGCCATATCTCCCCATCTGTCAAATTTAGTTCCACAATTGTCCGCGGGACTTCTTTCGTGAAATTAATGGACTTTACAAAAGTGTACGATACACATGGGCTTTCTCATCGGCGGTTTTAATAGAAGTTAAAACATACATAATAAGTCATAATATAGGCACATTCAGTTCAGCACGTTTATGTTTTAACCATATTGAATGAAACTAAAATTGGTAGAAGAAGAAATAAGGATGTAGCTGTCTGGAATTCGTGTGACAGCTCAGCATATAACACCAGACATCATAGTAAAAACTCGTGTCAAATATCTCAAACCTTAAAAAATTGAAAGAATAGATTTCTAATTTAGGATCTCCGAGGTCCGTCTATCATTCGTATACAAATTGAAAAGGCAACTAGTGGAGTGCCGCTGAGCCGACCCCGGCGCGATACTTTAGAACCTCTATTTGCTTACCACGATTCATTCGATTAAAACTCTGAATAAACTCATTATAGCTGAATGCGACTACCCGCCGAAAGGTTCCTTTCAAACGATATTAAACCGCATTATCCGCGTTTATTCCCGACCTTGATTAGTACCGTATCATTTAGTCCTGTGTTGTAATTATTTATAAATACAACCGGGAATAACCCTTATGCGACTCGTATTAGAATTTAAATTTATCTGTCGTCTGTCGCTGGCGGCGCCTTTGACTGCTGGAGATGAAAAGCGCCGCGCGCGACCATTTATCATTGACAAACACAATTGTATTGGGTCCCATCTCGAGAAATTGGTGGATAAACAATCTTAGAACTGAGGCTTACGTGACGTCACTGGTTGGAATCTGCTGATTATAGGGAGAACAGTCCCTGCTGCGACGTGGAGTTACGATGATGCAACTAATAATGTAAAAATAGGCATTGTAATGTAAGTTTATTTAGGTTATCTGCGTTTACGACATGGAATTTTCTCATTTCCTTTTCTGTTGCGTATAAAAGCTTTAGTTTTTAATGAGCTTTAACTTTTTAAGCTTTGTCTGTTAACTACCTATCGGCTCCAGTGCCCAATAGTAAATTGATCTACCTAGGTCCACGAACGGAATAACGTATTTGAGCGCAGAACTAGGGCAAAGAATATCTGGTACAGGCTTTTTATTTAGTAATGCTGTGTTAAATAATATTATAACAGTTTTCATTAGATATTATATTAATTAAATATCAAAAGATAAATAACCAAAGAATCAATTAAAATACAATTCATTAAAAACTAAAGTTAAATAATTTTCTAAACTTGTTTAATTGCATTTTCTTCTTTACGTGTCTTATTTCAAATCGTATTAGACCAGTATGTAGCCACGTGCACTGTCTCTATCATTTGCTTCTAGTAAGTTCTGAAGGGTGCAAGTGGTTGTGCAGGATGGGCAGGATAGGAGGTGGCGCATATCCGGCAGAGGGGCTCCACATTGGCAGTTTTGTTTGGGATGGATCGAGGATACCTGCCCCATTTAGCCACATTATATCTACAGCGTCCGGGCCGTAGTTGTTCTTCCGGGTTGATGAAATGTCGAGGGATGGGATGTTTGTTTCGTCACAGTTCGCATCTCTCGTCCGACGTACCGTACCGTCTTCCAAGGAGATCGTATGCCTTAAGAAGTTTTTTCGGCTCTTTAAGCATGAAGGTGGTAGTTGATGGTCAATCAGGGAGTGGTGGTTGTCTCATTCCTGTTTTCCCTTTTCGATATGACTTGCTATTTCGCGTCGTACATCTGGTGGAGCTATACCTGCAAGCGGATACAACATCACAAGGGGGGTAGGGCTTAATCACCCCGTTACGATGCGACAAGTATCGTTAAGCGCTATGTCAACCTCTTTTGCATGGGCGGATCGATGCCACACTGGGCATGCAAAGTCCCCCGCAGAAAAACCAAAAGACATAGACTGGTTGTGCTTAGAACCTGTGGTAATGCTCCCCTGATGGATGTGAGGCGACGTTATTCTAAGTACCGACTTTCTGTTTGGTTTTCTGGCAGTGATACTTGGATACTTGTATGTCAGGGATCTGTCTAAAAGGAATACCCAGGTAATGAGGTTGGGAGCAATTATATATAGATATGCTTTTGAGGATATCTACAGCCCAGGAAATCATTCGCTTGATTGACATCGACCCGTGGAAATTCTATTAACATAAATAAGATAAAGAGATCAGTCCTAACCATAGTCACAGACCAAAGAAATAAAGCAGTTCTATTTTAGTATTGGTAATACGTTCCTATTTCCAATGCAACCAGTAAATTGCTCGCGCATTTATTCGTTTGGTCTGAAATGACCCTAAATGAGAATGCGATATGGGCACACTCCTATTTACTAAGCAAAGAGTTTTTACTTGACGAGAAAAACTAACAATCTCTTTCTTGAAGAAAACCCTGCAATATCTGGCTGATAGTCCTAAAAAAAAATGTATAAAAGCAAAAAATATGATATTTTTATTGTTCTTCTCAATCAGTGTTATTTTAAATGGCCAGTATTAAAATACCAAAAAGGTAAACTCAGTTCAGCAGCTCATCATTAAAAATTAATAAAATACCTCACAATATACAAAGTAACGCACCTGCCTAGATTCGAAACCATGACTAACAACGCGTAAGTTGGTGCTCCAACCAAACATTTACATACTATCCAGTCCGAACTGTTTCGTCATACACTTTAGTTTACCTACTTAAAAAAAAAATCATTGCATACACTTTTGAATTGTCATGTAAATCTTTTATTCAAATTCGGATACGAAGTAGCACTTTTTGAACACCAATGATTGCAAGAACACATTCGTCAGTTGGAAGGAACTGAGTAAGTGAAGAAGACCAAGTTAGTTGCTTATTCCATGATAGGTTCTTTTCGAGAAGAACTGGCCAGAAACAATAAGAAAGTCATGCACATCAATAGTTTCCAGGTTTAAAAGGCAGAAAAACCTAGTCAAAATATTTAAAACCAAATACTCATCATTCTTCTTCTTCTTCTAAATTTAAATTTAAATTGATATTATAGTATTTTTATGCTGTTGCTATTTTAATAAATGTGTATTGCGTGCTACAAGTATGAATAGCATTGTGTTTAACTTTATTAAGTGATTCCATTGTAATCGAAATTTAAATTATTGTCAGTTTTCTTATGTAATAGCTGATTGGTAAATATATGACGCAGAGACGCACAAAGCAGGGAAGACTGGCAGAAGAAAGGGGAGGCCTATACCCAACAGTGGGTGATTACGGGCTGAAATGATGAATGATGATGTCAAAGTATAACCAAATTATGTAAATCTAAATATTTGTATGGCAGAATTGTCGAATGTAGTGAAACCCATATTTATAGATATCAAGAACTTGTGAAAAACCTATAATCTGCAAATAAATAAATCATTCATTCATTCATTCATTATCTTGAATATCCATTATGGTCGCCACACCGTGTCTTCTTCTATGCTTATCTATCGTCAGCTCATTATACACCTTTCTTGCCGTATCATTCTTTACACAGTGTATCCATAGTTTCTTTAAAACCTAAATGATAACCGAAAATTGACGGCACGGTTGGTGCAGTGGCTGAGCTGGGTATTTGTGTATGTGAGTTTAAATGTTTGTGAACGCACCCACGATACAGGAGAAATTCCTAGTGTGGGGTAACGTTTAAAAAAAAAAAATTAAAAAAAAATACGAAATGTATGGGAATCGCTTTCTTGCGATTTGTGTCTTTGCTAGTAAGTACTCTAACCTCTGTTGGACACATCTCTGGGAAATCTGTGAAATTGGTAAGCAATTACTCAAAAAAATACGGATAGTCTAATTGGACTTTTTCCTGTACTTAGTAAAAACGTGGAGATCACTTGCTCTTGCCCCAAAATCCAGCCTCTCTAAGAACCTAAGGCAAAACTGTATGTAGTACCAGTTAACCCTAAGATTATTCGAGCGTTTACAGGTACATCAAAAGTCGAAAAAGTGAAGAAAAGTTTTTATTTTTGATGTTGTGAAGTCTTAAAATGTCTCCCGCTCTGGGTGGAGCGGAAGGGAGTGCCAGATTTCTACTGACTAAAAACCACCCAAGTTCCTTCTTAGCCTTTTGTGTCCGAGGTTGCGGTATTTCTTTTGAACAACCCGCAGACCCGACAGGGTACTGAAAACCCTACAAACTGGTTTGAATGTGAGGGAATAGGATTAATTAATCTAATTCATAAACGACAGTTGTTTTCAAGTCCATGTGAGAAATTCGTGTTTCAGTTTTACAGGAAATAAGAAATAAAAATAAGACAACATACAGGTTTTATTTTTGAAATAATTAGTTACATACTCTTTCGTCAAATAAATATGGTATATGCTGGCCTTTCGGTTATTATTTTGAGGCCATTAGGTAATAAAAATAAAAACAGTAATGAAAGTTAATGGCATCCTCATATTTTTTACCAATTTCAACCAGCAGTATTCGATTACTATTTTATTGACTAAAGAGGTGGGTATATTTTAGTTAAATACTCCTTATTTGATAGTTGAAATACACTCGAGAGCAATGAATCCGGGTCACTTAAAGAATGTTAAAAATCTCGGAAACTAAAAATGATAGGTTAATGCAATAAATTGTATTTAATAGACAATGTAATACTCCTTAAATAAAAGTAAAAAAAAAATGAGTTACCATACATTTTATTAACACAAAATTACATAAAGAAAAAAAACTGCTGATCTCTCCTTAAAACAAAAATAGGAAACATGAAATTTTTGAACTTCATTACGATTTTCTTGAATTTTAATACTTCGTATTGCCTCCTCGTGCTTCCATTACTGCGTTTACGCGGTTTGGCATGCTGTACACCAAGTTCCTTATACGATTTAGGGGAATATTCTCCCATTCCTCTGTGAGTGCAATTTTGAGCTCACGAAGCGTGATTGGGGGAGGGTTTCGTTGTTTTACGCATCTGCCTAGCTCGTCCCAAGCATGCTCGATCGGGTTGATATCCGGGCTGCGCGCTGGCCACTCCATACGAGTAATGTTCATCTCTTGAAGGTAGTCATTCACAATCCTACCTGTATGAGGTCGGGCATTGTCATGCATAAATATAGCATCCTCACCTAAATTGACCATAAATGGACCAACGTGATCATTGAGGATTTCTTCCACATATCTTTCGCTAGTTAAAGAGCTGTTTTCTATGATCACCAGCTCTGTGCGACTTTCAGAAGAAATTCCGGCCCACACAAGTACAGACCCACCACCGTAGGCTACTTTTTCTTCGATGCATGCTTGCTTGAATCTTTCCCCTGGTCTTCGATACACTCTGTGTCTTCCATCGTGCTTGTAGAGCATAAATTTTGATTCGTCGGAGAACATAACTTTTGACCAATCTTCAAAACTCCAATTTACGTGGCTCTGGGCATATCTTAGTCTTGAAATACGATGGCCACGCTCCAGTTTAGGGCCGTTTGCAGGTCTAAGGGGTTTTAAGTTAGATTCAGCAAGCCGACGTCTTACTGTCCATGCACTTGGGTTACTTCCTCCGAGGCGTCGAAACTGATTTGTGAGTTCAGTTCCTGTGAGAAAGCGATTTCGAAGCATGGTGTTCACCAAGTATCGGTCTTCTCGTGCTGTGGTACACCTGGTTCTGCCCGTTCCTGGTCTGCGTAGGTTAGAACCAGTTTCTTCGTAACGTCGGAGAACTCTTTGTACTGTTGACAGCGACACACCGACAGTCCTGACTGTATCGCGCTGACTCCGGCCGGTTTCCAGCATTGTAAGTATTCTGGTGCATTCTTCAGGCGTAAGCGACATAATTTCAGCTTGAATAATGAATATAGAGCACTATCAACATGGTTTGTACATGGTTGTACCCACATAAATGACAGATTACAAACAAAAGCAAAACCAAATGCTGTAATTACGTAGTTCCATCTTCGAAAGTGGCCCTTTTTCAAATTTGATTTTTTTATGATATAACTTTACAATAACTAAGAAGTTTTAATACCTTCATTTAAGGAGTATTACATTGTCTATTAAATACAATTTATTGCATTAACCTATCATTTTTAGTTTCCGAGATTTTTAACATTCTTTAAGTGTTCCGTAGTTTCCCGTCCGTCACAATAAGTGTTCCCACTTATGAGTTTAAAGGTGGTTTTTTTTTTTGATTTTCCTAGAAAGTCCTTATGAAGTTCTACTTTTCAGATTTTTTTCATATTTTCTAAACTTATGGTTCAAAAGTTAGAGGAGGGACACATTGTTTTTTACTTTTGGAGCGATTATTTCCGAAATTATTGACATTATCAAAAAGTGATTTTAGTAAACCCCTATTCATTTTTAAATACCTTTCCAACGATATATCACACGTTAGGGTTGAAATTAAAAAAAAACACTTCCCACTTTACATATAGGGGGGCTACCCTAATAAAACATTTTTTTTCCAATTTTTATTTTACCACTTTGTCGGCGTGATTGATACACATATTGGTACCAAATTTCAGCTTTCTAGTGTTAACAGTCACAGAGATTAAGCGAGGACGGCCAGACGGACGGACGGACAGACAGACATGGCGAAACTATAAGGGTTCCTAGTTGACTACGGAACCCTAAAAAGGTATCTCATTTATAAAAAATAATTTAAACAGGAAATAATTACAATAATTTTTGAGAGCCTTGAAAGAAAATTAAATGTTACTTTTAGGTAATGTAAATAAATTAGTCTCTAGAAAAAAAGCTTGTATAAAACTGAAAGTCTAAGTGGCTCCTACACCAAAGAAGCCAAGTTTTTCTTTACATTATAAAATATATTATCTACTTTATCGCGGAGCCATTTACAGATTTCGATTTTTAGGCATTTCCGGTGTAGAGAAGATACGGTGGAAACGCCTTATTTAGAAACCACCAAACTCACTGGTGTCCTAAAACCAAGGAAAAATCGCTATTCCATTGCAACTTCTCAAGTTAATCTGAAACCAAATTACAGAAACTTTGAAGATAGTAAGTACATTCGTTCACTACAAACAAGGATGGATTCACGAGCGCCATTACGTGCATTAGCGTGTCGGATGCTGCAGCTCGCATATTTCATCACATCTTAAGAGATAATGCTCCCTTTAACAAAACATTAATCTAGGAGTAGTCGGAGGCGTGGGGCGGAGCGCTCGGGCGCCAATGGCGGCGCTCCTCGCGCGGCGCCCCGCGCTCCTGTCTCTCCATCGATTGTCTTACAAGCTCTTAGGAATTGGGGACCATCTCTATATTGTATTGGAATGTAGCGTCTTGTTGTCTGTAGTTGATACTGCGTTTTTGTGCTGTATTAATGATACATGTACAATTACTTACTTGATTTGGACTTTAGTTTTTGATATATTCATGGGATTCACAAGTTGGCATATTAAAGTTCTTGGGGATGGTAAATTATTGGCACTCACTGCTTTTTGTCAAATCATCTCTGTCCTTAGGACAAGGTTGAGGTGAAGACCATTTAATTATTTTTTTAATTGTCTTGCAAAATGCACATCCATTTTTAAAATCCAACTGTGCCAACTTTATTGATGTATTTGACTGCTAATTGTTATCTTAAGATTGTTTATTCGCTGTCGTACGAACGTTTAATTTTTATTGTATGATAAGTTATTTGTGGCAACATTAATTGGTTGATAAAAATTGGATTCCATCGAAATTGGCGTTTGATCTTTTTTAATAATAAATATTTATACAGGTAGCAGCTGCACTAAAATCTTCGCTCTGATACCCAAATAATAATTAGCCTGCCCTTAGCACCTCAGTCGGCGTCCGAGAAAAAAGAGCCGGCCGAGTCTCGCTCGCGAACCAACATAACCTGTAATTTGGAAATTATTATCTAACACATTGTGCCTTTCTGGTTATCCCGCCGGTCAATTTGCCGTTTTTATGGCTCCCACAGAGCCGCGGCCTCTAATTATCTCCGCCACGATCTCGGCCCGAGGCGCGAGAGAAACGCCGCTCGCGCACCTCCGATCTGTACCCTCACACCACCGCACAAGACACAAAGTCCTTCGCCCAAAGAACGACACCACGTTAGCTTAGAAACATGGGAAAATAAATAGATACCTATGTTTTGAAAGGGTAACACGTCTGCGCGAATACTATTTGTTTTACTGCGAATTCCTCTAATAGTTTCAAATTATTTTACCATTAATGTGTGTAGCTGTAAGCTTAAGTGTTAGGCGAACGAAGAGAAGTGACGTAGCTTCATAGCTATAATAAATTAGTGCTTTGACTCCGAGGCGAGCAATCAAATTATGTTAATATTAATGAATCTAAAGTGATGTTGGGTAAGTAGCAGTTTGATAAAATAATTTTAATGAAATGAAATTATAGTAAAAGTCATTAAGGTGTGTTCAGACATGTGCCTTGTTAGTGATGCCCCTCTAACGCGTCACAATTTCCTTTTTATATGCCTTTGTATTATGCATAATGTCATAAATTTAAATTATAATCGGTGAGTTTTAACGCCCAATTTTTAAATTAAAGAAACGTAACGAACCGGGAAAACACGGTATCGTCAGAGTCGTTTGGGAGCGACGTGGCCCTTGATGCTCGTATTCTATTAGGAAGGACTACTAATAAAATTAATTTATTTCTCGATTACAACAGTAACGCGAGTTCAAAAACGCGCCGCGGCCTCGCCTCATTAATCATATTAATTAAGACGAGGCGTAAGCGCTTTTGTTCGTGGCTCTCTCGATAAACGAGCGCCTTCTTTACGCTCATACAAATGACGGCAAAGTCGTGCGAGGCGGCAATAACGCGCGGCGAATGTGCGCAGTGACACGCTCGGGCGGTGCGTGACGCCGCCGCCACGCCGCCACGCCGCGCTCACCACGCGCCGATTGGTCAGAGACAATATTGTTAAATGGTCCTGTTTCAGACACCACCTTGTTATTAGAGTGTTATGTGTGTAATCGGATAATCGCACTGTACTCAACTTTTTTATTGGCGGCACGCGGTCACGATTTGTTGCGCTAGTGTAATTATTTAATTCCATTGTTTTGATGAGATTGATGAATTGAAAGTGCGTTTTGAACTTTGTTATTAACAAAGCCGTCTCAATGGCGTTCAATTAAGTGGCAGTCGTTAGTCATCACAGCCACTCGCACACAAAGCATTCATTTAATTGAATTCATTCTTCGAGAACACAAACTGAGTATATAGATAGTTTAATTGATTACAGATCTGACAACTGCTCATCATGGCTCTGAAGCCATCTCATTATTAATGATAAGGTTACGTGACGATACCAATCAAGTGAAAACGTATTACAACCAGCAACTCTCAGCACACCTCTTGCACTTACACTTGAGCAACTTTTAACACTGCGACTACCTTTATACGCAGCTTAAAGGCTCGTTTACGGAGACGCGGGGCGTCGCGCGGCGCGTGCAGTAGGCTCGTCTCGTGCTTTTTTATTAATTTACTGAGAGACGGGTCCACCGCAACAAACGCTGCATTTTAAACTAACGAGCGAAAAATGCTTCTCGTAAAATCGACGTTTGACTTTGAAATCGTTAACTTTTTCATACATCGCCATGTGTTTGAAATAAAAACGCACAACGCGCCGCGCGACTCCCCGCCTGTACCAACGTAAACATGCACTCACACGCTCACGCGCTCAGCCATATATCTAGCCTGTCGTGTTTCCCACTGGTGGCCAAAGGCCTCCCCTTTCTCCTTCCAAACTTCTCTTGAATGTGCGATGACTGGCCATGTTCGGCCCGCAAACAAGATCAGAAAAATATTATTTAAATTTATAATTTCATAGTCATTCTTATGGACAAGCCCATGGACTTTAACCCCACAAGGGTTGTTAGAAAGTCCATGTTACTACTGACATATTTCGATTGGCTATGGAAACCAACCAAATAAGTATTTATATCCATAACTTCACGTTCGTCAAACGTTTCACAGTAAAACTAGAATGTATCCTTATTTTTAAAACTGTCCAATTAGTTTAATTACCAACGTTGGTAATAGGTTTCCTTAAATTTATTTACTAATAAAGGTAATAATGTTTTCTCGTGTATATTAGTAAGTTTTCCTTGTTTCAGTCATCTATTTTTACAGAAACAGGAATTAGCATTGTTTTTGCATTACTCATTTCTATTTAACCATTCATGAAGTTATTTATTATTCGCATAAATGTACAAATCAATAAACATGTTTATCACTTATGTGCGTAAATCGCCCATACTTGGTCTTGTTTAACAATATCGAATTAATTGGGTACTTTTGGACTTTCCTCTTTAGTTACTTGTCTATGTTATTGTGAATTTTGTAGTATACCTAAGCTATGATTAATTTCCATGGCTTATACTATAAAACCGCAAATTTCTAAATACTCGGCAAAAATGTTAATGACGCAATGTTACTTTAAAAAAACATAAAAATTAATAACGCATCGCAATTAAATGTCAATATTTCAATAACGACACGTTGAAGGATTAAGATATAATTTTATAATCAAATTAAATTATCAATAAATAAGTTTTTACGGCTTTTGCTATGTTAACTTCGCAAGTTCAATTAGTATGAGCCACTTCATTAAAACAATTAAAGTAATGAATAAAACATGTTACTTCGGTGTGATTACGAAATTATGTTTATTTTTGATTAGCTGTGTGTTGCCCGCCAATAAAATTTGATTAGATTTTGTACCATCCAATTAAAGTTTTTGATACCTGCGTCGACAATTTTTGTTTATACCGCGCTTTATAAGGTCGTTACCACGTAAATATCAAGCGTTAGAGGTTTATGTCTTTTTAAGATCGCATTTATATCAAACGTTATGAAATTGATGTTAAAAATCATTTATAGTAGCATTACTATTGAGTGACTACTGTTTTGCTACCTGATTTGTTTTTATTGCTATTAAAATATTTACTACTGAAAGGTCTCTCTCAATGACTTCCAGCTTTTTCGATTCAGCTCTTACACTTTAAAGAAGGTATATGAAACCCGTCATAAAGTGTAACACAAGTGTAAGCTTCAAATGTGTCTCATATGGCTATCTTGATCCTGCCTATCATTACCCGAGCAAAAAACTGCTCCTACCGGAAAGTCGAACCCAGAACCTTCTTTATCGTGTGGTTAGTGCCTAACCTGGTGTCAAATTGTTTATGCCGCCTATCGGCCTCTGGCTTGGCTTTACATTTCATTCATTCATTTCAATTACCCGGAATCACTCACTGCTGGGTATATAGGCCTCCCCTTTCTTCTACCTCTCTTCCCTGTCCTGTGTGTCTCTCATCCATCCATTTCCCGCGCTCCTAACAACATCGTGACTATACATGCTGTCGAGAAATATCACTAAAGCATGCTGGTTTCCCAACCATTTTTCTTCAGCGAATGCATTCTTCCAGCAAATGATAATACATAATACAATACGCACGTGAATTCAAAAAATCTGAGATGCATGTCTTGAGTTCAAGCTTGAGACCTATTGGCAATCGGACGGTCACACCACTAAACTATCACTGCTTACCCAGGACCTAGGAGTAGCAGAATGCAAAGAACTTAAATAAAGTTATCTACACCATTAATGGCCCAGGAAAAAAAATAAGATTCAAATAACACGCGCATAACTTAACGGAACCGTTAAGGGATCACTCGTGTCTCTGTCTGTCTGTCCAACTACCCCCCCCCCCTCTATCTACGAAACTAGGAAGCCTAAAATTTTGACAAAAATACAGAAAATTGTTCTCAATATCTACTACAATGAAACGGAATCCCTCATGTGCTAGTCCGACTTGCACTTGGCCAGTTTTTGGCTAACTAAAATAGCAAGTACATATTATAATTAACCTAAAGACAGGAACAAAATCAGTTCCAAACTGACATGGTCTCTAACATTATCATAAACACTGTAAACGGGATTTTTACCATGTTTACTGTTTGTTTCGAGTTCCTGATATTTCGGTGCTGTTGCAAGCACCATTATTACGGATCAACTGAAGTTGTTGCGGGTGGTTGGTTATTGGTGTTATGAGCAGACAAATCGGTCTACCCTTTTTCATGTGCGTTACGCAACAAACAAACAGTAAACATGCTAAATATCCTGTTTTTCAGTGTTAATGACAAGAAGAAAATCGTTTCGCAGCCTCTACGGTTGCCTACTGCTGATAAATTGCAAAGATAGGTCGGTACGAATCTTATTAGATATTCATAGATAACACGGGAGAAAATTACACGTTAGGACGGGCTGCTTGTTTACAAGTGCGTCATGCATGTGCTTGCGTATAAGTGGCAGTTTTCGCTAAAACGGCATGTAGGCTTACTGTCGACGGAATACTGTAAATACTAATTTCTGTCCGCGGTTTGATTAACATCGATTTATCTACTAACCGATGCGGGCAGTGGCTGGATGGTTCCACTCAAATGTGTGTGGTTATTTCCTTGATAAACCGTCTATAACACTAATTATATCTGCATGTTCGCCATAATTATAACCTAACCAATATTGTGTCTGGTCTTTAAAACCCATAAATCTAAATCAGAATATACGCATATTATGGCACTTGTGAAACGTCAAAAGATAGGTGCATGGTTCTAGTTGTTCGTTTCCTATTGAGAAGAACTGGCCAGAAACTAAATGTTTGTTTTAAAAAAAAAAGACCCTGTAACCTCTCGGCATGTCGATGTTTCCGCATAGAGTAGTTAGATGGGGAAATCCACTAGGTACACCAACCTTAACTAGTCTGAAACTTTATTCAAGGAGTGTAATCAGGGGGGCACGGCAGTGCCCCCGCCAAGTCGAGCGCGAAGCAAACACTGCCGTACCATCCTTTACTGGAACCATTTCGCCGCATTTTCAGGCCCCTATTTGAGAACCTCTAAATAAGACCAGAACTCAGAAATTTTAAAATCACACTTAAAATAAAAAAAAATCAAGTCTGTAAGTCATTTAGTTCCGAAGATAAGCGAAAGCAAATTTTCGCATTTATGACACTCACTCATTCACTCACTCACTCATGATCATCAGAATAGAACTAGTACTTCCCAAAAAACAGAGAGAGCTGAAATTTGGTACAGAGTTAGGGTTTAATAGCCACATAAAGGGAAACCTATAAAAACTAGGATAATCGAAGATCTGGAGTACCTGGTGACCCTTATGCCCACGTTTCTACAAAAAGAAGTGAAATCCCACCAAAAACATTCTGTAAAAACTAGCCAAGTCTCGATCGATGGAGCTGCTTGTTTATCTCTAAAAAGTAATGAAATCTAGACAATGTCGCGCCAAGTCTAAGGTTCCTTACTGCGATTTCTTTATTATTATAGTTAATGCTGTGTGACTTGGCCGTTGAACATTCTTTATACGTTAGTGGGTACAAATCAATTTTGTTTACACGTAATGTTATATCTGTTGTAACTATCTTTGTTTGTTAAGCGAGATAATAACCCATACTGGTATTGCCAATTTTCTATCGTCAATGGGTAGCGGTTCTGGAGACAGATTGATGCAATGGTGTCATGGAGCACCTTATTTTGTACCCTTGTGTACCCTTCAACGGCCAAGTCACACAACATTTATTTACAGAAATAAATATAATTTCTAACCCTAGTCTAGAGAAGCTCGTCGCTAAATATTAACAGCCACTCGGGTCGAAAGCAAGTTAAGCCGTTGGTCCCGGTTGTCATTTGTAAATCTTTGACAGTCGTTCAAGGTAGTCACTGGTCCGGAAGTCTGACAACCTAGGGGTAACGTAAAACCCATTACTAACTGGGTTGTGTAGGTCAAATCGACAGTTGCTCCATGTACATACTGGTATAATGCTGCATTCGGCTAGACTGGAAACCGACCCCCACATTGTTGGGAAAAGGCTAAGCAGACGATGATCCTAGTCCAGAGAAATGTACCTTTTTATTTATGTGTGACATTTTCACAAACTTTAACATTTATTTTGTGTTTGTAAAGATATATTATTAACTGGGCACAAGTTCTTACTAGTGAAGTTAAGATATAACCTATGTACACGCTACTATACTTTTTTTAGTTGCGTTATTATATTAATTTGATAGATGGCGACACGCTACGACTAAGTGCTAAGTTACAGTACTTACATTTTCGTAATAGCGTTGAATGGTCTTTAGTTACTTATTGCTGTTGTTAAAAAATAAATTATGTTGTTTTAAAATGGTATGAAAACACTGTTTGGCTATTATTTTGCAAACTTACGGCAACTTAATATAGGTAAGGCAAACAACTACATTCAAACTATTTAAAAATATTTTTATTGTGACATGTGACATTTACCAACTGAACCCGCATGATGAATAATAGTCCATTCCCTCACATAGGGAGGAGGTAAGGAGTCCCAGCAGTGGGAATATTATTATGCTTATAAATAACTAGCTGACCCACGCAACTTCGTCTGCGTCACATAAATATAGCTTTAACCTTTCTCGATATCGACTATCCGACATAAATTAAGCTAAATCGTAACAAACAAAAAATCTTATCTTTCCTCTTTATTATAATAGTTCAGATGGTTTAGATTATATTAAAGTGTGAATTACTATAGGTATCTCTTACTGTTAAATATACTATAACACTCTATACTTGTAAACATTATGATGCAGTAAATATTTTGAATTTGAATTTCCCGGAGGCCAGCCAGAATCCCCCGTACCTACATTGCGACGCGCGAAATATTTTGCCGCGCGGATATTTTTACATTGCGATATCTTCTAAGATATTTGTTTAAACTGTATAGAGTGAAGGGCACAAATATTCTATATTAAATTTCCGTTCTAACAAACACATTTATTTAGATATAGATTAATACCATATGGGTTAAATAAGCTTCGCAAAAAATAATTCTTTTTAACCTAACAGTTTAACTGTAAAAAAAGGTTACAGTGAGTCAATCTTAAAAGATAGATATATGCTGTCGCGGACTTTTTTTTAGAACTTTTAAAGAGGAACAATTCTTTCATACATGATATTAGCGTAACTTAAACCGTTTTTGCAGCGCACGCAGCGGAAGCTCTCAAAAAGGAAATACCTTTTCCCGTTTTTGTAACATTTTTCATTTATGCTCCGCTCCTATTAGCCGTAGCGTGATGTTATATAGCCTATAGCCTTCCTCGATAAATGGACTACCCAACACAAAAAGAATTTTTCAATTCCAACCAGCAGTTTCTGAGTTTACCGCGTTCAAACAAACAAACAAACAAACAAACAAACAAACAAACTCTTCAGCTTTATAATATTAGTATAGATATAGATTTTAGGCATCACAAGTTTGAATACTGGAAAACGGAGGGTGAACTACTTGGTAGATGATTCGCTACACTTTATATAAACTCTACCCCAGCAAAAGTTGTTACAGAGATTTAATGCGAACTCAACATCAGTATTTAAATAAAAGGCACGTGACGTTATTGGTGAAGTCTCATGAAACACTGCTTATTAATTTCTATTCAATTAAAAAGCTAATTCGTTACAACGTAGGTACCGATGACTAGAGAGGGAGTGAGTATAGTTGGACGGGGCGTAAAAGAGAATTATGCTAGAGGGAGGCAGCACCGATCCCCGTTGCGGCTGCGGGTTATTCGAAAGATATACCGCGGCATCGACACAAAGGGCTAAGAAGGAACATGGGTGGTTTTTAGTCAGTAGAAGTCTGACACTCCCTACCGCTCTGCCCAGAGCGAGAGAATTCGTTTGATGATTTCCCACCCTCCAACAAGAAAAAGGTATCACCGATCTGAATGAGTCAGAAAATATAAAGGTAATAATAACCACAGAACTAAGAGTAGAATATGAATATTAAGTAAAATAAAACTTGATAGGCTGAACTGATGCAATGAAAGGTACTTATTGTCATAATGTGTATGCATAAAGTTGAATGAATATGAATTCGTTTGAAAATATACAATGGTATAAATACCCTGGTACCTATTTGGGTTTCTGTGGGAGATTAAAGTACCTATTATCACAAAGCCTTGACCCAAAAATATTATTTCTTGGTTTATAGTACCTAACCTGTTGTCAGAGTTTTTAATGCCACCAATTCCTCTGACTTGGCTTTACATGAAAAATATAAATAAATATATTTCTCGTCGAGAAATATCTTTCGGGCCTGCTGATTTCTCACGATGGTTTCATTCACCGAAGCAAGAGTGATAAATATACAATACGCATCTGAATTTGTAAAACAGGAGCCTACATACATTTAACGAGACCCACTACAAGTCAAAGCAAAGTTAAACTAAAACTCAACCCACCTTTATACGAGTACCAGTTGCAATAAAAATGCCAAAATTATTCCCATAAATTGCAATTTTTGTAGCGCTGTTAAACGAATTGATATAAAAACGTAAATGTTTATTATAATAAACGTTTGCTATAACCTCAATTCTTATATTTGTGCATTGATATTCTGTTACATAAACGTGTAAGTATCTAGTTAGTAATTACTAAGTAATCGAGTATGTGTCCATATATGATGAAGAACTATTTCACTCAAAATGGCTCGTATTTTGATTAGCTTTCAACTGGCACTTGTGTTTATTGCGTAGAGTATGGACGCCAGCAAATCAAGCTACTACAATCTGTCTCTTAAATAGAATTTTAACTTTTTCGCTAAAGCTAGGAGACAGCTTGATTAGGAACATTTGCTAGTTTCGTGCAACTTGATGTGCTCTTGATCGGACTATGTGCAAGTAATCTTGGTCTCTTGCATAGATGCCACGGGGAAGGCTCTACTACTCATTATGATCTAGTGTAGGTATACCTTGCTTTAGTGATCCAGATCTAGTGTACGCCTTCATCCCTGAAGCCCGCGTAGGATCATTCCCACTAGTTCTACTGCACAGTCCTACGATAGAACTAGTGGGAACTTTTTTTATTTTTTTTTCCCACTAGTTCTACGATTCAAGGTGGTACGAAATCGTAGAACTAAAGGGAATTAAAAGTTAATGGATTTTTTCGTTTTCACTAGTTCTACAATAAAGGATGTTACAAAATCGAAAAACCAGCGGGACTCAAGTTTCTCATTCGTTCTATTACAGTTTAGGGTACAATACAACTACGACACAAACTACCAGGAGAATTTGGCAAATCCACGTATTTCCTAGTGAGTAAACCGAGTCATTATTATTGAGAAGATCAGAGTTTCTGAATAAGTTTAATCAAATAAATATCGTTTTTTTTAAACAAATTCGATTGCTCGGATTTTTATTCTATTAGAGGTTTTCAATTCGTTGAATCTTTTTTTTTATGTATTTTCCGATCCCTCGGATTTTTTTTATTTCGTTTGAATGGGGTATACTTCCTAGGTGGACCCATGATCATGAAGTCAGGATCTGATGATGGGATTCCGGAGAAATAGATAGACTCTTCAAATTTTGTAGGCACTCTTGAAGCGATGTGGGTAGTTTTTGAAGAGTACTTCCTCGGAGTGGTCCCATTTCAATTTTGTGAAGATCTGTTGAAGAACTTCTTATTTATTTAGTTCCGATGCCTATCTGCATCGGAACTAAATAAATAAGTAAAAGTAAAAAAAAAGTAAAAAGTTTTTATTTGGAACATAAACAGAACAGCACAATTTACAAAGAAAACGATGATAGCTACAAAAGTTTATAACTGTGTCGCAGCTATCAACGCCCATTAAAACAAGAGGACAATTATTGTTCCAGATTAAAAATGATTGCAAATGACTGGGATTAATGAAATCTCATGTCTGTCTATTGTTTACACCAGTTTATAACATAACATCACGCCGGTACGCTGTGATGGGGTAAGCACATGTGAACCACTAAAAAGTGAAAAATAAAAACTTTATAACAAAAAATAAAACACAAAACATTTCCTGTGTTTTATTTTTGTTAAAACGTTTTTTTGTAAAAATATTTTACGTCACATATCAAATTGATTTCTTTCGTCACACGACAAATACACGTATTTGTCACATTGTCCTCCATAAACCCCACCCATTGGTATTAATCGGTGTTTTGTTTGATCGCCTACGCCTCCCCCATTTTCGAACTTCTCGTGATTAAAGGACGACCCCTTACCAGCGTGTCATAGAAACTGCAAACTTATTAATAGCTTAGAAACTGGTTCTGATTGAACAAATTGATCATCATTTATTCTTCGATCACACGAGCGCACACTGATAATTATTTTAGTTACTTTATTTCTTTTATGGTTTTATGCGATTTATATTCACATTTTTCTTTTATGATGGCGTTGAGGCATGAGGTGAAAAAGTCCTCCTGGCATTCAAATTGTATTGATTAAAGAGACACATACATACCCCCTTCGTATATTATGAAACGTTAGGTATTTATTTCTAAAGAAGAGACTGTTTTTATGTAGTGTGCTTCAATCCTGCAGGTACCATATCATTAGTCGGTGGATACTTATTGTTAAGTACTCTTCAAATTATTCATTAATCAAAAACAACTGAGTATGGTAAAGCGTTAGCGCCGTGAAGAGTAAGCTTATTTAATAAATAAATTATTCTATAAAGGACACACACAGTTAATATACCATTTTAGATTCCTTAATATTTAGCATAGGTTAAGATAAGAGTAGATATAGGCCGATGGTTCACCACATTCTTTCACCAATTCATGCAATGATGTGAATGAGCATATGGTAGCATAGCGGATATATTGTGGAAATAAGATAATGCGTTTACAAAGTATCTTTGTTCACTCCGCGCAGCGTCGAAGAAGAGTTAGATGTGGTGTCTATGCAGGCCTTACATAGTGCTTACGAAACGTATACGCGGTGCCTACGCAGTGTAAACGCGGAGATTATACAAGGTGTCTGTAGAGCTAATGCCTACGATTTCCACTGTCTAGTTTAGTATTATGAGGTAATTACTGATCCTTAGACAATATTGGATCTATAAATAGACAGAACACTTATCCTTTCATATAACGTAGTAAAAACCATCACAAGCTCAATTAAAATCGATCCCCGATATCAGTGGCATCATAATTACAAGTTTACGACTACACTAGAGCACGTCCACTCGTCCAGTGTAAACAAGTTCTCTGCTGATCCCCTGATGGATGAGCCGCCATTCCTGCTCGCTTATTTTCGCCAACTAATTAAAATTTCGACGTCGCCGGTAAAGCGGCAATTACCGGCGAGATTGCGCGATACACTGCAAAAGGGCCCGCTTAATAACTAATGCAGGTAACTTGAGAACATCCAGGGCTGGTAGACACTCGTGTTGTGGACTTTTATGAAAATTGACGCCGTTTGCCTTGAGTCAATTTTGTGTATATTCGTAAGAATATCTTTCAAAACATATGTAAATCGAATTGTCACACATAATTATCGACTTTCTGTTCTTTGCCTTTAAAATACATTCCCTACCTTTTTGTATTTTATAATTTTCACTTGCTCAAGTGAAAGAAAACATCGTGAGGAAACCAGAATGATCTAGAGATATTTTTCGACAGCATGTAAAGCCAATTCAGATGCCCATGGTCGGTATAAAAACCCTGACAAAGGTTAGGCACTAACTACACTAAAAGGAAGGAAGAAGATTCATTTTCCGCGGGTTATAATATTTAAACTTTTCATGATAATCCACTAAGAAAAACAAGCCATTCAACAAATCACCGTGACAAGTGGCTAAAGAGGCTGTTTATCGTTACTTATTTTCTTGGTGTTCATTGGAAGGTAAGATGGAGTATATATCTGCTTATTATCCCCTGTAAGCGGCAATTAAGAGTCAACTGAGGAAACGAGTTGTTATAATGCTTGCGGGCGGCTATAACCAACCTGTCATTACTTATGCACGATGAGATGCGATTTTTAAACATTATAAATGGTTACTTTGACTGAGCATAGATAGGCATCGTAAACATCTAGTCAAGTACTTTGCTGCAGGGAGAAACTTGGTATAAACATTCAGTTTTTCTTAGTTGTATATATTTACATCGACGACAGTTTATTTATTTTCTGTCAAAGTACGTTATGTGCAGTTTACTCGCAAGTGTTTTCCATGCCACCTGGTTACATGGTCATAAATTCATAACAAATTAGAACAGTCTATTTTCCTTAATAGCAATCGAAACAGAGGCGACGATTGTATGTAATTTATCATTGATATATACGACATTTTAATTAACTATTACTCATAGAATAAAATATTGTGATTGACATTGATATTCACTTCTCATCACGAGTCAATATATCAATCGGTGATACAGATGAGAGGCCCTATCGTACGTTATTATACTTTCTCTTCATTACATATTCAGATCAGTAGCTGTCGTGTGAGAATATCTAAGTAGAACATATGCGGGAAAACGAATTTACTATTTACTTAATTACAAATGTTTCGACCAGCCTGTAATCGATTATGTTACGTTAAGTCAGCATGCATGTTCTAAGTAGGCATATTTATTCACAAGTGGAGTGCAGTTAGGTCATATATCTTCGAGGTTTGAAAACATCGTGTTTCGTGTCACAAGTTTAATTGCGAACAGCAGTAATTTATGTGCCAAACGAACAGAAATACGTCGACGTAAATATGTAGATATTAGCTGTTCTGTTAGCTGTTGCTGCTAAGCACACAACTTTCGCAAACAAAGGGGAACGGCTGAATTTAATTTGCTCGTACCCATCAATTTGAGGCTACCTTATGTACCTACTCACTACGAGGAATTTTAAAACTCATTTAAAAACTACACAGTGAGTTCTATTTCATCTATTATTGTGGAAGGTGTTAGCGATAAATAATAAATTTAATAGCCTGCCAGTAAACGCCGATAGTAATTAAGAAACAATCTAGTAGGCTGGCTAGTCTTTTATTAAGTTCTTATAAAAGGAAACTCAGCGCACATCGTATAAGTGCTACCAAGTAATTTAATGATACAATGTGTATTCAATTAGTGGAGTCACATCGCATGCAAGCAATTGTGAATGCTCGGAGCTATCAAACCGCGGCACTTACGTAGTGCGCTGAGTGATTGCCGAGCGCGCACCGACGCGACGCCGCGCCGCGCACCTACTGCTGCACGACAAACCGAGCCATCACGCACGACGCCCTCATTAATTCAATGAAGAATTATATCTTCATCGACTACTGTGAGCCAGCGAGCTTCCTCTCTGTAATTATCTCGTATTAGGGACTATTATCGTATACGATGCACTATCAATTTAATGCGTCGCCATTTAAATAATCGGCCTTAGACAATAGCCACCGGATTGCACACACATTATAGTACAATGTGAATTTCACAAATATCCGCGGCATGCATGATGCATGAGCTCCGTGAGCACGTTAACCATACCTTACGCGGAGTCCTTGTGTAATAACTGGAAATGCTATGAATTTATCATGATATGACAGCCGTTTCCACGTCGGACACTCGGACGATTGTGCGACGACGCGCCGCGTGGAGCCATTTAAATAATTCACAAATTAATGAAACGCTTCTGTGAAGAAAAATACATTTAATTTATTTGCAATACTTCAGGGGCCTTTTCAATTCAGGTAGACGTGGCCCGCCCTCGAGCCACTCGAAAGCTATTTGCGATTATTTCCGAATTTCATTATTGCGTTATCATTTCGTTAATCACTGTTGTTGGCTGGCGGGTTTGCTGCCTTATATCAGATTGTTAGGGTCGATATTTAAGCGTGGCGATATTGAAAAAGTAAGGAGATGAAAGATGCCGCCACCATTTGTCACTACTTTCGGAACGAGGTGGCGCAGTAAAGTACCGGCCCGCCCTGTTTGCACCTCGGGCCGCGGCGTTTTCTTTTTCTCCGCGAACGTCCGCCGGAATGCGAACTTAATGGTTTCGGTTTTGAGACCATAACCAATCACTCCGTCATCAAAAT
The DNA here is from genome assembly GCA_949775195.1 of Diarsia dahlii. Classification (NCBI taxonomy): domain Eukaryota; kingdom Metazoa; phylum Arthropoda; class Insecta; order Lepidoptera; family Noctuidae; genus Diarsia; species Diarsia dahlii. The sequence continues at coordinate 18,291,073 of OX459190.1, forward strand.
TATGGAAACATTACGCGTGACCTGTTTGACGAAAATCACGGGACCGATGTGGAAAAAGTGGATTAATGTAAAAACTCATTGCCGTAATGTTTTGATAATGGTGGGCACAATAAAGAGCTCGCCGTCCAAATGTTTACAAAATCGAGATGATCATTATCTTTTAATTAAAACCATTCTGTAACACTCTAGGTGTAGTAATAACACATTGCAATTAGCTAGATAATTGCCTGATGTTGAACTTGCAATTTATTTAACAAATAATTTTCGAAGGCTCATTCACACAATTGACAATGGAAAATATTTCATTGTGTCTAAAGTTTTACTTATGTTTTCCAGGCTTATATAAATTCTAGTTGTTCTAGTTCCTATTACGTTTGTTGATTCATCCAGTCATGGTTGGGTGCATGTATTCAAGTTCGCGTGTAAACAGAGCGACGTTATAAATAGCAATTAAATAATTTGTGGCACTAATATGTAGATTCGGCTGCGTGGAGCTAGCCGTCGGTCAGCCGACCATTAGACGCAAAACGCCAAATCATTTACAAGAAAGCGAGAACCCGCCTCATACTATTTACATAATTTATTCATTGCGATGTCCAAGCGTTGTAACTTGAAAACTAAACAATCTATTTTAATAGTTCCTAACTTTTCATTGGTCTTTTTCAATTTTATATAATTGACGTAAAGCCTTAAAAGTTTTCCTTTGAAAATATAAAGTTCTTTTTGAGATTGATGATGATGATGATGATATTAGGTACTTACTAAAATACACTTTAAAATATTCACCTGCCTCCTTTAGCTCAGTCTGTTTATTATAAACTATATGCATAATTAAGTAACGTGTAGATAAATGAATGGTTTCCAGAAAAGCAAAAGTAAGTATTATTTATTAGAAAAAGTAAGTAAGTATTTCTTGGCAAACTATTTAAAGGTAGACTCACGTTGTTCGTGTCTAGTTCCTCGGATTTTCAAAAGGTACCCAATAAAACAAGTTACAACGCTGCTCTAGTGCGGCCGTGATACAATCTTCCAAATATTAAACTAATATTTAGGCAACGCTTTGGCCGCCGCCGCCTCATTTACATAAGGTGCGGTCTTGCTCCACAATACTACTTACGAGTTTTCACTGAAACTACTAGTCCCACGGTGAGTTTATTGTTCTAGGTGTTTACTCTGTGTGAACTGTATTATATTCTTCTGAATCCGGTATGATTTAATTTGAAACCATTAAAAACATTATTAAATATGCAGGAGCTCGTGGCTAAATTATATGAGACATCGGGTCGATCTTTAGGTTAAACCGTGCGTCGAAAGCATTACAAGCAGTTGGTCTCGACTGTCATTTGTATAGATCTTTGACATTCGTTACGGGTCCTACAACCATTCTGATCAAGGGGAAACTTATTACCCAGTCGCTTTATGTAAAATACACGTATAATCATATTATGAGAGCCCTTTCAAAGTTTTCACAATAATCAAGTAAAACTTCTTTAAAGTTTCGCAGAACTTAAAATAATTAGATAGCTACAGAACAAACGCTATTTTTACAGTCATACAACATGGATGAGTAAAGCATACATACGAGCATAAAGTCACGAAGACAAAAGCCTCCCAACCTTCAATATCGCCGGCTCGCGGGTTAGTGAGGCTAGTAAAAAGTTTCTATTACCGCGCGTAAATGCTTAGTGGGACCGCGGCTTAAGGCGGCCGCATGTAGCTGTAAATATCATAATCTTATCCCATTAGTCTGTTAATGTTATGTCCCTGCCGGCGGGCTTTGACTCGTGTTTTATTACGCCGCTATTAATTGTGTACGATCCTCTGAAGAATTTCATAAATAAGCCTTTGTTTTCGCGGTACTTGATATAAAGAGGTTGTGTGTGAAACGCCTTTTTTAGTTAAAACACTAAACTTGATTTGTATGTGAATTTTGCATGAAGATTTATGTTTGTTTGTACTTTTTGTTCTTTATCTAATTAGAATCTTTGCAACTGAGAAAAATGCCGACAGAATGACATGGAGACCGGATAGTCGGAGTATGATCTATCATAATCATCATAAGAATAAGACATCAAGACTATAATAGTAGATTGTACACCAAGTGCATAAAACGCACCATTTTGCGCGAGACGTTTATCCATCCGATGCGAGCTTGCGAGCGAGGATGGATATAAAGTAGAGGGCAAAATGGGTTTTATGGACGAGTTTTACACTCTACTTTTCACTTCGATTGCGAGGAAATGAAACAGCAACTTGTAAATATTGTAAAAATAATTAAGGTTCCCGCCAATTAACTTTTTTTTTTCAGTAGGAAACTTGACATCACCTGACATAAGTCGTTACACTCGTTACTCATACTGCTCAGTTATAAAAACATTTTGAGCAAGCCTATTGCCATCAACCAATGTAATTGGGACCAAGCCTATTGCCATCAACCAATGTAATTAGGAGCAAGCCTATTGCCATCAACTGATGTAATTAGGGACAAGCCTATTGCCATAAACCGATGTAATTAGGAAAAGCCTATTGCCATCAACCAATCTTATTAGGAGCAAGCCTATTGCCATCAACCGATGTAATTAGGAGCAAGCCTATTGCCATCCACTGATTTAGGTAATTGAGAGCAAGCCTATTGCCATCAATCAATGTAATTAAGAGTAAGCCTATTACCATCAAATGATGTAATTAGGAGCAAGCCTATTGCCATCAAACAACCTAATTAAGAGCAAGCCTATTCCCATCAAATGATGTAATTAGGAGCAAGCCTATTGCCATCAAACAACCTAATTAAGAGCAAGCCTATTGCCATCAAGCGATTTAGGTAATTGGGGGAAGCCTATTCCCATCAACTTTCCTTGTATTCGTAATGAAAAGCAGTAATCCCTTGTTCTTAGAATACTAACGAAACGAATTAAAGAGGTTATTCTATGAAGTTGAAGTTGTTCGTGTGGCTGTTGGGCCGATTACCTGTGCCGATTACCTTGGTCTTCGACGAAGATTTTACTTTATGCTCTAGAGCATAAAACGCGACTTTATGTCGCCTACGCACGACATAAAGACGAATTTTAGAGCGAGAGAAGTGAAAATAAAATAATGAATTTAGAATATCATCAACTAGCAAGGTTTTTTTTTAAAAAAGAAAGGAAAAGGAAAACTTATTGCTCTTGTCAAACCCTTGGGGACGGCGCAACACATTTTCATCCCTGTCAGACGTCACATACTTTTTAATGTACGTACCCGTACTGTCCCACAAAGGCCTACCCATTCCTGCCATTTCTCGCGATGGTGTGCTTCTTCTCGCCAATTGACGAGGAAGACACCGATGAGGTCAAGCCATATTCTCGATCTACCGCGACCCCACCTATAATAGCTGTGTCTGGGCTCCAGTTTTGCGATTTCCAGGCCCAAAAAGAAAGATAGCTGTGTATCCAGCAGAGATGGCTTGCCCAGTTCCATTTTAGTCTAGCAGTTTCATAAGCTACGTCGGGAATTTGCGTTCTGGACCGCAGTTTGATGTCACATTCTGAATAAATACTGAATAAAATAGTACTGCGTTGATATATTTTATCGGTAGAAAAAGTCCTGAGTAGTCTCGTACAAGATTAAATAAATGACGACTGATGGACACAGGGACAAGGGTTGTAACAATATTTTGATTTAACAAGTGTTTGTAGAGTTACATGCCCATTGCACTCCATAGAGATCTACGTTTTGGAATGGGCAACTACAGCACTTTCACAAGTTATCTAGTATGCCTAGCGACTGTGACTATAGCATCGCAGTTTTTGACATTAAAAAGTGGCTGTAATTGTATAATTGAAATAAATAATGTAAACTTATAAATTCTACGTCTCAAACAAACAATTGCCAACATAAAACTGTCTTCCTGGCCAAAATGTATAGTTGATGGTAATGAAGCAATTAGTTTTTTCACCATTTACAAACAGACTTAAAGTATTAAGACATCAAAACCTCTGAAGGCCGCAGATATAAAACAATAGTGCTAGGAACACAGCAAAAAAGCCAGTCATGACTCATGACTAGCTTTAATAAGTCGTTTGTTAGGTAAATACAGTTTATTACTCGGATTATAGCTCAATCCGAGTAATAAACTGTATTTACCTAACAAATAAACTAAATCGTGCACTGTTAATGTATTAATACTCCGTTAATACTCAATTTACTCAATTAACTATTTGTAGTTAAGTTTAGTTTGAGTACGGTCCAGTGTTTCAACAAAATTAACTTAACTCGGTGTCCTATGTTTACACTTCAGTTAATCAGATCGTAAAATGATTCGGAATGTAGGTAATTGAATTACGATTAGCAGGTAAGTAGGATAAGTGGGGCGCAGCGTTTGACGGCGGTACGAGAACATTGTTGATAACAGAAGGTTCATACTAAGGTTAAGGAAAAGGTATCTACATGCCCTCTTCTCTTACCCTTATCCCAATTCATTTAGGGTTGGAGCAGCATATCTTCTTCTTTGATACACAGTTCATCCATCGTTTCATTGGTCTTCCTCTTAACCCATCCACATTCATAATCAAAACGTTCCTCACGACATTTTCCTCATTCCTCATCATCACGTGTCCATACCACGACAACCGATTGATAAGCCCCTGCAAATATTGGAAGTAAATCTGTTTCCGGTTGTAGGTAAGCTGAAAAGTTAATGTTTACCGAATTCCATCACCAGCAGACAGCCAGGCAGGCGATTGCAGACACTGGGTTTCAATAACCTTAATTTATGAAATTGTAAACATCTTCTTTTAAATTTGTGACTACCTGCCTACTTTTCCCAATTCGAGAAGCAAAATTGGGTCTTTTGCCTCTCTCGATGCAGTGTTAGAATGTTAGAGAGTGTCTACGAGGCGGTCGCGAGCGCGCGGAGGGCCGCCCCTTTCTCCTCCGCCAATGGGACGCGCCCGTCGTGTCTCCGTAAGATCTGCGAGGCGCCTGCCCGCTCAGGAAACCTGCGCATGACACGAGCGACCAGCGGTTGCGCTTAATGTATGGACGAGATTTATCATATTTACGGGAATTAACAGTTACTGGCGATAAATGAGACAATAGTTACCTTTATCAAAGTTACAAAAAGATCCTTCTTGTTAATTGTCAAGGAATAGCGACAAAAACTATATTTCTGTCATGAAAGGTTTCTGAATGTCATTTTGATTATCATAAAGAGCCCTTAACATCGACTTTCACCGCTTGCCCGCTTGTCGCTCGTTCTCTAGGCCCACAGCGACAGCGCACCGCTTTCATAATCCAATTAAGAATAATTGTCGATAAACTGACAGGCGAGATAGCGATTTATGTGGTGATATTTCAGCATCGTTAATAAATTTATGCTTGTTCTTGCCGTTTGATTGCGCGCCGTGTTTCCATTAAGTTTATTCGATTCGCGGTACGAATGCCTCTCAGTATTGACAGCTTGTAATCTGAACTGAAATTTACACTGGCTCATGTCAAAATATCCCCGTACTTACTGATGTTTAATAATTGCCCTATAGATAAAGACTACTGTGTACTAAGTACTGTAAGCTTGGCTTTTATGTAAGATAAAATATATTTATTGGAGCAGCCATATGAAGCGTATAACGGAAACAATCTGAGCTCCTGTGCGCTTTAAATTCAGTTCGATTACATAGACTTGACAGCTCCATAAAAGACTTGAATGTGGCTACAAATAATACAGGGTGGCAGTTTTTCCGCGGGTCGTATTGTCAGCTCTATTGATTTCGCGGCACATTGCGCGCCTGAGTTACGGCACTGCGGTGAACCCTGACTTACGGCCGCGTCCTCCCGATTTATTAGATCGTTATACCGCATCGGGGCAAAATAAATTCAATTCCGTTCCGTTTTGTGCTCCGTATTTCACAGCGTGACAAATTTCTCGACGCAAGAACCGCCATGCGGGTAACGTCTTGCGGTTTTGTTGTGTTTGGTTTTGATATTTGTACTTTAGTTACTTTGTGCAATACTGATATACTATAGTATTTTACTAGACTGAAAGTACCTGAACATAAATTTTATTAATTAGACAAATCAATTTTGCAATCTAAGCCAACACGGAAGCAACACCGTAGCGGGTCTACGAATTACGTAGCCGCGTAGCAATACTAAAACAGTAGCTGATGTTGATGAACTAGTAGCAACTAATAACACACAGGAACAGGAATACCATCTAAATATATATAACTCAAATGTGACTGACTGACATTGTGATCTATCAACGCATATCCCAAACCACTGGACGGATCGGGCTGAAATTTCGTAGTCGCATGCCACGATACCTGATTCTCCTTCATGGCGTTCTCAATAATACAGAAGTCAGCTGCTAATTGCCATTAGCAAGGTGGCATGCGACTTCGAAGAATATCAGACAAGAATTATTTTCTTGTTTTCTACTTTTAAGACCGCGATTTTGTTAGTAGTCGGGTTTTAGATTTTGAAACTTATTTTTTTTTTTGAATTTTATTTTTTTGTGTACTTAAACTATAATATAATACTTATTTGTAATGTGCTCGCCAAGACCTTTCATTTGAAACCAAACTTGCTATGATTATCTCAATTTAATATTTTTTGAGGTAAGTTTTTGACATTTAAATTCCGTCATAAAAAGTATTTATAAAATTTATATAGCCCGGGCTATTCTTACGAATCTATTGACACCTAATTTATTAAAATCCGTTCAGTAGTTTAGGCGCTACGGTGGAACATACATACATACATAGACTGCCAAAATCATTACCCTTCCTTTTGGCTTCGCCGTAGTCGGGTAATAATGACTATATGTAGTTACATAGGCATAAACACACGAGACATAGCATCGGCTACAGAACAAGTCGAGACAGACGCCGCATGTCTCTTCAAGGGTAATTTCTACTGTGTGCACGGTCATTAAACTTATATTTACTACATTGTTATCAGAAATAAATGTGGCTGTTTTGTCATGCGGGAAGCGCTGTCACAACAAACATTATTTCATTTTACTTTATGATTTTGTAACGCGCCGTGAAGCAAGCAAGCATTTTGGAAAAAAACGTATAACGATTTGAGCATAACAATAACAAAGTACGTACAACGTTTGTCAGCAGTACTGCAAGGGTAGATTGTGTGCAATGTTTTGTTATTAATGTCTTCTGTTACCTTTTTTAGTCACGGTAATAAAAGATAGAAAATAATAATAAAACCGTTTTCTTTGTATAGGTACACAAAAATAGACCATACGACGACCTAGCAACTCTCCAAAAATACAATGTTACCTACATATTGTCGTTATTAGGCACGGGTTATTCTCGTAGTATGTTGATAGGCAATTAAGAAAACCTCCATCATAATTGTAAAGTATAGTGTGAAATTCAGAGAGCTCTGAAGACGTACCGTGAATCAATAAACATATTCGGCACTCCCGTCGTCGCATGGCAGAGCACAATAAAACCCGTCAATAAGACGCGCCGAGGAATAACAACAGTATTCAAATTTCCGATTCGACTCGGATTTAAACAAAAACGTTCTATTTAATAGTGGAATGTGCACGGCACGGGTGTCGGTAATGGTGTGTGTAACGGTACGCGTACACTAAAACCGATTTTGTCGGCCGATGGCGGACAGAACTACTCGGACGAGTAGCTCGGACGTTCAACTGAATACACTGCAGACGATAACGGCCGTTGTCGGTGGAACTAATGAAGTCTGAACTGTGCAACTACAGAGTACAGACGTGTCTTTAAAAATGGAGGATTTCGAAGAAATGTATTTTTTAGAAAATGTATACCGCAATTTTGTGAGTGGGTTAATGAAATACTTACACTAAGGGTTAATGAAATACTTATTCTAAGTAACTAAAATATATTATTAAAAGGAGACCCTTTAGGCAAGGTTCCGAAGATACTGGCAGCGTTCCCCCTTTGAATAGCTAGACTAAGAAGAAAAAAAGAAGAAAAAAATATTAAAAAAAAAAAAATCTGACAAAAAATCCAAACACGTTCGGACTCGTCAGTTGATCGTCCGTTTTCGGGCGTCATCGGACGACGTCGGTAGTAGCAGTGTATGCGCTCTCTTCCATTTACTTACGTTTGATTTGATCGGCCGAGTTCGGCCGATGACGCCCGAGCATACTTCGGCCGATGACGGATTTGGTGTACGCGTACCGTAAGACTCTCGGTGTGTGCCTCTCGAATCGATTTGGTTGGTAATCGAGAACGCGTGCTTGATCGGAACTATCGGTGGATATCCACGGTTCTGTTCCGGTTGATTCTGGTCAATCGTCGGTAATCGAATTTCGATCGTTCGGTTCGCGTGCGCGCCACCCGCGACCCGCGTCCTCTGCAATCAACGATTTGATAGACCCAATGTATTGTTACAAATATTACATGCATGTTAAAATATCACGATTTCAAAAATGTATATACCTTTTTTGAATAAAAATCACTTCGTTTAAATAAAGTTAATTGCTGTCAATTATTTCTGTTAACTTTCATGAATAACTAAAATATACAATTTCGTAAATGAACTTACCTACAATACTACTGTCCGATAAAACATACACGCTCACATACAACTACGTGAGTTTGTACATTTTATCGGACAGTGAGTTAACGAATATCATCATCATCATCATCAGCCACTGCAGGGACGCAGGCCTCCTCTCTAGGAGAGGGATGGGCTATAATCTACCACGCGGGCCCAGTGCGGATTGGTAGATGTCACATATCTTCGAATTTTTTGGTTCAAAGACATGCCGGTTTCCTCACGATGTTTTCCTTCACCGTTTTGAGAACAGTGGTGATGAAATAAATTACACAAAGTAATGTGCCTGACGGGGTTCGAACCCACGACTCACTGTTCGTAAGTCGGGGCCACCACCACTGGGCCACCACTGCTCCTGGGCCACCACTGCTCACTTGGCCACCACTGCTCACGCTCTCACTGCTCAACGAATATGATTGACACATATGTACTTAAAATAAAACACCAATTACAGTAACATTTCCATGTGGCCTGCCCCTTATTCGCGTCATTGTGCTCCCCCAAAATTGTACAAAACGCGACCGGATGTAGGGAACAGCCAAAACGATACAAAACGTATGGGCGGGCACAATGCAAGCCACACTAATGATATTATTATGCCAATTGATATTTAAAGATATGAGTTACATTTATGCGATATCGAACTATATGAGTTTGTTGTGGATAAATGTATTACGAGTATATTATTAAAGGACGGAGAGTTTGTACTTATAGTTTATTAAAGTTACAAGCCGACTACATACTTTACGAGTTGTTTATGTACACATTTAATATTTCCCTTCAACAAACTTGTACAATAAACACAAGCAACTTACAAACAACTATTATATTCAACGTACATAATTGAAAAACTTTGTCGAACGTTTCCCAACACCGAAAATAGTTTTCAAATTATCCACACAAATTCGTGGACGGTGTGTCCGCACAATAATAAATATTTAAAGAGGTTAGCAGGTGCAATACGCCTCAAATTGATGCCCAAATAACAGAGTACGGCCGAGCTCAAATAATAATAAAAAACAGGCTCGGCTTTGAGAGCGGCGAACCTGCAATTTGAGAATTAATTCTATCACATTTCGCCCGCATCTCGGCCAATTCGCCGCTTTATGGCTTTCCTGACACCGCAACAGCTGATTAAGTATAAAACAATCTCGCCGCCCGCAATCTCGCGATATTATCGGGTTAATCAACAACCTTCAGCTTTTTTATCATTATTTATATACACAGTGTTTGTTTCGTTTGTAATGTAAACGCTGCGGCCCTCGGGAGCGCTGGTGATTCGGGCAGCGGCAGCGAAGGCGCGGGCGGTGGACACCGCTCGATGATTGGCAACATGACAAATGGCCTCCGATTGTGCCATGATCTATTACTTATATTAACAACACAGATTAGATTCACCTTGAGTCAAACTCATCATATTTAAAGATCGTTATTCTATATTGGATTGTTTCGGATTAATCTGAAGTAAACTGAGCAATAAAACCACATCGCTACAGACGGATGTATAAGGTGTTATAATTATTCAACAGTCTAATTTTTATTTCGATAGCGAGTCTACATCCGGGAGCACATTCACCATAGATTGATATCACATTAATTAATATTCTCAAGGTATCAGAATGTTACTTAATGTCCTACAACTGAGTTATTGGCCATTGATTTATAAAACTTGCAACTAATCAAGGTTAACCGCCCGATATTTGATGATAGATGAATGTTTCAGCCTAATTGGAGTAATAAGGCAAGTAGAACGAAGTAATGAGCGCACATAATGAGCACTTAATATATGCATTCCTATATGATTACTGGTGGGTGGGTAGTTATTGCGAAATGCGTAATGAGCGCAATTTATTACTAAATAATTAGTATGCGTGATTTTTTTATTTGTAACAATTATAGTTACTGAGACAGGTTATTGCAAGCTAACAAGTTTCAAAGAGTAAAAAAATAAGCTTGTATTCAGAAGTATTATGAAAATCTGTTAACACAGTTACAAAGTAAGTAAGGATTTCAAAATCATTTAACCAACTATCTGGTACCGTTTTTAATTTGGATTACGCAAAATGTGAATTCTTGAGAAAGTAAGAAAAGGGGATTTGATTTGATCGGCGGAAACACATCTCACATTCTGGGGTAAACTGTTGCAGCCCCGAAACCCACTGGTCTATTCACTGCATTCCATTCGACGTGCTTTTCATTAGATTCCCAATCAGTATACAGCGTGACTAACCGACGATTCGTCACGAAGGATTAAACTCCTCGACCCGCGCAGCATCCCACACGAGGTCAAGGTCAACGTAAAACACTCCTCCGACATTGGACAGGCTCCGATATAAACACAAGTTGTAAATTACATCATTTGATTGGTTCCAATCAAGCATGGTCTCGATTAAAAAATATATTCGAGACTCTGGGCCGCATTAAAAACTTGCCATGCTCAATTTGAGTCGACACTTTATGATTTTTTTCTTCATTACTCAAAAATGGAAGTGTATAATGTGTTGACATGCTGCGTTATTAAACATTTTGAAATCATTTCAATCCGCCATTGGTAATTGAATTAGTAAAGCGAAGTAGAACAAATGGGTAGACATGGATCGTAATGGAGATGTAAATTCCTTACTGAGAAGGATACGATTTTTATGAGTGTGATATCACTGCTTTTCTATGGTGTATTGCAGTTGGAATACAATTCCTTATTCGCTCGTGGTTTGGTTGAAAATTATCCCACAAAACGTTTCAAATATATGGTTTAATATAGCTTCCCATTAGTGAAAGAATTTACGGAAATGGTTCAGAAAACCCGGAACATTGGAAGATATGTACAAACCTTACCTCTTCATGATAAGTATTAATAAATATGCTGGAAAACCACTAGGTTATCCATGTTATTATTAGTGCAACATATTATTAGTTAGTGCACTAACAGCCCCTGATTAAAAAGCTACTATGACCTGACTCCCTCTGAAAAACTGGGAAAATGTGAAAAACCGAGTTTCGCGATGATGACGATGTCGGCGATATGTTCAATTAGTGTAAAAGTCAGTGCCAATGCGTTGTGTGTGTGAGTTGTATCTTGTGGTAAAATCATTATTGTGATTAGTAAGGATTTAGGGCAAAAAATGTTGTTGCATTTCTTTCAATAACTTCTACTTTTTTTATCCGCCAAACCTGCAGTTGGTAATACTGTTGCAGTGTTGTAATTGTTACTTTAAACTTGCTCAAACATAAAAGCTTCTACTGACCGAGCGGTCGTTGTATTCATCCCATATGTGTTCTATTACACCCAATAATTATGTATAACAATGAAGCACAGAAAACAACGGAAGCCATGGAAGTGCTAATTTGAAAAATACAAACCGCAGTGTACTATAATGAGCACAAAGACGTCCCTCGTAGTGAGCGATGAAATGACTACTAAGGGCCTACAATTAGTGAACGAAGCAAAATGGCTGACCAGTCAACCACTGTAGCGAGACCTCCCTCGTCTCTTCAGCAGGTGCCGGCCGGACACGACGGAGGGGGCAGAGTGATGATATTCGGAGGCCGTGTTTACTTGGACGTTTGCCCTCCCCCGAGTTACACGATGTGCGTGTGTGTTAATTTAATTTTCTACTTGCAATAATTGCAGTTAGCCCCGGGACAGACAGGCGAGGGCTCGACACGACATACTAGAGTTGTCTTTACATACACCGAGCGGACAGTCGCGTGTGCCCCGTCCCGCTCACCCGGCCGGTCAAGCGCACGTACTGCCACTTAAATGCGATTAAAACTTTATTAATACAGTTATACTATATAATGAAAAAAGTTCCAAAAACTAGAAAATTATAGCTTTATGAAGGCAAAAGTATGGTTATGAATTAAAAAACAAACGTGATTTTTGAAATACTAATATTGCTGACGAGGTTGGCAGAAAGTGTTATCGTAGATGTGCTCAGACGAAGTTAATTGTAGAGCTTTAATAAACCAATTTATTTCATACTTAGGTTCATCAGAGTAAAGTACACAGAACGCACAGTTTATCAAAGTCCTTAGAGAGCCACGGTGAGGCTGTGCTGCCTGCACCGATCTGTGTGGTAAGGTGTAAATGATAATGGTGCGCGTAGCGGGGCGCCCGCGCGGCTTTGTGCGAGCCGCTGCATTTGTCATGTTAACACTGAACGTGTGAAGAGCCCTTATTAATGACGAACAGATTACGCCGGCTCAAGCCGCGGCCGCATTGTTGCCATTGTCAGCGCTGCCTCGGTGTGGCCACATTGAAAAGCGCTTTTTCTTCTATTTGCTTTGGGTCTCATTCAAATAATAGGATTTTCGGTTTGTAAGCAGTAAAAAACCTTTTGAGTAAGCAGGTAGGTAAACATAAGCCTGACAAAAAAGTCAAAGGAGTATGTTTAATTCGGCTCGAGTTGACGCAACTAATTCGATACTTATCTGATGCAACGTAATTATAACGTGTTATGTTATGTTATAATAGGGACTCGAGATAATTGAACTATTTGTATCTAATAATACGCGACCAATGTTTTTGACTAATAAACCGACCATTTATGAGGCTTTCATGGAGCAATTACCAGCGGGGGTCTATCCTAAGCCGAGAGGTGTAATGCAATAAACTCATAAACTGCCGGTCGATGCACAAGTGTGTGAAACCATTTATGATTCCCCGCTAGCGGCGATGCTTTTTAGTGTTCGAGTCACCATCGCTTGCTGGTATAGAAAACTGACTCCGCCCGAGGATAGGAAAAACGCAGTGCATATGAACACGGTGACGGGCAAGACGCGGGACGTTTCCAACTGGCCTTTTTTCTTCACACAGAAGTTTTGTGGTATCGTTTACAAATTTATTGTAGTTAATTCTGGGAACATTGTGTCGTGCGCGCTCATTGAGTTTTGTTGTAAAACGCACCAATTATATAATAAAACCTTTTGTGATTTAGGTACAATGAACGCGTTTAGAGGAGGCCGAAATTAGACCACGGCTAATTTGTTTTTGTTGCTGCTTCTTACAGTCCTATGTTTTATGACGTATTCTAATTATATCTCGCGGGTTTTATAATTATGATGAAGATTTATATCATTTCTTACAAATGTTATGAAATCAAATTTAACTTTGCATAAATTGGAGGCAGATTTTTTTAATAGTGATCAATAATATTATCTCTACTGGAGAACCTACTTACCTATCAATACCAAAATTATAATTTCTTTATGCTATGTATGTTTCAAGAAATGCAAAATATTTGTCACCGTGAGTGAATCGTTCGACATTTAAGTATTACTCTGACAATGAATAAATAATGGTGTAATGTTAAACAATTAAATTAGCATCGACAATGCGACACAGAGACACCGCCGTCATGTGACATACTCGCGATTACTCCGAAATAAACCATTTGCTATAAGAACCTTATTTTTAACCGAATTCAAAAAGGAGGAGGTTCTCAATTCGAGGAAAAATCAGTTTCTGAAGTCGATGGCAAAAAATAAAATCAAACAAACAAAAGTCACCGACTTCAGAAACTGATTTTTATTCTAAAGTTTATTTTTCACTTTTTTGTTTTTTGATGAAGTCGGTTTAATTTTTTGTTAAAAAGTTTTTATCTAATAATGTCTCTCCTATGTAAATAGTGTCTCTAACTTAGATTAAACCAACTCGACCCCACCTTCCTTCGTTTTAAATAACTATTTTTGGATTTAGACCAAATAACTTTAAACTTTTTTGGTTTTCAAATATATCAAAGTAACATTTTAAAAAAAGCATTGAAAATTATTCTAACTTACTCCATTATTAGTGCAATGTAGTAGGCATAATATACAGGGTGTAAACGAACCCTTCACGGACCAAGTACTACGTATGTACATCAAACTAAGGGATGTGCAGGGTTCAGCATCAGCCTACAAATGTTCCCATTGCTGGGACACAGGCCTCCTCTCTGTGAGAGGAAATGGGCTATAATCCACCACACGGGCCAGTGCGGGTTGGTAGATGGGTTGGGCTTCGAATTTTTGGTTCTAGGACATGCCGGTTTCCTCACGATGTTTTCCTTCACCGTTTTGGAGAGCAGAGGTGATGAAATAAATTACATTAAGACAAGTAATGCGCCTGTCTGGGTTCGAACTCCCGACTACTATTCGTAAGTCAGGGCCGCTACCACTGGGCTACCGCTGCACTCAGGTGTAGGGTTACCAGACAAAAAAATTGCTGGCAAACACTTTTTTTTGGGGTGAAAAATCTCCTTTTACAGTAAAAGTCAAGCACAATGTTTTGTGTGCTACACACACAAAACATTGTGCTGGTGGATACTTTGAATTGTAAACGGGTCATGGACACCATTTAAGAAAAGTTATATTACCAAAGTTAAAACTAGAATTTAAAAGAAAACTTGTGAAAAGTTTGTAACTTTAACCTCCAATTTCTCCGTAACTAGAAAGTTCCCAGGTATGGTCTAGAAAAAAAATGATCATAGTGACGAGGAGAACAAGTGCCTTGCGGCTTCATCATCAAGGGTATTTTTACACCCTTTAATTAGATGACC
The DNA here is from genome assembly GCA_949775195.1 of Diarsia dahlii. Taxonomy (NCBI): domain Eukaryota; kingdom Metazoa; phylum Arthropoda; class Insecta; order Lepidoptera; family Noctuidae; genus Diarsia; species Diarsia dahlii. The sequence goes on from OX459190.1 coordinate 18,306,147, forward strand.
AAATTAATTACATTACACAATGAAACGAAATGGGTACATATACCTTATAGGTATAAGGTATATGTACCCATTTCGTTTCATTGTGTAATGTAACACTTATGTACCATGTATTTGATTAAATTAAGTAGGTATAAAAACAGGCCTCTACTGTTGCTCATATCCTGCTGATCAGCTGGCGATAGAGATTCCTTTCCGTGATTCGCTATGGAAATAACAATGTCTCCCAAGCCACGTAATGACTATTTAGCAATGATACGGTGCTCTACGTATTATTTCCATCTGTCGGTAATACAAATAATTGACAAACGGGACGTGCGACTGTAACTGTAGCGGTAGAGATCATGCATGAACTGATTGTTATAGCTTGAGGATCGGAGCTTTGTCTAGGCTACGGGTATTCTTCTTCTATATACGCCCAGTATCAATAACACTATCTGGCACAAATACCTTATGGGTACCGGTAAACAATTCGCACTGGAACAATGTCTCGTTTAGCACGAGCCAGCGCTAGCGAGGCGAGCAAGCGCCTTAAGGTCATATGAAGATATATTAACACGGCGTGAAAATAAAGAGCAAGTAACAGACACAAATACGGATCATAACACAAACGGATCTAGTATTTCGTGATCGGGGCGTGTACCCGCGGAACGATAACCATCGCCGACGCTTTGTGCTGCGCCGGCCCATTGTGCGCGCCGCCCGCACCGCCAGAAAAGTAATTCTTAATAGACAATAAGCCGGCGTTTAGCGCTTTTATTTATGTAACACAATGCTACGGTTTGCGAGAGATATATGGATCGCTCGGATCCCAACCACTTAATATACTCGCGAAATGCTTAACCTTTTTCTTTTTGCAACACTTTAATGATGCTTAATGTGAAGGGTATTTAATAAACATTCGGCTGTTTGAGGAAAAGGTTTACTTGCAATTGCCCATCTTCGCTGAGTCATTTAAAGTAATCATGTCCAGAAATAATGCGGGAAGGTTTGCGGTGTTTAACAAGAAAAAATTATGGTATGAAATATTGATGTGCTAATCGAGTATGACTTGAAATTGGATAAGCGTCCCATAAATAACAGTGCACGGCTTCTTTTTCGATATCAAAGCAATTTTCGGGAATATTCCAAGACAAGATAAAAATACTGTTTAAGTGCTGGTAACAAGTGCTCAACTTAGTTCTTAAGAGCAATAAATAGGTGTTTTTTTTTTTTCGCTATGTAACAGCAGCCAAAATTTTTCTGTGCTCAAGTGCAATGCACGTTAAGGCTTGCATGATTCAACTAGGTACGACTTTAATATTAATTGAATACTTCGTATTCAAATTAATCTACTGAAGTTCATTCGTTAATAGAATATTTATTAGTACCAGTAGATTAAACTCATCATAGATCAAAGCTTCACTTTGCGTGCACGTCACATTACCAATGCACAATGCACTGACCATTGTCTGGCAAAACTACTCCGTTTGTCTATGCTCATAAATGTCAAATTGTCAACTGTCAAATGATGCCTGTAGGCTGTCAGCGCTTGATTGTAGAACGCTATGGTGAATCAATTGATGGCCGAGGAAGGAGGTTAATTATATTCTGCTTGTCGATGACCCGTCATTTGTTTACTGTAGCTTTGTTCATGCACGTTTTCCTTTATCGACGAGCAATCAGAATTGGCTATCGTTGAAACCTGTATACTAAGTTAATGCGCTGGCATGACTTGAAGGAAACTGTTGTGTACCGTGTTGTTGTTGTCTATGTTTAGTGCCAATCTTTTGTATTGCTTTTCACTACTTATTTTTGAAATAGGTGGTGCATTTACAAAAACCTACGAGTAAGTTAGGTCTGTTAAAATAAACAAATCCGGAAACAGTGACCCCAAGCACAAAGTACACAATCATTTCTTGTATCTAAGTCAACATTAAAAATTTTAAAAACCCCCAACTCAATAAAGATAAAACATTGGTTCTTCACTTTTACTCCCTTTAAATCAAAGTTTGACCAAGTTTAAAGGGAGTAAAAGTCAAAAAACTATTTTCAAGCTTTTTTGTTTTAATTTCATTAGTTTATATTCCTCATTCCCTTTCAATATAGTGACCATTATTCTACAAATCAATCCCTTTAATTTTTTTGCTACCCATATTGAGGGAGTTGTAAAAACAAACGTAATTCGTCATTTTGTGATGGTGGCCATCTTGGATTTGAAATTTGTTTTAGTGTATAGTATTCTACTAATCAAGCCCTTTCATTTGATACCCATATTGATGTGTTGTGAAAAAATAATATGTAAATCGCCATTTTGTGGTGGCGGCCATCTTGGATTTGAAATTTGTTATAGTGTATAGTATTCTGTTAATCAAGCCCTTTCATTTGGTACCCATATTGATAGGAGTTGTGAACAAATATGTAACTACTCCGCCATTTTGTGGCGGCGGCCATCTTGGATCGATGTTTTTCAAACATAGCTAAGAACACTCTCGACTAATTCACCTTTCAAACAAAAAAAATTAAATCAAAATCGGATCATGCGTTCGGGAGCTACGATGCCACAGACAGATACACACACAGATACACAGACACGTCAAACTTATAACACCCCGTCGTTTTTGCGTCGGGGGTTAAAAATAGCCTTTTTATAATATTTAATTAATAGTTCGTTTTATTTTAATAAACAAAAGAATAACATTATCTTGGATCAAATGCACGTTTACTAAAGTTCTTTCACAGTTATTTAACATCTGACTTTGTATCACACAGTATCGCAATGATCCTTATTTTAGTTTCAATAAGGTTGCAGTTGGGTAGCTGTCACTGAAAATGTTGTCAAAATTAAAGACACCTTTATTATTTTTACACTAAGGTCGTTGTTAGACTGCAGCTTTCAGAGGTAAAATAAAAATACAGTACTTTTAAATTTCCATCGTCAAAATAATAATTATGTCAACTGTCTTTACGTCACAGTTGGTTTGAATCCCTGAGGTATTTTATTCCGTACACCACCATTTTGTAAGTATAATTAATATGTATGCATAACATAATTTCGCGAAGATACATGAGCAATTTAAAATAATGAGACACTGGCGTGAATAAAACGATAAATAATATCGATGAAGGGAGTCTGTCTATATATGCACAGAGATTCATATACATTAATGCTCGGTGCCGTATTTAACTGTAAGTTAACTGCAAATGCATCTGGCATGCATTGTTTGCGCATGAATTGTACAGTAAGGCGAGTCCCATTGTGTAGCAAAGCAACCTGTCCACGTTGAAACGAATTGTCATAACTAGACAACTTAAAATCTTTGAAATATGCATTCAAATAAGCAATAAAAATACTCGAAATATGCAACAAAGGTGGTCAAAATACCTATAACATAAAATTGATATACAGTGAAACTTGGTTAACTGGGACCTGGATAAGTGAGAAACCTTTATAACTGGAACTCACACTGGGGTCCCATGAGACAGATTTGGATATCTGAGGCACTGGGTAAGTGGAATACCTCTATAAGTGAGACAAATTTTCAGGTCCCTTGAGGTCTCACTTAACCAGGTTTCACTTTATACATAAGTAAGTACTACAAAATATATGTCGATTTTTTTTCAAACTTTACCGTCAACAAGTATTCCTCCATATCAGTCAACCAGAAACGTACACCAAAGACTGGCATCATAGCCACGTTCAATGGCTATGCTGATTAGAAAGAGCCCAGCACTCTGGTCACACGAAGTGGCGAAAAATTTCCTTAAATATACTAAATAAATATCTGTAAAATATGTTTTTTTACTGCCATGTAATATAATTCTAGCAAATTTTATTTCAATTCCAAAACCGAATTAGCGGGTAACGACACTCCTTAGTGAGACAGGTTGTCAGACTTCCACTCCCGACCAGCATCTACAATCACAATAAATTCTATTTATATCTCTAGTTACCTGCAACAAGAGCGCTAGTATGTCATCAAGTGCTAGTAGTTGCTTGTTACACGTGAGGTATAAGTAGAGTTAGTGCCACGAAGCAGTGGATAAATTAGCCGGTGAGCCGCCGCTAATTGCACCACAACACAAATATTTAATAACAATCCCAGATCCTCTGAGATGACCACTTATCTGTTCAATTGGAGTAGCAAGAGGAGTGGAGTCGCTGTTCGAACTAATAGGATTGAATTGTTAGAAGGGAGAGTGTGTGACCCACAGTGAGAGTGATTGTTTGAAGTTTTTCGGAATTTATATTTTTTCCCATCTTATCTTGAGTTCTGACTTTAGTTATTTTAATTTTAGATTTGGAGAGCATGAAGGGAGACCTTTGCCCAGCAGTGAAAAGTCACAACCAACCTAACAGTAATAATAATTTTCATTCAATAATCTCACTTAACTCCACCAACTGCTGAAAGTATTTATTCATTATTTTATAAAAAGTAGTTTTTCAAGTTTAACGGATCTACGACTACCTATACCACTCACACATCACATTCACAATTATATCATAAATTTTCAACAGTTGAATGCGTCTCCACTGTCTCTGTTGTTCAAATTATCGCTGCACGATTGTTAAACATTATTACGTCGGGTGTTGTTTAATAGAAACAAAAATATCTGGCGGCGCGCCTCGTGTTTGATCTCGAGGTGTTCGCCCGTCGAGCGCGATTAGCCCTCTCTCAACGTATAATCAAATGTGCCTCGGGCCACCTCTACCGAGAACAAAGCCGGTTTGCACTCTGACGTCAACCATCCATTGCTTGTTTATTACAATACAACTTCGATGTAGCTCAACGAACGCTGTATTGGATGTCGTGGCCGACGATAGAGCGGTGGTTTAATTTTTAAAAAGCGACCAGTCCTATTGAACAGCGGCCGGCATCGGCGGACGAAGCCTCTCATTTGGCCGCCATTTGTCGGCCATTTCGGTGCACCGATCATAAATGGAGCCCGCTCCGGGTCACGTTAGCATCTCGGGAGAAAACGTGAAAAATCACACTTCAAGGCGTGAAATTACTATCGATATACGCGGCCCGGTTTATCTTTACGTATTGTGTTTTAACGAGATTAAGAAGTGGACTAGGTTTTAACAATGATTTGGTTTTGATTTGTTTCAATTGAGTTTATAATGGTAACAAGCTTTTTTGTCGTAGTGATGCATGTTCTTTACAAAAATATAAAACTGAGTCATCCGGCCATTTATTACTGCAGGCATTGACTAAAATGGGAAAAGCATATAACTTCAAATGAACCGACTGTTTTAAAAACAAACACCTATGTTACCTGTTGTTAGAAAAACTAGCAAGCTATCCCTACGTTGTGCGATAAGTTTAGGGTCGATAAATACAGAACAGACGAACATCAAGTCCGTCATAATAATAGCAGCTCACATTGTCCTTCGGCGCATTCTTTGTTCTATAATTAATTACAGCGTCAGTACGCAGGCTCAGCAAGTACCAGAGTACCACTTAGTGCTCGTCCGGAGTCGCCGGCATTTAGCGGAGCCTCGTGAAGCCCTGGTTAGAGCGCGCTTCGGGCACATTATACATCAAGCGGACGGAACGAACCTCTCTTAAAAATTACATAGCGCCGTACCAAGGCAAAGTTCTCGTAGTGTAGCGATTTATTTATTTCACTTAAAGTGCGTCGTAAACGTTCGCTTGAGCGTGCCGCCTCGCTGAGACAGACGATGCCGCTAAATTCATTTATCGGGCATAAATGAATTTACTAAGAAGTATAAATTTTACAATATTATTGCAGATATTGCCTATGTCAAATTAGTGAATTGTTTTCCACATTAATTAATAAAGGAGTGAAGGAGGATAATTTACGCGGTTGAGATGCGCCGACGCAATCGTCTTCACAGACGATCCGGCGCAGAGGAAGGGAGACAAAACCTTTGCTCTAGACAGAGATGCAAGACCTTCGAAAGTACTAAATTATTCTCTTTTTTCTTTTGGCAGATTTGTTTAGGCAAATGGCCGTAAAATATACGAGTACAATTGTTATTATATTGATAAATAAATGTCTGATTAATTACAAATAAAATAAAATATTCAAGGAAACAAAAAACAAAATACGACATGATCAAATTTTACATACTTAAATATATGCATTTTTGCTACACGTTAGTTCTCCAGTTCAAAAATACCCAATAAGTAGCTAAGCCTGTTATGTTCACAAATGTAAAGGCATAATATTTAATTGATATAGTTGCACCTGCAAAGCAACAGCTATGTCTAGATAATGTCACAAATGGAATTACCAATAGTTTTGCATCGTACGACTACACTAAATGAAAGAAAAAGCATAAGGCTGCATTTCCACCAGAAATGTGCTATGCTATACGTTGCTATGGATGCGTTAGATATCCACCAATCACATTCATTGGTGCACATAGCTTAGCACTGGTGGAAACGGAGTCTACTAAGCTGTTTTTTATATGGAAAGATGCGTGCTATAGATGTGTGTTATGGATGCGTGCTATGGATCTTACTCGCACAGCTACATAGCTTAGCATCAGTGGAAACGGTCACATAGTTTCACAGCTTAGCTATTACATTTTCGCAGCATAGCTGTATAGCGGGTGCGCAAAAGTTCACCTAAAATTTCAACTCCGATAATTGGATATTCGAAAATGTTCTTCCTAACATTTTTCATCCTAACAATCGCAATTCCTAACTTCTCCGTCTCTAATGTTTTAATTCCGAAGCATTCAACTTCATAATGTCTGTAGCAATAAACATCTATTACACTATTATTTGTTTTCCTATATTTTCTCAACATAACCATCTTTTACACTATTATTCAAAGTCATATCTTTTTTTTGTTTATATTACTTTTTATTCATAATAATCAGTATTATAAAAGGTCCCATTAAAATAGGTGGACAAAATTTTAGGAATCATTCAGACCGCTAAAATAAGGACAATAGCAAAAAAAAAAATACGAATAAGAAATAAAATACCTACTTTTATAGGATGAGTTTGTTCTAGAGTGCCGGCAATTTATTATTTTAAGTCAAAATAAAATCACTTTACATAAAGTTTTTTTTTTTGTTTAGATGTCTTTAGTTAGGCTTACTAAACGCTGTGTTAAAATTTGTCCACCTATTTTAATGGGACCTTATATACTATGCAAAGATATCCATAGGTTAGGTTAGGTTAGAACTGTGACCAACTACGCGCGAGCCGAGCGAGCGAAGCGAGCGGTGCCGCGGCAGCGGCCGGCGAGCGCTAACTCGAAATTGGTCGCGAAATTTTTCTAAGTATTTTTTTCATAGTGCCCCCAAGACGACACTGACCTGAATTTCATTCATTTATTTTATTTCAAGACAAAAATCAGTGAAACGACCTTTAATCATTCTAAACAGTTGTATGAGTAAACAAACTGGAAAAGATTGGCGTTCGGGGCATAGCTCTTGACCTTCTAAAGGACTACCTTTCAAACAGGACGCAAAGAGTTAAGATTGGCCAGCATATCAGTGGCGACGCGGCTGTATTGTACGGAGTTCCCCAAGGAAGTGTATTGGGCCCAACCCTTTTTTTAATATATATTAATGACCTCTGTAGTATGATAATACCTAATGCTAAAGTTTTCTCCTACGCCGATGATACAGCCGTTGTCTTCTACGGGAGCTCTTGGCACGATGTCAAGCATCATGCTGAGGCAGGTATTTCTCGTGTCGCTGATTGGCTAAAATTCAACCTCCTAACGCTAAATACCTCCAAGACAAATTTCATATGTTTTAGCATTTCTAAGCGTAATGAACCAACTGATGAGTTTGGTATCGTAATACACACATGTAAGGGTGAATACGGCAAAAATTGTAACTGCCCAAGTATTTGCAAAGTTACCGAAGTTAAATATTTGGGTGTTGTAGTGGATAATAGGCTATCCTGGTACCCTCATTTAGAGCAAGTTACCGCCAGAATTAGAAAGTTAAGTTGGTTGTTCAAAACCCTAAGACATGTTGCACCAATGGTAAAAGCGAACAACAAAAGCCCGTCTAAAAATTTACTCACACGAATTTACCTTGCACTTGTACAATCTGTGCTCGGATACTGTATTCCGGTTTGGGGAGGTACAGCTAAGACCAAATTGATCCATCTAGAACGAGCACAACGCGCACTTCTAAAGATTATGCATTTTAAAAAGCTTAGATTTCCTACTGTAGACCTTTATCGGATCAGTGATGTACTCTCTGTCAGAAAGCTGTACATAGTCCAAACAGTATTAAAAAAGCACAAGTCTTTGCCCCTTAATGTGGGTATTACCGCGAAAAGAAGAAGGTTTAGCATAGCGGATATACCTTCAACTAAGACCAAATTTGCATGTAACCAATATAGTAAACGATCAGCTCAATTGTATAATAGAATAAATAAAATGACAAATATACACTCGAAAAAAAATATGATTGTAAACAAACACTAGTTAAATGGATAAAACCACTTACGTATGAGGACACAGAAGCATTGTTATAACACGGATTTATTTACATACACTCAGACACACGGACACTTATACTGACAGACACGCTCATACACACACACACACACACACACACACACAGACACACACACACCCACTTATACTGACAGACACGCTCATACACACACACACACAATCTCTAAGTATACGCTCTTTTAATTTCTTATTTTAAACTTTTTAACTTTAATATTTTAAAAATATTGTGTTAATTATCACGCTGTACAAAATAGGGAGGGGCGGAGTCTTCTACTACAGGCATTATTTGTCTAAAAGAAGATTCCGAACACAACAATTGTAAACCAATTATTAGACACAATAAATTTTATTTTATTTTATTATTTATGAGTGAAAATATTATGGTAATTATGTTTAGGAATAAAAGCGTTAGGATAAAAATCAGTAGGAGTTTAAATATATTTACACTAATGATATTATGAATTCCAATTTTCGGAAACATGAGTGTTATGAACATCGTCGGTAGGACTACAAATAGTATGAATGAAAACTTTAGGATGAAAAATTTTAGGAAGAGTGATCATTCGGATTACAAATCGTTAGGAAGAACAATTTCGGATAAAGAACTTTAGGTGAGCCAATATGGACCCCTGTATAGCACATCTCTGGTGGAAAAGCACCCTAATACTTACCTATCAGGTGCTGACACTTAAGTCTCAGTTTCAAATTTTAATGGTTGAAAAGCAATAAAATTCTTACTCAGGAAATGATTAATAACTGTATTCGTAACCTAATGATAACCATACATATTTTATGTACCTAGTTTATTATTAGCCACAAACACTCAGTGTATAAAAACTTAATCAATTCTTGACTTAACTCTTTAATTAGTGATACTTTATGTTCAAACCAATCATTTTATACACGGGGTCCATAACTAGGTAGATGTGTGAATTTTATATTTCTAGTCAAGAAACAATTCACACTTTTTCCAAGAAACCGTTTATTTAATTCTAAACCGTTCTTGCGGCAATACACGATTAATATCTTAGAAATACACTGTTGTAAAGTCTTTCAGGGATTTTGTTGTTCTTTATTTAAAAAAGTCGGTCTTTATCGGTAAAACTTACGCTTCATATGTTTGATGAAGCTACCGTAATCTACTTAGCTACAATAAAAAATGCTCAAACTGTAGCTTCAGACTCTTACTTACATAAGGATTATTGCGTTCTCAAAGTTAAACGAGCATATAAAATGGAACAGATTGTTACAGTTAGCAATGATGTACACACACTGATGAAGAACTTGAGTTATATACGTATTTGTAATGACATGACAGGGCTTTGCTCTACCAATCTCTTTTAGATTAAAAAGAAAATGTCTGAACTTTTGCTAACATGCAACTTTTTGTTACGGCTTATAAAGTTCCAAAATGCTAACCTTAAGCAACTGCAGTGCCCGCGCATTAACCCGCTCGCCCGCTGCCCGCCCCGCGTTTACAGCCGCGGTCTAATGAGCCTTGCGCTTGACATGATGGATGAGCGCCCAAATCTGTTTGATTAGCGTTGCTTTAGCCGACACACTCATTTGGGTTCGCCTTATTAGGAGAAGTGCGCACTGGTAGATTTTACACCCAAACATTTTCATAAATATGGATAAGTAAATATTTTTATAAAAATCTAATCTAAATCAATATATTTTATTTCACATGGGCACTTATAAAACGTTTATCTAAGGTACACGGTTCAGTTTGGTCATTTCCTCTAGAGAAGAACCGGCAAGAAACGTCATTTTTACTCTTTTAAAATGAGCGTATACAGAAACGTACCCTAAAAAATCACCGCGTAGCAAGTGTTTCAAATGCGTAGCAAGTTACTATCGGAGTGCCTTTCAGATATTTTTGGTAGAGAGAGAACTAACAGACTAAATACCTAAACAATATCATTAGAAAGACACACAAGCAATATAAAAATGTCAGCTTACTGGATTTGCTACGAGCGGCTACGAGATTTGCTACGAGCTACGAGAGAATAAGAACAATTCATTTTGCCAAAATCTTTTTTCGTTTATTTATCTATCCTTCTGTTTTGTTTAGATTAGAATCCCCTACAAGCTAAATGGACTAAATTGCCGGTCTGTCTGTGAGCGCCTTACCTGTACCTACCGTAATGATGATCTCATATTTGTTTTTATTATGACTCGCTATTAGATCTATAGCCGGTGTTTGAACAGCACACCTCACATAATTGGTTTTTTTCCTATCAAATTCTAAGGTGCTTTGTTTATTCGATGTTTTTGCTTATTTTTTAGTAATTAACCCAGTCTACTTATATTGTATTGCGTCTTCTGACTCGATCTGTGATTAGTCTGTGAAGTCCTCTAAAGTAGGTACCTACTTATTTGCTTAATTAAATTAATCATCCGTATTTCAGAATTTCAGATGGTTGTAGCTAACCGCATCCATAAAAGCACACTATAATATAAATATGCAATATAATATGACAGTACATAAAAGTGTTCATAAGGAAACTAGCGCCATCTGTTGTGAAGTAGTTAATTTGATTCCTTGTTTCTAACAAAACACGATAGACTTATACAGCAAGAGAAATTATTTGTAGCCACGACATAAATAAAATTAAACGACCAAAACGTTTCGGTTAAATTAAATTCGATTCCATTTACAATGTTGTACAACAGCAAATCACAATCAATTTGCCACGTAGCGTGTATTCACCCCTTTAGCATTGTGGCTTCCCCCAGCACAAGTGAGACAATATGGCAACGCTGAGTCTGCGTCACGCCGACTTCTCGCCTCCTCGCGACACTGTAATCGAGGGGGACGAACAACCTTTGTCATCCTACCCCGCAAAACTACCCGCAAACAATATAAAACTTTAAGTCTTGCGATTAAGGATAAAAATCTACTAGCAAAAAATCTGCAAGCATCATAAATTTTATGGCATTTTAATACAGCCATAACAACATAACAATAATAGGGTAAATGTTTTGGTAAGCCATAAATAAATTGAATAACGTCCCGCTGGGAGACGACAAATTCGGCGACACACGATTTAATGTCGTTAATAAAGCACATTGTGACGTTCTCCAGGAAGTGAACGATTGATAAATTATTGTGTCCAGGTGATGCGGGCATTGTTGTGAGCCAGCGGACGATGGCCATTCTATGGATTTAATAGCATTATTTATTGATATCCTTGATTGAAATTAAACGTATGATGTTCATCATAAATGCGATTTCTATAGACTTTATTTGTAGAAACGAATTAATGAATTAATTGTTTTTTGCTTTCTTCCATGTAATAGACTTTTCCTTATTTAGTTTCTGTTATTTAAACTGCTACTAAAGCTGGGCATGCTGCATGATAGGCTACGCTACACTTACTGTAATAAAGTTCCTTGTCTAAGAAACAAAGACTCTACCTCTAGACTCTTCCATGTGTTTGGTCTTATCTATTGGTACCTACAAGTACAAAGTTACGCAGAGTAGAAATGTTAATATGATGTAATCTGCGTAATCCTCATGTGAATTGATCAAAAGTTTGTTTCAGCTTTTCCTTCTCAGAGTGGTCTGATAGGAAACGCTTTACTCACCTAATAAAACTTGTTTAAGTATTTTAGAAGAATTATCCTCTAAGAAGTTACAAAAGTGTATACCAATAACATCATAAAACGAAAAAACACGTCTTATCTTTATAATAAAGTTTCCAGATCTTGAGGGCCGGTAATGTCTAACCTAGTCTTACCTATAAATATTAGACAACTACTTTAGCTTTAGCTACTTAGCTTTTGCCCGCGACTTCGTCCGCGTGGAATATAGCCTAAAGCTTTCCTCGATAAATGGACTATCCAACACAAAAATATTTTAGTATACCTATGTAGTTTTTCCCGAGATTAGTGCGTTCAACCAAACAAACAAACTCTTCGGCTTGGTCCACATGCTGGTAGCCAGACTTTGTCACTATGACAGGCAGTGGGTCCACCATGAGGGCGATTTGGAAGAAGTTTTCCAAGTTTTGGCCCTTGGACAAGTTGGTTTCCTCAAGATGTTTTCCTTTGAAATAAATTACACGAAATAACTAGCTTGGTTCAGAAAAACTACTATTATTTAAAAAGACTTTAACATTTTCTTAAAACACAGAGATTTGGCACTGCATCAACGACACACCTGCTGACCTGCTAAGGCAGCCCATGTGGCCGGAACTTTAGCTTTCTTCTTAAATAGTAAAAAATACTCCAGGAAATGTAAAATTCACGTGAAACGGTACGTACACCGTACAGTCTATGCCTACGTCACGTCAGCCTCGCCGGCCGGCAAGGCACGACAGAAAACAATCGCTGTGTTTGCTCGCCTCGGCTAATAGCCCATTACTGGCCGACTGGCCGTACACGCGAGCTCAGCTTTACTTTACTTGACACTTAACTATATAGAATTTAAAGCAATTATTGTGAGCGCTTTTGCTATTGAGTCTAAATATTATGTAGTACTATTAGAATATTGTTTTTGTCAGTTTAGCAAGTCCACTTCCTCTTCTAAGCCTGTAGATAGCCATCTAAACAGATTTAGCCCAAGATTTCGATTTCAGAAGCGACCTTTAGTTCCTGTAATTTGCAAACAACAGGCAGACAGGACGCTACATAAATACCGCCAATACATCGAGATGAAACACAAAGCCCCACTCTTATCGCTGAGACCTATCACCCGAACCACGGTAACGCAGTGTTCGGGCACTGTTCCCAGCGTAAGCATATACTATCCTCTTATTACTTGATAGCATTTCCTGTTATGCCTATACTAATAAAAAAAGTTCTAAATCAGCGTTCTAAACAGCGAAATTTTCCGAAAGACCCGTTACACTCACTTCTTATACATTTTTCTCAAATAATCGTTAAACTTACATTTCACACAAGCATTCTATATTGCCTACCTAGTTACTCGTAACATAACTAAACAAAATCATATTTATTTTCGCAAAGCAACCAATAAAGGAACTGTAAAAGTTTAAATATGTACTTGTAGGTGAAACAATAAATCGAGTGGATTTATGCGGGCGCAATAAATGTCTTCCCGAGTAAAAGTAAAGTGTGAAGTGTTGTTAGCGGTTATATTGTACAAACGTGGGATATTTATTTAAGAGGCAGCGTGTGCGGAGTGCGGACTACGCAAACTGAGCACTCCGGACGGAAATGGGCCACGACTAATGTGGCCGATGTGGAGCGAGGACCCGCCGCCCAGCGTGAGGGATGAGGATACGGTTCTGGATGAGAAATTAGTAAAGGCCTTCTTGTTTGGGAATCGCTAACAGAACTAAATGTGAACCTAGATGAAATGTTGATGGAATAAAGGTTAATAAAGGATATCTCGAGAATCTACAGAGAAGAAGTTTAGACTTCTCATGAAATTGAGGAAAAACAACTTAAGTTTAAGAACTCAACACACATTTTAATACAGGTGAGCCACAACAGCGGTTGCCTAAAGACGAAAATTCAATAACCCAACCGTTATTTGACGAGGCAATAAAAAAACAAAATAATTCAAAAATATTAAAATTCATAGCTCCTATCCTCTATAACTAAACAGCTCATAGAATAAAATTGAGCATTATCGAAATGTGAAGGAAATTCGCGTAAATACGGAGTGTGAATCGTTTCAACCGAGATTTTACGAGCCTATGCCCTTAGTGTGAATTTAGTGAACCAATATTGACTGCGTGCGGGAATGTTGCCACGTCTCCCTGCAAATGTACCTACCGGAACCCTCCGGAAATAAAGCGTACGCCAATTTGCTCGATTACTTACTCTAGATGAAATATTTGCGCGTTGGTAACACTTGGACTTGGTGCTTTACCCGAAATTGATACGAATTGTTTGGGGGAAGTGTTTTGGTGAACATTCTTGGGATTCAAAAAGTCACTCTAACCAGTTAGGTAGGTATTATACTTTTCTAAAATGCTTTGGTAGTTATTTTTTTACATGGATAGTTAGTTGAGATTTTGTGTTTAACTCAACATTCAACAGTCAAACTTGATTGGTACTATTTTCAGGTGGTATTTTAGTAGGTATGGATTTTGCGACACCCATCAGCTCCTTGAAATGTACCTAGGAACTTTATTCAATTGACGAAAGATTTAGCTGTTAAGATTGTTTTGTTTGTTGAAGATTATAAGTTTTAAGTACCAACCTATAACCTAATTTTGTCACCAACATAATTAAGACACGTAATGAATTGAGAAATGAATTACAGCCTTAATCTAAAAAATAGCCTTAATCTAACCTAACTGAATCTAATATACCTTTAATCGATCTAAACAGACAGTATCACATGTTTGCTGGGGAGTTTGTTCCACCACTTCTTCTTTCCAGCTAAAGCACTACAAAGTGCCAAAAGGTGCAATGGGGGTTTGGGTGCGGACTGTTTCTTATTGTAACCTTTGCCGTTCAAAAAGTGCTGATTATCGGCTTAATTTGAAATAAATACTTGAAAGAAATACCTACTTTAACTAGGTACAACCAATATTTCACCATCATCGATTTGAAGCCCAGGTCTAACGTATATTATTAAGTATTTATGTATAATATCCCTTAACCACATGTAGTTAGGTACCTATTTGACGTCGTACCTAATTACCTAATTCAGCCTTACTTGTATAAACTTTAGTTGATAAAGCGTTGCTACATAAACATTCGAATACAAAACTGTGAGTATATTTTATTTTAGTCACGGTTTTATTTATATGTATATTTTGTATAATGTATACTACAATTAAGAATATTAATAACACAGAGCGCTTTTCATTCTTATACATACCTAAGCTTTACCTACCTAATAACTTATACTTACGTAAAGGTGCTATTGTGCTGTCACGAGAAAAATACTAGGTCCCATATACATCGCCGTTTTAGATTGCTGTGTTACTTTGCTAACGTAATAATAGTCCTCCTGACCGTTTTTCGGCCACGGCGGCCAATCTCAGCAGAAATTAGCCATCTGCGCGGGAGATATTATAGTGCACAAGTGTGTGCGCAGGCACAGGTGCACTCTCTGTTCCCTTTCTCTCATAGTCCGATGGGACGGCAATCCGACACAACCGGAGAGAGATCAGGCGCAGGACCAACGGCTTAACGTGCTTTCCGAGGCACGGGGGTATTATACCGCCAACTTCCAAACTCCGGGCTACTACTGGGAAATTTCTAATGAAAAACCCAATAGCACTTTTTGTCCGACCCGGGAATCGAACCCAGGACCTCACGCACAGCAGTCGCGCTTGCGACCACTAGACCAACGAGGCAGTATAAAGATGCTTATTGTTTGCTAACGTAACAAGACATGTAATGTATGAAGATTAAAACTTGATATACCTACATAGTACCTGATAGTGTGAAACTATCATAACCCACACATGCACATTGCAATTTTAATTATCTTTGTATGAGTGTATGTGATGTGTTTATTCATTAATGTAATGAATGGGCTCTGCTAGTGGTAGGTACGGTAGCTCGTCTGTAATTATGTTGCATTAACTAACATTATCGCTTACTGAGCGCTAGCAATTTAATTCAATGCCGTTTGAGCAAACTGCAGTCAGTGGGAGCTACTACCACGATGTTTGCCACATTACTGTTTATGTGTACCGGATTAACTTGTAACTAGCAATGCAATGCCGTATTTCATCGTCAATTTTCGCAGTTCTTTGTATCGTTTTGATATGATGGCTGTTGCATATTCTGACGACAAATACCTATACCTTAAAAAAGAATTCTTCTACCTGCTGAATACGTTAGTGTACTCTTGGATGTAATTTTGAATTTCTAGCGTCTTTAATGAGATTAGGCTGCTTAAAAACGTATAGCAGTTACCACCTAATTGATATTCAAGTCAAGGTGGATACCTTATCAATTCAATGATTGTCGCATTCAAGAAAACTCATTAACCACGTTAACGATAATCCAATTTGATTGACTGTAAGTTATTGCAGCTGAATAAGCTACTAGCAAGAATGATATCTACATTCCCCTGCCCTTGTCCCACTTCGTTAGGGGTCGGTGCGGTATGTTTATCCATACATCACTATAGGTACTCGACATCTCAGGAGTTACCTACCCTCCAGCCACTTGCAAAAATGTAATGCCTATAGGTTGTATAACTGTTATTTGGCAAACCGAAAACGCCTTCTGACAAAGTAGCAACAATTCATCTATTCAGCATAACTGTAGCTGATCGCTGCATGCTCATAATTCCACCACAGCCGATGAAACAAAGGAAGCTCGGTGTGGTTGCGCCGTCCGTCTGTCCGTCGTCATTAGCACTAATAACTGGAAGCACGTTACAGCCTGCAATAACGCAAAAGTGACGTCCTTGCGGTTTGGAGAGGAAACTCCCTTTGAGCGTCCTAATAATTCTATCAATAGCCGCATCGCTGCGGTCGATGTGGTAATCGCTCGAGTAGAATATGTTTGGAATGCAGCCATTGCAAGCGGATCTGCACAATTGACACAGGAAGCTTTAGCCGACAGACGAGCAATTCAATGCGGTCGGACGGTTGCAGCATGTGTAATTTCCTTGTTGTTGTTTAGGTTCGAATCTTAATTGTATTTTTAGACTATTATTTCCTTTTTTATTTAACTGATGTTACCTACACCTACATATTGCATTGTGTTAGGATCGCTTAAGTGTTAGGCTGTCGGCTTGTGCCACGTACTTAATTAGATAGGTACAGTTACTTACCTATCTATGATTACCAGTTTTCCCTGCCCGTGAGTAAGTATCTAAGCATGCAGTGTCATGCCAAGATAATTGGAAGTTTGTTGAAAGCGAAAACCTTTAATATCTATTCGGTAGGTAGCGGAGACTTGGTAGGTACCTAGGTTTTCTCCATAGCCTAGGTAACCCGTCATTCACCCTAACCTCATTCAAAAAATCTTGACAGATAGGTACCTATCACACTTCCTAAGTTCCTAGGTAGGTACACTTAGGTAGTCTAGGAATTTGCTAAATTTTTAACACGTCATCAATTTGGTGCACTGTCAACATTTATGTTCCATGTGAATGTGGACTCATGTAGGTAAGGGGTCATTAAACCTACCGACAGTTGTTTCAGCAAATGGCTAAATTGCCAAAAGTCCGCATTAACTCCTGAGGAAGCTCTCGTTAGCCAGCTGGATCAGGGGCTTGATTCTGGAAGAAGTAGGTAAGGTAACCACACATTGTTCGGCGCCCATTGTAAGGAGATTCCTCTTCTTGCGAGCCCTTTTTTTTGGAGGGGGGAAATCATCAAATGACTCGGAAGTCACACTTCTACTGACTAAAAAACACCCATGTTCCTTCTCAGCCCTTTGTGCCGAGGCCGCGGTATTCGAACAACCAGCAGCCCCGACGGGCGTCGGCCCTTGCGGTCCCCTTCCATGTTGCTGACATCTCTTTGAGGCGCGCGTGGAACACGAACGCGCCGTTGACACGGCCTGTCGTCGTCATAAGACGGACGGACGGCGAGCTAACCCACTACCTACTCACCGTCCACAGGCCCGCGCCTACGGTTTTCTGGCGAGCCCTTGGACCGCTACTATTTCAAGTTTTTAAATATAATTTGTAAATAATGTAAAGTAGGTATATATATATGGCCTACTCATTTAATAAAAATCTCTAATCTTTAACAAAAACTTCGAAAAATATTTTGAAAAAATAGCAGAAACTATTAGCATTACGTTTAGTTACATATCAGAATTGACTGCTTACGCCATCTATTATTTTTCTGAGGAAACTGTTTAATCTATTAATTATTCTACTCGACAGTAGATGGCAGTAATACCATTTTGCTAAGAAGTACATTTTATAATTATATTAATGAAATAAATATTTATTAAAGTTAAAAAATAGGTAATAATTACACAGATGTCGAAATGATTGCGGAGCGACTCTGAGAAATCTTTGCCTGGTTATTGCTGAACGAAACAAATAATTACCAACGACAAAAAAAACAGCTGTCAATTATTGACAATTGACATAGGTTGACAGTTGCCATAACCTAGACCTGCAAAGTCAAAGTGAAGCAAAATACAAGAAAGACGAAGTTTATTTGGCAATTATTTCATTTGCAAAAGTCGACTAACTGCAGTTTGAATCAGTGTTTCCAGCTGTCTGTAATCAATTAACACATAAGTGCACTATACGCAAATAATGTCACTTTTAAGGAGTTTATTCTCCCGGCGAATATTTACAGCTGAAAAGCTCAATTTATGTTATAGATATAGCTCTCAAAATATATTTAATTTAGCCGACCCAGGTGTTCAAGCATATCTGAAAAATGTAATGTTTGAGCACGAAAGTCTCAATTTAAAACTAAAAAGAACATCGGAGGAAACAAAGCGATTATTCGAGTTAAAACCAATCGTCAATGTGCTAGACGAGAGAGTCACCTTGTATGAAAACATTGAAAATCTCAAGGAACTCAATAAAAAGCATAGCAACGACAAAGATGATGAAATGAAGAGTATGATTAAAGAAGAAGCTGAGATATATTTGAAACGTATGACAGAAGTAGACAATGAGCTACAGTCGATACTCTTGGAACCTCAGCTGTCAGAAGGCGGTGTGCTGCTTGAGGTGACGGCCGGCGCCGGTGGTCAGGAGGCTATGCTATTCGCGCGTGAACTGTTTGAAATGTATGAATCCTATGCCAAGTACAGGGACTGGGAGGTTTGCATCGTCTCTCTCGAAAAAACTGATATTGGAGGCGTCAGAAAAGCTTCCATGTTCATTGATGGTGAGGGTGTGCCTGAGCTAATGAAAATTGAAGCTGGAGTGCACCGTGTTCAGAGGATCCCTACTACGGAGAAGGGTGGACGTATTCACACAAGTACTGTATCTGTAGCTGTCCTCCCTAAGCCCACTGATATAGAAGCAAATATCGAAGACCGAGACCTTGTCATTGAGACCAAACGTGCAAGTGGTGCAGGTGGTCAGCATGTGAACACTACAGATAGCGCAGTCCGTATCACTCATACTCCAACGGGTACAGTGGTTGAGTGCCAAGAAGGTAGATCCCAAATTAAGAATAAAGAGATTGCCATTCAAAAACTGAGAACACTTTTGTTAGAGAAGCAACAACAAGACCAAACATCCAAATTAAATACTGAGAGAAAGTCACAGGTTTGTATTCAATCTTGTTAATTTCTAATTACTTAATTATTTATCAAGTAAAACTTTTTTGTTGGTTTTGATAAATAATATTTGTTTAATTCTTGGATTTTCAGGGATAGCTGAGCCTATAATTACTGAGGTATTATCAAACAACTATTTATTGTAATGTTTACAGGTTGGTTCTAGTAATAGAAATGAGAAGATTCGCACATACAACTATCCACAAGACCGTGTGACGGAGCATCGCGAGGGTGGTGGAACTGTTCACAACCTACAGGGCTTCATGGGAGGTGAAGACCAACTAGCAGAGATGCAGCATAATTTGCTGAGGGCACAAAAGCGTCAGGAGTTCTTGGAGGAAATCAACAATGTTGCCAAGAAAATGAATTTAAAGTTAGCTGATAATAACTAACAAGTAAGGCGCATCTGTAAATAGTCATAGGATA
Source organism: Diarsia dahlii (assembly GCA_949775195.1). Lineage (NCBI taxonomy): Eukaryota > Metazoa > Arthropoda > Insecta > Lepidoptera > Noctuidae > Diarsia > Diarsia dahlii. The sequence goes on from OX459190.1 coordinate 18,326,166, forward strand.
GCTATGTTTATTTGGTTATCAATAGTTGAATAAATTATGTTATATTAAATAATTTGTATAATTTACTAATACAAACAATAGATAGACTGGCTTGTGGAGATCAAATAAGCAGACACTTCTATTCAGTACAAAAATGTAAAATACTGGTATTCAGTTGTATCAGGTTAGACTGGAAGCCGACCCCTACATACTTGGGAAAAGGCTAGGCAGATGTTGATGAAACAATACAGAAAAAAGGGCACCTAAGAAAATTTACATTTTCAATACTGATTTCAGTTAATTCCAACATTTCATTTAGCCTGGAAACTCATAATCTTATAAATTAATATGCATGATGAATTTAATAAAACCAATGGTCCCAACAATAACAAGTAGTCAGGTAGTCAGGTCAATTTTGATTAGTTTTTAAACAAATTTTTAACCGACTTCCCAAAAAGGAGGAGGTTCTCTATAGGGTATTTCACCAATCAAATTAATAAAAATTGACGAAATTAAAACGTGTCAAAGATCATGAGCTTTTTGGCGTCACATAATGGGTAAAAAAGTACTTACAGTACCTTGTGACGTTACACGACTTGACACGACTTTTCGAAGCACTGTATCATCTTCATCTTTTGTTGACGTTTTTTTTTTCCTTGTTTTAACTGCAATCAGTCCTCGGACTATGAGCGGATGAGTTCCGTGTTGCTTGTAGTGTAGAGTGTGGCTTCCAGTGATGCCATCTACTCGCAGGTATTACGGCCTTACTGCCGGTCTTCTAGTGCCATGATACTGTGGCGCTTCAAGCGGAGCACGTAGTCTCGTTGTGTCAACTGACGAGCTAGCTCATTTGGGTGGATGGCTAGTCGTTCTTTATATTTCCCTGCTACATTTCGAATCTCCTCATTTACTGTGGGAATGGCTAGTTGTTGGTGGATTTCGTAAACCATGAGACATTGGCTATTGAGCGTAGTATTTTGTTTTGTTGACACTGCAAAATGGCTATATTGGAATTGCTTGCGCTTCCCCAGTGCTGTATCCCATACATCCAGACGGGCTTCAGTACCACTTTGTATATTAAAAGCTTGTTGTCTAGTGATAATCTGGAGTTGCGGCCGAGTAACCAGTGAAGATTTTTTAATCTGTGTGAGAGTTCATCTTTTTTGGCTTTGATATGTTGTTGCCAGGTCAATCGGCGGTCCAAATGAATTCCCAGGTATTTAACACAACTTTTATGTGGTAGGGTGGTATCTCCGAGTTTAACCGGTGGGCAGTCCTCCTTTCTGAGTGTGTATGTGACTTGGACAGACTTTGCAGCACTGGCCTTTAGTTTCCATCTTTTCGTCCAAGAGTGTATTTTGTTAAGTCCACTCTGCAAAAGATTTGATGCGACTTCTGGGTTTGTGTGACTCGACAATATTGCCGTATCATCTGCGAATGTTGCTGTAACATCTCCAGGTTCCGTAGGTAAGTCTGCTGTGTACAATATGTACAGAATTGGCCCTAAGACAGAACCCTGGGGTACACCAGCTTCAATTCTGTGAAGGGCTGAGGTATTACCCGATTCTTTAACGCAGAAGAGTCTATCAGTGAGGTACGATTTCAGTATACTAAAGAACGGGTGGGGCAGGTGCTGTTTAGTCTTGCTTGAGAGGCCCCTACGCCAAACCTTGTCAAAAGCCTGCTGGATGTCCAGGAACACAGAAGAGCAGTATTTCTATTGTTCTAGCGTTTTTCGTATGTGTTCACAGACCCGGTGTATTTGTTCTACTGTCCCGTGTTGTTTCCTGAAGCCGATCAGTTCGGCTTCAGGAAACAACAGCAACAACAGTTCGGTCAGGTAGTACATGTCTCTCTTTAAGTATAGGGGCCATCCTGTGCAACAGCACTTTTTCAAATATCTTGGACATTGTCGGCAGAAGGCTTATTGGTCTATATGACGTTTTTTCTTGGGCAGGTTTCCCATGTTTGTGAATCATCACAATTTCTGAGATCTTCCATTGGTCAGGAAAATACTGCAATCTCAGCATGGAGTTCAATATGATTGATATCATAACTATGCCTTTGCGTGGCAGCTCTCTCAGTACCGTACCTACTTCCTTTTGTTTACGTGAAAAAAGAAAAAATACGTGTCCATTATTTTTTGGTAATCTATCAGACGGACTAATTGGATTTTTTTGGTGAAATACCCTATTTAGTTGTTTTTTTTTATATTTGACCTCCAATTCCAATAAAAAAAAACAATTCTATTGAAAAAATCATATCAAAGGAAAAAAAAACCATCTTATCTTTTCTATTGATGTGCCTCCGGAAAACATACAGCATTGTTTATGAAGAAGCAGTGTATACTTAGCCTTTTGAGCGGTCAATAGTACGGATACTTTAGTTTAATTTAATAACGGCAGGTGGCGCAAGTATCGCCGATGTCATATTTAATCTATGCCAGCTAGGACGCGGGAACCGCTGTCACTTTTCGAATTCATAGCGTTGTGTACTTTCGCCGCGTGCGGTCGAAATCCAAAAAATTTCGGTTAATCGTATAACCTTTTAAAAAAACCTATTTACCACTGCGTTAGACATCTTAGTAGTGCATTAACTATTGAATTATTTTCAATCTTAACTTTAAAATAACGGTTTTATCGTTATGAATCCCGGGCCGAGTGACGAACCAGAGGAGGCCACCGCCGGGGCCAATCGGTCGATCGTTTTAAACTCGCCGACTTCCAAGAGGGATCAAGAAGAGGAGGACTCTTCGTGCAGCAGTTCATCGGACACCGAACAAGAGGAACCTCCTCGAATGAAACAAAAGCGGGATTCACAGGTAAAGGATCGACGCGTTATACAACCAGGTCAGTTTTCTTACAAACTTTATAATGCACCAAAATTACGAACCGAATACTAATGTGAACACAAGTGACGTAACAGCGGATGTTATCCACAATATTTATTTGAATAATACATCAACAGAAACGCGTAGGTCGTTGGAGTTTGCAACATTTTAACACTCCTACGTGGAAACATATCCGTTATTTTAGACATTGGTTGAACAGCCCGCTTTTTCTGGGATTTTGCAATTTAAAAATTAAAGACGAACTGTGTAGTCTTAACAAAGTAAAAGATTTCTTGGCACCAACGGAAGAAATCATGGCTGCAACTACCAACGCCTCGCTACATCAAAGGGAGCTTTTACAATCCGTTTTACAGGGTATCATGATTGGGTTCACAATAACCCTACTGAGTTACAGGGCGATAAAAATTTTAATAAAAATTTTGAAACATTCGGTAATTAATCGGTTTACAAATTGTTTGAACAAACCTTACCAATAATTTGCAATAAAAGAATAATTTAAAAATTCCGGATAAAACTGTCCCAGTTATGAATTTTTATTTGACATGACAAAACTTACGTCACTAGTCCCTCGGAGGGCCTCAATTCTAGTTATCACCACCACAGGTTCAAAAACCTAAGGAACAGTTCAAAATAAATACAGGCTTCAGGCACAAAATAATAGAAATAATAATTTTCGAGATACCTACAAAAAAAAAAAATTAAATCGTTCCATTCATTTTGAAACAGACGGAAAAAGTGACTAACGTTTCAGGGGAGGTCATTTAACTCTGTTAAAAAACCGTTGGCAAGCACTTGGTGCAAACAAATTCATAATCTCAGCAGTTCCGGGGTTCCACATACACTTTACAAAAAAAAAAAACTTCTGTTATTGCCAACAACAAGGATCATGACACAATATCCTGCCAAACCATCCCCTGCAATGTCACAGATAATCAAGGATCTATCGCATCAAAATGTTTTGACACTAGTTTCTAAGAAAACGCCCAGTTTTCTCACCAAGCTTTTTCTACGGAAGAAAAGCGATGGAGCGATGCGGTCAGTTTTCGATCTTCGAGGATCGAACAAGTTCGTCGAAACAAAACATTTTCGTTTTATTTCTCACGCCTCTGTCCCAGATTTGCTGACTGGATGATAAAAATAGACAATCACTCATCAGGCCTTTCTTAAGGATTAGCTACAAAGGCCTGTTATACGGCATTACATGTCTACCGTTCGAACTGGCTTCAAAGCCACACCTATTTTACTCCATAACTTGCTGGGTCGCGGAGACCTTGCAGGCGAAGGAATGTCGAGTGCTAGTCCACCTAGACGACTTCCTTTTGGTCAATCAAGACCAATCCAAGTTATGTCTTCAGGCTGCGGAAGTCGTGAGACACTTGGAACACCTAGGCTAAAACTGTTTTGGTTCCATTTTGGGACTTCGAATACCTTGGCATACGTTGGCAAACCCGCCGTAATCACAAAGTCCCTGCCAATAAAAAAGAGGCAAAGCATAAAATAAATTATTCACTAGACCGGTCATTGGTGAAAAGTCGCATAAATCTCAGGGAGCGGCAAAGTCTACTGGGTCAGTTTAACAAAACACAGCCCAGTCAAAAACAGCCGTTGCCTCAAGTTGTTTATCAAGAGATAATGTAGTGGCGCGGAGCCACAAGTCACGCATTGTCTATACACAAAAAAGCATGCTACCCACTTCCTTGCGACGGACGCTTCGGATTAGGGTTGGAGTGCCCACATGGACGTAAGTCTAATGTCAGGTACATGGGCAACTTACCAAAACAGATGGCACTGCAACAAAAAGGAACTGTTTGCAGTAATAGCGGCAATCAGGATTAATGCGAAGAAGTTGCAGAACTCGCACGTGCTGGTCCAATCAGACATCCGAACCCTGATTGCATATATCCGAAAGGAGGGAGGAACAAGCCCATTATCTTCTGGGGAGATACAATATAAAATAGTGAACAGGCTATCACGGGGAAAACAACCCGTGGAATGACATATTCTACCTCGAGCAATAGTGGAAGTCTTTCGAAAGTGGGGGCTTCCAGAAATCGACTCGTTTGCGACACGAGAAACCGCGGTAATAAACAACTACGTATCTCTAGACTGCAGAGATCGATCCGCAAGTTATATAGATCAACAGACCATGGCATAATGGGCGAGCGTGGGTATTTCCTCCTCCCAGCTTGCTGCCAAGAGTTCTGACACAGCTGAACAATGCAACTGGAATTTAGTTAGTAGGAGCCCCAGAGTGGCATCGAACGTTCTGGCTTCAAGACCTGAAATCCAGGGCTCTGGACCACCCACACGAATTCCTGAATTTGTCTGAGTCCATGTTATAACATTACAGCCTCCCATACAGGTACAGATATTGATCCTGAAAGTCTGGAAAATGGGGGGGGGTGCCCAAATAAAAGTTCCACACAGGAGAAATGTCCAAATCCTACTGATATTTCATAATTCTCCTAAATTCTAATTCTTTTTCAATTCTTATTATTTTCATTTTCCTAAAGAAAAGTCCTACAGTACTATTCTTGTCCACAAATCGGCAGCCTAACTTCTTGCGGCGCTCATGTTGAGCAACAAACCTTTTCTAATTTTATTATAAAATAAACCCTTAAAGCAATAGGAGCAAAAGAAATACGACTATCGCTCACGTGGGATCCACGTATCGTACTAAATTGACTCTCATCAACTGTACCTAGAGACACATTGTTCGATCTAGCACGTCGAACAGCCACAGTTTTATTGCTGGCATCAGGCCGTAGGGTTCACGACTAAACCTTACGGAAAATTTCAAAACACAGCTTTTTGATGATGGTGACAATATCTATTTTATACCTTGATTTGGGTCGAAACCGATAAATATTGTTATCGTCAGTCCGCATGGAAACTTTCACAAAATAATAATAAAAATATATTGTAGTTACTTTAGTCAAGCTTTTAATAGCAAAAAACTAAAACAAAAAGATATGAAGTTGCCAATTTATACAATCTATTTATCACTATATTAAGAAATACAAAAGCTGCCCCACGCACTGTGATTGGGAACTGGGTACACACTGCACACAGTTCTCAGAGATAGGGGCATTCATGCATCTCCGGGAAGCTGTAGGTCAGCAGTAGCTTCCTTAAACTGGTTAGATAATCAACTAATTGACGAAATCTTATCACGGGGTAATTGGAAATCATCCAATACCTTCTTTAATCATTACTTTCGCGAAGTAGAACTCCCTAAGGACCATCGTAATACATTTTTCAATACATTTACTGCTATTTACAACACTTGAATTTGTTTGTATGTAGAACATCTAAACCGAGATTATTGCTATAAATCGGTGAAGATCTAAATATCTTTTTTTAAATACTATTCGTTGCTACTGTAACTAGGCACTTAATTCTTTGAATATACATTTAATAATCATCATAGCGTTGTGTTTTACCTATAACTACTTACTAGTAATCACCAGCAGATAACAAACACGTCTTCATAAACAATGCTGTATGTTTTCCGGAGGCACATCAATATACCGGTTTTACATAAAAATAAAACCGATATTATGTGCCGAGAGGGAAAACATACAGCATTGTAGGAAGTCCTTCCTGGTGAAGACTATGAATTCTAAAAGTGACAGCGGTTCCCGCGTCCTAGCTGGCATAGATTAAATATGACATCGGCGATACTTGCGCCACCTGCCGTTACTAAATTAAACTAAAGTATCCGTACTATTGACCGCTCAAAAGGCTAAGTATACACTGCTTCTTCATATACAATGCTGTATGTTTTCCCTCTCGGCACATAATATCGGTTTTATTTTTATGTAAAACCGGTATATTAGTCCCCTTAAAATTTCATTAAAATCAGTTCAGTAGTTTGGTTTCAAAGACGTTCATTGCCACATCACGCGACGTCGCATCACCGGCCCAAAAAAAGTGGTGTAAAATTGATTCATGACAAAAATACTAAGGGCAACATAAAAAAACCAATGAAACAGACGAAGTCATCGACTTCCGAAAGTAAAGTTATTTACGTAATTTTTTGTGTTTTTAAATGTTTTGTGGAACAGGTGTCCCTGATTCTACCCGTATCTGAGACAAGCTCACTAGGAATGGTGACCTATTTTTGGAAGTGTTTTCATTTTATAGATAGGCACGTAAATAGGTATGCATTACGAAAAATTATATTTAATTTTTTTAATTAAACCTCCCTAAACCACCCTTAACGCTTCAAGCTGCCACGTGATCTTGTTGACGAAAGGAGTATAAAAAAACGCGAATAGAGAACCTCCGCCTTTTTTGGAAGTCGGTTAAAAAGACATTCCATTAGGCAGGTTTGACAACAGAACTTGTCCGTGGTTCTTCATACATGGTGACCTATCGCGCTCCGAATGGCGTTTGCAGTCACGTGACATTGGGAATTATATATTACATTTCTAATTATTTTTAAATAAACTTACAAATTGTCAACATCTTTATGCTTAAGTTAGGGTCTCCGAGCTGGCAAATCTAAACAACAGGTCCCAAATTCCTACATAATACGCTTCCATGTCACCGGTGAGTGGCAGCACTGTCGTCAATAAAAATGGAATCTTCCCCAGGAGCGATACGGGTTGTGCTTGTTGAATTTGAACTTCCAACAGTGATGTCAAGAATCGTTGATCTATCACCACAAAAGCGGGCTTTTTGCTATTATAGTTCTGTCCGTGATGATAGGGCAAAGAAACGAAAATAAATACTTTTGTATGAAGCGTGATCTGTCTAGAGTCCGCCATTTTATTTAATTATGATTGATCGCTATTTTGGAAATAAAATGTAGGTAAAGCAAGACAATTTATTCAAAGCCCTTTATGTGGGACCACCGTGCGAGCTTTCACGTAGTACCAAATAAATGACGTAATTCATTCTTTTCAAAAAACCATAGGAGTACTTACACTAGGAATTTCTCATGTATCGTGGGTTACAAACATTTAAACTCACATACACAAACATTCAGAATAATTATCTGTAGGTCATCCAAATATTTGTTCCGTGCGGTCACGTCAATTTGAAGAAAATAATCACGAAAATTGCCCCAATAATCTCGGAGAAATTGGTGTAGGTACCTGAACATGTTAGGAAAATAAGATACGCGCCGAATACTTCACTTCCTCTATTTTTAGAAGTTGGCTAAAAAAGAAAGGTCCCCAGGTATACCTATCATTTATCGTTTTCATAAAATCCTGCTTCCTCTTTCTCCAAAAGTAGGAACTGAAAGTAAGCCTCCTTGCTGTCTTGTGTCTTGTAGCATGACGCTGACCACTGATTATTACTAAACGTGATAGAAAGTAGATAAAAAAACCCGCATTTGTAATTAGTTTCTGAAGTTCACTTCAAAAATCTCCATTTTTCTTCGGATTTTATTTTATAGTTATATTCCTTTATTCGATCTTGATATTACTACTGTAGAATAAATTAATCAATGTCAATTTCAAGTATTTTTCTTACTTCGTCAATATTCGCTGCTCTAAAACTACAATTACATCGTAAGTGCAGTTCACACATTTTAAATATATCGGATTCCTCCGTACAAGCTTACCTGAAAAACTTGATGGTAGAACATAACAATCTGATCACTAAACCTAAGATGACACCCGCTGAATCTAAACGCTTATTTGAAATAAAACCATTCATAAATGTGTTAGAGCAGCGAAACAACTTACATGATCACATAGAAGCGCTCAGTAAAAGGAAAAGTGATGATAAATATATGATGGAAATGATAAAAAAAGAAGCTATGTCGTACTTACAACGTATGGCGGATGTAGATCGTAATTTGCAATCTATCCTCTTGGAACCTAAATTAACGGAAGGCGGAGTACTGCTGGAGGTGACGTCCTGCACTGGCGGGCAGGATGCTATGCTCTTCACGGGTGAACTGTTCGAAATGTACGAATCCTATGCCAAATACAAAGACTGGGAAGTTTGCATTGTTTCTGTCGAAAAGTCGTCCAAGGGAGGTATTAGCAAGGGCTCAATGTTTGTCGAAGGTGAGGGTGTGCCTGAACTAATGAAAATTGAGAGTGGAGTGCACCGCGTACATAGAATCCCCGCCACTGAGACTCGTGGACGCATTCACACAAGTACTGCATTAGTAGCTATTCTTTCCAAACCCACTGGTGTAGAAGCAAATATAGATGAGCGAGACCTTATCATTGAAACCAAACGTGCAAGTGGTGTGGGTGACCAGCATGGTAACACTACAGACAGCGCAGTTCGAATCACTCATAGTCCAACTGGTACAGAGGTTGAGTGCAAAGAAGGTTCGATACAAGAACATAACGAAGAGATTGCCTTGCAAAAGTTGAAAACAATTTTGTGGGGGAAGCAAAAAACAGAACAAACATCGCACAGAGAAGGGGAAGTACAGGTTTGTCGGTTTTAAGCCATTACCGTGACTTCGTTCGCTTGGAAAATGCCTTTCCCTAGGGTCATATCTATCTCCTTGTTTTTAATTACGATCTGATCAGCTGTCCGATCCGTTTAGTCGTGCAAAGGCAACTAACAAACAATCGCTTTTGCATTTATATCTGATATTAGTTGAAATAAATAGTCGGTCTCGACTTTTTTACAGATGGGAAATCATTAAATGACCACTCCCTCTCTGGGCGCAGCGGATATATCTTTCGAACAGTTTCGCTGCCTCAGCAGATGATATATATTATACGCCTGAAATCGCCAATCAGTCTTGCTTGACCAAGCGTGATGATCCATGTCCATGCCTTCATTGTAAAAGAAAAGGCCTTTTGGCCGGGGCTCCACCAAAGCGGAGACGAGCGGAACGGAGAGATGTGCCAAATTCGACCAATCACATTAGTTTAAATTTTCATCTGGGCTTTCGCCCTTGCTGTAATTGGTCGAATTTGGCACATCTCTCCGCTTTGCTAATCTCCGCTTTGGTGGAGTCCCGGCCTTATATTGCTATGGGGCGATACAAGACTTGGCATTAATAAATTCCTAGTCATTTAAAAATATCTTGAAGTTTTTATATTCGATGCTTCTTGCAGAATGGTTCCACTTTCATAAAGGATCTGGTCCGAACATATGACTACCCTGAGGACATAGTGATGGAACATCGCAAAGGTGGCGGAATTGCTCACAATCTTCCGGAGTTTATGGAAGGGCACTATCTACTGGAACAGATGCAAAACAATCTGCTGAGGATACGGTGGCGTCAAGACTTCATGGAAGAAATCAGTCAGTTTGCTCAAATATGTAATACAAAAACAGCTGATACGAATTAGTACCTGTTCTCCTAATGCATGTAAGTTACATACATGCACCTATGTTTATTTTAGCATATAGTGAAACTGCAGCAGGATTTTATATAAATTAAACACATTTTAAATAATTCTCATAATTATTTATTTGTACAAACAAACAATCACATTTCGGTAATTAAGTAAATAGCTCACGTCTAAGACAAATACGTAAATGACAGAGATTCGAAATACTAAATTCTAATAATATTATACAAACATGACCACTCGGTGGTGTAATACAATACTGTATCAATAAAATTTAAGAATACAATAAAAAATCATTTAAAATGTTTGTCGTAATTGTTTGTTGTTGTGGATGATGTAACAAGCTACCCTCCTGTTCATATTCACCCAGGACGGAGCAATAGAGAAAACTGACAAAGTATTAACAGGAAATATTAAATCATGCAAAAAGCCAATTCTTTACAAAAGCTATTTATATCTTAGATAAGTAAATTGTATCTTTACTTATTTCACATTTTTTATGAACACCCCTCACGTTGATGAGGGACATCTAATTTGTTGATATGAATATTTTTATTATTGCTTCCTATGTGGCACAAAGGGAGCATACTCTATCATTAAAATTTTGATATGTGGGAATGACATGTACTTTCTTTAATTACCTACCTATTCTAAAAGCAGAGATCAATATACTTCATAATATTAACACAAATAAACTATTCAAAAGTTGTTCTATATAATTATTTAAGTTTGGTACGAACAGAATTACTTTAATAAACTATGACATATTTTAACAAAACTATGTAATATCTAGGTACTATTGTATCTAAGAATCTGTTATACGCAGAACCAATTCTTACGACTACTAGAGACAGAAACGTAATTCACAGATATTTCAATAATTAATCATTAATACCAGAATGCATGATGTTTTTTTTTAATATCTTCCCATTGCCAACATTAGTGGAGCCAAGCAGATATAGCACTAAGTAGCTTAAACGTTGAACTACCCAAATATGCTGATACGAGTAATAACTGATACGAGTAATAAGTCTGCGTAGGGAAAAATATATAAGTATGTACGTATGGAATTCACAGTCAGGCTACTTAGTGCTACCTGCCGCCGTGCTATCTAAACGTTTCCGTACGACTTTACCTAAACCAGATATCGAACCAGTAGAAGGACGCTCAACGAAACCCATGTCTTGCTGTTGCCTGGTAAACTACCGCGGCCACACATATCGATGTTGCTTTCCTGAAAAAAAAATGTTTTAAAATAATTATTTTGTTTTTGTCAGTCTGAAGAGTCAGGTCTTGCAATTTTTGCAAGCGGCTCTTGAATGTTTTCAATTAATACCTATACGCTATCCCGAGTCAAATGATATCTCGTTCATATTTTTTGGAGGCGGAGAAAAAAAAACAAAAGCACTTGTTGACTAGACTAGGTAATGACAACATTTTTATTATGCTATTCGTGAAATTTGATTCACTTACTTCAGAATGATTATTAATACACGAATTTGGCTGCTGCCTATACAGAGGTTGTACGTGTTTCCAGCAGGGCAGCGACTCGTTGTAGTTGACCTCTGTCGCGTCCACGGACATAGCGGCTACCTCGTCCTTAGGGCAGTTGGCGTCCACCACGATCATTAGCATATTGGTATAGTTGACATGCTGCGCGTAGAACGGACGGCCGCACTCTGTCACCGGCTTGTTCAACTTTTCATCCAGGTTGTTGTAGTCCAGCTGGTAAAGTATCATCTCTCTGTCGCAAGGGGTCGGCCGTGTTCGGTTGATCAGCACCAGCTTCTCGTAGTCTCGCTCCAGAACTCGCATATTCGGAGGCTTCGACATGTACGGGTCATCCGTCTCTTCGTCGTTCTCGTAGCTCTGGTACGCAACTGTGCCGGTAAAATATCGGTTAGTCCCAGTAAGAGATGTTTGAATCCCCATGCACGAGCAAAGAATCAATGAGATCTTATTATTAATGACAAAAATAGATGTTGGAAATATAAGAAACATGCAGAAGAGTAAAAAAGATAAAAGATAAGAATTGATTGTACAGCGAAGATGAAGTGAATTATAAAAGTTATAATGGCAGATTATAATTCAAGATAGAAATAGAAAAATATTTGATTGTATCCCCAGTTCAACGAAAAAGGAAAAAATGCTAAAATGATTGCCAACTAATAAATATGTACATGATAAAGAGATTAGGTGTGGGATGATTTTAAAGGTCGTTGAATAGATTGCTGTTGATAACAGAATTGCCTGAAAACAAAGAACATGCAAAATTTATATTCCAACTTACACTATCTTCGAATTAGTCGATAGTGTAACTCGTGTTTCGGTTGAGTAAGTTTATATTTACCGAAAGAAGTTTAGATAATGGTCATAAAATCTACGAACATGCACATTCTCGCCGTTTAGGAAGCTTACTCGTGATCCACAAACCATTCTAGGCAATTTTTAAACAGATGTTTTTTTTTTTTTTTTTTTTTTTTTTTTTTTTTTTTTTTTTTTTTTTTACGTTTTAGTTTAGTTTTGTCATAAACTTAAATAGAAGTGTCGTAACACATTAATTTTTTTCTTGAGATCGAGAGTAAACTTGCTTTCCATAAGAGCACATAACTAGAATATCTATAAATACATATAAAACTATAAGATTAGTATCTATCTGTCGACACGTGGGTGTGCTCGCACTACAAGTAACTCACCAGTGGGTGTAACATTCTCTGAAAAAAGATGGAGTCATTACTACTTATGTAGAAATATCTAAGACCAATTGTTGACTCCATGAATGAATTTTGCTTTCACTACAGATATTGTGAGAACCAGCTATAACAATAATGTTGGGTGCAGTTGAACCGCGGTGCACACTCGCATGCACCCAAAATAACTTTCGTGTATACAAATTCAAAGTGAGGAAGTGTTCCAAGTTTTTGTAACACACTGACTACCTAATAATACGTGTGAGTTCAATCTATGGTCGACTAGAGGCAATTACTTATTCGGTAACATATATATTTCGGTCTCATAAAGTCAAGATACTCCATGCACAGGAACATTGTTAAGCGCAAGTTTGTCGATCCCTCGCGCACAGAAACGTTGCGTTTCCATTTAGACACTGTAGCACTTCTACACAAATAGTTTACTTCGACTAAAAGTGCTCGTTGTCATGCAGATTGATAAAACATGCCGACAACGCTCAAGAGCAACATCGACGACGTATATATCCACAACAATAGGCTATTGGCCTGTTTTTTTTTTCACAACAACCATTGGCCTGTTATTTGCCATTTTTCATCGATACTGTGGAAAATTTTGAAACTATCCTCACACATGTTTGAAGGTGAATAATTATTGAACAGCTCAATACAATGGTTTCCGTACCGTCATCTAAGGCATAGCTGGACGCTTGTGCCAAACCTGTTGTTATGGAGTTGTAGAACCAGACCGTGGTAGCGAGGATCCACGCCATGACGAGGCGCAAGTTTTCTAGCGGCTGGAAATCGAAAAAAAAAACAATTAAATCATCATCGTCATCATTCTCATCCCAATATGGGATCGGACAAAAAAAAACTAATTAAACCTTCAGATAGATTTCCAAAAAATATTGACCACATATTTTTTCTTTTTTCACGTAAACAAAAAATGAAGACGATACAGCGCTTCGAAAACTTGTGTGACGTCATATGCTAGTACATTTTGTACCTTCAAGTGACGTTTTAAATCCCACTCCATGATCTTTGATGCGTTTTATCTTCTTCAATTTTTATTGATTTGATAAAACAAAAAACACTTATTAAATATTTTTCGATAATCTAACTGACGGACTAAACAGAATCATATTTTTTTGAATCAGTCCGATCCCAAATGTATAGGGGATCGGACTGATTCAAAAAAATATGATTCTGTTTAGTCAGAGTAGTTTAGTTTGATATTTTTTTGAATCAGTCCGATCCCCTATTCATTTGGGATCGGCGCAGCGTGCAACTTGCATACTTTTCAGTTACTAGTCATCTCTTGAGACTAGAGATGTGCCGTTGCCGGCAAAATTGGCAAAATTGCCGGCAAAATTGGCAAAATTCCCGGGAATATTGCCGGGAGTGGGAATATTCGCGGAGTATTTGTTAATTATAAGTCAAATTAAGTACGGAAACTATGTAATACACTTATAATTAGCATTAATAGGCCCTAATCTACATTCACCGGCAACTTTAGCAATATTTCCAATGCTGCTGGCAATTTTGGCATTTTCCCAATATTCCCAATATTCCCACCAGGCACATCACTACTTGAGACACCTGCTTTCTTGCCATATCATTCTTAACACAGTTCATCCATCGTATCTTTGGTCTTCACCTACTCTTATACCCATCCACATTCATACTCAAAACCGTCTTCACGACATTTTCCTCCTTCCTCCGCTTGACATATTACCATACCATACCAAGTAAAAAACAATTAACTATTGAATGAAAATTGAGACCCTTCGCAAGTCCCAAACCAAGATTCTTACAGATCCAAACAATCTCAAGTGTTTGATTTTGGTCAAATTCATTTAAGTAAAAAAGTTTTGATCGTGCTTGAAATATAAACTTAATAAATAGGTATTTGTTACTGTAAAGATCATGGTGGCTGGGTTTGACGATTTCTTTTCTCTGAAGCAGACTGCCTGATAGTCCACGACGTGCACTGCCTTGTACACCTCATCCTCGACTAATCTCGACATGATGTCCGCTCGTATCTGTGAATAATATTGAACTGTTAAGTATTGTGGTTTCTGACTACCGTATTATTATGCGCGTATATGCTCGTATTGGTTTCCACGGGCCACATTTTTTTGCATGTTCGTTCGAAACGGTGGGTTCAGTCAGTAGCAATCAGCAATATGCTTATTTTCATATTTTGTATGAGTGCACGTGTAGCAAAACCGAGCTTGGTTGCGCCAATAATTCCGTTATTAGAAAGCTCCATAAAAGAAATTGGTTTTTTGTCCAGTATATAAAAACTTTAAGCCCCTTCCGATTGCAACTCCCGCACCACGAGTCTGTGAAGTATTTGGGCATGCATCTTGACCGCAGACTCACATGGCGGAAACATGTCGAAACAAAAAGAGAAGAATTAACTTGAAATACAGAGGTCTTTCCTGGCTTTTAGGAAGAAACTCAAAACTGGCGATAGACAACAAACTCCTCTTATACAAGGCTATACTAAAGCCAATCTGGACATACGGCATCCAACTTTGGGGATCAGCCAGCGCCTCCTACATAATGAAAGTACAAAGGGCACAAAACTATATACTGAAACAAATATCCAACGCACCATGGTTTATTAAGATAACAGAAATCCATGAGATTCTGAATATACCTTTGGTTAGCGAGGAGATAAACTCGCATGGCGATAAGTACAAATCTCGACTACTAAAGCACCCAAATAACCTTGCAGGGCAGCTAACCATCCCAGAAAGCATCCGTCGATTGAAAAAGCGACGGGACATTTTCGACCAGAATAGTCAGTGAGAAGAATGACTCAAGAAAGATGGGGCAGACTCTACACTTCTACAGAGAGCGTTCGATGCTGTTTATCTCACCTTGCCAAAGAACTGTCCAGTCTGTGTCGCATCTTTGCTGACAATAACCCAGCCGTTGTTGTCCACCAGGTAGCAGTCCCAGTTGTCAGATTGACAAGTTGTGCACTCCTTGTTGTGTTCGCACTGAAATCATAATGGTTGTTATAAGATACTGTTAGCCGTTTCCTTTTACCTGACTACGGAGGGTGATGATTTCAGCCCGTTTGTGCAACGTTCATCTGTTCCAGCATTACTTCTAAACTACGTATCATAATTCGCAAATTGACTATTGTCTTGGCCGTCTATTGGTTATAGCTACAAGCTATGTGAAGTTACACTAAGTTCAATGTGGCACCCTCAATAGGACATACATTTACAATTACACACACACATAAAGTTTAGCGCTTACCGAAGACGTAATGTTATCGAACCATTCGCTGAGCCGTTCGTGTTTGAACTGGAACCCAACAACAGCCGCCGGGGCCTTCCTGTGTCCGTCTCCGTGGAAGACGGCATGCGAGGCGGTGACCATCGCCAGGCTGACGTTGAGCGGGAACTTGGTAGTGCTCAGGTCTACGCTGTACACGTAGCTCAGTGGGTCCACGTAATGCTGTTCAACGGCTCGGCGGTAAAACACCTCCTCTATCGCTTTCGGCCATTGCTTGCCGAACTCGGGTCTGGAAAATTATGTTTTGTCTTTTTAGTTTGGAAAACTTTCCAACACACAACTTTTCTTCACAACTGTGTGAAGAATCGGATATGCGAAACTCACTGATTTTCTTTGGCTTATCTACCTGACTTAGAAGTTACCGTGACACGATGATAATAATTATGAATCAAAAAGTTTTAGTGGAGTACCACTTTTGTTCATACTTGTCATTATCGTGTTCCTTGGGTGGGTGAGTCTGCCATCGCGTCAGACCGCTGTGCGTTGACAGAAATGCCACGATGTATCCAAACCGCTGTATGAACTCCACCCTGTATCAAACAAAACCGTATTGTAGGTATACCTTGTGATATTGATTTGTCAATAGTATTGATTTACGGAACGAGTTTCTTGAATTGGTTCAAGTTTCCATTTAACATAGTTATTATACTTGCTCATATATAGTTTTGTAGTAACACTTTAAATAATTCATACAGAGAATATTTTCTATTTGCTCTCATTTTTATATACACTATATCTACTATACTTAAAGTTATTCAAAAATCGCCTGGTATGATGTAGCTGTCGCTACACATTCAGATTATACAACACAATACAAACCCATCCAAAGCTGCGTTTATGAATTCTGTAAAATACACAAATAAGTAGGTAAACCGAAATATCTACAGTAAATATTTTTAGCATTGGTGGACCGAATATAGTCCCTTGTGGCACCCCTTGCTGATTGTGGTGCTATCAGATCACATATTGTGTGAATCTTGAGGTTCTCGCCGAAATTATCGCAATTTAGTATTTTCTTAAGCATACCTAAATCATAACAAGACAATAATACATGCAAAACGGTGTTCCACGTTGACGTAAGTTACTTTACCTCGGCAACAATCCGATCACTTTTGTCAATGGGCTATCCGGGTGAAAGTAGTAAAAGTGCATTCCAAATAAATTAAATTGTTTTTATAAAAAAACATATCAAGTTTAAACAAACCTAATATAAATACTCCCTGCAACGCAGCATAATATTCCATTATATCCTTGCCATCTTTATAAAATATTAAGAAAAACAAAACAACTAAGTTTATAAAACCTATAACATAATATTCAAAATACTTACGCTTTCTCATCGGATGCAGAGTCAGAAATGCTCTTATTGAACCATGCAGTGTTTCTAGCGTCATACACCAAGGCTTGCATCAAGCCATGATCGCCTGATGACAGAAATAAAAAAGATATCAGTATAATTTGCGTGATTTACGAGTCGATAGGAAGGAGTCGACTCAAAAAGATGTTGATTTTGTTTTGTAAAAAAAAAAAAACAAAAAAAAAAAAAAACATGATGATGGCGACTACAAATGTGCAGAAATCAATTACAATGCAATACTTACAATAGTATTCGTTCTTTGGGGTACTGTTTGATACTTTGGTCCTATCTCTCGCTTCCGGTGTGCCTGTTAAATTAAACATTAATTATAAAAATCTAATAGTAGTTTATGCGACTGTGCATAATGAAGGGCATTACAACACAAGTGTGGGTTTAAGAAACGAGCCGAAGGCGAGTTTCTTAATAGCATCACACGAGTGTTGTAATGCCTAATTATGTATAGTTGCATACACTAATTTATCTACCCGAATAACATAAGGGCTCTATGATGGGTTCAGGAACCATAGGGAAAAGACCAGCATTGTTACCAGTGTAATGCAATAAAAAATAAACAGGTTATTAGTTGCATTCGTCGCTGCATTTACGATATCTGGCTGAGTGTTCATGTTAATTTCTGAGTCACTATCACTCATTTTCGACAGAAATAAAGAACTTATCAGAAAATTTGTCTACTCGTAACTGGAAATAAAAAGCTAACGAACAAATGACAGCTCGAAATGGCGGCGTTTCGGATATCTGTAATTTTTTTTTAATCATAGGCAAACAAACAAAATCACTATTCTTGCGTCACTCGAGATCAAAATGTCGTGCGATTTATAATTAAAATCATACTGAATTGGGGTTTCGTATCGATATAAGGTAGCTGTTTTAATGTAGATACTAGAATAGCACACTCACCTGAATTTGACACCTGTTCCAAATTTAAACTCATAACCTACTGTTTTCAGTAGGTTATGAGCTCATTACAGTTCTGTTTATTTCTGCTGGTTGGTAATGCTGGTCATTGCCTATGGTTTTTGAACGCAATAAAGAGGGTTTATGATATTTGGGTAGATAAATTACTTTTCAGATTCCACCACGAGTATAACTCGCTAATTTTATCGAAAAAAGGCACAAGATTTCGATGAATAAACCACTTAATTAAAATTACCGTTATTGTGCCGCTCGTGTCCAGGCTTATTCTTGTGGTGTTCCGGAGGTCTAGGTTTGGCTGGCCAACGCCAACCAGGTTTGGCCACTCGCTCTAAGAAATAAAGCAGTTCTTCCTCGGCAGTCGCAAATGTGCGTTCATAATGACGACAATACATCCTAAACAGAAAAAATAAGGTATTTTTAATGTAATTATTTGTCGTGCAGCAGGAGTCTTGTTATCTTTTCATCTACTCACCAGTCAGGGTGAACGCTCCACTTATCCGATAGATACTGCCTCGCTGATATGTTCTTGGAGGTGAGCGAGAGTCTGTGTATGTCGTCAGTCGGCGGAGGCGTGATGCGGTGGCGTCCATAGTTCTCAGGTATCGCCACCACTAGCGTGAACGGGGAGTCGCTGATACCCGTCCAGAAGTAATGTCGTTTTGCTCGGGATACTCTTTTCTGTGGATAAAAGGTACATTTTTTTGGTGAGGGAATTGAATTGTTCACTTGTCTTTATCCGAAATGCTGCCTATCAGTTATCCATTATCATTTCTTATGCTGGCTCTCGTATTAATCATTGTATTGCTATTTTTACTAAGCGTTACTTACCATATCATCCAGGTGGTATTTGACGCTCATCACCTTGTTCCCAGTTTTTTGGTCTATTATTTCTTTGCGAAGCTGTAACATTTGTTTGAATTAAAACCTTCATTACATACTGTTATAGAGTACAAATTCTAGTACCTATAAGACACTTACTGCAGTTAGCTCTTTACTAAAGTTCCTGGGCGTTCTGTCATCGTCAAAGAGTTCAACTTCTATCATGTCGACACTGTTGTAGCTTGGTTTCAAAATTTGTTGAAACTGGAAATAAATGAACAGTCATCAAATTATTGTTCCCTATGGTAGCCACACTTAAAATGGTTTTTATAACTGACAATTATTTTGCTCTTAATACAATCTAGGCAGTTTAGTACTCAAGTAGTACCGATCTATAGCTTAAACATACCTAATATCAGACTGGTATACGTACCACGGGTCTCAGATCAGGGTGTATTAGAATGTATCCGTTATTGGTTACTATAAAGGCGTAACCATTCACACCGACCTGCAAAATTTAAATTATGGAATGTGTTGTAGGTATATTTTTTTTTCGAGATTCAACTTGTACCTATGTAACATGTTACGCTTGTAATAATTACCTTGTAAGGTGACATAACTGCTTGTATCTCAGACAGAGGCACATCTGTGCCTGCCACTCCCAATAGTCTAGCTATACGCATCTGAAAATATTTAGAAGGCACTACATAATACTGACACTTGTATAAATTACAAAACACATCACACTTGACAGTAATTGATAGCTATTGATTCATCTTTTAGTCTCAGGCTTTCTGCAAATCAATATCGCTAATGTCTACGTTACCATTTTATAAATCTACATTCGAAATAGAAAAAAATATTATAAAAATATGCTGTATGTTATTTTTGTAAGTAAACAGTCAAAAATTATTCTAACTACAAGGTATTCCGCATTTGGCGATGTATTGGCCGTCAGTCTACTGATATTATACAACATTATGGCAATCTCGTAAAACTAGCAATAAATTACTGATTCTTTAGCATCTAAGCCCCGTTAGGCGAAGTTCTATATGTTTATTTGTATAGAACTATGTTAAGGGATTCTAATTTTATATCCACGGTTACAGGTTCTAGCAAAACTACTCAAATATTAAATAATTTTATGTTATGAAATTAAAATACTACTCTTTATATTCTAAAAAACCCACTACCATTATTTTGATTGTAAGTATACAAATACCCTTGGAATGTATCCTTGTCAAAATCTGTCGAAATTTTTAAATTAATCATTTTGTAGACATTGCCACTTATACTAACTTTATGTTGCTCTTCAGACTGTATCCCTTAGTTAAAATTATGTGCACAAACATTGAAAGCAGCATCATCTCTCAGACAGTGCAGCGTGTGCTGGTGTGGGCGGGACTCTGGGCAGGCGCACACCGGCACACGGCACACATGGTGCGCCGCACTCCGCTCGTCCGTCGTCTCACATGCATCGTCTGTCGCGTCTCACGGAGGCAGTATGGTCTATGAGCGTTGGCCTACCTCTTTCTGGCCGTTCTCCTCTACGGACTGCGATTGGTTGTGGACGTACGAATGCAATAAAATATAATAACATATAGATAAATGCGTTGTAACAACTTCCGCTAGAAATTAAAATGGCTCCTCTCGTGGAGAGACTAAATATTGCTAAAATTGTTAATATCAAAAATTGCCATTCTTAAGAAGAGAATAGTTTAAACTCAATAGATACTCAAGTAACAAAGGCCCCATACTCGTCTTGTGTATGTCGGGCTGCACGATACTGTTTTAAAAAAATATTTACATTTACTTGTTGTCATACAAGTCAGTCTTTAAAAATTGTCTCTACGAAGACATCACTATATTCAGGCAAAAATACTTGATTTCATTAGATAGTGTGTGTAGTGTATATAGATCATAACTCTTGCATAGAAAATTAACTTGATGATTGATAGAAAAGTCGTTCATAACACCCTAGTGGTCTACGCCTACGATCTAGTAGAAACTACATCACTACTAAGCCAAAGGGTCGGACAACACATTGGTCAGGCGGAGCGGCGCCTGCGCACGCGCCGCCCTCCGCGCACACATCTATCGAGGACAGATGCATCGCTAACGGGGCCAAATAACACTGTACCGTTACTGAAATCCAAAAAACTAAATCATAAAAACTCTCTTGTATCTTGCAAAAACTTTACAATTAAATCATCAAAACTTTCTAAGTGTAGTACCTCTTTCGTAACCGAAACCCAGTAAGCTTCATTTATCAGTACATTCTCTGTGATGTTCTGAGGGGAAACCATTAAACAAAACGGAGTTATTAATAGACATTGACATGTAAAAGAAGAAGACATAAAGTAATTAGAAGAGATAGAGCTTACGTCCAATTAGTAGGAAATATAAAACCAATCTGTAAACATAATCTTTTGAAACAGATGACAGGTTTATTTGGGTCATGCTACATGGAAAATT
Source organism: Diarsia dahlii (assembly GCA_949775195.1). Taxonomy (NCBI): domain Eukaryota; kingdom Metazoa; phylum Arthropoda; class Insecta; order Lepidoptera; family Noctuidae; genus Diarsia; species Diarsia dahlii. The sequence continues at coordinate 18,347,868 of OX459190.1, forward strand.
AATTTAGAATTTGGAAAAGACGTAATGTACAGCTAAATAATAGAGATAAGAGAATAATTTGGCTAGAAGAAAAAATAACACTTAAACTGAAGAAGGATAGTTCAATGAATAATAACGCAAATTAATAAAGATTCGCAAATCATTCTCTTTCCCGAATATTTTGAGACACATTTGGGGACTTTCAAGTTCAGGGCTTAAGTTTAGAGCAGGCGAGACAGCTCACCTCGTTGTGCCGCAGGTCGTAGACAGGCATGGACACGGATGTCATTAACTGATACCGGGAGTTTCCGAGCTCACTGTACTGGCCCTGTTTCATCTGCAACGAACGCAAGTCGACCTTCCATTAACGTAGGATAGAGTAGTGAGGGGTACTTATGGCTAACATCAAAAGCGTGCAATTTGTTGGGTGATAGTTTATTTTAATACCTGTGTAATTCTCCATCGCCTGTCCTGCTCCTTGTCTGAATTGAAGAGATTCTTGTCGCGTCGCTGACTCATGAAGCGCTCTTTCTGCTCAGCTCTCTCGCGTTGCTCCCAAAGATAATCTGCTACTTTTGGATCCTAAGCGATATATACAGAAATGACTACAACAAATTCAGGAGAGTGAAAAAAAGATGTAGTTAGTTCCGATAAAAAACAACTAGACATTGGTATCAATCAAACAAAACTTGGAGGAGACTAAAGAACTTACAGTGACGTTAGCATAAACAGGGGTCCAAACGACTGGATGCCTTTCTCTTTGTAGCACGAGCGGGCGCGCGAGCACGTTCACGTGTTCGAGCACGCGCTCGCGCACCTCTGCTAGAGTGCTCAGGTGCACGTAGAAACCCCGGTTGGCGCACGCCATCCACTTCACCTCCCTTACGTCGGCCACCTAAACAACCCTTAACGTGTTAGCACACATCCTTTATATCTTGTGTCTCTCTAATCGGCCTTGTGTGAGTGCTGCATTCATTGTCACCTAGCTAAGTGTCGTATGCAGCATTGTGGTAAGGCTTCACAACATCAATTTTGGAACTATCTACAAGATGCTATCGTAATCTATTATTTTTTTTTTTAAACTTAAAATATTACAAATTTACAATGCATAGGAAAATAGTCTTAGTAGTTAGGAATCGGAAGCTACTCTAAGGAGCTACCTACCATATGGTAAGAATAGTAGGTACCAATGAAAGATTATAATGCATAACCCAAAAACCACTACGAAACAACCAAACCATCATGCATCACTAATACCACACCACACACTGCGAAAATGCTAGTTAGTCTCATAGGCTGGACAACCATTTAGCGAAAAGTGGCCGAGATCACGTGACAATTTGTGTTTGCACCCTCTGCAGGATCCGGGTGCAGTTTCCTAGGAACATATTTGACATAATTTAAAGTGAACCAATTGAAGAAGCACACATTATTGTCACGAGATATTGTTGCAATTATATTAATTTCTGTCTTCTTTACTTTTACCTTATACACTTAGTATCAAACTCATCTCCTTATCATTGCATGAGATTAAATTCACGAATGTCGAAATAGGAATGAACACATCCAATTCGCGTCACGATTGATTCTTTTGTTCAATGACCACCGGTTTTTAACTTGAGACTATTTAGTAGACTCAAGATGAAAATTTACGGACGTCGAAACGTTGTGTTACACTACACCTATCTATATTTTAAATTAAAATTCATTATTTCTGGTACCACATGGCCCATATGATTATTTTATGAACTAGCTTTTGCCCGCGACTTCGTCCGCGTTATACTAAAAATGTTATCTTTGGTAAGTAGATCTATCATTGATTTTAATTTTAAATGAAAAACTCTTGCGATAATATCATGGCGGTCATGCGTTGCTTGACCCTCAAGAAGCTCCCGAGTGATTTCATCCCACTTGGGCTTGGTAGTTACAGTAATAAATAAGTCGGGACGTCCATATTTTCTTACGTAACAAAAAGCGTCTTGAGTACGTAAGTTTTACTCAAAGGAAACATTCCTTTATTTTTGAATAGAAAGCAAACTGCATTCAAAATTTTTCGAAAATTCTCTTCTCCCACACCCGGGAATCGAACCGGCTAAAATCTGAAAAAAATATACCCTGTACTTTTATTGCATCGATCGTTAGGGTCAAATAAAAGTATGAAATCTCTCTAACAAACATGATAAATTAATTGAAAAGAAAACCAGGAAATCTTTAATTAATTTAATTATTTACAAAAAATGGTAAACTAACTAAGTAATTAGTTGCTCGAAATGGGCTCCATTCTCTCGGATACACAAATTTATTCTTTTAACGAATTCATTTTAGTAACCTTTAATAAAGTGTTGTGGTGAATATTATAAATCGTATTCTGAACTTCAACTCTCAACTCAAATTAAATTCATTTTATTTCATGTAAATTTGATTTTTTACATATCCCCACACAAAAAAATCTCGCAGGCAGGTTTTCCTTTCATTTAATTTATCATGTTTGTTAGAGAGATTTCATCCTTATAATTGACCCTAACGATCGATGCAATAAAAGTACAGGGTATAATTTTTTCAGATTTTAGCCGGTTCGATTCCCGGGTGTGGGAGAAGAGAATTTTCAAAAATCTTTGAATGCAGTTTGCTTTCTATTCAAAAATAAATGAATGTTTCCTTTGAGTAAAATTGAGTACTTTCCCTCCAGATGACGTTACAAAATTCCACCCTGTATAATCAGAAAGCTCCGAACTGCTAAGCTATCGGGAGTTACACGTGTTATTGTGAGTCAACCATAAAAGATAGACATATGCTGTTGTGAGATATTTTTTAGATAATTTTATGTAGAACATTTTCGTCATAAATGATTTCTATGTAGCTTTAACCATTAAGGCTGCACACGCGACGGAAGCTTAAAAAATGCAAGCAACTTCTCCCGTTTTCACAACATTTCCCTTCACTGCTCTGCTCCTATTGATTGTAGCGTGATGAAAAGTATACTATAACCTCCCCAGGAGTATGAAGAAAAATTGTACCAAGTTTCGTTAAAATCCGTCGAGTAGTTTTTGTTTCTATAAGGAACATACAGACAGGAAGACAGACAGACAGACAGAAAGACAGACAGACAGACAGAAAGACAGAAAGACAAAAATTTTACTGATTGCGTTTTTGGCATCAGTTTCGATCACTAATTACCCCCTGATAGTTATTTTGAAAATATATATCATGTACAGAATTGACCTCTCTACAGATTTATTAAAAGTATATAGATAGATAGATAGATGTCCGTCCGCGCACTTGGATGTTCTCGTTTTAATATGTCAGGTGTAAATTGTATAGAAGGGTGAACCCAGAAATGTGACTACTTATACAATATAAACCGGGCAATGGTGGTTACAATGCGTCCCTTATATGACCTAGTTATAATTCCATTAGGACTTGTTACAGTTCGTGATTAGCATTATTATATTGAACACACAAGAAGTAGTCACATGTGTGGACCCATCAAAGAAGAGACAGCACAAACAAAAAATCTAAAAGCATAAGCACATTGAGATTGGAAAACTTCACAAATTACGATAACACCACCATGCAATGTACAGGTTCAATGTACAATATGTTTAGTAGACAAACAACAGGTACCACGTTCTAGGCGTACTGGCAGGTTGGTACGAAGGAAGACATTATGCAGGTCGCACAATGACTACGACACACAGTAATACCTGAAGTGGTACTACCTTTACCTCGCGACCTATCAGGTACGTAAACACTCTCACTGGGGCCTCATACTTCCAGTTGAACCTCTCGAATATTTCTTTGTAATTGTAGGGAACACCGTCGGTTACCAACATTATTGCCTGAAAGAAAAAAATGTTTTACCTACTTTTTTGTTTCTGATATTTCTTTTAATATATGCAAATCCTTGCTTTGCTTACAACAAAATATTGCATTTTGAGCACTCAGATTACTTGTCTGCTCAGGACTGGTACATTTTACATTTGTTAACATGATATGAAATTAATGGAATTTTTATTTTGTTACCTGATTGCAATTTGCGCCTCCACTGGTATTTCTGTAAATTTCCAGAAGCTCGAAAGCTCTCGTCAATGCCGCTGAAAAGTTTGCTATTTCCTGTGTTTCGAAACTGTCCATAGCCAGTTTTAATTCCCGAAGATTTCCCAGTGTGGCCTAATAATGACAGAAAATAAAATTATTGTTATATGGCGATAAGTCTGCCATAACATAGTTATTAGGATAGATAAGAAAGTTATTATCGTCTTTATCTTGACATATTGTTAATGTACTACGTGCATGTACAAACAACAATTTGCTTTCGCTGCAAAATATACCAAGTGTGTTTTTGGCTTGTTTACTGAGGCTATGAAGCCCGTGACAATACAAAATAGGTATTAAACAACAAAGTTTTACTTGCCTGCACAAGAGAATCCTCAAAACACGGTACGATTTCCTCCACAGTGTCCGCAAAAGTCAGTACATTAACGAAGTCGTTGTTACCGAGGGTGTCGAGTATATTGGTGACGACGTGTTTGGCGATATCCCGCCTCTGCCCGGTCATCGACCCGCTGCGATCTACTAAAATGATCACATCCTTTGGACTCGCAGCCGCTTCCATGTACCACGCCCGAGTCCGACAATCGTAAATATCCACGGGGTCAGCCCTCCATTTCAATGCTAAAACATTATTTAGAGTCACACATCAATTTCAAAAGGCACATTATCATAAATCAACATTCAATAATACCACATTAAATATGTATTTCGATTACCAGGGTAATGTCTCATGAAGCCGGTTGAGCTGCCGAAGTATTGCCACGAGAGTGTTGGGTCGCTCTGATAGTTATTTATGAAGTGGGTGTCCAGCCCTTCTGACCAGTGGATCCCTTTGATAACTTCCGGTGCTGCAATACAGAAACGGTTTCTAATCCAATCGCAAAGTATTTACGATTACCTACGCGTCTATGGTTTACTCACCCCAGGCATAAACATTTGTTGGTACGTGTACACTGCTAAAATTAGTATTTACTGGAATGTTTGAAAAGTGTGGGTTTTGCGCCGTGTGCGCGTTCTTCGACGGCGGTCGTACTATCCAGCTCTCCTGACCGAAGTCCGTCTCGGGTGTGGTGGTGATAGACACCTCGTCCCACGGCTCTTCCATCTCTTTGCTGTTGTAGTACTGAAAGTCTTCAGGAACTGGTTCATTTTGTTTATCAAACGCCATGTTTTCTGCAGCCTCCACTATCCTCTTGACGGCGCTAATCTTCAGTTCCATCATGGCGCGAATATCGTCTGACATACTTTGGACTAGTTTTTCACCATCTCTCGATTCCACTTGGGCAGATTTGAAACTCTGAATTAAATAAATTGTAAACGTCACCCACCACTTGCCTAAGAAACAAACTAAATATCGACTAACAGACAAGACTAGGGTTTACTTACATCTTGAACCTCTTTCTTCCTGGTGATAAACTCGCCGAAATGGTACAACTCAGTACCAAGTTTAACCGCCCATGCTTGGACCCTAAAACGGTAATTTCTCGATGTTACAATAAAACAAATCTATAAATCATACTCCGTCAGGAACATTTGTTCAGCATTTCCGAGTTACTCGTTCTTTATGGATTTTTTACGATGTTTGCATTTCGATATTTATAGATTCTTTGTACTTAGTCCAAAATCAGTAGAAATTTATTTTTATTTATTGACGTGAACAAATTAATATAGTTCTATAGTTGCTTTGTTTTTAATTAGGTACTCTTGTTTGCCCACTAATTGAACGGAAGCCATTAGTGGCGGTACTAAGAAAATAATTTAATTATTAAACAGTAATATACAAAAACATCTTACGAGTTAAGCGATATTTTGCCAGTGGCATCATGTTGTGCACTAGCCGAGCAGTCCCTGGAGTCCAGGAACAAGACCAGCAGAAGTAACACGAAGGTGCCGACACACTTGCACATCAGAACCACTGCTAGACCAAACACTTCACTGGCTAGAATTGCAGGAGAGCATGTTCCGCACTAATCGAATTATGACATTGGTGATGTTTAGGGAATCCTACGTGCTAGATGTATCGGGAGGTACTGGGACACGAACATTGATAAGGTTGATAGGTGTGCGTCGCAGTACGCAGGCGCGAGTGAGCGCGGGGCGGGCATGCGCGCTTGTTCCCCTGCGCGGCTCGACTGGCGACCTCCGAGCTCCGTTGTTTGTGTATCGTTCACGGCATTAACGTAACTTGTGGATTCGCTCACCACCTGACGCATCGATTGGCATCGCCCTCAGCACTAGGTCAGCGTGTCTCTAGGACGCGCGGTACTACATTTTGAGCTTCCGAACCATACATGCCTATATACCTATGTCCTAACTTTTGTATATTATCTAGGTATTTTAATGTTCCATGCTATCGAGTGCTCATTACTCTACATACCTCCCCATATAAAATGATCCCTATTGTTTTAGTAAAAATATCCCAAATTACAGCTGATGGAGGCCAAGTTTATGTTGGTGGCATTATATAACAGTACTTATTCCATAGTGGAATGCAAAAGAACACATACTTTTTTGATATAATTGATATACCTACCTACGGCTAGAAAGCTGAACGATAAGCCTAAACAAACTTTCAGTTACCCATGCAGGAAAATGATTTGCTGATAGCAGGTTTTCTCATTGCCTAAATAAAAATAAGTGAAGGGCAATAAATACAACAATTCACAGGAGCAACAAGTTTTATTGCCAAAGTAACAAAGGTACAAATATATCGGGTGCGGTGCGTCACGTGCTGTTCAGCATGGCTGCCAGGGCTGCGAGCGCGGCTAACAACAGGACGGCGACGTCCGCGCGGGCCAGGCTGCCGATACCACACGCTGTTATGTTCCGCTCCTGGTGGACAAATGGCAAACGTTCAACAGGAACCTACTTACTTGAAATACTCCTAGTTCATTTTGAAGGGAGGCAAGTACAAAACGACACAAAAGACAGTTCCCATTTGTATGTTGGGGTTTCTGGCAAAATATGGTCATTATCAGCCAGAAGACGTCCACTGCTAGACAAAGGCCCCATAGAACGCCATAGCCAACGGCAACCTCCCACTTGCATCCACCGGTTTCCCGTGACTACCACGATGTGGTCGGTCCCAGGTGGGCCGGCCTACCAACGTGCAACGGTGCGTCTTCCGGTTCGTGGTCACCACTCGAAAACCTTTCTTCCCCATCGGTTGTCGGTTCTTCGAGCGAGGTGAAAATCTGGTCATCGTCATTGTACAGGTTTGTTGTGGGCTTGTGGGTAAATTCAAATAAGGACTAAGGTTATATACACGTCACATATAATATCCATCACTATTATTTTATTCAGTTAATGAGGTAACTTATGAGCAGCAGGTATAAAATAATAGTATCAAGTTAGCATACCCCATCGTGGTAAGTATAGCAGCCCTCAAGTCGACGCCTGTGCAGCGCGCCTAAGTCGAGCTTGTGGCAGGGCTCCCGACTGGAGCACGACATGTCCGTGGGCTGCGGCTTGGTGACAGGCGGCTCCGTGCAGTTGGCGTCGAAGTCGTCCTGCTTCTCCACCACCACCAGTAACAAGTTAGTCCTAGGGACGTAGGACGCCCAGTAGGCGGGCCAACACCCGCCCGCTTTATCTTTCTGAACCGTGGGCGAAGCTCCAGCCGCCTCCAAGAAATATTTTTGGTTCAGTATGAACAGCGTGATGCTGTGGTCGCAGGAGAACGGTTTCTCCTCATCTTTATTCTCTTTCGTTGGTTCTGTTCCGTTGTCAGGTAAGGGAGTTGCAGTCGTCGGAGGCGTCTCTGTGATCGCTTTCTCGATTAGTTCGAAATAATCTGTGAGCGGGACGACCATGCGGTTACATTAAGCAGAAGAATTAAACGTGCTTATACAATAGTAAAGGCTGCCAGTTCACATGCAGCTATAGTAGAAAGTACTACATATAAATAGATAGATATGCTCTAATTAAAATTGTGCTCGCTAAAAGCTTAGAGTCAAGTTAGATCATCACCATCAGCCGGTAAGATTAATTGAGAATTCGAAGTTGGGAACTTGTCAAACTTTGCTGTAATTTGGTATTCAACATTTATATACCTCTCACCTCTGAAATGTAACATTTCACGTCAAAAATAATAAGAAACCTTTAAGCTGTTAGTACCAATAATCAAGTTCGTATGCCCAATTGGAAACCGGAAGTAATTGTGTAAAACAAAGCTGCTCAACCCTAGGCCCGGTAAAGAATTTTAAGTGGTCCTCCAACAGCGTCATGATAAATATTGATAAGTTTGATTTACTAAATGGCCCGCTGGTTGAAACGGAATCAAAATTTGGCCCCTTCAAAATAAGTTGAGCAGCCTTGGTCTAAAAGATTATTTTAGTAAAGATCGCTTTAGTCTATTGCCATTTAAAAAGAAAAGAACTTCCACTTACTACAGCAGTTAAATAATTTGTGAGCTTCTAAATAACTAAAAGCAATTAGTTTGAGTTGCCTAGTTATTCTTAACTACAACAATTTGAGATCATACTTCTGAACAACACAAGCGAGTGGTTACAGCCAATTTTCTAATTTTGGTTTTATGATGAACGGGTATTTTTCCCACTGCAGGACAAGGGCCGTTTCATTCCTACCTAAGCAATGTTTTAGTAATATACCGTCACAATATCGATAGCGGCTCATCACGTGTCTTTTAAGGAAGCGCATTTAACTAAAACATTTAAAGTGTGCCAACTCTTAATCTAGATATGTTTATCCTCTATCTACATAAGAACGAAGAAGTGCCAAAAGTACTACAGAACCGCAAATTTATTATAGGTAAATCTCACCAGGATCATCATCAATGGCGACGCCGGCGTATGCCGCATCAATGGGGTTGTACATGTTCGTGACCATCAGCAGCAACTCAGTCATCAGCCAGTGGAACAAGTTCAGCGCTAAACTAAAAGGCTACAAAAAACATCTTATTACACGCCTTAAGATCTATCAAATAAATCCGGGCCTTTTGGACATGCTCTGGAATGCTGTCCCCTTAATTAAATATTTCATGGAGAAATGAATCAATTATTTCTGCGACTCATGCTTTTTTTGCAATTCTGTTCTCGTACCATACTCGTCGTGCTTTTAGTACCGATACTATAGATCAGGAAGTAACTTTGAAAACTGTTATTTAAGCATTCGGGACGTTAGAATAAACAGTTGTAAAAAATACTTAATGGTTTTCAGCGATTAGATTTTACTGCCGAACTTGTTAATAAATAAGTATGCATTTTACCGCTGCCGCTGCCGATTTAAATCAGTGCCCTAAAGATCTATAATTCTATATACATATCTACCAGTTGTGAGAAACTATTTGCAAGATTCTTTCCTTAGTTTGCAATGATTAAGCACCAACTGACCGTTCTCAAAGTCCATGAACTGCTTTTCTTGGACAACGCTGAGGGTGGGCAAAGTGCCTGGTAGTTGAAGACCTCGACGTGGTCGTATATGCCCATTTCCAGGAAGGACTGCAGCACGTACTTCTGCACTGTGCCGAAGAACTGGCCTACCAGCGTCTTCTCCTTGGCTAGCACGATGTACCCAGAGCTGTCTATGACGTAACAGTCGTATTTGTTCGAATTTGGATCACATGTTGGGTCCTGAAAAAAAAAATGTTTGGTATTTTTAAAAGTGTATTCACATGTTTTTCACTCAACAGAAATACAAAATTTATTTTTCATAGTATGTTAATCAAAAACAAAGTTACTACTGCAGTTTCACGAAAGATTCCTATATCTCTAAGCTGAATATTAAATCTTATTCAAACTAATTTTCTTTGAAAGTTCTCTTTACTTTTTGCAAACCCAATTTTATTCAGATTTTTCTTCTCTTAAAAACTGGCCAAGTGCAAGTCGGACTTGCACATGAAGGGTTCCGTACTATGACTTCTTATAGGTTTTCCTGTAATCTATACGTGTTGAACTAATTACTGTATTTTTTCAGAATTTTGCAATGGTCGGACAGACAGACGGACAGACACACGAGTGATCCTATAAGGGTTCCGTTTTTTCCTTTTGAGGTACGGAACCCTAAAAATTAGAGAACAAAACCATATTTTTGTTAAGCCTGTTTTTCTTAATACCTACTGCTGAGCAAAGGTCTTCCCCATTCTTTTCCAACTCTCCCGGTGTTTCGCCTTCTCTGGCCAATCAGGAAGGAATGAGTCCAAATCGTCACACCATCGTTTTTTTTACTAAACTATTGACTTAGTAAAATAACCTCTATATCATTTAAAGAACTGCCCCACTCAGTAATATAGATAACAAAAACCTTCAATTAGATGTATGGAGAACCAATCCTATTATTTTTTTTATTCGTAATTTCATATCACTTTTGTGTAGCGGTTCATTACGACACCTGCTCTCTAAATTTCACTGTGTACTGCTAACCATTCTCAGAGTAATATGGCTGTGAGTGCTGTGACATCCGGACGGACAGGACGACCGACGAATCTCTAAGGGTTCCGTTTTTAACCATTTGGCAACAAAACCCTAAAAAGAAAAACAAAACACAAAAATGTACAAACCGTACCTTAGCGCCGTTCAAAGTAATGTTCGTAATTTGTAAAAATCTTTCGTAGAATTTCAAGTAGGAATATTGGAAGCCAACAACGGACGCAGGTGTCTCTGACTGGCCGTCTTTATAGAAAATAGCGTAGGTGGCAGTCAGAGTGATGTCTCCATCATCATTGATGACCTGAGGGGGATCCTTGATAATGTCATCCAGGACAGGAAGAGGTGTTGCTACCACCATAGACTCCTTATTTATCATGTGTTGTAAAACTGCTGCTTTGTACCAAGTCTCTTCAATTGTGTTATGATAGTCATCTCCGAAAACACTGTAATCATCAATCAAATCGAAATCAACAATTTTTGTAAAAAAAATGTAGCATTCTTACTTATTCTCACAGCATGACATCCACATGACATCAGATACATGGACCCAATTTTAGAACAGTACCTACGGGCACTGTTCTAAAATTTGTCTATGTATAACGGGTCGTATCCCTTTTTTTTCGGGGGTGGGAAATCATCAAATAACTCCTCCCGCTCTTGGGCAGAGCGAAAGGGAGTGTCAGACTTCTACTGACTAAAAACCACCCATGTTCCTTCTTAGCCCTTTATGTCGAGGCCGCGGTATCCTGTGAACATCCCGCAGCCCCGACACGGGTCGTAACCCTCAATGACGAATAATAAGATCCAACTCACATTATAGCAAACAATAACCCTCATTTTGGGCCTCAGTTTAAACATAAAGTCGCAATATAATCAAGGCTTTGATGTACAGTCGGTGTAACAGTTTTCGCAGAATAATATTTGGAAGCCACATAGGGAACCCAATTCCAATGACTACAATTTATAATGTGAAAAGCGGTACCCCTACCTGGCGCTTTAGGTTGTCATAGTACTTGAGATTTGCTGTTATTAAACTCTACAATACGATTCCTTACATATATTTTATGTATTCTATTTTATGCTATATTATTTAAATTAATTACATAAAAATTGGCAAAAAAAGTCTTACTTTCCAGCATATTCTTTCCTCCTTTTGCCTTGATCATCGACCTCTTCATTCTTATCCGTATCGAACACATAATGCCACCTCGTCAGGCCACTCGACGTGGCTATAAATCTTACACTGACGTTATACTTCTTCGCCAAGTCCCACTCTTCATCAGTAGCGATCCAGTTCTCGAAGTATGGCGTCGATAGTTTAGCATCAAATACTAATTGCTTTACTAAGTCTTCGTTACAGTAGTAGTCGTCCTTGCCCAGTGGTGTCGACCCGCAGTGCGCTAGTAATAATAAGTTATTAAGCAATATCTATTGGCACACATACACCGTTAAATACAATGCCATTAAATATTCTAACCGGATCGATATTCGAATGCGGCAAAGGAATTTTCGAAAATCTTTGAATGCGGATTTTGTTCTTTTTGAAACAATTTTTTTTTTTTTGTTTTTATAAAACGTTGCCCCACACTAGGAATTTTTCCTGTATCGTGGGTGCGTTCACAAACATTTAAACTCACATACACAAATACCCAGACCCGAAACAACTATCTGTAGGCCATACAAATATTTGTTCCGTGCGGGGATCGAACCCGCGACACGCAGCGCAGCAGTCCAATCGCTCAGCCACTGCGTCAACCGTGCCGTCAAAATTGCGAGTCTGACTCGCACATGAAGGGTTCCGTACCATTGTATTAGATAAGGCGTTTTTTCTCCCGTTGACCGGGATTATAAAAACATAATATACCAATCTTCTACTCACATTCAATGGTGAAGTTTTTGGTTTCATTCTTATCATTTATGTATTGCTGCTTTGTTATGTCAATTTCATTTTTAGATAAACCAACTAAGAACTTCCACGCCTCCTCTTCAGAATTATTAGACTCGTGGCCTTCCAAGTAATGGTATTTACAATATACCCTGTGAACAGTCATGAGATTAGGTATTTCAAAAATATTTTAAGAAGACTACCTCGTTGGTCTAGTGGCCCCAAGTTGGGCAAAGTGTTATTGGCTTTTTCCATCAGGAATTTCTCATTCGCTTCTCTGCCTAAACCCTTCGGGGTTAACAGGCGTGACGTAATGTTATTTTAAGAAGAATTACATGAATTTTATGAAATCTGAAACTCACCAGTCTGGATGAACCCTGTAGCTATACCTAAAGTAATCTGTGACGTTGATACCAGTCAGGTCTTTTCCTTGCTTTGCTTCTAAAGGATTCTCTTTGAGCAGAAGTTCGGTATCTCCGTACACTTTCGGCAGTGAAATTCCCATTGAAAACGGTGTCCCTTCAAGTTGATTGAAAAAGTAGTCGTGGCTTACTCGAGCTATCCTCCTGAAAACATTGTAGATGTGTAAGTGAGCTGCAAAATCAATCAAATTAGCCGCCTATTTCTCTGAGTATTTGTTGCTACTTTACAGGCGGTGTTACGGGTCCAAACAGACAATAATATAATTTAAACTGGACACCTGCTGGAAAACTGCAATTTGGGTGCATAGTGCATACCCCAACGCCAGCCGTGTCTCTCGGTTTGATCATACAATCCACTGCAGTGGCTACAATCTATGCGCACACGTGGTGTTAACCAACGTCAGCAAGGTTAGCCAAGGTATCTATAGGCTCATCAGAAAAGAATCATGGTTTACCCATGTCAGTACCAATGCTTCTACCGTTCTTTTTACTATTGCTGTAATACTTATTACAGCTATAGTATATATATATTCAATATCTTCTACTTCTTCTTAACGTGTCGATGGCAATCTAAATTACGTCGGCCCAGAATTGAGCTACTAGTTTCGCGCTGTCAGTAGCGTCTATCAGTTCCTGTAGTGAACAACCAACAGTACACGCAGGACACGATATTAAATGCCCCATTGTTTGTGGAACAGCTCCACATTTACACTCTAATGCAGTCATTTATGAATCTCCACCTCAGTAGGTTTTCCTTGCAGCGACCAACCTAGGTCCAGATTACTACAGGGTCGCAAACTGCAATCAACTTGGATGTTATATTCATATGTTACCTCATGTTGTCGTAATGGTAGAGCACGGGGACCTGCGTCATGTTCCCATCCTCGCCCTCCACTAGATTGTGTCGCAACTGTTTGATCTGCTCGCCCAGCTCGCGCGTACCCTTGCCATCGTCTACTTGTTCCACCTCCACGAAGTCCACGCTGTTGTAGTTTATTTGAAGGTCGCCGTTTATCTGAACATGTTGAGTGTAGGTTTAGCTTGTATTGAGATTTTATATATTTCCTAGGGTTTGTAAAAGTACGACGATAGCAGCAGGTATTACTTACCACGTTTCTTGCCATATCGTCATGAATAACAGTTTATTAACTCTGACCAAAAGAAGTTGATCTACGCCTTATAAATTCTTTAGGATCAACATCATTATTTCAACCAAAAGTTAAATGCCGGACATATAGGCCATGAAGCGCAAAGTCATAGGTTTTGGTTGATGGAATACTGTTCGTCTTAATTTGTGAGTAAAAGCTACTTACAGTCGTTGTCAACAAGGGATGCAGCAACAAATAGCCATTGTTACTGACGATGAAGGAGTAGCCATTGACACCGAGCTGAAAATTTTTAATGCAGTGTTTTTAATGTATTATTTGGTGTTGGTATATTATTCATACTATTATTGTGTCCCACTGCTGGGCAAAGATCTCCCCCATTCCTTTCCATCTCTCCCGGTGTTTTGCCTTCTCTGGCCTTTCAGTCAGGAACGAGTCCAAATCGTCACGCCAGCGTTTCTAAGGCTATTATTTTATAATTATTAGAAAAAGGCTTAGGGTAAGAAGGTCGCGGACAATAGCCACTAATGAATAATGCACCCATATGTGCAGGCTTTATTACTGTACACCTGTGTGTTTTTAAAATAAAGTTCGTTTTAAAACGATAAGTAGCATGTCGGTAAAAAGTTAGCATAAATTACGGCATTACTCTAATAAAGTAAACAACTAAACATACACTTGCAGGGCTCTTTACACCGATGATAGTGAATGCGATCCGCACAATTTTAGTGAGGTTGTCATGTATTTTCCACGGCAAATTGAAGTGTTACCTGATGAGGCTGCGCGAGCTTGGCGATGCTGTCGATAGGCACGTCGGTGCCGGCCACCCCCAGCAGCAGCGCTTCGTTGTTCTCCTCGTTGTACTTGTAGTCGAACGCGGGGATCGCCACTGACGTCACCAGCTTGTCCTCGTCCGGCTGGAAACGAACACATCCATGATTACTACAAACAACTATACAGTGACATAACATCACGCCTATAATCCTCGAAGGGTTCAGCAGAGTTGTACCTAATAGCACACCCACATTTCGTCAGTTACGTTTAAGTCTGTAATGGGGGCGTGCTTATTGCCATCAACCGGGTAAAAATTCTGACTCCGTAACTGCTACTGACAAGTTTCTGTTAGAAAATCTCAATAACACTTTGCAAATGCTGAGGATGAGGTCCTGAGTTCGATTCCTGGGTTGATTCTGGTTTCATTCGCTTTTGCGACCAACGAAGCAGTCAGTCAAGTACAGTGTACCTATCTCCTTTTACTCGAATTAGTTTTATATGAGATCACTCAAAGATCGTTTAGATCAGAACGATCATTCCGTATATGGGAGATTATGTTGTTGTAAAGGGAAAAACTAGAAATAAACAAGGTTTAATACCTTTAAGATGTCTCCACTCACGCCCCATTTGGTGGTTCTCTGTAAAAGAAAGAAGTTAGGATATTATTTCCACGGAATTTGAAATAAGGTCTTCCTTAAAGTAGCAGAGTAATGATAAAAATTAATTACAATCAAACCGTAATACTCGGAACCAACATCTCTAGGGAACCACACGTGTAGTGTGAGTTGGTTCGGTACTATGTATTGTAATTATTAGAATTTTACAAAAAAACCTCATTACATAAAACTCTCAATATTGATGTCAGAGGTACCTACTCCTTTCCCGTCGGAGCTACGGATTATCGAAAAAGATAACGCGGCCACGGCACAAGGGCGAAGAAGGAACATGGGTGGTTTTTAGTCAGTAGAAGTCTGACACTCCCTTCCGCTCTGCCCAAGAGCGGAAGGGAGTGAATGAATGATGATTTTAAAACCACCAAAAAAAAAAGAGCCTCTTTTTATTAACCTCTTTTTTAACCGTCGACAAATAAGAGAGGTGTGCATCTGTGTGCATTTAACGTGTGTATCGTTCGATATTAAAAAAAGTGTTTTCTATATAAAAGGTGGTGACGGGAGTGATGTCGAACTATGTTTGATACTGACTGTTTTGTCAATATTGGCGTGTGTCCAGGTCGGGGGCGGTTCCTTGTTCTCCAGGATCATGGGCCGAGCGATCACGTTGATGTACCGCAGCACCTGCTGCTGCACCTCCTCCACTGAATGGATGTGCACGAAGAAACCTGGGGGCAACGATTCACTTGGATAATAATCGTCGTGTAATACCTACTCTTTTATTGTCTCTCAGATGTGTGTGATATCACTATCACTATCACTTCGCTATCACTATCACTACATAGTATAAAACAAAGTCGCTTCCCGCTGTCTGTCCCTATGTATGCTTAGATTTTTATCTTTAAACCTCCGCAACGGATTTTGATGCGGGTTTTTTAATATATAGAGTGATTCAAGAGGAAGGTTTATATGTAGCACATTCCACCCGTGCGAAGCGGGGGCGGGTTGCTAGTATCTTATAATCTATTAACCTTCCAACCCTAAATGACATGGAAAAAGGGCGGGAATATGATGACGTATTAAAATTCCGTGCAGAGAAAACAGTGACGTGAACGACTACTCTAACAATATTGTAAAGTTACCTCTATTCAAGCACGCCATCCACTGTATCTCGCGTACATTAGTGACCTCCTTGCCGATGAGGTAGGTGAACACTCTGACAGGGATGTACGTCTTGCCGTCCACGACCTCGCGGTTGTACTCCTCGAACACCTCGGTCAGGTTGCCGGGCACGTAGTCCGTGATCACCATCACCAGTTGGTTGCAGCCCTGGGTACTGCTCACGTTGCATAGTGCTCTTCTCTGAATGAAGAAGTAATTAACAGTCATGAGTTCTTGTAGTTTGTGCCCTATATACGTTATGAGACCTTTGAAAAATGTTGAAAGTACACACGGAACATTAAAATAGTCAAACTACACACAAAATATATACAAAAGGTGGGCATTTTGGGGGACTATCTCTTGTAAAATCTGACGTTCAAAAATGCTGGTTATCAGCCTAATTGAATAAATATAACTTTTTATTTTGAACGCTTAAACACACACACGCATAACACTTTAAATGTATAAATAACGAGTGTGAACTTGAACGATAAAACGTAGTTCATCTGCTCGGGCATTATGTATGTAACGTAACATATCACTTACCGCCTTCAATGTAGTAAAAGCTTTGATATACGCCGTTGTCAAGTTGGCGTATCCCTCCAGAGGCACTTTATGTTTCCTCCCCCCTTCCGTCGGTTCCAAAGTATCAGTAAGAGTCTTCAGGTTCTCAGGAGTGGCCTGAACTAGGTCCACAAAACATTCCACGACGAAGTGAGTCTCATTTTTGAAAGTATATACGTTGACATAATCGTTGTTTGATAGAGTATCCAAAATTGAGCGAAGGGTTCTTCTAGCTACATAGTTCTTGAATCCAGTCATTGATCCGGAGACATCGAATAGGATAATCATATCTTTGGAGCAAGTGGCAGCTTCTATGTACCAGGACATGACGCGACAATCGTACGTGTCCACCTCGTTGGTGTTCCACCGCATGCCAGGGTAGAAGCGCAAGATGCCGTGCGCGCTGCCGAAGTACTGCCACGATAATGACGGATCCGAGTTATAGTTTTTTATAAAGATATCGTTCAAATCCTTTGACCACAAAATGGCATTAAGTGCGGTCGTTTCTGAAAACAAACGTTTCACATTATGTAAATGAAATGTTGCGTCAAATGCTAAAGTTTCTGATATCATTATTACTATATTATTTATTACTAGAAAATGAAACACAACTGGCGAAATGCGGGTGTACTATAAGGTACACCCCCTAACCCTTCAGCCGCCTTCAGGAATTACAAGTGTGATGTTATGTTATGTGTAGAAAATTAATTGAAGATTCAAACATAGTTGGCTTCCTACTAATGGATATATTCGTACCTACCATTGTTCTGTAGTCTAACTAATGGATTTTTTAACAAAATTAAAGGACACAAATGGATATATTGTTATTATGCTAAAATTACACGCTACCCGTTTAGTTGGTTACTTAAGGGCTTAACATAGGTCTCTGACCTTGAGAGCACACTGGCTTGAGACTGACGGGTTCTGGTCACGGACATTTGCTTGATATTTCAAATAATAAACCTTATCTCGATGTTTTATCAGTGTCCATTTATTTCACATAGGGGCCTAGTAAACCCTATGTAATTTTTTTATTGATACTAAATTTTAAAAGCAGATGTACTTTGAAAAGTACGTATCTTGAAAAAGGAGTTAGATGAAAAACTTTAAGTTTCCTATGTCTGAGTGTATGAATCGATAACAACGCATTTCTTGTTAACACGATATTGCGGACTAATATATACATAATTTTTTTTTTTTTACTTATATCTAGACGTTTGAAAAAGGTTTTTATTCACAATGTAGCAAATTAATTTCTGCTCAGCATAAACCATCAACATGAATTCTGGCTATGAGAGATTTATTTTTTATTTTTAAAAATATATGTAGGTTTTTCAATATGTTGAGTTAAATAAACTGTTATGGCAATATATTTTTGGTGACCCCAGTTCAGCTAAAAAAATGCATTTATTTGGCACATGCCACAAGTGCACACAATTTAAAACAAAAATTATATAAAAAAAAAGAACTTTACAATTATAATATTACGTATTATAATTCTATTCATAGGTATCACATAATTTTCTAACTTTTTGACTGGTAATGCTTTGGCAGTAGATTTGAGCATTTTAACCTTGATTGACTATTCATAACATATTCAGTAAATGATAAACGTTGTTTATTTTCCAAATAGGTTTTTAGAAACTCTAGTACCTACCCTTCTTCGTTAAAATGGTTACGTAAATTGCCTTAAAAAGTATAACTTACTTAAGCTGCCATTTTCCTTCTCGTAATTGACCTTTATGAGAGATTTGTCGGCGCTGCCCGCGTGCCGCCCACCGGTTACATGATTGGGTCGGGCAAGGCATTATTGGTTTTCTGAATTATTGGAATAGGACGTACTTTCCCCTTAATTAGTTTTATGCTGTTATCAATGATAGAGATCCAATTAGATGCCAACTTGACCCGTAGGCAATCCTTTCATCGTTCGTATTAAATCGATCACTGGATTACGCACAGTCCGGATTAGCACGCCTGTTATGTAAGATTAAAGCTACTGAAGCACTTTAATTAATTACGTACCTATATCAAATATATTGGTTGGAACGTGAACACAACTGGTGTTGGTGTTTACATTGATGTTGTAGAAATGCGAGTCCCTCTCCAGATCCACGTCCATGTATCGGGTGCTGTTTCTAACATATCTGGGCAGGTCATCCTCATCCACGATGCCAGGGTTGTCGGCTTCAGATTCATATGAAAAATTCGAGTATTTCGCCGAACAGTACTCGAAATGATGAGATTTATTGTAGGTGTAGTTAAATTCTCTCGCCAGCTTTTCCGCCGTCGCGTGAATACACTAAAAAAAATATAACTATGTTATCAAAGATACTTAAACATATTGATTAAACAACGACACTCTACCTAAAGTTATCACGAGTTAGTTAAGGATTATGTACAGTCAGCATCAGAAGTATATTAACACTACAATATTAAAAATTATAGCTGGAGTCGTGTATAGGTAGAGGTGCATCAAATAATTAAAATTCTGAAATGTTAAGTTACTTCTGTTGCTGACCGTACAATTGCATGGTATCATTATTGACATCTACCATGAGTACGCTGACAAGACATTTATAAACGTAAGTGAGTATGGCGCACCCTGTGCCCCTACACGCTATAGTACACACGAAACCCGTCTATTAACTTTGCTGACTGCTTAATCCTTTCACTGCCGTGTGAGTTCACCACTGTCCTCACTACCTCATGACATTGAAAAAGAAGAAACAAGTCACATTCACCACACTTATCAAATGGACTGATGGAGTATATCCAGCAGTCCATTTGTCAAGTGTGGTTCAGGTACAACTGAATGCAAAGCCTTGCAACACATTTTGATTGTTGTGAAACTATACATTGATTACATTGAATTGTCTACTCATCATCTGCCTAGCCTTTTCCCAACTATGTTGGGGTCGACTTCCAGTCTAACCGGATGCAACTGAATACCTGTATTTTACATGGAGCGACTGACTACTTGATAAGAAATGATTTAAAAAATACAATAAAAAGTAAGATTAAAATGAGCAGGTTACATAAAGTAGTTAGTAATAGTTTTATGAATCAAAATTCAATGTAATTAGTAGGTATCTATGTACATAGTAAGCGTGTGTAGTTTAGATGTTGGCTGGTTGGAATTAATTAATTATGTTTAACCATAATCACAAACAGCCTATTATACATAATTATGCAAACATGGATAATATTCACACACAACAGTTCGCTGTTAATGCCTCCACCGTTATTATAACCATTTTAATTAGCTGAAAGCTTTTTATAAAAGCTTTTATAATACAATATCCGCCACAATGTCCACTGATCAGAAAATATATAAATGGAGTAACTTTTATTTTAAAGCTTAGTGGCTTAAATTTTACCCAATTTCCGGTTTCTTATTGAGCTGATATTTTGCATACAGCTCTAGTTTAGATAACAATGCATGGTTAACTGAGTGACGTCATTCTAAATCCAACAGTATGGACTCCGAAAGATAGCGTTCTAGTTATTTTTTATGCATTCTCATGCTATGGTATCAAATGAAAGGGTTTCTGAGAAGACTACGAAAAATAAAATGACGTCACTCTATTGAGTCTTTTTACGATTTAAAAACTATAATATTTATTTTGTATCTTGTTAACGGGGAAAAAATGGTCAGAGATCGCACAAGAGTGAGAGGTTTGGAAGAAAAAAGCCTTGTTCCGGCAGTAGGACACTTGAAAACATGAATACCTAATGAAAGTCTACTTTACTGTACCCTCTAAAAATCTATCTACACTGGACAAGTGGACAATCCTTACGCATTCATTTCTTTAATAAATTAATCAATATATAGTTGCAGGATGGAGTATGGGGAATGCGGGTCATTGTGTAACACTCGTGAGTTACGGGTTTACGACTATGGCTTACCTTGACGGCATTGATTTTGCGAGTAAGCATGGTGCTCACGGAGCGCAGTGACGACTCTAATATTTGCTTTCCATCTTTTCTCTTTACGCTCGCATTCATTTGTTTGTATTTCTGTGAAATTCGCAATTTATCAATAACTAGAATCTTTGAATATTGAAATGTAACATACGTTGTTCATCGCAATTTCAAAGTAAAAATTCGTTAGTATGGAGCGGGATTTGCAGATTATAATTTTTTGGGTTTGTTTTAAAGCCATGTCATATCTCTTGATTATGGATGTTCATAACAACATTTTCCATGAAAATACTGATTTCACTTACAATTCTGATTTGATCTGATTTTGTCAGCGCTTCACTTAACTTCCATAGTTCGTCCCCAAGCGCTCTGGCCCACACTTTTACCCTACGGAAATAAAAACTTTATGTTAAAAGTGCAATAAAAAGGATTTATTAACAAAAAAAAATGATAATGTTTTATAATCAAAGTTCCTTATTTTGTTATTAAATCCTTTACACAGTAACAACAAAAATAAGACAAATTCGGCATAAAATAAGACAAATTCGGCACAAAATAAGACAAATTCGGCACAAAATAAGGCACATTAAATATTTCTTTCACCAGAATAATAAGCGGTCATGAAGAAAATTTTCAGAGCCCATTATATTTGCGCGCAACCTTCGCTGGGTAATCCGCAGACCCATGACTCGTAAATAAGACTCTGTTCATGAAAGTCACTGAAATAAATTAAGCTTCCTTACAAATTTAATGTTGGGTCACTACTTCGATATTACGGTTTCAGTTGTTCGACGTATATGATGTTATTGTATGCGCGTCACGTCGTCGTCCGGTCGCAGGTGTCCGGCCTCGCGTCCGGACTTGTACATAATGTACATAATACTCTTAAGTAAACTTACTTTGTAACATGTACCTACTTGACGCGTAAGTAAATAGGAACTTTTGTTTTGTATTTTGTCTCTTTATCTGTGCTTCGTTTATAAGATTTTTGAGAAGTTAGTTTAAAAAGAGTAAACAAGTATAATTTATAGATGAAGTGGAAAGAACACAATTCTTTAAACTTCTGCATTTTTGTCTCTCAGCTACAGTTTAGTTTCAAACTACTTAAAATATTCAAAACTTTTCAGCCAGCTGAGTGCTCCGCAAGTTTGCATTTTTACAGATATTTTGAAGTAAATGTTGTCATAAATAATATGGTATCCTTACGTGTCAGCTTTCCAGGCGGGGACAGGCTCAGGTACAAACAGTAAAGCACAAAGTATCACGAACTTGAAACTTTGCATATCTGCGACGATGAGTCACGCGCTATCAACTAATATTTATTGCGCTCCACAAGTTATCTTCGTAAACTACGCGAATATTACAGGATAAAGGCACATCGTTACTGTGTTTTGTTATATAAATAAGCTTTCACGATACTTCACAAAAATATATCACTCTAACCTGCTAACACTTATCTACGACAGATAAAGAACAATCAAACTAAAGGTAACAGAAAGCTTTCTCGTCGAGAGATAACGAGCAAGGCCACTACAAATTTGAAGCACGGTAAACATTTAGTCACTAAATACTTTCACGTTAACGAGGCGATTAATAGTTTACGTAGAGTTTAGACCAGAGTTAGGTCGTCCATTCACGCGGGGGATCACAACACGAGTTACATGGTGGGTTATAAGAGCACGGCACGAGATAGTTTGTGTGCAGGACGCTGCCGGTGCGCGGCCGGAGCGAGCGCGGCGGGAGTGAGCGCGGGCCGGGAGCGAGCGTGTGTCGCGGCCGACGCACGTGCTGAGTCTATTCTGGGCGGGCGCCGGCGAGCGCTTCGGGCGGCATCGAGCGGACCCGATCTAGGTCGGCCCGTGTCTGTCCACACACTGCTACCAGCGCGCATCGCACGGATCGCACCCGGTCCTACTATTATAATTATACACGTTACAACTTTTTGTGTGCGAGCTTACGGCACTTCGGTTAGGACGTGATTGACATTCCCATTTCTTCTTAGCCAATGACAGTTTGGAGTTTCTCGTCAAGGTCAGATTATATGGGCGGTGATTTCTGTTAGAATTTATGAAATTGTTTGACTTCCCATAATGAGTTTAAAACTACTAGATATGTATTTTTGTTTTTTTTTTTTTTGTATTTTGGCTCTTTTTATGGTGAGTTTTATAGATCGGGAATAGCGACAGCAAATATTTAAATATGGCACCAATATGGCAACGGAGAAAACTCCAAACACTGAAAACGTATATAATGCAATTTAGAACTCGATTTCAGAGTCTATTTTTGGCACATTTGTATGCAGTGAAACACGTAAGCCCGTCATGTTGTGTCTGTGAAGCCAGCCGAGCTTCTACGAGCTGACTCATAAAACAATATCTAATGCGCTATCCTCCACTCAACTTCTGAAAGTGAAACGTCTGTATGAAAATTTTATAAAAATGTTTGAAAGTGATCCTAAATAAAATTTTATCTAACTTTAGCTATCAATTTTCAATTTCGTCATGTCTATTGAAAACGAAATAAATCACTGGCTACTTTGAAGTTTAAAGTTACTTTCAAGTGCGTTTTCACAGGGTCTACGCCGCGCGTAGCAGCCGTAGCGGTTCTACGAATACGACCCTAAGTGGTTGAATAAATAGCTCTGAACTCAGAGCTTCTCGGAAATCTGTGTCGGCCAAGAGTCGAGACTGGAGGCTAATTAAGCAATTGCATGACTATGTTCTTGGTACTAATTAAGTGTTGAATAGTTTGTAGAAATGTAGAGGAATGAGATTATTACTACAAATAAATACAAATCAACCAAAAAAAAAAATTTTTTTTTCGGCTTAAATCTAAAATAACGTTACATAAAATAACATCACGCCTAGTGATGTGCCTGGTGGCAATATTGCCACTGCTGGTAAAATACCAAAATTGCCAGCAGCATTGGAAATATTGCCAAAGTTCAATGAGATTAGGGCCAATGTAGATTAGGGCCTATAAATGCTAATTATAAGTGTATTACATAGTTTCTGTACTTAATTTAACTTATAATTAAGAAATATTCCCCGAATATTTCCACTTCCGGCAATATTCCCGGCAATCTTGCCACCAAAATTCCCACTTCGGGCAATATTGCAGGCAACGGCACATCTCTATATCACGCCTGTAATCACCGTAGTGTTAGGCAGAGGTGTTATAGTACACCCACATTTTACCAAGCCACAAATCCAGACCTGCTACTCAGAAACTTCTGATGGAAAAACCGAATAACACTTTTCCCGGCCCGAGAATTGAACCCAGGACCTCATTCTCAACAGTCGCGCTTGTGACTACTAGACCAACGAGGCAGTCTAAACTATCAATAACAATACAAAAGCAAACAATAGATACACCCACTCTCTCTTCATTCACGTGGTTGAAAGTGACTAGGGGGTTGCCTACGTCACGAGAATAGTGCAAACAATATCCAAATATGAAAGCAGAAATGAGCAGCGACGTAACGTTAGGGCTTCATTACACCTCGTGAAATAAACCGATTTAATATGCAAAGGGCGGCGAGCGAGGCGTGTAAACATTACTTATAAACATTACATTGCACAGCCGCGCGTGCCATTACAACCTGCCTTCATTATTTACACTTGAAAGTTTCTCTTTTAAGTGGATCGTTATCTTTACGACCTTTTAGGGGCTTGTGGGTAAACACGAGCGTTATTGATCTGCGATACTCAACTAAGTTTGATGTGGTTCATTTGTAGATTTTCGAACAAACGTGACCACGGACGCCTGCTAATTGGGTTAAATCCAATGCTGTGGTATTATCAGATGAAGATTTCAACGAGATACTTCTATTTCAGCTCAGAGAGTATGACAGCATTATAAGTACTTAGACCATTGTTCATACACGATGTATCAACTACAAGAGAACGAATGTAACTAATGAAAGCTGTCCTTGAAAAATATATAATATTTCTTCAAAAATGTATTGAAAAACGACGTTTGATACACGTGGGCTTTTGTTACTGCAATTGGAGATATAAAAACCCCGCCTACGTCTCGGTTGAGAGTTCATCCTCGAATGTTATTGCATTGCAAAGTTTTCCCACTTATATTAAAATGAACTATTTTTATACTTGAGCATGTTAAGCGGTAGGCTGTGCAAGTAAAACCTATATCTATACTTCTATACTAATATTATAAAGCTGAAGAGTTTGTTTGTTTGTTTGTTTGTTTGTTTGTTTGTTTGTTTGTTTGTTTGAACGCGGTAAACTCAGGAACTGCTGGTTGGAATTTTAAAATTCTTTTTGTGTTGGATAGTCCATTTATCGAGGAAGGCTATAGGCTATATAACATCACGCTGCGGCTAATAGGAGCGGAGCATAAATGAAAAATGTTACAAAAACGGGAAAAGGTATTTCCTTTTTGAGAGCTTCCGCTGCGTGCGCTGCGAAAACGGTTTAAGTTACGCAAATATCGTGTATGAAGGAATTGTTCCTCTTTAAAATTTCTAAAATAAAGTCCGCGACAGCATATATCTATCTTTTAAGATTGACTCACTGTAACCTTTTTTTACTATTAAACTGTTAGGTTAAAAGTAATTATTTTTTGCGAAGCTTATTTAACCCATATGGTATTAATCTATATCTAAATAAATGTGTTTGTTAGAAGGAAAATTTAATATAGAATATTTGTGCACTTTGCTCTAAACAGTTTAAACAAATATCTTAGAAGATATCGCAATGTAAAAATATCCGCGCGGCAAAATAATTCGCGCGTCGCAATGTAGGGAGATTCTTTCCGGGAAATTCAAATTCAAAATATTTACTGCATCTTAATGTTTACAAGTACAGAGTGTTATCGTATATGTATTTAACAGTAAGAGATACCTATAGTAATTCACACTTTAATATAATCTAAGCTAATCTAAACCCTCTAAACTATTATAATAAAGAAGAAAGATAAGATTTTTTGTTTGTTACGATTTAGATTAATTTATGTCGGATAGTCGATATATCGAGAAAGGATAAAAGCTATATTTATGTGACGCAGACGAAGTTGCGTGGGTCAGCTAGTTTTACATACACTAGCGGAGTAAATAAAAAAACTGGCAAGTGCAAGTTGGACTCGCACACACATGGTTCCGTAGCTCTAAACAATATAATAACAATATTTTAAACGTTCATTCACACATCAATTAACACTCAACAGCCAAACAAAATCTGTTTTGATCATCCGTCGAAACTTCTACAAACCTATTTTTTTTTGGAATCTTCTTCGTCTTACTTTTATCAATTAGAGAGGGCACACAATTTTACGGTTTTGGTAGAAAATTTCTCATCAACCATTGACTTCGAAACTTCGATATAATTTTCAAGAGCTGTCGATAAACACCCACACATTATTTTTTTATTACAACCCCCTGTTACGTGTTCGGAAAGCCACCATTTGTTTTTCATAATTTCATATCACTTTTGTGTAGCGGTTTACACCTACTCTCCAACGTTCAACTATGTAGTTCCAATAGTCCCGGAGTAAAATGGCTGTGACATACGAACGGACATGCCAGGGTGAATCTATAACGGAACCACGGAAGCCTAAAAACGACTTACAAAAAAAAACAACACTTTTCATCGCACAAATTGCTATAAAATCATACAGTACCTTCCGCTTAATTAAAGGCACAAGAGAAAAGAGCAATCTCCCGGAAAAATGAAGGCATAATGATCATGGATATTCTGAGAATTTATTACGCTCGCTCTTTGTGAAGAGGATTTTATTCCGTTCTGTGTGTGGAGCAATAACGAGCGCGTTTTGTCTGCTGAAGTAGTAGGAGGAGTAGGAGCCATTATTATTCCGTTCTTGTGCCTAATTGAGACTCATAAACTAAGCTAACAACGTAAAGATGTACGCTACGAAGATTTACTTTCCCTGAAAAGTTGTTATTTTCTAAACTTTGAAACTTGAAGCTCTTGGTGTCAGATGGAATTAAGAAGAATGTAAAAAGTAATTTAAAGTTAGATTTACGTATAAACCTGCTTTCGCGAAATAATGGAGCAGTGGAAGTACATGATATACATAGATATATAATAATTTTATACCAGGAAAATGGCAACTTTTATACCAGGAAATATGTATTCCGCAATAGTCAGCCTTTGTGCTTACTGTTAAATCTTAAAGTAGTGATTAGTTATAGGTAATGTTTAGCTTTAATTTATGGGAGTACATTTTTATTTAGATATGAAAAAGTAAAAGTAGTTACATGAATATAAAAATTGCACATTGGGAGCTACATCTGTCAACAAACTGCTTTACTTTTACAGATGTTTTTGTTCCAATTCGTTTGTTTCTTTAAATTATCCAAACCTGAATAATTTGAGTTAGTACCTACTTATTTCTTCTATAATTTTCTATATCTTCTAATGCATGTCCGTATATATTGTAAATATATGAACACTGTAAAGTGTAACATTATGCATTCTCAAAATACGGGGTTTTCCGAGTGCATGAGACATTAAAATTTGCAGGCAGCGCGGTGACTCAGAGGCGGGCGGGTCTTGGGGTGCGGAATGCATTAATATAATAGCCGACCCAGCACTCCACTCATTTCTTGATGACGTCATAAATA
This sequence comes from Diarsia dahlii, assembly GCA_949775195.1. Classification (NCBI taxonomy): domain Eukaryota; kingdom Metazoa; phylum Arthropoda; class Insecta; order Lepidoptera; family Noctuidae; genus Diarsia; species Diarsia dahlii. The sequence goes on from OX459190.1 coordinate 18,375,334, forward strand.
CTAACAAGGGCCTTAATGCTACGAGACTGAAGTTGAATATTTGGCTATGGCTATTTTTTATTTGTGTATATCGAGGCTGGGTAGTGAGTAGGTGCCTAGCACTATCGATCTGAGCAAAAGGATTAACAAACGCTGATTGTTGCGGTACAGTGGATATCACACACAACACGTGTGATAACGTGTCAAGCCTACACACCAGAGCCGCCGGGCATGTCGGCGGCATATCAAGTGAACGAGTCAGAAAGCTGATGACGCGCTTTTAACATACAGGGTTCATTTACAAGATGCCGTCAACCAAGCGTTATGTACATCAAACTAAATACCCCTAAGCAAAAATTGTTTGCTGGTTAACGATTTTTTTTGGGTGAAAAATCATATTTTATGATAAAACTCAATGTAGCACTCTTAAAACATTGTGCTAGTGGATGCTTTGAATAATAATCGAGCTATGGAGGTAATTTAAGTAAAGTTAGAACCTGAAGAACCATGGCAGTATTATATTAGATACTCCCAATATCTCCATAACTAGGTGTTTCTTAGGTATGGTCTAGAACAAAAAAATTAAGTTCTAAAATCTAAAACCCGACTACTAAGAAAATCGCGGTCTTAAAAGTAGAAAACAAGAAAATAATTCTTGTCTGATATTCTTCGTAGTCGCATGACACCTTGCTAATGGCAATTAGCAGCTGACTTCTGTATCAATGAGAACGCCATGAAGGAGCATCAGGTATCAGTGGCATGCGACTACGAAGAATATCAGACAAGAATTATTTTCTTGTTTTTACCCGACTACGGCAAAGCCAAAGGAGGGTTATGATTTTGACTGGCTATGTATGTATGCTCATAGCTTTTATTCTACTTATTGGAACTCGACATATTATGAGGTATCGTTAGAACAGTCTTAATTTTCCGCTGAACATAGGCTACGTGACGTGTCACAAAAAGCGATTTGGCGCCCTCTAGCGGACAAAAATTAAGGCTTAAAAAATAAAAATGGAGATAAACACGCCGTGTTTGGTATCATTTAAAAGGGCCTCACTTGTACATTTCCAAAACATTGCTCAAATTTAAAATCACGCCCGCTAGCGGACAAAAAGTCAAGAGTAAAAAAAAACATTTAACACCAAAATTGTTTAAATAAAAAAAAAGTAAAATACTAAAACCCGACTACGACAAAAAAAAAACGACGCTGAAAAAGTATGAAACAAGATTTTCAGGATAGAACAAAAAGAAAAGCCGTAAGTAGTCACACGGTATTAAAGTGTTTAGGTTGGTACCTATAACGTGTGACTACGGCTTTTCTTTTTGTTCTATCCTGAAAATCTTGTTTCATACTTTTTCAGTTTTTAGTATTTTACTTTTTTCTACTTTTAAGACCGCGATTTTGTTAGTAGTCGGGTTTTAGATTTTTGAACTTAATTTTTTATTTGAATTTTATTTTTGTGTGTACTTAAACTATAATATAATACATATTTGTAATGTGCTCGCCAAGACCTTTCATTTGATACCAAACTTGCTATGATTATCTCAATTTAATATTTTTTGAGGTAAGTTTTTCTGCCACAATGATTTATACGATATACTGATACGTGACCGTGGTAACCGTTTTAGCGTCGTTTATAACAGACTTACAGTAAGTCGAAAATCATAATATTAAGGGGTTCCAGTGCATAAAATAAATCAATCACGTTCCAGCATTAAAAATAACATAGGTGTCGCTCATTATTTCCTTGGTAACCTAGGTAGAAAACTAGAAAAGTACCTGCTTATCCAATAGCCCGCTCTTGAACGTCTACGACTTGCACTACCTTCTTCTATTCAAGTCTACAAGTACCAACGAGAAGAAGTCAACCTCTATCTAAGAACCATAAGAGCCGTAAGAGCACAGATTTGACAGCATGCATCTGAATTTTAAATTATAGAGCTATCTGCTTGAGTGGTATTTGCTACGATTTTTGGATAAGGCGTTTACAAATATAAATTGGGCTCGGTATTATACCCAAATCGGGCAAAAGGTTTTGGGGTTTTTCCATCGACATTTTTAGAGAGCGACCTAAGTCTGGATTTATGGGCGATATAAGCAATAGGGTCGCCCCCTATTCTAAGCCACAAAAACTTACTGGCGATATATTATATTATGTGCGCACGGGCAAACCTCTGCCTAAACCTTCAGTCGTGATGTTATGCGATGTTGTTGAATTAGTTTGTAAATTGGCAATAATAAAAAGTTACTACCACTAAGCTCGGCCATAGTGGAAAGTTTTGGTATCTCGTAAATTAATGGGAGGTTATGCCCACGAGGGGTAATCTCGTTAATTACTGCTTAATGAAGGTCGGTGCTATCTACGTAATTAAGAGTTTGTAACTACGTTGTTAGAGTTCATCCTAAATAAGTCAAAAGTCCTTTCCATCAGAAACTTTGTGTAATAAATTCCTACAAATGTGACAAATATCATATAAATCTGTTAAACTACATTTTTACGAATATTTATGCAGACTATATCCTTAGTAAAGTGCATAATCATAAATAGTGCATATTTAATAAAAATACTACTAATATATCCATCTATAAATTAAAGTTAAAGTTCGGTACGCATTGTGTAATATTCTTATATATTTAAATATATAAGAATTTTCATTACTACAATGCCCGCGGAGAAACTTACTAGAAATAACTCAATTTCTTTTCAAACAACACGGATGAAAATATCCAATAGAACCAATTACCCTGATTGCAATCATATTCTCAGAATAACTCCCACATAAAGCAAAGCTACAGTTTTTCACAAAGAAATGAATTCTCTGAATTCGAAAAATCATACTCAACGTTCCTCAAATAACAAACACATTTCGAATCCGTTGAGAATACAAAACAAACAATACTTTCAGTTTCCGAAGCTTTCTCGTCGATAAAACTGTTGTGTATTGTATAGCTAACAGTCTGTTCCATTACACTCCTACTACGAGTATAAGTATATACGATGACACGCTCCTTCAGGGACAGAAAGAGAACAATGCGCTATATTATACGTATGTCTAAATCTTGAGTATAAAATATTATTCGGTGCCGACACCCGGTTGGTTTCCTTCGGGACATGAAAAGGCTTTGCTACTACGGTATTTGTGGTAAAGCAGTCTCTCTTTTTTGCGACAAGTTTCATATTTTTTAAAATATGTATTTATTATGGTCCTATTAAAGTACACTGCTGGTATTAAGTACATTTTAAGTGAATACCAAAAATGTTAATGATGATGTTGTAGTTTAGCTTACTTGAATATCAATTTTATAAGAATTATAAATAATTGGAATATTTTATACATATATCAGTTTTCTTTATTTCCCTTTCTTAACAAATTTTCCCTTTCTTAACAAATGTTGGTCAGTCGGTCGTCTTATAGCTCAGAATTTTAGCACATAATCTTGATAAATAAAAGTCAATTGTCGCATGTCATCACTTGAGAACGGCTCGAACGAATTAGCCGTTTTTTGCCAGGTACATTTTCTTCATTAGTAAATTGCACTCTGGTTGATAAGTGAAAAATAATTTTCTAATATTTTACACAAATATTTAAGCATTTGAACTAATATCATACAAAGGAGGTTTTAAAAAAAACAACAAACATGGCCACTTATGATAAAAACTAAACAACTTTATAGCCATTACCATAAAAAGAAAGTAATTGAAATATTCATAATTGATCCTGACCACGGAACAGAAAGAACAGGATCCTGACCATTTTTTAGGCCATTACATTCACTTTACTACTAAAAAGTTTGCATAGCAGACACATTTTTTACAAAAATTATAAACTTTCTCGTTTGTCTTGTGGTCGTAAGCTCCTTTCGATTCTCAGGTCGGGCAAAGTGTTATTGGGTTTAACCATCAGAAATTTCTCAGTGTTGTTATCTGAAAATTCCTTTCAATAGATTTGGGTAATAAGACAGTCCACTCACTGACTAAGAATTATATTGTTCCATTCTCTAACCAAAACTTCGAGTATTAGGTAGGTATATCCCTAAAATTTTTCAGCAACTCAATTTTAAGAGAATTTGTATTTTCAAGATTTATACGATAAACTGGAGCCTTGCAGTACGTGCCAGCTTTTTAACAAGTTCAGCATGCTATACGTGATAATTTATTACATTTTATTTATTTATTTATTGTTACCCGAGACAAACTTAAAGGAAATATAATTTAGGTACCTCCCAAAGCTTTCCTGAACATCAGAATAAGTTGAGCCGTTTTCAGCAATATAATACCGACTTCATAGAATCTATTTCACTGAAGTATATGAGTATAGCCTGGCGAGTCTGCAAGGGCAAGACTCTGGCGTCATGTGGGCGGCCAACTCTGGCACCGCGGCGCCTCGGCGTCGAGACGCCCCGCCAAGCCTACAACTATGTATTAAGGGATAACTAAATTGATTACGTACCTACTCTCTTCATAATATGAAAATTGATAGCTGTATATCGTAAGTTTCATGTAAGGTCATGTTTGACTAAAATGTTTTTTTTTTCTTGGTAAATATTAATTTTATTTTAAGTAAAAATAAATATGAGTAGGTGTTATTGACCATTACCGTCTTATTGTTTTATTTAACGTATCAACCCAAAATGTGAGACCAAAATCTCTTAGCATAACTGTAACAAACACTACCATTCCATTATTTTACTGTACTTTAAAAAAAAAACACTATTACTTACCAATAGCGTCAACATTATTCTAGAGCTTGAATAACTTTGAAGCACTATAAGGCGCTTTGCCCATGGAGCAACTATTGCAGCAACTGGCCACTAGCTGGCAACTACCTGTTTACATATATTTCAATTGAACTGTGCACACATAGCAACTCCAGTTTCGAGTTCCGGCGATCGTCAACAGTTTTCAGTTGCTGCAATCGATGACTAAGTTAGTTTCTAATTGCTGCAACTAGCAACTGTTATTCATCATCACACTGAATGCTGTTCGCTGCGTAGATTGAGCAACTAAGTTATGAAAGTTGCTCACAGATTGCCATAAAATTGCAGCAACTGTAAACGTTGTAGCAACTATCAACTAGTTACAGGAAACTTTTAAAGTTGCTTAAGTTGCCTCAACTTAAGTTGCTCCATGTGCAAAGCGCCTAAGTAGGACACGTTCAGAAAACAAAAACAAATAAAGGGGATAGAACCGATGTGGCATATCAACCTGTCCGCCATTTTGTTTTTTTTTCGAAATCGCGGCCCACGATGAAAGTGGTATGTATGGATAGAGGACATATAGACGAACAAAAAATTTCAAGTAACACGGTACCTAAAGTGTCACGTTACCGAGATATTTGAAGTTAAAGATCGACAAATAAGTACAACGACAATCATTAAATATTTTTTTAAATAGCCTTTTTACGTGTATATGCGTTAAATTGTATCCAAATAATAGTGCCCAGGTTGATTATTATTATACGCACAATAAAATAGCTTCGCATCGCAATGAAACGCTATGTTATGTCAAAAATAGTTTTCTCGTGCTCCTAGTAGTATGTTATGTACCTACTCTCTTTCAGTAACCAGTAATAATAATAATAAACGACTGTAGACACGTAAAAGGTCTAATTTTTATGTGGTCATTGTACTCATATGACCATCTTTACCTTCAAATATCTCGGTATCGTGACACTTTGGGTACCGTGTTACTAGACATTTTTTGTTCGTCTATATGTCCTCTATCCATAAATACCACTTTCATTGTGGGCCGCGATTTCGAAAAAAAATCAAAATGGCGGTGGGTCGATATGCCAGCTCCCATACAAAAAAGTTCAAACCCCTTTCTCCAAAAAGTATTTTCTTTATTGTTTTTAATGACACAAAAAATAGTGGCAATAAGCTTGGCTGTTAATAGAGGAAAAAATATTTCGAAGCCATTTGATAGAACAGAGAAAAAATAAATATGAGAAAAACATAATGGCATCCCGTTTACTATCAACGACAATGGCCAATATTTGTTATGTTATGTTTGTTCATAAATTCCAAACTAAAGAGTTCGCATAGGTCATTATTTTTTGAAAAATAACATTCATGTATCTGTGAATAGCCGTGGTGAATAGGTGAATAGTATATTTTATTGTTTCTCGTTCTTTGCTCAGCTTATCTCATAATTTATAAAAGTATTCATTTAGAAACTGTATTTTTGCAATGATACTCTTTCCAAACATTTCGAAATAAATTTTGCCGCATACGAGTCTTTATTTTTCCCAACCATCATTATCATCTGCTTAGCCTTTCCCAAGTAGGATCGGCTTCCAGTCTAACCGGATACAGCTGAAAACCAGATTTTTCCTGGAACAACTGTTATTTTGATCTGCACAATTCAGTAAATATTAGTACTGGGTAATACGATACCCTTGGTAAGACTGGCTGTCAGACTTTCGGGATACTGACTACTTGTAACGACCGTCAAAGATCTACAATTGCTAGCCGGGACCAACACCTCATCGCGCCTTTCGAGGCAAGGAGAAAACTCGCAACCTGGATGGTTCACCCAATATACGAAACGACCTTGGAAAACGAGGCTTAACCCGAAGTCTGAGACTGAGATTGACTCATAAGAGTCATAAGGCTTTTAAAAGTTAACCTTGAGATCCTAACACTGCTTTTAAATCAATTGAAATAATATTTAGAAATGCGCATGACATGACTTACATTCATAAACACAATAGGGGATCGGACAGACTCAACAAAATATGATTCTGTTTAGTCCGTCAGTTAGATTATCGAAAAATATTGGATACGTGTTTTTTGTTTTATCAAATCAATAAAAATTGACGAAGATAAAGCGCGTCAAAGATCATGGAGTGGGGCTTGAAACCTCACTTGAAGGTACAAAATGTACTAGCATATGACGTCACACGAGTTTTTGAAGCACTGTATCGTCTTAATTTTTTGTTTACGTTAGTAATGAAAAAATATGTGGTCAATATTTTTTGAAAATCTATCTGACGGACTAATTAGTTTTTTTTGTCCGATCCCCTATTTCCTCATATATAAAGAATAGGGGAGGGGTTATGAAGAACAGTATGTAAAGTGTTTCATCCCCCATGGAAAAGGGAGGATGCTCCGACCAGAAGAGTTTTATGTCTGCTGCCCTGAATTTTCCAAGCTTTCTTTAGTTTTTCACAACTAAGGACATTTTGTGTGCCACATTGTCCCACAAAGTTAAACAACATTTTATGTTGATCAGTCATCGTTTTGGGAAACCTAGGACAAAAACATTTATGGGACAATGACATGTTCGATGTCCCACAATGTATGCAATATATTATTTAGGAACCCTACCTCACACCACAAACCCTAACGTTTTAAAGACAATATGCTGTCACCAGGGAGGGAGCGTCTTTGTTATTAGTTCTTCCTTTGTGGCATAGATGACACTATTGTACTGTTTGTCATGTACGCTACATTTACCAGCAGACACCCTGTCAGCGCCATTCGAGGGCTTAAAAAATTTACAGCACTGTAAATAGGACAAGCCCTGAGAACACTTATCAGAAAATTGATCAACTTTCTGTTGATAAATTTTCCGCTAAAAGTTTTATTTTTTTTACCCGACTACGGCAAAGCCAAAGGAGGGTTATGATTTGTATGTATGTATGTTTTTATGTATGTACGCATGTATGTGAGTATCTTCATCTGTTCCCTCATAGCTTCTAATCCACTTATCGGAACTCGACATATGAGGTATCGTTAGAACCGTCTTAATTTTCCGCTGAACATAGGCTACGTGACGTGTCACAAAAAGCGATTTGGCGCCCTCTAGCGGACAAAAAGTAATGCTTAAAAAATAAAAATGGAGATATATACGCCGTGTTTGGTATCATTTGAAAGGTCCTCACTTGCACATTTCCAAAATATTGCTCAAATTTAAAATCACGCATTCTAGCGGACAAGAAGTCAAGAGTGAAAAAGAAAATTAACACAAAATTGTTTAAATAAAAAAAGTAAAAAACTAAAACCCGACTACGACAAAAAAACGACGCTGAAAAAGTATGAAACAAGATTTTCAGGATAGAACAAAAAGAAAAGCCGTAGTCACACGGTATTAAAGTGTTTGGGTTGGTACCTATAACGTGTGACTACGGCTTTTCTTTTTGTCCTATCCTGAAAATCGTGTTTCATACTTTTTCAGCGTCGTTTTTTTGTCGTAGTCGGGTTTTAGTTTTTTACTTTTTTTTATTTAAACAATTTTGTGTTAATTTTCTTTTTCACTCTTGACTTCTTGTCCGCTAGAATCGTCGTTTTTTTTTGTCGTAGTCGTGTTTTAGTTTTTAACTTTTTATTTAGAAACACTCGAAAAAGGTTTTAGCAGACCGTGCCAATAACTCTGTCTGCTTTTTGCAGAAAACAAGTTTTGAAAGCCTTTTGCCTCTACAAAGAAAAAAAAAAAACTTAATGGCATCCTGATTATTTTCAACGGAATTGGCCAGTGTATGGTTTATAATTTTAGAACTAAAAAGATTGCACAGGACATAGTTTTTACAAAAGTTACTAATGTATTCAGAATTGAATATAATTATATTTCTCGTTCTATCCTCAACTATTCCTATTTTCCTTATTCAAATTAAAAATATTCTTAAATAAAATTGTGATCATAGTACTGACAGTTAACAATGCCACTCTTTCCATACAGTTGAAAATATATTCAGCTCGTTGTATTTTCAGTCAAATGAAAAGGTACTCGTACGAATTCATCTGCAAATGTTCACTATTAGATTATTCAACGAAGGATACGACACGAGGTCGCCAAGCCAAGATATTTTATTAAAGGGTCAAATTAAATTACCTGTAAAAACTTCACAAATATGAGTGGGTAGCCTATTTTCTAAATTATGAGCCTACAAAATCTGAAGTAGGTATATCATCCGAAAGATAGGTAAAAAATGAGACTTATTAACAGTTATACCATCAAGTAAGATTTTCAAACATCATAATTATATTTAAAGTTTTGTATTGAATCAACATAATCGTATAAAAACTACATATTTAATGTTATTAATAAATAATCTTCGTCTATGTAAACGTTAGCTTTCTTTGAACTGTGTGAAGTTGCTCTGTATCGTTTATTAATAGAGGTATGGCTAAGATCGTTTAATGCAAGTAAATAAACTCGAAGATTGTCGAATCATATTAAAATAAATTAAAGTTATATAAATATATGACACGCACGTGGCCTGACTCGAAACAAACGTTGTAATTTTATTACTTTAATACTAATTTAAAGTCAATTAACAAATAAAAATCGTTTGCCAGTAAGTTATTTTTAATTATTAAAAAATAATAAAACCAAATAATATTATTTAAATAACATCATCATTCATCATCATTTCAGCCGAAAGACGGCCACTTCTGGACATAGGCCTTCCCTAAGTATCGCCACATTGACCGGTCCCGTTTAAATAACAAATATAAATAAAAATAAATAAAACTATTTATTTGATAAGTAAAAATAAAGAATAATTAAAACAATTTATTTGATAAGTAAAAATAAAGAATAATTAAAACAAAAAAATACGCAATGTCAAAGTCTCCTTCTGCCAACATCATTTGAATTGACAGAAGAGAAGAGAGTTGATGAAAGATGAAAAAATATAAAATTTAGAGGACCTCGTTTAATTTTTTTTGTTTTTCATTTATCGTCCTAAAATCATTGAAACAATGACATTAGTGCAAGAGCAGATTTAACTGATGTGTATGATAAGTTTAGATATTTTTATTCCTTATTTCGTCCGCCTGAAGACAGTGTTCCATCTACAGACATTAAAACGAGGTACCTACTTATTATACAAGTTTTGCGACCCGGAAAATGGATTCGAAGGTTGTCCTTTGGGAGCCTTATACTAGGGGCTCAATCTCACACACAAGAGGCTTTTCCTTTAGAGATTTTAATCTAAAATAGAACGACATACCAAATAGAGGCCGTATATGGCGGTCCCTCAATGATATAAAAGGGATCACAACGAACGGCGAGACAATGGTTGTGCTTTGCAATTATAATTATGTTTTCACTTCTCTCGCTCTAAAATGCGTCTTTATGTCGTGCGTAGGCGACATAAAGTCGCGTTTTATGCTCTAGAGCATAAAGTAAAATCTTCGTCGAAGACCAAGGTAATCGGCACAGGTAATCGGCCCAACAGCCACAGGAACAACTTCAATTTCATAGAATAACCTCTTTAATTTAATTCGTTTCGCTAGTATTCTAAGAACAAGGGATTACTGCTTTTCATTACGAATACAAGGAAAGTTGATGGGAATAGGCTTCCCCCAATTACCTAAATCGCTTGATGGCAATAGGCTTGCTCTTAATTAGATTAGTTGATGGCAATAGGCTTGCTCCTAATTACATCATTTGATGGGAATAGGCTTACTCTTAATTACATTGATTGATGGCAGTAGGCTTGCTCTCATTTACCTAAATCAGTGGATGGCAATAGGCTTTTCCTAATTACATCGGTTGATGGCAATAGGCTTGTCCCTAATTACATCAGTTGATGGCAATAGGCTTGCTCCTAATTACATTGGTTGATGGCAATAGGCTTGGTCCCAATTACATCAGTTGATGGCAATAGGTTGCTCCTAATTACTGATGGCAATAGGCTTGCTCCTAATTACTGATGGCAATAGGCTTGCTCAAAATGTTTTGACAACTGAGCAGTATGAGTAACGACATAAGTCAGGTGTTATGTCACGTTTCCTACTGAAAAAAACAAGTTAATTGGAGGGACCCATAATTATTTTTACAATATTTACAAGTTGCTGTTGCATTTCCTCGCAATCGAAGTGAAAAGTAGAGTGTAAAACTCGTCCATAAAACCCATTTTACTCTCTACTTTATATCCATCCTCGCTCGCAAGCTCGCATCGGATGGATAAACGTCTCGCGCAAAATGGTGCGTTTTATGCACTTGGTGTACAATCTACTATTTAGTGTCTGCTTCTTTTTTGTAATTAGTAAAACGGGATGTCAGTAAAAAAAAAGAAATTAAGTTTATTTTGCACATGCCACAAGTGTGAATAAAATAAAATAACAAGGAGTTTTGCTAATACTTCTTTCTAACAATATAGAGGGTTTTTTTCTACTGCTGTTTGAGTAAGGAGTAGGGTTTCAATCAAACCGGTCAGAATATAGAACGAACGACGACCAATCAAGCTCCAATAAACCAGTTTAAGATCTCTCATTGAATGGGAAATCTGTATTTATTATTTTAAACGTTGCGCCACATTAGGCATTTCTCCTGTATCGTAGGCCTGTGCGTTCACAGACATTCAAACTCCCATACACAAATACCCAGAACCGAAACAACTATCTGTAGGCCATCCAAATATTTATTCCTTGCGGGGATCGAACCCGCGACACGCAGCGCAGTAGTCAACTGCTCGAGCTACTGCGCCAACCATGCCGTCGTATAATCCTAAGCCATGTTATACTGGAAATATAAGCTCGTTGGATGTAGGCAAGCTATGCCATCCCTGGATATAAAGCTGACCGACACAGACGGACAGAGATAGCCTGCGTCTGGTGGCGGGGACCATCACCGGACACTGTTCACTGAATAAACACTTCCACACCCTATGAATCACTGACAGTCCCCTGTGCAGGGCATGCATGGAGGCGGAGGAAACTGTGGCGCATGTGCTCCTTGAGTGCACAGGCGTTACCAAGATTCGTGAGGAGACTCTGGGAACACCAGGATCCCTTGCGGATGCCCTGAGGTGACCGGGAAGTCTGATTTGCTTCTGGAGGGAGGTGGACTGGTTGGAGTAATCGGCTACCACGGTTCACGCACAATGGTCCAATTCAAGGAGTAAGTGCGGAAACCTAAACCCCATAAAGAAGAAAGCTCGTTGCGTCGCCATGTGTACATAGTCGGTTAGAGTCCAGTGTCTGTAGTATATCCCTACAGGTGTGACCGAATTTTGGGACGATTACTATTTGTAATGATCTCCTCCCCCTCTCTCGTAAAGATGAAGATAGAGGTTCAAATAGCCTCGACGAGAGGCAAAACTAGGTGATATGTCCATGTGCCGTGGATAAAGGTAAGCCCTACTCTGTTAGGTACACATTGGCTAAAATATCTAGCCCAAGAAAGAAGAGAAACACTACATAAATATTATCGTAACATCAATCTTGTAATCCCCGAAGCATCTGACATAAGTGTACCTAATAATAATATATACACATTTCCCCAGTAAAGCCGCAATTATATTTAGCCCACGCCGCGTCTCGCCACGCTGCCTGACGCAACGGCGGGTTATTACATTTGCGTGTCGTGTCGCCACGCGGCCTCACGAAAAATCGTCTCAGTCAGTACAGTGGTGGCCTTTAGAGTAAACGTCTACAATGTTTTCTTCAGACTCGGATACGGATTTTGAAGAAAATCTAGCATACCTGCTCATGTTAACAATATAATTACAAACCAGGTAGTTTTATTTTTAAAGATATTTCCTTTTAATTGGTCTTTTATAATCTTTGTGTTTTTGATTACACAAAATGTCATATTTTCTCACGATTTCTATTAATTCGTCTGCTATTTTTCACGTCCACGTTCTACGTCGCCACTCGGCTGTCTGCGCGTGCCCACGCGTTATTACACTAGACCCGACTGAGCTGACGCGTCACAACCCCCACCACCGACCCCACGCTGATAGAAATCGCTCGGTCTGCGTGGCGTCAGCAGGCTCTGCGACACGCGGGACGGGACTAATGTAATCAATCCAATACTAAATGTATGTAACCGATAGCTTACCCACGCGTTGCAACACGCGGCGTGGGCTAAATATAATTGCGGCTTTACGTTTACGTCCCATGTAACGTCTCGTGACTTTCCTAATGCAAAAACACAATCACACTTGTCCCGACCTATGAATCGAACTCAGGACCTTACCTTACTCATGAGTAGCGCTTGCGATCACAACATCAATGAGCGGAAAATAATTTATTTGCGGGAATGTAGGTAAATGATGTAACTAATGTTTATTTAATTTGCTATAGTTCCTTATTGCGTTGGTAAATAATGGATAAATGTACTTCATTTGAGTAGGGAAACCGTGGGGGGTAAAACATATAACTTAATAATATGTGTTTTAACTACTATTTACTTATTACTTCCTGTATTTACTTCCTGTTAAATCTTTAGTTGTTATTTCCAGTATTCAATGTCCTCTAAAGTTCTCTAAAGTTCTCTATGGGATAACCCAATTTGTCGTCTAGGATAGTAATTGTATCTTGATATTTTATGCTATTCTTGTTTAAGTAGGTAGATACAAACAATTACTTCAAACTTTTATAACCAATTATTAATAGAAGAATAATCTATCATAAAAGTAAATTATATTAATTAAAGTAATTGCTCTCACTTAAAGGTATACAATTTTCACAAAATGTAAATCATTCTTTTCATAATTAAAAACCTAGATCGTTAGGTCTATTGTGTTAAGATAAGACGCAAGCGCGTGTCATCGCTGTCAGGCAGAGTAGGAGTCAGCAGCAACGACATTCTGAAGACTATAATCTATACAAATAAATACAATTGAAGTGTCTGTTTGTAATTTCAAAATAACAGCTTTTTATTGAATGAATACGGGGGTGTATTAATGAGTATACCTCTGTCTTAGCTTTCGGAAATTACAGGCGTAAGCTATGCATATGTCAGCTTTTCTTTAAAAACAAAAACATTATTGTTATATGGTTTACTGTCGGTTTTTCTGGCTAATCTCCAAAACGGCTGGACCGACTCTGAAAGGAGTAACTTATTATTATTATATCTAGCCCATACTGTCCCACTACAGGGCAAAGGCCTCCCTCCATTCCTTCCAACGATCACGATTCCGTACAACTTCTATCCAATTCTCAAGGAAGACATCCAGTTCGTCCCGCCATCTCTTTCATGGTCTGCCGCGACCCTGTGTCACTGTTAAGGGCACCTCCTTCCTGACCATCCTGAGCTTTACGGGCCCACAGTTCGTTTGGCATGCGACAGACATGTCCTGCCCAGTTCCATTTAAGAATGGCAGCCTTTTGAGTCACGTCAACAATTAACTAACAACTACAACTATAGTATTAACAAAATTCGATTCAATAGAGAAGTAATATTTTTGTAATAATTACACGTGGATAAAGGTCACGGGGCACAGTTAGTATCTAGTCATTTTTTTTTTAAATATTTACTTTTTAATAACAATGCCCTGCACAAAGAATTTCTCCTGTATTGTGGGTACGTTAACAAACATTTAAACTCACATATACAAACCTAACACCCAGACCCGGTACCACTATCTGTAGGCCATACAAATATTTGTTCCGTGTGGGGATCGAACCCGCGACACGCAGCGCAGCAGTCAATCGCTCAGCCACTGCGCCAACTGTTCCGTAGTAAATATCAATGTCCGATACACTCACTCTTGATGAGTCTCAATAGGTTGAAACAGTAAAATAAATACAGGGTGTAAAGTTACCCTTCACGAATCCAAACTAGGTAACTTTACGCAAAAATGATTGCTGGGAAAAGCCTTTTTTTTGGGGTCAAAAATTTTTGTGGTAAAATTCAATGTAGCGCACTAAACGCATTGTGCTAATGAATGCTTTAAATAGTAAGCAGATCATGGAGGCAATTAAAGTAAAATTATTACCTTTAAAAATTGATAATTTAAAAAGAACTTGTATAAAATTCAGAACTCTGACCTCCAATATCTCTGTTGAGAAGGCATGGTCCGGAACAAAAAAATATCGTAATGACGGGGAAAACAATTACCTAAGTACCTCTCGACTTCTTTAAGGGTACTTTTACACACTTCATAGTCATCATGATTCTGTACCTAATAACATAGTTTTTATTATTATGGGGCATTGAAATCAGAATTAATTAAATAAAATTTAGAAAGTAAATGTAATTTTTATCTTTTTCTTATCGTGTGGGCAGTAAGGTCTAACGTGCCTTCCGAAGCACCGAATCATCTTTTTGTCAGACAATCAGGGCCCCGAGTCTGCTATTCAATAGTGTCAGAATGGTCAATCATTGATCTCATAATTGTTGATTTTGACAACACCAAACTTGTCAAAATCAACAATAGACCATTCTGACACTATTGAATAGCAGACTCGGGGCCCTGGTGATTCAAGCCTGCAATGTCCTAACCAAACTGGAAACATCTTTACAAAGTAACCACCGAGTCACTAGGTAAACGCCTAAACCACTCGGCCTCGGAAGCAGTTCATAATATGTATATTCAAAGTATATTTTATGAATTTGTTATGAGTATATTTTTTATTTCAGAGTCCTTTAGCAAAGAAGTCCTGTTGCACTTGCACTGATTTTGGCACTGATTAAACATTCATTTTTAGTCATCAAAATTCCTCACACCTCAAATAGGAACATATTCTCCGATAATTAAGTACTAGGTAGACTATCCTGCTCCAAACAACAAAATAGTACACTTGATACTAATGAGCAAACTTTGTTATTGCAACCGAGGCAGAATTAACTCCAAATCCGCCACTATTACGAAGAACGTGTAATCGGCCTTTCCAGTAAAATGTAATGCAACAGGAAATTCTGAGTCAGAGTACTCAAGCCGGGGACTTTAAGTTAGATTCCAGAAAAAGTGATAGTCTCGCCCAAACAAATGGCGTAACATGGCGTGACTAAAATTCACTGAAAGACTTGAGGCAAAGTTACGAATAGAAACAGAATTTACTATAAGGGAAAGCCCACAAAAACGTTCGTGGGCTTCAACACATTTTATTTGACTTTTCCTTCCAACTCGCACTTTAAGGCGATCTCACCTTGAATGTCCCGCGAGTACGAATTGGGTCAGCTTATACGGTTAAGGTTACACACCTTTACCGTATATAAGCTGACCCAATTCGTACAAATTGATTTACTCGAACCGGATTTTTCCTTGCACTGAGGTATTCGGCGATATTTTTTTCAAGTGTGTTTATGTTACTCTGTAAAATGATTGAGTCTTGATCTGCGAGTAATACCGTTACATATAAATATTGAATCTGTATCGTTTTGCTTTAAATAACATTATCAATGCTGATGAATACGCAGATCTGGAGTAATCTGAGTACGTAAACAAACGTCACGCAATTAAATTAATGGAAATCGCCATAACAAACGTATAGAAGAATGAACAAATGTTATAACACGCCTATGCTAGCTAATAATAGATGTTTACTGTATTTGCGTATTTATGACGTTAGTAGTTAGTTTTATCAACAGAAATCTTGCAAACGTGGGGTGATTCCCGACTTGCCCGGAACAAATATCTGTAAGCTATACAAATATTTACTTAGTAAGGGAACCGCGGTAAGTAGTTCCCCGCTCAGCTCAGCATTGGGTGGATGACTTTTCAGAAAGTAAAAATAATATCAATAAGCAGCTATGGCAATGGTATACAATACCTGAACAGGCTCTCGCTAGGCGTCTGGACCAAGAGCTTGATACAAAAAGCAGTACTCCTGACCCTGTAGCTTGGTTGGACGCTGTTCCCGATACCGGTGGGTTATATTATTTTATATTTATTTATTTAAACTTCATGTACAATAGTGGTACATAGGCGGACTTAATGCCACAAGGCAATAAAATTTTGTAATTTTGTATTGATTTTGTATTTTTTTGTATTGAAATATACAAAAATATTATAAATGTGTATAGAAATAAATAAAAGAAATAATAGTTCATTAAGGCCCCTCGCCCACGGCGACTTTTTGTAGCAATGCTGTCGCGCGTTTCGTAAAAGCGTGACAGCAACACTACTAACGCGCATTGGTTTTGTTGGCGAGGGCAAACAGCTTGTGACCGCACCGCCTGTATCGATGCGAATGCGCGACAGCATCGCTACAAAAAGCCGTGGGCTAGGGCTTAAAAGAGACAAAACAATAGAGTTAGTAAAAAAGTTCAACGCAACCTATCTGTAAACGTAATAAAACATTTCATAAACCAGTCGTTTCCAAAGCTTTCGTAACCACCATACCATACAAATACTGACATTTATGTCACCTCTACACATCATTTTATTTTATTATCAAAAAATTGATAACGCCCGCCTACCATTTATTTTAAAAATAAGTGATTCGGGTCTCCTCTTTGAACAGCATCCTTAACTAGAGAGCACCTCGGGAGGCGAAAAGTGTCTGTAATTTAATTCCTCTGCCACTTAAGAGGGGACTCTCACCTTAGAGGAGCTGAGTTTTTACGGTTTCCTAGCAACCCAGGGTTAATGTGCGAAGCCGTAATTTGCGGATATTTAATGAAGGAGGCGAGGGAGTGTTAATATCGCATCAGTTACGGCCTTTTACTCTCGATTTCGATAACATGTAGTCATTTTAATGACGAGTATGATGTCATATAGCTCATTTTAACAAACAATAATATTGAATAGAACCTGTTATTTCAGAGTAATTACACTGAAATAACAGGTTGTCTCATAATAGAGCTTCCAACATATTAACGTTGAGCATAATCACAGGGTACCTGCTAATTGTATTTCGCAGTATAAATTGAATTGTCAGCTACGGAATCGTCGGAATCCAGCAATAATAAATATTTGTACCGGAATCTTATATCTTATACCTCCCTTTGCCAAATACTCAGCATAAATATCGGAAAATGTTCTTGGAATAAAGCCAGGACAGCCTTAGCCAAGGACTTTATTAGATGTGGCTTTTATGCTTCTTTTTAAAAATCAAAATCAAAACTCATTTATTCAAACTAGGCTGATAATCAGCACATACATAACATAACAGTAAACTAATTTTGGAGAAAGAACATAAATAACAAACATTGTCTTGTGTTCAACTCAGCGACCAACTATTCTTATCATCTAAGTAGTCGTTAATAGAATAATAAGCTTTTAAACAAAGATTAGATTTTACTTTGGCTTTCATCTCATTAAATGGCAAGTCTAGAAAAGAAGATGGTAGTTTATTATAAAATGTTATCCCGAGCCCTACGAATGAATTATGAACTTTGTGAAGCCGGTGAAAAGGAGCGCGTAGTTTATGCTTATTTCTAGTGTTAAAGTTATGGATATCACTGTTTTTAGTGTACAGGTGGATATTTTGTCTAATTTATAAAATGTTGGCAATGATGTACTGAGAAGCAACCGTGAGAATACCAATCTCCTTAAAAAAATCTCTAAGGGAAACTCGGCCACCCAGCTGATAAATTGCACGAACCGCTCGCTTCTGCAGAACAAATATATTTTGAATATCAGCAGCTTTGCCCCACATTAGAATACCGTAGGACATAACGCTGTGAAAATAACTATAGTAGACTAACCGTGCTGTATCAACGTCAGTGTATTGTCTTACTATTCTGACGGCGTATGCAGCCGAACTTAGCCTTCCCGCTAGGCTTGATATGTGGAACCCCATTGTAATTTTGAATCAACTGTTATGCCCAGAAATACAGCAGAGTCGGCAGTTTCCAGCTCCTGATTGGCGAAGATAATATTGGAACCTAGATTTCTAACATTGGGTAAAGCGAACTTAATTATTTTAGTTTTCTTGGCATTAAGAACAAGGTTGTTTGTTGTGAACCAATCCGTGACCATTGATAGCGTGCTGTTTACGTCGTCAAAATCGTGTCTATTCCTATCTACTTTAAAGATAAGAGAGGTATCATCTGCAAATAGAACAACGTCACAAAAACCCTTTAAAATTTTTATCGAAGAGATTCCCCTAGATATTTACAATAATTGTAGTCTGGAAGTTTTTGTCTGTTAAATACAACAATTTGCCGAAATCAAGCCCTCTGGAGCTTTCAGGTAGGCAAATTGTAAGGCCCTACATATACATATAGGTCGGGGCCGCGGATTTTTGTACTAGATGACGTGGCCTCGGCGCAAGGGCAAAGAAGGAACATGGGTTCGGTTTTTAGTCAGTAGAAGTCTGACACTCCCCTTCGCTCTGCCCAAGAGCGGGGGGGTCATTTTATGATTTTCCACGCACCAAAAAAAAAAAAAAAAGGCCCTACATTTTGTAATAAGAATAAATGCCATCGATGTTTGCTCTTCATAACGTTATGCATCGTTTCAAGTAACCACTTACCTAACACTATGTTCTTACGGGTAATATAGATAGTTAAGCCAACATTAGTAGGTTTGTGTACACTTGCTACGGCCTACGGCGTAGCAAAGAGAACTTTGAGTTTATCTAATGATTCAATTATGCACCACTTGATAAATGGTCCATTGATAAATTCGAACAGAGTTATTTAAACGTTTAAACGTACATTGAGAGAGATATTTAGCATCAAAGATAAAATTGCTACGTTACAATTGCAATAAGGACCGTCAATAAAATATCGAAATTCAAAACCACGACAAATAAAGTCCACAACCATACATAGGCTTACATTAATATATATACAAATGATACCTACTCGTGCAATATCAAGAATGCAAACATACAATTTCGCGACAGATCGTATTCAAACGACTCTGATTACATCTAAAAGAAACATAACTCCTCCCAAGTGGATATTTGTAAAAACAACATAATATTGTTCATATTGAACTGTAAACATCGAATCTTGGTGATGAATGTGGTATCCAGCTTCATCCGGTTAGACTGGAAGCCGACTTCACATAGTTGGGAAAAGGATATGCAAATGATGAATCTTATTAACCGCCATTCGCTAATAAAATTGTTTCTATTTCACCAGTAGGTTTTCAGGAATCTCGAAGTAATGAATGGTTCATTTTGTTTCAGATATCACATGAAAAACAACAAATAAATATTATTTAAGCAATAATTAGGTATACGATCTGGAACGGGAGAGGATAATATTTTTATAATGCTCTGATATTTTAAAATGCTTCATTAACAATTGTTACACGATAATTAATAAACAATGCATTTACTGCACGTGGTTGCTTTATAAAAGGTTTAATGGTTTTATGGATTAATTATCAAAAGAAAAGTACTCAAGGCCGCACTCCAGTTGCAACCAAATGAGTACGAACTGGCCTATTACTGTTTATAATTTCCTTACAAATTAACCACCGACGTGTGGCCTACCCACTAACCTACCCCAAACTTCTACTATGAAATTGTATGAACGACAGCAGTGCAGTCACTAGGCAGATGGCTGTCATCGTATTATTCGTAAATCGTAACGGGCGCTAAATTATTATTAACAAAGTTAAATACAGTTGCGGAGGGTCGGCAGGGCCAGGTAGAGGCACGTGTTCGCCCCGGGGTGTCCGGGCCGCTCACTCCCTCAGTCCTTCTTAGACGTAAAGACAGTGATTGACGTCGCTATGCTAAAAAGTTTAGTTCTTGGTATCGCGATTCTTGGAACAACTGTCCCGCGGCCGCGTGTTATTTTTGATGTCATAAGCGTGTTATTCATGATCTTTAAAGCCGGTAACAAATCATACTCATCTGTACCACCTGTCACTCTTTGCGGCATTCCTTTAAAAAGGGTGCAGCATTTTAAGTACCTGGGCCACTGGGTCTCCGACGACTTGTGTGACAATATGGACATAGAGAGGGAGCGCAGGGCGCTGTCTGTCCGGTGTAATATGTTGGCTCGCAGGTTTGCACGGTGTACCACTCAGGTGAAAGTGACGTTATTTAAGGCATATTGCCAGTCGTTTTACACGTGCAGCCTGTGGACCGACTATACGCAGCGGGCGTACAGCGCACTGCGCGTTCAGTACAACAATGCTTTCAGGATACTGTTAGGGCTTCCACGGTTTTGTAGTGCTTCGACTATGTTTGCGGAGGCGCGGACCGATGATTTTTTCGCGATAATAAGGAAGCGAAGCGCTTCCCTATTGGGTCGCCTACGAAGCAGCTCGAACAGTCTCCTGAGGGTTTTGTCCGAGCGGTGGGACCTGTCACTAATAAAAAGGTGGATGCTGCTTCATGTTAGCGCTTCTCCACGCTTATTTTGACATTTGTTTATTTAGTTTTATTATGTATTATTTTAATTTATTAAATATTGAATTTGATTGTATAAGTGACATTGTTTTTGTAATTTTAATATGTTTGTGTAATTTTATGTTTATTGTCTGATTTTAATTTGATTTATGATTATGAATTTCTAATGTTGTGTTGTATGGCATTCTAATTTTAATATCAATGTATGGACTGTGTCTGAAGTAAATAAATTATTATTATTATTATTATTATAAGTCGAAATACGAATAAAATTACGAGTGTGTAGACTCGTTTCTGGTGTTTTGTGTGATTTGATGATCTTAGCGAAATTTTGTTATGACAACATGTTTATTTTTTGATAACGGTGTTTATCGAAATGAGGATTTGTTTATGAGAGCATAGCTACCGGTGGCGCGGTTGTAGGCGAGGTCGCTCGCCGCGCGCCGGGCGAGGAGCGCGCGCCTCCGCGCATGCCCGGTTGCCACCACAGCCGCGCGCCGCGCCGGCTCATGCACGCTGCAGTCGCGGCCACGCGCGCCGCATAACACACGCACCTATGCATAATAAAACACACTAAATAAACATTACTCGCATCTATAAAAATACGAGACCCATCAAAAAGTTATCAGACAAAATAAATCAATTGTTCGAACAAAATAAATACTACCTTTTTAAAAAAATATTTACTAAAGTGCATAATAAGATTAGCTGTAAAAATGTGCAAAAATGTTGCCATGGTGCCCATGAAGAAGAGCGTGGACTCAGGTGAGTTTGATAAGAGTTTTCACTTACATTTTCACATTGTTATCGCTTGCTATTGTACTCCTGAAGTGTATGGGATATTAATATCGTTAATAATAATCCTAGCGATATCAGGACCACTTAACAATTTTAATGTTTAGTTATAACTCAGTTACCATCGTGTGCAATGGTTTCATGCAATATTTTCCGGGTATTTTCTGCTGAGGAGTTTGTCGTTTGTTTTGCTTGAGGTAGTGCAGGTGGTGTGATTAGCAACTAAGGTACATCATTGTGTGACGATGGCAACAGCTAAGAATATATTGTTCCGCCTTTCAATTTTGACAAGTGTTTACATTTCATTACGGTTAAAATGTAAGTTATACATGATTTTATTTATTTTTAACTTGCTGTCATAACGATTCTGTCCTTCGTGTTCATTCGTACGCGGTAATGATACATTTGAAATTTCATCATTATAGGTCAACGGATAGTTTCGCGGGCGGACCAATTGTCTTAAATTAGGAACCCATTTGTTCGTATTAAGTGTCATGTGCGACTATTAATCGTCACGTCGATAGTTGAGAGGCGGCGGCATTGATCCGGCGTGATTGTCGATGGAGAAGAGCGGCACGGAACAAGCACTTATCGGTCGAATTAATACCAATGGAGATCGTGTGAGGAGTTGAGGACGGTGTTATTACTAATATCTGGGCAACGGTCGCAGCCGGCTCGCTCGCCGCCGGCCCGCTCGGCTCCGCAGTGCTCACAACTCAGTGCTAGCTCGTACATGCGCACAGCCGCACATATTATCAATGCACTGTCTTCTTTCAAAAACATCGCGATATACAAATCATAGGTACACATTCTTTATTGTTCAAAAACAACGTAATGCGAACTTCTTGTCATCGTTTTAAATAGTGCGGTATTTTGATACGCCGGCGTCGTTGTAACTGATCACTGCGTCTTGAATCCCGAACATTTGCACAAAGATGAAGTTGCCGAAATTGGATATGTGTAAGTCTTAATTACAACTAGTATTACGCTAGAATACTATAATGATGTGTACTGCATGCCAATATATTTTATGATTCACGCACGAGTAATGTAGGTACTTACACTTTTACTTACTATTCAAGTGAACAAGAATAGTAAAACGCGCACAAAGTACCTTCATGACACAATTACTTGTATGTGATTTTATTTTTATTTCCTCGAGCTGTTTTACGGCTATCTTTTAATTTCCTGTAAGCGTTAGGAAAAACTGAAAAGTTTGTTACAAGCTTGTTATCGTTAATTTTGTCGTAAACCGCAACATTCTGGTTAAAACGTACGATATTAGTAAGTACGTAACAGGTGATGTGATGTAAGGTTAGCTAAGCCGACACAAACGACCATGTCCAGAATCTTCGGAGACATGCGTACAATGTGCCATCACACTGGACATTGTATCTCAGAACTTCTTTGTTGAACGTCGTACGGTTCTGAGATCTTTGTAAAACAACTCACAAACGACTGAATTGGAAAAATTACAGGATGTTCAGTGGGTAGATCATTTTAGTGGATTAGCTCATTGCTGCACAGCAATGAAATAAGCAATAACCTACACTGCTTGTGTGTTCCTCTAGAAATATCTAGATATCATAGACCAGCACCATAATATTACATTATATTTTGACACGTGTTCTTTTGTGAAAACTAACTTAAAACAGAAAGCTTGTCATTACCAGGGCCCAGAAGTTAACATCAATCTATACTTTCATCTAGGCTTTCATCGTGGGACAAAATACGAGCGTATTTATAGAGGTTCTTGTCAAATAGATGGCCCATCTTCACTGACTAAAATATTATCGCTGCATTTGAATTAAATCTCTTCGAGCTGGGCCGAGCGTTGGAAATCCGACAGAAGTAGTGCGTTTTACAATGCTTTTACAGCATTTTTAACCGACTTCCAAAAAAAGGAGGAGGTTATCAATTCGACTGTATTTTTTTTTTTTTTTTTTTTTTTAATGTTTGTTCGCTCATAACTTGCGACTGGGTGAACTGATTTTCATGATTCTTTTTTCATTTGAAAGCTGGTGCTTCCCGTGTGGTCCCATTGTCACCATTTCAATATCTGATGATGGGATCTTGTAGAAATCGGGGGAACTCTTCAATAAATAACAGCAGATTAACCGCGATTGTTGCTATAGCATATCTAAGCATTGTTTACGCCATCACACAACATAATATCACGCCTGTACTCACTACAAAGGTTATAAAAACTATTTTGAGAAGATCTGATGAAGAACTTCGGAGATAGGCAACGGAACTCCTCAATAAATGATAGCAAATGGACTGGGATTGCTGAAATCTCATATTGTCTGTCTATTGTTTACACCAGTTCCTAACATAACATCACGCCGTTGTGAAGGGGTAAGCACATGTGAAACACTAAAAAGTGAAAAATAAAAACTTTTTTACAAAAAATAAAACCGACTTCGACAAAAAAAACACTCAAAAGTGAAAAATAAACTTGAGCAGAAAAATCAGTTTCTGAAGTCGGTGACTAAAAAATGAAATCAAAGAAACAAAAGTCACCGACTTCAGAAACTGATTTTTCTTCTCAAGTTTATTTTTCACTTTTGAGTGTTTTTTTTTGTCGAAGTCGGTTTTATTTTTTGTAAAAAAGTTTTTATTTTTCACTTTTTAGTGTCTACCGTTATCTAAGGTATAAGCTATCAAAGAAGGCTTTACCTCGGAAGTGACCCTTTGAGACGTTTTCTCTCATACTCGTACAATACTTGTTTGTATTGATACCGGCTATTGATAAATACCAGATTAATGCGTGGCCGCTATTTTTAACCGACTTCAAAAAGGAGGAGGTTCTCAATTCGTCGGTTTTTTTTTATATAAAATATAAGTAATAGCGGAAGTTAGGCAGGCCAAAGGCACAGATCACAGAATGTTTCTATGGTGTATGTGCACGAAGTTCCTTAAACTTTAATTAGGTTACTTTCAACGTATCGTACCACTAAATATTAACTTATACTTATTTTTTAATTTAAACTATTCTATTCGAAAAACTTTTTTACAAAAAATAAAACCGACTTCGACAAAAATAAAACACAAAAAAGTGAAAAATAAAAATCAGCTTCTGAAGTCGGTGACTTTTGTTTGTTTGATTTCATGTTTTTGCCACCGACTTCAGAAGCTGATTTTTATTTTTCACTTTTTTGTGTTTTATTTTTGTCGAAGTCGGTTTTATTTTTTGTAAAAAAGTTTTTATTTTTCACTTTTTAGTGGTTCACATGTGCTTACCCCTTCACAACGTACCGGCGTGATGTTATATTATGAACTGGTGTAAACAATAGACAGACATGAGATTTCAGCAATCCCAGTCCATTTGCTATCATTTATTGAGGAGTTCCGTTTTCTATCTCCGAAGTTCTTCATCAGATGTTCACCAAATAACCTTTGTAGTGAGTTCAGGCGTGATATTATGTTGTGTGATGGCGTAAACAATGTTTAGATATGCTATAGCAACAATCGCGGTTAATCTGCTGTTATTTATTGAAGAGTTCCCCCGATTTCTACAAGATCCCATCATCAGATATTGAAATGGTGACAATGGGACCACACGGGAAGCACCAGCTTTCAAATGAAAAAAGAATCATGAAAATCAGTCCACCCAGTCGCAAGTTATGCGCGAACAAACATAAAAAAAAAAAAAAAAAAAAAAAAAAATATACAGTCGAATTGATAACCTCCTCCTTTTTTTGAAGTCGGTTAAAAACCGTATAAATCTAGTCAACTACGAGACCATAATACTCATCCCGTTTGTGATCCCTTAAGTTTTAAAGCCAGTATATTCGCAAGTCGCAACCCCTGTCTAACCCCGGGGTTACACAGTGATTTAAGTCTCGTATGACAACCCGTGACTATGAACAGCAGCACAACTTTAGGTCGGACTTTATTCAGCAGTAGGTAAATTATTTAATTTTAATATTCGAGTGTTTGTTTCGAGCTTGTGGCTAAATAACTGCCACTCCATTCGATCTTTAGGTTAAACCGTGCCTGCCTAATTTGTGCCTTTGATGCAATGGGCGACCACCTATACATACTGAGTTTCCTCCGTGCTTCGGAAAGCACGGTAAGCTGTTGATCGCGGCTGCCATAAACAAATCTCTGGCAGTCGTTACAGGTGGTCAGTGGCCTATAAGTCTGACAACCAGTCTTGCCAAAGGGTATCATACTACCCAGTACTAATTGGGTTGTGGAGGTCAGAGTAGTCGCTAGTCGCGGTTAGACTGAAAGCCGACCAACATAGTTGGGAAAAGGTTAGAGGCAGATGATGATTCGAGTGTTTGTTTACTGAATGAGACACAATTAAGTATGAGTATTACGCTTTATGTAGTTCCCTACGTCAGCTGCGGTCGGTTAAATCATGCTGATTTAATTAATGTTCTTTCCTTTTCTTAGATTTCCAAAAGGATACTCATACAACAAGTGTATGTTTAACAAAATACGGCTCCTCCAATCTTGATGATCCTTTTTTATTGAAAAAGGATTATCTCAGGGGCCTTCCTATATTATTTTGGTTAAGTTCTGATGACCAGTCTCGAGTTAACTTTAATAATGCGTATTTAGTCGGCTTCGTTTATGTTGACGATTAGAGTAAACAGTTTTCTCTGTACCTATTTCGAAATCAAGATAAATGTGACCTATACAATCTCAGTAAAAGGGAAGTTGGAGTTGTTTGAAGAGCGTAAAGTTGGGGACTTGGGGTGCTCAGCATTTCGCGCTAACCCAATATCCGGGAGATTGCGCGAACCTTTCACACAAACTTCGTGTTTGCGTCAAACCGCTCCAGCGAACACCGGGTGGCACAGACAAGAGCTTCCTGATAAGTTTACGTCCTCTCCTGTGAAATCACATTAAGCTGAATTGCAAGATTTTCCCAAGTTTATTTACTTAAAACGTGGAACATACTCATATTTGTACGACATGTTCCAAAAAACTCTGATGAAAAGATAAACAAACGGTAAAGACGTATGATCTGCATGTAAAGGCAAATTATACACTTCTAACTACCAATTTAGTTTATAATTCTTTGTCGGTACCTAACTCTGGTGCTGTGGCGGATCTCCTCAGTTTCGAATCGATCTTGCAGGGTGAGTCAGATTAATTTTATATACTTAACCAAAAACGATTTTGAACAAAATAAATCATGTAAGTACCGTGTTATTCAACCAATGGTACCTATTTAAAGTTGAATTTTTCAAAAATTAACGTATTAAGTACTAGATTGCCTTTTAGTGATATGATTGCTTGCCAATTTAGTATACTTTTAAAACAAACAGACATTTTAAACGGTAACAAGACTTACCTATTTCGATAAAATACTTAAATAGCAAATCAAACTACATGAAAAAATTAAAAAGTTGGGAGCAACAAAGGCCTTCGGCACCCAAGGCCCTTTTTGATATTATTTCATCAAATTAAGCATACATACTTCTATCTAATTTCATGTGGTAAAAACTCGTTTTTATTCATTGAATCTACATGGCGTGATAGATATTTATTGAGAGGATTTAGCGACGCCACTCGAACAAAAGCCTGTGATAGTTTAGTGTAATGTAAAACATGTCCGAAATCACTATTTTTAGTGCAGATGATGATCTTCCTTAGTTTCTTGAGAAACAAAATTATATTCCCCCAAAAAAATAAGGAAAAGAGAAGTTGCTAGAAGCAGGGTCGAGGGAACTCAGATAAAAAAAAATCAAACAAATATGTTTTTATAAACTTTTAAATAATGAAACCAAATAAGTGCTATGATTCACAAAAAATAAGTATTATTTTAATCACCCAAAGCTGTTATTTATACTTTTAAAACCGTTTTAAATATGAACGCCTTAGGATTTATTAACTAGAACTACCAGTGGTTTCATTTATTGTCGTATTGTCGGCACCACCCTGTATACTGTCAAACAGACCACTTAGGAACAGTGGATTACTTGTATGTTACTTACCTATCACGTAGTATGTAGTAAAAATATGTACTTTTACGACATCGTAAAATGAATAGTACGTATAAACGTACTTGCCTTCCGAAAGGTACTAGTAAGTTAAATGCAAGTAATACTACTTTTAATAAGTAACAGCACAATACACCATGTTTTTATACCATAAAACCACACATCAATTTCCCTAAGTTGATAGTTAGAACCACTGACATTATTGTACTTGCTAGGGACTAATATGCTGGATATTTTTTGACATGTTACCTTTGTAGTTCTGACTATGAATGTGGGGTGCAGTAGAGGAAGGCCATGTAAAAGATTTCATGGTTACGACAAAGAGCAAGCTTTCACTCAAATGCTAGCTTCGACTCTTTACCACGGTGATCCATCCCATCATGACGTACTTTATTCACAGGATGCAGACCCTCCAAAACCGATACTTACCTACATAAGATCACGGGAGCCCCACCTTACGTTCGCAACGATCGTCCACACATAGACCTTGGACTGCCCACTATCGTTCAGCCCCTAATCGTATCGGCCGCCCGATACGAACCCTCGCGAATTAGTAAGACCCGCCGACCTCGGCACACTCTAGTTGAACCCTATGACGCTATTGCCCTGCTCCAAGAGAGCAACAGGGAAACTATAAGCACGCTTTAAAAGCACATGCAGACGGAAACATCCGTCATACCGACCTCGCCGACGAGGCCCGTCGCGAAACCCCAATTCAACAAGTCCACCCCGTCCCTCACTCGAGCGAGCCTGCGATGCTGAGCCAGCAAAGTTTAACCAAACGTCCCAGCCAAATAATAATACCACTCAGATCCAGCCCGTCCCCTTGCTGTCCACTCCCAGCGACGCCCTGACCAGCCGGCTTAGCATGACTACCGAAGAAACGGGTTTTGTCGACGGAAGAATCGACAAAATGACAGATTGTAGCAAGGTTTCATGTCAAATTGTATGGGAAAATCTATTTCTATTCTTGGTAGAATAGAGATAGAATCGCCATGCTACGGGGGCAGAGGGGGTGTCCTCAGCGTGTAAGTCGCTTAGTTTTTTAAGTTTATTTCCCTTGGCTGGAGACCTTAATTTCAAAGCATCCACAGGAAAGTCCGGTTAAGCAGTAGCCATCCCCTCTATGGGTAAACTGCGAGATGCCATTAAAAAAAACATGTAAAATATGATATGGCAAGAATGAAAAAGGGTGGTACTGGTACCTGATGAGATAACGAGTAAAAGAGAAGTATGAAAGGAGACGACGACGACGCCGACGTAGCCCGAAGAATCGCCAGACTAAAGTGGCTGGGGATTTTACTGGGCAGGGCCACATTGCTCGCAATGGGCAGGGCACATTGCTCGCAGAACGGATGGCCGATGGGGCTGAAAAGTTCTGGAATGGCGACCGCGAACCGGAAGACGTTGCGTTGGAAGGCCTCCCACTAGGTGGACCGATGACCTGGTCAAGGTTGCAGGAACCCGCTGGATGAGAGACGCACGGGACCGGTCAATGTGGCGACGCCTGGGGGAGGCCTATGTCCAGCAGTGGACGTCTTTTGGCTGAAATGATGATGATGATGATGATGAAAGAAGAAGCCATCCTGTGCCGAACCCAAATGAATGATGAAGGGCAAGAGAATGGCGATCTTTGGAGATGGATGACATCGTAAAATACTTAAGCGGGAAAAACTATGCTTCCCAAAGATGTTATGCGTAAGGATGCCGCTGACCAAATGCCCATTTTCAATGGTAAAATCCCCAGCCGTCTTTTATTTACTGGTGACAAAGAGTGGCTTAAATTACTCATTGAGTGAAACTGTAGAACTGAAGCAAAACATCCGATCGATTGTTACGTATGTTGTGTCCATGGCGATGGCTCTTCGACAGACATTTACGATATCGAACGAATCGTCCAATTGTTATAATGGCCAATAGATAAATCAGCAATGACTACTAACTCTTTTTCAATCGAAATCATGACCCTAGCAACAAGCGCCTCAATTAGGATGAATTGAATGAAGATTGCCAATTTTTTCAGACTAGAGACTTCATTCACTCATCATTTCGCTCGCTATCATCACTGTCTTGAATTCTTGACTCGGTTTCGTTCATAATAACGTAACTCGCTATTATAATATTTAAACGACATATTTTTATTTAATAATAATGAAGGCTCGGCACCTGAAAACTTTGAATATAATTATGTACTTATTTACTGAAGAACAGTAATTTGTTTAAAAATACAGTTAATAAAGACCTAGTCGTGCTAAGTTACACAGTCGTTGTTTCTTCTAATAATATCCACGTACCTATATCTATCTATCTATCTTCTATATTATATAAATGGTTTGTGTACGCTTCAAAAACTCAAAAAGTTCTGCACCGATCGAGCTGAAATTTTAGAATGATATATAATCCGCATCAAGGATTGTTATTACAGTATCCACGCGGGCGAAGCCGCGGGCATCAGCTAGTATCTTATAATTATGTTTGCGAACACAGCTGCAATTCTCAGGGGAACGTTGATTTGTGGATGAGTGTCGATCATCATTTTCAAATCTTTGCAAATAAGCTGCTTCTAATGGGAAAAATATATTTTCAGAAGAATGTCCCCATCCAGTGCCAACAGATAATGAACTTAATATGCACGTCTTTCCAAATTTTGGCTATTGCTATCAAACGGGCACAAAACCAGACTCTGCGGCCTCTACTGAGAAAACCTTTTGCCCGTCTCGGTAATCAAACCCCAGACCACATGCTCAGTTGCACTTAGGACCACTCGATAGCAGACATCATAATTTCCACGTGAACGAAGTCGCGGGCATCAGCTAGTTTTCAAATAAACAGCCAATAAGCTAACTAAATATAGGTAAATCGATTCAAAAAAGTTCGGTGGCAGTCGCTTCGTCGTAAGTAAAGTTAGAACAGCAAAAATTGATCCGAAACCTGATAAAATGCTTGACAAATGTTGAATATCAGGAGAAGACTTATAAGGCTAGTTGCGTGATGCATTCCGTCACCTTATGCCATTCGTATCTGATGCTACTAAAGTTTCTGACCGTAACATAGCACCAAGTTTAATGACCTACTGCCCAGTTTGGTGAGTCAACAATATTTTTTGGACGTAGTTCTTTTACATAATACGCGCCATACAAACAAATTTTTCCTCGAACCAATAAGACTAATTTCCTTCTTTTTCGATTCGTTAACTTTTATTTACTAATCAATTTTATTTCCTTTAAATTAACCACATTTCCTTCCTGTAGACTTTAGAGGACGATTGGATGCTAGAATCTAGCCGACTAACAGTCTAGAGTTAGTCGGCCAGATTCCAACGTTCGTTGCCAGCGGCTATTTTTCGGGGTAATAGAACTAGTTCGAAATTCTCGACCTACTTCAATAAGACCGTAATATCGATTTTTCTTAGACACGTAAAGTGTGCATTGATCATACGTGGAAACTATTAATAGTTCGACAATAACGTCATTTGATTCTATAGTGACAAGGGTGGAGTCTATTGATACTTGACTTGCACCGATATAACGGTTAGAAATTAACTATACAGTACGTTTAACCGCACGCCTGTATTTTTCCGAAGGATGCACAATACAAAGACACAGAATGTTTCTAAATGCACACTCATTCACATTTCGACCAGTTGTGCTTAAAGTCCCATGAAATAGGAAACGAGCTTAGTATCATCAGCCAGGTATAAATACTATAAATACAAACTTCGGGCTGTGAGACGTTTCTAATGGTAATAAAAAACCAACATAGCAAACTTTGCCTGACATATAGGCATCGAAACCAGGACCTCATACTCAGTGGCAGCGCTTGCGACCACTAGACTAAAAAGGCGATGTTTTCCTTGTTTCGGTTGTGTGCTGGTTCTCAAATGACGTAACAAGCAAACCCATAATGACGCTTTATCCGCTATCGGTTACCAGCAATCTCCCGTTATCAAGTTATACGAAATTGAATAACATTAAACTAAGAGTATGACGTGTTCGACATTATTAGTTATGGGCAGTGACCACCCGTCACGAGTACACGTGGGCGCTTCTCTATGCGTGCTCGCAATCGTTCGGGACGTCGTCATGAAAGACTCTCATTACCTTCATGATGATTTGATCGA
Source organism: Diarsia dahlii (assembly GCA_949775195.1). Lineage (NCBI taxonomy): Eukaryota > Metazoa > Arthropoda > Insecta > Lepidoptera > Noctuidae > Diarsia > Diarsia dahlii. The sequence goes on from OX459190.1 coordinate 18,407,132, forward strand.
CAATCTTCATCAATCTCATCATCTATCAGAAAATGATCATTGTCCGAGGATTTCAATCCATAGGTACGTTTAATATCCAGGACACTTACAACAGCACCTACAAGGTCACTGTTGCGCCATCTCCCAGTCAAAATTTCCAATAATTGTGACCTCCATATTAATGTTATGTACATAATTTTTGGCCTCAGCTGGATTTTGCCATGTTTAATTCTCTTCGTCAATCACCTTGACCACCAACGAATTTCACTTTCATTAATCGCGGTGTCTATACCATACGAGCTTCCTAAGACGTATCTCGGCAACTCAGCATCCTCTACAAGTCTACTAGAATAGAACCTTATAATATTACTCACTCTTTTCGGCACATCATTATTCAAACCATTATTATGAGTGACTCAACTAACTATAAAGTATTCTTACAATCGTTTCTAATAGTTTCTTTAAGTTCTGTATAATAGTTTCTTTAAGTTACCTATTTGCACCTCTGCCGAACCCTTCGGGGATTACAGGCGTGATGTTATGTAATAGTACGGGGCCCTGTCCTTATACAGATGATGTGCAGGACCAGGTGATATAACATCACACTTGTAAAGGGGCAAGGCAGAGGTGTTGCTAATAGTACACCCAGGTTTAACATTAAAGGTCAAAGTTTCAACTTATTAATTTTTTTTAATAGTATTCATTTATTTTCAGGTAACAAAACAAAGACCCTTATATGAATACCTTAACACTTAACCTTTTTTATAAATACAAGTGTTTCTGTTATTTAGTAACTTTAATAAATTTACATTATGAGTATCATAACCCCCGTATTATTCAAAGCATCCACAAGTACAATGTTTTGAGTACCTACGTTACATTGAATCCTACCGTAAAACCGTGATTTTTTTTACCTCAAAAAAGTCGTTTCACGCAATAAATTTTCTTAGGGTTACTTAGTTTGATGCATGCTTAGTTGATGGCTCCGTGAAGGGTACGTTTACTTACACTCAGTCAATAACCAGTACCAAGGGCGTTCCACTAAGAACTAACTAGGCTGTGGAGGACAGATAGGCAGTCGCTCCGTGTAAAATACTGGTATTCAGCTGCATAAAGTTAGACTGGGAGTCGACCCCAACATAGTGGAGAAAAGGCTAAGCAGTTGATGATGGACATACTCATGTCATAGATCTACCAACGCGTGGTTGTGCGTTGTTTTATTTGGTTGATGGGATGATGATGATGGTGGAATAGGTGCCCAGTTTATGGCAATTTATTCACCTCCTATTTCATGAGTCTTAAACATAACTGGCGAAATGTGTGATTACTATTGGGTACCTGCACCTTGTTATGAGCACTTTAAATCATCATCATCATCAGCCTAAAATGTTCCCACTGCAGGAACTCAGGCCTCTCTAGGAGAGGGATGGGCTATAATCCACCACGCGTGCCTAGTGCGGATTTGTAGATGTCACATGTCTTCGAATTTTTTGATTGTAAGACATTGCCGGTTTCCTCACGATGTTTTCCTTCACCGTTTTGAGAGCACAATTAATGATTAGGTACTGTTACTTGATGATTAAGTGAATAAGTATAAGAGAAGATTTTGGGTTCTTCTTAGACCTTAGCCAAGTTTATTGGAAGATCTTGTTTCTCCCTCTCTTTGTTGTCAGTTATCGTGAGTTTGTTTCTTCTTTCTTTTACCTGTTTCTTTTTTCCATTTGAGTTTAGTATTCAAAGATCAAATCGCGAAACGATCATTTACGACTCACCGACTCGACTTATATAAGATACTGACTGACGTTATCATTAAATCCTTTGGCGTGTGTTTACTAACAGCAGATTAAGCAGGTCAGTTCAGCTGTGGCCTCTGCCGGTGACAGCTACTGCGCTAACTTATCTAATTAAGACGGTCGTCTGCTACCGGGCCGATATAAATTAGACGTAAACAGGTAACACTGTCACTTTTTGTATTAGGAACACAAGTTTGGTCACTTTATTGCAAAATGATTGATATTTTACTATTGATATTGTACTATTGATATTTTACGATTGACATTCTTATTATTATGACATACCAATTATTAAATTCGATTTAAATGTATTATTTCTTTATTTCCGATTTCAAGGTAGGTCTCGTAGTAAAAGGTGTTTACATTGATGAGCGCAATGACCCTCTTAAGAGATTTATTTATTTACTCTAAAACTAAGCTTACTTAGTTTGAGGTTATAAGCATATATTATTTGTAGCGATACCCTTGTTCAGCACTTAACAACAGGTTGGCCCTTCAGTTTACAGGTACAAAGTTACAAACTCATTACTCTAGCTTGTCATAGTTTTTGTATTTGATAAAAAAGTACATTATTCATATTCTAATGTGTGCAAGCAAACCACGTCATAATGTACGGTTAATTACCATGATCGCCGATAACATTTACTCATGTACCTATAGACAAATGTTGATAAGGTCTACCTTCTATCTACATGGGTACATCCAGACATCTAAATATACACACTCATAGGTAAATATAGGTACGAAATGTGCGATTTGGGTGATTTCACATCGTGTGACCAATTATGAAGGCTGTGATGGATTATTACTAAACAACATAGATTAACTGTTCACATTTGTATACAAACATTTATACGACATTGAGTCTTTAGGTACAATACGCAAAACAAGGTGTAATTTATGCATTGTAGCATGCATTCATAATATTGTTACACGGTTTCTTAACAAAGCTAAACGAGCTAGCTATAACAATATTATTCCTAATTAATTAGTTTCTTCATCGGCCGCGCAGCTGTGAGATCAAAACATAGATTGTTCCAAATACATAGCGTATTATATAATCTAGATTCAGAACAGGTGCTCAAATCTATTGGCTAACCTCGGCTTAAACGTCGTAGGATGCCCGAATAAGTTGCTACTTAGCAGTACCAGGACATGATAGGATGTAGGAAATAGCATGGAGTGCATTACAATAGCCAGCTGTGAATACAAGGCCGGGGCGGAAGGCTGGCGCGATGGCGCGATGGCGTCTGCCCGCTGTCTAGATAAACAGTTGTTTCATTGTTGCACCGATAAATATTCATTCTCGTCTAGTACACTTTGAATGGCACATGCCATCTGTACACGTAATCCGTGACGAATGCTCGTACTTTGCAGTTTGCATATTAGCTGCATTCATAAAATCACACTTATTATCCCTAACAGGCAGTTTCTATTATAATACTCAATACTTCTTAAAACTGTATGTTTGTGATTACGTGAACCCGACATACACAGTTGGCAACCACCGCCTAGTAAAAGGTCTTAGGTTCGAGATCTGACAGTTTTATGGGTTGTTCTTGTTCCATCAAAAATATCTCAGTTGCAGCTTGTTGTGTCGATTTGGCTATAGATTTGGATATTGGGACTTTTAACTAAACTGGCGAAATGCACTCTCTTGTAGTTTTTACAGTGCTTATTGATTCAGTTTTAGCATTTGCTGGTTGTTATTGTAACAACCTCCAGTTAATATTCAGAACTGGGAAGAACCCGTAAGGAAGAACCAGAGATAAAAGCTAAGCGGTCTATGAAGATTAATTCTTATAGGTTATAGCCAAGAGCCATAAAGTCCATAATAAAACCATGATTTTACGACAGAACCCCTGTCTGTAACTGTCAACATGACACTTTAAAGTGACGTTGGGAAGCGTTTCATGATGGATATTTTGTTATTCTCGAGGCGCAAAAGGCACAATACTGTTGAAATTTAATAGTTCTATGACCAATAGAGGTGCGAAGGCACAATGCGGCTGTACCGCTACCGAGCGATTAGTTACAAACTCGTGAGCTACAGTGTGTTCCACAGGTGAGAATCGATTGGCGCGACTGGACGTACCACAACTTGAATTAGAACAACAGTGATGGCATGCCACTCATGCCAGCTATACTGATGTCCTGCATGAGGCCAGATCGCTATCACAAATGACAGCGGCACTGTGGCATTCAGCCAACCGAGACGGAATCTCACCGACTGTTTTATTATAACGAGACTGAAAAGGTTTCATTGATAAACACCATGAATACGCATTCATGATAAAATTAATTCATTCCAATTAAATGGCGACCATTCATTGCAAAATAATGGCTTTAGGTATTTGTTTTATGCTACCACAGTCATAAAAAACAATTCTGTGCTGTAACGCATGCTACGCTCCTCAAAACCGATGTAAAAACACAAATATCATGAGGCTATCTGTGCCGCAGATTGAATGTTTCATGATTTCTGTTATGTGACTGGAAAACAAAACTACTCTTAAACAAAATCGTAAGAAGGTTGAGGAAGCGAAAATCATGAAACGGCGATGGTGGCGGAAGCAAGAGAAAGATGAAACAGGAGCCGCCAATGTAATTGTATGGCTCAAGTATGGAGGACCTCGGCGAGCCACCGTACGGTCCCTCGCGGCCTTGTGTACTAATTAGTGATTATTCTGCGAACAGTTGGTGCGCCCACTCGCTGCTCCGGCCAATCGACGCAGGTGGCTCACAATTTGTTGTGCATTGACCTCGCTCGCTAGACCCATCATAGATTTCTACATCAATTAATGTTGAACTGATAATCTCCTCTCCTGTAATTCATGAAACTGATACTTGAGTAGACAACACTGTATTCATTGACTCGTTGCACTTAACCTACGTCAACATAATGCACTTAATTATGCACTTATCTTGTTTGCCGTTGTACATAAATCTAGAATAACTTTCATGTTAATTTCCATTTTGTTATCTATTCAACGGATTATACTGTCCAGTCATGAGGAAGACATTTGATCTGATTTAAACATGACTGCATTGAAAGGATCATTGTTGATTATAGTGAAGTGTTCCCCTCCGTCGTTATCTCAACATCGGACCACATAACGTATTCTTAATTAATGCCTTTATTGATCGCGTGCAAAATATTGCTAGCGCCGCATGGTCACGTGACCGTATGCTGCATGCCTCGCCATGTCAGCTTTTAAAATAAATACACGTTTAAACTAACGGACTAAGTTTGAAATATTTGTCACGCGGAAACATGAAAACTTTGGAAACAGCGTCAATTTAAAGATACTTATCGCCATAGCATGCTTACCCCCGTGTCAAGGTAATGCCCGCTTGAGCTTGAGAACGAAACACATGGTCGCCTATTAAACGAGAAACAAACGGTAAATATAGACGAGGTGACTATTTCATAAAATCGATCGTCCACCACTCACGCATTTCCATTGAACGGAGGTACAATTAGAATTTATGGTACGATTCATGTATCAGTCGTCTGTTGTCAATGTATAAAAACTGGCAGAGTTTAAAGTGGTGCTAATTTAGAAAATTGCTTTTCGGATATAAAGCTACTACTAGTCAACCTAGTAGCAACACTAGAAATGCCCCTTACTGAAGATTCAGGTATGCTAAGCAGGCGGTTTCAGTTTACAATGAAACTAGCCTGAAATACTAATCAACTGTTGATTGATAAGTTGTATGTGTGTCTTAAATCTTCAAGACGTCGTGGCACCTACTCGGTTAATTTCACTGTTCCCACGTCTCGTTCGCTTCTATTACGCTATTAGTTTCGTCTTTCACTATTCAGACGCGTCTATATTTCAGAATTAATTGAAAATGGACTATTGTTGTCTGCCGAGTAGTACTTACTGGTGTCGTCTCTATCCCGCAGCCATCCAGAAGTCATGCAAGCCTGCGATGCTGGGTCGCATGTGGCAGGCTTGCCGGCGCGCGCTCAACCTGGAACATGCGCCTGCATACCAGTTCGCGTGCAGCCAGTGGCAGTCCAGTCCACACCCCTCCACAGCGTACTTAATATACAGGTTAGCTTTGCCAAATCATATTTTCAGCAGAAATTACTAGCTACATTGTCAAGGCTTTACTTTTTGTCACATTCCTATAAGTAACTACACAATCATCTTTTTAAGAGAAGATATGGAGAATTAGACCTATTCGAGCAGTACGAAGGAAAGGAAAGAAGGATGCAGGCTCAAACAATTACACCGTGTCTGTTTAGTTCCATACAACGCATAATTGAAACCGCGTACCTACGAGTAAGGGTTACATAAAGTGCTAATGGGAAATGAATCAATATCGTTCTATCGATACAATTTTTAAAACTTAACGGCGTGTGCACGTTTACGATATTTTATAAATATTTCTGTGTCGGTCCATAAACTTGATATATTGTGTTCTTTGGTACAGATGGCTGTTATTCCTCTCGGTGTTGTCAATTGGCGTGGCGAGCTTCGCGTGCCAGCGCCTGCCGCGCCTGTACGATGGCCCGAAGGTCGAGCTCAACTACATGAAGTGGTTCATCTACTTCACCAACTGGGGCTACTTGCTGATCGCACTGCAGTCTGCACTGGCCCTAGCTGTCGTGCATCGATACAGATCACAAAAACTTGATTCCCGTAAGTTTCTGTTTGCCTGATATAGTTATAACGTGATGCAAAATAGCTTCGGTCGTTTATAATAATGTCTTAACAGATGTAGGTGAAATAGAACGTTAAAGCTATCCGACAAGACAGTACTCTTATGCACAAGTAAAATATGTAAGACGGTTTGCCAAGTTCAATGACTTCCGCTAGCTAGACTTTGGAGCCACTGAGCTTACCGGGATAACGGACCTCACGAGATGATGCCAATCTATTTAAAGTTTTTTTTTAAGAAAATACCGCTAACCTATTTAGAATAGCGCAAAGTGCAATGGCACTTACCACACGAATGAGGTTTCATTCAGATAAAGCTAAAATATGGTGCAAAATATATTTAGAAAAACACAAACTACAGACGAAGAATCTACGAAGCTAATAAAAATATAAGTACTAGTTGTTGGTAAAAACAAGTCATTCCGTGTTGATTGGGACAGAATTTCAGTTAACTACTCTAATACTGGGAATCTTGGCTCAGAGGTTTTCTACAAAGTGTTCAAAATACGCGGAATGGCTGGAAAGCTGTAATTAATCTGTTTGCATCTTTAGTATCTTTAAAAGTGCTTCATCGAAATACGTCAATTTTCGGTTATTGGAGAACATGGGTTTCATTTTAAATGTCAAATTATGTAGAGTAAGATCCCAGGGCCGCCAGACGTCACGTATTTTCTGACGAAGGAAATGTGGACGATTGAGTAGTGTTAGTATGTACTAAGAACGCACGACTACCAGCTAGCTTGCTTAGACGGCCAGTTTTCAGGTATCAGGCTATCAAGGTACATAAAAACATTACTAACCTCACGTATTTTCTGAAACCTGATTTTTACGTATATTGTAGGCAATATCCTTAAAAATAAGTCGCCAATACTCCCAGACACTTTCCAGCGGCCGTATTGCTCAACAGACGCTTTAAAGCTCCCAAAAAGTAGAGACTTTATCGGCATCGCTCGTGTGACTGACATACAGACCTCCACTGGACTCATTCGGTGGGCATTCAATAGGATCTGCCCATTGCCTGTTTCTTCAGAATTTTGTTGAAAATGTTGCTTTCAACGCCCGGGTGCATGTTGGAACGCCTGCCCAATATAGCATGGCAATAAACCGATCAATTAGCTTTAAGTATTAAATCATAAGCCGCCTTATTACAAAACGTAGTTAAACCTGGTTTAACTTAGACTTGGTTTATCTCGCATGACGTCTCACTTCAATCTATATCTATAAAAGCGAAAGGTCACTCACTGATTCATCACGAAATCTCGAAAACCGCTGGACGTACAAAGATGATTTTTGGCAGGGAGGTAGTTTATGGTTAGTAGACGTCCGCTAAGAATTATAAGGATTTTGCGACAGGGCCGGATTAGGGTGGTCTAAGGGCCCTCGCAAGTTTGTATGAAACTCCTTCATTTTTTGTGCTACAATCTAGATTTTTGGCAGATACGTAGTTTATAGTCAGTGGGCGTCTGCTATGAATTAATTTTGCGACAGGGCCGGATTAGGGTGGTCTAAGGGCCCTCACAAGTTTGTATGAAAGTCCTTAATTTTTCATGTTATAATCTTGATTTTTGGCAGAGACGTAGTTTATAGTCAGTAGGCATCCTCTATAAATTAGTTTTGCGACAGGGCCGGATTAGGGTGGTCTAAGGGCCCTCGCAAGTTTGTTTGAAAGTCCTTCATTTTTTGTGCTACAATCTTGATTTTTGGCAGAGACGTAGTTAATAGGCAGTAGACGTCTGCTTAGAACCGATTTTGTGACAGGGCCGGATTAGGGAGGTCTAAGGGCTCTCGCCAGTTTGTATGAAAGTCTTTCATTTTTTGTGCCACAATCTTCATTTTTGGCAGGGACGTAGTTTAAAGTTAGTAGACGTCTGCTTAGAACAGATTTTGAGACAGGGCCGGATTAGGGAGGTCTAAGGGCTCTCGCCAGTTTGTATGAAAGTCCTTCATTTTTTGAGCTACAAAGTTGATTTTTGAGACGGACGTAGTTTATAGTTAGTAGACGTCTGGTAAGAACAGATTTTGTGACAGGGCCGGATTAGGGAGGTCTAAGGGTTCTTGCAAGTTCGTAAGAAAATCGCCAGTTTGTATGAAAGTCCTTCATTTTTTGTGCTACAAACTTGATTTTTGGCAGGCACGTAGTTTATAGTTAGAAGAACTCTGCTAAGTACAGGTTTTGTGGCAGGGCCGGATTAGAGAGGTTTAAGGGCGCTCGCAAGTTTGTTTAAAAGTTCATCATTTTGTGTGCTACTAACTTGAATTTTGGCAGGGACGTAGTAGGTGAGTAGAAGTTTGCTAAGAACCGATTTTGCGACAGGGCCGGACTAGGGAGGTCTAAGGGCTCACGCGAGTTTGTATGACAGTCCTTCCTTTTTTGTGCTACAATTTTGGCAGGAAGGTACTTTATAGTTAGTAGACGTTGACTAAGAACGGATTTAGCGAGTTTAGCAACATGGCCAGAATAAGGAGGTCTGAGGGATTTCACATATTTGTAAAAATGTACTGTTTTTTTTTTGTACTAACAACCTGAAATTTAACACGTCTAGAGTTTAGGAGTAGGAGATCTAAGCTAAGTTTGTAAGGAAGACCTGGACTAAGGGCTCCCGTAAGTCCATATGAAATCCTTGGCTTTTTGTACCTGGAAATTGGCAGAGAGATAGAATATAGTTAAGACATTTCAGGTAGGAATAGATTTTACGACAGGGCTGGTTTAAGGGAATATAATCGCTTCGATTGGCATTTGGCATTCGATTTGACATAGTACCATCCACAGGCAGTCCAGACAAGAGAGTCAATATTTCTACGCGAACGAAGTCGCGGGCAACTGCTAGTTGATTTATATAACCCATACCAGCACCCTTTTAGAGAACCAGCAAGTGGCAATTTATTTGTAGTAACATGCAGGGTATCATTGCAGTTGTTGCTGTTAAAAAATCGGGCACTGAGCCCTGAAATATCGCTTACTTCTACTGACTAAGTAAATGAAGACATAAAAACCGTGCAACGTATGAACGTGTTAATTGCCATGTTTAGTAAATTCACTTGCTGATGAAATGACCATATGAACTTCCATTGCGAGGTACAACATCAGTAGTAAAGAGTTTCTTTACCTTACAGGAAATCTGAACTTTATTCACGGTGCTTTTCTAAACAGAACTACAGAATTTAGGTCTCAGAGTATGAACTAGATACCGTGTAATAAATAAAGTCCTTACCCGTGATTGCAATTAACAGTCCAATAACCTAGATCTCGTTTGGAGCTCATTGTCAAAGCTGCCATAGAAAGTGTTGGTCACATTCCAGGCAGGTCGACTTTCGACTGTCGGGCTCGTCAATGTCAAGTGCCTTGCGTGGGAGCATTTATTACACAAAACGGATTCCTTCCGTAACTCCTCACGCGAATCAATTAATCTGAATCATTGAGTTGCATGTGTTCGTACACATCAAAATGCTCGCTGGGGATCGATTAAACACGTGTTTTATCTTTTTTCGTCCAATATAAACGCTATACGTTAAGATGTCTAGACTGTTCATCAATTTAGATGAAAACTCCTAATAGCAGCATTATTGGTTTGCTCACGTAATGTCCTGTCGTATTTGTTCGCGTCGATGCTCGTCAAGGGCATTTATATTCAAATAAAGACATTTGGACAATATTTGAGTGCACGCTATCGACAGAGGTCACGAACGCTTGATTGGTAACAATTTCGCGTCAATTAAGATCACAGTGGAGCGGGTCCGCTGTCCATTGTGCTTCAAATTATCCTTATTGGTTCCTCATTCCAACCGAACCGAGCTCAGATGGAGTGGCTATTATGTCTCAGCTATTGTTGAAAATTGGGAGACGTTGTCAGCTTCAATATCAAGTGGTGCACAATTGAATGCGAGTTAAAGGATTCATAAACCGTTACTTCTACTCGTCCGGACACTTAGCCTGGGATAGAAGACATGAATGTATTCATTCACATATACAATAGCATATTATAAGACATACTCTAGTTTTGTATACATAATACCTACCTACGTCTTCCGGTCATCCCCTTAATTACATTTTAATTTTAATTGCCACTTGACTGACATGACTTCTCAAATTACTTATAATTTTTAATCGTGTGAAATATGGTAGGATTTTCTACAACTCCCACCTTATAAAGATCGAAATAAAAAGGAATTTTAACAAGCTTTTTATTATTCTTACCTATACATTGTACCTATAACTTGTAAATGTTCGTAGGTTTGTTTAGGCACAGAATACATAATATTATTATATCAGATTTCGGTCAAATCTTGCACTGAATTTGCAATTCCTGTAAGATTCCTGGACATTTTTTACTCTTTCCTAAATGATTCTCTGATTTTTCGGATTCATGATTGTGCTTAATAAAAAAACACAATTTGCTTCGGTGAAGCGAAACTAGTGTGTCTCAGAGAAATTTCACGACGACATGTATAAGTCAAGTCCAGGGGCCCATAGACGGCATAAGAACTCTGACACCAGGTTAGGCACTTCCCACACGATAAAGAAAGAAAGAATTAATTGCTAACACGAGATAAACCTCAATGCCATTTATATTTCCACACTTATCTAAATAAATGTCTTTATATTAGGAATTCAAGGCCTGTGCAATAATAGTGTGTTTATGTTCATACAGTCAACCTACGTTTTGCAGCATGCGAAGAGGACGAGGTCCCGATCCCGTTGGGCCGGCGCATGCGCACGCCCTTGTTGTGCCGCGGGTACTGGCTCACGCACAACATTGCCACCGACCTCGCCTTCGTCATCTCGCTCGTTTACTGGGCGCTAGTACATGATCCTAGTAAGTAAAGAACAACTTCTTTAGTCGAACAGAACCCATGGAGAACCAGAACCATATTATCATTGTTGTAGACAATAGACGTCAAATCTGATCATGTTATGCCTTTTTTTTTTTTGGTTGGTGGAAAATCATCGAATAACCTCCCCCGCTCTTGGGCAGAGCGAAGGGTGGTGTCAGACTTCTACTGACTAAAAACCAAACCCATGTTCCTTCTTCGCCCTTGTGTCGGAGCCGCGTTATCCTTTCGATAATCCACAGCCCCGACGGGGATCATGTTATGCCTCACCCAGTGTTTTGTGATGCAGCCAATATTTTTATCAGAAGCTTCATTTATTGTGCAGTACAATAGTTGTACTTGTTTAGTTGTTTCAAACACTTCTCAGTCACATGAACCACTTATTAATATGATGACTGTTCAAATACTATGTTTGCTGTGCGGATAGCGAAATCTGTTCATTTGTATGCACACCGTTTTTTGCGCCTACTGAAAAACATATAGCATCTCGGTTTTAAGATACATGACTAGATATTTTTTAAAGGAGCAATTTTGAACCATTTCTATAATATACCTCAACATCTTGCTATCTAGCGACAAAATTAGTCAGTATTGAGTATTGAAAATCAACGACCAGTCGTCCATATCAGCCCCTGGATCGATACAAGTGAAAGTCATGAGGCTGCCTTTGCCCAGCTGTGGGATGACACGGGCTAACGTCAGTATCTTGTGACCGTTAGATATTTACATCTGCTGCATTCAAAGATCTATGTTAAATACATATTTTTTATTAATAACGTTGTCAATCCACAGAGATCCACGAGATCAACGCGCTGAACGTGCTGGTGCACGGCGGCAACTCGCTGGTGATGCTGGTGGAGCTGGCCGTGACGTCACACCCGGTGCGCGCCGCGCATGCGCTCTACAGCGCCGGCGCCGGCCTTGCCTACGGCGTCTTCAGTGCCTTCTACTGGGCCGTTGGAGGAACTGACAGGATTGGTCTACAAGCTATATACCCAGCGCTGGATTGGAACAAACCTGGTAAATGATTCTGTTAATCATCGTCATCTGCCTAGCTTTCTCCAAACTATCTTGGGGCCAGCTTCCAGTCTAACGGGAAGCAGCAGAATGAATGTATGGAGCCACCCAGTAACTACTGACCATGAAATGATTCAGATAGTAGCAGTTGCATAGTTGCATTAGGATCGAAGTTCGAGGATCGAGTTACATTGCTTGGAGACGCCTTAGTACTGATTGCAGTTGAGAAAACAGCAGGAGCTACTACTGTTTAGCACAGTGGTTTTAGAAAACTTGTAGGATAATGATAATCTCTTCTCATTGCCTTGCTACAACTTTACAAGACGCCTGTTTATTGACAGACGCTTATTTATATCCAAAATAATTCTCACTAACTATTCCATGACAGACTTATGAAAAACAGTCACGGCTGTCAAACTGTCAGACTGAAAACTGACAGTTTGGCGGACTCTGCGAAGGACAGTGCAATATGATCTACACCAAAGACAAGTAGTAAATAATAGTATATTTCATTACGAGTGCGGAAAGCCTGTCATTGCAAAGAGTTCCGACAAATGTCTACCCGAACCGAGGCGCAGCCGAAGGTGAGGGTTGACAGTCGGAACAAGTTGCAATGACGGTTCCGCACATGTACTGAACGACTATTTTTAATACAGTTGCGAAAAAATGAAGCAATTTAATAAAACAATAAACACAATAAACTCAACTAACTAATCATTTATTTATTAAAGTTATAATTCACGTATACATTGAAATGGGTACAGTTTTTTATACTAACTGGGGAAGTTTTAGGTTGCATATTTACTGTTTGAGACAAACTATTATTAATTTGGTATGATTGTTCATGTATATTTGTCGAAGGTGTTATACAATGGCGTTTGCTAGTTGATGGAATTGGATCTGATGAATTATCATTATCAACGAAGGTAGATGGACGAACGTTCTCTTCAGTACGAGTATTGTCATGTGAAGGAGACGGACTGGACTTTAAATTAATAGATTGTGTGATTTTTTTCCCAGTTTCTAGTTTGTTGTTTAATGAATCAGCAATATAGCCTTCTGCAACTTTGTCTGACTTCCAACCTCCTAGTCGCTTTAAGGACGTTAAATTGGCTCCTGAATCTGCCAATAATGTAGCAGAGGTCCTCCTGAAGCTGTGCCCAGTATAATACTCAGCATCCGGCAGACCAAGAAACGTAGCTATTTCTTTTGGCATATTTCCAAATTTGTTTATCCCGATTGCTTGAGCTGTACACTTCCCTTTTTGATAATTTTGGAAAAAACGGTCGGTTTTTGCTTTTTGGGACCGCTGAATCATATATTTTTGCACTATTCTAAGAAAATCACCTTCAACAACAAAGCTTCTCGGTATCTTATTTTTTGTATTCGGAATCTTGATTAGTAGCATTTTTCCATGGGCTTCAATATCTTTTAAAGTAATATTGGCTAACTCCTCTCTCCGGCAAGCTCCAACAACGCCAAAAATCAGCGCAACCTACAAAAAAAGGGATTAGGTTAATATTTTTTTAAATAATATATTGACTGTATTTTGCGATGTCGTAAACTGAATACTAAAGAAAAATATAAGTATTTGTTAATAAATTACCTTTGTGGCTAAATAACGATCATCGGGAGCTTCGTTCAAAAACCTTTCCACTTCATTCGATGATAATATTTTCGACTTTTTAGTTGTAAAACCGTCTGATTGTCGTTTTAAGAAAGCATTTAGTTTTGGGTATTCAGTTATATCCACGTTGTTCCTTATTTTCAGCATACTTTTTATCATCGAAAACCTCGACCATAACGTAGAAGGTTTTAATTTTGCTGAGAGTTCGGAAAAGTATGCCAACATAACATTTTCTGAAAAACTATTTGCTTTTTTCTCTTCTCTCCACGCAATAAATTCGTCGTATGTAGATACGTAGCGACTTTTTGACTTTTCCGGTAAAATGTTCTCCGAAGCATTTTGTGCAATTATACTAAGTTCCGGTGGTGTTAATTCAAATAAAATATCGTCGAAATTACTCATTTTGTGGAACAAACAACTAAACTCTCAAAGACCTTTTTTGGAAAATGGCGCCAACCGTAAAAAAAGCATAAGCAGAGTTTTTTTTTTGTTTTCTTCACCCATTCTGGGTAGGCAAAGGGAACTGGGCATACAGCCAAGTCTTCAGTAGATTTTTTTTTATTGATATGAAAATTAAATGAAAATCAAATTTAATGAGATGAAATTAAATGAAACCTAACCTAACTCATTGAATCAAATCATTAAGATATTGAAAGAAATTAGTAGCTTTTTTTTAGAAATATTTGCATGAATCATAAAAACTTCGTGGTTGGTTTTTTTTGACGTGACAACGTCTTATAAATTGGTTTGCCGGGTGACACTTCAAGAAACTGCGTTACGCTCCGCTCACGTTATGCGCTCACAATGAGAGCGAGTGAGAGGCACGCGTCCCTTCCACTCGGGCATGGTTAGCCCGCCTAAGAGCGAGAGAACCAGACATAAAAATTCTTTGTATAAATAAATGTTTTAAATTGTTACTATTATTTCATCCTTCTTCCTACTATACGAATGAATATTCACATTAAAATTATTTTACCACTCAAAGTCGTTGTCACGTAAAACTTTCGCCCGTATACCGACTTTACAGGCAACCAATTTTTTTTATTACATTATTGCTGATAAAAGTAATAGAATAATATTTCATGCTAGCATGAGCTGTGAAGACAAGGGGAGCAACATAGATTAAATTAAAAATGACCCAGGTGATTTCGACAGTTACGACTTTACATTACATTGCGACTGTGCTCTGTATTGACGCTCTATGGCACCTCTATGGTCGTAACATCCATAGGCTAACACCCAAAAGCAAGGATTTCCTGAATGGACTTAATAAATACTGTGCATTAAGAAACCGCCTTATTAATAAAAATTGTTAAACCTGGTTTAACTTACGCTTGGTTTAAAAATGGAAAAATGCCTATACTTTTTTAATAGACATTATTTTGACAGTTGGGAAAGAGAACGCACGAGTTCGGTAAAGGTAAAGAAAAAGCACGAGTACACACGCGTAATAGCCCACATCCCGAACGCTATACGTCCCTGCAATACGCCACTTTTTGAGCAACTGTATTAAAAAAATATTTATTAGAATGCCTGAAGGAAGTTTTTAAGTACTTAGTGTATAGGTACAATTAACTTCTACCCTATGAGTAGCATGATTGTAACATGGTGTTTCGTGGTTTGGATGTTTGGGCAACGCAAATCTTACATAGATTTGCGTCTTTAAAGTCAACTCCGATTTATGAGAAATCTTAGAGCGATGCAGTATTTCTTTTCCAAAAATAATGAAGTATATTTGTCACCAGGCTCAGCGTTCGGGTTCGTATCTCTGTGTGCGGTGGTGATGGTGTTTGCGCACGCGCTGGCGACGTGCGTGGCTGTAGCGCGCGCGCGGCTGGCGCTGCGCCTGCGCCCGCGCGCGCACGCCGACCGCCTGGCGCTGCCCACGCACTGATCGCACGGAAAGCTGCACTAGCATCCACTCACACGCATGCCGTGCCTCCCCTACGCAAGTGTTAAAACAATCGGACGCAAACAAAAGAAACGCTTGCGCCGGTCGCTCGTACCGGATGCAGTGTACGCTCATTCCCAGTGACCTACCTAAAAGTACGTTTTTGGATAGTGGCGCCCAATAAACTTTGATTGTAGATTGTTGCTGGTGGAAACAGTCGATCATTAATTTTACTGAATATTTTAAAATATTGTCTGCTCACTGAATCGCCGATAAATCGATTGAATTGATGTGTGTACAGGCAGCAGAAAAGCTAGCAAATTGTAACTCGTTGGTACCTATTCTCCAGCAAGTTCAGCGTCATTGAGCGTCCTGCTACCAGGAGATAACAGGAACTCAATTACATATAAATATAGACTTTCAAAATGTCTAAGTGTTGTTAGATCGTATTTTAATAAATTCGTTTTCGATCTAGTTTAAAGATTCAAGAATGTCTTGAACTATCTTTTTACTCCACATTTCTGTAATTTATCTTCTACTTCGATAGTAATTAATCTTATAGACGTGGTTTTTGTATAAAAATTGCGAGCATAATATTAATAATATCACCATTCTCAAAAGAATAGCATTAAACTTAGCTATAAAAAACTAAACGGCTGTAAAAAGAAGCTTTGTCTCAAAGAGTGCAACTGACTTTGATCGCTTGATTGCTCATTCCAAACATTCCTCACTTCAGAAAAGATATATAATTCAGTTGACTAAGTGTATTTAAGACATGCCGACAGACGTGTGTTTATTGAATTTGCAATGTGTTCCATTAACTTAGACATCCGATGTGTGTACGTGTTGTTATTCAGGAGTATCCAAAGTAATTCAAACACAGACGGCCGAAGTACAAAACAACACTGTATCCCTGCAGACTGCACTACCTCGCACAATATCATTTAGTATAACCCGCTAGAGTAAGTAATTGCTGTTTGCATAATTGCCATGTATTGTGCAAAAAGTGTGCACCTTTCTTTTATTATTATTGTATAGTTTGCTATCTAAGATACATAGAGAGTAAGGCTCGACAGTGATCGTTGTAACTCTAGGGACTGCACGCAAGCAATAATATTGCAATTATTATAATAATTACGATAGTATTTGTGAGTCGGTGTTAGAATACAATGGGCAGAGATTCGAGAGGGCAGTTATACTGTTACAACATTTAATTTAAATGGTCGACTTACAAGACATTCCTATTTTTCCAAAGAAACGTAGCAATAAGTCATTGGTATGGTAATAGGTATGTGTATTATCTTTATTTTAGCACTTAAAGTAACATAGTGCCTAGGAAAATACATTTCATGAGCATTTTGTCGTCATGTCTTCATTCACCGTGATTTTTATAAGACTCTGAATTATGTAAATTGATGTTTTATATAAGTACGTAGGTATGTGAAATACTCTTTTCTATAGAAAATAAAAAGGAGGCTTTGATCATGTTCTGGCGATAAATAGGTAGTTTTTTTTGTGCAATTTTCGCACCCCAGAAAATGTAAGCTATAAAATCACGGTGCCTAGTATTGTATGATTGTAAGAGGTTAAAGGTGCTAACCTCATTGTTGTACCTAGTAATTTTGGTGCATAATGGATGTTAAGTACCCACAAGAGACTTTTCTGTACACTTTTATATACATAAACTGTGAAATTTCATGCAGTTTGAGAGAAACTATCGCGTGAATAGCGATACTAACGCGCGTTTGCACCGCTTCTGTCGCGTGTTGCAAATGTTACTGAACGCATCACTACAAAAGGTCGCCGTGGGCGAAGGCCCTAAGATCTTGGTCCATTATGCACTTGTCGAGAGGCGCGATGGCGGCTGGCTTATAAGTTTATTAGTAAACATTCAAAATGCAAGTTTACATTATGTAGTTTTTACTCAAATTGTGATAATTATCTATTCATCAATTAAATGGGCAATTTATTAAAATTCATATCGCTAAATTATAAACACTGTAAATGGCCAATGGTTGTAATTTGTCAAAAATGTGAGTGCAACAAATATGCCTAAAATAGAATGAAATAACACTCTTTGGGGTTGTAGAATAACTTCGTGGGACACTATAGACTGTTGGGGACAACTAAAATTTACTGTCGTAAACAATTCAGTGACAGATTGTCCCCGGAAAGCCTGATTGTCTTTGTCCTTTTTTAATTTAATTTTCAGATTAGCATATAATTAACATTGAAGACAGTATTATTATTGTACAGAGGTTTGCCCGTAGGGCGTAGAGCTGTACGTTAAACTGTCAAAATAGAACCTACCTCTATCACCTTGGCCCGTCAATAGCGATGAATATAATTTTATGGTTGTATGTATAAATTATTGGTATTTTATTATGTGTCCTTGTCTGTAACTCGTGTTGTTGCATTTAGTAACGAGAAAATAACCTGAGTGTTATGTTAATTAGGAGCAGTCGCGGGAAACAAAAAACGAATTTCTGCATTTCTAGACAAATTGTAAATTACTGAACCGTTGTAAGTACTCGAGTGTAAAGTTATTTAAATACCTACATTCCTGCCTTGCTCCAAACTTAAGTAGCTCAGCATTTATACTATAAGCAAATATCTACGTAGAGAATATTTTAGGACTTATTATAGTGATATGAATCGTTCCTAGCCCTAATTTAAAATCGGACAAAATGCTGTGATGCGATGTTTCTTTAAATTAATTAAACTAAGAAGCAATAATGTAATCTCAATGACATTGTAAGCAATAAAATAGTAACTATTAAAATGTAATGGACTGTAATCTCACTTGAAGTAAATATTGTATCTTCTAAGTATTAAAATGTGAGATCCCAGTATTCTGGTCTATTTCGAAAATTGGCCGTGAATTTATTTATTTGTAATGTAGTTTCAATTTTAAATCCCAATTTCAAGAACGTTGTAGAAAATATATCCTGAGGGATCTGGTCATATCGTATTATAATCAGTGTAATTAATCGTGATAATAAATAAATAAAATATTAATTTTCCCAGGTAATTTATGTTTTTTATTCATTCTCCATTCTATTCACTTACCTTTTCATTTTAAAATTAAATCAAGGTTTAACTTAATATTAGTTAGAATGTGTGATCGGAATAATTTATGATACATGAAGGATGATTTTTGAACCGTCGAGTTGAGCGTGATCTCCGTGCGGCGTCAGGTGCGCACGCCGCACGCGCAGCATCCCGCGCGCGCAATGCAGTCGGCACATCAGTCGCGCGGCACTCGCGCGCTGCTACACGCGCACCGCGTGCTCACTACTTTATTTACTTACAAAAGAACCGCGCTAACTTATGAATTATCGTAAAAGCGCGACGTTCATTGAAAATATATTTTATTTGATTGATTGATTTTTCACAATAAGTGTATCAAGTGTTTACGAAATAAAATACTTACGAGAGGTATGTATTGTAATCACAACAAGTTATGTTCTGACACGCACCCGAACTATTTTTATTTTCACGAGAACACTTGTGGTTTTAAAATTACTTCATACTTAGGTACATTTCTAAATAACAGTTAAAATATAATTTTAAATAATTTTACATGATTCATAATTTTTAATCATTAACTTTCCTTGCTGAAAATGAACTTTTCATTTTCCGCATCTAGGTATAGTGAAAAGTTTTCATTTAAATTAAAATAGATTTTTATTAAGGTGCTACGCAGGGCTACGAGTCTACGAGGGGTCGTAGCCATTCGTAGCACAGTATTAAAAACATCCCTTGAGTTTTTTCTACATTCATTTAAGTATATTTCCATTGTTTATCATCCTACGTCATTTATCATAATCATCTCCATCTGAGTAATTAAATACCTGACTCGCTTAGTTGAGAAACAACGATAATAAAAAAAACTGATAATAAAATTGACGTTACTTCTACGCAGACGGAAATACCCTTTTTACATACTAGTCACACTAGGCACATATAGTGTACACACTTCATTTATTTACATACACAGTACAGACTGTGGCTTAATAAGTAGTTTTTCTTCAAAAAAACCTGAAGTATTTGCTTAGTAACGTGGTAAATTAATTCCGTTTATGCGTAAATATGTTAGCGTGCCATACTGTTACTGCTAGTAATTACTCGATTTGATATTCTCGGTCGCATAAAAAGTATCGAAAGGTTGACTAGCTCCAAAGAAGAAATCCTCGACCTAATCTATGCATAGGTTGATCATAGGTAGGTACCTATACTCGCCCTTATAAGGCAAGTGGCCCGAAAGGAAACCTTGCACACGCTATTTGATTAATAAATCGTAAATTTGTCCATATTGGTATTATTTTGGTAATTTTGTTCTTACGATTAGAGCGGGGAGATGCGTCGTGTAGGTCAGGAGTGTCAAATATGGTAAAGATAGGTCAGGAACACATTACACTGTCCAACTGGATTTGGCGAAGTGCACCTGACGACATCCCAAAATGAACGATATCAATATCTTACAAACAGCACGTAATAAAATAACTGAGCTATATTTGGAACTTATCTGCTACATATCTATCAGGTCCACTAGGATCTTGGCGCGTCTCCCAACGAACGCGCCCAGATATCGGCCAGCCGCCCCATGCGTTCTAACTCTGTCAGTGCACTCCTAACTCGTAATACAGAACAATAATTGTAACTGTGCAGCTCCCAGCTAATAATAAATAGTTATATCGCCTGAACAACTTAGGCAAAATCATCTTTTACAGAAGTATTTCTAAAATTGCACTGGCAACAATGTAATGTGTAATGTTTCTATGAATCTGTTTTCGCGGGAGGTTGAGAAGGTTAGTTAATTCTTCATAATCACAGGATCTCTCTTAATTAAGAATAAAGGAACTGGTTAAGTGTTTCTAATCACGATCACACGAGATCCTTCACGTAATGGCAACCCTGGCTACTGGAGTTTCTAACCTCGTTCACCCATCGTGGTAGAACAGATAAAAACCCTCTTTCTTAATCTTAGTGATTAGCCGTCACGGTATGCTTCCATGGGTGTTGCACGCTGTACTTTGATATAATCAGTTATAAATGTATAGCAAAAGCAGTTCTCGAGTGAATCGGATGTTTAGAAACACGCGAACACCGGTAGATGGCTGTGTTCGTCTTCGTAGCATATCCTTAATGTTATTACAAATCGTTCAAGTATCGCGAGTGACGCGCATCCTTAAGGTTAGGATAATGAGCGAGCGTTTTCCTCGGTTTCTAATGCCCCTGAAATGATTTTCCACGTAGTGAGCAGTGAGCTCCTCGGGTGCCTTATAGGATGTTATAGGTCGGCACGGACGTAAATAACAAACAATCGGCTCAACACAAATACATTTTATGACGTTCGGACAAGGCGACTTAACAAATTAAGCAAAGTTAGTGTTGACCCACAGTGCGGCCTGATTGTGGAAACATTTGCAAAATACTAAGAGTTCAGTTACATGGTATTGTTCACCGATAGGTTTCACGTCGTACTATTAATTGACAAAAACGAAACAATACTGTGTCGGACTGTTGTTGCGACGCGACGGACGTCAAAACAAAAGGTGAACTACCTATTCAATTTTATTACCAAGTGAAGCTATTGAATATTTTACATAGGTATAGGTATACTTCGGTGTCTTGAAGAAGAAACAGTGTTAAATCGTGCTTCTCAAAAAGTGTTGCTCATTGTTTTGACTGGCAGATGTTAGTGGATATACTCTCGGTATATATTTCGGATTCAGGTAAATAAAATAATAAAGTTGTTTTTATATTAACTTTGCGCTTTAGAAATAAATTGAGTTTGTACATTGGTTCGTTAATTTCATCCAACATGTCAGAAATCTTTAATATTGGGTTAAAGTTATAAAATAGATATTAAATTAAGGGTATGTCATATAACACTCTTCACGTCTATTTGATTTTTGAGCTTTTCGTCCTCTTTAGTGGCAGACCTCCAGTCCAGCCCCCTCAGTAGACTAGATGTAAGACTTTCTATCAACGACTTTTGACTAAAATTGTATAGATGTATTCTGGCAGTCAGGGTCGGCGGTTAGGCGTGCTCTCCATTCAGAAGGAACGGCTCTCGATGTGTAAATACTAACCAGTTACTAAACTTACTCTTGACCGTGGTCACCGCTGACAACCTTGGAAGTTGATTGATACTAGATTTTTAACAGCCTTTCGAACACGTGCCTCCATGTATTTGCTTATTTAATTATGAAGTTGCTTCCAATAATTATATATTATTTCTTACTAAAAAAAAAACGCTTGTTTTACTGATCATCATCGTTATAAAATCATTCTCTAGCACTTATCCCAATTTGTTAGGGGTTGGCGCAGCATATCTTCTTCCTTATTTCTTTATTACCTACTCGTCATCTTGTCAGACACCTCTTTTCTCGCACTATCATCCACACAGTCCACACAGTCCATCCATCGTTTCTTTGGTCTTCCTCTACTTCTTTTTTAATGAACAGAATTAAACTTTTGGTAATTTATTTGTCAATCGCAAATACTAAAGACTAACTTAACTGGTTGACTGGTCCATTTAACGAATAGTGGTCTTGTGATATTTACTCATACATTAAAGCAGCACGTTACTTCAGGAAGTTCACCCATCATCCGCGTATTCTCAGTAATGGTTTAACTTACAAACAAACATAATATTGCTTTAGTTAGTGTGTTTACTTCACAGTCCGTAGCCAGCGAGTGCCCGCGACTAACATTAGACCTTCATCAAATATGTATTATAATTTTATTATAAAATATCTTAATTTATTCGCACATTCATTATGTTTTAAAAATATGTTTAGTTCCTAATTAGTCATTTGTCGAATTATAAAATCGTAACTGCGAGTAAGGTAGTGTAACCTCAAAGATATATCTAAAAACGTAGATTCATAAACACCCATGTACACTCACATTTTACAATGTTAAAGTCGCATGTAATAGGGGGCGAACCAATTGCCATCAAACGGTCACACACTGAAAAATTACTGATGGAAAAACCCAAGTAAACTTTGCACTTTGGGAATCGAACCCAGGACAGGAGTCGCGTTTGCGATCACTACACCAACGACATGGGTACACCTCTGGCTAATCATTCAGGTATTACAGGTGTTATGTTATGTTATATATACCCATATGTAATGTAATATTGCATTTGCCTAACATGCGTTAACAGTCGTTCGTAATTCATAGTTGAGTCAATTCGTTCTACGTAATATATATATAATGTAGGTCACCAGGCACTAGCGCCTGCGCAACCTGCTATCAACGATCTGTTGAACTTGAACTTGTAGCGTGTGTTTGTTTGCACCAAAACTCGTACGAACCTCTGTAATAATATTGACTGTCCTTCTAACGTACCTATATTTATAATGAATGCCATGGCATTATGTCTCTATGTAAATTCGGTAATCGCGGAACGTTACGTTTGTCATTAAAATGCGTTTAAGTTATTTTTAATGACAGCAAACAGTTGAGGTAATGATTTGGCTTCTAAATTGAGAATGTCAGAAAGATATTTTATCATGCTTCTAGCCAGATCTACCGTTGTACAAATGTTTACATTCTGGAGATTGAAAATACAATACAACGGCAGTTTTAGCGCAGGCTTTAGCATCATAATTATATCGACAATGACTCAACTAGAGACTGCCTCAATCGTCTAACGGTCGCAAGCGTGAAGTCTGCTGAACTTGACGTCCTGGTTTTGATTACTGGTTTTTTAATCAAAAATTTCTCGGTAGCAGCCACGGAGTCTGGATTTTTAACTGGTTTATGGCAATAGGCTCACCATGGGAATTAAACAACTATGGTGATATGTCGAACCCTTCGGGGATTACAGGCGTGAGGTTATGTATTCATGTAATTACGGTGTTGCCAGCGGCTTCGCCTGCTACAGCTCGAAAATTATCCCACGGGAAGATAAAATCGGGATAAAAAACTATCCTATGTGTTAATCTAGTTTATAAACTGCCTGTGTACCAATTTTTTTCCAAATCGGTTCAGTACTTTTTGCGTGAAAGAGTAACAAACATCCATCCGTCGGTTCGATTCCCACCCAGGACAAATGTTTGTGTGATGAGCACGATCATTTGTTCTGTGTCTGGGTGTAATTTATCTATAATATGTATGTATTTAGAAATATATAAGTATGTTTATCAGTTGTCTAGTACCCATAACACAAGCTCTGCTTAGCTTGGGACTAGATGGCGTTGTGTGATAGTTGTGGAATATTATTATTATTATTATATATTATTATCCATCCATCCATCCATACATACTTACAAACTTTCGCGTTTATAATATTAGTAGGATTAAGAGCCAAGATACAAATGTTTTTAATCCTTGATTTTTCCACAACAAAAATACTGAAACCATATATTATTTTGCCGAGGGCAATGATTGTTGGGTATCTTTGATATAAGTTGTTATACATATTTGTCCCACATCACATTGCACTCTTATTTCTTTTTCCCAACCTTTAGAGCCAGAATTTCCAGTTAGCCTGTTAAACACGTGATGCTTTACGCGTTTTATTTTAGAGGACGGCTGCAATAAACAGTCAGTTTTGTTGCAAGATAGATAAAAACATAATAAATATAAACTATTAATATTGAACTTATAGATGCTTCACCTTGACTTTTCTTTTGTACGTTGTTAGTTGGATACAAAGCGCAACATATCGTTTATTTTATTGAGAATATAATTACTTTTAAAAATAAAATAAGTCTTTAAAGGTTATATCAATTGTTTAAATTATACGCGTTTAAAACTTTGATAATATTCATAATTATTTTCTCTTGATTATATTATCTCGAATTGCATTATCAGCTGTTCGAAGGTACCTCACATCGAGGTAAAAAACTTCATCAGGGTTATTTCAACAATATATTGTGGTGAACATAGAGTACCTAAATCTACCTCGTGATAGTTTCATGTACCTCGTAATATCTATATAGCCCATTCTGGAAAAAGTTTTAGTAACTTTGTTGAGCATCTGAGGCTCAATTTCAATTGCCCCAAAACGGAATGGAAGTTTCTTGTACGAAGCACAATTTATTAGGATTAGCGAAGCAAAATTTATTAGGATTAGTTTGTTCATGTCAATTGCTTAACTTGCAAACAAATACAATCTGCCAACTGTAGGAATTCGTTTCGAGAATGAACTAGAATTTTTCGGAAGTCACACGACCTGGTTTTGGGGTCATACATTGTTTATACGTTACCCAATTGACGTAAACTTAATTGAGATTCGTACAATGTCGTTACAAAATTATCTTATATTCCTTTGCGCTGCGATGTTAATTGAGTTTGAGGATATAGAGACAACAAGCTATGTTCATTCATTCAAAGAAACCGTACGAGCACGTGTTAATGTGATTCTTGGCCTCACCGCCTCACGTGTATTCTATGATGGTCATACAACACGCGAGCCAGAACGAAGTGTTGGGCCATGGCGACTCTAACTCACTCGAAGGCGCCCGACCACAACAACCGAATTATGAATGTATTCACCTTTATGTTAACATAAAGGTGAATACATTCATAATTCGGTTCGTTCATAATTCATGTGTTTAAACACATGAATTGACCTTGTGAAGTCATGTCATTTTAGCATAATAACACTTTATAACGTACTCACTTAATATTCCTATTTTCTGTCCTTGTTCACAGCTAGATAAACATACCGGATGTTCACTCGAGATGTTATAAATAAGCACCACCAAGAACCTACTACATAAATTATTCAACGACAAATCAACGGTTAAACAGACACAATGATGCAGTGGTCCTGGAGGCAAGCTTTTTATTGCATCACAGGAATCCTTGAGCAAGAGGAAAAGGAGACGAGCGAGCCGTTCACAAGATCATGTTGGGGCAGGATCTCACCGCTGTACTGGAGGGTGCCCATCCTGGTGTGGGCGCTGTGCGTCTTGTGCTGGTCCATGTCGTTCTTCTGGGGCCCGACCGGGAAGTTCTTCCTGTACATGACACACTGGGGCCTGGCATTTATAGTACTGGAGTCGTCTTTCGGAATATTTGTGGCCATAGGACGTAGAGGATTTACAGGTAGGCTATTTGGTTGCATTTTAATGACTGCATCTGCTAATCAAGTAGTAATAGTCGTCTTCCGAGTCGGTCAGTGGTGCGTCACAAATGGCGGCGGTTGCTCCACCTCGTGTTTCACATAGCATCCTGACTGGCAGGCGGTGCAGGCGGCTGGTGCGAGTCCAGCAGGTACCTGCCTACCTGCACCTGTTAGCCTGACAACTACTACATTCTTGTATCGTTTAACTAGTAGATTCACGTCACCGGCTTAGTCACGCGTGCATGAATCTTTCGCAAAAGAAAACTACTAAACTGGAACCTTTATCTTTATTACTATGATCAAACATCGATTAATAGTTTCATCAAAATATTTGGGTTATACACGCCATACCTTTTCACTGTAAATTGATTAATTTTCTTTGATAGAAAAACTTTTTTGTGAAAAATAAACTTTAGAAGAAAAATCAGGTTCTGAAGTCGGTGACTTTTGTTTCTTTGATATCATTTTTTTGCCACCGACTTCAGAACCTGATTTTTCTTCTAAAGTTAATTTTTCACTTTTTTGTTTTTTTTTTTTGAAGTCGGTTTTATTTTTGCAAAAAAGTTTTTTTTATTTTTCCATTTTTAGTTGTTCCCATACAAATATTTGCCATGAATTTAGTTTTATATATTGTTAATTGTTAACAATACATGTCATGGTAATAGGGTTATCCACTTATCCCTAATAAATGAAACTTAACATACCTAACTGTCGAAATCTAGGTCTCAGAGCATACAGGCGTGATGTTACGTCATGGTAATGTATATTCAATAAACATCCAAGCGATTCCAGCAATTACGACAGATTTGCGGTCTATTTTTGAAAAGTTCCATTGTATATCTCCGAAGATCAGCACCAGATCTTCACCAAATTAAAATGGTTCCATTTTAATTTGGACACCTCAGGAGATACTCTTTCAAATAAAAAAAAATTGACAATCGGTCCACAATTACACATAAAAAAAAAACATACACACGAACATAGAACCTCCTCCTTTTTTGAAGTCGGTTAAAAATAGAAACCGAATGATGGAAAATACTGTCTATCTAGTTCTTTATCAAGTAAGATAACAAT
Source organism: Diarsia dahlii (assembly GCA_949775195.1). Lineage (NCBI taxonomy): Eukaryota > Metazoa > Arthropoda > Insecta > Lepidoptera > Noctuidae > Diarsia > Diarsia dahlii. Next base: position 18,434,106 of record OX459190.1, read on the forward strand.
AATCGTTTATTTATTTATAAGAAAGGGCACATTTACAATAAGATAATAACAATAAACAATAAACATAATAAAGAGTAGAGCACAATAGGGGATCGGACAGGGTCAAAATAGTATAATTCTGTTTAGTCCGTAAGTTAGATTATCGAAAAATATTGAATACGTGTTTTTTGTTTTATCAAATCAATAAAAAATGACGAAGATAAAACGTGTCAAAGATCTTGGAGTGGGGCTTGAAACGTCACTTGTGTCGTCAAAATGTACTATCATATGACGTCACACGAGTTTTCGAAGCACTGTATCGTCTTCATTTTAAGTTTACGTGAAAAAAGAAAAAATACGTGTCCAATAATTTTTGGAAATCTATCTGACGGACTAATTAGTTTTTTTTTGTCCGATCCCCTATTGATTTTTTGCCTGAACTAGGTTGAACCTGTGTTTCAGGCTACAAGGCATATAAATATCTACATAAAACAAATAAATTAACATACGAAATGTTATAGTAAAATACTAAAATTAAAACTTATAAATGTATAAACTATAGATAGAAACAGTGTGTAAGCAGTTTATTTGCAGACAACAAGTAGATCCTCTGTCTGTGCATACGTTAAAGGTTGTAAAAAGGTAATTACGGATTTTTTACAACTAAAATAGTTTAACTTATACATACATAATTTTCTATTTAATCTATTGTACAAAAATGAGCCTAAAAATGAAAAGAATTTTTCCGCAAAGGCATGTTTGGATTTAACATTAGAAATGCATACTATATCATTCCGCCTCTTGTTAGTATTGTCAGCATTGTACGTGAGCATGGTGTGCTGTTTTAATACTAGGTGCATAATGAAAAGCTGGCGCACAGTCAGCCCGTTGCAGGATTTATATAACTCAGCTGTAGGAAAGAAAAAGGGATTGAAGAAAAATTGCTCTTTGAGCTCTTTCAAGAGGAAGCAGGATCGTTTTTGACGAGCCACCCCATGAGGTGATACAGTAGTTAATTACACATTGACATAGGGCGAAATAAACTTGTGTGATTAATTTGGAGTCTGCAAAAGTTCGTATTTTTTTAAATACATATATTAATTTGCGCACTCTTTTAACCAGACATTCAATATGATACCTAATAGAGAGTGTCGTCTATTATAACCCCGAGGTATTTAATGGTACAGGTTTTGAGGATGGAAGGACAATTACACACGTTGACTGACGGCCCGGGTTACCACATTGATGGGCAGATATATGGAAGTGAGCGGTGTTAATTTGAGACTTGCGAATGGAAAAGTGTATATACAATTTTGTCTTGTCAGCATTTAATGTTAGTAAATTGCTTTGAAGCCAATCAGTTACAATATTAAAGCCGAGTTGAGCGTTTTCATACAGTTCGCTACTGTTTTTAGCAGAAAATATTAGCGCCGTGTCATCTGCATATGATATGATTTTGCCGTGCTTTATATTTAAGATGTTTTTTAAACTGGCGTAATACATAAATATGTTTTAGAATAACCCATTCAATTATCTTCTTGAGTAAGTTCATTATTATTGTCATAATTAAAACAAAACAATCAAGATTGTTATTATAAGGTAGTAAAACTTGAATCGTGGGAAGGTTAGATCCTAATCAAACGAAAGATATATAAGAACAATCCGCAAAGTATTTTACAAAATTTACTGAACTAGACACAAACACGAGCAGATTCGTCAGATACACAAAGCTATTTATTTATCATCATGTGACACTTCATTCATTGGTAATTATGGTTTTGACTAATGTGCAATTAAACCTTTCTTTAGGTTTTATTTAACTATGCAAAGTAGGTAAGTTATAGCGGTATAAAGAGTTACGTACCAAGGATTCGCTAGCTACCTAAGTACATAATTTTAGCATTTGCTAATAAAAAAGTACATACGATACAGGAAAAGAATTATGAGTGTTGGGAGGGAATATGCCAAAAATATCCTCATTCGTGATAAATTAATTCATAATCAATTAGTGTTTAAAAGAACGGCTCGGCTAGTTAATATTTTTAGGTCTCGGTTATGCTGAAAAGAATATCTTTGTGCAAAACATTGGTATTGCAAGAACCGATTAAAAATCTATGTCGCAAGACCTTGACGATACAATAAGGAACAAGTTCATTACAGACAGCGTTGTTACAAGATCAAGCCGTCCGTCGGGCCGTCCTCACGCTTCACTGCTTATAGCACATTTTCACTGCTTAGTTTATCACTAACTATGCACACGATCGGTCCTGTTTCACGCTATACTTAGCCAATAATTAATATAAAGGCTATCAGTGCAATTAATAACAGTGAAGGATGAATGCGGACACGCGCTGAACAAAGACCGTCTGGAAATGCGGTTAGGAAGTGATTGTGTACAGAGCTCTTTGTTAGTGTTGGTGAGGTGCGAAGTGTTGGTAGCGAGTGCGCCATGCTGGGCAAGTGTGCCCGCGAGCAGTGCGGCTGGCGCATGTGCTGGCTGGAGCACCCGTCGCCCAGCAACTTCTACGTGAGCAGCTGGCAAGGCAACCGCTCGGCTGCGCCACTCTTGCTGCTCCGGGGCTTCCTCTTCCTGTTCTCGACGTGCGTGCTGCTCGCGTCTGTCGCTGTGCCCTTGACATTGGACATACCTTTCGGCTACTGGTTCATATACCTAACTCATTGGGGTTTCCTACTAATTGTTCTCACTGAGGGCTTCGCTACTGCTGTATCTGCATACGCTTACTTTCAAAGACCTATTGGTACGCTTTTTACTATTTCCTTTCTATGTTTATCTAGGCACTTGTGTGATATGCTCTGATAAAACCGCACGTAGGTTTGTTATCAAACATAAACACACTTGAAAACAATCAGTGTTGCTCTACGTTTGATTTTAAACCTTGACTGACTCAGTTTTAAGGAGATGGTTTATCGTATTAAGGATGTATGTATGGGGGCCAGTTTGTGACACGTCAAAGAATAATATGTGGCACGTGGCTTCGGAGAGGATCACGTAGGAACGCGGTCGTCTGTCGCCCGGCCCGACCTCGCGCCGGACGCGTGAGGTCTCATAATAAACTGCCTCTACATCATTTCATCTAACCCTACATTACGCACTATCTTTACGCATAATTGAATAACCAGTTCATGTGCTCATACTTAAACTAATGCATTTGAAATAATATAACCATTTTTTGGAGGTCACGAATGCCATTGTACCTATAGTAGAACGGATAAATTAGTTATGTTCCGCTGCCATCGTGCGACCAATGTTAGCGGAAGATGTGAGCATTATTACATTCACCAAATTATATATTCGTAGTTCGTACCGTTCATTGACGACCGGAAAGTTAGTCGTTTTGGGAAGTTCAGTATTCGTTATTAGGTACAGTTACTAGAAATGTTGTAAACGGCAGTTGTTTTTATGGGATATCCATTATCCATAAACGTCGCAGTTTAATAGTTTAAGTTCACCTCGTCCCAATATTAGAAATGTTTTTTAAACCAAGACGCTTGCCTATACTTCGACATTGAAACTACTATCGACTTGACTTGAGTACCTATCTCTTATAATCTGTGCTCGAGGTTACCAATTCAATTGCTATGATTTATGATCTACAGATGCAACGTTCGGCCTGCCATGGTACGTGAAGACTTACTGGATCCTCTACAACATCACTATTCCCGTCGCTTTCCTCATCACAGTGTTCTACTGGGGAATCTTGAGGACTTGTAAGTTAAAAAACGTCGTTTATCTACTTACATCGGAAGTACCCATCGTATCTTGTTGGTTTCTGAAACCATACCTATTTTTCTAAATTTATTTGAATTGCCGACCAAAATAACGTGTCTGCTGCTGTCAGTAGAAACTCGTCGGATTATTTTGAGTTTTGAACATTTTCTTATACTCTTCATATTAAAATTAAACTTTCTGTATCTCACTTCTCAATGACGAACCATCGGGCTCAAAAGCCAGCCTTGTAGCTGTCTCGATAAACATTTATAATTTTAAAAATGTACAAAGATTGCTTCGAAACAAGCGTTGATAATATTTGATTGACAGTTACGAAATAGCGTTCATTTAAAGTTTAGTAAATGTTTGCAATGATTGTTTTAATTACCGTTACCGATTTCAAAGTTGTCCATCTTTTTTAACTTTTTCGACAATCTAAATTACTTAAACTGCTGCATATATATAACGTACGATCGGTCGAACGATCTTATATGGCGTGGAAGTACTGATTGCAGTTAGTAAAGTTTTGATTTTAGCGGTCACGGTTTGCTTGACCTAGATATTGATTCTAAACTAGCGTGTAAATCTTTTCATTCAATTACTTACTCTACAAAAAACCGACTTCGACAAAAAAAACACTCAAAAGTGAAAAATAAACTTGAGAAGAAAAATCAGTTTCTGAAGTCGGTGACTTTTGTTTCTTTGATTTAATTTTTTTGTCACCGACTTCAGAAACTGATTTTTCTTCTCAAGTTTATTTTTCACTTTTGAGTGTTTTTTTTGTCGAAGTCGGTTTTATTTTTTGTAAAAAAGTTTTTATTTTTCACTTTTTAGTGTTTCACATGTGCTTACCCCTTCACAACGTACCGGCGTGATGTTATGTTACGAAGTGGTGTAAACAATAGACAGACAATATGAGATTTCAGCAATCCCAGTCCATTTGCTATCATTTATTGAGGAGTTCCGTTGCCTATCTCCGAAGTTCTTCATCAGATCTTCACAAAATAGTTTTTATAACCTTTGTAGTGAGTACAGGCGTGATATTATGTTGTGTGATGGCGTAAACAATGCTTAGATATGCTATAGCAACAATCGCGGTTATTCTGCTGTTATTTATTGAAGAGTTCCCCCGATTTCTACAAGATCCCATCATCAGATATTGAAATGGTGACAATGGGACCACACGGGAAGCACCAGCTTTCAAATGAAAAAAGAATCATGAAAATCAGTTCACCCAGTCGCAAGTTATGAGCGAACAAACATAAAAAAATAAAAAAAATAAAAAATACAGTCGAATTGATAACCTCCTCCTTTTTTTGGAAGTCGGTTAAAAAGAAGGTCAACCTCCAGATATCAGCATGTTATCTTCTTTAAATCTAACAATAAATAATGTTAGCGACGGTCAACGTGACAAAGGTTTCCGATAGCGAAAAAATTGAATGACCCACTTCTGGGCAAAGGTCATAACTTTATCTTCCCATGCACTCTGTTCTAGAGCCACATTGAACCTGCCTTTGTGGTACGCTTCCAAATCACATAATGCAATTTTTCTTATTCGATGGTAATTGTTTCCAGCACCAAGCACGGTGAAGTTCGCGCCGAACCCGGTGCTGGACGTGATGCTGCACGGTGTGAACTCGGCGGTGATGCTGGTGGAGTTGATCTGCTCAGCGCACCCCAGCCGGCTCATGCACGTCATGCAGCCACTGTACTTCGCCGGCGCCTACATGCTCTTCAGTGTCATCTACTACTTCGCTGGCGGATTAGACCCGTGAGTCACTCGCAATATTAACTACTCTAAATCTTGCCAGTTTACCGCTCTTGTTCTATTTACAACTTGGAGCGTAAAATGAATGGTAACGGAGCAGTCAATTCAATAATAAAAATCAAAACCCTTGAACGTCCAGAAATAATCTAACAATAGAACATAATCACCCATATGTATAGGGTAACATGATGAAGCTTTATGAAAACTGAAAATAAAATATGAAAAATAGAGGTTTTTTTGAGGTCTTAACAGGGATCGAAATAGTTACCCTGTAACATGGACAAGGTTATGATTTATCGTTCCGAATAAGTAACAAAATCCTATTCGGTAACTCTAAAAGTAAGGAATGAAATGGTTAGGCTTAGCCCGGTATACATAATCTCCCTTTAACGTCCCCTGTGTTGGTACGCAGGCTCATGAGAGACAGAGTGGGCCATAATTCACCAGGCAGGGCTCAGTATGGGTTGGCAGATGTCACATGTTTTCTTTCACATTATTCCGATATGCTTACTAACAACTATGACCGGATGAGCTATGACCATCATTTACTACATAATTTCGATTTACAATCTATTTTCTGACTGGTCTATCTCGTTAGCTGCGTTTACTCGTGTGAGGAGTATACCTTCACACCAATTAATAAATCAATGCTAGGTAGCATTGATCTATTAACAAAAGACCTCAACAGTTTTAGATAAATATGTCGAAATCGCTACACGCGATGAACTTAATAACTCTATTTGATCTTTAAAGAAACACGTGTATTGACGACCTTTAATACTGAATTCATAAGTGGACACTTTGTTTACGAAGTTATGCATCAATGCAATGTGTTGTTCTCGTGGTCACAAGCGTAACTGCTGAGCGTGGGTTCCTGGGTTCGATTCCCGGGTCGGGTTAAAACTGCTATTGGCTACTTAGTAGTAGCCCGAAGTTTGGAAATTAGGGGTACCCCCCCCCCTCATCGTGCCTGATCTCGAGATCTCTCCGGTCGCGTTGGATAGCCATCCCATCGGACTTTTAGAGTAAACGACCATACAGTGTATCTGTGTCTGCGTAAACACTTGTGCACTAAAATATCTCCCAAACCAATGGCTAATCTCCGCTAAACACCGCTCCGTGACCGAAAATGGTCAGACGAACTATATAATACTTTGCTGCAACTAATTTTATGCAAACATTAACTGTCATATTATATCATTAGTATCATTACATATCAGACATGACACTCAAATCAGACATGTCGTAACCATGTTACTACGATTGCATCACCGTAAAAGTTCAAGATCAAAATAAAATGTTCTAATTGATTGTTCCGCGGTTCGGATGGAGATTGTTTATGTAATGTCGTAACGTTTTGAAGCGGTTGGAGCGGTTCGAGCGGTTGGAGCCTCGACATCTAACTGACACATGACCAACATACCCACTGCGGTGAGAGGTCGATGGTCACTCTCTGGGGCATACTTTATATTATTCATAGTTCATGCACTTGTGACATTGATTTTATGGCAGAAAACATTGATACAGCTCAGGTTATTCGTCGCCAAATATATCGCCATAACACACAAGGCCGATGACAGAGGTGACGCATCTGTGCGAATTTATGTCACCTTAGAAGCTTTACCTTGTTTCCAATTTCGGGGACAATAAAAAAAGGAAACAAACAATTCCAAAAAACCTTACATTAGTATACAACACTTGTAGACTCGCATGACATTACATACCACAACACATATTTGTTTTATGTTTATAATTTGAGGACATCCACGGTGATGTTACCGAATAATAAATAGTTGCCAGTTGAGTATTTGTGCCTCTATTTTTTAATAGTCAAGAGAATAGAAAACCATTTATTTTTACTGCATAAAAGCTTCATTGACTTGCCAAACTCATAAACAAGTTATAATAAAATGTAATCGCCTTATATCGTATGGGAACGTAAAACTCTTTATTGTGAACTATTCATGCCTAGTTTTAGTCACAAAAAGCTGCGCTTGCGCCACGTGGGAAACACACTCGATTTTCGGGTATTAGATTTGAATGATAATTATGATAGAAGTAAATACAATGAAGGCGGGGGTTGCAGTACTTTTTAAGATTTTTGAACCTATAAAAATCGAACTAAATACGAGTTTTTTAATAAATAAAAGTCATTACATAAAAATTGAACATACTCTCTAGTAAATCATAAAGATAGAAACGCGATTTAGAATGATCGGCTCGATACTTTTTTTTATCAAACATGACTCTAAATCACAATTTCAAACGTGTACTGCTAAGACATTTCATCATGAATTTATATAAAAGTTATATCAATAGATAGAACTTTTTATTCTGAAGTAAATGTTGAAAACTTATTGTATAATTTCTTTATAGTTCTTCTCCAAGAAGCAAAACACAGTCAAAATTTAGGCATTATATCGCTCGCGCGGCAGGGCGGGGGGTGAGGTCGTGCGTACATAAAAACAAAGTACTGCAACCTCACCTTAAGTATCCGGCCGGTACTCATTTATCGTCTATTTCCCAACTGAGCTGTGAATAGGAGAATAACAATGAATATGTGATGTTTTATATCCCACGCACACAATAACACACAGCTGGGTGTGAAACTGTGAATTTGATAACAAGATGAGGTATTGCAGTCTTAGGAAAACACACTCTGGCATGCTAGCTGACTAGCGAAATGAGGGCAGGTATTATTAGGTGTACTTCTGCCTAACCATTCGGGGATTCCAGGCGTGATGTTATGTAATGTTTATTTTATTAAAACTGTGAAAATCTAATTTGTAGGTCTTTTTCACTTACGACATGCGAAGAGCATTGCTGATACAAATTAAAAATAAGAACGTTTATTTAGTTCCATTGAAATGAAATGGAATTTGATTTAAGTAAAGTATTATTTAATTAACTGCCATATGACTTCCATTCAAAGAAGAAACAAAGTAATTATGTTTATTTAAGTAAATAGATCTTCTCAGCCACTTTGTTTGTAATATGATTCAAAAGTGTAGTAAAATAAATAAGAGACACTGTTTTGTCCCAAACCTACGGTAATTTTAATACTTATTCATACAAACATTATGTATGCTTATGGTACTCAGGTAAATGTGAACGACCGCACTTATGTGCCCGCTACGAACACTAAAGATACGCATGTGAAGCCTTGGCTATATTTATCAGAACCGCAAACATTTACCTAAAGTATGTACCCAAGTGTTTGCTAAACACAAACAAAGCCCTTTGCAAACTGAGACCAATGTATTCAATGACATCGAGGGAAACTGAAACACCTTAAATTCATCAATAATATCAAAATTGAACATTATCCTGAACTTAGCAGACGTCTGTCTGTCTTCAATTAAGGCTACACTATAAAATATCATTGTAATATGAGTACTTCAATATATATTTTGGTGTATGCTTTGTTGGTTGTCCTTAAATAAATAAATAATATACACCTAAAGTCTCTTGTCTATGAAACTCAACACAGCACAGCACTGTATCCTGCTAAGTGGTTACCTGCTTGTCGCAGTTACGACGTGCTGCTGTTAACTTTATTTTTTCTTTTCCGTGTTTTTGTATCTATAAATATTTGCAGTGCCTTGTCTATTTTTTTCTTTTGCCATTCTGTATGCACGTCATGTATCTGCCACAAATAAATATTTTTTCTTTATTTCTTTCTATAAATATAACAACCGGCACTGGGTCTGTGTAGTCAACTACCTACTCTACCTACTCAATTCTAAAGAGAGGAGGCTTCTGTCCCAGGCGTGGGGACACAGTAGGCTGATTTTGCTATGCTGCACACAATTTGATACAGAACCAATACTTCTCCAGAAGGCAAATAAAAGAGATACAAAAATCTCGCACCGTGGCGTGGGAACGACCTTGCTCGGTGCTCGCGCTGAGATAGCCATCTGTGCTGAGATCCTTATCACTGAACACGTCTTACTAACACACACTAAAACACCAGTTATCGTGCTGCATTTACCTAAGTAGGTACATAATTTGCATAGGTGCAATTTGCGCTGTTTGAAACAAATTTTTACCTAAGATCTGTGCTAAGATACTCTCATCACAAACACTGTCTGCTGTCTTAAATATTCTTGTTTTTGTTTATAAGCTCTCTTCTATCTGTGAAAACTTTTAATTGGCCTTATTTCTGTTGCTCTTAATCGTGTGTAAATTTTTAGCTGTAATTTTTCCTAAAACTGTAAAATAAAATAAATAAATAAATAATAAAAGATAATGAATTGACATGATACAAAGGATATTAAAAATTTGCCAGTAGAATTAAATTAACACGAATGACAAAAGATTCGAAGTCAAATATTTTATGTATAAATTATATCTAACTCAAAATAAATTGACACGAGGTCATTTTGTGTGCTATTTAACATTTAAATGTGGATACCTTGAGTATCGTTTTTGACGTCTTGTGCAATAAAAGTCGCGGTTTTGGTTTAGTTTTAGTATTTTTTTTAACCTTGATTGGTTAAAAGTAACATCAAAAAAAGCTTAAAAACTTTAAGTTTTCTTCTATATCTATTATTTTATTTAGATTAATAGAAACGAAAAATAGCACACCTGTATAAATATACAGGTGTGCGCTATTAGTCACGGAAAAAACACATTATCTATTTGTCCCGGAAATTATACGCAAGTTTATCTATAGATTTATCAAATCCACCCATTATCAGGTGCTTATCAAATATTTCGAATAGAATTGACCCTAAATATCAACAGATAATAATATTGATTTGGACTCGCTTATTAACCCAAAATCGTAAATCAAGTCATGGTGTATTACAGATGGGGTAACCCGTTCATCTACCCCGTGGTGGACTGGTCCAAGCCGGAGCAGACGATGGTGGTGATCACGCTGACGGCGTTGTTCCTGGCACTGATGCATCTGCTAACGGTGGGCATCGCCGCGGCACGAGACGCTGTCGCCAAGAGACAACAAGCATTACCCGCGGGGGTCTACAACGATGCATTCACACCATAACACAACACATACTAACCATAGAATATCTGCTAGATATAATCCTCCTAGCCACACCAGCCATGACAACTCCCAAGGATAAGCTGTATGACAACTTCCCTTTGTAAGGGTTTAATAACTAAGTGAGAATGTAAACTATTCTGGGTGTGTAGTGTATTAAAATGTGATATAATTTAACGAAATCAAAATTTAGCAATTTTCAAGATTTTTAAGGGTAATGTGTAGTTTATTTAATGTTATTAATTAGCGCTAAACAGATTAACATTTTGTAAATCGTCTAAATGATTTATGTAACTAAAATGTAAAAATAATGAATGATTTTATGATCTTCATTTTATAATTTGTTAAGGTAAACATATTTTTACTTTAATAATAATCAAAGCGCACTGTGATTTTAGTTATTTAAGTTTTTGTAAACAGGCTACTTGCCTTTTTTGGAAATGGATTGTAAGTAACTCTAAATGACGTTAAAAAACATTATAATTAAATACTTTACTGTGTTTAAGTATATTATTTATCCCCAGGTAAGATTGCCTTAGATTTTATTGTATGATACCTACTTATACAAGATAAAATTAGATTTGAGATTGCATAGTCAGTACTACTTACATCAATTCGGTATCAAATCTCTTCAGTTTGTTGCTAGCGCGAGAGGCCCATGACGAGAAACGCATCTTGGATGTAGAGACTTGCTTTACTTGCAAGCATCATTATTGCAACCGAATTTATTCGTTGGTAATTAGCAATCGAAAGTTAGCGATTTTGTCGTTATCTCTGTAGAGACTGCCGGCCAGACGAAGATGCACCACCCTGAGCACTTACCTACCCTTATGCAAAAGGATGTTGCAATGTTTCCTTACTTTTTTATTGACGAAGGTTTGAATGTAATCAAGACGTCATTGTTCTATTGTTATCAACTAAAATGTATCATCGACGGCACCCAATCACTACGTAATCAGAGATAACAGCCGCAGCTCACAGTCCGCGCTCGAAACGCTCGCTCGATATCGTCTCGATAAATTAAACAAAATATTATTTGCGAAAAATGGCTGAAAAAGTGAAAAGTTATTTTAGAAAGGAGTTTAAATTACATCAGTTTACGTTAGAACATGAAGACATGTCAGACTTTTACCTAAGTTGTTGGCAAAGGAATCGTTCTTGCTGGCCTTTATTGTTTGTGAGAACTTTAATATTTATAGGATGTTTAGCTATTTTAGTGTCCTCCATGGTCCTCATGACTCAAGGAGCAATGAGTTTTGGACACTGGTTTATTTTTATGACACATTGGGGGTTGCTGTTTAACACAATTTCTGCAGCATTGGCGTGGATTGTATCCGTTTGGGAGTTGTGCAAAGGACCAGGTAAGCTCATTTTTTTAAATGAAATCTATCGTAAGAGAAAATGTATTGTGAGATTAACTGCCTATGCTATTTCAATTGGGTTAATTAATTGCAACTCATTTTCCTGTCAACTTTTCTACATAAGGCATTTCCTTACCGTTGCCTGTAATGTAAACAAACCAGTGTTCGATTGTGTATAGAAACAAGTCAATCTGAAATATTAGACTGTTACATTACAGGTGAGCATTACTCCCTGAGCGCCCTAAAATCCTTAATTATATCTATGTGTTCATGACGAGAATAAAGGACCTCCTAATTTTCGCAAATGTCTAGCATTTCCAGGTTCAGTTCACTGCAGACCTTTACAGACACACAGGATGTTGATGGTCACGTTGATGGTATGTTGTGCCTACCCGAACTACTGTAGTTTGAACTTCCTTATACAGCTTGCATGGGAGATGTGTAGTCATACATCAAGCTGAACAACTTTCTTTGTGGAAACAAAATATTAATCAGGAAAAAATAATCCTCTGTTCCATACATTTGGGTTGAGTATCTGCGCGCTTTATAATATTGTCCTTTTTTGGTCACCAAGGTATTTAGGTAATCGTCACCGATTACCTAAATACCCTGATGATGTAGCGTCGTTACTAAGTGGAAAAACATTAATACTATATTTTTGGAATTTACTCTTAAAAATGAATCATATTGATAATGTTCACTATTTCTAAACATGAAAGACATTGTGGATTACATTCATTGAGTCGATAAAACCGAATATTAATCACAATGACTTGCCAAATATACGTATTTGACGTTATCTTTAATTATATAAGTTTGAGAAAATCGAATTAATTAAAAAAAATCCCCACTGAAACGATATGATATTAACATACTGCAATAGGTACTTAAAATTTATTTATTGTCAGACATCTTTGGCACAAAAATATTATATACCTTACCATATGATACATACATATGATAAACACCACAATTTATGTTAGTAAATTAAAATTGAACCCTGAAACCTTACTAGTGACACTTCACTTGTGCGCACTACATACTGAAAAAAATTTAAAGTTCAGACAAATCGTTTGTACCTATGTTTAATGTTGTGTGCGTATACTTCAATTCCAAACTACGATGAGATGTTCACAGTTTCTCACATTCATGAGCATGATTAACGCAGAATCCTAACAACTGATATTTGAATCATTTAGCACGGAAATAGGCAAGATACTTACGATACTACTTGACTTTGATACTTTACGTTGGAATAATAAATAACGTTATCGTATAACATTAGACAAGGACCGTATGACCGTATATAATCGATAAACAGTTCAATAGTTTTATCAATACTACGAGTAATATGCATTTAGGAAAATGCTAATTTAATACTTCATATCTGTGGAGTAGTACTAATTTTTATTCATTTATTATTACTAATCTAATACAGGTATGTAGACACTTTATCGATACTCTCCTTCTGTATTGATTGTAATATTTGCAATCATAAGCGGTTCTGAATTTATCATTTACCCGACTGAGGCTAAGCCCAAAAGGAGGGTTATTTAAAACTACATCTATCTTATCCCAAAGTTCAAAATGGTTTTTCACGAGATGATCGCTTTTGTTTTTTTTTTGTAAATGATCGTGACTTCAACTATTGATAACAGATCGAACCATATAAAAAATAATGAAGTTAATGATTGTTTTCAATTAACATCCGCAGTAAATAACAATAGGCTAATCTAAGGCCTAAATTACAATAAAGGCTTATGCGTTATCGGCCAATTACTTAGCCCTCAGCGGGACCTAGGCCTGTGGCATTCAATTGTGAACATATTATTGGGGAGTTTGGCCCGCCACTCCTTCTTTCCAGCTAAAACACTAGGATGTGTCGAAGGGTGGGCGTTTTGGGGGACTGTCTCTTGTAAATAAATAAATTCTCTAGCCTTGAAGTAAAAATAAAGTCTCACAAATCCTTGATTTCAGATTCGAGTCCGACAAAGCTAGTAAAGGTGTACTGGACATGCTTCAATGCCACCATCTCAATCGCGTTCTTCATCACAGCCTTCTACTGGACCCTGCTCACTGACCTCCCGGGTGAGTACTTGCATTCAATCGAAAGTACAAATAGCTACAGGCATTTGGGCAAACTAATTTTATGCCGACACATTTCAAAAAGTTGCTGTTGTGCAACTTCCATGGCTAAAGTACCGTTGTAAATTGTGTTGTATTAATTAACAAAATTGAATGTACACATGTGTTTTGAAGTATAAATTATTACTTATATCTATTGTAAGTACCTACGTACAGAGTAGTAACTTGGTAAAAAGGTCATGAACACACTCTTAACGACCAATCTAGTCGTTCAATAAAGAAATCTTTTTTAAAATGCATTAGTAGCTAAATCCTTCATAAATAAACAAAACATCCTGGCGAATGAAACTTAACAAATCTGAAGAAGTCAGACCAAAGTACCAACGCTAAAACTAGTACACAATGTACTAGTTTTAGCAGTCTTAGGTCACAGATCATTTGCCATCTACTCATGAATTCTGTAGGTGAACAAAAAATGTCTCAACTTTCGATATTTTGATAACCTTTTCCTCTCCCTCGTATCAGTGGAGACCGGCACCGACTACGCGCTGGACCCCGTGCTGGACGTGTTCGTGCACGGCATCAACTCCGTCATGATGTTCTGTCTGCTGATCACCGCGCGCCACCCCACCAGGGTGCTGCACTTCTACATTCCCCTCATCCTTGGAGTCGTTTATATGCTCTTCAGCATCTTTTACTACATCGGCGGTGGGCTTAGTCCGTAAGTACCGTAGCTACAATATTTATACTGTTAACATGAAATCAGTACATGATTGATGATCCAACCAATGCGCGACCACGTCTCTTACTATGTATATAGAGTAAGTAATTGGGTTGGATAGACACTGAGATAACTGATAATATGAAATAAATGTATTGAAACGTCGTATTTAACATACTAAAAACGACGATTCATTTATAAAATAAATATCATTAAATACTGGACAAACACAACACATCTGCGCAGGTGTACCTACTGCAAGTATCAGAAAGGTGTGCTCATATAAAAGAGTTTGGAACAGATAATTCGCGAGTTTGGAGCAGTTATGGCCCAGTGGTGGCGGCCCCGACTTACGAACAGTGAGTCGTGGGTTCGAACCCCGTCAGGCGCATTACTTTGTGTAATTTATTTATTTAATTATTAATTTATTTATTTCATCACCACTGCTCTCAAAACGGTGAAGGAAAACATCGTGAGGAAACCGGCATGTCTTAGAACCAAAAAATTCGAAGACATGTGACATCTACCAATCCGCACTGGGCCCGCGTGGTAGATTATATTATTATATAGCCCATCCCTCTCCTAGAGAGGAGGCCTGAGTCCCTGCAGTGGGAACATTATAGGCTGATGATGATGATGATGAACAGATAATTAAAATGAACAACATTCTTAATTAGACCAATATCATAAATGTGAAAAATTATCAAATATACCGTACAAAAGTTCAATATCTTCACAAATATAATAGGGCCATGTAGAAAATTATTAAGTTTGATGGTTTCAATGATACCCTTCAATATGACAACAAGTTTCTGATACATGCTTTATGACTGACTACGTGTACTTGGGTTTACAATCATTATTATCCCATTTTTTCTGTCATTGGCTTCCACGGTGTTTCGCCTGCATAATTTAAATTGTACAATTTTCTTTGTTTAGGTTCGATACGGCCTGGATTTACCCGATGCTGGACTGGTCTGATCCCGGCATGACAATACTATTGGCAGTGGGATCAGCGCTCCTCATCGTTGTCATCCATTTCATCGTCGTAGGGATAACCCTCTGCAGGGATGCCCTCACCAAGCGATTCAGGACACCCAGAGTCCTGTCCATGACCGGTCAAAACACTGGGATGGGTAACTACTACAGATAAAAAAAATTGACTGAACGTATCATCAAACACTCTACGCTAGTTCGTTCTAGCGATGCTGTATGTTTCGTTGTAATATCATAAAGACTTATAATGGTAGTATTAATGTTGCTTACTTGTATATTTTAGAAATAAATTATTTCTACTTAAAACTGGGTTTTCTTTTTCATTGAAGAAAGGGTCTCGATCAGATATCCAGCGTGTTCATTTGACGGCACGGGTGGCACAGTGGCTGAGCGATTGGACTGCTGCGCTGTGTGTCGCGGGTTCGATCTCCGCGCGGAACAAATATTTGTATGGACTACAGCTAGTTGTTCCGGGTCTGGGTATTTGTGTATGTAAGTTTGAGTGTTTGTAAACGCGCCAGAGATGTAAGTTTGAGTGTTTGTAAAACGGAGAAATTCCTATAGTGTGCGGCAACGTTTTTGTTAAAAAAAAAACATCGTTTTCGTTCTTAGACCTTTTAGGACAATTTAGGATAAGAAGCCTAAGTCGCTTTCAAATATAAACATATTTTACAAGTGGTCGACACACAGCGACATTAAGACTAAGGTGTAGCTGCTCGCATGGGGTTGTCAAAACTCGGGACCACAAGAATGGGAGCGATGACTTTGCATACGAAGAGGAGTATGATGATTTTTACAAACAGAAAAGTTATAAACTATGCTATGGACTATGCATGGTGCATTTCTAATGAAGCTTCCGTGGCGTGACAACAATCAATGTGTTCTCGATGAGCATGATTTAGCCTGTGCTCACAATTTATTTAAGTAAAACAATGCATGTCACGGGTTATACCTAGTAGTTAAAATATGTTTGATGGCACGGTTGGCGCAGTGACCGAGTGATTGGCGGCTGCGCTGCATATCACAGGTTCGATTACCGCATGGAACCAATATTTGTACCTACAGGAGTACTTACAGGTAGATCCGAGTATAACTGTTTATGTGAGTTTAAATATTGTCGAACCTTTTCTTAAACCCTTTTTATTTATTTAATATTAAACCTTTTCAAAAGTTTTTTCCCAGCTGTCATTGTCACTCAAATGCTTTCCGCGAAAAAACATGTTTTGTTATGGTTTTGTTGAATTTTCTAAAATGTCTATTTTAATCATGTTGACTCAGACGAAAGTAAAAAATTGAGCCAGGGTGGAACCTGCAGGACAGAAAAGTGAATTAAATACCATTCCAAATAACGGCTAAAAAAATGTTTGGCGACAAACGCGACTTATAGGTAAGTACGTAAACATGGTTCTTGTGACATGTGGATATCAATGATAATAGCCAACTGGATTTTTCAATCAAGTTACAATTAAAAACCTAATAATTTTGTTAAAATTTACTTACCCACAGTGCCCTCCTGACACTGTACTCAACCACCAAAATAACCATTTAAATTTATTTTTGATAGAAATTAATACAAGGTCCGCGGGACCTCTGAACTAGAAAATTCTGAATGAATTCGTTTTTTAAGAGAGAGTATAATTGTTTAAAGATTTTTAACAGATATCGAAAAGTCGAGGATGCACAGTTATTGAATATCGTTCATTAAAAAAATTAAGAGTTATTAAGAAACTATTGCCATACCTACCTCATATAGCCTAACCCAATGTACTACCGCGATCACTGACGGTCGACCACTTTTCAATCTTATAAGTTTATAACTAAGGTCATAGTGCAAATCGCGGTGACTTGTGAAATGCTCTAAATATTTTCTTTTCCGAAGCCGCTGCCGCCAACAGCCTGTCGCTTGGGCTCGAAGGTCGTGCCGAGAGGTATGACCTGTTGGGTTGCTGGTTTAGCCGGACCCGGCAGTTAAAGTGGTTGTGTGGCTCCCATTTTCCCTAGAAAAGATGGAATGAAATTGCTGGTGGATGTAGCCACTCTAAGTGGCTTGCTGAAGGCCAATCAAGAAGTTTCCTAAGCTTCTCGGTTGGCTGGTGGAATACTGCCTAGCCTAACAAAACACATAGTTTGGGTGGAGCGTTGTGATTTTAATGTAATTATATATCTATTATTTTTAATTTCAAAGTTGTTAAAAATCAGTTTATTCATTTATTTTTTCGGTTTAATTACCCCTTTCGAACATCTGTGCGTTAGTTTACTCAATTGCATGAAATACACACATTTTCAATCAGTACATTACCACCGCACATACTGGCATTACCTACAGCTAACAGATTTTTATCAGCAGGAAACTCCTAAGTTTTGACATAATCCTTGGTTACTGGCTTGTGGCCACACGTGTGCATCCGTGTGTGGTTCACACCCAAAGTGTACACGCATCAATCAGTGATGTAACATATCACGATAACATACATTTTGGCACCGCGTTTAGATAGGTTAGTGAGTCATCGATAACCGCCTGCACGATATCGATATCGAGTCCGTGTTATCGATAGTGTTGCGTGAACTGTGTTTCTGTTGCTACAACAATACCAATATGAGTGCTGTAAAGACTTATTTTTCACAAGAAGTGAATAAGAGTATGCTCACTTTGGAGCATCACAAGCCGACTGATTTCTATCTCAGTAATTGGCAAACGACGCGGTCAGTCGTGCCGCTTCTAATTTTACGGGCGCTGCTGTTTATATCGGCAATAGCAATAGTGATAACGTCTGCGGTAATATACATCTCAAGTGGAACATTCGGATACTGGTTCATATACTTAACTCACTGGGGCTTGATGAGCATCATCCTTACCACTGGATTCGCTACATTGGTGTCAGCGCGCTGTTACCTATACGGACCAATCAGTAAGTAACTAAACTTTATCATTTTTAAACCTATGGTTTAAAGTTTATACTTACATGCGAGTTATATTACGTGTAATGTTACATAAGTAATCAGTTTTCCGTAAAGTTTTATGTTATCAACAAACTTTTATTATTCAATCGCTATCATACCTGACCTTGTATTTTTTAGGGCTATGCGTACACCAACCACATTCTGAAACAGGTTTTGTCTACACTTCTACGATATTCGCTTCCCCGGTGAAAGATTGGTTCGCCGAAGCTTTGTCAGTGGACCAATATGCATAAAAGCGAATATCGTAAAGCTGTTTCCTATTGTAATAACAACGCCTGATAAAATAATGTTCAGTAAGTAATATGTTGCGTTTGAAATCCGCCAGGCACCGAATTCAAGCTACCATGGTACGTGAAGGTCTACTGGGTTCTGTGCAACATAGCCGTGCCCTTTGCCTTCATGATCACAATATTCTACTGGACTGTACTATACGAAGGTTAGTGTTTTTGGTATAATTTTGTTGTATTACCTACTTGGTTTGCAGTAATCTAAGTAGTTCATCTCATTTTAAAGGTGCATTATAATATAACGTTATGCAAAACGCTTACGACTGTGTTTTGCTTTACGTTTCTTTTAGGTACTGATGTCATCATCATCTTCCTGGACTTCCTGCCCTTATCCCATTCTATTTGGGGTCGGCGCAACACGTTTTCTTTTTCCATTGTTCCCTGTTAGACGTCACGGTGGCATTTACTCCTTTCTCTTTCATATCATTCCTCACACAATCCATCCATTTTTTCTTTGGCTTTCCTCTCCCTGTCCCACTGGTGACATTTTGTTTGTTTGATTTCATTTTTTTGCCGCTGACTTCAGAAGCAGACTTTTCTTCTGAAGTTTATTTTTTGTTTTTGTTTTTTTACACTTTTTTGTGTTTTTGAAGTTGTTTTTTTTTTAGCTTTAGGAAAAACACGAAACGCGTAATAAGTACCTATGATATTTGAGGGTTGCCCTGGATTTCTCTGGGATGCCATCTTCAGATCCTTATTTCCTTATCATGAAGCACCCTTGGGATATCTCATTTCCAACAAAAAAGGATTTTTTTAAATCGGTTCAGGGGTCTTCGAGTAATCGGTGAATATACATAACGAAAGATTCCGACGAATTGAGAACCTTCTTTTTCTAAGTCGGTTAATGAAATTTACCTTCTATCATCAGGTCAACCTATTAGCCTGAAAGAATACAACTACCAGTCCGTAAGTACGTATAATTTTAAAGAAATTTTCTTTCAACTCCATAAAACCGCTGAGGAGTTGTACCTTCCATCATCAGCGCAGCCACGTGACTTCAGAAAATATATGGAAAACGCTGTAATGTGTGCCTATAAAATTTGAAGGTTGCAACTCTCCTGGCTGGATCGACACTCTGGGATATGGACGCAAAAATCCTTGCGTCCCTATATCGCTGGCTTAAGGCGAAACTAATGTGTGGTTAGCGGCCAGTTCCCCGGGAAATCGAGTTACGTAGAACCGAGCTCCGCCAGCTTGTAGTTGAATGGAGGGAGCGACTTGCGCAACCCAGATGGGGGCTCGCCACAACAGAGGCGGTAAGGCCAGTTATGGAGGAGTGGCTGGAGAGGCGGCATGGCACCCTCAGCTTTCGGTTGACGCAAGTGCTAACGGGACATGGATGCATCGGAAAGTACTTGCGTCGTATAGGTCGGGAGCAGACGCCCGCTTGTCATCACTGTGAGGACTGTCCCGAGGACACGGCGCAGCATACCCTGGTGGACTGCTCGGTCTGGGCTCAGCGAATGTACTTGTATATCCCGGGCCCCCGACACATGGTATTAGTAGGAACAGTGGGTTTTTAGACGGTTAGAGTCCGACATAACCCCCGCTCGCCCCAGGCGGAGGGTATCCATGAGGATTTTCCAACACAAAAAAAAAAAAAGTGTTGCCCTCGGTTTCTCAGAGATCCCATCATCAGATCCTGACTTGGTGACAATGGGAACATTTCGGGGGTATTCCTTTTCAACAACAAAAAAAAAAGAATCGGCCCACAATTTACGGAGAAATGCGTGGACATACATAAAAAAACAATACATAGACCGGAATAGAGAACCTCCTCCTTTTTGGAATTCGGTTAAATAGAGCGTGCTGCCGAACACATCGTCGACGCTGTAAGTATTCTCGCTATGTTTCACGTTCTTGCAAATGACGGTTCTGAACGAAAGAAAAGAAAAAGGGCATGGAAAAGGGAGGTACCGTATTTCTACATGAGGTGCAACCTAACACTGCTCAACAATTTTTGATTACTTTTTAGGGTTTGAGCCATGACTCCAGTCTCTGCCCACCTAGATAGAGTCTCGGTTCTTCTAGCCCAAATAGGGTAGTTGACTGACAAAAAAATAATATATATGATTCTGTTTAGTCCGTCAGTTAGGTTATCGAAAAGTATTGGATACGTGTTTTTTGTTTTATCAAATTAATAATAAAATACGAAGACAAAACGCGTCAAATGTCATGGAGAGGGGGCTTTTGACGTCATAGTCTGGTAAAAAACCTGTGACGTTGCACGAGTTTTTCAAGCACTGTATCGTCTTCATTTTTTGTTTACATGAAAAAAGAAAAAATACGTGTTCAATATTTTTTGGAAATGTATCTGACGGACTAATTAGATTTTTTTTTGTCAACTACCCTATTGTCACCATAGTCATTCACAACCACTTTCCGCACACTGTTAAGTATGGGCATCCTCTACTTTATGCCAATCTCCCTATTCTACGAGAGTGTCAATCGCAAATGATAAACATTGAGTTCGTTGACAGCTGGTATCGAAGAGGAGCAGAACCATGTGCTGGACGTGTTGGTGCACGCGTTGAACTCGCTGGTGATGCTGCTGGTCCTGGTCAGCAGCGCCCACCCCGTGCGACTGCTGCACATCTACCAACTGCTGGTGTTCGGCATCCTCTACGTGACGTTCAGCGTCATCTACCACTTCGCTGGTGGCACAGACACGTAAGTTGCTTTAGATACTATCTATAGTACAGCTCTCGATTTCTCCTTTCGTACTAGGCTTAGATAATAAACAATCTCAAAGCTTTACGGGTTCTCAATGCGCCTATGGTATTTATTTTCAATCGCCAACTACGCTGAGTGAGAAATGGTGGTGTTTCTTTTAAGTTAAGGCGCTAACAGCACCGAAACTAAATCTTATTGTAGAGAAAGAGAATTACTTATTACCGCCAAAGTAATTCTCTTAATTTATCAAGTCTAGAATCAAGAAAAGTGATTTTAAAAATACTACAGGTTATTTACTAGCATGGTAGGTAGTGTTTTGGATTTTTCAAATTTGATGTGATTTTAGAGTAAAATAAATAAGATGTGGGTGGCGCTAGTTTCGGTGCTGTTAGCGCCTGAAGGCATCGTTCATGTCACTGACTAAAAACCACCTAAGTTCCTTCTTAACCCGTTACATACTTACCTCAACTTTCGTCTTGGTCACATTTACATAGATCTCGTTTCTCTTTACTGGTACATTCGTAACAGTTACCATGATTTGCTACTGTTCCGCTGGCGATGCAAGAAGAACTCGATGCATCGAAAAGGCATTTCATAGTTAAAAACTACCTACTTAAACTAAAATCTATTGGCAAAGCGAGCTCGTTTCACGATTCTGTTCTGTTAGGCCAACCCACTAAACCGGGAGAACTGACTTATTGGCGGGACATTACGTTTAAAATCGGGACATGTCTCGGAGTACCGGGGCGTGTGGCAGGTGGCAGCCCTAAACTACGTATAAAATTTCTCACAAATGACACATAATGAGTACCTATTTCTTTAATATATTATTCTAGGTATTACCCTCAGCAATCATAGCAATTACGGAATTTATTGAAAACATTATTCTCTGAGAATACCAACCTATGGTATTCTCACAATAAATCTAGAAAACAAGTCTCGGATAAGTACATAATTGCGTTTGTGAGAGGATTCAGAACAAAAGCTAGCTGATGTCTAATTGAATCTCATAATAATGGTAGCCATCAAAATATACTACTCAAATGTGGCTAGGTATCAGACGGTAGGCGCTGACACTAACCTGTTTGGGTAACCTCTGGACCACGAAATTGCGTACTAAGTAAAATCTAACAAATTTGGTGAAACCGGAGCGTTAAGAGGGAACAAGGCCTGCGAGGAAATAGGTATTTGAAGAAACATTTGCCATCGCGCTACGCCAAGCCTACCCCAGTGCGAGTGCGACAGGGATAGCTGAAACTCAGACAGACAAACACAAAAAAAACTGTGCTTATCCCAGTTGTATACGTCCCTGTGTGCCTATTGGCCTTGTTCCGTTCTATCTCTCACTGAAATGGAGGGAAGTGGAAATTATGTTTTTCCTACTCTTCCGCTATTATTTTCTGATTAATTTCGTTGCGGGATCCAAGTCAGTTAAAATCATTTCTCTGGGACACAGATATTATAATACTCTGGGACTTCGTCGGGCATCATTGCCTCGGTGCTTTTCTTGTGGTCGCCACTGTTGATTTTGGCTAACAGGAGTTCCAGTGTTTTGGGAATAGTGTGGCGGGCTTGTCCCAAAAACAAAACAAAAACTATATCACTTTTGATAAGACTTACGTTTCATATGCCCCTGTCTTCTTGAAAACTGAGCCGATTCAATTTCTTTTTACATTAAAAAGTCAGGCAAGAATAAGTCTAATTTCTAAAAGTTTATTTTATGTTAAAAATTATTCGAATTTATCTGATAGTC
Organism: Diarsia dahlii; assembly: GCA_949775195.1. Taxonomy (NCBI): domain Eukaryota; kingdom Metazoa; phylum Arthropoda; class Insecta; order Lepidoptera; family Noctuidae; genus Diarsia; species Diarsia dahlii. Next base: position 18,457,425 of record OX459190.1, read on the forward strand.
CTCTAATCACGACCGTAACAATTAGGCATTTTGTAATTTTTAGAGGGTCGTATTTTCTTTACTTATTAGTTGCCAAAAAAATAAATGACAGGAACATATCTTCTTCAGAAGACCTTGATTTTACGAAAATAAAACAAATGGAGGCATTATTCAGGAAGAGAAACATGTTATGACACTGTGATATTGGGAGCCAGGGTCCATGATGTTTTACAGATGGAGAGTATAAGCCTCAAGCATTATTTAATAACAAAGCTATTGCTAACTTGAATGGGTAGAACTTTATAACAATAACTAAACCAAGTTGTTTATTAATGCTTAAAAATGCAGGATTTTTTCACATTAAATTTGGTTTGATACTGGGTTGGGTAAACGACTTTTCAGTTAGAAATAACTTACTTTCGGAAACAATCTAAACTTTGAGTAAAAATTGAAAAGATGAATATTTTTAGTCCTTTGCTCTTCAGGTCCCGCTTCAGCGTTAACATGGCGTTATCTATATTATGTACTAGCTGATGCCCGCGGCTTCACCCGCGTGGATGTCGTACAAATTATATACTAAAACCTTCCTCTTGAATCACTCTATCTATTAAAAAAACCGCATCAAAATCCGTTGCGTAGTTTTAAAGATTTAAGCATACAGACAAACAAACAGACAAAAATAGCGACTTTGTTTTATACTATGTAAGGATTTGTTAGGAATGCTAATTGTATAATTACGAGTATTATAGACGCTGCTGGCCTCTAAGGTTTTCCCACACCATCTAATAGATATGAAATCAAGTCACTTAATAATTATTCAAGACGAGTGAACAATGTACGTGTAAAACGCTTTTTTTTGTATATATTTTCTTGACATATAATTATATAAGTAAAAAAATACATTGCATAATAGTAAGAGTAATATTTCTGAGAATGATAACACACGACTTAAAGCTGTTTATCTTCCATTTACCTACATGTACAATTGTACATATAATATTATACATGTTACTTTAATATTTATGTCGGCAATCACAAATTTCGATGGTGTAAGTTTTATTAATTTATTAAATTGTTTAATTAATTTACTTGAATCGGACTCGCACTAGTGAATATACCAAGACAAATTCTGTGTATCTAACACGTGCATTTGTACGAAAACCCAGCAAATATGTTCTTTAACTTTTTTTATTCTACATCTAATATGGTGCAATTAGTACCGTCTCTAGAAGATACTGCTGCATGACATGATTTTATATTGATATAGTTATTATTTAATTAAGACGTCTTGCGCCGACCCCAAATATAATGGGTTATATTATAAGGGCAGGAAGATGATGATGAAATTCATTATTTATTAAATAACCACTAATTTACCAACATTACAGATGGGTACATCCATATAAGACACAAAAAACAGTATATTAAATTATAGCTATATCATATTTATTTGCCAACATCATCCTGTTTTTTTTAATTTCGTTCATAATAAAATTAACCATAGTAACCTATAAGGCGTTATGGCATATTATGAGAGCACTCCCGGGTGAATAACAGAAATCGTCAGGAAAAGATTAAATAACAGTCACTCGCCATGTCACTAGATACCAGTAAGCTTTGATAGGTATATACAATCAAATAAAACTCCTGTATTTTTAGCAAATGATTAAATGCTTCGTTATTTAACTAACTTAAACAGCATGGACGACGAACGTTCCTTGTGAGTTGTTGTAGAAAACATCAGTGGAATCCTTCAGAATCCTTCCTATCCTTCTATCAATTGTTTTTCAGTGTATGTTTCCTAGATTATACGAAGCATGCATGATGCAAGCAGACGTGTACTTAATTGATTTGACTTTGTTTGCTTTATATTACCTACGTAGAAGTAGCAGATATGAGAATAAGTACATAAGTATGTAGGTAGTGATGCCAAGGGCGTTTGTTAACATTGCAGACGTTTCATTACTTACTCGTGATAGGAAACGACTCTTATTAAACTTGAATCGTAGGAAAATAATATAAATTAGCGGTTTGTAACATCCAGCTACGTATTTTTCAAATTGTTTTGTCATGTAAACAACAAAATTATATAGTTTTCCATGGTCAGTTAGAAGCATTACGGGCAACTCAGTCCTCGGATATTGAGATGGTGAGCATCACAATTTCATTACGAAACCGAGATACAATACAATACGAGTGCAGTCCCCACTGCGTCCTCGGTTACGTAATGAAATAGAGCAACAGAGCGCAAAATAGAGAGTTCGCTTGGTAGAGTCCTATATTAGAGGTCCTGTGGCCCACTCCCAGCTGTGACAATGTTATAGGCTGATAATTCTAGCTGCGCCTTGAAACTGAAACCATGCTACTATTTCGAGAGAACTGTCGTTCCTCGCTCCATTTATGCCATGTATTAAAACACAGCACTAGTAAGTTCCATCAGTCCATTTCCGTAACACGGACTCAGCTACCTCAGCTCTATTTAGCCTCTTCTTCTTAATGATGTCGGAATTAAGCTCTTGCTTACAGGTGTAATGCATTCTCTTTTATTCTGTAAGCTGGTTACCTGAAACACAAACAATTCACCTTGTTGCAGAAAAGGAAACGCCTACATTTATCCGGTGGTGAACTGGTCGGACCCAGGTACGACAATCCTAGTGGTATTTGTCACCACGCTGCTTTTGGGGTTCTTGTACCTGTTGACCATATGCCTGGCGCTGGCGCGAGACGTGTGCTCCAGGCGCTGCGTGCGGGGCTCGGCCACTGCGCGCGCTGACGAAGGCCTGCCTCTAAGACAACCTAGGACTGCCGCGTAGGATGAACGTGTAAACCAGTTGAACGCTGCGTTAATGGGACAGCAGCGCATTAGGTAGTACGTGCCTACTAATATAAGTTGCTTTAACGGATCGATTTCTGTTACGTTACAACTTCTCGCACCGTAATTGAGGTAAATCGGGATTTCCTCATCACCATTTTTTTACTGTTACGAATATAATTATATGAATTTTGTACTTCCCCACATAATATCGCCCATAAAACGAAGTGGCATAGCGCCGCTACAATCCCAAATATTCAGACCTACATGCCATTTGTGTTGTAAAATATGAAGAACAAGAGAACAAAGCTCGATGCTTCTTTTTTTTATTATTTCCTCCGAGAAACGATGTTATGATTAAGATCAAATTTATTGTTGCAGTAATCACATTAGTAGTTTAGTTTATTTATCCTCGTGGAGGTTACCTAGTACTTCTGTGAAGCTGTGGGTATATCCATACACTGTATAGCAATGAAGTCCCAAAGGTTTTGTTACATTATTCTTTGTTTACATTATGTATTTTTTCATCCCTTCAATTCGAAAAGTGTCGTTTTGTTCCTCTTTAAGTGCGAGCAAAGTAGCTCTTTTCTCCATTAGACTTTTTAGCGGGCAGTAATGAGATTTGAATTTAGAACATGAATCGTTCATTGAAATCGAACGCAAATTGTATTGTGTTGGCTGTACGGTGCGAGGAGACGCGGTATTTAAATTAAAAAAAAAACAAAAGCACGCGATTTACTTCCCTGTTCTAATAATCGGTACGGACTTTATTGTATTTTGTGCAAAAAAAATGAGCTCTACGTCGAGTTCTGAAAGTGATAGTGCATTAACTCCTGAAACAATAAAAATAGAAGCTAATAACGTCATACAAAACTTAATCCCTACGAAATCCCGGTAGAAATATTTAAAGGCATACGACAATTTCTTAATATGGAGTAGAAGGTTGTTTAGTAACGTGTTGTCTTAATAAACGTAAAACTGGACACATATTCGTAATTAATATGTCTGATGGATTAAAACGTGTCGTCACTCTATTTTTATTAAATAATAATATTACAATAAAATATGAGGCGCCTTTTATTTTCTCATAGAGGGTGATGAAAAGTCGAGTGTATCACTCGGGTGCAAAATATATTTTGGGCTCGGGCGACGTACTTTGAATCCCTCGCTACGTTCAGGATTCTATTAAAGAATCCCTCACTACGTTCGGGATTCTACTCTAGAATCCCTCACTTCGCTCTGGATTCAAAAAAGCGCCCTCGCCGTAAAAATATTATTTTGCTCCCTTATGATACAATCTACTATTCCAGCCTTGGAGGGCATGGGAACTTAGGAGAGACAAACTGCAAGTGTTGACAATAAAATATTTTAAAACTGTATTTTTGTATTTATTTGTGTAAATAGACGGTTGCCGCAAAGCACATAATTATACTTCACTACAATTGTAAGAGAATCAATAAAAACTTTTATTTATTTTATTATTATTACGAAACAGTCTAATTAAGGAATCCAATCGGTGACTGACCTTCTTGATTGGCATCCTACTAATTAAGGGTCAGCCTGTAGGTACTGAGACGTGATGCGGCGTGCGGCGCCCTCTTTTAGGAGAGCGACACAATATTGTACTTTATTTCAAAGATTGTTTGCCTGATTCGGGTTCGGGTTTGATCTCAGGTCGGGCAAAGTGTGATTGTAGATTCCATCAAGATTTATATCAGATCTGCCAAGTAGTCTGGAGTTGTACCCGGTTGTTAGCGGTAGTTAGTCGGTGTAATTGGTGAAAAAATGTGGGCTTACTATCAGGTACACCTTTGGCTCACCTTTCAAGGTTTAAGTCATTATATTGTTATTTTCTACACACAAAAAAAAAGATACACTTCACAATATAACTGCCCCCTTTACGCACCGTAGCGGCGCGTAGCGTCTCAGTGTGAGCTAACCCTAAGGTTGACCTACTAAAGAGTTTTTTTTTAATGTTTCAAATAGTAGTTATGGTGAACTCAACGTCATTCCTCACGTCAGTTTTCACAAAAGTAAAGTGTAAAAAGTAATAATAAGTTCAACGTGTGTGAGGAATAAAATCGGTTAAGAGCATGTTAAGAGGTTTATATTTGTATAATATGTAATGATAGCCCAAGAGCCCACAACAGCCAGACCTTCGTTATTTTATAAAAGCTGAAAGTTGGTCTGTGCATGACCCCTATAAAGGTAAGAACGACCAGCGAATATAGAGTTTGGGCTGTGGTGCCTTTGGCAGTTAGCGGGTAGTAAAGGTGCATAAAATAGGGCTACAATTTAAATGCTCACCAAAATAGATTTTTATACCCTAGATTAAAGTACAGTAAAGTACTAAGTAAAATATTTTAACTTCAAATAAAATAAACCCACCCTATACCGAGGTGCCTAAAGAACAAAGTTTTAAGTTTCAAAATAATTAGACACTCATCAGAATAATTGTACGTGTTGTATTTATATTCTTTTTGCCTACCAAAATGGATAAATGCTCACCAAATCAATTAACCAAAATTATAATACGATCGTCTCGCGACAGTATCCTTTAAGGGCGGCATGGGCACCGGGACGTAGGCCGACGTAGGAGGCCGGCGGAGGCCCGGCACTTCGGGGACAGAAAATATTAGTGTTATTTAATATGCGAGCGAAGCGAGCGCGCGTCATGGAGATAAATTGAAAGTCGTGAAATACAATATTGGTGACATCTATTTAGTGATAATATAAAATACTAGCTTTTGCCAGCGGCTTCGCCCGCGTGAAAATGACGATTTTCCATACAAACTTTCATCCCCTATTTAACTCCCTTAGGGGTTGAATTTCGAAAAATCCTTCCTTATTCCTTGTTTACACTATAAAGGGAACCTCTGTGCAAAATTTCAGCTTTCTAGGTCCTAGAGTTTGGGCTGGGCGTTGATGAGTCAGTCAGTCAGTCAGTCAGTCAGTCAGTCAGGACTTCTCTTTTTATTTATATAGATAGATAGATTTGGTCTGCAGTTAACTTTAAAGGCGTTTATAAATCTTTATGGTATAGAATTAAAAGGAAAATAGGTTCATTCCTACAATACTTTAGGAAACACAATTTGGTGAGCATTAATTCATTTTGGCCGGCATTTCAATTTTTTTTGGTAGTAAAATAGGTTCTATTCTGGTAGGCGTTTAAACACAAGCCGTAATACCATATTTTCGTTAAAGTATAAAGCTCAATTTAAAGCTTTGATATTGTCTTCGGCATAACTTAAGAAACCTCGTCTTCCATTGCTGGACACATTTGACGGTTCCAACCCCCAGCCAGACACACTTTACCACTTTGTAAGTGTCTATCTTTCAAACGATTGACTTTGAGGAAAAATGGTTTTAGACCTCAATGTCATTTTTAAAGACCTATCTATAGACACCCCACATGTATAGGTTATAAAAAGAAAATTGTTTCAGTTCCATGGAGACCCCTTTAATCTTTTATATATTTTTGTTTTTGTATCAGAATCGTAAATCGGTCCATAGAATACATCTACTTAACTACTTAGTTTAAATTGTGTAGTCCTAATAGTTATAGAATAAAGTGACTGTGGCGAACTTTCAATGGTCTGACAAGATGTAAAAGCCATTGAAACTGTCCGGCTATTGAGGTAACATAATATTTTTATAGGGCCCACTTTAGGACAACTTACATAAAATTCAGCTTTTGTACTAGGTTAGTAGGTACTCTTATAATTGTGGTTGTGAATTTCAAAACGAGCCTTCATAGTTTCTCCAACATAAAATGGTTTATTGCAATAAAAACTTAGTAACTTGGTAAAATAGAAAACGGTTCAATAATTAAGGTTTTAAAATGAACAGAGCAAGGCTGAGATTCGAATGTGATTAGTAATAAAGGAAAAGCTAACAGCTAACGTTCCTCGTGAAAAAATCGAGAATCTAGTACTAAGTAATCGTAGACTGCTCCCATTGGTGCTACATTGGCTGTCCGAAGATGATGAGCTAGTTTTGAGCCATGACGGACGTGTATGGTAGGTTCCCCAAAGAACCGTCAGAAGTGTCCGGCAATGGAAGACGAGGTTTCTTAAGTTATGCCGAAGACAATTTCAAAAAATTGAGCTTTATACTTTAACGAAAAAATGGTACTATTTTATGCACCTTTACTACACGCTAACTGTCAAAGGCACCACAGCCCAAACTCTATATTCGCTGGTCGTTCTTACCTATATAGGGGTCATGCACAGACCAACTTTCAGCTTTTATAAAATAACGAAGGTCTGGCTGTCGTGGGCTCTAAGGCTATGAGTTATGAACTGATTGATCATTTTTTTACGTAAGTACGTGCATGGATAAGGAACCATTAATATGTTTATTTTCGTGAACAGGGAAATATAACAATAATTAAATGGTTACGGTAGATAAATTACACGTTAATATGTAAATTTTAAAGCGGTGCTTTTTTTAACTCGATATTATTAATTTACTTAATACTTCTAGCAAAAAGTACAGAGGCGGTCTCAATGCCAACATACCCGCATCACATCATATTTATGCTTATCAGTTTCATGTACATTTCCTCAAAAAACCTTATTGTATTTCCTCAGGTTTACTTTTCGAATTATAAAGTCTTATTAGTCGATAATAATAATAATAAAAGTTTTTATTGATTCTCTTACAATTGTTTTACAGCACAAAATTGAGGCAAGCCCCGATAAGTTATAAACATACTTGTGATGGGGTTACCTCGCAACTTCCCATGGATTACTTTCTCTCTACATTGTGGAGACATACTTAAAAAGAAAAGAAAAATTTACAAACTAGGATTATAGGTACAATCACAGGTACAGTCGAACAAGCTAATAAGTATACAGCCAGCTAACTTGTATTTACTTTTAAGATTATACAGATACATTTAGAGACTGATGTCAAACAATACTGCGTTTGACATCAGTTGCTTATTAGACCAGTGCCGAAGCCTTCAAAAATGGTAAAAAATGAAAAAAAATTACAGTAGGATGAAACCCAATGGAAAAAGTAGAGAATATAACAAAAATTAAAGGAAAAATAAATTACGGTCGATCTGAGGTCGGGAAGTGGGGGTGGGGGGGGTTTTAAGGGGGAAAGCGGTTTATCTCGATTTCCGGCAAAACTACAAGTCCTATCGAAAAAAATACAAGGGCAAAGTTGTAGAGAATAAAAAGATCTACAACTTTGATTTAACATTTTTTTCACATAACCTCAAAATTTAGGTGAAAAATTCAAAAAACCAAGTTTTTGGTTTTTTATTTATATCTTTTTCAAAAAAAAACTTTTTTTCTACGAAACTTGGTGAAGAGTTACCATACTATGTCCCAAATACACTGTAATTTTTTTTATTAAAAATATTTATTTTTCACCTTATTATTGACTTAGTATCGAAAAATCAGCCATATTTTCAATCGAAAATTCACCCGTCAAAATATCAGTTTTTTTTAAAAAGTCGGTGGGCGTTGTGTTCCTTATAATCTCTACTTGCTGATGATGTATTAAAAATATACATTGCAATGGTAAATTTTCTCAGAAAATGCAAAATCAGCTGCTGCGAAATAATCCCACTACCAAATATTAAGGCCTAGACAAGAAATTATAAGCGTATTTATTGCTGTTTTATGCCTATTTATTGTTATTTTAAGATAATTTATATATCGTGGAGACCTACGGAAAATTTTAGCCCATCAAAAGGTATTTCACAGAGAAGTGGGGAAGGGGCTAGGAGGGTTTGGCCCTTACTACCTGTTATTTCGTAGCAGCTGATTTTGCTTTTTCTGAGAAAATTTACCATTGCAATGTATATTTTTTATACATCATCAGAAAGTAGAGATTATAAGGAACACAACGCCCACCGACTTTTAAAAAAAAGCAGATATTTTGACGGGTGAATTTTCGATTGAAAATATGGCTGATTTTTCGATACTAAGTCAATAATAAGGTGAAAAATAAATATTTTTAATAAAAAAAATTACAGTGTATTTGGGACATAGTATGGTAACTCTTCACCAAGTTTCGTAGAAAAAAAGTTTTTTTTTGAAAAAGATATAAATAAAAAACCAAAAACTTGGTTTTTTGAATTTTTCACCTAAATTTTGAGGTTATGTGAAAAAAATGTTAAATCAAAGTTGTAGATCTTTTTATTCTCTACAACTTTGCCCTTGTATTTTTTTCGATAGGACTTGTAGTTTTGCCGGAAATCGAGATAAACCGCTTTCCCCCCTTAAAACCCCCCCCACCCCCACTTCCCGACCTCAGATCGACCGTAATTTATTTTTCCTTTCATTTTGATCATATTCCCCTCCTTTTATAATTGGTTTCATCCTACTGTAAATTTTTTTGGTTTCAAAAATTATCGACCCTGGTCTATATGTGAAACACTTGATATAATGAAATTACAATCAATATTTTCAATGTTATAGAATTATAAAGATCTCTACCCTGTATACTTATTAGCTTGTTCGACTGTACAATATTATGTCTGATTAGAATACTAGGTGAAAGCTACACCGACGTAGTACACAAATAGTTACCACATTTACAGTAGTCAGTATCTATATCATTCTGCTTTGAAGAAGAGAGGTTCTGAGTTTCTGTTTTTATGAGTAGACAAAGACCAAAAAAACCGATGGATGGACTGTGTGAAGGATGATATGGCAAGAAAGGAGGTTACAGATGAGATGACGAGAATTTTGGGAGCCAACAGAAGAAAGTTAATATTAGGTACTAACAGCTATACTCGCTAGTGACTTTGGAAAGCCGCAAAAAAAGTTAAAATAAATTAAGCAGGTTGAATAATTAACAGTTTTTCAAACTTATGCAAGTTTCAAAGGCACATCACTGCAGCTATGAACTTAATAAAAATCCCTGTGCAGTTTAAACTCGGCTCAGATCGTCAGAGGCTTAGAGCCATATAAGTATCTGCTTAATCATTGAGTAAATCAACATGACTGGCGGTTTTATACCTACAGCATAAGTAGGTAGTACGTACTACGCAGCAGTTATGTCAAATCTTTACCATTCAATAGGTACCTGCAACAATACTGTATACTTAATCTTCTTCTTATCGTGTGGGCAGTAAGGTCTAACGACCCCACACACCCTAGTGTCAGAGTTTCTAAACCGCCTCAAGGGCCTCTGTCGTGGTTTGACGGCCGGGACCACCGGCTTATACGTGCCTTCCGAAGCACGGAATCATCTTTTTATCAGACAATCATGATTGTCTGATAAAAAGATGATTCAAGGTGATTCAAGCCTGCAATGTCCTAGCCAAACTGGAAACAACTTTACAAAGTATGCTTCCCGTGGGAATCGAACCCACGACCACCGGGTCACAAGGCAAACGCCTAAACCACTCGACCACGGAGGCAGTAATGATCAAGATAATATAACATTACGTCTGTTACTCCTGAAGGGTTAGGCAGAAGTACAGCTAATAGTATACCCTCAATTCGCCAGTTACGAGTATGGAGACTAATGGAATAATGGAACATAAAGTTTCATGAAATATGGGGTAGCCTATTGTTATAATCAAATCCAGACACTGTAGCTCTTATTAGAAATTCCGGAATTCCGGATGGAAAAAGCTAGTCACACTTTGTTCAACCTAAAATCGAAACCAGGACTTCATGCTTGCTCATGAGCCAACGAAGCTCATTGGTCCATATCAATCCACCTATACATCATTACAGTCGCCATCAGATATATTGTAGCAGACAAGGTGACCAAATACTTCTGAACAATTTAAAATGTCAATAAGTTCCATACACTAAAAGTTACCATTAATATCAGAACATTCATTACTTCATTAATATCTGAGCAGATGCTTGTCAATAATTTCTATACAAACAACTAACCAAAAATATCTGAACACTTACTTACCTACTCTTTATACCTAGATTTTTTTGTCACCAACTTCAGAAATTGATTTTTCTTCTAAAGTTTATTTTTCACTTTTTTTTTTGTTTTATTTTTTGTTCTTCTTCTTCTTATCGTGTGGGCAGTAAGGTCTAACGACCCCACACACCCTAGTGTCAGAGTTTCTACACCGCCGCAAGCGCCTCTGACATGGTTTGACGACCGCCATTTGGCGGCCGGGACCATCGGCTTATACGTGCCTTCCGAAGCACGGAACCATCTTTTTATCAGACAATCAGGTGATTCAAGCCTGCAATGTCCTAACCAAACTGGAAACAACTTCACAAAGTATGCTTCCCGTGGGAATCGAACCCACGACCACCGGGTCACAATAAGGCAACGCCTAAACCACTCGACCACGGAGGCAGTTATTTTTTGTTGAACTCGGTTTTATTGAACACCAAATGACTGTTCTAGGTAAGAGTAAGTAAGTAAGTGTTCAGATATTTTTGGTTAGTTGTTTGTATAGATATTATTGACAACCATCTGCTCAGATATTAATGAAGTAATGAATGTTCAGATATGAATGGTAACTTGTAGTGTATGGATCTTATTGACATTTTAAATTGTTCAGAAGTATTTGGTCACCTTGTCTGCTACAATATATCTGATGGCGACTGTACATACCTATATTTTTTTAAGAATTTACCTGTAGGTACCTACTTTATAAATACAGGTAAATTCTTGAAAAAATAAAGTAGGTACTTGTTATTTCCAATCTTACACACCATAGTTATACCATATACGGAAATCGACTAGCGTAAGTTCTTATGTAGTCGTATGAATCATTGTGACGTTCTCAGTATTTCAAAAGCCTTCCAAAACGGATCTCACTCACCTTGCCTCAGATCTAAGTCCAAACATTATGAATACTGACTCCGGTGTTAGGCAAAATAACTTTTCATTACTCATACTTTGAAAGTAGGTCATAACATGCCTGCGGAGCGGGTTGAAAATACTACTTTTCAGCCCTAGGAAGAATCGCTTTCAACTGAGAGCTGTCAAATTATTTAAAAAAACTAGGTCTATTTTCACATTTTTATTGAACCATGTTCCAACTTTTTATACAGCCACTAAATTACAATAACAAAGTTAACTTAAGAATATAATTATATTATATTAGGCTTTAATATAATTTAGTTTTAACTATTTCTCTATAAAATAACATAGATTTCGGCAAAATCTTGGCCATTTTCTTTAATGGTGAACATGAAAAATACTGGCTGTATACCTGGACGACCAGAGAACGAAAAAAAAACAAAATAAGCGGGAAAGCGACAATACGATCAGTTCACTCATTTTTTCTTTAAGTAATAAATTTATGTTCTTATTTTTTCTTTCCTCGTATTCGTAATGAAAAGCACAGTGTTTACTTTTCACCCCTTGGATAACAATGTACTATTTATCTTCTGCCTTACCTTTCTTCAGAATGCCCTTTTGAGCCATTTTTCTTATTAGTACCTAGGTATAAGTAGTTCAGTATAAGTTACTTCAATATGTAACAGGTCATGAGTAGGTACTCATGAGTCATGACTTAAAAACATTGACTTCTAGAAGAGTATCCAAAAATGTATCTGAGCATCTACGTTACACAAATTACGTGGAGGTTTGGCTTCCTTCATTTCAACCGAATTACGTACCAACGTAAGCAAATTCTGTGTCACAACAAATACAGCTCACGTTTTATTGAATATTTTTTGTTATGCGTGTTTAACTTTATGTTTAGTTTAATATACCTATAACATCACGCCTATAATACCCGAAGGCCTAGGCAGAGATGTACTTAATAGTAGAAACACCCATATTTCACCAGATATCCAGATGTCCCATGTTATAGGGGAGGAGCCTATTATAACTTGCCTTCAACGAGGCAACAATTCAGACTCCGAGACCGCCACTGAGATATTCCTGATGAATAAACTCAATAACAATTAACATGGCCTAGGAATCAAACCCAGGACCTTTTTACAATTCAGGTAATGTAATGTACCTGCTAATAATAAACTGAAGTGCAGAAGTGCAAAGAGACATAAATCTTAATTAATATGTAGGTTCTGATGGGTTCGCGAACAAAATGCCGAAATTGAATAGACGTTGACACAATACGGCCAAGTTCGGGTTTAGGAAACAAGTAAAGTTGCATTACATAAGTGAGGTTATAGTTTACGCAAGTACAGCGGTGTTGTAGGTGCGCCGCCGCCGCGCTGCTGCGCTGCTCGCGCCCCCAGTCTACATCTGCGTCTCTGCGCGCCTGCGCTGCGCTCGCGCAACCGCACCGACACCCCGCGCGAACATTTCGATTAATTACGCGCATTAATTAATCTCTTATTCCAATTTGTATTAAGAAAGAGCTCACTAAAAATATCCTTCTACTTTATTAAATTTCTGCACCATCAATTGTACTTTTGCCTAGATTTAAACTATAGTTATTTGCACTAAAAGAGCTAATTGTAAGATACACATAGGATTAGATCAGTCTTAAGATAACGGCCCATCGTCAACTCTGCTCACTCGCTCAGGACGGCGACGTCCGGTTTTCAGCTGCAAGCTGTGGTGCGCGAAACAAAACACATTATTATCTGAAGTGACTGAACTTATCTTAGTCTCCAACGTACTTGCCGCATAACACTGTTGAATGCCAGGATATGTGTATCCTATTCTATAAGTGTCAGTGTTTATTTTAGTGTGTGTATTTTAGTGATCAAAATGGTGAAAATTTCTAGGAAAAGTGTGTCCCTATCGGCCCTATGGGTAACAACGAACGATAAGCTGAGCGATTTTTACGCGTCGTCATGGCAACGAGGAGAGTCGCCTATACCAATGCTGGTGTTCAGGATGCTGCTCACAGGAGTGGCGCTGGCCATCCTAACCTGGTCTCTGGTGGAAGCCCCCAATCCTTACTGGCTGATATACTTCACGAACTGGGGTCTGTTGCTGGTCGTGGGTATGCTAATATGTGGAATGACTGTGTCCTTCGAGTCTCTTTACAACAAGCCTTACGGTAAGTTAGTTTTTATCATTCGAAATATAGTCTCAGGTAACCTTATACGCTTTATTTTACAAGGCAACAATTGAAGCCAGCATCAAAAATAAATACAGCTAGACTTGCGAAAAGAAAAGAGCAGTGGTGGCCCAGTGGTGGCGGCCCCGACTTACGAACAGTGAGTCGTGGGTTCAATCCCCGTCAGGCGCATTACTTTGTGTAATTTATTTCATCACCACTGCTCTCAAAACGGTGAAGGAAAACATCGTGAGGAAACCGGCATGTCTTAGAACCAAAAAAAAAATTCGAAGACATGTGACATTTACCAATCCGCACTGGGCCCGCGTGGTAGATTATAGCCCATCCCTCTCCTAGAGAGGAGGCCTGAGTCTCTGCAGTGGGAACATTATAGGCTGATGATGATGATGATGTTGCGAAAAGCCTACTCAAGTGTTCAAAGTAAGTCAAATATAAATCCTGAAACTGCTTGCTGCAAGATCCTGCTAAAGCAGCTATCTTTGTGGAAACTGTTCTCAGCTTAAGTAATGACGTTGATACTATAATCATCATGACGCGACATGATTTAATTACTGCTGACCTATCCATCTCCTACTCCAAATCATTGTCTTATGGGAAGACGGTAGGATTCCCAAAGTCTAAAAAGTCAAAATTAACTATCTAACAAGGTTTAGCTACCACAGTCACTGAAAATTTTGATAAGACAAGACAGAAAAATATCGGAATAATTGTTGTGCTTTTCTAACAACCCGCTCTCTCCTTAAATCTTCAAGAGAACCCTGTATTTAAATCGCTTTTCTATACTAAAGTATAAAATATCATCAACGTGAGATGTGGGAAATACAATGACTGCTGATATTTTTTTATGGATGGGATATCATCAAATTAATGACTCCTCCTGCTCTGGGCGAAGCAGAAGGGAGTATCGGACTCTGACTAAACCTATCCGTGTTTCTCCTAATGCAAAGGGCGTTCCAGGCAGCGGTGACTCTTTCGAACAAATTCCGCAAACTTGACTGGATATCTATGTTCTTTAAAAACAAAGATCCTTGTCCCTTCAAGAAACAAAAGATAGTCAGTCATCAACCAATAAATTATTAGCATTTATCAGGAATTAACAACAAGACATTCCTTCCGAAGTTCCGATGTTTGTTTTAAAACTGGCAGTGGCCTGCGGTTTCATCCGCCGTTACTGATGTTTTGTTTTACTCGGCCCCCAACAGCCATAGCGTGATGATTTAATAGCCTGTAACCTGCTTCAAGAATTGGGCTATCATATCAAATCTTTTTTATTAGGTATGTGATTGTTTCAAACTTAGTTTGTACCTAGTTCCAGAGATTAGCGCGTGCAAACAAATAAATAAACTCTTCAGCTTTATTGTATTAGTAGAATCCGGTGTGCGTGTTTGTATTGTAATTCTTCGCCTCTTAAACGGGTTTGTTTAGCTTGACCGATTTCGATGTATTTTTTTACGTGGCATTCCTTCCTGGGTCTAACTATAGCTAACTAACTAACTATAGGTCTAAGATCCATCGATCTGCGCTATAGTTAGACTCCTGTTGTCGACATCCAGACAATATTGGGACAAGATAACTAGGTACGTCTGTCGAGTCAGCTAAGTATTGGCATACACAATATATTTTTAACTTTTAAACAACGTTCGCTCGTATAAACAACGGAGTACTTTATAATGAATGTCCAAGTCCATTTCCCGGTGTCCCTCAACCAGACAATATTAAAACATGTTTAAAAATAATAAACAAATTAACCTTTTTTTGCTGCTGCAATCGCGCAAGAAGGCGATGCATGTTTTGACGGCTACCAGCTACATACGATAGATAACATCCGCAAACTATTTAATCGTCATTCAACAGTACATTGATTTGTCTTTTGTAAAACAAAGCTACGATTGTTCGAATGTTCGTGTTACACGCAAATCCGCTCATTGTGATCAACTTCTAAATCAACATTAAATAAAGTTTATTTATATTAACCCTGTCCTATTGTCACACGAGGAATATGGAGGAATTATAAATATTGACATAGGTTCACTTATAATAGAATGAATAAGGTTATGAGAGTTGTTTAATATACAGTTATTCCTGTCGCTGTTATTGTATTTCATCCTAGAACTGGTCGTGACGTGGTTTACGATCATGATGTTAAATGTATCGTTCTGCTTCATAGATTGCGCTCTGTTCACTGCCATCTCGGAACTTTGGCTTTTTCATAAAGAAAGTAAGTTCTCCCAATTGTGAAACATGTAGAACGATTGTAGTGTAGCTTTGACTGAGTGCAGTACGATAAATGTCCCATGGGATCAGACTACCGGGATAAAAAGTATCCCAATGATATTCTAGCTTATTATATTTCATCCAAAATCGTTCAGTAGTTTTTGCCTGAAAGAGTAACAAAATCCTCACAAACTTTTGCATTTATAATATTAGTAGGAAGTAGGATAGGATGTGTACTGTAATTTCGTTTAGAATTGGTTAAGCTATGACGAAACCTATGGGTATAAAAACCTCCGATAAAATAATCATCATCTGCCTAGCCTTTTCCCAACCATGTTGAGGTCGGATTCCAGTCTAACCGGATTTACATGGAGCGACTGCCTATCTGACCTACACAACGCATTTAATGCTGGGTCATACGATACCATTTGGTAAGACTGGTAGTCACAAAATAGAAGAATAAAAAAATGACAATATAAACTGGTCACAACATCAATATGGTTGAAAACAAGATTAACAATAGTTAGTTGGCGTCTTCGTTACAACTTCTGTTTATTTATGTCACACTAACCTTTCGTTGGAACCGGTTCTACGTGCGCGCAGTTAGATAAAAAGTAGAGTGTACACAGAATGTAGTAAGACTCAAGTTACATAATATGCATTGGAGATTAGGAGTAGGTACAGTTTACAGACTATTCTGGGTTTCCTAATTGTTAGATGACCTAGATTTTTCCCTTACATAACATAATCCCCGAAAGGGTAAAGCAGAGGTGTACCTAATAGTTTACCCACATTTCGCCAGTAATATTTAACACGTATCTATAAACAAGTCATAGTGATTTGTTTATGATACGATTTATTCTGTGTAGTTTAGTAATTCCTTGATGTTAGGACTATCAAAGGTTAGAATTCTTAGGTCTGCTTTCATTGACGGTTCTAACTTCGTTTAAATTCTTGTCCATTGCATAAAAATAAATATCTATGTCTTATCACCTAGTGTTGCTGAACAAAGCATCATTTAAGGCCAAAGAGAAAATGCACAGTTGTAATTTCTGGTTCTACTATATTTGTAATGTCAAATTGTTGGGCGTAATTTTTCATATTGCTGTATTCATTTGTTTGTGCTTTAATAATTATTGTTATCAATGGCTACTAATAATTTTCTGATATATTACCAGAATTGTAGAGGAATTCGTACTAAGTTGCACACGCTTTATATGAGCATCATGTCGTGTTCCTATGACGTCATCATACTTACTGAAACCTGGCTCATTCCTAGCATTCACGATAGCGAGTTTATTGATGATCGCTATACAATATTTAGATGTGATCGTGACCGTTCTGCGACAGATAAACGTGAGGGTGGGGGTGTCTTAATAGCCACACTTCGTGGGCTGCGACCAACTGCGCTTGTGACACAGTTTACCCATGCTTGCGTTGAACAGCTCGTGGTTCAGTTACCTGCATCTCAGTCTCATAAACACCACGTCATCAGTGTAGCGTACATACCACCTCGCACTACTGATGCAATATACAGGCAATACTTAGATATGTTGCATCTGATTGCTAATAATTCTACTACCGAGTCATTCTTTGTTGTTGGAGATTTCAACTTGCCCGATATAAAATGGTTGGATCAGGGCAATTTTGCAGTGGCAAATATCACAACGTCAAGCGGCCAGCTAGTATCAAATTTCATGTCATTAATTAATGGTTCGCAATATAATAAGACTAGAAATAATCTCGGACGAATACTTGATTTGTTTATCTCCAACATTGATTGTCAGACTGTACCGTGTACGTCACTACTTCCGGCTGACACCCACCATCCTCCTTTTTCTGTGTTTGTGGATCTCAAAATGCAATTTACCCCTATGAAATGCCGTTCCGTACCTAGGTACAACTATCATAAGGCGAATTATCCCGAGATTAATGCAGAGCTCGCTTCTATAGATTGGGACACTAAACTCGCCCATCTGACCGCAGATCAGGTTGTCAACACTTTCTATGACACGTTGTACGGGATAATTAGACATCACGTTCCACTAACTCGAGTTAAAAATCCACAATTTCCTGTTTGGTTTACACCCTCTCTGATTCGTATATTTAAAAGTAAAGAACGTGCGTGGATAAGGTGGAAAACATATAAAAACCTGTGCGATTATAACCACTTCTCGAGTTACCGTAAACTATTTCAGGATGAATCTGTTAATTGCTTTAGAAAATATATTAATTCAGTCGAAGATAGTATACCTAAAAGCGTTAAGTATTTTTGGACATATGTATCCAATAAAAAGGGCAAGACTAACTACCCAGCCAATATGTATCTGAAAAATACCTTGTCTGATAGCCCTACTGATATATGTAATTTGTTCTCTACTTTTTTTGCATCTGTCTATGAGCCGTCCACGTTTGATCCTGAGACTTGGGCACCATCGAACAACAGCCTGGATAGCTCTGCTTGTATACCCGATATTTACCTTGCAAAAGAAGTAATACACAGAGCAGTCAAATCACTGGACCCATCGAAGGGTTCTGGCCCCGATGGTATTCCACCAGTCTTTTTTATAAAAACAGCAGATGCTATCTATACTGCGTTGTACTTAATTTTTAATAAATGTCTACAGGATGGTGTCTTTCCTACCGTATGGAAGCGAGCATTTGTAACACCTGTTTATAAAAGTGGAGACAAGGACAATGTCGAGAATTATCGTCCCATATCTATTATTTCCGCCTTGTCGAAGCTTTTTGAGAGACTTGTGCACAGCGCTCTTTATCCTCAATTACATGGCCTTATTATATCCGAGCAACATGGATTTGTTAAGCAGCGTTCGACAACTACCAATTTAATGATATTTGCTAACTTTCTATTTGAAAATATGGATAAGAGAGTCCAGGTAGACGCTGTGTACACTGACTTTCGGAAAGCTTTTGACAAGGTGGATCATACAATTCTTCTGGAAAAGCTTGCCTACAACGGTATTCGGGGCAATTTACTTCGATGGTTTGCATCATATATTTATAACAGGACACAAAAGGTCGTTATTAATGGATTCGAATCTGAAATTGTAACTGTCAAGTCTGGGGTTCCTCAAGGGTCTATTTTGGGTCCTTTGCTTTTTATCCTGTATATAAACGACATAAAACAGTGTTTTGTTAATTCCAATTTTTTGTTGTATGCCGATGATGTAAAAATTTACAAAGCCTGCCATAAACTCCATGACTGCCTATTGCTCCAAGAGGATCTTCACAGACTTGATACCTACTGTAGAAAAAACAAACTCTTTCTTAGCCTTCCGAAATGCCACAGTATATCTTTTACTAAAAATAAAAAGAAACTTAATTGTACGTATACTTTGAATAACTATTATTTAAATGTAGTAGATTCCGTTCGCGACCTTGGTGTGACAATTGATTCGTGTTTGCACTTTGACTTGCATATAGAGAACATAATAAATAAAGCATTTCGGATGTATGGTTTCGTCATGAGATCTACGAAAGACTTCGTGCGACCCTCTACTTTTCTGCTATTATATAAAGCTTTGATAAGATCTCAATTAGAATACGCGATTCCTATTTGGAATCCGTACTATGACAAATATAATTTTAAATTGGAATTGGTACAAAAAAAGTTTTTACGTACTGTAAACTATAAATGTTACCATTCGAGGATTCCTTACACCCAGTTACTACAGCAGTATAATGTTTTAAGTTTAGAATCTCGGCGATTACTTTTAGGGGCCATGATGCTGCATGGTTTGTGTAACAATAGATTTGACTGTATTGAAATCACAAATAAGTTATGCTATACAGTACCTAGAACTGTAATCAGACGGGCGGCGCGCGTGCCCCGGTTGTTCCATGTAGATTCATGCAGGACTAACGCCGGGGCACGAGTGCCTCTTCGTCAACTTGTGGAGGCCTATAACGCACACTTCATCGACATAGATATATTCTCTCTTTCTAGTATAAAATTTAAAACCTTAGCAATAAATTCTCTTTCACCGCGGTCTTAACTTAAATTCGCTTAATTCATTTAAATATAACAAGATATTATTGTAAATACATTTCCGTTACTTACTTGTTCATATATTAATCCGTGGACAATGGTGTGGGTTATATGTTTACATACATATTTATGTAACGAATCATAATTGTTAAACTTAACATGTAACTGTTTTTTTGTCCCTAATAAATAAAATAAAATAAAATAAAATGTTTGCATAATATATGTAATTACTTAAGTTCAAGTAATTACTTTAACTTGACTATAGATACAGATGTAAGTCCCATGTAATTAGGGCGAGCCTATTGCCATTAACCGGGCAAAAATCTACTCCGAGGCTGCTACTGAGCAATTCCTGATAGAAAAACTCAATAACACTTTTCCCGAGCCGGGAATCGAACTCAGGACGTCATATAGCATTCCAATAAAAAACCTATATGTCATATTAATTTGAGTTAGAATATCTTCTGTCTATAAATCTATATAAATAAAAAGAGAAGTCCTGACTGACTGACTGACTGACTCACCAACGCCCGGCCCAAACCCTTGGACCTAGAAAGCTGAAATGCAGAGGTTCCCTTTATAATGTAGACAAGGAATAAGGAAGGATTTTTCGAAATTCAACCCCCTAAGGGAGTTAAATAGGGGATGAAATGTATGGAAAGTCGGTTTTTTTCACGCGGGCGAAGCCGCTGGCAAAAGCTTGTTAAAGAATAATATTATCACATGATCTGAAATAGAAATCTATACATATAATAAAACAGTAAAAAAACTGTGTCTGTACATTGAATATATAAAAAAAAAAATTAGAGGGGTTTAGAAGCAGTGGTAGAGCAAGACCCCAAAAAAAAAATTCTGTCTATTTGTCTGTGATGTCTGTTTGTCTGTTTGTTTGTACACGCTAATCTTCGGAACTACTCGACGGATTTGATAAAATAATCGAAAAAACTACTAGAGGAAATCCTCATAATAACGACGTTTGCGTTCTATTTCCTGGCTTTGAATTTCTAAAAAAAAAAGATAAGAAATAATTTGATATTTTTAATTTTTTAACATCTATTGTAGAATCAGTTTTGAATTAGACAAAACTTGGAACTGACTGGTAAAACTAATTTATACAAATAACAACATCATAACAAAACGCCTTGTAATCTCCGAAGTCAGAGATGTATATTTTATTCATTAATTATAGCGAAATGCGCTTATTAGTATTTTAATAAACAATCCGCAGGATCCTTGATTGTTTATTATTGTGTAAGTAGTTATATTAATAACATGGCATAGCTAAACTGTATTTATAAATATAAACCTGTTTTATTTTTGGCAATAATCATCCAACAACAAAACTTGACTGCCGGCAGAGACGCGTAATGTCGTAATTGCCACGATGTCGACGTCTGGTGGAGTGGTGTAGTGACGACCCCATACGCAACATACCATTATGTCTGACGCAACTGGGTATCACCAGCCATTAACATTCACTACCAACTATATTATGCCCCCTTAAATTACCATTCGTACTTGACCTTGTTCGTTTCGGAAACTTGACACAGTTATGTGTTCCAAATGACCCAATTTCACCAAAATCTGTTAGTTAAATGTGACTTTAAATATTCTGATGAACTGTATTGCGTGGCAAATGGCTTAAATATCTTAACAGTGAATTACTACCTTTTCATAAATTAGCTCACTAAGGTAGGCACCATCTTTGTTACTAAGTAATTAAAGGAAAACTGGCCGCACCGAAAACCACAGGGGCAACTGCTAGCCTAATAAGCCCTGTAAGCCTATTAGGTGCTGCTCACTCGCTAAGACTGACCGCAACGACACAACTGTATTCTGATTTCTGAGTAACTACCTATATGAGAGCTCTCCCGTATATGACGGCATTGATGCCCGACGCTGCAGTCGAGCGACCGCATTCCAGTAGACTAATCACTAGCTGCAACTAACAAAACTAGGGTACGTGAGTAGATTTTTTTTAATTACCTACACAAAATATGACTATTGCGAAACTGGAGAACTGAGGCCGTCAAAATTAAGACGTCGCTTTCGGAATTATGACTGCAACAACGATGTCGCTTACGATTATTAAGTAGGTGTTACTATGGTCTGTAATCGCGTGGATGTGGGTTACCCAAAATCGGCCACAACACCACAGACGCTTACGGTCTGCCGTCGTCGCCTTCGGTGGCGTACTTTAATTCCCGTCACCGCGTCCGCAAAGCAAAACGAATGACGATAGCAATATGTCGTCAGTATTGCACATCAGACTGCAGCATGCTGTTGCAATCGTACATTATTTTGTACCGCTCTAACTCCTTTCCTATAAAATTACGTAACCAACCACTTAATTAGCAGCAATTAGCACCTTTTTACCCGACTACGGCGAAGCCAAAAGGAAGGGTAATGATTTTGGCAGTCTATGTATGCATGTATGTATGTATGTATGTTCCACCGTAGCGCCTAAACTACTGAACGGATTTTAATAAATTAGGTGTCAATAGATTCGTAAGAATAGCTCGGGTGAAATAGGCTATATAAATTTTATAAATTCTTTTAATGACGGAATTTAAATGTCAAAAACTTACCTCAAAAATATTAAATTGAGATACCTAATCATAGCAAATTTGGTATCAAATGAAAGGTCTTGGCGAGCACATTACAAATATGTATTATATTATAGTTTAAGTACACACAAAAATAAAATTCAAATAAAAAAAATAAGTTCAAAAATCTAAAACCCGACTACTAACAAAATCGCGGTCTTAAAAGTAGAAAACAAGAAAATAATCCTTGTCTGATATTCTTCGTAGTCGCATGCCACTTTGCTTATGGCAATTAGCAGCTGGCTTATGTATCAATGAGAACGCCATGAAGGAGCATCATGTATCAGTGGCATACGACTACGAAGAATATCAGACAAGGATTATTTTCTACTTTTAAGACCGCGATTTTGTTAGTAGTCGGGTTTTAGATTTTTGAACTTATTTTTTTTGTATACCAGTTTTAAACTGCGTGCTAACTTTCTCATCCCTCGCTAATCTAACAAATTAATAAAACGATAGTAACGCTAATTTCCTACGAGTCTGCCAAATGACATTAAATTGTAGACTTGTAGTAGAGCCGTATCAGCAGTAGTAGCAGAGCAACATAATTATGGTTGACGTCACAATCGCAATTTTTTTTATCGTCACTAGAAATACCTCTAATAAAATTTCTATTATACTTATTAACATATCGTGTGCCCAATTCAACAGCTAGGTACTACGAGTGTCGAGTGTACTGTGTACATCAGCAATGATGACATAACTTCCCTATAAACTTCAACCCCTACGAATTTTATAAATATTGTTCCGCAGAGCTCAGTTTCCAATGAAATTAAATCAATTCAGTTATTCAAATTACTGAGAACATCTAATTTTTTTAACGTCAAAAATTACATGGGGGTGTGCCCCAAAACGCCACAACGAATTTTGGAAGCAAACTTTCATGCGAATGAAAATTTTTGTTAGTAGACGGTAGCGGACGGTGACAAACGGTAGTGTTATTCTACTAAATGTGACTGTCAAGTATGACCTCATTGAATCTTGAATCACATGCGACTGTAAGTTCTGAATGTTCGGGTTGGTTGGTTGCATTCGGACCCGCATTTTTCTTGTTTGTGTTTTCGATTTTTCACAATATCAAGTTTATGACTGATGTACAATTAACTTCAGCCTAATACCTACCTAACACATATTTCTGGTGTATTTTCAGAGGTGAAGACGCTGCCATGGTACGCGAGCTTGTACTGGGCGGTGTTCAACATTGCCATCACCATCTCCATCGTGATCACCTCGCTGTACTGGCTGCTATTGTATAACCCTGGTAAGACTACATCGCAGGCTATGTTATATATAGGTAACTCTTATCCACCTACGTACCGTGTTACTACAACAGAAAAAAAATCTAGCTTGGTAATGTGTGTCTTATATCTATAGTAGGTACTGAATTGGTCTCCTTGGCCACCAATAACGTAGATATGAAAACTAAAAAAGACTCTGATCATCATGACAGAAGGACACTGGCGGGACAGGAGAGGGCTTTTGCACGACACTACCTCGATTGTCCCAAAGCTATTAGTTAGGCATCAGTCGAGGCGTCCGTGGGAATTTCCCATTACTGCCAATACAAACAAAAACCGCGTGTCTGTAACCGAATACACATATATGTACCTATACTGTATCAATCATTATCATAAATGACACTATTGATGACCGGAAACGGAAACACACTCAGAGATGACATGAAAATTATCTCTACTCTTAAGAAGTAGCATTGATAGGCTAACTGGTAGTTGGTGGGTGGTTAAAAAAAACGTAATTAATGACTGACGGGCTATAATTTAAACCGCTTAATTTATCTTAGACCTGTAAACTCTTTAACACTCGTTTTGGGCTTCACCACAATTTGGGTAAAGGACACGTTAATAATTGGAAAATTTAGAATTTGGAACTCAGGAATATTTGATTAACAGATCCTTTAAACTTCAGGCACTTTATTCCATGATTATCGGTTACAGCGTTGCGAGAACAGATGGGTGCTCGCGCGTTCTGGCTGGACGTGTCGACGCACGGCATCACATCGTGCGTGTGTATGGTGGAGCTGCTTCTATCGCGCACTCCCGTGCGGTTCCTGCACGTCTACCAGCCGCTCGGCTTGGGGCTGTGGTACGGCGCCTTCTCCGCCATCCACTACGCAGCCGGCGGCACGGATATGTGAGTAGTTAAGCGTCACACAAGCGAAGCAAATGGCGTAGAAATCACTATAGCTATCGGCATAAATACAAGCGTAAATATCAAGTAACTTCGGCTAAGCATCATTCATTGCTTTTGAGGTAGCGTTCGTTGTTCGGTTTGCGTAGCTGTCGGCGTAGCATCATGCGTAGCTGTCGGCGCGGCGTAGCCTCATGCGTAGCCTCATGCGTAGCTGTCGGCGTAGATGTCGGCGTAGCATTATGCGTAGCTTTTGGCGTAGCATACTGCGTAGCTTTCGACGTAGATCACATCGTAGCAATCAGTGAAACGTGTTGAATTTGATGATCGCATTTTTTGGATCCAACTAGGTAATGGGCAAACATTTAATCTTGATGTTTGTTTGCCTAAAATAAATGCTTTATAATCTTCATTAAGATCCATAATGAAACCGAGAGGCACTTGTATTCCCCTTCAATGTGATCATTTTGAGACATTCGAGGTCAAATAACCATTTTTATTAAAACTTTTTTTTAAGTAAATTATTAAGGTGATGGGTTAGGTACTTTAAATGTCTTCGTGGTCTCTGTACTATTTAATTCATTCATCAGTATATTTATGTAAGTGTTACATTGAATTCTTCAGTATATCCTAAATTTCGCCCCACAAAATATTAGTGTCTCTTAATTTTTGCGTAGAGTTTGATTGATGTATGTCTTCATGCGAATAGTAATAGGGATTTGACATAACTTTAGCATTAGCTATTACATGGCTATTACACTATCTTATTGCCACTGACTAAGTACATATTATATCGTTTCAGAAACGGGAACCGTTTTATTTACAACGTGCTGGATTGGTCACACACGGGACGCACCGGCATCGTGGTCGCAGCGTCCGCGGCAGGCCTCATCATCGTGTATACGGTCGTTTGGGCAATCGCACTTTGTAGAGACAAACTGTCGATGGCCCTGATTCGTACCACCAGCCACAACCTGCCCGCAGCGCCGCCTGACAGACATATTACGAGAATCATATGAATCCACGAACATATAAAGATTTAAAGATTCAAGATCCAAATCTCTATTGGCGCAGAAATGAACAACGTTGCGATGAAGTCGCGATCCATGGCTTGTTTTGCTCAGTAAGCTTTTCCATAACAAGTAGTGTATATTTTACATGAATGTTATTTTATTTAAGAATTGATTGAAGCTCAACTAGTAGTTCGTAAGTAGGTTATTAGGTACAACGAAGCTACAAAATGTAGTACAAAATAAAATATATTGGTTTCGGACAATTTATTGCGTTTGATCGGACAGTTCTGACAATGATTACAAGAAGTCCGTCCTAAAACTTTGTAAAAAAAAATATGATGCCTTTAGGCGCTTTGCACATGGAGCAACTGGCAACTAGCTGTTTACATATATTTCAATTGCACTGCGCACACTGTATAGCAACTCTAGTTTCGAGTTCCGTTGATCGTCAACAGTTTTCAGTTGCTGCAATCGATGACTAAGTTAGTTCCTAAGGCAGTGGTCCGACCGCCGACGATGAACGAGAAACGAGTAGAACTAGAAACTCTAAACGAGTTGGCGATCAGCGGGAAACGACTAACGAGTGTGTAGTTTCGATAGTTTTGTCACCGGGCTTTTAGCGAGTGTGCAAGTGCGACGAGCGATTACTTGCGACACTCGCCCGCTGTAGCTCAGTCCTGTGCAAACCTGTAATACATCATCGTTATACTCGAGTATCGCTGAGCAGGTTTATTTTTGAAAGCTCTTCGCTCAGCGACAAAACGAGTACAGCGAGTCGTCGCCGGCAGTGTGAACAGTCAGACAGAGAGCAACTTTTAATATATATGCATCTCTTTCGTTTACACGGAATGTACATTTATTGTGCGTTTCTTGAGAGAGAAAATCGCCGATAGTTGTTTTCTCGCCCCGATGCGGCAGTCGGACCACTGCCTATATTGCCGCAACTAGCAACTGTTAAATATTATACCGATTTTTAAAGTTAACGTCGACTGCGACGAAGTAATAAAATTAGAGCAATAGCTGCTTCTTCGATATTCATCGTCACAATAAACGCTGTTCGCTGCGTAGATTGAGCAACTCGGCTATGAAAGTTGCTCACAGTTTGCCATAAAATTGCGGCAACCGTAAACGTTGTAGCAACTATCAACTACATAGTTACAGGAACCTTTTAAAATGTTGATAGTTGCCTCATAAAAAGAAAAGGGCGTGAGTTTAGGTATGTATGTAATATGTATATGAATTATATGATGCCTTTGTTTTAACTTAGTACGAAACTTTCTGTAAATTTTAATATACATTGAAGGTTTGCGTCTATTTAATTTAATGTAAATAATGGGTTCTAATATAAGTTACACATAATAAACCTGTTTGTGTGAAATATGTGCCTTATTCCAGCGAGCTCACCATGTGTGTGTGTTGTACAATATTAGTACCTACTTGTACAGTCGAACAAGCTAATATAATAGGTATAATAGGTATACAGCCAGCTAATTTGCATTTACTTATAATATATAATAACATGGCGATAATAGCACCGAAACTAATTACTAATTTATACCTAATACCACCAAAAGTGGCCACTTTTTTCTTTAATCAGCAATTCTCTTAATTTATTAAGTCTAGAATCATGAAAAGTGATTTTAAAAATACTACATGCTACACTCGCATGATAGTGTTTAGGTGTTTTTTTTAATTTTAGAATTTTATTCGGGGGTTTTGTGTGAAGTTACAGCGTCAACCTCAGCAGGTAAGTATGATTTTGAAAGGCGGTAGTTGCCTATTCCAAAAACTAAAGCCTTCATGTAACAACATCTTGTATCGCGTCTCGGTGCGAGATTTTAGCCAAAAAGTCCAAAAAGATAAAGTAACGGGTGCGCCAAAGTTCACCTAAATTTTCAACTCCGATAATTGGAAATCCGAAAATGTTCTTCCTAACATTTTTCATCTTAACAATCACAATTCCTAACTACTCTGTCTCTAATGTTCATATTCCGAGGCATTTAACTTCTTAATGTCAGTAGGTAGCAATAAACATCTATTATACTTTTATTTGTTTTCTATAGGTATTTTCTCAACATAACCATCTTTTACACTCAAATTTCAAAGTCATATCTTTTTCATTTAGATTTCTTTTTATTCATAATAATCAGTATTATAAAGGGTGTAAAAGTACCCTTAACGCTTCGATCAATAATGTACTAGATTCCCGATAAGCGCTTCAAAAACGGCCCGAAATATGAGACCACAAACCTTCGATCAATAATAGTACTAGATTAAGCGGGAACACCCAAATACTCCGAAATATTTTATTCCGAATTTCAATATTCCGATGTTCAAAAGTGCGAAAGTCATAATATCTAAAAATTATAATCACTATTATTCAAAATCACGAAGTTTATTGTACCGAAATTCATAAATGCGATTTGCTTCTTTTCCGATGTTCATATGTCCGAAGAGTCAAGTGCCCGACGAGATGTCTATCCGAAAAACGACGTTCCGATTACCAGTATTCCGAATAAACTGCTAATATTTTGATTATATATATATGATAGACATAGGATATTAGTTTAATCCGCGTAGGCGCGGAGGGGCAAGACGGGCCCCGAGCTGAGGATCAGGTTTACCAAATATGTCACTTAGCAAAATAATTATCCGATAAAGTTTTATTTAATATCGTATTATTTGACAAACATTTCATAATTTTTTGACGGATGCTGACGGAAGTCGACGTCAAGGGCACCCCGAGGTTTGGTTAGTTAGGTCCCTTGAAACCCTGCAGACAGAAATGGGTGCCCCGCGCAGCGGGGCTCCGTCGACCTGCTGATGGAAACGCTAACCTTAGACGGTCAACGTCAGGGGCACCCCGAGGTTCGGTTAGTTAGGTCCCTTTAAACCCTGCAGACAGAAATAGGTGCCCCGCGCAGCGAGGCTCCGTCGACCTACTGACGGAAACGCTAACCTTAGACGGTCAACGTCAGGGGCACCCCGAGGTTCAGTTAGTTAGGTCCCTTTAAACCCTGCAGACAGAAATAGGTGCCCCGCGCAGCGGGGCTCCGTCGAGCTGCTGACGGAAACGCTAACCTTAGATGGTCAACGTCAGGGGCACCCCGAGGTTCGGTTAGTTAGGTCCTTTGAAACCCTGCGGACAGAAATAGGTGCCCCGCGCAGCGGGGCTCCGTCGACCTGCTGACGGAAACGCTAACCTTAGACGGTCAACGTCAGGGGCACCACGAGGTTCGGTTAGTTAGGTCCCTTGAAACCCTGCAGATAGAAATAGGTGCTCCGCGCAGCGGAGCTCCGTCGACCTGCTGACGGAAACGCTAACCTTAGACGGTCAACGTCAGGGGCACCCCGAGGTTCGGTTAGTTAGGTCCCTTGAAACCCTGCAGACAGAAATAGGTGCCCCGCGCAGCGGGGCTCCGTCAACCTACTGACGGAAACGCAAACCTTAGACGGTCAACGTCAGGGGCACCCCGAGGTTCGGTTAGTTAGGTCCCTTGAAACCCTGCAGACAGAAATAGGTGCCCCGCGCAGCGGGGCTCCGTCGACCTGCTGACGGAAACGCTAACCCTAGACGGTCAACGTCAGGGGCACCCCGAGGTTCGGTTAGTTAGGTCCCTTGAAACCCTGCAGACAGAAATAGGTGCCCCGCGCAGCGGGGCTCCGTCAACCTGCTGGCGGAAACGCAAACCTTAGACGGTCAACGTCAGGGGCACCCCGAGGTTCGGTTAGTTAGGTCCTTTGAAACCCTGCAGAAAGAAATAGGTGCCCCGCGCAGCGGGGCTCCATCGACCTGCTGACGGAAACGCTAACCTTAGACGGTCAACGTCAGGGGCACCCCGAGGTTCGGTTAGTTAGGTCCCTTGAAACCCTGCAGACAGAAATAGGTGCCCCGCGCAGCGGGGCTCCGTCAACCTGCTGACGGAAACGCAAACCTTAGACGGTCAACGTCTGGGGCACCCCGAGGTTAGGTTAGTTAGGTCCCTTGAAACCCTGCAGACAGAAATAGGTGCACCGCGCAGCGGGGCTCCGTCGACCTGCTGACGGAAACGCTAACCTTAGACGGTCAACGTCAGGGGCACCCCAAGGTTCGGTTAGTTAGGTCCCTTGAAACCCTGCAGACAGAAATAGGGCTATTCAGTTTTACTAGGCGTTCCTATGAATTCGGAGTTTTAAATAATCGGTACTTTAATAATCGGAATTCGTATTTTTGATGATTCGAATTATCGTTAAGTCGGATTTTTTGTTTTTCGATTAATTGAAACTCGGCATTTTGAGAATAGTAATTATAAACGTTAGGAGTTTAGATAATTCGGATTTATAAAAATATGATGAATGATAAATCGGAGTTGTTAAATTAGGAATTTTGAATCATTCGGAATTATGAAAATCGGTATTTTGAAATTCGTACTTGTGAATATCGGAATAAAGTTTTTCGTATTATTGTAGTGTACCCAGATTAAGCATAACAAAACTAAGTCGCTCAAGTGGCCACGTTTGCACACACGTAAACATCTACATAGCATCTTAGAAAAAAGTTCAATATTATTAACAACATCAGATGATTATAAACCTTAACATTTAAACATAACGTTTAATTTTCATTGTAAAGTATATTTATTTAAGCCCTTTCATCGGAGAAAGATTAGAAGCAAAACATTTTAAATGTCGCTCCAAAGTAAAAAGTCATCAGTACAAAAATATTCATTCTAAAATGAAACTTAAACTCGTAAACAATACGGTTAAAAGCATTTTGTGTACAATGTCGTGCTTATTCTATTGCGGAACTAGCGTTCCCTGTTCAAGAACATGATACAATAGTTGGTGCGTTGTAGCAAACATTGGCCAAACAATTATAGTATTCGCTGATTTAATTATATTTACAGTTTAATTATGTTTAAATATTATAAAAAAGCACATAATGATATTAAATTACCGAAAAAAAGATATTCCTTCCAAAACCTTGGTGTTACGGTGGTTATTTACGCAGTTTTTGAACGCATACTGCGGTATTTTGACGTCTTAATGTTGGCTATGATTGGACCATACTGATTTGAAATAAGACCACAAATACGTTTGTGGTCTTATATTTCGGGCCGTTTTTGAAGCGCTTATCGGGAATCTAGTACATTATTGATCGAAGCCACAAACGTATTTGTGGTCTTATTTCAAATTAGTATGGTCCAATCATAGCCAGCATTAAGACGTCAAAATACCGCAGTATGCGTTCAAAAACTGCGTAAATAACCACCGTAACACCAAGGTTTTGGAAGGAATATCTATTTTTCGGTAATTTAATATCATTATGTGCTTTTTCATAATATTTAAACCTAATTAAACTGTAAATATAATTAAATCAGCGAATATTATAATTGTTTGGCCAATGTTTGCTACAACGCACCAACTATTGTATCATGTTCTTGAACAGGGAACGCTAGTTCCGCAATAGAATAAGCACGACATTCTACACAAAATGCTTTTAACCGTATTGCTTAGAGTTTAAGTTTCATTTTAGAATGAATATTTTTGTACTGATGACTTTTTACTTTGGAGCGACATTTAAAATGTTTTGCTTCTAATCTTTCTCCGATGAAAGGGCTTAAATAAATATACTTTACAATGATAATTAAACGTTATGTTTATGTGTTAAGGTTTATAATCATATGAAGTTGTAAATAATATTGAACTTTTTTCTAAGATGTTATGTAGATGTTTACGTGTGTGCAAACGTGGCCACTTGAGCGACTTAGTTTTGTTCCTGATGCTTAATCTAGTACTATTATTGATCGAAGCCTTTACGCAAACGAAGGGCACTTGTTCTCCCCACCACTGCAATCACTTTTTTGTTCTGGACCATACCTGGGAACCCCCTAAGTTTCGGAGATATTGGGGGTCAAAGTTCCAAATTTTTAACAGCTGTTTTTGTAAATACTTACTAGTTTTTCAGGTTATGACCTGAAAAACTTTACTTAAATTACCTCCATGACCCATTTACTATTCAGAGCGTAAAATGTGATTTTTGACCCCAAAAAAAAAGTAATTTCCCAGCAAAAAATTTGCGTAGGGGTACTTAGTTTGATGTACAGAATGCTTGGTTGACGGCTGCGTGATGGGTTATAGACTACTGGCCCGTGTAGAAAAAATAATGGGTCATGTGAACCACCAGGTGACCTATCTAGAACGATATAGGAGCAAGAAATAATAAGATTCAGCACTATGCCGTCACTTGTAAGCTGTCCAACCGAGTGCAGGTGAGAATTCAAAAGTACAGGTAGACTGGGTACATTTTGGTCATATATTTTTGTACGGCATTCTTACCATCAATAGATCCATGAAAAATAATAAGAAAACGCGTAGTGCCGTAAAAAAATGTTGAGCCACAAAGTCGGAATTTTTATTTTATTTTCCGACAATTTCCAGGGTAAATTTGGTCATTTGATTTTGTACGGCATCAGTTTCATACTATTTCAATACTGCTTCTAATCCATTATTCCGCAACGCCGTACAAAAATCATGCGACAAGGGGAAATAATCGAGAGTTGTAACCCCCTCTCTTTCCGCTGGTCCAGGGGGTGATTTGAAAAAGTACGGCTTCGGTTCCAAAACATTATCTAGCACTCAAAAGTACTATTAAAAATAATGCCGTCAAAAAATTATTGTTCATTTTAAATGTATATCAATAATTATCTTAATTTCATCGTATCCTTGATTTTTAAAGCTGTAAAGTCATTTGATCCTGTACGGAAACTTTTTTTTTAACATGATATTGTAAAATACAATTGTTATATAGTAGGTATTGCCGTTCAAAAGAAACTGTTCAAAAAAAAGTTATAGAGAAATACAAAAACTGAAATTTTGCAAATTTTTGCAAAAGTTTAAATATCATAGATTAATGAAATATAGCAGTTTTCTAAATTTTATCCCTTGTTTTAAATAGTATTAACATAAATAAATTAGGAAAAAATGATGCCGTACATTTTAATGCAGACCATTATCTTTTAGACGATGAAAATGACGCTACCATTTTAAGGTTGCACAAGCCAGTCATTCATCCATACAACCGTAGTATGGTGATTACTCCTGATATTATCAATCTGATACAGTACGGCATTAAGGGGACGGTGAACGTACATTCTCCATACAAACGTAATACCAAAATCATTCGCGATGATGCGAAATGCAAGCGAATTGCTATTTACTATTGACGAAATGCAATTCGCTTGCATTTCGTAAATAGTAAGTGTTTAAAAAAAAAAGTTTAATAGGAACCTAGATAAATATCGTCTGTATCCGAATAACATAATTTTAAGTTGGTATTATGTTCGTATCGCGAATCATTTTGGTATTACGTTTGTATGGAGAAATGTTCGTTCACCGTCCCCTTAACATATTTTTGAAGAGAACAATTGATAATATGATAAAATCACTATGACGTCTAACTGAACTGAAACGGTGTGTATATTATATCCAAGAATTGAAACTGCCAATCCCAGTATCAACAGTTTTGTATACTTTTTGGTTTAATATATACTTCAAACATTATTGATACATATATATAATTGTTTTTTTTTTTGTTTTTTTTTAATGATATTTTTATTCGATAATACGTTAAGATAAAACGTACATTTTGTGATGACAGTGGATAACTTAAAGTGTCTATCAAATAACTGTCAAATGGTGAGTTTTTAAGAAAAGAATGTACCAAACCATAACCAATTTACAGTTAATCTATGGACATTTATGATAGCCGATGACATTAAAAAGATACGCAATAGCCCTACTGCACATACCTAGTTACTAACCGATGTAAATCAATAAGTTAAGTCAACGCTAAAATAAGATTTGTAAAAATATGTTTTGTTGCTTATAAAGAAAAAAAAATGCTAATACCGGACTCCCAGGTGTCGCCACGATTGCACCTTTACTAGACGGTGCGCCGACTTGTAGGAAATTCAATTTTACAGCTCCCACATAAGATTTACTTTCAAAACAATTACTGATCTACCTAGGGATTGAAATGAGCTACACGACTAAGAGAAGTCTTAAAATAATTAACAAGGAACAGTTGACGTCAACTGTTCCTTGTTAATTATTTTAAGACTTACTGACTTATAGTTGCCTCAACCGAAAATGTGCGAGTACTTCTCAAAAATATGTTGTATTTTGGAATTATCAGTGACAACATGTCTATATTTTGGTATAAATCGATAGTATACAAACCCATTTAAAACATAGTTTCTAACTAGGAACCTAGAATCACGAAAAGAGTATGAAAATTAGTACAATTATACTATCTAAATGCCGTATAAAAAAATATCGTGATGAATTTCACCTTACTTACGATTTTTTCTTTTTAATTTTTTCATTTTCAGTTTTTTTCCCCTTTGGACCAACGAAAATGTACGGCATATGAAAAAATATTATCTATGCATAAAATACTGTCAAAATAAATTAATTTTATGTTGTGTCAAATCACCCCCTGGACCAGCGGAAAGAGAGGGGGTTACAACCCTCGATTATTTCCCCTTGTCGCATGATTTTTGTACGGCGTTGCGGAATAATGGATTAGAAGCAGTATTGAAATAGTATGAAACTGATGCCGTACAAAATCATATGACCAAATTTACCCTGGAAATTGTCGGAAAATAAAATAAAAATTCCGACTTTGTGGCACAACATTTTTTTACGGCACTACGCGTTTTCTTATTATTTTTCATGGATCTATCGATGGTAAGAATGCCGTACAAAAATATATGACCAAAATGTACCCAGTCTACCTGTACTTTTGAATTCTCACCTGCACTCGGTTGGACAGCTTACAAGTGACGGCATAGTGCTGAATCTTATTATTTTATGCTCCTATACCGTTCTAGATAGGTCACCTGGTGGTTCACATGACCCATAATTTTTTCAACACGGGCCAGTAGTCTATTACTTTACACCCTGTATACTATGCAAAGATATCCATAGGTTAGGTTAGAACTGTGACCAACTACGCGCGAGCCGAGCGAGCGAAGCGAGCGGTGCCGCGGCAGCGGCCGGCGAGTGCTACCTCGAAATTGGTCGTGAAATTTTTCTAAGTTTTTTTTTCATAGTGCCCCCAAGACGCAGGGTTGGGCAGTATTTGAATTACTTGTAATTAAAATACGTAATTGAAATACAAATACGTATTTTGTATTTGTATTTCAATTACTTACTTAAAATGTAATTTGTAATTCGTATTTCAAATATTGGCCACAAAGTATTTTGTAATTAGTATTTTAAATACTTGAGGCTTCAAAATACATTTTAACTTTAAAATACATTTAACCTTCATTTAGCGATTGTCAGTGTGAGAGTGAACTTTTAAGTTGGTTATTTTGTTTTTAATTCATTTTTGCCACTTTTTCCGAAAGAAAGTTACTTTACACTTTTTTCTGATGGTTTTTGAAGGTGATTATTTTTTTTTTTAAGTTTTTGTAATTATGTAATTTGTATTTCAATTAAAAATAGCTAAAATACTGTATTTTGTATTTTATATTTCAAATACCTTACCTAAAGATATTTGGTATTTTGTATTTCAATTACTTGCGATACTGTATTTTGTAATTTGTATTTCAATTAAAGCAAAGCATGTATTTTGCCCAGCCCTGCCAAGACGACACCCTGACCTAAGTTTCATTCATGTAAGACAAAAATCAGTGAAACGACCTTTAATCATTCTAAACAGTTGTATGAGTGAAAATATTATAGGTAGTAATTATGTTTAGGAATAAAAGCGTTATGATAAAAAACAGTAGGAGTTTAAATATATTTACAATAATGATATTATGAATTAAAATTTTCGGAAACATGAGTGTTATGAACCTCGCCGGTAGCACTACAAATAGTATGAATGAAAACTTTAGGATGAAAAATTTTAGGAAGAGTGATCATTCGGATTACAAATCGTTAGGAAGAACAATTTCGGGTAAAGAACTTTAGGTGAGCCAATATGGACCCTAAAGTAACAGATAATAGTTATTAAAACACTCAGGCGCGGATTCACCGTTGTGGGCACTATGGGCACCCAAATAGACTTATGATGTCACATTTTCACGGTCACATGGGGTCATGATACCCGTAAGATCTTCAAAAAATTGCTTTTTTGGGATAAATTATTAACTTTCTGCACAACAGAAACTAACCATCCCAAGGCAGCAACCAAATATTGCAAGCTCGCTTACATTATTTTCTAATACTTTCGAGGGCCGGCTTGCTCCATTCACTCTTGTGTTGTCTTAATCTTGACATATTTTAACTCATCTCGGGGAACCTCCTCACCTTCCCCCGAAATCGAAGCGATCAACCTATACGAGGCAGAACGCAAAAAAAAATCTCGCTCGCTGTGCTCGCGAATACATCCTGCCTCGTTTCTACATAAAATGCCAGAGTGCTTTCTGTTCTCAATCCCGTATGAATGAAAAGAATCAATTTTCTCCGAGCACGTGATATATTTTCGAGCTCGCTCTCGCAATTTTTTTGCATGGACTGTTTTAGTAACTCCTGACAAGACACAATTTCAGACAGTAAGAAAACCTAACTACTATTATATACTAACTTTTAGGAGCCCATTACGCTTATTTTGGAAATCTGCCTTATCTCGACACACAAAATCTAAAGACTCAGAGCTCTTTGCTGGAAACTAAAGATGCACCCCCGTTCTCCCTCACCCAAATAAACCTGTCGGCGCCTATGCACGTTTTGATTCAGAAAACTATCGATTTTCAAAAATAGTCACTATATCGATCATGAGCGAGTTCATACTCCAACTTGCACGTGGCCGATTTTTGGGTGACTGTGCCCAAAACTTTTTTGAGATATGCGCCTGAAAACACTTTACACACTTGCTTCAAAGAAAAATATACAATGTATTACAAAAAAAACATTTATTAGGTACTAATATATAGCAAAATCTACAAATAAACACGAAGCAACCAATTAAAACTATGATTAAAATAACAAACTAAATAATTGATATGTGATTAATTTAAAATTGACTTAGTACATCTATACTGTGCGGACTGCGGTAGCAAATATTACACTTATTCCTGACATATTAAATAATTAAACAGAACAAATATTAACAACCAAAATAAAACTCGTTTATAAAAAATAATTTTGAAATACATCTACATCCAAGAATACAATTTCAACAAAAGATATCATGATCATAATTTGGACAACAGTCTCAAAAAATAAGCAATCTTACATTTACCTGGTATATTCAAAAAATATAACTTCTTATATACAATTAATAGGTACGTTGTAAGGCTGAAGATGAGTGTATGCATGCAGGCGAGGGCAGTACACTACAAGGAACAGACGGACAGCTTCATATTTATTATTGTTGGTCGTCTGCGCTGCACTCCGCCGCAGCCAGATCAACTACTCTGCATACACGACTATCTCATTCGCTGTAACGCGTTATATTCATTCAAACAGTACTTTAAAAGGTTTTTTACATCACAATATTAAGAAGTTTTAACTGTGTAAGTAACATGCTCCGGTTAATAAGACCGTGAGTACTAACATCTAGCGATTAATCATATCCAACATTAAACTGTCTCTTTGTACAGTAATCAATGGTTCCTTTATAAACACTCAATATCACAAACAATTAGTATTGTACTTATATTCTACTCAATTCTTAAATCTAAAAGGCATTTCCAGAGATCATAACTTACTTTAGAAAATTTTGAGTGAGCAAAGTTTACCCAATTAGTAGATTAAATTATGGTATCGAAACATCTAGAATTTAAGTAAAGACATTATATCAATATTTAAAAATTATGAAAGGTGCAGTGTGAAACTGCAGGGTTTATTAATATTATTTAACATTGTCATAATTACTTTATGTATGGATAAACACTGCCCAAACTAACTAGATTTGGTTTTATTGCTACCCTGCATGTAGCATATTACTTATCCATACATTTAGCAAATATCTACTTATAAATACGACAATAGTATTGTACATGATGATCCACGTTTTACTTTACTACATTATAAAATGTTTTTTATCCGGAAGCCAATTCAAATGACAAAAACATCAAGCGCATAATTAGTTGCTCAAGTCCAACAAAGACACATTACTTAAAAATATTAGTACATATAAAATATTAGATAGTATTGCACCCTAAGACTAAAAAAATCATGTCTTTCGTAAAAGCTAGTATACGCCGTCAACAATCGGCATATTTTAACTTATTTGAGATCATCGAGTAGTTGACAAATACATTCAGACTTTGTATCACAATATTGGAAGAAACATTTGCATCTCATATTATTATTAGGTACTACGTTTTATGCAAATGTTAAATTGTACTAGTTGTAAGTTTTTGGGTGATAACAAAGACCTGATTCAGTATAATAACTCCGATGAAACACTTACTGAACTGTATCTGACAACAGTATCACTCACAGTGACGTAACAGCCTAACCTAGTATATAAGATAACAATGACTTGCTCGTAGCAGCAGACTGCAGAACTCACACAACGTACTGCCGCTTAGGTGAGCTCCTCGCCGTTCATGAGGAACACCCTGAATGAGGACTCGTCCGCAGCGTCTTCGTACATCAACTCCTCCTAAACAATACACAGATCTGTTAAACAACGGACTAATAATCCCTGGAATGGAAAATAAAATTATTTTTCTTATAGAAGAGGTGCACACGGCTACACATTAAGCTATACATTTCCAGTATAAGCTGGTCTCGCATTGTATAGGATTTCCGTACAGTGCGAGATCAGCGTAAACTGGGAAAGTATAGCTTGATGTGTAGCCGTCTGTACGTTCGTTTAATTGTACGTAACGGTAGTTTAATTGCAGTTTGACATACTTTAAAGTTTTAAGTGTCTGTTTCTTTTAAGTTTGTTTACAAAAGGAAGCGTCATACGAAAGCTATAGAAGAACTAAGTACCTGCTTTTCTTTCATAAAAATGTGGTTGACAGTGATAAGATAAAGTAATCTTTAGTATCTGGCTGAATACTCGATTGCTTTCGGCCAGCTATGTGTAGAATATTTATATGAAATGGATTCAGTGTCGTCATACCTGCATGAGATCAATGGTGGGATGCGCGTCAATGAGGCACAGGTCTGCGTCCATCGAACCCGCCTCGCCACTCAGCGCCGCGCTCACGATTTGCCTGCACACAATATTTTAAACGTTTATAAAGGTTGTACACCGAAACTAAGCTATGCCGAAGCTAATTCAGCTAAGCTAAGCTAATCTGAGCTTAACTAGAAGCATACTTTTTGGCAAGACTGAACTTTTGGCTATGCACTTGATATATCCCGTGCATAGCCAAAAGTTCAGTCTTGCCATGATAATATAATCGATGAAGTAAGTTGCGATGATGAATACGCTACACATAGAGATAAGACATTCCAGACCTTGGATACCTCAATACATTCGATCTCTGCAAACAAGTGGAGTTAGACGACTAGTTAAGCCCTATCCCCTTCGCGCTTACGTTGCACTGTTACAGGACGTGGGATTGGGTGCTTTGCTCGTGTACGTACACGACTAACATAGCTTCGCATCTTTTAATTGTTCACAGAGCTTGGGTTGCAATCTGCACACTACCAGGCGTATGGTGGCGACGGCATTCCACAGTTTCTACTACTCTACTACTATTGTACCACGACTGGAAGCGAGAGGTTGTTCGCAACTCATTAAAATCGTCCTGATGGGGATTCATTGCTGTTGGTGCCATTACATTTTGAACTTTAAAACTAAATAACTACAATTTACATGCCTTATGGCGTAATATG
This sequence comes from Diarsia dahlii, assembly GCA_949775195.1. NCBI lineage: Eukaryota > Metazoa > Arthropoda > Insecta > Lepidoptera > Noctuidae > Diarsia > Diarsia dahlii. The sequence goes on from OX459190.1 coordinate 18,496,957, forward strand.
GTTGAACTATTTTGAAATTTTAACAACTTTATGTAATTACCCTTAATAGCAAATAAATGAATTTGAATTTTAAAAATTAACAGTGTTGTCAGATTTTTGTGTGTCTTGGCAAACTATTTGCTAAATTGCATGTTGCTTGTACATCTAGGACACGAGTAACTAGGGCGTCGTCTCCAGGGAAAGCCTAGAAAACGCTATCGTAAGGACCTAGAGGCATTTGTGGAAGATTGGTCGGAGATTGCCACACAAAGAGAAGCGGAAAGTTATGAGGGGAAGAAGCAGATGTGGGAAATTACAGGTTATTAGAGAAATAGAAAGGACAAGTATCACTTATTCAAGTCGTAGTGTTAGGTAGGTATACTCACTGGCTATCGTCATCGATGGGCACGTTCCCGTGCAGGAATAGGTCGCTGCGCACTGTGTACACGTCGCTCACGGAACCCTCCGCTGGTTCCACCTGCAATTGCATTATTTAGTTTATTTAGCACATTGATAACTAGTAATCGGATAGGTGCAACAAAAAATAGTAAAATATTCATCTTAAATGCTCGAATAAGTGGCAAAATATGCAACAGAACATTGAAATCCATAATATTACGTCACACGAACTTCCATGTTTTTTCAAGCCAGGTGGTTCTACCAAAGTGGAAACGAGACGAGTAGAGAGCAGGGATCGTAACCGGTTAATAATGTTCGCAAAACCGGTTTAATTCCGTTCATCGATTAAACGGTAAATGAAGAAACCGGTTTCGAATAGAACGAAATTATTTCCATTACCGGTTTATACAAAGAGTGAAATTTTAAAACTCGCGCTAACCGATATCAAAACCTGAATAAACCGGTTTAAATCAAACATGCGCGCCACCGCCATGCGCCACCGCGCCGAAGGTCGGCGCTCGCCTTGTCATGCGTTTGTCTTTCTCTTTCTTGCATGTGGCGGCTTTGTTTGGTAATCTCATGACTTATTTACAACGATGCGTCCGTCGTTCGCTCGCCGCCAGTTTTGTCAGATTGTCAAGTGTGATTGTTATTTAGTCTTGTAATCTTGTTATACGAATTATTTTCTTTCCTTTGTGTAGATTCTTTTTACCGATTATTTTTAACCCTCTTCTAAAAAGGAGGAGGTTCTCTATTATTCGTGTTTTTATTTTTTATGTATGTCTGCGCATATCTCCGTCAATTGTAAACTGATTTCCAATTATTTTTTGTTTTCGAAATGGTCCCATGGTGGTCCCATTGCCACCAAGTCAGGATCTGATGATGGGATTCCTGAGAAATCGAGGGCAACCCTCAAATTTTATAGGCAATGATTACTATAACCATATATTTTCTGAAGCTGTTCAAGTATTTGCGTCTGATAAATCATTATCTCATGTGGAAGCGCTGATGATGGAATGTACAACTCCTCAACGGTTAGGTAAAGAAAATTCCTTTAAAATTATACGTACTTATGGGCTGATACTTGTATTCTTTTAGGCTATTAGGTTAACCTGATTATAGAAGGTAAATCTCATTAACCGACTTAAAAAAAGGAGGTTCTCAAGTCGTCGGAATCTTTTTTATGTGTATTCGCCGATTACTCGAAGACGCCTGGACCGATATGAAAAATACTTTTTTTGTTGAAAAGGAGGTATCCCAAGGGTAGTACCATGATAAGGAAATCAGGATCTGATAATGGCATCTCAGAGAAATCGAGGGCAACTCTCAAATTATATTACGTGTTTCGTGCTTTTTCTAAAACTTTTCAAGTATTCGCATTTAGCAGTCATCACTTTATGTTGATGAGCTGATGATGGAAGGTATAACTCATCAACGGTTAGAAGTTGGAGGATAATTCTTTTATTCTTTAATAAAATATTATTGGGTTGTATTCTTTCAGGTTATCTAGGTGAGCGTATTATGGAAGGTACTACTCCTCAAAGGTTACAAGTTGACAGCAACAAAGAGGATATCTTAAAGATTAAGAGTTAGGTTTCTTGGTTGAGTGTCAAATGCATAGTAAATATTTGTATAGGATATTACAACTAAATATTTAAAAAAAAAATACCGACTTTAAAAACACATAAAAGTGAAAAATAAACTTCAGAAGAAAAATCAGCTCCTGAAGTCGGTGGCAAAAAATACGAAATCAAACAAACAAATGTCACACGACTTCAGAAGCTGATTTTTCTTCTGAAGTTTATTTTACACTTTTATGTGTTTCGTCGTTTTCTATCTCTTGTTATTTCTTTTTTGTTTTGTATATATATATATCTATACTTCTATGACTTGACTTATATTCCTGTGTCCCCTAGATGGGGCAGAGGGCTTCCACAATGCGCCGCCATCCCGTTCGGTCTTGAGCTTCGCGTTTCAATTCGCTCCAAGTCTTCCCTATGTTCTTCGCCTCTGCGATGATCGTCCGCCGCCAGGTTTGCTTTGGGCGGCCACGCTTACGCTTTCCTTGGGGATTCCAGTCTAGGGCTTGCCTCGGTATGTGATTAGGGTCCCTTCGGAGCGTGTGGCCGATCCAGTTCCACTTGCGGCGTTTGACGTTTAGACGATTTCTTCTGAATACTTCTATAGCTACTTATTTTTGTGTAGTATCTTAAGACTTATTGTTGGGCCTACGTTCGTTCGTACTGTTCACCGCTGCACTGGAGGAAGTTTTCAAGGTTCTGGATTGGAGAAGACTTGGCATCAACGTCAAAGGCGAGTACATCACTCACCTTCAGTTTACCGACGATATAGTGGTCATGGCTGAGACCATGGAAGACCTCAGTACAATGCTCGATGACCTCAGTGGAGCTTTCGAAAGAGTGGGTCTTAAAATGAACATAGACAAAACCAATGTTATGTTGAATGTTCATGTAACACCCACTCCTATCAAGATCGGAGACACTACACTCGAAGTTATGGACGATTATGTCTACCTGGGACAAACGGTCCAGTTGGGTAGATCTAACTTCAAGAAAGAGGTCAATCGTCGAATCCGACTCGGCTGGGCAGCGTTCGGGAAGCTGCGCGGTATCTTCTCGTCCAACTTACCACAGTGTCTCAAGACAAAAGTCTATGACCAGTGTGTGTTGCCAGTGATTACATACGGGACCGAAACGTGATCGCTCACAATGGGCCAAAGGGCAATGGAGAGGGCTATATGCTCGGAGTTTCCTTGCGTGATCGAATCAGAAACGAGGACATCCGCTTGAGAACCAAGGTTACCGACGTAGCACGAAGAATTGCCAGACTTAAGTGGCAATGGGCAGGGCACATTGCTCGCAGAACGGATGGCCGATGGGGCCGAAAAGTTCTGGAATGGCGACCGCGAACCGGAAGACGTTGAGTTGGAAGGCCTCCCACTAGGTGGACCGACGACCTGGTCAAGGTTGCGATGAGAGACGCACGGGACCGGTCAATGTGGCGACACCTGGGGGAGGCCTATGTCCAGCAGTGGACGTCTTTTAACTGAAATGATGATGATGAACATGTGGAAATAAAATGTAACGAACGAATTTTGCACAGACATTGTAATGTGTGTGTTTTTACATGGGTTTTTATTAACCTGAAAATTTAAGCATTCGTCCTCCCTAGGTAGCTTCATGCTCATTTTCTGGAGGCTTAGCGTACCTTTTACCTCGTAATTCATGTTATTTAAGCTTTTCTGTAAATCTTTATTTCTCCTGAATCTTTGTTTATCTTTGTAAATGTCAGTTAGTGACAGGCTTAGTTTTATTTTTAATTTATTGGTGGAGCTAGTTGTAGGTCGTTTAGGTAAATCACATCGACCTCATTAATTTTTCTTTTTATAATGTTCTAGAAATTCTTTCCAAATTAAAAAAAAAATTACAATCATCTGGAGAAGACAGGAGCCAGGTGGTGGAATTTTCAGTCTACGTCTGAAGCTGAAAGGCATCACAAGTCTGAAATGTTATAAGAGTGACCAGAGGAAGTATCCCTCCTCCTCCTATGAGGTTTATAAGTTAATGGGTACCCGTGCCATGGCTTAGTATCTGTTGCCTGGGCTATAGGAGTAACAATCTTCCATCCTCCCTTACGATCTAAGAAAACTGACGTCCTCCGGCCCTCCGAGAGGAAGATTGACGGCCCTCGCCTCCTCTGCTGCGATGATGAAGCCTGACGTCCCTCGACCCACCGGCCACCTCTACAGCCTGAAGAATGGAAGACGAAGCCTACTACTACTGAAGGAAGACTGAAGCCTGACGTCCCTCGGCCACTACTACAGCCGAGAGGGTCATCTCCATTTCATCCTACATTCATATTAATTTTTGTTCACCAGCTTCTCTGGCCTAGTGAGGGTTTACTTTAACTTCTAGCTCCATATAGGTAGGCCCTATATTAGTTCTTAATAATAAATTCTTATAACTTGTCCCTTTGACTATTTCTTTTAATGGTGCTCCCCTCCAGACTGAAAGTTAGGTAGGTGTGTGCTCAGTGTGACCTTACAGTTTTCTGACTCCCACCAGGAAAATGTAACGTTTCAACATTTAGGTAGGTTATTGTAGTATAATAATATCCTGAAAGAATACAACTATCGGACCATAAGTACGTATAATTTTGAAAGTTTTTTTTTTTCAACTCCTAATCGTTGAGGAGTTGAGCGTTCAGCGCATCCACATGAGATTATAATTATCAGACGCGAACACATGAACAGTTTTAGAAAATATAATATATGGGAAACGTAACAAATGCCTATAAAATTTGAGAGTTGCCCTTGATTTCCCTGGGGTCCCATCATCAGATCCTGACTTGGTGACCATGAGACCACCTCGGGAGTATACTCTTTTGAATACATAAAGATTTTGAAAATAGGTTCATTAATGACGGAGATATCCGATAACAAACATACAAAAAGAAACATACAGACGAATTAAGAACCTTCTCCTTTTTGGAAGTCGGTTAAAAAATCGTCACCTTGCTGATTATTATCTACAAAAATACGTTTATAAACAAACAAATGAACTACTAAATTACTACTTTACAAAAAGATTTACGACTCCCGTAACATTTTAATAAAATAAGTAAACCCTACCTTTGAATGCCAACGAATACGAATCAGTCAAACACAACGTGCCCGTGAGAGCGTATTCGAAAAGAAACAACTTCGTTAGTTGCCTACTTGGCGACATAAGAATTAACTCGAATTAACCGGTTAATTTCGTTCAACAGAATCAGAATGCGTAACAAAATGGTTTCTTAGGAAAACCGGTTATAATAACGGTAACCGGAACCTAAACCGCCATCCATTCCGGTTTGGGGATTTTGATCTAAACCGGTTTGAAAAATTTACCGGTTTCCGATCCCTGGTAGAGAGATGTGTTGTAAACCGCCAATAGAATTTGGTAGTTTCCGACCAAAAGGGCAATGCGGGGCGAGTGGAGTATGAAGTGTTGAAGGCATGGCAGGTAAGATGGCATACTTGCACGTCGTCGTCCAGCACGTAGTGCGCGTGCGCGGCGCGCGGCAGCGGCCACGTGCAGTGCGTGCGCGCCGCGTGCCACTCTGTCTGCGAGCCCTCCAGCTCAGGTATCAATAACGATACAGCCTTAGACTCTTCCTCTTTCACCACGACGTTCTCCGGTATACTGACCTGTAAATTTGAAAGCTTTCTTTATCGTTTAGTGCCTAACCTGGTGTCATTTTGCCTCTGACTTGGTTTTACATGTCAACAAATATCTCTCAGGCATGCTGGTTTTCTAACGATGTTTTCCTTCACCAACCACCAACCTTCAGTGATAATTGTACAACACGAACATGACTCTACAGGTGAGGTGTGTGCCTTGGGTTCAAACTCGAGATGATGACTAACTTAACTTTACTATACTTGGGAATCCAATAGTCACACCACTATACTATCCCTGCCACAATTTTGAAATAATAATCATTTAGTTATATGAAAAATCACAGATGGCAGATTACTAATTTCCGTGCATAAAAATGCCCTTTTCTCGTCAATGTAATTTTGTGGACGCTCAGAATAATAAATTTATTTATTTATTTATTAAAACTTTATGCACAACAAAACGTACAAAGGCGGACTTATGCCTTGGGCATCATAAATCTATAAGCATAAATCTATTTTACTACAAAAATACAGTTTTGATTTTTGAAACACGAGATAAGCCAAATAATTTGGGTTATGCTCCTAATAATGATGTTGGGTCCTTTGAGGTCCCAAAACTCCTGTCACTTGATGATCACTCACCAAGTATACGTATTCTCCGTCTTCACTCACAGTCGGCGGCGGATCTTCGGCGACAGATGTGACGGGTTCTTCTTTTTCTTTTCTGTGAACCTTCTTCATGTGCATGTACACGGTGCTCATGTTCGTAAAGGATTGCTCGCAACCTGCCCAACAGATGACATAATATTAAAGAAATAAACCCTATAAACAGTAAGCCTACAACAAGCCTGGCATTTAATAGACGGTGCCTGAGGTGTGCGGTGCGGGAGGGGTGTGAGACGGCCGCGTAAAGTAGATTTACAACGTTTATAATATTAACTCCCAATTCCCATGATCAATAAAGTATAAGACAAATCTAGTAAGTTTGAGACTAGAGGGGGCTTCAGACGTGTGTATGTGAATTATGTGGACACATCTGCTAGAATTGAAAATAATGCATAACAATGAGAAAATAGACAGCTTAGACCTAATGATATATCTATATCTGGATAACAGTCACTGAGTAACGATACTCACGTCTAGCGTAGCATGGGGGCTGGGGATTCCATGGCCCCCGCGGCGCGTTTCAAGGGGTGGTAGAGAGTGGAGCCAGGTGGTAGTGTCAGGTCATGGTTATCAGATCAGATAATGACTATTGTCATCCGGACTATGTTTTAAAAATAACTACAACGAAGCAGTGGCGTATTTTCCTTACTTTAGGCCCTGGAGCGGCTTTTCCAACTAGCCTTACTTATATTTCGGTTTGCTGCATCCCACCACGAAAATCTAGAAACCAGCACTATATTCTTCTAACCTGCCGCAAAAAAAAATCTAGCTTGCTTCACTCGCTCTTCAATGCGTTAGTAGTAATAGTAAGTTAAATATATTTATTTTGATGATACACTTTGTGGAGATGGTACTTACGCCGGGAGGAACAAACACTGCGTTACAGTGCTTCGGGTGACAGATCTCGGCGACAAGTGACAGTCCAGGGGCCCTACTATGACGTCTTAAAACAGTCCTAACTTATTCTTAATCCAGTGTGGAGGAGAGATGGCGCTAGACACCCTGTATAGTTCTGTCACGTTTCCACACTGGAATAACATTAAGTTAGGACTGTTTTAAGACGTTATAGTAGGGGCCCTGGAATGTGAAGCCTGCTTTGAGTGGAATCCTGATGAGTCTCTTGAACGCATAAGATGTCACAATGCGTTTTGCGAGCTAATTCAGAAAAGATTGTCTGCTTTATCCTGAGAACCCTACGATATTGATCGAGATTACACACAATGCTGGTTTTGTTAGTAGACTGTTTGGCCCTGATGAGGGCCATTTGTTTTGCCATTGTGGTGAAAGGATTAGCCAATCGACGGAAGTCGATTGCCCAGGGTGCGCCGGACGTATCGGGGAATAGTGGGATACGTCGCTCGGGGAGGCTCCTTTCTTGCACCCTTCTTGGCAACTTTCTTGCATTTTGATGATAACAAGAAAATCATTGCCTTCCCGAGATGGAATTTTAAAATTTTTGAGCTCACTCCTCTCGTTCTTGCATTTAAGCGATCTCAAGTCGAAAGCTTCATGCATAAGTTGTTAAAAAACTTGTCTAGTTCATACCTGGGTGCGTGCAGCGATGTGCCGGGCGCTTATGCGGCGCGTGCTGTCGCGCGGCGTGGTCGCGCAGGTGCTCGCGTCGCAGGAACGCGCGGCCGCACGTGGCGCACGCGTGGCGCCGCTCGCCCGTGTGGCGCCGCGCGTGCCGCACCAGCTTGCTGGCCGACCGGAACGCCCAGCCGCAGTCCTGCACGACAGTTTCACTATAAAGTACACATAACAAGCAAAATAGAAGGTAAAACATATTGATAGTGTGATTACTTACGGGGTATCGGCACAGGTAGGGGCGGTCGCCGGTGTGCGCGCGCGCGTGCTCGCGCAGGCGGCACGGCAGACGGAACACGCGGTCGCAGCCGGGCCACGCGCACGCCAGCCCGCCGCGCGCGCACATCGACGTGCCGTGCGCGCGCAGACCCATCGCCCAGAAGAAGCGCCGCCCGCATACTTCACACCTGCACACCATATTACAACAACTGGATAACACACCCTATTACGATATTTGAAAAAAAACAATTAACATTCACATTCTTTTCAATTACGACTTGGATGTTGATCAGTGTATACCAACACTAATAGCTGTGTTATAATTGACTGGGGTCAATAACAAACTAAATTGCATTGTGTACCTGTGCGCAGCTTCCTCCAGTGTATGGTCATCATCCAGATGTTTCAGCAGATCGCCCCTCACTACAAAAGTGCGGGGACACTTCTCTTCGGTTCCATCCGCATCTTTTTTTTTCACAGGACATTCGTAAGTTATCTGTGTCGGAGTTCGATATGCCTGCTGTTTGTGCGAGTTTTTGTGCTTCTTTAGTTTCTCTTCACTCCAAAAGCCTTTATTGCAATTAGGTTGATCACACTGAAAAAATGAAGTTTGTTGACTTAGTTTTTGTTAGTGGTAGAAAAATAAATAATCAGGATTGTATGTAGCATGATCCATACCTTATACTTTACAGCTCTATTGGAGTAGTTATCAGGTATACTTTGTGTTGGAGCTACCGCTGCCTGGTTGGGTTGATCTATCTGTTGCCCCGACACAGGCTCTGCAGGGGCTACAGTAATTGAATCTAACTTTTCTTCTAAATTACCCAACTGATGATCCTTATCTAGAAAATTTTTCACTTTAATGGGTATCTTGGTCCTTGCTCTAAAATTATTTGTGTCTAAGAAGAATGACATATTGGTGCCACACAAACCCACAACAGAAGTAGACAACCAACAATCTTGGTGACACTTGAATAAAGACTAATTCTGTACCTTTAGTGAAAAGTGATATAACTCGACTTGTAGCAGTTTTGAGTTCTGTATACAATCTTGAAGCTTGAATTTTATTTGATTTTTCTATCTAATCGGTATAACTCTATCTCTTATAGAAAGGGAAATAAGTTTCGTGTTTAATGATACAAGTGGCATTCTTGGTTAATTTTGATGATATTTTTTGTGTATACTGATATGTCTTTAGTTATATTAAATTGAACTAAAGCTTAAATTTAAACAAGTAAGTGTAAATAAGGCTATCTCGATTTATATTACTTGACACATTTAATATTAATGACACGAGTTTTGTGCGTATTAATACAATACAATTTGTATTAAGTGACACTAAAAAACCCTACAATTATCAATTGTGAATGATGATATAACTCGAATTGTATCTCATAAGTATAAGCACCATAAAACATCACCAACGTGTCAAGTGATACAACTAAACCTGTATCAAACTACACGTGAAATATTTTAAGTAACGCGTTTAGTTCTCAATAATATAAATTGATTTATATCGCTGTAGTATAGGATTTTTAAAAACCGATCGATAGTGATTATTGTGTAAAGTGATCTATGCAGTGATCTATGTAGTAAGCGAGAAAAGCCATGATGGCGGGGGATGTAATCACGCTCAAACTACGTTGCCAGATGTACGAGAAATCTCGTACATTTGCGAGATGTAGCACTCTCTGTACGAGAAGCGAGAAAAAACACTCGTACTCCCTTTTACGAGAATTTAATAATGTTGCTAATACAAACCAAAAACATTTAAAGAAAAGAATAGTCGCAAACGATTAACTTAGCAAATCACTTGATTCATTAGCTTATCACTAAAATGCATCTTTAGTTGTTGACGGATAATGTCCGCTGGGTGTATTTTTTGTTATTGTCCTTATTGCACTCATGATTATGTTGTTTTCTTATTTCTTTTGCACTGACTGAAACGTGAATAGAGCAATGTATTTTAGAAGTGACAGTGAATCTTCATCCACTCCATCATAAAATAACAAAAAACTGACCAAGTGCGAGTCCGACTCGCACATGAACGGTTCCGTACCATCGTAATAGTTTGTATCATCACCTTTAATTTGTATTTGTTGTTGTTATAGTGTCAACAGAAATACACATTTTGTGATAATTTTGTTTTTCATAGTGTTTATATGAATGACAAAGTCTTCTTCTTCTTCTTCTTACGTTCAAACTATTAAACAACAGTATTTCTTTAACTCTATTTAAAAGTTGGAGGGGGGGAACTTTTGTGTGTGTGTGTCTTTCGTTCAAACGATTGACTTTGAGAAATAATGTTTTTAGAAACCTTAATGTCATTTTGAAAAATCTATCTATAGACACCCCATACCCTTAGGATTGACTTTGTTTATAGTTTAATTTCCTTGTAAGGGAGGGGGGGGGGCTCCCCATACAAGGAAATCAAACTAAAACCCTTAAACTTTTATTTTTGTATAAAAATCGTAAAGCGTTTCACAGAACACATCTACCTTGTACCAAGTTTCTACTGTGTAGTCTTAATAGTTTCGGAATAAAGTGGCAGTACAGCAGACGGAATTACGGACTGACGGACTGGCGGACTGACGGACAGACAGACATGATGAATTTGTAAGGGTTCTGTTTTTTTGGCATGCGGCTACGGAACCCTAAAACGGTAACAATATTTGAGAAACAAACCTGGTTCATCGGCTCTACAATCACAAAAGTTAACTTTATTTGGTTCATCATCATTATTCATAATTTTAGCCGAAAGACTTCCGCTACTGGACATAAACCTCCCCTAAGTGTCGCTATATTGACCGGTCCCGTTGGTCTCGCATTCAGCGGATCCCCGAAACCTTCACCAGGTCATGGGTCCACCTAGTGGAAGGCCTTTCAATTCAACGTCTTGTGGTTCGTGGTCGCCACTCCAGAACTTTTCGGCCCCATCGGCCATCTGTTCTGCGAGCAATGTACCCTGCCCATTGCCACTTAAGTCTGGCAATTTTTCGGGCTATGACGGTAACCTTGGTTTTATTTGGATGTCTTCATTTCTGATTCAATCACGCAAGGAAACTCCGAGCATAGCCCTCTCCATTGCCCTTTGTTTGACTTTTTACATTCTGATAAGGCTGATCGTGAGCAAACACGTTACGGTCCCATAATTATGTAATCACTGGCAACACACTGGTCATTGACTTTCGTCTTGAGACACTGAGGTAAGTTGGACAAGAAGATACTACTCAGCTTTCCAAACGCTGCCCAGCCGAGTCGGATTCGACGATTGACCTCTTTCTCAAAGTTGAACCTACCTAACTGGACAGTTTGTCCCAGGTAGACACATAATCGTCTACAACTTCAAGTGTAGAGTCTTAGATCTTGATAGGAATTTGGTTGCTGAAAATCAAACAAGGTCCATTCGACCGAAGCGTGGTTCCTCACAATGGGCCTGATAAGAAAGCTCAAAGTCACCCAAAAGGCAATGCAACCGATGGGGCTGAAAACTTCTAGAGTGGCGAATGCAAACCGGAAGTCGTTGCGTTGGAAGGCCTTCCACTAGTTGAACCGATGACCTAGTGAAGGTGGCCACCGCTAGATGCGAGGTGCACGGGACCGGTCAATGTGGCGACACCTGGTGTAGGCCTATGTCCAGCAGTGTACGTCTTTTGGGTGAAATGATGATAATGATAAGGGCAGTAGGCACTAGGCCCCACAATAGAAATTAAATTAAACTTATATTACTTTACACCTCAGCTCATTTGATATAAATAAAGATAAATCGAAATACACCACATCTTCTATTGTGTTCATTGTGTGTAAATTGATATAATTTAGATTTTGTCATAGCACACTAAAAAGACACGGTACCCATGAAATCTCGATGCTTTCGAAACAAAATTAGTTCCAGTGTTTTATTATTTATAACTCCGTTACTATTAAAAAGATGTTTCAAAAATACTTGTAACATTGAACACAAGTGCATTTTATATTAAGTAAAATGATATAATTGAAATTGTATCATTATACACATAGGAAAATAAATGTGGCTAATGATATAAGTCTAGTTTTTTTTAAATATCTCAAATTCTAATAATTTTTTAACAAAATCAAAACATATACGATATAATAAAAACAATTACCAATTGATAAAAGTTAATACGTCAAAAAAATATACAGAAATAAAAAAGTTGTATCCGTTTAAAAAATGCAAAACTTATTGTCTGTTTTTCTCAAAACGAGGATTTGTGACTTGTATCACTTTTCACTAAAGGTACAGAATTATCCAACCAAATTATTTCTAATTACAAACAATATCTGTTTTTACTTACTATTATTTATTACAATATCCATATAATTGTTAGTTATATCAAAGCACCACTTTGGTTTAGCTTCAGTAGGTGCCTTTTCTGTGGATGCAGTGGTATCGTAACACATAGGCAGCTCCTGTCATAGGAAATACAGGTTAAATACTGAATGAGAGTAGAAGAAATTTGGCACAGATTAGTTCTTTTGGTTGAACAAATGACAGAGAAGAGAAATGAAGAATGTACCTGTTCCACACTGCCTGTACTATTTATGAAGGATTCAATATTGAGATGATTCTGTTCCAAGCTTTTATCTGCACCTGAAAACATTCAAAGAATATATTTATTAGTGGACTCTCTCCATTCAATTTGGAAAACTGTTGTTAAAATACTATTGTCAGATGACCGCAGCTAGCAGGCCACTTAAAATTCATTGGGCATGGGGTTATGCAGCCTTGGTTGATAATAGCTTTAATGAGAAGTTCAATTAGTGCTGAACCGCAACTTCTATCCTTAGTCTACTAAATGTGTACATGACATACTTTCCAAGCTTATGGTTCAAGCAATATTAATTAAGTCATGACTATAAATACTTACTTTTGATTTCTGTAAGTATAGGTGCATTACTATTTATATTGGCATGTATATCAGTCTCCAGAGTATGTAGTATATTACTTTGCTTATCTTCAGAATCTGCTAATGTTAGTCCCCATACTACATTTGTTAAGTTATTGCTTCCTCCCAGTTTTGTGATGCTGTCTAATTGATCAGATATGTTTGATGTTTCCATGTGAGAAATACTGACTAGAGATATTGCTTCAGGAGATTCATTCACATTGGTTATGTTTGCTTTAGGTATAGAAGTTTTACCTCTCTTTCTGAGAATATTAGGCTTCTGAAAAGATTTTTTACCAACATTTTTTTCATTTGATGCAAACATAGTTCTTAGAGTTTCTTCATTGGAAGGTGAATCTGAAATTATCAATATGTCTATGAAGTGCTAATGCTTCAACTGTTTATGGAGAGGCAGTAGCAGCTAAAAGATAACGGAAACAAATTGGTTCTCTTCATAGATTATAGAAGTGAGCTGATCTTATATTAAATGAAACTATTGGATGTATGTATGGTATGAGAATTTTGTTAAATATCATTACTCAGTCAGCCAATCTTCAATCAGAATTTTAGATACCATCAACTCAGTCAAATAGGAACCAACACACTGAGAACGATAAAATATGCTTTGTAAAGAAATAAAACACAAAAACTTACAATTATTGTGGCAGAATTCTTTAGAAGATGCGTCAATAAACGTAAAAATAACTAAACCATTTACTCCACAACATTGTCAGCCTTCAACTTTAGTTTAAGATTGCAGTAGTTTTGTATCTGGGCATTCACTGTTCTAGGTACCTTTTGAATGGAACATTAGTATACACGATCAAAAGGTTGAAGATAATATTTTTGTCTAACTGCGATCTATTGTGAATCTCGTTGTACAAAGTCGTGCTCTCCGATTTCCAATCTGACTGTAAGTTCATCACAGCTACCACAATAAAACCAAACAGATTTTCTTAGTCAGGAACATACCTATCTTACAATCAGTGTTAATCTCCTGGGGTCAAAATCAAAAGATAGCTTTGCTTTGAATAAATTGCTGTTCAATACATTACATGGCGGCGTTGCTTGCTTGTTAGAGCAAATGTCATGATGTCAAACAAAAATTGTCAACCATCTGTCAAAATAAGTTTTCCTCCATCCTACGGAATTAGCAAGTACTGATATGTAAACGTTTTATACAAATCAGTACTTGCTAATTCCGTTCTTTCGATCAAAGTTTTTGTTCCATACTCTCATTTCATAGCTCTCATCATTTCTCGTTAACTGTCGGGAAGAGGCGCACAACAACGAGGAAAGTGGAAGCGGGGGATGCCTTTGCTCAGGAGTGGGAAAGATTAGAATAACAAAAAATAATCACTTTGCGGTTGCAAGCGTCAGGAATGGGGTTGTTTCCTGGAAACTTCGCCGCAAGATGGCGCTGGTGTTTGGCTATACATGTCATTTTTTTTTAAATAAACGTTTGCATTGTGTGGACGATTTTTTAAGTATTTGCGCGGGTTTTTTAACTCAATTTGTCGCTGCACAATGTATGCTACCTGGCGCATCACCCAGTTGAAAGAGGAATTGAAAAAACGAGGAGCAACGCGACAAGTAAAGAAAGCGGAGCTTGTCGAAAGTTACAATAGATTTAAGATTTTATCGACTTTTAGCTGTTTTCTGGGCAATATTATGGTTCTACAAGTTGTAAAATAAACTTCACTCACTAACTTTTTGCTTTTTAATGATCTAATAATAAACAAACTAAGGTAATAGGTACATCATTTGTTAAAATGTTACAAAATGTATAGTTATTTGAAAATAACCAATTCTTCTATGTTCATGTCTGGAATAAGATCAAAGCTGGTAGATGGCAGTGGTTCGTTTGATATTATAGGGCTTGATAATAAGCAACGCCTTGCATTTCTCTGTTGCAATCGCTCAGTTCGAGCTGAGGTGACACTCTGTGATTCATTCCAACAAAATATAGAGTGCACAGCAGATTTCTTCAAAATTTTGCGTTGGAGTGGAAAGCCTGAAACAATATTGGGTAATGTTAATACTTGGCATATATATCAGTGCGGCTTAAATCCCCCATGAGCGAACGTTGACTTGAAGTGGGAGAAACCAAGTCAACGTTCGACCCTTGTTTCTCCCACACATTCAAATTATTAATAAAAAGTCAGAATTAATAATAGGTTTCGTACTAACCTGTCGCCTTAGATAGAAGTGGTCTCGTCATTGATATAAAAACTAAAGATACGGTCGTCCGAACATTTTGCTCGATGCGTTCCCCGTAGAGAGAAACACTAACGTCATCTTTAAGAACTAATCAGGCTGCTCGTAAACGTAACCTTGTATGAGCGGCGTGGCGTGGTATTATCGAGGAAATTAAATAAAGCTTTCATTAAAATGTTAATAAAAAAAAATGTTAAATTTTCATTTTCTTTTAAACTTCGGTTTAGTCAAGACCTATTTGGGACCAAATTCGAGGCGTAATTTTATCATGCGGTCCGCCCAGTCCTTACGCAGTAATATATAAGTCAATGGGTCTCGTAGTCTGTTTCGTTGAAATGTTTCCCACATAACCTCGAAAAATTACTTGTTTTGAATTTTTTTAGTTTCAGTACCTTTTCCCACTTTCTCTTCATGCGCAAATTTCTTGGAAATCTGACAACGCCTATTTCTTTGCATCCAAAGGCTACACAACGACCCATAATATTGAAAAAAGTCACAAAATATTAAGATATTGTTCAATTTCTATGGAGTTAGACAGTTTGTTTGTAGCCAATGTACAGCGCCCTCTACGTGGAACGGTGGAACTATTTGACAGTTTTCTTCCCCAAAAATTCAAATGAACTTACTTGAGTCATGCATGAATCTTCTGTTTCTGTCAATCTGTCAGACTCTTTAGTCTTTGCTTGCTGTCTGTCAGACAGATCCTGTTCTGTGGACAGATCTGTAGCAGTGCTGCCAACTTAGCGCTTTTCGCGCCAGATCTAGTGCGTTTTTTGTCTCGAAGCGCGTTTTAGCGCCTAGCGCTAAATCTAGCTCTTTTTAAAAATACTATATTACAGCTAAACTACACTACATAGCAGCGTAAACATAATAAATTACTAGTGCTAAATATAATTATCACTACCTACCTACTACCAACATTGACTAAAAAACGTTGTCTATGATTTCAATGAAAACATAGACATTGTTTTTTAGTTAAGACTATGATAGAACTACTAGAGTCTATGATGAAAACGATTATGTCTCGGGGATTCCCCGCTTATAATTTTGTATTTCTCCGTAGCGAAGTTAAATTCTCTTTATAATTTTAAGACCTATGGTTTATATCTATGGTTTTGACAGACGTGCTTTTGTGCTAGAAAATTAGCTAGGGGCTAAATCATTATACTTGGGGCTGACCAAGCAAAAAAAGTGCTAGATCTAGCCCCGGAGGGGCTAAATTGGCAACACTGGCGCGAAATATAGCGCTATTTAAAAAAAACTATTTTAGCGCTTTCTAGCGCTTTTTTACAGCACTGACAGCGCGTTTTCGCTAAGACAAGTTGGCAGCACTGATCTGTAGTATCCAGAAAACCTTGTTGTGGTGAAATTATAACCTATAAACTAAACTTTAAGGAGGCATTTTGAAGGTTTTTTGGTCAGGGTCAGGGGTCACCTAGAGTCCTAGACCGACAGTTTATTCATATTTTTATGTATACGAACCTGAACATCACCCGTAATGAAGAGACAAGTAGAGATTGAAACAAAAGATGAAGAATCGCCGATCAAGAGAAAGAGGATGGAGGAGGACTCAGACGATATTAATACGGAATCAAGTGATGGTGAAGAGCTGTTACCAGTGACGAAGATAGAAAAGAACATGGATTTTGCAGATATATTAGGGGATATGGATGATTTGGATGAACCTGCTTGTATGGATAGAATACTCATGTACTTAGAAGAGATTAAGGACGAAGATTATTTTTTTATGGAGGTAACTCGAGTTTTAAATTGAATTTAACAACTAAAGTGGGTTTATTTTAAGGAGACCATAAACATATATTTTTTTGTTTTGGAGTGTGCAAAATCATTAAATGACTCCTCCCGTTCTGCGCAGAGCGGTAGGGAGTGTCAGACTTCTACTGACTAAACCATGTTCCTTCTTAGCCCTTTGTGCCGAGGCCGCGGTATCTCTTTCCTAGAACCTTATTATCCATTTGTGTGCAAGAAAAAGTTTTTTTGTATACTTACAAGCAATAATTATATTTGACACTTAGAACTTTTGGCTGTGCCATAAAGTGAAACTGTGATACTTTTAACTTGCACAGCAAAGATTTGATTTTGAGGACATAAATGTATTTCTTTATTTCAGATATTAGTGGATAAATTAAAAGATGAGAAAATAACATGGGATCAACCTTGGTATCAACAATCAAATTCGATTTCAAGGCCACTTAAAAGCTCAGATAATGAAAAGCATTCTGAAGCGTTCCGAACAGACGCTATTTGCAAAGCTGAGTGTGATGAAATACAGGAGAAATGGAACGAGTTCATGAAGGTATAGTAGGTGCTGTCACCCCATAAGCTCTCAAGTAGAATGAACCCAATTTCGTTTCACATTTTCAGGGTTCCATCCTGAAGGGTAATGGATGTAACCCTATTGCTAACCAGTCTGTCTGTCAGCAGGCTATATTTCATTACAATTTTCACTGAATCCCTATTAATGTTGCCAATAGAATCACAAATAATTTAATTGAAAGTAACCACAATGGTGGTAAATATTTAAAAGAGATAATATTTGTGTTAAAATAGGGTGAGATGAAAAATAATTCAACTAAATACATGTATTTTTTAATTGTACTGCCTCATTGGTCTTGTAGTTGTAACTGTTCATGATCATCAGGTTTTGGGTTCGATTCCCAGGTTGTGCAGTGATATTGGAATTTTTCATCAGGTAACTGTCAGTGCCAGTCATGGAGTCTAGATTTATGTTTAATTGATGGTGATAGACTTGCCCCCTATAGCATTGGAGTTACTCTGGAGGAATGTGAGTGTACTGCTGAACACTTCAAGGGCTGAGTGCAGAAATCGAACCCTATAACATAGAATGTAAAGTGTACTTATAGGTGTTGCAATATGTTATGTTTATGCATTTTCATTTACTACTGAGGTGGATGGGTAACAATCCATTAGGTACTTATTGAAAACCCATTGTTGTTCAGGAAGCATGTTAAGCCAAAAGAATAAATGACAAGATTAACATGCTACCTGATGGACAAATGGGAGTCAAATAACTGGGTTATGGTTGTCAGTTAAGCAGTTGCTCCATATAAAATGAATTTATCTACCTACTATTTTATACAGTTAGGCAGCTGACCCCAACAGTTGAAACAAGACAGATGATGATGATAATTTAATTTGAAAAATCTAGCATGCCATATAATATATAAGATATATTTTAAAAACATCAGTTTTTGCCAGCTTTATGATGTTCCTGATAAATTAATATGTTTGGCTCGGTGGAAAAATAAAAATAAGAGCAGACTACCAAATACACCTGAAGAATGTGCAAGACGTTTTGTTGTTGCTTTTCTGGCTCGTGGACTACATAGAACAATGTTTCAAGTGTTCAGGCATATCATGACCTATTATGGAGGCTCAAACAAAGGCGCCTACTCAACAGCCGAAGAAAAAATCATGAAAGTGTGTTTCATGCACCATCCCAACCATTGTGTTCCAATATTATCTATGGTTCTAGGCAGAGAACCTAGAGGAATATACAAAAGATTACAGCATCTGTTTAATGGTATGTGCATTAGGCTATTGTAATTATGTATTGCAAAAAAAAACATAATTATAGCCACAATAAACACATAATTTTATCATTTTTAGGAAAACCAGAAAAGAAGAGACTGAAATGGAATTTAGAACTTGCGACTAGATTTTTAACCCTACTACTGAAGTATACAAAATTACCTCTGAAAGAATTAAAGTATAGACAAATAGATAAATCTGTTTGGTTGAAGCTGGAAGAGAAACTTTCTCAACATTATATTTACTTGCAAAGCTTTTGGTATAACAGTCTCCATGTTCAAGTATTTCTAAAAGAAAGTTTAAAAATAAACAAACTAAGAAAAAAAGTATTCAAAAGGTTGGTATTTATTCGATTGACCTAGCTAGAAGCAGTGTAATGTTTTTTCTATGCACACAGTGGGACACAACAGACATAATTATACTGTTGTGTCCCACTCCATTATAAAAATAAGTAAGTACCTACTTGCATAAGTTTTATAAATTTACTGTCACATTGGTCTAGTCTAGTCTATCCCACGTCGGCCACTGACAGGCATTTCTCAGAAGCAACCCAAGTGTCTGGATTTGAGCTAGGTTAATAGCAATAGGGTCATCCCGGTCATCCTATATTACCTACTTGGAAGTTCTAAATAGAACTGACGAAATGTGGGTGTACTAATAATGCGCGGCCCAGGTTGAAGCACAGTGGCAAGCGGGCGCGTCCCTTCGCCCCAATCGGATGGCGCCGATGGCGGGGCAGGCTGTTCATTGCTCATTGGTAGGGTTGCCATCCGTCCGGGTTTCCCCGGATTTGTCCTAGTTTAGAGGGCGTCCGGGCGGGGTTTCATTTGTATGTGTGTTTAAAAAATTAACCAAGTTTGTTAATAAGATTGTTTTAAGTACCTACATTTAAAATGATGATAATAGATAGACACAGAACATAGGTAGGTACTATAAGTTCTGTGATAATAGATGACAAAAAAAATCTCTGAAAAAAAAAAAATGTGATTTTGACATGTCCGGGTTTAGGGCTCCTGGTTGCCAAATTTTAAGATGGCAACCGTACTCATTGGATAACCGTGTAAATCAAACTGGCGAGCGACAAGACGCTGCGGTGCGACGACGCACAGTGGGCTGAAATTGCGAAGTAGGGACTTATGGGCCTACTACACGCTCAAGCTTCACCACACTTTTCGTTCACACTTCACAGTACATCGCGCGTATGGTTGGTAAAACTGTATTACCATTACAAACCACACGCGCGATGTACTGTGTGCACCGTGTAATCGCGCAGGCAAGACTGTGGGGAAGTGTGAGCGTGTGGTAGGCGCATTAAGGATTAGTTTCTACGTTTTTGGAATCTCTGATACTAATACAATATTTTTATGTTTTACGACTTTTTCATCAACCCTTTAATTGCAGAGTTATTACACACCTTTAAAAATTATATGAAAAAAAGAAATTTAAAAAATAATACTAGTATTGCGAAATATAAGGTCCCATTAAAATAGGTGGACAAATTTTAACACAGCGTTCAGTACGTCTAACCAAACATATATTATCCAAGTAAAAAAACACTGATATCAATGGATTAAAGTGATTTTTTTTTTACTTAAAATGTTGGGTGGGTGACTAAGGGCGGCTTGCGCAACATTTGGTCTAAACAGAATTTAGTTAAATGCGTTTATCTTGCTAAATATGTTTAGCCTAAATACAATTAAAAAGGTCTTGCTCACGTCCGTTTGGATGGTAATTTAACTAATCATATTTAGGGAGTCGGTAAAGCAGTTTCTTGCGTTCCTTTTTACGTTTTCGTGCGTTGTACACTTGACTTAGAGCAAAATGGTTGCATTTCTTAAAAAAAAAAATGCGTCAAATGGACCGAGACCGACGAGCTTTCAACTTGTCAACCGAGCTATCAAGTCACAAATTGTGTTGTTGTGATTTGTGAATTGTAGTGTTCTCGTGCTATTTCTCGTGGTAATTTTTATTGATAATAATTGTTTTAGTTGAGTTCAGTGTTAATTACCATGGCAAACAAAAGTGTTTCTTCTAGGGCCCGGGGGCCTAATTTTACAAAAGATGAACAGATATTGCTGATTGCAGCGATGGAACCTTATACCCATATTATTGAGTGCAAAAAGACCGATCAAATAAAACAGACTGAAAAGCAAAATGCCTGGGTTAAAATCGCTCATGTTTTTAATGCCAACACAAAAGGTGTTTCAAGAAGTGCCGAAAACCTTATAAGTTGTTATAGAAACATTAAAAGCAAATTGAAAAAAAAGCATTCAGAATCAAAAATGTTGTTGAGAGGTTAGTAACATGATGAACTTATTTTTCTGGATACAGACTACCATACCCCTGTATATACCTACTGCTCAGTAATGTCTTTTATTAACCATAGTACCTCTGGTATTTGCTATTTAAAACACAGATGTCTATTTATGTTACAGATCCAGATCAAAAACAGGCTTTTTTAAGTGCCTTAGAGGAAAATGGCAAAGACTGGGAAGCGATCGCCTCCACAATAAATAGGCCTATTGAGGTTTGCCAGGAAAGCTTCAACAATTTGCAAGTCGAATTGAAAAAAGAAGAAGCCAAGTATAAGAAGGTTGTGATGGGAACAGGTACACATAAAATATCATAGTAGTGTTGTGTTTTTCCATTTATGGGTGTTTTATAAGCTGCCTATCAATACTGATTAAAATCATAAGTTCATGACATTAATTCTTTCGGAGAGTGAGATTGTATTGATGATTGTGAGAGACAATTGTAAACAAGTTAAACTTATTATTTTTAGGTGGAGGCCCTCCTCCTTCAGATGATGACAACCCACTTAATGCAGTAAGAAAGTTAATAGAGCCACAAATGGATGGTCTTTATACTATGTTAGATGGAGATGGCACGCTCATGAAGCAATTTCAAGAGAGTCTTCCTGAAGAACAACGAATTGCACCCATCGAAGAAGATTACTTTAAAAGTCTTGAAAACCTAACTACATTTGTGGTTGATTGTGATACTGGTAGGTAACTAAATAGTACACAAAAATACTTTTTGATGCTTTTAAAACCAATCATGTAACAAACTGTGTCAAAATTTACATTTATTAATACTGAAATTTTATAATAATTATTTATTTTTAGTTATTACTGAAAATGATGGTGGTTCTACTCCAAGCACACCATTGCAATCTCGAGCTGGAGATAAATTTAGTAAGATGGAGATAACACGAAAGAAAGGAACTGTGCTGACAAACAACGGTAATTAATTATCACCATAATTTATAATTATATATTATCTAAATTTATAGTTATAGCAGTTTTTTAATTATATTGTTTGTTTTAGATTTAACTGACAATGACCATGGACCTTCTACGAGTGGCATTAATACCACACCGTTATCACAATCTCAAGTCAGAGAAAGTTTAAGCAGGATAGACATTTTAAGAAAAAGGAAGGCATCTGCTCTCTATAACAAAGGTACCTAAATTATTATTTCAAGTCATTCAGTTTCATATCTTTTTGCGAATTCACAATTGGCTTATAGTAATACTAGCTCATGCCCGCGGCTTCGCCTGCGTGGATTTGGGATAAAAAGTATCCTATGTGTTAATCCAGGTTATAAACTATATATATGCCAAATATCATCCAGATCCGTTCAGTAGTTTTTGCGTGAAAGAGTAACAAACATACATACTCACAAACTTTCGCGTTTATAATATTAGTAGGATTATATTAAACTACTTTTCTTTATTCCAGAAAATAATACTACAGCTGAAGAACTATCAACTAAGAAAAGTAAGA
Source organism: Diarsia dahlii (assembly GCA_949775195.1). Lineage (NCBI taxonomy): Eukaryota > Metazoa > Arthropoda > Insecta > Lepidoptera > Noctuidae > Diarsia > Diarsia dahlii. The sequence goes on from OX459190.1 coordinate 18,519,472, forward strand.
CAGCAAATGAGAGTTTCAAAATATTGTCAGAAGAGAAGTTGGAGCTGGTTAAATTACAAAAACTGTCACTGGAAATGGAAATAGAACATAAACAAAAAATATATGAAATAGAGTTGGATAATTTAATGAAAAAAAAGGAATTTAATGAACAAATGTACAAAAAAGAACTTTTACTTAAGGATTTAGAAATAAAAAAGAAACAATCAGAGCTGTAATATTTTTGTTTTTTTTTTTTTTTACAATGATGCAAAATATCCCTCTATTAGTAGTCTTCGTTGCAAATTAGCGCTTCTTCTTCCATACCGTTCTGGTGCAACATCATCATCCCTACCTTCCATAATAACAGGAAACTCTTGATCTTCAGGGGGTATGTTTTCCTTTCGTAATATAGCTAAATTATGAAGTACAGCTGTTGCTATGATTATGCCAGGTACTCTATGAAGGTGAATACTTATGCCCCTGGATAATATAGGGAATCTCCTCTTCCATATACCAAATGCCCGTTCAACCACATTCCTCGTCTTTATTTGTGACTCTTGGTAAAGTGTCTCTCCTCGTGTATTCACATTATTTTCTGACAGAGGTGTCATCATAAAGTTAGTTTGGGCATAGCCACTGTCACCTAGCAACAATTTATCATTATATTTGCCCTGCAAAAAATTGCGTTTTAATGCACAGTTATCCCAAATGTTGGAATCATGTGCTGATCCATGCCACCTTGCCACAACATCTAAAAACATAAGGTTTGCAGCAGCTACACATTGGGTGTTTATTGAAAAATATCCTTTCCTATTTCTATATATTTCAGCGTTATCACCACCTGGAGATAATATTTTCACATGAGTGCAATCTAGCGCACCAATTACTCTAGGGAACTTTGCAATTCTATAAAAATCATACGCTGTTTTACTTTGCTCTTCTGTTGTGCTTGGAAATTTTATATACATCTTATACAATAATGCAATAGCATGAGTAACACGATGCACTATTCTACAAGCTGTGCTTTCATGTACACCAATCATGTCACCACAAGTTATTAGCTGACTTCCTGTCGCATAAAATCTCAGCGTACATAGAAGTTGGTTCATAGGAGTGACTGATTTGATCCTGCAAAACAAACAAAAATAGCTAATTATCTACTTCCTATCTACCTATTTATTTATTGAATATTCATTAATAATGAGTACATTTTCCTTACTTGTTGCTGGTTTTTAAATGTGGGGCTATTTGCTGTAACAAAATTATAGTGGTTTCTTTCGTTAGACGAAACCTTCTGAAGAATTTGTCGTCCGAATACATTCCAAATAAGTCTGCTCTCTCAAACAATTCCCTCGGTCTGTTGATATATTCTATAATCTCCTCATCGTCGTCAGAATACAATTCCCACAAATCCATCTTACAAACTTCCTACCGAACTCTTTACAATCTTTTAAAAAAATTGTATAACCTCAAAATGATTACGCGCGATTGCTACTAAACGTATTTAGCGACGTTAAATAGCCATCTTTGGGTATTTATCTTTGACAGTTCGTTAAACGTGATTAGTGCCTAAATTTTTGTTGTGCAAGACGCTAAATATAATTAGCAGACTAAATGCGTTTACGTCGCTCTTAAACTGTATTTAACGACGATGCGCAAGCCGCCCTAACACTTTGAGTGTATTTTCGCTAGTTGTTTTATTTTCTTGTAAGTATCTAATGCGTTTTTATTATTTTCTTTTTTTACCATTGTTCTTATTTTGGTGGTCTGAATGATTCCTAAAATTTTGTCCACCTATTTTAATGGGACCTTATATAATCAAAGTAGACGTTTTTGCGGGTATTGTACGTGCAAAGATATTGCACACCACTCCCTTGACGTCATTTGTTTATGTCCAAAAAACGGCCAAAACGGTTTTCTTATCAGTAGGCGCGATTAAATCAATCCCAGTTGATGAGAGGTATAAAGAAATGACACTGATTAGTAAATGGGGTTTGACGGTGCTTCAAATCAAGCCAATTATAAGCAAAAAAAATCATTTAGATACCACAGAAGTGACTGATTATGATGATTCTAGTGTTTTTAGGGTTCCGTAGTCAACTAGGAACCCTTATAGTTTCGCCATGTCTGTCTGTCCGTCCGTCCGTCCGTCCGTCCTCGCTTAATCTCTGTGACCGTTAGCACTAGAAAGCTGAAATTTAGTACCAATTGTGTATCAATCACGCCGACAAAATGGTAAAATAAAAATTCGAAAAACATGTTTTATTAGGGTAGGGGGCTACCCTAATAAAACATTTTTTTCGAATTTTTATTTTATCCTATATGTAAAGTGGGAAGTGATTTTTTTTTTTATTTCAACCCTAACGTGTGATATATTGTTGGAAAGTTATATAAAAATGAATAGGGGTTTACTAAAATAATTTTTTGATAATGTCAATAATTTCGGAAATAATCAAGTCGTGAGTTATGCCCGAACAAACATAAAAAAAAAACATCCGAATTGAGAACCTTTTTTTAGAAGTCGGTTAAAAAATAGCACAATCGAATACCGAAAGCCGTATTTTGAGAACTCTTGAGAATTAAAAGTTATTCATATAAAATCAAATTCCTCCATACAAAAATAAATTCAAATCGTTATAACTTTAAAAATATTAGGTACCTATACATAAAAATCGCAAGGAGGAAAAGTCTTTATTCTGTCTGTATTTAGTGGTAGATTGCAAAGCCGTTATTATTATTTTTTAAATTGCTCATCAATCCCAAAGTCTATGAAAGCTTGATTTCAGCCCACCTTGCGACGGGGCGCGGGACGCTGCCTTATTTCGCTGCCGCGCGTTTATTTTACACGCTGAGCTCACCCGCTCCCACCTTGACTACCAACTTTACACTTCTGTTTAATTCTTCGGGGATTATAGGCGTGTTGTTAATTTATGTTCATATTTACAGCCTTAAATCATCACCATCATATCAAGTCTGGACTGACATTCGATGGAAAGATTTAGTGAAGCAGTTGCCTGACGGATTGACACACGGATTTGTGTACAAAGTATCTCGAAGAGTAGTCTGCAAAATCCCAGGATACTTAAAAAAACCTTTATCGGAAATTGCAGATCAGGCGTTGGTTAAACTGAAGAAACACAAATTCCGTAAACGTCGTTTGAGAACCTTACAATTTAATGAGAATGGAGAGTTAGAAGCAGTTAATTACGCTTCTTGAGACATTTTTTTATGTTTTTATTATTCCAAAACCAATGAAACTAAACAAAAAGCATTGGTTTTCACACATGTTACAAAAAAAGTGTTGTTATCGAAACCTATGTATTGGGCGTTCCTTCACAAGCTCCCAGGGCCCCGAGTGTGCTATTTAATAGTGTCAGAATGGTCTATCATTGATCTCTTAATTGTTGATTTTGACAAGTTTGGTGTTGTCAAAATCAACAATTATGAGATCAATGATTGACCATTCTGACACTATTGAATAGCAGACTCGGGGCCCAGAGCATCGCCGCCGAATCGTCGTCGTCGAGCCGTCTCTGATGACGCCATCGCCCTGCATAATTAAAGAGGAAAGACTCAAGACATGTACGTAGCCTACATATTTTAATAAATTAAGTAGCTGGTTTTATTGACTTATGTTTGTTTGATTTCGTTTTTTTTTGCCACCGACTTCAGAAGCAAATTTTTTTCTGAAGTTTATTATTCACATCAAATTCACATAAGTATTTTTGTGTTTTGATGTCGGTTTTATTTTTCCAGTTTTAGTTGTACCTACCTAATTTTGTAATCTATTATATTTATGTTATAAAAAAGTGATAAATAAACTTTAGAAGAACAATCAACTTCTGAATTCGGTGACATCTGTTTGTTCGATTTCGTTATTTTTTTGCCACCGACTTCAGAAGCTGGTTTTTCTTCTGAAGTTTAGTTTCCACTTTTTTTGTTTTGATTACTTTTCTTGTGTTTTTGAAGTCGGTTCTTTTTTGCTAAAAAGTTTCTCATTTTTAGTTAGGGAGCGTTCACGGTTCAAGTATTACGTAACGCAATTTGGGGGGAGGGGGTCTCGTAAAACGCTACGATGCGTTACAGGGGCGGGAGGGGGTCTATCTTACAACACGTTACGTAACATTGTTTCTAAAAAATTAGGGAATTAAAACTCCCAAACTGGCAACCCTTTTCATTTACGTTACGGGGAATCCCTCGATTGTAATAGTCTGGTCGTAATTTTTTTTTAATGTGTTCTCGCAAGTTGGCAAACCTTTTCGTTTAATTATATTTCACGGGGAATCCCTAGATTGCATTGTACGTCATTTAATGTTGTTTTCCAAAGAGGTTTTACCAATAGAGACGTCATACTCATTGTAAAGAAATAAAAACATGGCGATATTTTAGTAACTACCTACAAGAACCTAAGCCAATTCATTTCTATCATAGAGTACGTTAGAAGATGACAGAGTTTTAAAGTGCAATACTTATACTGGGCCGGCTGTAAAAAGCAAGAAGGATGTGTCTTTTCATTGTATTTTCCGTTTTAAATAGATTATACGCGTATAATCTATTTAAAACGGAAAATCATAAATTTTATTTTACTCATAATCACTGTCGCGCTGTTGCCGCTTTACCACCTACACGAACGAGACAAATAGTGCTTTAAGTGCGTTGCATGATGAGTGACAGAGAGAACGAGAAAATGGCGCGCGGTGTTGTCAGTTCGAACGGCGCTAGAGGCAACGTCATTGGCTGTCGTTGACAATTGCCACGTGAACAATATGTTTATCTCTTTTTGACATTGGGGTCCTTTATGAACACACAACTAGGCACTTTTGTTTATTTTCATACACCAAACTCCCGCTTAAACGTACGTTCGCATCGTGGCCAGACGCAGGACGGACTGAGTTCACGCAGGCTAATTAACTTGCTTTTGTATCGCCGCGCAGATGTCGGTAAAACGTATCTACCTATGTAATATCATTGTTGTTTTCGTTGTCAGTATTCGTTAGTGTTTCTACAGATCACGTTTAGAGAGGGGGAGGGGGGTACAGAAAAACGTTACGGTGCGTTACAAAGGAGGGAGTGGGGGTCAAAAATCTTCAAAAATTGCGTTACGTAATACTTGAACGCTCCCTTATTCTATACAAATATTTACTATGCATTTAACATTCAACCTAGAAACCCAACCCTTAACCTTCAACATTCCCTTATTATTGCTTTTATCTCCTATCCGTTGAGGAGTAGTACCTTCCATAATCAGCTCACCTGGATAACCTGAAAGAATACAATTATATACGTCCCGCCATCGAGATATAAGTACTAACGTACTAGAGAAGACACCGTAAATTCCTACTTTGTCTCGTTCAACTGCGGCGATCGCGCCGCACCGTCGCCAGCTCCTAGAGTATATGTGTTCTGTGGTCGCCAGTCTATAGAATAGAATAGAATAGAATTATTTATGCAATAAAAATTTATTTATGCATTTTAGATACAGTAGGTACACCAGTAGTAAACTTTAAAAATTAGCTATAACTAAGGTACTTACATAGTTTCTAAGTTCATAATGTACACTCACTAAGTTTTTAAGGTACACTTTCACAAAATAAGTACTTACACAGTAAGATCAAAAATCGTTGTCTAAATAACGATTATTAGTAAAGTAAAATGTCATTATAACTATGTAAATAAACGTACATTACTAATAGCATAAAAACGATTGATAATGTTTATTGACGGTATACATAAAAAAAGTTCTTTACCTTCCGCGCTAGTTAAAACTGTGTTACGGCAAGGTAAGATTCTCGTTCGATGATTAATTTTCAATCGTATCGTAATGAACATAAAACACATTTTCGCTAATAGTTTTTTCTTACAATGACAAATAGACGTCGATGACGAGTAACAAGTTTAACGTAAACAAGTAGTATATGCAAAATAACTAGACAAGCATGATGCGTAAAAAATATAAACGAATTTTAGATTTAAATGTAGGAAATGTAGATATAATTTAGTAATGATACGTACATTTTGGGTATGTGTATTGTGTATGTGTTACTTATATATACATATATATTAAACGAATGTATACATATTATACTATATAAAGCTAAATTACCTAATATTATAATTAATTATATTAATTATTGACTGATCTATTGACAGAATTGTTCTCCCAGATGGTGGATGGGGAGGTGGGTATATTTTGACAGATTCGTAAACAAGTAACTCTGGTGAGTATGGGAAAAGTGCCAAACCCCCCCTTTTTGCCCCCCCTCCTCCCCCTCCCTATCGTATCTCGGAAACTAAGAGACCCGTATTTTTTTTATTTTACGGATTCGTATAGAAGAGGCTCGGTAAAGTAAAAATCAGTTTTCAAAGTGGCCCCCCTTGCCCCCCTTCTCCCCCCTTTTAGGCGGATCTCGGAAATAAAGAGACATGACGTGTGTTTTTTTAAGGATTCGTATAGAGGAGGCTCGGGGAAGTAAAAACCATTTTTTAAATTTGACCCCCTTGCCCCCCTTCACCCCCCTTTAGGCGGATCTCGAAAGTTAAGAGACTTGGAACGATTTTTTTTTCAGATTCATATAGAGGGGCATTGCGTTAGTCGAAATCTTGTTTAGAAACTCCCCCCTCCCCCCCTTCACCCCCCCCCCCCTCTTCACCTCTTTTTTTACTCCTGAAAAAATTTTTGATTCTTACCTAAATCTATTTGAGGGGCGTTGAAATTTGTATACCCTCCCCTCCCCAACCTCCCCTAAAATTAAAAGGGCTGTAACTTCATAACGGTTAGAGATAGCCATTAGGTGTTTGAACCAATATTATAGTAGGCGTCGAAACCTGTCCGGTGGTAGCACAGCGGTAAAGCGAAGGGGGGAGCGGGCGAGCGAAGCGAGCCGGCGACCCCCGTAGCGTAGGGATAATGTCATGATAGCTTTCCGGTGGTAGGTAGGTCCTGAGTGGAGCGAACCTGCGAGACCGAGTGGAGCGAAGGGGGGAGGTGGCGAGCGAAGCGAGCCGGCGACCTCCTTAGCGTAACGATAAATCTATCTATCTACCTATATTATTATACTATATAAAGCTAAATTACCACTGACTCACTCACTCACTGACAGAATTGTTCTCCCAGATGGTGAATGGGGAGGTGGGTATATTTTGACAAATTCGTAAACAAGCAACTCTCGTGAGTATGGAAAAAGTCCCAAACCCCCCCTTTTCCCCCCCCTTCTCCCCCCTCCCTATCGTATCTCGGAAACAAAGAGACTTTACGTGTTTTTTTTTTGGGATTCGTATAGAGGGGGCTCGGTAAAGTAAAAATCATTTTTCAATTTGGCCCCCCTTATCCCCCTTCTCCCCCCCTTTAGGCGGATCTCGGAAATAAAGAGATTTTACGTGTTTTTTTTTAGGGATTCGTATAGAGTAGGCTCGGGGAAGTAAAAAACATGTTTCAAATTTGACCCCCTTGCCCCCCTTCATCCCCCCCTTTAGGCGGATCTCGGAAGTTAAGAGACTTGGAACGAATTTTTTTTTAGATTCATATAGAGGGGCATTGCGTTAGTCGAAATCATTTTTAGAAACTCCCTCCTCTCCCCCCCTTCACCCCCCCCTCTTCACCTCTTTTTTACTCCTGAAAAAATTTTTGATTCTTACCTAAATCTATTTGAGGGGCATTGAAATTTGTATACCCTCTCCCCCCAACCTCCCCTAAAATTAAAAGGGCTGTAATTTCATAACGGTTAGAGATAGCCATTAGGTGTTTGAACAAATATTATAGTAGGCGTCGAAACCTGTCCGGTGGTAGTACAGCGGCAAAGCGTAGCGTAGGGATAATGTCATGATAGCTTTCCGGTGGTAGGTAGGTCCTGAGTGGAGCGAACCTGCGAGACCAAGTGGAGCGAAGGGGGGAGGTGGCGAGCGAAGCGAGCCGGCGACCTCCTTAGCGTAACGAAGGTTGAGTGGGTGAAGCGTAACTCAGGGGCGACGACAAGCAAACCTTAGGGTAATGTTTTTTTAGTGGTAGTAGGTAGGTAGGTAGTAGGTATGTGTAGGTAGATGTAGGTGTAGGTAGGTAGTAGGTAGGTGTAGGTAGGTAGGTCTAGGTAGGTAGTAGGTAGGTGTAGGTAGGTAGTAGGTAGGTGTAGGTAGGTAGTAGGTAGGTGTAGGTAGGTAGTAGGTAGGTGTAGGTAGGTAGTAGGTAGGTGTAGGTAGGTAGGTGTAGGTAGGTAGGTGTAGGTAGGTAGGTAGTAGGTAGGTGTAGGTAGGTAGGTAGGTAGTAGGTAGGTGTAGGTAGGTGTAGGTAGGTGTAGGTAGGTGTAGGTAGGTGTAGGTAGGTGTAGGTAGGTGTAGGTAGGTGTAGGTAGGTGTAGGTAGGTGTAGGTAGGTGTAGGTAGGTGTAGGTAGGTGTAGGTAGGTGTAGGTAGGTGTAGGTAGGTGTAGGTAGGTGTAGGTAGGTGTAGGTAGGTGTAGGTAGGTGTAGGTAGGTGTAGGTAGGTGTAGGTAGGTGTAGGTAGGTGTAGGTAGGTGTAGGTAGGTGTAGGTAGGTGTAGGTAGGTGTAGGTAGGTGTAGGTAGGTGTAGGTAGGTGTAGGTAGGTGTAGGTAGGTGTAGGTAGGTGTAGGTAGGTGTAGGTAGGTGTAGGTAGGTGTAGGTAGGTGTAGGTAGGTGTAGGTAGGTGTAGGTAGGTGTAGGTAGGTGTAGGTAGGTGTAGGTAGGTGTAGGTAGGTGTAGGTAGGTGTAGGTAGGTGTAGGTAGGTGTAGGTAGGTGTAGGTAGGTGTAGGTAGGTGTAGGTAGGTAGTAGGTAGGTGTAGGTAGGTAGTAGGTAGGTAGGTGTAGGTAGGTAGTAGGTAGGTGTAGGTAGGTGTAGGTAGGTGTAGGTAGGTGTAGGTAGGTGTAGGTAGGTGTAGGTAGGTGTAGGTAGGTGTAGGTAGGTGTAGGTAGGTGTCGGTAGGTGTAGGTAGGTGTAGGTAGGTGTAGGTAGGTGTAGGTAGGTGTAGGTAGGTGTAGGTAGGTGTAGGTAGGTGTAGGTAGGTGTAGGTAGGTGTAGGTAGGTGTAGGTAGGTGTAGGTAGGTGTAGGTAGGTGTAGGTAGGTGTAGGTAGGTGTAAGTAGGTGTAGGTAGGTGTAGGTAGGTGTAGGTAGGTGTAGGTAGGTGTAGGTAGGTGTAGGTAGGTGTAGGTAGGTGTAGGTAGGTGTAGGTAGGTGTAGGTAGGTGTAGGTAGGTGTAGGTAGGTGTAGGTAGGTGTAGGTAGGTGTAGGTAGGTGAAGGTAGGTGTAGGTAGGTGTAGGTAGGTGTAGGTAGGTGTAGGTAGGTGTAGGTAGGTAGGTAGTAGGTAGGTGTAGGTAGGTGTAGGTAGGTAGTACCGCGAGCTGCATTGGAACATTTTTTTTTTTCAGATTCATTGAGAGGTGCAATGCGTTAGTCGAAATCATTTTTCAAAGCTCCCCCTCTCCCCCACTTCACGCCCCGCGAGCTGCGCGCAGCTCGCGCAGCCACGCAAATACTAGTTATACTATATAAAGCTAAATTACCACTGACTCACTGACTGATTGACATAATTGTTCTCCCAGATGGTGGATGGGGAGGTGGGTATATTTTGACAGATTCGTAAACAGGCAACTCTCGTGAGTATGGGAAAAGTCCCAAATTACCCCTTTCCCCCCCCCCTTCTCCCCCCTCCCTATCGTATCTCGGAAACAAAGAGACTTTACGTGTTTTTTTTTTTGGGATTCGTATAGAGGGGGCTCGGTAAAGTAAAAATCATTTTTCAGAGTGCCCCCCCTTGCTCCCCTTCTCCCCCCTTTTAGGCGGATCTCGGAAATAAAGAGAATTTAAGTGATTTTTTTTAGGGATTCGTATAGAGGAGTCTTGGGGAAGTAAAAACCATTTTTAAAATTTGACCCCCTTGCCCCCCTTCACCCCCCCCCCCCTTCGGATCTCGGAAGTTAAGAGACTTGGAACATTTTTTTTTTCAGATTCATTGATTGAAAGGGGCAATGAGTTAATCGAAATCATTTTTCAAAGCTCCCCTCCCCCCCCCTTCACCTCCCCCCCCCCTCTTCACCCCTTTTTTCAGTTATGTTCACGGATTCGTATAGAGGAGGCTCGGGAAAGTAAAATCCATTCTTAAAATTTTACCCCCTTGCCCCCCTTCACCCCCCCTTTGGCAGATCTCGGAAGTTAAGAGACTTGGAAGATTTTTTTTTCAGATTCATCGAAAGGAGCCTATCCTGTGGCGGTACCGGTAAAGCGAAGGGGGGAGCGGGCGAGCGAAGCGAGCCGGCGACCCCCGTAGCGTAGGGATAATGTCATGATAGCTTTCCGGTGGTAGGTAGGTCCTGAGTGGAGCGAACCTGCGAGACCGAGTGGAGCGAAGGGGGGAGGTGGCGAGCGAAGCGAGCCGGCGACCTCCTTAGCGTAACGAAGGTTGAGTGGGTGAAGCGTTACTCAGGGGCGACGACAAGCAAATTTTATGGTAATGTTTTTTTAGTGGTAATAGGAGGTAGTAGGTAGGTAGGTAATAGGTAGGTAGTAGGTAGGTGTAGGTAGGTGTAGGTAGGTGTAGGTAGGTGTAGGTAGGTGTAGGTAGGTGGTAGGTAGTAGGTAGGTGTAGGTAGGTGGTAGGTAGGTGGTAGGTAGGTAGTAGGTAGGTGTAGGTAGGTGCAGGTAGGTGTAGGTAGGTAGTAGGTAGGTGTAGGTAGGTGGTTGGTAGTAGGTAGGTGTAGGTAGGTAGTAGGTTGGTAGTAGGTAGGTGTAGGTAGGTAGTAGGTAGGTGGTAGGTGTATATAAGTAGATATATCAGATTCATTGAAACGGGCAATGCGTTAGTCGAAATTATTTTTCAAAGCGCCCCCTCCCCCCCTCTTCACGACCCGCGAGCTGCGCGCAGCTCGCGCAGCCACGCAAATACTAGTTATACTATATAAAGCTAAATTACCACTGACTGACTCACTGACTCACTGACAGAATTGTTCTCCCAGATGGTGGATGGGGAGGTGGGTATATTTTGACAGATTCGTAAACAAGTCACTCTCGTGAGTATGGGAAAAGTCCCAAACCCCCCCCTTTTCCCCCCCTTCTCCCCCCTCCCTATCGTATCTCGGAAACAAAGAGACTTTACGTGTTTTTTTTTGGGATTCGTATAGAGGGGGCTCGGTAAAGTAAAAATCATTTTTCAAAGTGGCCCCCCTTTTCCCCCTTCTCCCCCCCTTTAGGCGGGTCTCGGAAATAAAGAGATTTTACGTGTTTTTTTTTAGGGATTCGTATAGAGTAGGCTCGGGGAAGTATAAACCATTTTTCAAATTTGACCCCCTTGCCCCCCTTCACCCCCCCTTTTGGCGGATCTCGAAAATAAAGAGATTTTACGTGATTTTTTTTAGGGATTCGTATAGAAGAGGCTCGGGGAAGTATAAACCATCTTTCAAATTTGACCCCCTTGCCCCCCTTCACCCCCCCTTTCGGATCTCGGAAGTTAAGAGACTTGGAACATTATTTTTTTCAGATTCATTGAAAGGGGCAATGAGTTAGTCGAAATCATTATTCAAAGTTCACCCCCCCCCCTTCACCCCCCCCCCCCCTCTTCACCCCTTTTTTCAGTTTTGTTTACGGATTCGTATAGAGGAGGCTCGGGAATGTAAAAACCATTTTTCAAAATCGACCCCCTTTCCACTCTTCTCCCCCCCCTTTAGGCGGATCTCGGAAGTTAAGAGACTTGGAACGAATTTTTTTTCAGATTCATATAGAGGGGCACTGCGTTAGTCGAAATCATTTTTAGAAACTCCCCCCTCTCCCCCCCTTCACCCCCCCCCCCCCCTCTTCACCTCTTTTTTTACTCATGAAAAAAATTTTGATTCTTACCTAAATCTATTTGAGGGGCGTTGAAATTTGTATACCCTCCCCTCCCCAACCTCCCCTAAAATTAAAAGGGCTGTAACTTCATAACGGTTAGAGATAGCCATTAGGTGTTTGAACAAATATTATAGTAGGCGTCGAAACCTGTCCGGTGGTGGTACAGCGGTAAAGCGAAGGGGGGAGCGGGCGAGCGAAGCGAGCCGGCGACCCCCGTAGCGTAGTGATAATGTCATGATAGCTTTCCGGTGGTAGGTAGGTCCTGAGTGGAGCAAACCTGCGAGACCAAGTGGAGCGAAGGGGGGAGGTGGCGAGCGAAGCGAGCCGGCGACCTCCTTAGCGTAACGAAGGTTGAGTGGGTGAAGCGTAACTCAGGGGCGACGACAAGCAAACTTAAGGTTAATGTTTTTTTAGTGGTAGTAGGAGGTAGTAGGTAGGTAGTAGGTAGGTGGTAGGTAGTAGGTATGTGTAGGTAGGTAGTAGGTAGGTGTAGGTAGGTGAAGGTAGGTTGTAGGTAGGTGGTAGGTAGGTAGTAGGTAGGTAGTAGGTAGGTGTAGGTAGGTAGTAGGTAGTAGGTAGGTGTAGGTAGGTAGTAGGTAGGTAGTAGGTAGGTGTAGGTAGGTAGTAGGTAGGTGTAGGTAGGTGTAGGTAGGTAGTAGGTAGGTAGTAGGTAGGTAGTTAGCGTAACGAAGGTTGAGTGGGTGAAGCGTAACTCCAAGCAAACTTTAGGGTAATGTTTTTTTAGTGGTAGTAGGAGGTAGTAGGTAGGTAGTAGGTAGGTGATAGGTAGGTAGTAGGTAGGTAGTAGGTAGGTGTAGGTAGGTGTAGGTAGGTGTAGGTAGGTGTTGGTAGGTGTAGGTAGGTGTAGGTAGGTGTAGGTATTTTTCAAAGCTCCCCCTCTAGCCCCCTTCACGACCCGCGAGCTGCGCGCAGCTCGCGCAGCCACGCAAATACTAGTTATACTATATAAAGCTAAATTACCACTCACTGACTGACTCACTGACAGAATTGTTCTCCCAGATGGTGGATGGGGAGGTGGGTATATTTTGACAGATTCGTAAACAAGCAACTCTCGTGAGTATGGGAAAAGTCCCAAACCCCCCCTTTTCCCCCCCCTTCTCCCCCCTCCCTATCGTATCTCGGAAACAAAGATACTTTACATGTTTTTTTTTAGGGATTCGTATAGAGGAGGCTCGGTATAGTAAAAATCATTTTTCAAAGTGGCCCCCCTTTTACCCCTTCTCCCCCCTTTTAGGCGGATCTCGAAAGTTAAGAGACTTGGAACGATTTTTTTTTCAGATTCATATAGAGGAGGCTCGGGGAAGTAAAAACCATTTTATAAATTTGACCCCCTTGCCCCCCTTCACCCCCCCTTTAGGCGGATCTCGGAAGTTAAGAGACTTGGAACGAATTTTTTTTCAGATTCATATAGAGGGGCATTGCGTTAGTCGAAATCATTTTTAGAAACTCCCCCCTCTCCCCCCCTTCACCGCCCCCCCCTCTTCATCTCTTTTTTTACTCCTGAAAAAATTTTTGATTCTTACCTAAATCTATTTGAGGGGCGTTGAAATTTGTATACCCACCCCTCCCCAACCTCCCCTAAAATTAAAAGGACTGTAACTTCATAACGGTTAGAGATAGCCATTAGGTGTTTGAACAAATATTATAGTAGGCGTCGAAACCTGTCCGGTGGTGGTACAGCGGTAAAGCGAGAGGGGGAGCGGGCGAGCGAAGCGAGCCGGCGACCCCCGTAGCGTAGAGATAAAGTCATGATAGCTTTCCGGTGGTAGGTAGGTCCTGAGTGGAGCGAAGGAGGGAGGCGGCGAGCGGAGCGAGCCGGCGACCTCCTTATCGTAACGAAGGTTGAGTGGGTGAAGCGTAACTCAGGGGCGACGGCAAGCAAACTTTAGGGTAATGTTTTTTTAGTAGTAGTAGGAGGTAGTAGGTAGGTAGTAGGTAGGTAGTAGGTAGGTGGTAGGTGGTAGGTATGTGTAGGTAGGTATAGGTAGGTGTAGGTAGGTGTAGGTGTAGGTAGTTGTAGGTGTAGGTAGGTAGTAGGTAGGTGTAGGTAGGTAGTAGGTAGGTGTAGGTAGGTAGTAGGTAGGTGTAGGTAGGTAGTAGGTAGGTGTAGGTAGGTAGTAGGTAGGTGTAGGTAGGTAGTAGGTAGGTGTAGGTAGGTAGTAGGTAGGTGTAGGTAGGTAGTAGGTAGGTGTAGGTAGGTAGTAGGTAGGTGTAGGTAGGTAGTAGGTAGGTGTAGGTAGGTAGGTGTAGGTAGGTAGTAGGTAGGTGTAGGTAGGTAGTAGGTAGGTGTAGGTAGGTGTAGGTAGGTGTAGGTAGGTAGTAGGTAGGTAGTAGGTAGGTAGTAGGTAGGTAGTAGGTAGGTAGTAGGTAGGTAGTAGGTAGGTAGTAGGTAGGTAGTAGGTAGGTAGTAGGTAGGTAGTAGGTAGGTAGTAGGTAGGTAGTAGGTAGGTAGTAGGTAGGTAGTAGGTAGGTAGTAGGTAGGTAGTAGGTAGGTAGTAGGTAGGTAGTAGGTAGGTAGTAGGTAGGTAGTAGGTAGGTAGTAGGTAGGTAGTAGGTAGGTAGTAGGTAGGTAGTAGGTAGGTAGTAAGTAGGTAGGTAGTAGGTAGGTAGTAGGTAGGTAGTAGGTAGGTAGTAGGTAGGTAGTAGGTAGGTAGTAGGTAGGTAGTAGGTAGGTAGTAGGTAGGTAGTAGGTAGGTAGTAGGTAGGTAGTAGGTAGGTAGTAGGTAGGTAGTAGGTAGGTAGTAGGTAGGTAGTAGGTAGGTAGTAGGTAGGTAGTAGGTAGGTAGTAGGTAGGTAGTAGGTAGGTAGTAGGTAGGTGTAGGTAGTAGGTAGGTGTACCGCGAGCTGCATTGGAACATTTTTTTTTTCAGTTTCATTGAAAGGTGCAATGCGTTAGTCGAAATCATTTTTCAAAGCTCCCCCTCTCCCCCACTTCACGCCCCGCGAGCTGCGCGCAGCTCGCGCAGCCACGCAAATACTAGTTATACTATATAAAGCTAAATTACCACTCACTGACTCACTGACATAATTGTTCTCCCAGATGGTGGATGGGGAGGTGGGTATATTTTGACAGATTCGTAAACAAGTAACTCTCGTGAGTATGGGAAAAGTCCCAAACCCCCCCTTTTCCCCCCCCTTCTCCCCCCTCCCTATCGTATCTCGGAAACAAAAAGACTTTACTTGTTTTTTTTTAAAGATTCGTATAGAGGAGGCTCGGGGAAATAAAAACCATTTTTCAAATTTGACCCCCTTGCCCCCCTTCACCCCCCCTTTAGGCAGATCTCGAAAATAAAGAGATTTTAAGGGTTTTTTTTTAGGGATTCGTATAGAGGAGGCTCGGGGAAGTAAAAACCATTTTTCAAATTTGACCCCCTTGCCCCCCTTTACCCCCCCTTTAGGCGGATCTCGGAAATAAAGAGACATTACGTGTGTTTTTTTAGGGATTTGTATAGAAGAGGCTCGGGGAAGTAAAAACCATTTTTCAAAGTGGCCCCCCTTGCCCCCCTTTGCCCCCCTTTTAGGCGGAACTCGGAAATAAAGAGAATTTACGTGATTTTTTTTAGGGATTCGTATAGAGGAGGCTTGGGGAAGTAAAAACCATTTTTAAAATTTGACCCCCTTGCCCCCCTTCACCCCTCCCCTTTTGGATCTCGGAAGTTAAGAGACTTGGAACATTTTTTTTTTCAGATTCATTGATTGAAAGGGGCAATGAGTTAGTCGAAATTATTTTTCAAAGCGCCCCCTCCCCCCCTCTTCACGCCCCGCGAGCTGCGCGCAGCTCGCGCAGCCACGCAAATACTAGTTATACTATATAAAGCTAAATTACCACTGACTGACTGACTGATCTATTGACAGAATTGTTCTCCCAGATGGTGGATGGGGAGGTGGGTATATTTTGACAGATTCGTAAACAAGTAACTCTCGTGAGTATGAGAAAAGTGCCAAACCCCCCCTTTTCCCCCCCCTTCTTCCCCCTCTCTATCGTATCTCAGAAACTAAGAGACCCGTATTTTTTTATTTTTACAAATTCGTATAGAGGAGGCTCGGGACAGTAAAAACCATTTTCTTAATTTGACCCTTTTGCCCCCCTTCACCCCCCCTTTAGGCGGATTTCGAAAATAAAGAGAATTTACGTGTTTTTTTTTAGGGATTCGTATAGAGGAGGCTTGGTGAAGTAAAAACCATTTTTCAAATTTGACCCCCTTGCCCCCCTTCTCCCCCCTTTTAGGCGGATCTCGAAAGTTAAGAGACTTGGAACGAATTTTTTTTCTGATTCATATAGAGGGGCATTGCGTTAGTCGAAATCATTTTTAGAAACTCCCCCCTCTCCCCCCCTTCGACCCCCCCCCCTCTTCACCTCTTTTTTACTCCTGAAAAATTTTTTGATTCTTACCTAAATCTATTTGAGGGGCGTTGAAATTTGTATACCCTCCCCCCCCCAACCTCCCCTAAAATTAAAAGGGCTGTAACTTCATAACGGTTAGAGATAGCCATTAGGTGTTTGAACAAATATTATAGTAGGCGTCGAAACCTGTCCGGTGGTGGTACAGCGGCAAAGCGAAGGGGGTAGCGGGCGAGCGAAGCGAGCCGGCGACCCCCGTAGCGTAGGGATAATGTCATGATAGCTTTCCGGTGGTAGGTAGGTCCTGAGTGGAGCGAACCTGCGAGACCAAGTGGAGCGAAGGGGGGAGGTGGCGAGCGAAGCGAGCCGGCGACCTCCTTAGCGTAACGAAGGTTGAGTGGGTGAAGCGTAACTCAGGGGCGACGACAAGCAAACTTTAGGGTTATGTTTTTTTAGTGGTAGTAGGAGGTAGTAGGTAGGTAGTAGGTAGGTGGTAGGTAGTAGGTATGTGTAGGTAGGTGTAGGTGTAGGTAGGTAGGTATAGGTAGGTAGTAGGTAGGTGTAGGTAGGTAGTAGGTAGGTAGTAGGTATGTAGTAGGTAGGTGTAGGTAGGTAGTAGGTAGGTAGTAGGTAGGTAGTAGGTAGGTAGTAGGTAGGTAGTAGGTAGGTGTAGGTAGGTAGGTGTTAAGTAGGTGTAGGTAGGTGGTGTTATACGTGAGATTCATATAGAGGAGGCTCGGGGAAGTAAAATCCGTTTTTCAAATTTGAACCCCTTGCCCCCCTTCACCCCCCCTTTAGGCGGATCTCGGAAGTTAAGAGACTTGGAACAATTTTTTTTCAGATTCATTGAAAGGGACAATGCGTTAATCGAAATCATTTTTCAAAGCTTCCCCTCTCCCCCTCTTCACGCCCCGCGAGCTGCGCGCAGCTCGCGCAGCCACGCAAATACTAGTATACATATATTATTCAATAAAACGTGGATATAATTTAGATTATACATTTCCACTTTTAAACATATACATATACTTATACGGGGTACAAAATATATAATAGTATAATCTTATATACATACTTTTACGAATTTTTCAGTCTGTTCGTAGTCCAATTCACGCAGAAACTCATCCAGTGCCTTTCTACAAACATAACTATTCATATCTTTCAGGGGTTTTATTTTGCTGACACGATTGTACAATAACGGAGCCAGGAAAAAAGAGAAACTCTGGGCAAATGTTGTTTTACATGCCGGGACAACATAAACATCATGTGATCTTCTGGTAGATTTATTAGACGGTTTTTCACGGATATGCTGTTTTAAAAGTATACTTTGTATATAAAGTTGACGAACGTTTAGGACTTCGAATTCTTTGTACAGTGCAGTCGTTGGATACCTAAAACCTTAGAAATTAATAACTTTCAGAATACATCGGTGTACCCTTTCTATTTTTATGATATTACTTTTCTTAGCACCACCCCAAGCAGAGATGCCGTAAGAAAGTATTGATCTACACAGCGTGAAATAAACAGTTCTATTAGTGGTTTTATCTTTTAAATTTCTTACTTTTTTGAAAATTGGTATAAGTTTGCGTATTCGAGATTTTAAATTACTAAAATGCTGTTTCCAATTTAAGTTTTTGTCGATTTCGATGCCAAGATATTTAGTACTATTGGTTGAAGATAACA
Organism: Diarsia dahlii; assembly: GCA_949775195.1. Lineage (NCBI taxonomy): Eukaryota > Metazoa > Arthropoda > Insecta > Lepidoptera > Noctuidae > Diarsia > Diarsia dahlii. The sequence goes on from OX459190.1 coordinate 18,537,323, forward strand.
ATGAACAATCGCAATTATTAATAATCACACAATTGGAACAATGAGCTTTCAAGGTGAAATCTGAGGGAGGTTGTGAATTATTTTTTATACTAAACGTTATATATTTTGTTTTTAAAAGATTCAAGGTAAGTAGGTTGTAATCAAGCCATTTAATTATCTTTTGAAGTCCATGCTCAGCTGACAATTTGACGCCTATCTATGCCGAGCGGTTGCTGCGACATGACATATTTGAGTGAAGTTTTCTTGTCTAAATTATGCCTTCGTGTGCATTTAGATACTGTAGAAATAATTCAATAAATATAAGTAAAAGTCAAGGAGTGACTTTTCACCAGTAAATATGTTAGCAACAGCTCAGAAATAAAGGATTTTGCAACAGAAAACCAAATCAGTATTTAAACTCAAACATATTTATTTCCTTTTCCACAATACTTGAAAGAAACACTTCAATAACACTTAAATAATGAATCCTTTACTTACTTGCTAGGTTTTAAATCTAAATTATACTGATGTAATACGATAATGATTTTTACAATGTTTTCTATGCTCGGCGTCGGCGTTTCGAACCAGCCGCCCGAATCTGTTAGTCTATGACAGCCGACCCGCTCGGTCCTCGGATACCATAAACTATGCCTGTCATAGTGAACGAATACTCCTTTGAGTGAACTATGAGTATTATTCCATTGTACAACTAGGGTTTCCAGGTGCAGTGCTCGTGCTTACAATTTTTTTTTTAATAATCAAGAAAAGAGAAGAATACAAAGAAAAAAAATAAGAAAATAAACATATCATCGAACTACTTAATAAACAAAAAGAAATTAACAGTAAATATCAGTTCATTATTCATAACGGTAATTAAATCAGTCATAATTTACTTAGGTACTTCAGAAAAATCAATTATTATGTGCTTCTCGAAGACACACAGCGTTGTATTGAAGAAAGCTGTTGTAAATATGCCTGTAACTGGTATCTATGGTTAAAAACTTACCAAATTGTCCATGGTTTTATACCTGTCTCTGTCTTCTCACCAGCGTGCGTCCCTTTCTCGCAGTGGGGACGCCTGACTGACACGAACGAAGCTGTCAATCTCATAGCGTTTGTAAATTTTGCCGGTAAAACATCGAAAAAATTTTCCAAAGTTAAAAAAAGTGTTAAAATACATAAATTTACTGTATTAAATTAGCACACAGCGTTTATTTAGTATACGTGTTGCGTTTTCCGTTGTGAATTCATGTTTTATGATGAATCCAGACGAAATTGTGCGGGTAAGTGGCGGAGACGAATAAAGTTCAAATGCTGATTATCCGTATGGAGTTCAGTATTCGAATAGTGAGACGTGATGGCTAGTCGTCATCATCATCATCATCTTCATCCTCGGAGGATGAACTTCGCATCTGCCCCAACAAAAGACGTAAAGTTTCATGTAAGTACCTACCAACTAGTTCAGACTTGTTCCGACCCGTGAATAGAAACACGGGAGGTTTTTTGTTTATATCTAACTTACCTCTTCTACCGACCGAGTAGTCAATCAGGGCAATTGCCCGAACAACGTTATAGCAATGTAGCTACTTCGGCATAGAATTTATTTAGTTATCATTGTGTAAATTCTCGTTAGAGAATTTGGTACCTACCGCCTTTGACGGAAAACAAGTATCTCACACGCTGACCAAGAACGATTACAAGAATTGGCTAACCTTTACAAAGAACATGTTCTTGAAAGGGCTTTTAATTACCAAGAGGGTATTACAATCTTGCTAGTTCTGGTTTTGTAGATTAAAATCAACAAAGAGTTGTGTGAAGAGTTTTAGAAGTAATAACTAACAATATTTTGAAACATGACCACATGTTTTAAAAGACCTTTTAATAACATTAGAAAAAGATAGATGGCGCTAGTGCCACGGATTGCATCGACTCCGCGTATTTTAATATTTAAAAATAGCTATAACAAAGTTTGATCACAAATTAATAGTTCCATACAGTTATAATAGTCCATTAACCAAGTGCAAGTGTTATCCAAGAGTTATCTCAAAAAGAAGTGCATAAAACCGACATACAAACTTTTACAAAACAGTGACTACGAAATAGTGTCTACAAGCAGAATAACGAATATTTAATCATTCAAATATTAATTAATCCTAATAGTCTACTCCGTGATAATCTTATATCTACCAGCCAGTTATAGTGTAAGCGTTGTCTCGCAAAAAGACATAAACAATACATTGTTTGTAATAGAAAAGTAAAACAGTGAACTGCTAAACTGTGACTAAACTCATTCTTATTATGGCCTAGAACCCATTAAACATCAAGAATATTACAGTGAAAACTTATATAGCCAAGTGAAACAAATAATTGATAAAAAAAAATTGGATAACAAACATTAGTGGAAAATAATAACAACACCGTCCACTTTTTGGAAAAAAATATTTAAACCACTAGTCGTCATAACGATATTTTACCTCAAGAAAGCGCTAATGAATTTCAAGTTTTCAACTACGTATGCTAGCTGCCAAATAGCTAAGCAAGTTGATGCACGGATTGCCGAGACTGAGACCGCTGGTTCAAATCTCACTCTCTGCGACACTTTTTGTGAGTCAATAAATTCCATTTATCAAAATCATCATTGGACTTCATAGTTTATTCTAGTAATTCTCATTTGCCAGTAAAGAATACTTCGGAAATGAATTTCTTTGAGAATATAACGATGCGCCGTAACCGAACTAAATCGGATTCGACTACCGCCAATAATGAATCACTGCATGAAACATTCGAAGATACCGTCAACAGCTTACCCGATCTCTCTGACATTAACGATACTCAACAACAACAAATAGCCAAGTTGAAAGAACAGATTGACAACCTCGAGCTAGAATTGAACAGCGCACACCAAGAAATCGAAACATTGTCCTTAGAAAACAATAATCTTAAGCAAATAAACGTTGATCTGCAAGGAAAAAACGATATGTATAAAAAACTAATACAAAGCCCAGTCAAAAAACTTAAAAACTCAACTCCATCTAAGAAGTGTCTAAAAAACCACAAACAAACACAAACAGATCCTTCCATTATTACGACGAATAAACGAAAACATGATATGAAATCCACTAACATACAAAAACCGACGACTGTGAGAGAAATTCATCAACATAACATACAAGATGAGAAGACACAAATATTTTTGAAAAAACAAGATACGGTTAATGTTTCAACGGTAGGACTAGATAATACAACAACACAGAATGAAGAAAGTGATGACTATTCTTCAATCCCCACAAAAAGGAAACTGTGCATTGTTAGTGCGAATAAAAATAACAAAGTCTTGTCCACATCTCAAGAGATATTTAAAAACTTTCAAGTATGTCATTACGTCACGCCGAATTGTGGCATACTTAGACTTGTTAAAGACTTACATAAAAAACTAATTGATTATTCAATGAATGATTATTGTCTTGTTTTAATTGGAGAAGAAGACTTTTTACATACTAAAAATTACGTTAATATTATCATGAAACTAAGGGAGACATTGATGACAGTACAGAATACGAATATAATGTTATGTGCTCCTACTTTTAAATTAAGTGACTACTCAACAATGTTTAATTGGCGTATAGAGACGTTTAATAATTTATTACATCTAGACTTACAAACATATTACTACGCAACTGCATTTGATTCCAATTTAAATCTTGTATATGACTTTACTATGTTTTCTAAATTCAATAGAAAAATTAATGACTGCGGTATGCGTAATATCTTTCAAAATTTATTGTTAACCGTGACAGAAATATCATCGACCCAATGTGAATCTTTTGCAGATGAAAAATTTTGTGACCAAGAAAACTTTTTTCGTGTATAAAAATATTAATATTCTGCATCAAAATATAAATGGTCTCTTGAACAAATCTCATATGTTTACTGTCGCACTTAATGAACTATTCAATTTAGAAAAAATAATTGATGTGCTGTGTTTTTCGGAGCACAATATGATATTATCTGATGTTAACTTGTTACATATACCTAATTTTACACTTGCAACACATTTCACTCGGAAATCCCGACATGGAGGTACATGTATAGTGATAAGAAACGGAATTAAGTATAGAGCTTTGGAGTCGGTGGAAAAGTACTGTGTTTCTAATATAATTGAATGTTGTGCAGTAGAACTCACTGACCACAACATCATTGTGATGTGTGTCTATAGAAGTCCGCTTAGTAGGGACATAAAAAGTAAACTTGATATATTTTTCAATAACCTGAATAGCATTCTAAAGTCTTTTTCATTACACACTAGCAAAAAACTTATTCTATGCGGTGATTTCAACATTGATCTTTTAAAAAAGACCACATGTTTAGAGCAATTCAAATATCTTATTACAGGTTACAATCTCAAATTTGAAATAAAGGTTCCAACAAGATTAAGCAGTGGGACCTGCATTGATAATATAATTCACAATGTACGAGGGTCAAAAGGAGAAGTCTTGGAGCTGGCGGTATCCGATCATACGGCGCAACTGTTACGATGTCCAGTTAGACGAACATGCATCTTAAATTACTGGTTTTCAACTAAACGAGATTACTCAGTAGAAAATATACAGAAGTTCATAGACAACATCAAAGCTATCACTTTTGCTGACGTATACGAGGAAACGGATCCCGTTAAGGCATTCAAATTATTCTATGACCTGTTTAAGTTGCTATATGATTTATGCTTTCCAAATATAAAAATACGGATATCGACTAAACAAAAAGCAAAATGGATTAGTCGTGGCATTAGGATTTGCAGTAAGAGAAAAAGAGATTTGCTGTGGAAATACCGGTTGCTACCAACTAAGCAAAATAAAACAAACTTTAAAAAGCTTTCAAATCGGCTGAAAAAAGTAATAAACCTCACACAGAGAGCTCATAATAATCGTTATATACATTCAGCTCAGAATCTATGTAAAGCAACATGGAAAGTAATAAATAAAAATAATAATAAACATAATTTGCCAGGCGAAACCATTACAAAAATCAAATTAAAAGATAAAATTTTAACTAATCCTCTTGAAATAGCACAAGCTTTTAACGATTACTTTGTAGATCAAGTGCAACCTGTTACTAATTTAGACATTAATAATAATAAACATAAAATAAGCAGTAGCACTACTTCCATGTTTATGTCGCCTACAATACCACAAGAAATCCACCAAATTATTATGTCGCTAAAGAACACGCATAGCACTGGGTATGATGATATAAGTACAAATATTGTTAAACGGGTATCCACAATAATTGCTCCTGTGTTGAGTCACCTTATCAATATGTGCATATACCATGGCTACTTTCCAAAAGAATTAAAAATAACAATTATAAAACCTCTCTTCAAGAAAGACAACAAAGAAGATATGTCTTGCTACAGGCCTATAGCGTTAGTACCGATTTTTTCTAAAATATTTGAGAAAGCAATATATTATCAACTAACTTCATACTTTGAGAAAAATTGCCTTTTCGTTGATAACCAGAAAGGTTTCAGGAAAAACAGATCTATTGACATGGCCATCTACGATTTCTTACATATGGTTACTAGTAGAGTGGATAAGAGGCTACCAACTCTAGCGCTTTATATGGACATGTCAAAAGCTTTTGATCGCGTAGACCATAAATTACTAATAAATAAACTTAACGCATACGGAATAAGAGGGAATATATCAAATCTAATAGAATCTTATCTGTGTGATAGGCAACAAATAACGTTCATTAAAAGAATTTCTCAAAAAACCGAAATAACATATAAATCCAGTCAGAGAGCGGTAAACTATGGAGTGCCACAAGGTAGTGTACTCGGACCGCCCTTATTTATTGTTTATATTAATGACTTTCCGACAGTATCATCATATCCTATGACAATGTTTGCAGATGACAGCACTTTACTTTTTAATAATGACGAGGTTAGTACATTGGAGGCTGAGATTAATAATACTTTACTATCAGTTGTAAATTGGCTGCAGAATAATAATTTGATTATAAATTTTGATAAAACAGTAATAATGAAATTTCAACAAAGAATAAATTACAATCTGGACTTAAATATTAAATACAAAGACAAAACTATAAATGAAGCAAAAGTGACCAAATTCCTTGGACTAAATATAGAAAACACTTTAAAATGGAATTCCCATATTGAAAAAGTATGCAGTAAGCTAAACCAACATTCCTATGCTTTGCACATGTTAAGTAAAACGGCCAATCGAGCAACAGTTTTAACGGCGTATCATGGTCTAGTAGCCTCAACATTGAGATATGGAATTATATTTTGGGGCAATGCCACGGGTAAAGATATGGTATTTAAGTGCCAAAAAAGGTGCATAAGAGCTATTTATAATTTGCAGACAACAGACAGCTGCAAACCGTTTTTCAAAAATACGAAAATATTAACTATGCCGTCGTTGTATATCTACGAAACGTCTATGTTCGTAAAAAATAATTTACATAAATTTGCTAGAGTAACTAGTCAGCGCCGTTGTGATCGGTTACAAACAGTCGGATCTAGTACTGCATTATACAGAGACAGTGTTTTTGTAATGGCTCCAAAGATCTATAATAAATTACCAAAATGTATAAGGAGTGAAGATAATGTCCGCAAATTTAAAAGTAAATTGCATTCATTTCTAATAGATAAGACGTATTACTCTATTGAAGAATTTTTAAATGATAAAATATGACATTACCTGCACTTTATTATAATTTAATTTATTTTTAATTATAATTTATTTTTAAATGATTTATAAATGATTAATATTTAATTGACATTATTTACAGTATTATAAAATTTGACATTAATAGCCTTTTAAATAAATTACCGTTGACATGACTGAAAAATAAATTATAAATGATTAATTAATGATTTAGATTACATTGAATTCTCATTATTTACTCGAACCTGACTTTGTATTCTATATATCCAGACTTTTTACTAAAAACCCAATGTTTGTACACCAATTTTATTGGTAGGACATAGAGCTCAACTAAAATGTATGAATAACACCTTTATTTCAATACCTGTGTTCACAAATAAAGATAATTTGAATTTGAATTTGAATTATTGTTAATTATTATTTTAATCAGATTGTTCAAGAAGATTAGTTAAAAAGAGGCTTGGCACCTTGTCATGGCCTCCATAAGTGGATCTCAAGTTTTCCTTGATACTCATGCTTACATTAGACAAAACAGCCTTTAATACTCCTCATGTTTATAAGTAAAAGATCATGGACATTAATTAAAATTCGTAAGATTACAAAGCAAATAGCTCCCAACACTAACATTTCCTGTTAGTTTCACAAGCGGATGTGCCCAATTTCTTGCAGACTAACATTTTTGTTCATGAAAATAGACATTCAACAGGCCATATTTTATTATTTACCAGCTGCAGTAACATACAGGAAGTTCTTCCGTATGACTTATTACAACGAAGTGCTGCAAATGCTGCAATTAGCAGCCTCACCGTTTGGCCTGTCATCAGAGGAGCTTGTTGCTTCTAGTAACTGCCACTAGCGTGGATCTGGCTATAATATAGTCCGTGCCTCGGAAAGCACGTTGAGCCGTTGAACCCGGCTGCCATAGTAACAAACTGGATTGCAGAAATCCTACGAGCACAAGGTTTCCCTATATTTGTATCTGGACGATTTTTCCTGGTCAATCAGGATCGTAGATCTTTAGTAAAGCTTGGCAAGTAATTGTTTTTTACCCCTAATAAATAAAGTACAGTACGGGTTTCTCAGGTTGCGGAAACATTGAGAACATTGGGTACCTACAGTAAGCCTCAAAAGTAGATTAACACTACTCAATCTCGGGTCTGGTCTTCTTCGGGTCTGGGTAATTGTGTCATGTGAGTTTAAATGTTTGTGAATGCACCCACGATACAGGAGAAATTCCTAGTGTGGTATATAATACAAATACTCAATGTTTTAAAGCAGGTGTTTTATTTATTTATTAGGTACACCAACAGCAATACATAGTTAAAAGTTACATATTATAAAATATTATAATACAAAAGTGCTGGTATGTAAGCCCATAATAGGTATACACAGCATTCACCAAAATGAAAACAAAATTTCTTAATAATAAAATGTAAAATAATACATTTAATGTTTTAATAAAACCTTGATAAATATTACTTGTTACCAACAAGTTATTGAAGAGTAAGGAATATTTTAAAGAATAATTTTCTGAAACATTAAAAATAATAACTGGATGCCTGTACATCAATTAATTAAAATCCCGAAATGTGAAGCTACTTCTGTTGCTGACCGTACCTCGGAATGACACATAAATTGTCACAAATATGTTCTGAGAGGGTTCTCAGGAAGTAAAATGTCTTGGCCTTGGATTGAACACTCAGCAGAACTGGGTAAAACTTGCTTCCAAGATAATAAAGCTCAACATTTGCAAGATGTTGAGCAAGGGAAACAGTTCACTGTGAGAAGCACATGAGCTTAAATTTTCAAATTACACAGTAACAGCCCAATTAAACAGCACTTTCCTGATAGGTAATATCAGGAAAGTGGAGCCCCATTCCAAAAACCCTGACATTCAAATATGTATACATAAAAGTAACAGATGTTGTATTAGCAGCCATTTAGTCAGCGGATGACTACATGGTGCTGTCAGCGGATGACAACATGGTGCACACATACATATTTAGTCCAACAACTGACTCTCGTTGTCGAGGGGGGGGGGTATTCCCTTGCACCACTGAGGCTCACAATCAGGCTCTTAAAACTTGCAGAGTAGTTACATTTAACTCTCTCAGCCACATAACTCTCGGAGAGTCTAAACAAATTTGCAGTTCGCCTATCAGGGGATTGCAAAGTACCAGTGTGGCGTCTACTTACTACCCCAAGCCGCGGAGGCATGCCACGAAGGCCACGTTCAAAGTGTGGGGCGTCCCAGACGTAAATCTATTCGCGTCAGGAGAAACGGCTATCATACCAAAAAGTATGAAACATTCAATACCAGAGAGACGGACGCAGTCTTCTGGAATGCTTTCAGCCGACAATGGGACTAACAGCATGGGCGCCGGGCATTCTACCCCCCAGCTGAGTACCATGAGTACTAACTCATTAAAACAGCATGGACTGGGCATTCCACCCCCCAGCTGAGTACCAACAGTACTAACTCATTTAAAAAGCATGGGCTGGGCATTCCACCCACCCAGCTTAATACCATGAGTACTGACTCATTTAAACAGTTTTTAAGGAACGTACATCCTAAGAACAGTAGACCAAATGCATTTGGCTACTTAACCTGGTAGCGAAAGCCATAACAGCTGCTTCCGATGACGTACCTGCGGAAGGTATTAATAAATCGGACTACAGGCAACTGTCCTGTGTCCTGTACAGGTGGATAGGTTAACCTTCCTCGCCGAAAAAATGGGGGAGGGTGACCATGTCTCTCACTAGACTGTAGAGGAATAAAACTTGTTAAAAAGTAGCTGGAGGACATCTACTTAAACAACAATAAGACCCCAATTAAAAGAGGGTTAGCCTGGTGTGACACCAATAAAGTTAACACAGGGCACCTGAAGAAGTGCTAGTTGCAAGGTTTTTTAGCATAATTATTTTGAGAAGACAAACTAGTTTATAGAACTATAATTATTCTCCTAGATAAATCAGATGTCCCAACTTAATGTGCAGCATTAGAAATGAATACATTTTTTCATTCATCAAGTTCCAATAGTTATTTAACTTACTAAGCCAGCAGTACAAAAACCAACAATATGAGACACTGCAATATTATTTCACTGGCCAAAAAATTTCAGTTTATTCAAGCTCCTTATTTGACATAGCTAGGCAAACAGTTTAATTCTTTCTAGCCTTAGATCATAGAATTCTGGATGTCACATTATTAGAAAATAACCCTGAAAATCTTATTTTTATGTAAGATGAGATCAGTCTTTGACCAAAGTTTAGTTTAAAGACAGATTCAAAGACTCACAGACATTCAGGTTGGTTGTTGCGGAAACACCAAACCACTGTGTCTACTCTATTAGAATACATTAATAACTTACAGAAAAATCTCAAAATTAAAGAAGCACAGACAGGAGTGTCACAAGTTTATTTATTCCTCTATCAGGAAACCTGCTCCAAGAACAATGATTGCAGGTTGATATGTAGTATTCTTAAAGATGCTAATATTGATGCCCCATCAGGCAGCGTCAAGTCAGCTGTGACCTCTAGAAGATGGTTGGAGTAAAGACTTGTACAAGAAATACTTTGATAGAAGAAACTGGATGAGTATTTAAACATTTCAGAAATTTCATTGACATCCATTTAACAAAATTGATAAGATGAACTCCAATGTTGACTTATTTATTGCAGTTCAATATTTCTGTTATTGATTAGGTTGACATTTGTATTACATTTTGAATATACAATTCAAAATTTTAATTGACCTACCTATTCCTTGTTATAGGTTTAATTTAGAATTATTTTCTTGTAACTCTATTAATTATATTTTTTGTTTAATTTATAAAGAAGTTACCTATTGAGTAAGGAATGTTATGATTCTTGATAGTGAACTATAAGACTGATTTAAATTCTAAAACAGTATTATAGTTAATTCATCATAGCGTTTGTGTCTATCACCAGCAGATACCAAACAGGTCTTCAATACAACGCTGTGTGTCTTCGAGAAGCACATAATATGACTGTTTTGCATTCCAACAAAACAGGTATTATGTGTGAAGAAGACACACAGCGTTGCAGCAAGTCTCTTGCTGGTGCCTTGAAGACTCTATGAGATTGACAGCTTCGTTCGTGTCAGTCAGGCGTCCCCACTGCGAGAAAGGGACGCACGCTGGTGAGAAGACAGAGACAGGTATAAAACCATGGACAATTTGGTAAGTTTTTAACCATAGATACCAGTTACAGGCATATTTACAACAGCTTTCTTCAATACAACGCTGTGTGTCTTCTTCACACATAATACCTGTTTTGTTGGAATGCAAAACAGTCATATTATCCTAAACTTTGACAATTCGTATTCTTAACGGATCAACATCACAATAATTATAATAATCATAAAGTTTATTCAATTTAACTCTACACTTGGTTCCGTTCATTTTCGGTGTTAACATCACTAATTACTTTATAAGTTTTCTACAAAATTTCAGCCAAGGCTGCATTTTATCTACGGCAACCACGGCTTCGTATCGACGATCGCGTTTGCGTGTCATACGAGTGTCTTCAATTACAATTGTCATCGACACGCTAAGAAAAAGATTGGGTAACACTTTCATTACTCGTTACGGACCTTGGAAATTCACGACTAGCTTGTGAGATTGGCCATCATGGAGGAACTTACCTCTCAACGCGGACTAAGTCTCGTAGGTACCTTATAATTTTTGACCGGTTTTCGAACCTTTCTGCATCTTTTAATTGCTGTGCCTTCATTTATAAATCATCAGAGTCAATCAAATTAGTGGTATTGGATATAACCGGATTCAAAATGCCTTCTGACTAACTATGGTTACCATTTAGAAATCTGAAAAGTCCTGACAAAAAGCCTGACATTTTAATAAAGTCCGGACATTTTAGTCAAAAAATGCAAATTACTCCAGCCTTCAAGTAGGTACCTATCTGGCACTGAAAAATATAGGTACCTACAAAATAATATCCCGAAAACTAGCGTTATTATTTTACGTAAAACATTTTTTTTTTTGAAGAAGATATTTTATGTTTGAACTAGTTGATTGTCTGCAATAGAAGATTTAATGTTTTATCTCGTTATTAAGTTGAATGTTAGAGAAGTTGTTTTTAGATGAATGAGAAGTTAATACAGATTAAAGACTTATTTGATATTCTTATAAAAGTTTTATTATTCGTATACCATGTAAGCCAAAATAATCCGGACAAATTAAAGAACCGGACAAAGGTCTAGAAGTCCGGACATGTCCGGACAAATCCGGACGGATGGTAACCCTACTTCTGACCTACTCGTTTTAATAAACCTAAATACCTAATAATTCAGAAAGGCTTTTGTTTTGTGAACTTACGAACTGTGGTATTGATGCCTACTTAAATGTCGTAGATATACCTAGATATAGTCATCCCAGGACTTGTCATCTTTGTTGTGAGTTCAAGTCGAAAAAGCATCCAGGATAATCCTATAATTATACCGCTCAACTTGTCCGTTAGCTCTGGGTTTTGCTACCGTTGTGTTTTGTTTCTTAAAATATAGTTAATTCATTAAACGTTTTGCTTGTGAAACTATATCTTTTATCGGTTAAGACGCGTAACCCCGCAATAACTTATGTGCTCTTTTATTACGCGTATACTAGTTAGGAACTTAGTATTTTTGACTGCTTTTATGTTTACAAATTTCGTCATTATTCTAGAGAGGGCACAACGGGCATTAATTACAGTTACACTAAAAAAGCGATTTAGATTCCACACAGACCTTATCTACCAGGAGTTTGAAGTTCTTAGGGTACCTACGTCAAATATTCATACCTACTGCAAATGCAACAGTAAGAAAACTGCCAGAATACAAAAGTTTATCAAACAAGCGGGTATTTAGAGTACCTGTACCAAATATCAGATCGGACCCAGCTAAACGTTGTACAATGTTTTCCTGTCCTAACACATTTTAATAAAGTAATTAAAATCTGCGACCTACGAGACTGCACAACCATCACGTTTTAAAAAATATTATGATAAGCACTATTTAAATTGTCTTATGACGACACCGAAGCCTTGGTATAACATTTGCACAAAAACCTTAAATACACAAACACCCACACAAATTCACATACAAACACGCACAAAAATACACACACTAACACACAGGCACACACAACACACACCATAAAACAAGCCAATTTACGCAAAAATTGTTTTATTTTTTTTATATTTTTTTGTGTCCAGAGCACATTAAAGAAGCTCTCCTGCTTCTTCATGGCGTTCTCATTGATACAGAAGTCAGCTGCTAATTGATACAGAAGTCAGCTGCTAATTGCCATTAGCAAGGTGGCATGCGACTACGAAGAATATCAGACAAGAATTATGTTCTTGTTTTCTACTTTTAAGACCGCGATTTTGTTACCTAGTAGTCGGGTTTTAGATTTTTAAACTTAATTTTTTTATTTGAATTTTATTTTTGTGTGTACTTAAATTATAATATAATACATATTTGTAATATACTCGCCAAGACCTTTCATTTGATACCAAACTTGCTATGATTATCTCAAATTAATGTTTTTTGAGGTAAGTTTTTGACATTTAAATTCCGTCATAAAAAGAATTTATAAAATTTATATAGCCTATGTCACCCGGGCTATTCTTACGAATCTACTGACACCTAATTTATTAAAATCCGTTCAGAAGTTTAGGCGCTACGGTGGAACATACATACATAGACTGCCAAAATCATTAGCCTTCCTTTTGGCTTCGCCGTAGTCGGGTAAAAAGTTAAAATGTGAAGATTGCATTGATAGTTTGACTATACTATAAACTTCCACTTCACACATCTATCATAGGTACGTAATTTAATACACACCGTAAAGCATTTAATTAGGAAAGAAGTATTTGCAAATTTGAATCAACATTCACTGAATCAGCCATCAACATTCAATCACAGATAAAATAAAAATTATTTTTACAGTAGGTATATGTAAATTTTTATTTATGTTCTACTTCTAAGTACACACATCAAAAGTGTCTAGGGATCAACATATATTTTTGCAATAACTTTTCTCCTGATTGATATTAATTAAAATTTTCTTTAAGGATTCATCAAATAAAGTGTTTTCGTTTGTCACAGTAACGATAAACCAAGTCACCTTTGCATTAATAAAGAAATTTGCCATTTTCCTAATAAAGGGATTTTTGACATTTGAACCACTAACATTAAAGTTCGAAAAAAAGACTGAAATAACAGTTTTCTTTAAAATTTTATTGGGTAACTTAAACAATTAATAATCCGTGTTTCTACCGCGAACACTAACAACACAAGAACATCGGTTTGGCATACTCAAAATGAGTTCATCCAAATCACGCTGTGGAATGGCCGCCCATGTTCGTTGCAACAACAAAAAAAGGTCTTCTTGCGACTGGATACCCTCCATATTCGGCAGAGCTCTTCTCTGTAGCATATCCCATGCATGCTCAATCGGGTTCAAGTCTGGCGACTGAGCAGGCCAGGGCAGGACATTGATGTTAGCTGCGGCGAGAGTCTGTCTTACAACTCTTGCGGTGTGCGGTCGTGCATTATCATGCATTAACTGAAATAAGGGACCGATTTGCACTTGTAGAGGATCGATGACGTCTGATACAATCGTCTCAGCATAAATTTGAGCGTTGAGGTTGCCTCTGATCCAAATCAACTCAGTTCTTCCGCCGATCCAAATACCCGCCCATACCATGATGGTTCCACCACTATAAGGATGGACTTCCTGGCAGGATTTTAATGGCGCTGTTGGCGTCCAGGGGTTCTCCAGTGTCGTATACGTCTTGTATCCGGTCTCATACCAAAACGAGACTCATCAGAAAAGCACACGAAACGCCATTGTTCTTCTGCCCAATTTCTGTGTTCAAGAGCCCATTGATATCGAATCCTACGATTGTGCATTGCTATAGGTGGTACCCGTAGCGGTCTTCGGGAATGAAGGTTCACTTCATGCAAGCGGTTTCTGACTGTTTGGTCGCTAATTAAGTTCCCTGAAGAGTGATGAAGCCTCACGGCTAACATCATGGCGGTTATTGTTGGAGCTCTTCGAGTTAAGATTTGAATGTATCGGTCTTGTCTCCGTGTGGTGCAGCGATACCGTCCTCCATGGCGCTCAGCCACGGTACCAGTGCTTCGGTAACGTGTCCAAAGTCGACTGATAACACTCTGACTTGTATTCAGAGCTAAAGCCACAGTACGTTGCCGGGAACCAGCTTCTATCATTCCCACGGCTCTGAGCATTTCTTCCCTGTTTAAATGACGTCGCCGCTCCATAATAACGTTGGTTTTAATAAGTAGTAGGGAAACAGTAGCACTAATAATGTCTTCAATGCGTTGTATGTTTTTATAGGGAAAATATTGACAGCTGATTTTCATCTTTTACTCGAATTTGATTCACAGTTCCTGATTCAAATTATGAAATGCACCAAAAATGATCCATATAAATTTATAAAATCATAAATTTATTACAAAGCCACATCTCAATCTCAAGAAATCCGCATAAAAATGCTTGATCCCTAGACACTTTTGATGTGTGTACATAGGTACGTACAATATCAAGTAGGCAGAATAATAACATTATGTCGCATCTGCACGTATTGATAGTAATCTATGAGAACATGACACCCCCCGCCCGCCCCGCTGTCATCAAGTGCGCGCACATTTTTTGTTTGAAATAGCTTCTCTACTAGTACGTAGTACATTTTACCTCAATGCGTCCCGCATAATATTTTATTAGAGAACTAGCTTTTGCCCGCGACTTCGTCCGCGTTATACTAAAAATTTTATCTTTGGTAAGTAGATCTATCATTGATTTTAATTTTAAATGAAAATCTCTTGCGATAATATCATGGCGGTCATGCGGTGCTTGACCCTCAAGAAGCTCCCGAGTGATTTCATCCCACTTGGGCTTGGTAGTTACAGTAATAAATAAGTCGGGACGTCCATATTTTCTTAAGTAACAAAAAGCGTCTTGAGTACGTAAATTTTACCCAAAGGAAACATTCCTTTATTTTTGAATAGAAAGCAAACTGCATTCAAAATTTTTCGAAAATTCTCTTCTCCCACACCCGGGAATCGAACCGGCTAAAATCGGGAAAAAATATACCCTGTACTTTTATTGCATCGATCGTTAGGGTCAATTATAAGGATGAAATCTCTATAACAAACATGATAAGTTAAATGAAAAGACAACCAGGAAATCTTAAATTAATTTAATTATTTACAAAAAATGGTAAACTAACTAATTAGTTGCTCGAAATGAGCTCCATTCTCTTGGATACACAATTTTTTCTAGTAACCTTTAATAAAGTGTTGTGGTGAATATTATAAACCGTATTCTGAACTTCAACTCTCAACTCGTTGTCATTCGCATAAGATTTCATGTAGATTTTTTACATAAATTATGCCCACAAAAAAAAATCTAATGGGGTGAGATCTGGCGATCTCGCAGGCAGGTTTTCCTTTCATTTAATTTATCATGTTTGTTAGAGAGATTTCATCCTTATAATTGACCCTAACGATCGATGCAATAAAAGTACAGGGTATAATTTTTTCAGATTTTAGCCGGTTCGATTCCCGGGTGTGGGAGAAGAGAATTTTCGAAAATCTTTGAATGCAGTTTGCTTTCTATTCAAAAATAAAGGAATGTTTCCTTTGAGTAAAATTTGCAGTATTAAGAGTACTTTCCCTCCAGGTGGCATTACAAAATTCCACCCTGTACAATCAGAAAGCTCCGAATTGCTAAGCTATCGGGAGTTACACGTGTTATTGTGAGTCAACCATAAAAGATAGACATATGCTGTTGTAAGATATTTTTTAGATAATTTTATGTAGAACATTTCCGTCATACATGATTTCTATGTAGCTTTAACCATTAAGGCTGCACACGCGACTGAGGCTTAAAAAATGGAGCAACTTCTCCCGTTTTCCCAACATTTCCCTTCACTGCTCTGCTCCTATTGATTGTAGCGTGATGAAAACTATACTATAACCTCCCCAGGAGTATGAAGAATAATTGTGCCAAGTTTCGTTAAAATCCGTCGAGTAGTTTTTGTTTCTATAAGGAACATACAGACAGGAGGACAGACAGACAGACAGACAAAAATTTTACTGATTGCATTTTTGGCATCAGTATCGATCACTAATTACCCCCTGATAGTTATTTTGAAAATATATATCATGTACAGAATTGACCTCTCTACAGATTTATTATAAGTATAGAAGATTATCCTTTAAATCCTAACCGTTAAGTAGTCATACCTTCCATCATCAGCTCATCAACATAAAGTGATGACTGCTAGATGCGAATAGGTACTTGAATAGCTTTAGAAAAAGCAGGAAACCCATAATAAGTACGTGGCTATAAAATTTGGAGGTTGCCCTCGATTTCTCTGGGATGCCATCATTAGATCCTGATTTCCTTATCATGGTACCACCCGTACCACCCTTAGAATATCTCCTTTCCAACAAAAAAAGAATTTTCCATATCGGTTCAGGACCTTCGAGTAATCGCTGAATATACATAAAAAAAAGATTCCGACGAATTAAGAACCTCCTTTTTTAAAGTCGGTTTGTGAGATTTACTTTATAGCCTTAAAGATTACAACTATCGGTCCATAAGTACCTACCTACGTATAATTTTGAAGGAATTTTCTTTAAATTCCTAACCGTTGAAGAGCAGTACTTACCTTCTATTTTATCAGACGCAAATATTTGAACAGCTTCAGAAAATATATGGAAAACGTTATGTGTGCCTATTCAATTTGAGGGTTGCCCTAAATTTCTCTGGGATCCCATCATCAGATCCTGACTTGGTGACAATGCAATAGGACCACCTCGGGAGTGTACCTACCCTTTCGAATACAAAAATAATTTTGAAAATCGGTCCACAATTGACGAAGATGTCGGTGGACATGATACAAAAAAAAACATGATACACACGATTAGAGTACCTCCTCCTTTTTGAAAGTCGGTTAAAAATAGAAAACAGAAACCAAATAAAGGGTGTGCGAAGGCAAAAGATAGTGGACCTGGAAATTGTAGAGTGCACTAGATGGCGCGGCCACGCGTCATTTGCCAAGATTTTGTAAAAGTTGAATTTTAGGAATACTTTTATATGGACCTTGGCCTGCCTAACTTCCGCCATTTTTTTTTTCAAAGTTGCGGAATACGCGGCTGCATTAGATAGCTGGCATCGAGTGTTGTTTGAGACATCCAACTTCATCCAAGTACCTAACACTAGAATTTTTGCGTGGCTTATCAAATCAGAGTTAATAATGAGGACTAGCTACACCACTCCAGTTGCAAGTTAACTGATGTTTTATTTTACCACCTAAACATCGATATATTCGTTAATCATGAATATTGTGCTTTTGAATCGATGTTTTCATCGGCCATCGCTACCCTATATGTATTTAATTATGTAATACCCCGAATAATAGAATTTAGAATTTGCCACTTTTTTACGTCTAATTATTCTCCCTTTACCCGTAAATGTACAAGATAGTTTAGTTTTTTAGAAATGTATTATTTTAAACGTGAATGAAAAGTTGTGTGATGCAAAGGAATGAAGAAAATGTTGAGTATGAATGTAGATGGCTATAACAGTAGAGGAAGACCAAAGAAACGATGGACTGACTGTGTAAAGAATGATATGGCTAGACAGGAGGTGACTGCTGACATACCGAGAAGTAGTGAATAAGAAGACATGTTGCGCCGACCCCAAATAGATTGGGATAAGGGCAGGAGAATGATGATGATGATTATTTTAAACATGATTTTGGTAAATGCCCAACTCAAATGGGTCTGGGTGGGACATGTCTGCCGTATTCCAGACCAACCTGTGGGTCAAGATCGCGGGAAACTGGTGCCCTGGCCTGGCTGGTACAGTGAGACGGGGTCGCAGACTCACAAAGGAGATGGCGGGACGAACTAGCAAATTCCGTCTAAACTGGAAGGAGGACGGGTTCGTGAAAAACATTGAGGTATAATGTACTACGTACCTACGTACGTAGTACATTATACCTTTTCTTTGTTTTTGGGTTAGGTGGATAATCATCAAATAATCCCTCCCGCTCTTGGGTGGAGCGAAAGGGAGTGTCAGACTTCTAGTGACTAAAAACCACCAATGTTCCTTCTTAGCCCTTTATGTCGAGGCCACGGTATCTTTATGACCAAGCCGCAACCCCGACGGGGAGTACAGGAAGCAAAGCAACAGGGAAGGAGTGGAGAGTACCATATAAAGGGTGTAAAAGTCCCCTTAACGCAAACGAAGGGCACTTGTTCTCCCCACCACTGCGATTTCTTTTTGTTTTAGAGCATACCGGAATCAATTGGGGGTCAAAGTTCCAAATTTTTCACAGCTGTTTTTGTAAGAGTGCTACCGTAAAATGTAATCTCAACAAAAACATTCTGTAAAAAACTAGCCAAGTCTCGATGTAGCTGCTTGTTTATCTTTAAAAAGTAACGAAATCCAGACAAAGTCGTGCCAAGTCTTCCCTAATGCGATTTCTTTATTATTATATGTAGTTAATGTTGTGTGTCTTGGCCGTTGAACATTCTTTATACGTTAGTGGGTACAAGTCAATTTAGTTTATACGTAATGTTATATCTGTTGTAACTACCTATGATTGTTAAGCGAGATAATAACCCATACTGGTATTGGTAATTGGACGCCAAGAAGAAAAAAAAGTAGTTAAAAAACTAAAAACCCGACTGAAAAAAATGAAAATCAAAAAACAAGCCCATTTTAAATTAAACAAAACTTGGAAGCAGGCGGGGTCCATTCTATTTTCATTTTTTCTTTTCTTTTTAATATTCAAATGAACCCCGCCTGCTTCCAAGTTTTGTTTAATTTAAAATGGGCTTGTTTTTTGATTTTCATTTTTTTCAGTCGGGTTTTTAGTTTTTTAACTACTTTTTTTATTTCCAACTTTTTAGTTCTTTTGTGTTCAGTTATTTCGTTGGTCGCGTAAAATTCTTCGCAGATGATTTAACTTTTGTGCTTGTTTATAGGATTTGTCACTTTGAATTTCTTTTAACCATATAAGTATTATATATTTTTGTAATCTCCTTTTAAAACCCTTTAATTTGATATCCTACTCGATGGTATTAGAAAAAAAAATATTTTTGAACTCCGCGATTTGGCCCCCAAAATCCGCAATTTTTCTTTGTTTTTTAATTTAAATGTAGCCTATAACACTCGCGCCATCAAGACGAATCTAATGACGTATATTTCATTCAAATCGGTTCATCTGTTTATGAGTTATGAGGGAACAAAGAAACGGACATACATACATACTTACATACATACACGTCAAACACATAACCCTCCTTTTGGGCTTCGCCGCAGTCGGGTAAAAAGTAGCAGAACTAAACGAAACGAACAACGGCCAAGTCACACAACATTAACTATAATAATAAAGATATCGCAATATGGAACCTTAGACTTGGCACGACTATTTGTCTGGATTTCATTACTTTTTAGAGATAAACAAGCAGCTACATCGAGACTTGGCTAGTTTTTTACAGAATGTTTTTGTTGGAATTTCACTTCTTTTTGTAGAAACATGGGCATATTGATTTATTTTGTTAGATTTTCTTATGAAAACAATTTTTTTTTAAGTAGGTAGTTTTTTTTTCGATTATCCTAGTTTTTATAGTTTTCCTTTTATGTGGCCATTAAACCCTAACTCTGTACCAAATTTCAGCTCTCTGAGTTTATGGGAAGTACTAGTTCTATTTTGATGATCATGAGTGAGTGAGTGAGTTTCATAAATGCGAAACTTTGCTTTCGCTTAACTTCGGAACTAGATGACCTACAGACTTGAAACTTTTTATTTTAAGTGTGATTGTATAGCTTACTGGATGACGAAAATTTCAGCGTTCTAGTCTTATCCAGAGGTTCTCAAATAGGGGCCTGAAAATGCGGCGAAATGGTTCCAGTAAAGAATGGTAGGGCAGTGTTTGCTTCGCGCTCGACTCGGCGGGGCCACTGCCGTGCCCTCCGATTTTTGACCCCAAAAAAAAAAGTCGTTTCCCAGCAAAAAGTTTAGCGTAGGCGTACTTAGTTGTATGTACGGAATGCTTGGTTGACGGCTGTGTGATGGGTTGATTTACACCCTTTAAATAGAGAGTTTTGTTTTGGAGAAAGTTAAAAATTATCTAGGTAAATAATTTTTTTATTTAATTTTATATTTTTATATTTTTTTTTTAATGGCAACTTAGAAAATCTAGTAACAGTCGTAAGTCAATTAAATGTCATTACCACAGAGTCTTCTTCATACTTAGCGTGTGGTGGTTATAGTAAATAAGTCTAACGACCCCACAGGCCCACACACCCTAGAGTCACGAGTTTCTAAACCGCCTCAAGGGCCTCTATGCCGCTTATGACATGGTTTGGCTGCCGGGTGCACCGGCTTATACGTGCCTTCCGAAGCCCGGAATCATCTTTTTATCAGACAATCGGGTTATTCAAGCCTGCAATATCCTAGCCAAACTGGAAACAACTTTACGAAATATCATTCCCGTGGGAATCAAACCCACGAACACCAGGTCACAAGGCAAACGCCTAAACCACTCGACCATGGAGGCAGTTCAAACCACAGAGTGGGGTCCAGTAATGCCAATTTAGCATATTAACTGGGTAAAAACTTGAAATGCCATTTAATACATCAGATTGGGCCTAAAGAGGGCAGGGAAATGCTAAGTTCCGGATAACGTACAGCGCTCTATAGGTACCAAGGAGAGTAACAGTCTATGAGGGTTCCTCGTCCTTTTTGTTGTTTGGACATACCTAATTAAATGACTACTCCCGCTCTTGGTGTCAGCGTACTGACTAAAAACCACCCATGTTCCTTGTTAGCCCTTTGTGCCTTGTTAGTCCGAGGCCGCGGTATCTATTTCAACAACCCGCAGCCCAGGGTTCCTCCTAAATTCCTCTTCTTCTTCAAGCACATTAGTTGTCGATGAATTCCAAAATATTAATATTTTTATTTTATTACCTACATAATCTTTAACACAGTCGATTAAATCATATACCTATTTTGTTAATTAGTAATTTAGTAAACATTTTAAAATTAATTACGTTTATAGTTTCTATTGAAAAATGTTAGCAGAATTTTTAGAATTTACCACCATTTTAGCAGATTCTTTAACTTTATTGGTCTCGTTGGCAACACTGGTAGGGACGCGACGCGGAGCGGCGGAGTCGCGGACGCAGCTTCATATTTATTTACGATTGTGGTGTTTTCACTCGTCCGTCAGTGGTGTAAACAAATATTGGTACGCTGTTAGTTTCAGTTTTATTTGTATGTGTATTATACAGATTGATGCAGTTTTCACGTTTGTTTTGTTGTTATTAGTGTTCAGATCATTGTTGAACATAATATTATTTAATATGGGAAAGAAAAAACAGAAAAAAAGGTCAACACAAGAGATACTCGACAGTGATGACGAATTACCAAGTAAGCAAAAAACCTAACAATACTAAACTGATCATAGGGAACATAATAATTCGGTCAGTGGGTCGTCTTAAGGGTTCTATATACATGTCTTTAGAGTAAAAATGTTTTTAAATAAATAATATTTATTATACTTAATGCTTTCAGCTGAATACATCGAGCTACCCTTTGTTCCTGCCTATCAACTGGAAAATCGATTTGAATCTACTGATGAGAAGAAAGACAAAGTACACAAACAGGGTAAAGAACAGACAGGGCATCATCTTAGAAAAGGGTTAAGTAATGATGCAACTGGGATAGCCCGAGGATATTTAAACAAGAAAGACACATTCTGTTTGCTATGTCTTGAACCTAGTATTAGTAAAAAAACCCAACAATGGTTATTCAACTTTCTCATGTCAAAGGATCTTCAGAAACAATACACATTCCTCAAAACCTGTTTAGTAGTGCCTAGCTGGGGTATTCATAACTCAAGTGCAAATGGAAAATCTTTCAAGAAAAACAATGACTAAATTTAGAGATAAAGAAAGTAATAAAAAATGGTTCTCTATAATTGATTTTTATTGCTACAATATATACATAATAATTATTACAATTGCGGCTTATTAGTAACAATTACTAAAAAAATATTGTTCAAACCCAGAACAACAATCACCCTGATTGAAAGATTTACATAAACATACACAACAAACGTTCTGTTGTAGAAGCTAATTATTATGTTTTCATAAATCACTTCTGCAAGCTTTCCAAAAATCCTTTAGAGCACCTCAGTGACTGCTGGTAACACTTCTCAAATCCTATTGAGTCGCTATCCTGAAAATGGACATTTTAATATTTATACATATTATAATCTCTTTTATTGTAATCAACATCATCAAAATAGTTATGTAAGTAAAACATACATAATAAGGGTCTCTTATTATTCGATCACCCTGAGGATCAAAGTCTCCAAACAGAAGGAGTTTTGCTTTACTTCCTTTTGGAGCTCTTTTACTAAGATCCTTCATGTTAGGTTCATCCATTCCAAATATATAATCATAATGATTAAAGTCCTCTGAAACAATCTGAAAAAAGTCAAATTAGGTTATATTTTAGAAGTCATGTTTTTTATTTAACACAGACTCAGTGTTTGTCAATAAATAAACAGGTAGGCATTATTACTTTGAACATTGTTTGAGGCTTGTTTTCTTCGTATAAATGTTATACATGTGGAAGTAACACAGAAAGTCAACAGATCATACCTGTCTTGCATGGTTGTTGTATGGAACATCATGCTTTTTCATAGTGTCCAAAGCTCTCCAGTCTGGTGGATTACCTACATGCCAGCCTCCTATAGCTGCACTGTCGATTTCCCATTGATCTCCCAAATTTGTGTCATTCACAGTTTTTTGAAACACACCCTCAGCTATTGGTGATCGACAAATATTACCTGAAATAAACACAATATCATTTCAGATTAATAATAGTATATCTGTTTTAAAATATGTTGTGATTATCTAGGTTTAGTCAGTGACCCTATAGCTAAGAAGGGCATGGCTTAGGGCAATGGTTTGCCTGTCTATGTGGCAAAGATAATTCCAATAGTTGTTTTAGTTGTATTTCGGGGCAGGAAAGCATATTGGCTCAAGGACATATTAAAATGCGCAACTAAGCATAGAAAGATAGTTGGGTAACACATTTCAACTATCATTCAACATTGCAGCTGTTGACAGGGCGAGGTAACCTCATGGATAATTTTTTTTGCCGGGTCTGAATGCTGTTCGGTATTTTGTACAAGCTAGCGTAGCGGTCAGCAGATTACGGATTTTACTGACAAATAGGTACCACTTGATTACTTTATGCCCTAGCTAGCTCATCTTACAAGATCTTAGAAAATTTATAAAATGATATTATCATACCGAGGCATATAAACAGTGCTTTTTTCCTTTCTCCTGACATTGTATGATCACAACAAAATTATGTCCTTTTTATAAAAGATCAGGAAAGATAGAATTCACAATAAAATTAGTTTTATTTTTCCCCAAGTCTTGTGTTTCTAGATTGTATGGCTAATGGCTGTCAAAGTGTCAATGTCACTCAATCATCAATCATCAATGTCAAAATGACTTCTAGGTTCTAGCAAACTAAGAAAAAAATATAACATTCCCTGAATAATTTTGGTAAAATGCAAAAAAAAAACTGTTAGAAGTTTTCCTACTAAACATCAATGTCCGACATCTATGGATACACAGAACATATATACTCTAGCGAGAAGAATGTCAACTAGGAACAAATAAAATGGCACGATTTTGAGCGCCTCCTGGTGGGTGCCCCCGGAAACTCGCGAAAGCGGATCATTTAAAATCCGATTTCTTGTTCGACCGCTCTCCACTAGATGGCGCTGCGCCGATGACGCGTATTTCTGAATCGCGCGCCCTATTAATAAAAATAGTTAAACCTGGGTTTAACTTACGCTTGGTTTATCTCGCATGCCGTCACTTTCTTTTGAATATTTTTGAAGTGAGACGGCATGCGAGATAAACCAAGCGTAAGTTAAACCAGGTTTAACTATTTTTATAATTAGCCCACAAAAGCAGAACTGGGAAACTGTGACCAATGTTAATTGGTGTGCAATTTCACTGATCACAATTTTCCAGCTCCGCTTTTGTGGTCAAACAGTACTTATCAGGTGATTAAGAAACAATTCTTGGTTGTAGAAAACTTTGAATTTTGACAAAACTTACAAGTTAGTGGTTTATTTATAAAAGTCAAAGCTTCTTACTAGTATTTTTTATAATAAAAACAGTGGTTTGTCTTTTATATCAGAATTACTTTATTTAACACAATAAATGTTTCAATAAACATCATTATGAATACTATAATAATAAGATTATCAAACAAGTTAAAGTAAGACTAACCACACGAGAAAGAAAAAAGACCAAAGACATCAGTATTTTCCTCTCCGCAGATCCACCGTGTTGCTGTTTAGAGTGTCGAATAGCATGTCCATTCTGGATATAATATCCGCTGTAACAGCCGCGTCAGCAGTTAATTGACCTGTAATAGAACATAATATTTCATTTTATTATGATGCTAGGTTAAGGATTTTACTTAATTTCTTACTCCTGTCCTTTTTTTTTTCTAGCCTATACTGTCCCACGGCTGGGCAAAAGCTTCCTCCATAGCCTTCCACTCATCCCTCAAGAAGATTTTTTTATACAATGCGTAAGAAGCTCCACTTCTGTTGGGTATCCCACAATACCTAGGTTGGGTATCCCACAATACCTAGTGCCGTTTTTACTTTAAATTTGTTTCTCACTGTTTATCTTACCTTCACATCTGGTGAAGCAAAACGTCTCTATTTTTTCTTGGATGGGAAGTCCACAAAAATGCTGTTTCCTTAAAATGCAGATGACATAGCATCCTGTGTTCAGTGTGCAGTTTCATCTGAAAGTCCTTGTTTATCCATGATTTGACTGGACAGCAATACTTTGCTCACAACTGAAAGAAACAGAATAGGTAAATTAATTATATTATATTACCTGCTTAGTTAGGCAATAGTTTTATGTAATTACGGATCACCAATCACAAATCTGGACTAGGGGACTTATTTAACAAGTATCTAAAATTCTAAATGGAGCATGCGTGAATCTATAGATCTAGCCAATAATATAGGAGCACTTACCGGAGAATTTTTGTCGAACCAGGTTTTGGAAACCTAAATAATGTGATTTCGGGGTCATCGACAGGCGAAGAACCACACATAGAACATATTTAATTTAACTTTTATTCTCCTTCATGTTTGAAAACAAAAAAGGGTCACTGTCTCGTACACAACACTCAGGTGTTTCGGCACACAACAGACGGAGGAACCTAGGTAGACTTTACTCTACGTCGTTAATGGCGAGGATAACACTTTAACGTTGCAAATTGCAAAAAGAGAAGTTAGAAAAGAAGTGAATTTACAAGAAAAAACATCAACATGCGCCATGTTTTTCTTGTGATGGGGCTGCCAGGTACTTTTAACCAAAACTTTTTATTTATTTATTTATTTATTTATTTATTTAGGGATAAAAAACAGCAGTACAAAACATGTAATACACTAAATATAAACTTAAAATAATGGCACTTATTGCACTACCAACACTGTTATCCACTGATCACTAACTTATGATTAATTATATGCTACGTGAGTTAAAATACATTAAGCTATACAATTATAAAAGATCTTTCCTTTACAAAACAACAAAAAAAAAAAGAAAGACATTATTAAACAAGAAAACAAAATTATGACGCCAGTATAGACTCAACTACAAGTATCCTAAATTTGTTGGCGGAGAGGTTAAATATATCAATGCTCTCAAATCTGTCGTTGTAAGAATCCACAAGTTGACGCAGAGGAGCGCGAGATCCAGCATTAGAGTGACTTACTTGGCTGGTATTAGTTGTCAGTAAACGGTAAGGGCGCGCTCGTCTACGCACTACTGTTCTCGGAACAAGGTAACACAGTTTATTCGATATAGCAGAGGAATCATATTTGTTGTGGATAATACCGTGTAGAAACATTGCTCCAAGAAGCAGTCTTCTGGATTCTAAAGAGAGCAGGTTGTAATTCTTTAACAATGTATCATACGAGGCTTGACTGTGACTACATCTCCAATGCATGGCTCGCAGGAACTTTCGTTGTACTGCTTCGATTGAGTCAATATACTTTCTATAGTAAGGGTTCCATATCACAGTAGCAAACTCCAGACATGGCCTAACTAAAGATATAAACAAATATCTATAAGTTGATGGGCGTTTAAAATCTCTACTGTTGCGCATAACAAAGCCGTACATTCTAAGCGCGTTGTTGATAATGGTATCTATGTGCGTGTTAAAATGAAGTTTTGAATCCAATATCACCCCGAGATCCCGCAGTGAATACACTCTATTTAGTTTTGCGTTGGATAAATAGTAGTTATAAAGATGTTGTTTTTTATTTTTAGTAAAAGATATAGCGTTACATTTGGGTAAGCTCAGTAATAGTTTATTTGTGGTACAATATGTAGAAAGTCGATCTAAGTCACCTTGAAGTAATAAACAATCTTCAATACTATTTATAGTTTTGTAAATTTTTAAATCGTCTGCGTATAGTAGAAAATTCGAGTGTTTGAAACAACAGATTATATCGTTTATAAATATAATAAACAATAAAGGTCCCAAAATTGATCCCTGCGGGACTCCGGAGGTGACTGAAATCAGCTCAGATTGATAACCATTGATCACAATTTTTTGGGTACGGTTTGTTATGTAAGATGCGAACCAACGTAGCAAATTTCCGCGAATACCATTAAAAGCAATTTTTTGTAATAGCAATTCGTGATCCACCTTGTCAAAAGCCTTCCGGAAGTCCGTGTATACAGCGTCGGTTTGTAAACGATTATCCATGTTTTCGAAAAGATTACCAACGAAAATGAGTAAGTTTGTGTAGGTGGATCGTTGTCGGACAAAACCGTGCTGTTGTGTAATTATGGACTTATGTAAAGTGGGATATATTTCGTTGTAAACTAACCTCTCAAAAAGCTTTGACAAGGTGGACAGAATGGAGATTGGGCGGTAATTTTCCACGTCATGCTTAGATCCCTTTTTGAAGACTGGAGTCAAATGTGCTAGTTTCCATACATCCGGAAAAACACCTTGTTTAATACATTTATTAAATAACAAATGCAAAGGATCACACAGTTGATCAGCAACACGTTTGAAAAACGAGGGTGGGATGCCGTCAGGTCCAGGACCTTTGGTGGAGTCTAGCGATATGAGCTCTTTGTGAATTTTCGAATGATTTATATAAATATTACTAATAAGGTCACTATCGCTATGGAAGGTAGAAGGAGGTGCCCAATTATGAATATCGAATGTAGATGGTTCATACACGGATTTAAAGTATGTTGCAAACAGTTCACAAATGTCGCGAGGGTCACAGCAGGAAGTGTTTCCCAATTTGACATTAGATGGAATCCCTGAATTATCACGTTTACTAGATACATAGCTCCAGAATAGTTTGAGATTTTTGTGAACATTATCTTCAACAGACTTTATGTAGTTGGTGTAGCATTGGTAGCATTCGCTATTGAATCTACGACGGTAAAGAGAAAATTGCTCGAAGTCGGATATGTTATTGTAAACTTTCCATTTGATCCAAGCCTTGTTCTTGTTTCGGAATAGTCTTATAAGGGGTCGAGTAAACCAAATGGGAAAGTTAGAACATCGGTTGGATTTAAGGGGAACATGCTTTCGAATAACTTCAAAGAGGTAATCATAAAATGTGTTCACAGAGTCTTGTGCTGAAAGGTGATCGAGTAAACTATTCCAATCTATTTCAGACAAATCAACTTTAATTTGATCATAATCACACTTATTGTAATTGAATTTCACAACTGGGCACTGGTTCATGCGCGAATAATTCATGTGAGGGGAGGTCACGGCACAGTAAGGGGGGTGATGAGGGTCCACGGGTACTAAATGATCGCTAGGTTGATAAACTTGGCAGTGTTCATTGGATATTAATAAGTCCAGCGTTCGATTGTTCGCGTTTGGAAAGTTATGATACTGCGTCGCGTTCAATTCAGAAAGAAAATTTTCCAGATTCCTACCAATAAATGAATGGATCTCACTGAGATGGTTACATGCACCAACTCTGGAAGACCAATCCAGCTTAGGTAAATTAAAGTCGCCTATTATGTAAAAACAATCTATCACGGGATCACCTAAAATGTTCGAAAGCATACTCAAGTAAGAAATATAGACGTCATCGGGTGTTTTTGGTGGTATGTAAACCGCACTGACAAAGTGCCGTTTCGAACGGTCACGGCTGGGTAATTGAATAAGTAGACATTCTAAGTGGGTTTGTAAAGAGCTGCCTACGTTGGCCATATACAAAGGTTGAAGTGTTTTTAAAATGGCAACAAGAACTCCTCCACCTTCGCGTTTACCAGTAGCCACGCGATCCCGGTCACAACGAAAAACAGTGTAGCGCTGGTCTACAACCTCACAGTCGGCTATATCCGGCACAAGCCAGGTCTCCGTTAATACGATTATATCATACGTGTTAGCCATGATATTCATAAAAATCGTCTGAAGTTTGCCACGAATGCCCCTGCAGTTCTGATAATAAATACATAGCGAATCAGCCATTAGGAAGGAGATATGTTATAATATTATGATGTATGATAAAAGCATAGATACTTAGAGATGCAGCCAGTAAGCCTGGAGCCACAGATAACAGAGAATATAGAAAAATATGACAAAAAGATATTACCAATTCGCATGAGTAAAGAAAGTATGTGTTATTAATAGAGCTTATGTAGTCGATAGCATCAAAATTAAAATTAAAAAAGGAATTTATACCATAAAAAAAAATACAGAAAATGAAACAGTTACATATTATCTCTAGCGGCAATATCATCGGCAATATTGAATTTGTGGAAATCCTTACTATTACGGATTGAAAATATTTTGGAAATATCAGTTCGGCGTACCAAAATCGTGGAATGTTTGACCCAGCAGTGTTTAAATTTGTGCTTATTGGCCTCAAGACGACATTCGCGAAAGAACAACTTTTTCTTTAGAGTTAAGTGCTCATTTAAATATATTGTCTGCGAAGTTCCAGCTATGCCGACTTGATCTGACTTCAAACCCTTTGCCAAGCGATAGGCACTCACTACGTTGTCACGAAACGGCACCGAAGAGAACCTCACCACGATAGTTTTGGGTCTGGAATTATTTAAAATTTTCTGTGGAACACGATGTATGGAAATAATATCGTTTTGTGTAATCGGAAATTTTATTTTGTCCCCAATAGATTTAATAATTGTGATTAAGTTCTCCCCGCGCCTCTCCGGGACATTTGATACTTCTATATTACAGGCTCTGGCCTGCTGCTCCAATACATCGATTTTGGCCTCAAGCTCGGTAACCAGATCGTCAGTACGCTCCGCAGAAATGACACGACTTTCAAGGGCTGAGACTCTCTTCAAAACATCTTCACATTGATTCGACGTAAACTGAAGCAAATCATCCATGGAGTCGATACGCGGAGTAAAGTCCTCGTTCCCAGTCTCAATAGCAACTAACCGCTGCTTAAGTGTTTCCTGCTCAGCTCGCAAAATATTGATGTCGTTGCGAATCTCAGTAGTGTTCGCGGTGAGAAGCTCCAAGTCGGTTTTCATACCAGTAATATTTGAGTTGATAGTGGTCAGGCTGGCGTCAACATCACCTCGAAAAGACTTAAGGGTCGATCTAAGCTCGGAAGCGAGTGAGTTTAACGCTTCAGTAAACCTACATTCAGGTTGTTTACGTTTCTTACCCGTAACTCCAGATTCGGTCTCCGACGCTGTTCTTAAATCAGGACTTGATCCCGTTTTAGACGAGTGAAACATTGTTGCGGTGTACAGTTAATTTAAAAAAAAAAGAACAATAATCTTTCAACTTCAAGTATCTTCACTATCGCCAAGTATCTTGGTACGGGGCGACCGAGAGGTGTCGATTTACTATCGCCGAATATCTTGGTACGGGGCGACCGAGGTGTCGATTTACTATCGCCGAGTATCTTGGTACGGGGCGACCGAAGTGTTGTTTTACTATTGCGACTACTCACTAAGTATCTTGGTGCGGGGTGACCGGTGTCACGTGACTAAGCTTCCAGCTACAGCTACCGATGACAAATTTCGATGCGGCGCACTCGTGTCGCGGTGGCTCGGAGGTCGGAGCTACGGTCATGCAGAAGCGCTTGCGCCGAATGTCGCGGGTTCGAATCCCACCAAATGATTCTCTGTTTGTATGTTACTCGTTACTCACAAGTTTTTCGAGTATTTCGGAGATCCGCTGACAGCTCCACTTCCTTCCGGGGCAGAACGAGCGAGACACAGCACCAAAATCCAATATGGCCGCCGCGTTATATGGACAATCCCACAAGATAGAACGAGAGGGGCCGATAAAATTGTGAGATTAGGTAAACTTGAACGTCGGCAATTTAAAACAGTGTAAATAACCAAACTTCTAATAAGACAAATACACGTCCTCACGTAGCAAAGTATGAACGACGAATGCTTAAACTTACCAACTTAATTTTTAGAAATCAAATAATTTTGAAAATAAATTGCATATCTATTTAATTCTGCATTAATTACATTTATATTTATTCAATTTTAATAATATTAATATTGAATAAATTAGCCGAAATATTATACTGGCCATGATAGTTCAACCAAAAATGTCGCTAAAACTACCATATGGTAGCTTTTAAACATAGAGGCATCTTTTCATTTTTACTAATGTTGCCATCCTGAAAGACGTCATTTTTAGAGCCCGAAATTTTTAGGACTGGCGACACAGTTTTAGCCCCCGTAGGTATTCCAAGTTTTACCCAATGAGTCGACCCCGCCTGTATGGATATCGCTACTATATTATATCCCTACTCTATTCTCTCAGTCTCACTCTGGCTACGACACAGAACATTATATACCCTAGCGAGGGGGGCTACGACACTATTCAATCACGAGTTCGGAGTTACCAATGACTAATAAAAAGTATGGACTGGAAATACCTACAGAAAAAAGGTGCATACCTACGGAGCATAAAATGGCTGCCAATGCTAGGGTTGTGGCAATCATGAAACATAGTACAGCTTGGCAAAAAAGTCTAGAAACGTAGTTCCGTTTCTGTTTTTTTGTTTGCTGGCAACAATTAAAAACTTATGACGTTTGGTGTAAACAAAGTTCGAAAGTTTATTAAATTTATAATTGTGCCCTAAAAACGTGATTAAAGCAACGTAGAGTAATACAAAATGAATAAAACCATCCGAAGTGCTGGCAGAGCGATAATTTATAAGGTATATAGGCGATGTTTGGCAGAAAAAGAGGCCAAAACCATTCTCTCCGATCTCAACGATGTTAACCTAAGAACCGCTGAAATGACAGGTATGTAACTGTTTGTTTTATTGTTTTTAGATGAATTAAGTGTTAATTTATGAACCCCATTCTGTTTTGACTTGCTTGCATACGAAATAAGTGGAATTTTGAAATTGTTCAAAATTGATTATTGAATCATCGAGCACATAGGTTATGTTTACATTTTGTCTGACATTACCTTGGTATAGCGTGTCAGATTAATGTTGATACTTGAGTGGCGTACTGTGCAATAGGTGAATTTAAATTCGATTTATATATAACTTTATTGTTGAATGTGATTTCAAGGTGATAACTGTTTGTTATATCATTAGAATTACAAGTGTACCAAAAATGTATTATTTTTAATTTGTTATTTATTAACAACATAAATTAATATTTCAGAATCACATAATAGAAGCAAAATGCATTTTTTTATGTATATTCATTTATTCACTTTAAGAAGAAGAGTCGTCCTGGAAGGAGATCGAAACAAAGGCGTATTTTCTACACCCGGAAAACATAGAAAAGGTCGTCCCAAAAAAGAGTTGGAAGATTTATTAGAATAAATTACAATCATTATTTCTACGCCTTTTTTTAATCCCAGAAAAATTAAAAAACAGTGCTACTAACATATATTTATTTTTAAGTAGTTACATGAGGAGAATAAATTCTGGTTCAATAAATAAATTTTAAGTATAAAAAAAATAGTAATAAAAGTATCAAGACGATAGGTTGGTACGCGATACGGTCACAACGGGTTGCCATATGAACAGCACAGTGGCGCCCCCCGGATTTTCCAATCCTTTTTGCCAAGCTGTACTACTGTAACGAGTATCGATACTAGTATTACGAGTATTATTAGATATCACGGTTGAATTAAAATGAACAGTCCGTTGTAAAGTTGTAACAGAAAAATATGAGTAAATTTACTAACCTACAACCACTTTGAATAAAAAAAATTCTCAGGTATCGGATACCTGAGAATAAAATTTATTCAAAGTGGTTTTTCTGAATACAATAAATAAAGAATACTTTTTACCCGACTACGGAAAAGCCAAAAGGAAGGGTAATGATTTTGGCAGTGTATGTATTATGTTTGTATGTTCCAGCATAGCGCCTAAACTACTGAACACTTGTTCTCCCCACCACTGCGAGATTTTTTTTTATTGCGGTCAAACAGTTGTCGCGGTTAAGTCTTTATTATTTACTCGTATTATAATATAACAAACCAACATTAAATTAGAATGTAACTAAATCTCAACTACGAATTAAATCGCAAACTAATAAGATCCTAGTGAAGAACAAATCTTCTAATAGTAAGAAGATTGTTTCTATTATGATTAACATACTGACTGGCGGAGTAAAATAAAAGGGGACTTTGTTTCTTGTCGCCAAAATTTGTATTCGTTACCAAGTTGTATCACATAGTGTCGCGAAAGATGAAATCGCGATGTTCCAAACCTAAAAAATGTAAATATAATTGCACAACACTAAAATGTAAATAGCAACACTAAATCAGTATTGACAACCTGACGCTACGCCAAAACGACGCCAGCCATTCCCGCTAAAATGGTCGCCATGACATATTCAGTCTGAGTAACTAATGTAACTTCAAGTGAAGTAAATTCAGTGCCTGGAGTTCATGGAGATTCCTGTCATCCGTGTCGCGGGCCTCCTGTAAAGCTAAGTATTATTTATCTGTTGGTCTAAACAATATAGTTAATGGATATTACAATATGTGTGGAGGTACTTGTTTGTACCTGTTCGAATAGTTTGAGACTAAACTTAAATGTGTGGGTCGTGCCTTCAGCGTTGGGCTGAGGGCATAACAGCGACCACATGCTAGCTGCTCGTCCGGACATAAAGCGCTTAGGGTTTATAGCCATAGGAAGGGTCTTGGGCAAGCCCTCCCTTATAAATCCACCCCCACCGCCTACGAAGTCGTGTGCCGTCGGACACGCAACGTCGACGGACGTTTAATTACACTATATCACCTTTATATAGGTAATGCCAGAGGGAAGCATTTCAGACGAAGAGGCATTGGGGCCGAAGTCGTTCTGAGATGCATGCTTAATAACAGACGTGGAAAGAATCCAGTATCTGATAAGCACTTAAGTGTCACGAAATGCGTGCTTCAACAGACGTGGAAAGAATCCAGTATCTGATTAGCACATACGTGTCACAAACATTAGTGATGAGAACAAACCTCATCATAGGTATGGTAAATGGATGACTGCTATAAAAGGCTTCATCAACGAAGACAGATAGGTAATACTTAGCCCAAAGATTCATGGGTACTTAAAATTTACAGATATCCTATTGACTCCTGAGAAGCTGGAGGAATAACACTCCGGTGCCCTTGCGGACCGGAGATAAGAGACTGGATTGCGAGATACTTACACAACCGAAGGGGAGTTACAAGGGTGAGTACCTCTATTATATCGTGAGGCGTTGGGATTAAAGCGAAGCAGTACATTTATATACGGTTACCATAAAACCAATCACTTTGTGAACTTTGAGATGACTAGAATATAATATACATAAAAGAAATAAAACCAATTGCCCTCGCGACATGGTGGAGATGCTCAGGTATTACAAAACGGTAACATTTAAAGCATCCCAAGGCATAAAATCAATCCAGACTCTTATTGTTAAATATTAGAAATATTTGTGTATTAAATCAGGTTGGCAGCGACATCTATATAATTCGATTAGAACTAACGTTCATAAGCGGATGTCCATAAAAATTCATCTACATAATAATATTTGTGTATTAAATCAGGTTGGCAGCGACATCTATATAATCCGATGGTAACTAATGTTCATAAGCGGATGTCCATAAAAATTCATTTACTTAATAACATTTGTGTATTAAATCAGGTTGGCAGCGACCTCTATATAAATTCGATGGGAACTAACGTCCAATAAGTGGATGTCCATAATAATTCACCTATAGGCGCCAAAATTAGAACGTCAAGGTGATGATGAGTAAATGTTCATTTATCTAAGTTTATTGAGATGAACAGCAGGCCGAGATGAAAGATTCTCGAAGTTACTGCAAATTGAATGGGTATGTAGCGTGTGTACGTGTGATGTGCAACGTTACAAGCCAATTAAACATTCTAAATTTTGAATTTGGCGCGGACTTGATAAAACAAGTTTGGCAGAATGACTAATACTCTTTTTGACCGGAAGTAAGAAGTAATATGCTGCGGACTCGAATAAACATACGATTATCCTATCTTTAGCGAGTTAAAACCTATAAACCTTATACACAGTTCAAGTAAATTCCAAAAGTAATTTACTGAATAACATATTAAGCATTCTCACACGAAACAATATTGATAAAATTGCGAAATCCGACTGAAAATTTCGATGGATTCAAAATGGCGATGGCGGTAGTGTCTCGTGTGTCATACTGAATATTGATAAAACTAAAACTTATTTATTTCCTTGTTTGTTACATTCTTTTAAAAGAGTAAAATTAATAGAAACCTGACCTTATATTAAACGTAACTCGTTCAACTGTGAAAAGGTGCTATCTTATCATTGATATATAAAAGTCAATGTATCACAACAAGTAAACTCACGAGTTGTTTGGGCGAAATAACTTCAAGAAAGTTATAACTACTTCTATCAGTGAACAAAAGGAAACTTAAAATAACTTGGGAATAATTAAGAAGATTATCAGGTAAACTATTTCACGATTTATAAGCTGTAACAAATAATAGAGGAAACTACTTAAAGTATACTTTGATAAAACTACATGTGCTCAAGGGCGCACGAGCGAAATTCGGCTCGGACGTCATTGTATAGTATTGTATTAGTTAAATAAGTACCTAACTAAAGAGTAACTTTGTAAAGTTGTGATATGAACACCTGGTGTATTAAAATTTGCATAAAGACAGCATTGTTGTGTATGAGTTCACATAAAATTGTTTATCTATACCTAATACCCTCTATACAGATGGGCAAATGAAGGCAGATGCGTGACACTGACATCTACACCTGACATCTATTCTCATTTAAAGATCACTGATACTATAGAAAGGAAAAACACATCAACACTCATTGTAAGTTTATTTTAACAATTACTTTAAAGAAATGAGTATAAAATTGACATGTGTGAAACTGGATTGTATGTTATAACTTATGTGTGAACTACTGTCATGTTTTACACATCATCCCTGACTGACTGCATTGCTTCATGTTGGCTACTAAAGTGTACCAATTAACTTTAAGTACTAAGTTGATGCAGGTGAACCCTAATATCATTTGTGGATGCATACACAAGTGATGTTGGCAGGTACCTAATATGTTTATAAATAAGTAATTAACAAGAACATCAACCATATAAATGATTGATGGATGGAGAGTGAGATGAACACCAAAGAAACGATGAATGAATTGTGGGAGAAATGGTGTAACTGAAAGGTGTAAATAATTGTGTGGTAGTTAACAGAGGAGATTGAAAGGAAGGGTCGGTACGGGATGGGTGGATGACATGGAAATTTTAAATCAATATCAGAAACTTAAAATAATGAAACAAACCAGTTTTACCTGTCAAACAGCAACAGTAATATGAATATATTCTGGGTTAATACTGAGAGTTTTACCCGTCAACCAGCAACGGTGATAAGAATATATTCTGAGTAAATACGGAAACCTCTTAGGTATAAGAGAAATTCCCTTACCCATAATTACAATTCAGGGGCTGAGTTCATTATGGAAAATGTTGTATTCTAGAGATAGTGAAATATTTCTTGCTTTTAACTTGTTGTATACAGGGTGACAATAATATTTTTTTTTTTTCCTGTACAGGTGACAATAAAATTCTTTTGTGTCCTGTACAGGTTGACAATTAAAACTTTCTGTTATATATACAGGGCATTAATAAAATGTAATTCTATTATATGTCAGGTGTTGGTAGAGTTCTTTGTTCACAAAAGGTTTTAGATAAACTTTTGGTCATACAGGGTGTTAAACAAATTTTATTTTTTTTCAATTTTACTATATTGCGAACGCCACGCAATTGGGAAATTTAAGGATATACATGATGTAAATCTTTAACTTAGGATACAAGGTATAAAATTATAAAATACTTTTTCAGAATTTCAAAATGGAACAAATTCTGATAAGGCGACTTGAGTCTATATCAAATGCTATCTCTAAACTAACCGAAGAAGCACTCACCTATAAGGATAATGCTAATAAAGAAAATTCGGAAAAGTTAGAAATAGTGCTAGGTAAGCTAGAGGTAACTGTGAAAAGGTTCGGAACTGAGTTAAACAGTAGTCTATCATTAAACGAAATGCAATCTTATGTGGAAGAGGTCACTTCCTTTAGTGAAATACAACTAAACGGTGAGGGGGTTCTAGCGGAAATGAATATCAAACTGAAAAGGATAAAGGCAAAAACCGAATCAATAGAAGAAATTCGTCAACATCTGGAAACCATAATAGCTGCTAGGGAAGACGCAAATAGGATCACTTCCGAAAATCTGGAAGAATATACCACTCAGACGTTACACACAAGCTCACACAACAAGAAGGGAAAATCCGTAAAAACCAACAGAAATCACAAGAATTCTGAAAACCACGATTCAAGTCAAACTCGCCCAGGAAATAAAAGAGAAGAAAGGTTCAGTGAGAAAAAACCATTCCATAAAAACAGTAACTACAATAGTAATTCCACAAAAAGAAGACCTCAAGAACAAGGAAGTAAAAGAGACAGGCCCATGAAAAAGAAAAGGAAACATCAATGTATTTTTTGCCAAGGATCGCACTTCAATGATCAATGCAAGGTTGTTACAACTGTGGAAGAAAGGAAAGAGAAAATAAAGGATCACTGCTTTGCCTGCCTAGGCAAAAATCATCGAGTAAAAGATTGTAAAAAGTTAATTAAATGTGTACACTGTAACAAATCTGGCCATCATAACAGAGCACTTTGTTATAGGAATTGCATAAATAAAACCGAGAAGGTAAAGTACAAAAATACCTAAAGTTGTTATACCCAAGTTCAAAATATCAACTTTTATTTCATTTTAGATTATTGTATTTACGTTAAAATTACCTACTAGTTACAGAAATGTTTTCACCATTGTCTAATTGACTAGTCGCAGGCAGACTATGATTCGTCATTGTAAACTGTGGGAAATAGGTTAAGTTAGGTTGAAACTGTGACCAACGCTATTTCCAAGTTGCTTTCACAATTATTGTCTAGTTATCCGATAAAAATAAAGTTCTAGTGATTCTGTCGATAACTTAAGTTTTAGCACAACATGTAAATAAATATCGATCTTTAGGATATTCGATACTCTGAACTTCGATATTTAGGTCATTGGATGCTCTGAACTTCTATATTTAAGCCTTTTGATGACACGACAGTAGTATCTACGTACTATTAGTGGCTGTTAAATAATATTTGATGACAATTTTAATTAAATTTTGATGCTTAGTGAATGTGGCATAAGTAATTACAATTTAAACGTACTGACTTAGTAATTTAGAAGGCAATATAGAATTTTAGATGCAAATAATGCTATTAAAAAGAAGCCGGTTTAATTAGCACTCAATGCCTAATGGAACTAGAATCATCAATCATCATCAATCAAATTGGAATATGTGATTCACCAAAATTGACTAGGGACGAAGAAGTAATCAACCAATTCAATGATACAATAGAACTAGTAACTAACAGATACACTGTTAGTTGGCCATGGATAGATTACCCACCTAATTTAGAAACTAATTACGGCCTAGCCATAGGCAGACTAGTCAATCTACTCAAACGATTAAATTTCGATTCACTAACAGCGTATGATACTACATTAAAAGAACAATTAGCAAAAGAAATAATTGAAAGGGTACCGGACAATGAAAAGGGAGTCGAAGATGTAGATCATCCTATACACTACCTACCACATCACGGTGTTAGTCATCCGGGCAAGCCAACTCGCATAGTCTATGACGCTTCAGCAAAGACCAAGAATAGCAAAAGTTTAAATGAATGCTTACACTGCGGACCACTTATGCTAGAAGACTTGACCGGAATGTTGTTAAGGTTTAGGTCGCGTCAAATAGGAATAACAGCAGACGTAGAAAAGGCTTTTCTACAGATAGCACTACACGCAAAGGACAAAGACGTAACTCGATTCTTATGGTTGAAAGACATAAAAGGAGCGGCCACGGAGGATAACATCCTACACTTACGATTTTGTCGCGTACCATTTGGAGTAATATCAAGTCCATTTCTTCTAAACGCTACTTTGAAACATCATCTACTGCGTTCCAAGGAGGAAATTCTAAAACGCATTGTGAATGACATCTACGTCGATAACCTTGTCACAGGAGTAGATTCCGTACAAGAAGCAACAGAGATGTATGAGTCGTGTAAGATCACATTTGAAGAGATTTCAATGAATCTCAGAGAATGGAGTTCAAATTCCAAACGATTCTCAGAAAGCATTGCTTCATCGGATGTCTGCAGAGACGTAGAAGTTAAAGTATTAGGACTGAATTGGAACACAGGAGAAGATACGATCAGATTAAGACCAAGAAAGACTACAGAAGCCACTACCAAGAGAGAAATACTAAAAAACATAGCGTCAATTTACGATCCATGCGGATATGCTGCACCAAATTTGTTACCAGCAAAACTTTTACTACAAAATCTGTGGATACATAAATTCAAATGGGATACCCCATTACCAGAAGAATTGACCAATGAGTGGCAAATTATTAGAGAACAGCTGGAAGACACAAAAAACATTGTTTTACCAAGGAAATACTTCAAACAAGCTGGTGATGACAATATCAGGCTGCACGTTTTTACAGATGCATCAACCAAAGCTTATGCGGCAGTTGTATACATTTCCAATGGAAAAGAACTGAGCTTTGTGATAGGAAAGTCACGAGTGGTACCCATCAAGGATCAGGACAATTTAAAAATTCCAAGACTTGAACTATTAGGTGTTCTAATAGGAAGCCGGTTACTGAAGTACGTAATCAAGTTCCTAGACTTTGAATTTACAGAAAGCACTATATGGACAGATAGTCAAATAGTGATTGATTGGTATTACGGCAACAAACTACTACCACCATTCGTTGCAAGGAGGATAGAAGAAATAAAGGGAAATACACCAGTAACAGTTAGATATGTTCCAACAGGATTGAATCCAGCAGACGTGGCTACTAGACCCACGAGTTTTATGGAAGACAAGCAGAAATGGCTATCCGGACCAAGCTTTCTACTGGAAGACTCCAGAACTTGGCCGAAAGGTTGTAGAGCCGAAGTTTCTTTGCTTAATGAAACCGAAGTCGCAGTAACTCCCACATGTTCTTCTGTGGAACATGACTTTTCGTTTCCTGTTGGGGAGGATCTCACGAGTGGAGAGAAGATCTCAAAGGAGCAAGAACGGAAAAATCAATCAGATGAAGAATCACGAAACAGCTCCACAGAACACTGTGAGGAAGATACACTATCACATACACAAAAGATAAAAAGGATTCAAAAAGAACATTTCCCGGAGGAAGTAGAAGGTAAAGATACTAACCTACAACGAAACTTAGGAGTATTTACCGACATAGACGGTATCTTACGTTGTAAAGGAAGATTACAAAACGCTGATTGGTCTTACGATAAAAGATATCCAATACTAATCCCAAAGGATTGTGATTTCACTAACACAATGATCTTAGAAACACATAAGAAAAACTATCATGTAGGGGTCAACCACACCTTAAGCTTGATCAGATTATCGTATTGGATTCCCCAAGGAAGAAGCCAAGTAAAGAAAATATTGGGAAAATGCACAAATTGTGTCAAACATGGAGGAGGTCCATTCAAATTACCAACTACTCCAGCGCTTCCTAAGGAAAGAGTGAACTATAGTTCACCTTTTACATATACCGGAATAGATTATTTGGGTCCTCTTCAAGTAAAGACAAGTAATAAATCAGAAAAAAGATGGATATGTCTTTATACATGTCTAGCAGTACGTGCTATACACTTGGAAGTCGTTAAGGATCTGACGGCTGAGGAATGTCTATTAGCACTACGAAGATTTATATCTTGCAGAGGAATACCAACAAGAATAGTTTCAGATAACGCACTACAATTTAAATTAACTGCAGAAATACTGTCAAGCAACTATTGCATCACTAATAACATAGAATGGAAATTCATTCCACAATTAGCACCATGGCATG
This sequence comes from Diarsia dahlii, assembly GCA_949775195.1. Classification (NCBI taxonomy): domain Eukaryota; kingdom Metazoa; phylum Arthropoda; class Insecta; order Lepidoptera; family Noctuidae; genus Diarsia; species Diarsia dahlii. Next base: position 18,578,597 of record OX459190.1, read on the forward strand.
GAGGTTTCTATGAGAGACTTGTTGGACTAGTTAAACACTGTCTCAAGAGAACTCTGACGAAAAGTTTATTGTCAGATAATCAACTAAGTACAATCATAAAAGAGATAGAAGCAATATTAAACACACGCCCACTGACGTGCGTAGGTTCTGATCTAGAGGATATTCTCAAACCATCAGATTTTCTAACCTTGAATAAATGCATCGTGACAACACCTTCAGATGCAGAATTTCCACAAGAAGGCACAGTAACAAAACAGAATCTAGTAGAAGGTTGGAAACGTGGACAGAACATGCTGAAAGAGTTTAAGAGAATGTTCGTCGACCAGTACCTACCAAGTCTAAGGGAGAGATACCGACACTCTCTTAAAGAACCAAGGATAACAAAATTAGAAATTCCAAAACTAGGAGATATCGTCCAGATTAAAGGAGATACGAAGAACCGAGAAAACTGGAAAGTTGGAAAAATTATATCTTTGTTGAAAGGAGCCGACGGTCAATGCAGAGTGGCGCGAGTAAAGGTGAATGATACGGAATTCACTCGTTCCATCGCACATCTTTATCCGTTGGAGGTTGAAGAAGATATATCTGGAAAAGAAAGGGTTATGTTTGAGTTTGAAAGAGAAGATGTTACACCAGCATGGGATAACTTACCTCTGCTAGAAGAACTCGACTCAACCATTCTTACCGAAGAAGTATCCACAACTCCACAAACCGCAGAACCCGTTGACAAACCTGAAACAGAAAACCACATAAACAGAGAAGAGATAGAAAAGAAAATAACTCAGAGAACACTTACCTCAGAAAATGATGAACCAACAATTCTTGATGAAGAACACAATAATGATAGCATACCTCAAAGCACTGATACAAATGAAATAACTCAAACTCCCGAAGTGAGAGTAGTGAGAGACGCGTCCATGAAGGCTCGAGAGAAGATCCGAGAGTGGACGCGAGACTTGATGGAACACATGTAACTTATGTCGTCGTCGGGAGTGTCGCGAAAGATGAAATCGCGATGTTCCAAACCTAAAAAATGTAAATATAATTGCACAACACTAAAATGTAAATAGCAACACTAAATCAGTATTGACAACCTGACGCTACGCCAAAACGACGCCAGCCATTCCCGCTAAAATGGTCGCCATGACATATTCAGTCTGAGTAACTAATGTAACTTCAAGTGAAGTAAATTCAGTGCCTGGAGTTCATGGAGATTCCTGTCATCCGTGTCGCGGGCCTCCTGTAAAGCTAAGTATTATTTATCTGTTGGTCTAAACAATATAGTTAATGGATATTACAATATGTGTGGAGGTACTTGTTTGTACCTGTTCGAATAGTTTGAGACTAAACTTAAATGTGTGGGTCGTGCCTTCAGCGTTGGGCTGAGGGCATAACAGCGACCACATGCTAGCTGCTCGTCCGGACATAAAGCGCTTAGGGTTTATAGCCATAGGAAGGGTCTTGGGCAAGCCCTCCCTTATAAATCCACCCCCACCGCCTACGAAGTCGTGTGCCGTCGGACACGCAACGTCGACGGACGTTTAATTACACTATATCACCTTTATATAGGTAATGCCAGAGGGAAGCATTTCAGACGAAGAGGCATTGGGGCCGAAGTCGTTCTGAGATGCATGCTTAATAACAGACGTGGAAAGAATCCAGTATCTGATAAGCACTTAAGTGTCACGAAATGCGTGCTTCAACAGACGTGGAAAGAATCCAGTATCTGATTAGCACATACGTGTCACAAACATTAGTGATGAGAACAAACCTCATCATAGGTATGGTAAATGGATGACTGCTATAAAAGGCTTCATCAACGAAGACAGATAGGTAATACTTAGCCCAAAGATTCATGGGTACTTAAAATTTACAGATATCCTATTGACTCCTGAGAAGCTGGAGGAATAACACTCCGGTGCCCTTGCGGACCGGAGATAAGAGACTGGATTGCGAGATACTTACACAACCGAAGGGGAGTTACAAGGGTGAGTACCTCTATTATATCGTGAGGCGTTGGGATTAAAGCGAAGCAGTACATTTATATACGGTTACCATAAAACCAATCACTTTGTGAACTTTGAGATGACTAGAATATAATATACATAAAAGAAATAAAACCAATTGCCCTCGCGACACATAGTAAATAGATCTATCGCCACGAAATATTTTCGTTCTCAGATAAACAAAAAGTGTTCAAAGATATGAATGATCAAATTAATGTTAATATAATAATGTGTAAAATAAGAGATGGATCACCAATAAAATTGTAGTGCAATAATAGGGTTTGTCAAACCCTATTATTCTACTGACTAAAAACCACCCATGTTCCTTCTTCGCTCTTGTGCCAAGGCCGCGTTATCTCTTTCGATAATCCTCAGGGCGGTCCCGCGCCCTGACCGGACCTGGCACGGTCACTCGAACAGATATCGTTTCAGCGCAGCGAAGGAACTAGTATCGGAAACTATTACGCAACGGTACAACACTATCCATGTTTGTAAACAAACGAATCAAATGATGAAATAACAAAAAGGTCTCTGGGACGGAAATAAACCCAATTATTAACACTTTAGCAATAAATTAATGATCACTTAGCATTTTTTCATCGAAAATGTATTACTCCTAGATACTATTGCATGAAAACGACTACTAACCTATGCAAAGTCAATTGAGGTTGATTTTCAGTCCTTCTTGCACCACACTTCACAATACAACACGCAGGCATATTGAATTGCTGTTTCCTAACATATACACGCAGTTTAAGAGATAATCTCGTCGTAATTTTCTCACAAATCGCAATTTAACAAAAAGTAAACAACGATTTGACAGCACAACTACCACGAAACTCGTCGCCATCTTGTATCACAATATGTCGGCGTAAAATGGCACCCTACCTACTATTCTGTGTCTCGCATATCCAAATGTTGCCATTGTGAGAAACAACTGAAATATTGTTGTCTCTTTCATCAAATACGATTACTGCATTAGAAAGAACGAACCAAAACTATATTTTACATTCTGTCTCCTATTTCACTCATATTTGTATTTAAAGCAAGTGTGTTTAAAGAACATCGAGGCGTCTCCATAGGATCCTATATCAATGGGAGCAGCGATGCCAGACGTATGATAATTATCATACATGTATGATAATTTCGACAGTGGTAAGATGTATGATACAATATGCATTATCATACGCCAAAGTATGATAATTTCCAACATTCTGAACCTTCCTATTTCTATACGCCCAGTTACTTTTTGATAGTGATTTATGAACGCATCTTATCAGATCAAGTATTTTTTTAAACTAAAATAAGAACAAAAACTAAAATACGAAACAAACTTGCAACAAAAACTGTTAAAGGGGCTTTACTTTCAGCGCAATGCGTAAAAAACCAGTCAAAACGTTGCTGTTATGGTTTCAAACCAACTGATAAAATGCTGTCTAGAATGACTTCAGCAGTCATTTATTCAAAAACTACTGACGCTGCTGCAGAAGTTGAATATAATAGTGATTCCAATGATCCCACTCTTTTATAATTATTTAATTTTTTTTTTTTTATTATTGTCTAATTTTACCAACTTCCTAAAATTCCTATCCTATTCCTAATTTTGCAAAATAGCGCATTTCGCGCGGTTTTGGCAGTTGTATGATAATTTTGCATCTGGTATGATAATTTTCGAATGTTGGTATGATAATTCGCTCACACTCGTCTGGCAACCCTGAATGGGAGTTACAAACATTTTCCTATTAAAGTTCAATGTCAGTGCTTTGACGTCGATTTGTTCACTTTTTTTGATTTGATTTGAAACAATCCATGTTGTAAACCGCGAGTTTCTACAAGAAATATTCTAAACAAAGCTGTATAAGCTGTATTCGATCACATTAGATATCGTTTCAGCTGACAGTAAGGTTGTGGGATTTTAATCCTTCAACAGATAACCGAAGTAGGCGGTCGTAATCTACATATTGAATTATTTTAATCAACAGCATATTTATGTAAGAGAAACTACCGTGTGGAAGTAAAGAACTGCGAAAATACCTGCGCTAAATATGAAGCATGAATTTGTAACACTAAACCATGTACAAACACATATAATAACTTACGGAGACCCTTTTGAATGTGATGGAAAAGATGTTATTGTTTGCATTACTGGAAACCCGGGTATACCCGATTTCTACATAGAATTTGCTACAGAATTACATAAATCGACTGGATTGCCTCTGGTTGTCATAGGTAAGTCAAACTTATTATTTGATATACTTACCAAATAAGCAAGTACCTACCCATTTAATTCAAACAAAAATCTTATTAAAACCAATGCTGAAATGTATTGAAATTGGGGTTATGGGACATCTCGCCCACGAAAAATCTGGCCCGCGGGCCAGATGTCTACTTTTTAAAATGTGCATGGATATATTCGCCTGGACCCAGTTTAGTAGAACGGGCCAGATGTCTCCAAGTCGAATATTAGTTAATTAAATATCACAAATCTTAACATCTAAATGTTTTTATTTAAGTATACATAAATAAAAAGTAAAAAACTCCAGCTGAAAAACTGAAAAGCAAAAAATAAGCATATTTTAAATTTAACTAAACTTGGATGCAGGTATAATGAAATTATGAAAAAAGAATGGATGGAATAGATAATGATTAAAATTTCAAAGAAAAAGGAAATTGGACACGGATTCAATATTTTTCGATAATCTAACTTACGGACTAAACAGAATCATATTATTTTGACCCAGTCCGATCCCCTATTGTATCCCTAGTTTGTGAATAAGAAATATCAATAAAATGATTTATAGAAGAACTTAGGTCAGTGGGTCGTCTTATGGGTGAAGCAGAAAGTATCAATTAAATAAACTCAAACCAATTAATTTAACTACATTCTGCCAGGACTAAACAATGATTAAGCAACATTAATTATTGTATTAAAGATAGTACAGGTCGAACTTTTTTCATCATCAACTATATGCAATAGTGAAGGAAGAACGTGGGCGCTGCCCGTCGACCTGCTGACAGAAACGCAAACCCTGAACGTGAAGGAAGAACTAGTTTAGCCTAGGCAAAACTAGTTTGTCCTGAAATCGGGTTTGGATGGTAACATATATAATACAAGAATTGCTCATTTAAAGGTCTTATAACATTCAATGCATGCGTATAATTGCTGGTCTTTTCACATCCATGATAGAATCAATACAAATTAATAAAAGTGTCTGTTTGTATTAACAAAATAACAGCTTTTTACCTAATGCTTTTAAAAATATATGTGCAGGGCTGCGGGTTGGTCACAAATATACCGCGGCCTTGACATAAAGAGCTAAGAATTAACATGGGTGGACACTCCCATTCGCTCTGCCCAAGATCGGGAGGGGTTATTTGATAATTTTCCACACGCCAAAAAAAAAGGGGTCATGGAACTGAAACTAAAAAAAACTTTTTTCATCAAACCTATTTGTGTGGGGTGCCTGTATATAGGTCTTTAAAAATGACATTGTGGTTCCTAAAATCATTTTTTCTCAAAGTCAATCGTTTTGAAAGATAGACACTTCCAAAGTGGTAAAATAAGTGTCCTACCCCCTTCTACCCCCTCTAAATTTTAAACTAAGAGAGTGGAAAAGCTATAAAAATATATAGGTAGGTATGCTGTAGATTGCAATGAAAACTATTAACCAAAATTGTTTTGAAATATGTATTGCAAATAGTTTTGGAGAAATAGCTCATTTAAAAAACCGCAAATATAACTTTGTCATACAAACACTATGAATAACCAACTTATAAAAAAAATTTTTTTTCTGTTGCCGCCTTCGATCAATAATAGTACTATATTAAGCATCATGAACTTCGATCAATAATAGTACTAGATTAAGCATCAGGGGGCCAATTCTCGGTTTTAGAGATGGTGTCGAACTCGAGAAAAATTTCTAATGACGTCATTTTTTCGAGAAATTTTAAAAGTTGCTATTCTGGGGATGTCGAATTCGACATTTGTCGAAGGCTAACGTTAGAGTTCATGTCGAGTGCTTCTGAGCAGTAGAGATGTCATGTCGATTATATAGATACGTCATTTCTGAGTGAATTTGTTGAGTTTTGGATTGTACACTGTGTTTTCTTTTCTTTAGTTTTTAAATAAAATACGGCTTGGCATCTCATACTGGAAATTCGATTTATACTCTTTGATTTGTGCATTGTGTTTTCTTGAAACGACGAGGTCGTCGTCGATTTTGTTTTAAAACGCTGACTAAACCTAATTATTTAAGTATAAAAGAAAGAAAGAAAGGAAGAGAAAGTATTTATTGGTTTCACAAACAAACAAGTGAACATAATTATGAGAAACACTTAAAATTAGGACATAATTTATATATTAAATTTGAATAAGTCCCGTGCAAAGCCAAAGTAAAACGAAACGTTTAGTGTAAAAATAATCAGTTTGACAGCTGACTGTCTGTCATCAGTGACTAATAAAATTGTGAAGCAAACAATTATTTACCTTCGTTTTCAGGTCTATTTTAGTGGTATCCTGAATTACAGGAGTCAATAGATCTAAGTATTAGAACCCTTATTAAATCTTTATTTAGTCTGAAGTTTTTAATGACTTCTGTTTTGCTCAAGTCGTAAATATCGACGGCGGGATAGCTGTTGTCGCCGTGTATTGGCCAGTTGCTCGCCACTTTCCAACAACTCCGAGATAAAAATGCTAATAAACTCGTCCATCTTTCAGTGGTTTCAAGTCCAATCGTAGGTACACAAATTACAGCCTTCGCGCCTTCGATCAATAATAGTACTAGATTAAGCATCAGGAACAAAACTAAGTCGCTCAAGTGGCCACGTTTGCACACACGTAAACATCTACATAACATCTTAGAAAAAAGTTCAATATTATTTACAACTACAGATGATTATAAACCTTAACACTTAAACATAACGTTTAATTATCATTGTAAAGTATATTTATTTAAGCCCTTTCATCGGAGAAAGATTAAAAGCAAAACATTTTAAATGTCGCTCCAAAGTAAAAAGTCATCAGTGCAAAAATATTCATTCTAAAATGAAACTTAAACTCTAAGCAATACGGTTAAAAGCATTTTGTGTACAATGTCGTGCTTATTCTATTGCGGAACTAGCGTTCCCTGTTCAAGAACATGATACAATAGTTGGTGCGTTGTAGCAAACATTGCCCAAACAATTATAATATTCGCTGATTTAATTATATTTACAGTTTAATTATGTTTAAATATTATGAAAAAGCACATAATGATATTAAATTACCGAAAAATAGATACTCCTTCCAAAACCTTGGTGTTATGTAGGTTATTTACGCAGTTTTTGAACGCATACTGCGGTATTTTGACGTCTTAATGTTGGCTATGATTGGACCATACTAATTTGAAATAAGACCACAAATACGTTTGTGGTCTTATATTTCGGGCCGTTTTTGAAGCGCTTATCGGGAATCTAGTACATTATTGATCGAAGCTTCGCGCAGACAGACTCTTGTCGTTGACTCTTGTTTTCTTGAAACGACGACCTCGTCGTTTCAAGAAAACACAATGCACAAATCAAAGAGTATAAATCGAATTTCCAGTATGAGATGCCAAGCCGTGTTTTATTTAAAAAAACTAAAGAAAAGAAAACACAGTGTACAATCCAAAACTCAACAAATTCACTCAGAAATGACGTATCTACATAATCGACATGACATCTCTACTGCTCAGAAGCACTCGACATGAACTCTAACGTTAGCCTTCGACAAATGTCGAATTCGACATTCACAGAATAGCAACTTTTAAAATTTCTCGAAAAAATGACGTCATTAGAATTTTTTCTCGAGTTCGACACCATCTCTAAAACCGAGAATTGGCCCCCAGGAACAAAACTAAGTCGCTCAAGTGGCTACGTTTGCACACACGTAAACATCTACATAACATCTTAGAAAAAAGTTCAATAATATTAACAAATTCAGATGATTATAAACCTTAACACTTAAACATAACGTTTAATTATCATTGTAAAGTATATTTATTTAAACCCTTTCATCGGAGAAAGATTAGAAGCAAAACATTTTAAATGTCGCTCCAAAGTAAAAAGTCATCAGTACAAAAATATTCATTCTAAAATGAAACTTAAACTCTAAGCAATACGGTTAAAAGCATTTTGTGTACAATGTCGTGCTTATTCTATTGCGGAACTAGCGTTCCCTGTTCAAGAACATGATACAATAGTTGGTGCGTTGTAGCAAACATTGCCCAAACAATTATAATATTCGCTGATTTAATTATATTTACAGTTTAATTATGTTTAAATATTATGAAAAAGCACATAATGATATTAAATTACCGAAAAATAGATACTCCTTCCAAAACCTTGGTGTTATGTAGGTTATTTACGCAGTTTTTGAACGCATACTGCGGTATTTTGACGTCTTAATGTTGGCTATGATTGGACCATACTAATTTGAAATAAGACCACAAATACGTTTGTGGTCTTATATTTCGGGCCGTTTTTGAAGCGCTTATCGGGAATCTAGTACATTATTGATCGAAGCTTCGCGCAGACAGACTCTTGTCGTTGACTCTTGTTTTCTTGAAACGACGACCTCGTCGTTTCAAGAAAACACAATGCACAAATCAAAGAGTATAAATCGAATTTCCAGTATGAGATGCCAAGCCGTGTTTTATTTAAAAAAACTAAAGAAAAGAAAACACAGTGTACAATCCAAAACTCAACAAATTCACTCAGAAATGACGTATCTACATAATCGACATGACATCTCTACTGCTCAGAAGCACTCGACATGAACTCTAACGTTAGCCTTCGACAAATGTCGAATTCGACATTCACAGAATAGCAACTTTTAAAATTTCTCGAAAAAATGACGTCATTAGAATTTTTTCTCGAGTTCGACACCATCTCTAAAACCGAGAATTGGCCCCCAGGAACAAAACTAAGTCGCTCAAGTGGCTACGTTTGCACACACGTAAACATCTACATAACATCTTAGAAAAAAGTTCAATAATATTAACAAATTCAGATGATTATAAACCTTAACACTTAAACATAACGTTTTCTCAAACATGCTTGGAAATTTGAGCATTATTTTGACAACCTTCTTCGAGATAAATCGAAATTGCTGTACTGGCCAGATACATGCGACCAGCGGCCGGCAAAAGTTGTATGAAAATCCATATCTGTCGTGTTTAGCGGCCATATAAATTACATACTAAACTCATATCTGTCGTGTTATTTAAAAATGGAACGATCTTTTACTCTGAACCATAGCAACCAAGGAGGTGACTTATTAAAGGTTTTATTTAAATTTCGAATTGGCTGAACTCTTTAACGCGTGAAAAATTATTGTTGTTTATGTGATTTTGAAAAGTAGTTTTAATTTCCTCGCCTTATTTGAGAAAAGTACTATACAAGCCTTGGCCACAACTAGGCATTGATGGACTTACGTATGTGTGCCTCGGCTTCGCCTCGGCCCACATTTACACGTTCGTCCATCAATGCCTCTGTTGCTGGCCGCGGCAGTAATGTACTATTAATTATCATTGTAAAGTATATTTATTTAAGCCCTTTCATCGGAGAAAGATTAAAAGCAAAACATTTTAAATGTCGCTCCAAAGTAAAAAGTCATCAGTACAAAAATATTCATTCTAAAATGAAACTTAAACTCTAAGCAATACGGTTAAAAGCATTTTGTGTACAATGTCGTGCTTATTCTATTGCGGAACTAGCGTTCCCTGTTCAAGAACATGATACAAATAGTTGGTGCGTTGTAGCAAACATTGGCCAAACAATTACAATATTCGCTGATTTAATTATATTTACAGTTTAATTCATCATCATCATCATTTCAGCCAAAAGACGTCCACTGCTGGACATAGGCCTCCCCCAGGCATTTTTGGGGGGGTTTGCCATAATCGCCACGCTTGGCAGGCGGGTTGGCGATCGCAGTATGGTTGTTACAAAGACACAGAGAACGCTGCTGCCCATTCTCTGGTAAGTCCCTTAGTCGCCTCTTACGACACCCTCGGGAAGATATGGGATGGTGCTATTCTTTACGTCCGACACCACACGGTACAGTTACAGTTACAGTACAGTTTGTATGTATGTTTAAATATTATGAAAAAGCACCTACTGATATAAAATTACCGAAAAAAAGATATTCCTTCCAAAACCTTGGTGTTACGGTGGTTATTTACGCAGTTTTTGAACGCATATATCTACACTAATATTATAAAGAGGAAAGATTTGTACCTATTTTTGTATGTTTGTAATGAATAGGCTCAAAAAGTACGGGGCCGATTTCAAAAATTCTTTCACCCTTGGAAAGCTACATTCACCCTGAGTAACATAGGCTACTTTTTATCCCTGTATTCCCACGGGAACGGGATCTACGCGGGTGAAACCGCGGGACGTCCGCTAGTTTGAAATAAGACCACAAATACGTTTGTGGTCTTATATTTCGGGCCGTTTTTGAAGCGCTTATCGGGAATCTAGTACATTATTGATCGAAGATCAGGAACAAAACTAAGTCGCTCAAGTGGCCACGTTTGCACACACGTAAACATCTACTTATCATCTTAGAAAAAAGTTCAATATTATTAACAACTTCAGATGATTATAAACCTTAACACTTAAACATAACGTTTAATTATCATTGTAAAGTATATTTAAGCCCTTTCATCGGAGAAAGATTAAAAGCAAAACATGTCGCTCCAAAATAAAAAGTCATCAGTACAAAAATATTCATTCTAAAATGAAACTTAAACTCTAGGCAATACGGTTAAAAGCATTTTGTGTACAATGTCGTGCTTATTCTATTGCGGAACTAGCGTTCCCTGTTCAAGAACATGATACAATAGTTGGTGCGTTGTATGTAGCAAACATTGGCCAAACAATTATAATATTCGGTGATTTAATTACATTTACAGTTTAATTATGTTTAAATATTGAAGTTATGGCGAAATTAAAATATTACGATTTCTGCTAGAAGTGGGCGTCACCAAGGGGGGTGCGGGAGGGGGAGTTTAGATCTATGAGTAATGGGCCTACTACACGCACGCACTTCCCCACAGTTTTCGTTCACACTTCAGTTTCACAGTACATCGCGCGTATGGTTGGTAAAACTGTATTACCATTACAAATCACACGCGCGATGTACTGTGTGCACCGTGTAATCCCGCAGGCAAAACTGTGGGAAAGTGCGTGCGTGTAGTAGGCCCTTAAGGGACCGCGCGAGTCGCGCGGTCGGCTCCTTACGCAGCGCAAGTTTCCTCATTATTTGTGTTCTTTCACCGCCTGTCAGTGGTGTCTAAATACTCTTAAAAAATACTTACACCACCACGTACTTGCCAGGATAGAAATCTGCCGCAGAAATTGTCCGACCTAGCTTTTCTAAATCTGTAGGTAGGTATGTGTACCTACTAATATTACAAAGATAGACAATTTGATTTTTTAAATGTTTGTTTACACACGTAATCGATAGACCATGGAAAAGGCGATAACTAAGCGAAAAACCCAAATTCTGCCGGAAGTCATTATTCCACGCGGACGAAGTCGCGGGCAAAAGCTAGTGTTTAAATATTATGAAAAAGCACATAACGATAATTATGTATATTAAATGATATTACCGAAAAAAAGATATTCCTGCCAAAACCTTGGTGTTACGGTGGTTATTTACAGTTTTTGAACGCGTACTACGGCATTTTGACGTCTTACTGTTGGCTATGATTGGACCATACTAATTTGAAATAAGACCACAAATACTTTTGTGGTCTTAAGTTTCGGGCCGTTTTTGAAGTGCTTATCGGGAATCTAGTACAATTATTGATCGAAGGTTGCCGCTTTAAAAAGAAAAATAGGTATGATCAACGTTCCTAACTAATATTATAAAGAGGAAAGATTTGTTTGTTTGTACCCGTAAAATGTAAAATCGGTCAAGTCGTTTTTGAGTTAAGGCGAGGTTGCAGTACTTTGTTTTTATGAACGCACGACCTCACTCCCGCCCTGCCGCGCGAGCGATAGGTATAATGCCTAAATTTTGACTTTTTCTTCTTGGAGAAAAATGATAAAGATTTGTACAATACCTATCTTTTCAACATTTACCTTCAGAATAAAAAGTTCTATCTACTGATATAACTTTCATATAAATTCATGATGAAATATCTTAGCAGTCCACGTTTTAAATTGTGATGTGATGTGAAAAAATGATCGAGCCGATCATTCTAAATCGCGTTTCTATCTTTACGATTTACTTGAGAGTATGTTCAATTTTTATGTAATGATTTTTATTTATTAAAAAACTCATATTTAGTTCGATTTTCAAAGGTTCAAAAATCTTAAAAAGTACTGCAATTTTAAAAATTGTTTCATGGCTAAAAAGCTCCATCTTCGCCGAGTAACATCACACTAATATTATAAAGGCGAAAGTTTGTGTGTATGTCTGTTACTTCTTCACGCAAAAACTACTGAACGGATTTGGATAAAATTTGGCACACAGATAGTTTACCTACCTGGATTAAAAGTTTGTGTGTATGTTTGTTACTTCTTCACGCAAAAACTACTGAACGGATTTGGATAAAGTTTGGTAGGTACACAAATAGTTTATAACCTGGATTAACAATTAACACATAAGATAGTTTTTATCCCGATTTTATCTTCCTGTGGGTTAATTTTCGAGTTGTAGCAGGTGATGCCGCTGGCAACAGCTAGTAGGCTATAGGTACTTCCAGAAATAATTAGGGATCTCTAAGAAAACTTGAATAATGTAACCCAAAGTGTAATTTTTGTTTCATAAAACTTCTTTCATCGCATGCGAGTTAAAAGTATTAGATCATTGGCGACAGCACAAAAAAATGTACCTACTCGACATTGGCGACAACCTCGAACGTTACACTAGTTGGTCGACAGTCAATGGCAATATTCAAGAGGTAGTATCTAGTAAACCGCAAGAGCGAGCGAAGCGAGCTCGATTTTTTTTTTGACACCGTGCCCTGGACAGGATAGAATTGCTTTGACATATTGGAGTTACTTGGTCCACTTCGACAATGTAATGTTTCAAGGGTTAAGTTTACGAATTACGGCTGCAGCTGAAGTTCTTCTAAGAATTTAAAATACTTGATATAATAATAATAGAAGTTTTATTTGTGAATAGTTATTTGAAAAGTCTAAGAACTAAAAGAACTAGGACTCTAGGAGCGAGCCAAGTGAGCACGAGAATCACAACCCTTATACAAAGTTTACTTAATCGATAGACAAAGACAAGATTCAAGAAGCAGTACCTATTAGTAGACCGCAAGAGTGAGCGTAGCGAGCTCGAAAATTTTTTGACACCGTAGTACCGTACCCTAAATATTTTGGATTTGATTTGACCTACTAGAGTAATTTGGTCGATTTCGACAACGTAAAGTTTTAAGGGTTAAGTTAACTAGTTACGGCTGTAGCTAAAGTTCTACTATGGATCTAAAATACTTAATATAATAAAAGTAGGAGTATTAATTCTGAAGCGTTGTTTTAAAAGTCTAAGAACTAAAAGCATTAGGACTCCTAGAGCGAGCGAAGCGAGCTTGAAAAACCCAACCCTTATATAAGCGTTACTTGGTCGAAACACCCAGCAAGCCGCACGAGCGAGCGAAGCGAGCTCGAAAATTTTTTGACACCGTTTCCTGGGCTAGTTAGAATTGATTCGACCTGTTGGGAGTTACTTGGTCGACTTCGACAATGTAAAGTTTCAAGAGAAAGGAGGCTGCAAGAGCGAGCAAAGTGACTCGAAAAAACAGCTAGTCTCGAATAAATCAATGATATGTAATTTGAGATCAAAATAACCAAATGTTTTATTTTTTGCAATCTTATCTGTGCATTTTAAAATTACCTCTCGGGTAATGGGGCTCCTAATTAGTTCAACCTCTGTCTAATAGGCAGAGGAACACCACTAGAGAGAGGCATAAAAACTAAAAAACCCGACTGAAAAAACTGAAAAGCAAAAAACAAGCACATTTTAAATTAAGTAAACAAAACTTGGAAGCAGGCGGGGTCCATTCTATTTTCATTTTTTCTTTTTATAATTTAATATTCAAACGAACCCCACCTGCTTCCAAGTTTTGTTTAATTTAAAATGTACTTGTTTTTTGCTTTTCTGTTTTTTCAGTCGGGTTTTTTTAGTTTGTTAACTACTTTTTTTATTTCCAACTTTTTAGTTCTTTTGTGTTTGTTCTTTCGTTGGTCGCGTAAAATTCTTCGCAGATGATTTAACTTTTGTGCTTGTTTATAGGATTTCTCACTTTGAATTTCTTTTAAACATATATGTGTTTTATATTTTTGTAATCTCCTTTTAAAACCCTTTATTTTGATACCCTACTCGATGGTATAGGAAAAACAAAATTTTGAACTCCGCGATTTGGCCCCCAAAATCCGCAATTTTTCTTTGTTATATAACACTACTAGCTGGCCCATGCAACTTCGTCTGCGTCACATAAATATAGCTCCTTGCTCGCTTAGCTACCTTTCTCGATATCGACTATCCGACATAAATTAAGCTAAATCGTAACAAACAAAAAATCTTATCTTTCCTCTTTATTATAATAGTTCAGATGGTTTAGATTAGCTTAGATTATATTAAAGTGTGAATTACTATAGGTATCTCTTACTGTTAAATCTATACTAATATTATAAAGCTGAAGAGTTTGTTTGTTTGTTTGTTTGAACGCGGTAAACTCAGAAACTGCTGGTTCGAATTGAAAAATTCTTTTTGTGTTGGATAGTCCATTTATCGAGGAAGGCTATAGGCTATATAACATCACGCTACGGCTAATAGGAGCGGAGCATAAATGAAAAATGTTACAAAAACGGGAAAAGGTATTTCCTTTTTGAGAGCTTCCGCTGCGTGCGCTGCGAAAACGGTTTAAGTTACGCTAATATCATGTATGAAGGAATTGTTTCTCTTTAAAAGTTCTAAAAAAAAGGTTACAGTGAGTCAATCTTAAAAGATAGATATATATCTATCTTTTAAGATTGACTCACTGTAACCTTTTTTTACAGTTAAACTGTTAGGTTAAAAAGAATTATTTTTTGCGAAGCTTATTTAACCCATATGGTATTAATCTATATCTAAATAAATGTGTTTGTTAGAACGGAAATTTAATATAGAATATTTGTGCCCTTTACTCTATACAGTTTAAACAAATATCTTAGAAGATATCGCAATGTAAAAATATCCGCGCGGCACAATATTTCGCGCGTCGCAATGTAGGTACGGGGGATTCTGGCTGGCCTCCGAGAAATTCAAATTCAAAATATTTACTGCATCATAATGTTTACAAGTATATAGTGCTACAGTATATTTAACAGTAAGAGATACCTGTAGTAATTCACACTTTAATATAATCTAAGCTAATCTAAACCATCTGAACTATTATAATAAAGAGGAAAGATAAGATTTTTTGTTTGTTACGATTTAGCTTAATTTATGTCGGATAGTCGATATCGAGAAAGGTTATAAGCTATATTTATGTGACGCAGACGAAGTTGCGTGGGTCAGCTAGTTAATAATAATTGTGACTTTGTCGAATCATTTTGTATGACAAATGAAAACAAAAATAAAAGAATTTAAAAAAGAATTAAATGCGATTGATTCTTAAATATAGTCTCATTAATACTCTAATAGACTACTGGCCCGTGTTGAAAAAAATATGGGTCATGTGAACCACCAGGTGACCTATCTAGAACGATATAGGAGCATAAAATAATAAGATTCAGCACTATGCCGTCACTTGTAAGCTGTCCAACCGAGTGCAGGTGAGAATTCAAAAGTACAGGTAGACTGGGTACATTTTGGTCATATATTTTTGTACGGCATTCTTACCATCGATAGATCCATGAAAAATAATAAGAAAACGCGTAGTGCCGTAAAAAAATGTTGGGCCACAAAGTCGGAATTTTTATTTTATTTTCCGACAATTTCCAGGGTAAATTTGGTCATTTGATTTTGTACGGCATCAGTTTCATACTATTTCAATACTGCTTCTAATCCATTATTCCGCAACGCCGTACAAAAATCATGTGACAGGGGGAAATAATCGAGGGTTGTAACCCCCTCTCTTTCCGCTGGTCCAGGGGGTGATTTGAAAAAGTACGGCTTCGGTTCCAAAACATTATCAAGCACTCAAAAGTACTATTAAAAATAATGCAGTCAAAAAATTATTGTTCATTTTGAATGTATTTATCAATAATTATCTTAATTTCGTCGTATCCTTGATTTTTAAAGCTGTAAAGTCATTTGATCCTGTACGGGAACTTTTTTTTTAACATGATATTGTAAAATACAATTGTTATATAGTATTGCCGTTCAAAAGAAACTGTTAAAAAAAAGTTATAGAGAAATACAAAAACTGAAATTTTGCAAATTATTGCAAAAGTTTAAATATCATAGATTAATGAAATATAGCAGTTTTCTAAATTTTATCCCTTGTTTTAAATAGTATTAACATAAATAAATTAGGAAAAAATGATGCCGTACATTTTAATGTAGACCATTATCTTTTAGGCTGATGAAAATGACGCTACCATTTTAAGGTTGCACAAGCCAGTCATTCTTCCATACAAACGTAGTATGGTGATTACTCCTGATATTATCAATCTGATACAGTACGGCATTAACATATTTTTGAAGAGAACAATTGATAATCACTTCAAAAACGTCAAAGAAACGTCAAACATCGATCTATGAGATTTAATTCAAAAATATTATATTTAATCAATAAAAGTGGCCTAAAAGTACAGTAATACACTCTGAACAAGTTTTAACTTCAGTGACAGTGTTATCAAGGGTTGGGGATGCAAAACGCGTTGAAGAAGGCGATAACTGTGCATAACGTATGTTTTCACTTAAACATACAACATCACCATAAAACCAGGTTTGGCTGTAAACTATCTTTAACAATAAGTCTACGCACGAAATACTGGGTCACAATAACAACAATTCCTAGCAATAAACAGTCGTGCATAAAAATTTTTACTAATGTAAACAAGAAACAGATGACTCATTAACGGTGCATTTGAAGAACGAAATTGACAAACTATTGACCAATCAGAGAAAGTTGACTGCGACTTGACATAAGTATCTTCGTTCGGAAACCTGACTTCACTGTACTGAACACCAGCGTTTTGAGACGACGTTCCGTTACACGAATAACTAATAAGACTTAGAATATTAAAATTTAGAAAATTGATATCGTCATCTTGGTACAAAATGGAGGCATGCAGCAATATCACATATCGTAAAATACAAAGAACCAGTTCTCTAAATGACATCAGCAGAGACTGTTCCATACTATTCGATGCGACAATGACCAGTTTGCCAAACACCTCATTGAATACTAGTCAAACTGTAATAGACTTAAACGAAAAAGTTAAGCAATTATCGGACGACCTTCTGATATCTCATCAAGAAATTGAGAACCTTAATTCTGAAAACTTTCGTTTAAAATCAGATCTGCAGAAATATGTTAAAGTTATAGATGCATACAAAACTATAAATCTAGTAGACAAAAATAAGGTTACGCCTAAATCTGGACGAAAAATTAAACTGAAACAAAAGACTGACAGAACACCGAGATTAAAGACAGTTCTATATGAAGATGAAATGACTACGCCGGTAACAGAATGTAATCTGACTTCAAGCACCAAATCAAATTCTACCCACAACATAGAAACCAAATCTACGCCGCAAAAGGAAACTATACCTCTAAGCAGCAAGCCGATATATTCTCAAGATATCAAGCTAAGAAAATTGTGTGTGCTGAGTAATAGCTCACAGAGGGGGAGGCTACAAACTGTAGAAGATAACTTCGCCAGCGACTTTAATTATTGTAGTTACTCTTTACCCAATTGTAATATAAAACATCTTTTAGCCGGCATAGAAGTAAAATTAAGAGATTTTAACTTAAATGACTACTGTATTATTGTATTAGGAGAAACTGACATCAGAGACAATGATAACTTCATTGATTTAGTGAGAGAAATCAATGAAGGTTTAGCGAATTTAACACATAGGGTAGACCGGGGACAATTGAAACAGGTCATGATTGCAACAACTTCAATTTCTCGGAAACTATGATACCTACGCGTGTGATGCGGCGTTCGTTGCATCGTCGGCCATATTCGGTTTTGTGTTTAGCACGGCTCGAGCGAGCGAGCAATGTAGTCGCACACAGGACGCCTCGAAGAATTTCACGCCAAAAAGTAAGTTCTCACCATTTTTATTATTTTGGTTTTTACCTATTTTAATCTTGTAGTTTGTCAGTTTTTCTTATTTGAGAGTATTGTTTGTCTATTTAAGTTAGTTTTTATTACTGTTAATTATTATTTAAGTCAATATATTACAAAATATTGAGTGTTAAAGTAGAAGATGTGACATGGGTACGTTTGAAACGACGTGGCTGTGGACGTTTGAAACGTTTCAAACGTCCCCGCATATTTCGCATTTTTATCCGACTGCACAGAAGAAGGTTGTGTTTTCTAAAATGAGTCTGCCGCAGGATTTGAAGCCGCTGTCCCATCTTCTCCTAAGTACTTAGGGACTCCACAGCCAAATTCCATGGTCATACATGTGTCGGAACAGTGACCTTACCAGCCCGATGACACTACAACCAAAAATTATTAAAGAAAGGCTTTTGAAACACTTGAAGATGCACAATGTCTTAAATAAACGACAATTTGGATACCAAACATCATTGGGAACGAGTGATGCTGTTGAGGCATTAGTTGACGAGGTTATATGTAACTTAAATTGCAAGCATAAAGTGGCCGGTATTTTCCTTGACCTCAGTTCTGCCTTCGATACAGTAGACCATGACATTCTCCTGGCCAAATTGGAACACTATGGTTTAAGGGAGAATGTTTTAAAGCTTTTTAGCTCCTATTTGCATAATAGGCGTCAGTACACAGAGATAAAATCGGTGGTAGATGGTGAGGAAAAAATCTTTAAATCCAGTCTAATCACTGTACGCCGTGGGGTCCCGCAAGGCTCTGTTCTGGGTCCAATCTTTTTTATAATATTCTTAAATGACTTGATTGAGTATATACAAAGACATTTTAATGACATAAAATTAATAATTTTTGCTGATGACACAAATGCCATAGTTTCTGCACACGACATATTAGAATTAGAATCCAAAATTAATACTGTGTTACAGGCTTTTGAAAAGTGGTTTGGCACAAATAATTTAAAAGTTAATGTAAATAAAACAAAGTGTGTATTATTCAAGCCGACGGTGCGAAATAACGCTAACATTGAGGTGGTATCTTGTGGTAACAAAGTCGAAGTAGTTGATAATGTCAAATTCCTAGGTGTTCATATTGACGCATTATTAAATTGGAAGGTTGAGATATTGTCTATCACAAAGTCTATTAGCTCTGCATGCTATGCAATCAGAACCCTGAGGGATGTACTAACTTTACCTCAACTTAGGAGGGTGTATTTCGCTTTGGTTGAGTCTAGGCTCAGATATAGCATTCAGTTTTGGGGCAACAGCTACAAATACAATATCCAGTCAGCATTTGTTATTCAAAAGAGAGCTCTAAGGACAATGCTTCGCATGAGACAGATAGAATCGTGTAAGGAACACTTCATAAGACTAAAAATTCTAACCGTGCCATGTCTCTATATTCTTGTGTTGCTAACTAACTTTGTTAAGAATTTGCACAAATACGAAACTGAAGAGCAAAGACTGGCTAGGGATAGTACTCGTAGGAAGGACTTACCCTACTACACAATTCAACCAAAATTGAAAGTTGTTCAACATAGTCCCAGATACCAATCGGAATGGTTATACAACAAGTTGCCAATAGAATTTAAAAGCATTACCAGTGTAAATTTATTTAAAAACAAATTAAGGAGATATTTATTGAGGAAGGGCTACTACAGTATAGAAGAGTTCATTGACAATTAAAGTTGACAAATGTACTTATGCGATATTTACTTATTTTCATTTTAAATTATTATTATTGTTCTGTGTTTTTGTTTAATTTTTTCGTATGTAGCCAGTATAATCTTGTTGTTGTTCGACATGAATTTATTTTGATTTTAATTATTTTTTATCATTACTACATATCTAATATTAATATAATTTTAAGATTTTTTTTCTACACAATGTATTTTGTTATGAAATAAATGACTATGACTATGACTAATATGATAAAATCACTATGACGTCTAACTGAACTGAAACGGTGTGTATATTATATCCAAGAATTGAAACTGCCAATCCCAGTATCAACAGTTTTGTATACTTTTTGGTTTAATATATACTTCAAACATTATTGATACATATATATAATTGTTTTTTTTTTGTTTTTTTTTTTTATGATATTTTTAGTCGGTAATACGTTAAGATAAAACGTACATTTTGTGATGACAGTGGATAACTTAAAGTGTCTATCAAATAACTGTCAAATGGTGAGTTTTTAAGAAAAGAATATAATAACCAATTTACAGTTAATCTATGGACATTTATGATAGCCACTGACATTAAAAAGATACGCAATAGCCCTACTGCACATACCTAGTTACAGTGCGATCAAATTATCTTGGCAGCTCTGAACATAGGCTTTGCGAAATTTTACGCATGTAAACTTGGGAATAATACTGTTATTGCCAGATAAACCAATACTTAAACGATCAGAAAATATCTAATTTAAACAGTGAGAAATACAAATAAAATAAATATCATAACACTTTTATACATTCGTTGTAACAAAATGACCTGCACGAAGTTCGGAGCTGCCAAGATAATTTGATCGCACTGTACTAACCGATGTAAATCAATAAGTTAAGTCAACGCTAAATTTGTAAAAATATGTTTTGTTGCTTATAAAGAAAAAAAATGCTAATACCGGACTCCCAGGTGTCGCCACGATTGCACCTTTACTAGACGGTGCGCCGACTTGTAGGAAATTCAATTTTACAGCTCGCACATAAGATTTACTTTCAAAACAATTACTGATCTACCTAGGGATTGAAATGAGCTACACGACTAAAAGAAGTCTTAAAATAATTAACAAGGAACAGTTGACGTCAACTGTTCCTTGTTAATTATTTTAAGACTTACAGACTTATAGTTGCCTCAACCGAAAATGTGCGAGTACTTCTCAAAAATATGTTGTATTTTGGAATTATCAATGACAACATGTCTATATTTTGGTATAAATCGATAGTATACAAACCCATATTTAACATAGTTTCTAACTAGGAACCTAGAATCACGAAAAGAGTATGAAAATTAGTACAAATAAGCTATCTAAATGCCGTTTAAAAAAATGTCGTGATGAATTTCACCTTACATTTCGGTATACGGATTTTTTCTTTTTAATTTTTTCATTTTCAGTTTTTTTCCCCTTTGGACCAACGAAAATGTACGGCATTTGAAAAAATATTATCTATGCATAAAATACTTTCAAAATAAATTAATTTTATGTTGTGTCAAATCACCCCCTGGACCAGCGGAAAGAGAGGGGGTTACAACCCTCGATTATTTCCCCTTGTCGCATGATTTTTGTACGGCGTTGCAGAATAATGGATTAGAAGCAGTATTGAAATAGTATGAAACTGATGCCGTACAAAATCAAATGACCAAATTTACCCTGGAAATTGCCTGAAAATAAAATAAAAATTCCGACTTTGTGGCCCAACATTTTTTTACGGCACTTACGTTTTCTTATTATTTTTCATGAATCTATCGATGGTAAGAATGCCGTACAAAAATATATGACCAAAATGTACCCAGTCTACCTGTACTTTGAAATTCTCACCTGCACTCGGTTGGACAGCTTACAAGTGACGGCATAGTGCTGAATCTTATTATTTTATGCTCCTATATCGTTCTAGATAGGTCACCTGGTGGTTCACATGACCCATATTTTTTTCAACACGGGCCAGTAGTCTATAAAGTTATCTATACTAATATTATAAAGCTGAAGAGTTTGTTTGTTTGTTTGTTTGAACGCGGTAAACTCAGAAACTGCTGGTTGGATTTGGAAAATTCTTTTTGTGTTGGATAGTCCATTTATCGAGAAAGGCTATAGGCTATATAACATCACGCTACGGCTAATAGGAGCGGAGCATAAATGAAAAATGTTTCAAAAACGGGAAAAGGTATTTCCTTTTTGAGAGCTTCCGCAGCGTGCGCTGCGAAAACGGTTTAAGTTACGCAAATATCATGTATGAAGAAATTGTTCCTCTTTAAAAGTTCTAAAAGAAAGTTTGCGACTGCATATATCTATCTTTTAAGATTGACTCACTGTAACCCTTTTTTACTATTAAACTGTTAGGTTAAAAAGAATTATTTTTTGCGTAGCTTCTTTAACCCATATGGTATTAATCTATATCTAAATAAATGTGTTTGTTAGAACGGAAATTTAATATAGAATATTTGTGCCCTTTACTCTATACAGTTTAAACAAATATCTTAGAAGATATCGCAATGTAAAAATATCCGCGCGGCAAAATAATTCACGCGTCGCAATGTGTGGAGATTCTTTCCGGGAAATTCAAATTCAAAATATTTACTGCATCATAATGTTTACAAGTACAGAGTGTTATCGTATATTTAACAGTAAGAGATACCTATAGTAATTCACACTTTAAAATAATCTAAGCTAATCTAAACCATCTAAATTATTATAATAAAGAGGAAAAATACGATTTTTTGTTTGTTACGATTTAGCTTAATTTATTGTCTTAGAAAGGTTATAAGCTATATTTATGTGACGCAGACGAAGTTGCGTGGGTCAGCTAGTATACTATAACACTCTATACTTGTAAACATTATGATGCAGTAAATATTTTGAATTTGAATTTCCCGGAGGCCAGCCAGAATCCCCCGTACCCACATTGCGACGCGCGAAATATTTTGCTGCGCGGATATTTTTACATTGCGATATCTTCTAAGATATTTGTTTAAACTGTATAGAGTAAAGGGCACAAATATTCTATATTAAATTTCCGTTCTAACAAACACATTTATTTAGATATAGATACCGTATGGGTTAAATAAGGTTCGCAAAAAATAATTATTTTTAACGTAACAGTTTAACTGTAAAAAAAGGTTACAGTGAGTCAATCTTAAAAGAAAGATTTATGCTGTCGCGGACTTTTTTTTAGAACTTTTAAAGAGAAACAATTCCTTCATACATGATATTAGCGTAACTTAAACCGTTTTCGCAGCGCACGCAGCGGAAGCTCTCAAAAAGGAAGCACCTTTTCCCGTTTTTGTAACATTTTTCATTTATGCTCCGCTCCTATTAGCCGTAGCGTGATGTTATATAGCCTATAGCCTTCCTCGATAAATGGACTATCCAACACAAAAAGAATTTTTCAATTCCAACCAGCAGTTTCTGAGTTTACCGCGTTCAAACAAACAAACAAACAAACAAACTCTTCAGCTTTATAATATTAGTATAGATAACACTCGCGCCATCAAGACGAATCTAACGACGTATATTTCATTCAAATCGGTTCATCCGTTTATGAGTTATGAGGGAACAAAGAAACGGACATACATACATACATACACGTCAAACACATTACCCTCCTTTTGGGCTTCGCCGCAGTCGGGTAAAAACTGAGCCTTAGTGTTAAAAATTTTCTCGCAGGGTTCAAGGTACGAACCAGGTGCGTTGGTAAGTTTCTAGCGGCAATAAGAGTTCTCAGAGGCTCATTTTTAGCCTCAACACAAGCTCACAACACACATAGTTCTAGATTTATTCTACTATACGCTACAATTACGAAAGACGATTAATTACGTACCTTCTTAATAACTTGTTTCAATCGATAAAAACGTCGTTTTTTTTAAAAATTAGTAAAAGTAAGTCGGTCGCCCATCGGCCACACCGGCCCATCGAGCATCCAGCCTATCGAGCGTTTGCCCGATTTGCCCTATGGCCAGTCGGAACCTGGACCGGCCATACCGGCCCACCAGGGCCCCGGCCCTTCGGGCATTTGTCCGGACCTGTCTGTCGGTCACCAAGTAGTAGAGTGGTTATCGAGTAAGGTTTAAATATTTTTATGAATACACTAGCTGACCCACGCAACTTCGTCTGCGTCACATAAATATAGCTTAAAACCTTTCTCGATATCGACTATCCGACATAAATTAAGCTAAATCGTAACAAACAAAAAATCTTATCTTTCCTCTTTATTATAATAGTTCAGATGGTTTAGATTAGCTTCGATTATATTAAAGTGTGAATTACTATAGGTATCTCTTACTGTTAAATATACTATAACACTATACTTGTAAACATTATGATGCAGTAAATATTTTGAATTTGAATTTCCCGGAGGCCAGCCAGAATCCCCCGTACCTACATTGCGACGCGCGAAATATTTTGCCGCGCGGATATTTTTACATTGCGATATCTTCTAAGATATTTGTTTAAACTGTATAGAGTAAAGGGCACAAATATTCTATATTAAATTTCCGTTCTAACAAACACATTTATTTAGATATAGATTAATACCATATGGGTTAAAAAAGCTTCGCAAACAATTATTCTTTTTAACCTAACAGTTTAACTGTAAAAAAAGGTTACAGTGAGTCAATCTTAAAAGATAGATATGTGCTGTCACGGACTTTTTTTTAGAACTTTTAAAGAGGAACAATTCCTTCATACATGATATTAGCGTAACTTAAACCGTTTTCGCAGCGCACGCAGCGGAAGCTCTCAAAAAGGAAATACCTTTTCCCGTTTTTGTAACATTTTTCATTTATGCTCCGCTCCTATTAGCCGTAGCGTGATGTTATATAGCCTATAGCCTTCCTCGATAAATGGACTATCCAACACAAAAATAATTTTTCAATTCCAACCAGCAGTTTCTGAGTTTACCGCGTTCAAACAAACAAACAAACAAACAAACAAACAAACAAACAAACAAACTCTTCAGCTTTATAATATTAGTATAGATTTCACGGTCGCGATAACCGACATCTACGCGGGCGAAGCCGCGGCCGAAGTGCTATCTAGATTAAGAGAATTATGTTGCCTTTGTGTTGAGCTATCCTCTATCCTCGATCGCAATGGAAAACAAAGTTGAAATTCGAAAAGAGCACATCAAAATTTATAAAATTGCTAGGTAATTGTCAAAACTCCCGGAAAACTTTCCAGTACCTACTAAAGATTGGTGAGGTTCCGTGCAAAGAAATTAAAGCCTCTCTTCATTAGCCGATTTCAAAAAAGAGAAGGTTATCAATTCGTCGGATCTTTTTTCTTCTCTTCCTCATCTTCTCTTCTAAACCAGCCTCTCAATTGAGATACGCAATAACAATATTAAGTTTGTGTCAAAACAATGTAATGTAAAGGCAGCTATTAGTGAAGCAGTGTTAATTCTCACCATAAATGAAAACCTGCTACATTACATAAGCAGTAGGTAGGTAGGTCTAGGTAGGTACACACGGCTACACATCAAGCTATACAAAACCAGTATAATCTGATCGTTCATTGTGCGAAAAGATCTAGTAAAGTGAGGCCAAGATTAACTGGTTTTGTATAGCTTGATGTGTAGCCGTGTGTACTATTCTAATTAATATCTAAAAAAGTAAAATACTAAAACCCGGCTACGACAAAAAAAACGACGCTGAAAAAGTATGAAACAAGATTTTCGGGATAGAACAATAAGAAAAGCCGTAGTCGCACGGTTTAGTTTAGTTTAACGGGGCTTTTATCCGCACTTAGCCTCTTGATTGGGCCATTGTGCGTGATGTTTTAGGAATACCTACTCCAACCAACATAGGTCGTCCCAGAATTGCAGCAGCCTTCCCAGACTGCTGCAGGCTTCCGGGAGAGTTAATGGGGATCGTAGAGTTTGTGCCCGGTGATCTGCTACGCTCCTGCACTCTAGGAGTACGTGCCGTGGCGTTTCTTCCGCCTCCATGCATCCTCTGCACTGTGGGCTGTCTGTTACACCTATGTTATGTAGATGTTTGTTTAGGGGACAGTGACCCGTTAAAGTTCCTATGATTTTACGGAGTTTGTCCCTTTTAAGTTTGATGAGATTGCGAGTAAACTTCATTGATGCCTCCGGAACTGCATCTTTTGTTTGCCTGCATCCTTCGCTGTTTCTCCATTCGGTGAGGTGTTTTTCTGTGGTTCTTGAACGCAGCCATATTTTTATTTGGGCCTGAGGTATGGGTAGTAGTGGTTCCGGTCCAAATACTGTATTGCTTGAGCCTCTCTTGGCCAGCTCATCTGCTGCGTCGTTACCCAGCGAGTTGCTATGTCCTTTTATCCATTGCAGGGTTACACTATTCGTGGTTGCAATGGATTGGAGTGCATTGTGGCATTCCAGTATTAGGACAGAGGTAATTGTGTTGTTTTTTAGGGCCTGAAGCACCGATGCACTGTCTGAGATGATCTTTATTTTAAAATCACTGACGTCTCTGGCTGCAACTGCTTGTGCCGCTCTGGTGATACCGATACATTCGGCTTGGAAGATTGTGTTTAATTTATCTAGGGTATTTGATATTGAAATGTTTAGATCATTCGAGAAGACGCCGGCTCCTGTACCATGTGAGGTCTTGGAGCCGTCCGTATATATCCTAACTTCATTGATGCCAGAGCTATCTACTGCTTCTGCAGTGAGTTGGATGTCGTAACTTCTATCGAACACATGGTGGCATTAAGTTTTATCCATGGGCGCCTCAAGGAGTGGTATTTCCTTCAGAATCCCATGCAAAACTTTTGAGTGTGTTGTTTCTGTATTTACTTTCCATAGTCCGTTTGATCTTAGTCTTAAAGCGGTTGCCTGAGCTTCCTCCTGTATGACCAGATCCAGAGGTCTTAAATTTAGAAGATACTCTAACGCTGCTGATGGAGTTGTTCTCATGCATCCAGTAGCTGCTACACTAGCTAGGCGTTGCAGACTCTGGAGTTTCGTTTTCACCGTGGTCAGCTGAGTTCTGGGCCACCATACAACTGATCCGTAGGTAATAGAAGGTCTGATGACTGACGTGTATAGCCAGAGTGTGATCTTTGGGTTAAGACCCCATCTCTTACCAACTAGTCTTCTACACTGATTAAAAGCTATACAGGCCTTCTTTGTTTTAGCCTCTAAGTGACTCGCCCAGTTCAATTTGTTATCAAGAATTATGCCCAGATATTTCACTTGCGTTGATAGGGAGAGTCTTGTGTTGAAAAGCTTTGGTAGTTGTAATTCTGGTAACTTCCTTTTGTTGGTAAAAAGGATAAGTTCTGTTTTCTTGGGGTTTACTGAAAGTTCGTGTTCTTCACACCATTCCTCTACTATCTGCAGTGCAGAGCGCATCACTTACGTAGTCACACGGTATTAAAGTGTTTAGGTTGGTACCTACCTATAACGTGTGACTACCGGCTTTTGCAAATTTTGGTGTTATTTTTTTTTGGTACTTTTGACTTTTTGTCCGCTAGAGGGCGCAAAAATCGCTTTTTGTGACACGTCACATAGCCCTATGTTCAGCGGAAAATTAAGACGGCTCTAACGATACCTCATACCTATGTCGAGTTCCGATAAGTAGATTAGAAGCTATGAGGGAACAGATGAAGATACTCACATAGGTACATACATACCATAGTCCAGTCAAAATCATAACCCTCCTTTGGCTTTGCCGTAGTCGGGTAAAAAAGTCAGCCATCTAATTACAGTGTATTATTTTCCTATAATAAAAAACAGCTAATTACTTTAATGTATTTATGTAGAAATAAACACATCTATTTTTAACCCCCGACGCAAAAACGACGGGGTGTTTATAAGTTTGACGTCTCTGTGTAGGTATCTGCCTGTGGCATCGTAGCTCCCGAATGCATGAACCAATTTTGATTTAGTTTTTTTTTGTTTGAAAGGTGAATTAGTCGAGAGTGTTCTTAGCTATGTTTGAAGAAAATCGCTCCAAGATGGCCGCCGCCACTAAATGGCGGATTACATATTTTTTCACAACTCCATCAATATGGGTATCGAATGAAAGGGCTTGATTAGTAGAATACAATACACTATAACAAATTTCAAATCCATGATGGCCGCCTCCACAAAATGGCGGATTACGTTTGTTTTTACAACTCCCTCAATATGGGTAGCAAAAAAATGAATGAGGAATAATATGTAAACTAGTCGGGTTTTTTTTTAATTTAATTTAATTGTTTTATTTCTTTTCAGGGCACGCTGGTCAAGATGTAGTTCCAGATAAACAGTCCAATGTTCTAAAAGGTCAAGAGCATCTGTTTCACCTTGACGGTCAACTTAAACACAAGCTTGAACTTATCAATAATTATGTAGATAAGCAAAGCAAACTGCATTTAATTGGCCATTCCATTGGATGCTGGCTAATTTTAGAACTACTGCGGGACAATGAGAATTTAACAATGAGACTTCAGTCAGTTAATCTTTTATTCCCAACATTACAAAAAATGGCAGAAACCCGTAATGGTCTGTTTTTAAACAATGTTCTCCGAAAGTTCCATAGTTTTATCCTGTTTCTATACCTTTTTGTAAGTCTTTTACCAACTGTAATAGTCAGTTTCTTAGTGACGATTTATTTAAGATTGTACTCATTGCCTACTCGATATTTAAAACTTATTTTGAAGTTTTTAAATCCTAAAGTTGGAGAAAAGATATTATTTTTAGCTTATGATGAAATGGATACTGTTAAATGTTTGAATAATGAAAGTTTAAACAAAATTAAGCATCTAACTAATATTATTTATAGCAGTAGTGATAACTGGGCTCCAGTTTCTTATATGGAAGATTTGCATAAACACCAACCAGAAATCCCAATGACAGAAGTAAATATTGACCATGCATTTGTTTTAAAATCATCAGAACAAGTAGCAGAAATGGTGTCTCAGTTTATAAAAACAAAAATGTAATGTTAAGGTAAATAATGTAGTAAGGTTGGTATTGTATTATTGACACAAGATTAGTTAGCATATCAAAGGAATAGGGTATTTCACCAAAAAAATCTAATTAGTCCGTCAAATAGATTTCCTAAAAAATTATGGACACATATTTTTTTCTTTTTTCACGTAAACAAAAGATGAAGACGATACAGTGCTTCGAAAAGTCGTGTCAAGTTTTGTGGGTTTAGGCGCAGAATGTCAGAAACGCAAAATGCCAGATTAGCAAATCGTCAGGTGTGAGATTTTTTTCTCAAATGGTCAGAAACGCAAAATGACAGATTCGCGAAAAGACAGAAACGCAAAATGACAGGTTCGCAAAAAGACAGATTCGCAAAATGTCAGGTTCGCAATATGACAGTTATGCAAAACGACAGAATTTTTTTTTTCCCTGTTGGTGAAAAATCATCAAATGGCGCGCTTTTGGGCAGAGCGAAAGGGAGTGTCAGACTTCTACTGACTAAAAACCACCCATGTTTCTTCTTCTGATTTTTAGGAGTTGGGCTTAGAGGCACTATGAGCAGCAAAGAAAATACAAAAATTAAAATTTGTAAAAAAAAAAAACATTTTCAACAGTCAATTTTCCTGTTTTTTTATTTTGGGAAATCTGATTTTTCTGTTGCAGTTTTGAGTTGACCTTGACCATAGAACTTATTTAGGTTCTGAGAACCATGGTCCTACGACGCACTGTTTCCGAGTTATGGTCCTACGAATTTTAGTTCGTTTTATCTAGAACACTCTTTATTTCCAAAATGGTGCGTCGTAAGACCATGTGTCTCAGAGCTTAAATTGTTTTTATGGAAAAGGTTAATAAGATGCTGTAATAAAAATAGCTGAAATCTGAAAAAATAAAACCGCTGAAAATTTTACCAAGTCCTGCGCCCTAGGATACACGACAAGTTAAAAGATCGACCGACACTTAGAATTTTTTTCTCTTTTTTGCGGGTTTTTTAATTTTTTTTCACCATCTCGTAGTGTTCGACTAGAGCAAAAAATTTTTTCCATAAAAGATTTTCATCCGAGCTACAATTTTGGAAATATAGAGCGTTCTAGATAAAACGAAGTAAAATTCATAGGACCATAACTCGGAAACGGTGCGTCGTAGGACCATGGTTCTTAGAACCCAAATAATTTATATAGTCAAGGTCAACCTGAAACTGAAAAAAAGAGGAATTTCCGAGAAAAAAAAACTATTGTTCACGAAAATTTTCTAAGTCCTCGCGCCAAATCTGGCATTCTGCGAATCTGGCATTTTGCGAATCTGTCATTCTGCGAATCTGGGATTCTGCGAATCTGTCATTCTGCGAATCTGACATTCTGCGAATCTGTCATTATCAGATCTTGTCATTTTGCGACACCTGGCATTATGCGTTTCTGACAATTTGCTAATCTGTCATTTTGCGTTTCTGACGTTCTGCGCCCAAACCGTTTTGTGACGTCACAGAAAAGTATACCTCGCGCCACGTAAAAAGAGCGCTGTGCGCAGTGGAGGGGATACTGTTGCGCACGTTATACAGTCGCGTTCTGAAGTACTAGGCTACTGTGACTGTGATATGTGTAATTGTAATATTGTTAGAATCCTAATTCAAATTTCACTAGCTCCTTAGTACTTTGGAATAAGCTGAAATTTGAAAAAAATAGTCATGTTTGACATAACTGTCAGCGTTCTTTTTACATGGCGCGACCTATACCTACGTTTTTTACCCAGAAGGTGACGTCATTTTAATTAAGTAATTAAAAAAATCACGTATCCAATCTTTTTCGATAGTGTAGGTAACAGACGGACTCATTAGATTTTTTTGGTGAAATACCCTATTGTAACGATACCAGACAAAAAGAACCGGCCAAGTGCGCACATGGGGTTTTATTTGCGTAATTTGTCGATGAGGTATGCTAATGAAAAACAAGTTACTGCAGCAGTTTCTCGAAAGTCCCGTACTTATCTCAATTTTTTTTTTCTAGCCTGCTCTGTCCCACTCCAGGGCAAAGGCCTCCCTCCACTCCTTCCACCTCTCGCGAACCCGCGCGTCCTCCTTCCAATTTTGACGGAACCGATCTAGCTCATCCCGCCATCTCCTTCGTGGTCTGCCGCGACCCCGTCTCACTGTCTCTCAGGGCACCAGTTTCCTGCTATTTTGGCCCACAGTTTGTCCGGCATGCGGCAGACATGTCCTGCCCAGTCCCATTTGAGTTGAGCAGCCTTTTGGGCCACGTCAGCTATTTTTGTTTCGGAACGCAGTGTTGTGTTTCGAACACGACCGTTAATTTAACACCTAGTATACTGCGTTCCATTGCTCGTTGGCAAACCTTGAGTTTGGACTTCTGGATGTTACTCAAAGACCAAGTCTGTGCACCATAGGTCAAGACGGGAAGAATACACATGTCCATAAGTTTCCTTTTCAGTGTTATAGGCAACTCACCTTTAAATAGTTCTTTCATGGACCAGTAACTCTTCCAGGCGTTTTCTGTTCGTCTTATCATAACTCAATATCAAATCTTATTCAAACCAACTTTCAAAGTTAAGATCTACAAACTAAGTATATTTTTGACGTATAGAAGCATTTTGTTAATTAACACATGCGATTGACTGTACACTTAGGTATCCCCAACTCAACCTTATAGGTACGTAGCTGTAGGTGACTTGTGCTCATATCCTGGTGGCCTACCATGAAGTCTTAAAGCAGGAGGAAAGAGATGGCACTAGCTAGACCCCTGCATAGCTCTGTCGCTTACCTACACTGGAATAAGATTAAAACAATCCGGTGCTTTATTACGTCATGGTCACAGGAATAGCGAGACCAAAATTCTAAGTAAGCTTTAAATATTGCACAAGTCCGACATGCACTTGGACGGTTTTTTTTATTGTTCAATCAAAAATATCCATACTTCTTCATATGACTCCATGTTTTTGATTTCAATGTTCCGTAACTAATGATTGTATAAAGGGTTTAAATTATTAAGACAGTAGACAATAAGCAATTATGTAGGTACATAGAACGAATAGTTTTGACTAAAGATTATCATCTAATGCAATTGCCTTGTGAATAGTTAATTTGAACAAAGGATTTGTTGCCATTATTATGTAATTTACGTAGGTAGGTGGAGAAGTTGATTATAAAGGTCAAGGGAAACACTATCGTCATGCAGGGTATAGGTCTTGTCTGTATTTATAATTAGGTTGGTAATAAGAACATTCTGTGATGTCCGGGAAAGAGATTAAATAAAACACTTATCTAAACATTCCGTGTTTGAATAGGTGCCTGCCTACCCACGAAAAGTATTTAGGAAAATAAAAGTTAAGTACTGTGATTTTCTTCGATCAATAATGTACTAGATTCCCGATAAGCGCTTCAAAAACGGCCCGAAACTTATGACCACAAAAGTATTTGTGGTCTTATCTTATTTCAAATTAGTATGGTCCAATCATAGCCAACATTAAGACGTCAAAATGCCGCAGTATGCGTTCAAAAACTGTGTAAATAACCACCGTAACACCAAGGTTTTGGAAGGAATATCTTTTTTTCGGTAATTTAATATCATTATCTGCTTTTTCATAATATTTAAACATAATTAAACTGCAAATATAATTAAATCAGCGAATATTATAATTGTTTGGCCAATGTTTGCTACAACGCACCAACTATTGTGTATCATGTTCTTGAACAGGGAACGCTAGTTCCGCAATAGAATAAGCACGACATTGTACACAAAATGCTTTTAACCGTATTGCTTAGACTTTAAGTTTCATTTTAGAATGAATATTTTTGTACTGATGACTTTTTATTTTGGAGCGACATTTAAAATGTTTTGCTTCTAATCTTTCTCCGATGAAAGGGCTTAAATAAATATACTTTACAATGATAATTAAACGTTATGTTTAAGTGTTAAGGTTTATAATCATCTGAAGTTGTTAATAATATTGAACTTTTTTCTAAGATGTTATGTAGATGTTTACGTGTGTGCAAACGTGGCCACTTGAGCGACTTAGTTTTGTTCCTGGTGCTTAATCTAGTACTATTATTATTGATCGAAGGTGATTTTGATAAGACTTGTTAGCGGCACCAATTAATAGTAACCTTACAAACAAAAATGTTAGGTACCAAAACCTGCTCAGGTGTTACACTGCACACTAAGAAAATGGCGTTTTTCGTTTTAATTACCAACTTACAGAAATAAAAATCATACTTTTATGGGAAACACGCACATTTCAGACACCTATTATTAAACAAGGTACCTATAGTTTTATTTTTCTAAGTGTGTGTCACAAGCACTAATCGTCATAAGCAAAATTTAAAAGATAAGTTCTATCTATCATATAAATAAGGAGTCCAAAGTACTAGCCTGGTAGCATAGCAACATATAATTGCAATTATTACAATGAAAGTACTTTCAAAAGTTGCTGTGTCCCTCCTTAGAAATAATATTAGTTCTTGTGACTGTACATACCTATAATGTTATGATTTGAAATGTCGTAAATAATAGACAAAATATTTTAGATATGTGCAATTTAATTAGTTTATTAAAAAGTAATTTACCTCTTATTTTACAATTTAGAGATAACATTTATATATAATCATAAAATACGAGTAGCTGTCGAGACCAACTAAACAACTCCATTCCTGTACATTATTAAATCAATATTTCTCATTAATTGGATGCGTAGATGCGTACATAACGAATACATCATAAATACACACGCTCAAGATAGAACTGCCATTATCGAATGACTATATTACTTCATTTCCTTATTGAATGAAATAAGAATGCACCCTAGAAGGTTACTTATGGTTATCTATCTTCACAAGCGGCAGAACACATTCATTTTCATTTTTTTTTCAGATGTAGTAATTTAACCTTTGTGCAAATAGTTCATGTAAATTATATCTGGTGATGTGTATTTGCGCTGTCCAAAAAGACCATGTAATCATTACAAGGTGGCAGATCTATCTTGATATGGATGTGTTCAGACATAATAGAAATTACTATTAATATCATAAACGGGATATTTACCATGTTTGATTAAAACACAACAAACATAGTAAATATCGCGTTTATGATATTAATAGTAGTGTCAGTGACCATGTCAGTTTAAAAACTTATAATAGAAATTTAATTCATGAAGACAGAGTAGGTAATGGCACTAAGATGTGAATTTAATTTTGGGCCCTAGGTAGGTTAAGTAATATTTGTTTGTTATCTAATTCACTCTGAGGAACTTATCTTTAGAATAGTACGAATTTTTAGTACTTACATACTTTACATAGTGACAAAGTCAAAAATAATATTAAGCGACATTTCCGCAGACGTGATGGGTACCCCTCGATAAAATGATAGATTCGACTAACTGTTTTTCAAAAAAAATCTCAATCATTTATTTGCGTAAATAAGGTACAGAAGGTTGGAAGATATATAAAATTGCTCTCTTATTCTGCCTTTAATTTCGGCGTGCAAATTTAAAAGTAACACATTTCCATTTTTAGGGTTCCTTACGTTCGAATGAAAAAGGAGAACCCTAATATTATCTACTCAGATGTCTGTCCAAACGTCACAACCTATTTGCTCTGAATGTACTGGACCAATTAATTGAAACTAAATAAAAATCTAAGTCTAGAGGACGGCTCGACCAATTTGGCTGTTTGTTTTAAATTACAGGACAAGGCTTTATCGCAAGGTTTTTTTTTTGTCTTTTCGCATTTTGATATCGATACCCATTAGGTACATCTGCAGTTTCGCTAGGTAAGTTCATTTGACCATGTATATTATAAATCATGCGCATGTACCTATAACTTCCTTGTTCCAGCCGGTTTTCGAGCTGTTTCAAATTGGTATCCGTGTAAATACATTCTAAGTACAATATCTATTTCTATAACCAGGATATATTTTGCAATGCGTTTCGCTACAATAACTATCTATTGTTTATAGTTGATACCAACATTTTATATGTAAGTAAAGATTTTATGACAGGTAATCAGATTTCTATAACATTTGGCATTGTAACATTAAAAACAAAATACAAAAACTAGATTACTTATCAGATCACAATAATTTTCTTGGTCAAAAATTGCCCATTTGAAGGATGCACCATAACTTAGTAATATAAGTGACATTGGAAGAGGGCCAGCTTGAATTGTGTCTTAGAAAACATCGAATCCTAACAAATTGATGTTATAGAATTAGGCAGACTTTACATCCCAGCTCAAAATACATTAAAACATTAAGTACTGGTTTTTCGACGTTTTAAAAAATAATTACAGTAATAATGGATACAAATTAATTTAAGTAAGTAAACAATTAAACATAATTAGGTATTTATTTATGATGACATAAAAAGAAAGACTGCAAAATGTTGGCAGGTACCATGTCGTCGACTACGTGTTGTCGGTCATTCTCCGATTTGGCGTTCTTTTCCTAATTACCGTAACCTTTTTAATTTTTTACTATTTGACTAAAATATGAAAGAATTCTTTCATATTTTAACGTGTCTAAGTAATTTGACTTAAACACATTAAAATATGAAAGAATAACTGTCATATGTTAATGTATCTAAGTTAAAAAAAAAAAGGTTACGGTAATTAGGCAATCGGAGAATGGCCGTTGTCACCAACTTTGCCTAAAACTAATGACACATAGGTTGTATTTTGAGTTCTTAAATAAGATGCTAATACAATTTAAAATTGTTATCAATAAGTATCAAATTTTTATTATTGTTTACTAACAGCCAAGTAATGTATAAAGCAGTTAGTAACCTGTTCCAGATGATTATCTTAGATATTTTCATTCATGCGGTCTTAGGTTAAGGTACCTAAGCATAGGCCATGGGATTATTAGCGGTGTAGATAGGTAATTGAAATAACAAATTAGTTACGATTTCAACACGACTCTCTAAAGACCTATCATGCCTAAGAAGCTAAATTATAACGAAATTAAAATCTCATGCCGCTTCAGTCTACCAGTAGGTGAGTAGTTAGTCATTTTCTAAGGGTTTTTGCCTTTGTGTTCCAGTCTAGTTTCAACTTTGTTATCGAATTAGCCGCATACTTCGATGGTCTCCACCTGCATAACCACTATTAGGTAGGAAGGTACTAGGTAGCAACGGATTTCTATGAAAAATGCAAATAGGTATTTGTGTGTTTATAATCATTACATAAAGCTTAAAATTATGATTTATTTGTTTCAATCTATTCGATAGGTAGTTTAATCATTTCTGTTGAAATACGACAGCATGTGTTAATCAATTTTCCCCTGATCTAATGGGCCATAAATACAAATTCATTATTGTGAAAAGGTTATCTAAAACCAGGGACTGAATTACCCAAAAATTACGGTACCTTTTAATTTCGGTCATCGTCATCAGCCTATAATGTTCCCACTGCAGGGACTCAGGCCTCCTCTCTAAGAGAGGGATGGGCTATAATCCACCACGCGGGCCCAGTGCGGATTGGTAGATGTCACATGTCTTCGGAGTTTTTTGGTTCTAAGGCATGCCGGTTTCCTCACGATGTTTTCCTTCACCGTTTTGAGAGCAGCGGTGATGAAATAAATTACACAAAGTAATGCGCCTGCCTGGGTTCGAACCCACGACCCCTACTGTTCGTAAGTCGGGGCCGACACCACTGGGCCACCGCTGCTCGAATGCTAAATTTCGGTATGACGTCATATCGTTAAATAAGGGTTACCGAAATATTTCGATATCGTTATTTTTTTCGGTAGCGGAATTTTGATGTTGGAAATGCATACCGGTATATTTCGGTATAAGTACCATAACCGTTATAAATGTACCAGTAGCGGTACCTAAACCTTAATAAATAGGGGTTTTCTTTAACGCACCGCCTCGCCACTCTGTCTGTCTTCACTTGCCGATTGTATTTAAAACTACAAAATACACAAGTTGTAACGTTTTCCAACGCACGCACACGCACCGCTCCCCGTCTCGCATGCATTTCGGTACCGAAATCGTGTAAGGGTTAAATAACGGTTTAGCCACAACCTTTATTTACAAAGGGACCGGTATAGCTCAACCTTTATTTTAAAACGGTACCGGTATATTTTTGAGGTATGTTAACCTTTAACCGTAACCGCTTTCAGTCCCTGTAAAACCTTTTCAATATAAGCTATAATAAAATCGTATGAACGGATTCTAATGCAGAGTTAATATTAAATTAATATTCGCTGAATCAAATCAATCAAAAACATTCGCACATTCGCATTCGTTCATAATATCGTTGTTTTACGTTTTAATTTTAACTGCAATTTTTCATTTTTACTGTCAGCGATAAATATCGATGAACATTTTTGATCCGGTACAGTAACGGTAATGTTAGAGGTATTCACTAGGCTTTAATAACATTATAATTAGCCGCTTTTCATTCATAATTCATAAATTTCATCTGTATCTTTGCATTGACCTACCTGTAACATGCCTTTTATGATTTTTTGTTCCATGGTTCTCATTTTAATCGAACAATGACAGATTATGCACTGTGTCCAGGCCATCTGTAATAAATATAATACGTAGGTATATACGGAACCCAAAACGGGTATAACTCAGGTTTATTATTCACCCATTATTTGATGTGGCTCTGGTTGGCTGGACATTTCTTCAAAACTGCTCGCATTTAAGTAGGTCAATAGGGCACTTTATGTGACGGCTAAACACCCTTATTTCAGAATAGGTGACGCTACAGAATCTTAGATAATCGATCGAAAGCGTGTCCAGCCAGCTTGAAAAACCACTTTTCGCTGGTCTCTCAATCTTCGTAACGGAAGTGATTTTGACGACTTTTTGCATATCAACGGGCGTCACATAAATATGTGACAGGCATCAAGCTAAAAGTTTTGTGATACGTACAATGGTTTAGTGGAAAAATGCAAAAAACTGTGTCCAGCCATCTTGAATTTACGTAGAAAACTTTTGGCTGGCACTTCCGAATCCCACTTAACGGGAGCGTTTTCGAATATGGTTCCTTTACTAATACTTGGTGACGCAATGTGTGACAGTAATAACGTTTGATTTATGCCGTCACATGCAAGGGTTTACGAGATATCAATGAAAACTTAATGTATACTTGTGTCCAGCCATCTTGAACTCAGGCTGGCTGGACACCTGTATCTCCGCTGCCTGATGATCTACGACCTTCAAAATGGTATCAAAATGTTGTGACGGGGACGATAATGATAACCTGAATTTGTGACGGAGAAACTTTGCGTAGTTTCAAAGATATTGATCATTTAAATTTTCCCATACAAACATCCATTAATATTGTGAGGTGACCATAATTTTTACATAAATAAAGGATTTCCGGCCGGTAGCAGCCACGCCTGCTTTGTATTTGATTTCTCCGTGGGAATAAAAGGTTTTCCTGCAGTAAAAAGCGTAAGTATGTGTTAATTCAAAATAATAATTAAAAACACTAACAAAAAAGAACAAAGTGCATTGCACTCAGTGATGCCAATTTAGCATTTTTTCATGTTGTTTAGCAAACTTATTAGTTGTTTAGCATATTTTTAGCATATAAAATAATTATAAAATAAAATACAATTTATGCAATTATTTCCATTTAGAAAAAAAATCCCTTTACTATATTGTTGGCGCTTCTGGTGCCAACATAATGGAAAGAGTATTTGAGATCATAGTCGATTAAAACAGTATGTATATTTTGTTAAATAATAAAAAAGTTAAAACTATGTTACGTTTCATTTGACACTGAAAAATGTTAGCAGATTTTTTAGCATTTCTATAAAGCAATTGGCATAATTTTAACACCATTTTAGCAGATTCTATATCGGTCTTGTTGGCAACACTGATGCACTGACACTGAGATTGTACACAGGCTGTGAGTGTGACAGCGTAATAATGGTAGTACGTACTAAAACCAAATGAAGACTGATGCTGTGATTTATTTTGTGTAATAATTTTATTCTTTTCCATAAATAGGTATTGAAGAATATTTTAGTTTATTCAGCTATTTATATGATTAAAATGACGACCACCGGCTTCATTTGCGCTTCAAACACTTAGGGCGGCGGTAAAAACAACGCTTTGGTACAAGGCGGGGGTTATTGAAGTGCAAATGGAGTTGATCGTCGTCATTTTCGTCATTGAAACGCTCTAGCGCAAATAAATAAATGTGATTTTATTTACCTACATTATTTTTTCATTTAAATACCTTAGAGCATTAGTCTGTTATCCTGACACAATATCTACCTATGTACTTACCATAAAAACACCAATAATTATCTACTAAAAAGAGTAGATAGGTATCTGCACGTAAATAATCAATAACATTAAAAAAAATCTCCCCCCCCCTTCCTCACTTCTACACTTTTGTCTTCTATTGATTAAAATATCTACAGTTGTTCGTATTAGTATCACCAATACGCGAATTTTCGTCCATTAAAGAAAACACCTTAAAATATACTTTGTCCTACATAAAACCTACAATATTGGTAACCCTACTACAGTGTTTGTATGGGAAAATTTAATAGATCAATATCTTTGAAACTTCGCAAAGTTTCTCCGTCACAAATTCAGGTTACCATTATCGTCCCCGTCACAACATTTTGATACCATTTTGAAGGTCGTAGATCATCAGGCAGCGGAGATACAGGTGTCCAGCCAGCCTGAGTTCAAGATGGCTGGACACAAGTATACATTAAGTTTTCATTGATATCTCGTAAACCCTTGCATGTGACGGCCTAAATCAAACGTTATTACTGTCACACATTGCGTCACCAAGTATTAGTAAAGGAACCATATTCGAAAACGCTCCCGTTATGTGGGATTCGGAAGTGCCAGCCAAAAGTTTTCTACGTAAATTCAAGATGGCTGGACACAGTTTTTTGCATTTTTCTACTAAACCACTGTACGTATCACAAAACTTTTAGCTTGATGCCTGTCACATATTTATGTGACGCCCGTTGATATGCAAAAAGTCGTCAAAATCACTTCCGTTACGGAGATTGAGAGACCAGCGAAAAGTGGTTTTTCAAGATGGCTGGACACGCTTTCGATCGATTATCTAAGATTCTGTAGCGTCACCTATTCTGAAATAAGGGTGTTTAGCCGTCACATAAAGTGCTCTATTGACCTACTTAAATGCGAGCAGTTTTGAAGAAATGTCCAGCCAACCAGAACCACATATTATTTGGGTGGAATATTCACCTATTTATTGACATAATTCTTGAAATATAACTGTAAGATGTACTTACCCAGCGCAGTACAGACGGCCAGACATCAGGCTATACATTTCCAGTATAAGCTGGTCTCGCATTGTATAGGATTTCCATACAGTGCGAGATCAGCGTAAACTGGAAATGTAGGTACAGCTTGATGTGTAGCCGTCTGTACCTCATACTTATCAAAGTTCTAGAATAAAACCATACTAACATTTATTTGGAGTTCTGATTGTATTCTTGTGTATTCGCAAAAATATAGTTCCAAAAAATCACTAAAGGTATGTTTCTGCGTATATATATATATAAAACGTATGTGAGGCTTACGTAATCATTTTCAAATATATTCCCGAAGCATTCTTGAAAAAAAAAACAGCTAATTTGATTAGGTTTAATTACCTACTTGTTTGTGGAATGTATAGATAGAAACTAATCGTGCAAGTAAAGAGGAAAATGCCAAGGGAGGGCCCGCTAGATTCAAATTTTCTAAGGTGAAAACAATAAGCAGAACAAAATTATTATCATTTAAATCAAGAATACAATTATTAAAGTTTGTGAAGGTCTAAAATGGGAGTTTTATTAACGATCCTGATAATAATTCTGCAAATACATATAACCCGGTTCATTAAAGAAAGGAATCTAAAATGGCGGTGTTTATCATGTCCTCGCTAGAGGACATGCCATGTGTTGCCGTTTTAGCACGGTAATATTATCATACTGTGGTTTTAGATTCCTTTCTTTAATGAACCGGGTTATACCTACTTATTTGATAGGGCTGCATATCAATCAATCACCAATATACTTACATTTGAATTTTGCGGGCTACTCGTGACCTTTTCTTAAATTGATAATGACAAAATCTTCCAATATTGTGTATAGTATTCAATTTTTACAATCAGATAACTATAATGTTCATTTCATATCTAAATATATTTACATTTTAATGGAAGATGCAAGTGAAAAAAAAAGATGAGAGAACTACCATGGTAGGTATTGTGCGTTAAGTTTTTGGTGTAAAATAATGTTATAGTAATAGGGTGAACAATTTTTTTCGGATGCTACAACTTTTAAAATACCTTCAAATGATGCAGAATTTCTAATTACGCACAACCTCCCGAAGTAAAAGATAATTATACAATATTCATGAAAAACATTCATATTTATCATATCATATTTAACACGAGCATACTTTTTATATTTATCAAATATTATGATACAGTACAATAATAAATTTTGAAATCTTAAACACTAAAGGGATACAAAATTCGCACTAATAATACTCATACATCAAAAGGGACAACACACCGTACTCAAACCGATTTTTGCCTACCACTAACCGCGACGCGGCGGCGCGGGCCGTATGTTCGAGTCGCACTATCTTCGTCCGTAACCTTAGCAAGTTGTCTCCAAAAGAGGGTCTGCGAGCTTTTTCACTCGGTCACCATCAATCGAAGTGCATATCATCTTCTGCGAGGCAGACTTGTAGAGCCGTCGTGGACGATCTTCGTCGTCAGAAAGAGCTCGCGGAGGCGCGCGCGGGCGCAGGCGAGCGGGTGACGGACGCGGCGAGCGCACCACCTCGCACGTGCACTGCGCACCCAGAGACCGAGCCGCGCGCGCATGCCGCGCCCACCCGGTACGCCAACACTCGCAACTTTCGTTACCGCACGTCTCGCATACTACTGGCGATCGGCGCTCGAGCTTGCCTCGTTTGACAGGCACCTCTCGTTTTTGTTCAGAGTCAGACGCTGCTCGACCTATGTCTTCTCGGGATGAAGCTAGTTCGGTCTTCTTATCGGAACGCTGAGTTGGCTTCTTGACCCAGGGGTCGAGTGTTCCGCGACCAGTAGTTCGACCGCGACTACCTGCTGCGTTCAAATCGACTTCGCTCATTTTGCGCCATGGATTTCCCAGGACAGAAACAGCGTCGCTGCCAGAGCGATCCCGGCTGCGACGCTCGAATCGAGGTTCGGCGCCATCGTTGAGTGCCAGTGACGACGCATGAGGCGAAGAGCGCTCACTGCGCACACAGCGCGGCGACAACACATATCGAGAGGGCGATGGCACTCCAACGGGCGGCGGTGAGGCTGGGGGTGACGGCAGAGCCACGCCCGTCGGAGACAGCACTCGTGGCCGCTCCGAATGAGAACGAGCTCGTGGAGTAAGGACTCGACAAGCCGGAGTTACATCGCTATAAGATCGTAAATGTATCCGCCTTCGCACGCCTGCCGGTGTGCTCGTGTCGGTCACGTTAATGCTGATCTTAATACGCGTGGCATTAGGTTTCGCTTCGGCAGAGGTTATTTCGTTATTGTCTATTTTATTGTTTTCCTTGTATTTGTGTGGACTCACAGAGCCGTTAGCGTTTGCTGAGTTTTTGGTGGGGCCGGTCCGGCTGGGCCCGGCCCCCGCTAGCTAGAGGAGTCTCTCTGTTGCTGAACTAGAGGTGCCGGAGCTCAATGTCGATGCGGGATTTTGGTCGTCACCTAGAATACAAAAATTTAATTATTTCAATGCTTTACATGTTCGCAATTAGTCCTGCTTTGTGTTAGGTTTAAAAAAACCATATACCTTGGGTTGTCTGGCCTGGGGCCGGCAGTCTTTGTCAGTTGAGCAATTCCACTGAAACAAAACGCTTCAGTCTCTCTAAATATTGGTTGAAAAGTTCAACATCATTATGTCCAGCTCCCTGAAATTAGAAAGATTAGGTAAATTCTAGTTGCAAATAGACTCAAAGAATTTGTTTACGTTTTGTTTTTGTGTTACCTCCACCCATAGTGGTTCGACAGCACGGGGACAGCGTTCATATATTGCTAATCCATGTGAA
The DNA here is from genome assembly GCA_949775195.1 of Diarsia dahlii. NCBI lineage: Eukaryota > Metazoa > Arthropoda > Insecta > Lepidoptera > Noctuidae > Diarsia > Diarsia dahlii. Next base: position 18,621,518 of record OX459190.1, read on the forward strand.
AAATCTATCACCTCATCTTCAGTTCCATGAATAACAAGAACCGGAGAGGTCACCTTGGGGATTTTGTCGATACTGTAACGAAAAATTCTAAGTTCTAATATATAGTTTTAATAAATAAATTCTAAAGAGGTCTGAAAGGGTAGCAGATGATCCAGTCGACCATCTCAATTTGGCACACAATTCACCAAACACCCTGTATACCTTACCAAGTTAAAATTTTCTATTAGTAGATTATGTTGCAATTTAAGAGCATATACTACCTCAAACGCGAGTTTTATAATGCGTAAAAGTATACTTTTACGCATTCACTGCAGTGAATCATATGATTCACTGCAGTAATCAAAATCAGAAAAATATATGATATTCTTCAGGATATATGCTAGTGACATAGTGTTGTGAAAACAATACAACTAACTAACTTAACTCGATAGAAAAAAATCGCGAAGATACCTCTAAAAATTCATCGTTCTGATTTTTTTGCCAAATAAATCTCCAAGCAACATACTAAAATCATACATAGTGTTTTACTTTTTTAGTCCAATCAATTTTTTTTTTATAAATCGCAAAATACCACTAATTTCGCACTATTCGGCCGCAGCGAAAGACGTAACAACCGCTTTGCAGTGTAAGCTGATTAGAACTTTATTCTAACAGTATTTCAAGCGAAGTTTGAACCACCACAAATAGGGTTGCTAATCTGAGGTAGCTGCTCTTAACACTAATTGATATGAAAGAGAAAGATGTCCATTTCAACCGCGCGGCCACCTCATAAAACCTGATGAAACTTTGCCAGGAGTTAGTTGTTGTTTGTTACAATACACACCTCTTTTCCTGAATTTGTTGCTAAAAAAAACCACGACGCCATGACCGAAAATAGTTGACCGCTAGAACCGCCACTCGCCGTACTGATCGCACGTGATTACACAGAAACTTAATAATGCAGAAAAGCGAATGATGCATCAAAAGAAAAGTCTTTATTTGTTGGATTTGTTGCAAAAACAAAAACGTCAAAAAGCAAATAAACAAATAGTTAAGTATGCTATATTTAGTTTCCAGGCTATGGGTAGGTAGGTAGGTAGGTAACCTTACCTTAAATATCAAATTAATAGAGGCTGATGTTTAAGGACAATTAGTTGCTAGTTTGTTGGAGCGGATAAACCAGAAAAATACTAGAGAACAGGTTCAATAATTTGTTGAGAGTACAGTCGATTTTAGTTGGCCGCGCGGACAGCAATATGCCTAAAATACAATGGCGTTTATTTCGTTATTAAAAGTAGGTTCAAGCTTAATTAAAGTACGGATCGACAGGTAACAAAACCTAGTTTGAATAAATGTGGCGAAACTGTATTGTTCTTATTTTAGAAGATATTTACAACAATGTAGTAGTATGAAACTGTATTAGAGTAGGGTGACCATGAATTTTCACAATGAAGTGAGACAAGAACATCGGTTTGGCATACTCAAAATGAGTTCATCCAAATCACGCTGTGGAATGGCCGCCCTTGTTCGTTGCAACAACAAAAAAAGGTCTTCTTGCGACTGGATACCCTCCATATTCGGCAGAGCTCTTCTCTGTAGCATATCCCATGCATGCTCAATCGGGTTCAAGTCTGGCGACTGAGCAGGCCAGGGCAGGACATTAATGTTAGCTGCGGCGAGAGTCTGTCTTACAACTCTTGCGGTGTGCGGTCGTGCATTATCATGCATTAACTGAAATAAGGGACCGATTTGCACTTGTAGAGGAACGATGACGTCTGATACAATCGTCTCAGCATAAATTTGAGCGTTGAGGTTGCCTCTGATCCAAATCAACTCAGTTCTTCCGCCGATCCAAATACCCGCCCATACCATGATGGTTCCACCACTATAAGGATGGACTTCCTGGCAGGATTTTAATCGCTGTTGGCGTCCAGGGTTTCTCCAGTGTCGTATACGTCTTGTATCCGGTCTCATACCAAAACGAGACTCATCAGAAAAGCACACGAAACGCCATTGTTCTTCTGCCCAATTTCTGTGTTCAAGAGCCCATTGATATCGAATCCTACGATTGTGCATTGCTATAGGTGGTACCCGTAGCGGTCTTCGGGAATGAAGGTTCACTTCATGCAAGCGGTTTCTGACTGTTTGGTCGCTAATTAAGTTCCTTGAAGAGTGATGAAGCCTCACGGCTAACATCATGGCGGTTATTGTTGGAGCTCTTCGAGTTAAGATTTGAATGTATCGGTCTTGTCGCCGTGTGGTGCAGCGATACCGTCCTCCATGGCGCTCAGCCACGGTACCAGTGCTTCGGTAACGTGTCCAAAGTCGACTGATAACACTCTGACTTGTATTCAGAGCTAAAGCCACAGTACGTTGCCGGGAACCAGCTTCTATCATTCCCACGGCTCTGAGCATTTCTTCCCTGCTTAAATGACGTCGCCGCTCCATAATAACGTTGGTTTTAATCAGTAGTAGGGAAACAGTAGCACTAATAATGTCTTCAATGCGTTGTATCTATATATATTATATATTATATATAAAAGGAGAACTGACTGGGTGACATATCAACGTACAGCCGAAACTACTGGGGCTAGGAATGTGAAATTTTGCACACGGCTTCCTATTATAATGTAGGGGAGCACTAAGAAGGGGTTTTTGGAAATTTAACCTTTAAGGGGGTGAAAAGGGGGATGAAAGTTTGTATGGAAAATCGTCACTTTTGTAGTTGAACCGACATCCACGCGGGCGAAGCCGTGGGCAAAGTGCTAGTGTTTTTATAGGGAAAATATTGACAGCTGATTTTCATCTTTTACTCGAATTTGATTGACAGTTCCTGATTCAAATTATGAAATGCACCAAAAAGGATCCATATAAATTTATAAAATCATAAATTTATTACAAAGCCACATCTCAATCTCAAGAAATCCGCATAAAAATGCTTGATCCCTAGACACTGTTGATGTGTGTATATTTAGTTTCCAGGCTATGGGTAGGTAGGTATCTTACCTTAAATATCAAATTAATAGAGGCTGATGTGTATGGACAATTAGTTGCTGGTTTGTTGGACCGGATAAACCAGAAAAATACTAGAGAACAGGTTCAATAATTTGTTGACAGTCGCAGTATCTCTTTCGACATCCCGCAGCCCTAAGGCATCAGTCTTAAAGTGTAACCATTCGCCTTAAAACATTAAGTTATGACTATCGAACATTCCAATAATCACGATTCAGTCTCACTTATGGCATGTAATATCGGAAGATTTTCAATTCCGATACTGAGTTCCGATATTAGATCTCAATATCGGAATTACGTTATTTAATTTGAAATTGCACATGTTATTTATAAATTGCACAAATTCGTTATGAGGTTGGATTAAGTGCAATAAAAAACATTTTTGAATAATATTATATCATTTGGTTCAAACTTAGGTTGTTTTAAAGTATTTATTTAAGTACTTATTAAATCAAATAGCGCTACTTCGGCGTAGAAAGGTCGTAAATGCCATTTTTAGACTGAAATGACTTTATTTTTTAACCGACTTCCCAAAAAGGAGGAGGTTCTCAATTCGATCGGTATGTTTTTTTTTGTTTTGTTTTTCTATGTATGTACACCGATTACGCTGCGATTTATGATCCGATTTACGTGATTCTTTTTTTAGTTTGATGCGGAATAGTTGCCATTTGGTCCCATAAAAATTTAGTATAGTTTGGCTCAGTACTTTTCATTTTATGAAGATTTTTCTTAATTTATGAATATTTTTCGTTTATGTGTGTTCGCGAATAACTTCGTCGTTTATGAACCAATTTTGATGATTCTTTTTTTATTGTGAAGGAGATATTTTAAGGGTGGTATTATGATATGGAAACCAGGACCTGGTGATGGAATCCCAAAGAACTCGAGGGCAACCCTCAAATTTCATAGGCACGTTACACGTATTACGTGTTTCGTGTTTTTTGTCGAATGTTAGGTTTCTTAGTCGAATGTTGAATGTATAGTAAATATTTCTATAGGATATTAAAACTAAAAATGAAAAAATAAAAAACTTTTTTGCAAAAAATAACAACCGACTTCAAAAAACACCAAAAAGTGAAAAATAAACTTCAGAAAAAAAATCTGCTTCTGAAGTCGGTGACAAAAAAACGAAATGAAACAAACAAATGTCACCGACTTCAGAAGCAGATTTTTTTTCTGAAGTTTATTTTTCACTTTTTGGTGTTTTTTAAGAATCACGTAAATCGTATCATAAATCGCAGCGTAATCGGTGTACATACATAGAAAAACAAAACAAAAAAAAACATACCGATCGAATTGAGAACCTCCTCCTTTTTGGGAAGTCGGTTAAAAAATAAAGTCATTTCAGTCTAAAAATGGCATTTACGACCTTTCTACGCCGAAGTAGCGCTATTTGATTTAATAAGTACTTAAATAAATACTTTAAAACAACCTAAGTTTGAACCAAATGATATAATATTATTCAAAAATGTTTTTTATTGCACTTAATCCAACCTCATAACGAATTTGTGCAATTTATAAATAACATGTGCAATTTCAAATTAAATAACGTAATTCCGATATTGAGATCTAATATCGGAACTCAGTATCGGAATTGAAAATCTTCCGATATTACATGCCATAAGTGAGACTGAATCGTGATTATTGGAATGTTCGATAGTCATAACTTAATGTTTTAAGGCGAATGGTTACACTTTAAGACTGATGCCTTAGGGCTGCGGGATGTCGAAAGAGATACTGCGACTGTCAACAAATTATTGAACCTGTTCTCTAGTATTTTTCTGGTTTATCCGGTCCAACAAACCAGCAACTAATTGTCCATACACATCAGCCTCTATTAATTTGATATTTAACCCTTATTAAAATAAAGGTATAATGCTTACCACTTAAGTTTTTTGTTTAAAAAAGTATTTTTCTTGCACCGGCAACATTTGAATTTGTTAATAAGTAAAACGTTGTCTTTTTTTACATTCAAATAGTGGGAACTTTTTATTTATAAACGTCACCCGTCCATATACGTCAATGTCAAAGTGAGCCAGTCGGCAGTTTGGTGAAAAAAATTTGAAATTGTTGTGACGTTTCTCAAAAAATTTTAGTTTTGTTCAACAAAAAATCCGTTAAGTGTTTTTTGCGTTCAGATTCATAAACTATGTTATATTCTTGTTGTTTTGCATCCATTAGGTTGAAAAATCCGGTAATATATGCATGTTTTTTGATCGTGTGAAGTTATAGGTAATAGTGGTAAATTATATGCCATTGTGCAATCGTGCCTAACTGCAAATTGGATTTACTAATATATTTATGTGACTCTGTGTGCTAAGTCATGTTTCAGGGTTTTTCACACTGCGGAGGAAGCTCAAGGAGACTAAATACATATTATTATCTACTTTTCATAATTAATAAAACTTTATTTTTATTATGAACACGAGTAAATTTTATTTACCTATGACAAATAGACATTACATTCATAACTACATTCGAAAAAATGTTATTAGTTACCAATTTTTTTTTTTGTATTACTTAAATTACACAAGCAAATCCAGGGAAAACAACTAGTATAGAAATTCGTTCAAATCGTATTGGATAATGGTAACAATTTTACCACCATCGTAATATTTTCCAAGTCGATAATGGATAATGGTAAGATATTTACCACCGAAAAAACCCCCCTTTCCCTCCCCTTTTTAGTTTTTTTTTCATCAAAAATGAAATCAGCAGCCCCTAATTACCTAGAAACAAACCTCGTTTTCTCCTAAATATCCACAGGGGCTCGTGTTTGTTTAAGGGTTAAGGTAAGATACCTACCTACCCATAGCCTGGAAACTAAATATACACACATCAACAGTGTCTAGGGATCAAGCATTTTTATGCGGATTTCTTGAGATTGAGATGTGGCTTTGTAATAAATTTATGATTTTATAAATTTATATGGATCCTTTTTGGTGCATTTCATAATTTGAATCAGGAACTGTCAATCAAATTCGAGTAAAAGATGAAAATCAGCTGTCAATATTTTCCCTATAAAAACACTAGCACTTTGCCCACGGCTTCGCCCGCGTGGATGTCGGTTCAACTACAAAAGTGACGATTTTCCATACAAACTTTCATCCCCCTTTTCACCCCCTTAAAGGTTAAATTTCCAAAAACCCCTTCTTAGTGCTCCCCTACATTATAATAGGAAGCCGTGTGCAAAATTTCACATTCCTAGCCCCAGTAGTTTCGGCTGTACGTTGATATGTCACCCAGTCAGTTCTCCTTTTATATATAACTAGCTTTTGCCAGCGGCTTCGCCCGCGTGAAAATGACGATTTTCCATACAAACTTTCATCCCCTATTTATATCCCTTAGGGGTTGAATTTCGAAAAATCCTTCCTTATTCCTTGTCTACACTATAAAGGGAACCTCTATGCGAAATCTCAGCTTTCTAGGTCCAAGAGTTTGGGCTGGGCGTTGATGAATCAGTCAGTCAGTCAGTCAGTCAGTCAGTCAGGACTTCTCTTTTTATTTATATAGATATATAGATACAACGCATTGAAGACATTATTAGTGCTACTGTTTCCCTACTACTGATTAAAACCAACGTTATTATGGAGCGGCGACGTCATTTAAGCAGGGAAGAAATGCTCAGAGCCGTGGGAATGATAGAAGCTGGTTCCCGGCAACGTACTGTGGCTTTAGCTCTGAATACAAGTCAGAGTGTTATCAGTCGACTTTGGACACGTTACCGAAGCACTGGTACCGTGGCTGAGCGCCATGGAGGACGGTATCGCTGCACCACACGGCGACAAGACCGATACATTCAAATCTTAACTCGAAGAGCTCCAACAATAACCGCCATGATGTTAGCCGTGAGGCTTCATCACTCTTCAAGGAACTTAATTAGCGACCAAACAGTCAGAAACCGCTTGCATGAAGTGAACCTTCATTCCCGAAGACCGCTACGGGTACCACCTATAGCAATGCACAATCGTAGGATTCGATATCAATGGGCTCTTGAACACAGAAATTGGGCAGAAGAACAATGGCGTTTCGTGTGCTTTTCTGATGAGTCTCGTTTTGGTATGAGACCGGATACAAGACGTATACGACACTGGAGAAACCCTGGACGCCAACAGCGATTAAAATCCTGCCAGGAAGTCCATCCTTATAGTGGTGGAACCATCATGGTATGGGCGGGTATTTGGATCGGCGGAAGAACTGAGTTGATTTGGATCAGAGGCAACCTCAACGCTCAAATTTATGCTGAGACGATTGTATCAGACGTCATCGTTCCTCTACAAGTGCAAATCGGTCCCTTATTTCAGTTAATGCATGATAATGCACGACCGCACACCGCAAGAGTTGTAAGACAGACTCTCGCCGCAGCTAACATCAATGTCCTGCCCTGGCCTGCTCAGTCGCCAGACTTGAACCCGATTGAGCATGCATGGGATATGCTACAGAGAAGAGCTCTGCCGAATATGGAGGGTATCCAGTCGCAAGAAGACCTTTTTTTGTTGTTGCAACGAACAAGGGCGGCCATTCCACAGCGTGATTTGGATGAACTCATTTTGAGTATGCCAAACCGATGTTCTTGTGTTGTTAGTGTTCGCGGTAGAAACACGGATTATTAATTGTTTAGGTTACCCAATAAAATTTTAAAGAAAACTGTTATTTCAGTCTTTTTTTCGAACTTTAATGTTAGTGGTTCAAAGTTCAAATGTCAAAAATCCCTTTATTAGGAAAATGGCAAATTTCTTTATTAATGCAAAGGTGACTTGGTTTATCGTTACTGTGACAAACGAAAACACTTTATTTGATGAATCCTTAAAGAAAATTTTAATTAAAATCAATCAGGAGAAAAGTTATTGCAAAAATATATGTTGATCCCTAGACACTTTTGATGTGTGTAGCATAAATATTTGTTAAGTTTATTTGCTTTTTGACGTTTTTTGTTTTTGCAACAAATCCAACAAATAAAGACCTTTCTTTTGATGCATCATTCGCTTTTCTGCATTATTAAGTTTCTGTGTAATCACGTTCGATCACTACGGCGAGTGGCGGTTCTAGCGGCCAACTATTTTCGATCATAACGTCTTGGTTTTTTTAGCAACAAATTCAGGAAAAGAGGTGTGTATTGTAACAAATAACAACTAACTCCTGGCAAAGTTTCATCAGGTTTTATGATATGAGGTGGCCGCGCGGTTGAAATGGACATAGAGAAAGGAGTAAATGATGCCGTAACGTCTGACAGGGAATAATGTAATAAGAAAACGTGTTCCCCCGACCCCAAGTGGAATGGGACAAGGGCAGGAAGATGATGAAGTAAGTAAGTCAGCTATTTAAATAGTTCTGTGATTATTTTTTAAATGTATTTGGTATCTACGGTAGCCACGGCTCATGTCCATGTCTCCACAATTACAGATTATCATAGTCTATGTTAAGAAATCAATTCAGAATAGACATTCAATAAAAAAAATAACACATTTAGTGTTATTTCATACATTTACATTTTTTGTTTTTATTACATTCATTCGTTGTACATGATAAACCAAGTTACTGATGTAACAACTGCAAACATTCATACATAACGTGGTATAAATTATCTAGCAATTCAACGCTTATTGGTTATTGAGGGCTGACAGCTGAATATGTAAGCATTACAGTGAAAGCATTAATAAGTGGGCAATTTTAACAACAATGAACACATCATCTTTTGCATTTAGTATGTTTTGAATTAGTTACAAAAATTTACACAACATTATTGATCAGAACATAATAATATATTATGTATTACAGAATAAGTAGTAACTATATACAATTCATCATCAGCCTATAATGTTCCCACTGCAGGGACTTAGGCCTCCTCTAGGAGAGGGATGGGCTCTAATCCACAACGCGGGCCAAGTGCGGATTGGCAGATGTCACATGTCTTCGAATTTTTTGGTTCTAAGACCTGCCGGTTTCCTCACGATGTTTTCCTTCGCCGTTTTGAGAGCAGCGGTGATGAAATAAATTACACAAAGTAATGCGCCTGCCTGGGTTCGAACCCACGACCTACTGTTCGTAAGTCGGGTCCGACACCACTGGGCTACCGCTGCTAACTACAATTACAATACAACTGCTAACTACATACAATTACAAATGATTTTGTCCCATTCGGTGTCGAGACCCTTGGTCCGTGGGGTCCAACCGCTATAGGGCTTTTTAAGGAAATTACAAAAAGGTTGGTCGACGTCACAGGAGACCGAAGAGCTGGCAGCTACCTCGGACAAAGAATTAGTCTAGCTATTCAAAGGGGGAACGCTGCCAGTATCTTCGGAACCTTGCCTAAAGGGACTCCTTTTAATAATATATTTTAGTTACTTAGATATAGATTGTTTTATTCCAGTAATATAAATTGTCATTGAAGTTTTGTTATTTTTAGTTTACCTCATTTTAATACAAATTAACTACAATCCTAACTAATATCCTAACTAATATTATAAATGCGAAAGTAACTCTGTCTGTCTGTCTGTCTTTGCTTCACGCCTAAACTACTGAACCGATTTGTGTGAAAGGGGTTTGAACTTTTTTGTATGGGAGCTGGCATATCGACCCACCGCCATTTTGATTTTTTTTCGAAATCGCGGCCCACGATGAAAGTGGTATGTATGGATAGAGGACATAAAGACGAACAAAAAATGTCAAGCAACACGGTACCCAAAGTGTCACGTTACCGAGATATTTGAAGGTAAAGATGGACAAATCAGTACAATGACCACATAAAAATTAGACCTTTTACGTGTCTATAGGAGACTATAGGCGTTGATTATTATTATTACTGGTTATTGAAAGAGAGTAGGTACATTACATACTACTAGGAGCACGAGAAAACTATTTTTTGACATTACATAGCGTTTCAATGAGATGCAAAGCGATTTTAATGTGCGTATAACAATAATCAACCTGGGAACTATTATTTGGATATAATTTAACGCCCAAACAAGTAAAAAGGCTATTTAAAAAAATATTTAATGAATGTCGTTGTACTCGTTTGTCGATCTTTAACTTCAAATATCTCGGTAACGTGACACTTTGGGTACCATGTTACTGGACATTTTTTGTTCGTCTATATGTCCTCTATTCATACATACCACTTTCACCGTGGGCCGCGATTTCGAAAAAAAATCAAAATGGCGGACAGGTTGATATGCCACATTGGTTCTATCCCCTTTGGTACAGACATAGTTTGGAACTTGAGAAAGGACATAGGATAGTTTTTTTTTTTTTTTTTTTTCGCGAGATACACCAAAAATCTGCCGGAAGTCACTATTCCACGCGAACGAAGTCGCGGGCAAAAGCTAGTTAAATAATAATTTATAAGACTAAAGACAGACAGTTACTAAGCCACAGATTTTGCCACAGTTGGGTGTACGCAACAATATCCATTAACCCGTTTCTAAAAATATTGAAGGTATAGTAGTTCTTAATGGCACGCCACGACAGTGGCGGTAAGTCCCGACTTTGAAGGGGTGGCTGGAGAGGCGCCACGGCACCTTCACCTTCCGACTGACGCAGGTCCTCACCGGACACGGTTGTTTCGGGAGGTACCTGCACCGAATCAAACGGGAGGAAACGCCCGGATGCTACCATTGCGAGGATCGGCCGGAGGACACGGTAGAGTACAACGTGGAGGTCTGTCCCACTTGGGCGGAGTCCCGCCGTGTTCTAAGTAGCGGCGATCAGCGGCGGCGACCTCGCGCGTCCGGCCCTGGTGCAAGCCATGGTCCGGGGCGCGAGAGGCTATGGGACGCCGTCGCCTCCTTCTGCGAAGCACAGTGATGCTAGCGAAGGAGGTGGCGGAACGTGAGAGGGATAGAACCTTTCCGTCCGAACCGTCCCAGTCGCCGCGGGAGACACTCCGGGCGTCGGGGGCCACGTGATGGCTTCCAGCCACCGTAGACGCGGGCCTGTGGACGGCGAGTAACTAGCTCGCCGTCCGTCCATCTTATGACAACGATAGGCCGTGTCGACGACGCACGGCGCGTTCGTGTTCCACGCGCGCCTCTGAGATGTCAGCAACATGCTAGGGGCGACGCCCGTCGGGGCTGCGGGTTATTCGAAAGAGATACCGCGGCCTCGACACAAAGGGCTAAGAGGAAACATGGGTGGTTTTTAGTCAGTAGAGGTCTGACACGAGGAGTCATTTGATGATTTCCCACCCCACAAAAAAAAAGCATTTTGTGTTTATGTGGTCTGCAAGGCATACAAAATGTAGGTCCAATGATGAGGGAGGATAAGGTTGTTTCATTTTGTACGAACCATGGCATCGCATATTATATACTTTACTCTTTGCATCGCATAATACAGCGAGCGGGCCGTATTGTTCTTTTAGTATGGAAATACGATCGGGTGCAGTTCGACGCCACTGCAATGTGAACTTGCTTTGTGCTAACCACAAAGTTCTCAACAAATCCCAACAAAATTTGGATTTTTTAAATAAGGTCATAAGTAAACCTTATTTAAAATCAAAATTTTATTGGGATTTGTGGCAAAATCGGTATGTTAAGAAAGATACATCCAGGAAGTAATAAAATACTTATTTGCAACAAAATAAAAAAAAGTTAAATACACAAAAAAGTAAAAATTACATAAGCTTCACAAGCTGGTGGTTCAAAAACAAAATAATCAAACAAGTCATAGATTTCGGAAGCTAAAGTTATTTCCTACTTTTACGTGTTTTTGAAGTTGGTTTAATTATTTTTCCATTTTAAATTATCTGATACAAATATTTGCTATGCATTTATTTGACATTGTTCACAATACATGTCATTGTAATAGGCATATTTCCATCTAGCGGACGTCACGCGGTTTCACCCGCGTAGTTCCCGTTCCCGTGGGAATACAGAGATAAAAAGTAGCCTATGTCACCCGGGGTGAATGTAGCTTTCTAATGGTAAAAGAATTTTTAAAATCGGTTCAGTAGATCCCGAGTGTTTGTTTATTTGTTAAATTGTAAGGGGTAATCCCCTTACAATTTAACAAATAAACAAACACACAAACTTTACTTCTTTATAATATTAGTATAGAGTATAGAAGTATAGATATAATGGAACTTAACCTACGTAACTGTCGATCTGTGGCTATGTACATACATCACATCTGCATTCCTCTCAGAGCATACAAGCATTATGTTATGACATTGTATATATTTATACACAATGTCATGCTTAATAAACATCCAAACGATATTATTAAAGAGTCACACATCATTAACTCTTAACACCAATGTTCTTGTATCAGAGTGGTTATCTTTTGAGTAAAGTTCTAGTTTCATTAAGTCCCTACAACCACAAAAACAACTATCAGCAATGAAAACTAAAAATTACTACCTGATTCCTCCTTATCTGTTATTAAATATTGGTGTCAAAAAAAGGTTCTATGCATAAATGAGTTAAAAGGAAGTGGTAGCTGAAACAGCAACCAAAATTTTGTTTTGGTTGTAAAACTTAGTAATTACGGTGCTAATGTGTTATCTCTGATGTGTAGATAACAAGGTATTATAATGTTATCAAGCAGGAATCATGACCAACTTCCAACATCACTGATAAATGTAATGATTTCAGGTGAATCACAACATTTTTGTATAATATAATTCCAGTTAGATAGGTATTTAGGTTTTTTAATTCATGAGAAGAACACAAACATCACATCTATACTCAGGGTGAAAATTTCAGGAATTTAGAGAAACATCATAAATTTTGTTATTCCTAGAACTTGGTACTTGAGCCAAATTAACTTGCTTAACAAGCATACGAAGTAGCTAAACCTTATTATAAAAACTCCTTGGCAGCCACAAAAACAATTGGAACCTTTGTAGGATTACTTGTATGTCCGGCTCCACAGAAATGTTGGATACCTCAAGACAAACAGTTTTATCATTTTTCAACAAATATCCTTACATAGTATAAAACAAAGTCGCTATTTTTGTCTGTCTGTATGCTTAAATCTTTAAAACTTCGCAACGGATTTCGATGCGGTTTTTTTTAATAGATAGGGTGATTCAAGAGGAAGGTTTTAGTATATAATTTGGACGACATCCACACGGGTGAAGCCGCGGGCATCAGCTAGTCTAAACATAATAAACAGTTCCTCTTGAGAGGCGCGCCCAGAATACAATGCATCACCATCTAACGCCTGTGCCTATTCAGGACACAGACTCCTTAAGTCTGTTACTAATGTAGGTCCCTGACTACCAATCTACGAACACCATTATTTTCTTATTTAACAGGGCTAAAATAAATGATGTAACGCTGTGACAAAATTTGACAGAAAAAATCAAATTAAAAACAATATTATTAATAAATATGATAATGAGTCACTGCAAGGGCAAAATAACTGATCCATTTGAGACATCAACAAGATATGGTTATATGTATGACATTATGTAACCTGCTGACTTTTAATAAAGCGTTTGCTTTAAGGTAAAATATTAATCAAAATTTATTATTACAATTATCTATTGAATTCTTCCTGTAAAGAGTAGTCCTCTAGATTTATAGTGGAAATTAATATTTAATTTTGTCATTGTAATGTTATTATTGATTCATTTATTATTGCATACCTTTTTTAATAGAGAACAAAAAGGGGTTTGTATATTGCAAACTCAAATAAATACAATTGAATAACAATAATATTTGTATTGAAAAAACAATAAATGCAAAACTGTTGGTTACCCACACATTTGTTTAATTTAATAATAATGACTTTGTAGCAATAATAATGCCACATATTTGATATAATTTTAATTAGATAAACTAAAAGTTTGACTTAATTACAAACATATACAAATGGCCACCTACACATCATACTCATAGATGAGTCACCAACACGTCTATGTTTAAGGGACAAAATAATGAATACCAAACAATGATAAAACAACAGCACTTACCTCGGGAAAGCATCAAAGAACCATGTTCTTTTTGTGTTGGGGAAAGCAACTCGCATACCAGACATGAGAGGTGAGTGTAACACAACAGCTCCCACCTCATAGCGAGCAGCCAAGTCCACTGTTGGTACTGTTCCAATGCTTTGTCCATACAATATTATGTTTTCTGGGCTGATGCCATAGCGAGTTCGCAGTGCCTGCCACGCAGCATCAATGTCAGCATACAAATTCTTTTCTGATGGTTTTCCGCCACTCACGCCATAACCAGAATAATCATAGCTGAATATATTACAGTTTATTCTAGTGCCTAATCCTAAGTAAAAACTGCTCATCTGACCGAGATCTACGGCGTTTCCATGTGAGAATAATATAGTAAAACGAGCATTAGGACTACATCGAACAAAGAGGCAAGCTATTCTGTTGCCTCTTGTGGTTCTCGAGTAAAAGCCTTCGATGTTCTCTTTCTCTCGTTCTGAATATTGCCATTCTGCTCGTTCAGTCAGCGTCAATGAGAATTTTGATCCTGTTTCGTCAGGTGTGAATGCATACGTAGGTTCTGGAGGCAGAAACGCGAGCTTAGCCGCAATTTTCCCCGGGCATGGTGGACAACAAAACAGGCAACAGAGTTCACTGAAACTTAACCCGTTCATGATGAATTTTTGCTAATACTCATGAGAAAATGATTAAACACTATCCATTACAAAACCACAACTCACAAATTCCTATTCCTGATCATGGCGAAAATAAAAGATTTCACAAAATTGACAGATAGTCAACAGTTTCGTTCAGCCATGACGGCAATGTTGCCAACGTCACTGATTTACACAACGCAAAAAGAAAGTATTGTAAAGCTATTCTAGAGTTCTAGACCGCAGTAAAGTGACAAGTCTAAAATCACACGAAAAGATCAATTTTTATGACATTGACAGGGACATTTTGTGAAAATGTGTCATTGAATTTGTCATGGATTAAAAAAACAATCTTAGTTCTGAATTTTGACAAACACCAAAAGATTTTTGTACCACTTGTTAGTGTTGCAAGTTTCGATGTACATTTCAACCGTGGTGGTGGGGCCATGAAGGTATAGATAACTAAGGAGGCCACACATAAAACAAAAGTTTGAGTCAAATACCACTTGGTTACTTCACATTGTTTTTTGCGCATGTCTGCTATTTGATCTGAGAGTATTGCTATCTCGTTATTAAAATCTCCATATACATTTTTGTTGATTGTGGAGGTTATATGGAAAGTCCCAGGGGATGTTATACTGTTATTCATTATAGTAAAATTAGTACACACAGAATTATTACGTGCTCACTGGTGCTCACAGTGGCGAGCGAGCTAGAGAGAAGGGAAGAGGAAATCGGTGTTGCCATACACATGAATCACCTAACCATAAATGATATTTTAACATTGCAATAACTAATACTATGAGTTTTAACATTGAGGGAGGGTGTTGTGCCTCCCTCAATGTTAAAACTCAAAAATAAAACCGTCTATAAAACAAACAAAATTACCTTCTAGTTAAACAATAAGAACTGAAAGACGACGATAATAAAGCTCATTTACACTTTCGCGCGAGTGACGAGTGACGAGTGACGAGACGAGCCGCGATGCGAGGCACGAGTCGAGTGTGTGTATGGTGTGTTTGTGACTCGCCTAGCAACTCGTCTCGTCACTCGCAGCGCTCGCGTCAGGGGCGGTTTTTTGGCACGAGTCAAAGGGCCTCGCGACCGAAGCGAGCGTCGTGTTTACACTCGCGCAGACTCGCGCTCTCACATCAGATGGTTAGACCTTAAATATAAATAATTCACAGGGTTCTATTGCGATTTATAGATATCATCCACCATCTTATTCGGCGACGTATTTTTTTAAAAAAAAGGTAGCACTCCGGGAGTGCCGGCAGAAGTGAAAACTTCAATATTAACTTTCAAACTCGCGTCAGGGTCACGTGATGCTGATCGAAAAATCTTACGCTTTTTCGATCAGCATCACGTGACCCTGACGCGAGTTTGAAAGTTTTTACCCATACAAAAAAAGTGCTCAGCGCCGCTAAAGAAGTTTTCACTTCAAAAACTTTTTTGTAAATAAGTCACGTAGTTGTAAAAACTAAGTAAGAAAGGAGTTGATGTTGCTAATAATTCAACGTCTTCCGTCATTGCTGGCTTAAAGCGAACTGAACGACTCGCGAGACTCCGCGAGAGTGTGAACAGACACACCTGTAGCTCATTTACACTCTCGCGCGAGTGACGAGCTGCGAGGCGAGGTGCGATACGAGCCACGAGGCGAGAGTCTAAATCCAGTATAGCACAATCCCATACAGCATTTAAATTTATCAAACTTTACTTTACCCAAAGATTTGGTTAAAACATCTGCCACTTGATCATCTGTGCTGATGTAATCCACACAATATAGAATATTATTATTTACCATAACGCGTAAAAACTTTACCATAAGGTTGATGGTTGCCCGCGAAATTCAAATTTTCTGACGTTTTTAGCGATTTGCAGGCCAGTGCTAGGTTGTATGTTAGTGAAAATATGATTCGCGGCTGTAAGACGTATGCAGTTACAGAATTATAATCATCAAAATCATTATTACAACCCTCCAAGTTCATGTAACTTTCAAGAATGAGGAGAACTTGGAGGGTTATTGTGTCCCGGACGTATTAGTGGTTAATGGTGAAACTTAGTTGTAATTTGTTACTAATTCACCTCTTTTTTCCTGAACTTGTTGTAAAAATAGTACATTGTTACCCTAAGGGTGAAAGTAACTTATTTAGTCCCCGAGACGGGGTTTGGGCGCCTGAGCGCAGCGAGGGCGCTAATAGTACGAGGGACTAAATAAGTCTTTAACCCGAGGTAAACACTGTGCTTTTCATTACGAATACAAGGAAAGTTGATGGGAATAGGCTTGCGCCCAATTACCTAAATCGAAAGAAAGAAGAAATAAAAAGTATTTATTGGTTTCAAACAGGACAAAACAAATTGACAAAAAAAATATAAAAGTAAACATAAGAGAAACACTTCGGTGGATGGCAATAGGCTTGCTCCTAATTACATCGGTTGATGGCAATAGGATTGCTCCTAAGTAGATTGGTTGATGGCTATAGTCTTGCTCCTAATTACATCGGTTGGGGCAAGCGTTGGATGGCAATAGGCTTGCTCCTAATTACATCGGTTGATGGCAATAAGCTTGCTCCTAATTAGATTTCTTGATGGAAATAGGCGTGCTCCTAATTACATCGGCTGATGGCAATAGGCTTGCTCCTAATTAGATTGGTTGATGGCAATAGGCTTGCTCCTAATTAAATTGGTTGATGGCAATAGGCTTGCCCCAATTACATCAGTTGATGGCAATAGGCTTGCTCCTAATTAAATTGGTTGATGGCAATAGGCTTGCTCCCAATTACCTAAATCGGTGGATGGCAATAGGCTTGCACCTAATCACATCAGTTGGTGGCAATAGGCTTGCTCCTAATTACATTGGTTGATGGCAATAGGCTTGCTCCCAACTACATCAAATAATTTGACAGCTGTCAGTAGAAAGCGATTCTCCCTAGGGCTGAAAAGTAGTACTTTCAACCCGCTCCGCAGGCATGTTATGATTATGACCTACTTTCAGAGTATGAGTAATGAAAAATATATATAATTCTACTGTACGTGTGTAATTATCACTGAACTCCTCCTAAACGGCTGGACCGATTTGGATGGAACTTTCTGGGGATATTTCAATGGGTTCTTGGATGGTTTAAAAATTCGTACTTTAACTAAGCTTGAACCTACTTTTAATAACAAAATAAACGCCATTTTATTTTAGGCATGTTGCCGTCCGAGCGGCCAACTAAAATCGACTCTGAACAAATTATTGAACCTGTTTTCTAGTATTTTTCAGGTTTATCCGCTGGTACAAATTAGCAACTAATTGTCCATCCATACACATCAGCGTCTATTAATTTGATATGATACCTAGTTTTGTACCTCCGGAGGACGAGGTAATAAACTGGCCAAGTTCGAGTCGGACTCGTACCAAAACGGCAAAATAAACACGTTTTCACTCCTCTTGCTCAAAAAGAACGTCATAATAGCATACCAGAGCGGGAGTAAAATTGCATATATTGCCCTAGGGCTAAAAGTAAATCTCGTACGACAACTTGTTCAGCGATTTAGTTTGATTAGTGATTTAGTTTCAAGTAAAAAAAATGTTTTATTTTTAAAAATGGAACTAAACGCGCTGAATGCTGAACTCTTTGGTAGAATGTGTGCGTTGCATTGCAGCTACAGAAGAAATAAAAAAAAGGCATTGGCGCGAAATTTTTGGAATTGTATTATTAAATTGAATTTAATTTTTAATAAAATAAACTCATATTGAACATGGTTATTTTATTTTCTCGCAATCGTAGTGAAAAGTACAGTGTAACACACGGCGCTAATAGTAGTTTATGCGACTGTGCATAATGAAGGGCATTACAACACAAGCGTGTGATGCCTAATTATGTTTAGTTGCATACACTAATTTATCTACCCGAATATCATAGTGTCCGTTTCGACCGCGCGGCCACGACGTTTTTTTTAAAAAAAAAATTTACCAAGTTTATGTAAAAGTTTGTAAAAGTTGATTCCCAAAACCATAAATTTGTCAAAGTTATGGTTACAAAGTTTTAAGGGTTTGAACGTGGCCGCGCTATCGAAACGCGGAGAACCGCGCGGCCACGGAGATCTTTAAAACTAAGCGTTGCAGAGACCTGCAATTTAGGTAAATAACAGATTCAATATGTAAAAAATTTGTAAAAATATAGAAAAAAATCCTAGGTTTATATTTTAGGAGCTGTAACACTAAAACCCCATGGCCGCGCCATTGAAACGGTGAAAACCACGTTATCGCCGATATCTCGCTGAAAAAGCATCGTAGAGGTCTGGAGTTTCTTGTAAAACATAGATTTGAATTTGTCAAATCATGTAAAAATACAAAAAAAAACCTTAGGTTTTTACTTTAGGTGCTATAAGACTAAAACGCCATGGCCGCGCCATTGAAACGGTGAAAAATACGTTATCGTCGATATCTCGCTGAAAAAGCGTCGTAGAGGTCTGAAGTTTCTTGTAAAACATAGATTTGAATTTGTCAAATCATGTAAAAATACAAAAAAAAAACCCTAGGTTTATATTTTAGGTGCAATAAGACTAAAACGCCATGGCCGCGCCATTGAAACGGTGAAAAATACGTTATCGTCGATATCTCGCTGAAAAAGCGTCGTAGAGGTCTGAAGTTTCTTGTAAAACATAGATTTGAATTTGTCAAATCATGTAAAAATACAAAAAAAAAACCCTAGGTTTATATTTTAGGTGCAATAAGACTAAAACGCCATGGCCGCGCCATTGAAACGGTGAAAAATACGTTATCGCCGATATCTCACTGAAAAAGCGTCGTAGAGGTCTGAAGTTTCTTGTAAAACATAGATTTGAATTTGTCAAATCATGTAAAAATACAAAAAAAAACTCTAGGTTTATTGTTTAGGTGCTATAAGACTAAAACGCCATGGCCGCGCCATTGAAACGGTAAAAAACCGCGTTATCGCCGATATCTCGCTGAAAAAGCATCGCAGAGGGCTGAAGTTGTTTGTAAAGCAATGATTTGAATTTGTCAAAAATTGGAAAAATACACAATACAATTCTAGGTTTATATTTTAGGAGCAGTAAGGCTAAAACCCCATGGCCGAAACGGTGAAAATCACGTTATCGCCGATATCTCGCTGAAAAAGCATCGTAGAGGTCTGAAGTTTCTTGTAAAACCAAGATTTGAATTTATCAATTTTTTTTTAAATACACAAAATAATCCTAGGTTTATATATCAGGAGCTGTAGTACGATATCGTTTAGAACCTTTGTTGTTTCGATAGGGTGACCATGACTTTGTGTTTACAGCAAAACTTTCCACCTATTGCATTTCCCTAGAAATTATTTCTAAATGCTTCTAAATTAAATTAAAATGAAACGATAAGATACAAAAACATATAATTATGTTTATTTCTTATTAAAAATCATATAAATCACAGATTGTTTACTTAAACTAAGATTTTTTAAATTATATAATTATTTAACATCTTAATCATCTATTAGACCTTAGACCGATAAGATAAAAAAATATATATGTCGGCTAACGGGATAATTTTTAGCAATATTCGTTGGTTAACAGTGGGCGTCGGTGGGTAGTGTTGGATGAAGAAACTAGACTCGTACACTCAATCAATAGTCCTAAGCACAGTAGATCTAGATAGTTAGACACACAAACTCTGTAGGTAGGTACGTATTTCAGAACACACGATGGTTTCAGCGGTTTCACGCGCCCGCCGCTCGCGCTTGTCTACTCAATAGTGACGTACCGACGCGACCGGCCCACGCGCGCGCTCACCAATGACTCCATCAAGCGCCACCAGATGGCGCTGGCGTACTGAATACTACACGATGCCGACACGGCCATCCTGCTTTCACACGTCCTCGTGTGATCATTACTCTGCGAACAAACGCTTGCACACACACTTCCACAAGTTTGCTTTGTTCCACTCGGTCACTCCTGAACAAACTCAAAATTCATAAAATCGTTGAAAATAAGAAATTCAAACCCCCTTTTTTAAATTTAAATCAAAACCCTTCAATTACATCAAACATAATAACGGAAAATTAAAAATAATCCAAAATACAACACCCTGGGCCACGTACCATCGCTCGATTCTACCTTTTAAACTCTACTGCGACAAAAACTGACAAGCTTACAGAAACCCTCGAGTAAGACCACTAACGCCACGGCTCTCCAGCCGACCAGCAATCACATTGCTCTCACACGGCACTCCAGCCGACCAGCAAACGCATTACTCGCACGGACTCTCCAGCCGATCAGTAATCGCGTTGCCCACACACGGCACCATAGCCGACCAGCAAACGCATTGCTCTCACGGACTCTCCAGCCGATCAGCAATCGCGTTGCCCTCACACGGCACTCCAGCCGTCCAGCAATCGCATTGTTCTCACGGACTCTCAAGCCGATCAACAATCGCGTTGCCTGCGCATCCATCACATGGATCGCCCGTGTGCATCACGCATGACTACACACTATGGTCTCTCCAGACCACGATCTCCGCCAGAGTTGAACGCGCACCGCGCACCCACGTTCAACAAACAAAAGACACCGACTTCTACCGGGCTACGACTACGTAACAACTACTGGTACGGTCGAACACAATAGGGCCTATAGAAACCCTTACTCGATTTTCCACCATAACTCCAACTTGCTCATCATCATTAAAATTCTTATCAACATCGACTGGTACGTGACCCGCTGGCATCTTCTTAAGCATATCGTGTGCATATTTTTAAACACGCTTAGAATTGAAAGTTTTTCAGTTGAAAATACTTATCTTGTACCTACAAGACAAAGTAGTAACGGTGGTAAAGTTCAAAACTAGCCACACTATAATTTTTTTATGTACAATAAGTATATACGTCATGCTCTATCATGGAAAGGAAGAAAGAAAGATTCGATGTTGGAATCCGTGAGTTAATTACAGGGGTTATTTCAGGCATAATTCATTATTTCAAATCCTTTAGACAAATTCAATACAATCACTTTTTTTACTGAATAATCGGTGATTTATTATGTTTTTTTATAATAAAAAAAAAGCTAACTAAAATGAAACGATATGAAGCAAAAATATAATAATGTTTATAAGAAACATTTCAATTAAAGAACGAACCAATGAAAGAACTTATCATTTTAATTTAATTTAGAATGCTTGAGAAATAATTTCCAAACATTATGGATAAAGTTTTCTGTAAACACAAAGTCATGGTCACCCTATCGAAACAACAAAGGTTCTAAGCGATATCGTACTACAGCTCCTGATATATAAACCGAGGGTTTTTTTTTGTATTTTTACATGATTTGACAAATTCAAATCTATGTTTTACAAGAAACTCCAGACCTCTACGATGCTTTTTCAGCGAGATATCGGCGATAACGTGGTTTTCACCGTTTCAATGGCGCGGCCATGGGGTTTTAGTGTTACAGCTCCTAAAATATAAACCTAGGATTTTTTTCTATATTTTTACAAATTTTTTACATATTGAATCTGTTATTTACCTAAATTGCAGGTCTCTGCAACGCTTAGTTTTAAAGATCTCCGTGGCCGCGCGGTTCTCCGCGTTTCGATGGCGCGGCCACGTTCAAACCCTTATAACTTTGTAACCATAACTTTGACAAATTTATGGTTTTGGGAATCAACTTTTACAAACTTTTACATAAACTTGGTAAATTTTTTTTTAAAAAAAAACGTCGTGGCCGCGCGGTCGAAACGGACACATATCATAAGGGCTCTATGATGGGTTCAGGAACCATAGGGAAATAACCAGCATTGTTAACAGTGTAATGCAATAAAAAATAAACAGGCTACTAGTTGCATTCGTCGCTGCATTTACGATATCTGGCGGAGTGTTCATGTTAATTTCTGAGTCACTATCACTCATTTTCGACAGAAATAAAGAACTTATCAGAAAATTTGTCTACTCGTAACTGGAAATAAAAAGCTAACGAACAAATGACAGCTCGAAATGGCGGCGTTTCGGATATCTGTCATTTTTTTTAAATCTTACGCAAACGAACAGTCACTATTCTTGTGTCACTCGAGATCAAAATGTCGTGCGATTTATATTTAAAATTATACTGAATTGGGGTTTCGTATCGATAGGTATCTGTTTTAATGTAGATACTAGAATAGCACACTCACTTGAATTTGACACCTGTTCCAAATTTAAACTCCATAACCTACTGTTTTCAGTAGGTTATGAGCTCATTACAGTTCTGTTTATTTCTGCTGGTTGGTAATGCTGGTCATTCCTATGGTTTTTGAACGCATTAGAGAGGGTTTATGATATTTGGGTAGATAAAATCCCATTATAACTCGGTTCCTATTTACTACCTCGCTAATATAACTACCTCGTATATAATGGGTCATTTTAGGCCCTTGTATTACAATGTACTATTGTTGTATGGGAGCCCCATGCCATGTTACCCCTGTTCCTGAGGTGCAGTCTGGCGACAGACAGACGGACGGTGAAGTCTTAGTAATAGGGTCCCGTTTTTAGTTTTTGGGTACGGAACCCTAAAAGTACCTACTACAATCTGTAAAACTTTATACATTTTCAACTTCACTGAAGTATTAGGTTCAAGGTTAATTGGGAATATTAGACAGTTTCGCGTAGTTTGGTTGGTGTACTGGCGTAGTGGCGTCTGTACAAAACATAGAGCCTGTCTCACAAAACACTAAACATTGGTCTATGAAGCAAATAATGAAGAGACTTCTCACTGTAGAGAAAACTCATGGACATGTCTCACTATGCATGCGTATGAGATAACCGCTCGCTCACCCTGGTATGGTCACTAACCAATCGTCAAAAGCCAGCAGTCGAAGTCTGTCAGCGAGCAATGGAGCGAAGTTGGTATCCTTGCAATTAAACACTGATGACCGGTCAAAAATTCAAATTGCCGATGTAGTCACACAACTGTCAAATTCAAATGGCAGTTCGCTCCATCTGTCACATGCCCGAGGACCTATGGGCTAAAGGAACCAACGGCCTCGGCAACGCTCCAGGCCCGCCTGCCAGGGCGCGCGGGGCTGTTCAAGAGATACCGCGGCTCCGGAACACAAAGGGCTTAGAAAGAACATGGGTGGGTTTTAGTCAGAACAAGTCTGACACTCCCTTCCGCTCCACCCAGAGAGGGAGGGGTCATTTGATGATTTCCATTTTCCAGTCCACAAAAAGTCAGTCAGTATGCCAACTGTGGCGTTCTTTTCCTAAGGATTGGCGAACAACAAAATTATGGATAAAGATGGGTAGGAGGGCTTTGCCCTGCAGATGGGAGTGGAATGACTACTAAATATAATATAGAAAAAAAAATAGTAATCGTACATAGCCAGGGGACGGGCGTCGTCGCCGAGGGAGGCCTAGAAAACGCTGGCGTGACGACTTAAAGGCTTTTGTACCGAGATTGGCCGGAGAAAGCCGCACGGAGAGAGGAGTGGAGGACTATGGGGGAGGCCTTTGCCCAGCAGTGGGACAATATAGGCTAATAAAAAAAATCGTACATAAGTGCCTATATTTTAGTACCTACGCTACGGCTGCATTTAGGTGTAGACGAAAAGTATCTTGCGGCGGCTGCGCGAACTTTGCACAATAAAAGGGGAAGGGTGGAGTCGGGAGTGAGGATAGTGTGACTCCCGGCCTTGTCTGCAGATTCCGCTCCAAATTTCTCCAGTTTGTATGTTGATGACTAATGATTGTTATGATGTCATCATCAGCCTATAATGTTCCCACTGCAGGGACTCAGACCTCCTGTTTAGGAGAGGGATGGGCTATAATCCACCACGCGGGCCCAGTGCGGATTGGTAGATGTCACATGTCTTCGAATTTTTTGATTCTAAGACATGCCGGTTTCCTCACGATGTTTTTCTTCACCGTTTTGAGAGCAGTGGTGATGAAATACATTACACAAAGTAATGCCCTGACTGTTTTCGAACCCGTAACTCACTGTTCGTAAGTCGGAGCCGCCACCACTTGGCCACCCCTGCTCTCTGATAATGACGTGAGTGTTGATGTGCGTCTGTAAAAGTATGTAACAGAATCATAGGATTAGAATCATCTCTAAAATCCTCTAAGATTGTGATATGGAAGTTATTCTTTTGGGGTGATAAGAACTTAGGGGATTTTATTGATGATTGTTATGATGACGCGCGGCGTGTCGTCTTCTGAGAAGTATTGTCAAAAACACGCGAAGCGTGACAGCTGCACTAGGTCGTCTTGCTGGTTAAACTTCTTGTTTATTTCTGGTTCGGCAGCATTTTGCTGTGAGTTTCATCGATAGCGAAACATTCAATACCTTCAAAAGCAAACGATCATTTTATGTTAAAACGGTTTATTAATTCATTTTAAAATTATTAAATGACTTTCCATTGCAAGTTTAATATCAAAATAGTATAAAGGAGAACTTTTTGTAAGATAGAGGGCTAATTGTACCGTACGAGTCCGAGTATCACGGTCAGTTTATTTAATTCGCCAATTTCGTAGTAAGTTGTTGCGTTCCTTGGAGCCAGCTGAGCTTATAAACAGTTGCATCAACTTGACAGTTCTGTACCAGTTCCCTCAATTCTTCAGTTTGGTACACTACACTCTTGAAACAAAACTTCAACCTTTGGTGGATTTTTTTTCGTTCTGCAATGACTTAGTACCGTAGGTAAATCAAACTTTAAGTTTCATTTTTAAAATTATTTCAATAGAATGTGTTTTGCTCGATACAGAAATAAGAATAAATTCGTCGGCTTTTGAATTATTATTATTGGAAATTTGTGATTGTATTAAGTAACATGTTGGGAACCAATATTATACAATCACTGGGAAAGGGGATAGAATTTAACCGATGTGGCATATCAACCTGGCCACCATTTGGATTTTTTTTCGAAATCGTGGTCCACAATGAAAGTGGTATGTATGGATAGAGGATATTATATAGACGAACAAAACATGTCCAGTAACATGATACCCAAAGTGTCACGTTACCGAGATATTTTAAGGTAAAGATCGACAATTGAGTAGGTACAACGACAATCATTATAACCCTCCTTTGGCTTTGCCGTAGATGCCGTAGTCGAGTAAAAAATAGACTTATTACGTTTATAGGCGTTAAAATGTCTCCAAATAATAGTTCCCAGATTCGAGGAAGAGAGGTCGAGGGGTCGAGGTCGTGGGTTCGATTCCCACCCAGGACAAATGTTTGTGTGATGAGCACGATCATTTGTTCTGTGTCTGGGTGTAATTTATCTATAATATGTATGTATTTAGAAATATATAAGTATGTTTATCAGTTGTCTAGTACCCATAACACAAGCTCTGCTTAGCTTGGGACTAGATGGCGTTGTGTGATAGTTGTGGAATATTATTATTATTATTTTATTATTATTATACGCACGAGAAAATCGCTTCTCATCGCAATGAAACGCTATGTTATATCAAAAAATAGTTTTCTCGTACTCCTAGTAGTATGTAATATGTGTACTCTCTTTCAATAAACTGTAATAATAATAATCCACACCTTTAGACACGTAAAAGGTCTATTTTTGATGTGGTCATAATACTCATATGTCGATCTTTCCCTTCAAATATCTCGATAACGTGACACTTTAGGGCACCATGTTTTATGACATTTTTTGTTCGTCTAAATGTCCTCTATCCATACATACCACTTTCATCGTGGGCTGTGATTTAAAAAAAAAAATGAAAATGGCGGTGGGTCGATATCCCAGCTCCCATTCAAAAAAGTTCAAACCCCTTTTGAACGCAAACAGTGTAGCATCGCAATTTTTTCACTGACTTTCCCTGACCACGGACCACCTTGAGCTTACCTGACTATCAGAATGTGACAGGACAGTATTTTTTTTTTTTATTACATACTATTATTTCAAGTGACAGATTTGTGTGCAGACTGTACTTTGACTGACGAATATAATAAAACTTCGAAATTGAGGAAACTGACAAAGATGGAAAACTGTCGCGTGGAAGCAACCGTCTAGTCTACACTGCTAACTGTCCTATCAGCCAAATTGATGAATTACATAAATTGACCAGTGAGGGACAATTGACCCGTGATAGGTACTCGGATTCAAATTACGTAGGTATGGAATCTGGCACCTCATCAATATTAACGATAAAAATATTAGTGTACTTCTTGGTAATGGCTTTTCCTAAATAACCATTACGATGGCGTCATCTCTATTTTGTTTAAGTTATTTTTAGTATTGTCGAAACAATGTGCAAATAAGCCACCTTAGCCCTAATAGTTACACAATAAATAAATAATTAATTAATTAATGAATACGGTATTAGGCATAACTCAAAAGTTTAAATTAATTTAATGTAGGTAATATTATGCCATGCAAAATGTAATCTATAGTTAACATTTTTAACATCATTTCCTTACCGCTTTTAGTACTTATATTAACGGCCACATTTTATTGAACTAAAGAGCAATTTCACGTAAAATAAAATGCAATTGAGACATTATATCACAGTAAGGATTATAAACTGAAACTAGAATAGATCATAGCGCAAGCTCGAAAAGTTGTAGGTAGGTACCTATACCTATTTACAATACAATAGGTTAGTTAGACATTTCATTGTTTTAGAATTACATATTACTATTTGACACGTTAATCATGTTACAAACGGTAATAAACAAATGGTGATGTCAATTCATTAACAGACTTAATAATTTACAAATATCAATAGATAGTAAAGAAGGCGTATCAATACAAGAAAAATACAACAAACTACTAAACCAACTAAAAACTGTACCTAGAAAAGTAAATACAAACAGCAAGAAGCGAGTCTCACTCAAAAGTAAACAACTACTACAGAAACGTAAGGAACTACTACAAGAAAAGAAAACTAAAGACAACCGCCGAAAAATCGCAGAAATAAGCAAAAGCATAAGCAAAGAACTACGGAACGAAAGAAAAACGAAACGATTTAACACTATGAAGAATTATATAGAAAAAACCGGAGGAATAAAAAAGGCACTGAAAGAACTAAATAGAAAAAAGGATTGGATACTAAATATAAAAAAGAAGGATGGTAAAATTACAGAGAAGAGACCCGAGATACTAAAAGCTGCTACAGAATTCTATCGAAATTTATATCAAAGTCAAAAGTTGGGAGAAGTGGTAAGAGAATATGATGCATCTACCGATGAAGAGGAAATACCTGAAATACTAAACGAAGAAACCTTAAAAGCAATTAGTACACAAAAGAATGATAAAGCTCCAGGATCAGACCTCATTACAAATGAAATACTGAAAATTACATCACCAGGTATTGGTCCGATGCTTACAAATATATTTAACGAAATTATTAAAACGGAAAATATTCCAGAGGATTGGACTAAATCTACAATTATATTACTACACAAAAAAGGTGACAAAGGAGATATAGCAAATTACAGGCCCATAAGCTTAATGTCCAATATTTATAAGGTATTTTCTAAAATTATACTATCGAGGATTACAAATATTCTTGAAGAGAATCAACCAAAAGAACAAGCTGGATTCCGTCGAAATTTTTCAACCATAGATCATATACACACCCTTAGACAAATATTACAAAAATATAAAGAATACAACAAAAGCTACTACCTAGGGTTTGTCGATTTCAATAAAGCATTCGACACACTAGAACACGGATATATCTGGGATGCACTAAAAATACAGGGTGTACAAACAAAATACATACGATTACTTCGTAATGTATACACCAAGAGTACTGCGCAAGTCAAGTTAGAAGCTATAGGCGAAGAATTCCCTATCATGAGAGGTGTACGCCAAGGAGACCCTATCTCACCCAAATTATTTTCTGCCGTTTTGGAAATAATATTTAGGAACCTAGACTGGACAAATGAGGGACTTAACATAAACGGTGAAAACTTGAGCCACCTACGCTTTGCAGACGACTTAATAATATTCTCGGAAAATTCAAGATCACTAGAAATGATGCTGCAACAACTAGCAGATGAAAGCGACAAAGCCGGACTATCGATGAATTTAAATAAAACAAAAATCATGACAAACTCATCGCAAACAGACACGATAAAAGTAAATAATGAGCAAATAGAGTACGTACAGGAATATGTATACTTAGGACAGCTAATATCTACTGAAGGCTGCATGGAAAAAGAGATTGAAAGAAGAGTTACCAATACTTGGAAAAGATATTGGTCACTCAGTGAAGTGATGAAGAACAAAGATATGCCTATGAAAGAAAAGAGGAAGGTATATAATATGTGCATTCTACCATGTTTACTATACGGGTGTCAAACTTGGGCATTGACAGAACATCTAGCAAATAAAATTAAAGTTTGTCAAAACAGCATAGAAAGAAGTACAATAGGTGTCAAAAGGAAAGACCGAGAAAAATTAATAGACATCAAAAGTAAAACCAAGTTTAAGAATGCATACACAACATACAAACAGCTGAAGTGGAGGTGGACAGGGCATATGATGAGAGAAAAGCAAGAAAAATGGACAAAACTTATCACAGAATGGTACCCTTTAGACGGAAAGAGACATAGAGGAAGACAGGCTAAGAGATGGGAGGATGACGTTAAGAAAATAGCGGGTTCAACATGGACTCGCACTGCAAAAATGAGAAAAGACTGGAGAGCTTTAGAGGAGGCCTTTGTCGGAAGACAAGTTGCAACCGAACTACCGTTTGCCGATAAGCATTAGATATTAAAATTGTTAGTATATTAGTTAAACTCTAGTTAATAGTCAAAATGTGTTTTTTAGATAGTAATCTTAGGTAAATTAATTCTAGGCACACGAAACTACTTTGTGTAAAACTTGATAGCAACAATAAAGGCTTTTTTATTTTTATTTATTTATTTATTTATATTTGACACGTTAATCATGTTACAAACGGTAATAAACAAATGGTGATGTCAATTCATTAACAGACTCCACATTAAACAATGGTGAATGTCTCAACACTGTAAGCTACCTTTCAGTCGAATAATTTCAAGATCAATGTTGGTACCTCTCTTTTGGTACCCAAAATTCCAGGGCTGAATCACATGTGCCAACCACTAAAACGCCGTTCAAGTATCGCAGCTGGAAAAGAAATAAAGAAAAAATATTAAAACGTGATTGCTTAAATCATCCATAGATCCTTTCTTCTAATTCGTCAGTCATCATCACATACAGTAGGTGGGTACAGTGAGTGAAGTAGGTAGGAAGGTAAGTTCAGTTTTAAAATCTCGGTGAAACCGGTGTTCGGCTTTGTTTTATCATTTCGTTGGTGTGCCTCTAATTCGGGCAGGGGCGGACCCCATGCTCCCATGTGTCAATGCAAGTTATAAACTATCTGTTCACTAACATCCAAATTCGTAGTTTTTGTGTGAAAGAGTAACATAACAAGCATTCATCCATCCTCATAAACTTTCGCATTTTCAAAAATTGTTTTTGATGATGATTTAAGTACTAGGTACTTAGGTAGGTAATAAGAGTTCCTATCCTACAACATCTTTAAATATTTTTTTCTATCTTTATGTTTACTGTCTTCGATGGGGCTTTTTTTTTGGGCTGGTGGAATATCATCAAATAACCCCTCCCGCTCTTGGGCAGAGCGAAAGGGAGTGTCAGACTTCTACTGACTAAAAATCAGCCATGTTCCTTCTTAGTCCTTTTGTCAAGGCCGCGGTATCATTATGACCAACCCGCAGACCGGGGCCCGCAGGCGTCGGCCCTTGCGGGCCCCTCCCATGTTGCTGACATCTCTTTGAGACGCGCGTGGAACACGAACGCGCCGTCGACACGGCCTGTTGTCGTCATAGGACGGTCGGACGGCGAGCTAGCCCATCACTCACCGTCCACAGGCCCGCGTCTACGGTGGCCGGAAGCTATCACGTGGCCCCCGACGCCTGGTGTGTCTCCCGCGGCGGCTGGGACGAGAGGTAGGTACTCTCTCTCCGCGTTTCGCCACCTCCTTCGCTAGCATCACTGCTTCGCAGAAGGAGGCGACGGCGTCCCATCCCTCCCGCCCCGGACCATGGCTTGCACTAGGGCCGGACGAGAGAGGTCGCCGCCGCCGATAGCCGGAACGAGAACACGGCGGGGCTCCGCCCAAACGGGGCAGACCTCCACAGTGTGCTCCACCGTGTCCTCCGGCCGATCCTCACAATGGTGAGTCTTCGATAGGGCTGGGGCAGCATTTGTTTGGCGAGCAGTGTCTCTGTTTGTACCCGCCACCAGGAGCAGGTAGTCCCTACCCAGGTGCAGTAAGCGTCTGTTCGACCTACTTTCCAAAGATGGCACAGCTTTCTTGGTCTGCCTGCAGCTTGATGCAGAGGTATTTCAACTCTCTTAACCACACACGTGCGTTTAAAGGTGTTTTTGCTCTGTGCTCAGGTCTGTCCAGACCACCAAATTAATGCTACGGGAGGTAAGTAAACTCCTAGGCAAATAACTTGACCCAAAATGGCGTCGTTCTGCGCAGGTTCAAGTTATATGCCGCGTGGTATACTTCGCGATTTTTACTGCACCCAACGGGCTTTTTAACTGGGTTTCGATAACTGGCTCAAGCTGAAATTTTTTTCAGACCCGACTAGGCAAAGCACACTTTCATCAAGTATGCTTTGCCTAGTCGTGTCTGGCTACGAAAATCCTTCGCATGCATAAATTCTTACTACTTTTGAGTATTGAAATTAATACATTATATCTTCGATCAATAATGTACTAGATTCCCGGTAAGCGCTTCAAAAACGGCCCGAAATATAAGACCACAAACGTATTTGTGGTCTTATTTCAAATCAGTATGGTCAAATCATAGCCAACATTAAGACGTCAAAATACCGCAGTATGCGTTCAAAAACTGCGTAAATAACCACCGTAACACCAAGGTTTTGGAAGGAATATCTTTTTTTCGGTAATTTAATATCATTATGTGCTTTTTCATAATATTTAAACATAATTAAACTGTAAATATAATTAAATCAGCGAATATTATAATTGTTTGGCCAATGTTTGCTACAACGCACCAACTATTGTATCATGTTCTTGAACAGGGAACGCTAGTTCCGCAATAGAATAAGCACGACAATGTACACAAAATGCTTTTAACCGTATTGCTTAGAGTTTAAGTTTCATTTTAGAATGAATATTTTTGTACTGATGACTTTTTACTTTGGAGCGACATTTAAAATGTTTTGCTTCTAATCTTTCTCTGATGAAAGGGCTTAAATACATATACTTTACAATGATAATTGAACGTTATGTTTAAGTGTTAAGGTTTTTATTCATCTGAAGTTGTTAATACTATTGAACTTTTTTGATGTTATGTAGATGTTTACGTGTGTGCAAACGTGGCCACTTGAGCGACTTAGTTTTGTTCCTGATGCTTAATCTAGTACTATTATTGATCGAAGCATTATATAAAAACTTTTTAACAAAAAATAAAACCGACTTCAAAAAAAAAAACACAAAAAAGTGCAAAATAAACTTTAGAAGAAAAATCAGTTTCTGAAGTCGGTGACTTTTGTTTGTTTGATTTCATTTTTTACCCGACTACGGCAAAGCCAAAGGAGGGTTATGATTTTGACTGGCTATGTATGTATGTATGTTTGTATGTATGTATGTATGTTTGTATGTATGTATGTGTGTATCTTCATCTGTTCCCTCATAGCTTCTAATCTACTTAACGGAACTCGACATATGAGGTATCGTTAGAACCGTCTTAATTTGGCGACTGGCCTGTTGGTCTAGTGGTTAGTGACCCTAACTGCTATGCCGGAGGTCGTGGGTTCGATTCCCACCCAGGACAAATGTTTGTGTGATGAGCACGATCATTTGTTCTGTGTCTGGGTGTAATTTATCTATAATATGTATGTATTTAGAAATATATAAGTATGTTTATCAGTTGTCTAGTACCCATAACACAAGCTCTGCTTAGCTTGGGACTAGATGGCGTTGTGTGATAGTTGTGGAATATTATTATATTATTAATTTTCCGCTGAATATAGGCTACGTGACGTGTCACAAAAAGCGATTTGGCGCCCTCTAGCGGACAAAAAGTAAGGCTTAAAAAATAAAAATGGAGATAAATACGCCGTGTTTGGTATCATTTGAAAGGGCCTCACTTGTACATTTCCAAAATATTGTTCAAATTTAAAATCACGCCCTCTAGCGGACAAAAAGTCAAGAGTTAAAAAAAAATTAACACCAAAATTGTTTAAATAAAAAAAAGTAAAAAACTAAAACCCGACTACGACAAAAAAAACGACGCTGAAAAAGTATGAAACAAGATTTTAAGGATAGAACAAAAAGAAAAGCCGTAGTCACACGTTATAGGTACCAACCTAAACACTTTAATACCGTGTGACTACGGCTTTTCTTTTTGTTCTATCCTGAAAATCTTGTTTCATACTTTTTCAGCGTCGTTTTTTTTGTCGTTGTGACGTGCTTTAGCCGTAACTGCTTGTTGAAGACTTTATTTATTCGGTCAGTGTCACATGCTACTTAAGATCAGCGCAATACGTTTTTTCCCCTGTTAGTCATCATACAATTCAACCAGCTTTTCTTCTGTCTTATTCTACCTCTCCATTCATTAACATTATAACATCAAAAGTAATATTTACCTGTGTTACATCAAATGTACTACTCTTCACAGTTGTATATTCTTGTGGAGGATTGCAGTTGTACATGAATTTGATTTCACCCCTGTCTGAGCAGACAATCATGTTCCCTGGACTTTGATGACATCCTGTTATCTTGCTGGACGGTTTTATTAAAGGTGGCTCAGCCCATATTTCATGTGTCCGCACATATGTGTGGTCTTCAGGGTTAAACAGGTGCAAACAACCTTTTGAGTCCCCGATATACAAGGCAGATCGACTCCAACTAATACTTACTGGGTAAGCTTTATCAGTTGGTATCTTTATATCACTTAACAATAGTTTTCCAGCTACCCTGTCCCACACTGCCATTGTTTTATCCTCACTTAGAGAGGCAACCATATTTTTATATGATTGAAGTGCTAAGACAGGTCCTCTGTGTGGTTTGTAGGAGTAAGTCGGGTTAGGTCCAGCTCGCAAGTCAAACGAAAGAATTTTTTTTGAGTATAATCCAGCAATAACTTCATTACCAATAGTAACAACAGACAATGCCGACATGCCACATCTGAAAAAAAATAGGTATGCATTTCATAAGAAATCAAATCAAAGTAAGTAAACAGGACAAAGATGAACATTAAGTAATATATTTTTTGCGTTAGCAGTGCTCAAACTAACCGAAATGTTTGTTTAGGTTCAAACCCAGCCTCCAGATCCCATGCTTTCACAGTATTATCCCATGAGGCGGAGTATATAGTGGTAGCAGAATCTATGTTGTCTGCAGCCAGGTCCCATACCCAGCCAGCATGGGCGTCGTATCTGATTTTCTTTGGCTTGGCATCAGTGAATGTAGTGGTATTGTCACTTTCGTCGTGAGGACTAATATTTAGGACATTCCATAAAGCCAAGCCGCGGTCTCTACCACCCGATATACATAATTCGCCATTCTGGAAACACAGCGCATGAAATATACATTAGATCACCCAGAAAGCTTAAACCAAACATGTGTATAAATAGTATGATGGGTTCATAATGATGACTTACATTAACTAATAGAACAGTATCAACAGATGCAATATGCACATCTTTAACAACAATATGTCTTGATGTGTCCTTAACATTGGTCCATTTCTTCATCTCTACATTCATTTCTACACAGACTGCTTCCCAGTCCATTTGTGTTTCTTCCCATATTTTCAGGCGAGGCAAGGTCGGGAAATTTCCGTTAATTTTACTATGCACCCAATACTTCCATAGGTGATCATCTGCTAATATGTCGTCAAAGCGCTGACATACTTTACTCAATGTATATTTTAAAAAATGTGCGTCCAAACATGAACATATTTTTAGGAGTATCTGCAAATAATTTTACATGTACATTTTCGTTAAAAGCAATTACAATTAGTAATAAAACCTAGTTTAATAATAACGGACATTTGAAAGGAAAATTTAAAAATAAAAATACTACTCAGGGTAGAGCAGCGTTGGCCTAGTGGCCCCAACGTACGAACAATAGGTCGTGGGTTCGAACCTAGACAGGCACATTACTTTGTGTAATTTATTTCATCACCGCTGCTTTCAAAACAGTGATGGAAAACATCGTGAGGAAATTGGCATGTCTTAGAACCAAAAAATTCGAAGACATGTGGCATGTACCAACTGGGCCCGCGTGGTAGATAATAGCCCATTCCCTCTCAAAGAGAGGAGGCATGTCCCAGCAGTGGGAACACCTGACAATCAGGGCCAAAGCAGGAAAGGATGGTGGGCGTTTAAAAACTATGTATAATACACAAAATAACCTATCAAATTATAGGTGGGTGCGGGGGTGCCAAAGTTCTCTAGGTCTATGCTTGCTCTTGAATTACTAATTTTTTCAATTTCAAAAAGTTCTTCCTATTTATCTTTAATTCTTGTTTAGTGCTCAACTCAACCCTCAATCTGCTCTTTTAGAGTAAGCTTTTTTACTACAGTTTATTTAGTGACATAGCCTGTACCCTGAGTACACTGCAGTGAAAAGAAATTCTGACTCTACTAGAAATCTACTTCTCCCAGGAATCTTTGAAAACAAAGGCTATATTTAGTGAAGTGGTATGAAAAACTGACTTACCTCAACAGGCATATCCAGCAACGAGGGTTTACTATCGTCGTACATATTACAAGTTTCTGTATTTGTTTCAAGTTCATTTTCAACCTCTGTCAACTCGTCTTTGAGTGATTCAAGTTTTTCACACATGACAGCTATGCCTCCACACCTGCACGCTTGACTGTGGAGATGATCAGTAGTAAAGACACTGTTCCATACTTAATTTTTGATACGGTCTATTACTTATGTTACTTACTAGCTACTTGATATTTTTTTGAATGGGGCAGTTTGACCTCTACAGCTCCCATACAGTTAGAAGCAGGACCATTTTAAAATGTAATGTTTTCTAAATCTGTGAATGCAGATTGACATTGCTCAAAAACCATTGTGATATTCTAGTCTATCACCATGTCCTTGTTGCTATAATGTGGTCAAACCATCTTACAAAGAAAAATAGGGAGAGTTTCTTTGTAAGAGGGGTCAGATAATGCAGGGCACTGACTGCGACTGTATCTAAAAAACTCTACTTCATATTTTATTTAGGCCATTCAATCATTCAAAGTAGGCACAATCCTAAATAAACAACAAATAGAACTCCACTGAAAGAGAGCAAACTAAAGACAGTCTGGCGAGTCACATTACCCTAAGCATGCTAGGGAACTATTTGAAGGAATTCTAAAGGATATTTTAGACCTTAATATTTATATTGTAAGAATCAAAGCTATATTTAACTTAATGCCTCCAGTCTCTTGGGTTCATTATCATCTGATAGTGTGGAGGAGTTTTTTGATGCTCTTTTATAGTTTGTTGTTAGTTTTATTTTTAACAACTTTATATGTATGGTGACTAGATGCTGCAAGCTTTATGTATAAACTGTTTTTAAACAAAAAATCCGCCCCTAAGACGACCCACTGACCAAACTTTTGAACTACCAAAAAACAATACAATTTTGGTTGACTTGGTGCTATAACTACCATGTTTTTTTCTTTTTGTATGTAGCCAGATATTATATTTAACAATAACATACATATCATAATACAGATTACAGACAGACCAGGTCTTCTCATTAAGGGATAAGAAATATCTTTAAAAAAATTAAATGAAAAACAAAGACCTTTCATTTAGGTAAAACATTGTTGCCTTTGCCTATATTTGGCATCATGTATGATTCACTTAGTTAGGAACTATATCCCAAGGGTGTTTGATTAACAAAGAGTTATTGGCAACGCGTAACAACAAAAACCATATGTTTTTCTAACGTAAATTTGCTAAATCAAGAAACAAAGGTATTAGCTGTTAAACTACATTCTATTAAATAACTTTAAAATAAAGAGAAAGGTATTTTATGATTACCGTTTTGAGCTCAAATATTGATTGTTATGATATTAAGCTTTGATTTTTTTTCATTGAGCACTATTTTGGTAAATTTTAAATTAAAACAGAAATTACAAGTCACACAAGCAGACAGAAGTGTCAAACCAAAGAGTATAGTAATTTAGAGTGTCAAACTGTTTTTGATAGAACGGAGAACCAACGGAACAACGGAACCAACCAAGGCTGCGGTTTAAATTGTACGATGTGCGCTATTGGTACTGTGTTCGTGCATAAAATCCACAGATTATACTCAGCTTTGTCCTCGAGATTAGCATGAGAGATTACATGTAGTAGACATACGGTGTCGCCATCTGCACTGTGTTTGAGAGTTTTTTTTTTTTTTTTTTTTCTTTCTCCGTCTGGCAACCCCAGCCAGCGAACTTCATTACACATTCAGTGCTTCGCCATAACGCGCACTTTCTGTAAAAAATATAATTTTGTGTCGTGCACGCGGTTTGTTCTAACCATGGTTAAACGTTCTCGAATAGTGGAAGAGAATTATGAAGCTATTGCAAATAAATTCAAAAAGTTAGAGCGTAAACTAATGCGTGCTCGACGCAGAGATCGACATAGGTCAACAGGGAGGCGATCATCATCGTCAGACTCATCGTCGTCTTCTTCGTCAAGTTCTACATCATCGCGCTCACGTTCAAGGTCAAGATCACCAAGGTGTGGTACAGCGGCGCCGCCGCAGCCTGAGCGTCTATGCATTGAAGGTAAAAAACTACATCTACCCACATGTTCAAAAAATTAACGCTTACGAACATATTCTCACGTATAAACTAGTGCTGCGGGCAATCTATGGGATTGTCACTTCGCTAAAACGTGATTATTGAACCAGGTCAAACAGGACGAGTGCAATGCGGGCATTTTTTGGGAATGTCACTTTGCGATATTATATGGTACTGCGAGCAGTCTGTGGGACTGTTACTTTACTATTATACTACCTACCTAAATTCGGTAGCCACGTTTAGTGGGATAATGAAAGCAATGCGGGCATTTTTTGGGAATGTCACTTTGCGATATTATATAGTACTGCGAGCAGTTTGTGGGACTGTTACTTTACTATTAAACTACCTACCTAAAACTAAGTAGGTTAATGCGGCAAGCTTATGGGGCTGTCACGTTACCTAAAATATATACTTAAAATGGTTCAATGTCCATTTCAGACATGCCTACAACAACGGCAGGCGCCGTCACCAATCCGCAACCGTCGACAAGTACCGCAGAACCTCAGCCGTCCACCAGTGCCGCAGTGCCACTACCGGTGCCTGCGCCACTATTGCAAGCAGATGCGTCATCTGCAGTATTGGAGCTGGACGTCGAGCTCATGGAAATATTAGGGGAGGACCCATCTAGGACTAAGACGTATGGTATTAATATTCAATCTGACCTTGCGATACGCCTGCAGCACATAGCCACTACAGGCTTATCTCAGGATGACCGCATGGAACTCTTGAAAAAATATTTGCCTCCAGCAAATTGTACTTCAATTGATGCCCCCGTTCTCAATCCTGAGGTCAAGGCCGCTATCTCAGAGACTGTCTACAAAAGAGACAAGGGCATCGAACTCAAACAAGGACAAACTTCCTCCGCGATATCATGTTTAGCTGAAGCGCTCACCTTACTGATTTCATCGGAACCTAAGGATACGGCGTTAATCAAACTACTCATGGACGCTATCAAACTTTTGTGTGATAGGCAGTATTCAGACTCTGTCACACGCAGGAGCTTTGTTCTGTACAATCTGAAAAAAGACCTAAAAGATCAGCTGCAAGCTACAAAAATAGACAAATTCCTTTTCAGCGAAGATCTGTCGGAAGCATTAAGAGCAGCAAAAGCTATCACAAAGTCAGGAGCTGACCTAAAATTCACCCCGTATCCACCGAACAAAAAACCGGTGAAGAATAAAAATAAACCGCACCAGAGAAATTTAAACTGGCGTGGTCCTCCCCTGAGTCACAGGCCGAGGTGGAACCAGAGGACGAAGGAGCCTGCATTCAACAAGAGCCATCAAGACAACTCTTCGAAACAATCGTCGCGTCAAGATCGGACTCGCAGCCGCCGCCGATAAACTCGGTAAAATACGCCGGTAGACTATCTTACTTTCGCGACCAATGGTCACTTTTGACGGGTGATAAAAACATCCTATCATGGATCGATGGTTATCAGATTCCATTTTCAAGGCCTGTGAACCAGACCATTATCCCTACAAAAAGATTCTACTCCGTCTCTGAGAAAGCTCAGTTTGAAAGAACAATTGAAAATCTGCTTAGTATAGGAGCCATCGCAGAATGTAAAGCCTGCGCTGAGCAATTCTTGTCCCCTATATTTTTAGTTCCAAAATCAAACGGCAAATCAAGATTTATATTAAATCTAAAGGCACTAAATAAGTTTATTGATACATCACATTTTAAGCTAGAAGACCTACGTACGGCAATTAAGCTTATTTCTAAGGATTGCTTTATGAGTACAATTGATCTAAAAGACGCATATTTTCTTATCCGAATTCATGATAATTTTAAAAAGTACCTTCGCTTTGAATTTGAAAATAGACTGTATGAATTTAATGTCTTACCCTTTGGACTGAATACTGCTCCTTTGGTTTTCACGAAGATCATGAAACCAGTGATCGGCTTACTTAGATCTTGCGGTCATTTATCGACTATTTATGTAGATGATACCTTACTTATTTCAAACTCTTTCGATTCATGCCTGAACAACATATCGGACACTACTAAACTTCTGAAAGCTCTTGGGTTCTTAATAAATACTGAAAAAAGTATTCTTACCCCTCATAATACTTGTAAATTCTTAGGTTTCATTATAGACTCACAACGTTTACAGATTTCCCTACCTACAGAAAAACGGGAAAAAATAAAAATTGAAATTCATAAATTTCTTGTTTTAAATCGTTGTAAAGTCAGGGAATTCGCAAGGTTAGTGGGTTTGCTAACCTCTGCATGCCCAGCCGTTGAATACGGCTGGCTCTATACTAAGGAACTTGAGCGTTGTAAATTTCTGAACATAAAAGACGATGTCAACTATGACAAATTTATGAGCATTCCACAGTCTATCATGCCAGACCTCAAATGGTGGGCTCAGGCAATGAAAAGTCCCAATAATAAAATAAAAACAAATAACTTTAGTTTAATAATTTATAGTGATGCCTCAACTACGGGATGGGGGGCAGCCTGTGGGGATGAGCGTGCGAGCGGATTGTGGACCTATAGTGAAAAGTCGCGACATATAAATTATTTAGAAATCCTAGCTGCCTTTTTAGGACTTAGGACCTTTGCCAAGTCGTATCACGACTGCGAGATACTATTACGGATTGATAATACCACCGCTATTTCATACATCAACCGTATGGGAGGTGTTCAGTTTCCTCACCTCACGAGTATTACTAGAGAACTGTGGCAGTGGTGTGAGGAACGTAATATAGTAGTATTTGCGTCATATATTAGCTCGACAGATAACCATATCGCAGATGCGGAATCGCGACGTGTCCACCCGGATATAGAGTGGGAATTGTCACATGCCGCATTTCATAAAATCGTACGAAAATATGGTGCTCCAGAAATAGACCTATTTGCCAGTAGAGTCAATAAAAAATGCTCAAAATACGCATCTTGGCACAAAGACCCTGACGCGTATGTTATAGATGCATTCACTATCTCGTGGTCTGATATGTATTTTTATAGTTTCCCCCCAATAGCTATCATACTAAAGGCATTAAGAAAAATTGTCAATGATAAGGCTAAGGGCATTATGATAGTACCGATGTGGCCCACGCAACCGTGGTACCCATTATTTAACAGTTTACTCATAACTGAACCTCTCATATTCCATTCAAGTAAAAACTTAATTATTTCTCATTCCAGCAATCGGAAGGTGCATCAGAAAATTACCCTGGTTGCCGGAATATTATCAGGACGTCATTTCTGAAAAGAAATATACCACTAGATTCTATACCTCTCATGACAGCCTCACTGTCGGAGAACTCACTGAAGCAATATGATTCATGCCTCAAAAAGTGGTTCAAATTCTGTAAAATAAACAATGTTGATTTATATTCAGCCTCGGTTCCAAATGTCATAAATTTCCTAACAGGATTGTACAATTCAGGTGCTCAATATGGAACATTAAATAGTTGTAGATCAGCTCTCTCCCTGATTCTTGGCCAAGAATTAGGTAAAGATGACTGTATTAAACGGTTGTTTAAAGGAATTTTTAGATTGCGACCTCCACTACCTAAGTACAACATTACTTGGGACACATCTATAGTCCTTAACTTTTTAGCTAACTGGTACCCAAATGAGACACTTAACTTAGAGAAAATATCTAAGAAATTAATAACTTTGCTTGCACTGGCAACCGCACATCGAGTCCAGACATTTTCTAAAATTAATATAAAAAATGTAGAAGTATTTAATAACGAAATTAGAATTAAAATTCCAAACTTAATAAAAACGTCCCAACTAGGATCATCACAACCAATATTAATACTGCCTTTTTTCCGGGAACGGCCAGAAATATGCCCTGCTCTTGCATTGCAATCTTATATTTCAATAACAAGATCTATAAGAAGAACTGATAACCTCTTTGTAAGTTTAAAGAAACCGTATAATTCTATCACTCCGCAGACACTGAGCAGATGGATAAAATCTACGCTAGGTAGTAGTGGAATTGATGTGACCATATTTACTGCACATAGCACTAGACACGCCTCTACTTCTAAGGCACATCAACTTGGAGTAAGCTTAGACGTAATCCGAAAAACAGCAGGCTGGAGCGATAATTCTAAAACATTTGGTAAATTTTATAATAAGATTATAACTGATGTGAGTGATGATTCCTTTGCTAGAAATATTTTGTTAAATACTGATTGATGATCACAAATTATTATTTTTTATGAATTATTATGAGCTGAAAATAACTAAAATTATTTTTTTTGTGTTGAAGGAAATAAATGATTCTCGTTTTTTCTACAAAACTGTTTAATTAGTGTTGATATTTTCATGGAACTCTCAACATCTACATGTAATCTCTCATGCTAATCTCGAGGACAAAGCTGAGTATAATTAATGATTAAACGAACTTACCAAGTGAAGTTCGATCATAATTATACGAGGGCTTTGTCCGAAGAGATTAGCATCCCACCCTCCCATCTCCCCAGATTCAACATTCAAATATCAATTGGGTGCTCTGCTCTGAAGTAAATGAAGTTCGCTGGCTGGGGTTGCCAGACGGAGAAAGAAAAAAAAAAAAAAAAAAAACTCTCAAACACAGTGCAGATGGCGACACCGTATGTCTACTACATGTAATCTCTCATGCTAATCTCTTCGGACAAAGCCCTCGTATAATTATGATCGAACTTCACTTGGTAAGTTCGTTTAATCATTAATTATCTATTATAAAATCGGTTTATTTTGTACAAACGTGAGCTCTTCTTAGCAGTGTGACGTCATGATTGACGTCATCGATCGCTACCAACGGCGCACACAAAAATTTGGTAGTACAGTGTGTGCGGAGACGTCAAATTCGAATTTGACAAGTGTCAAGGAAAGCAATTGACTTGTTTTTATTTTGCTTTTAGATGTTGTTTGTTGTTGCACCATTATTTAGATATTATTCAATGAAAAATGTCGCTGTCTTGGGCAGTACGTAAATAAATAATTCCGAGAGGGGTATAATATTATGTTCTGTGCTTTCGGCTTAGTTCCGAGGTTATAATTTTTGACAGAAGTGACATTACAGGGCTATTGACTGGTTTAAATTGAAATGTGTACTATGTGTACCGATGGTAAACATTCAATTTAAACAGCTAGTTTGTAGCGTTGGCACGTTTGTAAAGGATCGTACAATGGGGTTGGCAAGTGAAAGCTGATTGTAGATGGCGTGTCCATAGCTTGTCCCAATCCGACCAATGAGGTCAAGCTATTTTGAAATATAAAATGACATTGACAGATATTCAACCAATGAAGAGCTTAGGTTCATGCGGTGCTAGCGCCATTAGTTCCACCAGTTGCCCGTCCCATTTAAACCGCAGCCCAAGATAGAACATCAAACCATTGTTTTGGTGCCGAGGTATGAGTATGAGGCTTTTTATCATTTTAAAAAACAAATTAATTCTAAATATAACATTTTAAAAACGTTTTGCTATATTAGGACAGTATTAAGTTTAGATGCAAAATTACTTGAAAAAAAGGTAGCACTCCGGGAGTGCCGGCAGAAGTGAAAACTTCAATATTAACTTTCAAACTCGCGTCAGGGTCACGTGATGCTGATCGAAAAATCTTACGATTTTTCGATCAGCATCACGTGACCCTGACGCGAGTTTGAAAGTTTTTACCCATACAAAAAAAAGTGCTCAGCGCCGCTAAAGAAGTTTTCAATTCAAAAAAAGTTTAGAGA
The DNA here is from genome assembly GCA_949775195.1 of Diarsia dahlii. NCBI lineage: Eukaryota > Metazoa > Arthropoda > Insecta > Lepidoptera > Noctuidae > Diarsia > Diarsia dahlii. The sequence goes on from OX459190.1 coordinate 18,664,485, forward strand.
TATATTTATTTACAATATTTACAAACTACAATTTACAGAACTAAAATAATAAAAAAATTGAGCAAGTAGTGACAATGCCGCCAGCCTTTTGATGCGAACATTTTTTTGCAGGATTGAGCTAACACGGCATCATATTTATTTTCGATATTGGTTTACGTAGAAATCGTAAATAAGTAATTTAATAACAAAATTAGGCATAGTCGAATGTTGTCAATCAAGAAGCCGACACAGTAGCGCGTGCATTTTATTCCAATTGCTTTCTTTTCTAAGAAACTTACGCCGGCTGAACAGAAATATTCAGCCTATGAAAGCGAATTACTCGCAATCTACGCTGCGGTCAAACATTTCAGACATCATGTTGAGGCACGAAGTTTTACAATTTTTACAGACCACGAACCTGTGCCACGAACCAATAACTGACGCTTTTAAAAAGAAAAATCAAGTATGACATCTGCACTTTGTTTTCCTCTCCGCGTCCGGTTCGTGATCGTGCCCCGATCAACTCTTCGGCTTCGCAAAAAAGGACTTAATAATACCATAAAACGATTGTTATTCTTCTGTGGTCATAACACTAACCGTACATGTTGTCGTTGTGACAACTGACAAGTCTGTCACTGTCTCACTGACACTGATGACAAGTTTTGTCTCAAAAGTTGTGTTGGGATTGGGATAGGAATTTATTATTGATCAGAGTATAGTTGGGTGTCAAAAGGCGTTTGTGGCGAGTACATGTTGTTTTGGTTCTCGCACTGATTTTTGGCTCTTTCTCTGCTTTTTTTGGTGGTTTTTGGGTTTATGTAACGTGTTTGTTCTTGTCCTGTGTTTGTTTTTGTTTGTGTACGTGATCTTACATTTGGTAAGTTTTTATTCTATATATATTTTATTCTACCGGCCACTGGCCTATGCGGTCTGACAATGGCGGATGACGAGCGGCCTCCTGGTCGCCCGCCAGACCCCCCTCATCCTGATCTGCAACAATCGCAAGACTTATTTACTCATGCGCCTATTCTGACGGCTCCACTGTCTCAATTTGAGACAATGGAAGTAGAAATAACTTCTCAAAAGAGGAAACTCATTGACAATCACAATAATGCCACGGACGAAAACGCTTCAGCGACTAAACGCGACCGGGTCACGGCCCCGTCGTTGATCTCACGCACAAAATACTCGCATTTAGATAGTCATCCATTTTTAGTCTACGCATCGCTTAACGAATCTGATCCAAGCTCTGGCACTACCCTCCATCCTATAAAATTCGGTCAATTAGTACAAAAACTTAATATTGTGAATATTGTTGATGGTGGTATAAAGAAAATAGGAAGAAACAGGGTATCAGTAGAGTTCAAGGCCCCGGAAGATGCCAATGCATTCATTGACAATGAATCGATGAAACAAAAAGGTTTCACGGTCATGATTCCTACGTTCAACATCACCAGGATGGGTGTTGTGAGGGGCGTCCCTACTGATTGGACTGACATTGAAGTCTTTGATGCCCTGAAGTCCCCACTTGGTAAGGTGTTGAAGGTGAGGAGATTGAACCGCAGAGTTTCAAATGATGGGAAATCGGAATGGATTCCTACACCGAGTGTAGTAATCACATTTGATGGTCAGAGCCTCCCGGATCGAGTTTTTTGCTGCTTCAATTCCCTTCCAGTTGAGATTTATAATTTTCCCACTGTCCAGTGCTTCGGGTGCTGCAAATATGGACACACCAGGACTCAATGCCGGTCAAAGCCACGGTGTTACCGCTGTGGTGGTGACCACTTTGGGGATGGGTGTTCCATTGAAGAGCCTAAGTGCTTCTATTGTACAGGTGCACACCCTGCAAACAGTCGTCAATGCCCGGAATACCTGCGTCAGCGTAACATCAAGTCCACCATGGCTAAGGATAACATACCTTATTCTGAAGCAGCCAAACGTCACGCCCCCTCCTACCGATCTTTTGCAGACGTTACGGCGTCAGCCCCTCCTGCACTGACTATCCACCAGACTCTTAACCATGATCCCCGTCCTCCCCGTCGCCCAATTCCTAATTATACCTCTCATTCCCAACCCCCTACTTCTTCCTCCAGCAAGAAACTTGTTACTTCCCGCCCAAAGGCCTACACACCCCCCCATCCTGGTTATGACCGTAGGGCCCATCAGGATATTATTAGCAGTTATTCCTTCCCCCCCTCTCCTAATGGTTGTGCTCTGATGGACCACCCTCCCACTCATAATGAGAATGAAGAGACCCTGAACACTATTATTACTTTGCTCTCCACCTTACTCTCAAATTACGCATTACCTGACCACGTAGCTGACAACATAGTCAATAAAATTAAAAATCGTAACATTCAATCTCATGCAGTGGAACACCAGAAGCGCACTCCCCAAAAAACACGAAATCTGCCACCTAATTAATTTATATAAACCTGCAATTTTTGCAATCTCAGAATCGTGGTTAACTCCACGACTCCATTTTAATTTCCCTGGCTATAGCACTCTCCGGGATGACCGTTCTGACGGTTATGGCGGGGCTGCTATGCTAGTGAACAATCTTCTTTCTTTCTCCTCTCTATCCCTGCCTCCCCACGGAGATGAGATTAATGCTGTAGGTGTTAATATCCTTGGCATTAATTTTATATCTGTCTATATTCCCTCCCCCAATCCCTCCTGCTTTCAATACATTCATAATATATGTTCCTCACTGAATCCTGTTATAATTTTGGGTGACTTTAATTGCCATCATTCCCTGTGGGGTTCTGACCATTCTGATCTCCCTGGTTTTGAGTTAGTTGATCTGTTGGAAGACTTGAGTTTGTGTGTTGTCAACGATGGTTCCGTCACTCGGCTGCCTAGACCTGGCCAGAGTAGAAGCTGTGTAGACCTTACCTTGTGTTCAGCTAGTTTGTCCGCCCAGTTGGAGTGGAAACGACTAAACCTCACGCATGGTAGCGACCACTACCCAATATGCACTACACTGATCAATAGGTCCTTACCTCAAAGGGATAAACCCCCTCTTTTAAAATACAGACTTACTGGCGCGGACTGGGAATTGTACACTCAAACTCTTGAGGATATAATTTCCACTTTGCCCCAGGTTTCCCCAGTCAACTTAGAGGACTGCATATTGAAATTTTCTGGTGCAATTTCTTCTGCCGCGGATGACAACATACCGCTTAAAAATTCAGCCTCCGGAAAAATATCATCTCCGCCCTGGTGGGATCGGGAATGTACCAGCATGGTTAAATCTCGAAATGAAGCGGAACTTAAGTATGCTCAAAATATGTCCTCTGAAAACCTGATCGAGTACAACCGGATTAGTGCCAGGTCTAGGCGCCTACTAAAAAAAAAAAAAAAAGAAGGATGGAAGAAATTCTGTACTTCACTTTCCCCTTCAACCCCTTCCTCTCTTGTTTGGCAAAATTTCAAACGATTTAAACGTGGCTGCTCCGTCCGAAACTACTCATCTATGCCTGATGACATTGCAGAACCTTTCTTGAGGAAACTTGCTCCTCCTTTCGCTCCTTTTTTGGGAGAATGCCCTTCACCTTCTGGGGGGGGTGAAATTTCCAATGACCCCTTAGATGCTCCCTTCTTGTTAAGCGAACTAGATGCAGTGCTCAAACACGTTCACGATTCCGCCCCAGGCATAGATGGCCACCCATATTCGTTTTTTAAAAAATTGGGGTCCCACAGTCGCCGATACCTTTTATCAATAATCAACGCATGTTTTACTCTCTCCCATATCCCTGATGCTTGGAAAACGCAACTAATAATTCCCATTCTAAAACCAGGGAAAACACCTGACTGCCCTGAAAACTTTCGACCCATTGCTCTATCCCCTGTTATATGTAAAATCCTTGAACACCTTCTAAAAAACAGGTTGGAGTGGTTAGTTGAAAGCCGAGGTCTTCTAGCAAAAACCCAGTTTGGGTTCCGAAAGGGAGCTAGCACAATGGATAGCATTGGACTATTTATGACAGATGCCCGGATTGCCTTCAGCAAAAATGAGTCAGTTCTAGCGGTCTTTCTTGACATTTCAGCAGCTTACGACAGTGTCCTTCTTTCCGTACTCAGAAGTAAATTACGCCAGCTGAGTATCCCGGTAAAGATACTTAACTGTATCTGTAACTTGTTGGCAGGACGTAGTGTTAAACTCCATGTTCCAGGAGAATCATATGACCCCAGAACTGTTTGGCGTGGGCTACCCCAGGGTTCAGTACTAAGCCCTCTTTTATATAGTATTTACACCTCGGATCTTCACAAGTCCCTTAATAACGACTGCCAGATTTTACAATACGCAGATGACCTATGCTTATATATTCCTACCTCGTCTGTGGAAATTGCTACGGAATCCATGCAAATATCCCTTAACTCCCTAAACCAGTGGTTAATCTCTCATGGTCTTAGCTTGTCAGCTCCTAAAAGCTCCGTTGTAGTTTTCTCACGTAAACGTCTAACACCCAATGTCCACCTTGAAATTGAAGGATCCCCGATCAATGTTGAGGATAATGTGAAATTCCTTGGGGTAATTTTGGACTCTAAATTATCTGGTGTCTTTCATCTCAATTATATAATCAGTAAATGTGAGAAGAACCTTAATATGCTACGTGCTCTAGCGGGTGTTTGGTGGGGGGCTCATCCCTTTACTCTCAAACTCATATACAATGCTACAATAAGAAGTTTACTGGACTATGGGTCTTTCCTCCTGGAACCCTGTGGTAAGGTTGCATTGGCCAAGCTGGAAACCATTCAGTCGAAATCCCTCCGCATTGTACTAGGTTGTATGAGATCCACTCCTACCAACGCACTGCAAGTTGAGAGTGGCGACCCTCCCCTTCTCCTCCGTAGACAATATCTAGCCGATAAATATTTGTACAAGGCATATCTTCTTAGTGATCACCTAGTTCTTTCTAAGCTTTCCTCACTAGATAATTTATGTAGACAAAGCGACTATTGGAAACATAAAGACCCCCCTTTGATCCTTAATTCATTTAGGAGTATCCGGAATATGGAAAATAATTCTCCCATTCCTCAGTGTAATAAATTCCCACTTTACTCATGTCCCTATGAAATTCTTAATTTTGTTCCAAAGATCACTCATATTGGAATAAATAAGGACACCACCAATGCTAATGACCATTTTCTTTCGACTGTTAATAACAAATGGCCTGATCACTACAAATTTTATACAGACGCTTCTAAATTGACCTCTGACGGTAAAACAGGCATTGCTGTTTATAATCCCAACTCCCAGATATTCCTTCAGTTCCAGTGCCCTCCTGAGTCTTCGGTTTTTACCGGGGAGTGCATTGGAATTTTGGAGGCGTGTTTATTTATTTCCTCCCATTCAGCTATTACAAAAGCAGTCATCTTTTCTGATTCAAGGAGTGCTCTGGAGGCAATAGTTAAAAATTCATTTAAAGATAACCTACGTAGCCCAATTATAGTCGAAATCAAAACTGTCCTACATTCTTGTTTAAAAAAAAACATTGAGATAATATTAGTATGGATTCCTAGTCATATGAATATTATGGGCAATGAGCTGGTAGATATAGCAGCTAAAAATGCGGTCAGCAGCAATCTGGCAGATAAAAAACATTATGCTGTCCAGGTCTATGACTTGATTCACAAGGCCAAAGCAGATCTTTTTAAATCCTGGCAAGTTCACTGGTCTCAATCTTCCAAATTAAAGGCTAGCCTGTTTGCATCTATTCAACCAACCATCCCCCCCAAGCCCTGGTTTTATAAATACAAAGAAACATCCAAAACCGTCACATCCGTTATATGCAGAATCCGTATTGGCCACTGCTGTACCCCAGTTTTTCTCCATAAAATTAGGGTCCGCGACAGTTCTTTGTGTGAGTGTGGGCTGGATGATGGTACTTTAGATCACATATTTTTAAATTGTCCTTTGAATGATCTTTCCTCGTTTGATAAAGTTATTAAAAAATTGAACATCCAAAAACCCATTAATGTCCGTCACCTCCTCTCATCTTTCCCTAATCCCCAAATTATACGTGCTTTTATTAAATTTATTTCTAATAACAATATTAAACTCTAATTTATTTATTATATATATTGTTTAGATGTTTAAACATATTGTATCTTACTAACTATTACTAACTTTTATGTTTTGTGTTTGTTTCAGGGCTAAAAGGATTGCCACAAAAAGCTCTGTAAATATTTATTTAATAAAATTCTCATGTACAGTCACTACGCGACACTGGCAGAAATTGCCGTAATCTTCGGCAGATTGCCATAAACAAAAAAAAAAAAAAAAAAAAATATTATTGATCAAAATACAAGAATCACATGTGAATATTGCGAATTAGAAACTGTAAATAATTACACTATTCCCAATCAAGTAAGTAAATACTCAAGAAATTCTATTTTTACATTCATAGACGTCAAATATTTATTGTACTGAGGGTTCCGCCGACCGAGAAGGGTAAACAAATTTCAACATGGATTTAGAAAAAGATTTGACCAGTAAGTTTTTAAGTGGTGAGATGTCATTTGCTGAATATTCCAATGAATGGTATAATTTCGATGATGAAGAGGATATAGATGAGGCAAGCAAAAGAAATGAGGATGAGCCATTGATGTTAACTGATAAAGCATTGCACAGACGTCGCAAGTATGCACGGCTGCCACCAGGCCTCCTGGGTTTGATGGGTGAAGCAAATTTACGATTTGCCAGAGGAGATAGAGACACAGCTGAAAAGATGTGTCATGAAATTATTAAGCAGTTCCCAACTGCCCCAGAGCCATACCAAACTCTGGCACAAATATATGAGCATGATACTGAGAAGTCACTACAGTTTGCCTTGCTAGGGGCTCACTTGAGCCCTCCAGATGCTGAAGAATGGCTGAGACTAGCTGCTATATCTAAACAAAGAGATGATTATAGACAAGAGATGATTTGTTACACACAAGCCATAGCAGACGATCCACACAATTTTGACAGTCATTTGAAGAGAATGGAGCTTCTTGATAAATTAGAGGACATGAAATATTCAATTCAGACTTTACATATCACCAAACTTAAATGTTACCACAAAATAGTTACCTCCTTACCCCCATCTGAAGGAGAAACCATTATGAAATATGCTAAATTGGCCGTAACACAGTATCATAATAATAATGAAATGGAGCGAGCACTGACAGTGATGGCTTCAGCTTATAAGAAATGTCCAGCGCTTTTCAATTTAGAAGACCTCAACATATTTTTGGAGTTGCTAATTGGTCAAAAACAATTTCAAACATGTATTGAAATATTTGTTGCTAATGCAGGAGTTGAAATTGAAGCTGAAATACAAACTGTAAAAAATGCTGAGGGAAGTATAGAGGAGCAAACTAATTACTTGAATTGTTCTCTTCCTAATTCCTTGCCTATAGATCTAAAGAGCAAGTTGTTGGTATGTTTCATACATCTTGGGGCTATAACCTTAGTTCAAACATTGTTGAATGACTTTTTGAGTAATGATGTGGAAAAGGCTGGAGACTTGTATATGGATATAGAAGAAGCTCTTTCTTCAACTGGACATCATGAGTTGGCAATACAACTTTTAGAGCCATTAGTGAGAAATAATAGCTTTGATCTTGGAGCTGTATGGCTCAAACATGCAGAATGCTTGTACATGTTAGGGAGGGAAACTGATGCTATAAACTCTTTTTATAAAGTGTTGCAACATGCTCCACAACATCCTGATGCTAGGAGAAAGCTGTACTCTATCCTTGAGAAGAAAGGCCGTATTGATGAAGCCTTGCAGATGTTAGAACAAGATTTTAAATATGTAGTCAATGCTAATCTGCTTTATGAACAATGTTTAGCTTTGAAAAAGTACAATAAGTGGACTAAATATTTAGAAGTAGGTGAAGCTCTGCTCTCTAAAACATTTGTTAGGTTTAGACACCAAGAAGAATTAAATATGGCTTGTAAAGCAAGGTGTGGAATTGATCTGATACATAACTTCCGCACAATACGGGGTGAGAGCAAATACCATGAAAATGATATTCACTTTGATGAAGATGAAACATTTAAATTCACTCCACAGGAAGAATGGGATTTTTTTCTTGAAATGCTTGAAACTGCACGTAAATTTAAAAAGTATTATGCAATGCAAAGATTGACCTTTGGTGCAATGATGTCTAAGAGCTTGTCTCCCCATCGAATGGACATTGAATTTTATTGTTTACAAGCCTGCCTTTTGAATAATGATAACCATAATGCATTTCGTTTCATAAGAGACTTTGCTCAGAAGCACCCTAGTGCTCGCTCTTGGAACTTGCTAAATCTTGTCATAAACTACATTGATAGGAATACACATTCAAAATTCTTGTCACGATTGTTTCAAAGAGATAGTGGTAATGTTGTGAAGAACCTATTTCTGGGAAACAACTTTCTACTATCAGGCAGATACTTGGTGGCATTGAAATACTATTTAGAATATCATGAGAAATGTAGGGATCCTTTGTCTGCATTTTTAATAGCCGTAACTATTTTGGTTATGGCAGCACAAAGAACTGTGGACAGACATCACAATCTGATTCTGCAAGGAATGGCTTACATGCAAACTTATCGGAATTTAAGAAAATGTGATCAAGAAGCTAACTACAATATGGGAAGGGTATACCAAATGTTAAATATTAATAATCTTGCTATTGAGTACTATGAAAGAGCACTTGCGTGTGAGTACATTACGAAGTGTGACCAGCATGGAACTATTGATCTGACTAAAGAAACTGCTTACAATTTATATTTGCTTTATAAAGACCATTCACCAGTGATGGCCAGGAAATGCTTGTTAAACTACCTTGTTATATGATAAATAAATGTTATTAAAATATACCAACAGTTTCAATACCACACCTACCCTAATAAGAAACAAACTAATTGAGCTGAATTTTATAATTAGAAACAAGAGCATTTTTTTATTAAATTAACTGTGTTTTCATAAGAAAATAATCTAGTGATATTTTAATAATGTTTTAATTTGTTCCCAACAGATTCATGTGTGACTAGTACAATCCACCTCATGTTTGATTTTCCAACTTCAAATTGAATGTCAATTGCATCTTTTATAACGTAAAGTCTAGTTTGCTTTCAAAACCAATCTCGCAGTTAGTTAAACTTAGTGAAACTTCAGTACACTGGAAATTGTTTTCAAACATGGTTATGCAAATACGAGGGTGACTAATTTGACTATTCCTGCATCATAACTTTTACAGATAAATTAAAACACAAATCAAGCTCTGTACTATTATTGTTTTGTTTTAGGAGCCCAATAATTTGTTTACGTTATCATCATGGCGAATGAAGTAACGCCAGCAAATGAAATTAAGTTTGAAAAGCTGTGTACTCTTTTTGAACAATTGCACAAGAAGAAAAAGCAAAAACAAGAACAAGATAAAATATTGGGAACTTTTATAAACGATTTTAAACTGATTGCATCGCAAATAGTAGGTCAAAAGGTAATAACTATTCTATAACACTACTATCATCATCATCTGCCTAGCCTTTTTCCCAACTATGTTGGGGTCGGCTTCCAGCCTAACCGGATGCAGCTGAATACCAGTATTTTACATGGAGCGGCTACCCATCTGACCTCCACAACCCAGTTAGTACCTACTGGTTAGTATGATACCCCTTGGTAAGACAGGTTGCCATACTTTCCTGCCCTGTAACGACTGCAAAGATGTTCAAATGACGGCCGGGACCAATTTCCGTGGCACGGATGGAAACAACCGCAAGTGTACTCTTGCACTTCTTCTTTCAAAAGTACAATAATTGGACTGTGGTACTTAGCTATTATCTGATTGATTAAGAATAAGGTCACGATCTGCTTCTTTGGTTAGTAGCCGATATTAATAAGTGCGCGTATGGCCCTGGGTTCAATTCCCGTGGGTACCTACTAGCTATTTCGCTCATTGTAAATTCAAAGTAAAAAAAAAACACGGTAGTCTCCTCTCCTAGATAATTGAAAATAACCTTTACTTACACTAGAGAGAAAACACGCGTTTTTTTTTTAATGGCATCACGTATTTCAACCTACTTATCAGGTTGTCGACAGCTTAAACGTACATTTAAATTTTAAAGAACTTGGGTACCTACTTATAATATTGTGTCTTTTAAATTTCCAGAATCCAAGTATTTTTCCTATCCTAAGGCTGCTTTTACCTAAACTAGATAGAGAAAGGAATGCATACAACCTAAAAGAAAACAAATTGGGTTTTTTACTAGTTAAAGTTTTATCGCTTTGCAAGCAGTCACGTGACGCACAGAAGTTGCTGAACTATAGATCGGTCAGTAACTCACAGGACAGCGACTTTGCTGGCGTAGCATATTTCGTCTTTAAAAGTCGACTTAGCCCAAAATCAGATGAATTCACGGTTGGTGATATTAATGACATCCTTGATAAAATCTCTTCTGCTGAGGTTGGAAAGAAAGCATGTAAGTAATTAAGTTATTTAATAGTTATGGGCATTGAGCTTTCGCCCTTCCTGTGATTGGTCGAATTTGGCACATCTCCTCTCCTCACTGCTCGTCTTCGCTTTGGTGGAGTCCCGGCCTAAGCCAGAGATAAGAAGTACGCATAGCTCTTCAGAAGACTTTTCAGAAAGGCATAGCGATGGGATTTCTTCAAGAGTAGGAAGCGACTATCATAGTAGGTACCTAATTGAATGTTTATGTAAATGTGTCTATCTATTCATTAAATTCATTTAAAACAGTGTCGTGTTTTGTTAAAATTGTATCCACTAACAATAGTTGGCACTTAGATCAATTCATGTATAAAAGCAGCGCCAATCTGACAGCAGAAATACGAAAACAGTGCAGATATTTAGGTGTCGCTTAGTAAAGTTAGTGATAATGAAAACGGTTAACAAACTACGATGATGACTTTGACGTTTGAGGCAATCCCATAGGCCATATGGAAGTATGAAGTATCTAAATAAAATTGATCTTACTTGACTATGTATATGCGCAGTCCTTCAAGCATAACGAGCGCGAAGGATTTATGAAACTTTTACCCATTTCAGCGGTACTCGACGACATGTTTAGTCACGTTATAAACAAAGTGACCGCAGAGCAACTGAAGTGGTTTTTACGATTGATCCTGAAAGATCTCAAACTGGAAATGGGAAGCACTCGCATACTAGGACTGTTTCATCCTGACGCTCCCGAGTATTTTGAAACGTGTGGTCTACTATCCAAGGTGAGCATCAACTAACTAGTTTTACCCTGTTCCTGATGCCCATTGCATCAAGAACAGGGTAATCTAAAATCTTATTCGGGAAGAGCGTATAGCCAAAGATTTTATGAAGGCATCGAATTAAAGACTTCATGTTCATTGTCATCAGCGTTATAAAGTGCAAAACAAACGAAATGGACTAGTGATGTCTGCGTTTTCATACAACTTTAAACTTTATGTTACTTTTGACAAAGTTTATTATTCAGGGCCATCAGAAAATCTGAACTGTAACTTCTTCACAATTTAAACTGCCAGAGAGTAACCAAGCAAATTCTTTTACTCAGGTATGTGAAGAATTAGGAGACGGCGACGCTCGTCCTTTGGAGCTGGGAATAGAGATGTTCCTCGCTATAAGCCCTATGCTTTCCGAACGACTCGACGTCAAACATATAGTCCGGCAACTTTCCATCGACAAGACTTATCAGATAGAGAACAAGTTTGATGGTGAAAGATTCCAGGTAAGTTTAAATTCTTTTTAGCCGACTTCCAAAAGGAGGAGATGCTGCTGAAAAGTTAATTCCAGTTGACTTTTAGCATTATTCGATCAATGTGCTATAAATGCTTCATTTGTCTGTTTTGTTGGTAGCTGACATGTGCTAGAGGACACTCAAGGTAAATGGCATGATATTTTAATCTATTGTGCTGTGAATGCTGTGATACGCTACTGCTAAGTAGGTATAGATAGATAGGAGTCGCCGGTTCGATCCTCGGGTCGGGAAATCAGTAATTATTTTCGAAATTTGCAGTAGCAGCCCCGGGTTTGAATTATAAGCCCGGCTTATGACAGGACTCTGCTTTCTTCTTTGGGGGATACAAGTATACGGGTTGATTCAATGATAATTTATGTATCTTATTATTTGGGCGTCTTTATTTTGCACGTTGCTCGGATTAGCTAAAAGTTCGTAGACTGGTTTTGAAGTAAGTAATTGTTTTATCAAAACAAGTATTAAACTAAACTTATTATGTCATTAAAACAGATGCACATGGAAAATGGAAAATTCGAATACTTTTCAAGAAGAGGCTTTTCATTTACTAAGAATTATGGCAGTAATTATGATTCAGGACTGTTGACGCCTCACTTGAAGAATTCATTCTCATCGGATGTCAAGAGCATCATTCTAGATGGGGAGATGATGGGCTGGCATAAACAAAACCAGTGTTTTAGTTCCAAAGGTAAGCTTGCTGTCCCTGCATCGCCTGTGCTTTACAGGTTTTTACCCAATTTCAACGAAATTGATAAAAATCCGTAAAGCGAGATATTCCAACTTTATGTTGTATTTATTGAGTTGGATAATGACTTCATTTACCTATGATTGCAGGAATGGCATTCGATGTTAAAAAGATAACTGAGAATTCAAAGTTTCGCCCTTGCTTCTGCGCATTCGACATTCTCTACTTCAACGGTAGAACTCTCGTAGGGCCTCCAGAGAAGAGAGGGCTGCCCCTTAGCGAAAGACTTCGCATCTTAGATAAAGTATTTAAGAATACACCCGGAGTTATACAGCATAGCCAACGCCAGATAGTGGCACAGAGGTAAGTAATTTATTGAGTTTTTTCTTACCATCATCATATTATTATCCCAAAGAAGTACCTATGTATACTACAGGAGATATAGGGCTCCCCAAGCGTAACCCTGTTGACCTATCCTGTGCTTGTTGCATCCAGCAGATTCCCGTGAGTCGTGACCTTCGCTAGAGCATCGGTTCACCTTGTGGAAGGCCTTCCAACTTCATAATCTTTCAGTCGCAAATCGGCCAGAAAAAATAAGAAGTCGAGAAGTATGCACCTCCCAATGCCGCTTAAGTTTCGTTATTGTGTTCGGCCTTGGGTTTCCTGCGGGTATCTTCATTATTTCTGACTTGATTGCGAAGAGAAACGGAGTGCTTTACGCTTTCAGGTGCTCCCTAAATGCTCAGGTGCTTCTTATGAATCCTAGCTATTCGTTAATTATTTAAACCAAACCGAAATAAGTTATTGCTACTTAATTTTACAGTAACTGTTATTTAAATTAATTTGTCGGCTTCACAAAGGTCGATTTATCCAGAAATACTGGAAGCGTTGAACAAGGCCATTGAGGACCAAGACGAAGGTATTGTGGTCAAAGATGTGGAGTCCTACTACATTCCCAACCGACGCAACGCTGGATGGTACAAAATTAAGCCAGAGGTAATATTTTAATTTATCTGTTACTGTTATTACTTATTTATTTATATAGTCTTTATTTAGTTATTTACAAAAAATAAATCAGTATAATAATAACAAGTGTTTGATCACTGACAGACAGCATATTTTTGTTTTTAAATTTGCATTGCTATTGCTTGCTCTAGCTGCAAGCAATAGAAATTCTTTATTACTGAAATTTTTTTTTTTAAAGTTTTTGTATGGAACGCAAAAATAAGTGGCTGCCAATGGGGAATACAAAAGGGTCAGAATATTTGTATCAAATACACCTAAAATCGAAGCGTAGAACGTGTACATTACATTAGTTTTTATTTTACTTCGATACATGCAGTATTTCCGAAGTTATAACGCCGAGAAGTTTAAGTAATTTTTTGAATTTCCGAAATTTAGGCGCGGTCTTACTAATACGTCACAACCCTGTTCAACCCGCGACCGCGACACGGCGCGTTACTTAGTCCGGTGCGTTGACCATAATAAATTAGGCGCGTCTCGTTTCATTTTTTTTCGATCGTCTTCGTCTTCCTATTATGGACTTATTCATAAACATACATACATAAACTCACGCCCTTTTCCCATGGGGATAGGCAGAAACCACAGAACGCCAGTTGCTACGATCCTTAATATGTACATAGGTACTCCTTTTGCCTCGTCGTTACGTATATACTTTCCTTGTATTTCAAAGTAAGAATAATATTATCCTTTATATCCGATTACACTAAAGTGAAACGTGTATTGTTTAGAATGGAAGGTTTTTTAATATGTCAGTTGAACAATCTGCCAAGAGTGAATAGTTTGATGGTGACTTGGTGACACAATATTTCATGAAAAATCAGGATTTTATGGCTGCTGAAAATCGTGGAATATTATATCAACTCTTTTTCCGGCTGTCATCCACTTTTTCTTCATTTTTGGGTCCTCAAGCACATAAAAAAACAGTATATCAGGTGTTTAAACTGCTGAATTGAAGGTGATTGAAGCACCGAGGCACAATACAGTATTTTTTTTCCATTTTTACCACAGAGAACTTTATAATATTGATTTTTACTGCGGGCGTGCAAACGAGAGCGCGGTTGTCGAATGACCAAGCTTGTGACGTCATCGGGTAGTGAGCGCCTGCCCGCGTTTTTAAAAACCTTCGGGCGGAAATACGCACTTTGATCGTAAATATCTTAGTCATTTTTTAAGAAATGAAAAAAGTAAAAACAGTTATTCTCGTAATTTTTTGTAGATTTATTTGGCATGTAAAGTAAAAAACGTTTGTCAGACCCATTCAATTTCTTTATCATTATAGTATACAGAAGGTACCATGAGCGACTTGGACCTGGTCATCATCGGGGCTGACGAAGCCGAGAACAAGAGGCAAGGGCGTGCCAAGAGCTTCCTTGTAGCGTGTGCAGATGGCGTTACTCCAGGTGAGTTATCTCAAATGCAGTACCATCCAAATGCAGCCGAATGAAAAAGATGCTTTATGACATCACACCCCATTTCGATTATTCGTACTATGGCTAGACTTGGCAGGCCGCCGGGGCTGCGGGTTGCTCGAAAGAGATACCGCGGTCTCGACACAAAGGGCTAAGAAGGATCAGGGGTGGTTTTTAGTCAGTAGAAGACGGCCACTCCCTTCCGCTCTGTACAGAGCGGAACTTATTTGATGATTTTCCATCCCCCAAAAAAAAATGGAGCGCAGAACAATTTATTAATAATAAGCAATGGTTTTAAGGGTTTTTTTTTTTTCTTAAAACCATTTAAACGTGCCTGAATCGGCGATATTTTTTTTAATCCATATGATGGATACAACTGAGTAACGTAAAACGTTACATTATCGAATGTTTTTTTTTTTTGATATCCAAAAACGTATCACAACCAGCACAAAATCTTTAACACATCTTTGTCTAATTTATTTCATCACCAAGGCTCTCAAAACGATATGAGGGACCCGGACCTGGATGTCTAAAATACAAAAAATCGATGTCGTGCGTGACATCTACCAATCCAGTTTGGGCCCACGTGGTGGATTAACGACCGTTTTCCTCTCATATAGAGGTGGCCTGTGTCCCAACCGTGGGAACATTACATGTGTTAATCATGCTTAAATATGCTGTCAGGTAAAATGCCGGAGCGCTGGGTGTCAGTCGGACGAGTGTCGACGGGGCTCACGTTCGACGAACGCGAGAGCTTGTGCGCCGCACTCGAGCGGCACTGGGCTCCACTCAAACAGACACCCGCGCCGCCACATTTGTGTTTCAATAAGGAGAAACCAGACTTCTGGATACCGCCTGAACATTCCGTTGTATTAACGGTAAGGTGGTATTTTTAACCGACTTCAAAACGGCGGAGGTTCTCAAATTCTCAATTCGACTGTATGTTTTTATTCAGCCAGTTCGACTTTCTGTACTCTCTATCCTACAGCATACCCTACTCTTAAATTCTGAAACCCATTGTATCATATTGACGTCCATGTCTTTCAGCAAGCGTCGTAGGTAAGAACATGGACATCATTTATTGACATCTATATTTGGTGCTTAGGTTCGTGCGTCCGAGTTGATCCGCAGCTCAGCCTTCGGCGCGGGCTATACGCTGCGGTTTCCGCGCGTCACGAAGGTGCGAGACGATAAACCCGTCCAGGATATCATGACACTGCAAGAGTTTGAAAACCTTTGCGCCGTAAGTATCTAATCCTCTAGAGATAAAGTTACCAAATCAATGTTTTATCTACTTGTATATCTTTTAAACGGTTGTGATTTTGTTTGCAGAACAAAGGCCCAGTTGTGAAACTGAGTACCAATCTAATAAACGGTGATCAAATAGCCGAAGTGAAACCTCGGGCGAAGAGGAAGACGCAAGCGCCACAGGTCGCAGAACAGTTCCAGATCACCTCGAGTGGAGACGTTGAAGTGACCTCCAAGGCTCTGCTCGGAAGGAAACTTTACATCCTGTCCGAGGATGATGACTGTAAGAGGCCAGACCTAGCCAAGATAATTGAGTCACATGGAGGGAAGGTGGTCGCTAATATTGGTAAGAATAGTTATATACAGGGTGCAATTGAAGTCATGAGCATTATTCTAAACCAAGACACTACTCACGATACTAATTGCATTAGGGCTACTATTACGCAAATCAAAAATATTTTGCTAATGCTACCTACTTGTAAGGAAATACCGCGCGCGTGCCGGCCGGCCGCAATGACTAGTTATTAGTATTATTTGATGTTTATTTACTTTTTTTTCGTTCCGCGTTGTACTGTGCGTTAAGATTTTGATACTTCAAGACTTATTGGCGTTTTTTGTAAGGAGTACATATTTTTTTACTACTTTTAGTGTTTATTTACAATAATAATAAGCCTTTTGCAGTATGACTTACTACAATATAAGGTTTTCCATACTAACATTAATAATATTTTTGATTTACGAAATAGTAGCCCTAATGCAATTAGTATCGTGAGTAGTGTCTTAGTTTTGAATAATGCCCATGACTTCAATTGCACCCTGTATAAGTCGATGTGCAATGTTGTAAAAATTTCAAGAAGTGTTTCGCTAGGGGTTTTATTTAATGGCATTCTTCAAAATAACTGGTTATTGAAGCAATAAGAGACAGAGTCATATCACCTTCCTTATCAGCTGTCTTTGCTGGATAAAGGCTTTTAATGCCTCTGAGCTTATTTATAGACTTTCTCATTCAGTGTGATGAACTACTTGATCAGGGGGTGTGAGGAAGTACCTAAAGTTCATGTAATCTCGCTTATAGGTTCAGACACCTGGTGCTGCGTGGCCGGCAAGCTCACGAGCCGCGTGCGCGCGGTGCAGGCGGCTGGCAGTGCTGACGTCATCAGCACGGCGTGGCTGCGTGCCCTGCCACCTGCCGACACACCCGCACCCCTCGTACCCCTGCACATGCTGGCACTCACGCCCGCCACGCGACTGGCGCTAGGCAGGCACTACGATGCCTATGGAGACAGCTACACTGACCCCATTGATGAAGAGACTTTGAGGAAGTGTTTCGAAAAAATGGATGCTGATGTAAGTGTTTATATTAAGTTTTTTCGTCCCTGATTTGTCTGATACTACCAAACAAGAATGTTATTGAAGTCCTGGAATGGTCGAGGGTTATGGCTCAGACCAATCGCCTGAAAATTCCTTTACTTGAGAGCTAAACAAATCTAATCTTAGTAAATTTCTGAAAGTGTTTGTTTAGAAGCGCATGCCCAAATCTATATTCTTCGAGGCTGGGACACAATATAAATATGGCCATATTTATACTGTGGCTGGGTTCCATTTATTGGGTCTGTCTCCACCGATCCCGGGATCCGATTTGACGTTACACGGATCCCGGCGATTTGTCTCCACGGATCCCGGGATCCGTGGCTACAAGTAATAAAAAATAAAAATGTAGAAACGGATCCCGCGTAGGTACAGAGTTAAGAAGTTAAGCATAATATTTTTCGAAACTGGTTTTCCTAACTGATTTAAATCAGATTTTCAAACGAAAAGAAGTGATCTTTTTTCGTTTGACGATGCGCGAACTTTAAATTCGAATTTCGAAACCTTGCCAAGTTACGTGTCGGGAGCTATACTTCAGCGTTCTGGTGTACCTGCTGGTAGTTTCGAAGACTAATGGAAAAAAAACATTGTATTAGAAAGATTCCTATTAACAATATACAATACCTCCTTCATTTCTGGCCTCCTGGTAGTTTTTTTTTTATAAAAGGTCCTTTTATTTTATCTTATACTTTTTTTTTCATGACTGACACCATTCTGTTGTCCTGGTAGTTTCGAAGACTTTACTATCCAGGTAAAAAAAAAAGCTGCATGGTATTAGAAAGGTATATAGATTTATAGATTTGATTATGAGATTCATATTAAGAATATTGACAATACCTCCTTCATGTTTCTGGATTCCTGGTAGTTTGTGAGACTTTACTACACCAATCCTTATAATTTTAAATTATAACTTCTTTTCGTTTGAAAGTAGAAAAAAGAAAACCAGTTTCGAAAAATATTATGCTTAACTTCTTGACTCTGTACGCGGGATCCGTTTCTACATTTTTATTTTTTAATTCTTGTAGCCACGGATCCCGGGATCCGTGGACAAAAAATTTAGTTTTTTTTTTGTGGAAACGGATCCCGGGATCCGTGGAGACAAATCGCCGGGATCCGTGTTACGTCAAATCGGATCCCGGGATCGGTGGAGACAGACCCCATTTATTGCGCCCTTCTCGTTGAACTTTAAATAAAAAATAAGAAAATACCATGTCATCTCCAGCAGGTGGAAGTCTACCTCACAAAGCAGGAGATGCTTGATTTGGACAAAGAGATCTTCGACGAACACAACCCGTACTCATTCCTGCGTCCATGCTGCATTCACATACCAAACCAGGAGAGTATAGTTGCTATACTAGCGCGGATGTACGGAGCTACTGTACTCGGCAGTACGAGTGACTGCACTCACGTAGTTTTGCCCAAAACTACTGGAAAGACTGAACTTGATAATATTAGAGAGTCATCAGCGGCTTTGCTAGTTAGTGAAGATTGGCTAGACGCCTGCTTTTCTGAAAATAAATTGGTTCCAGAAACTGATTATATTATGTGACTCCTGGGATTCTTTCATATTAGTTGATATACCTTTGTTATAGGTAGCGTATATAGAGCATTCGGGCGATCGGATAAATTAATGCTGTCAATACTAAATATTTTAAAATGTGCCTTCCACGTCCTACTAACTAAAGTGTACTTAACTTACGTGATTAAATATTAGATAAATATTTAATCTATACTTATAATATATCTGTAGAGAGGTCAATTCTGTACATGATATATATTTTCAAAATAACTATCAGGGGGTAATTAGTGATCGATACTGATGCCAAAAATGCAATCAGTAAAATTTTTGTCTGTCTGTCTGTCTGTCTGTCTGTCTGTCCTCCTGTCTGTATGTTCCTTATAGAAACAAAAACTACTCGACGGATTTTAACGAAACTTGGTACAATTATTCTTCATACACCTGGGGAGGTTATAGTATACTTTTCATCACGCTACAATCAATAGGAGCAGAGCAGTGAAGGGAAATGTTGGGAAAACGGGAGAAGTTGCTCCATTTTTTAAGCTTCCGTCGCGTGTGCAGCCTTAATGGTTAAAGCTACATAGAAATCATTTATGACGGAAATGTTCTACATAAAATTATCTAAAAAATATCCCACAACAGCATATGTCTATCTTTTATGGTTGACTCATAATAGCACGTGTAACTCCCGATAGCTTAGTAGTTCGGAGCTTTCTGAATATATACAGGGTGGAATTTTGTAATGCCACCTGGAGGGAAAGTAGGTACTCTTAATACTGCAGATAGAAAATTTTACTCAAAGGAAACATTCCTTTATTTTTGAATAGAAAGCAAACTGCATTCAAAGATTTTCGAAAATTCTCTTCTCCCACACCCGGGAATCGAACCGGCTAAAATCTGAAAAAAATTATACCTGTACTTTTATTGCATCGATCGTTAGGGTCAATTATAAGGATGAAATCTCTCTAACAAACATGATAAATTAAATGAAAGGAAAACCTGCCTTCGAGATCGCCAGATCTCACCCCATTAGATTTTTTTTTGTGGGGTTAAGTAAAAAATCAAATTTACATGAAATCTTATGCGAATGACAACGAGTTGAGAGTTGAAGTTCAGAATACGATTTATAATATTCACCACAACACTTTATTAAAGGTTACTAGAAAATTTTGTGTATCCAAGAGAATGGAGCTCATTTCGAGAAACTAATTAGTTAGTTTACCATTTTTTGTAAATAATTAAAATAATTTAAGATTTCCTGGTTTTCTTTTCATATTTATATAAAAGGAGAACTGACTGACTGACATATCAACGTACAGCCGAAACTACTGGGGCTAGGAATGTGAAATTTTGCCCACGGCTTCCTATTATAATGTAGGGGAGCACTAAGAAGGGGTTTTTGGAAATTCAACCCCTAAGGGAGTTAAATAGGGGATGAAAGTTTGTATGGAAAATCGTCATTTTTGTAGTTAAACCGACATCCACGCGGGCGAAGCCGTGGGCAAAAGCTAGTACTAAATAAGAAGCAATATAATTTCTACTATGTTATGATACTGTAAAGAGGGTGTAGGTACCTACTGGGAAAGTTGGCGACATCGCAAATGATGCAAGTTATGAAGTTACTAAGATAAAGATTGATATATTTTATTTTATCATTGAATTTTATTATAAAATTATATGTATAGATTAATGTACTTTCCTGCTATTTGTGACGTTGAAGACTTAAAAGAACTCTCTCATAAATGCGTTATTTTATATTATACAGCGTTATTGTTTAATAATTATTTTTACTCTATCTGAGTAAGCGTATTATTTTTGTTTTTAATTTTAATTATAATCATAATATGTGTTTAACTGTATAACCACTATGAATTGACAATAATAATCCTTGTATATTTTAATTATCTATATCTATACATATAATAAATCTGTAGAAATTTTTTTTTGTACATTGATAATATTTAAAAAACGAATTGTCAGGGTGTTATAGTAAAACCAACAGAACTCATTTCCAGCATTTTTGGAATTTTTGTCTGTTTCGATGACTAAGCATCACGTAAAATTTACGAAACTAATGAAGGTAACTTTTATACATGAATATTGTGCGTAACTTGGTATTACTTAGTCTTTGTTTCATCGTAATCGGTGCTCTCTATCAAAAGATATTTGAATTCATAGTTTTCAAGAAGAACTTTATCATTATGATCATGAATGAGACATGCAGCGACATATATTTCAAAATATAACTTTAAAAAAAATAATGATTGCTTATGGTACTCTGTAGGTAGTCTAAATGGCACTGCTTTCAAAGTCTACATAGCCTAATTAACCCTATATTGTGATTAATCGCTTTCCATGCATTCAATTTTAGCAGTTTATCTTCGTCTTCGATAGATGGCGTTGTTCATTTGATGCCATTTTCTGAACCGCGGTGTTAATTAAAAATATATTCCGTGAATAGACATCAAATAAAAATTGACCAATTACACAGTATAAAATTGGGTTCCGTAGTTAACAAGGAACCCTTATAGTTTCGCCATGTCCGCATGCCTGTCTGTCTGTCCGTCCGTCTGCACCATGCACCACTATTCCGCACTATTATTATTCGCACTATTCACATGTCCGCACTATTGCTCAGGGACTCTTAGTACTAGGAAGCTGTAATTTAGCATAAATATACAGATGAGTTACGCCGTAAAATAAAATCCCGCAAAATATATTTTTTTAGGGTATCTCCAGTATATATCTCCGGTATATACATGAAAGAGGGGATGTTTTTTTTCTTGCAAAGCCCATAGTATGGGGTGTCATTAGATAGGTCTTTTCAAAAGATTGTGAGTTTGCTCAAACACGTTTTCGATTAAGGGATTCGTTTGTGAAATATTAATCTATAAAGTGCAAATTTTGATAGGCACAAGACAGGCTACCTAAACCACCCGTCAGGACTGCGGGTCCCTTCGGGGCTGAGGGTTGTTCGAAAGAGATTCCGCGCCCTCGGCACAAGGGCTAAGAAGGAACATGGATGGTTTTTAGTCAGTAGAACCCCTCCCGCTTTGGGCAAAACGGAAGGGAGTGTCAGTCTTCTGTGTCACTCTGTTTCAAATTTCATCGAGATCCGTTCGGCCGTTCCGACGTGGTTGATTAACAAACATCCATCCATCCACCTAAACTTTAGTAGTAGACGTAGTCTATGCTTTGCATAACCCTCTTCTTCTTTTCTACAGCGTCTGTAAGTTAACGCAGGGCAATGATATATGTTTTCGACAACCACGCGAACGAAGTCGCGGGCACAGTTAGTGAAATAATAAAGTTATATTTTATATTTAAAATTTAAAATGGTTTTTAACTTTTTTGTTTGATACAGGCTCCTGCATATTATTATCTCGAATTGAGAAGCTCTCCTTTAGCCGAATCAAATCGTTGTATCGTTCCGCATCTGTGCTACTGAAAAGGTCCCATCTTTACCAGATACGATAGCTTTACTTACCTGAAAATGCTTCCACCCAATCTACTACATAGAGATATTAGGATACCTAATGTGCATTCACACTACATATTTAGTTGCACAGTCACAATATTGAAGTAGGTACCCACTCAAAGTAGAAAATTCATACCTACTAATATTTAGATAGGAAAATAACCCGTTTTCACACCTTAACTGCTGAACGGATTTTGATCCAAATTTGGCAGACGCACAGGTAGACCGACAATTTCCGAGCTCTATGCATACGAAGCCTCAGACTCAGTTAAGAACACATCAAATGATGTAAAAGTCTGCACGCGCCTTTACTTATATAAAATTATAATTACAATAAAAAATATACAGTGGTTTGTTAACACTGTTGATTGTACAATCAAAGGCAGCGGGCCGCATAATGAAGCGAATGCACGCGTGTCGAGCTGGTACAGCCGAGTACAACGCGACAGACGGGCGTTTGTTTTGCACCGCCATCGCCAGTCGCCACCAATGGACGCCTTATACTCCGAAGTAACCCACCATTACGGCTAACAAAGATACTTTGTGTGCCACTATTATTAACTTATTACTTCATTAGCATAAGTGTATTCTTCTTCGTATGTTTAGCTAGGTAGGTATTTGATATTTACACTGATTTAATTTTATCCAAACCTTAGGACCAGTGCTTTTCAAGCCTATTTTTTTTTTGTTAGCTTGTACCTACTATCCCACTGCTGCTCAAAGGCCTCCCCCAATTCCTTCCAAGTGCTCTTTTCCTGAGCCACCTCGAACTAGCCCTCGTGGTGCACGTCCAGAAGTTTTAAAGTTTTGAAGTCTATTAAGTTCATTAAAATTAAAAATCCTTCTGTTCTGTAAACAACATCTATAAGTAATAATTAGGTATTTAGATTTTGGCTGCGGTAACTAGCTTGGTTTACAAGCGCATTCAGCTACCTAGATGTCATTGTTAGCTCTAATAGTGTTGATTTTTATAAATCAACATCATCATCTGCCTTCACTAACTATGTTGGGAACGGCTTCCAGTTAACTGGGTGCAGCTGATTGCTGAATACCAGTTTTTTAAACGGAGCGACTGCCTTCCACATCCCAGTTACCAACTCGATATATGAAACCCCCAAGGTTGACTAGTTGCCAGACTTTCAGGTTTCTTCTGCTACCTGTAACGACCGACAACAATCTAAAAATGACAGCTGGGACCAACGGGTTAACGTGCTTTCCGAGGCTTAGAGGAAACCTGGTATGTAATGGGTGACCCATCCACGGACCACCCTAGGCATGTGCGGTTTAACCTAAAGATCGATTCGAGCGGCTGTTATTATTTAGCCGAGCTCCTCAAATCAATATACCTATTAATAAGTTAAAGGCAAAAGTCAACTAAATCAATAAGTATAGGTAAAGTAGAGTCAGTAACTCGAGGTAACCGAAGCCGGAGCGCGTGGACACGGACAATTGAAATATGAGAGCTAATTGGCAATCGCCGCTCGAGATTGAATATCATTTTCACGTTACTATTGTCGATTAAATTGTTACGTGTTTCAGATCTTTTGTTTATCCAATTATTTCTGATGTTGCTCTGTTTTGGGAGAATGATCTCACCTACATGATGTGCAGCTTTCAAGGAGCTGAATCTGCTCGTCATATTAACAAGTTCCCCACATGCAGGTATCCGTCAACCAACAGACTGTTTCGATGCACTCAACTCATCCCCTTGCAGGATGCAGGATCCTTGGATGACTAAGTTGCCAATCGGTACCTTCATCCAGGTATAAACGATAGTTCAACTTTGAACTACCTAGGTTTTTCTAATACCGACCTACGAATAGGCTTGCATTGGGAAGCAAGAAATCAAAATAAATTTTATCGCTTCTTACAAGCTTTTTTACAGCTCTCTTTATGAGTAATGCCATTGAAAACATTAAGAATACGAACTACAAACGCTGAAGTATGACCCAACAAGCGATTAATGTATCATTTTGTTACGAAAAATAAAACTATTTTACAATACAAAAACGTTTGGTGTCGCGCCGCCCGCCCACATCGCATTCTCAGCCAATAGAGAAGCGCGCTGGGCGGAGCGATGGCTGCCACTGAAGTTTTAAAACTTGAAGCCCACATTACAGCCGTCAATCTCTGAAACGATATTTCAGCGTCAACATGATTCGGTGTCGCGCCTCATTAATAATTTAGTAACCCGTGGGATCGGTTCGCGTAACATGAATTAGTTGGTGGTTGATATTGTGATTGACTTTCAAATTATTTGGGGTGAACACAAGATGCAAAGCGAGGGTGTGGGTGAGAGTGAAGGCACGGGTACCAGTCGGAAGGCGCTGCGGACTCCGAAGTGCGCGCGGTGCCGCAACCACGGGGTCATCTCGTGTCTAAAGGGGCACAAGAGACTGTGTCGCTGGCGAGACTGCCGCTGCCCTGGCTGTCTGCTGGTGCTGGAGCGTCAACGTGTCATGGCCGCACAGGTACCGTATACCTACTGCACTATTTACTTACGTCTTGTTCTTTTTATTATTTCTTAGCTTGGTTACTGTGATTGTACTGGAGATAGAATGGAAACTGATATTAAATAACGTCACAAATATTTAGCCGTATCCTTTTGCTAGTAATTCTAACTAGAAATAGTTCTTTAGGTAGTAGCTGATGAACCAGAGCTTGGTTTGTTCTCTTCTGTTAATGTGAATCATCATCAGCCTATATTCTTCCCACTGCAGGGAATCAGGCCTACTCTCTAGGAGAGGGATGGGCTATAATCCACCACGCTGGCCCAGTGCGGATTGGTACCTATATGTCAAATAAGTTTTGGTTCTAAGACATGCCGGTTCCCTCAAGATGTACCTGTTCCTTCACCGTTTTGAGAGAAGCGGTGATGAAATGTGAATATCGGAACTTCGGAAGGTATTCAATGGTGTGTTTAAAATCTCTAAACATTTTTTAATATTTTGATCAGTTTTGTTTTTGTGAACTCGAAAAGGTCAGGTTAAGTGTTTTTATGGTTTCTACCCGTGGTTTCTACCTTCAAAAAAAATCTAGGTACAGACAATGCCTTGAGTTAGTCTCGCCTTCTTGTGCTCTATGTCCGGTTGATGACAATCGTAGTCCACCAGGATGATATTTTGTTAACATCCTATTTATCTTACCCACGATATCCCTGTTCCTTAGGTGGCACTGCGCAGGCAACAGGGGGCAGGCGGCGCACCCGCACGCGACGGCGAAGCGGCCGCGCTGGCAGCCCGCAAGCGTGCGTACCGGGCTCGTCTTCGATGCATGCAGATGTCGCGGACCTTCCCGGTGCAACCGTCCATCTATGGTAAGTCTTCATACCCCTAGTCAGTTCTAGGCAGAACTACGGCAGGCAGGGATCCCTTTCTGGCATGACAGCCTGACCCTGTTAGACGTAGGGACCGACCTATTAGGCGAAAGGAGCTTATGCCAGAAGTGAAGAGTTGGCTGTCCGGCGGTGAAATGGGCAGACGATATTGTTGCCATTGCGAGAATATATTGGATGTGGCGGATACAAGAGCGTGGGTGGAGCTTTGCACAAGCAAAGAGAGGCCTACTTATACCCAGCAGTGGGTGAAGTCGTGCTGTGGGTATAATGATGAAGATGCCAGAGCGTCATTATTATTATTCGTTGCTCTTGCTGGCGATATATTCGGTTATGTATGTACTACAAAGATCTTCTTTTTTTTAAATTTATATCTTTAGTCATTATTCATCGTATAGGATGAATCTATCAATTATTCACAATCTATCTATTAAATATTAGGTCTTCTTCCTCGTAGTGTCGAAGGTTTCCATTATCCGAAGTTTAGTTTATTAATTAGTTTCGACCAGCACTCTGCCACATTGACGGCGTAGGAAAATAATAAACGCAAGAACTATCGTAGTCTCTCGTTACTCAGACCTTTTAAGTTCTATGACTTTTGGAAATTAGGGACCCGAAAACAACAAGATTGATGTAGGACCTACTGAATCATCATCATCAGCCTATAATGTTCCCACTGCAGGGACTCAGGCCTCGGATCCTCTCTAGGAGAGGGATGGGCTATAATCTACCACGCGGGCCCAGTGCGGATTGGTAGATGTCACATGTCTTTGAATTTTTTGGTTCTAAGACATGCCGGTTTCCTCACGATGTTTTCCTTCACCGTTTTGAGAGCAGTGGCGATGAAATAAATTGCACAAAGTAATGCGCCTGCATCAACTGGGTTCGAACTCACGACTCACTGTTCGTAAGTCGATGCCGCTACCCTACCTACCACTGAGCCACCACTGCTCACAACTTGAAAATGTACTGAATACTTGGTACCTAACCGTTTGTGCGTCGGTGTCCCTTTCACCTTGTATTTATTCCACGCGGGAACCGAACCCGTGATGCGCAGCGTAGCCAATTGCAACAGCGCCACCCGTACTGTTATTGTATCACATGTGTTTTTTACAAACTTCAATCCAAGAAAACAATATTTTGCTTAGGAGCTGTCATTTAATCATGTCAAGTTTTTAAGACCACTTTGATAGCCTCCTCCTCTTTAGTGATACGTCGTCAGTCGTGAGGGCCCTCCCCCCTGTTCAAACCTCACGTGATTAAAGGACGACCCCTTACCAGGAAATTGACATGGGTGCAGTAAGGTGGCCTACCAATATTTCGACTGAATGCCTATGCTGCATGCATATGTTTAAATGGTTATTTTAAATATGTAATGTATACGGTGACAGCGAGCAGGCGAACAGGGTGCGATCGAGTCCGCACCACTTCGCTGCATGTTGTTGTAGTAACCGAGCCGACACTGTCGAGTGTTTCCTTTCTCATCCGTGAAATGCTAAATGCGAATTAGCTGGATAAATATTTATTTTGGAACAGCAGGATAGAGTTAAATTTGAATACTTTGTTCTACTTCATTTATCAGATGGTATAGTTTATATTCTAAAAGGGAGTAAAATACTATTACCGAAGCCGAAAGACACTTGTTTTATCCGTTATTGCGTTTTTTTTTTGTTCTGGACCAGGCATACCTGTCCCGTCCCGTGTACCTATAGGTACCTTTTTGTTTTTTTTTTTGGTGGGTGGAAAATGAATAACCCCCCCCCGCTCTTGGGCAGAGCGAAGGGGAGTGTCAGACTTCTACTGACTAAAAACCAAACCCATGTTCCTTCTTCGCCCTCGTGTCAGAGCTGCGTTATCCTTTCGGTAATCCACAGCCCCGACGGGTTGTATAGGTACCTGTCTTCTAGTTTCGGGGAAATTGGAGAGCAACTTCCAAGTTTTTCACAAGTATTTTTTAAATACCAGTTTAGGTTACTTACGAATTATTTACTTGAATTTTCTCCATGACCTGGGCCGTTTCAATGTTTTGAGCGTACTCTGCGAACTACATTGAGTTTTACCGTAAAACGTGATTTCCCACCCCAAAAAAAAAAGTCGTTTCCCAGCAATAAATCTTTGCGTAGGTTTACTATTAATTTAGGTACGTAGGTACCTACATAATGCTTGGTCGTCCATTTACACCCTGTATTAGCCCAATTTATATGGATTCGGTGCTGCATGTCTTCCTTTCATTAGCAGTATTTTATTGTAATGAATATATAGGCAGGGTTGGGCAGTATTTGAATTACTTGTAATTTAAATACGTAATTGAAATACAAATACGTATTTGGTATTTCAATTACTTCCATAAAATGTAATTTGTAATTCGTATTTCAAATACCTGACGACGAAGTATTTTGTAATTAGTATTTCAAATAATTGAGGCTTCAAAATACATTTTAACATTAAAATACATTTAACCTTCATTTAGATTTTTTTTGAAGACGGTTATTTTTTTTTTTTGAAAAAGAATTTGTAATTACCTTGTAATTTGTATTTCAATTAAAGTAAAACATGTATTTTGCCCAGCCCTGAATATAGGTAGGTACCTACGTACAATAACTATGTATTCGGACGGACGGCCTTGTTGATCTAGTGTTCGCAAGAAGAGTGGGTATCAGGTTCTAGGTTCGATTCCCAGAATTTAGGTGGTTTTTGGCCGGTTTATGGCAATGGGCTGTTATGGGCTCACCTGCGTGATACGCGATACTTTAAGTTTTCATGTTTTATTTAGTTCTATCAATCGTTTGAAGATGAGATGACAGAAACAAACGGATGTTTTACATTCGTTTAGCCTGAAAGTGGTGCATGTGAGAGTATTGAGTATTGTTTGGACACTGATACTAGAAACTAGGGTCTTTTATTTTGAGGTTACGGGTTGTTCGAAAGAGATACCGCGGCCGGACACAAAGGGCTAAGAAGGAACATAGGTGGTTTTTAGTCAGTAGAAGTCTGACACTCCCTTTCGTTCCACCCAGAGCGGGAGGAGTCATTTGATGAATTCCCACCCTCCAAAACAGGGGTCTTCTGTTTTCACCTAACTATACCTACTTAACTTGACTTCTTCATTTGGACGATACCTAATAAACGGCACATATATATTATATTTTTCTTGTTTGATTTGTTACAGTAAACAGTTGAGAGGTACATAATTTAACATAATTTAGTTTGGACTAATTGCGTTGTAGTCAACATGCGTCATGCGTCGTTCTATGTTGCACAAAACATCTTCAAAATACGAAAATAGAGCATCACAGTCGTAATAAAAAATTTGAACGACTCTTGAAAATGTCCCCGCTTCATTACAGAACAAAAGCCGTCATCCAACACTCGGCAACATTTCACTGTCTATTAACACAAAAAACTACAATTTCTTTTAACTATTTTTATGGGCTCTAAAAAAGTGTGAAGATTGTTTTACAAGAGAAGGCGGAGGCGGCTCTTTGTCGGGGTGTCAGGTTACAGCAATACTGTTGACTGTAAACATGTCTTTCCGTTCTGTTGAATGATAGCTCGGCGGGTGCCAAAACGATCCTCTCTCATATGACATCTTGATAATAACATTTTAGTGTGTATCTTTATGAGCTGCTTGATAAAAGTAACAGGTTGTACCGATTTACCGAATTTATCACCTTCATTGAGGCAGTCAAATTATACTTTACAATTTTTGTTTTGAACATTTCACTGTAAAAACCTTCCTGTCCAACGATAAGGGACGCGCTATGGCGGCTCAGAATACAGAAAGAACGGCGCGCGGCGCTACATAACCAATAGCCATAGCAATCCCGCATAATCCAATTTAACGTAGGTTTTTTGCAGTTTACAGCCCAGTGTCAGGCTGAATGTTGAGATTGGATGAATGAAAGTCATTTGTATGTGGCGTCATTTGTATGTGGCTGAGATTCAATAAGAATGCTAAGAGGGGTGTGTGGTGAACTGTGGTGTTACGCGAATGAATATAAGAATAAGAATATAAGAATAATTTTATTGTTTAAAAATTACAGTCATTTCGTTGATTCCTGAAACTCACACTAGGATTCCCTGTGTCGTGAGTTTCAGGCTCAATGGATAATATTATATAGTAAGAAATGAGTAAAGGTACATGAAAGGAAGTCTGAAAGTGACTATGCCCGGTTTCTGAGCACCTTTATCGGTGGTTTATCTATTCATATCGACGCAAGAAAGCAATCTTGTAGTCTCAGAATACAGAAAGATTTCTTTCTGTATTCTGAGCTTGTAGTATCTCGAAAAGTTGAACTTTACACCAGAGCCAAAAAACTATTTCAAAAATTCATAACTCGTAAACTAGCTGAATCAGAGTGGTCATTTTTGGAACACTTATTTCTTATAATGAAATTTATCAGATGGCAATAATGATAGCATTCTCAAGTTAGTCTAACATGCGTTTTATACTAGTTACAGTAATTGGTATTTCAATTTGAAGCAGCAATAGGCAAGCGAAATAGGTTTAAAATATACTTGTAGCGTTTTTGATATATCTATGTATAACTTAAAAATAGTTGATTTTATGGTATTTACAGCATTTTGAAGTATCTTTTGTTAAAAAAGTTTAGAAAAAGTCAACGACGTATCAAAAAAAAAAACACATCGTAGGAAAACGTTGATCAGACCGTCTGACGCAGTATTTTTTTCTTATTTCAATGATGCAATAAAAAAAATGCCATTTTTCGAGATACGACAAAATCGCTTTCCAGCGTCGATATGAACAAGCCAAAAAGTACCTTAAGTCGACAGACTTAAGGCACTTTTGGCTTGTTCATATGAATAGATAAACCACCGATAAAGGTGCTCAGAAACCGGGCGTATGTGGCTTCAGTAACCGAAAAGTTGGGTGGTTATCGGTTGTATTGGTATCACGCGATGCGGAGGAATTAGGATAATGTCGTGAGGAAAGTTTTGAAAATGAATTTAGGTAGATGGGTTTAGGAGTAGGAGAACACAGTAACGATAGACTGTATAAAGAATGATATGGCATTGAAGGAGGTGTCTGATGAGATGATGAGTAATAGAGAAGTGTGGAAGAGGACGCACCGACCCCAAACAACATGGGATAAGGGCAGGAAGATAATGAATTTATTACAGTTATATTTTTGTTTTAATTTGAATCAGTCTTATTCTAAAACACAAATATAAATAAGTTTTAGATGAATTTAAGTTCTACTTCTGACCAATCTGGAAATGTCATAACCGATTGCGAGCTCCTTATTCACCAACGCTTCGATTCGGAAAGTGGTATGCACAGATAAATGTGATCTGTGGTGGTATGACTATCTCGCTCGCTCTCGTAATGAGTGCCAATTTTATAAAATATAGACATTTGATTTGTCGAATCGAATACTTTTTGACTAGAGGCATTAGTGAATATGGAGGCAGGTTGGCCGCTGTAGATATAATATCTGGCCAAATGAGTATCCTCGCCTGGATAGGATATGCGCCACCTTCTGTCCTGCCCATCCTGCTCAAACACTTGCACACACCTTTATAGATTTACCTAATCGAAGCAAATGTTAGGGCTGTGCAGATGGCTACATACTGGTCTGGCACACTTTGAGTTCATCGACACGTAAAGAAGAGAGAGAGAGGCAGATGAAATACAAAGACGAAAATGTTCAAACCCAGACACGACATAACGCTATCTGTTATTTGCATACAGGTAATGATCGGGTGTTTTCGAGTGATCCAGCATGGAATGAGCGCGTTCGCCGGCGCCGAGCCTTCGCGGATATCGAGCTGGAGCGCGGGCAGGCGCCGCTACCTCCCCCGCCGCCTGCGCCCCCGGCCGCGCTGCTGTGCAGGAACCTACTAGCCGCACTGCTCACTACTTACGCACCGATACCACCACACACTCAGCCACAACGACAAAAATTGTCTTTCTCCATTGAATCCATTATAGGCGTTCAGTAAAGCCCTCAGGACAGGTCAAGAATTAAATCATAGATTCGCCCTTTTTTGAGCGAGTTAACAGTGAGGGCACATCAATGCTTTAAATTACCTATATTTGCGCACCAGCAACTGTTTAGGTATTGCGATTATCCGCAAGCAGTTAAGATCATTACTAGTTTAAAATAATAAAAAACATCGTCTTCGAACAATGAGTGCTTTATTAACGAAATGTATGGTAAAAGAATGTCTATGTGAGGTCATCATATTACAACCAGAACTTAGATTTTAATTGATTAGTATCTGGATATATTTTACTTTTACAGAACTTTCAAATATAATTATATAAAATGAGTACAGAATGTTTATTTCAAAAGTGAGTTATACAAATATATTTTTCCAAAATTATTTAATTAATTATTATTGTTAATTTTGAACAATACGCCTTTGTTAGGCCTTTAAATAGAGGTAGGTAGTGTCTATTACAAAATGCATTCATCTGTACTCACTTTATGTAAATAAACAACACAATCGCTAAGTATGGTATGTAATTTTGTACCGGTTGACTTATAGCTGAAATTATGTATTACAATACAATCATTACAGTTGCAACAATTTCATGTTATTTTTTATGTAAATAACTTACACATTTGCCTACAAGTGACAAGAATTTACATTTAAGTAGTTAAAAATATATTCATTTTCATACACGATACAGTTTGCACGGATAGATTTCCTATCGCCATTTGCAAGAGGACTAACTAATGGTAGTGATTTGTAAATAAACCTAGTGAAATAATATAATGTAATAAAAATATTAGTACATATTTAATATAGATTTATATAATATATTTTAAAATAATAATCAAATATATATCGAAAAATGGCAAAACCAGAATGTGTTTAATTTTTGCGAAATAATAAATAAATGAAATGTGAAAAGTATCACGTTGTCTACATTATTTTCAGATTTCACATAGTTTGTGTAGAATTCAGTAAGCGGACTGGGAATTACTAATTAGAAACAGTTAATACCTTGTGTTCCTTTGAGATAACATAGTATTCATGAAGTTTATTTAGTCATCATTTTAACTTAAGAGAAAAGAATTGTTTTTTTATTTTATTAAATTCATATTAACACCGCAACGCAATTTAATTTGATGCACGTTGTACCACCGGGGGTGCTCATCGATAGTTTCGTCTATTATGTATGACAAAGTAAGAGAATTGTTTACCAATTTCGGGTATTACAAGAAGCGGTGTCTCATCACAGTAAGCGCGCTCTGAGCCAAAAAGCAAGCGTATATTTCCTGACTGTGGAGAGATCGAGAGATATTAGATCTTTTTTTTGGAAACCGCACCCAACTGTGGGGTTTCAAAAGTCTGTCGTGTAGTCGTGACAGTGGCGTGCTGGGTACTTTTTGGCTTGTCGTTAATACTTTACTGTGGCGGTCAAGAAATTAACCAAAAAGATTTTTTTATAAATTTAATTTAATTAAAATGTGCCCTCTAACTTTTAAACTAAGTGAGTGAAAAATCTAAAATAAATATATGCTGTAGTGCGCAATGCAAACTTTCAACCAAAATTGGTTTGAACAAGATATAGTTAGCAGTTTTTGAGATACTTATAGCACATTTAAAAAACAAAACTTTGAAAACCGCAAATAAAACTTTGTCACACATACAACACTATGAAAAACAAACATAACACAAAATGTGAATTTCTGTTGCCGAATTCCTGGTCCCTACAACGATGGTAAGGAACCCCTCATGTGCGAGTCCGTCGCACTTAGCCAGTTTTATTTTTATTTTTATGGGTGGTGGGACGCCTGTGCTCAGTAGTGGCTTAGTTCCGGCTCGCTTATTCGCTATAACAATTCTTTGTACGAAATGCTACAGCAAAAGCCAATCTGCCTTGACGGTGTTCCAGTAAGATCCTAAAATCCTGCCACAGTCGAAGTTTACGGTGCGATTTTAATGACAGTGTGCTAAAATATGCGATGCGGACTGTTTGGTAAATTTAACACGAGACTCGTCGAATAAATTTTTATAACCTGACCTGCCCGACCTGTACGAATTGCTACGATTATAAATACTTTTTTTTTTCGTAGCGAGCTCCTTAGCCTCTTTTTTTTCTACTAAAGTGAAATCTGTTACCTTTTAATGTGGGCAATGTGATTGATTTAGATTATGTTCACATGCATATATAAATAAATAATGTATTACAAGTACAAAATATGTACGTTTTGACCATTATGCACAACACAATAAGACAATTTACGCGACACAAACAACCTACATTTATATCGACAATGCATCACAAAATGTTCGTCCAAACACAATACAACTATAATATTTTTCATAAAATACTAACTATGCCTCAAGGAAGGGAGTGCCTTACGAATGCCGTCTCACTCACACATACACGCATGCGATCACTTATCCAACTATTATCACGGTTTTTTTTAGGAAAAACAAATAACTACATTTAAAAAAAATCATGACAATAAAATCTACTAACCTTAAAAATAAATTACGAGGTCACCCGTAACATCGATTTAAAATGAAACTACTTAAAAAATAAACAATGTGTCTCAAATTTATCCGAACGTAGCTACAGTAATTTAATGTTCCTACGGGTACCGAGACGTGAAACAGCTACCGTATCGACGAGTTGCGAGTCGTCCGGGCTTCGTTGGCACATGACACGGGATGGGACTAGACAGGACTCGGGATAGGAACTCACTGGGCCTCAGGGATCGGGGACGTTGCCTACTCAAATAAATCACAATGTATATGTATCTAAACAGTACAAATTCAGCGAGACGCAACAAAAAAATATATATACTAACACTCGAGAGTGACATTTAGGTTGTGACTGAGCCAAAAGACAGAATTTAGATAACGGAATGTTTCAAATTTCTTTATATCCCCGAAATACCGTATTATTTAGACTGTACCCTATGCTACGATTGCAATTTGTTAAATATGCTAAATGTTCTTTTGAACTACACAATTTCAGATCCCCGTATCTGAAAAAACTAAATGATATAACAAGTGTTTAAAGTCAGACTTTTAGCTTTTATAAAACAAAAAATAACAATTTTACTTGAATATAATAATATTATACATCGCAATATGTATTTACATATACATAATATTACTTTTATTAAATATACACGTAAATAGTACTTTATATCAATCATACGAGTTGACCGGGCGCATGGACATTCGCGCTCGCGACGCACACTTGTAGAAAAGGTGTAAATATAGCTTTGTTAGATGTTGCACGAACCGCGGTACACGTCGACGCGCAAGATCCACGCGCGCGCCCAACTCACACATACAATTCCATTAAACAATACACAACGTAAAAATACTATTTGGTATATTATATAGCAGAAATCTAGCCGTCATAAAATCTATCAAAGCAGTATATTATATCTACACTGACACAGACATATAATCATCATACACATATATTAGTCAAAAAAAACCAGTCACAAATCACAGTTGACATAAATTCTCGATTTTACTAAGTCTTTGTAATTTATATAAAATAATAGTAAACACATCAATTTTAAACATCTACTAAAATATATTTGCAAAGCTCTAGTGGGTGTAGATAAATGCTTTTGGATTAAATCAATTACCAAATTACTTGAAATCCTCTCAACGCAACGACGCTGTTTAGATGTTAGCGAATTATAAAATAAACACGTGCTGTATCTGTGTTGAGCAGTGAATGGCATCAGTCAACCTAAGCTAATCTGTTGCGAGCAAGAGGCGAACGATGTGACTGGCGATCGAGTGCCCGCGGTCAAACTATCGCCTGCTGCGAACTGCACTCAGCTCGCGACATTCATATTGTTTCATTATATTGTTACCAGTATCAACTTCGACGTTATGTCTTAAAGATACAAATTTGACAAGAAACACTAGTTTACTTTTCTAACGTTTCTTTAGATATTTTTTATGATGAGACTCTGATGATTCGATGTGTCGTTAAAATCTTATTATTAAAGATTGAAACTAAATAACACAAATCTTGCTTATACAAAATCAAGGTTCAATCATAATTTTTGAATAACATTTCAATTTAAAATCATATATCAAACGGAACAAAACTTTGTCTCATCTTTTAAGTTATAAACTAGAAACTATGTCTAAATTTCATGCAATTACAGTAGATATTCCACATCTAACGCGGTAATAAACACCGCGTTACAAAATTTAGTGAGTAAAACTACAACTAGAAAGGGCCAATGAATGTACACTCGTTACGATGGTTATATAAATGCGCACGTAAGCATGCAACGTGCAACATGTACGTAACGCGATACGAGTAGAAAGCCTAGCACCCCACGTATACGTGTGTACGGCCCCGCCCTGTGCGTTGTGCGTCTGATGTGATAGCCGAGCGGAGCGGTTCATAACCTGCGCGGCCCCAGCCAAGCTACATACTATACACTCGGTGCACAATGCACTCATTACGATTAAGTGAATACGCCGCTTCTAATGTACGTGTCGTCGAACGAAAAAAATATATAATTTTCAGGTACAAACAGAAGAATGAAGTGTAACAATTTACAATCTAGGTTATATTCTCTGTCGATAGGTACAAATGTGTAAATATCCTCGCTAGTGTAGTGAGGTCAGTGTGTTGGCACATAACGCTGCGGCCGCCCGTGCAGTGTTCCCTACGCGCGGTGCCGCGACGGCTCGAAGCGGCGCGAGCGACACCCTCAATGTCTTCCCGACCCGTGCTGACATTGGTTCCCCTGCGGACACAAACACGCTACACGTTAGTACTGGCCGAGCGGGCGGGCTGGTGAGCTCACGCACTAGAGTATGTACACGTACCATGACGCAGTGTAGACGTCTATATCCCGCACATGGCGGACAGGCGCACGCTGAGCTGCACGGGGAACTGGTCGGTGAAGTGGCGCCAGTTCTCCTCGCCGACCTGGTTCTTGAACCCGTGCAGGATCTTGGTGAACATCTCCTTCAGGTCGTCTTTGGGGTGTGACCACGACGCCACAGCGTCGCAGAAAAACATGAAATCCTGCACCACGCCGGCCGGGTTCACCTGGATCATCTGACAGATGCCCCGGAACGCAGAGTCCTTCTCGTCGTTGTCGCGAATGTTCCTCAGCGATGTACACCTGATACCAAATGACGCATTGTCAGAGAGACTTCAATCGATTAGAACACCATGATCGTTATTTAGATGATTTTTCAAATATCACTTGCACTTGTAAGTAAAATGGCTCATTAAAATTATGTCTCATTATTATTACTGGCTTATTGAGCAAAAAGGTTTATTGTCATGTTGAAATATCATCTAAAATTACTGTTCTAAAATAATTTGATGAAAATTAATCAAGCGGAAATAAACTGTAAGTATACTGTTCAAGGAAAAAATGTGGAAAACAAAGGAAAGGTTATTAATGTGAATAGCAAATATTGAAACTGGCACACGAAAAAATATTTGTATGGATATTGGAACTCAGGTAATTCCAAACTGTAAGCAAATTACATTAAATAAAATATATAATATTAAATAATAAAATCATTCAGTTACACTAATAAATAAAATATTATTCAATAACATGAGCATACTATGTTTGTAAGTTAGTCAAAACAATTTGTCTTGCAGTTTGGTGTGAATAATAGTTTATATTGTTTAGAAAGCGGATGGTGTTCAACACATATAAGTACAGCACTGAAAATAAAATGATCAAATAGGTAGTTTTCACCCGAAAATCAGATTCCCTCAATGTGTGGCCGTACTAATTAAATACATAGAATTAATATTCTCATGCTTGGTCCAACTTAAATCAACAACATATCATATAAAACAATAATATTAACAAGCCATGGACAAACACCATCCACAATCGAAATAATACCGGTTAATAACTTATTCAATATTAAACGTAATAGTAACAATAATATAAAGTAATAATAAAAAAAATGACTACAGACCACTGGCGTACAAATTGATGTAAAACGGGTGCGACGTCGTGGGGGCACACATAACCTAGCCGACCGATAGTAATCGCTACACGCCACGACATACCGAGAACAAAACCAAGAAAACAAATCAACAAACCATTCAAAACATATTAAATTACATAATTCAACAGCAACAAATTAGTGTTACAAATGGATAAAACGTGAAACAATCGTATTTGCTAAGTAATTCATAAAATAATATAGGTATCGTATGTTTGACAAAAGATGGCCTAGAAGTGTTCCACGTTAAACATTGAGTAGTGCTACGATGTAAATGAACAAGTACACATGAACTCATGCAAGCTGATGATATAGTACTGCGGGATCTACGCCATCTTTTACATCGGGCACACACTTCACATTTCGGCTCTACTTTTACTTTTTATTGTATTTACATTATACCCCAGAAACCAAAAAAAATATTGATGCAAGGTAAATAAGCTATGACGTTGAGAGTTCTACTGTTTGTGTTTATATAATGTGAAATATATTGGTATATGCAATAGAATACATGTTTCATAAATATTATGTTGTGTAGTAGAAGAGGGAAATGATATAACAAAGTGTTGTTTAGTACTGAGTTAGTACACATCAAATAGGTACTCTGATACATATTATATGAGTTCTGCCAGGTACAGATAGGCAGGGACTACTACAGCGAACATAAATGGGGTATACAGGTAAACATGAACATCACAACAACTCAATATAAAACATTGAATAGTAACATATACATAATAAGTATACATAACATGACTGCCACCAAGAAAAGTCACTCATTGGATATAGTTCTAGCAAATAATAAAACATTACTGATTAGTTATTCTCACGTTTTTCAATAAAATAATAGTGTTCAACATTAAAGTTAATAAAAACAATCACTTACCTGTATTTTCAAGGAGAGTCTTAGGGGTATTAGGCCTGTTGATAATTTCAACTAAATGATTCAACACTAGAGGGATATACTTTGATGTTTCTTGCCCTGAAATAATTGTTTATATTTACATGGTTGCAGAAATACAGAGCATGTCTTCAATAATATTCACACTTTTTGTTGTCACTTACCTAATTTGATGCTAATTTCGCCTATTGCCCAGGTCGCATTATTGCAAACAGAAATTAGTTCGGGATTTAGATTCATGCCAAGTATCGGCAGAAATTCTGGTATGTACGGCAGTACATGTTGAAAACACGCCTTAGTCAGATCGCCCAGCAACGCAAACGATGACTGACGCACCTGATAGTTATAAAAACAGTTTAAAATAACAATTCTATATGATACTTAAAGAATTCCATCGCCCAATACGTGTTAGTTACTGTTACATGGTTGTTACAAGATATACAATGAGTATTAATGGTTTGTGGGTGAAATAAATATAATATCCTTCAACCTTAGACCAAGATGAGAAAATGCCAGACCAAGTTGCGCGATCCAAAGAACAGTACCTGACGACACAAGCAACCAGAAATAAGCAGGTTTAAATAATAAATATGAGTCTGATCTACCATTAATGTTCTAGTACAATTTCCAGTAATAGGGGATCGGACAAAAAAAAACTAATTAGTCCGTCAGATAGATTTCCAAAAAATATTGGACACGTATTTTTTCTTTTTTCACGTAAACTTAAAATGAAGACGATACAGTGCTTCGAAAACTCGTGTGACGTCATTTATGATAGTACATTTTGACGACACAAGTGACGTTTCAAGCCCCACTCCAAGATCTTTGACACGTTTTATCTTCGTCATTTTTTATTGATTTGATAAAACAAAAAACACGTATTCAATATTTTTCGATAATCTAACTTACGGACTAAACAGAATCATATTATTTTGAC
Source organism: Diarsia dahlii (assembly GCA_949775195.1). Classification (NCBI taxonomy): domain Eukaryota; kingdom Metazoa; phylum Arthropoda; class Insecta; order Lepidoptera; family Noctuidae; genus Diarsia; species Diarsia dahlii. The sequence continues at coordinate 18,704,070 of OX459190.1, forward strand.
CCTGTCCGATCCCCTATTGTATAACATCAAATTATAGTAGCTAGCGAAATTGTAGACATGATGTGTTTCATAATTATCTAAACATTTATATTAAAACACAAAAGTATAATTATTTTTATTTGATTGTTTATTACTTGTTTCATTAACATGTTAAGATATCGAGACCTCATCATGTCTATGAATTTTACACAAAAGAAGAATTCTTGAAACTGACATTTACGGCAACTGTAGTGGTTACTTACGCAAAAAAAAAAAAAATTTATCATGGAAATGATGGAAATTTCACTAGCCAATTTAATTTGATCATGTATATAAACAAAACTATTGCAGATCCAAGTAACAAGTTATGCATGGTGAATAGCGCCCATCCTGTCCATAGCATATTATAATATATTGCACATAATAAACATTTAAATAATATTATTATCTAAATGTTTTCTAGCAGTTAATGTGGGTGATGCAAATCACTCAACACTGGGTTAGGTTACTTCAGTGATTTGACTTGCTTAACCGCGTTATATATTTTTATACCACATCCTATAACAGATGCCTTATTAGTTATTACACTAGTACAAAAGCAAACAAACAAAAACCATAACCTTTTGGACAACGCAACCAGGAAATAAATTCAACAACGTTAAAAAGCTGAAATAAATTAATAATTAAATACATTAAAACTCCATAATACCTTGACATTAAAAAAACGCCCTATGCACCCTTGTCCCTGTGATTAGATAAGCATGAGTCACATACAAGATATACCTCAGGCATCGGATCCTGCATGCATTGGTATAGCAGTTGCATGAGGTTGGAGTTGAACACGAGGTGGTCTATGTGTCCATCCAAGCCCTCCGCGAGCCCGCTCAGCAGGTCCAGCGCCACGATCATGAAGTCTTTGTCGGGCGCTTCGAACTGCTCCGGACTTTGACTGTTTGCCTGGAAACATAGCAGTGATGGTTTGATAACTCTGGAACTTCGTTCTAGCTTGAGTTGCAGATTTTTAATATTTCACTTATTTTATAAAATGGTGTTTTCAAGACTTGCAAACTTGCAAATATGTATTTGTAATTTCAAATGTCTATTTTTACTGGACTATTATCTAAATATTGATGCTACGAACGAACACTTGATATGTAAACCTCTTGTTGACTTAAAACAATATTGTACATATTATCATTATTTAAAAATAAAACTGTATTTTTAAGGGGCTCTATTTGGTCTCGCCTGCCCACCGTTAAACATTTTAATTTATTTAAAAATAAACGGGCCACGCATAAATCCTGTATTAATCGATAGCTGGACATAATTACCAAACAAGTATTTTATGACGCAATTTTTTTTAACTTATAATTTTTTCGAGATGTAAGCTATTAAAGTCGTACTAATGTTCATGGCCATCACAGCAAAAAATATTTGATAATGAGCGAAGACTCGTGAGCGAGAGGTACATCAGCCAATAGTAACTGATTGACGCTTTGAAATGTGTTTGGGAATAGATTCCAGTTAAAACCGTCCGATATTTAATTGTGAGCATACATTCTAAGCTTCAGATGTGATGTGTATTTTTAGATTTTCAGTAATGTTTACTTTTCTTATTCAAAATTGTAGTTTTACAAGAGTAAAACAAAACACTTTATTGACAATTATTTTAAACAGTTACACTAGCCAGATTACACATCATTATTTTTATTTTATTTTAACATTAAATTAATAATGATACATAATAAGTCTTATTATTTTCATAGTACTCCAAAAATATCTAGTCACCTTTATTTTTAGATTTATATAATTCAAATATACGCCCATCAGGGATGATTGATGGGTGATTAATTAGTTTACTCGTGATTAGTGTACACATCAGCGACGTAATTAGTAGTGCTGATAAAAACATGTTTCTTTATTAGGTACTTGACCTTTTAAAACAAAGAAAATATCGCGTAACTTCATATTTCTCCGTATTTGTTTTCAGGCTTCTTTTGGAAATTGCTGCATAACTTTTTACTAAACAAAATACGAGCTGAGAACGTGACCCCGCCCGTGAAGTTTCGTACCCTATTGTTCAAGTTCCTTGTTATTTTCCTGTTACCTACATTTTACCTCTTTCATTTTATTGGGGTGTATGAGTGACTTTTTAGAGAAGAAAACGTGTTTCAACTTGAAAGGCAAAAAATAATAATGAATAACTGTTTACTTACAATATTTTGATTTAATGTCTGTTCTATTAATGATACACATCTCCTGAACACAGGTTCGCAGTATGGTAAGAATCCGGATTGAAGAGCAGTTGCTACAGATGACAAGCACTGTAACAAATATACTATTATTTAGTGTCTACTCAAGATTGCTACATCATTAAGTATTGGTGATACTCATACCTCTAGAAGTGGGAAAAGATCTTTATCTTCATCCTTCAAAACATTCCACTTATTGATAAGTGGCGGCATTAACATGTTGATGTATTCTGGTTTATTGAGGTGGTGTCCGACGGAATCCGCCAATGTACCAATGGCGTCATACAATATGAGCAGGTTCTTGTGTTGGTATTTACTGAAGGCGTATACGAGCGTCTGTAAGATGAAGCCGAGGTAGGGAACAAGCTCAGTGCAGGCTTCTTCCTCGAGGGTAGCGAAGGCTGAACACGCCGCCTCCTGTACGCGCTTGTTGTTGTCTAGAACGCGCTTTAGGAGCTGAAATAAAATCATTCAAGTGAGACTTACTATTGATAATTTCTGAAAGGGCTATGTTTTAAAACATTATTTTATTTTTCATATTGATTATGTGAGAGAAAAGTAGACTGTACGTTTTCAAATATATATGTAATAGTGTTACAAAAAACTCGAACGAGAATTAGACAAATGATGTGGCTCTTAGAATATTAATAATAGAACATGTATACATAAAGAGGACTAATTGTAAAAAAATAATAATAAGTAACTAACCTCAGTCATGACTGGCTTGAGGTAGAGGTCATGCGACTGCGACACGATCCAGTGCGAGTAGCGACTTAGCGTCCAGCACGTGATGGCGCGCACCAGCGCCTTGCGCTCGGCCAGGCAGCACACCAGGTACGGCACCAGGTCCGGCAGGTGCGGCACCATGCCGCCCATGCAGCCGTCTGCCACCGCGCCCAGGGCTAGGATGCCGCTCTCCTGACCAACAGATATGGCAACATTATAAAAAATATTTAGTGTAAGGAAAAGTGCATTACATTATACATACTTTCCTCAAGGTTCATTAAGTGCTCTAATCCTGCTGCCAAAGATCTAACAAGAGTTAGGTACTTTAATAGCTATCTGTATTACACAAAGCTACGTCCTTTGGAAGGCTTTCAGATGATATTGAACTCGTAACGCACCTTGATGACCCAATCGTCGTGGAACAGCGTCTCCTTGAGTATTGGGAACAGAACGGGCAGCAGGTCGGCCCCGAAGACGTTGGCGAGCACGTCGAGTGCGGCGGCGCTGCACTTGCGCAGGTTCCAGTCGGACAGCGAGCCGTCGTCCGCGTCGGCGCCGCCGTCGTCGTCGTCGTCCGACTCGCCGCCGCCCGACATGTTGCTGTCGCCCGCACCCGCTGTATGACACAACATAATTACAAGCAGCACAAATATTACGATAAAAAAATCTTATGAGGTTCAGCAAGCTTTTGCAGATAATATTCAATCATTTAGCAAAAAAATGCAACACCTACTTACTGCAATAAGTAGATTAATACTACTGATATCTTATTAACCTTGGGTAGGTAGCATGGCATTATTTCAAGATATTTTATTTGTTTTCCACTTGTCACTACTGGTTTATAACATTTACTACTGGTTATCTCTTTTAATTTAAGTTCGTAATTTAGCTCTGTTAATATTATTACCATTGTGTTTAACGGTGTGCGAGCGCGGCTTGTGGAACCGCGGTCGTATGTCAGACTCCCGGTCGGGCTCCGCATCATCTGCGTCGTCGTCGCGGTCCCCGCGCAGCAGGATCACGTCCATCTCTGAGTAGCGCATGCCGCGGACGAGGATTGGCAGCAAGGCTGGCAGTCTAGGGCCTAGCACCTATGCAATCAAGAACAAGAACAACAATATTATGAGATCAATATAAAAAGGGGGTTAGTAACAAGATAATGGCTTATGAAAACATGCTGTGTGCCTGAAATTCATTTTAAAATAATGGTGATGAAATTGTTAATGACATTCATAATATTAACAATTTCATCACCATTATTTTTAGGTTATAAATTACTAGCCCTGTAAGATAATTTATTAACATGCCTATAATGCAGGCACAATCTTGATTGCAAGTCATAAGTATTTTGATTAGAAAAGATAAATAGTGACACAAATAATTTTCCTTTTTTCGACAAAAATATTTTTGGTGCACTAAATACACACAACAATAATAATCTATATCTATAAAAGCGAAAGGTCACTCACTCACTCACTCACTGATTCATCACGAAATCTCGAAAACCGCTGGACGTACAAAGATGATTTTTGGTAGGGAGGTACTTTATGGTTAGTAGACGTCCGCTAAGAACGGATTTTGCGACAGGGCCGGATTAGGGTGGTCTAAGGGCCCTCGCAAGTTTGTATGAAACTCCTTCATTTTTTGTGCCACAATCTAGATTTTTGGCAGAGACGTAGTTTATAGTCAGTGGGCGTCTGCTATGAATTAATTTTGCGACAGGGCCGGATTAGGGTGGTCTAAGGGCCCTCACAAGTTTGTATGAAAGTCCTTAATTTTTCGTGCTATAATCTTGATTTTTGGCAGAAACGTAGTTTATAGTCAGTAGGCATCCGCTATAAATTAGTTTTGCGACAGGGCCGGATTAGGGTGGTCTAAGGGCCCTCGCAAGTTTGTATGAAACTCCTTCATTTTTTGTGCCACAATCTAGATTTTTGGCAGAGACGTAGTTTATAGTCAGTGGGCGTCTGCTATGAATTAATTTTGCGACAGGGCCGGATTAGGGTGGTCTAAGGACCCTCACAAGTTTGTATGAAAGTCCTTAATTTTTCGTGCTATAATCTTGATTTTTGGCAGAGACGTAGTTTATAGTCAGTAGGCATCCGCTATAAATTAGTTTTGCGACAGGGCCGGATTAGGGTGGTCTAAGGGCCCTCGCAAGTTTGTATGAAAGTCCTTCATTTTTTGTGCTACAATCTTGATTTTTGGCAGAGACGTAGTTTATAGGCAGTAGACGTCTGCTTAGAACCGATTTTGTGACAGGGCCGGATTAGGGAGGTCTAAGGGCTCTCGCCAGTTCGTATGAAAGTCTTTCATTTTTTGTGCAACAATCTTCATTTTTGGCAGGGACGTAGTTTAAAGTTAGTAGACGTCTGCTTAGAACCGATTTTGAGACAGGGCCGGATTAGGGAGGTCTAAGGGCTCGCGCCAGTTTGTATGAAAGTCCTTCATTTTTTGAGCTGCAAACTTGATTTTTGAGACGGACTTAGTTTATAGTTAGTAGACGTCTGGTAAGAACAGATTTTGTGACAGGGCCGGATTAGGGAGGTCTAAGGGTTCTTGCAAGTTCGTAAGAAAATCCTTAATTTTTTGTGCTACAAACTTGATTTTTGGCAGGCACGTAGTTTTTAGTTAGTAAAACTCTGCTAAGTACAGGTTTTGTGGCAGGGCCGGATTAGAGAGGTTTAAGGGCGCTCGCAAGTTTGTTTAAAAGTCCATCATTTTGTGTGCTACTAACTTGAATTTTGGCAGGGACGTAGTAGGTGAGTAGAAGTTAGCTAAGAATCGATTTTGCGACAGGGCCGGACTAGGGAGGTCTAAGGGCTCACGCGAGTTTGTATGACAGTCCTTCCTTTTTTTGTGCTACAATTTTGGCAGGAAGGTACTTTATAGTTAGTAGACGTTGACTAAGAACAGATTTAGCGAGTTTAGCAACATGGCCAGAATAAGAAGGTCTGAGGGCTTTCACATGTTTGTAAAAATGTACTGTTTTTTTTTGTACTAGCAACCTGAAATTTAACAAGTCTAGAGTTTAGGAGTAGGAGATCTAAGCTAAGAAATTTGTAAGGAAGACCTGGACTACGGGCTCACGTAAGTCCATATGAAATACTTGGCTTTTTGTACCTGAAAATTGGCAGAGAGATAGAATATAGTTAAGACATTTCAGGTAGGAATAGATTTTACGACAGGGCTGGTTTAAGGGAATATAATCGCTTCGATTGGCATTTGGCATTCGTTTTGACATAGTACCATCCACAGGCAGTCCAGACAAGAGAGTCAGAATTTCTATGCGAGCGAAGTCGCGGGCAACTGCTAGTGTAATATAAGTTAAGCAGCATGACACCACAATATAACTTACCTCACGGCAGACGTTTTGTTCTGCCAGTGAGAGCCAGAACTCACAGGCTTCCAATGCTACACCCTCCTCAGGATCTTGTGTCCGCACCAGCATGTACTATGGAACAAAACAAAGTTGGTAAAAACAAAACAAAATAATAGAAGAACCAGGCAAAATTGCAAGAGATGTCACAAAATACAACCTTAAACAAATTAAGGTTGTATTTTGTACCCAATTCTAAAATGTTTTTTTTTTTAAGTGTTTGTGGCAAGATGTTGGCATGTAAATAAGAGTTTTCTATGGTACACCTCTGTGGAGCCCTTCAGACATAACAGGTGTAATGATAAGACTTGGTGTATGTGTGACTGCTGCTTACCTCAATGATGTTAGGTAGGTGAGGGATGAGCCTGTCCAGTCGCACCTCCAGTAGTAAAACTAAAGCATGACAAACATTTTTCCTGACATCGGGGTCTTCATCTGCTGCTAAGTGGAACAAGTTCTGTCAACAACAAATTATTTATCAGTATTTTTTAGTTATTGGCAAATGTTAGCATTTTTTTTTTGCTAGATATTAATTTAGAATCCCATCAATGTGGCCAACATTGACGGTATTCTAAATTAATCTCTAAAATAATGGCAAACTCTGTGTACTATAAATCTTACCTCAATAAAAGCATCAATATGCAACATGAGCGCTTGAGTGCGGCCCATGATAAAGTAGTTGACACAAGCAATAGCATGGCATCTGATTTTTGGTGATGAATGCCGGAAAAACTGTAGGAATTTAGGTATCAACACATTCAGAGGTCTGTTCAGCGCATCACTGTCCAGAATCTCTGCTGTATCTTCACATATCTTCTGCAGTGCTCCAAAGGCCCCCTGAAATTATAACATTGTTAATCAATCATAATTTTAACCTTTGTTGAATTGACAAATACACATTAGAAGATTCATAGTCTCTTTTTTGAGCGTACATAACAGGGCATCTGCGTTCAACAGAGACAATGTTTGTTTTAACATGTATTCACCAGTTCCATGAAGGTTAGGTGCCTAGGGTTAACTGAAATGGCTTTATTGTTGTCAATTACTATTGTAAAAGAACTTTTAAATTATAAATCTAATGAAATGTTACTGTTAAATAATATTGAACTATACACAACTATTTGAAATGATTTAATACCCACCATTTGGAATATACTTTATGCTATACCATCATGTTGAGTAGGAGGTCATTTCAAAGTTATCAATTTTCCATACTATATATCAGATTATAGCTTTAGAACTCACACATGATTTAAAATTTACATTTGATGAAGAATAAAAACTGGAATGCACAAATTTTATACATACCTCACAAACATTGTAGTCTTGTGAATCAAGCATCTGACATAAGGCTGGCAGTAGCTCGGGCCATGATGTTAGTTCACCCTTGCTAGCTATAGTAGTGATGATGATACCCACAGTGGCCCGAATCAAGGGCGAAGGGTCTCCAACGGCTGATAGGCATTCTCGTTTTATAAATTCAGCCACTTCAGGCATAAAGCTATTGTAGTGAGCTTTGACATTATTTTTCAAAATTAAACCACTCAAAGATCTTGTAGGTTCTTCTTCAGTGACAAGTTTAGTCAAAACAAAAATCAAATAATTGTTGAAGTCTGGATACTTGTTCAATTCTTCCAATTTCTGAGATTACATTGTTAGGAAAATAAAGGCTGTCAATGGCTGTCATGTCGGAAAAATCGATTTTATCGCAAGCGTCTAGATGAAACAAATAGTTGTTAGAGAAGGATTAACATCTATTTTTAAGTTGAATTGCATTGAAATATGAAAACATTGATGATGATAAGTAAGTAAATAAAAAATGAAGCGGTTAAGTTACAAAAAAATATCCACGCCGATAGCTGTAAAGATGTGAAAATTATGAAAAGGATACTTGTTGAACGGCCCTCTGAGTTGCTGTATCTGGTGATTGAGACTCTTTGAGAAGTGTAAGTATTTGTCTTAATCCTTCTTGTTCTGGTTTCCACTCCATTTTCATAATAATTCTACGAAACGGTTTTATTTCACTCGGTCCCGTAAAAATCAACCATGCCAAAATTTGAAGAGTTGCCAGATTAAATGACTAAAATGGAAAGTGAAATAAAGATATATTTGTGAAATGACGAGAATATCTGCAACTTTATAGGGTGTTAGTCGATTATTCGACGCGTTCGATAAGCTTGATTTCGAATTAAAATATATACGAAGACAACATTTAAAATATATATAGAATAATTTATATATTTTGACTAGAATAGAATTAAAATATATATTTTGACCTTCGAAAAGTGCTGATTATCAGCCTAGTTTGAATAAATGAATTTTGATTTTGATTTTTTTTTTTGTTTTATTTATTTCCTCTATGGCAGAAAAAAAACTAAATAACTTTCCTTTAAGTTTATTTTCATGTGATTTTCATTCATTATTTCGAATAATATTAAATTATAATTTTTGTAATTTGCTCATTTGTACAGCTTGGCAAAAAAGAGTAGAAAATCCGGGGGGCGCCACTGTGCTGTTCATATGGCAACCCGTTATGACCGTATCGCGTAACAACGTCTTGATACTTTTATTACTATTTTTTTATACTTATTAAAATTTATTTATTGAACCAGAATTTATTCTCCTCATGTAACTACCTAAAAATAAATATATGTTAGTAGCACTGTTTTTTAAATTTTCTGGGATTAAAAAAAGGCGTAGAAATAATTATTGTAATTTATTCTAATAAATCTTCCAACTCTTTTTTGGGACGACCTTTTCTATGTTTTCCGGGTGTAGAAAATACGCCTTTGTTTCGATCTCCTTCCAGGACGACTCTTCTTATGGTGCTTACTGATTTACCTAAAGTGAATAAATAAATATACATAAAAAAATGCATTTTGCTTTAATAAATAACAAATTAAAAATAATACATTTTTGGTACATTTGTAATTCTAATGATATAACAAACAGTTATCACCTTGAAATCACATTCAACAATAAAGTTATGTAGAAATCGAATTTAAATTCACTTATTGCACAGTACGCCACTCAAGTATCAACATTAATCTGACACGCTATACCAAGGTAATGTCAAAATGTAAACATAACCTATGTGCTCGATGATTATTGTTCAAAATTCCACTTATTTCGTATGCAAGCAAGTCAAAACAGAATGGGGTTCATAAATTAACACTTAATTCATCTAAAAACAATAAAACAAACAGTTACATACCTGTCATTTCAGCGGTTCTTATGTAAAAATCGTTGAGATCGGAGAGAATGGTTTTGGCCTCTTTTTCTGCCAAACATCGCCTATATACCTTATAAATTATCGCTCTGCCAGCACTTCGGATGGTTTTATTCATTTTGTATTACTCTACGTTGCTTTAATCACGTTTTTAGGGCACAATTATAAATTTAATAAACTTTCGAACTTTGTTTACACCAAACGTCATAAGTTTTTAATTGTTGCCAGCAAACAAAAAAATTAGTTCCGTTTCTAGACTTTTTTGCCAAGCTGTACCTTCTCATTCACCTCTCCATTTATTGATCTTACATCCTATTCAAAATCCCGATGAATTATTATTTTTGTTTCTGTAAAGTTTCCATAGCTTTGTTTTCCTCATAATACAAACAAAACTCAAACGTGACAAAACGTGCGAAGCCAAAAAAAAAAAAAACACTTTGACAATTATTATTGACAGATTGACAGTGCAAAGCGGGCGAAGCGCATGTTTTCATTTCATGAGATATCTTTTAGAATTCTTCTCATTTAAATACACAGTTAATTACTGAAGAAACACTGTCAAAATGCCTAAAATTAAAGCTGAAAAAAAGACTCGTGTGCACAATGAAATAGCCAAGCAAGGTAATTGATTAACGAGGTTATAGTCTAATCTGAATGAAAAATTTAATGTTTTTGTGGAAAAAGGATGCACCGGTATAATTTAGACATCAAAAATACAGTCAGATTGTATTTCCCTTTTCAGGTATTCAGTTTAACAAGGATTTTGGCCAACACATATTAAAAAACCCGCTTATAATAACTTCCATGCTAGATAAAGCTGGCCTAAGACCTACAGATGTTGCTCTTGAAATTGGTCCTGGTACTGGTAACATGACAGTAAAGTTACTCGACAGAGTCAAGAAAGTTGTGGCCTGTGAAATTGATACAAGGTGTGTATAGCAAACAACCATCCGAATGTTTTATTCCTATGAATTAAGTCATCAATGTTAAATTAACCATTCTGAATAACTTGTTTGTTATAGGTTGGTGGCTGAACTTCAGAAACGTGTTCAAGGAACTCCTTACCAAGCTAAACTTCAAATACTTGTAGGAGATGTCCTCAAAACAGAATTGCCTTTCTTTGACATTTGTGTTGCCAATGTCCCGTATCAAATCAGTTCACCTCTAGTCTTCAAATTATTATTGCACAGGCCATACTTCAGATGTGCAGTTCTTATGTTTCAAAAGGAATTTGCACAGAGACTGGTAGCAAAGCCAGGTGATAAGTTATATTGTCGACTCTCTATAAATACACAGTTGTTGGCTAGAGTTGATATGTTGATGAAGGTTGGTACAGATTTAGGTTTATTATTCTTATTAAAAATGTGAAAATATTGTATATTCAGTGAACAATCCTGCCCAGGTCCCATATTACTTAAGGTAGGTGTAACACATTTTTCGCTTCCATTCTCTTCTATCAACTGTTACACTATAACTTATTCGTCTAACAATGTCTTATAAATTATTTACAGGTTGGCAAAAATAACTTTAGACCACCTCCAAAAGTGGAATCATGTGTAGTGAGGATAGAGCCAAGAAACCCACCCCCACCTATAAACTTTGTAGAGTGGGATGGTTTGACTAGAATAGCATTTGTAAGGAAAAATAAAACATTGGCAGCTGTTTTCAAACATGCTACAACTATGGCTGTATTAGAGAAAAACTACAGGGTGCATTGTTCTCTTCATAATAAGGTAGGCTTGATAACACTACTGAGGAGCTGAGGAGCTCCCCTTGAGGACCTGAGAAGGGGTCATCCTCAACTCCCCTCGTAAATCTGGAACTGTGTTTGAAGACTTGCTATGATGTAATATTAATTTACTTTTATTTTTTAGGAGATACCAGAGGACTTTGACATAAAAGAAAAAGTTCAAGAAATATTAACTAAATCAGAAACAGAACAAATGAGAGCTAGAATGATGGATATAGATGACTTTATGAAGTTGTTACATGCTTTTAATTCTGAAGGAATACATTTTGCGTAGTATATTTATAAATTAAAACAAATTATTACAAATTCGTTTTTTTAATAACTATTTTACACCACAATAACTAATAAATAATGCAATTACAGATGGAAAGTCTTGCATTTAAGAATTTAGTATTTTATATTTTAGCATTCTTGAATCCTCTGTCAGCATAGTCAGCAGCTTTTTTGTCTGATTTGAAGGGGAACCCTGGTTGCCCAGGCAAAACCATTGGTTTAGAAACATGTACTCTCCAGCCTCCTTTCTTGGTCCAATCCTAAAATTATAAAGAAAATTATAACACAAAAGCATCAGGATAGCCCCACAAAATTCAATTTTATTTAGTTTTTGTTTTGTTATCGCAGAATCCCTTGAATTTAAGGTTCTGTTTCTACGTTCAAGATAACAGGTTTTTACTGAGTCCTTATGAAAGTATATCATCCATTATAATTCACCCACTGCGGGGTCTCTAAGCCTCTTTTCTTGTGCCAATTAAATTGTCCGACTGAACACAGCTTTCAACAGATCTAGGAATCATCATGAAATGTTTTCAGGTGCAAACACAAAATCATTACTTTGGGTCATCTCATTTTTTTTTATCTTGATCATGTTATCCAGTAACTGTTGACCCACTTCCTTGTGTACTTGAATTTATACTTACATTTGTATTATATTTAAAATAGTAGTGACCACAAAGAATTCCAACACCAATCAATGCAAATTTTCCAGCTAAGTATCTATAATCGGCAGCACGGGACGCGCCCTATAAAAATAAAAAGTTTTTATTATTCTCTACTAAGAATTTGTTTGGATTGGCCTAGGTTAGGTTACTGTTATGTAAGCTCACCAGCATTGGTGTAAGAGCAGCAAACACTTTATCCAGAGGCGCGCGGTAGATGCGTCTGATTATATTAGTGCGTTCATTCCAATATTCTGGTACAAATACTGGTTCATTTGGAGCCAAGACTTGGTCTTTCAACCACTGCTTACGCCAAGCTCTCTCGGCATCGGTCATCCCAAGACATCTTTCACGTTCAAGTGCCACACGGCCGGCAATGGCCATGGGCTTCACACCCGCTGTTTGAGCCATGTTTGCCCAATATTCTTATTACGAATGTATCAGCCCTTCGTTCTGTCGATTCTTTTCAAGATAGAACTCCAAAAGTAAAAGTCCAAAACCAATTTGTGAGTGAACAATCGTTGACAGTTATATAGAGTGACAATTTAATGACAGTTGACAGCCACAACAAGTGACAATCAATGTTTTTTTTTTTAATTAATACCTGACGGAACAGCAGGGCTATTGTCTATCTTTTCAAAAGTTAGTGGATAACAAGCACCAGTTGTCCACAGAACTTTGTTGTTAACTGCTAATGTCCTAAAATTGGTATTGCGTATCTCATTGTGTGGGTATCACGTGACAGTGATTATAGGGTGACTAACATCCCAGCAATTGACACCTCTATTTTTTATCGACTATTATACGGCTAAGTTAAGCAGGTACTGCTTGAACGTTACAATACTTGATTGAGGATATATTTTATATTTTGCCGCTTTATGGCACCTGACATGTCAAATGGTTATTGTCAAAGAGATTTAAAAGTAATATTTGAATGTCATTTTTTATTGTCAGCCAGTAAGAAATTGCTGTTGTACGTAGTACTAATTACTTTCATGTTTTGCATGGAAGAAGTAAAGACAAAAGGAAAATAAAATAAAATATTTCGCTCGAGATTACTAATTAAGTTTTAAAAATTAATGTCTATTGCATATGTAAGACGATCTTGATGAAATAAACCCTAATTATTACTCAGAACATTGCAGGGCACGACACAAAAGGCCACAATGTTCACATATTCACAAAACAATACGTGAAATGAATCTATACTTGACAAAGGTAGGAGAACATTATATTCCCCGAAGGGTTAGACAGAGTTGTACCCATTAATACACTTCACCAACTAAAGAATATTACAGATTGTCTCAAAAAACCATCATTGTAAAAACAAAATCCAAATCAAGAAAAGACAGGTTTCTATATATAGTACATAGTATTCACACAATATGAGCTATGCAATTATATCAAGGAATATATATATTAAAGAGATTGAGTTTAGATAATGCAAATATAGTTATAAAATCTTTAGTAGCTCCAACAATACGGAACTTATAGAAACTAGTACCAGTATTAACCGTCATATCATCCCAAAAACACTACCCTTGAGCAGCGTCTTTCATGAAAGTCATTTTAAACTCTGTGTATAAACAATGTAATGTCAAATACGCTTAGACAATCGCAATTTTAAAAATATCGATACAGAAACTTCTGTCAAAATGAGTTAAAGTGACCATCACCGACAATGGTCTCCGATGACGTCATACGCGTTGTACAACTGGTCATAGCCGATACCAAAATAGCCTTTTGACAGTTAATGAAAGCACACAGAGCGAAAGTGATAATCAAAACAACTGTCAACAGAGATAGCCAATAGCCCTGCAGGCTAAGGTCTGAGATCATGCTTCCTAGTCAACAGTTAATACAATCAATGAGATTGTAGCGAAATAGCACATTCTTTCTGCAGGGCTATTCTCTATCTTTTCAAAAGTCAGTGGATAACAAGCAGAAACACAGAACTTTGTTGTTAACTGCTAATGTCATAAAATTGGTGTTGCGTATCTCACTGTGTGGGTATCACGTGACAATGAAAGGGTGACTAACATCCCAGCAATTGACACCTCTATTTTTATCGACTATTATACGGCTAAGTTAAGCAGGTACTGCTTGAACGTTACAATACTTGATTGAGGATATATTTTATATTTAGCAGCTTAATGGCACCCGTAGTACTAATTACTTTCATGTTTTGCATGGAAGAAGTAAAGACAAAAGGAAAATAAAATATTTCGCTCGAGATTACTAATTAAGTTTTAAAAATTAATGTCTATTGCATAGGTAAGACGATTTTGATGAAATAAACCCTAATTATTACTCAGAACATTGCAGGGCACGACACAAAAGGCCATAATGTCACAATGTTCACATATTCACAAAACAATACGTGAAATGAATCTATACAAAGGTAGGAAAACATTATATTCCCCGAAAGGTTAGACAGAGGTGTACCCATTAATACACTTCACCAACTAAAGAATATTTCAGATTGTCTCAAAAAAGCATCATTGTAAAAACAAAATCTAAATCAAGAAAAGACAGGTTTCTTTATAGTACATACATAGTATTCACACAAAATGAGCTATGCAATTATATCAAGGAATATATTATATTAAGGAGATTGAGTTTAAATAATGCAAATATAGTTATAAAATCTTTAGTAGCTCCAACAATACGGAACTTATAGAAAGTAGTACCAGTATCAACCGTCATATCATCACAAAAACACTACCCTTGAGCAGCGTCTTTCATGAAAATCACTTTAAACTCTGTGTATAAACAATGTAATGTCAAATAAAATTAGACAATCGCAATTTTAAAAATATCGATATGTCCATTTCACGAAAGAAGTCTCTAAATTTGACAGATGGGGAGATATGACGAGAGAGAGAGAGATAGCAACATTATGTCGCGCGAATACAGCGCTTCGCAAGGAGGTTAGCGCTTCGTCTGCAGGACTTCTTTCGTGAAATGGACTTTACAGAAACTTCTGTCAAAATAACGACAATGGTCTCCGATGACGTCATACGCGTTGTACAACTGGTCTTAACCGACAAAATAACCTTTTGACAGTTAATGAAAGCACAGAGCGAAAGTGATAATCAAAACAACTGTCAACAGAGATAGCCGATAGCCCTGCTGTTCTGTTCTGTGGGCACAGCTGCAAAGTATAAAGCCGCAAAAAATGACTTTTAACAAGGTCAAAGTCATTCCGGAACCTTTATGAGCTCGGAGGGTTGTATTAATGATTTTGGTGATTATAATTCTGTAACTACATATGTCTTACAGCCGCGAATCAAATGTTCATCAACATACAACCTATCACTGGCCTGCAAATTGCAAAAAACTAAAGAAAATTTGAATTTCGCGGGCTGGTTGGAGGATTCACCTTATACAAATAAGTTGTTCATACGAGTGTTCGTCTTTGGTACTAAAATGTTGTCTGTCATGTCATTGAATTTAGTACATATTAGTTCCATGGCCATTTCATTCTGCGAAAAATAATCGCATTCCAGTCAATTAAAAAAAAATCGACGTCGGACATCTCCTGTCGCCTGTCGGTCGATGTCCTAAAGATAATTATTTCCATTTTATCTTTTCATTTGTAGTGGATAAAAATATCCTGAAGAAGATAACAAGATGCCTCGGTACCATAAAGTGGAAATTAATAAAACAGAATGGATTGTCCCCGAAAGATATCAAATGCTAACACCTGTGGGCTCAGGTGCTTACGGACAAGTCTGGTATGTGTTTAAGAATATATTCGGCAATATGCCAGTATTTATGTGTAATGAAAGTGCTGCATTTATTTATATCAATTATTTGAATAGCGCACAATTAATGCTCGGCAACCAAATATGAACTAAGTAAGTACATTGCCCTTACGTGGGCGGGCAGCTTATGCTGTTTGTCTATTCTTGAAATGAACAACAATTTGTTTACAGTTCCGCAATCGACACTCTGCATAATATGAAGGTGGCAATTAAGAAATTGGCGCGACCATTCCAGTCTGCCGTGCACGCCAAGCGGACTTACCGCGAACTGAGAATGTTGAAGCATATGAACCATGAGAATGTTATTGGTAAATATGCCAAATTATTAATTGCATACAAGATTGGCATCAATTTCTGCAGCAGAAAAGATCACCTAATCAAATTATTTATTGTTGGCTCTTGTGATTGGTGTGATTACCCTGATTTTAGTATGTTATGTTACAATCTCTCTATTTAATAACAGGTTTACTGGATGTATTTAGTCCCGAAAAAACTCTGGAAGAGTTTCAGCAAGTATATTTAGTGACTCACTTGATGGGAGCAGACTTGAACAATATAGTTCGAACTCAGAAACTATCAGATGACCATGTCCAATTCCTGGTTTACCAAATTCTCCGTGGTCTTAAATATATTCACTCGGCAGGAATCATTCATAGGGTATGTATATATGCCAGTACTGGTTTCCTATCCTTATTGAAATTGAAAGACTTATTAGATAAACAGAAATTGAGTCATTCACAAATTCTGTCCATTCATTACACACACAAGGAAAAATATAGATGAATGAAACTAATTTCATTATAATAATCAGAATTATTTAGAAGTTATAACTTGCATGGTTTAACTCCACAGGCCATTTTTTTATGGCATTAATTTATTTAACACAAGTATTAATATTGTAGGATCTAAAACCTTCTAACATTGCTGTCAATGAGGACTGTGAGTTGAAAATCTTAGATTTTGGACTAGCCAGGCCAACTGAGACAGAGATGACTGGTTATGTAGCTACAAGGTATGAACATAAAATTTGTTTATATAAAATTATCTATTACCATATTTACTTTTTAAATTAGTACTTTTAAATTTTACTCAGGGTCAAATACTACATCCAACCTAATTGCTAACTGTAGTAAAATGTTGCTCTGCTTATACAAAAGACAATGACCAAAATATATGGAGCAATGTTACATTTTTATTTATTCCCAGCCTTGATACAATATGACAAAATAGCATACTAAACAGAATTATGTATGGTGGTAAAATTCGGAATTCAGTTCAGTTTAAAATTGATTTTATATATAACTTGATTAACTCATAATATTTTCATTTCCTGATCAAACATCAAGAAATCACCATGTGTAAACTAATTTAACTCAGTCCGGACTGAGTTTCGAGCTTTACCACCATACAAAAATCTGTTTGCTATATCATGTTCTACAGAGTGATTTTTCGAGTGGGTGTGGATAGCCAAATCTGAATGTAAGTGGAATAGCGAAAAATACTCACAGGAATTGGAGATTCCTTTGAGTATTTTTCGCTATTCCTTCCGCCTGACTTTGATAAAAACTAAAACTAATTTATTTTTGATAATTATAAAAAATATTTCGGGCCAATAATGTTATTACACCATTTTGATAATGTCACTATTAAATCTCAAGTTCTCTGAAGTAATGTAATGACTAACGACATACACCAAACTAAAGGAAAAAGTTTTTTTTTTATATTACATGTATCAGTTCAGTATGCCAATTGCCAACTGATAATACTAGTTAACAAAACCTCGAACAACATCACTATTGGCGCCAAGTCACTAGTAATTTTATAGCTATTTATTCACCACGGGGAGTAAGGCACAGATTATGCATTTGAGGCCTGACGCGAAGCGGAGGGCCGTGAACCACACGAGTTTAGTAATCTGTACTTACCCTCGAGTGAAATATACTGCTTTATACTACACTTAGCTTGTTTTTCACTTTTCCACTGCATAAATTAAATTGTTTGATTGCCAACGTCAACAAGACTTGGCAGTAATGAACAGCTTTCAAGCCTTTTAGTGGGGTAGTATTGGTATACTTACTAAGCAAGTGTAGTATAAAATATATTTTTTGCCAAAAAATTCAATTCCTAAAAATGTGTTTTTTTTTTCAAATTCGGATCGTAATTTTTTAGAAAATGTCTGCACTGTGGGTGTCATCAATTCATCATTGAAGGACATTCATAATTATATAATGTAAAAACATAAATAATTTAACATTTTCCTTAAGATTACCATAATGACATTATGACCAAGTTTACTTACTTTCCATAATTTGATCCATAATAGCGACACTATTGAACCGTGTTGAACATGTAATACAATGTGTGACATTTTGCATTTTATTCTTGGCTAGGAAAATTGATTTATTGAAAATATAATGATGCAATTTCAATTTACATCAGTTTAAAATCAGGCTCAAGACTATTTATGTATTTTTCGCTATTTCTCATAGTTTTTACCCGACTACGGCAAAGCCAAAGGAGGGTTATGATTTTGACTGGCTATGTATGTATGTATGTATGTTTGTATGTGTGTATCTTCATCTGTTCCCTCATAGCTTCTAATCTACTTATCGGAACTCAACTTATGAGGTATCATTAGAACCGTCTTAATTTTCCGCTGAACATAGGCTACGTGACGTGTCACAAAAAGCGATTTGGCGCCCTCTAGCGGTCAAAAAGTAAGGCTCAAAAAATAAAAATGTAGATAAACACGCCGTGTTTGGTATCATTTAAAAGGGCCTCACTTGTACATTTCCAAAATATTGCTCAAAGGGGATAGAACCAACCTGGCATATCAACCTGTCCGCCATTTTGATTTTTTTTCGAAATCGCGGCCCACTATGAAAGTGGAATGTATGGATAGAGGACATATAGACGAACAAAAAATGTCCAATAACACGGTACCCAAAGTGTCACGTTACCGAGATATTTGAAGTTAAAGATCGACAAATGAGTACAACGAAAATCATTAAATATTTTTAAAAATTGGCTTTTTACGTGTATACCCGTTAAAATGTATCTAAATAATAGTTCCCAGGATGATTATTAGTATTCGCACAATAAATTCGCTTCGCATTGCAATGAAACGCTATTTTATGTCATAGAATAGTTTTTTCGTGCTCCTAGTAGTATGTAATGTACCTACTCTCTTTCAATAACCAGTTAATAATAATAATCAACGCATAAAGACACGTAAAAGATCTAATTTGTATGTGGTCTTTGTACTCATATGTCCATCTTTACCTTCAAATATCTCGGTAACGTGACACTTTGGGTACCGTGTCACTGTACATTTTTTGTTCGTCTATTATGTCCTCTATCCAGACATACCACTTTCATCGTGGGCCGCGATTTCGAGAAAAAATCAAAATGGCGGTGGGTTGATTTGCCAGCTCCCATACAAAAAAGTTCAAACCCCTTTAAAATCACGCCCTCTAACGGACAAAAAGTCAATAGTAAAATAAAATATTTAACACCAAAATTGTTTAAATAAAAAAAAGTAAAAAACTAAAACCCGACTACGACAAAAAAACGACGCTGAAAAAGTATGAAACAAGATTTTCAGGATAGAACAAAAAGAAAAGCCGTAGTCACACGTTATAGGTACCAACCTAAACACTTTAATACCGTGTGACTACGCTTTCTTTTTTTTGGTTGCTGCCATCCACACATTCCACACCCACTTGAAAAATTCACCCGCACTTTTTGTTATTGGTAAAAAAAATTCATTGGCTTTTCCTCAATGCATTGCTCTAAATATCTATTTGAACTTATTTATTACTGACCAAGTGATATAGGCCTTACATCTTAGTATTTATGTAGTAACAACTTTGCAGGTGGTACCGTGCCCCAGAGATCATGCTCAACTGGATGCACTACAACCAGACAGTTGACATCTGGTCCGTAGGCTGCATCATGGCTGAATTACTAACTGGCCGTACTTTGTTCCCAGGTTCAGACCGTATCCTTTTAACTTCAAAAGTTTTTTATATCTCTGAATGTCTAGAACTTTATTATGCATGTAGTTTACTTTCTGTTATAATGTTATCATTTTTAGTATGTATATTCAAAATAATCGGTTTCACCTTGGGATTATAAGAAGGTATTTCTGGTTTTCGAGTCCCTGTTATAATATTTTATGTTTACAAAAAGTTTATTTTGTGTTCATGTACATAATAATTATGAGTAGGGAAGGTTTATGGAAATATGTACTCCTGAATCCATTTAGCTAACTGGGAATAGTAAGTGAACTAAAATAGTTACATAATCATGCATTGTGTATACTTAACTCTTCATCACCTGCATTTTATTCTAATTACAGTCCAATCAGTTTATTTCATTAGTTAGTATTTCATTTAAATGAACCCACATATTGAATTTTTATGATTATGATTTATGTTTCAACTGATGTATATTAGATTTCCAGCCTAGCTTGTATTTTTTTTTTACACTCAATGGCTTTCACCTTAATGGATGAGACAGATATCCATCAATTGAATTTGATCATGGAGGTACTTGGGACACCTGCCCAGGAGTTCATGACGAAAATATCTTCAGAGTCTGTAAGTAGCTTCCATTCGATGTTCCTGCGGTGACATGGTGTAACAATAAGTGTACATTATATTATTATTAGCATTAGTAAATATAGCTTCGCCATTAACTCGCTTAATTTGATGTTGTAATGTCGTGTCAATAAATGGCTTGTGTAAGTTTGGTGCTTGTGTAACCTTAACATGCGTGTACTCAGATATTGATCACCTCACAAGAATATTGTTTCTGTGTGGAAGACCTGATCAAGAGACTATTGACAAAATAATAAGTGAAGAGGTGAGTAAGGCGACTAATCATAGAAAAAATAATACACAGACCACGTCAGAAAATAATGCTGCTTTCTGAAATGCCAAACAACACAATTTTACTAAATTAAAAATAAACATTAACAAAAATCGAAAATGTCAGGCGTGCAATAATAATTATCTAACCAGCTTAAAAAAAGTTTGTCTTGTTTGATTAAATGTAAGTAATGTTTGTTGTCATTATCATTGTGTACGTCTGAGCGTTATTTAGAAAAGAAAACATGGTGTGCGCTGTATTTAAAGTTCGTGACGTGGCAATTTCATGTGTTTGTTAACTTGTGCTTATGGCAATTACGTTTGTATGGATTGAGTCATCGTCGAAATTAATTCATTAAAAGAAATATAGTTTATTGGTCACGTTTGTACAGATATCTGGTCGCAGTGCATTAATTACTTTATTTAGAATAACGAATGGCGCTATACATATACTATAAGCTCGTTTTAAGTGCTTACGTCATTGCCACACTGGGAATTATCACCACTATCTCTGCATTCTCAGCCTACAGTCGTAGGACGTACGTAGGCCTCTACAAGTATCGGAACAATGATTGTTGTATACAACTTTCAAAAGGTCGTTGGTATACCTTACAGGGGAGGGGCGCGCCTACCTAATGAGCTACTGTGCCTTCCAGAGTACGGGCTCTCTACCTACCCCATCGACCATCCACTCGGCATGTAATGAGGCCGGTCCACAGCCGCTTACCTAACTTAGGCTATTCTTTGGGCTTCGTTAAAACTGCGACATTGTTCTTTTAGAACAAAAACATTTCCTCATTGAACCACGTGACGGATTTTTTGTCTAGTCGAGGTACACAGTTTTTCACGAGTTTGCTCATTTTTCTAAGAAATGTCTATTAATCTACTATTCCATATTATGAAGAGGTACAAACTTTGTAACTTTTTAGGTTTGTATGAAGGGGGTAATTCTCGGGTCGATCTTTAGGTAAAGCTGTCCTTGCCTAGGTCGGTCTGTGGATGGGTGACCGCCCGATATACCGGGTTTAAAGCACGTTAAGCTGTTGGTCCCGGCTGCCATAAATAGATCTTTGGTAGTCGTTACAGATAGTCAGTGACCTGAAATTCTGACATCCAGTCTTACCAAAGGGTATCGTATTACCTAGTATTAACTGGGTTGTGGAGGTCAGATAGGCAGTCGCTCCATGTAAAATACTGGTATTCAGCTGCATCCGGTTAGACTGGAAGCCGACCCCAATATACTTGGGAAAAGGCTAGGCAGATGATGATGAAGGGGTAATTTTCAGAATTCTGATGCGATCCGATTTTTTTCACTACGCGGTAACTATCCCGAAAGTTATAGGCTACATTTCAAATGTTTCCGTAGTTTTACATAACGGAAGCGAAGCCACGAGCAAAAGCTAGTCTTTTGATAAAACGATCGGTTCAGACTTCAGTGGTTTAGACGCAATGATATTGATAACAGAAAGTATCAAGTAGTTACAGAAAGGCACTTAAAGCATTAGTATGGAACTATGAATGTATGTGGTAGAGTAAAACGGAATGTCTTTACTGTCTTAAGGTACCTATTATTCCTAATTGGTTTATTGATTGCCAATGACCACAATTTTTCCACTGATGGTAAATTGGTGTTCACGACAACAAAAACACACCTACAAAATGATGCAAGTTTTAATAGCACCCGTCAAATGGTCATCCTGCGCTATACCTACAGTTAAAAAGTAAATTATTATTACAATAGTAATGCGGCTACATGCTATTTCCTACATTAAATAAATAAAGCGGGCCGCGTGCTAGGCCGTTCTTAAATACTCTTTGGAGATAAGAATTACGTAGGTATATAGTCCAGATACATTTTGTGACAGTTATATCTAAATCTGTACAGCCGTTCCGGCTAGACAGATCGAGTCGCAAACTCTCGACACGGTTGGCGCAGTAGCTGCTGCGCTGCTAGTCGCGGGTTCGAACCCCGCACAGAACAAATATTTGTATAACAAACTGGTAGTTTTTCCGGTAGTAGTTCCGGGTCGTGTCTCAGGGAATATTTTGCAAAACCCGTATTGGGAGTGCACCGAGATGTGGTCGAAGTATGACAAGGCAAAGAGAATTACGGGCGCGGCTACTGGCTCTTCAGGGGCCCGATGTGGATTTTCTAGCGTCCAATAATACCTGAGGAGGCTCTTAGTAGGCAGCTGGATCAGGGGCTTGATTTAGAAAGCGGTACTCCTAGCTGGCCACAGCTCGTATTGTTAGGGAGGTTCCTGTCTCTAGAGCCCTGACCGCCAGTAGCTTGAACCCTGTTCCTGATTTAAAAAAAAATGTAGCTTAATTTAGAAAAATGAATAATGAAAGCCATGTTCCAGGCTAGAAACTACATTCAGTCTCTGCCGGCGCTCAAGAGGCGCGACTTCCGCGAGGTGTTCCGTGGCGCCAACCCGCTTGCCGTCAACCTGCTTGAGCTGATGTTGGAGTTGGATGCTGACAAGTAAGTTATCATCATCATCATCATCGAACTTGCTCCACTCGTTGTTGAGTAAGGTTGAGGACATAAAGAAGCAGGTTCCCGGTACGGACAAACCGGTGCGGGTAGATACCCATACAGTACAGTTATACAGTACCCGTACAGGCATGGCATAATATCGCATCGGTACAGACCCGTACCGGCAAGCCCGTACCGAAAACCTGCTTCTTTATATCTTCACCCTAAGGCCGCAAATTCGTAGACGCGTTTCTTACAGCGTGCAGCGGGGCTTTGAATGGAACTGACCATGAAAAGCCCCGCTGCACGCTGTACGTCGCTGTACGTCTCCGTACCCCGTTTTGTGCCAAACTCTCCTACTGCAGTATAACCAGAAACTAGTATGGTAGTGTGATCAGAAATACTATTTTGCATGCAGCTGTATTAAAAGAGGCTGACGTTTTATTAAGAATTTTCCTTTAACACCTTCAGTGCCGGGAGCCCTCCTGGAGGGCTCACTCAAATCGTATCACCGATGCCGGGAGCCCTCCTCGAGGGCTCATTTTAAATGTAGGTTTTTCTTTGCGAAAACAGCATGAAATAATGTAAAAATAAAAAAAGTTGTATATTTTAACAAGATTTATAAGAATACGCCGTGGTTTTAAATGGGACGGGCAACTGGTGGAACTAATGGCGCTAGCACCGCATGAACCTAAGCTCTTCATTGGTTGAATATCTGTCAATGTCATTTTATATTTCAAAATAGCTTGACCTCATTGGTCGGATTGGGACAAGCTATGGACACGCCATCTACAATCAGCTTTCACTTGCCAACCCCATTACAAGCACTTTTATTTTTAATTAATTTTCTACCTCTTCTGTAGGTTCTATTTCAGAGGTGGAAAACCATTGGTACGATTTTCAATATTTTCTAAAAATAGTTATTTATAGAATTTTTCCAATGTTTCAAGAAAATACGAGTATATATTTCATGTTATTTTTTTCAATAAATCCGAAAAAAAAAAATTATAAAAACGGAAATTTTTTTGTTTTAAATACATTCTTAGTCAATTTAATGTAGGATATTCTATGCTTTTACTCTTTCCATCATCATCCACCTAGCCTTTTTCCAACTATGTTGGGCTCGGCTTCCAGTCTTACCCGATGCAGTTCGGATGTAGTACGTTACATGAAGCGACTACCTATCTGACCTTCACAACCCAGTTAGACGACAACTGGGTGATACGATCAACCTGTCAAGTCTGACAACTGGGCAGCAACAAGTCTTCAAGCATAAGACTAGCAAGACTGGTTTGCAACCAGTCTTACCGAAGGTAAGACTAGTAAGACTAGACTGCTACCAGTTTTATCAAAGGTAAGACTAGTCTGCTACCAGTTATACCAAAGGTAAGACTAGTAAGACTGATCTGCAACCAGTCTTACCGAAGGTAAGACTAGTAAGACTAGACTGCTACCAGTTTTACCAAAGGTAAGACTAGTCTGCTACCAGTTATACCAAAGGTAAGACTAGTAAGACTGATCTGCAACCAGTCTTACCAAAAGTAAGACTAGTAAGACTAGTCTGCTACCAGTTTCATCAAAGGTAAGACTAGTAAGACTGGTCTGCAACCAGTCTTACCAAAGATACGACTAGTAAGACTGGTCGGCAATCAGTTTTACCGCAGGTAAGACTAGTAGTACTGGTCTGTTACCAGTTTTATCAAAGGTAAGACTAGTAAGACTGGTCTGCAACCAGTCTTATCAAAGGTAAGACTAGTAAGACTGGTCTGCAACCAGACTTACCAAAGGTAAGACTAGTAAGACTGGTCTGCAACCAGTCTTACCAAAGGTAAGACTAGTAAGACTGGTCTGCAACCAGTCTTACCAAAGGTAAGTCAGCACTACAACCAGTTTCATCAAAGGTAATACTAGTAAGACTGGTCTGCAACCAGTCTTACCAAAGATACGACTAGTAAGACTGGTCTGCAATCAGTTTTACCGCAGGTAAGACTAGTAGTACTGGTCTGCTACCAGTTTTATCAAAGGTAAGACTAGTAAGACTGGTCTGCAACCAGTCTTACCAAAGGTAAGACTAG
This sequence comes from Diarsia dahlii, assembly GCA_949775195.1. Taxonomy (NCBI): domain Eukaryota; kingdom Metazoa; phylum Arthropoda; class Insecta; order Lepidoptera; family Noctuidae; genus Diarsia; species Diarsia dahlii. Next base: position 18,729,512 of record OX459190.1, read on the forward strand.
TAAGACTGGTCTGCAACCAGTCTTACCAAAGGTAAGACTAGTAAGACTGGTCTGCAACCAGTCTTACCAAAGGTAAGTCAGCACTACAACCAGTTTCATCAAAGGTAATACTAGTAAGACTGGTCTGCAACCAGTCTTACCAAAGATACGACTAGTAAGACTGGTCTGCAATCAGTTTTACCGCAGGTAAGACTAGTAGTACTGGTCTGCTACCAGTTTTATCAAAGGTAAGACTAGTAAGACTGGTCTGCAACCAGTCTTACCAAAGGTAAGACTAGTAAGACTGGTCTGCAACCAGTCTTACCAAAGGTAAGTCAACACTACAACCAGTCTTACCAAAGGTAAGACTAGTAGGTTATGGTCTGCAACTAGTAGGTTTTAGTCTTACTTTTGGTAAGACTGGTGGTCAGGACTTGACAGGTGATCGCATTACCCAGTACTAACTGGGTTGTGGAGGTCAGATAGGCAGATATCGATACCCATCACATATGTATGTGTTTTAAGTGTATCTCATGTTTACTTTGTTAACTTTTAATTTTTTGCCAATGCGTTCAAGTCCTGTTGTGAAATCAATAAATACTTTTTCTTTCTTCTTCTTTCTATATGTGTGGACTGTGGAGTATCGCTAGATAATTTAATTTAACTGATTATAACATAACATCACGCCTGTAATCCCCGAAGGGTTGCGCAGAGGTGTACCTAATAGTAGGTACATACACCCACATTTCGCCAATTACGTTCAAGTCCCACATAATAGGGGGCGACCCCATTGCCATCAATCGAGCACAAATCCAGACTCCGTGGCTGCTACTAGAAATTCCTGATGGAAAAACCCAATAACACTTTGCCCGACCCGGGAATCGAACCCACGATCTCATGATCACCAGTCGCGGTTGTGAACACTAGACCAACGAAAGATTCTACAAGATTTAAAAAAACCACAAAAGGTTGAGCACCACTTATTTTTTGGAGGGCTCACATTTTCCCAAACGTAATGCCAGTGACCCCCCTGGAGGGCCCACTTGCAATATGTATGGCGGGATGGCACATGAGTTCTATGAAATGGGGGTGGAGTCGAATGTGTTAAGACTAAAATGTGTCTGGGATAATATTGTTTTTATGCCTAAATTACGTAGGCAATACAAGTAAAACCTGTTCTCCGTCCTTTTCCTTATAGAGTTTGAACAAAAATTTATATCATTTGAATAAGCATGCTGATATATTTAAATGTATAATATGTACAGGATTGTATTATGAATAAACCCAAACCTTGACCAGACAAGTTACGAATGTTGGTGAAATTCATTCTAGTATGTATTAGCTACACAACCACAAAGTTCATTGTTCCTTGTGTGAACCCATAGCTGAGCAACTATTTTCATCACCCACAGCCCGACTTCACCCACTGCTCGGTATAATCCTCTCTTTGCTTGTCTCAAGCTCCACGCTCTTGTGCCAGCCTCATCCAGGATATTCCGATTAAATAAAGTATATTGGGTCTTCCTAAATTCCAGCATCATGCGTTTTTGTCTCGTACAAGTATTTGAATTTTATTAATTAACTAGCTGACCTGCACCAGCTTCGTTCTGTGACGGATTTTTAAACTTTCAACCCCTATTTCACCTGCTTGAGAGTTGAATGTTGTTCAGTTTGTTCTGCCCTGCTTTAGTTTATAAAACCCTAGAGTTGACGACTTTGTGACCTGTTCCAGACGTATCACTGCGGAGCAGGCGCTTGCGCACGAGTACTTGGCGCAGTACGCCGACCCGGACGACGAGCCCGTGTCCGCGCAGTACGACCAGAGCTTCGAGGATATGGAGCTACCCGTCGACAGGTGGAAAGGTAGTTCTCACTAACTTACTATGTAGCCTTCATGTTTTCTTAACCCTTTCCCTGCCAGATTTTGCTACAGTAATCGTGCCCCCAGGGCCAGACATGTTTAGGTATAATTTCGAACAGTGTTGGGAAATCTGAATAATTGTTATCGATATTATATAAGTACTAGCTCTTGCTTGCGACATCGTGTTTAAAACCCCCTTTAACCGCTAAGTTTTGTTACCTTTGACTTACTTACCTCCAGTGCCACGTCACTTTAGGCATAAGTGGGACAGTGTTGGGAACATCTATTATCGATGCATACATTTATTTATATTTCTTACATTATAGTCTTCAGTCAATTAACTATGTAAACATAATCGCACCTTTAACGACAAACCGTTACTAAACGAAACTTTTCGATAATTGAGTTTCTACTGCCATCTTTTTTAAAATTACGTAAACAATACGAAGAATCAAAGGTACAATAAAAAAATTAAAGGTATAACGATAAAACGATATCCTTGTAGAGTGACCATATCAGTATGTACTCAGGCGAAGCCCAAAAGGAGGGTTATTCATTAGAAATATTCCAGTAGTAGGCCGGAGTTTGGAAGTTGGCGGTATAATACCCCCGTGCCTCGGAAAGCACGTTAAGCCGTTGGTCCTGCGCCTGATCTCTCTCCGGTCGTGTCGGATTGCCGTCCCATCGGACTATGAGAGAAAAGGAACAGAGAGTGCACCTGTGCCTGCGCACACACTTGTGCACTATAATATCTCCTGCGCATCGGGCTAATCTCCACTAATATTGGCCGCCGTGACCGAAAACGGTCAGGAGGACTATTATTATTATTATGTACTCAGGAGATAAGGACGTTGTTCGTTCTTTTACTGGTAAAGTGGTGAGGACTCTAATGTTCATGTAAACTCAGTAATTCATTATTCGATTACAAAATATTTAGTAACTCTTCGTTTCCAGCATTTTTTCATTGCAAATGGTGGTAGTACTTTCAATAGTGCTTTGATTATTCTTAAGCAACCTTTTAAGTGTTATTGGAATTGTCCTATCCCTAGTACCCGTAAAATTACGTGATTGGCGATACGGGTAGGCTCGCATTGTTCACATTGCATTTGAGCCTCATAAATCTCAGTATTTACTATTGGAAACATTGAAAACTGCCCGTAACAATAAAGATACACCCTGAATCTTAAAATTGACAAACTTTGTTTAAAGTTTGTGCGCATTAAATAACTTTTTCAATAAAAACCCGTAATATTACGTGTGTGGCGATTCGAGCACTGTTTTTAAAACACGGAATATTACGGTGACGGCAGGGAAAGGGTTAAGAATAATTCAATCATTTATTTTGAGGTTTGCGCATCACGTAGTTTCATCAATTCTTCACCGATAAATCACCTTCTCGAAAATAATTAGCTGATAGCCTCATCATCTTTTCTATTACTTAGTCGATAGCTGAAATGAACCCAGGTCTATTCGCAAGACTAGCGGTTTCGACATGTAAATTGTTGCTTATTTTCATTTGCGACTTGCCGAACGAATGCAAGTCCAATAGTTAAAGAAATGTTAATTGCTGAACTCGTTAATACTCGTTATCAGTATTTTGTCGATAAGGGATAGAGTGCATGTAAGCTTTCCCATGAAAAAATCCACTTATCATATACTAATATAATAACGAGGAATGTTCTGTTGTGGGCTGAAGTGGCTTATCTGATGGATATATGATACGATAATTATAGCTGTATCGGATTACTAAGTAACCATGCTGATAATTGCGATTTAAGCAAAAGGTTTATTGGATTTTTCTAAAGCTAGGCTTAGCTTTTTGAAGAGTTAAAATTAATGATTCTGAGAAGTAAAACATCGAAATAACCATTGTATTATCAGCCATTTGTGTCCCACTACAGGGAAAAAATGTGGCTCTGGTCCGCTGGACATCACTTCAAAACTGTTCGCATTTACAATAGGGCAATAGGGCACTTTATGTGACGGCTAAACACCCTTATTTCAGAATAGGTGACGCTACAGAATCTTAGATAATCGATCGAAAGCGTTTCCAGCCAGCTTGAAAAACCACTTTTCGCTGGTCTCTCAATCTCGGTAACGGAAGTGATTTTGACGAATTTTTGCATATCAACGGGCGTCACATAAATATGTGACAGGCATCAAGCTAAAAGTTTTGTGATACGTACAGTGGTTTAGTAGAAAAATGCAAAAAACTGTGTCCAGCCATCTTGAATTTACGTAAAAAACTTTTGGCTGGCACTTCCGAATCCCACATAACGGGAGCGTTTTCGAATATGGTTCCTTTACTAATACTTGGTGACGCAATGTGTGACAGTAATAACGTTTGATTTATGGCGTCACATGTAAGGGTTTACGAGATATCAATGAAAACTTAATGTATACTTGTGTCCAGCCATCTTGAAATCAGGCTGGCTGGACACATGTATCTCCGCTGCCTGATGATCTACGACCTTCAAAATGTTGTGACGGGGACGATAATGATAACCTGAATTAGTGACGGAGAAACTTTGGGTAGTTTCAAAGATATTGATCATTTAAATTTTCCCATACAAACACTGTAGTAGGGTTACCAATATTGTAGGTTTTATGTAGGACAAAGTATATTTTAAGGTGTTTTCTTTAATGGACGAAAATCCGCGTATTGGTGATACTAATACGAACAACTGTAGATATTTAAATCAATAGAAGACAAAAGTGTAGAGGGGGGGGGGGGGGGTTTAATGTTATTGATTATTTACGTGCAGATACCTATCTACTCTTTTTAGATAAGTATTGGCGTTTTTTATGATAAGTACGTATGTAGATATTGTGTCAGGATAACAGACTAATGCTCTAAGGTATTTAATGAAAAAATAATGTAATGCGCGTTACTTACCAAGGACCTCGTTAAATGAAAACGCACTTAGCAAATATTGCACGTATTCCTTACAAATCGACGGAAGGCTCTAAATACCATTATGTATACTTTACTCTAAACGATTAGACGAAAACGGTTTACGCTGTCACAGCACTCACAGCCTCTGTGTACAAAACAAACTCAGTATCAGTGCATCAGTGTTGCCAACAAGACCGATATAGAATCTGCTAAAATTATGCCAATTGCTTTATAGAAATTTATCTATTAATTTTATTTATTTTAATTTTATCTATAATATGTATGTATTTAGAAATATATAAGTATGTTTATCAGTTGTCTAGTACCCATAATACAAGCTCTGCTTAGCTTGGGACTAGATGGCGTTGTGTGACAGTTGCGGAATATTATTATTATTATTATTATAAATGCTAAAAAATCTGCTAACATTTTTCAGTGTCAAATGAAACGTAACATAGTTTTAACTTTTTTTATTATTTAACAAAATATACATAAGTACTGTTTTAATCGACTATGATCTCAAATACTCTTTCCATTATCATCAGCATTAGCATCAGGAGCGCCAACAATATACTTAGTAAAGGGATTTTTTTTTCTAAATGGAAATAATTGCTTACGCATTAATGTATTTTATTTTAAAATAATTTTATATGCTAAAAAATATGCTTTATGCTAAACAACTAATAAGTTTGCTAAACAACATGAAAAAAATGCTATTCTTATTATTCTTATTCTTTATTGCACACATAAAATAACAAATATAAACACAAATTACAATAATAAAGCTTACTTATGCTAAATTGGCATCACTGAGTGCAATGCACTTTAGAAACACATACTTCCCCTTTATCTGCAGGAAAACCTTTTATTCCCACGGAGACATCAAATACAAAGCTGGCGTGGCTTGGCTGCTACCGGCCGATTAGTCGATTAAAAAGAAATCCTATAATTATGTAAAAAATATGGTCACCTCACAATATTAATGGATGTTTGTATGGGAAAATTTAAATGATCAATATCTTTGAAACTACCCAAAGTTTCTCCGTCACTAATTCAGGTTATCATTATCGTCCCCGTCACAACATTTTGATAACATTTTGAAGGTCGTAGATCATCAGGCAGCGAAGATACACGTGTCCAGCCAGCCTGAGTTCAAGATGGCTGGACACAAGTATACATTAAGTTTTCATTGATATCTCGTAAACCCTTACATGTGACGCCATAAATCAAACGTTATTACTGTCACACATTGCGTCACCAAGTATTAGTAAAGGAACCATATTCGAAAACGCTCCCGTTATGTGGGATTCGGAAGTGCCAGCCAAAAGTTTTTTACGTAAATTCAAGATGGCTGGACACAGTTTTTTGCATTTTTCTACTAAACCACTGTACGTATCACAAAACTTTTAGCTTGATGCCTGTCACATATTTATGTGACGCCCGTTGATATGCAAAAAGTCGTCAAAATCACTTCCGTTACCGAGATTGAGAGACCAGCGAAAAGTGGTTTTTCAAGCTGGCTGGACACGCTTTCGATCGATTATCTAAGATTCTGTAGCGTCACCTATTCTGAAATAAGGGTGTTTAGCCGTCACATAAAGTGCCCTATTGACCTACTTAAATGCGAGCAGTTTTGAAGAAATGTCCAGCCAACCAGAGCCACATGGGAAAAAGCCTCCTTTCTCTACTTCCACTTCTCCCTATACAGTGCTGTTGTTTTCGCTAATCCTTGTGAAAAGAGTTAAATTCTTCCCGCCATCTCTTTTTGAGTCTGCCGTGTTGCCATTTGCAACTGCTACTGCATTTACTACTGTTTGGGACCCATTGTGTGGTTACTTTAGAACATAGCTCCTCCTGCGACAAATGTGGCCAGCCCAGTTCCATTTTAACTTGGCAGTTGTGTGACCTACATCAGCATTTAAGTTTAACCCAGTATAGTAGTAGGTAATGTAGCTTAAACATCATTATTTTATAAGTAATAAAATAAGATTTCATTCAAAACTCAACCACCACAACAAATAAATATTAAAAACCCGATTTTTTTTTTACAGAGCAAGTATGGAAGGAAGTGGTGGAGTTTAAGCCTCACCCACAACACATGAACACAGTGGTAGAAGTGCCACCATCTTAAAGTTACCTGTATTCACCAATACGTTTCTTTTACAACCATCATCGATTTACTTGAACCTTGCTGAAACAACACCCGGCGCTTTTAACTGTGGGTTAGTAAAATCCAGGGTAAATAATAATTAGAATTAAGCACAATAATAAAAACTTACTTGCTGTGTAAGTCCACAAGAATCACATCATAGTAGACAGATTAAACTTAGGGTGATTTGACATGGAAAATTATAAGATTGTAATGTAGTATATTAAATTGTGTTGTCGAAGCAGGGTTCAGTTGGCATTATAAAAGTATGTTCTGTAATGAAATTAGCAGCACTGAAGTTCGTAGGCAAAGTCTACCACTGTCTATGCTTTTGATAAGGACGAAAAGATGAACGAGGTCCACCATCAACATAAAATATATAGTTTAGCAGAAGTACTTATTGCTGGTTTATCAGTCTACTGTGTTATGCTAGTTTCTGTTTACCCCTTGACGTAAATAAAGTAAGTATTTTATTTTACAAATGGATGAGACAAACTAATTTTGATAAGATTTTGGAAAACACTATGTTATACCGTTGCGGCAGTTGAATGATATAAATATGTAAATGGTATGAAAATGAATTATAACTTGAGATAAGCTGTAAATTAGCACAAATTTCATTTTTTGGAAATACAATAATATAAAATTGGTTTTAGGCACAATATTCAGATATATTCGGGGGAAGAAGGGACATCGACACACAAACATTAACCACATTTCCAGTACTTCGAACTTCCAATAGAATTTCTTGATTGATAAAAATAAGAAATACAACTGTTCCATACATTTTTAACACGCTTTTATTAGGTTGACCTGTATGTATGTAACTATGTAATCAAATCTAAGAAAACTAATTTAACCATCTTCTAAAGATCGTAGCGTTATGAAAATTGGCAGTTGTATGTGATTTTGACGACAATACAATAACATGGTACTGTCGAGCTGATCTGATGATGGAGCCGGAAGATATGAACTGGAACTTCATGATGGATGATCGTATCATAGCCGTGTATGGACTTGTTAGAAAGGTCTTGTAATGAACGTTGACCATGATTAGGTTTCAAGGTCTGATGATGAAGCCGGAAGATAGGCACTAGCATTCCATGATGAAATATCGTATCATAGCCGTGTTTGGACTTGTTAGAAAGGTCTTGTAATGAACTTTGACCTAAATTAGGTTTCAAGGTCTGAATACAATAATATGGTACTGTCGAGCTGATCTGATGATGGAGCCGGAAGATATGAACTGGAACTTCATGATGGATGATCGTATTATAGCCGTGTTTGGACTTGTTAGAAAGGTCTTGTAATGAACTTTGACCACGATTAGGTTTAAAGGTCTGAATACAATAATATGTGGCGCTAAGTCGAGTAAAATCACTTAGTGGTCTCCAGATTGAAGAGCTAGATTTTTCTAAGCTGACAGGTAAGACACCATGCAAAAAAGACGCACTGGCGGAGATGGAGAGGATGCGGGCTCATTCGTCTATTTAAAATAAATGTTTAAAATATGCCATTAGCAAAGACTAAATAATGGAAAGATTTTTTGTATACCTTGCGGAGAAATCAAGTTAAGCGATGTTTCGGGAAGCAGGTTACAGAGATCGGCGCTCTAACTAGAGTTGCAGCACGACTAGTAGGAGGCTCTACAATGTAGAGCCTCCAGACTAGATGATGTAGAGTCTACATCATCTAGTCTGTTCAAAGTACCAGTCAACAGTGGCAAAATGTAGAGTTCTTGTTCGTGTATTCGTTTACAAGAAAGTCTTTCCTGCTCCAGCGCCCAACGCTTTTACAGTCAAATATTATAATTAAAAGCACATAGTTTACACTTCAGCTCAGAAATAGAGACAACTTGAACGATCCGTAATTAATTTTTTACTTTTACGTGCACCTATTGGTGCACGTAAAAGCGTGTTTTTTTGACCGTGTAGGTATTGCACTTTAGTAGGAAATAGCAATTTTTTTCTCTGTGAGGGAGTTCGGAATAATATACTGAATACGTGGTTAGCATTAGTGCTTCGATATCTCCTACACCCTTTATGTATAGTTAATAATGATTGAAGTCGAGTTGTCGCAGAAACGAGGCTCTGTCAGGCATTTAATGCTCCGCTGTGATGTAAGTTTTTGGAGGGGTTACCATCATTGTAACTTTTAGGGCTATTGCCAATTGGGCGTATTTTCGCTGCGTATAAGCTTGTTTAAATGCACGCTCTCGTGATAATGCTTGTCGACGTAAATACTATTGTGATAATTGTGCTTGTATGCGCATACCACCAGCATTCACATTTTGAGAACACGCCCAATCTCATTAGTCCTTATCTATAAAAGTATGTCATATATTTTTAATACTAAACCTAGTTTATAACTATAAGGTACTTATTCAAATAACTTCAATCGAGCCTTTTATAAACTGTAATAGTGATAAGAAGAGCAATATACTTCCCGTCATAAGTAATAACAACATGAATAAAATGTGATTATGTAAACTTACCATTTGTAAGTAAATGCTTTTGTATTTGATGCCTTGCAATGTAAAATAAAATCGTGCGGACACGCCGCCGTCGCCTGTAGTCAGTGCACTGTGTTACCCGTCACTAATTGGCTTTATAATGCTGGTGCTAACTAATTTGCTGCTAATAATGATTAGTTAGAAGTAAGATTGTATGTATAGCTGAACAAGAGAATGTTAATTTTTCAATTTCTTTGTAGTTTAATGGCTCTACTTATTACCTAAACAGGTTTGGTGACATAAAATTGACCAGCCGTCCATTGAGATGAGAGTTTATTCTCAGTTTACGCTACATTTGTAGAAATGATTCCTTTACAAAGGTAACATTGTGGGGAATGATGGTTTTAGGCAAGGATGTGTATCTTTAGATTATGATGTAATACCATATTATTTGCCATTTGTTATTATAGTTGCGCCCAATACGCAAATACTGTTATAAAGGCCTACTGCCAGGCCTATCGTTTTTAAATTCGTAAAATTTGAAATGGCCGGAGGATGCAAGCAAAGCTAATTTTAACGCCATTTATACAAAAACCGGCCAAGAGCGTGTCGGGCCACGCTCAGTGTAGGGTTCCGTAGTTTCCCGTCCGTCACAATAAGTGTTCCCACATATGAGTTTAAAGGTGGGTATCCATTGTTTTAATAATTTTCCTAGAAAGTCCTTATAAAGTTCTACTTTCATATTTTCTAAACTTATGGTTCAAAAGTTAGAGGGGGGGGACACACATTGTTTTTTACTTTTGGAGCGATTATTTCCGAAATTATTGGCATATCAAAAAATGATTTTAGTAAACCCCTATTCATTTTTAAATACCTTTCCAACAATATATCACACGTTAGGGTTGAAATTTAATATAAAACATTTTTTTCCAATTTTTATTTTACCACTTTGTCGGCGTGATTGATACACATATTGGTACCAAATTTCAGCTTTCTAGTGCTAACGGTCACAGAGATTAAGCGAGGACGGACAGACGGACGCACGGACAGACAGACATGGCGAAACTATAAGGGTTCCTAGTTGACTACGTAACCCTAAAAAGGTCTCTCCCGTACTTCATACGTAATCAGCTATCCAAATTATAATACACTTGAACTATACTTTTGACGCGTATTAGGCGTGGCATAATTTTATAAATATAAATATTTTTAAGATATAATCTTATATTTTAATACAGGCTACGTCAACAATTTGTAAGTATTACACAACGTAGAATACGTGTTACTGTTGAATTGTAAGAGTAAAAATTTTAATAATTTAAAATTGCTTTTTATTTTTAACATCTACTCAACAAGTTGTACAAACAACTACGATTTGGACTTGGATGGAACTCCCATTTAAATATAAACATTTCTGTATCATAATGTGTTGCACATTGATTTTTATATTCCGGTTGTTAGTAGTTTGACAAATTCTTTCAATTTGTCATTTTTTCATTCAATTTCCTCTGTAATCCCGTTCAAAACCATAAATCTACCAACAAAAAGTCGCCGAGGGCGAGGAGGTAAATGTCTCTTTACTACATTGACACATAATAATTCGACATCTACCTAACGTTTGGAGTCGGCTTCCAGTCTAACGGGAAGCAGCTGATGAGCTGAATACCAGTATTTTACATGGAGCGACTGCCTGCAAAACAACAATTAATATTACTATTAACACTTTATATGGGATATTTAAACTTAGTTCTTCGTCTGTGGCGTGGAGGCGTCTTTCGTTCGCAGAATGGGTGTTCGCAGGTCACCTTCCCTAACTCTCAAGCGGAGGCGTACGAAGCTGAGAAGAGATGCTTAGGTGGTGGGGTTTCACTGAATCTATGCAGAAATGCGTATTGGCTAAACGCCGAGACCGGATCAGCAGAGATGTGCGTACATGCTACGCCCAGTTTAAGGAAGGCGACCAGCGTACGGCCATTTTGCAAAACAGACATTGTTCTAGACTCTAGAGTATCAAATTTTTGTGCAATTAAATTTTGCTTCATAGACGATCTGCCTCGCGACCATACTTACAACACCACACTTGCATTCCTCAAAGAGCAAACATGTCTAGCTGGACGCGTCGTGACTGCTTGCTATCTTTGGCAGGGATCAAATAAAGAAAATAGCCAGCAAGTAGGTATAATTAAAGATCATACTTTATACATCACTGTATTTCCTGGCATAACCAGTAACATATTATATCATTGTAAAAACCTTGAAATGGCGACTTGAAACGTGTGGGCGTAGTCGCAGCGGAAGATATTGAATTTCTTAATTTTAGTTTAGCAGTGTATGAATTGAACCTTATTCCTTGTACCCCAATAAAAAAAAGTGCCTTTAGGATGACGTAGTTCGAGCGGAATCATTTTCTGTTAAAATATAACTCCCTAATGGTTGGATACACAAGTTTGTATTTACCATACTTAATAAGACAATGTTATACACTAACACCCGTATTTATAAACAAGTAATTGCTATTACTTGAGTAAATGTCATTGTTTAAGATACGATTTTTTCTCTGTAGTTTAGTAATTCCTTAATGTTAGAACTATCAAACGTTAGAATTCTTAGTTTTGCTTTCATTGACGGTTCTAACTTCGTTAAAAATTTTTGCATAAGTAATTACTTATGACCTTATTTTGACTTGGCTATAAATACGGGGGTAAGTATCTGCTAAACTGAAATGAAGAAATTCGACATTTTGAATCCTGGTTATCTAGAAAACATTAATTTGTTTCCTTACTAAACCTGTGTTATTATATCCTGCGGTATCCTATTGGATACTAAAGCAAAGCTACAATCAATGCACATTAAATAATATCCACCTGACATATTCCATTAACTTGTTGCAACGATTCTCGCGTGACGGAAACTAAGATTCAAGCAATTTTATATTGTAAAACATTATATTGGCATTACACATTATTAAAATTTCACAACTTAAAAATTGATCATCGCTAAAAATTAATATTATGAATCATCCATAATCTACTTACATACACCCGTATTTAAAAAAAAATTATGATGTAATTATTTAACATTTGTTTACTTTATTGGCAGACATTTATCAATATAATTTTGGGCAAATTATGTATCAAATTGCGTGGTAATAAAATAGGGAAGAATTAATCAAATAAATAATTGAACTGCAAATTCAAGTGCTTGTAGCAGTGCAAATATTCCATGCAGTCTTCAAGTGTTTCACTCAAGGAACTTACAGTATTTTAAATGTGCCACTGATAATATAGGCAGTTTTTATTGTTCTAATATGTTTCTCGGATAACCGCTACCTACATAGGTACATGCTACATATTTTGATTGAGGTTGGTTACAGCAGCGCTTTGCCGAGCGTATCGACCGGTACTACGTCCGGTCGATGAAGCACTGCCGGTACGCCAGAATATATGCAAACTTATTGTTAAAAGTTAAATGTATTATTTACAGTCACAACTGCTTTGGTTTTCTATTTCCCAGTGACACTAACATTTCCCAGTAAGTTGAAAGTAAAATGCGAATCAATACTATACACTGTAACACTACTTAATGGTTTCATTTTAATAATTTATCACAATAATTATAATTTTTACACGACATTTCACGAAGAAGCCAACGAATTTAACTTCTGTAACGTTAGATTTAACGGTAAGTTGTCTTCGGAATCGGATGAAGTGTCCGGGAATCGACGCTTGGACGTCGATGGTTTGCTGTGACCGTTAGGCAACTCCTCGTTGCCGACCTGAGAATCACTGGCAGCTGGTGTCGTTTCAACATCAGACCTGTTTTTAGTAGCAGTCACATTTAACAAGTTACTGTTATTTGCACTCGAATTTGATTCATCAGTATTTTTAAGACTATTATACATAACATTAACAACACTTCTCAGTCTTCTGTTCTCGCGGCTGTCGCGCCGCTGTCGTTTCCATTCCTTCATCGACTTGCGTTTCTCTGTATCCCTCTTCGACGTGCCACTTGTGCTAGGTTGGTCTAAGGCAGGCAAAGCAGGTTCTGTGGGTACCGAGTACTCGTTGTTACTCGTTTTATTGGACGACTTAACGCCCTTGCCCGAGTGTGACTTTCGCTTGCTTCGCTTATCCTTTTCTGAAGACTGGACATTTTTCTTTTCTTTGTGACGCGAATGTGACGACCGCTTTCTGTTCCTCCTCCTATCTTTACTAGACGTGACAGTCTCTTTACTCGCCTTCTTCTTTGCTTTCCTCATAAGTATATATGTGTCTTCGTCGGCGTCGAAGTCCCAGTCGGTGGGCTCGGTGGTGGAGACACTGGGCGTGTCGAAGGAGGATTCGCTCTCGGAGCGCGGCGGCGTGGAGCGCGACGTGTCGGACGTGGAGGCGGAGTGGCGGCGCGAGCGCCGGGCGCGCGGCGCGGGCGGCCGGTACGAGCTGTCCGAGCTGTCCGAGCTCTCGGCGCCTTCCTCCGCACGCAGCCGCTTCAGCGTCAGCTTCACGGTCGACGTGGGCCTGGCTTCTCCGGTCACTGTTGGGGTGGGTTGACTCGGCTCCGGCTGAGGATTGTCTTGTAGGATAACGTCGCTGTCGGATCCCAGCAAATCGACGATCTCGGGAGTTCTCTCCTGAGGAGGTTTTATGTAGCCCACGACCATCACTTCGGAAGAGTCGTCGTCGGTATCCGATTGTGATATAGTTTCGATAGGAATGACACTAATAGAATTGGGCTGCGATATATAACTTCGTGGGTAAGCAGGTGCTGGGAACCTCGAGGGCCCCGGAGGTGGCTGGGCTGGCTCTGAACTGGAGACCATGACAATATCAGAATCTACACTTACTTCCGAGTCAGAACTCGATATCACCTCGTTGATCATTGTAGATATTCTAGTGTCTGTGGTATATTGCACGTTGCGATCGTAGCCAGTCATGTCGTACGGGGTAGAGGCGAAGCAATACAGCTCATGAAGGAAGTGTTCGGTTCTGTCACCGAAATATCGATGCAACATTTCTCTGAATTCAGATGAATTGATATGATGTAGTGGCAGCAAGTCTAGAATCCGTGTCATGACGAAAGATATGTGGCCGAGGTTCTCATTTAGTAAATAGTATAGTTCTCTGTTGAGCCATGGAACCAATCGATGCATTTGTGTGTCGTTGTACCTTGAAAGACCAAATTGTAATATTTGATAAATGTTTATTTTGCAAATAGGTTTTCACAAACACTGTTACAAGTATTTTTTTAAATTAGATGGGCCTGTAGTTTCGTACCTGAGTACTCTGGGAAGAAGCAGCCGAAACAACCTCAGAGGTCATAGTTTCTTTTAAGGTTCAGACATAATATTGGTAAACTTCACATGAGGACTATGTATTTTGAAGAAAGCACCACACAGATTTGAGTGGAGCTGTCGTCAGTGCAAGTATTGTTAGTTATCGGACTTATACCTCAAGGAGCTCAACATCACGACGACCAATACCAAAGGAACATATCTCACAGATCAAACAAGTTCACGTAAATACCTGTAGAACTCTGGCGTGCAAGTCCGGAACCTGCCGGTAAAGTCGGGCAGCGGGCGCGCCCAGAGGTTGTGGCGGTACACGGTGCGGCGGAAGGACGCGGGCGAGCGGCGACGTCGCGCGGGACACGAGCGGCTGGGCGGCGCGAACACCGGCGTGCGGTGCACGGCGCTGTCCATCGTCACCGGGTAGTGCGTGATCAGGTGCTGCAGTGCCATCGTGTCGTTGCGTGGGAGAGTCAGCGTGGTCCTGCGTAACATAATATACTGCCTAAACTTATGGTACCTTTCAAAGATACATTTATTTTTGTACATCTTTTTTAGTATGGAATAAGTAAGGATCTTAGCAGGCAGTGTTCTGTGGTTTCTGCCTAATCCCATGGAAAAAGCGCATGAATTTATGTATATTTATATTATAAATGATGTTGACTATGGTCGCTTTAATTATATTTTTTTGAGGGCCTTGTGTTGAAGCTGTAAAATATAAAATGGTGGTGAGATATAAATTCCGTGGCTGAGTTAGTAAATTAGGTGCCTATGTATAAATAACAAGGACAAGTTAATATAATAGGGGATCGGACTGGGTCAAAATAATATGATTCTGTTTAGTCCGTAAGTTAGATTATCGAAAAATATTGAATACGTGTTTTTTGTTTTATCAAATCAATAAAAAATGACGAAGATAAAACGCGTCAACGATCTTGGAGTGGGGCTTGAAACGTCACTTGTGTCGTCAAAATGTACTATCATATGACGTCACACGAGTTTTCGAAGCACTGTATCGTCTTCATTTTAAGTTTACGTAAAAAAAGAAAAAATACGTGTCCAATAATTTTTGGAAATCTATCTGACGGACTAATTAGTTTTTTTTTGTCCGATCCCCTATTGTTGATCTTCACTTGACGCTTTCTATAGAATATTTAGTGGGCGTTGTAAAAAAGACGAATTAGTATATTAGAGGCTATATAATTTTCCCGTGGCTTAGTTATAAAATTAGAAGTTAGATCACGTGGCCAACTAAAAAAACTGTGGCTCGATTTATTATTTCCCTATTTATATTATTAAAAAAAATATTATTCTGTAAAAAACAATATTGATGAATTCATCCATCATCCTGCCCTTGTCCCATGTTACTTGGGGACGGTGCAATACTACAATATTATTTACTACTTTTTCTTGCATATCATTCCTTACACAATCATGTCCATACCACGACATTCGATTCCCTTTCAAATTTTTTTTGTAACTGGCGCAACCCTTTAACTTCCTCAAATATACTCGTACCTTACCTTATCCATTCTTACCACACCAGATATCCACCACAACATTCTCATCTCAGCAACATAGATATTGTAATCTTTGTCAATTCATCTTCTTCACTGCCCAGCATTCCGAATCCGAACCATACAGTACGACAGGTCTAATCACGGAATTTTATATTTTCTCCTTTAACTTGAGGGACATCCGTGAGTCACTAGTTGTTCCAGTGACCTGTCGCTATTTCATTCATCCTGAGTTGATTCGGCTCGTTACGTCTCGGTCTACTTCGCCGTTTGTTGACGAATTGCTTACATTAAATCATAATAGTTCTAAGGGATGGCGTAGCACCCATAAATCCAGGGTTATATTATTATAGACTTGACATAAAGTATTAAGCATTTACATAAATGACAGTAACTTTCTGAATAAGGTTGATTAATTTATCATTTGTAATCAGTTCTGTATTCTTAAGTGCCAATTATTAAAATCCTATAAATATGTACACTCTTACTGCTCTGGTATTCTGATTAGATTTAAAGTAGGTAATGTTTATTTCATACTTTGATTTGATACAATGAATGCCACTGTGACATCTAACGGGGAAGAATGGAAAAAGGAAACATGTTGCACCGACCCTGAATAGAATGGGATAAGTAAGGGCAGGAAGATGATGATGATTTGATACAATGGTGGAGTTAGTACAGCAAGAAAAGCATGTTATAACAATAATAATTGTTATTGATAAAACATGCTTTAAAAAAATAATTCCAAATTCTGGACGTTCATACTTCTTTGATCCTATAGCACAGAATATTCCAAATTGCTTCTAAACCTAACATGAGGGTTATCAATCACCGCGGGAGGCGCTCCGGGCGTCGGGGGCCACGTGATGGCTTCCGGCCACCGTAGACGCGGGCCTGTGGACGGTGAGTAATGGGCTAGCTCGCCGTCTTATGACGACAACAGACCGTGTCGACGGCGCGTTCGTGTTCCACGCGCGCCTCTAAGAGATGTCAGCAAAGAGGGGCCCGCAAGGGCCGACGCCCGTCGGGGCTGCGGATTATCGAAAGAGATAACGCGGCCTCGGCACAAGGGCGAAGAAGGAACATGGGTAGTTTTTAGTCAGTAGAAGTCTGACACTCCCTTCCGCTCTGCCCAAGAGCGGGGAGGGGGTTATTTCATGATTTTCCACCAAACAAAAAAAGGGTTATCAATAAAAACTGCTATTATTACTACATATTTTGAAGAAATCTTTCTAGAAGATACTAGAAGTAACTTGAGACCTACCAATTTATTGCGCAATCCGAAAAATTATTGGGCAATATTTTTATCTCTTCAAATTATGTGTGACGATTCATCATTCCTCATCTACAATTATGAACCTTTCAGTTATTTATTTTCTGATATTCGGCAATGACAAGCAAGTTGGATCCAGTAGTATGTTTGTTGCAATGATTATCTTTGATTTTATGTAATGCACTATCATCATCTGCCTAGCCTTTTCCTAACTATGTTGAAACCGGCTTCCTGTCTAACGGGATGCAGCTGAATGCACTATAACATTTGGAATACATAGAAGTCCAGGCCCACTACTGTACCTGTATCGAAACCTGTGAGTTGCTGCCACTCTGTCAATTTCAATCCGGCTAAATTCAGGAAGTGTCTCCTCTTGTTGCTGTCGCTGCACCACCAAGTACTCTTCATATTGGTGGTTGGAGCGCACATTGTGAATTATTGATTTGAATGCTTGCTTGCAGAGTGGGCATTCTGCTTTAACCTGGAAACATTCATTTATAAAATTAACCACTATCAAATATTCAGTTTATAATTATAACTAGCTGATGCCCGCGGCTTCACCCGCGTGGATGTCATTCAAATTATATACTAAAACCTACCTCTTGAATCACTCTATCTATTAAAAAAAACCGCATCAAAATCCGTTGCGTAGTTTTAAAGATTTAAGCATACAGACAAACAGACAAAAATAGTGACTTTGTTTTATACTATGTAAGGATTAATATTCAAACAAAATTTTGTTTTGAGCATGACTTGTTTTGGAACCCAAATTACTTCATCCACAATCAGCTCAACCCTTTACAGTCTCCTTAACATTTTTGCCTTCATAGTTTTTAATTAATACATTGGCTCTGATGCAATTGCATTTGAAATGAAACAAGCTTGTCATGTCTCATTTAAACATGTGTTTCAGACTGTTAGTCTAATTATAGATATGGATGTTAACAATTTGTAACAAATCAGCCAGTAGTTGGCAATCACAATTTTTTGTTTATTCCCAGTTTCTAATAATCAAACACTAGAAACAGATTTTTCCTTTAAATGCAATGTATTCTTTTATTCAAAATAAGCTCACCTTACTCCAAGTTAGAAGACATGAAAAGCAAAATGAGTGTAAACAAGAATCAGTAAATGACTTGTTCTTGCAACTGCCAAGACATATAGCGCAGTTTGGTGGAGGAGAGCCTGTGCGACTGTTGGGACGCTGAGGGCTACTGTCATCACTCTTGACACTGCTGGGGTTGTCATCTTGAACAGCAGATAGTGCCTCCATGGCTACCTGTGGGTATTGTATTGATTAACAATGACATTCTTTTATAATAATGTTGATATCAGTCATTAGTGTCATTATAGAAGATAAATGGTGACTTAGCAAGTTATCAATAAACATTTTTGTAATTTCAGTGGTCACTGACACTGCAGTGGGTGGGATAAGCAGAGCTAATAGCACTGAATTGATTTTACAGATTATCTGGTATACTTTATGAATTCATTATGATTTACTCAGATTTTATGAAAAAAGCAACACCAGTTGTTGTATAGGTTTAAAAAAATGAGAATGAGTGACAATTAAGTAGGTACCCATTCATTGTGAATTAGTCAAAGGATGCTGATAATATTTGATCACAGGTGTGTTGTACTTACTAATCGTTTGAAACTACAATAAATGTCAGCTGTATGATTGCGGTGCCTAACATATTTTCCGTAAAATGGAAGTTCATGAAATGATAATACTCACGTACCTACTGACAATGTGTGTGATCTTGACAGATTTCTGGTAAATTGTGACGTGACGATGGACGAAGTACCTGAGTTCGATCACTGAGATTCGATTGCAACTAACTAATGTTCAAGTCCGTATTATACTGAAGTCATAACACAAGAACTTATCCGTCAAATCATGATTAAAACAATTAGATAAATTGTTCCTGACATAGGCTATTCCCAAAAGCAGGTATAAAAACACAAATCAACTCCAAGTCTGCAATAGCGCATTATAGTAAACACGTTCGTCGCACACATGGAAACTGGAATGGAAATATCTACGCTACGAGTACGAGTATTGAGTTAGCTATGTACATGAACAGAAGAACAGAACAGTACAGTACTAGTAGAAAAAATGTACTCGTAGTCCGTCGTTTGTGATTCGTCCGTAGTAAAGTCCATTTCACGAAAGAAGTCCCGCGGACAATTGTGGAACTAAATTTGACAGATGGGAAGTTATGGCGAGTTTGGCGAGAGAGAGAGAGATAGCAACATTATGTCGCGCGAATACAGCGCTGCGTCTGTAGGACTTCTTTCGTGAAATGGACTTTACCAAAGACTAAAGAGTAAAGAGAGTAAAACGGATAACAAAGTATTCAACTCTGTGCCAAACGGAGAAGAGGTTTACTCGCACAATAATATGAATACTGATATTTTTAGGGTGGCGACATCCCTTATTCTGTGCCAACCAAGGAACTAATAACTGGAACGTGCACGGCACGTGCAACATTAGAAGCGTTCCGAGCACAGAACATAGGTTCCGAGCGAGATTACCTCGAAAGGAGATGTAATGAAATAAAAGTAACCCTAGCCCTACCTTTCTAATAGGGGTAAGTAGGGGGGGGGGGGGGGGGCTACTTACCCCTATTAGAAAGAGATGTCTTTCTAATTAATACCTATTCCTCCCAATTTGGAGTCCATCCACAACATTGAGATAGGAAAAATATGGAGACGCCGCGATATTCTATAAACACACTTGCTTATACAAATATGAGTGAAATAGGAGACAGAATGTAAAATATAGTTTTGTTTCGTTCTTTCTAATGCAGTAATCGTATTTGATGAAAGAGACAACAATATTTCAGTTGTTGCTCATAATGGCAACATTTGGATATGCGAGTCACGAGCCGTATTTGCCATATTGTGCGACAAGATGGCGACGAGTTTCGTGGTAGTTGTGCTGTTAAATAGTTGTTTACTTTTTTGGTAAATTGCGATTTGTGAGAAAATTGCGACGAGATTATCTCTTTAACTGCGTGTATATGTTAGGAAACAGCAATTCAATATGCCTGCGTGTTGTATTGTGAAGTGTGGTGCAAGAAGGACTGAAAATCAACCTCAATTGACTTTGCATAGGTTAGTAGTCGTTTCCATGCAATAGTATCTAGGAGTAATACATTTTCGATGAAAAAATGCTAAGTGATCATTAATTTATTGCTAAAGTGTTAATATTTGGGTTTATTTCCATCCCAGAGACCTTTTTGTTATTTCATAATTTGATTCGTTTGTTTACAAACATGGATAGTGTTGTACCGTTGCGTAATAGTTTCCGATACTAGCTCCTTCGCTGCGCTGCCGGTATTGCGTATCTTTTTAACGTCAGTGGCTATCAGAAATGTCCATAGATTAACTGTAAATTGGTTATGGTTTGGTACATTTTTTTCTTAAAAACTCACCATTTGACAGTTATTTGTTAGACATTTATCCACTGTCATTAAAAGATACACAATAGCCCTGCTGAAACGATATCTGTTCGAGTGACCGTGCCAGGTCCGGTCAGGGCGCGGGACCGCCCTGCGGATTATCGAAAGAGATAACGCGGCCTTGGCACAAGGGCGAAGAAGGAACATGGGTGGTTTTAGTCAGTAGAAGTCTGACACTCCCTTCCGCTCTGCCCAAGAGCGGAGGAGTTATTTGATGATTTGATAGGTCCGCCGTCCGGTCCGTAGTTCACAGAACCAAGATACCGTCCCACAGAGTTATAAGATGGTTATACGTGATCCGAAAATAAGACATCAGCATTTTGTTATTTATTTTAGTTACAAATGAATACAACTCTAACCAAATGATTTATTGATAAAAATATTATCTTGTTTAGCAGGTTTCCTAGAACGGAAGGATTAAGGAAAAAGTGGTTAGAGGCTGTTGGTGAACAAAATATTAATCCTCGACACAAAGAATGGTACATCTGTTCACTTGACTTTGAAGAAAGTTGCTTTAACAGAACATTGGATGTAATGAGATTAATGATAACTCCGTTCCTACAATATTTTCGGTGTGTATTAAAATGTTTTTTTTTTTTTTTGCTGGGATACGATTTTTTATTGGGGTCAAATATCATGTTTTACGGTAAAACTCAATGTAGCACTCTTAACACATTGGGCTAGTGGATGCTCTGAATAGTAAACGGGTGATGGAGGTAATTTAAGTGAAGTTATAACCTGAAAAACTAGTATTTACAAAAACAACTGTGAAATATTTGGAACTTTGACCAATATCTCCGTAACTAGGGGGTTCCTAGGTATGGTCTAGAACAAAAAAATATCGCAGTGGTGGGGAGAACAAGTGTTCAGTAGTTTAGGCGCTATGCTGGAACATACAAACATACACTGCCAAAATCATTACCCTTCCTTTTGGCTTTTCCGTAGTCGGGTAAAAAGTATTCTTTAATTATTGTATTCAGAAAAACCACTTTGAATAAATTTTATTCTCAGGTATCAGAGGGTAAGTAAATTTACTTATATTTTTCTGTTACAACTTTACAACGGACTGTTAATTTATAATTTTATTCAACCGTGATATCTAATATTACTCGTAATACTATTATCGATACTCGTTACAGTAATACTATGTTTCATGATTGACACAACCCTAGCATTGGCAGCCATTTTGTGCTCCGTAGGTATGCACCTTTTTTTTGTAGGTATTTCCAGTCCATACTTTTTATATGTCAATGATCCACAACAGCTTCCGTCAATGTGCCTGAGCGTAGCGTAGGGATAATGTCATGATAGCTTTCCGGTGGTAGTTATGTCCTGAGTGGAGCGAAGGGGGGAGGTGGCGAGCGAAGCGAGCCGGCGACCTCCTTAGCGTAACGAAGGTTGGGCATTGCTCATTGATTTAAAAACTAAAGATACGGTCGTCCGAACATTTTGCTCGATGCGTTCCCCCTAAAGAGAAACACTAACGTCATCTATAAGAACTAATCAGGCTGCTCGTAAACGTAACCTTGTATGTGCGGCGTGGCGTGGTATTATCGAGGTATAAAGAAATTAAATAAAGCTTTCTTTAAAATGTTAATAAAAAAAAATGTAAAATTTTAATGTATAATTTTCATTTTCTTTTAAACTTCGGTTTAGTCAAGACCTATTTGGGACCAAATTCGAGGCGTCATTTTATCATGCGGTCCGCCCAGTCCTTACGCAGTAATATATAAGTCAATGGCATTGCTGGTTCCCGTTCCATCATAAGTCACCTGTCAGTATATGTCACTGTCAATGTCAAACAAAATCTTATTGAACTGCACAGGACTGCAGGTTGTTGTGATTATCTAATCCTTAATCGCTAAAATGGGAGTACTTAAAAAGGTAAAGATGTATTTTCATTTCTAAATACTTAAATTTTGAAAAAATGTACCTATATATTCAAGTCGTAATGGTTCTGTCTGCATGTTATTATTTGCCCACTAAATGTTTTATAAAATTTTAGAGTACTGGCCTTGTTGGCATGGCTGTAGCTCCAAATGCCCATCACACCCTTGGTTCTTTATATGGAAAAATTTTGCGAGTCCTGCAAAAGATGCCTGAAAGTGCTGGTTACCGGAAATACACTGAACCTGTCATTCGTGAAAGAGCGGCCGTGTTAACACAGGTAAAACATTAAAGTATACTTGATTGGTTTATCTGAAACGAGACATTATTTACAGTTAATTTATTAATTTTTGCAGACTAAAGATGTGTATGAGATTGAATCAAAAATAAGCTGCGGGCAAGCTGAAGAACTAATTATACAAGCCGAAAATGAGTTGAATCTGGCTAGAAAAATGCTGAACTGGAAACCGTGGGAACCACTTGTTTCTAAGCCACCCAAGGGTCAGTGGGACTGGCCTCCTACCAAGGCTTAATTTGATACCAAGGCTTAGTTGTTAGTATCATATTTAGTGAAATTTAAGTAAAGATGTTAAACACAAAATGATTTTTATTTCCTTATTTAATATATTTTATTCAAATAATAGCTGCAGTTAGGTTTATTTAGGTAAGATTACAAAACATAACTTTCAGTGCCAAGCACCTAGTATATGGGTCCCCAACCCACCTTCAAGTTGTTGCTATACATAGTTATATTTATATGACTTGTGCTCTATTCTATTTATCTTCAGGGACGCCGGCAGACACCAGGCGGGCATGACTTGTGCTCACACAGTATACAAATAAAAATAGATCATTTGAACTTGGCAGTGCGAGTATGAAAGAATGAAACATTTTTTCTGTTCTGTGAATGAAACACAGAGTTAATTTATCATTTTATTATAACTAACATGATTCAGTTCAATTAAATATAAAAAAAATAGATGGAGCAGTGTTATTTGGCACAGTGCATAAACCATTATGTATTACAAATAATATTTGTAACATTTCATTAATATCTATCTATATTTATTTACTTTTCATGTATATGAATTTACTGGGCCATAACAAGGTAAGGTTTAATGTACAGACTGCTTTACTCTTTCAAACTTCTGTGTATAGAACAAAGTGACTCTTACAAGTATTGAAGAAGTACACATAAATACACCTGTAAGTTTTTGTGAGTAAAGTAGAAAGTAGGATTACAACCAATTCATAAATTTTTATTAATTCAAATGTAACCACTAATAAATACTTAAATAAGTAATTTTTTTTTCATGACCATTACATGAATTAATTTTGTAAAAAATAATAACTGTGTAAATGCAATTGTTTTGTATAAAAATATGGCATTGGTAACTCATTAATATAAATACTTTAAAATGCCTCTTAGTAATTCGCTGTACGTTGTAGGACAGTTATACAAAAGTTGCACAATTAAACAGTAATACAAAATACTCTACTAACTAAAACTTAAGTATAAAAAATAAATAACATTATTATAATCACTTGTCATAATATAATACTAATTCAGTGCTCCATGTTCTTATCGCTTAACTCAAAATGTCAAACATTAGCCCAATTTACTTATAAACTTGATGAATTCTTGAGGCTCTTTTTTAACCGACTTCTAAAAAAAGAAAGAGGTTCTCAATTCGAATGATTGTTTTTTTTTTTATTCTTGCTTTTGTTTGTTCTTTGTTATATAAATTTCAATATTTAGGTATATTTACAATGACACATTATTTTATTAGTAATAGGTATGTATTACTGGAATTAATATGCTTTTTCTGGTAAGTATGGCTTTTTTCTGTTGCTTTTCCATTTTATGTGCATTTTATATTTTTTGAACACTTGACTAAACATAATCGCCATTTTATTCTTGAGAAGTTCATAAAATCTTTTTTGTAACACCTTCTCGAACTAGAAACAAGTTTAACTAATTCCATATGAATTAATAATTTTGCAATGTTTCCGTTTATCTAATATATAACATGTTTATTGGTGTAGTCTCATAACCTTACGAAAATCACATAAGGAACTTGTATGCAGCAATGAAGATAACTTCACTTAGATATGGGTACAGTTTCATTAGAATGTGCTTACAGATATTCACAATAACAATTCTGGTCTCTCCTTGAAAATAGTTATTTTCGAACAAAATATAGTTAATAGTTTTTTTCGTCTTGTGATCTTAACCAATATGTTATGGGCTTATTTAAGGGGTATGTTGTAAACAACTGTCTTGGATATATTGTGGAGAAAATAAGAGAAGGTAATATGCCTGGAAAAAAATAAATTGTAACTTGCTAAATGTACTGTTAGATATTTTTATTAGTTATTACAAATATTTATTTGAGATATTAATCGTTTTTCTATTGGCAATCATTTCATTGTAAAAATTGGCTTGAATTGTCACTCATTAGAGTCATGGCATGTAGTGAGTTTTTTGACATAAGACCTTGTATAGGTCCTGTGTGGCTGAAGAAGTCTGAATGTGAAACTATAATGTACCTTCATTGGAAATGATATTGATGATATTTATTAGATGAAACAAAAGATATTAACAATACCTACAGCAGGGTCCAGAAACAGATATTCTTAAAATTATTATTTACAATTTACACACAAATCATTATAAAAATGAATAGGTATTCCTGTTTTAATACTGGGTAACACTTAAATAAATGACTAAATAAGCAGCTCACGCACTATTGGGTTTTCAAACCTCAGTCAGTCAGTCTGTGCTGAGAGTTGATTTTCCAACAGTGCAAATAATATTTAGGCATTATTTATGTGTTAGTGAAGATGGACATTAAGAGTTTTATTATAATAAACTATATCATCTGAACCTAGTAAAGAAAACATATAGTTGTAAATATAACACTTCCCACCATACTTGTTTTCAATAGACTGTTAGTCATTTCAACTTATCTTGAAAGATAGCATTAAGCTCTTTTTATCTATTCTACATAAAAAGGTAATAAATAGACAGATAAAACCTCAAAGTTATTACAAAACTAAATAATGTTTATATGTAAGATGGTTTGTAACAAAATGTTTTATGTAGATGTGACACCTTTCCTTGCTACTAACAAGTTTAAGATGGGATGTTTCTTTATATAGCTTACTGCTTTTTTATGGGTTACCATTGTGAAGTCATAGCCATTGCACTGCAAGATTTTGTCATGCATCCTTAATCCAGCTTTTGCTGCAGGACTTCCTTCATGCACTTCTGTCACATATATGCCCTGAAAGACCAATAGATGTAAAATAAGCTGTAGAAGTGATATAAAAATACTTCTTATTGGTTCTATTTTATAAATTAACTAGCTGATGCCCGTGGCTTCACCCGCGTGGATGTCGTTCAAATTATATACTAAAACCTTCCTCTTGAATCACTCTATCTATTAAAAAAAACCGCATCAAAATCCGTTGCGTAGTTTTAAAGATTTAAGCATACAGACAAACAGACAAAAATAGCGACTTTGTTTTATACTATGTAAGGATAAAGCCTCACATTATCAGTGTATCCTTGAGGACTTTTGCGAAAATCCTGATCAATTCCGCCGCCAATTTTGAAACCACATTTCATAACTTCTCTTCCTTCTGAATCAACACCAGATTCTTTCTGTAGCGTTATTGGTATCTGTGAAAGATTATTAATAATTGCATTAACGAAAAAAGATAGAATAAAACAACAAAAACAAAACTGGGAGTGGTCTTCTGACTTACACTGAGGCACTCCATAGCTGTTCCAGCTTGATGTTGAAATGCCATTTTCGCCATGGTGACTGATTGTTTATTATTTCCTTTGGGTGAAATTAAATCTTCAGTAGAAGTTCAAAGACTAAAATCACGTATATTTATCTGGTACAATTTACACAATAATGTTATGTTTTTCTTTAGTTGCCTGCGAAACTATTTCACTCACTTCAGTCAAAACTAGACACAGAAACGTCATTGACTCATTGTCATCACAAATCGGAATGACCATCGACTACAATTATGTTTTTCTTCATAGAGTGAGCAAGTCAAGGCACAACAGAGAAAAGGTGATTTCAACAGAGTGGCTGTTGACAATAATATTTATATAATAATATAGGATACGTGATGAAAAGACCAGACGGTATGACGTTGGTGTCTTGGAAGTGGAGCTTGGACCTTTGGTGTGGGAGTGGGACCCTACTTGTGTCGACATCTTTGTGCAAGCATACTTAGTACAGACCTTAGTGGGGACGTGGCTTTACAGTTTTTTATTGGATACACTGACAGAAATCAACAAAAAGGTGACAGCACGATAAAAAAAAACTAAAATAGTAACACCAAAGAGCAAAGTATTTAATGGGACGGGCAACTGGTGGAACTAATGGCGCTAGCACCGCATGAACCTAAGCTCTTCATTGGTTGAATATCTGTCAATGTCATTTTATATTTCAAAATAGTTTGACCTCATTGGTCGGATTGGGACAAGCTATGGACACGCCATCTACAATCAGCTTTCACTTGCCAACCCCATGGGGTTGGCAAGTAAACGTGCCCGTCCCATTGGAGTAACACCAAAGAGTATCAAAAAAGAGGTTTCTTTGCATCGTGCTAGTTAGTACGAAAAATAGACCGTCTTGCGATTAGGCAGAGTGTTTATTCACAAGCGTGCTCTTTTTGTATACACGTTCTACTTTTAAGCTACTAAGTGACAGCTGCTAGACACTATTGTACACGTGATACTATGTAGCATGTGTATTCCGGCCTTTATTTCATTACTGTTTATTGTCATTCAATGTGGCAATGGCAATGCTGCCACTACGACTGGCAGCCTACCAGTCTTCTTCGGCACATTCGCGGATGACATCTACGCGTAGGAGTACACACGGCTACACATCAAGCTATACAAAACCAGTTAATCTTGGCCTCTTTTTACTAGATCTTTTCGCACAATGAACGATCAGATTATACTGGTTTTGTATAGCTTGATGTGTAGCCGTGTCGATTAAATGTCCTATTGTAGTCGTTTTATATTTGTAGATTGTAGATATTTAAGTTATTCTTGTTTTCATTAGTAGTTAAGATCTATTTGTAGTTAATGCACATATTTTATTGTAAATATTCAGTTCTACAGTGGCAATCGTGTCCAGCCAGGTCCACTGTCAACTGTCAAAGTCAATGTCATGTTTTCTGTCATCGAACATGTATCGAAATAGCACATTTTGCAAGCTGGTCAGCTGATTCTGAAATATCTGAAAAACAGAACAAATTAACTAATAATTTACGAAATAACTTACATTTTACAGGTAATTTTGTACCTACTCGCTAGATGATATCCGGAATGATGTAAACGTAAAGTTCTTAATTAATTATAATTACCTGTTTAGAGCCGCGATAGTTGTCAATATTTGCATTTATTTGGCAAATACCCAACTGAGTTTCTGGTTACTTATAATAACATAATAATATTATGGCTGTTGCAAAGATTTCAATCTTTTCGTGTTTTCAGATGTCTGGTCCAACAAGAAATGTTTGGTGGATTGTTGTCAGAAATTTTATTGACTCCTTGAGACCCCGTCCAATAAGAGGAAATGATATGGGTAAATTAAATAGTATTAAGATTGTTCACTGCACAAACCTCTGCAGACTTGACCAAAATTCTTATTTATTTGACAGCTTTTCAGTCCAAGTAACAAATTAGGCAATTTAGTTATTAGAGCTATTTTACCTATTCGTTTTAAATAGATAAGACAATAATCAAATTTGTACATTTAATATTAAAAGATTTTAGACAACAATTACATAATATTACAAAGCAACTATGCAAGAATTCTTCATTCACTTATATTTTGTAGTAATATTTTTCGTGTTTATTGTTACACATTTGCCAATTGCAGGTAAAGACTACTTGGGAAATGCTTACTTTGAAATTCCAGCTAATCCTAGTGTTGGTAAAAGGAAGCCTACTAGATGGTATGATCCACCAAAAGCGCAAGACTTCCAAGATCCTATTCCTGCAGAATGGGAGGCATGGTTGCGAATGAGGAGGTATGAGCAAAATACCTCTACCAGATAATGGTAGATTCTCTACCATTATTTATATAATTAATGATAAACATGGTCCTAAATTTCAATCAAAATATTGTAAGTAAAAATGGTAAAATATTACTACAAAAATACTTAATTACTTTTACAGACCCGAGCCACCAACAGAAGAGGAAATTCAAAAAAACCTTGCTATCGCCCAAATGAAGAAGATAAATGCTGCAAAACTTGAAACTAAAAGGTTGGCTGAAGGAGGTGCCGTACCTGCAATACCAGAACGAGGTCCCCAGTCATTTCCTATATACCCTGATTTCCATCCAGGAGACCCTGAAAACAGACCGAAGAAATAAGAAAATAATAAACATTAGCTGAAGAGTATGGGGCACAGGTTGTCTTGCTTTTAGAATACATAAAGGCATCATGTACATAAATAAATATTGATTATATAAACAGTTCTTGAAAATTGTAGGATTCAATAATGGGCTCTGTTTACAATATTAAGTTATAGAGTATTTATTTGATTGCCTATACAAATATACTTTGTTTTGAATAATGCACTTAATTTATTGTAATTTCTATTATATCATACTATGGTAGCTTTAGCGTTCATTGCGGCAGGCCTTGTTGAACATGGCAGGGCGAGCTGGACAAGATAACCAGTAGTCCACATTGGCCCTGAAGTCATAGATAGTCATACTCTTATCATGCCCAGCAGTGGGAGGTCACAGGCTATCAACTAAATAAATTAGGTTTAGTTTCTTACAACATACAATAACTTTGTATGACTGACCAGTGATTTAATTACATGTTAATTACTTAAAAATGTTTCAAAATATTTTTACAATAGAAATATTTTAGTTACTCTTCTTGTTGAAAATGAATAAACAAAATCAAAAAAAATATTTTAATATTTTCTTTTTAGAGTAAGATCCCAGGGCCGCCAGACGTCACGTATTTTCTGACGAAGGAAATGTGGACGATTGAGTAGTGTTAGTATGAACTAAGAACGCACGACTACCAGCTAGCTTGCTTAGACGGCCAATTTTCAGGTATCAGGCTATCAAGGTACATAAAAACATTACTAACTTCACGCATTTTCTGATAGCTGATTTTTACGTATATTGTAGGCAATATCCTTAAAAATAAGTTGCCAACACTCCCAGACACTTCCTAGCGGCCGTTTAGCTTATCGGACGCTTTAAAGTTCCCAAAAAGTTTAGACTTAAACGTATTGTGACTGTTTACCCGAGAACGCATGGCATCGCTCGTGTGGCTGACATACAGACCTCCACTGGACTCATTCGGCGGGCATTCAACAGGATCTGTCCATTGCCTGTGTCTTCAGAATTTTGTTGAAAACGTTGCTTTGACCACTCGGGTGCATGTTGGAGCGCCTGCCCAATATAGCATGGCAATAACCCGATCAGTATTAAAACATTAGGAGTTTATGTATTCTTTAAAGCGTCTGTTAAGCAATACGGCCGACGGAAAGCGTCTGGGAGTATTTGCGATTTATTTTTAAGGCTATTGCCTATAATATACGTAAAAATCAGCTTGGAGAAAATACGTGAAGTAAGTAATTTTTGTATGTACCTTGATGACCTGATACCTGAAAATTGGCCGTCCAAGCAAGCTAGCTGGTAGTAGTGTGTTCTTAGTTCACATAGCTAACACTACTCAATCGCCCACATTTCCTTCGTCAGAAAATACGTGACGTCTGGCGGCCCTGGGATCTTGGACTATTTGTAGTGTCTCATATCTTAGATTATAATTATGTACAAGCTGTGATCATTAGTGGGTAGTAAATTATGTTGTTAAAATTGTTTTTTATTTTATATTAATAAGCTGATGTGCTTGATGGTGCACCAGAAGCTAGAAAAGAAGATTATTCCACTTTTTATCACTCAGAATAATTCAAAGGCGTAAAATCTCAACTCAAAGGTGCCCAGGCAGATGATATTTCAAAACTTCAGTGGCATTCGAAGAGAGTTCTAGTAGTACACCGCAGGGGATGGGCAGCGGCACAACCATAAAAAATAAAATTACCGTGAGCACCACTGGTGGTCAGTGAGATAACTTTTTAAATATTATCGCTGCAGTGGCCGTCACTGGTGGAAAAGCCGGTCGGTGGTCGACATTTTGCTGACACAATAAAATCAGACGCTTTCTATGGAAATTTTTGTAAAGTACCTAATGTACGTACCTACAGTGATACCACTAATACGTACATTATGTACGTTTGACTTACAACATGTAAGATATAATTGATCGGTTTCTAAAATGGTGGCTCAGCGGCAGAGCATGACACGAATCATCGCCTCCTAACGTTGCGAACTATGAGGATAGTTCCTCAATGAAAATACTTGTCAGCAAGTGTCGGGGTAGACGGCCCAGGGCGGCTCGCCGTCCTTCAGAGTTACATTTTAGGCTCACCGCACATCTGAAAAGATGGAAGCGCTTACGTGCCGTTCCACTAGGCAACAATTGACGCGCAACATGTTGCTCAAACTGTTGAAAGTCAACGCGGCTTTAAAAATAAAAGCAACGAGTTTTCGTGTTTATTGAGTTATTTAAACTATCAAAACCTAAAGACGCGTTTCCACTAGGCAACATTTTGGACGTTCAACAAGTACGCCAACGCTGCACAACAGCGCGCGACGTTGCCAGCTGGCGCGCAACATTGTAAAGTAGTAGATGCGTAGACAGACAACGTTGTTCAACAAAAGTTCAGCACTGACTTTCAACATGTTTGGCAACATGTTGCGCGACAATTGTTGCCTAGTGGAAACGCGGCTTTATGTCACATCAGTGCGAACTTTAAAGGCTAATCATGCTTCACTCTCTAGTCTCTACCGGTTCGAATGTAACACACTCGGGTTCACTGATTAAATTATACGCGACGATCACATACCTATTCCGCGGCGATCGCATAGGGTCTTTACCTATGAAATTGCCGTTCTGCAGTACTGGCCATTTCAAATCAAAATAATTTTTGTTTGGCTAAGAATTCTAATTTCAAATTAATTTTATTTTAAAAACATGGTTTTTTTTTTCCAAAAGTAGTCATTTGTTTATTGATTAGTGTTACATTTTCATCGCATTTCAACATCGAGATATATGCATTTCAATCTTTTTCGTCATCATGGATACGTTAAAAATTCGAGTAATTATGGAATATGAGTACCGTCGTGGCAGCAACGCGGCACAAGCGGCACGCAACATCAACGACATTTACGGAGCTAACACTACAAACCAACGCACCACCAGTTATTGGTTTGCTCGCTTCCGTTCTGGAAATTTCGACCTGAAAAATGAACCTCGCGGTCGTCCGAAGACTTTGGTCGACAATTACGAATTAAAGGCGATTGTGGAAGCTGATGATACACAATCTACGGCTGAATTAGCAGCAGCTTTCGACGTTAGCGTCAAAACAATATTGGTCCATTTGCGTCAAATTGGCAAGGTAAAAAAGCTTGACAAATGGGTGCCCCACGAACTCAATGATCGCCAGCGCGAAGTACGCGTCGAGACGTGCCTTGCACTGCTCAACAGACACACAAATGAAGGAATTTTGAACCGCATTGTTACCTGCGATGAAAAATGGATTCTGTTTGATAACCGCAAGCGCTCAGCAAGTTGGTTGGATCCTGGTTCAGCACCTAAACAATGCCCTAAACGAAAACTTACCCCTAGAAAAGTGATGGTCACTGTTTGGTGGTAGACCACCAAACAGTGACCATCACTTGGCGCTAGAGCGCCGGTGTGATTCATCACAGCTTCTTACCAAACGGGGTGAGCATTACTGCAGATGTGTACTGTGAAGAACTGAACACAATGATGGAGAAGCTGGCACATCTCCAACCAGCATTGGTCAATCGCTCGTCTCCGCTGCTCCTGCACGACAACGCGCGACCTCATACTGCACAGCAGACGGTCTCCAAGTTGCAAGAACTGGGGTTCGAAGCTCTCCGTCATCCGCCCTACTCACCAGACCTTGCGCCTACAGACTACTACTTTTTCCAGAATTTGGATAACTTCTTGGCGGGAAAAAAATTCAATACCCGAGAGGCAGTACAAAATGCCTTTGAAGAATTTGTTGCCTCCCGACCAGCTGATTTCTTTAAGAAGGGCATCAACACACTGCCACTGCGTTGGCAAAGATGCATTGATTGCATGGGTGATTACTTCGATTAATACAAATAAAAAATACATGAAAAAATATCGTTTAAATTTTTTCAAACAAAACGGCAATTTCATAGGTAAAGACCTATTATTAGTGCACAACCCATTAGAATTACACGCGTGCGTTTAAGTCCTGGTCATTATTTCCGTGTTCCACTTTAGTTTGTTCCAACTTTAGTAAGTAGTTTGTAAGTTGGTTGTTGGTGCTTTTATTCTCTTGCGAGGTTGTTTCCTCACTCCTAACTTGGAGAGTAGGTGGGTCATTTTTGACGGTTGCGTGGTTGGAACGAAGAGCCTTTGGTCAACTGGAGCGGCTAGCAACTGGACCCCACAGTAAAACTATGACTGAAAACAATACAAAATTTGATTTGTTCGACTGATCGCGTCGGACGTCTTCGAGTGGGTCCAGTTGACCAAGGACTCCGTACGAAGATGGGGATACCAACTAAAGATGATTTTAAAGCAAAAAGTACCCAACGTTAAAGTTTAATTTCCTAAAATAGACTTGCAGTTACGCAACAGTTATTGAAGAATGGCAATTAATTTGATGATATCTAAACCTTTCTTATACCTAGTAACAATTTTTCTTTGATTATGAGAGAGAATATAAAGATTTAAAATAAAGAGAATAAAGAAATTAAGAAAGGTAGGTGTTACATTATGTTAATTTGGCCAGCAAGTTGGACAACCAGTCTCGTATTACCCAGTACTAACTGGGTTGTCATGTAAAATACTTGTACTCAGCCGCATCCAGTTAGACTGGAAGCCGATCCCAACAACGTTTGGAGAAAAGCTAGACATGATTGCGTCTAGGCTAGATGACTGTTGATTGTAATATAATGTGTTAATTACAAACTGGTACTATGACAAAATACATTTCTCTCTCATTCCTAAGAATAGTTTTTACTTTAGAGACCCGGTGATTTTCCAGGAATGAACTGCATATTCATTAAATTCTAGCCAGATAAAACAACTTCCGAATTCTTATGCAAAAACCTGTATTTTTCCATGTACACAAGACATCACAATTGATTGGATACAAAATTTCCACAGGTCCATCTCCGAAGAAGACTGCGGGTTTTCTTTCTTTCTTCTTTCTAAATATAGCCGGGTAAGCGGTGACGTAACCCCGGGTATACCCGGGTATACGTAGGCAGCCATTTATCTATCCATTTGTCACAAGACACGCAATATTTTGGGTAGATAGCAACAGTTTTATATCGCTGGTGGAAATTGAGGAGGCGGAAGAGTGCGTGTTTTGATTTGTTTAACATAATAAGGGTTGTACAGTGCGATCAAATTATCTTGGCAGCTCTGAACATAGGCTTTGCGAAATTTTACGCATGTAAACTTGGGAATAAAACTGTTATTGCCAGTTAAACCAATACTTAAACGATCAGAAAATATCTAATTTAAACAGTGAGAAATACAAATAAAATAAATATCATAACATACATTCGTTGTAACAAAATGACCTGCACGAAGTTCGGAGCTGCCAAGATAATTTGATCGCACTGTATGTAGGCGTCATAAATTGTTGTACAAAAAAATGTTTTATTTCTCGCAAATTCGACGTAAGTAAAAATTCATGCGTGGTCTCATGGAATAAGTTGTTCAGTTCGATTGACTTTATGAAACCCTTAAAAATGTTCATAATTTTCTGTTTCCTCTGCAAAATTCATCAAAGAAATCCATTGCCAGCAGTATTGCCATCAGTGTTGCCAGCAGTATTGCCAGCAGTGTTGCCAGCAGTATTGCCAGCAGTATTGCCAGCAGTGTTGCCAGCAGTATGCCAGCAGTATTGCCAGCAGTATTGCCAGCAGTATTGCCAGCAGTTTTGCCAGCAGTTTTGCCAGCAGTATTGCCAGCAGTATTGCCAGCAGTATTGCCAGCAGTATTACTAGCAGTATTGCTAGCAGTATTGCCAGCAGTGTTGCCAGCAGTACTGCCAGCAGTATTGCCAGCAGTATTGCCAGCAGTATTGCCAGCAGTATTGCCAGCAGTATTGCCAGCAGTATTGCCAGCAGTATTGCCAGCAGTATTGCCAGCAGTATTGCCAGCAGTATTGCCAGCAGTATTGCCAGCAGTATTGCCAGCAGTATTGCCAGCAGTATTGCCTGCAGTGTTGCCAGCAGTATTGCCAGCAGTGTTGCCAGCAGTGTTGCCAGCAGTGTTGCCAGCAGTGTTGCCAGCAGTGTTGCCAGCAGTGTTGTCAGCAGTATTGCCAGCAGTGTTGCCAGCATTGTTGCCAGCAGTACTGCCAGCAGTGTTGCCAGCAGTACTGCCAGCAGTATTGCCAGCTGTGTTACCAGCAGTATTGCCAGCAGTGTTGACAGCAGTGTTGCCAGCAGTATTGCCAACAGTATATTTAATGTATTTTATGAAAGAAAGACAGACTGACATACGGACAGACAGACAGGCGGAAAAGAAAGTGATCATATAAGGGTTCCGTTTTCACCGGCCGAAATCTTAACAAAATAAATGAATTCATAAGCAAAAACCTGTATTTTTCCATGTACACAAGACATCACGATTGATTGGATGCAAAATTTTCACAGGTCCGTCTCCTAAGAAGACTGCGGGTAGAAATATAGCCGGGTAAGCGGTTATAGGCAGCCATTTATCTATCCATTTGTCACAAGACACGCAATATTTTGGGCAGATAGCAACAGTTTTATATCGCTGGTGGAAATTGAGGAGGCGGAAGAGTGCGTGTTTTGATTGAGGTGATGCTTAGAGTTATTTGTTTGATTTGTTTAACTTAATAAGCTGGGTTGTATGTAGGTGTCATCAAAAGAACCATCTTCCTACAGCCATCTTGAGGAGACCATTGCTGAACTTAAGTTACAGCTGAATGAACGCGACCAAGAGCTCCTAATCAATGACGTCATCATAACGGGTATACCCGAAACAAAAGATGAGAGCCCGCTACACATCCTGGAAGTGGTATCCCTGAAATTGGGAGTTAACATCGACGACCGCGAAATAGTGAACGCGGAGCGTGTTGGTATCACCATACCAACACGCTCCTCCTTTTTGGGAAGTCGGTTAAAAATTACGGCGCACCCGCCGTAATTTTTAACCGACTTCCCAAAAAGGAGGAGGTTCTCAATTCGATCGGTATGTTTTTTTTTTTCTATGTAATAGGACCTTTCCTATGTAATTGGAGATTCTATAACCGGCATTTTCAGATTTAATTATCTGTGGATTGGCGCGTAATTCGAAATTCAAGTAAATTTTATTCGAAAGACGTGTTATTTTAATTTCAAATTCAGTCATTGTTTTTTTATAGTTTTTTTTTTTGTTTTATGTTTTTGTGACATTGTGGTAGTTTTTGGCGCCATGGATAAACTGCTAATTCGTACAATTTTCGAATATGAGTTCATACGTGAAATACCGCTGCGCAAACAACACGAAACATTAGCGACGTGTACGGCTTAACACTGCTTGCATAAACACGGTCCATTACTGGTTCAATCGTTTTCAATCTAGAAATTTTGAGTCGAAGAACGAGCCTCGCGGTTGGCGGGTAAACATTGTCGACAACGACGAATTGAAGGCGATAGTGGATGCAGATCCAACTCAATCTAAGGCTGAGCTTACTGCAGGCCTTGGAGTTAGTGTCAAAACACCATTGAGGCACTTGCGTCAAATTGGAAAGATAAAAAATCTAGATAAGTGCGTGCCACGCGAACTAAGGGACCCACAGCGAGATTTACGCGTCGAAGCATGCATAGCACTACTGAATCGGCTTAAAAACGATGAAAGTCTTAATCAAATTGTTACCTGCGATGAAAAGTGGATCCTGTACGACAACCGTAAGCGTTCGTCTCAGTGGGTGGACCCGGGTACATCACCAAATCAGTGCGCTACAAAAAAGATTACTCATAGGAAGATGATGGTGACTGTCTGGTGGGCCAGTGCCGGACTTGTACACCACAGCTTCTTACCGAATGGCACAACAGTGACGGCAGATGTCTATTGCCAAGAATTGCAAACAATGATGGAGAAGCTCGCAATTCAACAACCAAGACTAGTCAATCGTTCTTCCCCATTGCTTCTCCACGACAACGCGCGAGCTCACACTTCACGAAAGACCATCGCAAAGCTACAAGAGTTATAGCTGGAAGCTCTCCGTCACCCACCGTACTCACCGGACGTTGCCCCAACAGATATCTACTTTTTTAAAAATTTTGACATTTTTTTAAGTGGTAAAAAATTCGACTCCCGAGAGGCAGTACAAAACGCTTTCGCTGACTTCATCGCCTCCCGTCCGGCAGACTTCTACAGTAAAGGGATAAACAAACTGCCATCAAAAGGGCAACATTTTATAGATCATTTGGGCCAGTACTTTGATTAGCTGAAATAAAAAAATTACCAAAATTATATTTTAAAATTCTCATACAAATCTCCAATTTCATAGGTAAAGACCTAATATGTAGTACATATTAGGTCTTTACCTATGAAATTGGAGAAATCGCAGCGTAATCGGTGTACATATTATGTACACCGATTACGCTGCGATTTAAGATCCGATTTACGTGATTCTTTTTTAGTTTGATGCGGAATAGTTGCCATTTGGTCCCATAAAAATTTAGTATAGTTTGGTCCAGTACTTTTCATTTTATTTTATGAAGATTTTTCTTAATTTATCAACATTTTTCGTTTATGTATGTTCGCGAATAACTTCGTCGTTTATGAACCAATTTTGATGATTATTTTTTTATTGTGAAGGAGATATTTCAAGGGTGGTACCATGATATGGAAACCAGGACCTGGTGATGGAATCCCAGAGAAATCGAGGCCAACCCTCAAATTTCATAGGCACATATTGCGTGTTTCGTGTTTTTCTGACGCTACACAAGTATTCGCATCTATCAGTCATCACTTCATGTTGATGAGCTGATGATGGAAGGTACTACTCCTCAAAGGTTAGGAGTTGAAAGCAATAATAAGGGAATTTAAAAGTTAAGGGCCAGGTTTCTTAGTCGAATGTTAAATTAAGGCTACAATTTAAATGCTCACCAAAAAAGATTTTTAGACCCTAGATTAAAGTACAGTAAAGTACTAAATAAAATCTTTTAACTTCAAATAAAATAAACCCACTCTATACTGAGGTGCCTAAAGAACAACGTTTTAAGTTTCAAAATAATTAGACACTCATCAGAATAATTGTACGTGTTGTATTTATATTCTTTTTGCCTACCAAAATGGATAAATGCTCACCAAATCAATTAACCAAAATTATAATACGATCGTCTCGCGACAGTATCCTATACGGGCGGCATGGGCACCGGGCCGTAGGCCGACGAAGGAGGCCGGCGGAGGCCCTTTGGGGACAGAAGATATTAGTGTTATTTAATATGCGAGCGAAGCGAGCGCGCGTCATGGAGATAAATTGAAAGTCGTGAAATACAATATTGGTGACATCTATTTAGTGATAATATAAAATATTTGGTCTGCAGTTAACTTTAAAGGCGTTTATAAATCTTTATGGTATAGAATAAAAAGGAAAATAGGTTCATTCCTACAATACTTTAGGAAACACAATTTGGTGAGCATTAATCCATTTTGGCCGGCATTTCGAATTTTTTTGGTAGTAAAATAGGTTCTTTTCTGGTAGACGTTTAAACACAAGCCTTAAATTAATGTATAGTAAATATTTCTACAGACAGCAGCGGTGGCCCAGTGGTGGCGGCCCCGACTTACGAACAGTAGGTCGTGGGTTCGAACCCAGGCAGGCCCATTACTTTGTGTAATTTATTTAATCTCCGCTGCTCTCAAAACGGTGAAGGAAAACATCGTGAGGAAACCGGCATGTCTTAGAACCAAAAATTCGAAGACATGTGACATCTACCAATCCGCACTGGGCCCGCGTGGTAGATTATAGCCCATTCCCTCTCAAAGAGAGGTTTATTTAAACGAACGGTTGACGCCGATTAACAGGAAGCTGTTCTACAACGCGCGTGAGGCTGGGCAGAGACATAAATTTAAGTATGTGAGGACAAAAGAGGGCCGCATCTACGTGAAGAAAGAGGATGGTGTCCCTGCGCAACGTATTCGCTCCGATCTAGATTTGAGCCGAATTTTTGGAAATGCTTCATTTTAAATTGCTTGTTCCTAACTCGTAAAGTACTAATTACTACATAATATTATTTGTTTTTTCCTGTTTCTTTTACAAAATTTTTTGTTTGCTTTTTCTGTAGTTTGGTCGCAGCATGCCCTGGCTAAAGGGGGCACTATTTTATCTTGTATTTCCCG
The DNA here is from genome assembly GCA_949775195.1 of Diarsia dahlii. NCBI lineage: Eukaryota > Metazoa > Arthropoda > Insecta > Lepidoptera > Noctuidae > Diarsia > Diarsia dahlii. Next base: position 18,768,786 of record OX459190.1, read on the forward strand.
CGGTGACACAGATTTGATGATAAAATAAACCCAAAATAAGTTTATGTTCTTTTACCTACTGAAGACTATTTATTTACTACAAACTACTTCCCTATATAATTATTATTTAACAATATATGCACTATTTATTAACACGATATTAATATTCTGTACACGATTTTTGACACGGACAAATATTTCAGTATTATTATTATCTATACTATATCACATATTACATACGAAACAAAAACATTTTACGAACACCCGATAATTGTCTGCAATCTTTTAATGTGCCCTTGTACGAAGTATAATATTGTGATGTTCGGTGCCACTAAAACATAATAATGAGTGCGAAGCACCTCAAGTTTGGATTACTTAACGCTGGATCGCTAGGCACTAACCACGATGCGATGAGTTTATCGCCGCATTGGAGCGTCATGATGTTGGTATAATGGCATTAAATAAGACCTGGCTTAGGACGGGTGAGGAGGGGCGCGCGCCCGCCGTGCCTGGGTACCGGCTGCGACACGTACCGCGCCCGGTGACCGTGCTCGGCGGACGCGGCGGCGGCGGCGGCGTTGGGTTTTATATCAAGCGCGGGATGAATGTGCGCACCCATGCGCACCCTGTTGACCCGCTTCATGAGTTAGTGGATAAATTATGGCTTGTTTTGAGCGCGAATGGGGTAAAAATCGCCATTGGCACAGCGATAGACCGCCGTGGATGGATGTTGTGTAAATTTAAGCTTTTCGGATCTAAAGAGCAACTGGGTAAAATAAACAGTAACCTTGCAAACGTGATTGTGATGGGCCAACGCATTGATCGTGTGTATCAAGCGTGGAATCTGTGTGAACAGTTTCGGAGATATGACGTCTCCCTGTCTCACACCACGCTGCAGAAGGATAGGTTCCGAGGTCTGGTCCTGAAGTCGAACTGACATGGTGGCGTTTTTGTACAAACATTTCAACACCTCGATGTACCGGTAGTCGATTTGGCACCGTTGGAGAGACTGCAGTACCGCCCAAGTCTCGATCGAATCGAAGGCTTTCTCGTAGTCCACAAACGCTAAACAGAGAGGCAGGTTATACTCTTCGGTCTTCTGTATAACCTGCCGCAGCGTATGGGATCATAATATGGATCATAATATGGATCATAATATGGATCATAATATGGATCATAATATGGATCATAATATGGATCATAATATGGATCATAATATGGATCATAATATGGATCATAATATGGATCATAATATGGATCATAATATGGATCATAATATGGATCATAATATGGATCATAATATGGATCATAATATGGATCATAATATGGATCATAATATGGATCATAATATGGATCATAATATGGATCATAATATGGATCATAATATGGATCATAATATGGATCATAATATGGATCATAATATGGATCATAATATGGATCATAATATGGATCATAATATGGATCATAATATGGATCATAATAATATGGATCATAATATGGATCATGATATGGATCATAATATGGATCATAATATGGATCATAATATGGATCATAATATGGATATGGATTTCACCGGCTTCACAAAGTTCATAATTCATTCGTAGGGCTAGGGATAACATTTTATAATAAACTGCCATCTTCTTTTCTAGACTTGCCATTTAATGCGTTTAAAGCCAAAGTTAAATCTAATCTTTGTTTAAAAGCTTACTATTCTAATAACGACTACCTACTTAGATGTTAAGAATAGTTGGTCGCTGAGTTGAACACAAGACAATGTTTGTTATTTATGTTCTTTCTCCGAAATTAGTTTACTGTTATGTTATGTATTTATTATTTTATGTTTACATTGTTTATTGTTTTATACTTTTGTTTATTACTGATTGTGTCTTTACTAAATCTTAATCCTAATCTTAAACTGAAACCTTGCTATTGTATCGAGTCTGGTTCTTCTAACCAACCTAACAGACAGATGTGTGCTGGGAAGTTTGTTCCGCCACTTCTTCTTTCCAGCCACTTTCCAGCTTAACACTAGGAAGTGTAGATGGGTGGGCGTTTTGGGGGACTGTCTTATAAAAATGTAAAGTAAAGTAGAGTAAAGTAAATTTTTGACGTTCGAAAAGTGCTGATTATCAGCCTAGTTTGACTAAGTGACTTTTGATTTTGATTTTGATCCTAAAAGCTTATGTAATTTTGTCAAAAGCAAACGTGCACTGAGTTTGAGTTTTATGGACGGGTCGTGGTTGGAGCAAACATCAACACACACTAACGCTACGCACTAGGGTTTTTGTTGTCTTTAATATTAAAATAATATGAATTGCGTTAAAATTCGTAAAAGGTCCATTTTACGATTTTCGGAAAGCGCGGCTCAAGAGTCAAGACGTGTGAAGACGAGTTATGTGGAAATCCAACTTCTAAAAAGTTCATCATCATGTTTTTGGCCAGTATATCTTTTTTTTTTTACTAATTTAGTACTTTTAACAAAAGTACCTTTTTAAATACCTATTTTTGGCTGTCTGTAGGTTGTTCCGGCTAATCACCGAAACATTTAGACCGATTTTATAGCTGATGTTTATAATAAGGTCTAACATAGGCTACTTTTATTTTTAACCGACTTCCCAAAAAGGAGGAGGTTCTCAATTCGTTCGGAATGTTTTTTTTTTTTTTCTATGTATGTACATGCGCAAGATTACGCTGCGATTTATGATCCGATTTACGTGATTCTTTTTTAGTTTGATGCGGAATAGTTGCCATTTGGTCCCTTAAAAATTTAGCATGGTTTGGCCCAGTACTTTTAATTTTATGACCATTTTTTAATAATTTATGAATATATTTTTCGTTCGTTTTTTTATGTGTGTTCGCGAATAACTTCGTCGTTTATGAACTAATTTTGATGATTCTTTTTTTATTGGAACGGAGATATTTCAAGAGTGGTACCATGATATGGAAACCAGATCCTGGTGATGGAATCCCAGAGAAATCGAGGGCAACCCTCAAACATAGGCACGTATTACGTGTTTCGTGCTTTTTCTGCCACTATACAAGCATAGGTTTCATAGTAAATATTTCTATAAGATACACAACTAAAAATGAAAAAATAAAAAACTTTTTTGCAAAAAAAAAACAACCGACTTCAAAAACACCAAAAAGTGAAAAATAAACTTCCAAAGAAAAATCAGCTTCTGAAGTCGGTGGCAAAAAAGCCAAATCAAACAAACAAATGTCACCGACTTTAATTAAAAGCTGATTTTTCTTTGGAAGTTTATTTTTCACTTTTTGGTGTTTTTGAAGTCAGTTGTTTTTTTTTGCAAAAAAGTTTTTAGAAAATAGTAAGGGTTCCGTTCATAAAAATTAAAACCCTTGAAAAAAACCCTTGTAACAAAATCTGATTCAAATAGGGTCGCGGGGCACAGCTAGTTCCTAAATAAGGGGCGGGAAATTTGGCATACGTCCAGAGCGATACAGACACCACTGGGGCACACTGGGGCCTGGCAAAATGTATTGACTTTTAGTGTAGCGCCGACACTGGGGAGAGGTAGATACCTATGTATGTATACCTTTCCATGAAATTCAGTAGTCTCGTAATTGTAGTGTACTGCCAACTTTTAAAAGACGAAATTTCCCATTTTCTGAAATAAAAGTAGTTGTGTAATGCTTTTAACCGACTTCGAAAAAGGAGGAGGTTATTATGTTCGTGTGTATGTATTTCTTTTTTTTTAATTTTTTTTTTATGTATGTTACCTGATTTCTCCCCCATTTGTGGACCGATTCTCAAAATTCTGCATACCCCCAAGATTCCCTCAAGCATACAGGCGTGATGTTAGGTCATGGTAAGGTATATTAAAAAAAAAATACATACACACGAACATATAACCTCCTCCTTTTTTGAAGTCGGTTAATAAACATTCAAGCGATTCCAGCAATTACGACAGATTCGTATATCTCCGAAGATCAGCACCAGAATAAAATGGGATCACCTCAGGACTCTTTCAAATAAAAAAAGAGTTTTGAGAATCGGTCCACAAATGGGGGAAAAATCAGGTAACATACATAAAAAAAAATACATACACACGAACATAGAACCTCCTCCTTTTTAACCGACTTCAAAAAAGGAGGAGGTTATATATTCGTGGTTACCTGATTTCTCCCCCATTGGACCGATTCTCAAAATTCTTTTTTTATTTGAAAGAGTATACTCCTGAGGTGGTCCCATTTTAATTTGGTGAAGATCTGGTGCTGATCTTCGGAGATATACAATGGAACTCTTCAAAAATAGACTGCAAATCTGTCGTAATTGCTGGAATCGCTTGGATGTTTATTGAATATACATTATCATGACGTAACATCACGCCTGTATGCTCTGAGGGGGTATGCAGATGTGTACAATACACATTTTTTTAGTTGTTATATATGAATTTCATAGACACGTATTACGTGTTTCGTGCTTTTTCTGAAGCTATTCAAGTATTCGCATCTAGCAGTCATCACTTGTCTTCATGCTCTTAACCGTTGAGGAGTAGTACCACTCCTCAACGGTTAAGAGTTGAAAGCAAAAATAGTTGAATCTTGAAGGTTAAGGGTTAGGTTTCTTGGTTGAATGTTAAATGCATAGTAAATATTTGTATAGGATATAATATAGGTACTTATTACAACTAAAAATGAAAAAATAAAAAAACTTTTTTGCAAAAAAAAACAACCGACTTCAAAAACACCAAAAAGAGAAAAATAAACTTAAGAAGAAAAATCAGCTTCTGAAGTCGGTGGCAAAAACATGAAGTCAAACAAACAAAAGTCACCGACTTCAGAAGCAGATTTTTCTTCTTAAGTTTATTTTTCTCTTTTTGGTGTTTTTGTTTACAATCAGACAATTCACATTGTGAAGGCTGCTCCGAGGTGAAGGTCTTTTAATATTCGGGTCTATTAATAACCCCTGTATAATTTAATCTAAGTACAATAAACTGTTAATTGGTATGTATATGCTTAGTCGAGATAAGTACGAGACATACGTATAAATTAATAATAAACCACTAAAAACTGGTTCACTTATAAAGAAATATTTAATCATGGTCTGATCTCATAATCTTATCCCTGAAATAACTAGGTGTAGGTACGGAACACATTTTAAAGTTGATAAGAATTATGTACCTAGGGATAAAGATGAGTTTTAATATTCGTCTCCAGGTCATAATTTATTAACATTTCTGAGTAGTTAGTGCGGAAAAGATTACAGTAATATGTAAATAGTAAGATTTATTGAATCCACGTGCAGCATGCGTTTATAATGTGTTTTGTTCTAAGAACTACAGTTAGGTGTTAAGAACGATGGTTTTTGAAATTTTAACGCCCGTCCCAACGGTGGGGTTGTTCGAAAGAGATACCGCGGCCTCGGTCGGTGGCAAAAACATGAAGTCAAACAAACAAAAGTCACCGACTTCAGAAGCTGATTTTGCTTCTTAAGTTTATTTTTCTCTTTTTGGTGCTTTTGAAGTCGGTTGTTTTTTTTGCAAAAAAGTTTTCATTTCATAAGTTTTGTTTAATTTAAAATGTGCTTGTTTTGTGTTTTGAAAAATTTTTTTTTGAACTCCGCTATTTGGCCCCCAAAATCCGCAATTTTTCTTTGTTTTTTAATTTTAATTTAGCCTATAACATTCGCGCCATCAAGACAAATCCAACGACGTAAGTATATTTCATTCAAATCCGTTCATCCGTTTAGGAGTTATGAGGGAACAAAGAAACGGGCATACATCATACATACATATCATACATACATACACGTCAAACACATAACCCTCGCCGCAGTCGGGTAAAAATATAATTTAGGTATACAATTTTAATTTTAAATGTAGAGTGCTGTCTTTCAGTGGGGTTTTGAATTACAGATCACCAGGTTTTCGGCTTACATTTATTGTACACCATTTGTACACACATGCTATAATATATAGGAATGATCTCGTTTATCCCAGAAGCCTTGTTTAGTTATCAAAATACCTACCGACACAAAGACTCCCAATGTCACAGAAATGGTAGATTATGCAACACCTCAATACATGCGATTGTTATAATTCATTATGCAAATAAATTGTATCATTATCAGAAAATGTTAATAGAGATTATTACTATGTGGTTACGGTATCACTACTTATGATAGTCTTCAAGCATGTGATGATAATAGTCACCCACCTCCTTTGTTGTACGCGATAGTACCTACCTAGACAATGACATACCTACTATTACCTACCTAGTACCTTAGATGTATGTTGAACAAACGGCATAGGTACCTATTAGACATACTTAAATGCAAATGATACAGATGTAGGCCTTTAGGAGAGTCAGTCAGATCTAGGTAACGTGGTTTGGATATTCTTTATGAGGCCTAATCTACCTTACAATAGTTCAATCAATGCTTGGCTGCTGTTCGGCGAACCAAACAGCAGCCACACATTAAACTATTGTACTTACTGTACCTAACACACCTATACCCATTAAAAGCGAGACTTACCAAATTAGCACGATTATTTTTTTAAAGTCATAATTATTTCGTCATCGTTACTTCTCAATTAGATAATAATGTTTATGTACCTAAAATAGATATTTACCTATACGACAGATTCGTGAAACTATGCTCGTGTTAGGAACAATCGTTTTAGGATGATAATTTGTGAAACAGATTTGCAAGACATGAATGTATTTTGTTTATCCTGCGCGATCTCCATTTGAACACCACGTTAAAATATTGATTGGGACTAGGTACTTTAACTATGGGAATATAAGTGCTCTTTTTGATGCTCAAATAGGAATACTTTTCTTTACTGATAATGAAAATCCTCGAGTGGGGCATCGATTTAGGAAAGATAAAAGAAAGAATAGTTAATCCTGGGTAAGACGAGTACTAGGTACTTGCCAGACTTTAGGGCATCAAATTCCTTGTCAACAAATTACCTCCCGAGACCAACGACTTAATGTGCTTTCAGAGGCACGGAGGAAACTTTGTTTATAATGGGTAAATGGTTACCCATCCACAGACTAAGCGCGATGGCTATTAGTATTAAACCGCGAGCGCTTCAAAAGTTTTCCAAATGGAAAGTTTTATAGATAAGCACATAGTGCCAATTTCTGTCGACAACCATTGATATGATGGGGTTAAATGGCGCGAGTGACGCTTGCCTGACGATTGATTTTATCAGTCCGGGGGGCCGCATGACGTAACAGCGTGACACAGTAGATAATCAGTTGTACTTTTCCGACGACGGCAATTTATCTTCATTCAGTCATTGGACAATTTCGGACGCAGACAGACTTCTCTTGGGTCACCTCCACTCTCCTCTACCCGAAGTTTGGCACTCAACGATATTTAAAATGAAAATCACTATCGAAAGGTAGCTATTTCATCAGCATTTCTTTCAATTAATCATTAATTGAGTTTATCATACTTTGTTTACTAACGGAATAATTTGTTTATAACAACCTCATTCACAGACATATGAATGAAATATTAGTTATAATTAAATCTCATTGACATTGAGTGAAAGATGAGTTTACCGACTCATACATAAATAGCAAAAGTCTGTTTTCTTGATAAAGTTTTGGTCTCATTTCTTTGACCTTTAATCAATTAAACAATAAGTCAACTGTTGGTTTATCAGTTATCACCGTGCATAATGTGATTAATAATAAGTACATATTTATTTAATTAATATATCTACGTGGAGGCTGTAATCTAAGCTCTTTATTGTTTGATCTCAGGAGCGGTGCACGGTGGTATATAAAGTCACATGATAGTTATTTTTTGCCATTACAGCTAAGATAGGCATCGAAGTAATAACTAGTCTAGTTACACACAATTTAGTTACGAAATAAAGTACGTACCTATTTACTGAATTGTAATAAAGTATGTTGTAGGTTGTTAGTTGAGGGGTTTATGAATGAATAATATATTTTTTAAATATTTTCTAGTAAAGTTTCTTGCACAGTAGATTTAAATTTGTTTTGTTGGTGCAGCATGGTTGGAAAGAACGAGCAGCAGTTGTCGTCGGAGGAGATCTTCGCTTTGGAAGACAAGTACGGATGCCGCAACTATGCACCCGTTCCCGTCGCCCTCAGCCGTGGTGAAGGTAAGTTGAAGACTCTACTGGGACCCAAGTTTTTATTTATTAACTTCAATCAATCAATCAATAAGCCCTCTATCCTGAACTTCCGTCTGTTTTCTCTTAGTTAAGTGTGCCTTTTGGCAAAGGCCTCCTCTAACATTCCATTGCGTTCGATCGCTGGCAACCCTTCTCCAGTAAGGGACTATTGATTAACTTATGCAGTTCATCATCATCTTCCTGCCCTTATCCCATGTCATTTGGGGTCGGCGCTACACGTTTTTTACTTCCACTCTGCCCTGTTAGTCGTCACGTTATCATTTATTCCTTTTTCCTTCATAACACTCCTCACACACTCCATCCATCTTTTCTTTGGTCTTCCTCTCCCTCTCCATCCATCCACATTTATATTCATAACTTTTTTAGTCACATGCGATTCATCCCTCCTCATCACATGCCCATACCAACTTATGCAGTTAATAAATTAAATTTAAATCCTACCTATAAACTAACTTGGGGTACTTAAGTAAGAGCCTACTGAGAGCAACCAACAATTTTTTTCGTGACTATAGGGATGATTTTGCATTACTAAACATAAGCGTCATTCCAATCCCCCTAGCGTCCCCCTATTATTATTATTTATTATTAGCCATTTGTGTCCCACTGCAGGGCAAAGGCCTCCCTTCTCTCTTTCCACTTATCGTCCCCCTACTTATCTAAATTGGATGCAGATGCAGTCAGCCATTAGTTTTGCCATTACATTATTTCTTGCGTATTTATTTTTTGTTAACTTTCCGATTTTGGTTGGTGAAAAGGTTAATTTATCAGAAAATAAACATAGGGGCAAATATTAATTAGATAGGTGCGGTTGTTATGTCAGCTCCGATAGTTTTTTTCAGCAAGTAAACTATGAGGCATCGTTCACACCAAACGTACTGTCCGCCGCTGACTGTGAGCATGCGTTACGCAGTTTATCGCTTTTCAATATATATTTAACTAGCTTTTGCCCACGGCTTCGCCCGCGTGGATGTCGGTTCAACTACAAAAGTGACGATTTTCCATACAAACTTTCATCCCCCTTTGCACCCCCTTAAGGTTAAATTTCCAAAAACCCCTTCTTAGTGCTCCCCTACATTATAATAGGAAGCCGTGTGCAAAATTTCACATTCCTAGCCCCAGTAGTTTCGGCTGTACGTTGATATGTCAGTCAGTCAGTTCTCCTTTTATATAAATATATAGACTTCTTGTTCACACCGAACCGACTATACGCTATTTGTACGTAGATCCATAGCGGCAGTGAGCATCTCACAGTCGGCGGCGGACACGGGACAATATACGTTGGTGTTTTGGTGTGAACGATGCCTGAAAACTTGGAAGCAGACAACAGAGGGTGTGAAAAGTATAAAATAGTTTAGGAGCCTTAATATCAGATAGGGGCCCACTTTCAGTTCACGAAAAAGGCCAGAACAACAGAATCATCAACATTGATTTTCATTTTATCGTAAAGTCACGGACCACACTTGATGATGATATTATTATATACTAGCTTTTGCCCGCGACTTCGTCCGCGTTATACTAAAAATGTTATCTTTGGTAAGTAGATCTATCATTGATTTTAATTTTAAATGAAAAACTCTTGCGATAATATCATGGCGGTCATGCGGTGCTTGACCCTCAAGAAGCTCCCGAGTGATTTCATCCCACTTGGGCTTGGTAGTTACAGTAATAAATAAGTCGGGACGTCCATATTTTCTTACGTAACAAAAAGCGTCTTGAGTACGTAAGGAAACATTCCTTTATTTTTTAATAGAAAGCAAACTGCATTCAAAATTTTTCGAAAATTCTCTTCTCCCACACCCGGGAATCGAACCGGCTAAAATCTGAAAAAAATATACCCTGTACTTTTATTGCATCGATCGTTAGGGTCAAATAAAAGTATGAAATCTCTCTAACAAACATGATAAATTAAATGAAAAGAAAACCAGGAAATCTTAAATTAATTTAATTATTTACAAAAAATGGTAAACTAACTAATTAGGTAGTTGCTCGAAACGGGCTCCATTCTCTTGGATACACAAATTTATTCTTTTAACGAATTCATTTTAGTAACCTTTAATAAAGTGTTGTGGTGAATTTATAAATCGTATTTGAACTTCAACTCTCAACTCGTTGTCATTCGCATAAGATTTCATGTAAATTTGATTTTTTACATATCCCCACAAAAAAAATCTCGCAGGCAGGTTTTCCTTTCATTTAATTTATCATGTTTGTTAGAGAGATTTCATCCTTATAATTGACCCTAACGATCGATGCAATAAAAGTACAGGGTATAATTTTTTCAGATTTTAGCCGGTTCGATTCCCGGGTGTGGGAGAAGAGAATTTTCGAAAATCTTTGAATGCAGTTTGCTTTCTATTCAAAAATAAAGGAATGTTTCCTTTGAGTAAAATTTTCTATCTGCAGTATTAAGAGTACTTTCCCTCCAGGTGACATTACAAAATTCCACCCTGTATAATCAGAAAGCTCCGAACTGCTAAGCTATCGGGAGTTACACGTGTTATTGTGAGTCAACCATAAAAGATAGACATATACTGTTGTGGGATATTTTTTAGATAATTTTATGTAGAACATTTCCGTCATAAATGATTTTTATGTAGCTTTAACCATTAAGGCTGCACACGCGACGGAAGCTTAAAAAATGGAGCAACTTCTCCCGTTTTCACAACATTTCCCTTCACTGCTCTGCTCCTATTGATTGTAGCGTGATGAAAAGTATACTATAACCTCCCCAGGAGTATGAAGAATAATTGTACCAAGTTTCGTTAAAATCCGTCGAGTAGTTTTTGTTTCTATAAGGAACATACAGACAGGAAGACAGACAGACAGAAAGACAGACAGACAGACAGACAGACAAAAATTTTACTGATTGCATTTTTGGCATCAGTATCGATCACTAATTACCCCCTGATAGTTATTTTGAAAAAATATATCATGTACAGAATTGACCTCTCTACAGATTTATTATAAGTATAGAAGATTATATATTTTTGACGGCACGGTTGGCGCAGTGGCTCAAGCAATGGACTTCCTTCGTGACGTATCATGACGATAGCTCACTTACTAGCCGACGTCGCTTTGCCGGCCGTGTATTCGCGATCTTTGCAAATCTACCCGCTACCTACTTTATAATAATTTTTATGTTACTTTTATTATTATGTTAAAATAAAACGTACATTTTGTATGTCATGTATACATTGTAAATATTATGTGGGTCCTACTAAAACCTTCACATACCTAGTTACTAACCGATGTAAATCAATAAGTGAATTCAACGCTAAAATAAGATTTGTAAAATTATGTTTTGATGTTTATAAAGGCGACATACTTAGCCTATGTAACAAAGTAAATCCCGACTTGTGTACAAATAGAATAAGATCATTTGTAAACAGATTTTAATGTTATGTTTAAATAAAGACCTTGAAAAATCAATCAATCAATGGACTGCTGCGCTGCGTGTCGCGGGTTCGATCCCCGCACGGAACAAATATATGTATGACCTACAGATAGTTGTTTCGGGTCTGGGTATTTGTGTATGTGAGTTTAAATGTTTGTGAACGCCCCACGATACAGGAGAAATTCCTAGTGTGGGGCAACGTTTTTTTTTTAAAAATAAAAGGATATTGGACTTTCACCAAATCTGAAAACCCTGACAGTCAATTCAAACTAATACTCTCTGAAAGTGTTTCTTCTGAATAATTGTCCCTTAGCGATTGCCATATAAATATCCGTTTGAATTTTGACGTTTCAAAGGTTTTTCATATTTTTTAAACAATCAGCGTCGTCAGATTTAGTGAAAGGACTGAGAGGACTACAAGATTGCTAAAGTAGTTTTCAGACCCCCCACCGTGCGTTAAAAATTAACGTTGCTGAAAAGACCTAAGTTTGTTTTTGGCTATAGTTGGAAATGAAATGTGTGACCCGATCCGGAGGTGCTCTGAAACTTTTCAAATATCATTAGTTTTAGCGTTTTCTCTGCACGCTCTTAGACCTATTCAGCTGTCAATGTTTTCATGCTGAATATGCTTGTAGATTAACATTTCCTAACTAGGAGAAATATTGGAAAATAGTAATCATTGTTGAATAAACCGCAGACCGTGCCTAAATTAGTACATGGGTGTACTCAGCATTTTTTAAAGGGGTGGGGCAGACAGAATTAAATAGACTATAAATTGATCTAATTGGTACGCATTTTTGATGAAGGGTGATTCTCGAAAGAATCTTATTATTTCTTTTATTTTGCTAACTGTAACGTATAACTTCGTATTTCTTCTCTAAATTCTTTTTTTTTTTTTTGTAATAAAAACGTTGCCCCACACTAGGAATTTCTCCTGTATCGTGGGTAAACAAACATTGAAACTCACATACACAAACACGCCCAGACCCGAAACAACTATCTGTAGGCCATACAAATACTTGTTCCGTGCGGGGATCGAACCCGCGACACGTAGCGCAGCAGTCCAATCGCTTAGCCACTGCGCCAACCGTGTCGTCATATATTGAAAATATTGCGCCTTTGTATATTTTTCTTATAGAAGTTTTTGGAAATCACCTTTCTTTCCTGACCTAGTGAACATCATCATACGGCATACCTACCCTTTTCGTACGCACTTTTTTGATCTAGATCTATGTTTACAATGAAATTCATGCCGGCAATTCCACAAAATCTAAAAACTCTTCACGAATAAGCATCTTTTCTTTATCAAAGAATCGAATACCAATGAAAAGTTGCTCTTTTCTCCTGATATGTTGCAGCTCTCGTGTGCTAGGACACTATCAGGCGCGTCCGTTCCTAACGTCAACTGTGGTGTCGTCACCATCTAATGACATGGATCCCCACATAGACCTTATTTCATTTTAAATTTTGCACCGTTTCAATAAATAATTAGTCCCCAGATGCAATGTAATTTTTAAAATTCCCTGAATGAATTGAAATTCAATTTTGTCATTAAAATTAATTATTCCCAAAAATTCTTAGCTTCTGGTCAGAGAGCAGCAGGGTGGAACAAAAGATCCAACTTGCCCCCCCGTGGGTACGCCCATGATTTAGTACCACCTTTGTTTTTTTGAATGGTGGGACATCCTCAAATGACTCCTCCCGCTCTGGGCGGAGCGGTAGGGAGTGTCAGACTTCTACTGACTAAAAACCGCCCATGTTCCTTCTTAGCCCTAGTGTGTCCGAGGCCGCGGTATCAATACAATACAATATCTTTATTTTCTCTCTTCACAAAGGTTCACATACTTAATAGGGGATCGGACTGGGTCAAAATAATATGATTAATTCTGCTTAGTCCGTAAGTTAGATTATCGAAAAATATTGAACACGTGTTTTTTGTTTTGTCAAATCAATAAAAAATGACGAAGATAAAACGCGTCAAAGATCTTGGAGTGGGGCTTGAAACGTCACTTGTGTCGTCAAAATGTACTATCATATGACGTTACACGAGTTTTCGAAGCACTGTATCGTTTTCATTTTAAGTTTACGTGAAAAAAGAAAAAATACGTGTCCAATAATTTTTGGAAATCTATCTGACGGACTAATTAGTTTTTTTTCGTCCGATCCCCTATTATGCAGTAATAAAAAATAAAATTGTAAGAATAACTTAATTATGATATATGTTCCTCTGTGACTCTGTGAGAGACTGGCGTCCATACTAGGATACCTTGTGTGACGGATCCCCAGGCTCTCTCCTTGAATACAATGTAGTTTATCTCTTTCGAACAACCCGCAGCCCCGACTTAGTACCAACCTGCACGTGACTTCTTTGAGCCATTGTACCTATAATCAAATCTAAAATGCTAATACAATAGGTAGGTAAGTAGGTATTTACCATCGAGATATAAGTACTAACGTACTAGAGAAGCTACGTCAAATAACTGAATTGTCCTATTTCGTAATTTGAATCTTTAGTTCGCTGCAGTGCTAAAATAATAACAATTCGTCTAAACATGTAAATGATGATGTAAATATAAATAATAATAAATAAATAATATAATATAATTTAATAAACCATGTAGGTAAATCACGGCACTTACGCGTTTTCTTCGGCGACGACCGCGACGGTGCGGCGCGATCTGTTGTTTCTGTAATCTGTGGGCGCGATCGTCGCAGTTGAACGGGACAAAGTAGGTTTATACGGTGTCTTCTCTAGTACGTTAGTACTTGTATCTCGATGATATTTACTATAATTGATTGCACTCTGAGAAATTATCGCATCGTAGCGGTAGTAAAGATTAGATTGATTTGTTGTAAGTAGCTAATTATCCGTGCGCCTATCTATCCACGCGGGGTGGGAGGGGGGGGGGGGGGGGGGGTCAAAAAACTAGGTTTCTAAGCAGAAGTGTGTAGCCAAGCAAGTGACATTTTCTGCTAGGTATCCTAAGCATTCAGATATTTAGTAAATATTATTGGTAAGAATTCTATGTTATAATAAGCGATGCACCTTTCTATGTGGGCACAGCACAGCCTACGATACCTACTATCGGGCTCATGGTAGCAATGCAAAACCGCCTCTTCATTCAATGTGGATCAAAAATTGGCCTTTCAAAGCATCAGAGCAGGGACAGAACGGCCGTCACTGGCATACATAGGGGTTGAATATATGTATGATATTGAGATTGAGGCCAGTACAAGGTCAATTTGTTACCACTGACATTTTGTCAACTGTACTAAAAGTACGATTATAAACGTAACAAGAGATTATTTTAATGGTTTTATGATGCCATACAAATTTTCAGACTTGGCTGTAAATCTCGAAACTGGAATATTTGTTTACAAAATAATTATGTAAGAAATTACATCTTCTAATCTTTAAATTGCTGCTATGTTTATGGTTACCTAGTCTGAAAATTGTGCGATCTAAATTACAATTAATAACTGATAAAATATTTTAAATCCAGGAGATTTAAAGCAATCGGTACAGAAATACCTAACTAGATAAAACATAGGTAATACAAAATTACAAACTGGGCAGTGTTTTTTACCAGCCTTTCTGATTTTCTGAGAGGTAAGGTGGTGGTCTATTGTAACGGCAGGTGGAGGTGGTCTATGGTAACAGCCTCGACTTAGGAGTTGTTGTTTGGTTTTAAACCCAAGCACCCGCATTACCTTGTGTAATAAGGTACATTTTTTCACCATTGTTCTCCAAATGGTGATAGAAAACCACGTGTGTGAGGAAATAAAAAAAATCGAAGACATTAGGTCAAACAAATATAATCTACCAACCCGCAACGGGTCAGCGTGGTGAATTACAGAGCCCACTCACTGTCATAACAACGAAGTAGCGTAAGTAGGCCTTTATCCCAGAAATGCGAAAATAAATTAATGTAGGTTGCATTTAAGGACGCTGTTACATTTTCGATCAACTCATGTTTAGGTAACTAAAGTCGCTCAAAGCAAGGTCTCACAATAGCGCTCGGTTTTATACCTACCTCCTATAAATAATCTTGATCTTTGATATTATTTTTTAATTGTATTGAAATAGAATTTGGTAGATTACTTGGAACTTTGAAAACGCATTTGGTAATTGTTAATTATTAGTATCGTCGTCATGATAAGTAGGTTAGTATTTTCAACCGAGTCGAAAAAAAAGAAGGTGCTGTATTTGTATGTATCCGCGATTTTCCCAAAAGCTACTGATCCGATATCAATCGGATTTTCGTTGATAAATGCATATTGTGTTTTTAAGGAAGGTTTTACTGTAAAATATGATTATAATATAATAATAATAATAATAAGTTGATTTATTTCTCTCACAATGGTTTTGTAGCACGTTTTGAACACTATAATATTCACATTGTGAGAGCTGGTGCCTGAAATAGGTTTCAAAAAAACCTGTATTACAGGTCACCAGGATTGGAGATCTTCCGAAGTAGAAGATGGAACTCTTCAATAATATAGACAGCAAATGACTCACGATAGCTGTGATCGTTTGTTTATGTAGTGTTTTCGCCATTTCATAATATAATATCAGCTTGTTCGGGTTTAAGGGGCAAACAGATGTACACCCAATATGGGGTACCTACCAACCAAACTTAATGAAAAAGAACAACCGGTACCGACAGCGACTTCCGAAAAGAAAAATACGCTACCTACGTGAAATAACCATGTGAAATAAGTAGGTACTTAAAATGAAATAGGAATTTCAATTCCAAACCTCTCCGTCGAAAGCTTGACCTGACCCATCCATTTCCAAACCTCACCGCCGACAGCTTGACCTTACCCATCCATTTCCAAACCTCACCGCCAACAGCTTGACCTGACCCATCCATTTTCAAACCTCACCGCCGACAGCTTGACCTTACCCATCCATTTCCAAACCTCATCGCCGACAGCTTGACCTTACCCATCCATTTCCAAACCTCACCGCCGACAGCTTGACCTTACCCATCCATTTCCAAACCTCACCCCCGACAGCTTGACCTTACCCATCCACTTCCAAACCTCACCGTCGACAGCTTGACCTGACCCATCCATTTCTGAACCTTGTCAACAAACTGCTTAACCCCACCCATCCAAATCCCGGTCGTACCCAACATAATTTCTAAATCACATTCTAATTTTTTTTCCAGGAGTCTTCGTTTGGGATGTAGAAGGGAAGAAATACTACGATTTCCTAAGCGCGTACTCCGCGGTGAACCAGGGTCACTGCCATCCGAAGATCATAGCTGCTCTCAAGGAGCAAGCTGATAAACTTACTCTTGTATCCAGGTAAGCAAAGCACTGAGCATCAATTTTCTCTTTATTCGAAGATTCATGCAGGTACCTAATTGCGCATGATAAAAATCTTCTGAAACGTTCACATCAAACCTTATCAGGAAGAAATATGGTAAGAAGATATAATGGGATTTTTCATCAGGTATTTCTCATTCGCAATAGTAGCCACGGAGTCTGGAGTTGCGCCCGGTTGATGGAAATATTCTGGCCCCTAAGGCACTTACCATAACTGGCGAAATGTAGGTGTACTATTATGTACTTCTCTGCGTAACCTATTGTTTCGCGGAGCCTGATGTTGTCTTATTTATTATTTTCATCACCTATTGATTTCAGTGTGTTTTTAAAAAGTAATGGTCAAAGTGAAGTAATCAGCTAAACACATCTTTCAGAGCCTTCTACTCGGATCAGCTGGGTAACTATGAGAAGTTCATGACGGACCTCCTCGGTTTCGACCGACTACTCCCGATGAACACTGGTGTAGAGGGCGGAGAGAGCGCTTGCAAAATTGCCAGGAAGTGGGGCTATGAAGTCAAGAAAATACCTGATGGACAGGCTAAGGTAAGCGCTTTCATGTTGCCCATGTAGGCACTCTACTTGTAGAACTGTGATCACCGGGGTGCTTTTAGTGAAGTAAAAAATCTACACTCTTCGATCTTATCTCCAAATACTCCATTTGAAGGTTTTGCCGAAAAAAGGGACCGTTATTTATTAGGTACACAAGAAAATTAGGTTTCGGGTTTCGGTGCACAAACGAATAAAGTGCATGAAGCGGTTATAAACCTGGAAATTACAATGCATTAAGGACTTATATTTTATCTGATAAAAAGTGTAACAACTTAATGCAACATGTATAGCATCAAATAAAATAAAATCGAAAGACTAACAATCATATCAGCTCCATACGTATGAGCACAATAATCTCGGACCACTTAAATCTTATCATAGTAATCATATTGGAAATGTGATGTAAGCTTTTGACCTCTATACGCTGAAACATGTGGCTTCAAATCTTGCTAATGTAATGAGTAGGTACATCGTTTATCAAGTAGTTATTTTTAACACGGGTTATCAAACTCCGTGGAGACTAGAACAATCCGGTCCTCTCGAGATTAGGAATCCGGCGAATAAATTGACACGGGCACAGATAATATAATACTAGCGTAACATGGGTCAGCAACGCTCATTTATTTTTCTTTAGGGTTCCGAGGAAAAGTGCATTCCCGAGCGCTTTGTTTTCAAGCATGGAATGTACGTGTTCCGTTTTCTAAACTTATACGGCTTATACGTGCAAATGAACCTGAAACAGTTTTTTTTTGTTTAACTCTAGATAATCTTCGCCGAGGGCAACTTCTGGGGGCGCACATTATCTGCAGTATCAGCTTCATCGGACCCGACTTGTTACAAGGGCTTCGGGCCCTATATGGCAGGCTTCCACTTGATTCCTTACAACGATACTGATGCTTTGGAGGTTCGTACATACTGTAAAGGAGCTTTGTAATCTACCGTGTATACGCGACACATGAGGTACCTAATGATTCCATTTTCAATTCGTAGAAGGCAATCCAAGACCCCAACGTAGCTGCATTCATGGTTGAACCCATCCAAGGAGAGGCAGGGACAGTGATCCCAGACGACGGCTATTTGAGGAAAGTGAGGGAACTGTGCACCAAGTACAACGTTCTATGGATCGCTGATGAAGTACAGACCGGTTTGGGTAAGTTTCCAGTACATAAAAAAGGTCAAGACGAAAGTTTATCGCACCCAGCGTGTCAACAATAGATAGACGAATGTGTTTACTGCGTTCAACTTTGATACGGAGGATATAAATAAAACATTTCCATTGTGATAGTCCCATTAAAGACCGCAGTTAAAAATATTTTGCTGTTTTTAGCATTCGTTTTGCGACGTCAACAGTTTTTATCACTTTATCAGTGCTCTTAAAATGGTAATTGGCTTACGCAAAACATCTACCCTACATTACATTGACGTAATTAAGGCATCGAATCTTCGCAATAATACTGTTTTGATTCGCAATTTATCTACGCATCGTTATTGTAGGCACTAACTAAAGATATCTTTATCTTATTGTCATTGGTTAATTTGTTTACATAGATAATGAATTTTCAGTGTCGTTGATACTATTTTAATATTTTGCGATATACCGGTACCTAACTGTTGGCGATTTAGTCTCGAGACATGTAATGTAGGTAAACAAGCTTCAAAGCTTACCTATGCATAAAGTTCAGTCAAACAGATTGACTCTTCCAATATGAACTTAATATTTGTTAAGTGAGGGTTACATTGATTGGAAACCAGGGTTTTAAGAAAACTTAACATGAATAAGTATTAAGGTAATTAACTTTTGCCCGTCGCAGGCCGTACCGGTAAGCTGTTGGCGGTGGACCACGAAGGCGTGAAACCCGACATCCTCATCCTCGGCAAGGCGCTCAGTGGCGGAGTGCTGCCAGTTTCCGCTGTCTTGGCTAACCATAATGTTATGGATGTAAGTTTTTAACGAACGCCTGCATTGGTTGGTTACCCCGCTTGTAATTTTATTCTCTTCTGAAATATTTAATTCAGACTGAGCCTGAGCTTCCTAGCTGTTGTAGTTTAAAGGGTGATTGGTTAAACGTGGACAATCATTTAAGGGAGCGAAGTACCTATGTGCTCGTAAATATGAGTAACTTTTACTACGGGACTAGGTACAGCCTACTGAAATTATGACACAAAAAATTGCTAATATTTTCTTCGCGATTTCATGTTAGGTCTCCTAGTAAAAGTACTACTAAACTTTCCTAAAGTAGGTATTGCCTACGTATAAAAATCATCATAATCTTAAAGGTATAAAATTTATTATCCCTTTATTAATATAGTATAATCTTCATCTATGTAAACGCTCATCAAATCAACCAGTAGGTAAAGATACACGCGCAACTCGAAGGTATAATAGGTAGGTACATACAAGTTTAGGTAACTTTCGGTCAGTACGATACGATGTGCTACTTTTGTTGCTGACTGTTCTTCCCCCATCCACCGCTACAACCTACAAGAGCTTTTAAATGATAACATTATCACGCTTATTTGTTTTAGGTGATCAAGCCTGGTACTCATGGATCTACATATGGCGGCAATCCTTTAGCTTGCGCTGTTGCTACTGCAGCCATTCAGGTATTTTTCATTTCTTAGTTTACACTCATATTTCTTCAGTTTCTATGATGTAGTGGTACAGATCCTGGGTCAGAGGCTGCTGCTGGGAAATTATCCTTGATGGAATAACCCAATCAAACTTTGTCCGACCTGAGAATCGAACCCAGGACCACGTGCTCAGCAGTCGCGCTTGCAACCACTAGATCAACGAGGCAGTATTTTCTTCTTATACCGGCAAACCTGTTCTACTCGAAGGGAAGTCTTCGATGCTTGGCCGATAATGTTAACCCATTTCCTTCTGTCATCAGGTGCTATTAGATGAGAAACTATGTGAAAATGCGGAAAGGCTTGGCAAGATATTTGTAGACGAGCTGAGCAAGATCCCCAAGAACAAGTTGACAACTGTGCGTGGCAGGGGACTCATGTGTGCCATCGTTGTTCACGACAGTACGTATTATATTTGCTTATTTTCCACGCTTTAATTGTTACGCGACTGAGGCGAAGCCCTAAAGGAGGGTTCTGTGTTTGACCTGTATGTGTGTCCGTTTCTTTATTCTCTAAGACCTATATAGTTTACCGGATTTGGATAATTTCAGTTTATTCAGTTGAGTTTTTTTGTTTTTCCAACTAGGTACCTACTTTTTTGGTTAACGACTCCCAAACTGCGTCACTATTTATAGGCTCACATTCTACCATCAATTTGTTGATAGGATTCGTTGTTACTTGTTACAGTTATCAAAAACATTACTTTGAGTTGAATTGTAAGTTTAAAAGTAAAGTTTTGTAGTTCTAGCAAGTTGTATCTAAACGAGTGTTTGCTTTGCAGGCATCTCAGCGTACGATGTGGTGCTACGGTTGCGCGACGCAGGTCTGCTGACGAAGACCACGCACGGCCAGTGCATCCGCCTGGCGCCGCCACTCGTCATCAACGAGCAACAGATCCGCGACGGAGCCAACATCATCCGCAAAGTACTCGACAGCTATGACAAATAAACTTCCTGCTATATAACCCCGTCGCAACACGTCCGCAGCGTGAACAGGCTGCGCTTTATAACACTTCTTTAGAATTCGAATCTAATTTATTTTGTCATTCTTCATAAACAAGAGGAGATTATTGTTTCATGAGTGAGACTAAAAATTATAAAGGTATTAAAATTATACGAGATTATTTTGAAATAAAAAGAACTCACATTTTGTGCGGTATAATATTTTTTTATATTAACATTTAACAACCATCTCACAACACGCTAATAATCACAGTTAGTTGAGGTAAATACTGTACTTTAAGTAACTTTTATAAACATGTACGAGCCGAATTAAGGTAAAATATCACAACGCATAGCTCTTTTGTTCCTCTGGCACTTAGCATTACAATATAATTATAATTAAAGCAAATACTTTTTTTTACGTATATCATGTAGGTACATATATGTTTTAAGTATAGTAGAATCTCACTAATCCGGCATTATTAAAAACTAGGGGGTGCCGAATTTATTGGAATGTTTGGAATACTGGTTTATGTAAAAAAAATCATAATAAATATTCTGACTTGAAAACAGCGGGTAAATATGTACGCAATATAGAAAGAGAGAATGATGAAAATAGACAAGACAACTTTAGATACCTAAGTTTTGAAGTTGACTGCTCGCATACGTACGTGTTTTAGTGCATGTTTACGTACAGGCGAGGCGTCGCGCGGCGCGTGCTGCGTTTTTATTTCAAACACATGGCGATGTATAAAAAAGTTAACGATTTCAAACGTCGATTTTACGAGAAGTGATTTTTCGCTCGGTAGTTTAAAATGCAGCGTTTGTTGCGGTGGACACGTGTCTCAGTAAATTAATAAAAAAACACGAGTAGAGCCTTCTGCACGCGCCGTGCGACGCCCCGCGTCTCCGTAAACGAGCCCTTAGGGTTAGAGGAGTGTACGCAGTGTTTGGTGCAGTGAGGTTCGGGATGAGGGATTATCCGGATTATTGGGCATGTCGGTCTACAGAAGTGCCGGATTAGTAAGATTGTACTGTATTATGTAAACTTGGACAGGCTAGTATTTTTTTATTGTTGTAGTACGGGCATTTACATTTTGTTCACTCAATTTAGTTCGACTTCTAAAGCACCAACTTGTGCTCTCATGGTGTCGGTCAGTTTTGAGAGTAGAACTGTCTCATCCAAACTCATTTTGGGGCTCTCCAGCAAGCCTGAAACGAAACAGAACAAACATTGTATATGGGGAAGACAAAGTAATGAAAACACAATTGTTCATGATCATAAAATTGATTGCGCAAAGAAAACAAAGAATGAAATTAGCATTTTTCAGACGTGACGTGACGAAGTACGGTGACAATGAGTTACGTACTTATTTGCACATGTATATCGAGTTAATGACTACTTACTGAGTCGTCGCGAAGATCGTGCCTTTTATGTTTGAAGAAGGTAAACACGGACTTGTTTTTTAAAAAATAATGAAAAAGGTTGTATTGTAAAACGAGATGTTTTGAAAATAAAGTAATTTGTAAGAGAACATGTGTTTTTGATTCCCTGACTAGGAACTTTAAGTACCGGTTGCAATAGTATTTTGTAACTTATTCCTTCTCCGTTTCTTCTTACTTCTGCCAGCACCACTGGGATATATTGGGGTAGGCAAAAAGAAAGAAAGAAAAATATAAATTGGGATATAATTGATCTTTTATTTCTAGACATGTCTTACCTTTACTTATGCAATCCCAACATTCTTGGATCTCGTAGCTGAGTCCCGCGCTGTTGTGGAAGTGGAACTTATATTTTCCTTTAGGTAAACTCCATTCTGTGTTGTTTGCCGCCGATATTTGCAGCACAGTGGGGCACCAGAAATAGTCCAGCTGCAAACGAGAATTAATAGTACAAACAATTACTATGATTTGCATTGGACTGCTAATTGATTTGAAAGTGGATTGTTGGATTTGTTAGGTATGTAAAAATGCAATGCACAATAGGGTGCAAAGTAGCCTTCACGAGTGGTCCCATCATGCTGATTGGCTTCCACAGCATGAGTACGTGATGACACAAGAGACCATAATTGTGAATATAATATACACTTCAAGGCTTAAACATAAGCCCTATGTTATAAGTGGAAGCGAGGCTATTGACAAAGTGAAAGAAACATGATAACGTCCGAATTGAGGATATACCTAATTCATGACAATATCCAGGCTGTCTGATAAAACAAGGTCGGGTACATTTTTTTGGTTATTTCCATCAGGAATTTCTCAGTAGCAACCGTGGAGTCTGAATTTGTGCCCGGTTTGTGCATATTACATGGAACTTAAACATAACGGGCGAATTGTGGGTGTAGTGTAGGTACTATTAGGTACACCTGTGCCTAACCCTTCGGGGATTACAGGCGTCATGTTATGTAAATAATATATAGAAAGGATCTTTTGGCGCCATAATGGCATTATAAGGAGGGTATTGTATTAAAACCAAGATGGCAGCGTGAGTTTACCCACAATAGGAAGTACAACTATAAAAGGCGCTCACCGCAATAGCTCCCTTAGTGCCCACAATTTCAGCCTTATTGGTCATATTGGCCCTCGTATGCGCGGATATCGTGGCGGTCCGCCCATCCTTGTACTTGAGTGCGCACGATATGGACTCGTCCACACCGCTCTTGCTCAGGTGGCCTGTGCACACGATGTCCGTCGGCGGCTCCTTGTATATGAACTGCACTAGTTGCAACATGTATATACCAAGGTCTAGCACTGCACCACCGCCCAAGTCTTTCATTCTGAAATTGATGACCGATATCAAAAGCGAAATGATCGAGTTGAACTCAGAAGTATTAAGCGGTGCTCAATTTAAAAGTTAAATAATATATACCTATTGCGTTTGTATAAGAAAGGGATGATGATGGGTGAAGCAATTTTTATTACACACGGTGGAAGAGTTATCGAGACAAGCTGTTACCATGGATTCAGTACACGATTCTAGCTCTAGTACTACGTTGTTTTTTTAAAGGAACATTTTGTCGCATTGCAGTTTTGTATGAAACAGCGTTTTTTATAATCGAAGAAAACAACGCTCGGATTTACCTAGAAGTGTGTTTGAATCCATGATGAAAATATATATCACAATGCCCCTTCCAGCGGTTATGTATAAGCAGTGAATGACAATAAATATCTTACAAGTTCCTCTCAATGTCGTTAATTTCGACCCCAAACTGTATGCTGATGTGATAGATGTCCCCAAGCCCGCCAGAAGATATGTGCTGATCCAAAGCGTCGTAAGCAGGGAAGAACCTCGACCACATCCCTTCTAGGAGGAACACTTTCTGTGCGCGAGCCAGGTCCACCAGTGATTTAGTTTGTTTGTAAGTCATGCCCATAGGCTTTTCGCATAGCACGTGTTTACCGTTCTCTAACATTAATTTAGTTATTTCGAAATGCTGCAAATTGAGGACACTCACGAATACAATGTCTGGAAACAAAAAAATATTTCCGATAAATGTGAAGGCTTGCGCCGACTTTATGAACATGTTGCATGTCGGGTCATATCGTGTTACTTGTTAGTAACAGCTGCACTGCCCCGTACCTTGCCTTGAAGTACAACCTCGTATTAAAACATTAAACGACTCGAGAATTTCTACTGTTACGAGTACCTATATGCATATTCCAAGTTTGGAGGCAATCGGTACAATGTCGAACGGAAATGAGATGCAAGGGCGTTGGTGCACTGCACGTCTGCACCCAGTTCGACTTCTAGAAAATGTGACTCAGCGCACAATCGCAGCACAGCTTGAGATTACTTTACGCCACCATACACGATAAAACTACTATACAAAATAATGATACGGAGTTATTTTGGTAGCAAACTGTCTGTTTTACTTTTTAACTAAGTATTAGCTATGTTACAGTGCAATCAAATTATCTTGGCAGCTCCGAACTTCGTGCAGGTCATTTTGTTACAACGAATGTATAAAAGTGTTATGATATTTATTTTATTTGTATTTCTCACTGTTTAAATTAGATATTTTCTGATCGTTTAAGTATTGGTTTATCTGGCAATAACAGTTTTATTCCCAAGTTTACATGCGTAAAATTTCGCAAAGCCTATGTTCAGAGCTGCCAAGATAATTTGATCGCACTGTACTTTTCTGCGCACGGTGGTGTAATTATCTTTAATTCAACGTTTGTGCGGATGGATGAATGTATGTACTTACGTTTATATATACGAGTATGAGTTATTAGTAGGTACCGCCACATTACGCGTTTTGTCGGAAGGAGAAAAGAGTTAATAAGAAGGAATTCACGTATTGAGTACATTTTGGAAGCGACAATACACTGAAATTTAGACAAAAATCTAGACAAGCGGGGAATTCTTGCATCTTTGTTCGGTTGCCAAGTGTCGCAAAATAATAGAAACTATTCTCTTGCCACATTTGTTTGACTCTAGGCACGATCTTTCTTTTCATGGTGATTGTCTTTATGGACAACAACTACGTGCGTCGCTTTGGGATCATACTAAGACCACTGAACAATCATTCACAAAGTATGCCAGCAGTGCCCAATTGCGTTAAAACTTTTAGAAGGCTACTCACTTGACTATTCTCTTTGAAATGTATGTACGGTGTAACCAAAATTTCCTATTTGAAAAACCTAATAAAAGCGTGTTAAAAAAAAGATAAGAATATTCAAGTCAGGCCTCTGAGGCATCAAGCAAATCAGGCGGGTTAATAGATAGGCAGAAGGCAAGTTTTTCTCCATGACATAGTAATGTTAGGGAAGTGTCTAAAGTCATTCGAGGTGTAATGATTTAGCTCGTCATCTTTTGTTTGTGTACTGATGCTTGTGTAAACAATAGGACGGTTTGTTACCTATAGAGTCATCACGCGCGAGTGGCTCGTAGCCTTCATAGGCAGTGTTGATTTTGTGGAGCGTGGCCAATCTGTGCACACGGTCGAGATCTTTGCCGGCCACGGCGACGACCTTGTGCTGATCAGCCGGTAGCGTCCCCAGCGCCGTCAAGAAGTCGTGAGCTATCATACCCACACCGGCTACGCCCCATTTTAGTAGCAAACCCATCTGGAAAAATACACACCTATAGTAGCTTTAAAACTACCTACGTCGATACTACGACTGGTTAGAGCAGCTGTACTCTGAAGTGGCGAAAATAAGCGACGGATTTTCTTGAGATAAGATTATAAGTTTCAATGCATTACGTGATTACGTAGACAAGATATTTTGATTATTATACATTGTTTTGGGCGATTTCGAAAGGATTTGTTGCGTAATTTATTAATCCCTGAGATAGGAGAAAAGTGTACCTAAGTAAATCGATTTTACAGACATGTGTAAAAAGTTACATATTTACCGAGCTGTTCGAAGAGAATATGGTTCGAATAATGAAAAAAACTCCACCGCTTTTTCGTAATGCAGTAATTAGCTCACGGTCTCACACAATAAAAGTAAAACCTTGTTTGTTTATTCTTTACTCATATCAAATACTTTTGTAATTTAATATTAACGTATCTACTTGAAAATGTCAATAAGAAACACGACACTGTATAGAGACGTACCTAACAAAAATGTGTTTTTCTAGAGGTGTACAAACATAACATTGCATTAGGTAGGTATTCCTTATCTTTTAAGATAATCACGTAAAAGGTACACAATGTTTTATCGTGACTTCACTGGAAGTGTATTGTGATTTGTCCTCACATGGAATATAATATGACTACTTGCCTCTGCAGGCCTCTTAAATATGTGTTAATTGAACTCAGTGCATGACAGAGTTAGTAGAGCTATGTATAATGTGTCTATTGGTCAACTAGGTTGATTGGTACTTTGTTAGTGTTATATGAGACAGGCAATCATAATGATGTTTATATAAGTTCATGAGCACTGAAGTCACACTAACAAGCGCACTTTAATAGATGAATGTTTGCCTCTCATCAGAAAATACTTGTTTTTAAATAACTTTAATGTAAACTGTAATTAACAACAGATGTAGTCATTATCGAAAACCACACAGCCATTACATTTTTGATGGCTTCAGTTAACTGATTATTTTATCTGACCGAGTACTCTGTTATTTTTTTTGTTCCTGAGAGAGTGTCCCACCTAATAATGAGAACAGAGAAATTTCATTTGACCTTATGAAAAATTATAATAAAATAAGTACTCTAATATTCCACTCAAATTTATGACTGGAATACAGAAGAGGAACAGCGGAATGCAATTAGAATGTAAATGAACATGCAGAATATCTAAATGCATAGTGTGCATATACACCAGTGTAATATAGTTGTAGGTACAATAAATTAATGTTAATCAACTTGGGATAGGTACATAATCATTAGATCATTAGGTACTGATTGTATCAATTGGTACTTACATTTCCTTGATCAGGCATATTGAGAATACTGTAGGTAGTTTTATTTCAACCTGAATTATTATGTTTTAATTCATTACTAGTATCAAACAACCGGTCCACCTAAAAAAAAATATAGTTAGAATTAAACAGTTAACATTTCATTTAATTAAAACAAAAAATAGCCGAGACACACAAATTATGGCAATTTATTAGTTTTAAATCTTGTAAACGAAAAATAAACAGTCTAATAGAATTTAATTCAACTAAATTCTAGTTTCAATTTATTATTTTTTTCACATGGATGCAACAATGAAACTGGTTTTATTTTAACAAATTAAACGCACAACGTCTGTCTAACACCGCTACGCTACAATAATATAATAAATAAAACGAAAATCACTTACTAAAAAGAAAATCAGCTGACTTGAGCAGATGATAATATCGTCTCTGAACACTATTTTTCCGGTTCTACAACCTTATTTGACATAAAATACAAAAAAGTTTAATGTTTAACAGTTACAATTACTTGTAAGTTACTTATTTATCGCAATATCTTATCAAAATTATACGAATAGACGAAAAAAGAAGAACAGAAACATTATTCGGGTACAAGCGTCCAAAGATTAATTACGAATAATACGAATGAACTAATGATTAAGAATGAGTGAAGTGAATATGATTTTTATTGTTGATTTAGATGTCATGCGAGCATGACCTTCGAGTTATGAATGAAAAAAAAAACCAAGAATGAAAATTAAGTTCTATTGTTGCCATTAAAACAAGGATCGATGTCGCGTAAAGTGGCATGTGTCAGCTATACAAAAACAAAACCAAGTACAAATCAAATGCTGCTTTAGCATGCCTCCTTACACTTCTTTCCCTAATTATGTTCCCCGCTCAAGTATTCTAGTAAGCAAGATGGGACTTGGAGCGCCGAACATCTGGCAACACAGAATAGGTTCAAAAACGTCAGTCGTCACTTTTTCAATGTCAAAGTTGTCAAACATGTGATCGCATTCACAAGATGCTTTGTTTTCCTTTATTTGGAACTAATTTGTTTATGTTTTGGAAATGTCATTAGTTTTGAGAAGAACGTATTTAAAAGCCAAGAATAATATATTATCTTCCAGTAATGGGAACATTTCGTTATCCGGGCCATTACTAACATTTGCGCCTCGGACGTTCAGTGACGACAAATCTGGCAATAATCCACAATTTAGCACTAGTACAATATTAATAGAAAATGGATTTAATGTTCAAGAACTTCCTGTTGCTATAAAGAAGTTGAAGGATCTCTCGGACATCGAAGTGAAACCAAACGAAGAACGAGCAACTAGTGCGCACGACTCTATCAGCTATCTGTTAATCCAAGAAGAGTTTAAACAATGCTTGGATCTGAGGGAAGTATTCTCCTTATTATCGAAGTGCACCAAAATAACTCCAAACATTGCGTTAGGTGCAATTGAACGAATTTACGACATCGAAAAGAATCCAAATGCATTAGCTTTAGATTCCAAAAGAATGCACATCAATTTAGCCAAGGGTGCCATTTTGGATAAACTTTTGAGGGTGGTCATGAAAACTGAAGACACACGCACAATATTGGATATACTGAACACAGTGTCACCATTTATGGAACCTTACAAACACAAATTTCATGATGAGCTTCTTCTGAGAGTTATTGATAACAAGTTACTTATTGAACAACTATGTGAGTTTATAACTTTTTTACTAAAAAATAAAAATGATGAAAAATATTCTGAAACCATTGACAAACTGTGGGTTGGGTTTGTGGCCAAAGAGAATGAAATAAACGAAACTAATATAGTGCAGGTGTTTGGTATCCTGCATGGGTTGAAAGTCAGCAAAAGAATCATTTTGACATTACTGGAACAAAAGCTATGTGATTTGTGGTTTAAAATTAAGGCACCTGTCATGCAAGACATATTGAGCTCTTTTGTACTGGAAAAATATTTATCAGTGCAATCATTTGGTGTTGTTGGGAGCTGGCTTTATGCCAATATACATGCCATAGATGAAGATTCATTGTTAGATGTAATTACTAAACTAACTAGACTTAACTATACTGATAACCAAATTGAGAAGGCTGTAGAAAAATATATGAAATTGAAAGGTTCAAAAATAGAGAGCCATGTTCTTATAGTAGGAATTTTAAACTTTTGTATGCAATTTCAAGTATACAATGAACAGATATTAAATTCATGCAGCAAATACTTTCTGAGCAACTGGCATGTGGTCCCTCCTAGTTTTATCAAATCTTTCATTTATCCTTATGGATATTTGCATTTTGATCCTGCACACAGCACAGAATTTTGGATGCTTGTAGATAAAATATTAAATGAAAAATTTGATAAAATTAGTAGCAGCGATCTCAGTTCAATATTATTGTCATTAATTTATATAGGAAAATATCCTTCCAGCTTAGTCTGTAGAATGCTAAGCCCCGAGTACCTAACAAAAGTAAGAAACCCTGAATTGTTGAAAAGGTTTTATTTAATTGATACTGCAATGACATTAGAATATGATGAATACTCTGGTCCCTTACTGCCAAAAGACCAGTGGTCTACACCAATTTCTCAAGATTTTCGAGTTAAAAATATATTAGAAAAAATTATGGAGACCCTGGTAGACGTAGCAGGAGGTCAAGACAAATTGTCCATGGCAGTGTCTATACCTTACCTACCATCTGATGAAACATACTTGTTGGATGTTATGTTACACTCGGCTGGTCTCGGGAGCAAAACATTTAACTGGAAATCAAAAACTATTCGGAATGAAAATATTGCCATCTTAATTCATTTGCCTGATCATTATTGCTCTAATAATGATCATTTGATTGGTCCACAAATAATGAAAAAAACACATCTGAAAATTTTAGGAATGAAAGTGGTGAGCCTGAAATATTCTTTACTAAGTAAATTTTATACATCATACAATAAAAGCGGATTGAAAAAGTACCTGATTGAAAGTATAAATAATGCTGAGCAATGTACACAGATAAATTAGTCTAGTAACATGTTTGTGTAGGTAGGTAGGTATAGTATAAAGTAAGCTCTTCAGGGTTTATACATATTAGCAGATTTTGTATACTTACATTTTACTTATAAAATTTACATGATTCATATATTTTTGGAGAATAGGGTTATAATATAACCAATGACTTTTCTAGACTAGTCTTAAGATTTTAGGCCACATTTTTGATGTTAGAATTTGTAATAAGGCATATAATGCCATCAACATATTTAACTAAGATAACTGTACAAAAACATTAAAAAAACATTATTTTTTGAGCAATTCTAGTTACTATTATGTATATGGTTTTGTAACTTGTAAGGTGCTATGTGACCAGTCTACGCCGTGATTGTCAAGCAATATAAATAAATAAAATATTTTTATTTACAAAAGCATTTAATTTCTTCCATTCAGTTAAACAATCCTGCTGTTGGGCCATCCGTAAATGACATCACACGAATCGAATTTCATGAAGTGGTTACTTGATTGCTGTTAAAAATTCACGAAAATGTTATGTTATTTCAAAGAACTAACAGAAATAACACGATGTGTGAAAAAAGTAATAAAATCGATCAGAAATGGCTTTTAAATTAAGTGTTAGACAAAGACATCTCTTAAAACGTGACGTCATATATTATTTCATAGGGGTACCGCCACATAGTAACGTCACGATTACGTAGTACAAATGGCTGTTTCGCACGACACGGATAGAAAGTGCCCCCACCAAAAACTTCTAAACCTTTTATCGATATTACATTACCTATTACTTTTTTCACACATCGTGTTATTTATGTTAGTTCTTTGAAATAACATATGTAACATGTTTGTTTTCAACACGCTTTTATTAGGTTGTATGTATGTAACTATGTAATCAAATTTAGGAAAACTAATTTAACCATCTTCTAAAGATCGTAGCGTTATGAAAATTGGCAGTTGTATGTGATTTTGATGACAATACAATAACATGGTACTGTCGAGCTGATCTGATGATGGAGCTGGAAGATATGAACTGGAAATTCATGATGGATGATCGTATCATAGCCGTGTTTGGACTTGTTAGAAAGGTCTTGTAATTAACGTTGACCATGATTAGGTTTCAAGGTCTGATGATGAAGCCGGAAGATAGGCACTAGCATTCCATGATGAAATATCGTATCATAGCCGTGTTTGGACTTGTTAGAAAGGTCTTGTAATGAACTTTGACCAAAATTACGTTTCAAGGTCTGAATACAATAATATGGTACTGTCGAGCTGATCTGATGATGGAGCCGGAAGATATGAACTGGAGCTTCATGATGGATGATCGTATTATAGCCGTGTTTGGACTTGTTAGAAAGGTCTTGTAATGAACTTTGACCACGAAATGAACTTTGACCACGAAATGAACTTTGACCACGATTAGGTTTAAAGGTCTGAATACAATAATATGGTACCTACCATATCGAGCTGATCTGATGATGGAGCCAGAAGATTTGAACTGGAACTGCATGATGGATATTAGCATACGATGTATATTGACGTGTAAATGGGGTAGTAGCTTGTTAAAGATCTCACCCAAGCCAAGGTGAGAAACGTGCCGAGGGCTGAATGGCATGAGTGAGGGTGGTTAAAAATGTCATGTCGCTAGCGAGCGTCACCTCAGGGAACCGGGCGAAACCCTGTTGTAAGTAGCCTTGCTCCTCTACTCGGAGGAGATGGAGAGGATGCGGGCTCATTCGTCTATTTAAAATAATGTTTAAAATATGCCATTAGCAAAGACTAAAAAGTATAAAATAAATTAATAGTTTAAAAAACACCAAAAAACACGCTTTTACGTGCACCTATTGGTGCACGTAAAAGTCAAAAATAAATTACGGATCGTTCAAGTTGTCTCTATTTCTGAGCTGAAGTGTAAACTATGTGCTTTTAATTATATTATTAGGTCTTTACCTATGTAATTGGAGATTCTATAACCAGCATTTTCAGATTTAATTATCTGTGGATTGGCGCGTAATTCGAAATTCAAATAAATTTTATTCGAAAGACGTGTTATTTTAATTTCAAATTCAGTGATTTGTTTTTAGATAGTTTTTTGTTTTTGTAACATTGTGGTAGTTTTTGGCGCCATGGATAAACTGAAAATTCGTACGATTTACGAATATGAGTTCCTACGTGGAAATACCGCTGCGCAAACCACACGAAACATTAACGACGTGTACGGGCCTAACACTGCTTGCATAAACACGGTCCATTATTGGTTTAATCGTTTTAAATCTGGAAATTTTGAGTTGAAGAACGAGCCTCGCGGTCGGCCGGTAACCATTGTCGACAACGACAAATTGAAGGCGATAGTAGAAGCGGATCCAACTCAATCTACGGCTGAGCTTGCTGCGGGCTTTGGAGTTAGTGTCAAAAGAACATTGAAGCACTTGCGTCAAATCGGAAAGATAAAAAAGCTAGATAAATGGGTGCCACACGAACTAAGCGACCAACAGCGAGATTTACGCGTCGAAGCATGGATAGCACTACTAAATCGGCATAGAAACGAGGGAATTCTTAATCGAATTGTTACTTGCGATGAAAAGTGGATCCTGTACGATAACCGTAAGCGTTCGTCTCCTCAGTGGGTGGACCCGGGTACAGCACCTAATCAGTGCGCTAAAAAAAAGATTACTCATAGGAAGATGATGGTGACTGTCTGGTGGGACCAGTGCCGGACTTGTACATCATAGCTTCTTACCGAATGGCTCAACAGTGACGGCAGATGTCTATTGCCAAGAATTGCAAACAATGATGGAGAAGCTCGCAATTCAACAACCAAGACTAGTCAATCGCTCTTCCCCATTGCTTCTGCACGACAACGCGCGATCTCACACTTCACGACAGACCATCGCAAAGCTACAAGAGTTACAGCTGGAAGCTCTCCGTCACCCACCGTACTCACCGGACCTTGCCCCAACAGATTTCTACTTTTTTCAAAATTTAGACATTTTTTTAAGTGGGAAAAAATTCAACACCCGAGAGGCAGTACAAAACGCTTTCGCTGACTTCATCGCCTCCCGTCCGGCAGACTTCTACAGTAAAGGGATAAAAAAACTGCCATCAAAATGGCAATATTGTATAGATCATTTGGGCCAGTACTTTGATTAGTTGAAATAAAAAAAGTACCAAAATTTTTATATTTTAAAATTGTCCTACAAATCTCCAATATCATAGGTAAATACCTAATATTTGATTGTAAATGCGTGGGGCGCTGGGGCAGCATTAAACAGTCTGTTCGAGGTCTGTTCAAACTCAAAGTACCAGTCAACAGTGGCAAAATGTAGAGTTCTTGTTCGTGTATTTGTTTACAAGAAAGTCTTTCCTCCTCCAGCGCTCCACGCTTTTACAATCAAATATTATAATTAAAAGCACATAGTTTACACTTCAGCTCAGAAATAGAGACAACTTGAACGATCCGTAATTTATTTTTGACTTTTACGTGCACCTATTGGTGCACGTAAAAGCGTGTTTTTTGGTGTTTTTAAACTATTAATTTTTTCACAGTAGTCAAGTGACCAATTGTCGCCTCCCCCCGATCGTCTTTGTCACGGCTGGTCACATCTTACTAATATTATAAATGCGAAAGTTTGTGAGGATGGATGGATGGATGGATGGATGTTTGTTGCTCTTTCACGCGAGAACGGCTGATCGGATCTGGATGAAATTTGGCACAGAGGTAGATTATAGTCTGGAATAACACATGGGCTATAAATTATCCCCATAATAACTTAAGGGGGTAGCAGTATTGCATTATCCATAATCCTCAACTGTTTTACAGCTTGATACTGGAAATGCGAAATAACGCAAGGGACATCGAGCGTGCTGTGCAATTTTTCACTTTAAGCACCTTACGTCATTTCAAATTTCCGGTATCGTACACAATCGAACTGTCAACTGTCATACTATATTAAAACAGAAGGTCTATTTCAAACTGTTTGTCACTGGTGTACGTAGCCTAACGGTACAGAGACTTACCTGTTATGTAGACAAAGGTACGCAAGTTCAAATCACAGTCAGTAATCACTTTTTGTGAGTTTTTTATAAGATTTCCAAAAATGTTGAAACGTGTTCGCGAGTTCGATCCCCAATCGGTTTTTACTTTTTGTAAGTTCCACGTATTGGTTTTCATTTCGATGCTATATGATTTTCAAATCAATTCAGAGTAAATTTATATAATCTACTTTTAATTGTAAATACAATATTGTTGGCTCAAAGTCACGCCATCAGCCAGTAGCCGTCCGGTTAGCGTACGGTCGACGTGCGGCAACCGACAGAAGTTCATAAAACGAGGCGAGCGGCGCTGCGACGGGCACTTTTTGCTTGGACGGCGCTCGGAAAGGACTTGCTACCCGACTATTATCGTGTGCTTCGCTATTTTTGGTTTATGTTTTTGCTCGTGTACTGATTATTCCATTTTGCTAGTGCTATTTCTATTTGATTATTGTTTAAAATGTTTGTCGTGATATTTTTGTAAAAGTGTGATTTAAAAGATATTAAACATTGTTTATTTTGTTCACGTATTTCACTTCTGATTCCTAATATCAGAAGTGGGATAAATAATCTTTTCGCCCACAAGTTAAAAACTAGTTTTCAGGCTTTTAATTTTAGATAAAAGCAGGTAGTAGTTAGCAATGGATATATCGAGTTTTTCGCGTTCAAAAACTAGTGCCTTTCGTTCTAAGCGATCTTGTAGCCACCATAAGCGGAGTGGAAGGTCACGTACGTAGCAAGTTTCGGGATCCGATCGCCGTTCCAAGCGCGAACGAGATCGTCGTAGGAGCCGCGTGAGGACGCGAAGTCCTGTGTAACCGCTCTCGCGGTTGAGGCGACGCGACGCTCCGGACATGACTGTTGGTTTACTTTCGTTCCTGATACAAGTAAGATCGAACCATTTTAATATTTCGTTGGTTTAGTAGTCGCAATCGCGACTACTGAGCATGAAGGTTCTGGGTTCGATTCCCGGGTCGGGCAAAGTGTTATTTTCTGGATTTGTGCCCTGTTGGTGACAATGGACTCACCCCTATTACATGGTTAAGCTTATGTCTTAACATAACTGGCGAAATGTGGGTATACTGGGTACCTCTGCCTAACCCTTCGGGGATTACAGGCGTGATGTTATGTGTGTGTTTATAAGGTCACTGGGGTGATTGGCAATGCCTCGGACGCATTGGTGGTTATTTACATGGTTAAGCTTATGTCTTAACATAGCTGGCGAAATGTGGGTATACTGGGTACCTCTGCCTAACCCTTCGGGGATTACAGGCGTGATGTTATGTGTGTGTTTATAAGGTCACTGGGGTGATTGGCAATGCCTCGGACGCATTGGTGGTTATTTACATGGTGGTGCTAATACGTCGCTTAACGATTGGTTGACCAATAACAGCACGTGGACTCATTTTAAACACGAATTTCGGCCATTGTGTCCGCGTGAAGTCGATATGGTCACTGTGCTATAATGACGTTATGAGTACAAGTATCTGTATGACCTAGTTAGTTTTTTTTTCAAAGTCGGGTACTTGTGTAAGTGAGTTTAAAATATTTGTGAAGGTACCCACGATACAGGAGAAATTCCTGGTGAGAGGCAACGTTGTGATTTGTGGTATATCTGAAGCTCAAAAAAAAAACACAATTTATTATGAACAAAACAAAATACAGTCAAAAGTCTTGTTTTCCGTATATTTGAAACCCAAAAGTGCAGTTGTTGGCACATCAAACTCAAATAATCATGGTCTGCGTAAACGCAAACCCCTACGCCGTATGATCAGTTGACTTGTTTTTTCGTGTGAAGACGTAGGCCGTATACAGGTGCACTGTAAAGTCTGATAAGTTTTGATTTATTAAAGAAGTAAGTTGCCTAATACACATGATAGGCTAAGAAGGATGCCAATGAGTTACGTATCAGTTGATGCTTATAAGAATTTTGATGAAGTAAAGTTGTGGTTGCAAGCCAAGAGATTCTATCGGCTGTATTGTGTTAGAGTCAAGTACCAGTAATTATTGTGTAGTCGTAGTCCGATTAAAATTGAAGGTTTTTGAGGAAACTCGAGTAGACAGTGGGTGTGTTTGTTGTATTTTGTGCGTTTAGCTCTGGTTGAGGTCAGGGTCCGGAAAGACCGTAGTGTGAAGTCAAATGGTGATACACACGGGAGATCGACTTGTTTACTAGTCAGTTAGAGATCTGTGGTTTTACTCGATGATTTTTGTGAACCTGGCATTTTTTTGACGCAATAATGTTTTTAAGATTGATTTAAACGACAATGGTACATGACCCAGGGTGGTTGATTGTTGTATTTTCGATAATTTCCAGTTTAGCCACGTTTGATTTTATCAACGAGAGTGGGACTTAATTGATGTTTGGTCAGGAGTGACCGAGTGGAACAAAACTCTGTCGTAGATTTGTCTCCTTGCAGAGTAACCATTACATAAGAACGTGTGATTTGGTCAAGCGCGTGGCCTCAGCTGCGTGTGTGAAAGTCTGTGTGATACGCTAACAATGTGTCTATGTCAACAGCCACTGAGGGGTATGCAAACTTGGAGCCTATGCCTACAGTGTGTGTGGAAGTCGACATCTGAGGGGTATGCAAACTTGGAGCCTATGCCTACAGTGTGTATGGAAGTCGACATCTGAGGGGTATGCAAACTTGGAGCCTATGCCTACAGTGTGTGTGGAAGTCGACATCTGAGGGGTATGCAAACTTGGAGCCTATGCCTACAGTGTGTGTGGAAGTCGACATCTGAGGGGTATGCAAACTTGGAGCCTATGCCTACAGTGTTGTGGAAGAAGTCTGTGTGATATGCTAACAATGTGCTTATACATCCTATGTGCCTATTGGTATTCTTGTCTGACAAGTTTTGTTTGGTGAATGTTTCTTTGAATTTTATTCTCGACTTGAATGTTCCTAATGAATGAGATTACTCTCTTGTTGTACTACTCGGTTAGAGAGCCTTGGTTTTACTCGATGATTTCAGCAGTTTTTGTTTCAATAGAATTTTTAAGGTTGGTGTGAACGACTATGGTATATGATGACTCAAGGTAGTTGAGTGTTGTAATTTCGATAATTTCCAGTACATTTGATTTAATTAATGAGAGTCGAATTTGGTGCCACCCAATGGAACTAAAGTTTGGTCAGGAGTGATCGAGCGGAACAAAATTCTGTTGTAATTGTAAATTTGTTTGTTTGCTGAGTACCTAACCATTACACAAGGATGTGTGGCGTGTGTTTGGACGCAACGCAACGCTGCTTGGCCTTAGCAGTGGTTACCAGGGCTTTGCCACATTGATGCCGTGAACGTGCACGGCGCTGCAAGGCGACTGCGCGCCCTACTGGCGTTGCCGAGCGCGCCTTACTGGCGTTGCTGAGCGCGTCGCTGCAGGGCGACTGCGCGACCTACTGGCGTTGCTGCAGGCCGAGCGCCTCGCTGCAGGCCGAGCGCCTCGCTGCAGGCCGAGCGCCTCGCTGCAGGCCGAGCGCCTCGCTGCAGGCCGAGCGCCTCGCTGCAGGCCGAGCGCCTCGCTGTAGGCCGAGCGCGTCGCTGCAGGCCGACTGTGCGCCCTACTGGCGTGTACAGCGCGTGGCTCCAGGCTGCCAGCACGCTACTGGCGTGTACAGCGCGCCGCTCCGGGCTGCCAGCGCGCTACTGACGTGTTAAGCGCGTCGCTCCACGGTGCCAGCGCGCCCTACAGGCGCAGTTGTGTGCGGCACTCCACGGTGCCAGCGCGCCCTACAGGCGCAGTTGTGTGCGGCACTCCACGGTGCCAGCGCGCCCTACAGGCGCAGTTGTGTGCGGCACTCCACGGTGCCAGCACGCCCCACTGGCGTTGTGAGACACGCTATCAAGGAGACAGCGAAGACTCAGCCGCCTTGTTGGAAGCTGACGAGGACGTCAGAGCGTCAGGAGAGGCCGTGTTGGCTCAAAGTCACGCCATCAGCCAGTAGCCGTCCGGTTAGCGTACGGTCGACGTGCGGCAACCGACAGAAGTTCATAAAACGAGGCGAGCGGCGCTGCAACGGGCACTTTTTGCTTGGACGGCGCTCGGAAAGGACTTGCTACCCGACTATTATCGTGTGCTTCGCTATTTTTGGTTTATGTTTTTGCTCGTGTACTGATTATTCCATTTTGCTAGTGCTATTTCTATTTGATTATTGTTTAAAATGTTTGTCGTGATATTTTTGTAAAAGTGTGATTTAAAAGATATTAAACATTGTTTATTTTGTTCACGTATTTCACTTCTGATTCCTAATAATATTATAAATCTGTAGACGTAGAGTTTCTGTATAATGAACATAATTATTTAGAAAAAATAATGTTTTCTTTTGTTGTGTCTGTGTGTCTTGGGTGTATAGTTTATTATAGTATTATCACGTGTACATTTTAAAACTAATAAGATTAGGGTTTTAGTTTTTGTTTCATTGGAATTGGTGCTCTCTATCAAAAGATATACGAATTTAAGGTATTTAAGAAAACTTATCATCATTTAGAAACATACATGCAACGACATTGCATCAAAACGGTACTAATTAATAAGTGTGTTCACAAGATAACTTTTAAATCGTATTTTTCAAACAGTTACGATAACAAAATGTACCCTTGATTAGTTTAAATGACGCTGCTTTGAAAATCTACATAGGGTTTTTTTTTGGAGGGTGGGAAACCATCAGTTGACTCCTCCCGCTCTGGGCAGAGCGGTAGGGAATGTTAGACTTCTACTGACTAAAAACCACCCATGTTCCTTTTTTGCCTTTTGTGCTGTGGCCGCGATATTTCTTTCGAACAACCCGTAGCCCCGACAAGCGGCGGCCCTCAACCATATTGCTGACATCTCTTTGAGGCGCGCGTGGAACCGAACGCGCCGTCGACACGGCCTGTCGTCGTCTTACGACGGGCGGACGGCGAGCTAGCCCACTACTTACCGTCCACAGGCCCGCACCTACGGTGGCCGGAAGCCATCACGTCCCGACGCCCAGAGCGTCTCCTATTGCGGCTGGGACGAGAGGATCTCTCTCTCACCACGCCACCTCCTTCGCTAGCATCACTGCTTCGCCGAAGGAGGCGACGGCGTCCCATTCCCTCTCGCCCCGCAACATGGCTTGAACCAGGGCCGGACGCAAGAGGTCGCCGCCGCCGATCGTCGCTAAGAGAACACGACGGGGCTCAACCCAAGTGGGGCTCCGCCCAAGCAAGGCAGACCTCCACGGTGTGCTCCACTGTGTCCTCCGGCTGATCCTTGCAATAGTAGCATTTGGGCGTTTCCTTCCGCCTGATTCGGTGCAGATGCCTCCCGAATCCCGAAACAACCGTGTCCGGTGAGGACCTGCGCCAGACGAAAGGTGAGGGTGCCGTGGCGCCTCTCAAGCCACTCCTCAAAGAGGAGACTTACCACCACTGTGCCCTGCACGGGGTTGCGACAGTCGCTCTCTCCATGTCGCCATGAAATCACACCAGTGGGGTCTGTCCGCCATGCGGCAATATACGGCCGCAGCGGAGTTATCCCCCAGTGTAGTGCCTCCGCGCACCATTCATGCAGGAAACTACATAGCCTAAACCCTATAGTGTGTGTTTGCTTCCCATGCATTAAATTTTGGCAGTTTAACTTCGTCTTCGACAGATGGCATTGTTCATTTGACACCATTTTCAGAATTGCGGTGTTAATATTTGTCGTGAATAGTCAACAAATACAAATTGACAGGTACACAGTAAGAATAACAGCTGTAAAAACTTTAAAATAAAAACCTAATTAAAATTAGATAAGACAAATTAGATAAGAAATATATTTGTTCAGTGTGGAAATCGAATACAGGACATGCAGCGCCACAGTCAAACGCCGAGGCACTGCGCCAACCGTGCCGTCTTATCGGCTGTGGCTGCCTTGGGCATTGCCGCAACTTTGCTTAACAATGGCCAGATTGCACTTTCCGTTTACAAATTGCCGTTGAATCTTACCCCAACTTGCAACATCACCAAAAATCTGCGATTGGCCATGGAACAGATGTCTTTGCAAATAAACTGCTTTAAACAGGAGAGAGTCGCC
Source organism: Diarsia dahlii (assembly GCA_949775195.1). NCBI lineage: Eukaryota > Metazoa > Arthropoda > Insecta > Lepidoptera > Noctuidae > Diarsia > Diarsia dahlii. The sequence goes on from OX459190.1 coordinate 18,809,197, forward strand.
TGGAATTAGATGTAGATGCGAAAATTCCACTTTCCGAAGAGTTTTCCCATCCAGTGCCAACAGAAGATCCCGAAAGAGTTAGGCAGTGGTGTACCTAATCGTAAACCCACATTTTGCCAGTAATGTTCAAGCGCCATGGAATAGGGGGCGTTTGATGTCTATAGATATAATATTGCCATCGACCTGGCACGAAAACCACGCTCCGTGGCCTCTACTGCGAAAACACTTTGCAATCAAACCTCGGACCTCATCCTCAGTAGTTGCACTTGAGACCACTCGATCAACGAGACAGTCACACATCAAAATTTCCACGTGAACGAAGTCGCGGGTATCAGCTAGTACGGTCAATAAAATTGCCTCTTACATAATATAGTGCTTCTTATATATATTTGTGTGTATGTTGTCCATAAATAATAATATGATAGCAGGAGATAGAGCGGCCCAGCATCGTGCTAAATGGAATTGGCACCATGATTCTCATACTTATGCACTCGTGAATCTATAATGAATTTGGCACATAAACTCGATGTTTTATTTTTACATAATATGTAGGTAGGATAAAACTTAAATAAAATTGGATACTATGTCGTTGGCACATTTATATGATTGTTTGCAATTGAAATGATGCCTCATTCAATACTTATACTACCATCTAGATATCTTTTTTTTGGAATCGATGGTAAAATATTATTTTCACTTCTCTCGCTCTAAAATTCGTCTTTATGTCGTGCGTAGGCGACATAAAGTCGCGTTTTATGCTCTAGAGCATAAAGTAAAATCTTCGTCGAAGACCAAGGTAATCGGCACAGGTAATCGGCCCAACAGCCACAGGAACAACTTCATAGAATAACAACCTCTTTAATTTAATTCGTTTCGTTAGTATTCTAAGAACAAGGGTTACTGCTTTTCATTACGAATACAAGGAAAGTTGATGGGAATAGGCGTCTCCCAATTACCTAAATCGCTTGATGGCAATAGGCTTGCTCTTAATTAGGTTGGTTGATGGCAATAGGCTTGCTCCTAATTACATCATTTGATGGGAATAGGCTTACTCTTAATTACATTGATTGATGTCAATGGGCTTGCTCTCAATTACCTAAATCAGTGGATGGCAATAGGCTTGCTCCTAATTACATCGGTTGATGGCAATAGGCTTGCTCCTAATAAGATTGGTTGATGGCAATAGGCTTTTCCTAATTATATCGGTTGATGGCAATAGGCTTGTCCCTAATTACATCAGTTGATGGCAATAGGCTTGCTCTTAATTACATTGGTTGATGGCAATAGGCTTGCTCAAAATGTTTTTATAACTGAGCAGTATGAGTAGCGACATAAGTCAGGTGTTATGTCAAGTTTCGTACTAAAAAAAAAGTTAATTAACGGGAACCATAATTATTTTTACAATATTTACAAGTTGCTGTTGCATTTCCTCGCAATCGAAGTGAAAAGTAGAGTGTAAAACTCGTCCATAAAACCCATTTTACTCTCTACTTTATATCCATCCTCGCTCGCAAGCTCGCATCGGATGGATAAACGTCTCGCGCAAAATGGTGCGTTTTATGCACTTGGTGTACAATCTACTATTTCGTACCACTTGCTCGAAAAAGTGACATTCTATGCCACAAAAAGCGAACATAACAATAGTCATTTTTAATCTGTTAGAAACAGGGAAAGAAAATTGTACTGAATTTCATTCATCCCCTAGGGAGAGAATGTGATTTAAATTTGGAATAGGTACTTACCGAAATTTATACTGAACTACATCTGTGTTTACACCATTGAGTTTGTCGCATTATAGGTACATCTTTTTGAAAAAAGAATACGCATTTATTATGCAGTTATGATTATTAAATAAAATTACGAAAACCGACGAGGCCGCATGAGCTTGATGCCTTTGCTTTTAAACGCAAGTTCCTCAGATGCAAGAACAGAGAAATAGGTACTCAAGTCAACTCATCAACAATAAATGTACCAAACAAAAATGTAACTCTCTCTATCAATATTGGACCAATATTTCGAATGTTAACTTTTACTTTTAATTGTCATTATTTTTAATAAAATAATGCTTATCTCATATTATTATTGTGTTAATTTTTTCGCAAATGGTACGAAAAGTAGAGTATTTTCCTCGGTGATAAAGCTGCCTTAGTCTTGGGTAAACTTAAATCCCTCGCTTCGCTCGTGATTTAAGTTTTAACACCCTCGCTATGCTCGGGAATAAACCTCGAGTCCTTCGTTACGCTCGCGATTTAAATCTTCACCCGCGACAGAAGACACTGCTTTATCCCCTTGGTTAATAATCTACTATTATTAAATCAGTTGGGCCCACCCAATCGCGGCATCAGTGGCGTTTTTGAGTTCCTCAGAACCAGAAGTGCTGGTGTTTGGGCAGTTTGGACATGGAACGTTTGGACATATACGGGACTAATCCATTTTATCAATATTAATTAATTAAGTTATTAAGTATTCTAGTTTGGCCTGTCCTCTGGAGCATTTGTCATCTGCTTGGATGGACCTAGATTCCTAGAATGTTTCCGTCCCTCATTATGCCAACCAAACCCGGGATAGGTTTGGTTGGAGGGACAATGAAATTCCATTTACCTTTTAGGTATGTAGAAAAAACTCGGTGCATGGGGTAGGAATAAAAACGAAGTCTGCATTTTTATTAGTTTATTTCATTATACTCGTAACATCTTTTTCTTATAATTACTCACTTACTAACTTTCTAGAATTATTATTTGAATATTTTAATAATTTCTTAAACAACTTTTACATTTCGAAATATTTTTCTATGAAAAATCGTTCCAGATCAAAATACATAATATTTATAAGTTAAATAGCATACCGCCCAGCGATCACTATCTATATACTTTCGTTATTGCTCAATATCTTGAGATATAGCATGGTGTAGGCTATCTTTGTTCGCTCCATGTTCCGAGATCAAGAATAGTTTTGTTTCGATAATAGACAATCTAGTTACATTTCTGGCTGTTAGACGTAGGCTTTATAAAATACAATTTCAAAATATTTTCAAAGTAGAGACAGCCTTGTTAGTTACATTTTCATGATGTTTGTAATTCGCAATAAGATAGTCACAGATTACAGTATATTATGAGGCAAAAAGTTACGAGTCGTACTCAAGTCAGAAATGGGGAATGAGATTTCAGGATTATGTAGGTAGGGTTACGCGGATAAGGGTGCATCTACACATCAGTGAAATCACAGATAGAATATGGCGTTGAACGTACATCCACGTTATCTCCCATTGTAGTACATAGCCAGAAATTACTACACTATAATTTTATAGCCATAATGGTGTATCACAGCAACTCTAGCTTGAATATTAAATTGTAAAGAATGTGTTTACGCTGACTCACAGCCTAAGATCTAAAATAGGTAATTTAATAGTTTTACATCAATAATTACTTGATACTTGTCAGGTACAATCGCCAATCATTCATGCATCCAACAGCGTATTCAACAATACATGTGCTTTTGAATACGTTGGCGACTCTACATTTAATAATTTATAATGATTTTATATTAATAAAGCTAAAATGTAACGACTGAAATTACGAACACGATTTATAATCTATTCCGAGTAGGGTACCTACTATGTAATGTGCATGTTGTTGAATTACAACTATGTTCGTAAACGTGAAATTTCTAACACATAATGTATCCCCGAAAGCTATGTTATTGTTCATATTACAAATAGGCATTACTGATAGTTCACCGAGAGATGATTTCGTAGTAACTCTAAAATGTGAGTAGGATGACCTACACTATAGATTTGCCACCGTGTCAATTAGTTACTCACTGAAATAATGATGTTTGGCACATGTATGACATTATCGTGGGCATCAAACGTTAACTAGTGTCCTACTTAATAATTTGAACTATCTACAATGTTGTTATCAAGTTAGATTTAAGTAGATGTGAAGCGCCTTGTTACCGGTGTACCTACAGTATGAGCTCATGATACATCGGTTGAGCACAATAGATGTTCGGTCGTCGGTCGATGCGCTCCACTTCTGATGTTTATATCTATACCTATTATTATTTGGTATTGTAATGAGCCGTTGAATAATTGTCAATTTTGTAAAACGAAATCCATTAAAATAGAATTATACGTTCTTACAGAACACAAATTATTTAGCTACAAATGTCCAATTTCGACTTAAGAGTAATAAATACCTAACAGGTATATTAAAACTTTAATTTAAATAATTTAGATATATAATTCAATAAATTTTATTTTAAATAAATTATCGTCCAATACCTATTAATAGGCATAAATAACTTTATATGTAGATATATTTTTTCTATGTGAAAGGAAGATATGTGATCACTATCTCATTACATCGGTGTCATCACTAGGTGACAGAGAACACATTCATAAAATGAAAACGAGCGATGTAAAATCACGAAATACATTGTCAAACGTTGAGTTACAGATTAATATAATTTAGAATGATTTATACTTAATCTTATTAAGTGATTTAATTTTGTTAGTATCGCTATGCTTCAGTGTGGTAGACAGAGTGGTGCCGCGGGCTAGGTGTCTGGTTGCTAGGCGACCGAGCGCGCAGTTACTGGCACTGGTATCTCACAGATGGGAAGTCGACAGTCGATTCATAGAATAACTAATATCTACGTACTTAATTTAATATTATGGCATCTACAACCATGACAAAAAGGAATTCTTAAATGCCTTCGAATTACTTCCTACTTTGTTCGTAACGCAGAGGAGCGCGAACAATAAATGACGTTACTTGTATTTGTGAGTACGAGTTATGAAAAGGTTAAACTATTTTTTTTATTTGAGGAAATCTTAAAAATATCAACTCTTGTACAAAATTCGAGTTGACGCTATAGTAAAATCTTAGGGCATTAGGTAATTGATAATTTTTAAAATAACTGTTACAGTTAAGTTCGTAATGAACCTGAAGGAAATGCTATCAATCCAATGATGAACTTCATAATTATATACTTAAATAGTATCGTGAAAGAAAGACTAACTATTTCATCTAGGAAGTGTTATTAGCTAGTTAATGTTTAAACTGTAAAATGTTTCAATCAATGTTTTAATACGAAGTTATTATTATTGAGTAGATGGTAGCTCACTTATGGACTAGGATATTTTACAACACCGATTCCTATTTGGCAGTTATCTAACACTCTTTATACGAATAAGAAATAGTTCCTTAACTAGTGTGGTGTAACGGTAGGTAAATAAAAATTGACAAGTTTCCATCATACGTAGGTACATAATAATATATACGCGCAATATGCACCTGTGTCCATTGTTGTTGTACTGCTACAGATGTCTTTATTCAAAATTAACTAATTATCTTTCTAGTTTTAATGCAATACCTACGAAAGCAAAAACATTTTCAAATTGATTTTTTTGTTTAAAATGGCTGTTCTTAATTTTTGTTTTTGCTGTAAAGTTATACATGTTTATGTAGCGCAAATATACTTTTCGTTCGACGACAAGAGAGTAGTTTGCGAAAATAATGCTTAAGAGCTTTTGCAGTCACGTGTTCTTTGAGAGACCGTGACGATTATGTGCAATACCGTTGTTGTCAACTTTAAGTGTTTCCACACTGTATCAGCATTGCTTGCTTTATTGGCGCTCGTCATAAGGCAGATCAATCGTCGCTGAAAACAATAGCACGAGCGAGTCAAGGCAATTACAGGTGTGTACAAACAAATGTAGATTTAGCTGAACGATGACTACTATACTGAATAGTCCGGATATAATTATTACCGCTACCACTTAAGTAAAACTAAAACAAACTTTATATAAACGATCACAGTAAGAAATCATCTACCTACGCGAATGTGCGCAATAAGTTTTCAAGTTATTCTCTAAGTTAATTGCGAGGGGATCGCGTTTAACTATTAAATCTTCTCGCTAATACTAAATACGAATAGTTAATAGTTACCTAGGTATCCCTCAGCGCGTTCTATTTGCTGTTCAATCTACTCACCATAAAAACTATAGGTTCGTCTTGTTGTGTCAATTTCATAACTTGCTGTATTTTTGGTATAACGAATTGTGTATATATTAGATATAACTAATATCAAAAGTGACTAGAAATGATTTGCAAAATGAAAATGTTTCGAAATCTATCCGGTTAGCGACAGTTAAATTTTTTCACAACTTCCTGCGTCAGTCACACGATAAGTTTTAAGTTGAGCAGATGTAAAAATCTTAGAACAGAATAATATTTACAAAATACAATTTTTAAATAGTTAAAAAATCATTATGGTTTTCAAGAAATGTATACTCTTACAAAGTATGTCTACGTCGTGTTAACAATCATAGAAAATAAAATGATGTATAAAAATGATATAAATGAACCTCTACGTGCTAACGCCTTTACAGTCAAATAAAAAATATATGGCATGTCGGTAAACAAGAGACCACTCGGGTGCTTAAAGTAACGCTTAGCTAATCTATATAATAACAAAACAACGAACTTAGAGCTAACATCCGACAGATAAGGCTTCTCATTAGATACATACATACGTCATATCCATAAATATCTATACAACAGTGAATAAATTTCAAAACAACGTCACTCTAAACAGCAAATTCAACAAAACGTATCGTAGAATTAAGCTAACATTTACAAGTAAAACGAACGCTGAATACAATCATCGTAAGAAAATACATACAATATTTATGAACGAACCGGAACGCGACGGTCGTGTCGGCAGTCTTAGAGATGCGGTTAAGTCTTTCGATCGACGAGACTCGAGCCCGACCGATCGGAACGTTCCAAACCATAGCACTAACAGTTAGAGAAGCACCGCGCGCTCACGAGTAGATCGTGATCACCTCGCGCCCGCCGCCGCGCACCATCAGCACCTTCTCCAGACCCTCCGTCAGCACCTCCAGGAACTCCATGTCTGTGGACACGGGACTACACGTCAGCTCACACATACAACACGAACATACTCGTTGCCGTTGGGCAAAATGTAGCAGGTACTACGCTGAACTACATACAAATTACGATACGACGTAATCGAAACCAGGCCACAGCCAGGCCGTGCTACGTATAAAATTTCGTAGCAAGTTTCTCTCATCCTACTCAAAACTGAGTATTGAGTATCGATTAAAACCGTAAGCTGTGCTACGCCGAAATTTCGTAGCAAGCTACGCTCATCCTTTACTTTGGTATACGCGTAGCATGAGCTACGGTCGTAGCAAGTGCTACGCTTTATTCTGTGACTTGCTACGCTGACTGAACCCGTAGCCAATGTCATATTGCAGCTAATGGTGTTGGGAATGGAGTATCTTTGGCTTAATTGGACAAGGATTAGAAATATAATGGAGATAACTGTATCTTCGTTCTTCACAAGAATAAGGTTTTTGTGTTAATTATTAAAGGTATATGCTTACAGTTGGACTCCCGGTCAATGTTGGTGTCGCGCGGCGGGCCGGGCAGGTTCAGGATGACGAGCTGCGCGTCGTGCGACCGCGACACGATCACCTCGTTCAGCTTCACCGCCGTGTGCATGCGGCGTACTGTGCCCTCGTCACTAGGATACGTTCATAAGGTTACATTGTTGGTTTGACTAGTTACTAATTATATAATTTTAATTAATTGATTCACAAAATGGTATTGGTATTTGAGAAATAGGTATAGAGTACGTACGTACTACCTACATACGAGTGCTGAGTGCTGCTCGCTTATTCGGGTCGTGATTGTTTCTCATTAAAAATATATTGTGAACTGGAGATAGTATTTTATCGCATGTTATCTCCAGTTCACAACATATTAATGTTTCTGTAGTAATAATATGAAAGGCAGTGGTACTCACGGCGTGATGTCGGAGAGGTTGGGCTTGGGCTTGACGGCGTCTCCGTTGGCGCCTTGTTCCTTGTGCTTGTTCTCGTCCGGCGGCGGGCTGGCGTCCTCGCACTGCGACCGTTCATCGGGCGAGTCCCACATTGAATCGATTATGTGCAACAAACTACTTCGAAAGTCGTCCTATTCACCCCAATTCGTAGAATTTTCATTTTCCATCCAAATTGAATTTTGAAACGCGTTTGTTTTGTTTGTGTTGCACATGACGGATTCAAGGCGAATGAAACACGGGATGTCATATATTATATTAATTGTTAAACGATAACTCACTACTGACATTCAAACATCAAACCTCTTATCTAATGTGGACAACGAAACAAACTAAAGTGAACAAATTAACGTGAATGAACTCATCGCAAACATATGACCACCGTGTGTAAATTCGCTAGGACTCGTTGGTGACAAAGATGAGGGTGGGGTATGATCATGAGTAAATCAATCAAATATTAAATAAAAATGACGAAAAATGGTTTGCAGTGCATTGTTGTGTAACACCGACATGTATGACTACCACACTATTACGCTGACCGATGTCCGCAGCCTAATCTTGCGAACAATCGAAACACCAGAATAAAAATCGATTTCATTTAAGAATGTCTTGGTTCTTATATGAATCATGACTTTCTTAAATGAAAAATATTTTAATTACAATAGTAGCTAGCAAGCTTAGGCTGCAGGCGTAACTCGTCCTGAATCTGTCAGTGAGGTTGTATATCAAGACGAGTTTAGAGAAATCGAAATGGCTGTACATGTCTATAAACTCTTTATAGATATTAAATGAGAATGTAATGGAATTAATGTCAATGTAAATGATTTTCTTTATAATAAATTATAAACAGATCATGAATAGTGTGCTAGCTGAGAAAATAAGAAGCTTGTTCATGTTATTAATGTTTCAGATAATACAATCCATTTTAGGAACAGAAGGTATTCGGATTACTACATATTAGTTGTTTTGTGTTTCAATTGGGGATTTAATTACTTTAACATTTTACTTCGATTCAATTAGTTTAATTGGATCTAAAATGTCTTTTCTATGGAATACTTTCACATAATCTCCATTTCATAGATCAGTGTCTACGCCTGATTTCAGTTCATATATTTAATGTTCAGGACTATGGGGTATTAGCTGTTATCTAAGTGCAGGTAAACAGGTTGTGTGTACACGTACAGGAGGTATATTCACCTTGTCATCTTTATCCTTGTCTTCTGGGTCGGCGAGTGGCGGTGAGGGCGCGTCGCCGGGCGCTTCGTCACCGGGCTCCGTGAAGCGCACCTTACTGGCGGTCTTCACGTCAGCGTGGTGGTGATCCACTATGGCTTGCACCTGTACACAAACGTACACGATTAAGGAGCTGCATATTCCAAATCTGTCTGCGATTGTTGTGACGTCACAGTATACGATGATCACAATTGTTTTACTTATGTATAATTGCTTCATCACTCTGCTGTGACGTAGCAGCAATCTTTTGATTTGAAGACTATGTTTGATCACTCAATACAATGAAGGGTTTTCTAATAGAATATCTAGGTAGCCGTGTGCTAACTTATGGAAACAACGACCAGCATAGATAACCCCCAGTCGTAGATGAGGTTGCGGTTTGTTTGAAAGGAATGGAAAAAGGGTTTCGGGGTATACTCAGCAAGTTAACATTTCAGTCAGCCCAATTCGATTGTAAATAAAATTTTACACTCAGTTACCTAAATAACACATTTTACACTATGACACCCGAATAAAATAGACAATAAACTAACATCAAATAATTCAATAGGTGTAACATATAAATTATTGTTACTAGTTGCATGCTAGTTTAGTGACGAGGATTTAATAACTTTAAAGGCATCAAGAATTAAAACAGGACAGGTCTGAAGGATAATGTTACAATAAATATAAAATATGTGCAAGAAGTGATCATAAAAGAGCATAGGAGTTTAGTGAAGAGTGAAAACAGTGAATAAATATAAAATGAAGACATGATCTAAACATCAAAAGCTTAGTAGGTAGTAGTTAGCCAAATTCACTTTTTACTGAATTGGTGGAATGTGAAGATGACAGTATATTTTGATGATGATGAAGTGAACGTGGAAGATCTTAGCCACAGAGAAGACAACACTTAATCTAATATACACCAAGAATTCATGAAAGCTAAAAAGAAAACTCATCTACACATTGCTTGGGTCAAAATAACAGCAGAAATTAGTGTAGACTTTAAAATGCGGGAGATATTGTAAATCAACCAATAGCTAACAAAATGCTTTTAAAGAAAAAAAGTGGACTCGAAATCAGGGTTAGGGTATCCACTTTACCAAAGGTAACTTCTCCTCAGCGTTTTCACGATAATCCACGAAATTTTGCATCTGTATATAGCGACAGACAAACATGTTAGTTCTAGGTCAGAGTAGAGTTATTAATATACAAAGCTTTGTACAGACATTTGAACATTGAAATTGTGAACAGTTTAATAAATTTCATTGTTATGAAGTGTGTATGAAGTGAACTCACCATGCCCATAGTTTCCTTCTTGTTCAATCGCAGTTCGCGCAGCATCTGGTTGCGTTGCTCCATCATCAAGGTTCTCTCGTAAGTGTAGGCAGATATGTCGCTGTCCGTCTGAAATATCGTTGATTTTTATGTCAATCTTAAAACGCGAAGAAAAATGCTGTTGTTTAAATTAATAAATTAATCGGTTGTAAGTTTTAACCTAAATATGGGTCGATTCCAAAACTAACCATTTCAACAACTTCGACCTCAGCCTCAAGTCGCAGTTGGTAGAGGAACATCTTGAGGTCCTTCTTCATCTGAATGGAGTTGTCTTCCATCTGCGCGACCGTGAAGATGCGCATCTTGCAGTTCTTCCAGGTGCGGTGCTGCTTCAGCAGGAATGGCAGCAGCATCAGCATTCCTCCGTCGTGCACGATCCACCAGATGTCGATGTTGCCGGCTACCTAGAGTAGACAGTGTTCAAATTTTGTTAGGTATGTCTGTTTTTGGTTATGATAGATGTAGAATCTGAGGCAATAGTAATATAAGTAGTGCTAATGATTTCAAGTTATACAGTTTGTCTGAACTCCTATCGTCTTGATACCAAACTCCCGCAAGGCAATCTTAGGCACGGCGTTGGTGTTAATGTAATATCAGTTTTATTTGAGTAAAGGAGTAAGCTATTTAATTGATATTAAAATTTGTATAACAATTAAATTAATTAATTTTAAATATTTGTGTAATAATTAAAATAATTTATTTTATTTAAAATATATATTTTTTATTATTTGATTTTATAATAGTTTAATAAGCCGTTTTAAGCAGGTGTATTTTACCTTCTCAGTAGAATCGGGGAAGAAGTTGATTCCCTTGGGCACGAGCATGGCCATGCGCGCGGCCGCCACAGCGCGCACGGTGTGCAGGAAGTGTTGCCAGCGCGGGCCGCCGGGCCGCTCCGCCGCGCGCCAGCCGTACGGCCAGCCCACGATCACCGTGTTCGGCTTCAGACCGCCCAGACCGCATGTTTGTACCCTAACGATTAAAGAAACAGTCAAGTATTGTTCACACTACGAACTGGAGAGTCATGCAATAAGGGACTGTCAACCACTAGCTGTTGAAAAACAAAGAAGACAACACTTGGACGATTTTATTATCATCGTTCACAGCCGTACTTCAACCATGAGAAGGACTACATGATACCACGCGGGTCCAATGCAGGTTCGACATTTTTGAATTTTTAGCTCTAGGACATTTCTCACCATGTTTTCTTTCACCGTTTTAATAGCAGTGTTGTTGAAATAAATAATACAAGATATTGTGCAAAGGAATATTGAGGATAACTTACAAATGGCTAAGTCCTTCAGCGATGTCAGGCGAGACGAGCACATCAACGAAGCCTTTGACCTTCTCCTCGTCCATGATGCGGCGCAGGTTGTGTCGCGCGGACGTCGCGTCGCCGGCGCGTCGGGGGAAGTCCCCGCCCAGCACCGACACGCACACCGTCAGACCCTTGCCTACGGAAGAGGAAACGGATGTTACACGAATGCACAGGTGGCGATGGGTGATCAAGGGCATCCTTCAAGGAGGTGAGTCTACCCGTTTATTAAACTTTCCCTAAGAAACTCATATCCGATTTTTTGGCAAATAGCTGATGTGATGAGTAACTTAGGCTATTGTTTTTTTTTTAAAAACGGGTATAAATACCCTTGAAATTGTTATCAAAATCCAATTCAAATAGGGTACACCACCCTTGGTTGACTGGTAGAGAATGCCTAAAGCATTAAGTCCGCCTTTGTAACTTTTTTTTTGTGTGCGATAAGTTTAAATAAATAAATAAATAGGGTAGCTGGTAGGACTATATAACTACTATTGAACTATGTATCTGTGCACTTTTTTATAAACTTAATATTTCTATAAATTTTATTTATAATTAAAATTACTACATCAGCAGCCAAAATCCGAGGCTCCTATCCCCCAAAATATCCTATTCTGCACCATACGTGTACTATACTCTGCGTAATGCTCACCAGCTTTCAATTGACTAGCGAAGGCGACCATCTTCCTGTAAGTAGGCATCAGTTCGTTGTTGAGCTTGGCGAGCACCAACACCTGCGGGCGCCAGTTCTTGGTGTGCGGCGGTCCTTGCTCCAGCCGCAGTAGAGAGTAGCGCGCCGCTGATAGTGCCAGACCACGGAGACCATCGCCCCATTCCTTCTCGGCTCTGGAAGGTTGATGATGAAGGATTGAATGATTATGATTTAGCACCAAAAGTAGATTTTTTGTATATAGTTTTGGATGGCTGTTAAATGTCAAAATAAATTAGATTGCAAATTCAATTTCAAAGGAAAAATCATTTTTTTTTTCTTTAGGTATTTAAAGGGCTTTATTGCTGAGCGATAATGTCGCCCTATAAAATTAACAATAACACTAAAATTAACAATAATTACTTCAAAACAAAAGCTGCTAACTTATATAAAATCCGAGCTTGTTCCGATAAAGGACAAGCCAGGATTGCGTTACACGCGCACTGGCGCTGGCGCTCGCTCGTTGTCATCGTTCGGCACGACTTAGGTTGGCAACTTAGCACGGTACTCACGCGTGCGCAACAAAACAAGAAAGCTGAGTGAGTAAAACACCTTGTTTACATTATTACTCATAGATCTGAGCGCAACACCTACAGTGCGTACACTTACTGTGAAAGAAAAACCGTCTATACTCCTACTGTCCTGGTGCTTTACTCCGCACTTAGCACAACGCAGCTATGCTGTTGAATAGGACACCCCCCGCCTCACCTGCCCCGCTGACGCCGACAGCAGCGCCTGAGAGCTTTCGTAGTGAGACACCTACGAGTACGTTCTCTGCGGCTACAAGGGACTCCCCGCTGCAGCACTGCGAGTCGGAGCCTAATCTCCATGCATGTACAGTCAATGTAACTGAGCGCAAGAAAAGAAAGTATGAAGGTGGAGATTTGGATGTTACAGCGTTCATTAAGGAAATGTTCTCAACTTTCTCTAATCAACAAGAAAAACGATTTCAAGATTTAAAAACAAGCCTAGAAGTCATGTCCAGTAAATATGATGATTTCTTGCGTAAAATATCTACTTTGGAGAAGGAAAGGAAAGAGGATAAAATCTTAATTAAAGAATTAGAGGAAAAATTGGAAGTTTCTGAGCGAAAGTCCCGTGGAACAGGCATAGAAATTCGGAACATACCGAAGCAAAACGGTGAAACAAAAGATAATCTTTGCAAGGAAGTAATGCAACTGGGACAGACCTTAAATATCAACTTTGACTGTTCAAATATTCGAGACATCTATAGACTGAAATCGAAAGATGCATCAAATCCTGTTGTCGTGGACTTAACTTCCGTATTGTTGAGAGATAAAATTGTGAAAGCTGTCAAGTACTTCAATAAATCACGCCCAAAGGGAGAAAAGTTAAATACTACTCACTTGGATCACTCATACCAACCAAAACCACTATACGTAACAGAAACTTTAACTCACAAGACTCAGAGATTATATTTTCTGGCCAGGCAGTTTAAAAGAACTCATGGATATGACTTTTGCTGGACTACTAACGGGTTTGTTTACCTCAAAAAAACTGAAGACTCAACTCACATACGCATAAATCAGGACTCGGATCTCGATAAATTAAGAAACTCAATATGACTATTTCATGTTGTAAAGCTCATTCTCGGTTTGCTATTGTTTTATTTTATAATGCATGTTTTGTTCTCTTTTCGAATTGTAAGTTTTTTCTGTTTACATTTTAAATCACTTAATTTTTTACCAGCTCTAAATGCAAGTAATTTTTGTTTACCTTCTACCACACTATACAGTTTTACACTACACTACAAAGTCAACACATTTCTCTCTGAATACAAACACAACTACACACACAGTATTTACTACAACTCAACAAACATTCAAAATCTTCATTTTGTTTTCCTATCACACGGTCATTTAGCTACATTAAAACCTTATACAATCCCACTTATTTTTAGCACGCTTTCTAATTCACGAGTACTTTATATACACACATACTTCACAAACATAGTTCACGCAAACCATTATAAATCTACTAGCTATCTCATTGCATTCCAAATTCTATTCTCTAAACGCGACCATATTTTCTTACAACACTTTTTACTAACATCAAATTCAATAATTTAATTAACCTAACAGAAAATCTCGATGAACTAACGGTATCGCAATCTCAAGAAACAAACCTTGAAGACTGCCATAAGTTGATATCACTGCACCCTAATCGTTTACTAATCTTCACGCTTAACATACGCAGCATAAGCTGTAACATGCCAGGGCTGGAAGTTTTATTAACAAGAATGAAGCTGAAATGTGATGTGATTGTACTGACCGAATGCTGGCTCTCAAGTTGTCCAGTTATACCAATTCTTGCAGGGTATTCTCATGTCGGGACTAAAATAAACCCCAAACAAAATGATGGAGTAGTAATTTACTATGAGGAAAACCTTAGCTTAACAATTGAGGAGCCTCAATCACAGGAAAGTAATTGTCTGGTCGCAAAAATAGACAATCGCATTGCGATACTAGCTTTTTATCGGTCCCCCTCATTCAAAAACATTGACCAATTTCTTTCATCCCTAGACACACTACTACACACAGTGTCAACCTTTAAACAGATTTTGGTAGTAGGTGACATCAACATAGATATTAGTCCTAGCAAAATAAACCTAAATGGGGAACGCTACCTGACTTTAGCGGCTTCGCATGGCCTCCTACCAGCTCACACTCTGATAACCCGATATGAAAGCAGTTCTTGTTTAGATCATGCGTTAATTAAGACTAATTATCCTGTTAGTACTCTAGTACCTCAAACTACCCTGACGGATCACTATCCTGTTTTACTGTCTTTGACTGCTAAGGAAACGCGTCAATATGCAATAACAACAATTACTAAAGTAGACTTCACAAACTTAGAGCAAGACCTTATAAAAACTAAT
Organism: Diarsia dahlii; assembly: GCA_949775195.1. Taxonomy (NCBI): domain Eukaryota; kingdom Metazoa; phylum Arthropoda; class Insecta; order Lepidoptera; family Noctuidae; genus Diarsia; species Diarsia dahlii. Next base: position 18,824,545 of record OX459190.1, read on the forward strand.
TTTGACCCAATTTATCACCTATCTAACCCAAATCTATCTTTAAATTACCTTACAAACTGTCTTCAACAAGCTATAATGGACAACACCAAACATATTACTCTCTCTAAACGTCACAAAATCATTAAACCTTGGATGACAAAGGGGCTGCTACGATGCATAAGAAATAGGGATAAGATGCACTTGAAATCAAAGCTTGCACCAAATAATTTCATTTTAAAAGTGACATTCTCGCGATACCGAAACTTTTGCAATGGGTTGCTAAGAAAAATTAAAATGGAGTATGAAAAAAATCAACTTCAAGATGCGCAAAAAGATAATAGAAAACTATGGAAAGCCATAAAAGAGATCACACACACAAAAAAAGTAACAAATCATCCGAAAGAACTATTAACCCTATCAAACTCTCCTGAAAATTCATTGCACGAAGTTAATAGTTATTTCGTGAACGTAGGAAGTTCACTAGCAAACAAAATTTATCAGCAAAACGCGCACTGTGTAAACAGTACACAAACCAATGCACACACAGCTACTAGTAGTCCGCATTCGTTTGTTCTGCTGGATACAGCTGAAGAGGAAGTTGAGCGCCTCATTCTCGACCTTAAATCGGACTGTGCCAGTGGAGGTGACAATATCAGCAATCAATTTCTGAAAACGTATAAAAACATCATTGTTCCACCGCTGACAAAGATCATAAATGATTGTCTGCAGAAGGGAGTGTTCCCTGACGTCCTTAAAAAAGCCGAAGTCTGTCCAATCTATAAGAGTGGGGACAGAAATCGTATCAACAACTATCGACCTATATCTATTTTACCAGCAATATCCAAAATACTAGAAAAAATTATAAATTCACGGTTAGTTAAATATTTAGAAAAACATAAACTGCTCTCATCTAATCAATATGGCTTTCGACAAGGAAAATCAACTGAGCAAGCAGTAAATAAACTCATTCATTTTGTTACTTCCAACTTAGATAAAAAGAAAAAATGTCTCACTATCTTTCTAGATCTCGCAAAAGCATTTGATACGATTTCTGTAACCCTCTTACTGGATAAACTCGAAAGGTTGGGAATTAGAGGAGCTCAACTACAACTTTTTGATAGTTACCTATCAGGCCGATCTCAGTGTGTTCGTGTTGGGAATTTTAAAAGCTCTCACCTTCAGATTACACACGGTGTGCCACAGGGTAGCATACTGGGACCCAGTTTGTTCCTTGTGTATATAAATGGTCTCACGAGTCTTGACCTCACCAATGGTGAAATCATTTCTTTTGCAGACGATACTGCCCTTACTTTTGCTGCCAATACATGGGAAGAGGTTTTCGGTGCTGCACAGCGGGGCTTTGATATCGTGGGAAAGTGGCTTCGGAGTAATATTCTTACATTAAATGTGGACAAGACCAAGTACGTCTGCTTTAGCATAAAAAAACTTACTGGAGATGGCATCACGCGAAATATCATATCACACGAGTGCCACTCTGGAAAAAATTGCAAGTGTCCCTCACTGGAAGCCGTGCATACAGTGAAATATCTAGGAGTTAATATAGACAGCAATCTCAATTTTAAGGAACACGTTAGGCTGTTATGCGGAAGAATACGTAAGCTCATCTATATTTTTAAGAACCTCAGGCACATAGCGGATTTATAGTTGCTGAAGCAGATGTACTTTGCTCTTTGTCAATCGCTTCTAACATATTGTCTATCATCCTGGGGAGGCACATCAAAGACAACTCTGAAGTCTATCGAGATCGCCCAGCGTGCAGTACTGAAGGTTGCGACGTGCAAGCCTATCCGTTTCTCTACCACTGCATTATACGCGGAATGGGAGGTCTTGACCGTGAGACGGTTATACATACTGAGCATTGTCCTCCTACAGCACAGCAAACTAACTTACAACCCACTACTCCTCCAAAAACGAAGAAAGGACATAGTGTGCGAAAGAACTCAGTTGTCTAAAACTAAATTTGGATTTCGCTTTGCCCACTCCATTGGTCCATTCCTTTACAATAAGCTGAACAGAATACTAAATATATACCCATTAACAAAAATGCAATGCAAGATAAAACTAGCTGAATACCTAAAAAGTCTAACCTATGAACAGACTGAACTTCTCCTATAGATAGCATCCTAACCATTGTAATGTATTAATAACAACATGCATCTCTTATCACAAACACACAAACGTGCGCACGCTCACTCACAACACAACACACACCACAACACACACACAACACAACACACACCACAACACACACAGGACACACACAACACAACACACACCTCATACACGTCCTCTTACACATCAGTCACGTATGTACATTGTCATCTCACACAAATAAGAGGTCCCACATGCAAATTCTACAGAAACTGTTTTTCTTTTATTAAGTTAATCTAATTAAATAAAAAATGTTTAAAATTATGTTTAACAATTATGAAATAATACTGGCACTTATATGAAATGTCTAACGCTCGAGGGGTTTGGCGCTGATAGTCGAAATACAGGCTCTGCCTAGTTCGGCTACAGATGACTGCACCACTTACACTATGTACAACCTGCCTGTTTAAATATTTTGTAAGTTATGTCTAACTTTCTTTCTTTTCTTTGAATAAACAAACATTATTATTACATTATTATTACATATTCCCACATCATATATTTTGGTTATTCCAAGTAAACTATATCTCATAGCCTTATTCCGTACACACTCCATCAAAACATGTTGCACATCTTGGACTATTCCACATTCTTCACAGTTGGGTGAAGTAACCTTTTTCACAAGAAAGCCAAACTTATTCGATGGAATATGACCGGAACGAAGTCTTAGATAAAATTGTTTATTTTATCTTGTTTGTATATTTCAGTCGATTGTGTGAGGAATGATATGAAAGCGAAAAGAGACAATGGAATCTGACAGTGGAAAATGGAAAATGAAAACGTGTTTCGTTGGCCCCAAGTAGAATGGGACAAGGGCAAGAAGATATTGTCTGTTTATTGAATACTTAATGTACAGAGCCGCCGCTGCATCTGCTTAATGCCAAAAGTATTCTGTAACTATTTATTATATATTTTTTTAAGATATCCATCAAACCTGTAAAGTTTCGCTAGATAATTTAATTTAGCCAGTACCTACAGGTAAAAAGATATTTTCTGTAAAACATTTTAATTCTTTATGACGTTTTAAACTTACCCGCGATATTCAATGTACTTGTAGATCATACCGGCCATGCCCATCGCGATGAGAGCGTAGAACCATGACGTCATGAACATGATGGAGATGCACAGAACCAGCCCGGCTAACGACAAAGTCCTGGAATCAAGCAAGATATGGGAGTTCACTTGTATGACTGACCAGAGATTAAGCCATTACTAACCTCGGAGGTCCATATTATATTTATTGTAGTCTAGTACAATCAAGCTATATGAATAATAACCAAATTAAGCTGATCTCCCATTGTACCAGAAGCTCATACAAAGCGAGGTCAGGTTATTTTGAATTTGTATAGCTTGGTGTTTCGTTCGTACATTTTTCTTTTGTAGGTACCTACAGTCAGTATCGGAAGTAGAATAACACTTCAAAGTTTCAAAGCAGGTATTTTAATAAAAATGGTTAGATATTTCTCGTTAATAACAATTTGTTGAAGAGTAAAGAATATTTTATAGAATAATCTTATGAAACATTACGAATAAAAATAGCTGGCATCAACTAATTAAAATTCCGAAATGCTTAGCTACTTCTGTTCTACTATTGTCGGTTGATACGACATTCCTCGGATTAAATATGGAGGTTGTTTCCTTACCAGTGGTAGTACTTGAACCTCGGACGCCAGTTAGGAGTCTTCAGCAGCGTCTGCAGCGCGCAGGCGAGGTTGACGAAGCCGTAGCACATGAGGAAGAACATGGACAGCAGTGGCGCCAGGATATCTACGTTACCGAGCAGGATACCGCACTGGCAGATCACCATCGTTAGGAGAAGGGCCCTGGGGATGGAAGACATGATCTTTATATTTTACCGGTATTTATTTAAAAGAATACTTAACTTTCAGATTTAAAAAGTTTCTGTTGAACTATGTAGTAGTAGAGTCTATCTATAAAGAGTAAATTGTGTTGCAGTGATCTAGTTATGAATTAAAACTATTTAGTAGATGTATTAATTGCCTTTATTGTTTTAGCGTCAACTTTTAACTTTTGAATGAATATCAGTAAAATACGGCTGAACCTACTTTTTTTTGTTTATCACCATGTAGGTACTCTTATTTGCAAAATCAAAAATTCCTTAGAAATATGGGCTTATCCACGGCTTATCGAATCAGGAAAGGCTAGGATCAAGATCAAGTCAAACGGTGATTGGGAACGACCTCCCAAATTGTTAGAGTTTGTTAAATAAAATTGTTTCAGATGTATGTGTATATGTATAATTTTAGTAAATCCTACCTTGTTGGTTCACCCCGGCTAGACGAGACGGCGAACGGAGCCAGGAACGGTATGATCTCATCTTTAGCAATAGCTTGCAGCAATCGTGGGGCTCCGGTGAGGGACTGCAGACCAGCTCCCAAGGTCGACAGGAACGAACCGATCAGGATCACCCATTGGTTCGGCCACGCCATGTTGGCTACCACCAGCTTACCACCGATAGATTGACCAAACCTGAAAATTTTGGAATTGGTTAGAATTGCAATTCTCATATTGTTACAGGTGAGATAGTTTCAATATTGGTTATTAACTTTTTTCAGCAGGTTGGTCGCCTTAAAAACAGCAGAAGCTAAGCCTAAATATTTTGTGACAAGCTACTGCCCGTGACTTCTGCCGCGAGGAACAGGGCCTAAAGCCTTCCTCGATAAATGGACTATCCAACACAAAAAGAATTTTCAATTTAAACCCAGTAGTTTCTGAGATTACCGCGTTCAACCTAACAAACAAACAAACTCTTCAGCTTTATAATATTGGTATAGATTGTCTAGAATATTCCAGAAAATTCTCAAGTAAGCCCTTACTTATCTCTTAGAAGCAGGTTGTCGACGGTGCCAGCGAACAGAAGTACGCAGGAGAGGTATACGGTGGAAGTGGTGAGGATGGCGCAGATCGTACCGATAGGGATGCTCTTCTGAGCATCAGCCAGGTCGCCTGAACGGTTGGAGCCGGCCATAATACCTGGAAGAATGGTTTTTTATAGGTAGCTATCGGTAAAGCTTTTTGAAATCGCAAAAATGTTTCCATTATTAGGGTCACAGTATAGATAGATAGGATCTATAAAAAGAAACTAGTGTGGTGATACTATACCTTGGCCGGTTGAACTTACATGTTGTAGACTAAAATTTTGGATATTTTCCTATTTTTCAAGGTAGACAACAAAGTAAAAAAAAAGATAATGGTCAGAATATCGTTAGAATGGAATATTCTTAAATAATGTGTATGTCCTATGTAATAAAGGGCGAGACTATTGCCATCAACCGGGCACGAATGCAGGCTGCTACTGAGACATTCCTGATAGAGAATACCCAATAGCACTTTGCCAGGAATCGAACTCAGGACCACAAATGATCAGCAGTCGCGCTTGCGGCCATTGACCAACAAGTCATCTAAAATAAATTTGTACGATAATTAAATATGGGCTTACCAGTTACAGAAGGGAAGAATATTCCGATGAGAATAGTGAAGGTCGTGGAGAGGTCAGCATAGACTTGGTTGTAGGTCGGTCGCTCCATCTGCTCGATGTCATCGGGTTCCTTGCCGTACGCGATGTACTGGCCCAGTTGGAGGAACGAGTCTTGCAAGTTATCGAAAAACACTCCGCTTTTCAGTCCCTGAATGATATTTTCCATAATTAGAGGTTTTCATTTAAAATAAGCATCTAACGTGATTTTATAAATGAAGAAATATGTAACATTTACCAACCTTACAAGAAATCGCATCGTTTTTAAACGGTTTTTTCAAAATATTTTGTAGCCATGGATTTTAAAAATATCCTATGTCGTTGCATACAGAGTTTATACCTACTTCCAAAAGGGTAGTTGACAAAAAAAATCTAATAAGTCCGTCAGATAGATTACCAAAAAATATTGGACACATATTTTTTCACGTAAACAAAAAACTAAGACGATACAGTGTTTCGAAGTAGTGTGACATCACAGCGTGGTACATTTTTTACCACGAAGTGACGTCACAAGCCCCCAGTCTTTATCTTTGACACGTTTTATTTACGTAAATTTTTAATAATTTTATAAAACAAAAAACACGTATCCGATATTTTTTGATAATCTAACAGACGGACTAAACAGAATCATATTTTTCTTAGTCAGGAAACATCCCTATTTATGATCAGGACAAAATGATTCACGGTCAATGTGACATTCTCCTTACCTTGATTCCTTGGACGATGGACACGTTGTGAGCTAGGTAGTATGGGTCGCAGGTGTTGTTGGGGCAGAACAGATTATGCAGAGGCGCGCCTATCTCCTTCGTGCAGTTGTTGATGTTGATATCCTTTAGCAGACGCTTGCCAAGGACGCACATCCTGAAAATTATTACTCAATTTTGAAATCGATTGTATACTCATGAAAATAAATAAATACTTCGAATTTTCTTCATAGCGTGTCGGTGACAATTCAAATTGAGGTGGCCCAAAATTTGGCGACGAGTTTGGCACTATCCATAGCCTCCACCAGCTCCTTTTATGTGCAAGTACCAAGATAGGCAGGACACAATATCATACGAGTGTCCCATAGTTTGTGGAGCAACCACTACCTAAGTCATCTATCAAACTTCATCTGAACAGGTTTTCCTTACTTTACTTCAAATAAAACTGAGTAACAAAAATCATGATTATTTGAATATATAGAAAACGCAATGCCGCATAAAAACATACTCCTAATAATTACGGAAGGACATCATTAATCTTGGACGATGTCGGGCTTTATAATACTTTAAACAACTTTTTCAGCAGCAAAATGTTATATAAGTTGGCTGATGTTATCTCTGGAATTCAGTATCTCATGTGTGTCATTAACGCGGCTTAATGAGACATGAGACTATCTCAGTCACGGCCTGTCCCTACCCTTCGTGTTAATGTTCGGGGACTGATGTTTCTGTACTCAATTGCCAAATTTTGCTCGTTATGGCAGGCATACATTTTGTTCCAGTGGTAGTTGTCTTTGGAGAGGATTTACATTTTTATGACTCTTGCGTTTAACGTCACACATTGCAGTACAGATGTTGCTTTTCATCAGTTCAACCAGTTTGCATGCAATCTTATCTGCCCTTGTTTGTATTGGTTATACCTCAGGACTTTTTACCCGACTACGGCAAAGCCAAAGGAGGGTTATGATTTTGACTGGCTATGTATGTATGTATGTTTGTATGTATGTATGTATGTATGTTTGTATGTATGTATGTATGTATGTATGTGTGTATCTTCATCTGTTCCCTCATAGCTTCTAATCTACTTATCGGAACTCGACATATGAGGTATCGTTAGAACCGTCTTAATTTTCCGCTGAACATAGGCTAGATGACGTGTCACAAAAAGCGATTTGGCGCCCTCTAGCGGACAAAAAGTAAGGCTTAAAAAATAAAAATGGAGATAAATACGCCGTGTTTGGTATCATTTGAAAGGGCCTGACTTGTACATTTCCAAAATATTGCTCACATTTAAAATCACGCCCTCTAACGGACAAAAAGTCAAAAGTAAAAAAAATATTTAACACCAAAATTGTTTAAATAAAATAAAGTAAAAAACTAAAACCCGAATACGACAAAAAAACAACGCTGAAAAAGTATGAAACAAGATTTTCAGGATAGAAAAAAAGAAAAGCCGTAGTCACACGTTATAGGTAACAACCTAAACACTTTAATACCGTGTGACTACGGCTTTTCTTTTTGTTCTATCCTGAAAATCTTGTTTCATACTTTTTCAGCGTTGTTTTTTTGTCGTATTCGGGTTTTAGTTTTTTACTTTATTTTTACACCTTTCATTTACCTAATTTAACAACAATGGAAAACAACAGTAAATAAATTATGACACGACATGAATACTTACTGTAACTTGTCATTTCCATTGAAATTGACGAAGATACCGACGTACACAGCTGTGATGGAGAGGAGGACGCACGCGAGAGCGACCGTGGCGAACTTGTTGACGAACTTGACGCCGAGGAACACCACCGCGCTCATGATGAGCAGCAACCCGGTGCCGTACACACGGAAGTTGTTGTACATCGCTTCAGGATCCTTCGTGAAGTCCCCGAAGATGGACATCCAGGGCGCCATGTATGTCTGTTGATTAGATGGAGATGCTCACTTAGATGACCACTTTTCTAATTGATACCAATTTAATATTTGCATGAACCTAATAGAAATTAATATTGTTAATAATCATTCATATTATAAAATGTATTAGATAAAAATTGATATTTTATGTTGTTGACACATACATATGCGCTTCAAACGAGTTTCGAAAGCGCTTCAGACGCGCGTTAGTATCGTGTTTCACGCGCGTTTAAATCTATAAAAACGCAAAAAATGGTATCTACGATGCCGACGACACGCGTTTCAGGAACGCGCGTCGTCGCAGCATTTAAAATACGTCGTGTGCTACGGGCCTCAGTTGAATGTTGCGTATTCTATAACAGGCTTCAATGTTTCTACTATTTGCCATTAATAGTACGAAGTACTACTGGTGAACCAAATTAATAAAAACTCTTTTAATATTATATTTATACATACACGCTAAGAAGAAGAATATTTTCATCACTTTTTTAAATGAGCTAATTTTAAGCTTGTTTCTATTATACTTTTCGATTGACTATTGCGTTATTAGTTTACCCTATAGGCTGCATATTATCAGGCAGTAAAACCACGTTCAACATAATTTATGATTGCTGATCACTCGTGGCTTATGAGCGCGAGTTATTAACCGCAAGCTGAAAGCGAACCATGCGCGAGCTTAATCATTCAAAAGAGTAATTAGTGGCTTGATGAATATTAATGCACCTTTAGGCCAATCAACATCGGATTATCGTTTTCGTCTACATAATCTGCATTCTGTACGGTTATAAAATGTATTTAAATCACCACCTAGATAGCATGTATTGTGTCAAATAGTAGCTGAATGTTTCTCCCCGTTATTATTTGTAAGATTACTAAATTAACTATAATCGCCGCTTTCATGAATACTAACAAACATCGTCATAATTATCCTCTATATCAGGATGGTAATAAACGCAGAGGAAATAAACAGTAGTGCTGTATTCCGCATACGAATTTCCTTTGTGGGCGACTCCGCAAAGTCTGCTTTAATTAACTAGTTAAAAATCTCTCCGTTTTGTGGCTTAGTAGGGAAATGTTTTATTATCTTTTAATTTAAAACTGAACTATAAAAAGCAATTTTGGTTTTAAAACTCTTTTTGGGGATTCACTGTAGTGGTGTTAATGACGCTAATCATTTCATGCACACACGAAATAATATTTCAGTATCTTCTTTGCCAGAGCTAGGTACTAAAATATGAAGCCAGACAAAGGCATAATTCCTAGCCGCAAGGTTCTGATGTACCAAATTATGAATGCTGGCAGTATAAGGTCGGCGTTAAATGGCTGCCGACCACATCCCTGTGTTGGGCCCCTGAGACCGGCATGAAGTATGATTCGGCCCGGCCCGCCTCTACGGTGTACGTTACATCAACACTGTTCAGGACTAACGCAAACGAGCAGTCCTGGATGCGATCGATTTTGTTCAGTAGTTTATTTTATGGAAATTCTTGTAGAACAAGTAACGTAATATTAATGATCCGAATGATCTACTCTGTAAATTCATGATTTGTATAATAGGAATCTTTCGGACGTCAATAGGGATAGTTAAGCATTTAATTGCAAGTTTCCACTTATACCGAACTAAAAAGGAACTGAATTTTGCTGCTGATCTTGAGACACTAAAGTTCATACGTCAAAGTTCATACATCAATACGCTCTTATTAAATTTAAATTACCGGGAGACTGAAGATCTTCTCAAACCAATACAATAGAATTATTAAAAATAGACGCACACTTCACGCTACACGCAGTTACACTCAAACATACACTCACTCAAACACTCACTCATACACTCACACATACCTACACTCACTCAAACACTCACTCATAAACTCACACATACACTCACACATACAGAAACACTCACTTGTACTCGCATGCACGTGCACCAAAGTTCATCACAGTAAATAAGTAGCTTAATTTTAATTTTAATCTTAACTTTCATTTTATAGTATCACTCTGTTTTTGTTTTATTATTATTATGTATTTTTAAATTTCTCTTTACTGTTTAGTTTATTAGATTATAATATTCTTCTCGAGTTCACTTTGTGACACATTCGATTTTTTTTTTATGTAACCTATTTTGGAAGGAGCTGGTGTCTGTGATACAATGATTTTCATTAGTACAGGCACCAACGAGTCTCTTTTGTCTGTAATGTTCATTTTATTTGTAAAATTGTTTTTGTGAACCTAACATGTGTTTTTTCTAAAAAATAAAAATTATTATTATTATTATTTGTTCTAAATTCTAATTAAAATTCTCCTGTTTGTCTTTTCTACACACTGTGTCTATATTTCTAATCTAACTCTCCTCTCGCAGGTCTGCTGGAAGAAATTTCTTACGAAATAAGCAGTACCTTTGTGGTCTTCTATTTTTTATGTGTTAACCTTTTTTGTATTTTGTGTGTACATAAAAAAATTAAAAGGCACGAAAAAAACAAAAAAAAACTGATCTGAGTTGACTGATTGAGGATTGCTATGTTAATCTCATATCAATCATAACAATAATAGGTTCAAAAAACCTTGTTTAGAAAAAGTTTTAGTGGTGAGTTGAGCTCAAAAGTATCGTGTGTATCAAGCCTATTAACGTGTATGTAGTTTGGTAAGTCTGTACTTACTGTTACGTGTATGTGGTCTATGCAATTGTGGCGATGAGATATTCGGGCACGCGGTACGCCTTTGTACTGACTTGCAGTGGTTTTGTGATTCTAACTGAGTTTAGGACAGAATTATCTGACTTGTATAGTATTCGTAGTATCGTATTGGCATATCAACTTGTTAATAGGTACACATTCACACACACAGGGTCTAATAATTACTAAGATACTATAGTCATTGTCGAATCAATGCTTTGCTTCAAGCACTGTACTGACTTTTTTTTTTTTTAAACTTTGCCCCACTAGGAATTTCTCCTGTATCGTGGGTGCGTTCACAAACATTTAAACTCACATACACAAATACCCAGACCCGGAACAACTATCTGTAGGTCACACAAATATTAGTTCCGTGCGGGGATCGAACCCGCAACACGCAACGCAGCAGTCCAATGCTTGAGCCACTGCGCCAACCGTGCCGTCAACTTGTAGTTGTTTAGTCTTAAATATGGATTTAGTTAGCCGTGTAGCAGTTTTCATGGTGTTTGAGAAAAAACTGGAATTACTATACTGTTGAAAGAAAAAATAATCAAGAAAGCATAGTAGAACGATATTTACAACAAGATATTCCTCTTAGTTTTTTTTTTAAATCGTGCTCGCAGAACGTATGGCTGTTGGGGCCGAAAAGATCTGGAGTTGGAAGGCCTGCTAGGTGGACTTATGACTTGGTGAAGGTTGAGGGGATCCGCTGAATGCGAGACTCATGGAACCGGTTAAAGTGGCGACACTTAAGGGAGGCCTATGTCCAGCAGTGATCGTCTTTCGGCTCAAATAATAATGATGATGATGTCTGTCACTTACCAGAACTATTTCAACAGCTCCAACGATGTACATAGCGGCGGCGAGTGTGGTGCCCGTATAGAACAGCATTCCCACAGCCCCGCCGCACTCGGGGCCGAGCGCACGACCTATCATGAAGTAGGACCCCCCTGCCGGCACCACGCCGTTCGTTGCGATAGCAGACATCGAGATAGCCGTCAGCATGGTCTGTGGACAAGTGAATGTACTTTAATAATGACATTATACTTATATTATGATGGCTTGTGATACCAAACTTAATCTCAAAAATGTTACTGTAAGAGACTGTAAGTCGATTTTCTATTCAAAACCGCAAAGTATAGGGCAGGTGGGATCAAAGAGACCTATCAAACCTTGTTTAATATTTGTGAAAAGAAAATGTACCCCTTGGCATATTATCTAATATATAGAATCAAGAGAAGAGGGTTGTTGCCAAGGGACTGGACAACGACTCATAATATAAAAGTCATAATAAAGGTCAGACGCTCAATCCAATACGCGATGTTAGTTTAGATTTTATCAAACTAGTCTTGTATTAGCAACAAATAATAATCTAGTTAGACTGGGAAAATAATCGAGTTAGTGTCTCGAAGATTTAATAAACCGTCGGCAAGTTAAATTAGATAAGTTGAAGGATCGGGCATTATTAGACGCGGCATCAATGTAGCTTTAGAAACGAGCTCGGACAGACCCCGGGGGAAATTCTGCGTAACAATAACGTAATCAGAAGGAAATATACATTGCGTAGGGAATACAATGTGGACGATGAGTTATTTTCATTCCTTTAGTTTTTTATTCCATGGCAGGTATAACTATAAGTATGAACAATGAACTGTATTACTTGTTTCCACTTTATTTTCACGCAGTAAATATATGCGAGTTGTTTTCGTGCGTCATCGCCCCCCGCTCAGAGAAATGTGAATGGCTACATGCGTAAGTAATTTTATTCAAAATAGCTTGTGGCTGGGGTGACGCTGATTATATTCATTATATTATTATTTACTTAAAATACGAGTATGTGAGCAGATTGTAATAGTATTCAAATTATGACGCCGAACGCGAATCACGATCTTCGAATTAGTTACACCAAAGATAAACGCGGTACGTCCCTAATGTGTGGTGTCCATACAAATGTACGAAAACGATGTGAGCTGCGGTCCGCCTGAAACTGTGGTGATCACAATCGCATCTATGGTATAAATTAATTCTTGGGAAGAACACTACCGCAGAATCAGCGAACCCATGTAAATAAACTACCAAGAGAGCAAAGGTATCATTAAAGTAAAGGACATAGAGCAAATATTCGTTACTCACCGTACAGCAGCAAACAAGCACAATCAGGAATCCTTGAATAGCCCCAGCAGTTCCGACCACCCACGTGAGACGGATGAAGAGGATGACGCCGAAGATGTTCTGGATGCAGGGTAGGTAGACGCCGATGAGTGTGCCCATACGGGCTGGGGGAGCCGGTTTCACGTCAGGGTCCGCTGCCGATGCTGTGGGGATGGTGTTCGAGTAGTTCGCCAGGGAGGTGAGGAATGTGGCCGCTCGGGGCCTGTCCTCCAATTCATCCTGTTGACAATGAAGAAAGAGATGAGAAAACTAAATAAGTATGAAGTAAATATCTGTGATGCTTTTCGGGTCACTCCAATATTTGTTTACGTCAGCACGCAGTTTCCTAAACTGGAAGGATACACTTTTGGCGAGGACACAGAAGACGGACAATATAAGGGCTCGTTTACGGAGCCGCGGGGCGTTGCGCGGCGCGTGCAGAAGGCTCGTCTCGTGCTTTTTTATTAATTTACTGAGAGACAAGTCCACCGCAACAAACGCTGCATTTTAAACTATCGAGCGAAAATTGCTTCTCCTTTTTCATACATCGCCATGTGTTTGAAATAAAAACGCAGCACGCGCCGCGCGACCGCGACGCCCCACCCGTACGTAAACATGCACTAAGAGTTTGTTTACGACTGCCTCGTTAATCTAGTGGTCGCTAGTGCGACTGCTGAGTTCCTGGGTTGGATTTCAGGTCGGTAAAGTGTTATGTTGTTGTAATATGTGAGTTTCCTCAGTAGCAGCCACGAATTCCGTATTTGTGCCCGGTTGATGCCGCTATTACATGGAAATTATACATAACTGGCAAAATGTGGGTGTACTAATGAGTACACCTATGCCTTACGTTTCGGGGAATAAGGTGTGATTTTATGTTATACTAGCTGAACCCGCGCATGCGTTGCAATGCGTTTTTCCTACCTACCTATCTACTACCCTACCTACTACCCTACTTACTACCCTACCTACTACCCTACCTACTACCCTACCTACTACCCTACCTACTACCCGACCTACTACCCGACCTACTACCCGACCTACTACCCGACCTACTACCCTACCTACTACCCTACCTACTACCCTACCTACTACCCTACCTACTACCCTACCTACTACCCTACCTACTACCCTACCTACTACCCTACCTACTACCCTACCTACTACCCTACCTACTACCCTACCTACTACCCTACCTACTACCCTACCTACTACCCTACCTACTACCCTACCTACTACCCTACCTACTACCCTACCTACTACCCTACCTACTACCCTACCTACTACCCTACCTACTACCCTACCTACTACCCTACCTACTACCCTACCTACTACCCTACCTACTACCCTACCTACTACCCTACCTACTACCCTACCTACTACCCTACCTACTACCCTACCTACTACCCTACCTACTACCCTACCTACTACCCTACCTACTACCCTACCTACTACCCTACCTACTACCCTACCTACTACCCTACCTACTACCCTACCTACTACCCTACCTACTACCCTACCTACTACCCTACCTACTACCCTACCTACTACCCTACCTACTACCCTACCTACTACCCTACCTACTACCCTACCTACTACCCTACCTACTACCCTACCTACTACCCTACCTACTACCCTACCTACTACCCTACCTACTACCCTACCTACTACCCTACCTACTACCCTACCTACTACCCTACCTACTACCCTACCTACTACCCTACCTACTACCCTACCTACTACCCTACCTACTACCCTACCTACTACCCTACCTACTACCCTACCTACTACCCTACCTACTACCCTACCTACTACCCTACCTACTACCCTACCTACTACCCTACCTACTACCCTACCTACTACCCTACCTACTACCCTACCTACTACCCTACCTACTACCCTACCTACTACCCTACCTACTACCCTACCTACTACCCTACCTACTACCCTACCTACTACCCTACCTACTACCCTACCTACTACCCTACCTACTACCCTACCTACTACCCTACCTACTACCCTACCTACTACCCTACCTACTACCCTACCTACTACCCTACCTACTACCCTACCTACTACCCTACCTACTACCCTACCTACTACCCTACCTACTACCCTACCTACTACCCTACCTACTACCCTACCTACTACCCTACCTACTACCCTACCTACTACCCTACCTACTACCCTACCTACTACCCTACCTACTACCCTACCTACTACCCTACCTACTACCCTACCTACTACCCTACCTACTACCCTACCTACTACCCTACCTACTACCCTACCTACTACCCTACCTACTACCCTACCTACTACCCTACCTACTACCCTACCTACTACCCTACCTACTACCCTACCTACTACCCTACCTACTACCCTACCTACTACCCTACCTACTACCCTACCTACTACCCTACCTACTACCCTACCTACTACCCTACCTACTACCCTACCTACTACCCTACCTACTACCCTACCTACTACCCTACCTACTACCCTACCTACTACCCTACCTACTACCCTACCTACTACCCTACCTACTACCCTACCTACTACCCTACCTACTACCCTACCTACTACCCTACCTACTACCCTACCTACTACCCTACCTACTACCCTACCTACTACCCTACCTACTACCCTACCTACTACCCTACCTACTACCCTACCTACTACCCTACCTACTACCCTACCTACTACCCTACCTACTACCCTACCTACTACCCTACCTACTACCCTACCTACTACCCTACCTACTACCCTACCTACTACCCTACCTACTACCCTACCTACTACCCTACCTACTACCCTACCTACTACCCTACCTACTACCCTACCTACTACCCTACCTACTACCCTACCTACTACCCTACCTACTACCCTACCTACTACCCTACCTACTACCCTACCTACTACCCTACCTACTACCCTACCTACTACCCTACCTACTACCCTACCTACTACCCTACCTACTACCCTACCTACTACCCTACCTACTACCCTACCTACTACCCTACCTACTACCCTACCTACTACCCTACCTACTACCCTACCTACTACCCTACCTACTACCCTACCTACTACCCTACCTACTACCCTACCTACTACCCTACCTACTACCCTACCTACTACCCTACCTACTACCCTACCTACTACCCTACCTACTACCCTACCTACTACCCTACCTACTACCCTACCTACTACCCTACCTACTACCCTACCTACTACCCTACCTACTACCCTACCTACTACCCTACCTACTACCCTACCTACTACCCTACCTACTACCCTACCTACTACCCTACCTACTACCCTACCTACTACCCTACCTACTACCCTACCTACTACCCTACCTACTACCCTACCTACTACCCTACCTACTACCCTACCTACTACCCTACCTACTACCCTACCTACCTACTACCCTACCTACCTACTACCCTACCTACCTACTACCCTACCTACCTACTACCCTACCTACCTACCTACTACCCTCCTACTACCCTACCTTTGCAAAAAAAACGGGCACCTTAGGAAATTTACGTTCTAAGGTCGATTTGAGTTAATTCAATGAAATTTAATTGTTTGACGTAGTCTGTATACTTATAATCGTGTAAATTAATACGCGTGAAGTGAACTGTGGAACAATGAATTCTTTAAAACCGATGTACACGGCCAAACAATAAGAAGTGGTCGGCAATAAAGACAAGAAGATTTTTTTACTTTGTTTAATTAAATAAAGTTACAAATGTAATAACCTAATAACGAGTGTGACCTCCTCTTGCCAAAATCACAGCTTGAATCCTTCTGGGCATGCTTTCCACGATGTTTTTAATGACGTTTTGAGGAATACGTTCCCACTCTTCTGCAATGACTCTTTTTAGCTCCCTGATGTTTTGTGGAGCATGTTGCACTGATCTTACCCGTCTCTTTAGAACATCCCAGACATGCTCAATTGGATTGAAGTCAGGACTTCGAGCTGGCCAATCTAAACGACGGATCCCAACTTCTTGCATGTACGCTTCCACGTCGCCAGAACGGTGCGGGCGAGCATTGTCGTCCATAAAAATGGAATCTTCCCCAAGTGCAGTCAATGCGGGTTGTGCATATGGAATTAGGACTTCCATTATGTACCGGTGTGCATTTAATGTTTCATTTTCTATGAGAACTAACTCCGTACGCCCCGTCGAATTAATTGCTGCCCAAAACATAACGGAGCCTCCGCCATAAGGAGTGATTTCTTCGAAACACACTTCCGCATAGCGTTCCCGTAGTCTTCGTAGCACTCGCCGGCGTCGGTCCTCTCCACACAAAGAGATTCTAGCTTCATCAGAAAACAATACTTTATTCCAGTCCTCCAGAGTCCATGAAGCACAGTTTCGAGCAAACTGAAGTCGAGCAACACGGTGCTCACGGAGTAATTTAGGTCCCCGAGCCGGGCGGTAACTCCTGATATTGGCAGCCAAAAGCCTCCTCCTGACGGTCCACAAGCTAACTTCTACTCCTCTTACTTCTTCAAGGCTCTTCTTCAGGTCCACACTTGACGCCTTACGATTTCGCAAGGCCTGACTCACCAAAAAGCGGTCATCTCTTGGTTCTGTGCGTCGTTTTCTTCCCGAACCGGGTCTTCTTTTGACCGAACCGGTCTCTTGATACCGTTGCCAAGTCCTCTGGACAGTTGAACGACTCACATTTAGCCGCTGAGACACGTAAGTTTGCGAACAACCTTCTTCAAGTAGGGCTATAATTTTACCGGCCCTTATCGCTTTATCACTCTTGTCAAAAAGTGGTATTTAATGTAAAAAGAAAGATAAAATTGTTTAATTTGCAGAAAATATCCAAAAAGTTTTAAAATTTTAGTAATCAGTAATAAAAGCGTTTCAGCAATTCGCGCCATTAGTAAAGCAATTTTACAATATTCTACAATAATCATTATTTTCCTTTTGTTAATTTCAAAATTTAAATTTGGAACGTACAGAATCATGCCAGGATTCTTCAAATAACATGCCAATACATCGTCAAATTAATAAAACCTCTTACTTGTCCTTCTTCATTGAAGTAGAGAAAAAAATATGAAGTGCCCGTTTTTTTTGCAAAAGAGTTTAGATTATATTAAAACTACAGCAGTGCAAACGGTAGTTCGAGAATATCCCACTGCAATTTTAAGCGTAACTAACGGAAATTAACTAGTTAAACCTACATAATAAACGACAGTCATGTATACACATTATAATCTCTGTGAAAGCATTGTCTGAAATAGTGATATTGCTGTAGGACATATTACATACATCTGCGTTTTACAGCAACAAGCATATATGACAATATATTACTGAAATGTACAATTATATGTATTCAGTATCTAGTAAGGTTGTACAAGCATAATATATGTTAAATACGAGTCTTCTGTCACGTTATCTTGTAATAATATAATAGCGAGACATTCGATTTCGTTCACTGTCTCTTTAATCTTAGAGTCGGTAGGCGGGCCACCTACCAAATATGTATCCCGTTCACGTAGTAGACTTGAAATATGTTTAACTTCATACGTAAAAATAAGGCTACATCCCAACGGGTACGTTTGCACGAAGTCAGACTAACTCAAGGTTATGTAATCATTGTGTGACACCCGCCTATTCTGCTATCGCAATCTTGAAAGCGGTTATGATAAAGTTATAGAAAGTGACGTCTTCGTGATAACGCTCTTGTTGCTGAGATTGAGTTCTTTGTTATTTCCATCATGATTAGCATCTTCATTCTAATGTCTAAAGCGGTTGTTGTCGTACCTATAACGTTATACAATGTTTTGCGTTAGGGGAGAAGCTACGGGAAAAAAGTATTTATCGCCAAAAGCTTTTACTTAATACAGCCAATACGGAGTTCTGTACACAACAACATAACGTAACTAAAAGGGGATTGTTTTCTTTTAATTTTTGGTCTGAATTGCTTTCATACTTATTTACAGCACAATAATGAAAGTGCGCCATGTACGTATGAGATGGGTTTCAAATTGTGAAATATAGCTGGCATAGGAGTTTTTAATTTCACGTTTGTAATACGATATACGAGTGGTGGGAGCCGAGAGCTGGGCGCCGAGTACCGAGTTGCTGAAACCCGAGCGACCGTGTTCGTCTCCTAAAGCTCGTATTTTATTTACGCGCCATTTGCATCGTATCGACGCGCACCGCTCAGTAACATCGTTTCGTACATACCTAGGGCGTTACCGTCACTTGCCGGAATGTGACGCTTTCAGCGTTCCCTCTAGAGAATGTAGGTACGAATAAATCAGGATTTACATGGCACACCATCGCAAAGGAACGCATTACGATATTCAATTTAAAATGAATTTCGGATATGTTCACACGTTTGTGGATTTTGGAACTGTAACTATTCATTTAAATTCACACTTAAAGCTTCGTGACTTTATGCAATGTAATTTCTCCTTGATCACAAACTAATGTCTTCGTGCACTCGTGTTCCCATATGATTGCATTATAGAATTGAATAATCGAATATGTTCGCGGCGTAGTATTTTTTAGAAATAGGAATAATATCAATTACTTCCCGAAAGATCAATGTCAAAAGCAAATTTTTTAAATAGCAATGAAGGTCCTTAACGTCGTGTTGTAAATAATGTTGAGCAATAAAATAAAGGCACACAACACAAGCAATTTATCACGGGGGCTCTTTTCCTATTTGTTTTCATTTGTTCCGTCGCCATTATTCGGCACTTTATTTGGTATCCGGATGGCTCTCCGTCGGAATCGCAAGCGTAATGAAGTTCTTTGTTCATCCACAGTAGATTGTGAGGTTTTACGAAGCCAGCTCGAGAGAGGAGCCCTTGACATAATATTAACGTTCACCGACGACGCTGCTGTTTCAGCGATTGCTTTCATTCATTCATGCTTTGTTTATTTTTAATGTTGAAAACTTAAGAGACAATTTTTAGTTTTTTTGTTCAAAAGTTCAATGAAATGTCTTTAAAAACTACAACTTTGTTACTGTATAAAAGGTACCTTTTTATCCTAAATGAAACCATAAACTTAGGCCGGCTTTAGTGAACTGCAAATGGATGCCATCATGAGCTTCGGTAAGCTTTCGCGGTCCCCGGATGGTACCCTTAATAAATCCCGCTCCCTACAAGGGAATATTAGCGTGACACATATTACCGAGTATGTTACTGCGGCAACGTTCAGTAGCTATGATGAGTTTTTTTAGTGTACTCATCATCCACTAACCCGAAGTGGGAGACCGTGTCCCAGTGGGTACATAATATTACGGAAGATGAGATGAGAATGCTAATGGTATGTGTGGTGTTACGAGAATGGATAAAATAAGAAACGGGTTTAAAAGAGAAACTCTGAAAGTGTTGCCGGTAACTGAAAAGTTATGTGGTAATCGGTTGTCGTGGTACGGGCATGTAATGCGGAAACTGTTGTAAGGAAAGTTTTGAGTATGAATGTGGAAGGATGATATAAGTAGAGGAAGACTAAAAAAACTGGCCAAGTGCAAGTCGGACTTGCGCATGAAGGGTTCCTTATTTAGACTTCTTATAGGTTTTGCTGTAATCTATAAGTGTTGAACTAATTTTTGTATTTTTTTCAGAATTTTAGGTTCAGTAGTTTCGGAGATAAGGGGGGGGGGACGGTCGGTTAGACAGACAGCCAGACAGACAGACAGACACACGAGTGATCCTATAAGGGTTCCGTTTTTTTCTTTTTGAGGTACGGAACCCAAAAAACGATAGATGGACTGAGTTAAGAACGATATGACAAGAAAGGAGGTGTTTGATGAGATGACGAGTAGGTAATATAGAAGTATCAAAGAAGGAGACATTCGGTGCCGACCCCAAATGGATTGGGATAAAGGCAAGAGAATGATGAACATTACAAAAGATATACTATTCATCTCTTTGTAATGTCTGTATGTAGGTATACAACATTAGGTTCTTTTATCTTCGCTGTACAGCTATGCACATAAACCTCAAGTAAACGACGCCAATTCAGGTTAGGTTCAGCTTCAAATGACAATATCAGATTTAACAACCGTTAAATAGCGCTCAAGTTGTTATAGGTTTACAGTTCATTGCCTAGTTCTTTATTAAGCCATTTGAGTCAAGTTTTTATGCTTTGAGCACTAAAGGGAATACCTGAAAACGATTGGTATGTATTTTAATGGTAAGGTTGTCCAAGTTTAATTTTTCCTAAAATATTATCTCTTTTATGGTAAGGCCTTTTGTGTCTGTAGGAGTAGAGGTATTTATAATATAGCTAGATGTGGCCCACGATTTTCTTGGCATGGAAATTTTTAAGTTAAGTGTACGAGAGGTGGAGTGTAAGAATAGATAAAGTGGCCTTTGTGCTAATTCAAAATATAATCTTTTTTTATGGCAAACATCATCGTTCCAAACTTTCGTATTAATGTAAAAGGATGATAATAATAGTTGTGCGAAGATCTTTTGATGCGTGGCTAGAATCGGAAGTTTGGAACTAACACCGGCGGCGCCGCTATCTTGATTTTCCAATACATTTCACAAAACAATTTCAAATAATTATGTAAACCAGCAGAACCACTCTGTCAACGCTACTCAAGTGTCAAAAGATGCTTGTAGCACTCAAATTAAATTAAGGTACTTTTCTTTTCAAGTTCAAAGTATCTTCACGGCCGCCATGACGATAACAAAAGATGAGAAAAATCAAACACAATTAAGTACGACGAGGCAGCTCGTGAAAGTGTGGCCTCTCAAGGGTCTTGGAGACGTTATTGAAGCTCTCACATTGATTTCGGTGGAGCATTCGGCTGCGGCCTTGTGCGGAGAGCGGCCCCGGCTGTAGGGTGCTTAGTGCCGCTTAGACAACGAGGCCGAGCGCCGCTCACCGATATCCGACGGATATAGGTGCACGCTGCTTACTCGCGACATTTCCGAATTAAAAACCCTAGTCATTATGAAACAAACACACATAAACATACGCCTTTTTCTCATGAAGGAGGAAACTACAGAAATTACATTATGAAACACGGTTTTAATATCATACGAGTAATGAACTTCGAAATTTTAATTTAAGCCAGGTCGAAGTAGTGTAGTGGAATATAATGTTTTAGGCGTTAATGAGGGAGTAAATATTAATAATAAGCTACCTACTTGAGATGCGTCTATCATGTTAGGTAATTTTTGATGTGTTGATAATTTTTTTAAATTTATTTTTTATTTTTTACTTGTACTTAGATGTTTTTAATCCCGTGCATGTTTTAGTTGTAGGTACTAGAAACATAGTGAAATCGCAGGAATGAGCTAAACAAGTAAAACCATCGATGAAACAAGGAGACCATAGTCTGGGATTAAAACTAAAGTTTCAGTACGTTGTGATGAAAATAAACCATCGAAGTGCCTAGTGTAACTTGCCATGGTTTTATTCTAACTCGAATTAAGCTCGTTTTGTTTAAAGTTTTAAAAGAAAGTTTATGTTGTGCGGAGGAATACGGCCTTTTTCATGTTTGAAATAAAAGTATTCAATCACCATTATTTAAACATAACTACATTCTTGGTTTAGTTAATATCATGATGTTCGCAAGTATTCAAATACTTTATATTAGTGTATTTCTTTTATCTACACTAATACTTATTATAAAGAGGAATATTTTTTTGTATATACGAATAAACTCAAAAACTATTGGAGCGATTTCATGAATTCTTTCACCATTCGAATGCTCCATTTATCCCTGAGTAATATAGGCTCTATTTATTACAAGTTTAAAACTAAATGTCCACCCGGGTCAAGCCGGGACGGTCTGCTAGTATTCGTATATTTTTAGTGACATAGCATCTACGTATTCAAAAACAAAAATACAAGTATAACCCTACGATAGGAACATCCTATTCGTTTGAATATATTTGTTAGAATTCGCAGGCTGAAACTTTGTTCATAATGAACTGAGTTTTAACGAATACTCGTTTATTCCGAAAACTAATTCAATGGAAAATAACTCCTAAATTCTGGAAACTCTATTGAACCCGAGTTGGAAAACGGCAGGGACTTTTGCAGGGGGTCAATGCAGGCTGGTAATAATCGGTCATTCTCCGATTTGGTGTCCTTACCTAATTACCGTAACCTTTATTATTTTTCACTAATTTGACTTATACACAATAAAATGTGAAATAATTCTTTCATATTTTAATGACTCTAAGTGAAGTTAGTGAAAACACATTTAAATATGAAGGAATTATTTAAATATTATATGAAAATAAAGAAGGTTACGGTAATTAGGCAATCGGAGAGTGGCCGATATATATAAAATACTACGTGTAGAAAGAAGTGAAGAGTAGTATTTAAAGAAAGAAGATGATTTCTTAATGCTCCTCATCCTGCCTTTGTCTGATTCAATTTGGGGTCGACGCAACATGTTTTCTACTTCCAATCTATCATCTATCAGACGTCTCTGCATCATTTACTCCTTTCTCTTTCAATTCGTTCCTCACACAATCCAGCCACCTTTTGTATGGGTTTTTGAATGTTAAGTTTGGTTTTAATACTGCAAAAATAGTGCTTCCATCTATAAATTCAAGTCTCAAATGATATTACATTGTGATAATTATTTTAATGATGACGTACCGTTTATCCTACAATATAGATAATATTACAAGATAAAACGAGGATCAATTAATTGTACAGCAATTTCATGCATAATTATAGTTAAAGTAATTATCATGCAGTTAATTGCAAACGTCATGCGTTTATTGATTAATTACACAACAGTTAAAACAGGTACAAAATAGGTTAGCAGGGAATTGTGTTGGCGCACTAGTTACCATGATCCCTGGTACAAGTGTGGGAAGGAAACACACGGGGTTTTTAGTTAGTTAGAGTCTGTCCGACCATTAGTTCGCGCCAGGATGAGGTTCATGCATGAGTATTTTCCACGCAGCAAAAAAAAAAAAAGAAATAATTGAATCATATAATTTGTTTAATTAGTTTAAACAGTAAAATGACAGAGGCTTGAAAAATGTCTAAATAAAGATGAGTAAATAGCTTATGCCCGCAATGTGCGTAGACTTAAGAATAAGGATACAAAGTATTAATTAAATGTGTTAATCGAGGTTATTAACTATTTGTGTGCCGAATTTTCGATAATTTTCAGTCGTTTTCCGTGATTGAGTAACAAACATCTAAAGTTTGATTATTATCAAATTAGTAGGATAATATTAAAGTGAACAAAACTACATTAGTCCAGAAACAAGAATAACTAAAGTCACCATTAGATCCTATACATCAAAAAACTTGTTTGAAAGCATGAATAAAACACCTCTTCTATATTTCATGCCGGGCGAGTGCAGAAATATGTATGAAATATGACGAGCGAAGAATGCTTTATCAGAATGTTGCGAGTCTCGCAAAAGCGTTCGTTAGCCTGTATTATTTGTGTGACTTTTCATCGTAATTTATTCAGCTTGTATCAAAGACATTCATTAAAAAGTGAGTAAATTTAAAAACATAAAGGGTGTAAAAATATCCTTGACGAATCCTAAAGGCGCTTGTTCTACCTGTTATTGCAATATTTTTGTTGTTCTCAACCATACCTGGAACCTTCTAGTTTCGGAAATATTTAAGCTCAAAATTTTAAAACTTTCATAAGTTTTTTTAAATACTAGTTTTTACCGTTATAACTTTACTTTTATTTCCCCGCCATCACCTTAACCACAACATCAACATTAACGCACGGTGTAAGGTACTTAGGTACATACCAAATTACCAAGGAGACCAAGGAAGTATGCCGAACGGGCGTATAAAAATTCTATAGCCATCTTTCCCTTGCCATCACTACACGAAATAGGGGCAAAAGTTACGCGGCTCGCAAATGGTGCGTGAATTATATACGAGATTGCGCTCCTGGATTATTCCAGCCTACCAGCGCACCGCAGGTGTGGCTGCGCCTTTATATACTAAAGAGCTTTTTTTATTAAGGATTATTTTCATCACGTGAAGTTACCTGCGTTCGCGTTTTATGTAAATAACCATCTTTATTGTATTGCGGAATACAAATGTTTTTATTCCCGTTCCATTATTCCGAGACACGTATATTTTTTTAAGGCCACCGCTGTGTAATAATATATTCTGACGCCAACACATATTATGAGAATTGTTGGATTAAAATATTGTAAGGGCGAGGCCAATTTTAAATCATCGCTTTAATTTAAATTTTCAGGCTAAAATGTGACTCTTAAAGTTTATCCGCCAAATTTTGAAATTGCATCAAAAATCGCATCGAATGAAGCGGGTAACTGAAGCCAATAGCGTAAGAGATTGAAGTGCTACGAGCGCCATGTAACGAGCTACGAACTAGCTACGAGCGCTACGAGGACGCTACGATCTATACGGGTCATCGCCGCACACGTATATTCGCACACCCCGTAGCAACGGTAATGCATTCCTAACTCAATTTCAATAAAGCGCTCAATTTATTCCGTTTCCTCCTCGGGTACTGCATAAACCGGGTCTTAAATTGGCCCACGTAAATGTTATTTTAAATAATTTATGCCTGGCTATCGAGTATTAATATTCGAGCGGGGTTAATTTGATTACTGTATGTAACGTTCAGAGAGTAAGTCAGGTCAAGGATATAATTAGTGGTGAGAGAGCCACCGAAACGGAACAACACGTATCACAATATGATTTTTTAATCTTGAGCTTCCCGCTGGGATGGCGTTGGGAGGAAGAAGATTAGATGAATTAATTATTAGGTATTATCTTTGTGATGAAAACTCTGAGATAAAATGCGGTTGCGGTGAGGAAACAGGTAAGGTTCATTACGTGTTTATTACACAATGAAAACCATGGGTAAATGAAGGTAATTTGTACTTGTTGCCCTTTCAGTTTATTAAATTGTGTGTAATTTCACATTATAGCTAGGTTTTGACAAATACATTATATCATCGCCTTTAACTATCAGCATAAACTTAGAATTAGGGCGTTTTCCCAAAAGATAAGAGGTCGGAGAACTACTAAACTGTGGTGGGTACTGCGGGCGTGGGTAGGCCGAAACATTCAAATTCAGTACAGTTTGCACGGTTTGTAGTGTATAAAATAAATTCTCTCCTACAAACTGGAGCCATAACTTTCTCAAGACTTTTACGACAGTCTCGAAAGTGCTGTCTCACTAAACATTTAAATGAGAACACCTAAGTAAGAAAAACACGTTTTTACGTTGAAGTAACGCGTATATTTAATGACGTGAAACATTATTATTTCACAACAGTTCTTACACGTCATATCTACGTCGTCGTCAACAAATATAAATTATATTTATGATATTAATGCACATAATTATATTACATCTTAGGCCTAGTCTGCTGATAATAAATAGGGCCAAAGATTAGGTAGGACCCACGAAGAACCAGTCATGAGAACCCATCATAACAAAACATTTACGTACGGAAACAGGATAATACGCCTACCCTAACAGATTTACTCCGCCTAAGGAAAGGAGCTGATCCTCCGGATTACAGTATAGACGCAAACGCCATTGTTACGCAACGAAACTGTCCAATTCATCTCCTGAATAATGAACAGTTGTTCCAACTCATCTTTGTGCTCAAAGTACTGTAACTCCGAGGGTTTAAGGAGAAGACACGGCTAATCTACCTTATTTCGAGAAACTGAAGGTACTTGTAGTCTTGTACATATAATAGGTATGTAGGTATACTTTTGGAGGAGGTCGTGGCTTAATAATAACAGCCACTCGGGTCGATCTTTAGGCTATGCTTGCTAAGTTCTTTCGTGGATAGCTGACCACCCTTTACATACCGAATTTCTTACGTCTCTCGGAAAGCACGTTAAGACTTCGATATCGACTGTCATTTGTACATCTTTGGCAGTCGCTACAGGTAGCCAATGGCTGAAAGTCTGAGAACCAGTACCGAGGGGTATACCCAGACTGGGTACCAGGCTGGGTTATGGAGGTCAGATAGGCAGTTAAAGCCGAACTGAAAGTCGACCCCAACATAGTCGGGAAAAGGTCTTCCGTAACTTTTTGCAGTGATGCTGAATTACAAATGCGACTCACGCGAAATGGTAGTGATGCAGAAATATGTTTACAAAACGTGCGACGGAATTGCTAAGTTACGAAAGGCCTCAGTTTATTTGAATTTTAGGCGAAAGTACTGCAGTTATAGACATAACAAAATAACCCTTTTTTCGGGCTTCGCCGCAGTCGGGTAACAAGTGACGGTATGCTATAAGTGCAAAGGATCGAGTTGGTTGTACCTAGGGCCTCTCTTTGTGAATGTATCTTCCTAACTAAGTTCAATGTGTCAGTAATAAATCGAATTTGAACTTAAATAAGGTCTGAGTGTGTAGGCGTACAGGTAGCCCACGGGGTGA
The DNA here is from genome assembly GCA_949775195.1 of Diarsia dahlii. Lineage (NCBI taxonomy): Eukaryota > Metazoa > Arthropoda > Insecta > Lepidoptera > Noctuidae > Diarsia > Diarsia dahlii. Next base: position 18,851,999 of record OX459190.1, read on the forward strand.
ATCTGTTAAAATCGGCGTAAAACAGAAGAGTCTATAGTCTTTACTTAGCAATGAGTGGATAGTGAGGCCAGTGGACACGGGCCAAATAAGGCGATAAAGGCGTGGCGGCCCATTTCGAATTGGAAACTTTATTGATTTGATTTCGCCGCGAAACTTACAGAAATCAGCTTTTACGTAACAAAACAGGCAATCTGAGATTATAACATAACTAGCTGATGCCCGCGGCTTCACCCACGTGGATGTCGTTCAAATTATATACTAAAACCTTCCTCTTGAATCACTCTATCTATTAAAAAAAACCGCATCAAAATCCGTTGCGTAGTTTTAAAGATTTAAGCATACAGACAAACAAACAGACAAAAATAGCGACTTTGTTTTATACTATGTAAGGATATCACGCCTGTAATGCCCGGGCTAGGTAGAGGTGCACCTGATACGAAACCTACATTTCGCTAGTTATATTAAACCATGGCTACTGAAAATTCGAACAGCAATTGACCCGTACTGGCAATCGAACTCTAGACCTCATACTCAGCAATAGCACTTCATGATCACAACTCCAACTAGGTACTCATTAAAAGCAGTCTGTTAAACACTTCCGTTAATGATAATGCAAAAGTAATTGCACTTAAGACAGTTACTGCAGTGAAGACTCTGGACTGAATAATAAAGGCCTTTCAATGTTTAATGTCCAGCGAAGTTGCGATAAGCCTCTCTAAGTTCCTACAGTTAACAGTACATTGTGTACCGTGAAGCAGTCGTTAAAAAGGTTTTACATAACTTTACTTAAGTAAACAGGTGTTCAAAACAAACTTACATGGTATAGGTAGAGGTTGGTGTCGCACCCTTTGTCCTTTTCTGTGGGTAGGCCATGTTCGTCGGTTTCACCTGGAATTAAAACAGTGAACATAAATAATGTGGAAACATTTAATTAGGTACTACATACACAGAGTTGTGGTGAAATGTCAGGGCGTTGGGTATCCCAGAGGCGTGACCCGCGATCTTAGTACCGGTATCTACAAACAATTCCAACTGTTAACCCAAAAAATAGTAAAACGGAATTTCGCTACCAGAAAATACATTTATTTCCTTTCGTAAAATGAACTCCCTAGTGCTTGGTAACAATATATTGAACCCGTTATGTATTGTGGTCGGTAAGATTAACTTTCGAACGATACTATAACGTAGACCACGAACGAAATTGGTTTAAAGAAAATGAATTTATGATACCCGGTGGTTGTGACGTCATAGAGTACACGGTAGTTATTAGGTTTCAATGCCTTGTACACGCTCCACACACTTTACAGCAACCGGGAAACGGAAGAACACTTAAAAAGGATGTATTAGCGAGAGGCAACTGTGAAGAGCAACAAAGATGTCGGTTTAAACTGATAAAATAATAACAACAAACAACGATGTTGCTGTACACGATGTTATTGTAGAATGTTAACCGATAGTTTGATGAATAATTAAGTAGCCCCGTCAAAATGTCACAAATATTTGGTATCTACAACATATTTAAAACCGGTAATATTCGGAGCACACAAAGGCAACATCGTAACTTATACTATCTAATATGTAGGCACTTAAACGAGGTAAGTTACACGCACACAATTTTGTGATAAACAAGAATTTCCAAGCGAGCCGTTCAAAATTTATGTAGATATTTGATTCTAAAACCGTCTCACAAAAAAGGCTCATATTTTTAGGCACCGCATAATTCCCATGTGTGTCGTAACGTATTTCGTTCAGTAAATATTATATGTAGAAGGTGTGCAAACATATTGTTTGTACGGCCGGGTGCGGGAGCGTTTGTTAGCTAACATAACTATACACCCGCTAAGCTTTGTAATTACGTTAGTAATTGTGAAATAATGAGCCATTAGAATCAGGGTGCTTTAATTATTTCAATTCTGTTCTTCAGAGGTAATGGATTACGTACCTTGGATTTAACGCTTTGATGCGGGTGGAGAATGTATTTATTATTTTACAACCTATCACAAATTAAGAAACTTTTTGTTATTACCATCAACGGAATCCGCGCCATTTTTATGACATTTTTTTTTTGAAGCTCTGCGTTCAAAACTTAAAAATAAAAAAAAAAAAACGTGTGGCACTGTGGTGTAAATCTATTGCATAGCATTTTTTATCAACTTATGCAATAATAGGTTTAAATAATTAGGTATTAATAGTGTAATTACACACCAAAATAATTATTCATTCAAAAAATTTGAACAAAAATAACGATTAATAAGAATATTAAGAGTTTGATCTTCGAATTTCGCGCGATGTACATTATATAAATCAAAACTAACCTTCATATACTAAGCTAGTAAGAAACTCTATGACAGAAAATTTAAAAGAAAAAGTATTGACAGCCTGACGTAAGTGTCATAACATTGAAAAATACGAAAATTATTTATTATATTTTAGATATTTTATAAGAAAACGAATCGTTTTAGACCGATTCGCAGAATAGTAATGCAAAAACCAATAAAACTTATGATAGATGCGTACTAATAATAAAATGAATGTATATAGAGTACTCACTCCTCACTCATTTTCTTTCACTATTTTTTCGTGACTTTCTTCATTAATAAATGCACTTTGTTTATTCATATTTAAAACACTTTGTACACAAATTATACGAGTAAGAATATTTTAGAAGGAGAAAGCAAAGAGACAAACAATTATTTAATTTGACAACCTTGTTATTTTCCGTAACCATAGCAACCTGGTTGAGTACTGAAACAGAATCTTAATATTTTTGTTAGGGAAATTCTGGATTCGCTCTCCACGCTCAAGGCCCGCGATAGAATCTATGCAATAGATTAAAATACTGGCCAGTATTTTTGAAAAGGTTGAAATTCTATTAAATATCTCTTTTCTGTGATAATAAGACAGATAGGCTGTAAAGTTTTTTCCGTGCCCTATGGGTATTCCAATGTTCTAAATTCAAAAACTCAAAAGGCAGCCTGTGTCAACGTTGTTAGCGTCGACAGAAGCTGACAGCGAATTATAAAGGAGTGAAGAGTGAACGAGCACGTTGTCGTCACGGTAAACAGTTTCGATATGGAGTGGTAATTAATTCGCTTTCGACCCAGTGCCTGTCGCGTGTAAGCGCTTACTATAAGAGTTTAAGTTGACGAATTTACACTCGTATTTATAAACAAGTCATTACTATTACTTGAGTAAATGTTTAAGATACGATTTTTTCTCTGTAGTTAGAATTCTTAGTTTTGCTTTCATTGGCGGTTCTAACTTCGTTTAAATTCTTGCCCATCGCATAAAAATATTTGCATAAGTAATTACTTAAGTCCAAGTAATTACTTTGACTTGACTATAAATACGGGGGTTAATGTATTAGTGTGCACAGCCGTGTGCAACGCTTGTGCTTTAATAACAGCTACAAGTATTTTGATTGGTGTTATAGGGTTTTTCAATCAGGAATTACTCAGTAAGAAACAAGGAGTCTGGATCTGTGCCCGGTTATTGGCAGACCCACAGACCCAGACTCACCCCCTATAAGTACACGTAACTCAAATATAACTGGCGAAATGTGGATGTCCAATCAGGTACACCTCTAATACCTCTACCTAATTCATCAGCGATTACATACGTGATATTATATTTTAATTCGTTTCAAATTTTATTCTAAATGGAATATCATTTCAGAGCTTAGGTACTGATTTGAAAAATTGTACCGCTTCCAAAATGATGTTGTAGCTATCCACACATTCGCATCCATCCCTCCAGCAATCAAATAAAAATGATTCGTTTACAGGTTCCGATCAGCAAGAATATTCACACAAGGTTGTATACGAATCGCAGGGCACGACCTTTATCACATTGTTGAATTCGATTTTATACGCCGCCGTTCCATCCGTAGATAGAACCGCAATATTTTCCTATTTGAAAGGATTTAAAGGTCAAAAGTAACTTCAAAGGGCAAGAAAATCGTGTAAATCCGACTTTGGCACTTTGTGGTTCAGTAGTTGAACACTGGCCGAATATTCCAAGTTGTTGGTGTTAGCAGTTGTGTAAGTATCTGTTTACTTTACAGTTTGAAGGCTTCTTATGCCATTTAATCGGGGTTTTACTTCGGGATTTACTTAGGATTTAGCTTCACCTCAGTTTTGTATTTAGGTAAGGTTAATCATCACTAAATAACTTGTTCGAATCTTTTGAAAAATGTTTTCTACCTACTGAACAGGCTCCATGTGTAATAGGTACCTAGATCTTGCACAATTCTTGCACATCCTTACACCCGTATCTATTGCAAGTGGTCGATAAACCAGTCAAAGTGATTAATTGAGTAAAAGTGATTCTGTATGATACCATTTTTATCTCATTTAATAATAATTGCTGTTAGAACTGTCAAAACTTTCTTTGACGGTTCTTACTTCACTTAAATTCTTGTGTATTGCATAAAAATGTTGGCATAAGTAATTACTTAGAGTCAAGTAATTACTTTAACTTGACTATAGATACGAATGTTACCCCGAGTCAGAGTTGAAGTAAGTAAAAGCATCTAATACAATTTCCTCATACTTTTAAAACAAATGGAACTCAAATTCGCAATCTAATTCGATTCCCTCATAATACAGTTACGTTACGTGGTTACCTAATACCTACGTTATCGGGAACAAATACAGGTAAAAGTATACTTTATCGGAAGCCCGGCGAGGCATGGGCTGGGCGTATATTTGCCAACGCGGCTCGTATACAAACGACGCGTTCATTTGTGCCTATAGCGCCTATGCAAGCCGTGGGGAGCGCGCACGTTCCAATTCACACAGGACGACGGGACTGTACGTGCCGCGCAATTATTGAAACTTTTTGAATTGCTACCTTTTATACCGCACAACAGAACTGTGCTTTAATTGCGAGGTCTCTAATTGGTCTCAGGTACAGCGAAGGCTTTTGTTGTGGACTCTATTCTACCTAAAATACATAACTTGAAATGTATTTCGTTATTTTTTTTCATGAAAATGTTGACCAAAATACTGCTGTAGAAACAATAACTGTTTGCATAACGCAAACAATTGTAAGTCACAGCAGGCAACAGCGAACAGTTAGAAATTTTAATCCCGCAATTTAGGAGAAAAGTTATGTTCCTATAAATATAAAAGCCGATTAGCGAGTTCCGAGCTTTTAAAATTAGTGTACAATGTTTGTAAATCCGGAATTACTTTGGAAGTAAAAGGAATTCTTGATTCCGAATTGAGTTTCAATGTTTTTAGCAGTTCTTATTCCCGCTTTTATGAAAATTCCTATATTCCAGTTGTTTGTACATATCTATGCTAAGTAGTTAGTTAACTTTTGAGCTCAGGACTCAGGCGTCCATTCCTTCATTATTAAATTACGCTAAACTTTGTCTTACGGCACTTTTACTTAATTAAAAATCCGAGGTGAAAGCTACCGTCTGCTTTTATGAGAACATGATAAGTTATATTAGGTTTTAATATTTTCTTGTGGTATTCATGTTTTACAGACCAAATTATAAAAGCAGCGTTCTTATGGCATTCTGTTTATGTTTTCTGATATATTGAGATAGATTGACAACACAGACAATGAAATAGAAAAACCTTCAGAGAAATCGCAGCTTCTTTTCATTCCCTCTAAATGAACCAGCGGGGGAGGTAGTGGCAGATGTACTGTGTAGTTATACCAACCTTTAGTGCCACCTTGATGGATGTGACTCCCCGAGATTTCATTAAATGTTACCTACCATCTACCATTAAGACGGCTTTGTTTACGTAAACACCTATAAGCATTATTGTGCACATGTTACTGGAACCTATTTCGTTGTTTATCTGAAGACCGGTGATGGTCGCATTCTCTTGTGCTTCTCTCGTGTCAGCATGAGTGTGCGAGTGTGCCTTGTGTGGTATGTTTCGCTTTTGCACTTCGATCTTGCGTCCTTTCATGAGTCTGTCATGGTCCGCCATAGTGGCAGAAATACAATGCAATAATTTAAGTAGTAGGTGTCATCATTAGTATGTATGTATCAAAATAAAATTGCTGTACCCGACAGGGTCCAAGGTAATTGTTTCTAAAGATTGCAATTAACGATTTGAATTGAATGGCTTTGCTAATAGTTATAGATATAAAAACCTACATTTAAACAATCCCGAATAGAATCCGATATTCTCTTATCAAGGATACACAACATAAGTAGATATATTATTCTGTGTTACTAAGCCGACTGGCGATAATTACATTATTGGCTCCAAGCCAGGGTAATAGCGTGGAAGAAGAAAAAAACAAACTTGGGTCGCCCTATATTTCATAGAAAATATTTTTTACTCCATTTATAACTTCGGAGCTAGAGATTTTTTTTGTGCTCGTAAAACACGACCACGCAAAAAAAAAAAATACTTGGGAAGGTAAAATGAAAAGCCGTTTTCAAAAGCCCTTTTTCAATACTAACCAAATAAAAAGGTAGCACTCCGGGAGTGCCGGCAGAAGTGAAAACTTCAATATTAACCTTCAAACTCGCGTCAGGGTCACGTGATGCTGATCGAAAAATCTTACGATTTTTCGATCAGCATCACGTGACCCTGACGCGAGTTTGAAAGTTTTTACCCATACAAAAAAAGTGCTCAGCGCCGCTAAAGAAGTTTTCACTTCAATAAAACGGAAAGTATTTGCGTCATTACTTATTTGGATTTAATTTGCTTTTTTCCCGTGCTTTTTCTTCAAAGAGAGAATTAAGAGAATTTGTTGATCTAAAAGCAAATAATTTTATAAAAAAAACAATATTTATTTATGACATTCTGTTTAAACACACAATTTAAATATTGATCTAACTTTCAATACTTAATTATTATTAAAATGAAGATCCGTCAAATCGTCTTACAGTCTAATAATACACTCACATCATAAATATTATGTCCAGGATGACATAATATGTCATGCAAAGTTAGAGACATCAGTCATCCGTCGAACCCTACCCCGTTTGTGCGGACTAAGCTCCAACCAATTCAATTAATATTCTAACGCCACAGTGATCACTGTGTGGCGTTCAATTAATTGAACAGAACGAACATCAGTGTCGGATTATTTTCCTTCAGGGACGTCCGATACTGTTCTAATTAATTTTTAATCAGGTTTCTCAACACAAAAGCTTGTTTAATGAATATGCGGTGGCTACCATCAATACGAGCTTGTACGAGAGAATTTTCTTTTGTTTCTGCCGTATATTGTTCTCATAAGTACAATAATGCTTGGCTGGTTCAATTGAATTAAGTGGGTATGTAGTATTATAATGAAGTCGGTCTGAAATTCTGAACCTCCATAGCTCTTAAAACATTTTATAAATCTACATAAAAGGAACCTATTTATACAAGCCCATACGTACTTGGTATAAACCAATTTATCTCAGCCTGAACCTATAAAATCCAGACTTTCTTTTATCTAGTTACGAAGTTTTTCTATCGTGCCAATTTTTATAAATGTGCCATCATTGGCTCGGGGAGCGTGAGATCAGAAAATATTCGGCCCCGGACGGCAATAACGGCACGGGTCGGCGATTCAGGCTAGTTCGGGTGCGGTTACCTTTATCGTAGCATTACACGGCCGTGAGAGACGCACGGATGGGCCTTTATACGCAATCAAATGTGATTATGTCTTACGTGCTCTGCTTTGAGAACATTTCGCGATGTTTGCTTAGCTATGTACCACCTACGAGTACTACATAATTTTTGTTCCTAGACTTATCTAGTATTCTAAAATATAAAAGCAGCCACGTGTAATTGTGTCAATATGATAAAATGTGATGCGCTTGCTTTTACAGGGATCTAAGCTTTAAAATAAATATATGGAGCGCGTCCCTAAGTCGTCGTCAAATTTTAACGATGCCGCACCGACTTTCAGGGAGCAACATTAATTTCAGCACATAGGTAGCACTGCGTCTCGCATAAAGCCGGTGATACCATAAATCGCGAGGCTGTGTAAAAAAATAATTCAATTTGCAATATTTTCTTTATAGGCGCCTACGTGGCTAGGAGCCGCGCTACACGAGATGTCGCGACCGGACTACGAAAGATAAGCTTTATTGATGCCCGACCCACAAAATGAGGGGAGGCTGGGGACTTCTAAGTCTGCGAACAAACGTCTGAGTGGTTGCGAGCAAAGATAGTCACCGAAGTCGTTTAGACTTGTCCATCAGCTTGCATTGAAATACTAAGATTTCTTTTGCCACGATAGCTTTTGATTTTATTTTGAAGGACAGCTGTTCAAATATGTATTAAGTTTTTAATTTCTCGTTGTCTCAAATTACTTCTCGTATTTTCCAGCGTATTTGTTGAAAAAGGTTGAATCGGAAAGCGTACAATGCAAAATGGTTGTGTAAAATAAAAAGTGGGACAGTTTATTATAAATTCCTCTCCTTGATTGTGCCAACGAACAAGAGAAATAAATGATCAACTATTTACGGAAGTGTTTTATTCTTTTATGTGTTCGCAGTGTATAGATAGGTACGTAAATAGGCGGTGTTTTTCCGGAGGGAAACTCACGGCACAGCGCCTCGCTTCCTGCGCTACAGTACGTCATATAACTACTTTGTTCAATCAGTAGACAGCTCCCACGTCCTGAAAGGCGTTGTGAAATATATGTATGTAATAAAAATACTTTGCGACCGAATTTGTCAGCGCCGAACAGAAGTTCGGAACACAGATGTGGGTTTTTTGGGGTAGTCGGTCGCGGCGGCTAGTATGATAACTTTTATTGATGACAATTCGGCCGGGCTAACATTTTGGCGGCTCGCCAGAAGGGATAGTTTCCTCTCGCTAACGATACGGTTGTCGAGCGATTCATATTTTCACTGAGTTATGCTATAAATCAAATTTATGACGCTGACGTCAATATAAACAATATCTAATGTCACATTTGTATTAAGTTAATGTGTTTGTCAAATATTTGGTGAAACTTGGATGGTATTACTTATAACTGTTAGTGGTTGGTCAATAAATATTCAAATCATAATTATTATTGTACCTACGCTAAGTAAGCTAAGTTTGTACTATTAATAGAGTCGTTAGATAAAATATGTACCTAGGTGCAAATTAGATGCTATACAGCAAACATATTGACTATCGTGCCTTACAAATGCGACATTCAATAGATCAGTTGATGGAATAACCAGTGCGTTGCCCTAGAGTCCTAGACTAATTAGCAAACTGCTAAATAATTTGTTAGAGGTTGGTTAGTGATCATTGCCAGACCGCTAATATGTTGCTGCTTAGTACTGCTAGATAATAACTTACATAAATCTGTCATGTTACTATTATGTTACGGCGCCACGTAGTAAAGTAGGCAATAATTATTTGTTTAGGTAAGCAAACACAATAGGAGGCTATGAATTTATTGCCTAGACACTAGATAGCTCCCCAGAAACTTATTTATATTATTTAAGTTAAACAACTTATTATATGAAGAAAACAACATTTATCATAACAATCTGAATTGAATTCGTAAAAGCTATCTGTGGAAACTAGTTGCGAAGCACAGGCGGCTTACTTCAAAAACGATTAATCAACAATGATCCATTGAGAATATTGTAGTGGAACATTTAACTGTAGAATAGGATTAAAGTCTTTCAAATATAGTCTACAGTTTGTCTCATTTCGTTTGAAATCCCGCATTGTGGAGACGGGGGTTCATTGAAGTGTGGCGCACGAAGTTGTTCGCTTGACGTCTGTCCACACCGTCCACAATCCGCACTCTTAAATCCCAAACATTTGAAATTTTCATTCTGTCCGTGTAAGTACGGGAAACTTTCGGTCGGCGTCGCGTCGTGACAGCAAAAGCCAGTGTGGTATGAGGGTAGCCGAGTTTTAAGTAGGCATCTCTTTATTTACATAGGAAAGTTTTGGGTCGTGTGTCCTCTGTATAAAATTAATATGTGGAATTGAAACGTTTGGTTTGAATGAAGTATTGGGGACTGTAAACACATTCAAGCACTTTAGGACTAGCCTATGGAGTAACAGACATTTTAATTTCGTTTTGGTTCATTGTTGTAATCGGATCAATAGGTAAGTGAAACTAGTGCATGACAGTGGAAGAGGCAAAGAGAGTATGTAAGGATCGTAGCCGCGGGAGACGCTCCAGGCGTCGGGGGCCACGTGATGGCTTCCGGCCACCGTAGACGCGGGCCTGTGGACGGTGAGTAATGGGCTAGCTCGCCGTCCGGCCGTCTTATGACGGCAACAGACCGTGTCGACGGCGCATTCGTGTTCCACGCGCGCCACAAAGAGATGTCAGCAACATGGAAGGGGCCCGCAAGGGCCGACGCCCGTCGGGGCTGCGGATTATCGAAAGAGAATAACGCGGCCTCGGCACAAGGGCGAAGAAGGAACATGGGTTGGTTTTTAGTCAGTAGAAGTCTGACACTCCCTTCCGCTCTGCCCAAGAGATTTGATGATTTTCCACCCAAACAGAATCGTAGCAGGTCGCGTTCTGTGTTTTTTTCTACCACCATAGGGAAAAAGCGTAAGTTTTTGTATGTATGTTTTAATATTAAACGACCACCGCGTAATTACTTGCCCTTTTACTGAATAAATAAATAATTTCACGATAGATTTCGAGAGGGCACTTAAGGCTGTCGTAGTTCGAGGGCAAAAAACTTTCGCTCGACATTCGCTGGCTGGTTTAACTAGGCACAAGTTTTAATTAGATATGTCTTTGTTAGTTAGCAGGGTAGGCAGGAGGCGCGTGTTGTTAACAAATGACCACACGCCGCCGACGTCTCGAGTAAACTGGCAAAGTTTGGGAACAGGACGACAGCTTGTCACCAACTATCTATGTACCTACCTACCTAACAATACGTACATAATATGTGTGTTCCTTGTTTGAAATGTGCCGAAGCTCGTGTAATACGATCGTCTGTAAAACACATTTGGAGCTGCGAGCAAACCGGGGCCCTGGGTGTTGTGGCGTATTAGCTTTTGCTCTACAGTTGACTGTGATAAGCTCCCGTGAGACCAGAATATTATAAAGTTAGAAAGGTATTAAATAACAAAAGTAGGTACCAAAAGGCCTACCGAATTTAAAGCCTTCAATCATTGTCGAAAGTTTAGTCTCTACAGGATATCTAGCCATTTGAGGCCCTATTATGAATATTAATGGGAAATTAAAATAAATTGTTATAATATGCGAGCGTGAAATTAAGTCCAATTTCAATTTTCATTGTCAGAGAACCAAGCTCCGGTTCTCTCGAACAGATATGTCAATTTTGCATATAAATGAAATAAAGTTTTGGTACCTACTGAGATATAATTCGGATATGTCATTTGAGATTACAAAGGAATGTAATTTATTCTTGTACAGTCGAACAAGTTAATAAGTATACAGGGTAGAGATCTTTATAATTCTAAAACACTGAAAATATTGATTGTAATTTTGTTTTATCAAGTGTTTCGCATTAAGCGACTGATGTCTAACGCTGTATCGTTTGACATCAGTCTCTAAATATATCTGTATAATCTTAAAAGTAAATACAAGTTAGCTGGCTGTATACTTATTAGCTTGTTCGACTGTACTAGCTGTTTCCGGCATGCGTTGCAATGCTCTTTTTCATACCCTACCTACCTGCTACCCTACCTAGCTGCTACCCTACCTACCTGCTACCCTACCTACCTACTACCCTAACTACCTACTATCCTAACTACCTACTACCCTACCTACCTACTACCCTACCTACCTACCTACCTACTACCCTACCTTCTTATTACTACCCTACCTACCTACTACCCTACCTACCTACTACCCTACCTTCTTATTACTACCCTACCTACACTACCTACCTACTACTCTACCTACAACACTTCCTGCAACCCTACCTACTACCCTGCCTACCTACCTACCACTTTCTCATTTTTTTTTCATTGTTTTTAAGATGTATTCTGCTATTCGGGGCGGAGACAAATCCAACGAAATCAAAAACCATGAAAATTGGTCCAGCAGATCTCGAGTTATAAGTGTTGTAACAAACACGACTTTGTTTTATGTATATAGATACTTAGATAGGTCATATATCTATGGCAGTAAACTGTACAAGGGATTTTTGCAATAGAAAAGATTTTTGTCAAAAGAATATCCATATAATAAAGTTAAATAGACGCTGCGGCTATAATTTTAATAAAATTTTAATATGGGAAATTTTATTTTGGCTGTGGAAAGAGGATTCCTAATTAGAGGTAATATAACTGGCATATTTACATAGTAGGCGTCCAGTGCCGACATTCGGGTGAAAGTTTTCTATCGGTTTACATTTCCATGGAGATTAAAAAATCCTATGTTGAGGTTGTTTGTTATTGGACCACGGGATGAATCAATTATACTAGTAAAAATAAAACTCCGTAAAACAAATAGGGATAAAATATTCAGATTTATAAAAAATATTTTAGTTCAATGATAAAAAGTGTGCTAATTCACGTTTTTATATAAACATATAACTTTTATGTAAATATTTAGTTCAAATATTCTATATATGGATTTAATTCATTAATGCGTTTCTTTAAAAAGTACTACAAAAATATTATTAAAATTGAGATAAAAACAGCTAAGGCAAGGGCAATTTTTAATAAATAAATAAATGATATAAGTTTTTAAACTGACATGGTCACTGACACTACTATTAATATCATAACCGGGATATTTACCATGTTTGATTATTGTTTCGAGTTCCCGATATTTCGGCGCTGTTACAAGCACCATGATCACGGATAAACTGAAGTCATTGCGGGTGGATGTTTATGAGCAGACGAGTGACAGATAAGGTTGCGAATATTCTTCGGAAATACGCCGTAAAGACCATCTTCACTCCTTTCAGGAAAGTATCCCAGATGCTGCGTTCGCCGAAGGACAACTTTCCGCTGGAAAAATCCGGTGTTTATAAAGTAGACTGTAGTTGCGGCAAGTCGTACATCGGTCAGACAAAACGTACGGTGGCTTGTCGTATATCCGAGCATATTAGGGCGGTGAAGAATAATGACACTCACAAATCGGCCATAGCTGAGCATCTTCTGGAATCGGGATCGAACCACTGGATTGAGTTGCATAACCCTCAGGTCATCTCGACAGAACGCCACTATATACCTCGTCTGGTTAGAGAGGCCATTGAAATCACCAAATACAAAAACTTTAACCGGGAGGACGGGTTTCAACTGTCGAGAGCCTGGAATCCAGTGGTTCAACTGTGTAAAAACCGAAAAAGTGTCGAAAAAAGTTCGCGAGTGGACACAGTGAGTTTCGTGTGTCGGGAACAGAATCGTGTAGTGAGTGACAATGGTAGTGGTGCCGAACGCAAAAAACGAACTAGAAAGAGGGTAGACCGTTTTGTCTGCTCATAAACATCCACCCGCAATGACTTCAGTTTATCCGTGATCATGGTGCTTGTAACAGCGCCGAAATATCGGGAACTCGAAACAATAATCAAACATGGTAAATATCCCGGTTATGATATTAATAGTAAATAAATGATAACCTAAAGGTGAAAATAACAAAAGCGTGTCACAAATAAAACGCGGTGTAAAAATCCGGTATTCGCGTATGCAGCATACATACTCGTAATATACAGTAACGCCTTTTATAGATATTATGTTTGCCGAAGCGCTGAAGATCTTGTAGTATTTGCTCACGCGCCGCCTCCACCTTATCCAGCGAGGCAGCGAGGCAGATGCCATCCATATAGATTATTCGAGGCAGAGTTCGCGACATTTCCTTCTTTATTGCCATCTTATCCTTGTATTCTTGTTTAACATGCGGTGTGTCATGCCTACCTACTGCTTTCATCGTAAAAAACGGAGGTAGCGGTGCCAATATGAATGTCAACGTTAATTAATAATATGTTACATTCATGAATGGTGTATTTCGTGAAATTGTTGAGGAATATTTTGCCTGACACTTTTATAGTTAAAACAAACAGTGGTTTGACCAGCAGACTGAATTGACAAAGGTCTCGAGTTTGAACTTGAGACACGCACATCTGATTTTTTGAAGGCTTGTTCGTATTGTATAGTTATCACTTGCTTTTGTGACGGAAAACATTGTGAGAAAACCAACATGCCCGGGAGATATTTCTTGACTACATGTTAGTCAAGTCAGAGTCCCATGGGCGACATAAAGTCTCTGACACCAGTTTAGGTAAGAAGAGTATGATATATATTTACACTACAAAATAACCTTCCTACACATAATTTACCTACACTAACGAGGAAGCAACGGGTTCTCTCATATTCCCAGTTAAGTCGACCTACATCACATCAATTACAAATTCGAACACAACCCAACATTTTAAATGAAAATTAATTGTAAAACTTGTCCGTAACGTACGGTGTTCTATAACAACTTAGTTATTATTCAAAAACAGGTCTCATCTGCGTTACACAATACTTATGTATTCTAAGTCGCTAACTTAGAATGGAAGTGGGTAAACTTGGAACAGCTAATTGCCTACGTACCTCTAGCTCCTCTGTAGAAATTCCTTCCATTAAGTCGGTTGTTGATTGTATTGTTCGAAACTAAGTTATCGTTTCGAGAATCTACTTGTGTATGTTAGGGATCGTTAGTTTGAGTAAATTTTCGCATAGATTCAGGGTAAGAAGTGGTTTTAAAGTTTTAAGCATCAATCAATTGGCTCTTCAACAAGGACTATATTCATCAAAAGGCTGTTTCTGTTTTCAAATTCTCAACAGCTAAAACTAACACCACGATTTGCGTAGCAAGATATGAAAGAAGAAGAATCGGTATAAAATATGTATATAGGTAGTTCTTTTTTAGAATGGAAAAATTTTCAACACAGTATTGGGCATTTAAACTGGAAACCACGCACCACATAATGATAAATGCTACAAACATTAAAATAGAGATATCATAATTCAGGATTAACATTAACAAACAAACATACAAAACAAACTTGGGGCCTAAATATAACGCGTACTAAAATAAGCTTTGTTTTAATCACGAGCTTAGTAAGCAAATACTCCGCGAATGAATTATGATAATAGTATATTTATCTAGCGTTACACGAAGGTAGTGTGTGGAGGTGATTACGGCGGCTATAAATTATATCAATTAATACGCCTCGCTCTCGTGATGGATCTCCACGAAATAGACGAAATACTAGCTTTTGCGTTACACTCACTTATAATAAGTAGGTTTAGTTTTATCTCACTCAGGCAGAATAATAACATAAAGATTAGGCACTTGCTTGCAATCACGCCCAAATACTGTTACACAGTTTCATGGGTGCATACAAAATGAAAAATGTTTGCTCATGAATAAATGATTTATTATTTATTCAGTTAGTGTTTTATTAAGAGTGGTAGAAAGACTGCTACGCCAATGCTACGGACATGCTACGCCGTAGCGCTTAGGTAAATTTGGCTGTGTCCGGTTCAAGTTACAATAACAAAGGGAGTAAATACAGTTAACAATTGTGTGTTTATGTTAATCTGTATTCAACAGTATTTTGTCGATTTGAGTACCAAATTCTATATTTGCTTGATTCAAACGCAATAAATGTAGTTGAAAGCCACGTACAACTACAAATATGATGAAACTTAAACCTCGACTCTATTACCAAAACATACCATACTTGGTATCTCTAATTTAACCACTAATCACTTGATTCAAACTCTGAAATAAAGCCACAACCCCTCACTAACTACATCATCAATATTAATATTCTACTTGGAGTATGATCATTATCTAAGAGCCAACGACCCTATCACTGCACAACGATAATTTAATTTATGCCAAAACTATCAGGTAAACTTGTGATTTTCATGAATTAATAGTCTACACGAAGCACGAGCAAGTTTGCCTTCAGAGATTAAACCAAGAAGTGCTTAACGTTTACGAAGTGAAAATAGCAAAGTTATTAATTTCTTTCCGAGTCGCTATTACGGTTGAGAGCAAAAGTTTGTTAAGTTCGCTTCCGAAGAGGCCAATCAGGAGAGTGTATTGTTAGAAATTACGGAACTTTATCACATGGCGGTGCTAAATGTGGATTATTAAGAAATTAATTGTTTATTTTATATTGGTGTACTTTTGTAATTTTCAGTCAATTTCCAGTTTTAAAACATAAACCCAGGTGATACTATAATAAAATTACTTCAGATTGGAATCTAACTCTAGACTTTAAACTGTGTGGTGAATATAATTTTTCATGCTATTTAATCAGGCTTATACAGTATCCACTGCTGGGTCACAGGTTTCCTATCCGAGAGATGGAGTAGACCGTAATCCATCACGTGGGCCCATTGCGGTTTGGTAGACGTCACATGACTTCGATGTTTTTTACATAGACATACCGTTTTTCTCACGTAGTTTTCCTTCCTCAGTTATAGAGCTGTGGTGATGAAATAATTTATACATAGTAAAGTTCGGGGTTCGAATCTACGATTTACTATTCATAAGACAAGCCCGATGTCACGAAATGAAATGAATCGTAATTATTTATTCTAGAAATAGGATTTTGAATTATTTAACACGTAATAAAAAATATATTATATATATAAAATATAAATATAGATATATTAAATATTGTAAAATAATCTAGTCAGAGGCGTCAGTTCTTATAAACTAGAGAAGAAAGAAATGGTGATATAAACTCAAGCCACCCGTTGCGTTCGATAAATTCGTAAATTATATTCCCAAGTTTATTATAACTCCTCTGAAGGTCGAACTCGCAGCTTCAAGACCATAGTGTAAATTCTGAGTTAGTCGAAAAGAAATTAGAAAAGTTTCCGGAGTGCGGTGTCCCTTTAAAATTAAGTTTTACGATTAAGATGTCCCATCAGTGTTTGAAATCGTCTGAGATGATCCCGAATTAATTTTACGACTTCAATGACTTTTCTTATAAAATTGTTTGCAGTTATAACGAATCTAGTTCACATTAAGACTACAAGCACATTACGTTTCTTTTGTAACGTATCTCTTATTTATTTGCTACTTAATAAATGTGTATTGCATGCTACAAGTATAAAGTAAAAAAAGTAGTTTGAATATTTTTGTATGGCTGAAATTATAGGGAGACCCATGTATTATGTATCTCAAGAACCTATGTAAAAAAACCCCATATATTCTTGCAAATAATAATCATTCATTCATTATTATTATTACATAGTATAAAACAAAGTCACACCCGCTGTTTTTACGTTTAGATCTTTTAAACTACGCAACGGATTAATTAGTTTTTATACATCGGAATAATTAGGATTAATGAAGTTATCAGCATTAGATAGAATAATTAAAGAGGCAGGTTTATATGTACATACATTGCACCCTTGCAAAGCCGGAGCTGGTCGCTAGTAATTTAATACAATGTTGACAAACATTTTATTTTCCATCGACCTCTACTTTGCAGTTGGTTTCAAAGCCGGTTCGTACCCGCAGCGTTCAAGTTAGAAGAGAGCAGTTTTCACTGACGTTAAGTAGAGCGAGCCGACAGACTGGTCACGAATTTGAGAATACTAGTATATTGTACATGTTACGGTATAATAATAACGGTTATATTTTCTCATTCATTTGTATTCTAACTTCTTTTCACATTCTTATGGTTATCTCAGTTATCAAGTTATAAACCCCACCCTAACATACCGTGTTGGGGTGGGGTTCAGATGCCAGTCTTATACCACTGAACACCAGTATTCTGGGTCCTGAGGTAACACCCTTATTTTTATTTTATTTTATTTATTAAGGGACAAAAAACAGTTACACGTTACAATTTGTATATCGATGGGATACATTTTGGCAAAACTGGATCTCAGACTAGCGGCTTCTGTGTAGACGTAGTGAATTACAACAAAAAAAACCGGCCAAGTGCATGTCGGACCATGCACAATGTAGGGCTCCGTAGATGCCTATCAAAATATGTGAACTTACTAAAATGATTAACCACCCTGCCTACCTGCCTCCAAACGATGATTTTAATTGTAAAAATAAAACAAACTTACATTTGCAGTTTTTAGACCAGCGTCCATACATTATGTATACGAAAATATTTCATACATGTACATTTTATAAGTTGGTTGACTATTACTCATTAACTTGTAAAGTCTACTTAGCTGTGATAGTTTTACTTTTATTTTCGTTATATATGATACTACCATGAATTTTTTCACAAGCCCAAACACAACCCGCATAGGTGGTTTAGGTTGGCACACTTGAGTCTTACAAAAATTTGCACTTTAAAGCTTAATATTTCACAAAAAAATCTCTTGATAGAAAAACTGTTTGAGAAAACTCGCCATATTTTTAATGACCTATTCAACAATACCACACACAATGGACTTTGCAAGAAAAAAAAATGTTTCCCACTTTAATGTGCACTGGAGGATACACTAAAAAAAATAATTTTCAAAATTTTACTTTAGCACTTTGTCGGCGTAACTGGTTTGTATATTCCTACCAAATTACAGCTTGCTAGTTCTAATAGTCTTTGAGATATAGTGCCGACGGACGGACAGACAGACAGACCGACCGACATAGCGAAACTATAAGGGTTCCATATTGACTACGGAACCCTAAAAAACAGGCAACTAACTGCTTAACGTACTGCCCGAGGCACGGACAGGTCTATAGAGACCATATAGAGACATATAGATGCTACGGATAATCACACATCTACGGACAAAACTCTTCAAGCGTTGCTTTTCCTTAAAAATCGTCCCATTGTTATTAAGCCACAATCCCCTCTCTCTCAATAACATGACAGCATCTACTTTATTATCCATCGTTGGACCGCTCGTCGTCGAGTCCATCCTTAACCGCGGCATTAAAGTTAGAAGATAGCAGTTGTCGCTGACGTTAAGTGGAGCGGTCCCACAAACTTGCGACGATGTAGTACAGAGCAATGGCGCCGAGGACATGCCCGTAAACTTGCCTTTGTCAGTAACGTGGACAGCTACGTACGTACAGTCGAACGAGATATTTGGTACACAAACAGATGTATTTATAATTCTACACTATATTTATTGCAAATTTGTATTTTAAAGCGTTTGGTTTTAAGAGACTGCTGTCAAATACTGTATCGTTTGAGAGCAGTCTCTTATTGTATCTGTATATTCTTAAAAGTAAATGCAAGTTAGATGGCTGTGTACCAAATACGTTTTTCGACCGTATTACGGACATGGTATTCAAATAGAGGTATTAATATAAATGGAACGTGAAAAGTTTTATTAAAATTTAGACCAATTGCTTGTTTCGAGATTAAAATTCTAAGCACAGTCAAACGGCAGTTACTCTATAGTTTCATGTTTTAAAAAGGTACTTAAATAGCCCCCGAAGCATGGGGAACCAGTAATTTACACAGTAAATAGGTCACAGCGGACTACTTTGCGCATCAAGTTTAGCTAAATGTCCTCTACAAGTACGTCGCAATATGGAATTCAGACAAAAGAACACGAACAAAGACTTTCCGTCCTATTTTTCTTTTGTTTCTTTTTTCTTCAACTTTATTTAATAATGCAAATGTATGGGGTAGATGTAAATTGTTTGCATACAATAAATGATAGAAGTAGGCCTCTTCTCCCCTCACTAAGCTACTGTAGACCTTGGATTTGCATCGTAAGGTCCGTGCGGGGCTTACATTTGAAATTGTAATAGTGTATCTCTTTATTTGCCTCACTCTACTACAAATTGTTTGTAAGTCGACTGAGGCCATTTAAATATTTATCTCATACTTATGTGCATGCATTTGCAACATTTTCATATAAGTAGTTGATAAAACGCTTACCAACTTAAAAGGAGGGCGTCGTTTTCATTTTAGCAGAGAAGAGCTCTTTAAAATGTGAAACAGAAAGAACTGAAGCACGTGTGGAACTACACGTGCTGCTACAGTTTGTTGAATAAAAACGTCGTTTATCAGCGACCAGAGACAGCCAAGCAATTGTCATTCATACACTATCAATCATAAACCTACGTTCTGGCTGAATAAGCTCCATTCACATAGCTTTATGTTATAAGTCAGAATAAATAGAGTGCGACGGTTCCAATTCAATATTCTTTCAAAGACGTCTCTGGTCGGATCTGGGGCTCCATTTGAAATTATAATCAGGGAAATGCTTTTTTTGCTTGAATAAGCTTCCAGCAGCTTGAAAGTCAACTGGCGCTGATAAATTGGACACGTTACGACAAACCGCAGTCCAGTGCTGCGACTGATCAGTTTAAACCCTATAAATCAGATTCGAGTAACGTTCGGCGAACTTTTTATTCGAGCGGATTAAGGTTTTGGTTTCCAGCGGATTTGTCCCCAAATCCGTTGTAGGGCGGTTGGCGCACATCCAAATGGCGTTCGACCATTAAGCGTGCCCTAATTTTCATTTCGACTAAAATTATTTGGTCCATGATAGAATCGAGAACTTTTACTAAACTCGTTTGTCCACAATGAGTCAGTAGTGTCTGAAATTCTAAACGTTTAGTGATTTTTATTTCAAACTGGAGAGTGCTGTGAAAAGTGCGAGGACGTTATAATGTGGTTCAGTCATCATCAGCATCATGTACAAAGCCTTTTTCCAGGTATGTCGGGGGTCTAACCGAATGCAGCTTAATACCAGTATTTTTCATGGTGCGACTATGTGCAGTATATGTAGGTATGCTCCACCGGCGGAAGATATATCGCTACGACGATACGTCGTTCAAATTGTATAGAATACCGGAAGATACTAAGGGGGAGGCAGCAGTTTGTGTATTTAGATCAGAATTTAACGCGCGCGTCGAAAGATAAAGCTTTTTGAATACCATTATGGACCACACCTAGTAAGGTGAACAGACTAGGAACTTACATAGGAATTTTAAATTCGTTCTTTCCAAAGCATTATGGGGGTACAAAAGGTGAGGATCCATAAAAGTGGTCTCTAGAGAAAGATGTACTCTTTGCTTTCCCAATATTTTTCCTCCAGATTTAAAAGCAAACAGTACATAATTTGAACCAGTTCCAATAAAATTCTGAATCTTTTGAAGAAACTTTTCGAAAGAGATCTACTTAGTATGTTCGCATTTTTTTCTTGGACACTTTGCAGCTTCCTTCTTGATAGTAAAACGACCAGACTTATATCGAGTAAAACTCGCTATTCGAGTTCTCTATTTCTCGAATGTACTGTTTATTTATTCGTGAAGGCCACTGCTGAGCAAATCAACGTGCAATTAAGGGCGATATTGGCATGAGCCTAATAAGGCAGATGGATTGCTGATCGGTGTTTCTAAAGCAAACAGGCCGACTTAGACTGCCCCTCTTTTTGGGATTATTCCTTCTACTACTTAAGAGAAAGAAAAATAACATTTGAATGTTCTCTTTTTGAACGACAACATAGTTTTTCGATGCCAATGTAGAATCATCAGTTCCACACATTTGAACTCCTATTAATTAAAGTTATGAAAATAACTATGAACTGTGGAGTGAACTAATAAACCTGTGGTTAACGTAGTAAGTTCCAATTAAACTATGATAATTATACTCGTATTGAGTTTAACAGGAGACAATAGGGTATTTCACCAAAAAAATCTAATTAGTCCGTCTGTTAGATTATCGAAAAATATTGGATACGTGTTTTTTGTTTTATCGATATAATAAAAATTGACGAAAATAAAATGTGTCAAAGATCAAGAGTGGGGGTTTTTGGCGTCACTTAGTGGGTAAAAAAGTACTATCCTTATGACGTCACACGACTTGACACGACTTTTCGAAGCACTGTATCGTCTTCATATTTTGTTAACGTGAAAAAAGAAAAAATACGTGTCCATTATTTATTGAAAATCTATCTGACGGACTTATTAGATTTTTTTGGTGAAATACCCTATTACAGCCAACTAAATTCAACTGCGTACAGAATTCCCAAGTTCCGCTATAACTTTGATTCGAAGTAAAATTAAGTCAGTTCAAGGTAGCGATACTATTAAATCATCAAGACAACGTTCTTAGAAAAGAATTATTATCGAAGAAGCCGGCGACATAACAAAGGACTTTTATAATATTAAATGTCGTTTGATAAAATAACGTTACAAAAGCTAATTATTTTATTTGAAACAAAACTTGGAAGGGATCGCTCCGAACGAAAATAGATTGTTTTGTGTTAAATTGGAGTTTCCATCATATTTTTCTCTTTCCGTAAATAGAATAAAGATGAAAGGTACGAAATACTCCGTAGCATGTTATTTAAAATTTAGCCAAAGACTTACCGAAATACCTGTTTATTAATTTGTGCTTTTACCAACAAAACTACTGAACCTTTTAGATGCTTAATGTTGTTTTACCTGAAACAAAAATACATTTAAGTTAGATATGGTTCAAATCACGTACCGTTCAAAGCTTAAAAGCGGCATACATAAAATATGAGGGATTAAATAAATATTTGCATACATTTGCATCGCGTAAACCCAATTTTTATTGAATTACGTGAGCAGATTTCCTATATACGGAGTATAAAGCTGAATCAGTGGTAGCAAGTCAAATGATTCTATCTCAAATAAAAAAGGCATTTAGAAACCAAATAGCTCGAACAAAGTCCCAAAGACAAGCATAGCCGAGCAAGACAACCTAAGAATACAAAGCGAAAAAACCAAATGGAATATTTCCAATAGCTGCAGAGATTGTGCGAGTTCATTTATTTTCGAAGCACAGATATCATCTGGATGGGCTGTATCTAGGCTAGGCCTGCTCCAGGCAGATCTGTATCTGGAGGAAAAATCAATAAGCAATGTCAAGACATAGCCTGAGGCCAAAGACAATATTACAGAGACTTAATTGAATGTATTTTTTACCCGACTACAACAAAGCCAAAGGAGGGTTATGATTTTTGTGATACTATTTTCTTCATAAATAAAAGAAAATTTAATTCGTTACTAAGGTAATAAACGTGTAGTTTACGAACTAATACTATGAGCAAAGTATCATGAAGCTTCTAATCACCCATTTGGCTTGGCCTCTATCTACACCAAGATTGTGTGAAGAATTTTGGGGCAGAAGATCATTATTTACGACCTTACAACTATCTCATAAGAAAATGGACCGTATACATAAAACACTTCAAAGAAAAATGGAGCGGTAATTCATTTTTTGAGTTACTTTGCAACAATCTCGACTAAATATTCGGTCGTCAAAAGCTGAGTGCTTTCGTAACTGCTAAGTGTTTGTTATACTTAACTAAGTGGTGGATGTATTAAAGGACTTTACTTTGTGGTTGTTTGAAAGGAGAATTTTAAAACAGCCTGGCATAACGGCCTAACATACTTTGCCTTCCTCTTTTACCTTCTTTTTATTAAAATCTAGATACCAGTTTTTAGTAAGTATCATCAAATCTGCCAGGGTTGCGGAATTTGTTCGAAAGAGTCACAGCCCTGGAGCGCAAAGGGTTAGGAGAACCGAGGAACACTGGGGGATTTTGGTAAGAGATTGAAACTCCCTTCAGCACCTTCCAGATTGGGAGGAGCCATTAGATGACCTCCCATATTTAAAAAAAAAAGTTTGTTTGAATAGTAATGTTTACTGGATTTTAGTTCTCCCATTAAGGTTCCTACACGCTAAGGGTGAATTTTCAACAAAGAAACTGAACACGATCCGCACAAGGAACATGGGTGGTTTTTAGTTAGTAGTAGTCTGATACTCCCTACCGCTCTGCCCAGAGCGGGAGGAATCATTTGATGTTTTCCCACCCTCCAAAAAAAAAAAGAACAAGAGCTGTCAGTGTCATCATTTTTACGGAGCCACGGAACACCGAATGCTCTTAAATCCCGTTTATATGTGCTAATCGGGTTCAATTTCAATGGCGAAAGCCGCTCTTAATGGGCGCTATCTATAGATATTATAATCATAACCCACAGCCTGCCAAACTCAAAGGTCCAATCTCCTATATTCAACCGAAGCTTTTAGCAGTTTAAACTAAAATTAATTTAGAGGTTGCCCTCAGAGGGCACACAAATCGTGGCGGTTAAATTTGCATAATTATGACCGAAACGGCACATGCAAGACTTCACGCTATATTGCCTTGAAAATTATGACCATTGCTGGGTTATTACGGCAGTTACTTCAACGTATATTTGAGCCATTTTGAGTTTTTAGAATAACGTGTGGAGAAGTTAAAACCTTTAACAATTAATGTGTCAAACAACAAAGAAAATTAGCTTATTTTTGCTTTCAGGTACCTAGTTTCTGGAGCCCACATAATATTACGGAAGCATCATCATCATCAACAGCTTATTAATGTTCCCACTGCTGGGACACAGGCCTCCTCTCATTTTGAGAGGGAATGGGCTATAATCTACCACGCGGGCCCAGAGCGGATTGGTAGATGTCACATGTCTTCGAATTTTTTGGTTCTAAGACATGCCGGTTTCCTCACGATGTTTTCCTTCACCGTCTTGAGAGCAGCGGTGATGAAATAAATTACACAAAGTAATGTGCCTGCCTGGGTTCGAACCCACGACCTACTGTTCGTAAGTCGGGGCCGCCACCACTGGGCCACCGCTGCTCAATCTCAATCTCGGAAACGGTTCCAACGTTATTCATGAGTATGCAGGGTGTTTCGGGGGCGATAAATCGATCTACCTAGGTTTCATTTCCAAAAAACAAGATTTACTGAAAAAAACTTTTAATCAGAAGTACCTACTCCTACTCAGAAACCATAAAGCAACATCTTCACTAGTTATGTTAAAAGTAGTAACAGTTTAGGGTATACCATTTTATTAAAGCTGTTGCTGTAAGTAGTGGTAAATAAATAAATAAATAAATAAATTCTAACTGATGCCCGCGGCTTCGCCCGCGTGGATACTGTAAAAACAATCCTTGATGCGGATTATATATCATTCTAAAATTTCAGCTCGATCGGTGCAGAACTTTTTGAGTTTTTGAAGCGTACACAAACCAACATAACATTTTTATATATATAATATAAATATATATATAGAGTATAGAGTATTTTAAACCATGATTACTTTTAATAAGAAGTACTCCTACTCAGAAACCATAAAGTAACATCTTCACTATAGCTCTTCAAACCTACGTGCCAAAGCGTTCTGATATAAAATTCTAAATTACCGAGCGAATCCCGCGTTCTAAAATGCAATGCACGTGAAATGCGAGGTTCTATTCCATATTTTTATCTGAATTTCCATATAAGATAGATGAATTCAAAACCAATTCGTTCGTCCAACCGAAAAGCTTTAGGATATACCTCGTGTTAGCGCGTAATCTTCTTTCATCGCTTCGGGCAGTTCTACTCACAAAACTCGATGAGGTTTCGCTTAAGTGCGCACTTCTGAATATAATGCTAGTTGGAATAACTCGGAGAAATTGCGTAGTCAACTCATTTCAGCCAGCACAAACTATGGGACAAAGTGAAACTAAGTTAAGTAGTTAGTCCTAGTGCTTTGCTTAATTCTGCGGTATTATAGGAAGCACAACCAAGAGGCTTGCGATGGCCGTTGTTTTGTTTTGCGATTGTTGAAATATGTCGCATTTCGAGATAGAGGAGCGAGGTGTGTGTTTGTATTGATAAAAACAAATGGTTGAACTAGCTCTGTGTGTACATAGAGAATATTGGAGTCGCGGTGACGTCAGCACGTTCACGTGCCGCTCACGGATGTGGTTTTAGAACATGGTCAATATCAGAGCATGAGCAATTATGGCCACTACTACGTTTGCTTTACTGATATCATCTCTAAGCGTGTTGAAAATGGTTGCATTCTCAGCACTTTTTTACACAACGTCCTCAAAATCATCGTCCACATCCATACTTACTATACTTACTAATATATTTATATATATATATATGTTTATATAATATAAACATATATATTGTTGGCTCAAAGTCACGCCATCAGCCAGTAGCCGTGCGGCAACGTGCGGTCGTCGTGCGGCAACCGACAGAAGTTCATAAAACGAGGCGAGCGGCGTTGCAACGGGCACTTTTTGCTTCGACGGCGCTCGGAAAGGACTTGCTACCCGACCATTATCGTGTGCTTCGCTATTTTTGGTTTATGTTTTTGCTCGTGTACTGATTATTCCATTTTGCTAGTGCTATTTCTATTTGATTATTGTTTAAAATATTTGTCGTGATATTTTTGTAAAAGTGTAATCTAAACGATATTAAACATTGTTTATTTTGTTCACGTATTTCACTTCTGATTCCTAACAATATATAATATTATAAATGCGAAAGTAACTCTGTCTGTCTGTCTGTTACTCAATCACGCCTAAACTACTGAACCAATTTGCATGAAATTTGGTATGGAGATATTTTGATACCCGAGAAAGGACATAGGCTACTTTTTAATAATAAAAAAAAAACTTTATTCAAGGGGTTGAAAATATTATAAAAATATTGTACGAAAATATTACTTTTGGTCGCGATAACAGGCATCGGTAGCGATAACCAACATCCGCGCGGTTGAAACCGCGGGCAACAGCTAGTTCTTTATATATTCCAAAATTATCACAAACAAAATATAAAACTAGGTCAGCACCCAAAGCTAAACTAATCTCATAAAATTGTGGAGTGTCAAACTCACTGCGGAGTCATAAAAGCTAGTTCAGCTGGTTACGCTCCAGGCGTCGGGATTAAATGCTCAGTGTGCGCTAATGCAGATCCGTGGAGAGCGGAGCTCGAGCACTTTTATAACGTAACGAGCACAGCCGGCTTGCTCACGTCTACTTAGCTATAAGAACAATGCTTTTCTAACTCTTTACCTGCAAGCCGGCGACTGCGAGCGAGCGCTTCACTTACGCTTTGATCTCTTTTTAACCGACTTCTAAAAAAAGAAGGAGGTTCAATCAACGGATGTTTTTTTTTATGTTTGTTCGGGCATAACTCCGTCGCTTGCTAACCGATTTGAAAAATTCTTGTTTTGTTGGAAAGGGTATACTTTCCAAATAGTCCCATATTTTTTTTTATCGAAATCGGACAAGCGGTTTTTGAAAAATCAACAAAACTCAAAAAAAGCTACATTGTCCACATTATGACCCATGAAAATTTTTTGCCACCAACTTCAGAAAATGATTTTTCTTCTAAAGTTTATTTTTCACTTTTTTGTGTTTTTTTTTGAAGGCGGTTTTATATTTTTATTAAAAAGTTTTTTTTAATAAATTCTCAATGCGGATGTGTTATGAAACCTTTATACGCCTGAAAACATTTGAGTGACCCCGGCGACCATTTTGGAAGTTAAACTGTGCACCCCCAAGAGTGAAAACCCATTTGCTCGAAATTGGTCGGACTGTATATTTGAGAACTTATACATGCTTCAACAATACATAGAGTCGTAAAATTTTAATTGTTTCCTCTCTACCCCAATTTCAAGAAGCAAATAACTCGAAAATAGATTTTGCCAAGTTTTGGAACATCGCATATTTTAACCCTTTAACTTTGGAATATTAGCAATAGGCAAAGGCCCAGACATTTATTATGTACACGAGTAACTGAGGACAGACCCAAGTTGGGCAAGGCGAGGATTCAGATTCAATTTAAAAAGTTTAGAACGAGAGTTGTAACTTCGGCGACCCATCCTAAATGTACGTTTGGAACTGCGACGGTCTAACAACAGCCAACATTAAGAAAGCAAGAAGTATCTGCCAAAGTGCCGTCTTTAAGCTGTTCCGATAGTTCTGAATTAGGAAGTTTTATCTTTGATGGGAACTCGCCGCCGAAACAAGGACGAGGTGCAAAATATATGAAGTTCTCGGTTCCAGATCGAAAAGTTTCTTGGGCTCATCTTAGGTGCTCTCAATATTAATGTGATTTCCTCGAAAAGCGAAGATACTCGAAGAAATAATAGATAAGCGCACGAGTGGGATTCGGCGGGACTGACGAAATTATATAGGTTCCTTAGCTACAAGACCCTAAAAAGATACCCTTTTTTCCTTACTATATTGCCCGTCTTGGAGTTTTTTGGCACGTCCCATTATCTTGGAATGGGCTAGCTATCGCAGAGTAATCTAAAATGTAATCGAATTACTTCGGAAAAGCTGGTGTTGGCACGAACACGGAGTTAGCTGCAGATTTACACTTGACCAGTTTTTTAATGCGATTCTGATGGGATAAGCAAGTTAATGTGCGTTGATGGTTCGTGTCATCGAAATGATTTCCTCTGTTAAGGTATCTTTACATTTTCGTGTAAATAAGACTAATTAGCGCCAGCTCGAGGATTTATATGAGCCTGTTTAACGATTTAAAGGGAAAACTTCGTAATTTATTGCTAAACGCTGATATTAAATACGGCCTATTGAACGAACTTAGCAATGAAAGGCCAATTAAGGTAAGTATGAATGAAACGTAACGAACGGCCGAGTTAACGTTGTTCGTGAAAGTAGTTGCAGGATTTATATGACAGGATGGGATTGTTTACTGTCACTGCGAATTGTTTTTTAACATTAACTTAAGTTGATGTTTTTGGCTCGAAAATCATTACCGTTCTCTTACCCTTATTTCAATTCACTTCTTCTCCCATACTTCTCTATTACTCGTCATCACATCAGACACTTCCTTTCTTACCATATCATCCTTTCCACAGTCCATCCATCGTTTCTTTGGTATTCTTCTACTCTTATACCCACGGAGTTTTTGGCTCGACATTATTGATCAGAAAATTATAAATTGAGCTCTTGGCAGGTGGACTGACAAGTGCAGGGCCGTTATTATGATAATGTTAGACTAAGTGTAAGGTTAAGTAATTCTGGCCTTGCCCTTTGAGAAAATTATTCGAAGCCAAAGTATCTACTCGTAAGTACACGAACACCGGACAGACAGCCAGGCCGCAGGCGCTTAGCCGCTTCATCAAAACTCGTAACTGTTGTTAGACATAACAAGTGACCGTATATTGAACGGCCGTCCAATCCTGTCATTCATCCATTGCCGGCTTTGTATTAGAACAAAGGAACTCTTGCGTTAACCGGCCCGCAACCGATCCGCGACGGAACAATAAACGCGAACTAGATAAAATAAACTTTGACAATTGCTCAACGACGTGAAAAATTAACAAGACCCTTACGTTAACGTTTGTAGTTAAGTACTGAAACAATTTATGTGGGGCCTACGTTATTGCGTCTTTTTGGTTCGCGGGCGAGAAAAATTGCCAGCGTATATTGCCTCATCATCGCACTGTGTAATAAAGACGTTTCCGTACTCCTTGTCTAATGACTGAAGTCATTACTATTGTATTTTGTGCTGTGATGGTCTATTGGTGTGATCGTCGGACTGCCAAGTCATACGATCGAACCCAAAACATCCACCTCTGATTTTTCTGATGCACGTCCGTATTGTATAATTATCACTATTGCATCGTTGAAGGAAAACATCGTGAGGAACCCAACCAACAACATGTAAAGTCAAGTCAGAGGTCGATGGGCGGCATAAAAACTCGGACACTAGATAGGTACTAACCACACGAAAAAAAGCTCTTTTAACAATACATTAAGCCTTGCCTTGCCTTGTAGTTATACTTCTCCCAGATCAGCTACAAGATTACCTACTTGAAATGTAAGGCTTAGAAACAAAGTTGGTGATGTAACCGAGATTAGTAAGTTTAAGATGGAACTTCCATCTTGATAATATAGACCTTGCAGCCAGGGAGGATAGTTGATCTAGAACTTTCCAGAAAGGCTGCGTTTTACAGATTAGATCTAGAACAAAATAAAACTATGAGAGGCTGCTGCAAAGAGCAGTTTAAATATTAAGGTATTTTTTATAGAACTAGATATATCCACCCTTATAAAAAAAATAAAAAAAAAAATCTTGGTTATCGTTAAAAACTACTTTAAACAAAAGTTTAAAGTAGTTTTTAACGATAACCAAGATTTTTCAGTTAACATATTAATCATTAAGATACAGCATAGATAAGCCTATACTATAACTGCCGTATTCAGAGATGTTTAATGATTACTTAAGCCATCACTTAGTAAAGATTTTAACAGTTTTTTTTTTATAGCCTACATTGTGTCCCACTGCTGAGCAAAGGCCTCCCCTTTCTCTTTCCACACCTCTCTATCATGTGTAATGAAGTGAAGTGAAGGTTTTTTATGTCAAATCTTTAACGTGTCTAACTGACGGCTTTAGTAATCATTAACTATCTCTGAGTACCGCAGTAAGAGAACATCTACTTGAGTATTCTCTCAATCATCGCTTGAAAGATTAATCTTAATTTTCAAGTCTTCAAGAATTCCAACAACCAATTTGACGTCACAGAAATCTGAGTAAAGCTTCGCTAGGTCAGGTTAGAAATGGGTCGATGGGCCTCATTATATTCAGTAATTGGATAGGTGATTATAAAAGAGGCCCGACTAGGATTTAGATTGCTTTCCGTTCGAGAGCCGTCGACGCGACGGCTAGTGGAGCCGACCGACGGCGCTCAGTTTTGCCGAGAGCTCGAGATTTCATTATTTAGTATACGTTTATTTTGTAGAATATTATACATGTAGGTAAGGTGTTTATAGTTTTATGAAACTGGTCGTTTTATATATAAAAAAAAATATCATTAAATTTTTCACGTGAATCTAAGTCTCAAATAGTTGAACTCTTGGTGGGAAAGCTTGATATAGATGGGGCAGATAAAGTAGAGGCCTAGCAATTTTATTGAAAAGAAATAATCGGTCGTTGGTAGAGCATTTGTCGGAAAACTATACGGCAAAGCGTTCAAAAGCCATTGGCTAGCGGTCTGTCAATACCAACTTCCTGATTCAATAACGGATAAACTAATTTAAACAGTTCTTTCCCCTTCAACCTACGCTTCATAATCCCCTCTAAAACTTGGTCACTGCTTCAATCAGATTCATCCCAAGTAAATGGCCCACACGCTCGATATTAAATCAAAGGTCTACCTCTACGTATATATGAGATAATGAAGCGTTATGATTGCATCTATAAATAGCCAAGTTATCCAAGTTACAACCATGTTGCCTTACCCCGCACTAAGCCGATCGGGCTTCGACACCAAGGCATGAAGCCAACCAAATGCCTCAACCCTCTACTTACGCGTATATTTGCGTAGTCTTTCCTCGCATAGCATTGAGAGGTTAAGGTTGCCTATGAATTATTGATTTCAAGGGCTCTTTGATATAAATAGATGCATGTTGAAGGTTGTCCTTAAATAAGATAGGAAGCTAATTGAATTTCATGTGCTTAGATTATTTTATCATGGAAGATAATTTCGGGCTACTTAAATTGAAAGGTAAGTTTCTATTTTGGTCAAGAACAGTTAAGTATTAGGTACACCACATACTTTTAAATAGTATGAACCGTTATAAACGAAAGTAATTCACTGAATTTGAGTTGCCGTCGGTAGATTCGGCGGGAAGACCAAGACAGAAAATAGGAGAAGGTTAGTGTTTCTATAAAATAAGGAATATCACTGCACAAGTATTGAAATCTACAATCTAAATGAAGTTAATGATATAAGTTAGTAATTATTGTCAAACATGAATGGTGTCAGGTGTGATAATGGAAGAGTGATGGAATATTCACCTTTCTTCCCTGGGGAGGTGCAGTTGTTCTTGTTAGAGGGAGACTTGGTCTCGGCAGCTGCCATCTTCTCTTTTTCGGAAGCCATGCTAAGCGCAGTACACTAGACGTCCGAATTTATAACACGGTCACTCCGCTGCTCATACCTGTCTTTACCGTAAAGAGTACGATTCAAGCCGGGCTGAGGACGACCGCACCCAAGGACCACACAAATGACTATTACCGATAATGAACGATGAGTGATTACCGATGACTAAAATTGGCAAACAGCCATCCAAATATTTACTTTAACGCATAAAAATTAAAAAAATCGACCGCAAGTCACCTACTATGATATTTACTTAAATTGATAGACCGAGTAGTGTCGTACTGGGTATTTTCCGAATATTTGTGGAGTATTTGCCCAGTTTAACTTCTAAGTATGAATGTACGTGATGGGTTAATTGTTGGGAGATCACGTTGCGCCCGCGCCGTGACTCGCCTGCCCTGTTGATACTGAGCTTGCCACTGAAACTGCCGACGTTGTCACAATACTAGATTAGTTAAACCGCGCTAATCGCACAATCAATATGTCACTCATTAACAAGTCGGAAAAAGGTCAAAGTACTTACATACTGACCAGTACATATGTGTTGACTTAGGTACTTAATATGTAGCTCAGTCGTGCTTTTAATGAAGTTCGTCAATAGATGACAACTAGATGTTTCAGGCTTGTAACCAATTTTTCCATAATGTGCGGAACTGTTTGTTATAACTTGTAATATAAGTTACAGTACTTATAGGTATGTTAATCATCTGTTTTATTGAACATTTGTTGCTTTACTGATTTACAAGCAACATCTATAGTTTCAACTATTTCGTATTACGTACAAAGGATCTTCCGACTTCCGGCGGCCTATTTGGCATTAAAAAATATTTGTAGCTATAGAAATGAATATAGTGTGTTTATAATATTAATAATCACAAGTGTTCTCCAAGCTTGGATAAAATACAGCGTTTCTCTCGCATAAGTAATGTGTGTTTCAAATATTAGTTGTAATGACTGAAAATGTGGTCCTATTGAAAGCGACAATAGAAAGGTGTTTATTGATATCAATAACCTACAGTAATAGACGTTATTTGTAAAACGACAGTAGTAGACGTTATTTATATGCTAAAACGACACTCGTTCACACAATAAAGCTAGTTGTGGGGACAGTACAAAGGAAATCGAGAATACGAATGATTTTAGCTGCAAACCATTTGCTAATGGGCGAAATGATCTCGAATGGAAACTCCCTCCCGCTGTAAATATGATTAATGAATATGACGAAGTGATTAATTTGTTTTAATTTAATTTATTTTATGGCGGTAAGTGCCCTATATAGTACTAACGAAGGACGGAACATTCAAAAGTTCTAATGTAACCATTTAATTCGCCTGTTAGTGTAAAGAGTGTTTTCTTTCATTCCTCTTTAGACTCTATCACTACAGACTTTAAGTCGGAATTTCTATGAACAGGTATGAAAACCACGGCGCGACGGACAGCTTGTCTCGTAGGCTTCAGGCTATGTGTGTAGCAGCGCTCGTAAATAAAATATTCACTCGTAGACAAGGAACGACTTGAGATAAATTTCTCTTATATTTTATTTATACGCAACCTTAACAAGTCAGCGACGTCGCAGCACAATAAACCGCGGAACAGCGCTCCGCTAGGTGACACGAACATAACAAGTGGAAACCTTCGCGGATGTCACGGCGGTTCTGACGAGGGCCACTGACACACATAACCTGTCAATACGCACGAAATCTCAAACGTTACGTAAGCCACGATTATAACCTGCAACACTGGCGATTACTGTTATTGTTGTGGGCGCGAGATGAGATGCAGGGGTATGTGGACCTTGGGCGTGCGGCTGGCAGCGCGGCGGGCGCGCGGCGTGCGGGCGTCGTGCGGAACGCGTGGAGGTCGCGTGCGGCGCGCGTTCGGGACGCGCGCGTCGGGTCCCGGCTCGCCGGAGGCTGCGGCCCGGGCGGGATCGATGCGGGCGGCGGGCGGCGGCGGAGTGCAGCAGCTGGGAGGCTGCGCCGCACCCCGCCCCCCGCAGCCCGCGCCCTCACGCCGCCCCCGCGCCCCGTGCCCCCGGCGCCGCGCACGCGCCCCCCAGCTCGCGCCGCCGCCGACCCGCCGACCCGACGCCGCACACCACGTTTCAATTCCCTCTTCATCCCCGACTGATTTACGATACGTTCCATCTTATAATGATATTTTTCATATCGGTCTGCCAATTGTAGCCTATAATGAATTTTAACGTTGGTAACGTTTATTAGGCTCTGGCGGATTCGGATGTCCCTAATCAATGTAGTTGGGCACTTCTAGTAGATCTGCCAACTTTGGAGGCCTTTGTAACAAATCTTGAACGTACGTATGTGCTGGGATGTCTGGATATAGTCACTTCAGATTTTTTTCATCATTATTTTTTTTCGAAATTCCTAACTTCAAAAGCAGGTAGTTACAGATGATTAGTAGATTCAGATCCAGGGATCCATACATCCGCATCACATTTGCGAGTATATCGTCGCCTGCTCCAATTTTCAAAAAACGCCAATCTCCATAGGAATACATTGTACCGTTCCAAATAGAAAATGCTGAGCAGTAAATAATATTTTAACATAAAATATTAGTCTGGGAGCTTCAAGGTGTATTTTCGCTGTCAACAAGACGGCTATTTTTGTAAAATTCCGAGATCAGCCTCCGCGATTAAGTTCGGCGCGATGGCTTCTGTCCGCCTACTGTCTTGTTTGTCAGCTTAGAAAGAAAACATTTTCATTACGAGCCTTAGTCTCGAAGCCTCGGCCAGTAGATACTAGAGAGGACCAAGACGACGTTGCTGACTTCTGATCTCGATAGCCGCGTGTCTTATCGCCTTTAATGGCGGGTCCCACTTCACCCCCTCGTCGACGGCCGCCCCTATATGTCGGTCCGCAGCTTGTTTTGTTAAGGTAGGTTCAATTATACAACGTACATATCATACGTGTACGTCGAACCCTCTGTATGTTCTAGTAGAGTAATTATTTTAATGAAGGCTCTTCTATATCTACCTCCATGTCACGTCTGACGGTATTACCCGTATCAATTACTCTCTCGACTACTGTGGCTCTATTTATTTTTCTTAGTATTACAACCTTTCTCGTGTAGGCTCAGTTGACCTTTTAGGGTCAATAGGTTTTCATATACTTAGGCAGGACCTCTAAAGATGTTCATCAGCAAAGGGTTAAGCGAGTAATTTCTGTAGCTATTAATTTCAAGAGACATCTCTTTATTTTTGTTCTGATATTTTCAGGAACAGATAAAGTACCTACAGTTTGCAATGCAACGTTATCAAACGAATACTTTTGTCAAAATATAAGGAAGATATTAAGTAATAGCCAATTTCCTTTTCGTTTACATTAAATTCAAGTAAAATGTAAGGCAGTCAGAGGTACTGCAGTTTAAAAATAAACAGGCCATAATGACATCGTTTTTGCGACGAGTTTTCGATAATGCGTTCGATCATTTGCAACTTCCCTTTGTTCGTGCGACTGCGAACTTGAGCTAGACTGTATTATCTGCTGACAATGTTTCTATATGAATGGTTGGCTTTAATCTATGTTTGTCATTAATTATAACCAGCAGTAGATTTTAGTATGTCTGTCGTTCGTAGATACAGAGAGACAGACGGTCCTAACGGATGGCTTAAGTCCCAGTCATTCGAAGGGGTATAGTGTTGTTCAGTAAGTAACTGGGTTCTGGAGGTCAAATAGGTAGGTTTAGCAGTATCTGATTAAACTGTAAGTCGGCCCCAACACAGTTCGTAAAAGGCAGGAAGATGATAACGATGCGCACTGACCTAGACAAACAGACAGCCACTCCCATCACACAAATGACTAAAACTCTCCACTTTTTTGGAACATTGAAAGTTGAAACTTCTTGTTGAAATCCAAAGTTCTAGTCGCTATGATAAAGTACGTCTCTCTTACAAATCTAATTGTAGTAAATCACGAGCGGATCTGTCGCTGAAAGTTCGTTGCACGTTTCAGTTCAACTTCCCGGTTTGATTTACAGAAACAGCTCATTTGGAACGAACGATACTTTCAAAGTCAGTGTACCGACACACTTTTTTTATACTGGTTAAGTATTTTGTTGTTTGTCTTGTAACCCCATTACAGAGATAGCGTACCAAATAAACATCTGAAGCCCTAGATTATAATTTTAGTTAGAACAATTAGTATATATTAGTGTTGTGACCTTTCCTACAAATTAATGTAGGTAGGCAGTAGGATTTTATTGTAAGATTTTAATTAAAAGTAATTTCCAGCCTTACGGTGCTAATAGAATTTAATGAGAGATTTTCGGCAAAGTCAATAGACTTTTACTCAAAACCTACGGTTAGCGGCTGTATCGTACCTACTGAAGCGTTGATGCCGATGAAGGGAAGTATAATAAAAATGAAATGTGTTACGTACTCTTTGGTTCTTTTATACTTTTTTTATTATTTCAAATTTAAATTGTTTTTCTTTCTTTCTGTTTTCTGCTTTGCTGTCAAAAGGTGTGATTTTCTTTGTATTGATTTAAATAATAAAATATATTTATTAGAAGGTAAGTATTTCATTCCAGGAAAACAGCCCACATCCCCATCTTTTTCATTGGTCCTTCGTTTTAATTTTCAGTGCCTATTTTTCATCACAACTTAATCACCCACTTACTTTCATTTCGTTCCATTAGCTTTCTTCCACGTAGTTAGGTATGATCACCCGTTGCAAAAGCAAAATTATGTCGGCCAATCCCGGCCCCGGCAAAGTTATTACTCAGCCTCCTAGCTCCGGTTTGCCGACCAAAAGCGTACGCAGTGAACACACCGCGCAAAGCCGCTCATCACATTCGTCGGCAACTGTGAGGGCACAAAAAGCAGCGGCAGAAGCGCTCGTCCTACGTCGCCGCCTGGAGCGCGAGCAGGAGCTCGCCGCCCATGAGCGGGAACGCGAACGTGAACTCGCCGCGTTACAGCACCAGGTCGAGGAGTGCGAGCTGCAAGCCGAGCTGGCGGCTATCGATGCCGACGCTACAAGCGCAGGAAGCCGAGCGAGCCATCGGAGCTCTACACGGGTGAGCGTAGATAGAACTAAAAAGTGGATAGAAAATCACAATCTTGACAGCTGTGTTGATAGAGACGTCACTGCAGTAGGATGTGATCAAGGTCCTCCTGGCACACCCCCCGGTCACTCGGTACACCCACCGATGACCACGCGGACAACTGCACTCCCTATTAACCCTCTCACTAAACAAACACGACTCTTACGGAATGTCACTAAAGCATCCGAGGCGGTTGGCCGTACGGCCCCGCTCATTTCCACGGAGCTTGACCAACCTGTCACACTTTTACAAGCTGTAGCTGATACCGCGGCAGCCGCAAAGGCTCTCGCCTCTGCCGTCGGTGTAAAGAAACTGGAATTGCCTCAGTTCCACGGCAATACTTTGCATTGGCTACAGTTCAAACGTACCTACAATGTTACAAAAGCTAATTTTTCTCCGCTAGATAACATAAACCGACTTGACATTGCGCTGCGTGGGTCCGCGCGTGAGGCCGTGGCGGCGCTGTTGATGTCGACGAGTGACCCGGAGGAAGTCATGCGCGCCCTCGAAGATAACTTCGCGCGCCCCGAGCTCATCGTTTACAAGGAGGTTAATTCGTTGAAAAACCTTCCACGCCTAGGTAACGATCTCAAAGAACTCGGAATCCTTTCTAATCGGGTACGTAATTCGATATCCACAATAAAGTTATTGAACCACTTAGAATATCTGAGTTCACCTGAGTTGTTCCACGCTGTTCTTGGGAAACTTAACCCCACTATGAAAATTCGGTGGACAGATTTTGCGGCACAGGACACTACAGGACGCCCGAAACTAGAAATTCTGTCCGACTTTTTAAAGCGTGAGTTAGATCAACACATTCGTTTTGGTATGTCACCCGAGTTTAGTGCGACACAACAGCAACTAAATATTTCTTTTGACAAACCATTAAAGCGTGAAAATGTTCATAATGCTGTTATGAAGTCAAAACATACTCCTAAAGCCGGGTCCACAACAAAACGAGAGTGTGTATTTTGCAAAAAAGATCACAATATTAAGGAGTGTACACAATTTAAATCTTTGTCCATCGACGATAGATGGCAGTGGTTGCGTGAAGCAAAGGTTTGCTATAGGTGCTTAAAGGCTAGTTCACACCTGTGGAAAACGTGCAAAGTGAATCCGTGTGGCGTTGATGGCTGCCCTTTCCGGCATAACGCGCTTCTTCACCGGCAGCCATCACCACCGCTCGTCAATACACTTAACGAGCAAGCCACAGATACCGTTACACACCCGTTATCTGTTGAACATAATACACACCCTACGTCAAATGCTTCTGAACCGACCGGTGAAAAAGTGATTGTGTCTACAACCATGACAGGTGCACAAAAACCGAATACTATTTTAGCTCTTCGCCCTCGTGCTTATTTAAAAATAATACCAGTTACAGTCTCGGGCCCTGCTGGAACCTGCGACGTGTACGGGCTCCTTGACGACGGAAGCACCGCGACTATCATAGATTCCAGCATCGCCACACTGATAGGGGCGACCGGGCCACAACAGATCATAACGGTAAATGGCATAGGTGGTCTCGAGCGAAATACCACAATATCATATGTAGACTTTTTCATTAAAGGTAGGCACACACAGGAAACATTTTTAGTAAAAAATGCTCGATCTATGGAGTCTTTGTGTTTGCGTCCGCAGTCGGTCAAGCGTGAAACGATTGAGTCTTTTTCACATTTGTCCGATCTGGTTGACTTTCTGACATACGATGACGCAACTCCAACTATCCTCATTGGAGCTGAACATTGGCATTTGTCAATCAACCGCGAAGTTCGAGTTGGTAGAAGGAACGAACCCGTTGCCTGTTTGACAGCTTTGGGCTGGACTTTATACGGCGTTGCTTCTAGCAAAACGAAGTTAATTGAGTTTGTTAACCATTCGCACATGGATACAAACAATGATGACAATTTAGAATCGTTGATTAAGGAACAGTATAAACTCGACTCTATAGGCATAACTAAAACGGAAACTCTGCATAGTAAACAAGACCAGCGCGCAGTCAACATTTTGGAAGCGACTTCCAAACGTTTGCCTACTGGTCGGTTTGAAGTAGGCATGCCGTGGCGCGACGATATACAGCGTGTTCCAGACAGCTACCCACAGGCGATGTCACGTTTTTTAAGTTTAGAACGACGTATGGCTAAAGAGTCCGAGTTTGCTAAAGCATACAATGCGTTCATGAACAACATGATCACGAAGGGTTATGCAGAGGAATGTGCTCCAGATACATACTACACACACTGTGGTATCAAACCTGACGGCTTACGTGACAGCAAATCTGGCGGCTTTCGTCTTTATTTACCACATTTTGGTGTGCACCACCCTCAAAAACAAAAAGTCAGGGCGGTTCATGATGCAGCAGCCAGAAATGAAGGTGTCAGCCTGAATTCTTTACTGCTCTCCGGTCCTGACCTACTCCAGCCGCTACTTAAGGTTCTATTTCGTTTCCGGGAGGGTCGCATCGGAATAACCGCGGATATCAAAGAGATGTTTCCTCAGATTAGGGTTAGAGAGCAGGACAGAGACGCTCTTCGGTATCTGTGGAGACCTGATAAATCACATGTCATAAAGGAGTTTAGGATGACATCTGTCATTTTCGGTGCTTGTTGTAGCCCCTTTATAGCACAGTTTATAAAAAACAAAAATGCTCAAGAGCACGCACATACACATCCAAGAGCCGTGGACGCTATTTTGTTCAGTCATTATATGGACGACTACATCGACTCACAAAATAGCGTTGACGAAGCGGCCCAGTTAGCGGCAGATATTGTGACCGTGCACAATGCAGCTTGCTTTGAGATGCGAGGATGGATTTCCAATGAGCCAGGGGCACTAAACCTTGTAGCGGAGGAGCTCAGGGCCACTCAACCGTTGGAAATTGATCTTGGCGAATCTACTATCAGCATCCGAGCCCTAGGTATTGCATGGAACCCCACCGCTGATGTTTTGGGTTTTCGAACAGGCTTAATTGAAACAGTCTCTAGTTCACTGACAAAACGTAAGGTGCTGTCACACGTTATGCGCGTTTACGATCCTTTAGGTTTATTAGGACCCATAGTCGTCAAAGGACGGATACTGTTTCAACAAACCTGGAGATCTAATATCGACTGGGACACGGAGCTCCCACAAACAGAAGCATCCAAGTGGTTCGAATGGTTTCAAGACCTGAAAAAAGTCTCTTTACTGAAGATACCGCGTTGGTATGCAAATGCGAAAGGCTACGAGCCTTCCCACAGAGAACTTCACGTCTTCGCAGATGCGAGTGAGCTTGCTTACGCCTGCGTTGCCTATTGGCGTTTGATATACCCTGACGGCAGCAT
Organism: Diarsia dahlii; assembly: GCA_949775195.1. Taxonomy (NCBI): domain Eukaryota; kingdom Metazoa; phylum Arthropoda; class Insecta; order Lepidoptera; family Noctuidae; genus Diarsia; species Diarsia dahlii. Next base: position 18,891,919 of record OX459190.1, read on the forward strand.
CAAGCTCACTCTCGTCGCAAGCAAAGCCAGAGTCTCGCCCTTGAAACCAACGTCGATCCCACGTTTGGAACTTCAAGCTGCTTTGATAGCTTCTCGATTGGCACTTGTCATTAAGGAGAGCCATCGAAAAAAGTCAGCTCGTACATTCTTCTGGACTGATTCAATGACTGTCCTCCAATGGTTGCGCAGTGATGCGCGAGCGTTTAGACCTTTCGTTGCCCATCGGCTAGGTGAAATTTTAGAAAATTCTTCGGTCAAAGATTGGCGATGAGTACCGACAGATCTGAATGTCGCAGATGATGCAACCAGATTGCGCCCAATTCATTTGGAACCTTCACACAGATGGTTTTGCGGCGCATCATTTCTTTTAAAATCCCCAGAGGACTGGCCCACGGAGCCACTTAGCGTCGCACCAGTTCGGGAAGAGCTTAAGTGTCAGCGGAACGAGCTGGTGGGACTGACTTCACTAAGCACAGCCTTATCTACTCCTGTCACGGCGCATTTAGCTCGCTTCAGTGACTGGCTACGATTGTTGCGTGCCACAGCCCGGGTTCACCAAGCTGCGGCTGTTTTTGGAAATATTTTGGCAACCATTCGAAATTTTAAATCAAACAGTGGGATAGCTCACCCTCGCTCCCATTTTTCACCAACGTCGACCACTCTAACACCCTTGAATGCCGACCTAATAAAAGCCGCTGAAAGGCACATATTGCAGCGGGTTCAACAAGACAGCTTTTTGCAAGAAATTCTCTGCATTTTGAACAAGAAACCAATTTCTCCAAGCAGCCGCCTCATCAAACTATCGCCCTCTCTGGGAGAAGATAATCTTTTGCGTTTGGCTGGAAGGATAAAGGCCGTAGAAGGCATCGATCCCGACTCCCGATTCCCGATCCTACTTGACGGTCGCCACCCAGTCGCACGGTTATTGGTAGAATATTACCATCGCAAAGCAGGTCACGCAAATCATGAGTCCGTGATAAATGAGATAAGGCAAAGATTCTGGTTGTTGAGACTTCGCGACACGGTCAGAGCTGTAGCAAACCAATGCCTCTTCTGCAGAATTCGTAAATCACAGCCGCTTAATCCAACCACTGGAGATCTTCCACCACAAAGACTAGCTCATCACCAGCGAGCGTTTACCTTCACTGGTGTAGATTATTTCGGTCCTGTCAACATAACCATTGGACGCCGCCATGAAAAGCGATATGTGGCCCTTTTTACGTGCCTCACGACCAGGGCCCTCCACTTGGAACTGGTACACAGCCTATCAGCGGACTCTGCAATCATGGGTCTCAGGCGTTTCTTTGCCAGACGCGGGATTCCGCAGACTATATATTCGGATAATGGAACCGCATTCGTTGGCGCAAACAGGATTCTACGCGAATTTTACACAAATGATGTGCAAGATTTTGCCGCCACAAAGGGCATTAAGTGGAGTTTTATCCCAGCGGCGGCGCCTACTTTCGGAGGATGCTGGGAACGCCTCGTCAGGACGGTGAAAGTAGCGCTGAACGCTACATTGAACGAAAGATATCCCAAAGAGGAAACATTTTTAACTTTGTTAGCAGAAGCCGAGGCGATCGTAAATTCACGCCCACTCTCGCATGTGTCCACAGATCCAGATGACCCAACCACGTTGACACCGTTCCACTTTCTCATCGGGTCTTCATCAAACCAAACCCTGCCAAAGACATTGGAAGACCGTGACCTGATCGGACGCTCTGAATGGAAGAAAGCATTAAAGCTATCGGATCACTTTTGGAACCGCTGGGTGCGCGAAGTGCTGCCGACTATGCAAACACGAACCCAGGTTAAGGGAGATCGTGGTCAAGACCTTCTGATAGGAGACGTGGTTATAATCGTCGACGAATCGCTACCACGAGGGACATGGCCACGAGGCCGTATAGTGAAGGTTTTCCCTGGCAGAGACGGCGTTAATAGGGTGGTGGACGTTGCGACGGCCGGAGGTACGTTACGCCGGCCCCTCAAAAAACTTGTAAAGCTTGCCACATAAGGTTTCTTTAACCCTTCACTGTTGGTGCAGTGCTGCACGAGGGGCAGGATGTTACGTACTCTTTGGTTCTTTTATACTTTTTTTATTATTTCAAATTTAAATTGTTTTTCTTTCTTTCTGTTTTCTGCTTTGCTGTCAAAAGGTGTGATTTTCTTTGTATTGATTTAAATAATAAAATATATTTATTAGAAGGTAAGTATTTCATTCCAGGAAAACAGCCCACATCCCCATCTTTTTCAAAATGTTATGAGGGTAATGCCGCGGGCAGAATCAAGCGAAATTATAGTTAATAAAGTTCGCTTTACCTAGCGTTATACTGTTTACTCATTCGTAAAACGTTCCTAAAACTGTTAAAATGAAAGATAGCTTGCTAATTAAATCTTTAGTATTCATTAGTGAATTGGTCTGGTCGGTAAAGAATTTGAGCCATTACTTCTGGGAGAACAATTCCCCGGTAGGTGTGGTTGGGTGCTTAATAAAATGGGGACACATTCACTTCGCGCCGGCTTTAACATGAGATTTTAATCTCATTTTCAAACGCCACGGTTTGGTTTCACCTCTTTCATGATACGATAAAATGTGGTGTACCTCGTAAGTGGTTTCTTTTGTCTTTTTTGTAAATACGGTAAATATATTTTTATATTCGTTTACTATTCGGGGGCTTTTCTATCATTTCAGTAGACATGTTTACCTATCCCTGTCTGACAAATGAAACTACATTCCACCAATTCTGTGTTTGCGCGAAAGTTAATACCATGACCATTTCACAAAAAGAGAAAAGTAACGCGACCCACGTTAGATTTATTTCCCAGGCATCATGTATCATTTCAGCAACAGAGCACAAAGCGAGAGAATATTTCGTCGCGACAAAAGCTGCATGTTTGTCCACTAAGAAGTATTCGGGACGGTGCAAATCACGAAAGCTTTGCGTCCCTCACGTCCACGCCGTTGAATGTAAAGGCTCGACGTTTTAATTTTTTTGGCGTTCCTTAATGCGTAGTGCGAAAACACTTTTTTACAGGGCGTTTTGTACCTGAAAATTCGGCGTATATTGTTACAAATAGTTTTACCTGGGGGGATAAATACTGGCCGCATATCACTGTACGTGTCATCATCATCATAATTTTATCTTAAAAAGGTCCACTATTGGCCTTAACTGGGTAGAGCTATTTGAATTTAGACTGCCAAATTTTGGCGTAGCCAAGGGTCAATAGGGTATTATATGACTATAACTACCTACTATGACAACCAACGTAACGCAAACACTAGAATAAAGCAATTTCTTTGGCCAGTATCAGTTTATATGTAGCGGTAAATATTTGCCGAAATGTCCCTCGCTGGCCGAAAATATTAATAACAATAGAAGTCGCCGTTCGTAGCTTTAGAGACAAAGTTTCAGCTTGACTCGTTTCATTCGGCTAACCTCGTTTATTGGTTTTTAGATTTGACATCGAACTAAAAAGAAAAAGCGAAAAGACTTCAAATAGGAATTACTCTGAAAGAGTTATGTAACATGCCTTCCGGGCAAGAAAATGTTGACTCGAATTTTTATCTCCCGGACTTCTAACTTATCTTAACTGAAGTTAAAGTTCTCATTCCTGTTTTAGTTTAAGTGTTCTTTTACTTAGTTTTTTTTTGCTTTAGCTATATAGTTACTTATTTGTAAGTTTTTCATCAATGATATTGAACAGTAAGTTTGTTATTGCATGTATGAAACAGAAGTACACAAATGTAGTTGTCGTAGGTCGCATTGATTACGTATAGGTATGAAAACGTGCGGGATACAATAATGAGTATAATATTTGTAACTCAAATTAACTTGTATAAAATAGGAAATTGCACGTTACTACTCAAAGCAGCTTATTTAAGGGTTTAATTCCTCAACGAATTGTTTATTTTTCGTTACAAAACGACTTTTTCGAAATATCCAACCACCGAAACTGAATTATACTCCCATATATGGTCAGAACCCGACCACTTTCCACTCCATTCCGATTTTGAGGCACTCACTTAACTGAAACCTTTTGACATGATGACTCGAGGCAGGGTTTTAGTCGATGCCTGGGGAATTATCGCGTACGGTACAACGAACGGTGAAGGCGAGGGTCGAATCGAATCGGTTTCGTCACGTGACGTCAAGGTACCGTGTTCCGTGTCGTGTCGGGAGCAGGTATTGCCATTTTATTGGACGCGATGAGTCGATAGCGCGGGTCGATTCCGATGTATCCTAAATTGGGGTTGGCGATTTGGGTACGGACGTTTTATGAGCATGTATCTAAAGTGTGTTTAATATTACTGGCTGGAATTATTTTTTGAGAAATGGGTAATAGCGATATTATTACTTATTTTGCGGTTGGATAAAGATAGAAACTTTGGTGTAAATAATAAGTTCTAATCAAATAATTGTTCTGTGCAAAAACCAACCTTTTTAACTCCATCCAAAGCATTTTAGTGGGGCACTAAGCAATATAATTTTATGAAGTAATGGTACTTAGATAGAAAAACAAATCTGGAGATTCAAATTAAGATTTTTCCTGAGGTTATGACTGGAATTTTTAATAGCCGATTTAATTTTTGATTAAAATTTCGAGTTCCTCGCTGAATTGATAATGTAAGAAAAACATTGGGACGCCAGATGTTTTTGGATTCATCGAAGTTTTGAGGCAATTGAAGGTTACGTTGATTCTAATAAACTTTATTGGCATGTTGATTATTGCTCTTTATCATGCCGAAACATGTTTGTAAAACGACCGAAATAATACTTAAATAGAAATCAATCCTCCAATATCAAATAAAGCGAACATAACATTACGAATACGATAAATTGCTAACATAAACAGACAGCATCAAGTCATTTATCAAAATGGAATAGGATGGCGATAAAAAATAAGGTTCCGGTGGGGTTAAGGCCTCTATAGAAAGTGCGCGGGCCCACAATGGCCGACGTCGTTTACTTAGGCACGGGAGCTGCTATTCCTGAATTTTTAATAGTCTTTTTGTTCCAGATCGTCGGGAAACACAAAGAGAGAATAATAGAGAAATAAATGACGGGAACACGAATCATAAATATTAATGTTTGCAGTTTACAATCGGATATAGACGGTGTTTCGGTAATCTGTTTTATTTCAATTTAATAATACTGATAAAAGATTGCGTTTTCGTTTGGCTGTGGTTGGTTTTCTTTCGTATTTTCTCTTTTGTTGCGAGTTCTCAGACTGTTAAATCTTATTACCTGGGAAACACCTAGCGTCATTACCGAGTTGATTTATTGTAGACGTTCCCGCAAAGGAGATTCTGTGGTGAAGATATTATTTCTTATTATTTAGTGTAATTAGTTCTGTTACATATTTAGTAGCGGTGGTGAGGAATTTGGCAACAAAGACTAAAAGAAAATTCCTTTACAAAAGTTTTTTTTGTAGACCATGATGGGCTTCTATAACATAGCGGGTACAATCCCCGAAGGGTGAGGCAGAGTTGTACCCATTAGTACACCCACATCTCATCAGTTATGTTTAAGTCCTATGTAATAGGGAGGCGAGATGGGTTTCTATTCAAATATGTATACGTTTACTTTAACCCCACAAATCAAAATAACTATCCATTTACGTAACAAATACCGTTGGGTATTGAACCCTAAAGTTTATTGAAATAATAACAAAACTAAAATAACGTATAAACCTACGTAATTTTAGTTTTATGATTTAGTTGTGTTTAGTTTTTCAAACAATATTGTCAGTAGAACTAGAATGGGGAAAACAAAAGCTCGAATGTGATTTGCAGTGACCCATTTCGCAGTATGGTCGGTCATAAAAGGAAATAGGATTAAAATTGGTTTACTTTTGCATCGTCACTCCACTAACTCAAACTATGTTAGAATAGCGATGGCTGACTCCAGAGACTGTGATATGAAAGGATGTATTTTTTTGTGAGATTTTTATACTATTGTTTTCAGTTCTTCTTGTTTTTAATATGGCTTTTTTAATAATTACCTGTATTCTATCCTCTCTTAATCGTTCCTTGTGTCCATAGTAATATTACAATTATAATAATGTAAACCAACTAGTAATAAAATCAAAGATTTCTTTAATTTGTACACATCAAAATTTTACATTAAATTAAACAATTATGTTGAGTCACTGTTTGAAAAAAAAATCAATAAAAAATAAACGTTACAAAACAATGAAAATGTAACATAAATGTAGACAAAAACGAACAACAGAAGAATAAAGAATTCAGAATTACGGATGTTATTGACTTTTATGATTTCCTCGAGAGGTACGTAAATAACGGATACAGATTACATTATCTGTGGCGAATTAAAGAAATAATGTAACATTACGTAACCATTGATTGAGGAAAATTATTAGAAAATCTTCTGTTGACGTCTAAAGCACGGGGATTATTTATTGATAGAATTGATTGATTGTGTGGGTACAAAATTGTCTGTTTCTCCATATAATATATGCCGTATTAGTACTGTTTAAGTATTGTAAATCTAGAAAATCCAAGTATACTGCTGAAGTATTTCTATTTCTGGAAAAATGTTAGACTAAATCTAAAATACGTAGAATTTTGGGTGAAGTCCACAACGTGGTTGTGTGTGAGTGACGAGGCATAGGGAAAACATTTACAGAATGCTAAATAATCCCGTGACTGTATTTGTAGGGATTCAGGGAAAATATGCACTGGGCCCTCCCGGGGCGTTGCTATCTTAATTAAATGTTCCCACCGTTTAATTACTTTTATGGATCAGATTGTGAGCCTACAGGTTAAAAGTTACAGTTCACAAATAAGTATTATGGCCAGAAGTAGGTACTTAGGACTCAAGAACAAGACATTTTCAACTTTTTTTTTAATGTCTATTAAATTAAGACAAAGAACTTTATCTACATCGATAATAAATGTCTATTAAATTAAGACAAAGAACTTTTCTACATCGATAAGGAAGTTAAAGATTGTATCAACTGAGTGAATGACCTCAGAATCTGTTAAATTTTTGGTGATTTTAAATCGTATGCTCCACTGAAAGCAGAAACGGGGGAGGAATGGGCGTGGCTGGTGGAACGTGGCGTTGATGTATGGGCTTGCTGGAAAAATGCTGACAGCTGCGGATTTCTGAACAGGCAAAAACTACTCGTTTTCACGCAACTGAGCTTTCTGGAGCGATGTGAGTGGCGAGTGGTTACAAAATAAACCGTATTAGGATAGAAATATAAGTTGATTTCAGGCGTTACTTTGCGGAAATCCATGACATTTAATCTTATTCAAGATATTTTGTTTTAATTACGCCAAAAACGATCCAGGTTCGCCCGCAAATACGCACATACAAGATAAGCAGTAATAACAAAAAAACCACGCACAAACCCTATACTCAATATAACATAGAGTGTCATGCTTCTAATTTAATTCCAAAAAATAATTGCTGTATACCGAGTGTGCATATTGGGTTTTTAATACATTTCAATGTATTTACATAGAAATATTTCCCCGACAGTATCGGAAACGGATATTAATAATCATTACCAAACTGATTATTGAGTTTTTTTCTTAACCAGTTCCCGGTTTTTATATTTGATAGTGCGCTGACGCATATCAAATATATATGACTTAGGTACTCATGCTTGAATACAGAGGTGGCGCTAAACAGAATTAATCAATGCACTACTACAATATTCAATAACTTCCTGACAGTCAACGACTATTATTTCTTCAGTCAACCGATGATATTCACGGCCACTAAGCAGATTATCGACGTAACTACGTAACCACCGCGTGCCGACCACGTGACTCTCAATAGAATTAACTTCGCAGTGACAGGTTAAGTCGCTTCACCTTTACGCCCAATTTGCGTGTCCGCTTACGTCTGCTCATGCTTGTTGAAGTGACGCAATTACACTCGTGTGCCCTAATGGGATTCATTCATGTAGCAGGCTATATGATACTGATTGACGACAATGGGAGTTCAGAAGCAATCGGTAACTAACGAACTTAACTTCACTTTTTTACCCGACTGCCACGAAGCCCAAAAGGAGGGTTATTTCAGATATAATTCGAGACTTAATTTAAGATACTTTGTGTAGGATTCGCATCGTACCACAGTAAGAAGTGACGAGGAGGAACATTGTATGGCATTACATGGAGTGACAGGCGACTGCCTATTTGACCTCCACAACCCTGATAAAACTGGGTGATAGGGCCCCCTTGATAAGAACGCTGGTTAGACTTTCGGGCATCTGATTATTCTCCACGACTGCCAGAGATCTACAAATGACTGCAGGGATCAACAGAGGCCCATATGCAATTATCAAAATCAAAATCAAAATTCATTTATTCAAACTAGGCTGAAAATCAGCACTTTTCGAAGGTCAAAATTTACTTTACTTTACTACAGTGAAACTTGGTTAACTGGGACTTGGATAAGTGAGAAACCTCTATAACTGGAACTCATACTGGGGTCCCATGAGACAGATTTGGATATCTGAGACACATTTAACCAGGTTTCACTATATTTACATTCACCTATTCAGGGACCGACCTAGGCAAACACTGCTTATCTTTGGAGATCGACCTATTATTAAGCCACCGGCTTACTTAACTCCCTTATTACAAAACATTATTATGCCATTAAACAACATTCATACGTGACCTTCTAAACTTAATATAATTAGCAAAGCTCGGGTTCATAATAAACAAACACAGGTACATTTGGGGAAATGGGAGTTTTTATCAAGCCGAAACTAATCTACTTTGCCGTTTGCCCCTCCGTTGGTATTCCGGCTGAGACTCTAAAAAGACCACTTAAGCTAATTTAAGACCCGCAAAAAACTTTTTGCTTGGTACATAAGTATCTTGTGTATTGAATTATTTATTTTACCTCCTCTCAGAGAGCGGATCGATGGGAAATTACTTTTTGTATCGAGTGAGATAGTAATCGGTACGTTACTTTGTGCAGATAAATACGTGTGCTAGCGCTCACCTACCGCTCGATGGTATACAAGAAAATGAGTGAGATAGTATTTATACGTATTTGTTTCAGAGAAAAAATGATACCAACATCGACTAACAAAATATACTTGCTGGTACGAATAAAATGGACATGGAATAATAAGTCTGTCTCTGGCTGGACGTGATAACATTCAAAAAGGTAATTAACTACGTATGAAGAATTAATTACGCCCGCAACATAATAAATATTCTAACAACCCGCTGAATTTCACAAGCTCACCTATTCTGCATAAAAAGTTACGTTGTAATAACGTTGCATAATTAAACCGTTCCTGAAAGTCAATTATAACATGATATTTACTCGCGTGCTCCAATAGTCGGAAAGGGTAATTCGAAATATGCATAGATACTTGTTATAACCACCGCGTGGTAAACGAATCAATACCGGCAGGGCGTGGATACACAGATAATATTAAAAGTTAACCTGCCGATTCATCCCTAGGTAACACTTGCGTCGGGGATGAATAACATTTTGCGCTAGTAAAAACTTTTCCGATTTAAATTCGACGCACGATCCCGGGATACATGGCGTACATAGCGAGATTGGTGTGTTCGTAAAAGGATATGTGGAGCATAGTTTAATTTCAACATTCCAGTGTTAGTTGGAAATGAAACGAAATCCTAATTATAACGTTGTTTAAAAAATAAACCCGTGGCTTCAGTTGCTAGTACAAATGCTGGAAATTTTCTTTCTATTTTATTTGCGCTAGCAAAGAAACTTCGTCGGAATAATATGCAACACATAATTTGTATGTTTGTAACGACATTTGTATTTCGTTTTAATTACCAGAAATAAGTTTGTTTAGTTCTAAAGTTCCATGTTATAATTACATTTTATTTTCTGCGTTCAGCTTGCCGTATTGGCAGCATTTTCTTTTGAAGTTGATCATATTTGACATTGTGTGTTGTTTCTCTTTGCTTTAACTACTTTTCCCATCGACGACGCCCAGATCTGGAGTTATCTCTGCAAAATACCATGGACAGCCGCACATTTGGTTCTTGGGCTTCAATATAATATGCAGTACATTTATATCAGTCAGTATTTAATTAATCTATACTTAATCATTTATTATTATTAATTATATTAAAGAGAGGAAAGATTTGTATTTTGTATGTAACGAATAAATTTAAAAAACTACTGGACCTATTATCCCATATCTTCCCGTGGGTGTCGTAAGAGGCGACTAAGGGATGTACCAGAGAATGGGCAGCAGCGTTCTCTGTGCTTTTTGTATCGACCGTACTGCGATCGCCAACCCGCCTGCCAAGCGTGGCGATTATGGCAAACCCCCTCTAAGCAAAGTTTACACTTAGGGGAGGCCTATGTCCAGCAGTGGACGTCTTTCGGCTGAAATGATGATGATGATGACTGGACCTATTTAAAAAATTCTTTCACCGTTGGGAAGCTACACTATCACCGGGTGAAATAGGCTACTTTGTATTCCCACAGGAACGGAAACTACACGAGTGAAACCGTGTGACGTCCGCTAGTAATGGTTAATATCAATTTCTGTTTTTGTGTCTCTCTGCTATACACGTCCACCGAAAAAAATTGTTATCTTAAACTCAAATAAATATTCTTCTTCCAAAAGCTAACTAAAACATACACAAATTTCATATAGCAGTTTTCCTTTTAGGCGGGAGTACACAGAGTACAAGATAATCGTGCGAGTCCACGCTACAGCATGGGGGAGATATTACACACATTAGTGTCGCGAGGAGATTTGTGGATACACGTGAAAGTACACTGCCGTGCTATAAAACGTGTACACTGGCGGACATACACGCATATTTTGTCGGAGCGAAAAAGTTTTTTGTTCATAATATAAAAAATATGTAACTGACACATGCGTTGATCAAGTATGTAGGTACCTACTATTATGTTTCTTTAAACTTTGATAGTTATTTTAAATTATTCTAACACGATCTAAAAACTTTGAATTTCCGAATTGCCTTATGGAGCTCGGTATAAACCGGGGTGTGGGCTAAAATATTGTAAAATGTGTTGATGTACAATAAGTGAAACACGGTTTAAAAATGTGCCTTATTTTTGGGTTTTTATTTACATTTGTACATACGATTACTTGAACATCGTTGAAAAACTAAACGATGTTCCAAGATGTACAAATGTGAAGTTTCCTTTTGAATTTACACACACGTTCGTCTTTTTGCATTTATACACATAGTATACGTTTTTCTGCACGCATCTGTACAATCACTACAGCAGGTCGTAGATGGGATCCGGTAAAATTATAGTGTCCAATCTCTAGTGTTTGGCGAAGTGTTACGAAATCTGTGTTTATCGTAGTCAATTATATTTTTACTATAGACGTAAATATAGTAATGTGGAAAGATTTGGGAAAAGTCGCATGTAGTGAAAAGAAAGAAGAAAAGTGTTTAAAGTATGATTTAATATGAATATAGGAGTTAGGCTAAGACTATAAAAGACGCAGTAGATGGTTGGAGTGAGACTAATAGTTATCTGGTTACAAAGCTGAATACTGAGAACGAGGCTGATAATATAGACACAATTGTAAGAAGCACTACAAACAAGTTTAAGAGGATATTCTCTATACTAATATTTTAAAGAGGTAAAGTTCCTGAGCTTTAATGTGGGATGTATCTTCGAAACTTTTGAAACGTTTCCAGAAATTATTTCACTTGGGGATAATGTAGCTTACATTATCGTGTGTCGTAAGTTATATTTAAATTCCTGTGGGATAACTTCCGATCATAACTCGAGCAATGACGCCGTATATAAAAAGCTAGTGCGATATATTTCTGATATTTTTGTAATCTTATTGTCTACCTTCACAATATGATTTCCGTTTAAACCGTAAAACGTCAAACCATTCTGCACCAATGTACCACAAAATGGTTTAGGTAAGTGAGATAACAACTGCCTCTATGGAGCGTCAAATACGTCGCGGCAAATTGGAATATCATCCATGGAGTGACGTCACCGGTCTGCCGTGTTGCCTCGAGAATTATGTCTGTAACAAGCCCCGTCGGGTCCGTGATAACAACACTGTCAGTCCGCGGTGAACAAACATGTACAATGAGATCTTTATTCATGAGCTGTTCCGATTTAATCTGAGCCAGATCGGTGGCTTTTCTATGCGTGAGTAGATGTTCAACAACTTTTAGTGACAGATTTTGTTATGTTAGTCGGCAATTTGCTGCGCAGGTAATGTTCTGTGAACGGTTGTTCAGAAGCACTCATTATGTAAAACATTTCCACACGTGTGCTCTCATTAATTTCATTGAAGTGGGACATTTGTACTTTTTTCGCAGCTGTACCTACAGTATTGTGGAAAATTAATAAAGTTGTTTTTATGACAGCCATCGTGCCATTTTATTGGAACATTAAATAAACAGAGGCCCGTCCTGCCGAATGAATCAGTTCCTACTTTAATGTCCTATAAATGAATGAGTATTTCCTTTACTCCCAATAACGTAACTGCTACCGAATTTACAGGGACTTGTTTAAATTGCGTAATAAGTTGATTAACACACAGATAGATTAATTAGATTAATCTATCAAGTTCGGCAGTTTTGAAGTAAAAATCAAATATTGAAAGTTGCAGGAAATTGTAGCTGTTCATTAAGTTTGAAGTAGGGAAGTAAACAATGTTTACTTACATGAATACAGGCGTTGGAGGCAACAAGGGCCGCGGGCTGTAATTTTCTTTGTAAGACAACGAGTGTAATACGTGGGAGATAAGTAAACTTTTGCGGCGAAAGAGCGGCAATGACGACGTGCCTTGCTATGCGTTAAATTGCTTCATTATCAAGAATATGCTTTAGTCAATTGTGTGTTTTGCTCTTTGTCATTTTAAACAGTTTATGATTTCGTTCATTATAATTTAACTGATGAGTAATTAATCAGAAAAAACCTGGTTGAATACTGAATCCTGAATATTTTCGTTAGGAAATCTCTGGATTCGCTCTCCACGCTCAACTCAAGGCCCGCGATAGAATCTATGCAATAGATTAAAAATAAAAAAGTTAGGTAAAATTATTTATGCTGCAATCATTGCACATTATTTGCTGTAGGTTGAGACAGAATACGAGTAAATCTATACTAATATTATAAAGCTGAAGAGTTTGTTTGTTTGTTTGTTTGTTTGTTTGTTTGTTTGAACGCGGTAAACTCAGGAACTGCTGGTTGGATTTGGAAAATTCTTTTTGTGTTGGATAGTCCATTTATCGAGGAAGGCTATAGGCTATATAACATCACGCTACGGCTAATAGGAGCGGAGCATAAATGAAAAATGTTTCAAAAACGGGAAAAGGTATTTCCTTTTAGAGAGCTTCCGCTGCGTGCGCTGCGAAAACGGTTTAAGTTACGCAAATATCATGTATTAAGAAATTGTTCCTCTTTAAAAGTTCTAAAAGAAAGTCCGCGACAGCATATATATATATTTTAAGATTGACTCACTGTAACCCTTTTTTACTATTAAACTGTTATTTTATAAATAATTATTTTTTGCGTAGCTTCTTTAACCCATATGGTATTAATCTATATCTAAATAAATGTGTTTGTTAGAAGGGAAATTTAATATAGAATATTTGTGCAATTTACTCTATACAGTTTAAACAAAAATCTTAGAAGATATCGCAATGTAAAAATATCCGCGTGGCAAAATAAATCGCGCGTCGCAATGTGGGGAGATTCTTTCCGGGAAATTCAAAATATTTACTGCATCATAATGTTTACAAGTACAGAGTGTTATCGTATATTTAACAGTAAGAGATACCTATAGTAATTCACACTTTAATATGATCTAAGCTAATCTAAACCATCTAAATTATTATAATAAAGAGGAAAGATACGATTTTTTGTTTGATACGATTTAGCTTAATTTATGTCGGATAGTCGATATATCGAGAAAGGTTATAAGCTATATTTATGTGACGCAGACGAAGTTGCGTGGGTCAGCTAGTATTATATAAGATTTCTATCTGACCTGTTTGAATTTCATGAATTTTCACTGCAACTTTATATGTTGTTCATATTTTCAAGAACCTGCATAACATAACATTACCTAGAAGCTTTGTTTATACACAGAATGTATTCTGGATATCCAATAACAAGCAATCTTGTATCAGCTATAGCCTTCGATGCTGTGCGCCAATCGATCCGTTTGTATGAACATAACTACTATTGAATTACGTTTGTAACACGTGAGTGAAGCCTCTAAGAACATTATCTGCCTTCTTGAGCAATAATAATAATCCCAGCAATAACACGTTAACACTGTTTGATCTTTAAATAAATAGTGTTCCACAAGCTAACATCGCGGGCCCCAATTTATTTTAAGAAGTCCCGAAATGTCACGAGTAATCGCATAAAGATACAATTTACTTTCGATTAAGTATCCATCTTATATTTAGATGAAAGTTCCAAAAATATCTCCCCTGAACGCTAACCAATTAGAGATAATTTAAAGCATTCCGTGCTCCATCATCATTTCACGGATTTTGAGTATAATTTTCAATTTGATGACAGACATTCATAATCGTCTCCGTTATCGATTCTACGTCGCGATCCCAATCAGCCTGGCTTGCGAGTGCTTCTCTTTAATTAAAGGGCGCAGACGGAGTAGGCGGCCAGGGCGGTGAAGTTTTTGTAGCACTCTTCAAAGAGTTCCCGTTAATTAGGGTCCCATCTAAACAAAGGACGATGTGGTGAAGTATATAGCACCGGATTTGTGGCAATTTGTCTCAATGAACGGGCTGGGCGGTATAAATGTACAGCTCTGCTTAAGTACTACCATATATTCTTCTAAGCACCCAAGAGTTACTTCACTAAACTAACGTTGAAAGTGTCCGGAATTGCATTCGAGTATAAAAGCTTAGGAGTCATTACTCGTAACGCTGTAGCTAACAATAGTACGGGCAAAACAAAACTATCTGTTATGATTTAATATGTATGTTTATCTGGCCTTATTTTGGATACACATAAAACAGCGTTTCCATCAAATATTCTGTGTAAACGAAGCGTTCATAAAATATGTACAGAGCTTGAAGCCCGTACCACGTCTAGTTTATGCATAAAATTTTATTCAGCGAGTGAGTACTGATAATGCGCTCAGATACCGTGAAACATGGAGCGAGCCAGAACTTTCCAAAGTTTTATGGTACACGATGAAGAATAATATCTCTTGCTGCGACTTACTTAACATTTACGGTGTTGTTTCCTAAGGTGAAACGGAATTCTTGTAGATAGTTGGATGCTGTTGTTTATCATTTACTTAACATAACGTTAGGCCTGTAATCTCCGAAGGGTTAGGCAGAGGTGTAGGTACCCATTAGTACACCCACATTTCACCAGTTATGTATAAGTCCTATTTAAAAGGAGGCGAGCCTATTGCCATCAACCGGGCACAAATCCAGACTCCGTGACACTCACATAATATCCGTCCGTAAAAATCCATCTGAAGAAAATTCAAAAATAATAATTATTAAACCCTCAAGGCATGTCGACATTCCAGAAATAAAATTGACAGCCATTTTAACCATTTCATTCTGCGATCAGGGCCATCTCAATATTTGGAGCTTCTTAAAATTCAATAAAATATTATGACTCTCGATATTGGCTTCCCGAACGCGCAGTCAGCGTTTTATTCGACTCCTGATTTTAATTTGATTAGTACTCAAGATTTATTATGATGTGATCGAGATAGACCAAAACTGGAACCAAAATTCGTGCTGGTTTTAATTTTTGGTCGAGATCCTAAACCGTTTTTATTTCATTAAAACTGTCAACCTGTTTTACCAAAAGGTATCTTTTTACTCAGTACTGATTGGGTTGCGGACGTCAATCACGACGTCACTATCAGCTACATCCGGTTGAACTGGAAGCTGGCCCCAACATAGTTATGGGAGGAAAACACTGATTGATTTAAACTTGAGTTCATCCACAATGCATAACATAACAAGTTATAAAACATGTTGCAATGAGAAAATTCAACAAAAGTACATTGTTATAAAAAAAGATTTGTAACATGTCATTCAATCAGTATGCGCCCTTGAACTAATGAAGTGGTACAGATTACCTTAAAAACCGAAGATAACTATTTATAGATAGAAACTGACTATTTTGCAGGTGATGCCTTCAAACAGTTTTCATTATTCACGTCTCCACGTTTTACTGAAGGCTGCTCTCGGCAGTGCCTACGGTAGATTTGTAGGTACTTGCCGAGCTACAGTTCCCCAGTAATAGCGCTTTTCTTTCACACCCACATCGACGAAGGCGTAAATGATTGAACTAGGCTCTTACCTTGGAATCCGATATACGCTTTACCCATTTCTGGTGCTATCGTCTTTATTTTTGAAGATACTGCTAAACAAGGGGTTATCAAATAAATGATCTTTTGAAATTATTTTAGAAAATCTATATTACTTTTTTTGTAAAAAGCATGTTCTTATACGGTTAGACTGGAAGCCAATCCCAACATGGGAAAAGGTTATGCAAAAGATACTATGTTTCTTAGATCAAAATTCTTCTTTTCCTTTAATATGTAGACAAAAACCGGGTAACCAAAATTGGAAAGGTCACGTCATTATTGCTCTCTCCCTCCTTCTCTTTATTGTTTTAACATAAAACACCTTCTCGTGTTGACATCTCGTCGTAACTTCGAAATATCATGCCACGACGACGTTTTCAATTATTGGTGTGTCCTCCAAACTTCGGTTAAAGGCACATTATATATTATGTACACGCTAATTTACTATGGGTGTATGTATCGCGCGGTGCTATATAATTGGTTATGTATTATTTGCATTCCCCTATAATGCGTTTGTTTGTCAAACATTAAACATGTATTACGAAATGTTGCGTGCTGCCACAGTTTCCGGTATACGTTGTATAGGTACCATACAACGTGTACCAGAAAAGGTGGTTTAATAATAACAGGCACTGTCTTCCCAAGATTGGTCTGTGGATGGACCTTTTAGAAACCCGGCTTCTTCCGTGCCTCGGAAAGTTACGTTACAACTCTTACAACGTTGTTATTCAGACAAACAATATCAAACTCCACACTCAAATTATTAAAAAGCTACCTAAAACAAACAAAAACCTATTCGATTTTACAGACAAAGTCATAAAGCGTAGCAACAGTGTCTGCAAAGATTTATTAATCAAAACCGCAGTTGAAACGGAACAGAACGCGCCAGCTCAAAGGATTCAATGTTTAAGTGGATTCCTACTGACTGTAACTACATACCTACCTACCTAGATGAGAGATGAAAATATAACTGTATTGACTTTGTATGGTTTCATTAAAACACAACTTTCAAACATTCTTATTGCAGCTTACGGTTGATTTTATGAAGTACTTATTGCTTCTGGGGCCACAACTTCGCGTCGAAGAAATATTTTCTATTGCACTCGGAATAGTGAAGCTATTCATGAGTGACATTATTATTAGGGTTCTGTAACCAAAGGGTAAACCGGGATCGGGACAAAAATCGTATCGTATCGAATGGTTTCGGAGATTACCCCTTACCTGGAGGTTACAAACTTAGAAAGTTGATCCCTGTATAAAATGAGTTTTAGTGAAGTCATTAGGATATGCCTAGCCTTTTCGCAACCATGTTGGGTTGGATTTCAGTTGACGAAGCAGTTTAATACGAGTACTTTACATGAAGCATGGCAACCTATGTGACTTCCACAATCAAGTTAGATACCGTTTAATACGACACCCCTTGGTAAGGCTAAAAAATGAGTGTTAGTGAACTGGAGTTCTGAAATCTAAAAATTTACGAGATTCCTTTACAAAATTGCTATTTTGCACCCGTATGAACGTTGTAGATAGTATGTGTTAGTGATTTGCTAAATTCAGATTATTGTTCGATTTGTAAGTGGTATTATAACTAATCAGTTTTGTAAACTTCAAGTCACGGTATCTCTTGTCACTTCTAGTGAAGTGTGCATACATCGTTGATCGCAATATCGCTTATCATTAGACGACATAGTCGTCATACTAAAAAATGCGTTTTCGTGGTGTTGGAGGTTGCTACATAAAGTGCAATGCGAATAGACTTAGAGAATAGACTTCGAACCCAAGTGGGATGGAGCAATGATATTCTCCACAGAAAGAAGCTACAGTCCCAGTCACAAGGCGTAATAACTGTGAATGTACTGTAGTTCACAAGTTCAGCTCCATCACTTGGATATTTCGTGGCCATTAGTGCCACGTCCGATGCTGTGGTCACTAAACCACGAGCCGTACTTACGTGTCCACTACGAATCCTGTGGTGGACACTAGTGCGATACCATTAAATTTTCAAGAGACTGCCAGTAATTACTAACTGATGAGAGATATTTTTTGTATACATCTTGATGCCCGCAGCTTCGCCCGGGAACGCGTGGAACGCGTTTAACGAGAACCACTCTATTCTTTGGTGAAAGCAGAATGAAAATCGGTGCAGTAGTTTTTGTGTTTATCGCGAACAGACAAACAGACAGACGCGGCAGAGGACTTTGTTTTATAATATGTAGTGATAACTGTATGATGTGAACCACATATTCTAGAACTTTTTGTATTACCTTTGAGTAATGAGATAAAAATACACGTTGTTTAACACACAGAATGATGTATGATAAAACTGGCCTCCTGTTTCCATATTCATAGAACAAACCAGAGCTTGCAGGAGCAATATTCGTACAAACTAACTTATTAGCCCTCACCATATCTGGCGTTCCATCAACAAATGGGAGCGGTTCTCATATAATACGTATAAAGCGACCGCCGCTCGAAGATGTTATCCCAAAAGTTTGCTACCCCTGGAAATTTATTCAGAAACCCTTTACAAGGTTAGCGCAACCGAAGCTGGGCCACGGATGTGTATAACCACGTTAACTTCCCGCTGGATGGGTTCCCCGGCTTGCAATATTCCGAATATTAGATCCGAGATTACGTGAAATAATTCGGAAAAGTTCGCTTGAATTTGCTTGGAAATGTTATTAGTTAACGGGTTTGTGTAACGTGCTAGTGATTCTGATTACTGCTGATCTGGTATACAGGCATTCTTAGTGCAGACACCAGTCTCTCCCACACAATGTCATGTATTATGTTTCTTATATTGTCATGTTTTGTAACGAGAAATCCTACATTATTTGAATTTCATTGATTAACGTATTACATGATGGCCTACGTTTGTTAATTCACTGAAAGCGCACTTTGAACTCTGTTTTTAATCTTTGAAAATGAAAACATTTAACTCTTTCAGCTAAAGGGGTTAGCTGAAAGAGTTAAGTGTTTTCATTTTCCCAAAGGATTGTGTCCTTCCAATAGCAAATAGCCAGTTTCCGTTAGATAAGGTTTACAGCTTGCCATAAACAGCGTCGCGAGAGATGTTTTCCTCTCTTTCACTCCGGGATCAGCATAGCCGTGTTACCCATAAAAGTTAAATGGTGTTAAAGTAGGAATAATGCTATCGCAGTGAATGGCTTGGAGCCGTCGTGAGGAGTTGCACGGTGCATTTACATAGACGACGCCCGTCCTCACGGAGACTGTTTACATTTACGCGTTTATGAGAGTATATATTAATAAAAGTGGTATTATGATTTTTATGCCCACTGTTAGGAAACTTTAGTTGTTTTAGCGTTAGTAAGAAACTTCAGGACGCCACGTTCATCCGTTCATCGATCCGTCATTTACGTCATTCGCCTTTGAATAGCTCCAAAAACTTCAAATGACGCCCTTATTCTTAAATATGGGTATTTTTTTTAAACGATATGCCCTTTATTTGTTTGGCTTTAAAACTAAAATAGGTTTTTTTTTTATTATAAATGGGCTTGCTCTTGACCTCAATCTTGCCCTAAGGGCAGAGATGATGTCGACGATGGAACGAGCTTACCCAGAAGAAGCCTGTTTACTCGCGACTTAAATAGATTAGGGTTATATGAACTCGGAAAAACCGACGCAGGCAGGGAATTCCAGTCCTTGGCTGTGCGCATAATAAAGGACTTGGCAAAGCGCTTCGTTCGAATGTGTGGAACATCGACTAGGTATCGGTGGTAACCTGCAGTACGTCTAGTCTCCTGATGGAAGAAGGGAGATGGTGGATTCAGCTCGTGGAGCTCCTGCGCACACTCTCCGAAGTACAGTCTGTAGAAGACAGACAGACATGCGACTTTGCTTTTGCTTTACTGTTAAAATAAACACCAAGTGATCTCACAATTCGTTTCATCAATCAACTTCTCTGTCTGTCCCTGAACATCATGCCTGCAGGCGATACCATGGACAATCGTAGTAAATGATTGCGACACGCAAATTAATCAATCAATTATCTGTTATTAGCTCCACGCTCTTAATCATACGCACAATTGAAACAAGCCGATGATAACGTGCCCAACCCAATCGGAGTGACACCGAGGCTACATAATTAATGAGGTGTTAATGGCGACACATGCCTTCATCGTTTATGGAAATAAACAAGGGTCTTTTTTGGTTTTCTAGTAACTAAACTGACCGTTTTTAGTAACCAGTGGCCATAAAAGTCTGACAACCAGTCTTACCAACGGGTATTGCATTATTTGTCGTGGAAGTCAGAGAGGCAGTCATTCAGTCCTCATCGGTCATTTCGTATCGTACCCGTCATACTGAAGAGCTTTAAATGTAATATCGCAAAAAGATCTTTTCATAATAATAGTCCTCCTGACCGTTTTTAGCCACGGCGGCCAATCCCAGCGGAGATTAGCCATCTGCGCGGGAGATATTATAGTGCACAAGTGCACTCTCTGTTCCCTTTTCTCT
This sequence comes from Diarsia dahlii, assembly GCA_949775195.1. Classification (NCBI taxonomy): domain Eukaryota; kingdom Metazoa; phylum Arthropoda; class Insecta; order Lepidoptera; family Noctuidae; genus Diarsia; species Diarsia dahlii. The sequence continues at coordinate 18,912,706 of OX459190.1, forward strand.
CATAGTCCGATGGGACGGCAATCCGACACGACCGGAGAGAGATCAGGCGCAGGACCAACGGCTAACGTGCTTTCCGAGGCACGGGGGTAGTATACCACCAACTTCCAAACTCCGGGCTACTACTGGGAAATTTCTAATGAAAAACCCAATAGCACTTTTTGGCCGACCCGGGAATCGAACCCAGGACCTAACGCTCTGCAGTCGCGCTTGCGACCACTAGACCAACGAGGCAGTAGATCTTTTCATACATGCATTATAACATAAGTGATCGGGTGTTTCACAAGAATTTGATTTATTTTTTCAAAAATCGAATGTCATCATTGATCATCATGCTTTTTTCCAATTATGTTGAGGTCAGATTCTAGTCTAAACGAAAGTCCTTTGTAGGTGACTTAATTACCACCCGGTATATCAATACACATGAAAAGTAAAGTCACGCGCGCCTCAAAGAGATGTCAGCAAGGAGGGGCCCGCAAGGGCCGACGCCCGTCGGGGCCGCGGATTTTTGTACTAGATTACGTGGCCTCGGCGCAAGGGCAAAGAAGGAACATGGGTTCGGTTTTTAGTCAGTAGAAGTCTGACACTCCTCTTCGCTCTGCCCAAGAGCGGGGGGGGTCATTCGATGATTTTCCACCCACCAAAAAAAAAAAAAAAAAAAAAAAAAAAAAAAAAAAAAAAAAAAAAAAAAAAAAAAAAAAAAAAAAAAAAAAAGTCTCGCTTACTGATTGACTTCTGAACGTCCAGACCAAACCCTTAAATCGCTAAAATTTCTCACATAGTTTCCGTTAAGATTTAGACAAGGGTAGATATTTGGCTTATTAATTAATGCCCGATTTTTTTAAATAATTTCGCTCGGTTTAGGAAATATGGGATGAATAAAGTCGCTGACAAAGTGCTAGTTAAAATCAGATAAAACATACCATCTTCTTTATTATTAGATCAATTCATAAGCAGAACACGTTCATGATGGCGTGGTTTCATAAATATTTCTGTTTCGCTCCAAGTGGAGCGTGCTCGTTAACTCAAAATTAATATGTCAGCTTGTTTCATCCGCGGGCAGGCTCCGCGGGACAGGGAGGTGATTAACTCGCTCCCTTTCACGCTAATTAAACTTACTACATTGTAAACTGGGAAAAAGCCCTTAAAATAGCTACCGTCGAATTAGGTTCTAGCGCTGGTGCTTGAATAATTTTACGTTCTGTCATTCTTCATCGTAGAATGAGATTAGAGTAACTAGTTTCAAAGTTAATGCATACTAAAGCAGGCGATCTACGCTCTCATTCTCTCATTTATCAAATCGATACGACTCTCAATGCTCTCAACATAAGTGGTAGCTCTATACAGGCGTCTACGGCAGGAAACGCAATAAAAAATATTACCATAAAAGTACGCCTGTATCAATATAAAAATCGAGGCGGAATCCATAAAAACGTAAAACCAATTACAGAATAAAACGTTTACGTAGCGTATCAGAACAATAAAGACCGATGTAACACTACCGTTAGTACTATTCAACCCTTTCAATTTGGTACAATTTTCGCTTTTGAAATATTCACAGGCGGCCCTAATGACATTCTTTAACAATGGAAGGGTTAACTGACGAAAGAAGATTCCTTATTTTAGATAAATTTACGTTAACGAAGCGTCGTGAGCACCGCTGTGAGGCAATGAACGGTAACATTCAATTGTTTGGGGCTGTTTACGTAACCAATGTTTCGGAAACTAATACTGTATTCTAATGGTAAGTTAACGAGTTAAACCAAGGTTCAAAGTATGTGGGTGTAATTTATCTATTATATGTATGTATTTAGAAATATATAAGTATGTTTATCAGTTGTCTAGTACCCATAACACAAGCTCTGCTTAGCTTGGGACTAGATGGCGTTGTGTGATAGTTGTGGAATATTATTATTATTATTATGTTAATAATACATACTTTCTTTCTTGGTTAACTGCTAACGAAGGCTTGATTAAAGTTTTTAATAAAATCGGTACTGAAATGTTTCTCAAAAAAATATTGACAGTTCACCTCTCAGATTAAGAGCTCAGCTGAATCAATCATGTGCACTCATACGAATACCCATTATTCATCGATAAAATTGTCAACCAAAATGCTTCGACCGAAAGCCTGGGCTTACTGAAAATAAATCGTTTGTACGCAGAGTTAAATAAATACTTGCACACTGTTAGTATAGTTTGCTTTCGTAACTCCACTAGACTCGTCAAAGAACTATTCTGAAGCAAAATTGATGTAGTTAATTCTGCTTACTAAGCAATTCGTAAGTCTTCAATAACGTTGAGTTTGAGTGAAGTGGAATTTCTGAACTCAGATTTAAAATCCTTCAACTGTAATTTCGTTCGTATGAGGTCAGATATGAGGTTTCAGTTTTATAGCAAGATCAGTAGGATATAAAATTGAATAAGATGGTTTGCTTACTCTTGCAGTTTGCTTGAAACTATTAGTTTAAATACACGTACCTGGAAAAGAAAACAAAGTAGAATTAGATAACAGTCTATTTATATAATATATTAGTAGTATAACAGAAATGTTGGTAGGTCCCCTTTTAAAGTACATTGTGTTCACGAGGGAGTGTCAAATGTGGTATAGTTAAAGTTAGACATGAAATGCAGAAAAGAAATGTATGCATGTGTCTTTACGGTTGAATTTAGACAATCATTTAACCATTTTGACCACCTACTGCGATGAAAAGACTACAGCGTTGTCCATAAGTGACTTTGGTAAAAGCATTTATTCATTAGTAATCGTTTCAATTGTTTGATTTATGTGAAGTTTTTATGTAAAAGACATGTTTTTATATTGATTTAGGTATTGCTGGTTATTAATGTTAGTGAATTGAAATCAGATTTCAGATACAAATAACTTTGTAGGACAGATACCAATATCAAAATCAAAGAAATAAAACATAAATGGATTTCCGATCACGAATTGGTACTTAATATATACTCGTACATTCCGAGAATACCTCCAATGTTTTTAGAAGAAGATAACTTTGTACAAAGGGGAATGACTCTCTTTCGTTACACAGATCTTATTGGGTCACAAATATCGGGTTTCAAAGTCAAATAAATGTTAATGAACAATTCTCAATATCAATTTAGGAAAATCTATTAATTCGAGCCAACACTTCACTCGATCTAATATCTTAAAATTACGTACCTATATTTGGTCATTGATCTCGACCTAACACTAAAAAGAAAGAGGTATATAAGGTCACATTAAAATAGGTGGACAAATTTTAACACAGCATATATCTTTGGTTAGACGAACTGAAGTTCGTCTAACCAAAGATATCTAAACAAAAAAAACACTAATTAAATTGTTTTTTTTTACAAAAAATAATAAATTGCCGGCGCTCTAGAACAAACTCATCCTTTTTATTTAAGTACCTACTCATGTAGGTACTTAAATGCGTTTTTCTTATTTTTTTTTTACCATTGTCCTTATTTTGGTGGTCTGAATGAGTTCTAAAATTTTGTCCACCTATTTTAATGGGACCTTATATAAATAAGTTCAAAAAAATCTTCTTGATAATATAATTTTTTATAATAAGTATTCGATGTATAATTTCCATTTCCGATATACGCTAAGGTTGGTTGGTTTTATTGCGCATACGATGGACTCCCCGAGGAACTCTGCGAAGTAAAGGGTAACAAATATACAGCATAAACGTTTAGAGTGGCGTACTCAACAGTAGTTTGTAAGCCCGTAGCGATCCGACCCACTACGGGGGCCTGAGCGATTCAATTGCGAACCATATCGATCGACCATTTTATTTTTCTTTAATTCCCGGAATCAACTTTTACTACAGATTCCAATATACGATTCTTATTGATATTCAATTTACTTTCGCGAAACGAGTTTCCTAAAACAAAACCTATTGAGACAGAGAGACAATATATAGTTTAGTATGAGAAGTTTATAAATACAAGCTAAATTGTTGAGTAGTTTATTTCATTGCTATAAGCATTTGTTGATAACAAAGGTTGCAAGTCAACAGAAAAATGCACCTTAAGAGCTTAAGTACTTACAGCAGAAATTGAAATGTCAGCATCAGACACGCTCGTTTTCTTACGAAGTAAGAACGATTTGCAACAGTCCACAAGACAGTACATTCTGAATTGTCCGCATAAAGTAATTGGTTCCAACATTGCATTCAACAGCAACTCGCTAGCTTTTAACCTAACAACTCTATCTTGAACCAGCCAATTACTTTTCACGATGAAAGAGGAAACTCCGAAACGAATTTTGTCATCCTAATAAAGTTATTGCCAGTAAAAAGGTAAAGTAATTCGTGTAACAGTCGGAGAAATACAACGTACGTCCCCGAAGCCGCAGGGACGCCGTATTTATCGTCCGAAGGTCTTTGTGAGCGGGCGTTGTGTCGGCCATATTTTAATTGCGGTCGCGCCAATTCACTAGCTCTCAACCGGCCCCATGCGGGATGTTGGCCTGACAGAGGCCGATAAATTGCTCACTTCGGCAGCGACCTACTCCGTATGTACTGTTAGTAACAAAGCCCATTATCCTTAGCCATAAACACAGAAATTCTTGTCCAAACACGAAAAACGTACATACCGACAACGGTCGGATGCGAAACACCAATTTAGCTTTTCCGAGTCCAGAAAAACTTATTTAGAGAGTCAACCGGGCCGCACCCAAGGCCGTGCCTATCTAAAGTTTGGGAAGGATAACTACTTTCTTCTCAGGTAAGTCGATAATCTGTTAGGACTTTGGGAAAACTCCGTTAAAGGAGGAAGATTTCTCGAGAATCTACTTTACTATCAATTAACCAATAAATGGGAAATTCAAATTAAATTATCCAGCTGACTACGTGGCTAAATCAGTTCACTAGTTAATTATAATACGTAGTGCATGATTGGAGCAAAATTAAATTAACTTTGAGTTATTTATTTGGAGTTTGTGGTCGATTCTTTGATTTCATTGACGTAATAAACGGTATTTCTTTAAATCTTTATAGGTACGTACTTTGTTTACCAATAATTATGTTCATTAAGTTTTTGACTGATTAAAAGGTCCTCATTTATGGTAATTTGCAGGCCTTTTAGGTTTAGACAAGCATGCCCATCATTTTAACAAAAAATAAAGGGACAAAGGAACAGTTAATAATTACGGTGGTGCCTTTACTTTTGTGTTTCTTTTAAAGACCGACCGAAGGTTCGGTTTCGGTTTCGGCTAGTTTCGGCCAAAAAATCTTGTGTCGGCCATAGTTTCGGTTTCGGCCAATAATTGGCCGAACCTTTCGGCCCACCGAAACAAGGTATACGTGAATTGTCGCGCATCATTCAGCTAACTTCGTGTGCCAGTTGAGTTCGAAAGCCGGCGCGATCGTAATGATTTGAGGTTTAAGTGATTATTCTCGCGCAAAAATTAGATATTTGTTACTTATGATTAATGATAATGTATTTTTATGGCATTCTTAGGGTCTTGTGCTACAGTGGAAAATAAATAGGTTGTAAGTAGGTGTGTATAGAAAAGAATTCATTAGATATTTTACTTGGTTCTGTTGAGTTATTCCCTAGAACTTATACAATATGAATTTATGTAGAAATTAATGTAACACTTAAAAGATGTGTGGAGATACCTGTGATGTTTGTTTCAAACATTACTATATTTGTTTGTAATTGTTGATGGATTAAATTTTGTACCCGTATTCGAACCGCCCCGTAGTTCCGATACACAACTATCTCCGGTGATTTAACTATTACCGTGAATGACCTTCAGTCATGTCGCATTTTTACCCTTTAGTACGCGAGGTGCTTAGTTTTATATTTTTTTTGGAAATTACAAACAAATATTAATGTTAAAGATTTAGTACTTATTTTAAAAAAAGTTTGACAAATATGTTGAAGAGTGTATTTTTTTTTAATTTGCATTATTAATTTTACAAATAAAGAGCTATTTTTGTTACATACATAAATATTTTAACTATCGCATTTTTACACGTGTTAAAACTGTCTGCGTAAAAATACAATAGATTTAACATTCTATAAAAAAATAAATAAGTTTCGGTTTCGGTTTCGGCCGAAACTGGGACCAAAACCGAAGGTTCGGGTACGGTTTCGGTTGAAAATCCTGTTTCGGTCGGACACTAGTTTCTTTTTAACGGGTGAGTTTATCTAATGGTATCACGATAAACGTGAACACGTAGTAGCTGTTATAGCGACTATGTTCAGTATACGACGACAGCGATAAGAGAATATACTAGAAGTCATGGTTAATCCCACATGAAAATTAACTTTAAAGAACGGCGAGAATAACATAAAAAGATTAAATCAGCCGCGTGGCCTCGTTGCTTTATTCGCGTGTCGTCACCCCTGAAAAACGTTAGAATTATGTATATGCGGAAGTTTCACAACAATTTATTATTTCTGTAAGGTCTCGATTCTGAAGAAATAAGAGCAAACCAGGTTGGTCATGAAGGAACTGTGGTCCTGGTAAAGTTTGTAGGGATCCGCTGGATGCGAGACGCACGAATGTAGCGACACTTGGGGGAGGCCTATGTCCAGCAGTGGACGACTTTCGGCTGAAATAATGATGATGATGAGATTGGTCATGTCGCGTGATCAATAAATAAGCGACATTATTTCGATTTTAAGGCGAAACAGGGCATAAGTCCAACAGTTCATCATTTCAGCCAAAAGACGTCCACTGCTGGACATAGGCCTCCCCCAGGTGTCGCCAAATTGACCGGTCCCGTGCGTCTCTCATCCAGCGGGTTCCTGCAACCTTCACCAGGTCATCGGTCCACCTAGTGGGAGGCCTTCCAACGCAACGTCTTCCGGTTCGCGGTCGCCATTCCAGATCTTTTCGGCCCCATCGGCCATCCGTTCTGCGAGCAATGTGCCCTGCCCATTGCCACTTAAGTCTGGCGATTCTTCGGGCTTCGTCGGTAACCTTGGTTCTCATGCGGATGTCCTCATTTCTGATTCGATCACGCAAGATTGTATTTTAATGACGATCAAATTGACAGATTGGTCACTTGGTGTTTAATATAGCAAATATTAGTATACAATTCGTGAGGAGTTCTTCAGAGTAAATACGTTTAATTAAACATACCTAATTGGGAAAAACCTAACAACGTCGAAACCTTCTTGCAATAACTGGAACACGAAAATACGGTGTAACATGTGTAACTTGGCAAATTACTCAGAGACAGGGTTTTACAGTTTTTACATGACATTTCTTTTGATGACAAAAAAAATTGAATTAGTCCGTCAGATAGATTTCCAAAACCTTTTGGACACATATTTTTTCTTTTTTCACGTAAACAAAAAATTTAGACAATATTATAGTGCTTTGAAAAGTCGAGTGGCGTCACAGTTTGGTACATTTTTTTACCAGAAAGTGACGTCACAAGCCCTAACTCATGATCTTTGACACGTTTTATTTTCGTCAATTTTTATTAATTTGATTAAAAAAAAAAACATGTATCCAATATTTTTCGATAATCGGACGGACTAAACAGAATTATATTTTTATAGACAGGAAGGAAACATCCTTATTCCGTCAAAGTAGGCTTTCTGTATTTATTTTGTGACTTGGCTGGGCAGCGAGCACACATGCATGGCTACGTCAAGGGGTCGGAAGCAAAAGTGATCACACCCACCGAACATGAAAAATGCATGATTTTCATTTATATTCCACTCGGGGGGTTTGAAACCCATGATTTTAAAAACACGTTGTTATGAAAACGGTTATTTCCTGTAGAATTTTTAATGTAAATGCGAGTCAATTAGATTCCGGAGTTTGTGTAACAATTTAGAGCATTGAATATGGGCAAAACTGCTCGCTTTATGCAAGCAGTTTTTCACATTAGCTAGATTTAAAATTAAACATCAGGATTTTCGAAGAGCTATTTCAGCTTCCTTATTGAATTTTTCCACAATATCCTACTATGATAATTGCCTACTCAAAAATCATTAGCAAAATTATTTTTCGTTTCCATCCAATTTACGTCGACATTTTCATACATTTATTTGTCAAGTTTACGAGCGATATTGTACAGTAAGAATGGCTCATGCTAACAAATAGCACACGAGCTTAACACAATAACTGTTACGAACAAGTTATGAATACTTAACTAGAAACGCAGAAACGGGCTAACTAAACCGCTGAATAATAAAGGGTGTTCTAAAATAGTGTAGCGTTTAACCTTGGTACGTTTTAGCGGGCACACGGCGTTGGATTGGACACTCCAGTCCCTTGGGACGTTCGACCAACATTCTGTAGTACACTCGTAACATAACGTACTTGTAATACTATAGCTTATTGCTGTACATTAAGGTAACGTTGGATGTGAGACTCAGGCTCACCATTTGTTTTTCGACGAAAAACAAATTTGGGACAGGGCAATTGTTCTTTTTTGACATCATAATGTGTATTTTTTAAAGATTGTGTTTGCCAATCCCTACATGCATTGCTAGTATTTTCTTTTATAATTACTTTACTTTACGCCTGTAATCCCCGAAGCATAAACAGAAAAGTAATTCGCCCCGTGAAAAAAGGGAGTGCAGAACCCAGAAATACTTTGCACGACCCGGGAATCAAACCTAGGATCCCATACTCAGCAGTCGCGCTTGCGACTAGATCAAGATTTTTAGCAATCTATTTATCCGAAGTTCAAAAATAGTATTCCCCACATTTCATAATTATTGTGATTTGCGGGGTAATGGCTTAACACACTTACAAATAGCAATGGCATTATTTTACCTATACGACAAAATTCCCTGCGTTGTAAAGTAGACGAATTTCCCAAACATATTTTAACAATGACAGATTTTTAATCCAAATCCTGTGAAAAATCCATCCACCCGAAAAAGTCTCATAGCTTCATTTCTCCACTACATTTTTTACTATGAAATGAAACTTTGAACACAATGTTAATATCAGTGAGGTAAGCTAGCGTTCCGCCTGTAAATGACAGTTGCACCGTTGCATTAGCATATCCGAGCAGGCTGCTGCCAGTTTCCGCCCCTTGGGATTTCATTTCCGTGTGTTAAATGTCTTGGAGGCGTCTTGTCAAATGGCTTAGGATTGGGGACAGTATCATCTGGTAAACTGTACTGAGTTTAGGTAGTAAATTGAGGTCTAACAGCTTGTGATGTGTAGGCTATGTGTTATCTAAATTACGCTTTATATAAAGGTTTCGGTCAAACGATACGGTACTTGAGTACATTATCTGTCACAGTCTGGCGTACGGAGCCGCGTCCGGAATGTGTCCATACTGGTATGGCCGGAGCTTGGGTCTTTACCTATGAAATTGCCGTTTTGCAGTACTGGCCATTTCAAATCAAAATAATTTTGTTTGGCTAAGAATTCTAATTTCAAATTAATTTTATTTTAAAAACATGGATTTTTTTTTTCCAAAAGTAGTCATTTGTTTATTGATTAGTGTTACATTTTCATCGCATTTCAATCTTTTTCGTCATCATGGATACGTTAAAAAATCGAGTAATTATGGAATATGAGTACCGTCGTGGCAGCAACGCGGCACAAGCGGCACGCAACATCAACCACGTTTACGGAGCTAACACTACAAACCAACGCACCACCAGTTATTGGTTTGCTCGCTTCCTTTCTGGAAATTTCGACCTGAAAAATGAACCTCGCGGTCGTTCGAAGAATTTGGTCGACAATTACGAATTAAAGGCGATTGTGGAAGCTGATGATACACAATCTACGGCTGAATTAGCAGCAGCTTTCGACGTTAGCGTCAAAACAATATTGGTCCATTTGCGTCAAATTGGCAAGGTAAAAAAGCTTGACAAATGGGTGCCCCACGAACTCAATGATCGCCTGCGCGAAGTACGGGTCGAGACGTGCCTTGCACTGCTCAACAGACACACAAATGAAGGAATTTTGAACCGCATTGTTACCTGCGATGAAAAATGGATTCTGTTTGATAACCGCAAGCGCTCAGCAAGTTGGTTGGATCCTGGTTCAGCACCTAAACAATGCCCTAAACGAAAACTTACCCCTAGAAAAGTGATGGTCACTGTTTGGTGATAGACCACCAAACAGTGACCATCACTTGGCGCTAGAGCGCCGGTGTGATTCATCACAGCTTCTTACCAAACGGGGTGAGCATTACTGCAGATGTGTACTGTGAAGAACTGAACACAATGATGGAGAAGCTGGCACATCTCCAACCAGCATTGGTCAATCGCTCGACTCCGCTGCTCCTGCAAGACAACGCGCGACCTCATACTGCACAGCAGACGGTCTCCAAGTTGCAAGAACTGGGGCTGGAAGCTCTCCGTCATCCGCCCTACTCACCAGACCTTGCGCCTACAGACTACTACTTTTTCCAGAATTTGGATAACTTCTTGGCGGGAAAAAAATCCAATACCCGAGAGGCAGTACAAAATGCCTTTGAAGAATTTGTTGCCTCCCGACCAGCTGATTTCTTTAAGAAGGGCATCAATAAACTGCCACTGCGTTGGCAAAGATGCATTGATTGCATGGGTGATTACTTCGATTAATACAAATAAAAAATACATGAAAAAAAATCGTTTAAATTTTTTCAAACAAAACGGCAATTTCATAGGTGTGAACATATGTCATGAACAGTAGAATGATTAAAAAGTGATCTGTTTGTAATTAACGCATTTTTTATTTTTTGATTTTGATGACATGTTATATCGATGTTAGGATGTTTGTCACTACTCCATGCAAAACACTTTTTAAGGAATTAGGATACAATTTAGCACACAGACAGTTTATAACTTGTATTAACTTATACTTAGATACTTTTTATCCCGGTAGTATGAGCCCGTGGGTCAATTATCAAACTCCATACAGGCGAAGTCGCGGGCATAAGCTAGTTAAACATAAGCGTTATAAGAAATTCTGCTAACACTATAAATTGAAGACACAACACAATAACACACAATGTGCGTAACAACAGTAACTTACATTTAAGTATGTACGTTAAGAACAAAAGCTTGTAAAAAGTCGTAAAATATTTAATGGCAGCTGTATTTTTATAACCTTAGTTATAATACTTGCCATATTCACTCAGAAATTGGTTATACCGCTGGAATAACCCAATAAGGCGAATTTACGCCTGAAAAGACTCAAACGAATTTTAGCAGACAGTTTTTAATAAGAGCTATTACCTGACTATAAATTAAAAACAAAATTCAAATAACAATCTTGTAAAGAGCTGTTCTACTTTAGCTTCAAAACTTCATGAATAAAGTTGGCGAAGTGGAAATTTAAAATAATTTTTTTTGAAGCGAGTGCGGATGAATTTTTAAATTCAGTTTATACTTATTTCAGGGAAAACCGAAGCTGCATGCATGGAAGCCTTTGTTTGTATATTGATAGCTTCAATAGGATTTTCGCAACGAGCTGTGAAATATACAGGAATTTCTATTTTTAGATGTTTGGGTAACCTAGTTTTCGCATGAATATTTCGTAATTTAGCGTCATCAGTGTGTAAAAAAATGTGAATAGTATAATTTGAAGGCTGTATACCGTTTGCGAGCGACCTTATTACAAGCTCCCTAGCTGCTATAGGTGGCTCGGCTCGCCACTGTATCAGCATCAGAAGGTAGGTCGGTTCTTGGCCTATATTCTGTCTCGTTTACTCTTGCGGGTGGTGATACAGGTTGTCTTGTTTCCCCGTGACGTCACGACGCAACCCCTCCGCGTGAGGGTGTGTGCGTGTGTTGATTACACGCAGCCTGTCTATGTGCGTCGTGACGGTGATTATGATAGTTCAAAATGATTATGATATGATAATTTGAAAATAGGACTTATTTAGGCGTTTTAGTTGATCCAAACATTATTGTAAAAATGTATTAAGATGAATCATAACAAACATTTATTAGACGGGCCACATAAATCAACAGAACGTATATTATTTAAAAATGGAATTAAATAGCTTTAATCTAAGAAATAATTGACATGAAACCAATTGAACCAACCAAAAAAAAAAAAAATACGTCTTTGAAGATTATCATATAGACAACTGCAATCGACAGGGAATGTAAAGAGCCCTCCCCCTCCTTAGCGGGGGCGGGGTACATAATTACATAACAGATGCTTTACCATTGTATCAGATAAAGCGATAAGATTCATCGAAGTGAACGGATTTTAAGGTCTTTGATTTTGAGGCTGATTCCAATTAATTTTAGATAGCTTTCTGGTCACAATAATTTTCTCCTAGTGAAGTGCTGTTTAATTTATTTTTAATGAAATATATTAATTATAAATTTAATGTAAATGATAATTTTGGTAAATTAAATTTATTTTAGTGGGTATTTCAGCCTACCTCTTCGATAGCAAAAATAATAAACGTATACGTCCTCATCAATTAATTCACTAAAGGTGATATAAATATTTTCACGTAATTTGAGCACAAAAGTCCACACAGGATTATTACTCACAGTCTCTTGATCACAATTCCGCATCGCCCATTGTTCCGAATTCGCATACGTCATTCCGTATCCAATTTATAAATTCCGATCAAATAGTTGTCCGATTTTGTGATCGCTTCATACGTTGCAGTTTTGATTAATTTCAGTCATTTGTGTATTCGCAGAGCGGTCGATAGTTCGATAGGTCGGCCAATTTGTGATGCCGACACAATGCTTGCGCTGAAGTTTGTGCCCCGTGGTGACGTGGCCTATTTTTTCATTTTCCGCTCTGTTACAATAAAAAATATTGAATCAGAGTTATTTTGTGTATTGGGTTTTGTTTTTGATTGTACTACATGCTAATGTAATAACGTAATGTAGGTATGTAACGAGCGCTTGCGAAGTACAGTCACAAATAAAGTGTTTTCTTTGCATTGTGTTGACACAGTAGTTACGCTAGCTTTAGCAATTTTTGGAGTAAATACTGAAAATTCTCGCGATGAATCTCTATTGACTATATTTTATTGCTATACTCTCTTTTTCGAAACACTTTTTAGGTATTTTGGATTACATTAAAAAAACAGAATGTAACCAATATTACTGCAGCTTGTGTTTAATCTAATGGTTTTAATATTAGTGTGAAAAAGTCTAGCAACAGAATATTAGTCGATTTAACACGAAATTAGTGAGATGAAATCACATTATTGGTTTACCAATAACGGATTAGCTGGAACTAATCTGTGGTGAAATTAATATGGTTATTAGCGTTGGAAACGATGAACGATTGAAATAATGTTTTGCTGATTTTGTATTAATTTATGTGTTCATTTAAAAGTAAATAACTTTATAAAGTCTATCTATCGGTCTACAAAATAAATATAAAAGAAAAATCACAAAATCAATCTTTAATTTTTCATATTTCAAAACGTTGACTTTAATCTATGGGGCTTTCACAAGTTAGTGAGACATCATGGGGCCCATGGAGTGAAAACATGTGTATGTGTGTGTGACACGAGATTAAGATTGATTGACTTAAGGAAATGTCAGTATAAAACATAAAATTCTAAAATACTGTGCTTGCACGTTTGTGTACATAACATCAATTTAATAGAAAAGTTAAATTATGGAACAAACTTAGTTGGTTTTATTCCTCTCTAATATCTCTGATTAACTTTTAAGAGAATTAAGTAATTATCCCTGCAAGGCCAAAATTTATGACTTTAGCTATCACTATGTCAAAGTTAGATCATTAATCACGTCAGTGTCTGCGATTAACATTTATCAAACAGTATTTATTGGGTCAGCTTCACTACTACGCTATTTAAATTCAATGACGCGAACGCAAATCAGTCATATTTTAAAAATATCAGAATAAAATAAACTAAGCCTAAGTGTATTTTGGCTTATGTGATTTTTAATTATATAAAAAATAAACGTTTAAAGACGGTATTCAATCGATTTTACTACTCGTTTGATTAATTTAAAGGGCAATGATGTGAACTTTCCAAGAGTTATTGAAGGCGCGTAGAACACGTGATAGCTCTACGAGCTACGCCGTAGCTTCGAGCTACGTTATAGCTTTAAGCGTAGCACAGCGCGTAGCGGTCGAGCTTTCTGGACTACGCGAGTTGGGTGTTTAGAATATTAAAATAAAATCCGTGTGGCATACAAGCTACGGCAATATGTGCATTTAAAACCGTTTCTCTGCCGAAATAAGCTTATTTTCTTATGTTTAGCACAATAACACTAACTCGATATATTGCATCACATGCGTATTTTGAAACAATATTTATTAAAACAACTGACGAAATCGTTTTGAAACTGTAAAACGGTCAAAACGATTTTGTCAGTTTGTATTGTAACTAGCTTTTGCCAGCGGCTTCGCCCGCGTGAGAATGACGATTTTCCATACAAACTTTCATCCCCTATACTCCCTTAGGGGTTGAATTTCGAAAAATCCTTCCTTATTCCTTGTCTATATAGGAAACCTCTGTGCAAAATTTCAGCTTTCTAGGTCCAAAGGTTTGGGCTGGGCGTTGATGAGTCAGTCAGTCAGTCAGTCAGGACTGCTCTTTTTATTTATATAGATTTTTCAAGTCAAGTAACAACATAAGTCACTAATAGCTTTAGTAGAACCCCCATTAGCTGTCTGTAAAATAATTATGAAGTTTTTTTTTATTGCGCATGGTGTGAACAGTTTAATTAGTGGCAACGTATCGCAGACAATGCTGTTTGTGGAGCATAATACCTACGTTTGTTTGGCTTCTGTTAAGACGTTCTGTGATGTGTTATTTTGTTGTCGTGGGATTGTGGGTACAATATTATGGTAGATGTTAGTAGTATCGAGATTTAAAGACGGAATTTTAACGGATGGAGAGGAAGAGCAAGGTGAAAGAAAAATCCCATATTTTCTTTAAAAGCCAAAATACGAAAAGACAATAACGATGATCAGAAAATTACGAGGAAGGACAATGCACACGGTTTTTTTAGATAACAATAGGGCCGGCTTTTTTCTTAAATAGGAATGATATAGCTCGTCTCAAATGTTTTGTTAATACTCTTATGTGAGCTTTTATTTACGCATTCGTTTAGGTTTCGCCTAGTGTTAGGCAAAACGAGTATTCTACACTCAAAAACATTATTTACAATATACGAGTAATATATCACTATCACTTCATCATCACTTCACTACATAGTATAAAACAAAGTCGCTTTCTCTGTCCCTATGTCCCTCTATAATAAATTACCAAAAAGTTGGAGGGAGCTTACTAACATAGACTTGAAGGCGAAGTTAAAACTATTTTTGACGACCAAAGCTTATTATAAAATTGATGAATTTATGGCCGAGTCATTTCCAGCAAGTTAAAATTTGGTTATTATGTAGGTATTGTATTTGAGATCTTATTTAATTGACATAATTTTATTGTAATTTTGACAATTTATTGCATTCTTATCATGACATTTTTGACATTTTGACATTGTTATAGTAGGTATTCTTATTTTATTGATATTTTTATTTTTATATTGTAAATTTGAATTTTTTTTTTAATTATTATTGTTATTATTTCTTTAATTTGATTTTTTCTAATGAGTCTATGTAATGTATGGCAATAGTCTCGCTTCCTATTACGTTGGACTTGAAAAACATAACTGGTGAACCTCTGCCTTACCCTTCGGGGATTACAGGCGTGATGTTATATTCATTTAAGGTTTGCTTTCAAATCGGGCTACATACTCATTCTACTCTACACAAAATAATTTCAGATATTTTTGTTGGCTTTTCTTTTGTAATCAGCCGCCATGTTTCAAACTTTTCCTTTAACTACTTTTGGCAATAAAGCCCAACGAACTTGTACAAACCTATTTTTAGCAAAAAGAACCTATTTTTAGCAAAATTAAACGGCGAGCGGTTAACTGCTGAATCGCGCGACGCCACTAATTCTTAACTTTTCGGAACACAATATTGTTACGGAAGGAAATGTAGGTACGTTTTTGCCCCAAAAATGCGATTTTGGCGACCAAACAGAAAAAGTTTTGCTGCTACCCTCATAAATGTACTGAAAACGATTTTTTGAAGAGTCATCAGTACCAATTTGTGATAGTATTTATTTTCTCCTATTGTTAGATTTGTTTTTGATTACTAATTTAACGTTAACTTCGAAAATTCACGCTATGGAAATAAGGTTAAAAAAGTTAACTTATTCTTAAAATTGAATAAATAAATAAATTTTAAATAAGTGAATCCTGATTGAAACTTGCGGGAATGAATATTACGCATATCAAACGGCTTTTACCAATACTGTCTTGAAAATTTCGTTAAATTAATCGAAAATTGTGAAATCGTATGTCACTTTAACGTGTCATTTCATCTATCGCAGGAATCTAATATCCGGCGGCACCTGTCTTTCTAAACTAGTCTCCTTGAAATCCATGAAAACCAATTTCTCGAATAACATGCAAACCAATTACCTCGAGTAACGCCATTAAAACAAGCCGGTTAATTGAAAAGCTCCACTTCACCCAGTTCAAGAATGTATGGTCGTTGTTCTCAAGTACGTCTCTACTTACTACCCGACTTGCAAAACAAAATGGCCAACGACTCCGAGCAAATGCAGGGTTAATGATCAACTTAACCCTTCGCGCAGTAAATAAGCACGTCTGGCCTGCTGACAGCCGCGGTTGTGTAAGAAATAGCCCGACTTTACATGGGTTAACTAGATAACTTGCAACCAAGTAAACTTGTACACTTTTCATGTTTATTTTTGTACGTTTCTTTTAGTCTCTGCAGTTTTCTTTCAATTTACAAGTTGTAGTCGACTTTTTCCTTTTGAAAATGCAGTTTTAATTATTTTATTTTGTAGTATCGATATTGTTAATTGGCTTCAGTAACGAACAAGCTTCGGGCCACTAACGATTCTGTGGTTCTGCATCCGTATCGTGAAATGGACAGAAGGGAATTGGATTTTTGTTGTTAATGAGAGTCGAAAATTACAATATTCCCTTTGCTCTTATATTAATTTCCAATGTTTGACAATTGGGAATGAACATACGTTTTTATATTTTGAGTACTAATACGAAATGTTTCTCATATCAAAGCTACGCACAACATTTACTCTGTATCCCTATTCACAATGATTGAATATTACCAGTCCCACGGTGGGCGCCATTAGGGCGGTCACTACACTACCCGCATTTTCTTATTTTCCGACTTCGTACACGCTGGGGAAATGTGTTCGCCATATTTTTAGTTTCACAAACACTCACGACGAACAAAGTTATTATTAGGCCTATAAATTGTGTTCGTAGGTATTGTGTTGCGGTTTCTACACCTGACGTATTAGATAAATGTTGTAGATTTGTGTCACTTTTTAACTTATATTTAATTTTACTGGTCTTTTCAATGGTAAACGTTAGGGACCATAGTAAACACGAGGGCATGCTGCGGATTAGTAGATTTTACCTAAATCATCTGGTTCTGGGAAATGCTGGATTCAATAAAATAACCCTTTCACTAATTACTCAGTAACGTCATCATTTGTTCTAGTTAGTCCCCATAACATAACCTAATCATAAGGATAATATTATAATCAAATCAGTTTTACCTACCTCTTACGCCCTTGCAAAAATATAATAACACGGCCACCTGTGAATCAATTGCGATGCCTGCCAAAACATCGTGCCTCCATGCTCAGGCGTCAAAGGTAATACGAGGCTCACCCGCAAAGAATAATAGCCCACATAGACAAATAGACGGATATACAATAGACTACTTTGCACGTGGATTATGTTACCGCGGGGATGCGGCAGGGGAGGCGGGAAGGGGGAAGGAAGACGGAGGTGTGAGCGATCGCGATGGATATGAACAGTAGGATAATGTGTTAGGGAAATGACCCACATTTTTATTTCGTCTATTTTTGTGTAAGCGTCGGAAAGGTGGATGAGGAAGTATGTAGTTTCTTGGTTTTAATATAATAGTATTTTTGCAAAAAACATCAAAATATAAAAGCTAGTCCACCCACAGCTAACATATAAAACTAAGGCTGACACCATGAGCTTAGCTTTTAAAATCTCAATTAAGCCATTTACATCCCGGAAAGCGTTAAAATTAAAAGATGACTTTAGATTATACCACATGTTTTGGTCCACAACATTACAGTAAATATCACTTAATGGTTCTTAGGTAAAAACCAAATATTTTAATGAGCTTATTTCATGAAACTACGGTATTCTAACATATTCACAAGGGTACACTGTACAATGTAAGAGTGGTTTCAGACTAGAGTAAACTACCGCGTGTAAAATCACGCGCTCACACGCGCGTCAAATTTTCCTCTTCAAAAACCGAACGCGTGTACACGCGCTTTTCCGGCGCGAGCTATCAGAGATCACGTGGGGTGACGTCTCCCGCAGCTTACGAATAATGAGCTTATAAGCGCGACATCGTTCGTACGCGTTGCGTGTGAGGCAGAAGATGCGCTTACACGCACATTAAAAAACGAGCGAACACGCTCTTACTCTAGTCTGAAACCGCACTAAGTTGGTTCTGCTGTTCATTTAATACTCGTCTCGGGAGTTACGTGGAAAATAAACTGAGCCAGTAATCTTTTGTGAGAACTGTCATAACCGTCGCGTCGTGTGCGTCTGAATAGCACTTATTGTTTTAAAAGCTTTGAGGTGTTCGCATAGGTAAGTATAGCAAGGTAGGTAAAAGAAAAATATCTATCTTCTTGTGGTTAAAATACACTAATCATCATCATCAGCCTATAATGCTCCCACTGCAGGGACTCAGGTCTCCGCTCGGAGAGGGGTGGGCTATAATCCACCACGCGGGCCCAGTGCGGATTGGTAAATGAACAATATACGCTGATATAAAAACAGAGTTTCCTATATCAATATCCGACACAAAAAATAATATTTCATGAACAATGTTACATTTACCTAAAGCTTATTGTACGGCACTTTGGTTCAACCATTCAAAATAACTTTACAAAACTTCCCTTTATTCCTTTCAGGTTTTACTATCGACGGGATTAATACAATCACCCCGGTTTAGCTTCAAACGGAATAACAATTGAGTCAGAGGTGGGTCAGCTTAATTTGACAGGCGAGGGTTCCTTTGTTGGTCGCTCATTAGGATACAGCCTCGCAGCGCTTTATTCACAGCGATGAAGCGGCTGTTAGCGCAGCGACCACTACGCTGTGATAGATTTAGAAATAGTATAGTCACTGTTGTTTTGTAGAAGTTGTATTAACGATCGTTTAAATCGCAAAGAACTAAACAGTAACAGAATAGAACTAAATAGACAAGAGAAAAATAAAGCATGCCAGTTGTACAGTTATTGTGACTGACAGAGAGTATGACGAGGCCAAAAGAGTATGTAAGCATCGTAACATTTGGCATTCTGTAGTATCTGCCTACCCCTAAGGAAAAAAGCGTAAGTATAAGTTTTTAAACTGACATGGTCACTGACACTACTATTAATATCATAAACGGGATATTTACCATGTTACAACATGGTAAATATCCCGTTTATGATATTAATAGTAGTAAAAGCGTAAGTATATAAATAAAGACACAATTTCGAAGGCGAAGGCGGATTGTCGCAGATTGTAACAGCATTGCCCGCAACCGCAATCATAGAACGCAGCTTTTTATTCAAAAATACTTATGCAAAAGCTTCTACGTTAGGAGTTGATTTCAACAGTGTCACTTTATGCTACTGCATATCAGTAGTGGTGTTAGTAGTCACTAACAGAGTGGCATGTCAACATGTTTTGATATACAAGTGAGCTTCATTGACCTTAAAAATCGAAATGTCGCTGAGATGCAACTTCTCGTTCAAAATTAAAATGGCACGGATTTGATTATCTAAATGGTCTGTTTTTGTCAACCGCAGCGCCACTGACGTCTGTGGACTGTCATCGTCTCCGGAATTTATTGTATTATTTTTACACTTGACGAATCGATGGTATGTATTGGGTATGCTAACCTTCTATTTCGCAATATTTCGCTCGGATTTTGCTTCATAAAAGACTACGAAAACTGGAAATTAAACATAAATAAAGTACAACCTCTTTATAAGTAATGGAGCACTGTTCCGTGGTATAAACTTTGAAACTAGGAAAGTCCCTACAATAACTCAAAGTTAGATGTTAAGTAAATGTAAGCGTAGTGTGTGGTATCTAATGCGATTGTAAAACTATGGTCAGTAAGTCTGTAACTTACAGAAATCAGAACAAAGAAACAAAAAGGAGAAATTTCTCTGTTTCATATTTCAAGCATTTTTCATTTTGAAATACTGACTTAAAAGCAAAGAGTGGTTCCACGAAAATTTTATGAGAAAATGTAAGAAATTGATTTTGCTCAAGACGACTGTTATTTCTGCTCTCTCTTTGGAAAAGCAGATTTTCGCATCAAGATATTATTACGGAAAGAAAAATACACTATCAATGTAGAAAATATACATTAGGCAGGTTTCTTTGGTGACTGTTTTATTATAAAAGCTCTAGGAATTATGAAACAGGGCATTTGTTTACCTCATGCAAAGTGTTTAGGTTGGTACCTATAACGTGTGACTACGGCTTTTCTTTTTGTTCTATCCTGAAAATCTTGTTTCATACTTTTTCAGCGTCGTTTTTTTTGTCGTAGTTGGGTTTTAGTTTTTTACTTTTGAAGTGAAAACTTCTTTAGCGGCGCTGAGCACTTTTTTTTGTATGGGTAAAAACTTTCAAACTCGCGTCAGGGTCACGTGATGCTGATCGAAAAATCTTACGATTTTTAGATCAGCGATCAGTTTAATATTGAAGTTTTCACTTCTGCCGGCACTCCCGGAGTGCTACCTTTTTTTTTATTTAAACAATTTTGGTGTTAATTTTTTTTTTCACTCTTTACTTTTTGTCCGCTAGAGGGCGTGATTTTTAATTTCAGGAATATTTTGGAAATGTACAAGTGAGGACCTTCCAAATGATACCAAACACGGTGTATTTATCTCCATTTTTATTTTTTAAGCCTTACTTTTTGTCCGCTAGAGGGCGCCAAATCGCTTTTTGTGACACGTCACGTAGCCTATGTTCAGCGGAAAATTAAGACGGTTCTAACGATACCTCATATGTCGAGTTCCGATAAGTGGATTAGAAGCTATGAGGGAACAGATGAAGATACTCACATACATACAAACATACATACAAACATACATACAAACATACATACAAACATACATACATAGCCAGTCAAAATCATAACCCTCCTTTGGCTTTGCCGTAGTCGGGTAAAAATGGCCTCATGGGTAGATAATAACAGCCACTCTGATCAATCTTCCGGCTTAGTCGCGCTTTCCTAGGTTGGTCTGTGGATGGGTGACCACCAATTACATACCAAGTTTCCTCCGTGCCTCAGAAACCGCGTTAAGCCTTTGTTAGCGCTCTCTGTTGTTATCTTTGACGGTCATAACAGGTCATAACAGTCCCAAAAGTCTGACAACCAGTATTGGTAAGGCGTGTCAAATTACCAAGTAGGTACTAACTTGGTTGTGGAGGTAAGTTAGACAAGCCGCTCCATGTAAAATACTGGTGTTCAGCTGCATCCGCATAGACTGAAAGTCGATGATGATGAGAGGTTTGAAAATGTAACGTCTTTATTACAAACACGCGAAGTAAATACCTTAAGTATCTGTTTAAGCATTCCTAATAACATGGAACAAAAACCACGTGAAAGCAAACCTCATACAGTATGGAATTACAAGGCATTAAATGTGGAATCCTCGCAAGTGGCGCCACAGATATGCGACGGCTGATCGTGGAACCACAACGTCTTTATGATGTAATTGAGTTGGCTATGATTACAAGAAAACTGTGTAGGTACGTGTATAATTGGGTTTCGTACGCACACATGTGAACAATGAAAGTTATTACAGCAAGATGAGATTCGTAATGTTGTACCCTAATTTCTAATTAATAACCATGAGGGCTTTTATTTCATTTTGCTTTTAGAAGTCACATGATTGTTGCGGTGTAGTTAAATTACTCGATTACCTACATAACTGAATTACCTACATATTATTATATACTCACGCCCTTTTCACGTTCACGTCAAACTACAGAACGATACCTGATACATTTTATATACATATATACCTACATTGCCTTTGGCCGGCCGATTAACAAAATATAGCGGTAGCCTGTTTTTATTCATCTAAAAATATCCTTATCATTTACTTTTGATGTTGACAGGATAATTAAAACGACCAACATCGACGATAACGTACAAATTACCTAAATAGATTTCAGCAAATTTTCTGCTAGCTTATTTGTGTAGGTACCTACTAAACATATTTCATTATTACTCCTCAAACATATTTCAGTGATGGCGGCCTGGGAAAGTTTAAACAACATTTTGTTGAAAAATATCTCGCCCGCGGCCCTTGGCAGCATTCCAGACACTCTAGGTGTGCTTTTAATTATAAAACCGGTTTAGTCCTTTCTTAATTAAGGCGTGGACTTGGGTAGGAACAGTCACCTGCAAAAATGCATGGGCAATTCTGAACTCTATTCACAGGAAATACACACTAAAGTATCCATGCAATTTTGCAGGTGACTGTTCATAAGTACATCATTAAAAGTAGCTAATGTACCTACGTATTTTCTTTCCCAATATACACCCACGTGTTACCTTTTAAAAGGGATAGGAGTAAAAATATCGAGAAGGTAATATTATCAGTCTCGGGCGGGGTAGCCATGTTGCATGCAACCTACGCAGTTTAAAAATAACTACTTTCCTGTTTTTTTCCTAGAAGGTATTTATATTTATTGATACTATTGCTTGCTTTACGGTAGAACTTTATAATAGCGTGGGATGAGCACCTATAATTTCAGTCAGGATGTATAGTTGTACCTACGTGTATCTACTCGGTACAAAAATCCTCTGGATTTTAAGTCACGTCTGGCGAGGGAATCGGTGATCATCTTTTATCTGCCCGTAAAAGTTGACTTCGTAAAAATGGGCCACGGACATATACCGAAAAATGATTTAGTGATTGCAGAAGGTCGGCAATGCAACCCAGTGTCTTTTATTTACGAGTAAGTCTACGATTTATACGGAATATATCGCATCTTTATATAATGTCTCGACACTGAGTGGTTTATAGAAAAAAATCTTATTTTGGCAATTTCTTCCGGAATCGACGTCACAAAAACGCTTAGTACTGTCGATCTCGATCATATTTTTATTTGACGTAACGAACTTCCTTAGAACCCCGGTCCCAGGGAGGGAACCCTTTATAATTTTGTAATTTCCGTTCGTAGACCTTTCGTAATTTCTCCCATTTTTTACCGATTTGATGAAATTACGAGGAAGCGAGATGTTTTTCCAAGAGAAAATAGACGTGAAAATAACTGGTTATATCTACAACGAAATGAAAAACAAAAGTTGAGTGATAAACACAAGAATTGCTGACTTTTATTAGTGTTCTATGCGCAAGTAGTTACGGTTACTGTAGCACCCACTGTCTTGATCAATTCGTTTGTGAGAGAAGTTTCTCATAGTCGAACGTTGAAAACAAGGTAACTGCAATGCTTCCAGCGAAAAGTTTTTAAAAATGTCAAAAATGTTACGTATTGGCCATTTATTATTCAAGGTTGGAAAGAAAGCCATTTACGTCTAAAATGATGTCATCATGCAAGGCTATTTCCCTACTCTTAAGGACGGCTTTTACCGTAACCAGATGTGACAGAGTGATGTAGCACATTCTTATCACGAACGACGTTTCGGATCTCTTGTTAGATTGGGTGATATTTCAATCAAAATACAATACAGTCTTAATACATTTTCATTGAAGTTTATGATACTTGCATACTTTAGGTATTACTCACTACATTCTGTCAGCGCGTCTAGTACATAATGTGTAAAATGAAAATGTAAAGGGGTGGGATCCTGGTGTCCTGAAACACAGGCCATGAGCCTAGCTTAGGCACCAGTCTCCCACAATATATAATACCTGAATTGTGTATCTTGTCGAATCTGACCATTGTAAACTAATTTATGTATATTGTGGTGAGAAAATAAAACTTTATTATTATATTATTATGTGAATTCACTTTTCGTGGTTACCTGAGTGACCGCGTTTTTCTCTTAAGCAACAGCAACAATGATGAATGAGTTCTACACCATCATTTACATCATTAATTGAAGGTGTTAACTCATTTATATTTAACTAAGATATCAAAAAAAACTTAATGTTCCATTTAGTCATAAAAACCATACGAAACCGGAGCGGGATGCTACAATATTTGTTGTGTTTTAAACGTATCACGGGTAAAATTTACCTACGTTAACGTTCGCATTGTTAACATAGGTCGCATCAGTAGCTTTAGTATTTTACACAAAACGGTTGCCATTTGACCCCAACTCTATTAGGCCTGATATATCCCTATAATTAGTTCGACTGAAAGTGATGGCTCAATTAGTTTTCAAATCCATTTCCTAGTTAAACGTTGCATCTAATAACTGAATGCATTAGACCGCAATAATTGAACGAGCTCTAACACAAAGTCTATTAGATTGTAATTGGTACGAGTTGAGTAGTGCGTCATAGAATAGTGGGATGGACTTGCGATAGTTTGTAAATTAATTGGAAAATATTCCGTTTTAATTGAATATGAATTGTATGTTAGAAGTGTGATGTCATTGGTTGTTTGCGGGTAGCGTTTTCAAGAAGATAGTAGAACTGCTAACACTTAAGGCTAAGAAGGAACATTGGTGGGTTTTAGTCAGTAGAAGTCGTCACGTAACCTATGTTCAGCGGAAAATTAAGACGGTTCTAACGATACCTCATATGTCGAGTTCCGATAAGTGGATTCGAAGCTATGAGGGAACAGATGAAGATACTCACATACATACAAACATACATACAAACATACATACAAACATACATACAAACATACATACAAACATACATACAAACATACATACAAACATACATACAAACATACATACAAACATACATACAAACATACATACAAACATACATACAAACATACATACAAACATACATACAAACATACATACAAACATACATACAAACATACATACAAACATACATACAAACATACATACAAACATACATACAAACATACATACATAGCCAGTCAAAATCATAACCCTCCTTTGGCTTTGCCGTAGTCGGGTAAAAATGGCCTCATGGGTAGATAATAACAGCCACTCTGATCAGTCGCGCTTTCCTAGGTTGGTCTGTGGATGGGTGACCACCAATTACATACCAAGTTTCCTCCGTGCCTCAGAAACCGCGTTAAGCCTTTGTTAGCGCTCTCTGTTGTTATCTTTGACGGTCATACAGGTCATAACAGGCCCAAAAGTCTGACAACCAGTATTGGTAAGGCGTGTCATATTACCAAGTAGGTACTAACTTGGTTGTGGAGGTAAGTTAGACAAGCCGTTCCATGTAAAATACTGGTGTTCAGCTGCATCCGCATAGACTGAAAGTCGATGATGATGAGAGGTTTGAAAATGAAACGTCTTTATAACAAACACGCGAAGTAAATACCTTAAGTATCTGTTTAAGCATTCCTAATAACATGGAACAAAAACCACGTGAAAGCAAACCTCATACAGTATGGAATTACAAGGCATTAAAAGTGGAATCCTCGCAAGTGGCGCCACAGACATGCGACGGCTGATCGTGGAACCACAACGTCTTTATGATGTAATTGAGTTGGCTATGATTACAAGAAAACTGTGTAGGTACGTGTATAATTGGGTTTCGTACGCACACATGTGAACAATGAAAGTTATTACAGCAAGATGAGATTCGTAATGCTGTACCCTAATTTCTAATTAATAACCATGAGGGCTTTTATTTCATTTTGCTTTTAGAAGTCACATGATTGTTGCGGTATAGTTAAATTACTCGATTACCTACATAACTGAATTACCTACATATTTATTATGTACTCACGCCCTTTTTTCACGTTCACGTCAAACTACAGAACGATACCTGATACATTTTATATACATATATACCTACATTGCCTTTGGCCGAT
This sequence comes from Diarsia dahlii, assembly GCA_949775195.1. Classification (NCBI taxonomy): domain Eukaryota; kingdom Metazoa; phylum Arthropoda; class Insecta; order Lepidoptera; family Noctuidae; genus Diarsia; species Diarsia dahlii. Next base: position 18,938,665 of record OX459190.1, read on the forward strand.
TAACAATAATATAGCGGTAGCCTGTTTTTATTCATCTAAAAATATCCTTATCCATTTACTTTTGACGTTGACAGGATAATTAAAACGACCAACATCGACGATAACGTACAAATTACCTAAATAGATTTCAGCAAATTTTCTGCTAGCTTATTTGTGTAGGTACCTACTAAACATATTTCATTATTACTCCTCAAACATATTTCAGTGATGGCGGCCTGGGAAAGTTTAAACAACATTTTGTTGAAAAATATCTCGCCCGCGGCCCTCGGCAGCATTCCAGACACTCTAGGTGTGCTTTTAATTATAAAACCGGTTTAGTCCTTTCTTAATTAAGGCGTGGACTTGGGTAGGAACAGTCACCTGCAAAAATGCATGGGCAATTCTGAACTCTATTCACAGGAAATACACACTAAAGTATCCATGCAATTTTGCAGGTGACTGTTCATAAGTACGTCATTAAAAGTAGCTGCTCTAATGTACCTACGTATTTTCTTTCCCAATATACACCCACGTGTTACCTTTAAAAGGGATAGGAGTAAAAATATCGAGACGATAATATTATCAGTCTCGGGCGGGGTAGCCATGTTGCATGCAACCTACGCAGTTTAAAAATAACTACTTTCCTGTTTTTTTCCTAGAAGGTTTATATTAATTGATACTGTTGATACGGAGCTTGCTTTACGGTAGAACTTTATAATAGCGTGGGATGACCACCTGTAATTTCAGTCAGGATGTATTGTTGTACCTACGTGTATCTACTGGGTACAAAAATCCTCTGGATTTTATGTCGTTTGGCGAGGGAATCAGTGATCATATTTTACCTGGGCCTGCAGTCTCTACACTAATAACGACGCTACGAATCTCGTTAAGCCGAGAAATCGTAAACTTTCTGTAATAGAATTTCAACCTTATTCCAACAGTATAAGGTCGAAAATCTATTAAAGAAAGTTTACGATTTTACGACTTAGCGACATTCGTAGCGTCGTTATTAGTGTAGAGACTGCAGGCCCTGGCCGTAAAAGTTGACTTCGTAAAAATGGGCCACGGACATATACCGAAAAATGATTTAGTGATTGCAGAAGGTCGGCAATGCAACCCAGTCTCTTTTATTTACGAGTAAGTCTACGATTTATACGGAATATATCGCATCTTTATATAATGTCTCGACACTGAGTGGTTTATAGAAAAAAATCTTATTTTGGCAATTTCTTCCGGAATCGACATCACAAAAACGCTTAGTAATGTCGATCTCGATCATATTTTTATTTGACGTAACGAACTTCCTTAGAACCCCGGTCCCAGGGAGGGAACCCTTTATAATTTTGTAATTTCCGTTCGTAGACCTTTCGTAATTTCTCCCATTTTTTACCGATTTGATGAAATTACGAGGAAGCGAGATGTTTTTCCAAGAGAAAATAGACGTGAATATAACTGGTTGTATCTACAACGAAATGAAAAACAAAAGTTGAGTGATAAACACAAGAATTGCTGACTTTTATTAGTGTTTTATGCGCAAGTAGTTACGGTTACTGTAGCACCCACTGTCTTGATCAATTCGTTTGTGAGAGAAGTTTCTCATAGTCGAACGTTGAAAACAAGGTAACTGCAATGCTTCCAGCGAAAAGTTTTTAAAAATGTCAAAAATGTTACGTGTTGGCCATTTATTATTTAAGGTTGGAAAGAAAGGCATTTACGTCTAAAATGATGTCATCATGCAAGGCTATTTCCCTACTCTTAGGGACGGCTTTTACCGTAACCAGATGTGACAGAGTGATGTAGCACATTCTTATCACGAACGACGTTTCGGATCTCTTGTTAGATTGGGTGATATTTCAATCAAAATACAATACAGTCTTAATACATTTTCATTGAAGTTTTACATCGTACTTTAGGTATTATGTGAATTCACTTTTCGTGGTTACCTGAGTGACCGCGTTTTTCTCTTAAGCAACAGCAACAATGATGAATGAGTTCTACACCATCATTTACATCATTAATTGAAGGTGTTAACTCATTTATATTTAACTAAGATATCAAAACAACTTAATGTTCCATTTAGTCATAAAAACCATACGAAACCGGAGCGGGATGCTACAATATTTGTTGTGTTTTAAACGTATCACAGGTAAAATTTACCTACGTTAACGTTCGCATTGTTAACATAGGTCGCATCAGTAGCTTTAGTATTTTACACAAAACGGTTGCCATTTGACCCCAACTCTATTAGGCCTGATATATCCCTATAATTAGTTCGACTGAAAGTGATGGCTCAATTAGTTTTCAAATCCATTTCCTAGTTAAACGTTGCATCTAATAACTGAATGCATTAGACCGCAATAATTGAACGAGCTCTAACACAAAGTCTATTAGATTGTAATTGGTACGAGTTGAGTAGTGCGTCATAGAATAGTGGGATGGACTTGCGATAGTTTGTAAATTAATTGGAAAATATTCCGTTTTAATTGAATATGAATTGTATGTTACAAGTGTGATGTCATTGGTTGTTTGCGGGTAGCGTTTTCAAGAAGATAGTAGAACTGCTAACACTTAAGGCTAAGAAGGAACATTGGTGGGTTTTAGTCAGTAGAAGTCTGACACTCCCTACCGCTCTGCCCAGAGCAGGAGGAGCATTTGATAATTTCACACGCTCCAAAAAAAAGGCTAACGCTAATGTACAAACATTACCAGCTCGTCGTGCATTTGTGCGGCAATTCGTCAAAATATCTAGATTTCTGTGCTTTAGCAGGAGCATACACGGAGGGGATGGACTATAATCTGCTACCCTTGCCCAGTTCTACGCTTGCGGGTCGGTAGATGTCACAAGCCTTCAAATTTTTGATTCTATTCCTTCTCTGTTTCAACCGCACTGTATTTTTTAGATGACCAGACAAGTCTTCATGCAAGCTATACAGCTTCTGATCTTTAGGAACAGCGAGGTAAACAAACACTAATGAATACAATAACAAACGAAGTCCAACAGTGGAATAACTTGGACAAACAAGTGCAAGCCATTACAGTAGATGTCGCAATCAGTCAGAACCGTAATGAATGCAGTCGAGCATACAGTTATTAATCATAGGCGACACAGCTCGCCTGGCCTCGGTAATTAGTTTCAACGATGCCGCACCCATTTGTGGATATACCTTGATATGCAGTTTTTTCTAGACTAAGAGTTATTGGAATTTTCCTTCGGAATTTTCACAGGCCTCGGGATCTGCATTTGTGGTGTATGGCGGTAAGCTTGCACCGTTTTACATCGAACTTAAAAATATAACTGGGAAAATGTATAGGTGTAATATTGTGTAGATGGCGTAAACGGACCCTTTACGATGACGTCAATCAAGCATTCTGTAGATCAAACTATGTAACACTTCAAAAATTATGGTGGTGCTAAATGTAACGCACTCAAAACATTGTGCTGATGGACGGATTGAATGGTGCAAGGGTCATAGAGTTATCATCATCATCATTTCAGCCAAAAGACGTCCACTGCTGGACATAGGCCTCCCCCAGGTGTCGCCACATTGACCGGTCCCGTGCGTCTCTCATCCAGCGGGTCCCCGCAACCTTGACCAGGTCGTCGGTCCACCTTGTGGGAGGCCTTCCAACGCGACGTCTTCCGGTTCGCGGTCGCCATTCCAGAACTTTTCGGCCCCATCGGCCAGTCTGGCGATTCTTCGGGATTTTTTTATTTATGCAAACCTTATGTTTAAAAATAAAAATAAAACTTGTCAAAGAGTTGGAGGTATGGTAAGGAACAAAACAAATGCTTTACCGACAAAAACAAGTCCTTTCGGTTTCGTTAAGCGTCTTTGACTGCATTTTGTAACCGGAGGGCCCAGGCGTCGGGGCTGTGGATTATCGAAAGGTTAACACGGCTCTGACACAAGGGCGAAGAAGGAACATGGGTTTGGTTTTTAGTCAGTAGAAGTCTGACACTCCTCTTCGTTCTGCCCAAGACCGGGGGGGGCGGGGGTTATTCGATGATTTAAAAAAAAAGGGCCCAGGCGTTTAGACTATTCGATCCACGATAACAAAAAAAAAATATGCGAAATTGAAGTACAGAAACGTAAAGACAGGCAACAACAATTTTTAACAATATTGTATCAATGAACCTTAAATTAACACGATATTGTGTTAAATGTTGTTGGTTACATTCAAAATGCCATGAAAACGATTTTTATACATCCCTTTGAAGTAGCCAAGCCTGATGTCCAAATGCATTTTAATTTAGAGCGTAACATACATCACGGATGATAGCATACAGCGTCAAATGTCACTTTAGCGTCCGACGTGACAGCTTGCAAGCCCAACATATTACAAACACAATAACATAGGATTAGTTGACGACCCCATTTCCCACGTTTCACGTCAATTCTAACTTTTCAAATAAGCCTACTGTTTGATATGTTGATGCGTTATTCAATTTTGTTAGTGTACCAGCCACAAGTAATACACTTTTCAAAGTTCAAACGCAAATTATAAACGTTAAGAAATGACCTACTTTATGATAACATGGTCTCTAAAGTATATACTAATTTCGTTACGTAACATGAAAATCAAATCAATATAGTAGGCAAAAATTGCTTCTAAATGGTGCTTAGTATATATATAAGTAGTATATTTTGGTACTTTATATATCTTAAACCTTGCCTTTTTGGGGTAGTGGTCACAAGCTCTATTGCTGATTACAAGATCCTTATTGCGATTCCTGGGCCGCCCCGGACAAAATATTTTTTAAATAGGCACAATACACGTCCGTCAATAACAATAGGCACGTCCTATTACATGAAATTCAAACATAAATGGTTAAATGTGGGTGTACTATCTAGGTGCGCCTCAACTTAATCCTTCTGGGATTACAGTCATGATGTTATGTGAAGCTAACACCGCCATTTCTTTGATGACTAACGATACCGAAGACAGAGGTAGCGGCTTACTTTCATAAGCTTAGCAATACGCGAAAAATGCGTTATCTTTCTTATCGTGCAAATTAATAATAATATGATTATATTGTCGGCGCCTTTTAATGAAGAATTAATTGTGCAATGTTTCGATAAACGGTCTACATAGATATATATCAGAGATAAGACTTACGTTAAATATATAGCTCCGAGTATTAACCTGGTTTTCGTAACTAGCGTTTTACATATTATCGTGTAGACAGACATTGGTATTGGTGAGCCAAGAGTGTAAGTACTCGGGATGGAGAAGGCAAAGTAAAGACGAAATATGTGAAATCATGTGAATTTGATGGATAGTAAAAGTGAAGTCAAACAATAAAAAATACAACATTTTTATCCATGCTACTGTACTTGCTGATTCATGATTAATGTTTATAAAAATATTATGTTGTGGTAATATTGTACTGTGGTTGTTATGTTTTACTGATGTTACAATTAATAACACACACGTTTTAATTGATTGTCAAATATGGCAGTGTGGAAACCTACAATTTTTATGTTAAATTGTAAATTCATATTCACGAATATTTGTTTCACTAATTATCCGGTGGACTCGTTATAAACAAATACGTATTTATCTTATTTAGTTTTTTTTGGAGTTGACCTATGACTTATGTAGATAATGGTAGAATTGTGTAACAATATGAAGTTAGGAATAAAACTAGAACAGTAACGAAGTTTGATCTACTTTATATATAAAAGCAGCTGTTCTCTTTAAATGTAAAGCTAAAATACAGTATGAACATTCCATTTATTTGTGGCTCGAATCTGTCAGGAATTCAGGATATGGATTAAGTTGACCGTTTACACGAACGAGCATTATACTTAGTTCAAACATTGTGCTAAGCTAATAAAGTATTACATGTTAATGCTTAATATGTAAGTGATATTATCTTAGGAATTACTGTTTCTTTTTTCATGTGTAATTACTACTAGTGTTTAGTTAACCTGGTGCCAGTGATTTTATGCCGCGAATGGGTTTCTGACTTGGCTTTACATGTCGTCGAGAAATATCTCTCAGGTATATGCTGTATTGGTTTCTTCTCGATGTTTTCCTCCACTGAATCAAGTGATTGTTATACAATACGAACATGCATTCGATAAATCAGAAACGCGTATCTAGGGTTCGAATTTGGGACCTATAACTTTGCTGTCCAACGCCAACGGTTACACCACTATGTTATCACTACTGCTAGGGATCACTGACCTCTCAGAAGTCCTTCCTCAGCAGAACTTGACGCCCCTGCCCCTCCTCCTTCCTTATCCTGTCCCGAAAGCAACTTCATTTCCACAAAACACAACCAATACTCTCTAAATCGATTAATTTAATGCAAACAAAACAAAACTGTCGGTTCTCATGTAAAGTCAATCTTATATATACAGGTTAAAGTAGGTTATCCTTTATCGTAATAGATGCTCATGTGACTGATAATGAATGAGTAAACAAAAGAGCAGTAAAAATGTAGTTAAACATGATTTGAAGTGTTTTGAACTCGGCGCAATTGATTGCATACGATATGTGAAATGTTTCAAATAATTTGTCATTGAATTATATGATTTGATAATGAATGTGTTTTGACGGATTTGCGGGTAGACAAAGGACAGACAGATAATGATAAAATTGACGCAGACGACATGAAAGTTAGAGTAATCATTGTAGAAATATTGGAGTTATTGCGAAAGATTGGGCTGAGAACAGTAACCGTCGATGACAGTTTAAATTGACTCAGCCCGGAATTTTTCAACGAGTTTGGCATTTTTAGTAGCGTCCATCAGCTCCTGTGATTATTTCTCAAATGTATGTTTGTGATTTGGGTATGTAAAGTATGCTAATTAAATATTAAATAATGATTATTTAGAATTAAAGTCTTTGAAAGCAAAAACAGAATTTATAAGTATCTGTGTCACTAGCAATAATTTACGTGCTGTCGTCATCATTAATTTTATACTGAGGGGGATGGTGGCAATAATTTATCATAATAATTGACCTACTTAATATTTGGACCGCAATAAAGCCAATACAAGCCTCGGTTATTAAATTTGAAAGCTTTGCGTATTGAATTATTACCAGAACGTGCGTTCGATAACAAATAATAAATCTTTACGAACTATGATATTATGTGTATTATATCTTTATTGTTATAGATCTTTCACGTGATTCTTCAGGTTAATAGCCGGTAATAATTCTTCTGGCCTTTACTTATCGTCATCATCATCCACAGCTCGATTTCACCCACTGCTGTGTATAGGTCTCTCTTTGCTTGTGGCAAGCTCCACGCTTTTGTGCCAGCCTCATTCAGTATGTCATCCTTTTCCATATATCACTATTACTCATCTTCACTTCTTTGGTACATATTTCCTTATTCTTATAGCAAAACTTTCTACACGACGTTTTACTTCGATTTCTCGTCTGCGCAGCAAAAAGGTGACCAAGTGTTGGCAGTCAGTAATAAAAAGGCAAAGTCTTGTTCAATATAATTATGTTGACAATGTCAACAAATCAAAACGGAAAAAAAAGTTGGCAATGTCACATTGATGGGATAGTGAGTTCTTCATAAATACTGTTTATGTTTTCTACTCGTTGATGCTACATTTTTTAACGAGAAAAATTAAATGCTGATTATTTAAACCATTTAAAATTGAATTTTATGAATATTTTGGCTGAATATTACTTATTAAACAATAAATTTAGTTAAGTTAACAAATAAAAGAATTCAAACCAAAGTTAAGAATAAACCTTACCTTTAAACCTAAAAATTAGAGGTGCATATCCATCGTTTGTTTTTTCACAGCCATCATCCATTTGAATCAGTTGAATCTGTTTTACGTCGTAAAAAGGCTAAGAACAACTTAACTGATTAAACACCCCAAATCGATAACAATCTGTCCATAATAAGGATCTAAACCAGTTTCACACACGTCTTTGTCTGTACAACACGTTCACAGATGATAAACTGCTTAGAAAATGAAGGAATTTAATCGTTAGTTATATCTGAGCTAATATTTACTTGAGAGTTGCATGCTCTTTACTGTGATCTTGATAAATATGACTTAATGTAAATACTAAGCTGGTATTCACAGACATATCAATATACTACGTACACAAATGCTCACAAACTGTAGGTTTTTGATTATGTGAGTTTAAATACACTGGATCGCAAAAATTCCGGGTGACCAATAAATGGCGTGATAGTTTCTTAAATACTTAAGAATAAGTTGCGAAACTATAGTATATTGTATGTAGATAACTGTGATTAATATAATTGTTTAAAAAAAAAATGTGTAACACGTTTTGCAAACTATGTAACTTTAATTAAATACAAAAAGTAATAAAAAATATTATTTTCCTAATTTGAAATTTTTCAAATCGCATTTAGTTTAATTATGTAACTAGTACAAATAAAACCACTTTATAAGATTAAGAGCAAGCATTAGTCATGTGCTTACTACATATTATTTATTCTAGCGATCTAGGTATAATAATTTATGGAGATATCACGGATTTTATTAACGACCCGGAATGTTTGCGATCCAGTGTATTATTTTGTAAACGCATCCACGATACAGGAAAAAATCCTAGTAATTTTGCTCCCACGGAGAAAGTAGAACAGTTTTTTTAACGTGTCGGGTAACGTTAAAATCTACTTTTTAATTTCGATTTTCATTTCATTTTCAGTTGCTTACATGTGGCTAATGTGCTAGATGTTTGATTCTCTTTGGTGTCCATTAAATACCCATTGTCTAAGAATTTTCATTGACTAATAATGGAGAAAACAACTGAATAAAATGGAAGTATGTACCGTTTCCGTCATTACTGTTCATTAAGGGCCCGTATCAATAAAGTAATCTTCTTTTAGCAATTTGCTCTTACTAAGTGCTTGTTCAGATCATATCTCATAGTTTTTCCTAGTAAGATTGGTTCATGCGGGTTTAACATAACATATATAGAGTTACGTCCATTCTGAAGTAACACATAAGCTTCTTCTGGGTCAGCTCGTTTCATCTCGTGACAAGATTGAGGTCAAGAGAAGGCCCATTTAATATAAAAAATCACGAATTATCTAATAGTACGACAAAGTTAGTGCCTAGTTTATATTTAAAACTGTTTAAATTTTAACCCAGACTCTAACAGAACACTTTTACTTAAGCATTTATTGGGGACGCTCTAATTTTCGGTAAAACCTTGATGTAATGCCTTAAGAAGCACACTGTTATCAACCTCGCTACGTTGTAAAAAGAAATTAGACATTAAGTAATAACAGCCGCTCGAGTCGATCATCAACTTAAGCCGCGTTTGCCTAGGTTGGTCCGTGGATGGGTGATCATGTGCCACCCGTTTTTATATTATTAAGTCGATAATCCTGGCTGTCAATTATAGATCTTTGACAGTCGTTAAGTAGTCAGTGGCAATATTATCATGTCTGACAACTAATTTTATCGTATTACCCAATACACAGGGTTGTGGAAGTCAGAGAAGCAGTCGCTTCATGTAAAATACTGGTAAACAGCTGCATCCGGTTAAACTGGAAGCCTGAAAGAAGGCTAGACAGCTGATGAAATTGAGGTCTCGTCTAATGTTAGTTTAAACCAACACGAGTCTCTTATCCTACCAAGACATACTGTCTATTCCTACATTTAATTGTGTGATAATGGGTCATTACGACCTAGACAATAGGCGTTTGTCTTCTTCTTGTGCCGGCTCACTATAACAAAAGACGGTAGTAAATAGGGTGACCTACGTGTCTGTTCACACGGCACTGTTCTGCACGATATTTTGCGGGAAAAAGTTGGGATCAAACGACAATCACATTGCTACGGATAAAAGTTAATTTTTATTTAAAACCGTTTCATTATTACACGACTGCCCCAAAAAAAAGAGTGTTATGTTTTTTGCAGTAAGTTCCTGTCGCACAAACGCGGGCTTGCGAGCACCCTTACGCCGCCTTACCAATCAATACAATGATATCTTTGAAGATATCGACTTCTTTTTCGTTTCTGCTCAAAAATTTTGAAATCTTACCAACAAAATAATTTTAGAATACAATAGTTAGTTCAGTGAAAGAATTAGAAAATTTTAAACTAACTAACTAGTTAGTTTAAAATTTTCTAATTCTTTCACTCTTTTTCTGTTTTTTGCATGCCTGTTTATGTTCACTTTTAACTACTTTCTCACTTTTTCTGTTTTAAAAGCGTAGAAGAAGAATGTCGTAGGTTATACATTTATAAACCTTGTGTATTTGTAACTTAGTGTAAGATTCCCGAATAAATAAAATAAAAATAAATGCAATATGGTATTGCTTACATTTATATCGGGCTAGGTGGAGCGACGATCCCGGCAGGGTAGCTGGTAGCAGCTGGATGGGAGTTCCCCAGAATCGAATTGAGTGGTGCGCAATAAGAGAGACCTATGTCCAGCAGTGGACTGCCGTAGGTTGATGATGCTACTGCAAAATGAACCTCGATAAATGCCGTTTCAATGAGGGTTACTAGTTTGTTGAAGCTTCACTTGAGTGAGCGGTTCGCTCTAGTGACTTTTTCTTTTTTGTTTCGTTTCATGGTCACGCGACATATAAAATTGAATAGTTGTTTAGAAATAAAAGTTTGTCTTCGATTGGTTTTGATGATAACGTTTCAATATTGTAGGTTTCGCTTGAAGTGAAAGACAAAAACGAGCAAAAAGTAAAGTTTCTGAAATCGGCTTTAGCAGCGCAGACAATCCTTAATAAGTTTACTGAAACCGGGTTCGGTATTTATTGGTGTGTCTCTTGTACATGGCCAGGCACAGGATTAAATGGCTTAATTAAATTAATAAATAGCTATCGCTCATTTTATGGGTTTGATTTTTGCAAGATGCTGGTTCTGGTTACGTTACGTCAAGATTCTGACCCGTGAGGTTTGCCATCCCTTCGCCTGTTGCCCCTTAATATGAACACACGTAAGCACGACTGCTGAACATGAGCCCTGTGTCCTAATTTTCAGGTCGCCGGTCGGGCAAAGTGTTTTTGGGTTATTTTTTGAAGATTTTTTCAGTAGCAAACTCAAACTCAAACTCAAATCGTTTATTTCAATTAAGCCATTACAGGCATTTTTGAATGTCAGAAGGACGGAAGAAGAACGAAACTACGAGTGCAATGCGCCATTCCGAAAGCCACCACGCCGAACCACACGCCACCGAATGCCCGCAACAACGAACACTGCGAGCACGAAAGCACCCAGCGACGCAAACCGCAACAACGAATGCTCGAGACCCCGAATCACGGAACAACGAATGCACGCCGCAACGTGCAACCGCCGCCCCGCGACCCGGAGCCCCGCACACCCACCGCCACGGCACACGCCGCCGCGCGCCCCCGCACCCACACCACTCGCCGCCGGTAACATCCGGCGCCGCGCAGCCCGACGCAGCAACTCCCGAAACGACGCATTGCACTCCTACGCTACAGTCACAATCACAAGGCATAATAACTTGTGAAAGTACTGCAGTTGCCAGTTCCCTAACGTAGATCTCATGAAGAAGAACGGGCAAGAAACTCCATGGACACTCTTTTAAATTAGAATTTGTTACAAAATCTTGGTACATTATATCATTCATGTTGAGATGGTATATTATGTGAGAACTATGTAGCAAGACGTGCAAGTTAAGAGCGTCCAGAGTAAAAAGATATACTTAATAAACAAATCAAAAAGAAAAATATATTTACACCATGGCAACTAAGGAATGACCAGTCTCCACTGACAGCGCCCGTTCACGAACATGACGCATGGATCAGCACCATTCAACTCAACCATTTTGAAGGGAACTAAATGATCCGACACACCCGCCACCATCAGCGAGACATTTGAGTGAGCATGACATTCTCTCAGCCACCAGGGCAACGTCACTAAAATATAACTAAATGTAAAAATGTAAAAAGGGGCTTTATAGTACATAGTACTCACACATGTAGCCGCCCAGGAGTCTGCATTTGTGAACAGTTGTTGGCAATAGGCTCGACCTCATATTAAATGGGAGTGACACATAACTGTCGAAATGTGGGAATATTGTTATGCACACCTCTGCTAAGCCCTTGTTGGCTTACAATCATCGTGTTATACTGTAATTATACATTGTTGTTGTTGTATTACCTATTTTTATTATTATCATTGTAGTATGTTAAGTCATGCTGTGTTTTGACTTCAGTATTAGCCCTGAGAGGTGACTGCAGTTACTTTGCCCTCTAGAAAAGATAAGATAAAACGGTTTAACTACGCTTCAACGTATCAACATGAAGCAAAGTATTTACTTTTGTCCTTTTCAATAAGATTTCAATTGATTCAGGCTATCGATGCACCATGCTTGATGGTAATTAAATGTTATATTCAATAGAGTTTGTTACTGCTTATTTCTAGTCCAAATTATTTGACTACTAATTACTTTTCCCAAAATATATTGTCACTCAAGCGAAAAATCATGGACATTATGTGTGCATTCTCAAAACGCCAAGACCAAGGTTTGCCAACGTGCAATGGAGCACAGTATCCTACAGGCGTTTAATTGAAGTGGGACTGGGTTGGTCATGTCTGCCGTATGCCCGATTAGTTGTGGGGGGAGGGAGCAGTGGGATTAAAAAGGCCAACAATGACAGGAAGTAAAAGATACTAGAAGAGAAAAAATGTGTTACACCGACCCAAAGTATCATGATCGACTTCGAACCCACAAATCTCACGATCCTGCACTTTGTAAGTCAAGGACGTTACTCCAGCATATTACATAATTTACAATAAACACAGACAAACCCTCGTTTACAACTAGTAATAAACAAAAGAGCATCAGCGATAAGCTGCAATCATGTGACTTGCAGTCATTGACCGAGTTTACTCACTACGAGCGATGTATATAGATAGCTATCGTCGGTTGATCGCTATCTAACTATGTGATTATGACAAGTGGCCGGCTTTGTAGTTCGCGGCTTATTGTAATGTGACATGACACTCGGTTGTGTTGACGTTTTTCTGTTTTTTGCATGAGGGTTTTTAGTGATTTTTGATAGCATTATTATAACATCTATGTAATATTTCACCTCATCAACTTTCTGCCAGAAAGTTGTTTTTATTTTATACTCTTTTAGTTGAGTGAACCGTGAAGTTAATGGCCTGTTTAAGGAAGTATTTTAAACAGTGTAGTAGGTGAAATATTAATATATTAATGACGATGATGAAGACTACGTGTGTGTAGTCACGAGATTTGACCCTTTACGAACCAATTAATAAAGCATTCTGTACATTCTGTGTTCTGACATTCAAAAGTGCCTGTAATGGCTTAATATAAATAAATGCTTTGAGTTTTAGTTTGAGTTTGTACATCAAACTGAGTAAATCTACGAATCGAGTTTTTTTGGGTTGATAAATCACGGTTTATAGTGGGACAATGTGACAACTCTAAACATTGTACTCGCGGTTGCATCAAATAGTAAATGGGACAAGGAGATCAGTATTAAAAAAACTTATGACATAGTTGGAAGTTTGAGCTCCAATGTCTCCGTAAATAGAAAGTATGGCCTGGAATATGTGGCTTTTGTTTTTGTTATAAATCGGTTTACAATATTATAAGAGGAATTCACACACACAATGAGCACTTGACAAGATCAAACCGTTCAATCATTTACAGTTTTGAAATGATTAATTAACCCATTGTTAATGTTCCCCTCATGATAAATTACCTCATAAAATATGTGTGAAAGTGTTGTTTGTAATCGCTCGGAAAGTATTTATAAAAAAACGGAATCAAACGCTATATTTAAACCTGTTTCAAAATGTAATTATTACAAAGTAGCTTTTGCAGTGATGATTGTAAATAAACTCCTAGTAATGTTTTGAATACAATATATAAGGTCCCATTAAAATAGGTGGACAAAGTTTTAGAGCTCATTCAGACCACCAAAATAAGGACGATGGTAAAAAAATAATAAGAAAAACGCATTTAAGTACCTACTCATAAAGGATGAGTTTGTTCTAGAGCGCCGGCAATTTATTATTTTTAGTAAAAAAAAAAACACTTCATTTAGTGATTTTTTTTGTTTAGATATTTTTGGTTAGACGAACCGAACGCTGTGTTAAAATTTGTCCACCTATTTTAATGGGACCTTATAATTATAATGTTAGCGTCCCATTATTGAAACAGTTTCAGAATTCGTAATCGGATCAATAACTCGGAAGATAAAATTTACCGTTTTTTTTTTCAATGAAATAATATTACGTATAAGCTATACTATCAAAAGAGAAAAGAGGAATCATTGAAGTATTTGTATGAGGTGGTATTGGTAGGGAGAATTCTTTCATTCAAAGAAAACATAAAACTAGTGTAGTTTATATAGCTACATAAACTACCCCTGTGGACAATAAAAAGCTTAAGTACTTATGTCTGTCTTCTAAACCTCAAACGGCTGAGTACAAATTAAATAAATCTCCGGATCAAAAGACGAATATATACACAAACACTCTCTTTCTATATATATTTAAATCGGTTCCCTAAGGGGTCGTAAGTGACTCCAAGTTTGTATAAGGTGGGTTAGGCAACGGTACAGTTCTATGATGTTTTTGTGATACGGTCGGACCGAGAGTCCTAGTTGCCCTAGGGAGATCTAGTAGGGATTGTGTATGCCAAATGGCAGTTGGTATTTACCAAACGAAGAACAAAGGACGTAGGCATACCTACTAATGACCGAGACACAAGCTGTTCCAGTTTATATTTGCTTCTGAAAATCAGGCTTAAAGCGAACACTAGCTCGTTAGGCATATTTCGTATTCCGTGTCCGAGTGAATATATTACTTGAAAATCTACAGCGCTTTTGCTTCCATGTAGCAGACTCTTGAAATACTTACATATTTGCAACTTCTGAACATATTTGCTTTACTAGTTGTCAGGTTTCTGATTACCCGTAATGACGGTCAAAGAAAACAACCGTCAAAGAGTAACTAACTACCATGACCTCAGAAATGGCTTGTTTTCCGCGGCCCGGAGGGTTCACATAATGATAATATTAATCTATTCAGCGGCTGCCCGAAGTGAAAGCGGCCTAGCCTCGCTTCCATTTAACCTTCACTGTGACTTAACAAAACAACATCAGTTAATATCATTATCAAGTAACCCGCGTTAATGCGCTTATAATTCCGCAGGATCAGCAAAAAGTCATGGCCGCAACCCGAACACGGGTCCAATAGTGTTAGTTAGGGGGGCACTATAATCCTGCCCAATAATAGGTAAGGTCAGTGAAATTTCTGATAAGAGCCGAGTTCAGCGCGCGCTGAATACTAATGCTATCCTCCGCCAAATCTATACTAATATTATAAAGCTGAAGAGTTTGTTTGTTTGTTTGTTTGTTTATTTGTTTGTTTGTTTGTTTGTTTGTTTGTTTGAACGCGGTAAACTCAGAAACTACTGGATGGAATTGAAAAATTATTTTTGTGTTGGATAGTCCATTTATCGAGGAAGGCTATAGGCTATATAACATCACGCTACGGCTAATAGGAGCGGAGCATAAATGAAAAATGTTACAAAAACGGGAAAAGGTATTTCCTTTTTGAGAGCTTCCGCTGCGTGCGCTGCGAAAACGGTTTAAGTTACGCTAATATCATGTATGAAGGAATTGTTCCTCTTTAAAAGTTCTAAAAAAAAGTCCGCGACAGCATATATCTATCTTTTAAGATTGACTCACTGTAACCTTTTTTTACAGTTAAACTGTTATGTTAAAAAGAATTATTTTTTGCGAAGCTTATTTAACCCATATGGTATAAATCTATATCTAAATAAATGTGTTTGTTAGAACGTAAATTTAATATAGAATATTTGTGCCCTTTACTCTATACAGTTTAAACAAATGTCTTAGAAGATATCGCAATGTAAAAATATCCGCGCGGCAAAATATTTCGCGCGTCGCAATGTAGGTACGGGGGATTCTGGCTGGCCTCCGGGAAATTCAAATTCAAAATATTTACTGCATCATAATGTTTACAAGTATAGAGTGTTACAGTATATTTAACAGTAAGAGATACTTATAGTAATTCACACTTTAATATAATCTAAGCTAATCTAAACCATCTGAACTATTATAATAAAGAGGAAAGATAAGATTTTTTGTTTGTTACTATTTAGCTTAATTTATGTCGGATAGTCGATATCGAGAAAGGTTATAAGCTATATTTATGTGACGCAGACGTAGTTGCGTGGGTCAGCTAGTTGATTTATATCTGCACGAAGTCGCCCTGTGTATTTTCACAATATTCTGTTCGGATGTGTGGAATGTGAGGAAAATAAAATGGATTAGGCGTGGTGAAAAGGCAATGGCACAAATTGGAGCTAGACTAAATAAAATATAGTCCAGGTGGAACTGAAATGTGCCAAGTGAATTTCTCCTAAAATAAAAATGCCGTTTGTAAAATCAAATCTCGGACTGTACCACAGCTGAACATTTTGCACTGACTTGTACAAAGTGTACAAATAATTTTCAATGAAAAACAGATTGAAATACTGAGAGCTGAACAGAAATGTTCGAAGACGTCTACAATGCCGATATTAATATCAATTCTTATAGACTTTAATATCGAGGTGCCAGATTCGCAAAAGAAAGCTCAAGTGTTGGCGAATCAAATATATTGCAAAATTAAATCACGTAGAGCTAATATATCCGAGCGTGCGAGTTGTACGAACAAACGCACACACACACGGCTTCTTACAGCGAACGTGTGTGTGTGTAAAAGGTAAACGTTATTTGTTCACTACCCTTTGTAAATGTGGGAGCGGGACAAAGGGTACATTGTATCTTGAAAATATGATTGGAATGTACTTTTTGTTTGAAAGTATCATCTTTTTTGTAATAAACATCAAATACCTAGCCTTGAGCTAGCAAATAATGTTGGATCTGTCTTTATTATAGTCAATAGCTAGTTCTGAAGGAACAAAAAAATATTACAAGAAATAGAAGAGAAATATTTCTAACTTTTGTAAGGGTTTTTTGTTTGTGTTTACGTAATGGCATCCCTGACACAGATAATCCTACTGAGCAGCCTACATTAATTATTTCGTTGTGTTAATTACATTCCTCTCGGGGGGACTACGTTTTGGTCGTCATCCAGCTGATATGATATTTATGATACTCAGACACATTTGCGCATTAGATACTTCTTGGCTTAAATATATAATTATACTAGTGCTACTTACTACTACCGATGTTATTCTAAGTGTTATTCTGAAGCGTGTTTTATTAAACTATAATTTTAATTTATTATAATATATCTACATTCGTACATTATTAGGCATAGAAGTTGTACTTGAAATACTTGCAGGTCTGAGCTTCAAAGGTATGCACTTGTTGTCATTGGAAATAAGGCCTTAAGAAAGTGACAAGTTTGTTATTTAATTAGATAAACAAAATGTTTGAAGAATATAATATCATTATCTGATAGATAACAACTATTAGTTTAAAATGATTCATATAACTTACGTTTATCTTGAAATTCAAAATATATCACCTGTTTGGTATAAGTACCTATAATGTACCTATAAGTTTGAAAAAAAAATACCAAATATGTTGAGAACCTCCTCCTTTTTGGGAAATCGGTTAAAAAGACAAATAAATTCTTAGTTTATTCGCGGAAATTCACCAAAATAATGAAACTACATTATTTTTCAAAGGTTTCAGTGGTCAAGCAAAGGTCTGTAGTTGGCATTCTATCGAGGATCGTTAAAGTGCGTCCGATCGGTCATAACGATACAAATGCTATAAAGAACTATAGAAAATACTCGGATCGCAGAGAAATGGAAAATACTTTAATATTCTGAAATATTGTTGTCGGAGCTACTTCAGGTTCCTGCATTTCTCTATACGATTCCTTTATTGTAACGATCGGAAATAATTGTTGCTTCTTGCACGTTGTGAAGTATTTCAAATAGTATTTTTTTTTGCTGTACCTACTGATTGAAAATAGTAGATTGTACACCAAGTGCATAAAACGCATCATTTTGCGCGAGACGTTTATCCATCCGATGCGAGCTTGCGAGCGAGGATGGATATAAAGTAGAGAGTAAAATGGGTTTTATGGACGAGTTTTACACTCTACTTTTCACTTCGATTGCGAGGAAATGAAACAGCAACTTGTAAATATTGTAAAAATAATTATGGTTCCCGCCAATTAACTTTTTTTTTCAGTAGGAAACGTGACATAACACCTGACTTGGGTCGTTACTCATACTGCTCAGTTGTCAAAACATTTTGAGCAAGCCTATTGCCATCAACCAATGTAATTAGGAGCAAGCCTATTGCCATCAACTGATGTAATTGGGACCAAGCCTATTGCCATCAACCAATGTAATTAGGAGCAAGCCTATTGCCATCAACTGATGTAATTAGGGACAAGCCTATTGCCATCAACCGATGTAATTAGGAAAAGCTTATTGCCATCAACATATCCTATTAGGAGCAAGCCTATTGCCATCAACCGATGTAATTAGGAGCAAGCCTATTGCCATCCACTGATTTAGGTAATTGAGAGCAAGCCTATTGCCATCAAGCGATTTAGGTAATTGGGGCAAGCCTATTCCCATCAACTTTCCTTGTATTCGTAATGAAAAGCAGTAATCCCTTGTTCTTAGAATACTAACGAAACGAATTAAATTAAAGAGGTTACTTTATGAAGTTGAAGTTGTTCCTGTGGCTGTTGGGCCGATTACCTGTGCCGATTACCTTGGTCTTCAACGAAGATTTTACTTTATGCTCTAGAGCATAAAACGCGACTTTATGTCGCCTACGCACGACATAAAGACGAATTTTAGAGCGAGAGAAGTGAAAAACCATATATTCAATAGTGTAGATGTTACTGGCTACATTTCATCAATAATGAATATCTGTTTCGACAAATCAAAAGTGTCTATATCTTGATGCTTGAGATTTTTTTCTTCAGATTTCTCAGATTAAACCACGCACAAAAAAAAACTAATTTACGAGTATTTCATTGTATTTATTGGTTTGAAGTTATTTGTCCTTTTGTCTGATAGTACGGTATCTTGACTGAATCAATAATTGGAACGGTACCTAATATAAATAGGGCACTTCATGAAGACAATTATACGCAAGTTGTTGTTTGAAAGTGCAAGATGAGAGTGATATTCGTATTGTCGCTGTGTTTAGTAGCTGTTTCAGGTAATATTAAACATTTTAAATATTTATAGAATTCATATCTACGGGTTTCAGTATCATTAAACCATTTATTCCGAATGGTTTATGAGTTTAAAAATTATATTCATACCTATTTTCTATTTAACACAAAAATCTCGGTATATATTGATTTTTTAAATTTTGGCACTCACTAGGAATTACGTTTATATCCGTTTATGACTGTTTGTGACTTGAATAAGTCACAAACACAAACAGTCGGCTGTCATACCCAGAATAACTATGGAAGCTATACAAATATTTGTTTGTGTGGGAATCGAACACGCAACATGTAGACATGCAAAGTAAATGTATCACCATGAACCTTCTTTTTTTCCTTAGTCAAAGTAGGTAATATCTCGCTTAAAATTATTTAGTATGGGCAAAACAAGACCCTCGTAGAAAAATTGACGGATAAGCCAATTTCTATAAGACCCACAAAAAAGGCAAGTTCCCTATTTTGAGTAAACAAAAATGAGAGGTACTTCTTACATTTGGGGTATTTTCTCGCAAAATTCTAAAGAGGCGATAAAGGAAAATGGGTTAATGTGCCGTTTGTAGACGATGAACCACTAACCCCCTTTCCTTGTCCTTTCTTACAAAAAACATCATTTACATTCTTTTGTAAGATCTATAGGTAAGATTTGCAAACCTTTGACTTTTTTTTCATTTATTAAGTCGAGGCTATTTACGATAGGAGGAGCTCGTGGCTTAATAATAATTACCACTCGGGACGATCATTTGGTTAGGCCATGCTAGCCTAGGTTCGTCTGTAGATTGGTGACCACACTCATTACATACCGAGTTTCCTCCAAGCCTCGATATATAGATCTTTGGCAGTCGTTACAGGTAGTGAGTGGCCTGAAAGTCTGAAAACCGATCTTATTTACATCTTATTGCGAATTTGTTTGATAAATTGTAAACAGCATGTACTACAAAGTGGTAATATTTCAGGGTGTGGTTCAGACTATCTGATTAAACAACGTTCTCTATGGGACAACCATCGAAATACCAAAAAAAGCAAAAGGTCGCAGCTAGTTCCAATTTCAGCCACATACCAAATGATCCTTGTACAGCTGTACTCAAGGTTCCACTTTAGTTGTAATCTCTGAATCGAGTTATTCCGGTCTGATCCCCTAAAACTGATACCCTAGGGGATCCGTTTTATTATAAATTATTTTCTATTCCGGTCTGATCCCCCGTAAAAGAATCGGATACCCTGACACATTTTTAGGACAGTCAGCAACAAAATATTTGTACAGGTTCTATTAGATTAAAAAAAAGAATAGGCAGTAAAGTCCCACAAAACCACCAAACTACCAGGAGAACAGAAGTAGGAAGGAGATATTGGAAATTGGAATCTTCAAATCAAATCTATATTATGCCTGTATATTAAAGTCTCACAAACTACCAGGAGAACAGAAGTAGGAAGGAGGTATTGGAAATTGGAATCTTCAAATCAAATCTATAATAAGCCTTTCTAATACCATGCATTTCATTGTTGGAGATGAGAAACCAGTATATAGCATAGTGTTACAAACTACTAGGAAGCCAGAATGGCGAAGTAGTATAGACTCACCATTGCATCATCATCATCATTTCAGGAGATTACAAAAATATATGACACTTATGTGTGTCTTATAAGCAATGGTGACACTTAATAATTCACCATTCTGGCCTCCTGGTAGTTTGTGGGACTTTACTGTCCTGGTTTCCTATCTCCAACAAAAAAAAAGTGCATGGTTTTAGAAAGAAAATAATATAGATTTGATTTAAAGATTCCAATACCTCCTTCCTACTTCTGTTCTCCAGGAGTAGTTTGTGGGATGATCGTACAATTTGTAAGTTAAAGAAATAAAAACTGATTATTTTTTCATTAACAACTGTTTTTCGGTTGACTGTACTTCACTTGTACTTGTGTCAAAAAGGGGATCAGAACGGAATGATAAATTACAGGGGATCAGAAAGGAATAAACAAAAGAAAAATATTGGCAGTGGATCGGTTTGGGGGATCAGACCGGAACAACTCTCTGAATCATGGCTGTTCTTATCGTTCACTCAAAGAGTTTGTTCTAAGAGGACTACTTTAAGGTATCAATTTATAAGTGGATATACTTATGCTGCGTCTTCAGTAGGGACTTTTGGATAAATACGTAACATAACGTAACATCACGCCATTAATCTCCGAAGGGTTAGGCAAAGGTGTACCTAATAGTATACCCACATTTCGCCAACTATGTTTAAGTATCATGTAATAGGGGATGAGCCTATTGCCGTCAACTGGGCACAAACCCAAATTCCGTGGCTGCTACTGAGTAAATTCCTGATAAAAAAAACACATTAACATCATGCACAACCCGGGGATCAAACCCGGATCTCATGCTCAGAAGTCGCACTGGCGACTACTCGACCAACAAGGCAGTCCTCGTTCAAAATACAATACTTATTATACGCCTACATATTATGGATGGTAAATAGTTGAAATCAAAAATAGTTGAGAGTTGCTTTACATAATATCGTTACACTCAAATGACAGACTGGATTAAAGTTATCTTACTTTCAGTAGCAAAGGCTTATGTTTATGTGCAGCTATGAAACGTCTGCTTCTTCGTCTTTCCATTCTTATCACGTTAGATGAGCTTTGACTAGAGTTCTACTATACCTTGACAGCATTAGTAGTCACTTCATAAAGTCCATCAAGGTCCGGGTAGACCATCACAAGTGCAATTGAAGAGTAATACAGTAAAGATGAAGCCGTGGGTTTACCTGCAACAAAAGAAAAGCAATTTTAAAGTAGACGTATTAAGTCAGCTAATAAAACGAAAGCCATGAAAACTGGTGAAGGTTGAGATGTTTATAAAATGGATTTTATTAACCATTAACAATATTTTCATTACATTTTCCCTTTAATGTGAACGTAAAAGTTTATAATAGGGACGTGTTTTAATTAACACTCAAAGTAACATCTTTCAACAGATGGGATGAGGGATGTGATTTGGCTATGTGGAGCCCATAATTATATGTAATTTGGTTAATACCACATAAAGTTTCAGTTTTTGAATGTATTTGTTTGGTAGGATAAATCATTTTAAGGCAAATCATTTTATCTGTTCGAAAGAAATACCGCGGCCTCGTCACAAGGGCTAAGAAGGACCATCGATGGTTTTAGTCAGTAGAAGTCTGACACTCCCTACCGCTCTGCCCAGAACGGGAGGAGTCATTTGATGATTTTCCAACCCACAAAAAAAAGGCTAGGTCGTATTAAACAGTATACGTATAACTTTGTGACGAGAGTATTTTTTATAAATGTAGAGATGCTGTTAAAGTGTCCTTAAGTAACTACTTCTTTATCTGCATTGTAACATGAGCTTTGCGAATAATATATGTTTAAAATACTCCACATGTAATTATCGTTTATTTTATGGTACCTATCTTTCTAGAGTGGGATGTTAACTGTTTCTTTTTTTTCTTTCTCTATAATTTCAGCCGTTCCTCGTTCTTCCCAAAAGATTGTGGGAGGTGCTTTAACTACCGTTAATCAGTACCCGACTATAGCTTCACTCCTCTACTCCTACACTGGTGTAAGGTACACTCAGGCTTGCGGAGGCACGATTGTCACTCAACGGGCGATCCTCACTGCTGGACATTGTGCTTTGTGAGTTACTTTATGTCAATTATAGTATTACTAGTTATTGACCTCAGGTTCGCTCGCATTATGGCCCGTCGTGAACCCCGCTCACTGGCGAACGCACAAAGAAAAGCTGCGACGAGAAAGCTTTTCCCTGCCTAACCCATTGTGCCACTTGCCGAAAATCAAACAAGTTGTCATGGGACCAGCGGTTCATGGGACAATCGACTGTGGGTGAATCGTTTCAGTTTCCTGCCCTGGAGTGTAAATGTGGTGTTGCCCCTTAAACTAAAGGCACATAATATCATGTCCTGCCTATAATACTTATCACAAGAGCTGATGGAGACTACTGTCTGAAATAAGTATTGACTTATTTCAGACAGTACCTAGTCTCCATCAGCTCCTTGCCATGGGGCAACTTCCTGCATAGAGACACTAGAAGATAATGTAATTTCCCATTAGTAAAATAATTGAAACCGCCACTTCTAAACTTACAAACATTAGGTACCTATTTATAAAATTAGTATTAGTAGTTTAAAGAATTAGTGGTATATAAATAAATATTTGTAAAGATTGTGAATCATCTCTTTTGTCAAGTTTCAAGAGATTTACTAAATCTTGATAATTTGAAGATTTATCTTTGTAAAAAGCAATGTCAAGATCAATATCAAGTCAATCTTTACTAGTAAAGGATAGTACCCAAAACAAATATTTCTCCTAACACCTTTTTTTACTCAGACGATCTTTTGTTCCAGTGGCGATTCAATCATCAACTGGCGGGTCCGTGTTGGCTCCAGCTATGCCAACAGTGGTGGCACCGTGCACACTATCATAGGCATCTCCGTCCATCCCAACTACAACTGGCGTACTATTGACAATGACGTCGCTATCTTACGAACCACCGGCAACATTGCGTTTGGGAATGTGGTGCAACCCGCTCCCATTGCTGGAGTCAATTACAAACTTGCCGATAATTCTACAGTGGTTGCAGCTGGGTGGGGTACTACCTCTGTAAGTTTCTCGTCTTTCACATCATTTTGATTACGACTTTGACACTAGTTCATCAACTTTGTTCTTATAAAAAAATCACGCCTGTAATTCTCGAAGGGTTAGGCAGAAGGTGTACCTAATAGTACACCCACATTTCGCCAGTTATGTTTAAGTCCTTATGGCTTGCATCCTATCTCGTCGGAGCTGCAGATTGTCGAAAGAGATACCGTGGCCTCAGCACGAAGGCGAAGAAGGAACATGGGTGGTTTTTAGTTAGTAGAAGTCTGACACTACCTTCCGCTCTGCCCAGAGCGGGAGGGGGGTTATTTGATGATTTTCCACCCACCATAAAAAAAGGCTTGCATCTTATTAAATGAGACTAAGATAATAGAGAGTCAGAACAATTGTCTGCATTTGTGCCAGGCGCAAATCCAGACTCCGTTGCTGCTACTGAGAAATTCATGTTGGAAATTCCAAAAACACTTTACCCGACCCGAGAATCGAATCTAGTAGCTCATGCTCAGCAGTCGCTTCTATTCTTATGTCTAAATTATTATTCTGTCTTTTATTACAGTCCGGTGGCTACCTTTCCGAGCAACTTCGCCATGTTACACTATGGACTGTAAACCAGGCTGTCTGTAGATCCCGGTATTCAGGTCGTGGGAACAACGTCACTGACAATATGTTGTGCTCTGGGTGGCTCGACGTCGGTGGTCGTGACCAGTGCCAGGGTGACTCCGGTGGTCCTCTCTACCACAACGGTGTTGTCGTCGGCATCTGCTCCTGGGGTGCTGGCTGTGCCCAGGCTCAGTACCCTGGTGTCAACACTCGAGTATCCCGCTTCACTAGCTGGATCCTATCAACTGCTAAAGTAAACTAAACTGATGGCTGGGTTAGCGCAATGGGAGAGGTTAGCTCTTGTGCTGTGTGCGTCGACTGTATGAAAACATATCTACATATATCCCTATTTTCTAGTTGTTCAGCGTGTGTGAAGTTTAGGATTTTTAATAAATGCACCCTTGATACAGTAGAAATACTTTACGTGCAAGTTTATATATGTATGTCAAAATAAAATTTTATTAAATAAAAGCGAAGTAATAACTGTTTAAAATAAATGAAAGGTTACATAGTAATGTGATTCTTTTGTATTTTTATTCATCGTTAGTCGCGGGAAACACCTGGATGAGAGACGCACAGGATCGGGACATAAGGCGGAAAAAAGGGGAGGCCTAAATACCCAGCAGTGGGTGATTCCGGGCTGATATGATGATGATGATGTTCATGAATCTACATCAACGCCTCCTGAAAAAATCCGTATCGTTTTAATTTATTTTACTCATCATCTTCCTAAAAGAGAAACCTCGATCGTATAATAATATACGTTCAAAAGATGCATAACTTTACGGAAAAACACGATCTTCCTGCTACGTAATGGGCTGAGTTTCTGAATTGTGCGATATCTTAAGTTTAAGGAGATGGATGTGGGCTACGAAAGGCAAAGGGTCCGCCATTTTGGAAGTAGGTACATAAGTTATTCGGCCCGTGCACCGTCTGATATTATTCGAAAACGTTGCTTTTAATTTGTCAAAGAAAACTGTTAAATACCCATTGTTGAAAAACTTATTATAGCTAGTGGTGTGGCCGTCGTCGGACTGACAAGTCGTAGGTCCTGAGTTCGGACCCAAGACACACCCCTCTGATTTTTCCAATTTATTTGCGTATTGATCAATTGCTTCGGGGAAGGAAAACATCTGGAGTAATCCAACATACCTGAGAGATATTTCTTCAATTCAATTCATTTATTCATGTAACAATTACAAACAAACAACAACAGGACAAATGTTTGTGTGATGAGCACGATCATTTGTTCTGTGTCTGGGTGTAATTTATCTATAATATGTATGTATTTAGAAATATATAAGTATGTTTATCAGTTGTCTAGTACCCATAACACAAGCTCTGCTTAGCTTGGGACTAGATGGCGTTGTGTGATAGTTGTGGAATATTATTATTATTATTATTAATTCGCATTGTATTTGAATGTTTTAGTACATATGAGTTTAATACAGCTTATAAAAATTATAAATTATTGCATTTATCATAAAAATAAAAAATAAATTTATATTAATAACAAATTACAATAAAAATAAAATCAGTCAATCACATGTGATAATTATTATGTCAGTAGAAAGTAAATAGTCAAGTAAATGATTGTCTCACGTCAAATTATTATTAATTAATATTAAGTCAAATATGTCATGTCTTAAATGCAAAAATTTAATTATGTCTTGAATATATTAAATTATTAATGGTAATAAGTATTAGACAGGTACAAAAAGGTTAGTTACTAAATATAAAAACTATTTACCATCACTTGTCACTAATTCGGATATAGAGGATAAACATTTATTTAATAGGAATTGACGAATTGACGGCATATAAAGCCAAGTCAGAGGCCCATGGGCGACATAAAAACTATGACACCATATTTATGAGGCACTCTAACCATACGATAAAGAAGAAGAAGATAGCTATTATTTTAGTGATTGAACTTGTTTAATCAGAGATGAATAAATTGTTTTCATTATTATTTTAAGCGCCTGATTAGTTCTCAAAATAATATATTTCCTGAAGCGAGTTTGCATGTTATCAATATCGAGTTATTAACTCAATTGATTGTATTATTACATATAAATGTTTTATTTCTATCAGGCGCTTTGTAGTACTCTCTACCAAATTGACAGCTCTCTAATTTGTGGGAGGTGACACTACTTTTACACCCATTTTGGGATAATGCGGCATTTTCCTAGACTCAAAGTGTCTTTGATTCATTTTTTTGAAGTTACCTACTTAGGTTCGTACTTTGTTGGAAAAACAGATACGTACAAGATTGAATTCTTCTTGAGCTTGAGGTTTCTGGTTTGATCCCCAGGTGAGGCTAATAATATTATAGAGTATTTTTCATCAGGAATTTTTCATTAGAGTCTGAATTTGTACTCGGTTGATGGCAATTGGCTCGCCCCCCTAACTGGCGGAATTCAGGTGTTCCCCTGCCTAATTCTACAGGGATCAGGCGCGTAATGATCGTAATTGGAATTAAATATAGGTCACTCTAGTATATTATTTGATTACATTTTGAAGGTAAGACAGTGCTTTATCAATTAAGACACCTGCAAAGCCGGTACTAGTAGAATATTTTGTAACATCCGAAGAAGGTTAGATACGCGTTAACAATGAACTAATAGTCATATTTATCTCTAGATAATCTATGGCATTGGTTAAATTAGACTACGTATTCGATTGTTTGTATAAATACCGATGGATTCTAGTTAAAGTTAAAAAGTGTACGACGGAGCCACGATGCGTGTGATTATCGTCTTGTTGGCTAGCCTAGCCGCTGTCTTAGGTATGTGTAAAAATTATTATAATAATATAATAGCAGCCTATTACATTAAGGGACTTAAATATAACTGGCGAAATGTGGTACAACTCAGTTTAACCCTTCAGGGATTACAGGCGTGAATGTTATGTTACCAACTTATTATTATCCCTACTGCAAGGCAAATGTCTGATCTTGTATAGAGAACGCACAAGCATTGATCATACTTGCTCGTTGCGAAGGGATTTCAGAGATATTTACAGAATGTTTTACTTAGGGAGCAGTGGTGGCCTGGTGTTTTCAGGTTAACCCGCGCTTGACTAGATTGGTACCTGTATGAGTGACCACCACATACATACATTAGTATTTTTCATTACTCATACTCTGAAAGTAGGTCATAACATGCCTGCGGAGCGGGTTGAAAATACTACTTTTCAGCCCTAGGAAGAATCGCTTTCTACTGACAGCTGTCAAATTATTTGATGTAATTGGGAGCAAGCCTATTGCCATCAACCAATGTAATTAGGAGCAAGCCTATTGCCACCAACTGATGTGATTAGGTGCAAGCCTATTGCCCTCAACTGATGTAATTGGGACCAAGCCTATTGCCATCAACTTTCCTTGTATTCGTAATGAAAAGCACAGTGTTTACCTCGGGTTAAAGACTTATTTAGTCCCTCGTCGAACTATTAGCGCCCTCGCTGCGCTCAGGCGACAAACCCCGTCTCGGGGACTAAATAAGTTCCTTTCACCCCTAAGGTAACAATGTACTATTACGTACCAAGTTTACTTTTTACTTTGTGCTTCGAAAAGCACGTTAAGCCGCTGATCCCGGCTGTTTGAAAATCTTTGAGAGTCATACCAGGTAGTCAGTGGCCCGAAAGTCTGACAACCAGTCTAACCAAGAGGCATTATATTACCCAGTACTAACTGGGTTGTGGAGGTCAGATAGGCAGTCACTCCATGTAAAAGGACGGTATTCAGCTGCATCCGGTAAGACTAGACGTAGTTGAGAAAAGGCTAGGCAGATGATGAGTAGGAAGATGAAAAAAGATGAATGCCTTGTGGCATTAAGTCCGCCTATGTACACACGGCTACACATCAAGCTATACATTTCCAGTTTACGCTGATCTCGCACTGTACGGAAATCCTATACAATGCGAGACCAGCTTATACTGGAAATGTATAGCTTGATGTGTAGCCGTGTGTCTCTTGTGCATGAAGTTTAAATAAATATGATTTCATGCCTCAGTTCCGTAGAATGAACTTTCATGATGATCGGTCTCTATATTCATTGTACGTGTTCCTTTAGGTGATACAAATGTAGATATAATCGCAATTTCACCGTAAAGTATTTAGGTTCGATTCCCCGATATGAGCAATATGATTTTGGATTTTTTTGTATAGAATTTTCGTAAATTATCATACGAGCATAAACATTATGTGGTTATAGAAGGAGCATTGGTGTACACAGTAAACCTTTGCTTATCCCTTCGGTCAATACATATTCAAATAAGCTTTGAGTCGGTCGTATTCATGCCCATTCATCCACGAGAGCGAGAGCTTCTGGTTGTTATCATGTGGCTTTCTTTGAGGAATTTGGGTTTTCATACATCGTCAGTTTATGTTTACCTAAAATATATCGCCTAATGTGGAAAGTTTTGAAAGCACTGAAGAATTAGGTTGTGTTGATTTTTACATAGTTTATTTTTCACATTATGAATTAACAGCAACGGCTACTTTATCTTCTCCTTTATACAATCTATGGTAATATTATAATGAGGTAAAGTTAATAAGTTTATTTTATGACTAGCAGCCCGTCCCGGCTTCGCACGGGGTAGACAATTATTTATTTTTGGAAATTCGGATATAAAAACAGTTTTTCACAAATATTTTTATGGCACCCGCCCACCGCGATGCCCGGCGCGCTTTTCAGACTGCATCGCAAACAACGGCCACAGCGCTATGGCGGTTTTGTTTACTGTTTGAATTTTTTAATTCGTAATATCTTTTGAATGGAAAGTCCAATTTAAATAATTTAAAAACTATTTTATAGGTAGTTAAATGGTCTTGACCATAAAATAATTTATTTGGATAAGAATTAATATAAACACATAAATAGCATGGTTTGGATTTGGTTAGCATTTTCATTAATGTTTAAAATGAAAAAAGTTGTTGTAGTGACATAACTACAATAGTTGGACATATGCTACCGCGGAGTTTTTTGTAGATATTATGATGTTCTTCAATATTGTTGTATATTATTTTGTTCTATCGCTAATAGTTTCGGCAGCGCATTCGACGAAAGACATTTTAAGACTCATTTTTCTACACCTTCGGTTACATTGTTCAAATTTTACCAAGGATCCCTAATTTTTTTCAAAATGAAATGTAGCCTATGTCAAATTGGAAGAATGTAGCATTCTATTGGTGAAAAATTTTTTAAATCGGCCCAGTACTTTTTGAGCCTATTCATTACAAACATACAAACATACAAAAATAGGTACAAATCTTTCCTCTTTATAATATTATTATAGTGTAGATGTGAATATTTAAGTTATTATGTCTGTAACTATGGGGATAAAGAAAGAAGGAAAGAAAGAAAAAATATTTACTCGTCGCAAAAACAAGAACATAGGTAGGACGAAACACAGTAAGAGAAAAAAAAAACAATACAACGCATAACCATCAGTAAGAAATAAAATAAGGACGGATAATAAAAGAAGAATGGTTAACAGCTTGTACGTCGTGACAAAGAGGTTACCCACTCAGCATGGTGCTGTGCTATGGGGACCCACAGCACAGCGCTGGTTTTCAGTGCTCACCCGTGGAAAAAAACGTGTGAAAGCCAAGACAGCTTAAAAAAAACATTCATAGTGAAAACTTTATTGCGTTCCATGTGTATTAGATAGGTGGTATACAAAGTAAAAGATATAGACCCGATCGGGCACAGCAATGACTAGTTTCTTAGTTTGTATGTTGGGGGTAATTTTCGGAACTACTTATCCGATTCCGATTTTTTTTTCACTAATTAAGCTACATTAACATTACATTACGTTTTTAATGTAAGGTACACTCAGGTATCCCTGAGTGTTATAGCTTACATTAAAAACGTCCCCGTTTGTTAATTTCCGTGCATTACGGGAGCCAAGCCGCAGGCAAAAGCTAGTCTTATATAATTATTTTACACACAAATTCTAAAACTTGTGTAACTTTGAGACTAATTCACACGCATCACAAAGTAATTTGTAGTTTCTTATCTAATTTTGTTTTTAATGATGATGATGATAATGATGAATCAGTTTTTTACATAGTAAATAAAGCCGAGTTTAGTAAGAAGCTTTACGAATCATTTCATGAGCAATGGTAAATGTTTACTTGAAAAAATCCCATATTATAGTACCTACACGGTATCAAGGTAAAAAGATGAGATTAACTCGGTAGCTATAAGCCTCGATTAGATTAAGTATCGTTATATGAGTATTGCTTAGTACCTACACTCATCGTCGATTCCAGTAATTTACGGTTCGATTACCAATGCTTTTCATTGAAAACCCTTATCTTACAATGTTTAACAGGCAACATCGTAGTTTTCAAAAACATTTTATAGACCTAAAAGTTACGACGTTTTTGTAAAGCCTTAATCGATTAAGTGGTCGAGTCTTAATGGCATTCTGAAGTAAGGGATTAATTCCCGTCGGGGCTGCGGGTTGTTCGAAAGAGATACCGCGGCCTCGGCACAAGCTAAGAAGGAACATGGATGGTTTTTAGTCAGTAGAAGTCTGACACTCTCTAGTCTCTACCGCTCCGTCTCAGCGGGAGCGGGAGGAGTCATTTGGTGATTTCCTACCCCTCAAAAGAAAAGAGATAAATTTGATACATCAAAGATAACCTGCAGTATTTCTGATTTCCCCGTTTCGTTTTCCACAGCTGTCCCTGCGTACCCACAGCGGATTGTTGGTGGTACTGTCACCACTATCGACCGCTACCCTACCATCGTGGCTCTGCTGTATTCATGGAACGGGAACTTCTTCGGGCAAACTTGCGGAGGCACCATCCTCAATAACAGGGCCATCCTGACTGCAGCGCATTGTCCATAGTGAGTTGAACATAATTATTATGTGTTGGATAATACACACCCTTTTTTTGGTCGGCACGTTTCATACGGTAGTATTATTTTTCTCAACAATGCCGATCTGAAATAATTACTGCATAGTAAATATTCGATGGCTCATGTTGATAGGACAAATCCGTTTGGCTTCTTTTGGTCAGCTTAACAAAATTCGAGCCTAGCTCGGGCTTTTCTCTTAATGTAAAGATATTGGTATTTTGCAAATATATTGGTACAGTAGCCAGGTACTGTAAAAATACATCTGTCACCAGTGACAAATGTATTTTTGCATAATTCATTATATTCAATAAATTATCGCCCGATTTGTGCCGTCTCAGACCGACCTAAACTTTTGATTAACGACCCCGATAAATATTGAAAACAAAATAAAACAAAAGAACTTCTAAATAGGCTGTCATCCATGTTACATGCGTCTTCAAGATTTTTTGGTGAAATGCACCTATGCCTAACCCTTCGGGAATCAAAGGCGTGATATTATTTATGTTAACCGCTAAATACTATTTTTATTTGCAGTGGCGACGCTCCATCCAGGTGGCGCTTCCGCGTCGGTTCCACATGGGCCAGCAGTGGCGGTGTTGTCTACTCCTGTGGCTCCATCAGCATCCATCCCAGCTATAACACCCGCACCATGGACTCAGATGTCGCCATCATGCGTACCACCAGCATCATCTCCCACAGTAACGTTATTCAGGCCGCTTCCATCGCTGGTCCTAACTACAGCATTGGTGACAACCAGGTCGTCTGGGCCGCTGGATGGGGTACGACTTCTGTATGTATCTTTTTTATTTATAAATAGACTTTAATTAATTTGTATATTTTTAAGGATGAATTATTATGATTTCAATTTAGCTTTTGGAAGACTACCTGGTTGATCTAGTACTCGCAAGCTCTACTGGTGAGCCTGAGGTCTTTGGTGTGATTCCAACGTCGAGCAAAGTGTTCTTGAGTTTTTTCATGATGAATTTCTCAGTAGCACGTAAGCAGTCGGAATTTTGGCTTGGTTGATGACTATAGGGTACACATAACTCGTAAAATGGGAGGTGTTCTACTTCTAGTAGGTAGGTACACCTCTGTCTAGACTCAAGAGAATAAAGGCTGATGTTTTGTTACATTTTGTGGTTTTAATCACATTAAATGTTGTTCACAGTCAGGAGGTCCCGCCTCTGAGCAGCTTCGCCACGTTCAGATCTGGACTATTAACCAAAACACTTGTCGCTCTCGCTATGCTCCTGGTGGTGGCACCATTACTGACAACATGCTGTGCTCCGGTGTGCTGGACGTCGGTGGTCGCGACCAGTGCCAGGGTGACTCCGGCGGTCCTCTCTACCACAACGGTGTCGTCGTCGGTGTCTGCTCCTGGGGCTTTGGCTGTGCTCAACCCCAATACCCCGGTGTCAACGTTCGTGTTTCCCGCTTCGCCTCTTGGATCCAGACTAACGCTTGAAATGTGAATCTTTTTAAGAATAAAAATTGTTTGTTATGCCGTAGGCGTAGTCGATTTACTAAAAGGTCTGCTAGGTATGGAAGACCAAAGACACGATGGATGAACGGTGTTAAGAATGATATGGCAAGAAAGGAGGTGACTGCTGAGATGACGAGCTATAGAGAAGTATGGAAGAAGAAGACATGTTGCGCCGACCCCAAATAAATTGGGATAAGGGTAAGAGAGTGATGATGAGGTATTGTTGGCCCTTCCCTCTCAAAGAGAGGAGGCCTGTGTCCCAGCAGTGGGAACATTAATAGGCTGTTGATGATGATGATTTTTGGCATAAATAATTACCTACATAGGTGGGAGCCAAGTTTATTTTGCCTATTTCGTGTCCCTATGGTCTCCAACTTTCTCCATCGAAACTCCAGTGTGAGACGGTCTTGAGCAAAACTTTAAATCTAGAGGTTATATATATGGCCAGTCCACCCAAGCCCTGAACAAAAATTTAAATCTGGAGGTAATTATTATAAAAGGACCTAAATGAGAATAAACCAAGTACAATAATTCAGCAGTACAAGATAATTATGAAGTTAAAAGCAGTCATTGTGGTCGATGAAGCTAGCGAAACAGACTTTCCAAACCTATTATTTATTTATAACACGGAGGGCTTGATTTATTCCAAACCAAAGTGTTTAATTTACCTCACAAAGAGGTAATTTATAGCAAAAAGCTGTTGCTATTAATCTCAGCAAATTGTGTTGGTAACAATGTGAAGTTTAATTAGTAAATTAGCAGGGATTAGGTGTTAAGTGTGCATATAAAGGGTTCGTTATATCCCTTAATGTGACCACTTACCACCTTCAATAAGTGGTTGACAATACTTACGGGAGAAAGATTAAAAAAACAAGTGTAAACCGAACTTGCATTGACAGGGGTCTGTAGTAACAAATAATTACTTTTAATTTCATTCATAAGTCTATTTACTTTACAAAAGATGAACTAAATTGTATTTTAATAGTATGAAGAACAAAGTTTCAGTTTTACGAAAAAAACGTTAATCCGACTTGCTTTTAAAGTTCTTTTATATGTTCTACATACGTAAAGTAAGATGGTGTGACCCAATTTCACCGCTTAAGAAACGAATATCTCATCAACCAATCGATTTAAGACAAAAACTATTTAACAAATCTCGATATACTCGTAATTATATCGATAATTCCATATTTTCTCAATAGGCATCCCACACAGTTGAATACGTAGAAAAAAATGGTTTAGTTGTCTTAAAATACAAGTGAAGGAGTCTTCGTTTCACTTGCTTTCCAATAAAGGCTCTTAATTAACTAATTCTAATCTTATACTGTGTCACTCCTATATAATTCGTGATCACAAGTGTTGACATCTTCAGTGTCGATGCTATTTGAAAAAGTACGTACTTCGTACCAATTGGAAAAAGACTTAAAGCTAAGTGTCTAAACTGCGTATATTAACTCCGTCATTCTTGTTGATACAATAATAATTTATTCGTAATGTCAATAGTTATGAATAAATCATTCGATTGCCATTGAAAAACACTGATACGACGCGCGACGTCATAAAGTTTGTTTGTTTCTTAGTATTTTTTGCCCTGCTTGCCCCTACCCATTCTTGCCCTTATCCTAAGAGAATGATAATGATCCCAGATGGAGTTTTGTGAAAATTGGTGTGGGTGGATTTTAATGCTTATTTTTGTTCTTTTGTGGTCACTTGAGTGGCTCTAAGCAGTAGGTGGCGCTGTTGTCAACAAATATATTTATTTTCTTTCGACTGGATCTCAATTAAGACAGGACAACGGTTGCCGGGACAAGTATTAGAATGTTAAAATACGAGTGTTTAAATTCAAGCCATTCTTAAATGCAATGCTTCCATGTTTAGCGGTAAAAGCCGTAAGTAAGACTAGGAAAAGATGGTAATGGAGGAACACGCAAAGAAAAACAGGAACTACTTTCCTATCATCTATTATTAAAAACACCGCTCGTAATGGTATAAGGAAAACTCTTAGCTAAAAGATAAGAAAGTTAGATTCAACAGAGTAACTAGAAAACAGAGGCTAACATTCGAGAACCAGTAATTGAAGAGGTCTATCATAGATAAAATTGGAATCTATGAATCAGGCCAATCTAATAAATGATATCGGCGAACTAGGAGTACCTACAAGTTGCATCAGTCGATGCAAGTTGATGCATCAGTGATCATCATGCGTGCAGTTACTGTTTTAGTAGCTCTAGGACTTTCGGCCGTTGTGGGTAAGTTCAATCAAAACCTTTCTAAGTTAATCGTGAACTTTATTGAAATTAGTGAAGGGAATCATACTGAGGAGATCTGGCATTCTTGAGCAAGCATGGTGTAAAATGATGCATTCCTTCCCTATTTTTAGAATAGGTAAGCATTTGCCCGTAGTGGGACCGTAATAAGGTAGTATTATTTATAGTTGAATATCTGTCTAGTTAAGCTGACCTGGGTGTCTAAAATGACTACTTTAGCAGATCATTATATGAATTGTGTAAAATTGACCATTCATAATAATAACTGCGTCATAAGTTTTTAAACAGACATGGTCACTAACACTATTATTAATACTGAAAACGGGATAATTACCATGTTTACTTTTAGTTTCGACTTCCCGGATATTTCGTCGCTGTAACAAGCCATGACCACGAACCACGAAACTAAAAGTAGTGTAACTGTGTCTGTGAACATTTTACGCTTTTTAACGCAATTCATATTATGATCTGTAAAAGTGGCCATTTTGAAGCTCTGTTCAAGA
Organism: Diarsia dahlii; assembly: GCA_949775195.1. NCBI lineage: Eukaryota > Metazoa > Arthropoda > Insecta > Lepidoptera > Noctuidae > Diarsia > Diarsia dahlii. The sequence continues at coordinate 18,974,176 of OX459190.1, forward strand.
TTCCTGAGATCGTTAAAGTTTTGATTTAATTCAACCCAACTAGGTTGGAATCGGTGTCCAGTCAAACCGGATGCAGCAGTGACCTCCGCAATCAGTCACTAAGTAACACAATAATACCTCGTGGAACTACTGGTTGGCAAACTTTATTAGGGGATCGGACTGGGTCAAAATAATATGATTCTGTTTAATCCGTCAGTTAGATTATCTAACAATATTGGATACGTGTTTTTTGTTTTATCAAATCAATAAAAAATGACGAAGATAAAGCGCGTCAAAGATCATTGAGTGGGGCTTGAAACGTCACTTGAAGGTACAAAATGTACTAGCATATGACGTCACACGAGTTTTCGAAGCACTGTATCGTCATCATTTTTAGTTTACGTGAAAAAAGAAAAAATATGTGTTCAATATTTTTAGGAAATCTATCTGACGGACTAATTAGTTTTTTTTTGTCCGATCCCCTATTGTCAAAGATCTACGAATGACAACAGGGACGTGCTTTCTGGCACAGATATTTCGGGATCTTCGAGATGCTCACCTATCCACGAACCAACCTCGGTGTGGATTACTTAACTTTAAATACCGACCCGTTTAGTAATTTTGTTGTTGAACGGTCAATTAAGATGTATTTTTAAATGAATTATCAAACAGTTGAGTGATCTCAGAATTAGTTGTCTTGAAATGAGATCGCCATGAAATCCAAATCTCAGCTCTATTTATACTATTATTGTAGGTACTTTAATATAAACACAAATATTATTGTAACAATCTATTCAATTTAGATAAGATTATTGGTTTCCAAGAAAACTGATGTTTATAGCTTTTATTTTTAGGTTATTAATTCGGAAACAGTGGGAGCGGACAGCCTTTTTTTTTTGGGGTGGTGAGAAATCATCAAATGAGTCCTTCCGAGAGCGGTAGGGAGTGTGAGTAGAGACTTCTACTGACTAAAAGCCACCCATGTTCCTTCTTAGCCCTTGTGCCGAGGCCGTGGTATCTCTTTCGAACAACCCGCCTCATTGACGGAGTGGTCGAAGCGCGACTAGCACCCACGAAGTATAGATTTGTATCCGAGAGATGGCAATAGGTTCGCCCCCTATTTTATGGGGCTTAAAAACATAACTGGTGAAATGTGCGTGGATCATTAGGTACCTACACCTCTGCCTAACCCTTTGGGAATCACAGGCGTGCTATTATACTATTGTTGGCAAAGTCACGCCATCAGCCGGTAGCCGTGCGGTAATCCTGCGGCAACCGACAGAAGTTCATAAAACGAGGCGCGTGGCGTTGCAACGGTCACTTTTTTTGCTTGGACGGCGCTCGGAATGGACTTGCTACCCGACTATTATAATTCAGAAGTAAGAATGAATGCTGCGTTTAAAATCCACGGTTATCAGAGAATTGCGCAATAATCTAGTGAACATGATTTTCCGTTCTTTCATTCATTTTGACCTTCATTCACATTCCCTATCTGTAAATAAATCAACCACGTCAAATCAGTCGCTTATCGTTGACATGAAGGTAATAAACAGATATTAAGAACATCCTCAGCCTGAACCATACTTAATGTTGATAAACATGCTGCGAAATTATATTCGATTTTGCGCCTTATGTAAAATGTTAATAAGAATTAGGTAAGCTTCATAGGCAAGATGGTAAAGGGTCTCATGAAATGATACTAACATAAGTTAAAGCATAATCAGCCGTATAACGGTCCCACCGTTGGGACATAAGCTTTATCTCTGTGAGAGGGAGTGGGCCGTAATCCTCAAGTATGACCCACAGCGGGTTGGGAGTTCCTTTCCTGCCTTAGCCTCTGTAGCTGCTGTGTCCCAGTTTCAAGATGGAAAAGGTGACCTATAATAGGTACTTGCACTGTGATGTGTGGAGTTTCTTAGCACCATCATCATCATCATTTCCGCCGAAAGACATCCACTGCTGGACACACGCCTCTCTCAAGTGTCGTCAGTTTGTCGTTCTTCTTCTTAGGATTCAACATTTAAATGAGATTTGTATTTTTCTTTCAGCCATCCCTACGAAGCAATCTGTGATTGTTGGAGGCCAAGTAGCCGTCATCAGCCAGTATCCCAGCGTAGCTGCTTTGTTGTACTCGGCCACTGGCAACAACTTCAACCAGGCATGCGTTGGCTCCATTGTCACTACCAAGACTATCCTTACTGCGGCCCATTGTGTGTTGTAAGTTCAATCATCATGTAACCTATTCTTAAATATCACAAGCCATAAGAACTAACGTGGGCCTATTGATGAACCCTAAAAGACCCCACTTCGTAGATTTGTTGATTTGTTACACGAAATTGATAAGCGGACAAAAGGACGACGTTCTTCAATGTTCATTCTCTTCAGATAATAACTAAGCTGTAAGCTTTTTTGTCATTTAGCATGCACATCATGTATCTGGGACAAATAAATATTTTTTCTTTCTATGACAACAATATTTACCACTAACTTCCTTCGCTTTGTTTCTATAGCGGTGATGCAGCCTTCAAATGGCGGGCTCGAGTTGGCTCCAGTTGGAGTAACACTGGCGATGCCGTTTACGCACTGAACTCCATCACCGTCCACCCTAGTTTCAACATCCGCACCATGGACTATGACATCGCCGTCCTACGCACTGTTGCCTCCATCGGATTTAACAACAATGTTCAGCCTGTTTCTATTGCTGGCACCAACTACAACCTACCCGACAATCAGGTCCTCTGGGCTGCTGGATGGGGTACCACCGCCGTAAGTTTTTGCGTTTTATACAATATTACCAAGATGGGCTGATGAAATTGTTGCCATTGACTAAAAAAACCTAAATGAGGCTAGCAAGGAGAATCGCACTATTGCAGGAACCCGCAAGGGCCAATGCCTGTCGGGGTTGCGGGTAGTTCGAAAGAGATATCGCGGACCCGGACAAAAAGGGCTAGGAAGAAACATGGGTGGCTTTTAGTCAGTAGAAGTCTGACACTCCCTTCCGCTGTACCGAGAGAGGGAGGAGTCAATTGATGATTTCAAACCCTCCAAAAAACAATAAAGCTAGTAAAGGGACGTGGAGATTGACACATGAATGGAGAGGCCTAAGCCCAGAAGTAGGTAAATTCAGGCTGTATTTAATGATTATTATGATTAATAGTTTTTTCAACTTTCAGGTTTTAATGTACATGTTAACGGAAATGTGTGTATTCCGTCATTGTATACAATTCCTAGGAAATGTGTACAATTCCTAAAATTGATAGGAAATCTGTGAAATATTTTGTAATATGCACTTTTCCTAGGAAATCTATACATTTCCTAAATAGCAATCGGAAATGTATAACATTCTTGCTGTTTATAAGTATAGCGGGGATAGTCCTCCTCCTTCCTCTGAGTATGTGATGACCCGACATACCCTGCGAACCCGCTACTAGAAAAACTTGACTGCAAGAGTGAGCGAAGCGAGCTCGGGACTTGGGGCACCCCGACTCGGACAGGTTAGGTTAGAAGGGGATGGCGGGGTCGAGTGAGCGAGACCCCGCCATCCCCTTCGTGGTTATTTTTTTATAAACCACCCAGAAGTAGGAGCCCCGACTGTGCCTGGAGGGATTAGGTTTCAATAATTTTATTTGGTAAACAACTAAATGAATATTACGCAAAATAAAACGCTATCAAAGAAATCCTTAATAAAAAGTCTGATTTCAGTTTACAAACGTGTTTTATTTATTTTGGTCACAAAAAGCATTACTTTTTTATATATTTCCTAGTGTCATCTTGGAATTGTTCACAATTTCTAGGAAATACATACATTTCCCAGGAAATGTGTGTATTAAGGAATCTTTGAAACATTATTTTACACATTTCCTAAGCAGGCTCGGAAATAAACCTAGGAATTGTAGACAATTCCTAGGTTTCATACATTTCCACATACATAATATGCCTGTTAATTTGCAGGCCGGTGCTGCTTCTACTGAGCAGCTTCGCCACGTCCAGGCTTGGAGTATCAATCAGAACGTCTGTTCGTCTCGCTATGCTGTCTTTGGAGCCAACGTGACCGAGAACATGTTGTGTTTCGGTTGGCCCATCATCGGCGGCCGAGACCAATGCCAGGGTGACTCTGGTGGTCCAGTCTACCATAATGGCGTCTTGGTTGGTATCAGCTCGTGGGGCTACGGCTGTGCTAATGCTGCTTATCCTGGTGTTAATACTCGGATTTCCCGCCTAGCCACATGGATTCAGACTAATGCATCATGATTTCTGCTTTAAATGTTTGCAAGGTTCATGAATAAAGATGAAAATGTTTATTATTTCAATGAATTTTACTGTTAATGTGAAGTATATACAAACCTAATAGATTTTAAGGCAAAAATAGTTATCAATGCAGGCACGTATTGATTACGATTTTTATGTATTTCCCATTTTAAATTATCTAAGCTCTAATGTACTGCAAATTACTAACTAATTATTTTTTACTGATTAGGTTCCAATTGGGTTTTCCATTGAGGTAACTTATTATCAGGGTATTATATTTAATTGCAAGATAATATTATCTACTTAGTAATTAAGGGTCCCCACCCACCAAATAACACGCCTAGCTACCTTAAACGTATTGCATACCACATATTATAACATAAGCAACTTATGAAATTTTCTTTTAACTAAATTATTATGTTTTGGATCAATATTATGATTTAAAAGAGTGTCCATGGAGTTTCTTGCCCTTCTTCTCATGAGACCAACGCTGTGGAATGGGCAACTACAGTACACTCACAGGTATTATGCCTTATGACTGGGACTGTAGCTTAGTTTACTTAGTATTTGTTCGACTATTCAAAAATGCCTGTACTCGTAACTGGCGTACTTGAAATAAATGTTTTGGTTTTGATTTTGAAGAAAATGTTACTGTGGGATTACTAGCAAATATGGCAATGCATTTTCAATGCTAAAAAGACAATGCATTTTTTTATGATACATACAAGCATGAAGTCTGTAATACTTAGTTGATTGGATTTATGGTTGTGGAAGAATTTGGACAACAATTATCAATGGTCAGGCTCATCGGCAATTAAACCTGTAAAAATTGTTAATGATAACACCTTCAGCAAAATACTTCAAGCAAAGGTATGTAGGTCTGTTTATTTAATTAAAATATGTTTATCTTTTTTTCGGTATCCTGCTACACAGTATTCGAGTTACAGAGGTCAGATAGACACTCCATCAAAATCCATCCATCCAAAAAACCTACTAGCGTTCAGTTGCATTCAGTTAGATTGAAATACGACTCTAGAAAGTTGGGAATAAGCTAGGTAAAATTATGATTTTTGTTACAGATAAAATATGACACTCACTGATATACAGGTATGACCATGACCTGTGAAGGTGAAACCTTCAAGGTAGCCCGTGAAATTCGTTTTTTTTTACGTTTTGCAATTTTTTTTTTTTGCTTTTTGAATGCCTATTTTATCACATATTAGTGACTCTGTGATAAAATAGGCATTCAAAAAGCAAAAAAAAATAGTAATATGAACTGAGAGGGTTGTTTTGGTGATTTTAATCTTATTCCTATTATTCTCCTATTCTCCTATTATTACTCTGTAAATTCACATTTGATACGGTCGCAAATCCTATTTTATTAACCAACTTCCCAAAAAGGAGGAGGTTCTCAATTCGATGTATTTTACCATACAACCTAACACTGATCGGAAAATTGCAAAAAACGTAAACAAATTTAAATTTCGGAGGCTACCTTGTCGCTTTCACCTTAAGTAGATCAGTATGTTTATAATATTAGGTACTTTTGAGAAATAGACGGAGCCACTCAATATTCACATGTTACCTGTCCTGCAGTGGATGACTATCCTAACACGCCCATTACTCAAATTACGATAATACCCACTTACAAGATTATCTACACTGATACCAAGTGGTGAATTAACAATTTAATAATAATGCACACGACTAAGTCATTGCTATCTTCAGTAATAAACAAAGAAAACATACGATGAATGGATATTTTTAGTCCTCTGTTAGTGAATTCCCCGAAATCACGAGATATGCATCGTTTCTATCAAGATCATCATATTATTATCGTGAATCTATGATACTGATCCATGTGTGATGTTATTTTGATCATGGCGTTTCACTGTTGATAAAGTTTGTCTTTGTCCATAAAAGATGTTTTAGTCTAAAATCTCATCTGCGTCACACGTTAGTTCCCTTCTTGATACTAGATTGTAAAGTTATTATTAAATTCGAAAGAAAATAGTAGGATCTAAGGCCCTAGACAAAATGTCCATGGTTTTCAAAACGGTTTGTACTTGTTTAGAACAACTTTAAGATATGCTGATAATAAAATATCTGGATTGGTTTAAGATTTTCGACAGTTAATGTCATTCAGAAAAGTCAGAATAATCGATCGGTGATACAATATATTTTTGACTTTTCTATCACCATAACTATCGATGATGGTGACGATTGTTTTGTTTACGTTATTTGAACATATAATCATCATCTGCCTAGCCTCTTCCCAACAATGTTTAAGTTGATTCTAACCAGATGCAGCCGAATAGCATGTCGAATACCTGCCATCTCAACCTGTAGGTACACACGGCTACACATCAAGCTATACAAAACCAGTATAATCTGATCGTTCATTGTGCGAAAAGATCTAGTAAAGTGAGGCCAAGATTAACTGGTTTTGTATAGCTTGATTTGTAGCCGTGTGTACTACCTAAATGCTTGTGCACATCTAGACAGATTATCTAGATAGATCAGTGTGCACAAGGTAGATGACTAACACCCGTTTTTACCAAAACAAAGTGTCACCTACACAAAAGCCCTAAAATAATCTTTTTGTATAATTGTTGCGATTTTGGCTGGCAGGCTTACCTAACAGTGTTTGTGAAAACGGACGGATGGACAAATTTTTAAAAACTATTTTTTTTTCATTATATCAGTCATGAACAGACGATGCGCTTAAATGTGAGGCAGCTTTACTACTGGTTAGTAAATATATTACTCACATATGTAACTACTTAGCTAGGAGCTCGTGGTTTGTAATAACTGCCACTCATGTCAATCTTTAGGTTAAGGGCCTATTAGACCTCAAATTAGCAACTCTATTTGTAGTGGTTCAAACTTCGTTTGAAATAATGTCAGAATAAAGTTCTAATCAGCTTGCACTACAAAGCGGTTGTTATGTCTCTCACTGCGGCCGAATAGCGCGAAATGAGTGGTTTTTCGCAGATTTAATTTATTTAAAAAAAAATACGCTGTAATGTTAAAATATTTTTACATATGTCTTTAGTTGGTTAAATTTCCTTTCTGATAGTAAAAAAAAAATAACAGTTATCGCTCAAAATATTGAGCATTTCGAGACGAAAAAGTTTTTTCGTGTTCTTTCTTGATTGTGATTGTGATTTTTTTTTTCGAGGTTCTTGATTAATTTTAGAAAATATTTTTGCATAAGTCTTTTACCTATACATTTGACCATACACTGTATTTTTTTGGAATTGTAATAAGTAGCAATACGGCTAACTCTGCAACGAAAAACAGGTCGTTTTTACGGTGTCCCTCTTATCGTCGCCTTAAGCTGCGCTTGCCTAGCAACCTAGGCAAGCGTGGCTTAACCTAAACATCGGGCGGTCATCTATGCACCCACAGACCAACGACTGTGGATGGGTGACCGCCCAATGTTACATACCGAGTTTCCTCCGTGCCTTGGAAACTGTTGGTTCCGGCTGCCATATATATTTGTTTAGTGTATAATTTAGCATTAGTGCATTGTAGACCGGAACTGATGTGACATACCTGAAACAATAAAAAAATAATATTTAGATATCTATAAAAATAAGTAAAATAAAACTGTCTGTTTGTTTTTTGACAATAACAGATGTTTACTGAATGTATAATAATATGAAATATACGTGTCGTAATATTATTTTGGTCTGTTTGTTCCGGTTAATCTCTTAAAGGAGCTCGTGGCTTAATAACAACTGCCACTCGGGTCGATCTTTAGGTTAAGCCACGCTTGCCTCGGTTGGTCTGTGGATGGGTGAACACCCATTACATACCGAATTTCCTCCGTGCTTCGGAAAGCACGATAAGCTGTTGCTCCCGGCTACCATATACAGATCTTTGGCAGTCGTTACAGGTAGTCAGTGACCTGAAAGTCTGACAATCAGTCTTACCAAAGGATATCGTATTACCCAGTATTAACTGAGTTGTGGAGGTCAGATAGGCAGTCGCTCTATGTAAAATACTGGTACTCAGCTGCATCCGGTTAGACTGGAAGCCTACCCCAACATAGTTGGGAAAAGGCTAGGCAGATGATGATAATATAACTACTTAGAATGTTATGCAAAAACATCCACCATGTCACTTAAGAAGGTAAGATGATCTCCTCCTCATCTCCTTCTCATCTCCTTCTCATCTCCTTCTCATCTCCTTCTCATCTCCTTCTCATCTCCTTCGTTGCATCAGTTACCAATGTTTAAGTCCCATGACTGTAATAGGGGGTGAGTCTATTGCCATCAACTGACAATTTTTATGTCTTTCATTCACGTAGACTAAACGTGAATGCTACATAAAAATTCCTGATGGCAAAATTCAAGCGTACTTTGCCCTACCTACAAATTGCAACCAGAAACTGATGTTTATCGCTTACGGATGTTTACCACTTGCTACCACTAGATTAACGTGGTACACAGTCAATGCTGTGTACCAAATTTTATTCAAACCCATTCGTTAGTTTTTGCGTGAAAAACAAACAAACATCGCGTTTATAACAGTTCTTAGTTTTTGTTATGGTACATACTTATACATACACACATGCACGCATACTCACACAAACACACGCACACACTTACACGCACAAACACACACACTTACACGCACATACACACACACACTTACATGCACACTCTGACACACACGCACACGTACATATACACCAAAAAACCGTTTTAAGTTTTTAAGTTTTTTACAATTTCTGTGTTATTATACTTTATTTTTGTTTTCCTTCTTTTAGTTTTAGTTTGCACCTAAGAGGTACACAATTCCGGTGCTTAGTAAAAATTAACTTAGTACATTACTTCATAATTAATTACCTTACTGCAGTATATAGCTACTACTTTGATCTATTGCAGATATCATAACTACATATTTGTTTTGAATTTCAAGTTTACTCCTGTACTCATTGTATAAATTTTTTACCCTGTTGTCAACTTATGTACTTACTAAGGCACAAGGCTTATTGTAGGCACAATTTACATTAAATTATATAACGAGGGTGGGCGCTGATACCCATAATGACAAGATATTAAGTTATCTTAGCTTGGGTATTGGCTGCAACTGTACATACAACTATACTTACCTTGAGGCTCATTAGGGTATTTCACCAAAAAAATCTAATTAGTCCGTCAGATAGATTTTCAATAAATAATGGACACATATTTTTTCTTTTTTCACGTAAACAAAATATGAAGACGATACAGTGCTTCGAAAAGTCGTGTCAAGTCGTGTGACGTCATAAGGATAGTACTTTTTTACCCACTAAGTGACGCCAAAAACCCCCACTCTTGATCTTTGACACATTTTATTTTCGTCAATTTTTATTATATTGATAAAACAAAAAACACGTATCCAATATTTTTCGATAATCTAACAGACGGACTAATTAGATTTTTTTGGTGAAATACCCTATTGTAAACCATATTTCTGATTTGAAGGTGCAAATAAACTATTTTATTTTTTATTTTATTTATTTTATAATGCTGAGCTATAAAAGTCGTTACAAGCTTAAGTTCTTTAAAAAACCTTCAAAAATTCACACGTGACTTCTGACGTATTTTGTTGTCTTCAAAGGATTAACGACAAATTATCTTATTAATTAATGTTGGATAATTCCGGTAGTCATTTGTTATCCGAGCGTATTTTCCCGTTCTTTATCGTTATCCATTTTAAATCGTCTAGCTTAGTATAACACCCACAGCTGAGTAGGTGGGTAATAAAATTTGCTGATTCCCACTCTCATATTTTTACTATGAAACATTTTTCACATTTTTTTGACTATTACTTTGGTAATTTCATTTATTTTTGCTAGTATATATATTATGACATAATATCCCGCATATAATCCCCGAAGCGTTAAGCGGCGAGCCTATTGTGATCAACTGGACACAAAGCCAGACTCCTTGATGGTTACTGTTACTGTCCTGATTGTACTGGTATTCTAAATTGAAAAACCCAATAACACTTTGCCGGACCTGGCAATCAAACCATTTTCACTGTTAGTGTTATTTATATTCTATTGTAATTTTAATTACTTATTTTAAAGAAGGCTTACAGACTAACAAACCAATGAAATAAAGAATGTAAAATTAAAAAATTGCTAATAACAAGCCTCCACTAAGGTTAACAAAAAAGTCGATAAAAAGAAGAAAATGCATACAAGTTAATGAAAAGTTAACTGTCCTTGAAAAATGACAATCCTTCTAAAACAGAATTTAAACAGATCGCTGGGCTGCGCCTTTATTGTTCCGAAAACTAGAATGGGAATGCCATTATAAATGTAAGATCTTCTTGACTGCTCGTTTGAAATAATAAGGTAATGAATAAGAGCAAGTCTTATGAATGCTGAAAGTCTGAAAAAATTTGTGGTAATCTGTTGGCATAGGCATGTGCTGCGAAGGAATGAGGAAACAGTCGTGAGGAAAGTTTTGACTATAAATGTGAAGGGATGTTAGAGTAGAGACAAGGGTCGATGGATGGACTGTGCTCTGTCTGATGAGATGATGAGTACCTGATAGACATGCTGCACCGACCCAAAATTAATTACTTTAAGGGTAAAAAAAATATGATTTCGAGACGGTTTGTTTGCTGTGTGTACAAAATGTACAGCTGATGAATATTGAATGCTTATATGATTTTGATTTTGTTTCAGCACTTTTGCCAGTTCAAAGAATTCCAGTTTAAACTGAATGGCTTCATCACCACAGAACTCGACCCCAACTTGACTTAAGTCCCGAAGGGTTAGCAAAAAAAAGAAGCAGTTACGGTATAGCGTATTTTATAATTATTATAGGTATCTATTCTAATTATATAAGACTATACAACAAAATACCTTTATTTTCTTATCTACTTGATTGCACTAAAGGTGATTTATTATCATACGATTGATATAACAGTCTTAGTATCTACTTAATACAGATTAATTCGGCAAGATTACTAGGAACGTGGAAAACCCGACCGTCAAAGCCTGGTGATTAGGATTTTCCGGGTATTTTGGGGGTATTTGGTAGGCAGTCACACCGTAACAGTCGTAATAAATGCATGTATACAGTATTGTTTGGCAAGGTAGATTATGGTTGAAAGACCAGAGGCCCTTGCACGAGCGGTGTTAACGTATCGTTACTTACACACTAACCTGTAGCATTTTTGTTAAAAATCGATCACATTGTTTGCAACAATCACAAAATTAAGTTATTTTAATATGAATACATTCTCAAAATGATGTAAACGTTTTATGTGAAACGGGAATATTTAATTTGCAAAATCGACGTATTTAGATTTTGGCTATGATGGTCCGTGGATGAGCCCCAATATAAACTGAGTTTTCCCAACGACATTTGTGGCCGACTTCCAGTCTTGCCGGATGCAGCTGAATACCAGTATTCTTTATGAAGTCATTGTGTATTTGACCTGCACAGCCTAGTTAGTACTGGGTATACCGATACCCCTTGTTAAGACTAGTGGTCAGACTTTCGGTCCATTGACCACCTGTAATGATTGCCAAACAGGATACGTGGGGTCGTAAGACCTTACTGCGAACTCACGATAAGAAGAAGAAGATTGCCAAAGATCTACAAATTAATGCCAGGTCTTGCTTAACGTGCTTTCTGAGACACGGAGCCAACTCAATATGCCATGGGTGGTAACTAATCCACGGTCCAACATAAGCGCGACTTTACCTGAAGATCGACCCGAGCGGCTATTATTTGATATGCAACCACGGGGTTGAATAAATGGATTTATTTAGGACGGCACGGTTGGCGCAGTGGCTCAAGCAATGGACTGCCGCGCTCTGTGTCGCGGGTTCGATCCCCGGACGGAACAAATATTTGTAAGACCTACAGTTAGTTGTTCCGGGTCTGGGTATTTGTGTATGTGAGTTTAAATGTTTGTGAACGCCACCCACGATACAGGAGAAATTCCTAGTGTGGGGCAAAGTTTAAAAAAAAAAAAAGAAAAAAAAGAAACGGAAAAACGGTTGGAAAGTTTTTGTACAAAGTTATTGGAATTAAAAAGTATGGTTTTGTTTATTTAGGACAGATCTTCACTACGTCCGTAATCTTAGTAAGTAGTTACTTGGAACACGAAACCCTTGGGAAAGACGGGCATTGAAACTGCCCATAACGAATGCCAAAGATCTACGAACGACAGCTGTGACCAACATCATGCTTTCCGAGGGACGGAGGGGACACGATATGCTAGAGATGCTTTCCATTAAAATAGTAACCTCATTCCTTCATATACTAAATAAAAAAACAATGAGTAATGAGTCCCTGATAATATTATAATTAAGAATATTTACATTATGTTTTTATTTAGATAGGTACTACAAAATCAAAACATTTCTATTTTACATAAATCTACATGGGTACTTAAGAAACATCAAAAGATGTTCATGCATAGTTACGCTTTAAAGTCTTAACTCCAGGAGTAACTATATTGTTTTAAGTATCTTTTTTTATAAAAAGAGTAGGTAGGTACTGCACGTTGTCAACTTAAAAGAAAGGCGTGGATTTTTAAAACGAAACGAAAGTTCGAGCCATTTTATAAATAAAAACAATAGTCTTAACTCCATGCGAATACTTGTTTCTCTCATAATATTAATTTCGCTTTAGGATTGTTTTTATATAAGTGTAGATCAAATACACTGCTGGTGCTTGCCTCACTTATTAAAAGAAAATCAAACGATTACGAAATCGTACGAATTCACATAGTACTCTTATTCCGCGTACTCGAAGCAAGGGCTTCTAGTGATATTCGAACTCCTTTAAGACATTCTTTAAAAAAAAGTCGCATACCTTAACCTCATTCTTTTCGAAATCGTTTGAAAACAAGTGAGTTCGCGCTCACTTGGGTGACATTGGTTGTGTCCACAATTAGGATACTTATTCGAATGATGTGTAATTATTTGTGACAGTTATATTTATAAATTCAACCGCGACCATTGATGCGCCGATCAATGGTAGGCACTGAAAGATTACAAATCAGTGTTAATTAGCTTAGGATTAAGAGATTAAAATATGATAACTGTTGACTGCTTGTTGGTTTAGTGGTAGCAAGCGCGAGTAACGAAGAGTAGCGGTGGCCCAGTGGTGGTGGCCCCGACTTACGAACAGTAAGTCGTGGATTCAAACCCAGGTAGGCATTACTTTGGGTATTTTATTTCATCACCGCTGCTCTCGAAACGGTGAAGGAAAACATCGTGAGAAAACCGGCACGTCTTAGAACCAAAAAATTCGAAGACATGTGACATCTACCAATCCACACTGGGCCCGCGTGGTGGATTATTGCCATCCCTCTCCCAGGCCTGAGTCTCTGCAGTGGGAACATCATAGGCTGATGAAGCGCGAATATAACAAGGCCCTTGGTTCAATCCTCAGGTCAGGTATAAGTTTTCTTTCATGGAAATTGTTATTGCTTTATCTTTCCTTTTCAAAAGAGAAAAGTAGCAGTGAGTAACAACAACAATAATTTTAGTTGTGGTGATAAGATTAAACTAATTTAATGAATGAACAATAATTTATAATCGATAAAACGATAAAAGTAAATTGTTATTTCCTGTCCGTACTATGCGTCAGCGTGGAAAACCTACTCTAAATTATATAATTAAATTACTGTTACTGTTAGCCCGTGTCATCCCACTGCTGGGCAAAGGCCGCTTGCAATATTTTTGATCCCGGGCCAAAGTGTGCCACTGGTCGTTCGTTCTGCCCAGCGCGTCGCTCCATGTCCTGCGCAACGTGGTTAACTGGTTATTTTGGCCCACAGCTCGTAGGGCATACAGCAGACATGGTCAGCTTAGTCCCACTACAGCTTGGCGGCTTTCTGAGCAACGTCAGTGAATTGTGTTTTGGAGTGCAGTGTTGGACTTATGATTTTTTGTCAAAATGGGAGGAATGCAAGCAATGGGAACAAGTCAAGTCTCCTTTCAAAAGCTCTTTCGGTTCGTCTTATGACTTCTATGTCTCTTGTCTGCACTGAAAAGAGACTAATTACCACTGAAAAAAAAAGTAATCAAATAATCGTGTAACCTTAACGATACTTACAACTTAAATACATATAGGTTTACTGTACAGCATTCTCTTGCTCATCATCATCAGCCTACAACTGTCCACATTCTACAATGGCTGGCCATCAATTAGATTCTCGGCAACTCTCATCCATCATTCCTTCGAAAATTGTCAATCCACCTAGCTTGACGGCGTCCCACCTTACTTTTTCCCCAAGGAACATCGGTACTACGACTAATAATGGTTAATCCATTGACACTTCAGCTTGCTTATTTTTTAGCCCTTAATCTATTTTATTTGTGAATAGAATAGAATATTCGTTTATTTGCTCACAATATAGGTACATAATATTTACAATAAGACAATAACTTCCTTTTCTCTCATACATTTCCAGTTTTTCTCATACGTATGACCATTTACCGAGTCCTTGGAAGCTACTGGCATAAATAAACTGCATAACAAGTAATTAAATTAAAAATTAAAAAAAACCCCGGACTCCATAACGTATCAAGGTCTCAAAGGGTATGGAAACATTGATAGAACAATGTTTCCAATTATTTTAAGTTGGTCTGTTACTGTACATAAGTTGCAAGGAACCACAATAGAAAAGGCTGGTATTTGGGCAATAAAACTTTTGTAAAAGGCCAAGCCTACGTGGCTTTAAGGCGCGCAAAACGTTTAAATGGTATCGCTATTTGCGAGTTCGACCAAAGGAAGCTGTTTAACAATCCTTATGACAAACTGGCTTTGGCTGAATTGCACAGACTGAGAAGCAATAAAGATTTAACATTGGTTCTTCACTATTACTCTCTTTAAATCAAAGTTTGACCATGTTTAATTTAAAGGGCGTAAAAGTAAAAAAAATAATTTTCAAGCTTTTTTGTTTTAATTCAGTTTGTTTATATTCCTCATTCCCTTTCAATTTTTTGCTTCCCATATTGAATGAGTTGTAAAAACAAACGTAATTCGTCATTTTGTGGTGGCGGCCATCTTGGATTTGAAATTTGTTATAGTGCATAGTATTCTGCTAATCAAGCCCTTTCATTTGATACCCATATTGATGGAGTTGTGAACAAATATGTCATCCGCCATTTTGTAGCGGCGCCCATCTTGGATCGATTTTCTTCAAATGTAGCTAAGAACACTCTCGACTAATTCACCTTTCAAACAAAAAAAAACTGAATCAAAATCGGTTCATGCGTTCGGGAGCTACGATGCCACAGACAGACACAAACATAGATACACAGACACGTCAAACTTATATCACCCCTTCGTTTTTGCGTCGGGGGTTAAAAATGATAATCACTACAATATGATTAGCAGCGCATCTATCAAGTACGCGATAAATATGATTGACTAGCTTTTGCCCGCGTATATCATAAATGTCGATTTTTCGTAATAGTGTTAGACGTTTATGGTAGCGTAGTAGACGTTTATGGTAATAGGCTCGCCCCCGTTACATGGGGCTTTATCAAACTGGCAAAATGCGCGTCCAGTAATATTTTCTTCTTTTCGATTCGTAGAATATTGCAGTACCTGACTTTGAACCTCGGAGGTTAAAACAGAGGTGTCTGTTTTAACCTCCGAGGATCAAAGTCAGTGGGTAAGGCCCGTAATCCACCAAAGCGGAGATGTGCCAAGCGGAGAGGAGATGTGCCAAATTCGACCAATCACAGTTACATCTGGTCTTTTGCCCTTCCTGTGATTGGTCGAATTTGGCAATCTCCTCTCCGCTTGGCACATCTCCGCTTTGGTGGATTACGGGCCTGATGGTATACCAGGAGATGTTTTATAAGGTCATAATTATATTTTTTTTCTTTTAGTCGGGGTTTTTTATCCGCATAAAAACCCACTGAAAGATAAATCTAACAATTAATGTACAGAAGATATCTCTCTTTTAATCAACATTGCTTGTTATCGTTTTATCGCCAAATAATTACTCACTTTTAAACTTATTGTGATTTATTTGGGTAAATGACAGCTCAGGGGGTATCAATGGCCGCTTTTGCAGAATCCTAATAGGCTAAGAATATGAATTAGGTACTTTAACATTATGAAAATGGTTACAGACACAATTTATATTATATGATTCTGCTAAAGCGGTCATTTTAGGCCTCCTGTGTTTATTTAAAAATGTTTAGTTCTTTAAGTTAAGCTAGGTGACTGGGAAACTCGACCTATTCATTGAAAGAGGTTATACTAGAGGCCGTTTTAGCAGCAAATGAAGTTCAGTTAACTATGAGTCAAAACTGAATCGTTACCGATATGTATCGGTTCTTTGGTGAGCAGTGGAGGCCCAGTGGTGGCGGCCCCGACTTACGAACAGTGAGTCGTGGGTTCGAATCCCGTCAGGCGCATTACTTTGTGTAATTTATTTCATCACCACTGCTCTCAAAACGGTGAAGGAAATCATCGTGAGGAAACCGGCATGTCTTAGAACCAAAAAATTCGAAGACATGTGACATCGACATTCGACTGGCCTGTTGGTCTAGTGGTTAGTGACCCTAACTGCTATGCCGGAGGTCGTGGGTTCGATTCCCACCCAGGACAAATGTTTGTGTGATGAGCACGATCATTTGTTCTGTGTCTGGGTGTAATTTATCTATAATATGTATGTATTTAGAAATATATAAGTATGTTTATCAGTTGTCTAGTACCCATAACACAAGCTCTGCTTAGCTTGGGACTAGATGGCGTTGTGTGATAGTTGTGGAATATTATTATATTATTATCTACCAATCCGCACTGGGCCCGCGTGGTGGATTATAGCCCATCCCTTTCCTAGAGAGGAGGCCTGAGTCCCTGCAGTGGGAACATTATAGGCTGATGATGATGATCGGTTCTTCGAATTTTTAGTAATTTTCTGTTAGTTTTTTTGTGTGTGATGTTGGAGCCCTTACTCTTTTCTGACACGGCAAGTGGATGTGACCGTGTCTAATTATGCGCATGACAGAAGTGGCTACTGTGGGCAGTAATTACTAAAGTCATTCAACTTGAAAACGCTACCAAACGCAACTGGACAATGTTCATAACAACACATCACGCTTTAATCCCCGAAGGGTTAGGCAGAAGTGTACCCTAAAGTACATCCACTTTCCGCCAGTTATATTTAAGTTCTATGCAATAGGGGGCGAGCCTATTACCATCAACCGGGCACAATTCCAGACTACAGGGTTGTTACTGCTGAGAAATTCCTGATGAAAAACCTAATAACACTTTGTGCGACCGATAAAGCACAAAGACAGTCTTCGTTTTGAACTGTTATACATGAATAGACGAACAGATTAAGATAAAGCTTTCAATTGGGTATTTACATAGATTGATTATCGGTATAAATATTCGGTACCTTTGCACTTTGATAACACTAGTATACGCATGAATATAATAATATTATGTTATCACACTTGGTCTTTCCCAAGAATTTGTTTAGAGCAGTTAGGCAAGGCTTGATTCACATAAATTGTAAAAAAGCCAGGTTACGGTACGGTAATGACATCATCATCACCATCATCAGCCTATAATGTTTCCACTGTAGGGACACAGGCCTCTCTAGGAGAGGTGTGGGCTATGAACCACCACGCGGGCCCATTGCGGGTTGGTAGATGTCACATGTCTTCGAATTTTTTGGTTCTAAGACGTGCCGGTTTCCTCACGATGTTTTACTTCACCGTTTTCAGAGCAGTGGCGTAATGGCATAGCCATATGTATGTAAGATGCCCTAGTGGAGTAAAAACACTATTTACTAACGCTGCGTACACATATCTGCTGAAAGGTGAAGATAAAACAAGAGCTCTTTTTTAATTGATCTGATTACGGTAGTGTAAATGCATCACAAATGCAAATCTTTAGCATTATGCTTCGGTTAAACTAGTTGCATTGTAATTTGCCTTTATTCAGATAATTAAGCCTGTAACGCAGAGAATGATTGTGATTCAGCCGTCTTTTTATTGTTAGTATATTAATATCGTAACTTGCGAATATAATATAATCTATAACAATTGATATAAAAGCCCTACCTGAAGTTGCCGTTGACACAGATTTCTGTGGACACTAAAATGCGTGATTGCTTTGTTGGTTCTTTGCATCGCAGTTGTGGCAGGTTAGTATACTGTTTTATAGGAACGAACCGAAAATATCATTAAACAGGTTCGATTATACACTTTAAAGTGTGTGTAATAAGGAACAAATTTTCTTAGCCTTAAAGCATTAATTTGTTTCTTGCTCTGAACTCTAATTTAATGGCAATATGACCATCTATATTTTCTTATAGCGGTTCTTGCTAATCCTCAGAGGATAGTTGGGGGTTCCGTCACCACGATTGACCAGTACCCGACCATCGCCGCTTGCCTCTACTCGTGGGACCTGGTCTCTTATTGGCAGTCATGTGGTGGTACCATCCTCAACATCAGAGCCGTACTCACGGCTGCTCATTGCACCCTGTAAGTATATTTCTTTTTCTAAACTAGCACTGCACTCAGTAAGGATATTTCTTAATACCGTATTGCCTTCTTATGAATCAAGATCGCCTCCCTCCTATGTTTTTTTTATGCCGTGCAATGTTGAACTTCACTTGCCCGAAGTAGAATAGATTTTTGCAGGACACATCAGTCACAAAAAGTGTAATTTCCGTCGTGACAAAAAACCAGCCGTACTCCTTGCATAAATAAAGACACTAATTTTGCTTTTCATTTGCAGTGGTCATGCTGCTAACAGATGGCGCTTCCGAGTAGGCTCGACCTGGGCCAGCAGCGGTGGTACTGTTCATACCGTTCAAACGATTATCAATCATCCAAACTACAACCCTGCCACAATCGACAATGACATAGCTATCTTGCGGTCTGCTTCCGTCATTGCTGGTGCCAACTATAATTCGGCCGATAACCAGGGCCCATTTTGACAAGTAGACGACAAGCCAAAAAGTACCTTAAGTCGACAGGCATAAGGTACTTGTTGGCTTGTCATCAATCAACAATTATGAGATCAATGATAGACCATTCTGACACTATTAAATAGCAGACTCGGGGCCCTGGTCGTTTGGGCTGCCGGATGGGGCTTGACTTCTGTAAGTTTATTAATCATCATGCTGTTCAAAACTTGTCTTTTCTTTGCATGTATTTTGCTCATTATTGTTTCTTCTTACAGGAGAACGGTTCTCCTTCTGAGCAACTTCGTCACGTTAGTGTCTTCTCCGTCAACCAAGCTACTTGCAGAGCTCGTTACGCTAACGCAGGTATAACCGTCACCGACAATTACATGCTATGTTCGGGAGTGCTTGACGTCGGTGGTCGCGACCAGTGCTCACAGGACTCCGGCGGCCCTCTCTACCACAACGGTGTTGTTGTTGGTGTCTGTTCTTTCGGTGTCGGATGCGCTCAGCCTGCCTTCCCCGGTGTCAATGCCCGCGTGTCCCGCTACACCGCTTGGATTCAATCTAATGCGTAAGAAGTGTTTTATTTAAATAAATTATTACCAACAATTTTTCTTAGTTTTATTAATTGTTGAAGCTACATATTGTGTATGTCCCCCTTATGTACATATATATTACTTTTCACACAATCCTACGCATGTCATACGGTATTGTTCGGGTCTTTAGAGTGTGCGTTACCACGGAGTTTCGTTTGTCCCTCTTTATATAAGATGTAACTGTAAACGAACCCTTTACGAAGGCGTCAACCAAGCATTCTTTATCCAAGAATCCTACTGTTGCTATCATACAAGAGCCAAAACACCCGCTGTACTATAATTTGGGCTAATCCAATAAACATATATAAATAGATAAATAATGTTTGGATTAGGTATTTTCGGCACAGGCAAAATATTTAGTTATTTATTGCCGAAGATAAAACGTTGTTATGACTAAAATATTTACGTTATCTCATTCTGCCTTTCCAGAAGATTCAGTAGAAGTAATTCTGCCTATCTTTACCATCTCCTACGTTTCAACTGCTTAACGAATTTCTCTGAAATTAGTCACTTGGGTTATGTTTGTTTACTTTAAGTCGCGACCCCGAGGGACAATTTCAGCAAAACCGAAAATTTTTTTTCATTAGTCAATAGCCTCGTTGTTTACCCCAGCTATAAGGTCATTTGCACTTGTCTAGGTCGCTTTTCTAAGAGACCTAGACAAGTGCAAGTGCAAGTGTGTCTTCAATAAAATAGACTCACTTCACTGGATCTGCTAATTTAAAAAAAAACAAGATGGCTGCCATTCACAGAGTGTTGGGTTTTATATACGTGTGTTTGTCGATAAGAAAATAAGTTACTATTATGCCCTTAAAGTATCGGTAACCGTTATCCAAACATATTCTATATACGTACTATCTATCACTTATTGCTACTTTAATAAACAGGGATTGACTTATCCTTTCAATCTACAATAGATTATTGTTACTAATTTTACAAACATTATCATTTTTATTGGTATAAAAGCCAAAGCTACGAGAATATTGTCATTGATATTTTCAGTAGTCGGCAAAATGCGTGTGATTGCTCTGTTGGCTCTTTGCGTCGCGGCTGTGGCAGGTTCGTTGACTTTTGTAACCTGGATTCTGTTCCCCAAGTTTCACACATCTTGACTCTTACATAATTATCATCATCATCATCATCTCTATTAACACACATCTTTGGCTCGTATCACTCTATTTTTAACCATTTTTTTTGTAGCGGTCCCAGCTGATCCCCAGAGGATAGTGGGAGGTTCGATTACCACTATTGGACAGTATCCCACTATTGCCGCTTGTCTCTACTCGTGGGACCTGAACTCTTATTGGCAGTCGTGTGGTGGAACCATCCTTAACAACAGATCTTTTCTGACGGCTGCTCACTGCACCATGTAAGTGTATTTCTTATTTCCTGGTTATCATGATAGTTTGGTGCTTAAAACTGATAGAGCGACAAGCTCTTTTCCCAAAATGTCCTAGTGCTCTCTGACAAAAAACAAAGTGACTAAATATATACCGATGGTAAACATAGCTTGGAATTAGAAATTGATGGAAGGACGGAGATCTTGAGCTAAACTTCACTTGGCCGAAGTACCTACGAAAGATTTTTGTGGTCTATCAGCCATCCCGCATCCTTACGGCATAAAGAGTATAATTTTAGTCGACTAAAAACCGGCCGTACTCCTTGCACAAATTAAAACTTTAATTTTGCTTCTCAATTGCAGTGGTCATGCCGCTAATAGATGGCGCGTCCGTGTTGGCTCGAGCTGGGCCAATAGTGGTGGTGTTGTCCACAACGTCAACCAGATCATCAACCACCCCAACTACAACCGCAACACATTCGACAATGATATCGCCGTCTTGCGGTCTGCGTCTACCATTGGTTTCAACAACAATGTGCAACCTGTGTCCATCGCTGGTGCTAATTATAATTTGGCCGATAACCAGGTTGTCTGGGCTGCCGGATGGGGCTTGACTTCCGTAAGTTAATTTACAACTCTTGAATTTTTCATAATGTGATATCACAATTTTCTTAATGTTTTTGTTTCTTTTTTATAGGAGGGTGGTGCTCCTTCTGAGCAACTGCGTCACGTCCAGATCTACACAATCAACCAGGCTACTTGCAGAACTCGTTACTCTAC
Organism: Diarsia dahlii; assembly: GCA_949775195.1. Taxonomy (NCBI): domain Eukaryota; kingdom Metazoa; phylum Arthropoda; class Insecta; order Lepidoptera; family Noctuidae; genus Diarsia; species Diarsia dahlii. The sequence continues at coordinate 18,996,034 of OX459190.1, forward strand.
CCTTACTGACAACATGCTGTGTTCCGGTGTCCTCAATGTTGGCGGTCGCGACCAGTGCACACAGGACTCCGGTGGTCCTCTCTACCACAACGGCATCCAAGTTGGTGTCTGCTCCTTTGGTACCGGATGCGCCAGGCCACAATTCCCCGGTGTCAACGCTCGTGTTTCCCGCTACACCGCTTGGATCCAAACCAATGCGTAAGAAGGGATTTGTTGTCAGTGTGATTAATTAAAATAAAAAATAAACTTTAAGCCCATACAATGTTTTTGTTTATCATCTATACTTTACTAGCTTCCGCCCGCGGCTTCGCCTGCGTTATCTACATGAAACAACTGAATATTTTTTCAGAAACAAACATTGTAAGCGCTCTCACTCCCTCTTATTGAATATACCTACGATCTGAAAATATCCCAAATAAAGCAATAAGGATGAAAATCTCCATAAAAACTCACTTAATTTTTTAGTTCACTTTTTGACATGACAGGCGTGTTTTTTTATTTTTTTTGTTCTCAATGAAACTTATCCATGGGTAAGTATAACGCATTGGAAAACTATCCCTAAATGGAAATGATGATGGGAAAACGAAATAGAAAGAACAGGATGGATGCGCAAGCGAAGCGAGCGCAAATATTTTCTTTTTGCTCTTCATAGATATCTTTTTCAATGCAATGCATACGAAGTGATTTTATGAAATAAATTAAGTTTAATGCATTTTGTGGTTTTTTTTTCTGACTATTTTTGAATGCTCATCTAAAGAGCTGTGTAATATTTACATACTGGTTCCTGTCACTGAATCTTTCACATAATAATGTTAATGTTATAAAACAGGTATCGTAAAATTTGTTTTTTAATATGAGTAGGTTACCATGGAGTTTCGTTTTACATTTAAAGTGGATACTTTCCTTTTATTTGCTAATGACTGTCAGAGATGTCGATTATTGTTCAAGTTAATTTGTACCATTAAAATAACCAAATTGTAATATCATATAATGTAATGATCGTGTGGATTAAAGTACCGGAGAAGTATTAGGTATTAGATAACACTGATAGTACATACTAAATAATTACCGTAATTTTAGTAGGCTTTCCCCAATAATTGTGTATGTATATGCCAAATATTGTGTGCCTAATTCATCAGGTTTTTTTTATTGTTTTGATAAAAAAAGATCTTTCAATTAAAGCTCCAGTACTCTACTGTAGCAAGGTACAACAGTCGAAAGGCGAAATTCAAGAATTGATATTAAAACAAACATTTTGGTTAACAGAAATATTATAAGCACAAACATTGATAAACAAAAGAAGTCGGTTGATTAAATGATGTACCCAAAAAGTACTATGTTAGCACTACTAGTACAAAGTACTAGGTTAGTTCAAGGTGGTATTTCAATAATAGTTTCTAGTATTCCTAACCTACTACTCACCCACCTACTTACCCAGAATTATTAAAATACGTACCACCTTCAACCTATGCTAGCCTAGTACTATTGCTGGGTTATAAATTTACACACAAAACAATTTCAGTTTCAGTCAACTCTATTACTGTACATATAAATTCGATCCTTTTAAATAATTGTGATTTGAATCATCAGTGTACAGTAACGTCATACCCTACGTCACCGTGCTTCACCCAGGTGGAGAACCTAGGTGCATGGGTCCGCACCCTATAAAGGGGGATAGTAGTTATTTTGGAGATATGATTTATCATCGTAACTGTACTTTGGGGCTCGAGTAAAAACTTAAAAATAATAGACTTATTAAAATCCACTCTTGACCCCAAGGATCTAGAATAACCACCGGGGTCGAGGAACTGAAAACGGACAAAATTTATTGTTTAGTGGACAGTAGCTTTATCCTTTTGTTTCTACAGTTAGCTTCGATCAATAATGTACTAGATTCCCGATAAGCGCTTCAAAAACGGCCCGAAATATAAGGCCACAAACGTATTTGTGGTCTTATTTCAAATTAGTATGGTCCAATCATAGCCAACATTAAGACGTCAAAATACCGCAGTATGCGTTCAAAAACTGCGTAAATAACCACCGTAACACCATGGTTTTGGAAGGAATATTTTTTTTTCGGTAATTTAATATCATTATGTGCTTTTTCATAATATTTAAACATAATTAAACTGTAAATATAATTAAATCAGCGAATATTATAATTGTTTGGCCAATGTTTGCTACAACGCACAAACTTGTTCATGTTCTTGAACAGGGAACGCTAGTTCCGCAATAGAATAAGCACGACATTGTACACAAAATGCTTTTAACCGTATTCCTTAGAGTTTAAGTTTCATTTTAGAATGAATATTTTTGTACTGATGACTTTTTACTTTGGAGCGACATTTAAAATGTTTTGCTTCTAATCTTTCTCCGATGAAAGGGCTTAAATAAATATACTTTACAATAATAATTAAACGTTATGTTTAAGTGTTAAGGTTTATAATCATCTGAAGTTATTAATAATATTGAACTTTTTTTTTAAGATGTTATGTAGATGTTTACGTGTTAGTGACTTAGTTTTGTTCGTGATGCTTAATCTAGTACTATTATTGATCGAAGACAGTTAGGTAGGTTTTCCGCCCACGTCCGATAATCGGTGACCGATATTTTGTAAGACAAGAACGCCACACTATTCCCAAACCACTGTAACTCCTGTTAGCCAGAATCAACAGTGGCGATCACAAGAAAAGCGCCGAGACAATGAAGCTCGACGAAGTCCCAGAGAAGCGATTTAACTGTCTTGGATCCCGCAACGAAATTAATCAGAAAAGAATAGCGGAGGAGTAGGAAAAAACATAATTTCCACTTCCCTCATATTTTGTAGGAGAAAAATAGAACACACTGATAGCAATAGTGCAACGCACACGTCCTACAAAAAGTCGGTCAGAAATAACGATCAAATTTAAATCGGCCCGATTATCTGTCCTACAAAAAGTCTGACGTGGGCGGGCAGCCTTAAACAGTGCCTGTTACCAGTCTCACCTGTACTTTAAAGAAGCTATTGTCTATCAATCCTTCACAATCCAGTTAGTACTGGGTAATACGATAACCCATGTTAAGGCTGATGTTCCAGGGTAGCCCGCGAAATTCAAATTTTCTTAAGTTTTTAGCGATTTGCAGGCCAGTGCTAGGTTGTATGTTAGTGAAAATATGATTCGCGGCTGTAAGACGTAAGCAGTTACAGAATTATAATCATCAAAATCATCAATACAACCCTCCAAGTTCATGTAACTCTCAAGAATGATTATTTCATCAAAAGGTCATACCGTGAACATCCACCTTAAGAATGGTTGTCAGACTCAATGTTCTTATATTTTCGGCAAAAAATGTGAAAGTCAAAATTAAGTTAAAACAAATAAGAAAAAATAAAGGTTGAAATGATGAAAAATATAATTTAATATTTAATTATGTTTTTAGTTTCGTTATATATAATAATGATTTACAAATAAAAACATAATTAACAAAAAAAACTGGGCAAGTGCGAGTCGGACTCGCACATGAAGGGTTCCGTACCGAAACGGTATGCTATAATTTATACAATTTTTTCAACGGGCCAATGAAACTTGACCTCTGGATTGTATAGGCGCTCATACGATTCAGGGACCAAATTATATTGGTTAACTGCTGTTTCCATCTGTTGTTTCCATCCAAGTTCAAAATGATTTTCCTAGAAAGTCCTTATAAAGTTCTACTTTTCAGATTTTTTTCATATTTTCTAATCTTTTGGTTCAAAAGTTAGAGGGGGGGGGGGGGGACACATTGTTTTTTACTTTTGGAGCGATTATTTCCGAAATTATTGACATTATCAAAAAATGCTACCCCCTATTCATTTTTAAATACCTTTCCAACAATATATCACACGTTAGGGTTGAAATTAAAAAAAATCACTTCCCACTTTACATATAGGGGAGCTACCCTAATAAAACATTTTTTTCCAATTTTTATTTTACCACTTTGTCGGCGTGATTGATACACATATTGGTACCAAATTTCAGCTTTCTAGTGCTAACGGTCACAGAGATTAAGCGAGGACGGACGGACGGACAGACAGACATGGCGAAACTATAAGGGTTCCTAGTTGACTACGGAACCCTAAAACGGTTATTTAAAATTGGTGTAAAAATTATTTGCCACCAGAATATTATCCGTCAGTAACAGTAACTTGTTTTTAATGTAGTGCATGTGCTTGAAGCGTATTGCGTAGACGAAATATTAAAGGAATAAATAACTTTTGCAGTGGGGACGCAGCTGGCAGATGGCGTATCCGTGTTGGTTCTGACAGGGCTAACAGCGATGGTGCTGTCCACAAAATCAACCAGATTGTCCTCAACAACTCAACAACTCAACACTGAAAACAATGACATTTGTATTTTGCGCTCCGCTTCCACCTTCTCTTTCAACAACAATGTTCGCGCCGCTTCCATCGCTGGCGCCAACTACAACCTCGCTGACAACCAAGCCGTCTGGGCTGCAGGATGGGGTGACCTTTTCGTAAGTTTTATTACCATGCATCTGATATTTTTTTATTTTTTATCTTGTTTAAACGAAGGGTGGGTTTTGAAATTATTTTTTTTGCAGTATGGTGCTAACGCCGCCCGCCGCGCCGGTTCAGAACAGCTCCGCTAGGTCGAGCTGCGCACTATCAACCAGGCCACTTGCAGAAACAACTACGCTACCCGTGGTATCGCTATCACCGACAATATGTTGTGCTCCGGCTGGTCAGGCGGTGGTCGCGACCAGTGCCAGGGTGACTCCGGCGGTCCTCTCTATCACAACGGTGTCGTTGTTGGTGTCTGCTCCTTCGGTATTGGCTGTGCTCAGGCTGCCTTCCCCGGTGTCAACGCCCGCGTGTCCCGCTACACAGCTTGGATCCAATCAAACGCATAAGAACTCAACAAATTATTGAAATAAACGTTTAATTAAAGCAAATGAAGTTTTAGTTTCTGTTATCTACTTCATAAAATTCTTAACTGGTTCAACTGACCGCCTAAATCCCTGGGTTTTCACTCTTGTTGTTTTCACCCTGTAGAACTCTTCCAAGAGTTCTACAGGGTGTAAGGGACAGCCCTTCATAGACTGTGATGAGACTCGACAGAGGGTTGATAACGCCCTCTTCCTAGACTAGACCTAGACTAGAATGGTAGTGCTTAATATGACTACTTTCTGTTATAATAAAGAGTTAAGTAAGGCCGTGTTTTTGAAAAAAGTTGAAGTTTTACCCCCACCCCCCCGTATCCGCGTGATAAGACAGTCCTAAGCCTGGAAAGTATGACCTATAAAGGAAAAATCATTGATCAATTAAAACGCTTCATGAGATATTATTATATTCGTTCATGTACAGTTCGCTACGAGATAACATTCACTGGGCATCATTGAACCCGTTTAGCGTGGTGCCGAATAAAATGATAACGTCTCCGCGTTCAGATTTCTGCCAAGTTTTATAATGATCCTTACATAGTATAAAACAAAGTCGCTATTTTTGTCTGTTTGTCTGTATGCTTAAATCTTTAAAACTACGCAACGGATTTTGATGCGGTTTATTTTAATAGATAGAGTGATTCAAGAGGAAGGTTTTAGTATATAATTTGAACGACATCCACGCGGGTGAAGCCGCGGGCATCAGCTAGTAATGTATAAAATAATGTTTATAATTCTCTTTATTTATTATTCTTACTTAATAGATTAAAAAAAAAAGACGTACAGAAACATTTAAAAATACAAAAAAAAATAGTAGTCCGCCGGTATCGGGAGCAGGGTCCAAGCTACCGGTGGTTAGGGCTCCAGAGACAGGCACCCACCAGCCCCGACGGGACCGGTAGCCCCGAAAGGAACCTGCACACCTTGTTTATGCTTTTACAGAGCAAGCTTTTAAGGCCCCGTTAAGTGGTGTAAGATCAATGGGTAATTGGGTATCATAACCTTAACAGAGTGGTGTTGTTGTGAAAAAATGGATAGGTATGTCGATTCATACGGAATACAATGCCAGTGTTGAGCCCTTCTGCAGGATATGCCCCACCTCTTTTCTTGTCCAACATGAACATAAATGTATTTAAATAAAGGCAAAGATAGAGCTGTGGCTTATATTGGTCGGATCAAATGTGGGCGCCTCGACATGCAAATAGTAGTAAAGAAGTATATGCAAAGAATTAAAAATAGTAAACGCATTGTATACATACTCGTACTTTCTTGGGATATCTATCAGTAGTAAGTCTTCAGCAAAGATAATGAAGAATAATGTTGACATACTTCACAAAGCAATATCTAAACTGACTATAGTATAGATTTATTTTAGTTAACGGCGATGCCCCTGGTTCGCTAGGCTTGGTTTTCGGGACAAAACATCAAAGTATCTCCATTGAATGAGTATGCACGACGTACGTGTTTGAAGAAATTTATACACATAAGCGTTCCGCAATAAATTCTTTAAAACCAAGGATTAAAATCGTTTGCGCAGTTTATACGAATATCGCGGTTACACAGATAGACAAAAAGTACTCAAATATTTATAGTAGTTATAGAATGAAAGCACATGTCGTTATTCGTCTGTATGACATCAGCTAGCATCAGGACGAACTAATTTATTTTGTGCGAAAACGTTATCGCGGAGTATTTGGGGTTTTTTCTGTGGTTTCGGATAAAACCCTTGGAATACCCGATAGATAATTGTTTCCTTTATTGGATTGATGCTGATAAAGAAGATTAGAAAAGAAAAAAATATAATCAAGAGTTTGATAAATTGATAGTCAACCCTGAGTATAAATACTGTTAATTCATAACAAGCTACCACACTTGTCAGCGAGTAATTAACAATATGCGTATCCTTGCTTTGTTAGCTCTTTGCTTCGCGGCTGTCGCAGGTAACAACATGATCTTCTTCTAAAACAACTTCCTTTGTTTTATAATTGTATACCTATCATGAAAGTGAAGTCGTTTTAATATTTATCTCCCTATATTACCTTTTTTCATTATTTTCCTATCGAATTATTTTGTTTGTGTCACTTACTAATTACTATTGCAAAAATCCAATATGTGATGTAATTTAAAAAGTAAGCTTATAAAATATTTTGCTTTTCCTTATTTTCAGCGGTCCCCTCCAATCCCCAGAGGATTGTCGGCGGTTCGGTCACCACCATTGACCGGTACCCCACCATAGCTTCTCTCCTGTACACATGGAACTGGAGTACCTACTGGCAGAGATGCGGTGGTACCATCCTCAACAACAGGTCTATCCTGTCTGCTGCTCACTGCTTCATGTAAGTTAAATGTCAAATGTGTGAGGTTTTAGCCAAAATGAACATAATTCCAACATAAGTGAAATCTATCTTAAAGCATAGCTTGTAATAAGTTATCAAATTAATATCATAAATATACCACGATGCATAGCACGATGGGCATGACTTTGGTATCAAAGTCACTAAATACCAGAGGTAGAGACAATCGAAAATGATCCTGTTTTTAAAGTAGATCATATGGACAACAAGAATGTTGTTAAATTAATCACTATGTGCATAGCAGAAGCTAAAGCTATGCACATAGTAATTAATCTAAACGTCGACAGTCTAAGAATAGAATGACAAGGATGTGTAACGGAATCCCCTTAATAAACTAGGATTATTATTAGGCAATATATTTCAGGTGTTCCTATTTCTCGGGTGACTCTGGCTCTTGTTATTTTAGTTTGAAGTGTAGTCCTAATTTGACTAGATTTACTAGAAAATTACCCATGGTCCTTTGCTTGAAGTGTATTGCAAAGACGAGATTTTTAGTAATACATAACTTTTGCAGTGGGGACGCAGCTGGCAGATGGCGTATCCGTGTCGGTTCTACCTGGGCTAACAGCGGTGGTGTTGTCCACAACATCAACCAGATCATCATCCATCCACAATACAACGCAAACACGGAAAACAACGACATTTGTATTTTGCGTTCCGCCTCCACCTTCTCTTTCAACAACAATGTTCGCACCGCTTCCATCGCTGGCGCCAACTACAACCTCGCTGACAACCAAGCCGTCTGGGCTGCAGGATGGGGTGATATTGTCGTAAGTTTTATTCATTGTCATTTGAAAATTATTTAGGTTTTTGTTTAGTTTGAACGAAGTTTCTATGTGAATAATTCTGTTTGCAGCAAGGTGCAAATGCTGGCTCAGAACAGCTCCGTCAGGTCGAACTTCGCAGCATCAACCAGAACACATGCAGAAACAACTACGCCGTCCGTGGTATCGCTATTACCGATAACATGTTATGCGTCGGCTGGTCAGGCGGTGGTCGCGATCAGTGCCAGGGTGACTCCGGCGGTCCTCTCTATCACAACGGTGTCGTTGTTGGTGTCTGCTCCTTCGGTATTGGCTGTGCTCAGGCTGCCTTCCCCGGTGTCAACGCCCGCGTGTCCCGCTACACCGCTTGGATCCAATCAAACGCATAAGATCTCAATAAATAATAGAAATAAACGATTAATTTATGCAAAATTATGATCGATTTATTTTCTGTTCTCCATCATAAGGTCCTTAATTGATAGATGACTAAGTAATATAGCATAAATCGCTGCTTATTCAAGTTGCATGAAATTTTGTACAAGAGTTCCTTATATTCTGAAAATTACCACCCAGGATTAAATAAAAAAAAAATATCTATGTCTAACGTACAATCACGTTACGAGTACTGTCCCACTATTTCATCGATAAAGTGCATGTGTTTGCCCTTTTACAAAAAGCCAAGACGGGAGAAGTAGTCATTGAATTAAACTGAGTAGTGCGTCGGGTGCTATTACAACTCAGAAAAACATTAGGGCCCGGTAGCACTTTGCATGAGCTAGATTGAGACTCGTTACCCTCCTCCGTTATACCAATAACAAGCCAAAGAACAGCCGATTTAGGTTTCTTTTTGTCGCAATATTTTTTTGTGTAATTCATAGTTTAATAAATTATTAAGCAGTACCCTGGGCATTTATTAACATTTTGTATAGCTCGTGCATCAAAATACAGTACTGGATTTCATTCGTTTTATTTAACGATAAAATTGGCTATTTACAATAAAATAAGTACGACTTGAAACCTACCTACCGAGAAACACGTTTCTCAATCCACCAAAACTAAAACTTATAAAAATTGTCATCATGTCCAAAGGGTTAGGCAGAGTACCTGTACCGCCCCTTGTAATAAAAGGCGAGCCTGTTGCAGCTATCATCCGAGCACAATAGGGGATCGGACTGACTCAAAAAAAAATGATTCTGTTTAGTCCGTTAGTTAGATTATCGAAAAATAATGGATACGTGTTTTTTGTTTTATCAAATCAATAAAAATTGACGAAGATAAAGCGCGTCAAAGATCATGGAGTGGGGCTTGAAACGTCACTTGAAGGTACAAAATGTACTATCATATTATGACGTCACACGAGTTTTCGAAGCACTGTATCGTCTTCATTTTTTGTTTACGTGAAAAAAGAAAAAAATTAATATGTGGTCAATATTTTTTGGAAATCTATCTGACGGACTAATTAGTTTTTTTTTGCCCGATCCCCTATTCCAGACTACGCGCTGCTACTGAGAAAATCCTTTTTGAAAAAACCCAATAATAATAGCTCAACCCGTGAATTGAAACCAGGACCTCATGCTCAGCATTTCTGACTGCGATAGCCACTGGACTAATAAGGCACTAGGTCCGCTAGGGTTACAATTATTCCACCATCTCCCTTCTTCCATCGAGAGACTAGGCGTACTGCAGATTATCACCCATATCTTGTCGATGTTCCACACATTCGTACGAAGCGTTTTGCTAAATTCTTCATTATTCGTACAGCCAAGGAGTGGAACACCCTGCCTGCGTCGGTTTTACCGAGTTCCTATAACCCCAATCTATTTAAGTCGCGAGTAAATAGGATTCTTCTGGGTAAGCTCGTTCCATCGTCAACCTCATCTCTGCCCCTAGGGCAAGATTGAGGTCAAGAGTAAGCCCATTTAACATAAAAAAAAATGTAAAAATTGTTCAGATAATTTCTTTTCACCGCATAGGAAAATTCACTTCTTGGACTTTGCCATCGAGGTTGACCGCGGTGAAGGTGATGTGACGATCTGATCATGTTCGAGGGGCAAACGTGGCCAGAAATTGCTCAAAACAAAAAGCTCTGGAAGAAGGAAAGGGAAGCCTATCCCCAGCAGTGGGGCACATCACAATGACCATGAAAACAAAAAATAAGCGCTTTTATACTATAAGGCCGCGCTCAGTTTGGACGCGTTTTCGTACGAATTTTACTTGTACGAACACGCACGAACGATCCTTACCTTCCAAGTGCTGTCTCGCTTCCAAGTGGAGCGCACATACTGGATGCGAGTTAGTCGTACGTTTAATTAGCCTAATTTATATCGTACGTTTACGTCACAAAGTGAGCGCGGCCTAACACATTTTTTTTATTTTTCTGATCAATGAGGGTAAATACCAATCCTGTATCCCTCCCCTTTATGTCGAGACCGCGGTATCCTGTGAACATCCCGCAGCCCCTACGGGATCCCTGTCAACCCTTAGAATACGAAAGTTCTCACGATTCAAAGTACGTTTGATTTTTTCATGGGGCAAGAGACATATTTATTTCCTGCCTCCGTTGGCTCATTCATAATAAAATAAATTAAAACGCATGTGTCCTTTGTATTCTCGTTAGAGTAAAGGAATTTTACATACTTGATTCATAAAGGGGTATACCAGAGCGGTAGTATCAACTAGGTTGTGGAGGTCAGACAGGCAGTCCCTCCATGTAAAATACTGGTATTCAGCTGAATCCGGTTAGACTGGAAGCCGACCGCTCTGGGCAGAGCGAAAGGGAGTGTCAGACTTCTACTGACTAAAAACCACCCATGTATTTTCTTAGCCTTTTGTGTCGAGACCGCGGTACCTCTTTCGAACAACCCGCAGCCCCGACGGGAGTAATACGATACCCTTTGGTAAGACTAGTTGTCAGACTTTCATGTGACTGACTACCTGTAACGATTGCCAAAGATCTATGTATGGCAGCCGGTCCAACAGGTTCACGTGCTTTCAGAGTCACGGAGGAAATTCGGTATGTAATGGGTGGTCACCCATCCACAGACCAACCAAGGCAAGCGTGGCTTAACCTAAACATTGACCCGAGTGGCAGTTATTATTTAGCCACGAGCTCCTCCGAATATAGATTGCAAACCTCAAATCCTATTTGACACAAAAACGGCATTGTCTAAATGTATTGTTATGTTGTGTTGTGTATTGTCACAAATAAATTCTATTCATATAAAGTTTATAAAAGTCTCAAATTACATACATTAATTCACTAACACGAAACGGAACGCACTACCTAAACCATGCATGCATGCCAACCTAGCGGTCTAATAACAGAAATGAGCACGGAGGTATTGGGATTTCAGCAATATTTCAGTAAAACTCGTGATAGAATTCTATACGCAATATTTATTGAGCACAAACGACATTACATTTTCAACGTAAAACAAAGACAAAGGAACAGCGCCACGGTGTCAGAAAAAAGAAACAAACTGCATTCGTTTAAGAAGCCTCTCTTCAACAAAACGTTTACAAGGACACCCATGACTTATCTTGTAAATTTATTATTTATTCAACACTCCCACTTAAATTTATAAGGTATACATAACAATTCACTAACTAACTATTCCTTTTACTTTAAACTAAAACCTTTCTATTAACATTTTCAGAAAATAAACATTCTTCTATTTAAAATCACAAGTTACATTATCTCTTGCAACAATTTCAGAAATTAAACATGGAGTTAATACTTAAACATGACTCATCATCTTATCTCTTATTGAATTAAATTTAGTTACAGGCAAAGCTTTAGTCAAGAAATCAGCCAACTGATTTGAACTCTCAACATATTTAATATCAACAATTTTCTTTGCAACATTCTCTCTGATAAAATGATATTTTATATCTATGTGCTTACTTCTTCTATGAAACACAGGGTTGTTAATCAATTTAATTGCACTCTGATTATCAACATTTAAAGTAATTGAGCCTTGTGGCTCCCCAATGTCATATAGAAATTGTCTAAGCCATAAAATTTCTTTAGCGGCTTCACTAGCAGCCATGTACTCAGACTCAGTTGTGGATAAAGCCACAGTATTTTGTTTACGGCTAGACCACGTAACAGGACCTCCATTCATTAAAAATATATAACCTGTATTGGATTTCCTGGTATCCAAATCACCTGCAAAATCAGAGTCTGAATAGCCAACTAATTCAACATTACCTTTATAAACAATAGACATATCTTTAGAATTAATTAAATAACGTAGGATTCTTTTCACAGCTGTAACATGTATAGAACCTGGCTCATTGACAAACCTGCTAACAACATTCACAGCATATGCTATATCAGGTCTAGATACAGATGACAAAAACAACAATGCTCCCACTGCTTCTCTATATGGGAAATTAATAGACTCCTTACTTTCATTCTTTGATAAATGTACATTTGCATCAGCAGGAGTACTACTACTTTTAGCATCTGACAAATTAAATTTATTTATCAATGTTTTAATATACTGTCTTTGACTTATACTTATACAATCTTTTTCTCTATTTATTTCCATACCAATAAATGAATTACAGTCTAAAATCTTAATATCAAACTTTTGCATAAGATTATTTAATATATCAGACAATACAACTTTACTTTTAGCTAATAGTAATCCATCATCAACATAAAGAATTAATATTACTTTGACATCTTTGAAATATCCTACAAAAACACAATTATCAGATGGACACGGTTTGAAACCATAAGTAGTCAGAAAAGAACAAAATTTCTCATTCCAACATCGCGCAGACTGTTTAAGACCGTATAAAGATTTAACTAACTTACATACTTTTGAACTCTGAGTTTCCAATCCCTCTGGTACCTCCATGTATATGTCCTCGGAGAGCTCACCATACAAGAAGGCCGTCTTCACATCAAATTGCTCGATCTGTAGTTCGTCTCTCGCAGCTATGCTAAGCAGCACTCTGATGGAATCATACCTACTAGTAGGGGAAAAAGTCTCATTATAGTCCAAGCCCTTGACTTGTGTGAATCCTCGTGCACACAGTCGTGCTTTAAATCTTACTATTTCTCCATCTCTATTCTTCTTTAAAGTGAATACCCATTTACAAGTAATAGGCTTCTTCTCAGTTCGATCAGTCAGTATCCAGGTTTGATTTGTTTTGTGTGACTGAAGCTCATCAGCTACAGCTTCTTTCCATAAATGAGAATTAGAACAATTCATTGCTTCTTCATAAGTGTTAGGTATTTCCAACTCTGTGAAATTAGCTTCTAACTTATTACCTCGGCGAGGACGTAACGTGATATTTCTCTGTTCCTCTTGTTCCAAATGTATACCTTTTGGAGGGGCATAACTTTCATCTATGTCTTCTGAACTCTTCATACTATCATCTGAAGAGATTTCTTCAGATACATCATGTTGAGATTGAGACTCACTCTGTTGGGTAGACATTGTGGAATTTTCATTTTCTTCTTGTTCAACTCTCATTTTTACAAAGTTTTGTTTTTCTTCTGGTATATTACATTCATCAAACTTGACGTCCCGCGATACTGTTATCTTCCTGGTGTTTTGATCATACATTCTGTAATTATCATGGTCATATCCAACTAACAACATCTTCACACTTTTCTTGGCAAGCTTCTTTCGCTTTTCTTTTGGTACATGTACATAACCAATAGATCCAAATATTCTGATATGTTGTAGATTAGGTTTTACTCCATGCCACAGTTCAAATGATGTAATATCTCCCGTCTGACTTGATGTATTTCTATTCAACAAATATATTGCACAGTTGACAGCTTCTGCCCACATGTTTAAGGGTATATCCTTTGCATATAACATAGTTCTTGCACTTTCCATGATAGACCGCATCTCTCTCTCCGCTCTCCCGTTCTGTTGTGGGGTATACGGGGCAGTACGTTCATGCATTATTCCCTTATTCTCCAGAAATGATGTAAATTCTTGGTTCACATATTCACTACCATTATCTGTATGTAGAATGTGCAAATCACGTTGAAATTTGTTCTTCACAATTGCATTGTACTTCAGAAAACATTGAAATACTTCACTCTTATGTTTCATGAAATAAATATGGCGATAGCTTGTAGCTCCATCTTTGAACAAAACAAAGTACTTCATACCTGACACAGAATGTTCTTCTATAGGACCGCATACATCGCTGTACACAAGTTCACCAGGCTGTATTGAACCACGGGTAGACTTCGAGAAGGGGCGTCTTGCTTGCTTCCCATATTGGCACGCTTCACAAACAAAATCATGATTTCCACTCAATGCAACTGGAATCACACCATTCTTAGACATATTTTGAATTTCCTTGACATTCAAATGTCCTAATCTTTCATGCCAAACTTTTATGTCAGTTTGCACAACATTACAATTTTCCTGTTTAATTGTTTTGACATTCAATTCATATAAATTGTTCTCTGTCAATTCTGCACTCATAACAACGACATTATTCTTCATTATCATTGCTTTTTCTCTATTCTTAATTATTATATAGCCTCTTCTTGTAACAGCGCCTTCAGAGAACAGATTTCTCCGTAATTCAGGTACATACAACACATTTTCAAGTGTACATTTCTCCCATGTACCATTAACTTGCTTATCTATCAGTATAGTTCCTTCACCACATACTTTGATACTCTGTTTGTTACCTAATTTAGCAGAATTGTTGTATTGTGACTCGTTCAACTCACAGAAGGAGTCACGCCTGAAAGACATGTGCATTGATGCTCCACTATCCAGAATCCAGGTATCATCATCATACTCTGATGAGTTACCTTCCGCACTGAACGCCAACATATTGTCAGTTTTTTTTTTCATTGAACTTTTTCTTTGGCATCTTGCAATCTCTAGCGAAGTGACCTCTTTTATTGCAATTATAGCAAACAAATCTATGACTTGTAACATTTGAAGCATTCTCTTTACTTCCATTTCTTGATTTGGAATTTCCTTTTGACGTCACTAACGCAGTCTCACTACTACTTGTATCATTGGCAAGGCTGGCTTCTTCATCCACTAAACGAGAAGTGAGGTTTCGAATTGTTTGGCTATCTTCATCGAGTGACAACCATGCTTGTCTAAGCGAACGATATGTTGAAGGCAATGTGCTTAGAATTTTTGTCATTACTGCTGTGTCACTAATCTTCTCACCTGTCTCCCGTAGCTGCTTTGCTAAGCCTTCCACCTTGGACACGTGCTGTGCCATGGTATCACTTGCACTATATGAATATTGGTAGAACTTCTCATGAATTAACATTTTGTTATATTCTGATTTCTGTTCATAGATTGCTTCCAATTTTGACATGACTTCTTTAGCAGTCTCGCAGTTTTCTATAAGAGATATTTGGTTCAAATCCATCGATGACGTTATAATGAACATGGCCATGCCATCATTTTTATCCCACTGCACTTGCGAACTGGTTTCCACGGGTCTTGTTATTTCTATATTCAATCTCTTTGCTCTTAATGCGCACTACACTTGAAATTTCCATTGTTTGAAATTTCTGCCATCAAACTTCTCAACTTTCATTGCGTTCGTGACCTCCATTACGTAGGTTTTTCAACCGGTTGCAATCTTGCTCTTAACTCGACTTTTTAATGAAATATTTATCTATCGTGTGCCTGGGCCCATAACCTATTGGGATTTCAGCAATATTTCAGTAAAACTCGTGATAGAATTCTATACGCAATATTTATTGAGCACAAACGACATTACATTTTCAACGTAAAACAAAGACAAAGGAACAGCGCCACGGTGTCAGAAAAAAGAAACAAACTGCATTCGTTTAAGAAGCCTCTCTTCAACAAAACGTTTACAAGGACACCCATGACTTATCTTGTAAATTTATTATTTATTCAACAGGAGGAAGGATAATTGATAATTAATTCATTCCCCAATATGGGTGACATTATAGGTAGTATTTTTTGACATTGCTCGCACACAACATGGTTTCTAAATTAATAAAAACTAAATTGTTATATTAAGTTACAATTATTTAATGAGAGATAAAACGTAACGTTATAATAATAATAAGTATCTAACAGTTTATTTATGTGCTAACATCACTTCTTATGCATTAGTTGAGATCCAAGATGTGTAGCTGGACACACGAGTGTTGACACCGGGGAATTCAGGTTGACCGCATCCAATACCAAAAGATCTGATACCAACAACGTTTCCGTTGTGGTAGAGAGGACCACCGGTGTCAAAGGTGCACTGGTCACGGCCGCCGCTCAGCCAGCCGGAGCACACCATGTTGGCAGTGATAGTGATACCACGGACAGCGTAGTTGTTTCTGCAAGTGTTCTGGTTGATTGTCACAACCTGGACGTGACGAAGCTGTTCAGAACCATAGTTCGAAAGAGCCTGCGAAACAGTAACATGAAAATATTATTTTATGACAAAAATCAAACAATCGAACACGAGTACTAAAATAACCATCAGTAAACTTACGAAAGTGTCACCCCATCCAGCCGCCCAGACGGCTTGGTTGTCGTTGAGTATGTAGTTGGCGCTAGCGATGGAAGCACGTTGGACATTGTTGTTAAAGATGATGTTGGTCGCAGAGCGCAAGATGGCGATGTCATTTGCATGAGTATTGGCGTTGTATGATGGATGCATGATTCTTTGGTTTACGTTGTGAACAACACCACCGCTGTGAGCCCAAGTGGAGCCAACACGGATACGCCATAGGTTGACTGGATCACCACTATCAAAGGAATGACATTGTTTATTTAATTTGAAACTTGATTTCATCATCATCATCATCATCATTTCAGCCATAAGACGTCCACTGCTGGACATAGGCCTCCCCCAGGCATTTTTGGGGGGGTTTGCCATAATCGCCACGCTTGGCAGGCGGGTTGGCGATCGCAGTATGGTTGTTACAAAGACACAGAGAACGCTGCTGCCCATTCTCTGGTACACCCCTTAGTCGCCTCTTACGACACCCACGGGAAGATATGGGATGGTGCTATTCTTTACGTCCGACACCACACGGAACAAACTTGATTTATTTGACTTTAAACACGTTTTACAAGAAGATACTTACGCTCCGCATTGTGCGGCTGTGAGGATGGAACGTTGGTTGATGATGGTACCACCGCAAGTCAGATAGAATGAGATCCAGTTGTTAGGCGTGTATATGAGACCCGCCATGGTAGGGTACCGATCAATGGTGGTGATGGAACCTCCCACAATCCTCTGAGGATTGGCGACGACGGCTAAAAGAAGAAACGACGTTTAAAATGCTGGTCAAATTTCGTTTGGTAAAATTTAGTTCATATTAGTAACGCATTAAAAACATTTTTATTAATACAAATGGTTATTTGAGAACTTACTTGTGACAGCCGCGAAGCAAAGAGCCAAAACAGTTAAGAAACGCATTTTGTTAGATATTCACAGCCAAGTGTGGTGTCTTGTTGTAAATGTTTAGTATTTATATCAAAAGCAGATTTACTATCGATTTGTCATGCGAAGAGATAATACCTTTTCCTC
Organism: Diarsia dahlii; assembly: GCA_949775195.1. NCBI lineage: Eukaryota > Metazoa > Arthropoda > Insecta > Lepidoptera > Noctuidae > Diarsia > Diarsia dahlii. The sequence goes on from OX459190.1 coordinate 19,013,594, forward strand.
TTCTATCAGTTGTTTTAATCATTTTCCTGTATCTTTTTTAAATTGTTCCTACCTGAGATATGTCTATCTAAGCGTGAGTAAGATCTAAATTAGTCAGTCTCAATTTATCTATATTTTTAACAAAATTTTATTCAAATAAGGAAATAATATTTTTAATTAACTTTGGCCGAATATCAGTTAGTTGATACAAAGAGTTAATGTTGAACAAACCAGAAACTTAAGTTTTACTTTCATGAAGGTTACTAAAAGTATGTAGGTACGTACTAATCGTATTTATTTGAATTCTAAAGTTTTCCTAGCATTTTATTCTTATATAAGTAACACTATCACACAACGGAACAAAACAAAGATTGATTAGTTTTTCTGATCAACGAGAGTAGACATATCAAAAATATCAACCCTGAACAGCTTCAGTGTGGATATTCTTTACAGGTAAAACGATAAGAAAATTCTAACGACCCAAAAATACATTGTTTCTTTTATGAATCAACACAGAATTCCCTAGAAGCAAGAGATTATAATTATTATTATGTTTATTGCTTCCTTGATAAAAATAAATGAAAACTAATAATATCTATATTGTTATCGTTAGAATAAAGGAGTATATATATTAACTCTGAGTCATCCTAGCAACTAGCACCAGTAAGACACTCTTGGTACGATAAATTGTTACTGAATACGTAAACGAATGCGCGGTAGCCAGTTACATGAAATGATTTTGTATAGTTTATTTCTTTCAACATGGAAAGGTTTCAAGGTTTTGGCGAGATGCTTATTCCATTTTTGTCTGTTCGATTTGTCATGAATTGCATAGCCTTGAGTTAAAATAAAAACTCAAAAGATCTTGGTCAAAATGGGCGTAAGCACAAGAGAGTAAGAACAGTCAACACATTTCAAGGGACTATTTCTGTTTACTGGCATTAACGTACCTACTTGTTGTTTAAAATAAAATGAAGTCCTAACAATAATCTACCATTTGAGATATACTTTTTGTTGGTCTTACGCCCAGAGGTCATAAAAAGTGCCCATGGTACTTTAAGAACTGCAGCGTAAAAGTGAATGAACAGACCTAATATGATTTCTGCATAACTTGCGAATGTCCATAGAAATGTGGGTACTATATACTCAATCTGTAAACCTCTTAAAATTTAAAATAGAGGAAAAATTAAAAATAAATATATTAATCTCTTCGAGTGATAATTCGATAGTCGATCTGCTGTGATATAAATATCATTGAATTAAACGATGTCCTTACTTGAAACTTGTCCACGGGTTATTCACAACATGCGTATCTTCGCTGTACTGGCCCTTTGCTTTGCGGCTATCACAGGTACGTCTTCGCTAAATAATCCTTTTACTTTGATCCTTAATAATTTAGATAATTGAACTTCTCTTTTTGTTTCTTGATCAACATTTTAACTCGATCTCCTATTTATTTTTTAATTTTCTTTTAGCCGTCCCCGCTAATCCCCAAAGGATTGTAGGGGGTTCCATCACCACCATTGACCGGTACCCTACTATGGCCGCTCTGTTATACACACCAAACTTTAGTACGTATTGGCATGATTGCGGCGGTATCATCATCAACTATCGTGCCATCCTCACAGTGGCTCAATGCGGAATGTAAGTACTTCCTCATTGGATATCAATTTATGTAGAAATCAAGTATAGGAACAAGTTAAATAATGCTTCAATTCTTTTACAGTGGTGACGCAGTCGGAAGATGGCGTATCCGCGTCGGCTCTACTTGGGCTAACAGTGGCGGAGTTATACACAACGTGAACCAGATCATCCTTAACCCGTCATACAACCCAAATACTAGGGCTAATGACATCGCCATCTTGCGCTCTGCGACCAACATCATCTTTAACAACAATGTCCAACGGGCTTCCATCGCTGGCGCCAACTACATACTCAACGACAACCAAGTGGTTTGGGCCGCTGGTTGGGGTGATACTTTCGTAAGTTCCATGATGAATAATTTAGTATTTGAGTTCCATTTCAAAACTTGTAATTTCTTTGTTTAGAAATTAATATTTGGTTATTTCATATTTACAGGCTGGTTCAGGGATTGGATCCGAGCAGCTTCGTCACGTCCAGCTTACGACTATCAACCAGAACACTTGTAGAAATAATTATGCTGTCCGTGGTGTCACTATCACCGCCAATATGGTGTGCGCCGGCTGGCTGAGCGGTGGCCGCGACCAGTGCACGTTTGATGAAGGTGGTCCTCTCTACCACAACGGAAACGTTGTTGGTATCAGATCTTTTGGTATTGGATGCGGTCAACCTGAATTCCCCGGTGTCAACACTCGTGTGTCCAGCTACACATCTTGGATCTCAACTAATGCATAAGAAGTGATTTTAGTATTTAAATAAACTGTTACAATTAAGTTCCCTTTTTATTCTCATTAAATACTTGTAATATGTTATAACTTTTCTGGTTTTATTGATTAAGAAGCCGTGTTAATAACGTTAAAATCACCTCATACTATTTTTGCATCTATTTAATAATTATTGCAGGACGAATTTTTGTCTTACATTTAAACTGGCCTCTGAGAGAGGACTCTGTAAATAATCTTTTTTTTTAAAATAAGCCCACGTTGTCCTACTGCTGGGCAAAGGTCTCCCCCATGGCTTTCCAAGTTTGTTTGCTAGTTGCCTTCTCCTCCGTCCAATCTGTTAAGAATGAGTCCAGATCGTCACGCCAGCGTTTCTTGTGCCTGCCTAGATTACGACGGCCGTCTTGAGACACCCACTATGTGACTATTTTCGCCCATCTGTATGGCTTCATACTAGTCACGTGACCCACCCAGTCCCATTTTAACTTGGCAGAGTTAACACCAACATCGGTGCTGCACAGGCCTTACCTGCACCTTAACACGGTCTAAGCTGTGTTAGACCGTATTAAGGTGTTGCGCATTTGATCGGAGAGTCTAACTTCTTTGGCAAACATTGAGTTAGGACTTCTGAGTTTCAGTTAAGGGCCAAGTCTGAGCGCCAGAGTCATTGGCATTTCATGGCTAATCTCGCTAAGATTGGCCGCTGTAACCGAAAATGGTCAGGAGGACTATTATTATTATCCCCGATCGAAATATCTTGAGTTGTCCATCGGTCTGCAAGTTTTCTAAGGACCTCTTCGAGAGTGCTGGTAAATAGTTTGGGAGAGAGCGGATCACCTTGATTAACTCCTTTGTTGTTTTTGAATGTTGACCCTACAGAATCCAGTTTGACACTGGCCTAGCTGCTATTATAATAAATATTTTGTAAAAGTTCTATATAAGTTTCCTATGTACCTTGGCTTCGTATGGCTGGGAATATAGCGCTGTGTTTAACGCTGTCAAAAGCCTTTGTGTAATCCACGAAAACTAGATGTAATCCACGAAAGCCAGAATGTAAATAATCACAGGTCATAATTAAAGCCACGGGCTCGGTAGATAACACATACTGATTAATTAAATCATAATGCATTTTAATCAAGTATTCAATTTCTATTCTGAAAATGAAATAAAAGCATCAGTTAAATATATGCTTACGATTACTCCTTCTCATCCCATGACTGACGATCCCTTTTAACTTTTCTGTAACTGGCGCAACTTTTATACTTCCTCTAATATACTCGTTCCTTACTTTATCCATTCTTGTCGCACCACACATCCATATTTGGTCATCCATCTTCTTCACAACCCAACATTCCGATCCACACAGTACAACAGGCCTAATCACGGAATTGTAGGTACATTTTCCCCTTTAACGAATCTGCGGGTCGCAAGTTATTTCAGTGACCTGTCCATCCTGAGTTGATCCGGTGCGTTACGCCAAGGTCTACTTCGCCATTCCCCTAGACAAGCGAAACGAGGTGGTACCGAAAATTGGATCAGATTGGTATGGGCGTTCCTGCAAGGGTTATAGACCCAGGACTGGAGAGACTACCGAAATCACAAAGCATCATCAATAAGCAACGCACATTTGCATTGATATCGATATAATCTCGAGTTGTTTTTATAGAATGTCAAATTACCAAGGTTACGTAATGGACTATAATTATAATTCTACATGCTTTTTATTTTGACACCTCTTTTGCATAAGATGTATTTCATGACTTTGTTTTGTTTTTGCTATGACGGTACCTGACGGAATCCTTCGGAGAGAATTACTGTCATAATATTTTCTCAGAGAGATGCGTAAGGAATGGCAGTTCTGCTCCAAGTCATCAAAAGCTGCTCTCTAAATTTAGGATTGGGACATCCACGCTCAGGAAGCGCTCAGTGCGTTGGGTGGTAAACAAGTCGTTTGTATACTTAACGGAGTTGACGCTTTCTGGTGATCGCCACTGTTGATTCTGGTTTACAGAAAATGCAGTGACTTGGGAATAGTGTGGTAGGCTTGTACAAAAAAAGCCACTTCTACTTCTTCTCTTTGTTAATTCATTGCTTGTTTTCGCGAGTGATAAAATAATTATATTTATGATCAAAAATAATCTATTGCAAGTTCTCAGAAAAAACACATTAATATTTTTTTTTTTTTTTTTTTATAATAATATTCCACAACTATCACACAACGCCATCTAGTCCCAAGCTAAGCAGAGCTTGTGTTATGGGTACTAGACAACTGATCATCATTCATCATCATTTCAGCCAAAAGACGACCACTGCTGGACATAGGCCTCCCCCAGGCATTTTTGGGGGGTTTGCCATAATCGCCACGCTTGGCAGGCGGGTTGGCGATCGCAGTATGGTTGTTACAAAGGCACAGAGAACGCTGCTGCCCATTCTCTGGTAAGTCCCTTAGTCGCCTCTTACGACACCCACGGGAAGATATGGGATGGTGCTATTCTTTACGTCCGACACCACACGGAACTAGACAACTGATAAACATACTTATATATTTCTAAATACATACATATTATAGATAAATTACACCCAGACACAGAACAAATGATCGTGCTCATCACACAAACATTTGTCCTGGGTGGGAATCGAACACACGACCTCCGGCATAGCAGTTAGGGTCACTAACCACTAGACCAACAGGCCACATTCGAATGAATAAATTAAAAAACAATGAATTATTCAGTTTGATAACAGCTATTTTTTTTCAGTGGATCATTCCACTTCATTATGATAAAAATGAAAGCAAAAGCACCTATTTATCTATGAATAATCGTATGATGACAGAAGTCGGTTAAAAAGGAGCTAACACACTACACAGGTTGGCAAATTAGTTACCAGGATTATTCCTGAGTCTACCCGTTATATTTAACAACTACAATAACAAAGAAACTAATATCAAATGAAAAAAAAAAAACATTCATTCATTTCTTGTGAAATAAGCAGTACCTTTGTACTAAACTGTTATATTATGTTGTTTTCCTGTGTTGTCTAGTAATTGTGTGTACATAAATAGTAAAATAAATAAATCAATAAATATAGGTATGTTTTGAAACATTCTGGCTGCTGCTGTATAATATTAAAACGTTTAGTAATATCTATTTTGGAAAACTACTGGAAAAGTACTTAGCACCATAAGTGACGTAATGAAGAAAGGAATTAGGGCTACCCTCGAATGGTGTAGGGAAAGGGGACTGAACCTCAACCCCACTAAAACGAAACTAGTCCTTTTTACAAAAAGAAAGAAATACAAGGAGTTATCACCAATATACATAGACGGTGAACGGATAGAAGTAACTAAGGAAATAAAATACTTAGGAGTGATCTTAGACAAAACCATGTCATACAAAACGCATATAAAAGAAACATGTGAGAAAGCAAAAATTGCATTACTACAATGCAGAAGAGCTATAGGTAGAACCTGGGGAATGAAACCGGCCATAGTAGCCTGGATATATAATGCCATCATCATACCCAGAGTTATACACGGAGCAATAGTATGGTGGCACAGAACACAAATCAAGACTAACAAAAAGAGAGCTAGCAAAAGTTCAAAGAATGGCCGGGTTAATGATCTCTAGGGTAATGAGGACGACTCCCTCAGCGGCCCTGGATGTCATACTAGGAATGATACCGCTTAGTCTACAAGTCAAGAAAAGAGCCTTGGAGCAGTGGTTCAAACTGAAAAGCTTGAACCTCTGGAAAGGCAATTTTATGGACAAAGGTCACTCGGAGATAGCAAATCTGTACGAAGACAATCTATCAATGATTATGGCCAACAATGACTTAATCAAAAAAGAGAAGATCTTCGACAAAAAGTATAGAATACATATTATAGGCACAAGAGAAGAATGGACAATCGAGAGTGATCCATCTATGGCGGTCTGCTATACAGACGGATCAAGGAAAGAATCAACTAAGCTATCCGGCTCTGGGATACACATACCAAGACTGGAAATAAATAGATCATTCTCACTAGGAACAGGAGCTAGTGTGTTCCAGACAGAAATACATGCCATTATGGAATGTACCAGAATAATTGGAAACGCCCTTACAGGTGATCTTTCCAAAATAGTTATATACAGTGATAGTCAAGCAGCACTCAAAGCACTGAACAAAGTGGAAGTCACATCTGCACTGGTTAAAGAGTGTAAGGAAGCACTCAACCAGCTAGCGGAAAAAGCAGAAGTAACAGTCGCATGGGTCCCTGGTCATCAAGGACACGAAGGGAATGAGATAGCAGATAAATTAGCCAGAAAAGGAGCAGATGAAACCTTTGTGGGACCAGAGCCCAGGTTACCGATCCCACATAATATAACAAAAGGAATCATCCATATAATAACCACAGGAGAGTCAAATAAAAGATGGAATGCAACAGAAGGTTGTCGACAATCGAAAATCTTCTTAAAGTCATATGATGAAAAGAAATCCCACAAGCTACTCAAAATGAGCAGGGGAAACATAAGACTAGTAGTAGGCATCGCAACAGGACACTGTGGACTCAATAGACACCTGACGATTATGAAAGTAAAGGAAGATCCCATATGCCCAGCATGTGGAGAAGCAGAAGAAACAAGTTTCCACCTTGTGGCGGAATGCACAATGTATGAGCCACTCAGATGGGAAATCCTAGGAACAGATGAGATTAATGAAGAGAAGCTCGCAGAAATCTCTACCGAACAACTGGTGAGCTTCTGCAAGGCAACAGGAAGATTCGCGATGCCGACCACCAGTAACCCATGAAGGGGATCCACCAAAATGGGGAACTGGGCGAAATAATCCACAACGAAAGGACTGATCGCCAGTCTGGTGTCTGCCGGCGTCCCCGAAGATAAATAGAAATAGAATAGAATATCTATTTTAATTTTAATTATTCTACCATTTACTTTTAATAAAAAAAATCAAGGAATTCAATTTTATCCTATAATCAATTATTATTTTGTTCTTTAGTAACAATCTGCTCAAAAATATAAAATTAAATTAGGCATACAAAATTAAACAGGGTCCATATTGGCTCACCTAAAGTTCTTTACCCGAAATTGTTCTTCCTAACGATTTGTAATCCGAATGATCACTCTTCCTAAAATTTTTCATCCTAAAGTTTAAATTCATACTATTTGTAGTGCTACCGACGATGTTCATAACACTCATGATTCCGAAAATTGTAATTCATAATATCATTATTGTAAATATATTTAAACTCCTACTGTTTTTTATCCCAACGCTTTTATACATAAACATTTTTCACTCATACAACTGTTTAGAATGATTAAAGTTCGTTTCACTGATTTTTGTCTTAAATGAATTACACTCGGGTCAGAGTGTCGTTTTGGGGGCACTATGAAAAAAATAACAGAGAAATTTCGCGACCAATTTCGAGGTAGCGCTCGCCGGCCACTGCCGCGGCACCGCTCGCTTCGCTCGCTCGGCTCGCGCGTAGTTGGTCACAGTTCTAACCTAACCTAACCAAAGGATATCTTTGGATAGTATATAAGGTCCCATTAAAATAGGTGGACAAATTTTAACACAGCGTTTAGTAGGCCTAACTAAAGACATCTACTTAAACAAAAAACACTATATAAAGTGATTTTATTTTGACTTAAAATAATAAATTGCCGGCACTCTAGAACAAACTCATCCTATAAAAGTAGGTATTTTAATGTCTTTTTCTTATATTTTTTTTACAATTGTCCTTATTTTAGCGGTCTGAATGATTTCTATAATTTTGTCCACCTATTTTAATGGGACCTTATATTTAATACTGATTAGAATAAAAAGTAATATAAACAAAAAAGATATGACTTTGAATAATAGTGTAAAAGATGGCTATGTTGAGAAAATATAGGAAAACAAATAATAATGTAAAAGATGTTTATTGCTACTGACATTATGAAGTTGAATGCTTCGGAATTAAAACATTAGAGACAGAGTAGTTAGGAATTGCGATTGTTAGGATGAAAAATGTTAGGAAGAACATTTTCGGATTTCCAATTATCGGAGTTGAAAATTTAGGTGAACTTTGGCGCACCCATAATACTGATTATTGTGAATAAAAAGAAATCTGAACAAAAACGGTATGACTTTGAATAATAGTGTAAAAGATGGTTATGTTGAGAAAATAATAGGAAAACAAATAAAAGTATATTAGATGTTTATTGCTACTGACATTATGAAGTTAAATGCTTCGGATTATGAACATTAGAGACAGAGTAGTTAGGAATTGTGATTGTTAGGATGATTTTAGGTGAACTTTGGCGCACCCGCCACATCTGCATCCTAAAGATGTTGTCATATTGAACTTACAGGACACTGGCAGATTTACCCGTAGACTGTAGGCGTAAAATAATTAGGTATTAGCAATATGCCTTAAATACGGTGATTTTAACTGGCTCGATTACACAAAATATGCCCTTGAAAAGCAGCATTTTGATTTTTGCTGTAATATAAGTCAGTCCATGTTCCACCGCATAAGGTGAAAGACCAGATGTACATTTTAACCGGAAACCGGGCCTAAGGCCCGGTTTTCACCAAAGCGGAGAGGAGCGGAGACGAGAGGAGATGTGCGGAAATAGGCCAATCACATTAGTTAAAATTTACATCAGCTGGTCTTTCGCTTTTCCTGTGATTGGTCGAATTTGGCACATCTCCTCTCCGCTCTGCTCGTCTCCGCTTTGGTGGATTACGGGCCTCAGTCTCACATATTGCTAACATCTTACGAAAAGCACTCACAGATGGTCCTAGCATGTTTTTTTTTGGCATGTTGGTAGTAAATATAAGACCAAGTAGGTATCGATTTTTATAGCAGTCAAATAAAAAAAAAATACGTCTAATCTGAAATCACCTTACTTTTTTACGCTGAAGATAACTGCAAGTTAAGCCGTATTATCTTGTTTTTTGGTAATTTAATCAAACTGCATTGGTATAAATACGATCCATTCAAAAACAAAAAGCACATAGTTTTGTCACCCAGGAACAATATGCGTGTACTTGCTTTGCTAGCTCTTTGCCTCGCGGCTGTTGCAGGTGAGTCGTCAATAAAAATAATCTTTAGATTGTGCTGCAAAATATACCTGACATATATTATTTATGTAGAATAATTTTAATATTAAAATGTTTTTATAAACGTGATCATTCGGTGAAAACTTTGCAGACACGTAGTAAAGTGTAATTGTCTAAAAATCCATAATAATGTGGTTGTTGTAAGGATGTATTGTTAATATTTTCTATTGTATTGTTAAACAATTCAGAATGTCGCTTTTACAGTAAAAATATATCAGTATTATTAGAAAACCAACCAAAAAAAAACCTGATAACTTTTATTTTCAGCCGTCCCCTCCAATCCCCAAAGGATTGTTGGTGGTTCAGTCACCACCATTGACCGGTACCCCACTATCGCTGCTCTCCTGTACTCATGGAACTTGAGCGCATACTGGCAGTCGTGCGGTGGTAGCATCCTCAACAACAGGGCCATCCTCACCGCTGCTCACTGCACCATGTAAGTTTGGTTTCTTTGTGAATACAATATTACGCTTGAGTCTTTAATAAGGTAATCGCAAAACATGATATAATCTAACAAAAGTGGTTTTATGATATCTGTCTTCATCTATTTCATTTTTATTGTTCGTCTTGTGTGATCAGTGATATTTTCCAACACATTTCCTCGAAAACTGACTCTTATCGCAGAATCTACTACTACTTTAAAAAGGTCGAAATAGGTTCAATTCCGACAGTCGGTAGTGACCGCTTCTTATTTAAATATCGGCAAAGATGTGATATGAAAATTAAATAATTGTTAATAAATCCGATTATAAAAAAAATTTACCATTAAAAAATAATTTGTTTTCTAAATTAAAAAAATGTATTTCAATATTCTGCTTATAATTATATAAAATAAATATTTTAAGCTGCGTTAGTTTATAGCGGCTTCATACCATTGTTTTTCTTCTCATCTGCGAACGCAAAACGCTGAAAAAATGCAAATAAAATCATAGTTTCATTTCACAGTTTTAACAGTTTTTTTATAAAGACTCGTGTTAGTTTATTTAATAGTTTTAATTAATGTATAAAGTTAGTTTACTCTCATCATCTTCCTGCCGTTGTCCCATGTTACTTGGGGTCGACGCAACACGTTGTCTTTTTCTATTGTCCACTGTCAACCGTCGCGCCATCATTGACTCCTTTTTCTTTCATATAATTTCTCACACAATCCATCCATCGTTTCCTTCGTCTTTCTCTCTCCCTCTCCATCCATCAACATTTATATTCATCACTCTTTTAGTCACTCGCGACTTAGTTTACTCTATTAAATAACAATGTTATGTTTCCTAACAATTCACGGGAAAAACACTTTCCGTTTTTCATTTTTTTTTTCGAAAGAGTATTGTTAAATGTCAATCTATAGACGTGGGCATTTTTACTGTATCGTTGCCGGCTGCAATAACCAGATTTGCCCTACTTGTATCAAAATGTGTTACAATCTTACTTGCTTTACAGAGGTGACGCAGCTAACAGATGGCGCATCCGTGTCGGTTCCACCTGGGCTAACAGCGGTGGCGTTGTCCACAACGTGAACCAAGTCATCAATCACCCATCATACAACGGAAATACTATGAACAATGACGTCGCTGTCCTGCGCTCCGCCTCCACTTTCTCTTTCAACAACAACGTCCGCGCTGCTTCCATCGCTGGCGCCAACTACAACCTCGGTGACCAACAAGCCGTCTGGGCTGCAGGATGGGGTACAACTTCCGTGAGTACATTGATGATCGTTCTTGTGTTCAAATTAAGTGTCAAAATGTTTGTTTGATCGGTGATTAATTTTTGCATGTAATTTCCGTTTCACAGGCTGGTGGTTCCGCTTCTGAGCAACTCCGCCACGTCGAGCTCCGCAGCATCAACCAGGCCACTTGCAGAAACAACTACGCTACCCGTGGTATCGCTATCACCGACAATATGTTGTGCTCCGGCTGGTCAGGCGGTGGTCGCGACCAGTGCCAGGGTGACTCCGGCGGTCCTCTCTACCACAACGGTATCGTTGTTGGTGTCTGCTCTTTCGGTATTGGCTGCGCTCAGGCTAACTTCCCCGGTGTCAACGCCCGCGTGTCTCGCTACACCGCTTGGATCCAATCCAACGCGTAAGAAGGGATTTGTTGTCAGTGTTGTCGAGTTTAAAAGAATAAAGTTTTAACAGGTTTAATAGTGTTTTTAATTTCATAACTCATTTTGTGTTTTTGTCTAAGTAAATAGTATGACATAATGCAGAGGATGATAGCTTGAGTTAATACACATCAAAAGACCACAATATTATGATATGTTCCGGTTAATGTGACGATAACGATTAAATACTAAATTAGCCAAAATATCAGGAAAGCTCGGGTTAGGAAAGTAGGAATAGTAGTGTAAAAGTTGGCTGAATGCGTGGGCCAGAATACCATTCCGGTTCAGGTATTTGATCCGAGCAGCTTTGTAACGTCCAGCTTTTAACTATCAATCAGGACATTTTGTAGAAATAACTATGCTGTCTGCTGTCTGTGTGTATAATATCGTGTGCGCCGGCTGGTGGCGGGCGCGACCACTGCACGTTTGATGAAGGTGGTCCTCTCTACCACGACGGTAACGTTGAACTGTTGGTGTCAGATCGTCCAGCTACACAACTTAGACCTCAATTTATGCATAAGAAGTGATTTAAGTATTACAAACAGTTAAAATTATAGTTATGCCAATTTCTTTACCTTTTTCTCTCATTAAATACTTGTAATATACTGTAACTTTTCGGGATTTATTTATTAAAAAGGCGAGAAAAATGAGGCTAAAATGACCTTATAAAATTTTTGCCCCTGTTAAACTACAATTTTGCAGGATGAATTTTCGAATATCCTACTCCGGCTCTGGCTCTTGGTTGGTACATTGAGTGCCGTGGTTTGTCTTTCAGGAACCATATTTCTTCAACCAACATCAATCCATAACTAACCAAGATTATTTTTGTCTTACATTGAAACTGGCTCTGAGAGAAGATTCCTTAAAAAAGTATGGGCCGTAGGTACCCATATCATAATTAAACCCACGGGCTCAATAGATAACTCATTAGTCATTACTTAGAGAACATTTATACTATCCTAATATTTTCCCAGTAAGACGAGTAAGCATTGGGATTCTGCTCAAAGTCATCAAAAGTTGCTGATTGTGAATTTAGGACTAAGATGCCCGCGCTCAGGAAGCGCTCAGTGTGTTGGATGATAAACAAGTCGTTTGTATTCTAAACGGAGTTGACAACAAAACACTGCCTTGAGGGAGACTGTTCTATTTACCACACTTTATACTCTTACTTGACTGAAAGCATAGCTAAAAGCGGTGGTTATGGAGGAATCCGTTTAACACGTGCGCTGGTCGTTAGGGTGTATATTTTGCCAATATTTTATTTTACTTTGATTTTTTATTTACCAACCTTTAATTTCGAACAACATTATGCCCGTAAGCACTGAAGGTTAGGCATAGGTGGACCCCATGGTATACCCCCATTTCTTCAATTAAAATTATATCTCTTAAGGGCACAGATTCCGTAGCAGTAACTGGAAAATAGTGGAAAATGCCAATAACACTTGGCTTTACCTGAGAATCGAACCAAGGACTTCTTGTATAGCAGTCGTGTTTGCGACCACTAGACCAATGAGAAAGAAAATTAAATTTAATTAATTTATTCTTGTTCTTGTAGTGAGGTATTAGGTATGTGTGGATAGACCTCTGTGGGCTCAATAATACTACCGACAGTCAATCGCTTATGTCATTATAAAATAAATGCTATACATAAAATATATTATTTACTCAGGTAACGCTTCGACTCACGATTTATTTTTGAGTCTGATCAATGCCCTAGATTAATGAGGAGAGTGGTGTCATGACTGGTACCTAGGACAAACAAAAATATTTTAAGCTATAGTACATTTTCTATATCATTTTTATCTTTATTTACAAGACGCAGTTGCAGTAACTCTGTTTATAGTTTTTATAGGGTAATATTATGATTACAAAAATATATTGATTAGATCTGCGACACGTTATTATTTCATGTGTCTTACCTGGCGATTGACCATGCCCTGCGTTTAAACGAATACATTAAATAATTAGATCTATATTTGTTCTATCGAAATATGCATAATACTTAATTTGTTCCGTTTTAGTTTTTACAAAAAACGACTTCTTGTATAACAGTTAGCCAGCGATGTACTTTTAAATTACGCACTTTAAAAAATCTAGATAGGCGATTAGTTCTGAATTAACTCTAATTACTTATCTACTTTTTACTTATAAAATTCATTACTTTAAGTTAAAAAAAAGACAATACAAAGAAGCAAAGCTAGCGATGTACTTCTAAGTAAATTATTTTCTTTCGCGTATAATGTGACAGTTTTGCCAATTCCAATAAACAATTCAATAAATTAAAAAAAAACCAAAAAAATCCAAAAAAATAAAATAAAATCCAAACTATTTTTTTTTTTAAACACCAATAAACAAAAAAAAAAGTAGTAAATATTAATAAAATCCAATTTGAATTGTAATGGGGACAAAACGGTCACATTATAAGCGAAAAAAATTAATTTACTTAGAAATACAGTGCCCCACAAAAGTGCATGGATAGTAAGGAAAAACAATCGTGTGAAGCGAGAAATGACGCCATCTAGCGTAAATCTATAATATAAAACTGAATCGCAAAATGTGTTGGTAAGCGCATAACTCAACAACGCCTGAATCGATTTGGCTAATTATGGTCTTGAATTATTTGTGGAAGTCCAGAGAAGGTTTATACGGAAAGAGAAGAGAAAGTGGTTGGTAGGTAGGCAGGGTAGTAGGTAGGTAGGGTAGTAGGCAGGTAGGGTAGTATGTAGGTAGGGTAGTAGGTAGGTAGGGTAGTAGGTAGGTAGGTAGGAAAAAAGCATTGCAACGCATGCGCGGGTTCAGCTAGTTATTATTATTAATGAGTCCTAAGTTCTAAGCTGTTAAGGCGAGGTTGCAGTACTTTGTTTTTATGTACGCACGACCTCACCCCCGCCCTGCCGCGCGAGCGATATAATGCCTAAATTTTGACTGTTTTTTGCTTCTTGGAGAAAAACTATAAAGAAATTATAAAATACGTTTTCAACATTTACTTCAGAACAAAAAGTTCTATCTATTGATATAACTTTTATATAAATTCATGATGAAATGTCTTAGCAGTACACGTTTGAAATTGTGATTTAGAGTCATGTTTGATAAAAAAAGTATCGAGCCGATCATTCTAAATCGCGTTTCTATCTTTACGATTTACTAGAGAGTATGTTCAATTTTATGTAATGATTTTTATTTATTAAAAAACTCGTATTTAGTTCGATTTTTATATGTTTAAAAATCTTAAAAAGTACTGCAATCCCGCCTTAAATTTGTTTATTTTTAGGTACGGCGGAAACGATTGAATGCACTGTTTGTTCAAGTTCCACAAGGAACATACTTGGCAAAAGACTAATGACAGCTTGTTACTCTATGTTGCAACAAAACTATCTCCGACTGATAGTTTTGTTTGTGTTTGTGTCTTTCCTTGTTCACAAGAAATACTAATGTGTCTGTACCTGGCGATTGAACATGCCCTGCGTTTAAACGAATACATTAAATAATTAGATTTA
Source organism: Diarsia dahlii (assembly GCA_949775195.1). NCBI lineage: Eukaryota > Metazoa > Arthropoda > Insecta > Lepidoptera > Noctuidae > Diarsia > Diarsia dahlii. Next base: position 19,028,637 of record OX459190.1, read on the forward strand.
TATTTGTTCTATAGAAATATGCATAATACTTAATTTGTTCCGTTTTAGTTTTTACAAAAAATGACTTCTTGTATAACAGTTAGCCAGCGATGTACTTTTAAATTACGCACTTTAAAAAAACAAAACATAGATAATCGATTAGTTCTACATTAACTCTAATTACTTATCTACTTTTTACTTATAAAATTCATTACTTTAGGCTATAAAAAGACAATACAAAGAAGGAAAGCTAGCGATGTACGGTCACCCACAGAAGTGCATGGATACCTTAGGACCTATTTTTCTGTGAAGGTAGAAATCAAGTTTTCGAAAATAATTAATAGATGGCGTTTGGTTTCTGCACAACTGTGATATTAAACTCTTCAATCCCCAGTGTCACTTGTAGGTGGCATAAGTTTTATTTCTGTTTCTTCCTCACAGCAATTTTATTTGTATCATCATTCATCATTTCAGCCAAAAGACGTCCACTGCTGGACATAGGCCTCCCCCAGGCGTCGCCACAATTACCGGTCCGTGCGTCTCTCATCCAGCGGGTTCCTGCAACCTTGGCCAGGTCATCGGTCCACCTAGTGGGAGGCCTTCCAACGCAACATCTTCCGGTTCGCGGTCGCCATTCCAGAACTTTTCGGCCCCATCGGCCATCCGTTCTGCGAGCAATGTGCCCTGCCCATTGCCACTTAAGTCTGGCGATTCTTTGGGCTACGTCGGTAACCTTGGTTCTCATGCGGATGTCCTCATTTCTGATTCGATCACGCAAGGAAACTCCGAGCATAGCCCTCTCCATTGCCCTTTGGGTGACTTTGAGCTTTCTGATAAGGCCCATTGTGAGCGACTACGTTTCGGTCCCGTATGTAATCACTGGCAACACACACTGGTCATAGACTTTCGTCTTGAGACACTGGGGTAAGTTGGACGAGAAGATACCGCGCAACTTCCTGAACGCTGCCCAGACGAGTCGGATTCGACGATTGACCTCTTTCTCGAAGTTAGATCTACCCAACTGGACCGTTTGTCCCAGGTAGACATAATCGTACACAACTTCGAGCGTAGAGTCTCCGATCTTGATAGGAGTGGGTGTTACGTGAACATTCGACATAACTTTGGTTTTGTCCATGTTCATTTTAAGACCCACTCTTTCGGAAGCTGTACTGAGGTCATCGAGCATTTTACTGAGATCTTCCATGGTCTCAGCCATGACCACTATATCGTCGGCAAACCGAAGGTGAGTGATGTACTCGCCGTTGACATTGATGCCAAGTTTTTTCCAATCCAGAACCTTGAAGACATCCTCCAATGCAGCGGTGAACAGTTTCAGAGATATGACGTCTCCCTGTCTCACACCGCGCTGCAGAAGGATAGGTTCCGAGGTCTGGTCCTGAAGTCGAACTGACATGGTGGTGTTTTCGTACAAACACTTCAACACCTCGATGTACCGGTAGTCGATTTGGCACCGTTGGAGAGACTGCAGTACAGCCCAAGTCTCGATCGAATTGAAGGCTTTCTCGTAGTCCACAAACGCTAAACAGAGAGGCAGGTTATACTCTTCGGTCTTCTGTATAACTTGCCGCAGCGTATGTGTGTTGGAAATGGTTTGTATCCCGATCAGTTAAAAACAGCATTAATAAGACCTATATTTAAGCACGGTGTGCACAGGGATTACTCAAATTATAGGCCAATAGCTATATTGTCTGTAATAAATAAAACTGTGGAAAAGTTCATTATGAGCCAGGTCAGTGCTTTCTTGGAAAACAACAATATATTGTCAAATGCACAACATGGTTTCCGACGTGGACGGAGCACGGCGACGGCTCTGGCACGGTTTGCCGTCGACGTCAATGAATGTTTGGATCAGAGGAAGCAGGTGGTGGTGGTCTACATTGATTTCAAAAAAGCATTTGATACCCTTGAGCACCACCAGCTGCTTCAAGCCATGGAGGAATGTGGCGTCGCGGGACCACTTAACAGGTGGTTTCGTGCCTACCTCACAGGCCGGTCACTGCGAACCGTCATTGGCGGCGTAGTGGGAGAACCCAGTTATGTCACATGCGGTGTGCCAACCGGTTCCGTGTTTGGTCCTGTCGGATACATCATGCATGTCAACAGCATGTGCAATGTGGTTCGAAACTGTCGCATATACATGTATGCCGATGATACTTGTTTAGTGTATGCAGATAAAGAATTGGAAATTGAAAGGAATATTCAGGAGGATTTCACGAATATAATTAAATGGGCTCATGATAATGGGATCATAATAAATATAAATAAAACTAAATGTATGCGTATACGGTCTCCTTATCTTAAAAACTGTGAGCGTCCGCCGCGCGTGACGGGGCATAGTTATGAGTGCCTGCACGATGACGGCGCGACGTTTTGTGCGTGTACAGATATTGAGGTGGTGGAGGAGTACAAGTACTTGGGTTTAGTTATAGACAACAGCTTCTCTTGGAAAACGCACATAACACACCTTTGTGACGAACTCCGATTAGTGCTTGTAAAATTCCACCACCTTAGTTTGGTACTGGATAGGGCCACTTTGTACACGGTCTACTATGCGCTGGTGGACTCGCTACTCTCATACGGACTGGCATGTTATGGTAACACATTTAAAACATATTTAGATAAATTAAAGTTGTTACAAATCAGATTTATGAAACTTTTAGTTGATAAAAATACAAAAACACGTTGTAAAAGTAGTGACTATGAAGAATTATTCTTAGAGTGTAAGATGTTGCCAGTTCATCGAAGGGTGGTATTGTTATTGGCTATAGAAAACTATTGTAATGATGAGTTTAAAGTCGAGACGGTGCGCATAAGACCTCAAAGGAATAAATGCATCAGTAGATTTGTAGTACCCACATGTACTTATTATTATGGACAAAGGTGTAGGAAATGCTTAGTACCAACAATTTTCGACATACCTTCCGAATTAGAAAATAGCTGTACCACGATAATGTCTTTTAGAAATAATAATAATGTCTAGGAAAGTTTCTTTTTAATACCTTTTGTAAAGACCTCATAACAAAAGATGTGTAGATGCCATTTATTCTTGTTGTAAGTATAAATATGTGTAATTAAAGTAATGTCATACTGGCTCATGATAGCGGCTTCACCGCTGTTAAGTGAAGTGCTGTTACGCAACTAACATGTTATTTTATTAGTATAAGTTATAGTCATACTCGTAGCAAATTTGTGTTAAGTGTGTTTAGTTATAAGTAGGTAAAAGTATCGTGTGATTGATGGAAAAGTACCAACAAGTTGTTACATGTACCTAAATATAAAATTAGTTAAGGGAGCTACATCTGCCAAAAAACTGTTTTACAGTTTGGCAGAAGTAATATACTATGTAACACGAAATGTAACCATGAATAAACGATTTTTCATTTTTTTTTTCATGTATGTGGTCTACTGTGGTGTACTGAAGCCTTTTCGGAATCCGGCTTGTTCGAGAGGCTGGAAATCGTCGAACCTGCGTGCGAGACGATTCGTGATAACTCTTGAAAACAACTTGTAGACATGGCTTAGAAGCGAGATGGGCCTATAGTTCTTCAACCGGGCATTGTCACCCTTTTTGAAGAAGAGCACCACCACACCCCTGCACCAAGCCTGTGGCGTTTTCCCCTCGAGTATGACGGAATCAAACAACTTCTGAAGGGCCTTAAGGACCAGTTTGCCACCCGCCTTCAGCAGTTCGGCCGTAATTCCGTCATCACCTTGTTGTTTTTAAGCTGTTTCAGAGCCATCCTAATCTCGTACAGGCTGACATCCGGGATGTCTTCGGTATAGTGTTGAGTCAGTCTAGCTCTGGGGTCTTTCGCTAGATTTTCGACGGGTTGACTAGTTGACGTGTACAGCTGCCCATAAAAACTCTCGATCTCTCTCAGAAGCTCCGGTTTGGCTGACACGATCCTGCCATCATCGGTTTTCAGTTTCGTGAGCTGGCTCTGTCCAATAATATATAATAGTAGCCAGATAATATATTATAGCCAGATCTCTTGCAAATACCTTGGAGCCTTTGTTCCGTTCAATTGCGTCTTTAATACGCTCGGTATTAAAGCGGCGGAGGTCGCTCTTCAAGGATTCGGAGATCCATCTATTGAGCTGCCAGCATTGCCGAGCCTCGTCTGAAAACTGCAGGATCATCTCATGAGCTTGAGAGTGTGATCTGAGAGTTTCTTGATCTTATTTGCACGACGTATCTTAAAAAATTTAAACCCAGTCGTATGGACAGTTTCCCGTCGTTGTAATCGTCCACTAAGCTTCGTAGGCATTCGAAGCGATTCTGGAGTTCAAGCTGAAAGCTCTCGGAGTTATGGATTTGGATCTGTGCTGGACGGAGCGTAGACTTCATCAGTCGTGACCTTTCTAGCTTTATATTGATGTTCAATGTGCCTCTTACCATTCGGTGATCGCTTCCGGTTTTCACCGAATTGATCACAGAGACATCATTGAACATTTGCTTGTTGGTAGACATGATAAAGTCAATCTCATTTTTAGTCGCACCATCGGGGCTCTGCCAGGTCCACTTCCTGTGCCCACGTTTTTTGAAGAAGGAGTTCATCATAAAGAGGCCCCTCCTTCTCCATAAAACTAGCCAGTTGGTGACCCCGGTGATTCCGCTGTCCAATTCCAAATTGCCACACCTGAAGCTCATCATCGCTTCGTTTGCCCAGTTTCGCGTTGAAGTCCATGACAACGGTGAAGTAAGTTCTGAAACCATGCATGGCTTTAGAAATATCCTCATACAAGGTTTCTACTTCATCGTCGGGGTATGCCGAGGTCGGGGCGTAAACCTGTATGACCTTCAGCGAATATCTTGCAGATATTCTGAGTATAAGGTACGCCACCCTGTTCGACACACTCTCGATCTTCACCACGTTATTCACGAGAGACTTGTGGACTATAAACCCAACACCACCCTGTGACTGCCAGTCTTCGGAAGTAGAGCAGGTTGCCGTATTTCAGGATTATCGTGTCCTCCCCCTCTCTTCGGACTTCAGATAATCCGACAAAACTCCATCGCAGCCTGCTTAATTCTTCCTCGAGTTCCGCTAGCTTCTCGTCGGCCCGGAGTGTGCGCGTGTTGAATGTTGCCAGGTCCAGTCGTCGGTATGTTTGGTAGCCGGATCCCGTCCGGGGATTCTTAGCACCCCTTGCCACGCCGTTGCCTCGACCGCTACCGTAGCCGAGGGAAGACGGGCTGCCGGGTACTAGGGGCCTTTTCTGCATTGCGCTCACCATGTTTTGGGGGGGTTTGCCATAATCGTCACGCTTGGCAGGCGGGTTGGCGTTCGCACTATGGTTGTTACAAAGGCACAGAGAACGCTGCTGCCCATTCTCTGGTAAGTCCCTTAGTCGCCTCTTATGACACCCACGGGAAGATATGGGATGGTGCTATTCTTTACGTTCGACACCATACGGAACGCTTTTATTTGTAATTCCTACTTAAATATTAATAAGAAATTAAACCTTTAAAGTTTTTACTTTCCGCAATGACAATATCCGGATTACCCGGTGTCACCTGTAGGTGAAATAAAAAGGAGGTAGATTTTTATAACTTAGTCCTAACTAAATGTAACCTATTCTGTTGAGATATAGGAAAAAAAATGGACTTTGACTTGGGAATAGGTGAAGTAAGTAAGAAGTTAGGAAACACGTATTAGGTTGGATTAAGTGAGAAGCTAAATGATAAAAAAAAACAAAAGAAACCTTATGGAATGTTTTCATTAAGCTAGCAAGTGCGCATAGCATTCAAAAATATAATATTCGAGTTGGTAGTCAGTTAGCAACAGGGATGAACAGAGACAAACAAAAAGACACTATCACACAAATTTTAGAGGTTTAATTCTTGCAGTTTATTATTCAAAAACAGACATTTATTTATCGTTCAACATAATTATAGTTATATAAAACTACAAAGCCACTCACTGACTCACTGACTGATTGACATGTCGTTTCTCGGAATGGGTGAGAGATGGGTTATGGCATGTGGGTGGTTGAGGCCATAGCTTAAGTATTCGTTTCCAAAATCGGAAAGAGGATTGAAGCTTTTGTTAGCTCAACAAGGACAAACAGGAGACCGGATTATTTTATCACAAAAGTGAAAAGTTTAATGAATTAAATAGGTAGGATAACAGCTATATACAATTGCACCAAAACATACGAAAAAGTTATTATGTAATGAAAAAAAAAATATGTTGTGTTTGACTTTTTTTAGTTATTAAAAATACGTAAGTCATCTAATAGGTTATAATAACCCGGTCTCCAGTTAATATAACTAATAAGTGCTAAAGTAAAGTAATATTATTTTTAAGTATTGTAAAATATAAATCCTGGATCTGCAACACGTATTTATCCCCATATATATCCACTTATCTATTCACTGTAATATGACCAAATTGCTTATTGGACACTACATATACACTTGAAATAAAACTTATGCCACCTACAAATGACACTGGGGATTGAAGAGTTTAATATCACAGTTGTGCAGAAACCAAACGCCATCTATTAATTATTTTCGAAAACTTGATTTCTACCTTCACAGAAAAATAGGTCCTAAGGTATCCATGCACTTCTGTGGGTGACCGTACATCGCTAGCTTTCCTTCTTTGTATTGTCTTTTTATAGCCTAAAGTAATGAATTTTATAAGTAAAAAGTAGATAAGTAATTGGAGTTAATGGAGAACTAATCGATTATCTATGTTTTGTTTTTTTAAAGTGCGTAATTTAAAAGTACATCGCTGTAGTACATTAAGTATTATGCATATTTCTATAGAACAAATATAGATCTAATTATTTAATGTATTCGTATAAACGCAGGGCATGGTCAATCGCCAGGTACAGACACATTAGTATTTCTTGTGAACAAGGAAAGGCACAAACACAAACAAAACTATCAGTCGGAGATAGTTTTGTTGCAACATAGAGTAACAAGCTGTCATTAGTCTTTTGCCAAGTATGTTCCTTGTGGAACTTGAACAAACAGTGCATTCAATCGCTTCCGCCGTATCCTATCATTAGAAACAAATTTAACAGCTCAGAACTTAGGACTCATTAATATTAATAAATAGTAAACATATAAAAAAATACGTCTTATCTGAAATCACCTTACTTTTTTACGCTGAAGATAACTGCAAGTTAAGCCGTATTATCTTGTTTTTTGGTAATTTAATCAAACTGCATTGGTATAAATACGATCCATTCAAAAACAAAAAGCACATAGTTTTGTCACCCAGGAACAATATGCGTGTACTTGCTTTGTTAGCTCTTTGCCTCGCGGCTGTTGCAGGTGAGTCGTCAATGAAAATAATCTTTAGATTGTGCTGCAAAATATACCTGACTTATATATATTATTTATGTAGAATAATTCTAATATTAAAATGTTTTTATAGTAAACGTGATCATTCGGTGAAAACTTTGCAGACACGTAGTAAAGTGTAATTGTCTAAAAATCCATAATAATGTGGTTGTTGTAAGGATGTATTGTTAATATTTTCTATTGTATTGTTAAACAATTCAGAATGTCGCTTTTACAGTAAAAATATATCAGTATTATTAGAAAACCAACCAAAAAAAAACCTGATAACTTTTATTTTCAGCCGTCCCCTCCAATCCCCAAAGGATTGTTGGTGGTTCAGTCACCACCATTGACCGGTACCCCACTATCGCTGCTCTCCTGTACTCATGGAACTTGAGCGCATACTGGCAGTCGTGCGGTGGTAGCATCCTCAACAACAGGGCCATCCTCACCGCTGCTCACTGCACCATGTAAGTTTGGTTTCTTTGTGAATACAATATTACGCTTGAGTCTTTAATAAGGTAATCGCAAAACATGATATAATCTAACAAAAGTTGTTTTATGATATCTGTCTTCATCTATTTCATTTTTATTGTTCGTCTTGTGTGATGAGTGATATCTTCCAACACATTTCCTCGAAAACTGACTCTTATCGCAGAATCTACTACTACTTTAAAAAGGTCGAAATAGGTTCAATTCCGACAGTCGGTAGTGATCGCTTCTTATTTAAATATCGGCAAAGATATGATATGAAAATTAAATAATTGTTAATAAATCCGATTATAAAAAAAATATACCATTAAAAAATAATTTGTTTTCTAAATTAAAAAAATGTATTTCAATATTCTGCTTATAATTATATAAAATAAATATTTTAAGCTGCGTTAGTTTATAGCGGCTTCATACCATTGTTTTTCTTCTCATCTGCGAACGCAAAACGCTGAAAAAATGCAAATAAAATCATAGTTTCATTTCACAGTTTTAACAGTTTTTTTATAAAGACTCGTGTTAGTTTATTTAATAGTTTTAATTAATGTATAAAGTTAGTTTACTCTCATCATCTTCCTGCCGTTGTCCCATGTTACTTGGGGTCGACGCAACACGTTGTCTTTTTCTATTGTCCACTGTCAACCGTCGCGCCATCATTGACTCCTTTTTCTTTCATATAATTTCTCACACAATCCATCCATCGTTTCCTTCGTCTTTCTCTCTCCCTCTCCATCCATCAACATTTATATTCATCACTCTTTTAGTCACTCGCGACTTAGTTTACTCTATTAAATAACAATGTTATGTTTCCTAACAATTCACGGGAAAAACACTTTTCGTTTTTCATTTTTTTTTTTTCGAAAGAGTATTGTTAAATGTCAATCTATAGACGTGGGCATTTTTACTGTATCGTTGCCGGCTGCAATAACCAGATTTGCCCTACTTGTATCAAAATGTGTTACAATCTTACTTGCTTTACAGAGGTGACGCAGCTAACAGATGGCGCATCCGTGTCGGTTCCACCTGGGCTAACAGCGGTGGCGTTGTCCACAACGTGAACCAAGTCATCAATCACTCATCATACAACGGAAATACTATGAACAATGACGTCGCTGTCCTGCGCTCCGCCTCCACTTTCTCTTTCAACAACAACGTCCGCGCTGCTTCCATCGCTGGCGCCAACTACAACCTCGGTGATCAACAAGCCGTCTGGGCTGCAGGATGGGGTACAACTTCCGTGAGTACATTGATGATCGTTCTTGTGTTCAAATTAAGTGTCAAAATGTTTGTTTGATCGGTGATTAATTTTTGCATGTAATTTCCGTTTCACAGGCTGGTGGTTCCGCTTCTGAGCAGCTCCGCCACGTCGAGCTCCGCAGCATCAACCAGGCCATTTGCAGAAACAACTACGCTACCCGTGGTATCGCTATCACCGACAATATGTTGTGCTCCGGCTGGTCAGGCGGTGGTCGCGACCAGTGCCAGGGTGACTCCGGCGGTCCTCTCTATCACAACGGTATCGTTGTTGGTGTCTGCTCTTTCGGTATTGGCTGCGCTCAGGCTAACTTCCCCGGTGTCAACGCCCGCGTGTCCCGCTACACCGCTTGGATCCAATCCAATGCGTAAGAAGGGATTTGTTGTCAGTGTAGTCGAGTTTAAAAGAATAAAGTTTTAACAGGTTTAATAGTGTTTTTAATTTCATAACTCATTTTGTGTTTTTGTCTAAGTAAATAGTATGACATAATGCAGAGGATGATAGCTTGAGTTAATACACATCAAAAGACCACAATATTATGATATGTTCCGGTTAATGTGACGATAACGATTAAATACTAAATTAGCCAAAATATCAGGAAAGCTCAGGTTAGGAAAGTAGGAATAGTAGTGTAAAAGTTGGCTGAATGCGTGGGCCAGAATACCATTCCGGTTCAGGTATTTGATCCGAGCAGCTTTGTAACGTCCAGCTTTTAACTATCAATCAGGACATTTTGTAGAAATAACTATGCTGTCTGCTGTCTGTGTGTATAATGGGTGAATTGCCCAAGCAAAAAAATACACGGCAAACCTGAGAACGGTAGTGCAATGTGCTGATTATTAATTTTATATATTTTTTCTCAACAACGTAAGTATTTCTCTACCTTGGCAAAAAAAATCATTGGTATCTACCCTCTAATATACCCAAAAAAAAAATTACAAAGTGTTATTTTATCATCACGGTGACCTGTCCTGAACCCAATTCCGCTCATAACATACCTTCTCCTGCAAATACATTCGTAATATGGATTTAAATTGATTTTGTTATCATTAAATTATAATATATTCGATCAAATAAAACAATTTTTGTTTGTTTATCTTCTTTCTCATGGATTTGACAGGCAGTCAACTTTTGTCTGGAAAAAAGTTATCATTTCAGAGGACAGTAAGTTTTAGTAGAATAGCCACATCAACATTGCGTTGTTACGCCCCTTTCACCTTTTCTCACTCCGGATCAGTCCGGCTTAAGCTCTCGGCGCGAACGCACCGGTCCCAACGTCTTGCGGTTTCCCGCCAAAAAAGTAAGTTTATCATTTCAGTAATATGGGGACAAAAATAGTTTCATTTCGGTGGCTGTTATAACTCGTGCTAGATTTGTTTAATTTGTTTCAAAATTGTGTATTAAATTCGCAGTAAGTACTGTTTTGTTTGAGTAGTGTTCATATTTTTTAAATAATTTTTTTTCGGAGTTAAATGTAGAACTAACCTCTATTTTATCATCTCAGTGTTATCATTTCAGTGGATTCGGTGGACTGTTATACCAATTACAGTCCACCGGAATTAAAAGTATCTCCGAAATGATAAAAACATAAAGTTTTAGAGATCCTGGTGTCAAATACAAAGTCATAGTTTTGTAATGTACCTACTTTTACCTAGAGTGTCGATTAGATTATTTAGGTGTATTTGTTGTGTAATATTTGTGCTTAAGATATATAATTCATATCATTCATATCATAATAAACATTACATTACATTAATATCATTCTTTGAGGTTATTGTAACCTCAAAGAATGATATATGTAATAATACTAACTGTAATATCTGTATATTAATGATGATATTAAAAAAACTGTGTACTGTCCTGTCTCAGTGTTTATCTAAAATTTGTGGAAATCAAACCTAACAAAGTACGGAACCCTGGCTGGGGGCACGGTTGTTCTTAGCTGTATCATTTCGGTGGATTTATCATTTCGGTGGTAATTTTTATCATTTCGGTGGACACTTTTAATTTCAGTGGACTCTTAAAACTTTATCCTTAAATATTTATGTAAGTTTTGATAATATTTGATGTCCACTCACGCACAATGTTATAAAATAGACTAAAGTATTATTTGTCACTAAAAATATATAGATTGCATTGAAATAAAAAAATCCCACCGAAATGATACATAAAAATCTCTTGTTGAAATTCACCCTAATATAGTGTGCGCCGGCTGGTGGCGGGCGCGACCACTGCACGTTTGATGAAGGTGGTCCTCTCTACCACGACGGTAACGTTGAACTGTTGGTGTCAGATCGTCCAGCTACACAACTTAGACCTCAATTTATGTATAAGAAGTGATTTAAGTATTACAAACAGTTAAAATTATAGTTATGCCAATTTCTTTACCTTTTTCTCTCATTAAATACTTGTAATATACTGTAACTTTTCTGGATTTATTTATTAAAAAGGCGAGAAAAATGAGGCTAAAATGACCTTATAAAATTTTTGCCCCTGTTAAACTACAATTTTGCAGGATGAATTTTCGAAAATCCTACTCCGGCTCTGGCTCCTGGTTGGTACATTGAGTGCCGTGGTTTGTCTTTCAGGAACCATATTTCTTCAACCAACATCAATCCATAACTAACCAAGATTATTTTTGTCTTACATTGAAACTGGCTCTGAGAGAAGATTCCTTAAAAAAGTATGGGCCGTAGGTACCCATATCATAATTAAACCCACGGGCTCAATAGATAACTCATTAGTCATTACTTAGAGAACATTTATACTATCCTAATATTTTCCCAGTAAGACGAGTAAGCATTGGGATTCTGCTCAAAGTCATCAAAAGTTGCTGATTGTGAATTTAGGACTAAGATGCCCGCGCTCAGGAAGCGCTCAGTGTGTTGGATGATAAACAAGTCGTTTGTATTCTAAACGGAGTTGACAACAAAACACTGCCTTGAGGGAGACTGTTCTATTTACCACACTTTATACTCTTACTTGACTGAAAGCATAGCTAAAAGCGGTGGTTATGGAGGAATCCGTTTAACACGTGCGCTGGTCGTTAGGGTGTATATTTTGCCAATATTTTATTTTACTTTGATTTTTTATTTACCAACCTTTAATTTCGAACAACATTATGCCCGTAAGCACTGAAGGTTAGGCATAGGTGGACCCCATGGTATACCCCCATTTCTTCAATTAAAATTATATCTCTTAAGGGCACAGATTCCGTAGCAGTAACTGGAAAATAGTGGAAAATGCCAATAACACTTGGCTTTACCTGAGAATCGAACCAAGGACTTCTTGTATAGCAGTCGTGTTTGCGACCACTAGACCAATGAGAAAGAAAATTAAATTAAATTAATTTATTCTTGTTCTTGTAGTGAGGTATTAGGTATGTGTGGATAGACCTCTGTGGGCTCAATAATACTACCGACAGTCAATCGCTTATGTCATTATAAAATAAATGCTATACATAAAATATATTATTTACTCAGGTAACGCTTCGACTCACGATTTATTTTTGAGTCTGATCAATGCCCTAGATTAATGAGGAGAGTGGTGTCATGACTGGTACCTAGGACAAACAAAAATATTTTAAGCTATAGTACATTTTCTATATCATTTTTATCTTTATTTACAAGACGCAGTTGCAGTAACTCTGTTTATAGTTTTTATAGGGTAATATTATGATTACAAAAATATATTGATTAGATCTGCGACACGTTATTATTTCATGTGTCTTACCTGGCGATTGACCATGCCCTGCGTTTAAACGAATACATTAAATAATTAGATCTATATTTGTTCTATCGAAATATGCATAATACTTAATTTGTTCCGTTTTAGTTTTTACAAAAAACGACTTCTTGTATAACAGTTAGCCAGCGATGTACTTTTAAATTACGCACTTTAAAAAATCTAGATAGGCGATTAGTTCTGAATTAACTCTAATTACTTATCTACTTTTTACTTATAAAATTCATTACTTTAAGTTAAAAAAAAGACAATACAAAGAAGCAAAGCTAGCGATGTACTTCTAAGTAAATTATTTTCTTTCGCGTATAATGTGACAGTTTTGCCAATTCCAATAAACAATTCAATAAATTAAAAAAAAACCAAAAAAATCCAAAAAAATAAAATAAAATCCAAACTATTTTTTTTTTTAAACACCAATAAACAAAAAAAAAAGTAGTAAATATTAATAAAATCCAATTTGAATTGTAATGGGGACAAAACGGTCACATTATAAGCGAAAAAAATTAATTTACTTAGAAATACAGTGCCCCACAAAAGTGCATGGATAGTAAGGAAAAACAATCGTGTGAAGCGAGAAATGACGCCATCTAGCGTAAATCTATAATATAAAACTGAATCGCAAAATGTGTTGGTAAGCGCATAACTCAACAACGCCTGAATCGATTTGGCTAATTATGGTCTTGAATTATTTGTGGAAGTCCAGAGAAGGTTTATACGGAAAGAGAAGAGAAAGTGGTTGGTAGGTAGGCAGGGTAGTAGGTAGGTAGGGTAGTAGGCAGGTAGGGTAGTAGGTAGGTAGGGTAGTAGGTAGGTAGGGTAGTAGGTAGGTAGGTAGGAAAAAAGCATTGCAACGCATGCGCGGGTTCAGCTAGTTATTATTATTAATGAGTCCTAAGTTCTAAGCTGTTAAGGCGAGGTTGCAGTACTTTGTTTTTATGTACGCACGACCTCACCCCCGCCCTGCCGCGCGAGCGATATAATGCCTAAATTTTGACTGTTTTTTGCTTCTTGGAGAAAAACTATAAAGAAATTATAAAATACGTTTTCAACATTTACTTCAGAACAAAAAATTCTATCTATTGATATAACTTTTATATAAATTCATGATGAAATGTCTTAGCAGTACACGTTTGAAATTGTGATTTAGAGTCATGTTTGATAAAAAAAGTATCGAGCCGATCATTCTAAATCGCGTTTCTATCTTTACGATTTACTAGAGAGTATGTTCAATTTTATGTAATGATTTTTATTTATTAAAAAACTCGTATTTAGTTCGATTTTTATATGTTTAAAAATCTTAAAAAGTACTGCAACCCCGCCTTAAATTTGTTTATTTTTAGGTACGGCGGAAACGATTGAATGCACTGTTTGTTCAAGTTCCACAAGGAACATACTTGGCAAAAGACTAATGACAGCTTGTTACTCTATGTTGCAACAAAACTATCTCCGACTGATAGTTTTGTTTGTGTTTGTGTCTTTCCTTGTTCACAAGAAATACTAATGTGTCTGTACCTGGCGATTGAACATGCCCTGCGTTTAAACGAATACATTAAATAATTAGATTTATATTTGTTCTATAGAAATATGCATAATACTTAATTTGTTCCGTTTTAGTTTTTACAAAAAATGACTTCTTGTATAACAGTTAGCCAGCGATGTACTTTTAAATTACGCACTTTAAAAAAACAAAACATAGATAATCGAATAGTTCTACATTAACTCTAATTACTTATCTACTTTTTACTTTTAAAATTCATTACTTTAGGCTATAAAAAGACAATACAAAGAAGGAAAGCTAGTGATGTACGGTCACCCACAGAAGTGCATGGATACCTTAGGACCTATTTTTCTGTGAAGGTAGAAATCAAGTTTTCGAAAATAATTAATAGATGGCGTTTGGTTTCTGCACAACTGTGATATTAAACTCTTCAATCCCCAGTGTCACTTGTAGGTGGCATAAGTTTTATTTCTGTTTCTTCCTCACAGCAATTTTATTTGTATCATCATTCATCATTTCAGCCAAAAGACGTCCACTGCTGGACATAGGCCTCCCCCAGGCGTCGCCACAATTACCGGTCCGTGCGTCTCTCATCCAGCGGGTTCCTGCAACCTTGGCCAGGTCATCGGTCCACCTAGTGGGAGGCCTTCCAACGCAACATCTTCCGGTTCGCGGTCGCCATTCCAGAACTTTTCGGCCCCATCGGCCATCCGTTCTGCGAGCAATGTGCCCTGCCCATTGCCACTTAAGTCTGGCGATTCTTTGGGCTACGTCGGTAACCTTGGTTCTCATGCGGATGTCCTCATTTCTGATTCGATCACGCAAGGAAACTCCGAGCATAGCCCTCTCCATTGCCCTTTGGGTGACTTTGAGCTTTCTGATAAGGCCCATTGTGAGCGACTACGTTTCGGTCCCGTATGTAATCACTGGCAACACACACTGGTCATAGACTTTCGTCTTGAGACACTGGGGTAAGTTGGACGAGAAGATACCGCGCAACTTCCTGAACGCTGCCCAGACGAGTCGGATTCGACGATTGACCTCTTTCTCGAAGTTAGATCTACCCAACTGGACCGTTTGTCCCAGGTAGACATAATCGTACACAACTTCGAGCGTAGAGTCTCCGATCTTGATAGGAGTGGGTGTTACGTGAACATTCGACATAACTTTGGTTTTGTCCATGTTCATTTTAAGACCCACTCTTTCGGAAGCTGTACTGAGGTCATCGAGCATTTTACTGAGATCTTCCATGGTCTCAGCCATGACCACTATATCGTCGGCAAACCGAAGGTGAGTGATGTACTCGCCGTTGACATTGATGCCAAGTTTTTTCCAATCCAGAACCTTGAAGACATCCTCCAATGCAGCGGTGAACAGTTTCAGAGATATGACGTCTCCCTGTCTCACACCGCGCTGCAGAAGGATAGGTTCCGAGGTCTGGTCCTGAAGTCGAACTGACATGGTGGTGTTTTCGTACAAACACTTCAACACCTCGATGTACCGGTAGTCGATTTGGCACCGTTGGAGAGACTGCAGTACAGCCCAAGTCTCGATCGAATTGAAGGCTTTCTCGTAGTCCACAAACGCTAAACAGAGAGGCAGGTTATACTCTTCGGTCTTCTGTATAACTTGCCGCAGCGTATGTGTGTTGGAAATGGTTTGTATCCCGATCAGTTAAAAACAGCATTAATAAGACCTATATTTAAGCACGGTGTGCACAGGGATTACTCAAATTATAGGCCAATAGCTATATTGTCTGTAATAAATAAAACTGTGGAAAAGTTCATTATGAGCCAGGTCAGTGCTTTCTTGGAAAACAACAATATATTGTCAAATGCACAACATGGTTTCCGACGTGGACGGAGCACGGCGACGGCTCTGGCACGGTTTGCCGTCGACGTCAATGAATGTTTGGATCAGAGGAAGCAGGTGGTGGTGGTCTACATTGATTTCAAAAAAGCATTTGATACCCTTGAGCACCACCAGCTGCTTCAAGCCATGGAGGAATGTGGCGTCGCGGGACCACTTAACAGGTGGTTTCGTGCCTACCTCACAGGCCGGTCACTGCGAACCGTCATTGGCGGCGTAGTGGGAGAACCCAGTTATGTCACATGCGGTGTGCCAACCGGTTCCGTGTTTGGTCCTGTCGGATACATCATGCATGTCAACAGCATGTGCAATGTGGTTCGAAACTGTCGCATATACATGTATGCCGATGATACTTGTTTAGTGTATGCAGATAAAGAATTGGAAATTGAAAGGAATATTCAGGAGGATTTCACGAATATAATTAAATGGGCTCATGATAATGGGATCATAATAAATATAAATAAAACTAAATGTATGCGTATACGGTCTCCTTATCTTAAAAACTGTGAGCGTCCGCCGCGCGTGACGGGGCATAGTTATGAGTGCCTGCACGATGACGGCGCGACGTTTTGTGCGTGTACAGATATTGAGGTGGTGGAGGAGTACAAGTACTTGGGTTTAGTTATAGACAACAGCTTCTCTTGGAAAACGCACATAACACACCTTTGTGACGAACTCCGATTAGTGCTTGTAAAATTCCACCACCTTAGTTTGGTACTGGATAGGGCCACTTTGTACACGGTCTACTATGCGCTGGTGGACTCGCTACTCTCATACGGACTGGCATGTTATGGTAACACATTTAAAACATATTTAGATAAATTAAAGTTGTTACAAATCAGATTTATGAAACTTTTAGTTGATAAAAATACAAAAACACGTTGTAAAAGTAGTGACTATGAAGAATTATTCTTAGAGTGTAAGATGTTGCCAGTTCATCGAAGGGTGGTATTGTTATTGGCTATAGAAAACTATTGTAATGATGAGTTTAAAGTCGAGACGGTGCGCATAAGACCTCAAAGGAATAAATGCATCAGTAGATTTGTAGTACCCACATGTACTTATTATTATGGACAAAGGTGTAGGAAATGCTTAGTACCAACAATTTTCGACATACCTTCCGAATTAGAAAATAGCTGTACCACGAAAATGTCTTTTAGAAATAATAATAATGTCTAGGAAAGTTTCTTTTTAATACCTTTTGTAAAGACCTCATAACAAAAGATGTGTAGATGCCATTTATTCTTGTTGTAAGTATAAATATGTGTAATTAAAGTAATGTCATACTGGCTCATGATAGCGGCTTCACCGCTGTTAAGTGAAGTGCTGTTACGCAACTAACATGTTATTTTATTAGTATAAGTTATAGTCATACTCGTAGCAAATTTGTGTTAAGTGTGTTTAGTTATAAGTAGGTAAAAGTATCGTGTGATTGATGGAAAAGTACCAACAAGTTGTTACATGTACCTAAATATAAAATTAGTTAAGGGAGCTACATCTGCCAAAAAACTGTTTTACAGTTTGGCAGAAGTAATATACTATGTAACACGAAATGTAACCATGAATAAACGATTTTTCATTTTTTTTTTCATGTATGTGGTCTACTGTGGTGTACTGAAGCCTTTTCGGAATCCGGCTTGTTCGAGAGGCTGGAAATCGTCGAACCTGCGTGCGAGACGATTCGTGATAACTCTTGAAAACAACTTGTAGACATGGCTTAGAAGCGAGATGGGCCTATAGTTCTTCAACCGGGCATTGTCACCCTTTTTGAAGAAGAGCACCACCACACCCCTGCACCAAGCCTGTGGCGTTTTCCCCTCGAGTATGACGGAATCAAACAACTTCTGAAGGGCCTTAAGGACCAGTTTGCCACCCGCCTTCAGCAGTTCGGCCGTAATTCCGTCATCACCTTGTTGTTTTTAAGCTGTTTCAGAGCCATCCTAATCTCGTACAGGCTGACATCCGGGATGTCTTCGGTATAGTGTTGAGTCAGTCTAGCTCTGGGGTCTTTCGCTAGATTTTCGACGGGTTGACTAGTTGACGTGTACAGCTGCCCATAAAAACTCTCGATCTCTCTCAGAAGCTCCGGTTTGGCTGACACGATCCTGCCATCATCGGTTTTCAGTTTCGTGAGCTGGCTCTGTCCAATAATATATAATAGTAGCCAGATAATATATTATAGCCAGATCTCTTGCAAATACCTTGGAGCCTTTGTTCCGTTCAATTGCGTCTTTAATACGCTCGGTATTAAAGCGGCGGAGGTCGCTCTTCAAGGATTCGGAGATCCATCTATTGAGCTGCCAGCATTGCCGAGCCTCGTCTGAAAACTGCAGGATCATCTCATGAGCTTGAGAGTGTGATCTGAGAGTTTCTTGATCTTATTTGCACGACGTATCTTAAAAAATTTAAACCCAGTCGTATGGACAGTTTCCCGTCGTTGTAATCGTCCACTAAGCTTCGTAGGCATTCGAAGCGATTCTGGAGTTCAAGCTGAAAGCTCTCGGAGTTATGGATTTGGATCTGTGCTGGACGGAGCGTAGACTTCATCAGTCGTGACCTTTCTAGCTTTATATTGATGTTCAATGTGCCTCTTACCATTCGGTGATCGCTTCCGGTTTTCACCGAATTGATCACAGAGACATCATTGAACATTTGCTTGTTGGTAGACATGATAAAGTCAATCTCATTTTTAGTCGCACCATCGGGGCTCTGCCAGGTCCACTTCCTGTGCCCACGTTTTTTGAAGAAGGAGTTCATCATAAAGAGGCCCCTCCTTCTCCATAAAACTAGCCAGTTGGTGACCCCGGTGATTCCGCTGTCCAATTCCAAATTGCCACACCTGAAGCTCATCATCGCTTCGTTTGCCCAGTTTCGCGTTGAAGTCCATGACAACGGTGAAGTAAGTTCTGAAACCATGCATGGCTTTAGAAATATCCTCATACAAGGTTTCTACTTCATCGTCGGGGTATGCCGAGGTCGGGGCGTAAACCTGTATGACCTTCAGCGAATATCTTGCAGATATTCTGAGTATAAGGTACGCCACCCTGTTCGACACACTCTCGATCTTCACCACGTTATTCACGAGAGACTTGTGGACTATAAACCCAACACCACCCTGTGACTGCCAGTCTTCGGAAGTAGAGCAGGTTGCCGTATTTCAGGATTATCGTGTCCTCCCCCTCTCTTCGGACTTCAGATAATCCGACAAAACTCCATCGCAGCCTGCTTAATTCTTCCTCGAGTTCCGCTAGCTTCTCGTCGGCCCGGAGTGTGCGCGTGTTGAATGTTGCCAGGTCCAGTCGTCGGTATGTTTGGTAGCCGGATCCCGTCCGGGGATTCTTAGCACCCCTTGCCACGCCGTTGCCTCGACCGCTACCGTAGCCGAGGGAAGACGGGCTGCCGGGTACTAGGGGCCTTTTCTGCATTGCGCTCACCATGTTTTGGGGGGGTTTGCCATAATCGTCACGCTTGGCAGGCGGGTTGGCGTTCGCACTATGGTTGTTACAAAGGCACAGAGAACGCTGCTGCCCATTCTCTGGTAAGTCCCTTAGTCGCCTCTTATGACACCCACGGGAAGATATGGGATGGTGCTATTCTTTACGTTCGACACCATACGGAACGCTTTTATTTGTAATTCCTACTTAAATATTAATAAGAAATTAAACCTTTAAAGTTTTTACTTTCCGCAATGACAATATCCGGATTACCCGGTGTCACCTGTAGGTGAAATAAAAAGGAGGTAGATTTTTATAACTTAGTCCTAACTAAATGTAACCTATTCTGTTGAGATATAGGAAAAAAAATGGACTTTGACTTGGGAATAGGTGAAGTAAGTAAGAAGTTAGGAAACACGTATTAGGTTGGATTAAGTGAGAAGCTAAATGATAAAAAAAAACAAAAGAAACCTTATGGAATGTTTTCATTAAGCTAGCAAGTGCGCATAGCATTCAAAAATATAATATTCGAGTTGGTAGTCAGTTAGCAACAGGGATGAACAGAGACAAACAAAAAGACACTATCACACAAATTTTAGAGGTTTAATTCTTGCAGTTTATTATTCAAAAACAGACATTTATTTATCGTTCAACATAATTATAGTTATATAAAACTACAAAGCCACTCACTGACTCACTGACTGATTGACATGTCGTTTCTCGGAATGGGTGAGAGATGGGTTATGGCATGTGGGTGGTTGAGGCCATAGCTTAAGTATTCGTTTCCAAAATCGGAAAGAGGATTGAAGCTTTTGTTAGCTCAACAAGGACAAACAGGAGACCGGATTATTTTATCACAAAAGTGAAAAGTTTAATGAATTAAATAGGTAGGATAACAGCTATATACAATTGCACCAAAACATACGAAAAAGTTATTATGTAATGAAAAAAAAAATATGTTGTGTTTGACTTTTTTTAGTTATTAAAAATACGTAAGTCATCTAATAGGTTATAATAACCCGGTCTCCAGTTAATATAACTAATAAGTGCTAAAGTAAAGTAATATTATTTTTAAGTATTGTAAAATATAAATCCTGGATCTGCAACACGTATTTATCCCCATATATATCCACTTATCTATTCACTGTAATATGACCAAATTGCTTATTGGACACTACATATACACTTGAAATAAAACTTATGCCACCTACAAATGACACTGGGGATTGAAGAGTTTAATATCACAGTTGTGCAGAAACCAAACGCCATCTATTAATTATTTTCGAAAACTTGATTTCTACCTTCACAGAAAAATAGGTCCTAAGGTATCCATGCACTTCTGTGGGTGACCGTACATCGCTAGCTTTCCTTCTTTGTATTGTCTTTTTATAGCCTAAAGTAATGAATTTTATAAGTAAAAAGTAGATAAGTAATTGGAGTTAATGGAGAACTAATCGATTATCTATGTTTTGTTTTTTTAAAGTGCGTAATTTAAAAGTACATCGCTGGCTAACTGTTATACAAGAAGTCATTTTTGTAAAAACTAAAACGGAACAAATTAAGTATTATGCATATTTCTATAGAACAAATATAGATCTAATTATTTAATGTATTCGTATAAACGCAGGGCATGGTCAATCGCCAGGTACAGACACATTAGTATTTCTTGTGAACAAGGAAAGGCACAAACACAAACAAAACTATCAGTCGGAGATAGTTTTGTTGCAACATAGAGTAACAAGCTGTCATTAGTCTTTTGCCAAGTATGTTCCTTGTGGAACTTGAACAAACAGTGCATTCAATCGCTTCCGCCGTATCCTATCATTAGAAACAAATTTAACAGCTCAGAACTTAGGACTCATTAATATTAATAAATAGTAAACATATAAAAAAATACGTCTTATCTGAAATCACCTTACTTTTTTACGCTGAAGATAACTGCAAGTTAAGCCGTATTATCTTGTTTTTTGGTAATTTAATCAAACTGCATTGGTATAAATACGATCCATTCAAAAACAAAAAGCACATAGTTTTGTCACCCAGGAACAATATGCGTGTACTTGCTTTGTTAGCTCTTTGCCTCGCGGCTGTTGCAGGTGAGTCGTCAATGAAAATAATCTTTAGATTGTGCTGCAAAATATACCTGACTTATATATATTATTTATGTAGAATAATTCTAATATTAAAATGTTTTTATAGTAAACGTGATCATTCGGTGAAAACTTTGCAGACACGTAGTAAAGTGTAATTGTCTAAAAATCCATAATAATGTGGTTGTTGTAAGGATGTATTGTTAATATTTTCTATTGTATTGTTAAACAATTCAGAATGTCGCTTTTACAGTAAAAATATATCAGTATTATTAGAAAACCAACCAAAAAAAAACCTGATAACTTTTATTTTCAGCCGTCCCCTCCAATCCCCAAAGGATTGTTGGTGGTTCAGTCACCACCATTGACCGGTACCCCACTATCGCTGCTCTCCTGTACTCATGGAACTTGAGCGCATACTGGCAGTCGTGCGGTGGTAGCATCCTCAACAACAGGGCCATCCTCACCGCTGCTCACTGCACCATGTAAGTTTGGTTTCTTTGTGAATACAATATTACGCTTGAGTCTTTAATAAGGTAATCGCAAAACATGATATAATCTAACAAAAGTTGTTTTATGATATCTGTCTTCATCTATTTCATTTTTATTGTTCGTCTTGTGTGATGAGTGATATCTTCCAACACATTTCCTCGAAAACTGACTCTTATCGCAGAATCTACTACTACTTTAAAAAGGTCGAAATAGGTTCAATTCCGACAGTCGGTAGTGATCGCTTCTTATTTAAATATCGGCAAAGATATGATATGAAAATTAAATAATTGTTAATAAATCCGATTATAAAAAAAATATACCATTAAAAAATAATTTGTTTTCTAAATTAAAAAAATGTATTTCAATATTCTGCTTATAATTATATAAAATAAATATTTTAAGCTGCGTTAGTTTATAGCGGCTTCATACCATTGTTTTTCTTCTCATCTGCGAACGCAAAACGCTGAAAAAATGCAAATAAAATCATAGTTTCATTTCACAGTTTTAACAGTTTTTTTATAAAGACTCGTGTTAGTTTATTTAATAGTTTTAATTAATGTATAAAGTTAGTTTACTCTCATCATCTTCCTGCCGTTGTCCCATGTTACTTGGGGTCGACGCAACACGTTGTCTTTTTCTATTGTCCACTGTCAACCGTCGCGCCATCATTGACTCCTTTTTCTTTCATATAATTTCTCACACAATCCATCCATCGTTTCCTTCGTCTTTCTCTCTCCCTCTCCATCCATCAACATTTATATTCATCACTCTTTTAGTCACTCGCGACTTAGTTTACTCTATTAAATAACAATGTTATGTTTCCTAACAATTCACGGGAAAAACACTTTTCGTTTTTCATTTTTTTTTTTTCGAAAGAGTATTGTTAAATGTCAATCTATAGACGTGGGCATTTTTACTGTATCGTTGCCGGCTGCAATAACCAGATTTGCCCTACTTGTATCAAAATGTGTTACAATCTTACTTGCTTTACAGAGGTGACGCAGCTAACAGATGGCGCATCCGTGTCGGTTCCACCTGGGCTAACAGCGGTGGCGTTGTCCACAACGTGAACCAAGTCATCAATCACTCATCATACAACGGAAATACTATGAACAATGACGTCGCTGTCCTGCGCTCCGCCTCCACTTTCTCTTTCAACAACAACGTCCGCGCTGCTTCCATCGCTGGCGCCAACTACAACCTCGGTGATCAACAAGCCGTCTGGGCTGCAGGATGGGGTACAACTTCCGTGAGTACATTGATGATCGTTCTTGTGTTCAAATTAAGTGTCAAAATGTTTGTTTGATCGGTGATTAATTTTTGCATGTAATTTCCGTTTCACAGGCTGGTGGTTCCGCTTCTGAGCAGCTCCGCCACGTCGAGCTCCGCAGCATCAACCAGGCCATTTGCAGAAACAACTACGCTACCCGTGGTATCGCTATCACCGACAATATGTTGTGCTCCGGCTGGTCAGGCGGTGGTCGCGACCAGTGCCAGGGTGACTCCGGCGGTCCTCTCTATCACAACGGTATCGTTGTTGGTGTCTGCTCTTTCGGTATTGGCTGCGCTCAGGCTAACTTCCCCGGTGTCAACGCCCGCGTGTCCCGCTACACCGCTTGGATCCAATCCAATGCGTAAGAAGGGATTTGTTGTCAGTGTAGTCGAGTTTAAAAGAATAAAGTTTTAACAGGTTTAATAGTGTTTTTAATTTCATAACTCATTTTGTGTTTTTGTCTAAGTAAATAGTATGACATAATGCAGAGGATGATAGCTTGAGTTAATACACATCAAAAGACCACAATATTATGATATGTTCCGGTTAATGTGACGATAACGATTAAATACTAAATTAGCCAAAATATCAGGAAAGCTCAGGTTAGGAAAGTAGGAATAGTAGTGTAAAAGTTGGCTGAATGCGTGGGCCAGAATACCATTCCGGTTCAGGTATTTGATCCGAGCAGCTTTGTAACGTCCAGCTTTTAACTATCAATCAGGACATTTTGTAGAAATAACTATGCTGTCTGCTGTCTGTGTGTATAATATAGTGTGCGCCGGCTGGTGGCGGGCGCGACCACTGCACGTTTGATGAAGGTGGTCCTCTCTACCACGACGGTAACGTTGAACTGTTGGTGTCAGATCGTCCAGCTACACAACTTAGACCTCAATTTATGTATAAGAAGTGATTTAAGTATTACAAACAGTTAAAATTATAGTTATGCCAATTTCTTTACCTTTTTCTCTCATTAAATACTTGTAATATACTGTAACTTTTCTGGATTTATTTATTAAAAAGGCGAGAAAAATGAGGCTAAAATGACCTTATAAAATTTTTGCCCCTGTTAAACTACAATTTTGCAGGATGAATTTTCGAAAATCCTACTCCGGCTCTGGCTCCTGGTTGGTACATTGAGTGCCGTGGTTTGTCTTTCAGGAACCATATTTCTTCAACCAACATCAATCCATAACTAACCAAGATTATTTTTGTCTTACATTGAAACTGGCTCTGAGAGAAGATTCCTTAAAAAAGTATGGGCCGTAGGTACCCATATCATAATTAAACCCACGGGCTCAATAGATAACTCATTAGTCATTACTTAGAGAACATTTATACTATCCTAATATTTTCCCAGTAAGACGAGTAAGCATTGGGATTCTGCTCAAAGTCATCAAAAGTTGCTGATTGTGAATTTAGGACTAAGATGCCCGCGCTCAGGAAGCGCTCAGTGTGTTGGATGATAAACAAGTCGTTTGTATTCTAAACGGAGTTGACAACAAAACACTGCCTTGAGGGAGACTGTTCTATTTACCACACTTTATACTCTTACTTGACTGAAAGCATAGCTAAAAGCGGTGGTTATGGAGGAATCCGTTTAACACGTGCGCTGGTCGTTAGGGTGTATATTTTGCCAATATTTTATTTTACTTTGATTTTTTATTTACCAACCTTTAATTTCGAACAACATTATGCCCGTAAGCACTGAAGGTTAGGCATAGGTGGACCCCATGGTATACCCCCATTTCTTCAATTAAAATTATATCTCTTAAGGGCACAGATTCCGTAGCAGTAACTGGAAAATAGTGGAAAATGCCAATAACACTTGGCTTTACCTGAGAATCGAACCAAGGACTTCTTGTATAGCAGTCGTGTTTGCGACCACTAGACCAATGAGAAAGAAAATTAAATTAAATTAATTTATTCTTGTTCTTGTAGTGAGGTATTAGGTATGTGTGGATAGACCTCTGTGGGCTCAATAATACTACCGACAGTCAATCGCTTATGTCATTATAAAATAAATGCTATACATAAAATATATTATTTACTCAGGTAACGCTTCGACTCACGATTTATTTTTGAGTCTGATCAATGCCCTAGATTAATGAGGAGAGTGGTGTCATGACTGGTACCTAGGACAAACAAAAATATTTTAAGCTATAGTACATTTTCTATATCATTTTTATCTTTATTTACAAGACGCAGTTGCAGTAACTCTGTTTATAGTTTTTATAGGGTAATATTATGATTACAAAAATATATTGATTAGATCTGCGACACGTTATTATTTCATGTGTCTTACCTGGCGATTGACCATGCCCTGCGTTTAAACGAATACATTAAATAATTAGATCTATATTTGTTCTATCGAAATATGCATAATACTTAATTTGTTCCGTTTTAGTTTTTACAAAAAACGACTTCTTGTATAACAGTTAGCCAGCGATGTACTTTTAAATTACGCACTTTAAAAAATCTAGATAGGCGATTAGTTCTGAATTAACTCTAATTACTTATCTACTTTTTACTTATAAAATTCATTACTTTAAGTTAAAAAAAAGACAATACAAAGAAGCAAAGCTAGCGATGTACTTCTAAGTAAATTATTTTCTTTCGCGTATAATGTGACAGTTTTGCCAATTCCAATAAACAATTCAATAAATTAAAAAAAAACCAAAAAAATCCAAAAAAATAAAATAAAATCCAAACTATTTTTTTTTTTAAACACCAATAAACAAAAAAAAAAGTAGTAAATATTAATAAAATCCAATTTGAATTGTAATGGGGACAAAACGGTCACATTATAAGCGAAAAAAATTAATTTACTTAGAAATACAGTGCCCCACAAAAGTGCATGGATAGTAAGGAAAAACAATCGTGTGAAGCGAGAAATGACGCCATCTAGCGTAAATCTATAATATAAAACTGAATCGCAAAATGTGTTGGTAAGCGCATAACTCAACAACGCCTGAATCGATTTGGCTAATTATGGTCTTGAATTATTTGTGGAAGTCCAGAGAAGGTTTATACGGAAAGAGAAGAGAAAGTGGTTGGTAGGTAGGCAGGGTAGTAGGTAGGTAGGGTAGTAGGCAGGTAGGGTAGTAGGTAGGTAGGGTAGTAGGTAGGTAGGGTAGTAGGTAGGTAGGTAGGAAAAAAGCATTGCAACGCATGCGCGGGTTCAGCTAGTTATTATTATTAATGAGTCCTAAGTTCTAAGCTGTTAAGGCGAGGTTGCAGTACTTTGTTTTTATGTACGCACGACCTCACCCCCGCCCTGCCGCGCGAGCGATATAATGCCTAAATTTTGACTGTTTTTTGCTTCTTGGAGAAAAACTATAAAGAAATTATAAAATACGTTTTCAACATTTACTTCAGAACAAAAAATTCTATCTATTGATATAACTTTTATATAAATTCATGATGAAATGTCTTAGCAGTACACGTTTGAAATTGTGATTTAGAGTCATGTTTGATAAAAAAAGTATCGAGCCGATCATTCTAAATCGCGTTTCTATCTTTACGATTTACTAGAGAGTATGTTCAATTTTATGTAATGATTTTTATTTATTAAAAAACTCGTATTTAGTTCGATTTTTATATGTTTAAAAATCTTAAAAAGTACTGCAACCCCGCCTTAAATTTGTTTATTTTTAGGTACGGCGGAAACGATTGAATGCACTGTTTGTTCAAGTTCCACAAGGAACATACTTGGCAAAAGACTAATGACAGCTTGTTACTCTATGTTGCAACAAAACTATCTCCGACTGATAGTTTTGTTTGTGTTTGTGTCTTTCCTTGTTCACAAGAAATACTAATGTGTCTGTACCTGGCGATTGAACATGCCCTGCGTTTAAACGAATACATTAAATAATTAGATTTATATTTGTTCTATAGAAATATGCATAATACTTAATTTGTTCCGTTTTAGTTTTTACAAAAAATGACTTCTTGTATAACAGTTAGCCAGCGATGTACTTTTAAATTACGCACTTTAAAAAAACAAAACATAGATAATCGAATAGTTCTACATTAACTCTAATTACTTATCTACTTTTTACTTTTAAAATTCATTACTTTAGGCTATAAAAAGACAATACAAAGAAGGAAAGCTAGCGATGTACGGTCACCCACAGAAGTGCATGGATACCTTAGGACCTATTTTTCTGTGAAGGTAGAAATCAAGTTTTCGAAAATAATTAATAGATGGCGTTTGGTTTCTGCACAACTGTGATATTAAACTCTTCAATCCCCAGTGTCACTTGTAGGTGGCATAAGTTTTATTTCTGTTTCTTCCTCACAGCAATTTTATTTGTATCATCATTCATCATTTCAGCCAAAAGACGTCCACTGCTGGACATAGGCCTCCCCCAGGCGTCGCCACAATTACCGGTCCGTGCGTCTCTCATCCAGCGGGTTCCTGCAACCTTGGCCAGGTCATCGGTCCACCTAGTGGGAGGCCTTCCAACGCAACATCTTCCGGTTCGCGGTCGCCATTCCAGAACTTTTCGGCCCCATCGGCCATCCGTTCTGCGAGCAATGTGCCCTGCCCATTGCCACTTAAGTCTGGCGATTCTTTGGGCTACGTCGGTAACCTTGGTTCTCATGCGGATGTCCTCATTTCTGATTCGATCACGCAAGGAAACTCCGAGCATAGCCCTCTCCATTGCCCTTTGGGTGACTTTGAGCTTTCTGATAAGGCCCATTGTGAGCGACTACGTTTCGGTCCCGTATGTAATCACTGGCAACACACACTGGTCATAGACTTTCGTCTTGAGACACTGGGGTAAGTTGGACGAGAAGATACCGCGCAACTTCCTGAACGCTGCCCAGACGAGTCGGATTCGACGATTGACCTCTTTCTCGAAGTTAGATCTACCCAACTGGACCGTTTGTCCCAGGTAGACATAATCGTACACAACTTCGAGCGTAGAGTCTCCGATCTTGATAGGAGTGGGTGTTACGTGAACATTCGACATAACTTTGGTTTTGTCCATGTTCATTTTAAGACCCACTCTTTCGGAAGCTGTACTGAGGTCATCGAGCATTTTACTGAGATCTTCCATGGTCTCAGCCATGACCACTATATCGTCGGCAAACCGAAGGTGAGTGATGTACTCGCCGTTGACATTGATGCCAAGTTTTTTCCAATCCAGAACCTTGAAGACATCCTCCAATGCAGCGGTGAACAGTTTCAGAGATATGACGTCTCCCTGTCTCACACCGCGCTGCAGAAGGATAGGTTCCGAGGTCTGGTCCTGAAGTCGAACTGACATGGTGGTGTTTTCGTACAAACACTTCAACACCTCGATGTACCGGTAGTCGATTTGGCACCGTTGGAGAGACTGCAGTACAGCCCAAGTCTCGATCGAATTGAAGGCTTTCTCGTAGTCCACAAACGCTAAACAGAGAGGCAGGTTATACTCTTCGGTCTTCTGTATAACTTGCCGCAGCGTATGTGTGTTGGAAATGGTTTGTATCCCGATCAGTTAAAAACAGCATTAATAAGACCTATATTTAAGCACGGTGTGCACAGGGATTACTCAAATTATAGGCCAATAGCTATATTGTCTGTAATAAATAAAACTGTGGAAAAGTTCATTATGAGCCAGGTCAGTGCTTTCTTGGAAAACAACAATATATTGTCAAATGCACAACATGGTTTCCGACGTGGACGGAGCACGGCGACGGCTCTGGCACGGTTTGCCGTCGACGTCAATGAATGTTTGGATCAGAGGAAGCAGGTGGTGGTGGTCTACATTGATTTCAAAAAAGCATTTGATACCCTTGAGCACCACCAGCTGCTTCAAGCCATGGAGGAATGTGGCGTCGCGGGACCACTTAACAGGTGGTTTCGTGCCTACCTCACAGGCCGGTCACTGCGAACCGTCATTGGCGGCGTAGTGGGAGAACCCAGTTATGTCACATGCGGTGTGCCAACCGGTTCCGTGTTTGGTCCTGTCGGATACATCATGCATGTCAACAGCATGTGCAATGTGGTTCGAAACTGTCGCATATACATGTATGCCGATGATACTTGTTTAGTGTATGCAGATAAAGAATTGGAAATTGAAAGGAATATTCAGGAGGATTTCACGAATATATTTAAATGGGCTCATGATAATGGGATCATAATAAATATAAATAAAACTAAATGTATGCGTATACGGTCTCCTTATCTTAAAAACTGTGAGCGTCCGCCGCGCGTGACGGGGCATAGTTATGAGTGCCTGCACGATGACGGCGAGACGTTTTGTGCGTGTACAGATATTGAGGTGGTGGAGGAGTACAAGTACTTGGGTTTAGTTATAGACAACAGCTTCTCTTGGAAAACGCACATAACACACCTTTGTGACGAACTCCGATTAGTGCTTGTAAAATTCCACCACCTTAGTTTGGTACTGGATAGGGCCACTTTGTACACGGTCTACTATGCGCTGGTGGACTCGCTACTCTCATACGGACTGGCATGTTATGGTAACACATTTAAAACATATTTAGATAAATTAAAGTTGTTACAAATCAGATTTATGAAACTTTTAGTTGATAAAAATACAAAAACACGTTGTAAAAGTAGTGACTATGAAGAATTATTCTTAGAGTGTAAGATGTTGCCAGTTCATCGAAGGGTGGTATTGTTATTGGCTATAGAAAACTATTGTAATGATGAGTTTAAAGTCGAGACGGTGCGCATAAGACCTCAAAGGAATAAATGCATCAGTAGATTTGTAGTACCCACATGTACTTATTATTATGGACAAAGGTGTAGGAAATGCTTAGTACCAACAATTTTCGACATACCTTCCGAATTAGAAAATAGCTGTACCACGAAAATGTCTTTTAGAAATAATAATAATGTCTAGGAAAGTTTCTTTTTAATACCTTTTGTAAAGACCTCATAACAAAAGATGTGTAGATGCCATTTATTCTTGTTGTAAGTATAAATATGTGTAATTAAAGTAATGTCATACTGGCTCATGATAGCGGCTTCACCGCTGTTAAGTGAAGTGCTGTTACGCAACTAACATGTTATTTTATTAGTATAAGTTATAGTCATACTCGTAGCAAATTTGTGTTAAGTGTGTTTAGTTATAAGTAGGTAAAAGTATCGTGTGATTGATGGAAAAGTACCAACAAGTTGTTACATGTACCTAAATATAAAATTAGTTAAGGGAGCTACATCTGCCAAAAAACTGTTTTACAGTTTGGCAGAAGTAATATACTATGTAACACGAAATGTAACCATGAATAAACGATTTTTCATTTTTTTTTTCATGTATGTGGTCTACTGTGGTGTACTGAAGCCTTTTCGGAATCCGGCTTGTTCGAGAGGCTGGAAATCGTCGAACCTGCGTGCGAGACGATTCGTGATAACTCTTGAAAACAACTTGTAGACATGGCTTAGAAGCGAGATGGGCCTATAGTTCTTCAACCGGGCATTGTCACCCTTTTTGAAGAAGAGCACCACCACACCCCTGCACCAAGCCTGTGGCGTTTTCCCCTCGAGTATGACGGAATCAAACAACTTCTGAAGGGCCTTAAGGACCAGTTTGCCACCCGCCTTCAGCAGTTCGGCCGTAATTCCGTCATCACCTTGTTGTTTTTAAGCTGTTTCAGAGCCATCCTAATCTCGTACAGGCTGACATCCGGGATGTCTTCGGTATAGTGTTGAGTCAGTCTAGCTCTGGGGTCTTTCGCTAGATTTTCGACGGGTTGACTAGTTGACGTGTACAGCTGCCCATAAAAACTCTCGATCTCTCTCAGAAGCTCCGGTTTGGCTGACACGATCCTGCCATCATCGGTTTTCAGTTTCGTGAGCTGGCTCTGTCCAATAATATATAATAGTAGCCAGATAATATATTATAGCCAGATCTCTTGCAAATACCTTGGAGCCTTTGTTCCGTTCAATTGCGTCTTTAATACGCTCGGTATTAAAGCGGCGGAGGTCGCTCTTCAAGGATTCGGAGATCCATCTATTGAGCTGCCAGCATTGCCGAGCCTCGTCTGAAAACTGCAGGATCATCTCATGAGCTTGAGAGTGTGATCTGAGAGTTTCTTGATCTTATTTGCACGACGTATCTTAAAAAATTTAAACCCAGTCGTATGGACAGTTTCCCGTCGTTGTAATCGTCCACTAAGCTTCGTAGGCATTCGAAGCGATTCTGGAGTTCAAGCTGAAAGCTCTCGGAGTTATGGATTTGGATCTGTGCTGGACGGAGCGTAGACTTCATCAGTCGTGACCTTTCTAGCTTTATATTGATGTTCAATGTGCCTCTTACCATTCGGTGATCGCTTCCGGTTTTCACCGAATTGATCACAGAGACATCATTGAACATTTGCTTGTTGGTAGACATGATAAAGTCAATCTCATTTTTAGTCGCACCATCGGGGCTCTGCCAGGTCCACTTCCTGTGCCCACGTTTTTTGAAGAAGGAGTTCATCATAAAGAGGCCCCTCCTTCTCCATAAAACTAGCCAGTTGGTGACCCCGGTGATTCCGCTGTCCAATTCCAAATTGCCACACCTGAAGCTCATCATCGCTTCGTTTGCCCAGTTTCGCGTTGAAGTCCATGACAACGGTGAAGTAAGTTCTGAAACCATGCATGGCTTTAGAAATATCCTCATACAAGGTTTCTACTTCATCGTCGGGGTATGCCGAGGTCGGGGCGTAAACCTGTATGACCTTCAGCGAATATCTTGCAGATATTCTGAGTATAAGGTACGCCACCCTGTTCGACACACTCTCGATCTTCACCACGTTATTCACGAGAGACTTGTGGACTATAAACCCAACACCACCCTGTGACTGCCAGTCTTCGGAAGTAGAGCAGGTTGCCGTATTTCAGGATTATCGTGTCCTCCCCCTCTCTTCGGACTTCAGATAATCCGACAAAACTCCATCGCAGCCTGCTTAATTCTTCCTCGAGTTCCGCTAGCTTCTCGTCGGCCCGGAGTGTGCGCGTGTTGAATGTTGCCAGGTCCAGTCGTCGGTATGTTTGGTAGCCGGATCCCGTCCGGGGATTCTTAGCACCCCTTGCCACGCCGTTGCCTCGACCGCTACCGTAGCCGAGGGAAGACGGGCTGCCGGGTACTAGGGGCCTTTTCTGCATTGCGCTCACCATGTTTTGGGGGGGTTTGCCATAATCGTCACGCTTGGCAGGCGGGTTGGCGTTCGCACTATGGTTGTTACAAAGGCACAGAGAACGCTGCTGCCCATTCTCTGGTAAGTCCCTTAGTCGCCTCTTATGACACCCACGGGAAGATATGGGATGGTGCTATTCTTTACGTTCGACACCATACGGAACGCTTTTATTTGTAATTCCTACTTAAATATTAATAAGAAATTAAACCTTTAAAGTTTTTACTTTCCGCAATGACAATATCCGGATTACCCGGTGTCACCTGTAGGTGAAATAAAAAGGAGGTAGATTTTTATAACTTAGTCCTAACTAAATGTAACCTATTCTGTTGAGATATAGGAAAAAAAATGGACTTTGACTTGGGAATAGGTGAAGTAAGTAAGAAGTTAGGAAACACGTATTAGGTTGGATTAAGTGAGAAGCTAAATGATAAAAAAAAACAAAAGAAACCTTATGGAATGTTTTCATTAAGCTAGCAAGTGCGCATAGCATTCAAAAATATAATATTCGAGTTGGTAGTCAGTTAGCAACAGGGATGAACAGAGACAAACAAAAAGACACTATCACACAAATTTTAGAGGTTTAATTCTTGCAGTTTATTATTCAAAAACAGACATTTATTTATCGTTCAACATAATTATAGTTATATAAAACTACAAAGCCACTCACTGACTCACTGACTGATTGACATGTCGTTTCTCGGAATGGGTGAGAGATGGGTTATGGCATGTGGGTGGTTGAGGCCATAGCTTAAGTATTCGTTTCCAAAATCGGAAAGAGGATTGAAGCTTTTGTTAGCTCAACAAGGACAAACAGGAGACCGGATTATTTTATCACAAAAGTGAAAAGTTTAATGAATTAAATAGGTAGGATAACAGCTATATACAATTGCACCAAAACATACGAAAAAGTTATTATGTAATGAAAAAAAAAACATGTTGTGTTTGACTTTTTTTAGTTATTAAAAATACGTAAGTCATCTAATAGGTTATAATAACCCGGTCTCCAGTTAATATAACTAATAAGTGCTAAAGTAAAGTAATATTATTTTTAAGTATTGTAAAATATAAATCCTGGATCTGCAACACTTATTTATCCCCATATATATCCACTTATCTATTCACTGTAATATGACCAAATTGCATATTGGACACTACATATACACTTGAAATAAAACTTATGCCACCTACAAATGACACTGGGGATTGAAGAGTTTAATATCACAGTTGTGCAGAAACCAAACGCCATCTATTAATTATTTTCGAAAACTTGATTTCTACCTTCACAGAAAAATAGGTCCTAAGGTATCCATGCACTTCTGTGGGTGACCGTACATCACTAGCTTTCCTTCTTTGTATTGTCTTTTTATAGCCTAAAGTAATGAATTTTATAAGTAAAAAGTAGATAAGTAATTGGAGTTAATGGAGAACTAATCGATTATCTATGTTTTGTTTTTTTAAAGTGCGTAATTTAAAAGTACATCGCTGGCTAACTGTTATACAAGAAGTCATTTTTGTAAAAACTAAAACGGAACAAATTAAGTATTATGCATATTTCTATAGAACAAATATAGATCTAATTATTTAATGTATTCGTTTAAACGCAGGGCATGGTCAATCGCCAGGTACAGACACATTAGTATTTCTTGTGAACAAGGAAAGGCACAAACACAAACAAAACTATCAGTCGGAGATAGTTTTGTTGCAACATAGAGTAACAAGCTGTCATTAGTCTTTTGCCAAGTATGTTCCTTGTGGAACTTGAACAAACAGTGCATTCAATCGCTTCCGCCGTATCCTATCATTAGAAACAAATTTAACAGCTCAGAACTTAGGACTCATTAATATTAATAAATAGTAAACATATAAAAAAAATACGTCTAATCTGAAATCACCTTACTTTTTTACGCTGAAGATAACTGCAAGTTAAGCCGTATTATCTTGTTTTTTGGTAATTTAATCAAACTGCATTGGTATAAATACGATCCATTCAAAAACAAAAAGCACATAGTTTTGTCACCCAGGAACAATATGCGTGTACTTGCTTTGTTAGCTCTTTGCCTCGCGGCTGTTGCAGGTGAGTCGTCAATGAAAATAATCTTTAGATTGTGCTGCAAAATATACTTGACATAAATATATTATTTATGTAGAATAATTTTAATATTAAAATGTTTTTATAGTAAACGTGATCATTCGGTGAAAACTTTGCAGACACGTAGTAAAGTGTAATTGTCTAAAAATCCATAATAATGTGGTTGTTGTAAGGATGTATTGTTAATATTTTCTATTGTATTGTTAAACAATTCAGAAAGTCGCTTTTACAGTAAAAATATATCAGTATTATTAGAAAACCAACCAAAAAAAAACCTGATAACTTTTATTTTCAGCCGTCCCCTCCAATCCCCAAAGGATTGTTGGTGGTTCAGTCACCACCATTGACCGGTACCCCACTATCGCTGCTCTCCTGTACTCATGGAACTTGAGCGCATACTGGCAGTCGTGCGGTGGTAGCATCCTCAACAACAGGGCCATCCTCACCGCTGCTCACTGCACCATGTAAGTTTGGTTTCTTTGTGAATACAATATTACGCTTGAGTCTTTAAAATAAGGTAATCGCAAAACATGACATAATCTAACAACAGTTGTTTTATGATATCTGTCTTCATCTATTTCATTTTTATTGTTCGTCTTGTGTGATGAGTGATATCTTCCAACACATTTCCTCGAAAACTGACTCTTATCGCAGAATCTACTACTACTTTAAAAAGGTCGAAATAGGTTCAATTCCGACAGTCGGTAGTGATCGCTTCTTATTTAAATATCGGCAAAGATATGATATGAAAATTAAATAATTGTAAATAAATCCGATTATAAAAAAAATATACCATTAAAAAATAATTTGTTTTCTAAATTAAAAAAATGTATTTCAATATTCTGCTTATAATTATATAATAGTAC
Source organism: Diarsia dahlii (assembly GCA_949775195.1). Lineage (NCBI taxonomy): Eukaryota > Metazoa > Arthropoda > Insecta > Lepidoptera > Noctuidae > Diarsia > Diarsia dahlii. The sequence continues at coordinate 19,064,171 of OX459190.1, forward strand.
ATTGTAATACAAGGGCCTAAAATGACCCATTATATACGAGGTAGTTTTACTACCGAGCTTTAGCGAGGTAGTAAATAGGAACCGAGTTATAATGGGATTTTAGCGCCGTGTGTTACACTGTACTTTTCACTACGATTGCGAGAAAATAAAATATTTTTATAATTAAATTCAATTCAATTTAATAATACAATTCCAAAAATTTCGCGCCAATGCCTTTTTTTATTTTTTCTGTAGCTGCAATGCAACGCACACATTCTACCAAAGAGTTCGGCATTCAGCGCGTTTAGTTCCATTTTTGAAAATAAAACATTTTTTTTTTAACTTGAAACTAAATCACGCACCAGCTGGCTGAACAAGTTGTCGTACGAGATTTACTTTTAGCCCTAGGGCAATATATGCAATTTTACGTCCGCTCTGGTATGCTATTATGACGTACTTTTTGAGCAAGAGGAGTGAAAAATATATTTTAAGCTGCGTTAGGTTATAGCGGCTTCATACCATTGTTTTTCTTCTCATCTGCGAACGCAAAACGCTGAAAAAATGCAAATAAAATCATAGTTTCATTTCACAGTTTTAACAGTTTTTTTATAAAGACTCGTGTTAGTTTATTTAATAGTTTTAATTAATGTATAAAGTTAGTTTACTCTCATCATCTTCCTGCCGTTGTCCCATGTTACTTGGGGTCGACGCAACACGTTGTCTTTTTCTATTGTCCACTGTCAACCGTCGCGCCATCATTGACTCCTTTTTCTTTCATATAATTTCTCACACAATCCATCCATCGTTTCCTTCGTCTTTCTCTCTCCCTCTCCATCCATCAACATTTATATTCATCACTCTTTTAGTCACTCGCGACTTAGTTTACTCTATTAAATAACAATGTTATGTTTCCTAACAATTCACGGGAAAAACACTTTCCGTTTTTCATTTTTTTTTTCGAAAGAGTATTGTTAAATGTCAATCTATAGACGTGGGCATTTTTACTGTATCGTTGCCGGCTGCAATAACCAGATTTGCCCTACTTGTATCAAAATGTGTTACAATCTTACTTGCTTTACAGAGGTGACGCAGCTAACAGATGGCGCATCCGTGTCGGTTCCACCTGGGCTAACAGCGGTGGCGTTGTCCACAACGTGAACCAAGTCATCAATCACCCATCATACAACGGAAATACTATGAACAATGACGTCGCTGTCCTGCGCTCCGCCTCCACTTTCTCTTTCAACAACAACGTCCGCGCTGCTTCCATCGCTGGCGCCAACTACAACCTCGGTGACCAACAAGCCGTCTGGGCTGCAGGATGGGGTACAACTTCCGTGAGTACATTGATGATCGTTCTTGTGTTCAAATTAAGTGTCAAAATGTTTGTTTGATCGGTGATTAATTTTTGCATGTAATTTCCGTTTCACAGGCTGGTGGTTCCGCTTCTGAGCAACTCCGCCACGTCGAGCTCCGCAGCATCAACCAGGCCACTTGCAGAAACAACTACGCTACCCGTGGTATCGCTATCACTGACAATATGTTGTGCTCCGGCTGGTCAGGCGGTGGTCGCGACCAGTGCCAGGGTGACTCCGGCGGTCCTCTCTACCACAACGGTATCGTTGTTGGTGTCTGCTCTTTCGGTATTGGCTGCGCTCAGGCTAACTTCCCCGGTGTCAACGCCCGCGTGTCCCGCTACACCGCTTGGATCCAATCCAACGCGTAAGAAGGGATTTTTTGTCAGTGTAATCGAGTTAAAAAAAATAAAGTTTTAACCCATACAATGTTTTTATTTTCAAAACTCATTAATGGAAAAGTTGGCCAAATGCCTGGGTTGGAAAATCATGGAGAAAAAAAATATACTACGATATTTTTTTACCCGACTACGGCAAAGCCAAAGGAGGGTTATGATTTTGACTGGCTATGTATGTATGTATGTATATATGTATGTATGTATGTATGTTTGTATGTATGTGTGTATCTTCATCTGTTCCCTTATAGCTTCTAATCTACTTATCGGAACTCGACTTAAGAGGTATCGTTAGAACCGTCTTAATTTTCCGCTGAACATAGGCTACGTGACGTGTCACAAAAAGCGATTTGGCGCCCTCTAGCGGTCAAAAAGTAAGGCTTAAAAAATAAAAATGGAGATAAACACGCCGTGTTTGGTATCATTTAAAAGCGCCTCACTTGTACATTTCCAAAATATTGCTCAAATTTAAAATCACGCCTTCTAGCGGACAAAAAGTCAAGAGTAAAAAAAAAATATTTAACACCAAAATTGTTTAAATAAAAAAAAGTAAAAAACTAAAACCCGACTACGACAAAAAAAACTACGCTGAAAAAATATAAAACAAGATTTTCAGGATAGAACAAAAAGAAAAGCCGTAGTCACACGTTATAGGTACCAACCTAAACACTTTAATACCGTGTAGTCACACGGCGTTGTCCACAACGTGAACCAAGTCATCAATCACCCATCATACAACGGAAATACTATGAACAATGACGTCGCTGTCCTGCGCTCCGCCTCCACTTTCTCTTTCAACAACAACGTCCGCGCTGCTTCCATCGCTGGCGCCAACTACAACCTCGGTGACCAACAAGCCGTCTGGGCTGCAGGATGGGGTACAACTTCCGTGAGTACATTGATGATCGTTCTTGTGTTCAAATTAAGTGTCAAAATGTTTGTTTGATCGGTGATTAATTTTTGCATGTAATTTCCGTTTCACAGGCTGGTGGTTCCGCTTCTGAGCAACTCCGCCACGTCGAGCTCCGCAGCATCAACCAGGCCACTTGCAGAAACAACTACGCTACCCGTGGTATCGCTATCACTGACAATATGTTGTGCTCCGGCTGGTCAGGCGGTGGTCGCGACCAGTGCCAGGGTGACTCCGGCGGTCCTCTCTACCACAACGGTATCGTTGTTGGTGTCTGCTCTTTCGGTATTGGCTGCGCTCAGGCTAACTTCCCCGGTGTCAACGCCCGCGTGTCCCGCTACACCGCTTGGATCCAATCCAACGCGTAAGAAGGGATTTTTTGTCAGTGTAATCGAGTTAAAAAAAATAAAGTTTTAACCCATACAATGTTTTTATTTTCAAAACTCATTAATGGAAAAGTTGGCCAAATGCCTGGGTTGGAAAATCATGGAGAAAAAAAATATACTACGATATTTTTTTACCCGACTACGGCAAAGCCAAAGGAGGGTTATGATTTTGACTGGCTATGTATGTATGTATGTATATATGTATGTATGTATGTATGTTTGTATGTATGTGTGTATCTTCATCTGTTCCCTTATAGCTTCTAATCTACTTATCGGAACTCGACTTAAGAGGTATCGTTAGAACCGTCTTAATTTTCCGCTGAACATAGGCTACGTGACGTGTCACAAAAAGCGATTTGGCGCCCTCTAGCGGTCAAAAAGTAAGGCTTAAAAAATAAAAATGGAGATAAACACGCCGTGTTTGGTATCATTTAAAAGCGCCTCACTTGTACATTTCCAAAATATTGCTCAAATTTAAAATCACGCCTTCTAGCGGACAAAAAGTCAAGAGTAAAAAAAAAATATTTAACACCAAAATTGTTTAAATAAAAAAAAGTAAAAACTAAAACCCGACTACGACAAAAAAAACTACGCTGAAAAAATATAAAACAAGATTTTCAGGATAGAACAAAAAGAAAAGCCGTAGTCACACGTTATAGGTACCAACCTAAATACTTTAATACCGTGTGACTACGGCTTTTCTTTTTGTTCTATCCTGAAAATCTTGTTTTATATTTTTTCAGCGTAGTTTTTTTTGTCGTAGTCGGGTTTTAGTTTTTTTATTTATAAACTTATAAACTTAAAAACTTAAACTTTTTAAAGAATCTTTAAAAAGTTCATAAATTTTTCAATACAATGCCCAAGGGTAAAAAAAAAATATACATACTATCTCCAACAAAAAAAAAGTGCATGGTGTTAGCTCAGACCAACAAAAAAAGGAAGACGGCGCGGCACGAACATCAAAAGTGAAGTCAACTTTTTATCTATGTGTGTAGACAATGTCTTGTGAAGTCGTGACGTTCTAAGAGAAATGCGTGTGGTTTTAGTGTAGGTGTGTGCGTGAGCTTGTATGTTTACTTGCTATAGGCGCGTGGTTTTGTGACTTCACTGTTGGTGTTCGCGGCACGCCGTCTTTCTTTTTTTCTTGGTCTGAGGGTGTTAGAAAGAAATAATTTAGATTTGATAGTAGAACTAGTGGGAATGATCCTAAATTCCAATGGGTCGATTTAATTACGATACTTTTTCCCATGGTATTCTGACCCTCGCATTCGGACGACTTTTCCACTACTTTTCCTACTCTGTGTAATCTGGGCCGCGGACCAGAGGCCAGTTGCCCCCTAACCCAATATCGTGATCAATCCGGTGACTATCCTGTGTGGAATGTGGTGTGTTTTTTTCACATACTCTCTGTATTGTTTAATCATTTGGTATAAATGTTTTAAGGAAAATCATCATTAATTATTTATATCATCATCATCAGCCGTAAGACGTCCACTTATGGACAACGGTTGTCTGCAACTTCACGATGTCGCCAATCCACCTGGTGTGAGGCCTACCAACCTCTCCTAGAGAGGAGGCCTGATGATTGATCAAGGTATTACTCTTGGGGATTGTATTGAAAAATGAATAAACTGCTAATGGTTCTCTTTAAAACAACAATGATGATCTTCGTAAGTAATCACAAGGTACGAATATTTACGTATAATTATGATTGTATACGTACCTACAGGGAGTAAATGAACCTTCACGAAGCTGTCAACCAAGCATTATGTACATCAAACTAAGTACCCAGTATGCAAAAATTATTGCTGGGAAACGACTTGTTTTTGAGGTGAAACATCTCATTTTACGGTAAAACTCAATGAAGCACTCTTAAAACATTGTTCTAGTGAATGCTTTGAACAGTGAACGGCGCATGGAGGTAATTTAAGTAAAGTTATAATTTGATAAACTAGTATTTACAAAAACAGCTGTGATTTTATTTTTTAATTTTGACCCTCAATATCTCCGTAACTAAGGCTTTCATGGGCTTCGAACGTTTGGCTCCCAGACTGGAACGTGCTGGGGCTGCCGTCAGGTGGCGTGTGCCCCCCCCTGGGCCAAACGGACGGAGGCTTTACGCGGGGTTTCATGCGGTCCATGTCCCTTTACGGGGCCCCGATGTGGGCGCGTTCTTTGAGGCGGCGAGCCTCTACTACCTGAACGCGCCTGGCTGAGGCTGGTTCGGGGGAACCGCACGATCTCTGGCGAGGCGGCGAACCTCCTTGCCAGATTGCCGCCATGGGATCTGGAGGCGATAGTCCTTGCACGCCTGCACAAATTGCGAAACTCCACTGCCGCAGCAAGTTGCCGATCAGCGGACAGACCTCCATTGCGATCTCATGGCGACGTGGAGAGAGCGCTAAATCCCCTCTTTTAGGAGTGGCTTTAGTCGCGCCATGGCGCCCTAACCTTCCGTCTGACGCAGGTCCTCATCGGACACGCTTGTTTCGGGAGGTACATGCACCGAATCAGGCAGTAATGGGCTTACTCACTGTCAGCAACATTGAAGGGGCCTGAAAGGGCCGACGCCTGCCGGAGCTGCTGGATGATCGCAAGAGATAACGAGGCCTCGACAGAACTAAAGGGCTAATTCTGACACTCCCTATTGGGTGGAGCGGAAGGGAGTGTCAGACTTCTACTGACTAAAAACCACCCATGTTCCTTTCCGCGGTGTCTCTTGTGAACAACCCACAGCCCTGACGGGCGTCGGCCCTTGCGTTTTAAAGATCCTTGCGCTTTATTTCGTACCTTCTTTGATTTTAATGAAATTAAATGCCAATGGGTCAAACTAACTACGATATTTTTTCTCCATGATTTTCTAACCCACGCATTTGGCCAACTTTTCCATTACTGTTCCTACTTCGTTTAATTCGGGCTGAGGACCAGAACCCAGTTGCCTCCTAATCCGAGCTTTTTCAATATTTTGGCGTTATTATGTAATCGTATTGTGGTGTTTTCGTAGCTTTGCCCTATCCCTACTATTAACTGGACAAAAACATTGAATGAGTTTTGAAAATAAAAACATTTCATGGGTCATACGTTTATTTTTTTTAAACTCAATCACTCTGACAACAAATCCCCTATACATCCCATCATCTTACGCGTTGGATTGAATCCAAGCGGTGTAGCGGGATACGCGGGCGTTGACACCGGGGAAGGCAGCCTGAGCGCAGCCAATACCGAAAGAGCAGACACCAACAACGACACCGTTGTGATAGAGAGGACCGCCGGAGTCACCCTGGCACTGGTCGCGACCACCGCCTGACCAGCCGGAGCACAACATATTGTCGGTGATAGCGATACCACGGACGGCGTAGTTGTTTCTGCAAGTGGCCTGGTTGATAACGCGAAGCTCGACGTGACGGAGCTGCTCAGAAGCGGAACCACCAGCCTGAGAAACGGAAATATATAAAAAATAATCAGCGATTAAACAAACATTAAGACACTTAATTTGAACACAAGAGCTATAATTAATTAACTCACGGAAGTTGTACCCCATCCTGCAGCCCAGACGGCTTGTTGATCACCGAGGTTGTAGTTGGCGCCAGCGATGGAAGCAGCGCGGACGTTGTTGTTGAAAGTGAAAGTGGAGGCGGAACGCAGGACAGCGACGTCATTGTTTAAAGTATTTCCGTTGTATGATGGGTGGACGATGTTTGCGTTCACGTTGTGGACAGCACCACCACTGTTGGCCCAGCTGGATCCGAGACGGATGCGCCATCTGCTGACTGTATCACCTCTGAAAGGAAAGAAAGATTTTAGCACATTTTGATACAAGTAGCGAAACATGGTTATTGCAGTTGAGGCAGAATTTACGCCCGAGTTGCAGGCAACGGTTTAATGGAGCAAATGCAGTCACAAATGCCCACTTTTGCTAAATGACGTATAACAATACTCTTTCGAAAATATTAAACATTAAATATAATAGAACGAAAAATATTTTTGAAGAAATATTAAGAAACTATGTTTTAATTTGCATTTTTACGCGGTTTGCTTTCGCAGGAAGCCACTATAACCTAGAGCAGCTTGATACGAAAAATAAATCATTAAAATATTTTGGTTTAGCATACAAATTATCTTTAATTAGTTCACAAAAGGTTTTTATTTTAATAATCGTGTTTATAAACATGATTTAAATATTCGAAAATAAAGCGATTACCACCGACTAGGAATTGTCTATTAGGATTTTTTTTCGCTTATTAAAGATGCACTAGCAGAGATGAATGAAAAAGAAATGCTTGAGTGTTAAATAAGGTAATTAAGCAAGCTCAAGGTATTAAGGCGAGGTTACCCTACTTTGTTTTTATGTACGCACGACCTCACCCCCCCCCCCCCTCGCCCTGCCGCGCGAGCGATATAATGCCTAAATTTTGACTGTTTTTTCTCTCTTGGAGAAAAATGATAAAGAATTATACATTATGTGACCCGAGATAATACACATTTTTTTACGACCATAATTATGATATAAGTTTTATTTTTCAAAGCCTAATATAACTCAAGTAAAACGATTATTTAGCCATCATTTGGACATGTCTTTGCGATTTAATTGGATGCAGTGAAGTGTAAGTAATCGTGTATCGCATGCCCGACATATCATGATCGAAGAGTCAACTATGTAATACATTTTTTTCAAAATTTAAATCCGTTCCATGTACGAGTAAAACGCTATTGTTGACGACGTTTATCGTGGTAACCCCGCCTTAAGTCTTTTAAGAAGTTTAAAAACAACAAACGCTATGGCAACGGCAAAGATTAAAAAAAAATGCTCATATGCGATAAGTGTCAGTTTTCGAGGAAGTGTATTGAAAAGTGTTTGATTATGTTATTATGAATTGTGAGATACTTGCTTTAAAGTCTTATGCGTAACATTATGTTCATATAGAATAAAAACTTACACGGTACAGTGAGCAGCGGTGAGGATGGCCCTGTTGTTGAGGATGCTACCACCGCACGCCTGCCAGTATGCGCTCAAGTTCCATGAGTACAGGAGAGAGGCGATAGTGGGGTACTGGTCAATGGTGGTGACTGAACCGCCAACAATCCTCTGGGGATTGGAGGGAACGGCTGAAAATAAAAGTTATAAGGAAATATTTTTTGAGCACTATGCTTTAAAAAATAAAAAAAACTTAAAACAAAAAAAACTTTTTTTCATCAAGCCTATTTCGGTTTGATGAAAAAAAGTTTTTTTTAGTTTCAGTTCCATGTATGGGGAGACCCTCCTTAATCTTATATATTTTTTTATTTTTGTATGAAAATCGTAAACCGGTTCACAGAATACATCTACCTACCAAGTTTCAATTGTGTAATCTTAACAGTTACCGAATAGAGACTGTGACATACGGACGGACAGACGGACAGGTGGAAAGACAGACATAACGAATCTATAAGGGTTCCGATTTTTGCCATTCCGCTACGGAACCCTGAAAAATGTTCTGGTAGGTACTTATATTTTACAGCACAATCGAAAGATTCTGTTCAGTGATGACTCACCTGCAACAGCCGCGAGGCAAAGAGCTAGCAAAGCAAGTACACGCATATTGTTACTGGCAGTTCAAACTAAGTACCTTTTGCTTTTGATGATTTGTATTTATACCAATACCGATTGATTAAATTAACACGTAACAAGATAACACGGCATACGTTGCAATTATCTTCAATACATAAATAAAAAATAAGGTGCCTTTAGATTAGATGTAATTTCTATTTTTCTATTTGGCTATTATTACAAAAGCGATACCTTCTTGGATATGATCCATGTATGAGTGATTTGTGTAGAAGAGGCGGTTACCACCTACTCAGTATATCAGTCTGACGCCCAAATACTCGAACGTCACTCCCCTCAAAACTGCTGCTATCTCTGTCACTCTGCGTTAAAGTGACAAAGACAGCACGAGATTGCAACTTAAAATTGAGTGACGTTCGAGTATTTGGGCGTGAATCACCCTGCATCGAAATATTGGAAGCTAATTAAAAAACAACACCAATTTTGTTGTTTTGTAATTAGCTTCCAATATTTCGATGCATTGCTAAAAATAAGACCATAGATTATGGCCTTGTAGGTAATGCATTTGTGTAGAAAACAGCATATTGTTTTTCTTATAATGTAGGTACGTGGTAACTCTATTGTGGTAATCGTTTGTGTTATTTTATTTCCCCCCTGTATTAGTCACATACAAAATTTTATTTAAACACTAACAACAAACAAGCCATTTAATCGTAAAACTAATAAATATTTAAAATTATGAACTAGCATAATTATAAAAATAATCTACCTCCAAATCAGTAATATAATCGATGTCTAACTTTTGTAATACACCCCACATGTTGTTATTTTTATGTTTAGTTTTTAATATTCTCATGTAAGTGAATAATGTAATTCTTATGAGAATAAATGATCTTAAACCTCAAAATATTGTTTGAGTCCTTTGGGTCTTTCAATGAAGTGAGTCTACCAAGTTTGCCAAAAAAACTCAAAATAAAAAACAAATTCCTATGATACTGCTGGGACCATCGGTGAGTGCTGCTCGTAATGCGGGCGCCACACACTCGACGAGTGGCATGGGAAGTAGCGAGGAAAGGAGGCAGAGACATAGTGTGGCAACGTTACTCGTCATGCCGCACCTCATGCTCCTCGTCCTGCTCACCGCTCCCTATTTTGTCGGCTTTTGTGCGCGAGTCAATGGGCCGGCAATACGAGCGCGAGTGGCTGGCCACATAAATCGCGCGGTCGCAGTCCGCATCGAGCGCTCACGCAAGACGCACGCTTCATAATATCTATCATGTCCTCGCCAAGCGCCGTAGAATGGTCGAACGATAAAGTGTTATTATTTATTGATTTGTTGTCTGCGAAGCCAATTATTTGGGATCCACAACACAAAAATCATCATTCGAAACCTATGATAATTATGTAATTTATTGATTTGAAAGCTTGTTTTAAAAAGATAAACATTTTGCGACACCTGGCATTATGCGTTACTGACCATTTGCTAATCTGTCATTTTGCGTTTCTGACGTTCTGCGCCTAAACCCTTTGGCTTATTATTTTTAAACGACTTACGAAAAATTTAGGTACGGATCATCATAGTTATGTTGTTAAAATTTCACTATCAAGAAATAGAGAAATATGAAGTAGTCGGCCGGTAGGTAGGTACCTAGTCTACTATTTTATTAAATACCTATTAGGCCGAGACTATTTACCCACGCGTTGCCTGCACTTAAAGTCGGCTACTCGAATTTAGGTACACGATGCTTGGGTGAGGCTTGGAGAAATAATGAAAAAAAATAGGAGTATATAGGTAGAATCTTTTAGACCATTAGTCAATAAAAAAAAGCTATGCTAAAAATGCATAGCGCGCACGCTGCCACAGTTTCGTCGTCCATTCCTCCACCAAAGGCAAATGCCAAGTGAGGAGCGTCGCGATTAATTGCGCGATTATTTGCGCGAGTAGAGCAGTGTGTGGGCAGAGCGGGCAACATCGCGGCAAATAGCGGCAGCGCGAGGAGCAAAGCGATGAGCAGCGCAAGGAGCATAGTGTGGCGCCCGCATAAGATGTTAGCAATATGTGAGATTTATGTGGTGTAACAAGGACTGACTTATACTACAGCAAAAAGCGAAGTTCTACTTATGAATTTAGTGCCGATAGTCAGCTTTCAGCCAATGGCTTTATTGCCAAGAGCCTCGACCAACACCTGAGGAGGCTCTCGGTATTCCTGGATACGGCTCGTATTGTTAGGAGGTTCCTCTCTCTGGAGTCCTGACCACTTGGACCTGTGGTTTGGTATGGAGTGGTACCCCGACATGACAAAGTTTTAATTTAAATAATTATAGTATCTTGTATTTTGTCATATTATTCATATTTTTTATTTATTAAAGTTTAAATTTTTTGAGCCAGAGGTTTTTTAAATTTAAAATTTAAGTTTTATGCTTTTTAAACTAAGATTTAGGTTTATTTAAATATACTAATCATATCCTTTTATTTGATACCCCACTCAGATATATTCATTTACTATCAATTAGTCATCCCCTCTTTCACCCTCCATAACTATTAAACGGCTAAATCAATTTTCTTCAAACATAGCTAGGAACACTAACGACTAATTCACCTTTCAAACAAAAAAAAAAAACAAAATTAAAATCGGTTCATGCGTTCAGTACAATTATAATTTTACCTGCCCTACGCCCTGTATATGGGGTGCATGTAAACCCTGCCAGTGTGCAAAAAAGGCCCATTCAACCTGTTGGCAACAACGGTAAGAAGACTGTTGCCGCTGCCCCGCACTCTGCTCGCCATCGAGGTCACCCTCTTGCACATGCAGACATACAAACAGTCAATGCGGAGGCTCGTGAACCTTCCAGATGCGCTGCAGAAGCGAGGCAACGAAGAAGCAAGGGAGGGTATAGGGTTGCATGTCTAGGCTAAGAACCAAAATTATCAAGAACTCAGGGTTAAAAAATTAGCACATATATATTATTTTTAGGGGATCAATTCGTTGTCTGCCAGTGAATGAATGAAATTTAAATGCTCATTCATTACTATGACAAGTTCGGATTGAGTTTTACGATTTGAAGTTCGTAAAATGCACTTTGGGCTCTTACCTCAGAAGTACCTATACTCTATTTTAAGAATGTCTTAGCATAAAACGATTTTGTTCTTCAGTAGTGAAATGGACGATGAAACTTAAATGAAACTTCCTAGTACAATAAAGCACTAAAATAAGTGACCATATTTTATTCTAAAAATAAAATTAATGGAAGGTTGTGGGCACGAGTTCTTAGCAATGTCGCGGGAAATAACTAAATACATAATTTTTTGAAAACATAATCTGGTACATTAGATAACAGTGATAAAATGGCACATAATCTACACTAATATTAGAAAGAGGAAAACTTGGTTTGTTTGGTTGTAATAAATAGGCTTAAAAACTACTAGACCGTTTTTAAAAAATCTTTCACCATTCGAAAGCTACATTATCCACGAGTAACATAGGCTAAAGGAGATGTTTGATTTTGGGCCACCACTATGTACAATCCATAAATAAATAGGAAAAAAATAGGGGAATTTCATAAAAATACTAACAAATTCATTTGAAGAACAAACACGTAGTACGGGCTTTTTTAAAAAGCAAGTTTTTTAAAAAGAAAACCCCGCCATGACAGTTGTGTTTGACATGACGTTTGACGACTTTGACAGTTTTATAAAGTAACGTCTTTGAGTCTGTCTTTGCCATTGAGGTATATGTACTTCGTACTAGAGGAGACACCTCAACTCGATTTTTTGTAACACACGTTTCAGTGCGTGCACTGAACCTCATTTAGTCTATGCCGAGCGGTTGCTACGACGTGACACATTTGAGTGAAGTTTTTTGTTCTAAAATATGCCTTCGTGTGCATTGAGATACTGTACAAATAATTCAAGAAATACAAGTAAAAATCACAAGTAATTAAAATATAACTATTATCTTTAAAACACATTTGATTTAATTATATTTTTTCAATTGCAATGTGTCATCGTGGCGGCCATATTTACGTGAAAGTCAAAGAATAAAACATTAGCATGCACAGACCTGACACTATCGACGTATTCAATGCTTGGCCACGAATCCTCTACATGTAAGTCAAAATTGATAGTAGGTTATATAATATTTGCATATGTATCAAGACAATTAACAAAAAAGTTTAAATGTGAAGATTGTATTGAAAGTTTGATTACACTATAAACTTCCACTTCACACATCTATCATACGTAATTTAATACGGCAATGTGGTGGAAGTCTTGCCTCGAAATGTGATTTTAGTTATAATATGTCACACCCTAAAGCATTTAATTAGGAAAGAAGTATTTGTAAATTTGAATCAACATTCACTGAATCAGCCGAGTGCAATACGTCATTACGAAAGTTACAATGTCGAGTCACGCGGCGCCGAATGTTTGCGACAACGAATACTGTGAACACGAAAGCACGCAGCGACGCATACCGTTACAACGAATGCACGAGACTTCGGTGTAACGATTTTTGTTGTAACGTGAATTCGTTGTTCCGTGATTCGAAGTCTCGTGCATTGTGTTTCGCTGTTCTGCAAAACCTTTACCGGATAATAAACCGTTGTTAAACTTTATCTCGTATTAGTTATTTCCAACAGTTGTAACGGTATGCGTCGGTGCGTGCTTTCGTGCTCACAGTTTTCGTTGTCGCAAACATTCGGCGCCGTGTGATTCGACGTTGTAACTTTCTTAATGACGTATCGCACTCGAATCAGCCATCAACATTCAATCACAGAAAAAATAAAAATTATTGTTCCAGTTTAAGTACATTTTTATTTATTTTCTAAGTACATACGTACAATATTATATCAAGTAGGCCGAATAATAACATTATGTCGCATCTGTACGTATTGATAGTAATTTAGTAATCTATGAGAACATGACACCCCCCGCCCGCCCCGCTGTCATCAAGTGCGCGCACATTATTTTGTTTGAAATAGCTTCTCTAGTACGAAGTACATATACCTCAATGGTCTTTGCTTTGAGTTTGGATTGAATGTGTTTCGGAGTTTTAAGTGATTATTTTTGTTTTACGACCCAGTTTACTACTACGGACATTGATTGATTGCTTACCTGTTGACCGCGGCTTTGTTATATGGTTTCTGATTCGCCTGTGATTTGGATTTCGTCGTGTGTTATTTTACAATAACAAGTTCATTTTCAGGTATGTCCCGTGCATTTATTTAAGTATTTTATTGTTCACAAGCTATTTCTATGTAATGTTTTTTTCCCTTGTTCCGAATTCTAACTGATTCTAACTCATACTGATTCCAGTTTATTGACAATGGCGTGCATACGGTGCACCTCTGTCATAGATGAAAATGAACAGTACTATACTGCCGATGATATGGGTCCTGAAATAATTTCGGTCATCGAGCGGTATCTTGACCATCTGGTAAAAACATTTAATTTATCTATATAGGTACAGCAGCATAATAATATCTGTAAACACTGTGTAACCTTTTTTGTTTTGTTTTAGGTTGTTGAAAATGGAGTAATGTGCTCACAATGCTTTCGCATCATAATGCGAGAAGTGTCAGGTGATAGTGCTCTAGCACATGAAGATCAAGAACTCCAGCATCACCATGATAGCAATGTATGTGTTAGGTGTAGGACATCATTGTTTACGAGGCGTACACACTCTATTACCGAGGGTGCCGTAAGGCAATATATTGCTGAAACAATTGCTCCAAGAGAGGTAAGCAACTCTTTTGTTTTCTTTTGATTCATTGCAAGGCATGTTTCTTAATTACTCATGATCCAAGACATCGTTCCAGGAATGAAAGAACAGTCACAATTTCATTTTTGGCCTTGGATGAGTCAGTAGTATTATTTAAAATGTTGTGATTAATAAATAAACCATATTTTCTGTTTTAGATACCCGAGGGGGGGCTTACTATGTTTTGCTTGTTGGATACATACTCGGCGTACAATACAACAACAAGGAATCATAGAAGCTCCTGCTGTTTATGTGAATACAAATGCATGTGTATGGTGCCAACGGTCTCTTGCCCAAACACGCAGACACTCCATACCTGAAGGACCTGAACGGACCTTAGTAGCACAAACTATATATCCAAGAGAGGTAACATCAACAACTTACTTTTATTACCTACTTTTAGAATAAAATAATAATGTGAAAATAGAGTATATTATATTGTTTTCTTTGTTTTACTCAGATTCCACCAGGAGGACTGGTTTGCTATGCTTGTTGGGTAGCAGCACGTAGACGTGTGGAGCGTGCCACAAGTAATGAGGATAACCAGCAAACTCCAGGCCCGTCTAACCTTCACCAAAACTCTTTGTGTGCATGGTGTAGAATATCACTACATCGAAGGTTAACACATGTGGCTAGTGGTCCTGTGAGAGATGTAGTTGCTGCAAGAATTCACCCCAATGAGGTAAAAAATTGTTTTAATTTACTAAACCACCATACCAAAGTGTGTAGTATATGTGTGTGTGTATGTGTGTTTGTAGTGGACGATACGGTTGGCGCAGTGGCTGAGCAATTAGACTGCTGCGCTGCGTGTTGCGGGTTCGATCCCCGCACGGGACAAGTATTTATATGCCCTAAAGATACTTGTTCCGGATCTGGGTGTTTGTGTATGTGAGTTTAATTAAATGTTTGTCAACGCACAAGTAAAGTCACTGTGCATTTAACTAAAAGTAACCCTTTTTTGTTGCACCGGTAAGTAAATTGTTTCTTGTATTGTTTCAGTTACCAGAACATGCACTTCTTTGTTCCAACTGCTGGACACGTGCACAGGAACATATTGGAATGGAGCAAGAAGTTGTGCCACAACTTGAGCTACAGCCACCAAGTCCATCACTAACACTTGATGATTTTACACACACAACACAGACCAGTACTCATTGTTTTGTGCCAGCTTGTAATAATGTAGAACGTAATAGAGTGCCAGACTACTTAGGAAAAATTATATTAAAATCACAAAAAATATTTGTGACAGAAAATGCAAGAGTATGTAATGAACATAAATCTTTATACAATTGGGAGTTTCTGGACCAGCATCAGTTCTCAAATACATTCACAAAAAATGAGATAGAGTCAATGTTGAGGCTGAGTGTCCAGGACGACGAAATAAATCAATTAGATTTTAATAATATTGATGAGGAACTTTTTAAGTTCTGGACTGGAGTCACAAAAGACAATTTTTTAAATATTTTAAATGTGATAAGCCCAGCATTGACTTGCAAATCCCCAAAAACTGCTTTGGGAATCTATTTGGTGAAAGCTCGTACAGGGGACTCCCATGAAAGGATTGCCTCTCTGTTTCATCTTTCTAAGTCCTCTGTATCACGATTACTTCAAGTAGCTAGAGAGGCATTGCTTAGCTTGTTTGTGCCTCTCCACATGGGAATCAACCAAACAAGAAACAATTTAATCAATAGGAATTTATTAATACCCGAGGGCTTGTTTGGAAACAGAGAGGCAAGGGTACCAATAGTCATATGTGATGGTACCTATATTTACCTTCAAAAATCATCCAATTACATGTTCCAAAAGAAAACTTATAGCTTGCACAAATATAGAAACCTCGTAAAACCTTTCCTCATTGTTGGCACTGATGGCTACATTATTGATATTTTGGGGCCCTATCCAGCAACCACATCAGATTCGGACATCATGAAAGCTTTGTTCCAAAATGAAAACGAGGGTTTAAGGGCTTTTTTTCAGCCGAATGATGTTTTCATTTTGGATCGAGGCTTTCGTGATTCCATTGCGATGCTAGAGGGGTTGGGCTTCAAAATATATAAACCCGAGTCCTTAGAACAAGGAGAGACTCAACTATCAACCATCAGTGCAAATAAAACAAGGTGTGTGACACTATGCAGATGGGTGGTGGAAGTAGTCAATGGTCGATTAAAAAGAGACTTTAAACTATTGAGACAGGACTTTTTTAATTTGGCTGCCACCCATTTGATGGACGATGTTCGTATTTGTGCAGCTATAATTAATGCATTCCATCCACTGATTGAAAATAGACCAGATGCTGATGCTATACTTTCTCGAGCAATAGAGAGAAAATATATGCCCAACCGGTTAGCAGAACTTATTATTGAGTAAAAAAAGTATTCTTAACTTAGAGTTGAGTATTTTCCCTGAAATGACCATGTCTGACTTGATTCTTTTTGCACTGGGGACCTATCAAATAAAACAGGCTAGAAGCTATTTCGGGGAACACATTAGGCAGCATGGATCATTTCAGGTAGAAGTATCTGATCAACTGGAAGTAGTAGCAGAAGCAACCCCGCCCCAACTTGATCCTCTTTTAATCAGAGGCCGTATAAAATCGCGACATAGCTCAGGTCGAACATACTATACATATATATTACTGGCAAGCGAAGGATCAAGTTGGGATGAAAAAATAATAAGCTATTATTGTAGCTGTATCTCCGGAAAACGGACAGTGGGTTGCTGTGCTCACATAATGACCATTGTGTGGTATTTGGGTTGGGCTCGGTACCAAGAGAACATAGAAGCACCAGCATCATTCCTGGATGGAATATTTTTAAGGGATGATAATATAGAAGATGAATAAAATCATAAGTTCCAACAAGTTGTTTTATTTATATACTACCTCTCATGACTTATTTCTCAATAGGTTCTCAATGTCTATAATACTAGAAAATAACATAGAACTTGTTTGAAAAATTATAAGTGCTTAGTTGGTCTTCCCGGTTAATAACTACTCTAACAATAACCTGCAGTTGGCAAATACTGCACAGCTCACTCGATCCTATGAATTATTGAAGTCCAGAGTAGGTCAGTGGGTCATCTTAGGAACTATATTGATGAGACTTAATGAAGCATCAGGACAGTGTTGATAAAGAAAATAACGTTCAAGTCTTCGTTTCTTGCTCCTCTTGACACTGATTTATCCAATCTCTAACTGCTCGAATAGGTGATAGAAGATGCGCTGCCGCAGTCGGCCCCTAAGACGACCCACTGACCGAATATCCTGTAGTCTTATTTCATTGAAACCGAAGCCCAAGATTTTCGAAATTCGTAATGTTTTTTTTTATCGCAGATATTACGATACACGATAATGAAATGTCATTGTCAAAATGACATTTATAGCATACTGCTGTTAAAGTCCGCCATGTTTAATTTTAGGTTGTGTTGCTTTCCTCAACCGAGATAATTTAAAATAACAAGACAATGAAGTGAAATTAAATGAAATTAATAATAAAAAACGATTACCGTATTTTATAGCGATATTTACATATAGTGTACATGGTGCTGGCCCAGGCTCCATACATTTCTGGAAC
The DNA here is from genome assembly GCA_949775195.1 of Diarsia dahlii. Classification (NCBI taxonomy): domain Eukaryota; kingdom Metazoa; phylum Arthropoda; class Insecta; order Lepidoptera; family Noctuidae; genus Diarsia; species Diarsia dahlii. Next base: position 19,082,072 of record OX459190.1, read on the forward strand.
ATCTCCTTTATTTTAGAAAAAAATAGGGTTCCGTAAGATATTTGGGTTTTTCGGACACAAGGTGTAAAAAATCAACCAGAAAATTACTTATTTTGCGTACGCTGCCTAAACTAAAAGATAGAACCATAAAATGTTCTAATTAATTGTAGATCTTATAAATATCTACAAAAAAGTCCGCAAAACACTATACCTATCTATGTCGAGTGAGGCACAACAGCCATTTTTTTATCTAAAAATCTTGAATTTTTTTTGGACTACATTTAAACGCATTTATTTTACTCATGCTATTAATCCTTATCAAAATAATTACTACATCACTAAGTACAGTTTATGTAGATAATATTTGGTCTTTGAATGATTAAAATTGGACGTTTGGTTTTGAAGTTATGGCGAAATTAAAATATTACGATTTCTGCTGCTCGGCCCGTTGCGAAGTGAGCGTCACCAAGGCGGTGCGCGTGCGGGAGGGGAGTTTAGATCTATGAGTAGAGCAATAGTTTCTCCCAGGAATGAAACAGTCAACGAACTAAACAATTTAAATACGCAGAAAGTACCGGGTGAAGTTAAGTGCTATAAATCCATAGACACCGTCACTAACATCGACGACGCAGTGCACTACCCCCAGGAATTTTTAAATTCTCTGAACCCCGCTGGGCTACCACCTCATAAACTGTTGTTAAAAGTTGGCACGCCGATAATGCTTCTCAGAAATTTAAGCCCCCCCAACATATGTAATGGCACGAGAATTCTTATAAAGGAGCTAAAAGATAATTTAATAATAGCGAAGATTATCACCGGCCCTGCAGCTGGTGAATTAGCTCATATACCAAGAATACCCATGATTCCTACTGATTTGCCTATACCCTTCAAAAGGCTTCAATTTCCAGTAAAAATTTCTTTCGCACTAACGATAAACAAATCCCAGGGCCAGACATTCAAATTAGTTGGAATTGATTTACGAAAAGAATGTTTTACGCATGGGCAACTTTACGTTGCCCTATCACGGGTCGGGGCTCCCGACCATCAGTATATTTGGTTATGAAAATAATTTAACGTCAAAATAATGTTGTTTATAGAGAAGCTCTTCAATAATCGCTTTAGTTATCTATCCTAAAACAACGGGTTGCACTCCGGGACTACCGGCAGAAGTGAAAACTTAGTATTTACATTTAAATATTTTCATCATTAACAAGTTTAACAGACAATATATGCAGCCTGCGGATAATGACTGCGTCGGCGATGTTAGTGTCGGTGTCTGTGAATTGACCTGGGAATCATTTTGCTGACCGTGTCTTTCCTGGGCAGGCTTTTTGCAGCGGTAACCGACATCCACGCGGGCGGAGCCGCGGGCGATCGCTATGTTAGCTAAAGATGGGCTAACAAAAAAAATTGTTCACGCTATAGCATTAAGACACTGATGTTGTTTGTTAGTGTTACTGTCGTAATTAATTAGTGATATGTAATTTTAAGAAATAAACTATACCTACTAACTTAAAAATAAAAGTGTTTGGCGTTTGTTATTTTTATATTCCCTCATCGTTCACAGCGCTCCATGCCTATTTCACGCATATACCACATCCTTACATACTTACATTATGTCAGTTATTTTTTGTCTACACTAGAAATTACCTAGAAAAAAATTACTCCCCGTAAATTGAATTTATTTATTTCTAATGGATTCACTTGAAACTTTGTATGTAGGTTCCACCAGTGAAGCAAGTGAGTATTAAGAGAGGATTTTTGGATTTTTCCAGGTTTCTTCACGATGTGTTCCTTCACCGCCTGTCAGTGGTGTCTAAATTTAATACTCTTAGAAAATACATATACCACCGCGTACTTGCCAGGACAGAAATCTGCCGCAAAAATTGTCTGACCTACTTAGCTTTTCTAAATCTGTAGGTATGTGTACTAATATTGCAAATAGAGACAATTTGATTTTTTAAATGTTTGTTCACACACGTAATCGATAGACCATGGAAAAGGCGATAACTAAGCGAAAAACCCAAATTCTGCCAGAAGTCATTATTCCACGCGGACGAAGTCGCGGGCAAAAGCTAGTATTATATAAAGGAGTATTCATACAAGAACAACCTGGTGATAGCTTGGATGTGTAATATTCATTCAATTTGTGGAAGTTTACTTATCAACTTTTCTTTTTATACTCGGTGCTAAACCATTGCATTAAAATAATGCCGGGAAGACAAAGACGAACTTTGTATCTCAAAGTGGCCGGTAATGGTTGGACAGAAATAAATGGACAGTTTTTGTCAGAAAATCTCCAATGGATTAATAAAGTCAGACCGTTTAAAATAATAATGTTATCATCATTTCAGCCAAAAGACGTCCACTGCTGGACATAGGCCTCCTCATAATGTTATCACTACATTCTTATACAATAAAAGTGACAATAACTTTTTGTAAATATTATATTTTTACAAGTAGGATATGAGTCCATTTTTAGTTATAATATCCGATACCAATATATTACTATGCATTTAACATTCAACCAAGCAAGATTCGGTTATTATTGCTTTCAACTCCTAAGCGTTGAGGAGTAGTATCTTCCATACGGTTGTAATAAGGGATCGGACATAAAAAAAACTAATTAGTCCGTCAGATAGATTTCCAAAAATTATTGGACACGTATTTTTTCTTTTTCCACGTAAACAAAAAATGAAGACGATACAGTGCTTCGAAAACTAGTGTGACGTCATATGATAGTACATTTTGTACCTACAAGTGACGTTTCAAGCCCCACTCCATGATCATTGACGCGTTTTATTTTCGTAATTTTTTGTTGATTTGATAAAATAAAACACACGTATTCAATATTTTTCAATAATCCAACTTACGGACTAAACAGAATCATATTATTTTGACCCAGTCCGATCCCCTATTATTCTTTCAGGTTATCTAAGTGCTTCTAGGTTATAAACGTCCCCATAATATTTTATTAAAGAATTATCCCCAACTCATCAACATGTGGCTAAGACTGCTAGATGCGAATACTTGAATAGCTGCAGAAAAAGTACAAGACACGTAATTCGTGCCTATAAAATTTGAGGGTTGCCCTCGATTTTTTTGAGATGCCGTCACCAGATCCAGCTTTCTTTTCCTTTCCAACAAAGATAGAATGATCAATATAGGTTCATAAATGTCAAGTTATCCGTGGACAAAAAAAATATAAACATGTAGGTAAAAAGCGAATTAAAGACGTTGTTTTAATCTATAAACAACTTGTGGACAAGCCAACAAGCCAGCAAGCTTGTGGCAGCAACAAGTTGTGGAAAGCCATCTAATCTTTTCGCATGCAATTTTGATATAAATACCGTGCACTTTTCACGATTTCAACTCACTCGTCGACGAGTAATAACAGTATGCGTATCCTTGCTCTGCTAGCCCTTTGCTTCGCGGCTGTCGCAGGTATGTTCTTAAGATATTCAATAATGTTGTAAAGCATCTAATTCTTTGAATATTTATTTCAAATTGCTCGTCTTCCCATATCTTCCCGTGGGTGTCGTAAGAGGCGACTAAGGGATGTACCAGAGAATGGGCAGCAGCGTTCTCTGTGCTTTTTGTATCGACCGTACTGCGATCGCCAACCCGCCTGCCAAGCGTGGCGATTATGGCAAACCCCCCCTAAGCAAAAATTACACTTAGGGGAGGCCTATGTCCAGCAGTGGACGTCTTTCGGCTGAAATGATGATGATGCACGTCTTCTTGCCCGACTGCGGCGAAGCCCAAAAGGAGAGTTATGTGTTTTTTGTGTTTTTTTTTTGTTCGAAAAACTCCATCATTGACAAACTGGTGATTGAACAGTAGTTTAATTGAATCTTCTTGTTTCCAGCCGTCCCCTCCAATCCCCAGAGGATTGTTGGCGGTTCAGTCACCACCATTGAACAGTACCCCACCATCGCCTCTCTCCTGTACACATGGAACTTGAGCGCATACTGGCAGGCGTGCGGTGGTAGCATCATCACCACCAGGACCATCCTCAGCGCTGCTCATTGCACCATGTAATTTTTTTCTATGTGAATGCAAAATTGCCCATAAACCAACGCCAATGGTCGTGGAATGTATGACCAATGTCCGTAGATGTGACTGGTAGTGTGACGTTGTGACGAGCGCGTAGACATCTAAAAAAACTAAAGGTCAAATGCGTTGTCGAGAGTTGTCAAGTCCCGCTACTGAGCATCGGTAGGCTTACTACGTTCTTTATCAATAATATTCTATTTTTTTCTTTCATTTCTTCAAAAATTGTTAAACGTCATATGACACACGAGGGCTCTGTTACATAACTTTTTCAAACTGTGCTGTAACCTTTCTTTCTTACAGAGGTGACGCAGCCAACAGATGGCGCATCCGTGTCGGTTCCACCTGGGCTAACAGCGGTGGTGTTGTCCACAATGTGGGCTTAATCATCAATCACCCATCATACAACGGAAATAATTTTGACAGTGACATCTCTCTCCTGCGCTCCGCCACCACTTTCGTTTTCAGCAATGCTGTTCGCGCTGCTTCCATCGCTGGTGCCAACTACAACCTCGGTGATCAACAAGCCGTCTGGGCTGCAGGATGGGGCACAACTTCCGTGAGTACATTGATGATCGTTCTTGTGTTCAAATTAAGTGTTAAAATGGTTGTTTGATTGGTGATTAATCTTTGCATATTTCCGTTTCACAGGCTGGTGGTTCCGCCTCTGAGCAACTCCGCCACGTCGAGCTCCGCAGCATCAACCAGGCCATTTGCAGAAACAACTACGCTACCCGTGGTATCGCTATCACCGACAATATGTTGTGCTCCGGCTGGTCAGGCGGTGGTCGCGACCAGTGCCAGGGTGACTCCGGCGGTCCTCTCTATCACAACGGTATCGTTGTTGGTGTCTGTTCTTTCGGTATTGGCTGCGCTCAGGCTAACTTCCCCGGTGTCAACGCCCGCGTGTCCCGCTACACCGCTTGGATCCAATCCAACGCATAAGAAGGGATTTGTTGTTAAAGTGATTGAGTTAAACAAAATAAACGTTTAACCTATACAATGTGTTGGTTTTCATTACCCATAATTAGATTTTTTTCACATAGAGTTCGTTGCCCCACGGGTTCATACTACCGGGATAAAAGTTTCCTATACCTATGTGTTCAGGAGCTTTTTATTTTATTTATTTTTGGTCAACTTACAGCTAGGTCACAACAACAGCAAGGACAACAGCTAGGGACAATAGCTAGGGTCAGGTTTATAAAAACAATATAGCCAATTACAGGTTTTAACAAGTAGTTATACAATATTTAAATGAAGCAAAAACAAAAAGACTGTGATATGGATTAGTAAACAGTACATAAAAAAAAAGAAAAACAACACAAATTGGCAAAGTACAATTACAAAGTACAGTTTTTTTTTTTTGGATGATTACAGAGCGCCTTCTTCAAGTTCGACACACTTGTATTACAAAAAGTCGATGTCAACCTCCTGGCAAGTCGCATTGTACACACGGTTCGTCCTAATCATGTACGAGTATTGTCTGTAATTCGTCCTTGTCGTTGGTACGTGCAATAAACGAGCTTTCTGAAGCTATGTACTCTTTACCCAAAAGAAATATCAACTAAATGAAATACATTAAGTTTCATCTTATTATTTGCTCTAATTTTTTTATTGAACCAAGTTATATGTTTAATTAATCTCCTCGTAACGAAAGCACAGAAATGAGCAATAATTCTATTGAAAACACGCTAATCCTCGAAAACTAACAATTGTTTTTATTTTGTACACTAATAATGGATAGGCAATATCATTGTGAACATTATGGTTGAAATATTTTTTTCAAACGTTCAAAATTAGATTTTATCAAGGGTTTATTCAACACTCTGAGCGTATTCGCTACTGTGTCTCTTTTTTTTTTGGCGGGTGGAAAATCATCAAAAAAAATAAGCGGGAGCGGGGCCGCTCTTGGGCAGAGTAAATACCCTTTAAATAATATTATGGTGGATCATTAATATAAACTAAGAATAAAAACGAACCCAGTATGCCTTGAGGTACAGACGGCTACACATCAGGTTCGACACCCTATATACCCATATCGACGCTACCAACAATACAGAGAATTGTAGGAAAGGGACTGTGCATTGTGCCATCGGCCATTCATAGCATTTGCTCCTTTGCGCCTACGCACACAGATGCACTTTTTTGGCATACACATTTGCTAGTTTCCCTCGTATTCAATTCAGTGTGTAATCATTCGATGTTCGCACGGACGATTTTTGCGCACTGGATTTTCAACGCTCTGCCTAGCGCCGAGAGTCGAAAATTAAACAGTGTGTTTTCGACGTACTGGGATGCTCTCTGTTCTTACGTCGTCGTGCTAACATAGGTTTACAGGCAAAGATAAACATTTTAATATTGCATTTTTATTTACTGTGCAGAATCACGTTGATGTATTGATTGCTTTATTATATCTTATTGACAGCGCAAAGGAAATATAAGGCCCAACACCGGCGGAGGCGCGGCGAAAATAATGAGAATAAATCAATTTAAAATAAACCTTTAGTCCGCGCGGCGAAGCGCGGTTCTTGTCTGCTCTCGTGGCAGCTTGACGGCTCACCGCGCGAGTCTCGCTTTGCATGCCGTTTTCAACCGCATGTCATAAGAGTTAAGGTTTATTTTAAATTGATTTATTCTCAGTATCTTCGCCGCGCCTCCTGCGATCCTGCCTTGGGCCTAAGTAATCTAAGTAATGATTATATTTTTATATTGAAATAAAAATTTGCAGGTTTTTGTTAGGTTGAATATTGATCAAAATATGATTCACGACTTTAACAAAATAATTATGTATTAATATAGTTATAAGTAAGAACTATTCCAATTAACCAAAATTTAAATTACGCGGGTCTCAATCTACGCAATCACCTCAAAAATAAAGAAATTAATGTTTCAGTGATTTTATAAAAGCAGTGCAGCAGTGACAGTAAAAAATGGGGTGAGTTTGTGTGAAAATACATCGTTTTAAAGTTAAACATTTAACATTAGTTTAACATTTTGTTATAAAAATTAATTGAAATGGTATGGGTGGATGGTGGTGTCGGTAAAAAAATTATGAAGACCCGACATGCTTTCCGAATTACCAGTCCGCATGCGAACCGCAAGCGTAAAGTAGGTATAATAATTATACCTATAATAATATATGTTAGAATCAGCCTTGAATGTTCTCACTGTTGGGATACAAGCCTCTTCTCTGTGAGACGGAGTGGGCGGTAATCCACCACGCTGGCCCAGTGCGGGTTGACAGATTTTATTTTTACACAAAATAATGCGCCTGCTTTGTTTCGATCCCACGTTACCACTAGGCCACCACTGCTCTCACTGACTCATCATCATCTGCCTAGCCTTTTCCCAACCATGTTGGGGTCGGCTTCCAGTCTAACCGGATGCAGCTGAATACCAGTATTTTACATAGAGCGACTGCCTCACACACAACCCAGTTCATACTACGATAATACGATTGGTAATACGATACCCTTTGGTAAGACTGGTTGTTAGACTTTCAGGTCACTGACTACCTGTAACGACCGCCAAAGATCTCTATATGACAGCCGGGACCAACAGCTTAACGTGCTTTCCGAGGCACGGAGAAAACTCGGTATGAAATGGGCGGTCACCCATCCACAGACCAACCTAGGTAAGCGCGGCTTAACCTAAAGATTGACCAGAGTGGCAGTTACTATTAAGCCACTGCTCTCACTGACTAACATATAGGTAATATAAATGATAATACTAGGAGCCTAATTAATGTATTAGTGAACACTAATACACAGAAGCGCTGCCGAAATCGAAAAAAACAACTCGCAATAATACGATCTCAACTTGTTAACAAAATAACTTTTAACGTTTACTATACATGTTATGCATCTATAGGCATAGCAACATAATGCCGCTTGCACGCGCTCCCGCATTCCTGACGTGCGTAAGTGAGACGAAATTACAAAAATATATCGCACCCTCTCGCACGATTCGCAGCGTTCAACTTCTAGTAGTCCAAAGTTCAAAAAGTCTAGCTTGATGTGTAGCCGTGTGTACACCTGGCCATTTACTTCTACACATTGTAATTTATTACCCGACTGCGGCGAAGCCCAAAAGGAGGGTGTGTTTGACGTGTATGTATGTATGTATGTCCGTTTCTTTGTTCCCTCATAACTCCTAAACGGATGAAGGGATTTGAATGAAATATACGTCGTTAGATTCGTCTTGATGGCGCGAGTGTTATAGGCTACATTAAAATTAAAAAAACAAAGAAAAATTGCGTATTTTGGAGGCCAAATCGTGGAGTTAAAAAAAAAAATCCAATCCCATCGAGTAGGGTTTCAAAATAAAGGGTTTTAAAAGGAGATTACAAAAATATAAAACACTTATATGTTAAAAAAAAAATTAAAGTGACAAATCCTATAAACAAGCATAAAAGTTAAATCGACTGTGAAGAATTTTACGCGACCAACGAAAGAACAAACACAAAAGAACTAAAAAGTTGAAAATAAAAAAAGTATTTAAAAACTGAAAAGCAAAAAACAAGCACATTTTAAATTAAACAAAACTTGGAACCAGGCGGGGTTCATTTGAATATTAAATTATGAAATGAAATAACCCTCCTTTTGGGCTTCGCCGCAGTCGGGTAAAAAATAGAACCCCGCCTGCTTCCAAGTTTTGTTTAATTTAAAATGTGCTTGTTTTTTGCTTTTCAGTTTTTTCAGTCGGGTTTTTTAGTTTTTTTTGTAAATACTTCTACTGACTAAAAACCACCCATGTTCCTTCTTAGCCCTTTATGTCGAGGTCGCAGTATCTCCTGCGAACAACCCGCAGCCTCGACGGGATAAGATCGCCTAACTTGGGGCCGGAAACCACGACCCTTTTTTTTTTTTTTGGTTGGTGGAAAATCATCAAATAACCCCCCCCCCCCGCTCTTGATTGCTCAAAATTACAAAAAAAAAACGCTATTCGAGTTCCAGAGATCCGAGAATCGATTTTGTGGAAAATGCAATTATTATTATTTTGTCAGAAACAATTAATATGATAGTATTAAGTAATAAGGTTATCGACATGGATGCAATACTGCGCCTTGTAGACAGGGATTCCATTAAATAATACAACATAGTACAGGAAGTGATAGCTTGGAGTAATACCTACCAAAACAACACAGTATTATGTTCCATAAAATGTTATGGATTGATAGCAATAATAAAGGAGGATGACAGGATTTGTATGAAGTCTTGTCCCACATGTACCTATTGGTACATGTGATACATAGTTGGATAGGTATTTTTGAGTTGAACAAAAGTTACTACGGCACCAAACCCGAAACGTTCAGAGTTCTTTTTGGCAAAGTTTGAGACGCTCCAGTAATAGTATTTTGAGGGTTGTCTCGTGCAACCTGACAAGCCCTATATTTGCGCACTGGATTTCTGTTCACCTAAGCGAGAAAAGAAAAGTTTTCATAAATCCCAGTCCATTTGCTATCATTTATTGAGGAGATTCGTTGCATATCTCCGAAGCTCATCAACAAATTGAAATGGAACCATTCCGAGAAAGTACTCTTCCAAAAACTGCTTAAACCACTTCAATTGTGCCTATGAAATTCGAAGAGTTCTCTCTATTTCTCCAGGAACCCATCATCAGATCCTTACTTGATAATCATGGGATCACTTGGGAAGTATACCCTATCAAATAAAAATGTTCGTCCCGCCATCTTCGTGGCCTGCCACGATCCCGTACCGCTGTGTCAGGGCACCAGTTTCCTGCTATTTCAGCCCACAGTTGAGCATATGGCAGACATCACAGATCACAGAAACAACAGGAGATATGCCCTTTAGCCGAAAATGTATGGGGACCTGTGTCGTCAGTTCACACACGCAGAGCAGTAAAAACAATAGATATACGCATTCGCAAACAAATCCGCATTTCTTAAAACATTACGTACTACACAATCAATTATAAACCTTATCCCTTCAGTCACAGCGTGTATTTACCATGCACCGCACAATTTACTTAATACATTTTGTTTTACTTCGACGCTAGTGATTGACTAAATCGAAAAGTTATCGATTCTTCTATTTATTATTATATTGTAATAAAGTTCTTTTGGGGTCCTGAAAATAATATATTATAAATAAAAAACAATATGTCCATAAATCATTCAAAATAAAAAAAGTCATTTATTCAAAACAGGTTGATTAAAAAAAAAATATTGATTTGTGTCTGTAGTAAATCGTACCTAATATTAACTTACACCACAGATGTGTTGCAACAGATTTTGACGTTCGAAAAGTGCTGATTATAAGCAGCACTTTTTTCTGTCTGTTAGTTTAAGTCCCTTAGGGGTTGAATTTCAAAAAATAAATCCTTCTTTATTCCTTGTCTACATTATAAAGGGAACCTCTGTGCAAAATTTCAGCTTTCTAGGTCCAAGGGTTTGGGCTGGGCGTTGATGAGTCAGTCAGTCAGGACTTCTCTTTTTATTTAAGTATATAGATAGATAACTCGAGCAACCAATGAATACTATTTATTCAGTCAATATTAAGCAATAAAAAGCACTTTCTATTTTCAGTATTGCTTGCAAAAATAAGAAAGCGTGATAATATAAACGTTGTTATTAGTACCTACCTATATTTATAATTTGTTGTTTAAACTAAAAATTAATTTATATTTTATTAGTAAATACGTAGTACACACGGCTACACATCAAGCTATACAAAACCAGTTAATCTTGGCCTCACTTTACTAGATCTTTTCGCACAATGAACGATCAGATTATACTGGTTTTGTATAGCTTGATGTGTAGCCGTGTGTACAGAATATTGGTTTTTCTTATCTCCATTTACGGCAACGCTCAGTAACGCCATAAAATACGCCTTATACTGCAGTAACAATTGTGTAGAGTAATTAATTGTATAATGCATAATATGTATAATCATTCGTACGTATACGCAGAATCATCGTATAAAATATCGACAACTACAAACATCACAATTAGACATCTCTAGCTCACAAAGACTGACAGCAGCAGCTTTTCGAAAATATTGTGTGAGTGAGAGCATCAGTAAAACACCTATCCATTGCGCTATTAGATCAGCCGATTCACTGGTCGATTTGTACTAAACAAGCAATGGTTTTTGTTCCTAATGAAAACAATTGATTTGGTTTTTCATCATGTTTCTCGTACCACGAAGTAATGTTTTAATGAATTTAATATGAAAAACATTATTTTTGTAGTACTTACGTGTGAAATGAGATACCATCTTTCGTGTAATTCACAATACAGCTATTATTTTTACAAACATTCACTGAACAACGCGGCATTTTGTAAAAAATCACGAGCAGTGAAGACGTCGCAAGTTGACATTCGACTTATTATTGAAAGTGGCATAAGGCCCCGTCGTGGCCACATGAGTTCGCATGTACCACGCCTCCTTGCCATATCTCCTGTTGTTTCTGTATCTGTGGCAGACATGCTCTGAAGAGCATCTGACGGTCACGTCAGCTATTTTTGTTTTGGAGTGCAGTGTTTTGTTTCGAACACGGATCCGGTAAGTTAACAATTAGTATACTGAGCTCGATGAAAAACATTGACTTTGAACTTATGGATCCATTGGTCAGATTCATGATGGATCTAGTGGGTTTTTTTTTCACATTAGGTCCATCATCGTAATAAGTGGTTCTACTAGGATATTATCCATTTTATTTCCAGATGACCATTGGCCAGATCCCTGAAATATAGATGGATTTATTGAGAACTAGCTGTGCCCGCGACTTCGTTCGCGTGGTTGTCGAAAACTATATAAAATGCGTCGCTTAGATAAAAGTACATTAAATCATTGCCCTGCGTTAACTTACCGCCGCTGTAGAATTAAGAAGAGGGTAATGCAAAGCACTGACTATGTCTTATACTAAAATTAGTTACCTACCTAGAAACGGAGGTAGATTATCGTCGACAGGCGCGTTCGTGTTCCACGCGCATATTACTGGAAAAATGTGGTTGTAAATACGATTAGGTACATCTCTGCCTAAGGGGATTAGAGGCTGCTTCCGGCCACCGTAGGCGCGGGCCTGTGGACGGTGAGTAACGGGCTAACTCATCGTCCATCCGTCCTATGAGGATGACAGGCCGTGTCGACGGTGCGTGCGTGTTCTATGCGCGCCTCAAAGAGATGTCAGCAACATTGAAGGTGCAAAGGCTGACGCCTGTCGGGGTTGTGGTTGTTTGAAAGAGATACTGCGGCCTCGACACAAAGGGCTAACACCACACCACATCTATAATATATGATGGCATGGTTGGCGCAGTGGCTGGACGATTGACAGTAGCAATGTGTGTCGCAGGTTCAATTCCCGCGCGGAACAAAAAATATTTATGTCGTGGAATTATCTAATTTTAATGTGGTTTATAAAAAAATTAGTTTTTTTACTGTGTAATTGGTCAATTTTTATTTGTTGACTATTCACGGAACACATATCTAGGCTCCATTATAGCGAATAACGGGTCATGTGAAAAGGACGTTAGAAGGCGGATTGGCATGGCAAAAACTGCTTTGGCCCAGCTGGACCGTGTATGGATCGACAGGAACATCTCAAGGAAGACGAAGAAGCAGCTCATTACCACCCTCGTTTTTTCCATATTTCTTTATGGCGCAGAGACCTGGACGCTCAGGAAAGCTGACCGCCAGCGCATATAAGATGCGTTTGAGATGTGGTGCTGGAGGAAAATGCTCGGAATTCATTGGACAGAACACCGAACCAATGAATCAATCCTAACCGAGCTCAAGTTACCAATAAGACTCAGCACCATAAGCTCGAGAAGAAGCTTTGAGTTCTTTGGGCACATTGCCAGGAAAAGAGGCGAAAACTTAGAGAAGCTGCTGATAACGGGCAAGGTGGGCGGGAGAAGACCCAGAGGCAGAAGCCCAATGCGCTGGTCAGACCAGTTCCGCTCTGCCTTAAACACTTCCGTCTGCGATGCCTTGCATGCTGCCGAAGACAGAGTGAGCTGGCGCAAGACAGTCAGAGAGAAAGTGATCCGAAGAGGCCACGACCCTCCACATTGAGAAAAACGACGCAAGCAGGGAGGATTCACGGAACATACCCGTGGTTCAGAAATTGGTATCAAATGAACAACACCATCTATCGAAGACGAAGATAAACTACTAAAATTTAATGCATAGAAAGCGATCAAACACACTACAGGGTTAGATAGATTTTGAAAGCAGCATCATTTAGACTAATACTTACAAAGTACCTTTTGCTATAATAACTTTTTTTAAGGTTATCTTGTGAAGGTATTAATAGGTACCATATTCGTTTAATAGATGTCATTGCATGTCTCACTCTTGATCATAATGATTAAGTTCTTCATGAAAACTATAAATTCATGTATCTTTTGATAGCGAGCTCCGATTACGATGAAACAAAGACTAAGTAATACCTTAAGTTACACACAATATGAAAAATTTTATGCACAAAATTAAGATTAAAAAATTGACAAACCTAACAAAAATAGTTAAATTGAAATAACTTCTGACTTCTATGGATTTGGTATGTCATAATTATGTGGTGTATTGGGGAAGTAAATAGAATTATTTCTGTATAGATAACTTTTCCCGAAACGGCGGAGTTTTCGAGAAAATTAAGAAAAACTAAAAACCGAAAATCCCGTATAAATCTCGATCTAACAATGGTGCGAGGTTCATTTATGGACTAAAATACTCGGCATAAGATGCTCCATCATTGTATCTAATAATTACCATTATTTCGTATCAAGCTTAGTTTAAGCGTAATTAATGTTTTTATGAATAACCGGACAGAAAAATTACGAAACAGAAACTAGACTTGGTAGCTAAATGGGGATACAAAAACTTGCATTTAATAGATCATTTCTGTAAGGTTTTGCAATAAAAATGGGATGTCCGAAAATCGGGCTTCATAAAACACTGTGAATCGGTGTCTTCTGCGATCTCTCTAAAGCTTTTGATTGCGTACGTCACGACACGCATAGAAATAACGTCATGTCATTACGGTGTGTTCAAATTGAAGTTAAATGGTCAGGTGTACCTCAAGGCTCAATACTGGGTTCGTTTTTATTCTTGGTTTATATTAATGATCTACTCAGATCTACCATATTATTTAAAGGGTATTTGTGACGTTGTACTAATTGTAGATACCTCTCTTATCTTTAATAATAATAATAATATCTTATCTTTAAAGTTGATAAGAAAAAATACGATTTTAATGACGAAAACAGCACGCGTCTATGGTCACGGATTAGTTCACAACAAAAAACCTTGTTCTTAGCAGGGTGTTTCCCGGCCACCGCAAGCGCGGGCCTGCGGACGGCGAGCGTTAGGGCCAGGCCACGCGGTGCGGCACCGCACCACACCGCATTACTCCGCACCGCACTGGCGGCCACACGAGCAGTGCGGCCGCGGCGTCGCAATGTTTTTCCCCGCCTCGTCTGCCTCGCGCCGCTGCGGTGCCGGGCGTACCGTATGGCATAACATACAATTTTTTAAGTGGGAAAGCGTTGCGGCACCACTCAGGCGCCGCGCCGGAGCCGCACCGCACCGTGTGGCCTGGCCCTTAAGTGGCTTGCCGCCCGATTAAAAACAGTTACGGGTCGACGCGCGGCGCATTGAGTTCCACGAGCGCCATATTATTATTAATATTCGCTAGGGCCAGTGCCTGCCAGGGTTACGGATTTTCGAAAGAGTCACCGCGGCCCTGGAACGCAAAGGGCATTAGAAGGAACACAGATAGGTTTTAGTCACAAAGAGTTGGATACACCTTCTGCTCCACCTAGAGTGGGAAGAGTGATTTGATCACTTTACATCCTTAAAAAACAAGGATTTTCTAAGGTTTTTATTATCAGAAAATAATGGTTTATACGGAGATCTTAAAAAAGTGATTAGGGTTGCACGTCAAGGCTTTGGTATGTGCTGAATATCATGGATGAATCGACACATACGTGGGTCATTAGAGCACACCTAACTAAAAACTAAAATTAAAATAAGGAAAAAAAAAATAAAGTCAGCAATTAATCAGGGCTTAACAAAATGAGCACAATTATATATATGTCGAAGATTCAACACCGAGGCACAATATTTAGAGTTGACAATTTAGAATAACGCCATCTATCATCGTTTGTCGGAAAACTCGGAAACGTCAAGCAGTGAGCTTGGGTGAGGTCGATACAGAGCGTGGCAGGTCTGGTTTGACAGCTGTCAGTTGTCATATGTCAAATGTCAGTTGTGATATGTCAGACGTCAGTGGTCAGTGGTCGGTTGACGTTGACATCAGACGCATTTGATTTGAGGGATGGGACTTTTTGGTGAGACACGAGTGCGAACGGTCGTTCTGCCCGCCTGTATCAAACTTACCGCGTTTCCGTACTTTAATCCATTTCCATCGGCTTGATCGTTTGAGATTTTGTTAATTTGTTATCGGTAGTAAATAAATAGGCGGTTGTAATCAGTGTTGAGACTATTATTTCGTACCTCCGCCATGCCGAACCTGGACTCTGACAACGATGAACCCGAAATAGTTGAGCTACCTTCGTCATCAGAAGTGCGATGTAACTTTAACGCCTACATAGTGTAAGTGACAGTGCTAGGCCGGAAAAGTGTAGGTAAAGACAATGCGCGTGCGTCTGAAAGTGACATAGAAACGGAAATGTGGTGTTTTCTGTTCGAGCAGCTAAACAAAAACTTTATGACTATTGTGCAAGCAATGAAAACACCTTTGGCGAGTACGGATATTTGCATACCGCATTTTGACCCTGAAAAACGGAATATTGTCTCGCGTGCTTGGTTGGCAACAGCCGACATGTGTGTTATCGATCCAAATAGTCAAGGTGCATCGTTTATGGTTGCCTTGAGCCGCGCACTCATGGGAGAAATGGGTCGGACGGGAGTCACACATCCACTGCAGGTGCGTCGTAAGTCGGCACCTCCGTCGCTGGTCGTCCTCCGCTGGGCCTCCTCCGGGTAACCGTTGGTCTCACCTGGTGGGGATGGACCGCCGGGGTGTTGTGAAGACAGCAGCGCCGTGAAACCGGCGCTGTGGCGTGCCTACAGGGGACGCAGCGAATTCCACACATGGGAGAAGTTTCGTCATGGCGGTCGTCCATATCTTGTCCTGGGAGGAAATGGAGCGATTTTAAGGAGCTGTTTATAGTCTGGAGTGCCCCGTATGGTGATGACGATCGCGAAGACCCTGATGCGACATCAGAACCGGGATTCACTCGAGCTGAAGAAAATACGAAGAATGGCGCGATGACGTCACGGTGCGCTGAGAATTTACTTCGGCAGCGGCGCCGGCGGCGCGGCGGTGGGACGCGGCTTGGCGGCGCGCGGCTGGCAGCGCGGCGGCGTGGTAGGCTGACCAAGCAGTGCCTGCAGCCTGCAGCAGAGGCAAATAGCGAGCGACGTGTTGAAGTTTGCTATGTGAGCAATCCCAGCAGTGTGCTGATGAATATCTGGTGAGTCGTATCCATTTTACTATGATTCTGGTGCCGAATGCTCTCTGATCAAAAATGTTTCGTTACAGTTCAGTGGCAAGCGTGTAAATAACATTGTAAATTGACCCGGGATAGGTCATGATAGTTTGTACTTCACAATTATTTACTGAGGTTATGATTATCGATTTACTATTAGAGATTTTATTTCATGTTGTACCGGATAGATGTTTAAAAAAAAAAATAATTATTTTAATTGGCGTTGAGATTTTACAACAAGGATTTAATGTTAATTAGACGTGTGATAGTGTTGTTTTTGTGTCGTGAAAAGGTTGTTAGGTTATGTGATGTTTCAAATAAGCTCATGCTTCTAATATTCAAATTGATTTCAATACAGTTGATACAGGTGTTCCGTTAGAATTTCGTTCCCAATTAATTAATCTATTGACAGCATATTCATCTTTGTTTACTAGTGATTTCTAGATCCCATAATTATTACAACAAGACTAGTTGAATACTAAGTGGTCAACTTAACATTTGAAGTACCTAGCATAGTAAGAGTTTTCTTATAACCTGTAACGTTACAGGAAAAATAAAGTAACATGTTGAACAACCCTACTTTAAAAAATATTTTGATAAAGGCTCGAAATGATTATCTTGATGGTGTTGTGCATGTAACCGGATGGAGGTTACATGTGGAGGTGACCGGATAGAGGTTGCCTGTTGTGTATGTAACCGGATGGAGGTTACATGTGAAGGTGACCGGATAGAGGTTGCCTGTTGTGCATGTAACCGGATGGAGGTTACATGTGAAGGTGACCGGATAGAGGTTGCCTGTTGTGTATGTAACCGGATGGAGGTTACGTGTTGATGACCGGATGGAGGTCGATTGGTTTGATGCTTATAACCGGATGGAGGTTATAAGTGTGATGATGGAGACCGAATGGAGGTCGATTGTTTTGATGCTTATGGCCGGATGGAGGCTATAAGTGTGATGATGAAGACCGGATAGAGGTCAGAGTATGAGCACTGCAATATTTTAATGAGTTTCCTATTATTTGAATGAGTATGGGTGTTGTTCGACATGTCAGCATGTCAGCTTTGGGAGAAAGAGTTTGTTTTGATTTCATTAGAACCGGTAATGATTTTGACCAGAATACCTTTTATTCCCTACCCACTTGGGCCAGGAATGGCCGAACGACTGGTATTGGGCAGACTTCTACCAACTCAACTGTACAAAATTTGACTTTAGTTCGATGGAATTGTTTTAGAAATTCTATTTCACGTTTTACCCGACAATTATTTGCGATTAGTTTCGGTTCATAATGCCATCAAATGAGATACGATTTGAGAAAATACGGTCAATTGAGACATGTGACGCAATTGCTGACTGTAAATTTGACTTTGACACGATAGACACTGAAAAAACGAGATCGGGTGGTGATGAAGGGGTCAGACCTTAAGTGAGAGGTAAAAGATGCAAATGTAGTATGCAAGTGGCTCAGATTGCGTACATTGCAATGCTGTTCATTGCTGCACGCGTGTAAGTGTTTACTTGAGGGCGGTGACCAACGTACAACATGGCAATGTAGCTAAAGGTGCTAAATAAAGGCAATGTGTTGAGTTGAGTTGATGTTGGGTACCGGATGGAGGTCCCATGGTTGCCGGATGGAGGCAATGAGATGTGTTGAGGTTGGGTACCGAATGGAGGTCCCATGGTTGCCTGTTGGAAGCTGTGTGTGTTGTATGGTACCGAGCAGAGCATTGCATACTGGATTTGATCGGATACTAGATTTGGTCGAAAGTTGATGATTCTTGAAGAATGTTGATTTCAATGTTGAGATTTTCTTTATGAGATTTGATGAGATTATGGATCAGAACAACATTTTGTTTTGAATTGTGTGTGTGTGTCAGCGAGGCCGAGTAAGGGACGATTTACTTTCCGTGACTTCTTGTTGCAGATACCTCACACGAGGACGTGTGAAATGTCAAGATGGCCGTGTCGAAGATTCAACACCGAGGCACAATATTTAGAGTTGACAATTTAGAATAACGCCATCTATCATCGTTTGTCGGAAAACTCGGAAACGTCAAGCAGTGAGCTTGGGTGAGGTCGATACAGAGCGTGGCAGGTCTGGTTTGACAGCTGTCAGTTGTCATATGTCAAATGTCAGTTGTGATATGTCAGACGTCAGTGGTCAGTGGTCGGTTGACGTTGACATCAGACGCATTTGATTTGAGGGATGGGACTTTTTGGTGAGACACGAGTGCGAACGGTCGTTCTGCCCGCCTGTATCAAACTTACCGCGTTTCCGTACTTTAATCCATTTCCATCGGCTTGATCGTTTGAGATTTTGTTAATTTGTTATCGGTAGTAAATAAATAGGCGGTTGTAATCAGTGTTGAGACGATTATTTCGTACCTCCGCCATGCCGAACCTGGACTCTGACAACGATGAACCCGAAATAGTTGAGCTACCTTCGTCATATATTTAGGTGATCAATTTTCCCGTCGGGGCTGCGGGTTGTTCGAAAAAGATTCCGCGGCCTCGGCACAAGGGCTAAGAAAGAACATAGGTGGTTTTTAGTCAGTAGAAGTCTGACACTCCCTTCCGCTCTGCCCAGAGCGGGAGGGATTATTTGATGATTTTACAATCCCAAAAAAAAGGGGATATAATTATTTTAAGCTTTATCTGCCGGTGAATGACTGTTTAAATGTTCATTCAATAAGACAAGCTCGGATTGAGTTTTATGATAAGAATTTCCTAAAACACAGTTTGGGTACTTACACTACTTACCTCACAAGTACCTATACTCTATTATAGGAATTCCTTATCTTAAGACGTTTTTTTTCCACTGTTACTAGTGCTAGAAACTAGGGAAGAATAAAATTCCCAGTATAATACAGCACCAAAATATGTCAGTATATTTTTTTCTTTAAATCAAAGTGGGCACGAGTTCTCATCAATGCCACGGAAAATATCTAACGACACAATATTACCTGTTACATTAGATAACAATGATAACATAACACGTATTGTGAAGTATTATTTCTTTTAATCTGTAAACGTCTCTAAATTAAGACAGATTAAAATATGATAATAAAACAACATTAGAGCCATCTAATCATTTCTAATCAGTCAGTTTTGATATAAATACCGTGCACTGTTCACGATTTACACCCACACGTCGACGAGAAATAACAATATGCGTATCCTTGCTCTGCTAGCCCTTTGCTTCGCGGCTGTCGCAGGTATGTTGTTAAGATTTTTTTTTAGTTTTGTAAAGCATCAGACTCTTTGTATATTCATCTGAATTTGCATAGCTTCTTTATGTGTTATTTGTTTATTCATAAAACTTTATCATTGACAAACTGGTGATTGAACAGAAGTTTTATTGAATCTTCTTGTTTTCAGCCGTCCCCTCCAATCCCCAAAGGATTGTTGGCGGTTCAGTCACCACCATTGACCGGTACCCCACTATCGCCTCTCTCCTGTACACATGGAACTGGAGCACATACTCGCAGGCGTGCGGTGGTAGCATCCTCAACAACAGGGCCATCCTCACCGCTGCTCACTGCACCATGTAAGTTTTTTTCTGTGTGAATACAATATTACACACAAGTCTTTAAAATAATTAATTCGTAAAACATAAATCAATCACAAGTGGTTTAATGAGGTCTATCTTCCTCTATTTAATGTATATTGTTTGTCCTGCGTAATTATAAATTTGTGAGTTCTGTAATACTTTCAACTGCACCCTTCCTCGAAAACTGACTCTTATCGCATATCTGGATAAATTGATAAACAATTAAAAACTGCACAAAGGCGGACTTAGTACCTTGGGTTTGCTTAATTTCTTAATGACTTGCCTTTTATCACATTCATGGATTTATTTTTCATTCGTATCTATGCGTTTAAAAAAAAACGTTTATGAAATAAAAAAATCCACAGATAACATATACTTTTACTAAGTCCGAATTTTATTAGGTTCGATTCCTACTGTCGATGGTGATCGCTTTTTTACTAGCGGCAAATAAATATGCGACTTTGCGGCGTAATTATTTTTGAACACCAAATATTAAAAATAATAATTTGGGTTCTAAATAAAAATAAAATCTATAAATGTTTTATTTTTCATATTAAGCTGCTTTAGGTTATAGTGGCTTCATACCTTTGCCTTTTATTTCCACCTGCGAAACCAAAACGTGGAAAAAACGCCGATTAAGTTTTCCTAATAATTCACGAGAATCATATTTTTCGTTCTTTTATTCAATCTATTCGAAAGTGTATTGTTAAACGTCATTTAATAAACATGGGCCTTATTTGTTACTGAGTCCAAAAAGGTTCAATTCCTACAAATAAAATACTTTTAATACAGTTGCTCAAAAAGTGGCGTATTGCTGGGACGTATAAATATCGTTCGGGATGTGGGCTATTACTTATTAGAGCTTTTTCTTTACCTTTTCCGAACTCGTGCGTTCTCTTTCCCAACTGTCAAAATAATGTCCATTAAAAAAAAACCAACCACGAAGTTTTTACAAAAAAAAAATCATAGAAGTTTTTATGATTCATGCAAATATTTCTAAAAAGAAGCTAGTAATTTTTTTCAATATCAGATTTAATTATTTGATTCAATGAGTTAGGTTTCATTCCATTTCACCTTATTAAATTTAATTTTCATTTCATATCAATAAAAAAATCTACTGAAGACTTGGCTGTATGGGCATAGTTCCCTTTGCCTACCCAGAATGGGTAAAGAAAACAAAAAAAAATCTCTGCTTATATTCTTTTACGGTTTTCTTTATTAAATTGCTTCATTTTTTCGCAACTGTATTAAAAATAGTTGTTCAGTACACGTGCGGAACCGTCATTGCAACTTGTTCCGACTGTCAACCCTCACCTTCGGCTGCGCCTCGGCTCGGGTAGACATTTGTCGAAACTCTTTGCAATGACAGGCTTTCCGCACTAATAATGAAATATACTATTGTGTCCTAAGTTAAAAAATATTAGAACGTTCTATTTTTCATATTAAGCTGTTGCTTCTCTTTTCACCTGCAAAAGCAAAACACGGAAAAAATGCAAACAATATCATAGTTTCATTTCTACATTACTAATATTGCTGATAGCTTTGAGGAGCAGTTCTTTTATGCCCTTTTTAAAATTTATTTGTTTAGTTAAGTGTATTGGTAAACGTCATTTGTCCCACGTGGGCATTTGTAACAGTAGTTCTCTGCTCTACATATAACAACGTTGCCTGCAACTCGGGCGTAAATTCCACCTCGGCTGCAATAACCGAATTTCCCTACTTGTGTCAAAATGTGCTATAATCTTTTTTTCCTTACAGAGGTGACGCAGCCGGCAGATGGCGCATCCGTGTCGGTTCCACGTGGGCTAACAGCGGTGGCGTTGTCCACAACGTGAACCAAATCATCAATCACCCATCATACAACGGAAATACTTTGGACAATGATGTCTCTATCCTGCGCTCCGCCAGCACTTTCGTTTTCAACAACAATGTCCGCGCTGCTTCCATCGCTGGCGCCAACTACAACCTCGGTGATCAACAAGCCGTCTGGGCTGCAGGATGGGGCACAACTTCCGTGAGTTTATTGATGATTGCTTTTGTGTTCAAATTAACTGTCAAAATGTTTTTTTTGATCGGTGATTAATTTTAGCATATTTACGTTTCCCAGGCTGGTGGTTCCGCTTCTGAGCAGCTCCGTCATGTCGAGCTCCGCAGTATCAACCAGGCCACTTGCAGAAACAGCTACGCTAGCCGTGGTATCGCTATCACCGACAATATGTTGTGCGTCGGCTGGTCAGGCGGTGGTCGCGACCAGTGCCAGGGTGACTCCGGCGGTCCTCTCTATCACAACGGTATCGTTGTTGGTGTCTGTTCTTTCGGTATTGGCTGCGCTCAGGCTGCCTTCCCCGGTGTCAACGCCCGCGTGTCCCGCTACACCGCTTGGATCCAAAACAACGCGTAAGAGGGGATCTGTTATCAGAGTGATTGAGTTGAACAAAATAAACGTTTAACCTGTAAAATGTTTTGGTTTTCATTACTCATAAAATGTTATTTATAATATGTTTATGTTATTTTTTTGTCTCGTAAATAGTGCGATAGCTGGAGTTAATACCTACCCAATAAGCACAATGTTTTATTTTTCTATGTTCCGCAAATTGTTACGAATTTACAGTTATACCAAATAAGCTTATACTTGCGTCTTTGCTCACATAGAGTTAGTTGCTCTACGGGTTCATAGTAGCGAGATAAAAAGTATCATGCGTTAAGGTGCGTTCCCGAGCATAACGAAACGCTTGCCGTTTTTATGCAGTTTTTTGGAGATGTACTCTTTATCCAAAAGAATTATCCACCTAATAGGAAATACATTAAGTTTCTACACTATCTTGGCTCCAAAATAGTAATTTTATTTGTTTTTACGAAGTAAAATGTTTTATTAATCTCCTCGCAACGAAACCACAGAAATGAGAAATTATATTGAAAACATGCATCTTCTCGTTATTGTAATTACACTGATGGATAAGCAATTTTACTATTTTTTTTGTAAGTAATATAATTATTGTATTTATTACAATAATTATATTATTTTTGAGTGGTATTTTGAGGCATGAATTACAATTATCAGTACCGGTACAAAGTTCACAACCAAAATACTAGAAGTCATGTATTTTTGGACATTAATTTGATTATCATGTAGTATGCAATAAAATCAACCAGTGTGTCCTGCCAACAATGACCTACGGTGCCGAGACATGGACTCTCACAAAGGAGACTGTCCATCGAGTACGAGTGGCACAAAGGGCCATGGAGCGAGCCATGCTCGGCATAACCCTCTTAGATCGAGTGCGTAACACCGAACTCCGCCATCGGACGAAAGTCTACGATGTCGGGGACCGGGCGGTGCGCCTCAATTGGACGTGGGCAGGACATCTGGCTAGACGAGGAGATGGCCGATGGAGCAAGGCTTTGACCGAGTGGTGGGCAAGGTTAGGCCAAAGAAACCAGGGTCGTCCTAAAGCTCGTTGGGTTGACGATATCGTCAAAGTCGCCGGAAACACGTGGATGAGGTACGCACAGAACCGGGAAGTGTGGCAGAAAAAAGGGGAGGCCTATACTCAGCAGTGGGTGATTCCGGGCTGATATGATGATGATGATGCAATAAAGCAGAATATCACACTTCACACTAATATTATAGAGGCGAATGTTTGTGTGTGTAGGTTTGTTACTTCTTCACGCATAAACTACTGAACGGATTTGGACACAGACCGCCTTATTACAAAACGTAGTTAAACCTGGTTTAACTTAGACTTGGTTTATCTCGCATGACGTCTCACTTCAATAATATTCAAAAGAAAGTGACAGCATGCGAGATAAACCAAGTCTAAGTTAAACCAGGTTTAACTACGTTTTGTAATAAGGCGGAGATAGTTTATAACCTGGATTAATAACACATAGGATAGTTTTTATCTTAATTTTATCTTCCCGTGGGATAATTTTCGAGTTGTAGCGGGCGAAGCCGCTGGCAATAGCTAGTTTGGAATAACATTATTAAATTGAGTCTCTATCCGTCATTGATGGTCAACGAGAGTCAATGCAAATGCCATCTTTTTCAATAGGTATACATAATTTTTTTCTTTTTTTTTCCTTTTAAAAAACGTTGCCCCACACTAGGAATTTCTCCTGTATCGTGTGTGCCTTTACAAACATTTAAACTCACATATACAAATACCCAGACCCGGAACAACTATCTGTAGGCCATACAAATATTTGTTAGTAGAGGAGAATACAAGTAGTACGACCCAACCTACAGTGCGGTCAAAAAAAATGTGTGTGACAGTTTTGTAACATAAATTAAAAAATAGCCTGTTCAATTATTATTTTAGATAGATACAATACTATTGCACTTTGTTGAAAAATATGAACAAAAATAAATAAAGTTGTAGGTTAAATATTTCTTTTTCTATTTTATATAGAACTAGCGGACGTCCCGCGGTTTCACCCGCGTAGATCCCGTTCCCGTGGGAATACAGGGATAAAAAGTAGCCTATGTTACTCAGGGTGAATGTAGCTTTCCAAGGGTGAAAGAAATTTTGAAATCGGCCCAGTACTTTTTGAGCCTATTCATTACAAACATACAAACATACAAAAATAGGTACAAATCTTTCCTCTTTATAATATTAGTGTAGATGTAGATTAACTTTGTACAATTGCATTCTACGATTCGAATAATATTTTTTTTCTAGCCCGCTCTGTCCCACTCCTGGGCAAAAGCCTTCCTCCACTCCTTCCATTTTTCACGAACCTGTCAAAACTGAAAGGATGATCCTTTCAGTTTTGACGAAACCTGTCTAGTTCGTTCCGCCATTTCCGTGGCCTGCCACGACCCCGTACCGCTGTGTCAGGGCACCAGTTTCCTGCAGTTGGGCACATGGCAGACATGTTCTGCAGTCCCATTCGAGTTGGGCTGGTTTTTGGGTCACGTCAGCTATTTTTGTCTTGGAGTGCAGTTTTGTGTTTCGGACACGATCCGGTAATTTAACATCTAGTATACTGAGCTCATTGGAAAGCGTTGAGTTTTATACATTTTTTTTCCTGATGGCCTTAGGCCAGATCAATTTGTTTTCTCATTAGATCTGTTTTTAATAAAGAGTTAATAAAAGGGATTTTATTAACTCTTATTAAAAACAGATTTAATGAGAAAACAAATTCTCAATAAATTCATCTATATATCACGGATCTGGCCTAAGGCCATCAGGAAAAAAAATATAAAACTCTCTCTCTCTAATGAGAATTTTTGTCATGAATATTATGCATCTATAACAATATTTTTTTGAAGTGAAAACTTCTTTAGCGGCGCTGAGCACTTTTTTTTGTATGTGTAAAAACTTTCAAACTCTCGTCAGGGTCACGTGATGCTGATCGAAAAAGCGTAAGATTTTTCGATCAGCATCACGTGACCCTGACGCGAGTTTGAAAGTTAATATTGAAGTTTTCACTTCTGCCGGCACTCCCGGAGTGCTACCTTTTTTTTTAAAGTTAATTCTCAAACACATTCTAGAACATGTAATGTGAATAACTTCCTTCATAGTTATCAATTTGGCTTTTACAACAACTACGGTCAACTATGGGTGCAGGTGTTGTTTTGCTAAAACACATATTTAACGCATAGGATATCGCGTAAAATGCAATCGGTGTCTTCTGCGACCTCTCTAAAGCTTTTGATTGCATACGTCACAACATGCATTTACGGAAACTACGTCATTACGGTGCACGATGTTCAAAATAAAGACCTAAATGTATTAGGTTCGTATAGATCTACAAAATAAATTCTAATGTGTAGACGTAAATGAAGCGATATTTTCAGCGGCCAGGTGTACCGCAAGGCTCAATATATACTGGGTTTGTTTTTATTCTTGGTTTATATTGATTTACCATATTATTTATAGAGTATTTGTGACGTTGTACTATTTGTAGATGATACCTCTTTTATCTTTAAAGTTGAAAAGAATAGATGGGTCATTCTACAGAGACAGTCAAATTGTGTTCGCATAAAATATGTCCTAGCTGCTATGTTTTTATTTCTTTCTAATAATTATTTTATAAACTTTGTGGCATTACCTAACAGTTTACATGGAAATACTATTGTGTTTTTTAATATGTTTTTTTTTTGTCGTAAAGTACGTGATTGCTCACGTCCTGTCGAATGTTCGTAACGCAGGTTATAGCATCTAGGTGTCTCTAAAAAATATTTAAAAATATTCCAGCTTCATATCACATGAAGAAACAAGTAAAGCATTTATATAATAGAAAAGCAGTCTATCATAATGTTAATATTATTAAACGATATTTTGAACTTTATTCAACATTCTACAATGTTCGTGAAAAATAATCACTCCTGTAGAAATGAATGGTAAAAATGGTATTTTTTTTTTTGTTGTTACTTTATTTTCTATCTCTGGAAACCCTTTAGCATGTCCTGTCAGTGTCAGTGTAAGCCATATTTTGACCAGTGAGTACGGTGCGGAGAAAAATAAAGTTTGAATGGCGTTCTACATATAATTGTCAAAGTTGATACATCACTTCTGTACTCAACTAACCAAAGCAAGAAAGTGGTTAATGAATGTGATTTCAGTATAGCTTTATTAATTAATCGGTCAATGACTGAACTTAAGTGAATTAAATTCTCATATCCTCAAAATTTTCTACAGGATACGCATTTTTATGTGAAAACTCACTTCTGTAGAATTCACTTCTGTCGATATCGTTTTCTTCAGAAGTCGTTTATGCTTATTAGATGTGATCTTTTATAAGAAATATACATTGGCAATATAACCATACAAACTAATGCTGATTTTATTGTGGTTTGATAATTTTATGCGTTGTGTCGCTATTTGATGGTCTTATAGACAGAAGTGACTGGTTTTTCTACAAAAGTGATGGCATTGCTATATCAATTTTTATTTACAGTTATGGCGCGTAAAAAGTGGCCCGAGAAAGAAAAAAAAGAACGATTAAGGGAGCAAAAGAGGGCATGGATACGAAAAAAGAAGGAAAAATTATTATTTGACTATTAAAGTTTATTAGTTTTATAAAAGATTCTCTCACTTCATCATCATCATCATTTCAGCCGAAAGACGTCCACTGCTGGACATAGGCCTCCCCTAAGTGTAATTTTTGCTTAGGGGGGGTTTGCCATAATCGCCACGCTTGGCGCCTGGCGGGTTGGCGATCGCAGTACGGTCGATACAAAAAGCACAGAGAACGCTGCTGCCCATTCTCTGGTACATCCCTTAGTCGCCTCTTACGACACCCACGGGAAGATATGGGATGGTGCTATTCTTTGCGTCCGACACCATACGGAACCATACGGAACCATACTCTCACTTATGTTGAAATAATTAGAATCACTCCTGTCGAAGTGTTAACACTAAAATTTGCAATATTTCTCAAAATGTTAATGATTGATCTCTGATTGTATTTTTAGGAGATAATTACATGATAACTCTATATAGTAACACAATAAAAAGCTGATTTAGTGGAATTTAAAAGTATTTTATTTTTTGGTCACTCGGTAGAATGACCAAGATACGATTTTAACGACGAAAACAGCACGTGTCAATGGCCACGGATTAGTTCACAACAAAAAACCGTGTTCTTGGCAGGGTGTTTCCCGGTCATCGCAAGCGCGGGCCTTCGGACGGCGAGCGTTAAGTGGCTTGCCGTCCGATTAGAACCAGTTACAGGACTTACGGGTCGACACGCGGCGAATTGAGTTGCACCTTAAAGAGATGTTAGCATATTATTATTAATATTCGCTAGGGCCAGTGCCTGCCAGGGTTGCGGATTTTCGAAAGAGTCACCGCGGCCTTAGAAGAAACACGGATGGGTTTTAGTCACAAAGAGTTGGATACCCCTTCTGCTCCACCCAGAGTGGGCAGAGTGATTTGATGATTATACATCCTTAAGGCCGCGGTTCCACTGAGGCGGAGTGGAGCAGAGCGGAGACGAGCTATCGCGATTCACCAATCACATGGCGGGAAATTCATAGGTGTTGAGAAGAGATGTGGATTTCAAACCATGTGATTGGTGATTCGCGGCACAGCTCGTCTCCGCTTTACTCCGCTCCGCCTCAGTGGAACCGCAGCCTAAAAAACAAGGTTTATAATATCAGAAAATAATGTTTTAAACGGAGATTTCAAAAAAGTGATTGGTGTTGTATGTCAAGGCTTTGGTATGTGCTAAATATCATGGATGAATCGTCATCCATGATATTCAGCACATACCAAAGCCATACCCACGTAAATGTCGATACATTTCGGGTGCGCCAAAGTTCACCTTTTTCAACTCCGATAATAAATTGGAAATCCGAAAATGTTCTTCCTAACATTTTTCATCCTAACAATCACAATTCCTAACTACTCTGTCTCTAATGTTCATAATCCGAAGCATTTAACTTCATAATGTCAGTAGCAATAAACATCTATTATACTTTTATTTGTTTTCCTATATTTTCTCAACATAACCATCTTTTACACTATTATTCAAAGTCATACCGTTTTTGTTCAGATTTATTTTTATTCACAATAATCAGTATTATGGGTGCGTCAGAGCAGTGGTGGCCCAGTGGTGGCGGCCCCGACTTACGAACAGTTGGTCGTGGGTTCGAACCCAGGCAGGCGCATTACTTTGTGTAATTTATTTCATCACCACTGCTCTCAAAACGGTGAAGGAAAACATCGTGAGGTAACCGGCATGTCTTAGAACCAAAAATTCGAAGATATGCGACATCTACCAATCCGCACTGGGCCTGCGTGGTGGATTCCATTCCATTCTGCGTGGTGGAGCCCATTCCTCTCCTAGAGAGGAGGCCTGAGTCCCTGCAGTGGGAACAATTATAGGCTGATAATGAATGATGCGCCAAAGTTCACCTAAATTTTCAACTCCGATAATTGGAAATCCGAAAATGTTCTGCCTAACATTTTCATCCTAACAATCACAATTCCTAACTACAGACTCTGTCTCTAATGTTCATAATCCGAAGCAATTAACTTCATAATGTCAGTAGCAATAAACATCTATTATACTTTTATTTGTTTTCCTATATTTTCTCAACTTAACCATCGTTTACACTATTATTCAAAGTCATACCTTTTTTGTATAGATTTCTTTTTATTCATAATAATTAGTATTATATAAGATCCCATTAAAATAGGTGGACAAAATTTTAGAAATCTTAAAGACCACCAAAATAAGGACGATAGTTAAAAATAATAATAAGAAAAACGCATTTAAGTACCTACTCGTAAAGAATGAGTTTGTTCTAGAGTGCCGGCAATTTATTATTTTAAGTAAAAAAAAAACACTTTATTTAGTGGTTTTTTGTTTGGATATCTTTGGTTAGACATACTGAACGCTGTGTTAAAATTTGTCCACCTATTTTAATGGGACCTTATAATACCTATACTATGCAAAGATATCCATAGGTTAGGTTAAGTTAGAACTGTGACTTACTACGCACGAGCCGAGCGAGTGAAGCGAGCGGTGCCGCGGGAGCGGCCGGCGAGCGCTACCTCGAAATTGCTCGCGAAATTTTTCCAAGTATTTTTTTCATAGTGCCCCCAAGACGACACTCTGACCTGAATTTCATTCATTTAAGACAAAAATCAGTGAAACGACCTTCTAATCATTCTGAACAGTTGTATGAGTGAAAATATTATGGTAATTATGTTTAGGAATAAAAGCGTTATGATAAAAACAGTAGGAGTTTAAATATATTTACAATAATGATATTATGAATTAAAATTTTCGGAAACATGAGTGTTATGAACATAGATGGTAGCACTACAAATAGTATGAATGAAAACTTTAGGATGAAAAATTTTAGGAAGAGTGATCATTCGGATTACAAATCGTTAGGAAGAACAATTCCGGGTAAAGAACTTTAGGTGAGCCAATATGGACCCATACATTTCATATCATTGGTATATTTGGTTGTTCTCTGAGTGAGTTCACAAAAAATGCTATGTTTGTAAGTACATAGTTATAAAATTTAAATGAATATTGTTATTGTGTACACTATCGCTTTAGGTAACTCTGGAAAGATAGTCGTAAGATGGAGAAAATAAATAAACATTTACGTGGGTCATTAGAGCACACCTAACTAAAAACTAAAATTAAAATAAGGAAAAAAATAAAATCAGCAATTAATCAGGGCTTAACAAAATGATCATTTATAGGTATTATATATATATACTAGCAGTTGCCCGCGACTTCGTTTGCGTAGAAATTTTGACTCTCTTGTCTGGACTGCCTGTGGATGGTACTATGTCAAATCGAATGCCAAATGCCAATCGAGGCGATTATATTAGGGCGAAGTGTGAGCTCGCGCGTTGTCGTGGAGAAGCAATGGGGAAGAACGATTGACTAGTCTTGGTTGTTGAATTGCGAGCTTCTCCATCATTGTTTGCAATTCTTTGCAATAGACATCTGCCGTCACTGTTGTGACATTCGGTAAGAAGCTGTGGTGTACAAGTCCGGCACTGGTCCACCAGACAGTCACCATCATCTTCCTATGAGTAATCTTTTTTGTAGCGCACTGATTAGGTGATGTACCCGGGTCCACCCACTGAGACGAACGCTTACGGTTGTCGTACAGGATCCACTTTTCATCGCAGGTAACAATTTGATAAGAATTTCATCGTTTATAAGCCGATTCAGTAGTGCTATCCATGCTTCGACGCGTAAATCTCGCTGTTGGTCGCTTAGTTCGCGTGGCACGCACTTATCTAGCTTTTTTATCTTTCCAATTTGACGCAAGTGCCTCAATGTTGTTTTGACACTAACTCCAAGGCCTGCAGTAAGCTCAGCCTTAGATTGAGTTGAATCCGCTTCCACTATCGCCTTCAATTCGTCGTTGTCGACAATGTTAACCGGCCAACCGTGAGGCTCGTTCTTCGACTCAAAATTTCCAGATTGAAAACGATTGAACCATTAATGGACCGTGTTTATGCAAGCAGTGTTAAGTCCGTACACGTCGTTAATGTTTCGTGTTGTTTGCGCAGCGGTATTTCCACGTATGAACTGATATTCGAAAATTGTACGAATTTGCAGTTTATTCATGGCGCCAAAAACTACCAAAAAACAAATGACTAAATTTGAAATTAAATTAACACGTCTTTCGAATAAAATTTACTTGAATTTCGAATTACGCACCAATCCACAGATAATTAAATCTGAAAATGCCGGTAGTAGAATCTGCAATTACATAGGTAAAGACCTATTATATATAGACTAGTATTTGCGTGGCTGCGCGAGCTGCGCGCAGCTCGCGGGGCGTGAAGGGGGGGAGAGGGGGAGCTTTGAAACATGATTTCGACTAACGCATTGCCCCTTTCAATGAATCTGAAAAAAAAAAATGTTCCAAGTCTCTTAACTTCCGAGATCCGCCTAAAGGGGGGGTGAAAGGGGGCAACGGGGTTCAAATTTGTAAAACGGATTTTACTTCCCCGAGCCTCCTCTATATGAATCTCACGTATGCCACCACCTACCTACACCTACCTACCTACATAGGTACATCTACCTACACCTACCTACCTACACCTACCTACCTACACCTACCTACCTACACCTACCTACCTACACCTACCTACCTACACCTACCTATGTACACCTACCTACCTACACCTACCTACACATACCTACTACCTACCACCTACCTACTACGTACCTACTACCTCCTACTACCACTAAACAAACATTACCCTAAAGTTTGCTTGTCGTCGCCCCTTAGTTACGCTTCACCCACTTAACCTTCGTTACGCTAAGGAGGTCGCCGGCTCGCTTCGCTCGCCACCTCCCCCCTTCGCTCCACTCGGTCTCGCAGGTTCGCTCCACTCAGGACCTACCTACCACCGGAAAGCTATCATGACATTATCCTTACGCTACGGGGGTCGCCGGCTCGCTTCGCTCGCCCGCTCCCCCCTTCGCTTTACCGCTGTACCACCAGCGGACAGGTTTCGACGCCTACTATAGTATTTGTTCAAACACCTAATGGCTATCTCTAACCGTTATGAAGTTACAGTCCTTTTAATTTTAGGGGAGGTTGGGGAGGGGAGGGTATACAAATTTCAACGCCCCTCAAATAGATTTAGGTAAGAATCAAAATTTTTTTCAGGAGTAAAAAAAGAGATGAAGAGGGGGGGGGGGGGTGAAGGGGGGGGGGAGTTTCTAAAAATGATTTCGACTAACGCAATGCCCCTCTATATGAATCTGAAAAAAAATTCGTTCCAAGTCTCTTAACTTCCGAGATCCGCCTAAAGAAGGGGGGCAAGGGGGTCAAATTTAAAAAATGGCTTTTACTTCCCTGGGCCTCCTCTATATGAATCTGAAAAAAAAATCGTTCCATGTTTTTTAACTTTCGAGATCCACCAAAAAGGGGGGAGAAGGGGGGCAAGGGGGGCCACTCTGAAAAATGATTTTTACTTTACCAAACCTCCTCTATACGAATCTGTAAAAAAAAACACGTAAAATCTCTTTGTTTCCGAGATACGATAGGGAGGGGGAAGAAGGGGGGAGAAAAGGGGGGGTTTGGGACTTTTCCCATACTCACGAGAGTTAGTTGTTTACGAATCTGTCAAAATATACCCACCTCCCCATCCACCATCTGGGAGAACAATTCTGTCAGTCAGTGAGTGGTAATCGAGCTTTATATAATATAACTAGTATTTGCGTGGCTGCGCGAGCTGCGCGCAGCTCGCGGGGCGTGAAGTGGGGGAGAGGGGGAGCTTTGAAAAATGATTTCGACTAACGCATTGCACCTTTCAATGAAACTGAAAAAAAAAATGTTCCAATGCAGCTCGCGGTACACCTACCTACTACCTACACATACCTACTACCTACTACCTACCTACTACCTACCTACTACCTCCTACTACCACTAAAAAAACATTACCCTAAAGTTTGCTTGTCGTCGCCCCTGAGTTACGCTTCACCCACTCAACCTTCGTTACGCTAAGGAGGTCGCCGGCTCGCTTCGCTCGCCACCTCCCCCCTTCGCTCCACTCGGTCTCGCAGGTTCGCTCCACTCAGGACCTACCTACCACCGGAAAGCTATCATGACATTATCCATACGCTACGGGGGTCGCCGGCTCGCTTCGCTCGCCCGCTCCCCCCTTCGCTTTACCGCTGTACCACCACCGGAAAGGTTTCGACGCCTACTATAATATTTGTTCAAACACCTAATGGCTATCTCTAACCGTTATGAAGTTACAGCCCTTTTAATTTTAGGGGAGGTTGGGGAGGGGAGGGTATACAAATTTCAACGCCCCTCAAATAGATTTAGGTAAGAATCAAAAAAAATTTCAGGAGTAAAAAAAGAGGGGAAGAGGGGGGGGTGAAGGGGGGGAGAGGGGGGAGTTTCTAAAAATGATTTCGACTAACGCAATGCCCCTCTATATGAATCTGAAAAAAAAATTCGTTCCAAGTCTCTTAACTTTCGAGATCCGCCTAAAGGGGGGGTGAAGGGGGGCAAGGGGGTCAAATTTAAAAAACGGTTTTTACTTCCCCAAGCCTCCTCTATTCGAATCCTTAAGAAAACACACGTAATGTCTCTTTATTTCCGAGATCCGCCTAAAGGGGGGGTTAAGGGGGGCAAGAGGGTCAAATTTTAAGAATGGTTTTTACTTCCCCAAGCCTCCTCTATACGAATCCCTAAAAAAAAATCTCGTAAATTCTCTTTATTTCCGAGATCCGCCTAAAAGGGGGGAGAAGGGGGGCAAGGGGGGCCACTTTGAAAAATGATTTTTACTTTACCGAGCCCCCTCTATACGAATCCCAAAAAAAAAACACGTAAAGTCTCTTTGTTTCCGAGATACAATAGGGAGGGGGGAGAAGGGGGGGGAAAAGGGGGGGTTTGGGACTTTTCCCATACTCACGAGAGTTACTTGTTTACGAATCTGTCAAAATATACCCACCTCCCCATCCACCATCTGGGAGAACAATTCTGTCAGTGAGTCAGTGAGTGAGTGGTAATTTAGCTTTATATAGTATAACTAGTATTTGCGTGGCTGCGCGAGCTGCGCGCAGCTCGCGGGGCGTGAAGAGGGGGAGAGGGGGAGCTTTGAAAAATGATTTCGACTAACGCATTGCACCTCTCAATGAATCTGAAAAAAAAAATGTTCCAATGCAGCTCGCGGTACTACCTACCTACACCTACCTATCTACACCTACCTATCTACACCTACCTACCTACACCTACCTACCTACATCTACCTACCTACCTACACCTACCTACTACCTACCTACTACCTACCTACACCTACCTACTACCTACCTACTACCTACCTACACCTACCTACTACCTACCTACTACCTACCTACTACCTACCTACACCTACCTACTACCTACCTACACCTACCTACCTACACCTACACCTACCTACACATACCTACTACCTACCACCTACCTACTACCTACCTACTACCTCCTACTACCACTAAAAAAACATTACCCTAAAGTTTGCTTGTCGTCGCCCCTGAGTTACGCTTCACCCACTCAACCTTCGTTACGCTAAGGAGGTCGCCGGCTCGCTTCGCTCGCCACCTCCCCCCTTCGCTCCACTCGGTCTCGCAGGTTCGCTCCACTCAGGACCTACCTACCACCGGAAAGTTATCATGACATTATCCCTACGCTACGGGGGTCGCCGGCTCGCTTCGCTCGCCCGCTCTCCCCTTCGCTTTACCGCTGTACCACCACCGGACAGGTTTCGACGCCTACTATAATATTTGTTCAAACACCTAATGGCTATCTCTAACCGTTATGAAGTTACAGCCCGTTTAATTTTAGGGGAGGTTGGGGAGGGGAGGGTATACAAATTTCAACGCCCCTCAAATAGATTTAGGTAAGAATCAAAAATTTTTTCAGGAGTAAAAAAAGAGGGGAAGAGGGGGGGGTGTGAAGGGGAGGAGAGGGGGGAGTTTCTAAAAATGATTTCGACTAACGCAATGCCCCTCTATATGAATCTGAAAAAAAATTCGTTCCAAGTCTCTTAACTTTAGAGATCCGCCTAAAGGGGGGGTGAAGGGGGGCAAGGGGGTCAAATTTGAAAAATCGTTTACACTTCCCCAAGCCTCCTCTATACGAACTCAAAAAAAAAAACACGCAATTTCTCTTTATTTCCGAGATCCGCCTAAAGGGGGGGAGAAGGGGGGCAAGGGGGTCAACATTGAAAAATGGTTTTTACTTCCCCAAGCCTCCTCTATACGAATCCCTAAAAAAACACGTAAAATTTCTTTATTTCTGAGATCCGCCTACAAGGGGGGGTGAAGGGGGGCAAGGGGGTCAAATTTGAAAAATCGTTTACACTTCCCCAAGCCTCCTCTATACGAACTCAAAAAAAAAAACACGCAAATTCTCTTTATTTCCGAGATCCGCCTAAAGGGGGGGAGAAGGGGGGCAAGGGGGTCAACATTGAAAAATGGTTTTTACTTCCCCAAGCCTCTTCTATAGGAATCCTTAAAAAAAAACACGTAAAATCTCTTTATTTCTGAGATACGCCTAAAGGGGGGGAGAAGGGGGAAAAGGGGGGCCACTTTGAAAAATGATTTTTACTTTACCGAGCCCCCTCTATACGAATCTCAAAAAAAAACACGTAAAGTCTCTTTGTTTCCGAGATACGATAGGGAGGGGGGAGAAGGGGGGGGAAAAGGGGGGGTTTGGGACTTTTCCCATACTCACGAGAGTGACTTGTTTACGAATCTGTCAAAATATACCTACCTCCCCATCCACCATCTGGGAGAACAATTCTGTCAGTGAGTGAGTCAGTGGTAATTTAGCTTTATATAATATAATATATTTTAGGGGATCAATTTTAAGCTTTATCTGCTGGTGAATGACTGAAATTTAAATGCTCACTCATTATTTTGACGAGCTCTTATTGAGTTTTATGATAAGAATTTCCTAACACACAGTTTGGGTTCTTACACTATACTTACCTCACAAGTACCAATACTCTATTATAAGAATTCCTTATCATAAGTTTTTTCCTCTGTAGTGCTAGAAACTAGCGAAGAATAAAATTCCCAGTTATTATACTGGGAATTTTATTCTTCGCACCAAAATATGTCAGTATATTTTTTTCTTTAAATCAAAGTGGGCACGAGTTCTCATCAATGCCACGGAAAATATCTAATGAAACAATATTTTGAAAACATTACCTGTTACGTTAGATAACAATGATAACATGCCACGAAATGTAAAGGAGTATACATACGAGAATTAATTTGTGATAGCTTGGAACTGTAATGTTCATTCACTTTGTGGAAGATTACTTATCATATTTTCATGAAAAACTCAGTGTTAGACCATTGCATTAAATGTCGAAACCTCAAAGACGAACTTCAAAATGGTGGGTGAAGGTTAGACAAGAGTAATTGAACAGTTTTTGTCAGAAAATCTTAAAATAGTAATTGGCATTAAAATAATAACGTTATCACTAGATTCTTATGCAATTAAAACTCACCAAAAGCGAATTAAACGTGTCAGCAAAATTTTTATTATTTCTTTCATGTAAACGTCTTTAAATTAAGACAGATTAAAATATAATAATAAAACAACATTAGAGCCATCTAATCTTTTCTAATCAGTCAGTTTTGATATAAATACCGTGCACTGTTCACGATTGACACTCACACGTCAACGAGAAATAACATTATGCGTATCCTTGCTCTGCTAGCCCTTTGCTTCGCGGCCGTCGCAGGTATGTTCTTAAGATTTTTTTTAGTTTTGTAAAGCATCAGACTCTTTGTATATTCATTTGAATTTGCATAGGTTTTATGTGTTATTTGTTTATTCAAAAAACTTTATCATTAACAAACTGGTGATTGAACAGTTAATTGAATCTTCTTGTTTTCAGCCGTCCCCTCCAATCCCCAGAGGATTGTTGGCGGTTCAGTCACCACCATTGACCGGTACCCCACTATCGCCTCTCTCCTGTACACATGGAACTTGAGCACATACTCGCAGGCGTGCGGTGGTAGCATCCTCAACAATAGGGCCATCCTCACCGCTGCTCACTGCACCATGTAAGTTTTTTTCTGTGTGAATACAATATTACACACAAGTCTTTAAAATAATTAAATCGTAAAACATAAATTAATCGCAAGTGGTTTAATGAGGTCTATCTTCCTCTATTGAATGTTTATTGCACGTGTGTCCTGCGTTATTATAAATTTGTAAGTTCTGTAATACTTTCAACACCCTTCCTCGACTGACTCTTATCGCCTATTATCTGAATAACTTTATACACAATTAAAAACTGTACAATAGCGGAACTTGGGCTTGCTTGATTTCTTAACGACTTGCCTTTAATTTATCAGATTCATGGATTTCTTTTTCATTCATCTCTATGCGTTTTAAAAAAATAACGTTTATGAAATAAAAATTTCCACAGAATATTATACTTTTACTAAGTCCGAATTTTATTAGGTTCGATTCCTACTGTCGATGGTGATCGCTTCTTTTTTACCAGCGGCAAAGAAATATGCGACTTTGTGGCGTAATTATTTTTGAATATTAAATTGTGTTTGTAAACCCAAATATTAAAAACAATAATTTTATAAAATAATTTGGGTTCTAAATAAAAATAAAATATGTACCTATATGTTTTGTTTTTCATATTAAGCAGATTTAGGTTATAGTGGCTTCATACCTTTGCCTTTTCTTTCCACCTGCGAAACCAAAACGTGGAAAAAACGCCGATTAAGTTTTCATAATAATTCACGAGAATCATATTTTTCGTTCTGTTATTCAATAAATTCGAAAGTGTATTGTTAAACGTCATTTAATACACGTGGTCATTTGTTACCTAGTCCAAAAAGGTTAAATTCGTACAAATAAAATATTTACGAATATTTAATATTTATTAAAAAGTTGAAAATAGCCTGCAAAAGCAAAACGCGGAAAAATGCTAACAATATCATAGTTTCATTTCCACATTACTGTTATTGCTGATAGCGTTGATGAGCAGTTCTTTTATGCCCTTTTAAAATGTATCTGTTTAGTTAAGTGTACTTATTGGTAAACGTTATTTGTCCCACGTGGGCATTTGTTACAGTAGTTCTCCTCCTCGGCTGCAATAACCGAATTTCCTTACTTGTATCAAAATGTGCTATAATCTTTCTTTCTTACAGAGGTGACGCAGCCAACAGATGGCGAATCCGTATCGGTTCCACCTGGGCTAACAGCGGTGGTGTTGTCCACAACGTGAACCAAATCATCAATCACCCACAATATAACGGAAATACTTTCAACAATGACGTCGCCGTCCTACGCTCCGCCTCCACTTTCGTTTTCAACAACAATGTCCGCGCTGCTTCCATCGCTGGCGCCAACTACAACCTCGGTGATCAACAAGCCGTCTGGGCTGCAGGATGGGGTACAACTTCCGTGAGTTTATTGATGATTGTTCTTGTGTTCAAATTAAGTGTCAAAATGTTTTTTGATCGGTGATTAATTTTTGCATATTTTCGTTTCACAGGCTGGTGGTTCCGCTTCTGAGCAGCTCCGTCATGTCGAACTCCGCAGTATCAACCAGGCCACTTGCAGAAACAACTACGCTACCCGTGGTATCGCTATCACCGACAACATGTTGTGCTCCGGCTGGTCAGGCGGTGGTCGCGACCAGTGCCAGGGTGACTCCGGCGGTCCTCTCTATCACAACGGTGTCGTTGTTGGTGTCTGCTCTTTCGGTATTGGCTGCGCTCAGGCTAGCTTCCCCGGTGTCAACGCCCGCGTGTCCCGCTATACCGCTTGGATCCAATCCAACGCGTAAAAAGGGATTTGTTGTCAGTGTAATTGAGTTAAAAGAAATAAACGTTTAACCCATACAATGTTTTTGTTAATAATCTATACTCTACTAGCTTCTGCCCGTGGTTTCGCCTGCGTTGTTTTCGTGATAGAAATCAATATGTTTTCAGAAACAAACATTATAAGCGCTCTCAGTTCCTCTCATTGAATTATACGAAGTGAAAATATCCCAAACAAAGCGATAAGGATGAAACATACATGATACACTATATACCTAATGATGAAATTCTCTGTAAAATTAACTTACTTCATGTTTTAGTTCACTTTTTGACATGGCTGGCGTGTTTTTTAATTTTTTGTTCTCAATGAAACTTATCCATGGGTATAACGCATCGGAAAACTACCCCTGGATGGACGATACAATTCAGAAATGATAATAAAAGTAGATGAGCGAATGAACGAAAACAAAACTGTGAAAGAACGGGGTGGAAAATATGTTTGTTTGCTTTTCATATTTTGGAATGGAATCAAACATAACGTCTTTCGATTTTTTCTCGTTTTTGCACTAACTGACTTGTGGAGGTCTGATAGACAGTCGTTTCATATAAAATACCAGTTTACAGCCGCATCGGGTTAGACTGGAAGCCAACCCCTACATAGTCGCGTTAACATGGATCTAAAATACCAATTGCCAAACCATCTGGTTGTGTCACGCGGTGAAGAGAGATATAAGTTTGGCAATGTGCTCAATATCCTAACTAACCGTGTTGCACCGTATCGTTTTGTCATTGAACTCTATGAATACGGTTTGTGGTTTTCTCCCGGTTTAAGTTAGTCAGCTGGTCACGCTGGCTTTAAATAATTTCAGGCCCTTTTAATAATACAACAGTAGCAAAATCATAACGTGTTGGTTAAATCAGAAACAACTAAGTTATTAGTTAAAAAGCTAAGTTATTTCGAACGTTTATTATAAAATGATACTTAATGAGACTTATCCAGGAGGACAAAGCTCTGGACAACCATGATTGGGTAGGACTCGATGGTAGGAGCATTTCTAGCTCCACAAAGCTGCACAGCTGAAAATATTTGTAAAGCGTACTTTGTGTTCAGTTCTTCAAAAATGAGAATAGAGGACAATAAGTCTGTGAAGTGGAACATAGTAGCGAAAGCACAATGAAAAGATACGCGAGTAAAGCGAGCGCGAATTTTGTTAAATTGTATTTATAGATTTCAGAAAGGGTTGAAACTTATTCAGAATTATTCCTTGGGGTAACCCAGTGAATTAAAACTTTCGTAGAACATTCAAACAACCATTTCCACCCTCTTATAGGTTTCAAAAAACCTTTTCTTGGTGGATACCTACGCTTCACAAAGAATATTCTTTCCAAATTTCATGTTTCTAGGACCAGCGGTTTAGGCTGTGCGTTGTTATAACCAGCTAACAGACGATCAAGTCAATTCTTTACTATTGTTTTAAAAAACATACATACACACGGTCTGAAATCATAACCCTCCACCGTAGTCGGGTAAAAAACAAAACGATCGTTACTGTAAAATTAATTAAATGGATTGTAATATCAATACCTGTTTCTTTGTTTTCGTAGCAATCTTGATTCGTAGCAAATCTCGTAGCGTTGTAGCGTAGCACGTAGCTACAAAATCATTGAATTAAATTAATTCGTCTCATTACCTACTCAGTAGGTAGCCCAATAAAATATCAGGTGCAATATTTATAACATAACAACACGCCCGTAATCCCTGAAGGGTGAGCCAGCGGTGTTTTCTAAAGTAAACCGATATTTAATCAGCTATGTTCAAAATGAATACAAAACAAAGGGTGAGACTCTTTCTATCAACTGCAGCATACATCCGGACTCCAGGCTGCTAATGAAATTTGTTTGGTAGAATAGGGATGTCGACTGACAAAAAAAATATGATTCTGTTTAGTCCGTCAGTTAGATTATCTAAAAATATTAGATACGGGTTTTTTATTTTATCAATTAATAAAAAATGACAAAGATAAAACGCGACAAAGATCATGACGTCACTTTTAGGTAAAATATGTTCTGAAATATGACGGTGTAACATCATTATTTCAGTTTTTGAAGCACCACATCGTCATCATTTTTTATTTACGTCAAAAACGAAAAAATATGTGTCCAATATTTTTAGGAAATCTATCTGACGGACTAATTAGTATTTTTTTGTTGTCTACCCTATACATACCTTCATAAAACGTTTCAAGAATCAAACTTCATGACTTTAACACACCTTGCTCAGGAGTCTGGCTTGCATATATCAAACCAACGAAGCCATAAGTATGCGATAAGGCTGAAGGCTTATTTTTATTTAACACAGATTTTAAATATTTTTAGACTTATTTTAATTAAATTTAAAAAAAAATCTTACTTCAAGAATTTATTTTTTTGTTAAATAAAATACGGTTCACGTTGTTGAAGGGTCAAGTATTTCCTTATCATAGTTAATTATAATTGGAAAACAAGTTAATTGTGTATCTGTGCTCTACTTTCGCTAGAAATTCCAAAAATAATTGTTTGGTGTATAGTTTAGCATTTGTGCAGTGTAGATCGGAACTGGTGTGACATACCTGAAACAAAAAGAAAATAATATTTAGATATCTATACAAATAAGTAGTGCCTATTTGTTATGTTATACCGAAATATACGTGTAATAATATTATTTTGTCTGTTTGTTCTGGTTAATCACCGAAACTTTTAAGAACGGGGCTTTTAAGAACAGCTTGAGTTCAGTGCTAAATATGAAACCCTTGAAATTGCTAACAAAATTCGATGAAAATAGGGTAGTTTTATTTATTATTTATTTATTTAAGCAGGTACTTGCTACACTTACAGTTTGCACCAACGCGTGCAGCAAGTCAACATCACACACTAACTTAAAAATCGTATGCAACTATTAAGGATAGCTTTATTGCTACTCATAAAAAGATAGAAGATCCACCTGAGCAATCAGGGCGTTTAGCAGATTCATCGCCTGGGTTGTGGGCGCATATCGAGCAGTTTGGGTACGCACAATGGGAGCCGCGAACAAGCCTCTCGAGGTACAGGCCCGCGACCGCGTCGCAGACGATATAATATATATATAGATTTATATTATAATGTCAGGCAGAAATGGGTTATAATCCACCACGCGGGTTCAGTGCAGTGCGGGTTGATAGATGTCACATGTCAATCCTGATAAGCCATTAAATACATATACAAACAAAGAACCCAAGACCTATAACAGAAGAAATAAGGACCATTATCGCATAATTCTCCACCGAAAGAGCGCGACTGAATCACTGCTTTGATGGTATATGTGGTATTTACGCAATGAATTATTTAACTTGTTTTAGTCCAACTTTCCATCTGTTGTGGTTTGCCTGACGAATGCCAATGTCAGCGGCGGAGACACCCGAACAGCGGCGGAAACAGCCGAACACCTGGATCGATTTTTCTAGCCACTCGCTTGCTTCTGGCAACGATTGTTTCCAAAACCAAAACTCTCTCGCTTGCTTTCGGCAACGATCGTTGCCAAAATATATTTTTTGTTAAACAACTCTAAACTCTATTTTAAAGACTGTAAAGTCCTTTCAAAACGCCTTTAAA
This sequence comes from Diarsia dahlii, assembly GCA_949775195.1. Taxonomy (NCBI): domain Eukaryota; kingdom Metazoa; phylum Arthropoda; class Insecta; order Lepidoptera; family Noctuidae; genus Diarsia; species Diarsia dahlii. The sequence continues at coordinate 19,124,498 of OX459190.1, forward strand.
CCATAGATTATTAGATTGTTTATCATTTAGACGCAAGTTTGCAACATCACCCGACGAATTTTTTTTTACAATTAATAAGTGAAGTTTGAGGCCGACATTTTGTGTTTCTTTGTGCTTTGTGTCCTTTTATTTTTAATGACGATTTTTTACCACAATCGTTATTGTTTCTTGTTCAATAGTACAAATAACTAGTCTAGTTTATAAAAATGACGAAAAACTATATACCTTTCGCGCAAACTTTTTCACAATTTCACGTTATTCGACAAACCGGCAAAATATGCTCGACCTTAACTTTAACCTCATATAAAATATTTTACACTCAACTTTTGTCAAAATAACAAACGTTACTCTTTTCCTTATCTTTTTGTCTACACAAAACAATAAACAAAATTACGCTAGGTCTCTCGTATCGATTGTAAATCAAGTTTTAATGAGGGGCGGCTGCGCCGAGTGTTTAGGTCAAATGTCACGAGCAAAGCTCGACGGTTTTCTTGAAATCGAAAGCAAGCGAGCGGCTAGTTGAACTTACCGTGGTTCATGTATGCTGGTGTTCTATTTGTAGTACTAGTTTAAGGCTATTAAAGGACAAGTTTTGACCTCTATTTTATTGTCCAATGCCAGGGTTTGTAGTTGTATTCAATTGGAAATATAATACCATATAATACTCTTTTGTTTCTTCTCTTATCTAATCTGCACATAGTATCTTTTAATTCGACTTGTGTGTATTCGGAATGATACCGAGAGAAGATACTTTTCGGCGGTTTTGGTATCGCGTGCGATTATCTAAACACGGATAACACATTTAATGGACTGACATTTTGGATACCGTAGTATTACGTTTTTTATAATAGAAAGAGAAAGACACTACTGATATAGATAAAGATTTCCTTACCTTAATAGCGGCAGAATTTTGTGCTAGAACGTGACTCATTTTATGTTTATTTATCCTAGGTTGGATTTAATACTCGCAGAGATTGCTGATGTAGGAGGGGGCTTTATGGCCCCGTATAGGATTAATTTCATCTGTCTTATTTTTTAAATTCTTTCGTTTACGATTACATCTTGTGCTAGTCAAATAAACACTTTTTCACTTCTCTCGCTCTAAAATTCGTCTTTATGTCGTGCGTAGGCGACATAAAGTCGCGTTTTATGCTCTAGAGCATAAAGTAAAATCTTCGTCGAAGATCAAGGTAATCGGCACAGGTAATCGGCCCAACAGCCACAGCAACAACTTCATAGAATAACCTCTTTAATTTAATTCGTTTCGCTAGTATTCTAAGAACAAGGCTTTGCTTTTCATTACGAATACAAGGAAAGTTGATGGGAATAGGCTTCCCCCAATTACCTAAATCGCTTGATGGCAATAGGCTTGCTCTTAATTAGGTTGGTTGATGGCAATAGGCTTGCTCCTAATTACATCATTTGATGGGAATAGGCTAACTCTTAATTACATTGATTGATGGCAATAGGCTTGCTCTCAATTACCTAAATCAGTGGATGGCAATAGGCTTGCTCCTAATTACATCGGTTGATGGCAATAGGCTTGCTCCTAATAAGATTGGTTGATAGCAATAGGCTTTTCCTAATTACATCGGTTGATGGCAATAGGCTTGTCCCTAATTACATCAGTTGATGGCAATAGGCTTGCTCCTAATTACATTGGTTGATGGCAATAGGCTTGGTCCCAATTACATCAGTTGATGGCAATAGGCTTGCTCCTAATTACATTGGTTGATGGCAATAGACTTGGTCCCAATTACATCAGTTGATGGCAATAGGCTTGGTCCCAATTACATCAGTTGATGGCAATAGGCTTGCTCAAAATGTTTTTATAACTGAGCAGTATGAGTAACGCTAACGACATAAGTCAGGTGTTATGTCAAGTTTCCTACTGAAAAAAAAAAGTTAATTGGCGGAAACCATAATTATTTTTACAATATTTACAAGTTGCTGTTTCATTTCCTCGCAATCGAAGTGAAAAGTAGAGTGTACAACTCGTCCATAAAACCCATTTTGCTCTCTACTTTATATCCATCCTCGCTCGCAAGCTCGCATCGGATGGATAAACGTCTCGCGCAAAATGGTGCGTTTTATGCACTTGGTGTACAATCTACTATTTTCTTTCTGAGGAGAGCGAACCAGACGCGTTATTTTATGTGTTTGACCTGTTTTAATATATAATTTAGGCCTCATTGGCCCCGTCGGGGCTGTGGATATCGAAAGGTTACCGCGGCTCCGACACAAGGGCGAAGAAGAAGGAACATGGGTTTGGTTTTTAGTCAGTAGAAGTCTGACACTCCCCTTCGCTCTGCCCAAGAGCGGGGGGGGTTATTCGATGATTTTCCACCCACCAAAAAAAAAAAAAAAAAAAAAAAAAAAAAAAAAAAAAAAAAAAAAAAAAAATGCCTCATTGGGGCTGCGGGTTGTTTACAAGATACCGCGGCCTCGACATAAAGGGCCAAGAAGGAACATGGGTAGTTTTTAATCAGTAGAAGTCTGACACTACCTTTCGCTCAAAAAAAGGCCTCATTGCCATGCGTTAACCAAAGTGCTGAAGCCGGGAAAAGTGTTACTGGGTTTTTCATCAGGAATTTCTCAGAAGTAACCACGGAGCCTGAATTCCTACCCGGTTGATAGCAGCAGATTGGCCTCTTACATGGGATTTAAACATAACTGGCGAAATGTGGGTGTACTATCATAAGAGGCTCACCTGTGTCTAAACCTTCGAAGATTTAGACGTGATGTGATGTTTGTATATTTATTTTTGATGACACATAGTGTTAGTTTCAAATGAAACTTATACTGTTGACTTATACATACATACATAAACTCACGCCCTTTTCTCATGGGGGTAGGCAGAAACCACGCTACGATCTCTACATACTCCTTTTGCCTCGTCCACATTCATACATCTGGTCATACACTCACGCCGATTGCGAGTACAACACACCTGTCCTTTCTGAAGAACATCACAAATAAGGGCAGTGTATGTTTCCTTTCCATCCAAGGGCGGCCCCTCCCGGCGTAGCCACTCACGTCTGTCTTGTAAATACCTTTCACTCATCTTCTCTACATGACCAAACCATCTAAGCATACTCTTGACTCATGACCTTTTAATTGGTACAGTCGCCTACATAACATAACACGACTGTTACTCGTAAAGGATTAGGCAGAAATGTACCTAATAGTCGCCTACAGCACATAATAAATAGTTATAGTTTTAAAATAATCATGACAGGAGTTTTATTATCGATAGGCGCGTACGCAAGTGGCGATTAAAATGCTTAATTATATATCGGTAAATAAGTATTATATTATCTTGTATTTTGTACTTTATTTTATCACAATAAGTCCACGTATGATGACTGTCCTGTTGGTCTAGTGGTTTGTGACCCTAACTGCTATGCCGGAGGTCGTGGGTTCGATTCCGACCCAGGACAAATGTTTGTGTGATGAGCACGATCATTTGTTCTGTGTCTGGGTGTAATTTATCTATAATATGTATGTATTTAGAAATATATAAGTATGTTTATCAGTTGTCTAGTACCCATAACACAAGCTCTGCTTAGCTTGGGACTAGATGGCGTTGTGTGATAGTTGTGGAATATTATTATTATTATGATCGATAATATTATCTTAATTAATCTGCAAATGAACGATTTGCAAGAAAAAATTAAGCCTAAATTATTATGAATACTATACGTATGGATGCGAGATGCACGGGACCGGTGTTCTACTGCACAGTCCTACAATAGAAATAGTGGGAATTACTTTTCCCACTAGTCCTACGATTCAAGGTGGTACAAAATCGGACTGTGCACTGTGCAGTACAATTAGTGGGAATGATCCGCACAAGCAAGGAAATTTTAATGAAGAACTATATAGACTCGCAGGAGTCGCTTTGACTGCCGTTTCCGAAGTACAGAAGACAGGAAAACAGTTATTAACCTAGTAAGTAGCCTGTCGCTGATTTCAAATAAATAAAATAATAAATTTTTAAACGAAAAGCTCTTGTTTTTCGAGCTTTCTGAAGCTTATCAAAAACAAGACTGCTGAGTAATTTTAATCTGCAATAGCTATTAATATGAAGACAACCAATATTTATTTATCGTATGGGAAGTGCCTAATCCAGTGTTCAAGTTTTATGTTCGTTTTTTTTTTCGGGTCTCTGACTAGGTTTTACATACCGTCGAGAAATATCTCTCAGGTATGCTGGTTTCGTTGGTGACACGCTCCGGGTGTCGGGGGCCACGTGATGGCCTCCGGCCACCGTAGGCGCAGGCCTTTGGACGGTGAGTAATGGGCTAGCTCGCCGTCCGTCCGTCTTGTGACGACAACAGTCCGTGTCGACGGCGCGTTCGTGTTCCACGCGCACCTCAATGAGATGTCAGCAACATGGAAGGGGGCCGCAAGAGCCGACGCCCGTCGAGGTTGCGGGTTATTCGAAAGAGATACCGCGGCTGATGATTGATGATTTCCTAGCCCATAAAAAAAAGGCTCCAACTGCTAAACGTCCAATAAAACGTCAACAAAATATTAACGAATGCGATTGACCCAATGAATCGCCAATATGCCAAATGAATTAATAGTTGCAAAACATTGTGAAATAAAAAAATGTTTATTTAATACAGGTGTACTCTAAAGAAGTATCTGTACACACAGTAACACATCAAGTTATACATTTCCAGTATAAAATGACCTCGTTCCTTATAGGTTTCCGATACACTGAAAGATCTGCATAAACCGGTTTTTACAACTTGATTGCTCGTCGTGCGTACTGTTAAAAATCTATACAAGTTAAGTAATGAGTTTAAACAAAAAAACCGCTTTATCTTTGTAAATCTGGGATTAATGACTAAAAACAAAATATTGATGATAAGAACGGTTGGGCAAAACCCGGTAACACACTTTATCTATTGGATTCAATGTTGATAACTGAGATTAACATGAATTACCTGTAGGCTGAATACGTCACTACGACGAATTTTGAGTGTGAGGTTTTAAAAAAGATCTAAGGAGGTCAAGAGTTCCAGATATAGCTCATAATCGAAATTCTTATGAGCTGCGTCGATGGTCTATTAGTCGGCAGTGCACCTGCTGTGCATGCGATCCTGGGTTCGAATCCCAGTTCGGGCAAAAAGGTTTGGCGCAGTGGCTCAAACAATTGACTGCTGCACTACGTGTCGCGGGTTCGATACCAACACGGAACAACTATTTGTATGGCCTACAGATAAGTTCCAGGTCTGGGAATTTGTGTATGTTTTAAAGCATCATTGAGCCAGAACTATATCTGTCCGGTCAGCCAGTCGGATGCATTATCAAATCATCGAGATAAGCAGACAAATTCTCTGGGACTATTGATATTGTTATGTAGGTATTTCTTTATTTTATTTATTTCTACATTAATAATAGTTATCCGCCGGTGTCGGGAGTAGAGTCCACGCTACTGATGGCGGTGTGAGGAGGTTCCTGTCAAGAACCTCCTCAAAATGTGAGACGTATCGAGAAGTACCTACCGCCTTCTGAATCAGGCATCAGGCTCTTGATCCAACCGCCAAGCGAGAGTTTATTTACTTTGCAACTTTAACATATTTTTTTTTTGAATTTTTTGGTTGAATTTTTAAAAATCCTTCCTTAGTAGATGCATGCGTCATAAAAGGAATACGTGTGAGAAATTTTTAGTTTGTAGCCTTAAGGGTTTGGCCTGTGCGTTGATCTTCAGTCAGTCAGCTTTGCTTTTTATATATACAGACTAGCGGACCTGGCAGACGTCGTCCTTTTCTTTTCGAATCCACTTGAACACACACAAAAATTTTCATCAAAATCGGTCCCACCGTTTAGGAGGAGTTCAGTGATATACACACGTACAATAGAATTAAATATATAAAGATATTGTTTGTACAAAGGGGGAACACCTTTAACTCTCTCTCTTTCAATAAAAAGTGGAGCCAACACCAACGATACTCAATAATTAACCGTCAACCCGATGGCAGCCTTGATATCAGAATAGACAATGTCATGTTCATGTGACATTGATTTGTGGTATTATTATCGTAGCGCCCTTGATACCTCTACTTTAGGGTTGTTTTATGTCAGCTGACGATATAAGGGAGGGTGTCACTCATCAAATATCCCGGGCAAAGCGAAAGGGAGTGTCAGACTTCTGCTGACTAAAAACCACCCATGTTCCTTCTCAGCACTTTATGTCGAGGCCCTTCCACACGGTTACTCCTCTGTGTAGACTGTATCAAAGTGGTTTCAGATAATATAGAGAAAACCACAGAAAGAATGAAAGAAAAGTATGTATAGGTCTCATAAAAACCAAAAGAAATCGATAAAAAATTAGACATAAGTAAACAGACAACATTTTATATAATAATAAATTATGCTGCGGTATCTTAGGCAGGGCTTAAATCTAAATAAAATAAAGTAATTGGAGAAATGTATTGAATAAACGTACTGTTACTTACATTTCTTCTTTTCGAGTCGACAACTCTGTCCATCCAGTATGTATATTTAAAATTAAGCTATATAATATACGTTACATTGTGACTTTTTTTTTAAATAAAATTCTTACAATACATTACTATTCGCGGAAGAGCGTTTTATAATTACGTTACATATTATTATGTTAGTTTATAAGGTATAGGTATACCTATGGGTCCTTGTTTCCTGAAATAAATGATTATTATGTACAGAAACCCAAATACAACCAGTCATCCAAAAGACCGTCCTTTTTCTATGGAGGGTTAGACTTTCTACCACCAACTAGTGCCTGTAAGGTATGGGTAGGTATGTATTAAGGTTACATTCTATTTCAAGCACACAATATTAACATAATCGGCCTTCGGTGTTCACACGAGGCTTGGCTCGACGTAATAAAGACCTTGACACATTGCCACGGTCAATTTATATCGATACACCGTCAATTAGTGAACATATGTTCGTAATAGGAAGTTGTTTTTCCTACAGTCATGTAAATATCAGCCAAGGACTGACCTACAAACCCGTCAGGGCTGCGGGTTGTTCGAAAAGATACCGCGGCCTCGACACAAAGGGCTAAGAAGCATGGGTGGTTTTTAGTCAGTAGAAGTCTGACAGTCCCTTCCGGTATGCCCAGAGCGGGATAAAAAAAAGGTCTGATCTATCATGATTGAGATATACCTACTTTGTACTACCGACATAAAAGTATTATAATTATAATTTTGTCATCCCTAACCCAGGTCATGGCCTACCTATGTGAAAAATTTCACCTATATCCATTTATCCGTTAACTCATGAAAAAGTAACATACAGTAAGACAGACTAACTTTTTAACCGACTTCAAAAAAGGAGGAGGTTCTATGTTCGTGTGTATGTATTTTTTTTTACACACACGTTTTAATTATGTTAGTGTGAATCGGGTCGATGATAAAATAAAATTGGAGTTTTTGTTGCTAGGTACATAATTTATTAAATTCACATTATAGAATATTTTTATTAATCCATCTCATTTAAACAAAAGTAAGATATGGCAAGAAAGGACGTGATTACTGAGATAACGAGTGTTTGAGTGTCAAGCTCCAGTTGTGATTTAATGATTCCAGTAAGTCTGCTCTGTTAGATTTAAATTTTAAGAAATCTTTCAAATGTGGGAATTTGTTTAAATTGTTTTTGAATTCTTCCCATTCTCGATTAGTCACAGAATCTAATTTCTTTGACATAATGTAAATAACAAAAAAGTCACAATGTTGTGTTGGATGGCCAAGTGTTTCAAGCGCTCGTAAGTTTTTATTTGTGACGTCAATCATATTGCGTAATGCACTAGACCAGAGTATACAGTCTTCTTATCGAACAAGAAGTTTTATTTAGTCGAGACCACCAGCATCACAACTGGAGCTTGACACTCAAACAACGAGTAATAGTTGAAGTATGGAATAAGAGGACATGTTGCGCTGACCCCAAATGGATTGGGATAAGGGCAGGAGAATGATGATGATGATGCAAGTCTAATTAAATGAAATGATTTTTTTTCATCATACGTTCAAAAGACTGCGGGTGAATATATGTAACTACATACATTGAATACACTATTCAATGTATACAATACAATATCTTTATTTTCTCTCTTCACAAAGGTTTACATACATAGTTATAAGAAATACAATTGCAAGACTAACATATTAACAAGGTGCAACATATATATGTTCCTTTGTGAGAGACTGCAGGCGTCCATACTAGGATACCCTGTGTGACGGATCCCCAGGCTCTGGTAGGTAAGGCTTCTCCAAAGTGAGGACGCAGGAGAACTCCAAAACTCCACTTCATACCAGAAAAACTTCTGATGTTTAATATTGAATTAAACATTCAATATTGTCTTATTGTAAATAAATCTAGACTTAGAATCACGTTTTGTTTAATCTAATCTAATCACAGTAAACATCCTGCCATGAATATAATTTGAAACACAACTAATCAATTAATCACTGCCTATTTTTAGTTTATAGTTAGTGCTCATTAGGATAATGAATTGATGGATCGATTTAATCAAGATTAGAACCATCTGCTTTGATCAAAAGTCGAAGTGTGGGTGCGTAAGCGGCGTGATGCATCTAGCTTAATGAAACCGAAAGGCAAAAAACTGGTAGAAATTGCCTATGGTATTAAGTCCGCCTCTCTTTGTGCTTGAAGTAAGGCTAGTTCTCATGCATCCATCTGCACAATGTTTTGAGTGAGTCCTACCGTAATCCGTCCTATTTTCGGAGGGTCTACCTTTTTTACACGACTGCCCCAAAAAAAAAGAGTGTTAGTAGAACTTTTTATGTCCGAATTTTATTTTGCATAGTAGTGGATGGCAGAAACGTCATTTTGCCGAAAATCATTTGGCGTACACTCATTTACCATAAATTCAAAACGCATAGTTTTGTAAGTCATGCAGAATCATCTTTAAGCATAACCTTCATTTCCAGAATCATTAAAAAGTAGAACCATCATATTGCCGAAAGTTCACAATCAGAATCGTCTTTTTGCATACATTTCATTTCATACATCCGTGAACATGCAGCAGGTATGGTTTCTGTCACGGCTCCGGCGCTGCGGTGCTCCGGCGGTCCCACGCAAGCTTATCGTCGCAGATGATTTTAACATACACCACCGCAGCAGCTAGCCCCTCCGCGCCTACGCGGGCTCAGATTACACTCTCGGGGTAGGGCAGAAGAGACTACGTGGAGTCGGTTTTGCAGCGATTCGTTTCTGTCACTAACTTTTGTAGCACAAGGTATTGACTTTTACTTTTAAATTAGGTCAAAAATATTGTAATAAAATTGGCAATATGACTTATAAAATTATAGCAAATGAAATCCTTAATTCTTCATAGTATGCCATGTAAAATTACCAAATAAAATTCTTCCATCTTAAAAGTATGCCTTTGTAAATTCGGACATTTAAACATTCGGCGAAACGATAATTCTATTAATTTTTTTTTTTGCCTTAAACACATTCGTTTAAAGACGAATATGTTATGCGAAATAAATTTCGGAGATTCAAGTTTCTGTCAAATAGATGGTACCCATTTTCGGAGTCTCCCTGTGATAATTTTTGCGTAGAGTTACTTAGTTTGATGTACGGAATGGGTAATTATTTGACGCCTTCGTGAAAGATTTGTCTTAAACAAGAGTCGTGTTAGGGCCTAGGTAGAGTCAAGGTGCAAGCGCGTTGAGCGGCAGTGACTCCGACGCCCTCTCTTGTCGTTTTAGCTACGCATAAAAAGAAAAGGAAACAAAGCCGCCCGCGCTTCGACTCTTTAATACGAGCGCACTACCATTTATTCCTAAAGGAAAGGGTTTAGAAACTACGACTTAGGTTTAATATACTTTATTCTCAAAAAGACAAAAGAGCCACTTACATGAGAACATATATGATAACTTAATGTAATAATCTTATTTTAGGTAACGGTCACAGATACAATACAATATGTAGATAGTCTTAGAATTATTTTGTTAAGAATAATATGATACTCGTTCAACGGTTTTATTCCCACCCATCATTTCAGCCGAAAGACGTCCACTGCTGGACATAGGCCTCCCCTAAGTGTCATTTTTGCTTAGTAACCGCCACGCTTGGCAGGCGGGTTGGCGATCGCAGTACGGTCGATACAAAAAGCACAGAGAACGCTGCTGCCCATTCTCTGGTACATCCCTTAGTCGCCTCTTACGACACCCACGGGAAGATATGGGATGGTGCTATTCTTTGCGTCCGACACCATACAGAACCCACCCAACCCAACTGGTAGGTAACTTTATTTGTGCGTGTAGTTAATGAGATAATTTGATAGTTTAGATTTAAAACCGCTGAAAGAGTTTACATTTTTTATAGAGGACGGTAAATTATTAAAGAATTGTGCTCCTTCATAGGTGATGTTTTTTTTAGCATAATTTGTACGCGTCTTTGGCAGGACAAGTAGACTGGGTCGACGAAGACTACGTTTTGATATTTCCGATTTTTTTGTAAATATTACATTTGTGTGAATGGTTCCATCCATTATTTTTCTAATTATTAAGACACAGGTGTTATAAATATAAAGTTTCTTAATATTCATTAATTTTGTTTCCTCATAATATTTTGTGAGTTGGTGTCAAATATGGATACCGAAACAGGGTTTTTATAATCCTGTTTTGCATTCTTTGCAGTTCCTGTATCTTAGCTTTACTGGCGCTACCCCAGATTTCTATAAGGTATAAGAAATGAGATTTGACAAGTGAATTGTAAATGTTTAGTCGCAGGTTTTTTGGTATACATTTACTTACATCGCGAAGTGATCCAATAAGTGAGGAAATTTTGTTTCTAATATAACCTACTTGCTTATTCCATGTTAAACAATTTTCGATTCTAAGGCCAAGGTATTTTTCGTAAGTTTTTTCTTCTAATGGAATGCTGTCTATAGTTAACGGGTCATGCAATGGAATTTTTTTATTATTAGCTTTAAAGATCATGTAACATGTCTTTGAGATGTATATGGTTAGTAAATTTTGTTGGAACCATTCAAACACCGACTTTACCGTGACCGTAAGCGATTCGGTTTAATAAAGTGTCATTGGCAATAGGCGAACCGATAACCGTCATGTAAGCGGAAAGCGTAAGTTGGGACGCCCTCAGCTTCATTGGAGCGACGATTTTGGCAGGATGGCTGTTAGCAACTGGATGAGAGTTGCTTGGAATCAAGTTGAGTCCCGTGCGATTGAGGAAGCCATGTCCAGTAGTGGACTGCTGTAGGCCTATGATGATGAAATGTCATTAGGTTTCCATATTAGGAGTCCAAAGTTTGAATTTGTGTGCACTTCCAATATTATAATTAATTTCAAAGTAACTGACTTAGTTTTGTCTTAGTATGTGTCCGTTGTTTCAATTTATCAGGCGAGATATTACATAAAGTTCTTGCTGAACAAATTCACAACAAGAACGATCGAAAACAAATAGGAAACAAGGTATTATTTGAAGCGTTAGGTCTGTACGAGACTTTGTTCAACAATCGGGACCAAACTACGCTACACATAGTTCGCAATTGCAATTACTTTGCTCCCTCGCCATGATGACGAAACGAGCCGTGTACTAACGAGTTCCTGCTAAAGTAGAAGTTAGATTGAACTGGAAATAATGAAGAATACGGGATATCATAGCAGTAACTTAATTAGTCTTTTCGAAGAAAGCAAATCTCTGACTTGGACGTGTCCTGCCCTAGGAAGACCGGTCCGGTACCTACGTATTAAAATACTCCATCGCCCATATATTTCCTGAACTTCAGTCTTACCCTGTACCGAATTTCAAAGCGGTGAGACAATGTAAATAATATAATGTAATTAATTCTAATCTACGGTGCTCAGACATGGTCTCTCACCGAGACTCAGAAGTTCCGCCTTGGAGTATGCCAAAGGGCAATGGAACGTAGCGTTTTGGGTGTCAAAAGACAAGATCGAATACGAAACACCACGCTGCGCTCCAAAACGGGCATAGTGGATGTTGGCAAGAAGGCTGCTAGGCTAAAATGGGATTGGGCGGGTCACGTCAGCCGCATGCACGAAGACCGCTGGGCAAAAGCCTCAACACGATGGTTGCCGGAAGACGGACGGCAATGAGACGGCCCAGAAAGAGGTGGCGAGATGATCTGGACGCACACCACGAGGGCTGGTTCGAGGTGGCTCAGGAAAAGAGCACTTGGAAGGAGTTGGGGGAGGCCTTTGCTCAGCAGTGGGACAGTACAGGCTATTAAAAAAAAAAAAAAAAAAATTCTAATGTAAGCATGGATTCCGAACTTTATGAAGGCGCGGAACCGCAAACGATGCAACGGAATGTGTAAACGCTACTGAGAAAATCAAACTGGAAGTCAGTTTTTGGCTGACAGGCTTATATTCAGCCAGTATTAGTGTGATCATATGATACCTTTGGAAAGACTGGTTGTCAGAAATTCAGATCACTGATTGCCTGTATTATTGATGTGTACTGTACAGAAGATATATATCAGTAAATTAATTATATGTCAAAGTCCTCCGTTTGCTGTCGGGTCCGGAGTCCAGTCTACTAGATTTGGCCGCAGATAATATACTGAACTGTGTGCCCGAAATCTGGTTCGCTTGGTTTAGTTTCACTCAGTCACTACTAGTCACTAGTACTCAAACCACGTCAATGAGAGACGTTATCGGACGTCAATTGTTTTCGAATTGTGATTTTAGGACACGCCCGGTTCTTCACGGTGACGTATACCTACTTGGTTATTTTTGAGGCGGTGATAATTATTTTTTGTGTACACTGATAAAAAAATTATCACCTGACACCATGTAATTATTACTTACATTTTGTTATCACAAATGATTTTTTTTTCAGATTCTGACACCAAATTCTAAAAAAACAGGAAAAATATTAGTTTTAATTTATCAATCGGAGTACTTATAGGGTTTTTACGACCTGTGGAATCATCGTGGGCGTGAGTCGGGAGTGTTTTTGTTATTTAAATATTAGGTAGATTACTTACTTAAGATTGAGATAACGATAAAAATGATGTCGACTGTTAGTCACCGGATTAATAAACTACCACTGCCTACGCGACTGCGTTACTATTCATTAACGGCTTCGCCCGCGTAGGTGTCGAAAAATATTCCAACAAAATTTCATCCCCTATTTTACTCTCTTAGGTTAAATAAAAAAAAACGAATTAAACCTTTTCGAGAACCGCTCTATTCACTGGTGAAAACAGCATGAAAATCGATGCAGTAGTTTTTGAGTTTATCGCGAACAGACAAACAGACCGGCAGAAGACTTTGTTTCATAATATATAGTTATAGTTATTCATCATTCTCCTGCCCCTACTCCAATTTATTTGGTGTCAGCGCAGCATGTCTTCTTCTTTCATACACAGCCGATTCATCGTTTCTTAGGTCTTCCTCTACTCTTACAACCTATCTGTATTAATCTATACTAATATTATAAAGAGGTAAAGTTTGTGTATTTGTTAAATTGTAAGGGGTAATCTCGGGATCTACTGAACCGATTTTAAAAATTCTTTCACCAATAGAAAGCCACATTATTGCTGAGTGTCTTAAGTTATATAAAAAAACGAAAAATAAAAAGGCTTTTACGTGGTAGTCCGTTTTGCAAAGTGAATCGGAGAAAAAGCCAAAGCAGCGGAGGGCGCGGGATGGTTTCGGGTTTAATTCGGTTCGCGTTCGTGCTCGCTTCGGGAGAAAGGGGCGTGGCCTTTTACATCTGATCTGAGAGGTACTACCCGCGCGGCTCAGTCGCGTAGTCGGCTCCTTACGCAGCGGACGTCCCCGAAATTGAATTTTTCGAAACGTAATTAGCACGCTTTCGACTAATTATGCCCAACGAAGTGGGCACGGGTCAGCTAGATATTTATAAATATATATTCATTAACATAACCGCGTTATTATTAACGTAAATAAATACCAGTGCCAAGTCACAAGTTTCTAAATGGAATAATATACTTTTATCTGAACTGTAATGAACTCATAACCTACTGAAAACAGTAGGTTATGAGTTTACATTTGGAACAGGTGTCAAATTCAAGTGAGTGTGCTATTCTAGTCTCTACATTAAAACAGATACCTATCGATACGAAACCCCAATTCAGTATGATTTTAATTATAAATCGCACGACATTTTGATCTCGAGTGACACAAGAATAGTGAATTTGTTCGTTTGCCTAGATGATTAAAAAAAAATGACAGATATCCGAAACGCCGCCATTTCGAGCTTTCATTTGTTCGGTATTTTTTATTGCATTACACTGGTAATAGCGGTGGCCCAGTGGTGTCGGCCCCGACTTACGAACAGTAGGTCGTGGGTTCGAACCCAGGCAGGCGCATTACTTTGTGTAATTTATTTCATCACCGCTGCTCTTAAACTCTTTGACTGGCCTGTTGGTCTAGTGGTTAGTGACCCTAACTGCTATGCCGGAGGTCGTGGGTTCGATTCCCACCCAGGACAAATGTTTGTGTGATGAGCACGATCATTTGTTCTGTGTCTGGGTGTAATTTATCTATACTTATAATACATCTGTAGAGAGGTCAATTCTGTACATGATATATATTTTCAAAATAACTATCAGGGGGTAATTAGTGATCGATACTGATGCCAAAAATGCAATCAGTAAAATTTTTGTTTGTCTGTCTGTCTTTCTGTCTGTCTGTATGTTCCTTATAGAAACAAAAACTACTCGACGGATTTTAACGAAACTTGGTTTAATTATTCTTCATACTCCTGGGGAGGTTATAGTATACTTTTCATCACGCTACAATCAATAGGAGCAGAGCAGTGAAGGGAAATGTTGGGAAAACGGGAGAAGTTGCTCCATTTTTTAAGCTTTCGTCGCGTGTGCAGCCTTAATGGTTAAAGCTACATTGAAATTGAAATCATTTATGACGGAAATGTTCTACATAAAATTATCTAAAAAATATCCCACAACAGCATATGTCTATCTTTTATGGTTGACTCACAATAACACGTGTAACTCCCGATAGCTTAGCAGTTCGGAGCTTTCTGATTATACAGGGTGGAATTTTGTAATGCCACCTGGAGGGAAAGTACTCTTAATACTGCAGATAGAAAATTTTACTCAAAGGAAACATTCATTTATTTTTGAATAGAAAGCAAACTGCATTCAAAGATTTTCGAAAATTCTCTTCTCCCACACCCGGGAATCGAACCGGCTAAAATCTGAAAAAATTATACCCTGTAATTTTATTGCATCGATCGTTAGGGTCAATTAAAAGGATGAAATCTCTCTAACAAACATGATAAATTAAATGAGAGGAAAACCTGCCTGCGAGATCGCCAGATCTCACCCCATTAGATTTTTTTTTGTGGGGATATGTAAAAAATCAAATTTACATGAAATCTTATGCGAATGACAACGAGTTGAGAGTTGAAGTTCAGAATACGATTTATAATATTCACCACAACACTTTATTGAAGGTTACTAGAAATGAATTCGTTAAAAGAATAAATTTGTGTATCCAAGAGAATGGAGCCCATTTCGAGCAACTAATTACTTAGTTAGTTTACCATTTTTTGTAAATAATTAAATTAATTTAAGATTTCCTGGTTTTCTTTTCATTTAATTATTATTATTTATGTATGTATTTAGAAATATATAAGTATGTTTATCAGTTGTCTAGTACCCATAACACAAGCTCTGCTTAGCTTGGGACTAGATGGCGTTGTGTGATAGTTGTGGAATATTATTATTATTCTTAAAACGGTGAAGGAAACATCGTGAGGAAACCGGCATGTCTTAGAACCAAAAATTCGAAGACATGTGACATCTGCCAATCCGCACTGGGCCCGCGTGGTGGATTATAGCCCATCCCTCTCCTAGAGAGGAGGCCCGAGTCCCTGCAGTGGGAACATTATAGGCTGATGATGATGATGATGATGACTGGTAACAATGCTGGTCATTTCCCTATGGTTCCTGAACCCATCATAGAGCCCTTATGATATTTGGGTAGTTATAGTAGTGTATGCAACTATACATAATTAGGCATTACAACACTCGTGTGATGCTATTAAGAAACTCACCTTCGGCTCGTTTCTTAAACCCACACTTGTGTTGTAATGCCCTTCATTATGCACAGTCGCATAAACTACTATTGTAGATAGAATTTAAAACAACAGGCAGCAATTTAAAGTGACATATTTATAACCCTTTTTTCAAGTGATATCGGATACGGTTAACGACGACCAAGAATTTACGTACAATATATCAATCATGAACAGCTCCAAAAAATATATTAAATTACATATCGAAATTGTTTATGTTTCGCATAGGACACACGTGAAATATACACGTTCCCCCGTAAAGGTAAACGCACACTTGATTGTGCCGATCTCTGCCCGCAGGACAAGATTGAGGTCAAGAGTAGGACCGTTTAAACAAAACTGACGAAGTGAGGTACAGCTCTACCGAACCCTTCTGGGATTACAGTCACAACACAATAGATGCTCAATAATCTTATTCATTTATGTAGGGTGGTATTGTACCAGTAAACTGGTTCGTAAACGAGCCAGGGAAGTATCAACGCTTAATGAGGAGACATTTTACTTAAAAAAAAATCATTATTTTTCCTTATTTTAGTTCAAAAGAACTAATTGCTCTTATTGGTAATAGGCAGCTTTATGAGGAAAAAACATTTTATTTTATATTCGTCAAAGAAGCCTTGTTTTATTGTGATCTGCTGTCGTTTTCAGAAAACAGTAGTAATACTTTTTCTTTGGTAAACTATTTTCTATTTTTTTACTTGATCTTCGTGGGTAAGCGTCGCTAGAAGAGGTTGTAACATGGATGGGGGACTAAACATTACCAAATGAGTAAAGCGCTTTGGTTCCTTCTATCGTTTTGCAGGTCTTTGACCATCGTTACCGGTAACCTGAAAGTTTGACAACCAATCTTACTAAATTGTGTGTTGTATGTGGTTGCCTTATTATTATTTTTTTGGGGTGTGAGAAATCATCAAATAACTCCTCCCGCTCTTGGGCAGAGCGGAAGGGAGTGTCAGACTTCTACTGACTAAAAACCACCCATGTTCCTTCCTCGCCCTTGCGCCGAGGACGCGTTATCTCTTTCGATAATCCGCAGCCACGACGTGGTTGCCTTGAAACTGGGTTTTATAGGGTAGTTAAGACGTTGCTTCATGTAAAACAACGCTCAAAGTTATCTAAAACACTGTTGGCAGAAGGCTAGGCTGACTTTGATTCAATTCATTACTCGACTGTAACAGGTCATCTTTCACATTAATAGTGCAACAGGTAGGGTTTGCACGACCTTTAATGAAAATTCCGTTACCTTTACTTTTTTTACCGTCCCATCGGACTATGAGTGTACACATAACAGATAGGATTTGTGCCTGCACATATAGGTACTTGTGCATTATAATACCTAACGCGCTGTAGGTTAAACTTCACTTAGGTAGGTCGACGTGGCCGAAAGTGGATAAGATCACGTATTGGATAACATTTTCAACCGAATACTTAAACCAGTCTTAAAAGCTCAAAACTCCAACTGCAATTCACAGCAATGAAAGGTAAACCAAACAGGTCGAAATCACGTATCGTATCGTTGCAAACTTTGTACCCACACTCCTCCCCCTCTACGATTGCCAACGGCCAAGTTTCGGAACTTGCACAAGTACCTACTGAACTTAGTTGTAGAACTTTCTTCGCATTGCCCGGGATTATATCATATATTTATGTTTCCTTATTAGGTCACTTGGGCTGTTAAGGCTGGTGCATTGGAGCGACTCAGTCACATCTTCAACTTGGTTGGAAGTTTATTTATTTGGTGGTAATGCAACAAATAGCATTGCCTGACGCGGCCTGTTATTCTATGGCCGTACAATATTCA
Organism: Diarsia dahlii; assembly: GCA_949775195.1. Taxonomy (NCBI): domain Eukaryota; kingdom Metazoa; phylum Arthropoda; class Insecta; order Lepidoptera; family Noctuidae; genus Diarsia; species Diarsia dahlii. Next base: position 19,142,385 of record OX459190.1, read on the forward strand.
TATACATGTGCCTTAAAATTATGTACGAGCCATAAAATAGCGGCAGCAGAATAGGGTCTTGGTATTTGTTTTGACCACTATACAAGGGAATTACCATTTTCATTTTTTGGCCATTTAAGACAAAGCATTTTGGCAATGAATGTGTTAAAAGACATCTGTGATACACTGCAGGATAAAAGTTTCCTTCCTTCTATCAATAATTGAAACCTGCTCTACTGCCGTTTCTGGCAAATCCATAATCTAAAAATCCCACCATCTCCTGTAGGGTATACCACGTTGCTCGTTTGTTCCACTTGTAAATTACTAGTATGGTCTATACATTCGGCAGATATTTATTATAGACTTACATGATCTCATTACTCGTTATCAGCATTTTACACAGACCTAACCATCCATCTTTTTAAGTCGTAATGAATAGCTTAGCGCTGTAAAACAGCTTCCAGAGCTTTTCCATTCATTAGGACTTGACTTGGAACTTCGAATAACGTTTTTTCGAAGCAAGAAGCGTTTGGTATTTCTACTAATCTAGGTGGACAAAAATAAGCGCGTAATGGCGTCTTTTCTATACTATCTATACTTCTATACTTATATACTTATAATATTATAAAGAAGTAAAGTTTGTGTGTTTGTATATTTGTTAAATTGTAAGGGGTAATCTCGGGATCTACTGAACCGATTTTAAAAATTCTTTCACCAAAAGAAAGTCACATTATTGCTGAGTGTCATAGGCTACTTTTTATTCCTGTATTTCCCACGGGAACGGGATCTACGCGGGTGAAACCGCGGGAAGTCCGCTAGTGCAGTATAAAGAAAAACTTTTTTCTTTGAAGATCGTGGAAGACGGAAGACCTTCTAAATGCTTTGAGTCGATATCCAATGGATTATATTATACATTCAAGTTTTAATGAAAATTTATTGTACTGTGGCTGGCCAATGTCCTTTATTTTTTGAATACCAATTTATTTATTTATGTCTCGTAAACCGAAGAAAGCTCGAGGTCAGTCGGTAGTATAATTACCTAGTAGTATGTCCTTCATTGGACCATGATTAAATACCATGGTCCCAGACTTACCTTGACTAATACTGCTGTAGCCATCCGGGGTCATCAAAGGCGTACCTCCTCCGTCATACATGTTTCAAGATATATCTCAAACACGTGTGGAGCAAAGCAATTCACATCACTTCCACTTCTTTCCACAAGGACACAAAATTGTTACCACTGTTATATTACATAAAACATTCACAAGTTCATGCGTGGTTTCACGTAAGCCTAATGATTTAGTAATCGTTAATGTCGGAGACCTTCGTTGGATTACGTGTTCAAACATACACAATTCCAATGTTAACTTTTATTGTTAAGTTCACTCATAAGCTTATGTAAACTAATTTTAAACGTTCTTGACTTTTAAAACGAGTAAAACATAACAAGTCTTCCTTTGCGTCAGACAAAAGGAAACTTTCAAGAGCGAAACATTGGAGCCCTATCTCAAAGACATGACTTAAATTTAACATTCAAGGAACAAAATTAAAATGATAGCAGCTTTCAAAGAATATTTGAGAAGTTTAACTAAGTTTATCTGCCGAGTCCAAGTTTCAAGTTTATCCATAGAGTTGCTGGCCCCTCTTTACAATTTCATAACTGTGGTGCGAAAGCTCATCATAAATCATGACGAAATACAGCTTCCAACTAAATTATTTACTGAGATGTTGGTTTAACAATGAATAACTGTTTCAACTATGTATTAGCTTTAGGTTCCGATAGTGAAACTATTAATATTGTCTCAACAAACTACCAATAATTTTGATTTAGGTTGATTGATTGCGAAAGCTTTTGACATGTAGCAATCGGCACTGGGGTTGCGTGGTGGATTACACCCACAGAGAGGAAACCGGGAATATTATGTTCTGATTAAGTTTTATGTGTGTGAGAAACGATGAATGGAGTGTGTGATGGGTGATTTAACACGAAAGGAGGTGACACGGTGATGAGGTGACGAGTAATTGAGAAGTGTGGAAGAAGAAGAGAAATGCTGCGCCTCCCACAAATGAATTGGGATACAGACAAGAGATTGTTAATAAATGGTTATGTTCGAAAGAGATACTGCGGCCCAGGACACAAACGGCTAAGAAGGAACATGGGTGGTTTTTTGTCAGTAGAAGTCTTTTACTCTTCCATTCAGAGCGGGAGAAGTCATCGGGTTATGAGTAATTTATTGTCAAGTCACATAAAATTCCGTTGATCGTGGAAAAAAGAAGTTTCATTATTTTGTTGTGGTCCTCGCTAAAAGGTACTTTTTTTTTGTGAAAAATGGTACATGTCTATTATGACAAAAATAATATTGGCCAGAAATACTTGATGCGTCATCCTTTAGATGCATTTTGGGCATGAAGAGAAGGGTTTAAGGCACCAGGTGCTTCAAATCCCTCACTACTTTTTCATACTTACAAATTACTTATTCATAAAAAAAACAATAATGAGTTATTCGTGTAACTACAAGCAGTGGTAGGTAAGCAACGTGGCTTTATTTCATGGAGGCCTGTTGATTTTGTAAACATTCATTTTGTTGGTTTGTCCTTCCCAAATAATGGTTGCCACAGTGAAATTGATATTTTCTATTGAATAATAAATATCTTTGATATTCTCAATGTTAACCTCGACATCAGTTATGTATTAAATAATTGTATTATCGACGTTATTCTGTAATTGAATAAACAGGATTTTGAACTTGACAAATATATATTTTACAGAGAAAATCCTTGGTACTATGTTTATATACTTTGGTTTCGAATAGAATACGATGGAGGAGCACCAAGGGGTATCTTATTACCCCATATTAACTGGGTTGTGGAGGACAGATTATAGGCTTTCACTCCGTGTATTACTGGTATTCAGCTGTTAGTATCCGGTAAGGTTAGGCAGATGATGGTTTCGAGTATTTGATTTGTTATGTATGCACTTTAGTCATGGCATAAGCTTTACACCACTAATCAAATATATCATGTTGGCGGAATTTATGAGCTTTTTCCGAGTTTTTGACACTACATCAAAGTCCTATTTGCAATAAATCTTCTAACCCTTTTGAAGCAAGCTTGCATTACGTTTGTATTGTTGTGTAATGGTGTAACAGCACTTGCAGCTTATAATGAAATATAACAACTACAAATTAATCTTGTTTTACTGTGATTACATTATTAAAGCTTTCAAAATATTTAGTTTAAGTTTCATTTATAGAATCAAGTAACTTATTTGAGCTAGAAAATAAAGCTGTATTATTTTCGCAGCTTATTTTTACCACAGTATAACTAACTACGTTTAAGATAAAACCTTTATTTCAATATTTATTTCAATCACTTCAATTTTCAATCACTTATACAGAAAAAATTGCCTTCGTATTTTTACTACGGGTTTTTTACGTTGTTTTCGCGGCGACGTGGCACGTCGGTACGAGCCTCGTGGTGGGACTCCACTACCACCCCCATGGCACCACAAAACCCACCACACAGAACGTAGAAATGAATGGAGTCGGCAATTCTTTATCGACGCAAATTATGTCGGGAATTTATTTTGCTTCGTCACTGAGTTTTGGGTTCGATGGGCTGATGTGTTCATTTAACTTGTTTATGAGGTTTTTAACGTAACTAAAGATATGAAATACTATGATACTAGAGTAGAACCAGTGGGATACGAAAAGATTCATACTTCGAAATCTTCAGAACAAGACAAACGAAAACTCTATGGACATCGTTTTGCATTTCACGGAAAATTCTGCCAAAACAAATTCAAAAGAGGAGGATATCACAGCATTTAAATGAAATATGGCGCACTGCTGTTAGTTTGACAAGATTATTTGCACAAACTCAGTGAATGTACTTGGTATGCGGAACGTAGCACAGGGCGTATCGTCGATAGCACTTTGACAAATTAACGTTGTAGACTCCCGCCATCGCCAGTCTCATTTCAGATTTCATTTGATTTATTTGAATCGAGTTGAAGTTGACTAGGACTGTCATTAATCCGTCTCGGACTTGTTTTTCTCTAAAATCTAGTTTATCCTTTTCCTACGTAGGTACAAATCGGATAAAATTGAACTTTAAGTTTACATATGCCATACTTAATCCTGTCTACTTTCGTAACACAGGAGTAAATCCGAGTTTTTCAGGGCCAGTTATAGTAATTCCCGTCAAACTAAAGCTCTGTCTGTTAATCTAAGAAACCTCAATAAAATATTACTAGCTGAATTTCAGCCATCCATGTAGACGTCTACACTCGAAATAGCCCACTGAATTTTTAATAAGACATTGAGAACTTACTTTCATGGCTCCTAGTAATTTATATAGTCGTAGAACACGGCCGTGACCGTGTCCGTGGAACATTGCATGACAATACAGTATCGATTTGCTTGCACATCACTCCCTGTATTTTATAAGAATTGCTTGTTAATTCTGCACTCCTGGTACCTTGCCCGTTTAATTGACTAAGTAGGAATATATTAGTAATGCAATGGTTTCGTCGTTTGCGTGGTTGACACTCCCTGTTTTCGCGTGTATGCAATTCTTTGTAAATTTACTTTGTTCTATATTCATTACGTGCCTTTGTTAGGTAATGTCATAAGGGTTGGATCAGAATTGATGTTGGAAATTGCAGTACTTTATGCAGCCAGCAAACTTTGTATTTATTTGAAATATCACCTTTTTTGAAACACATACACACTCTCTTTGTGTTAGGCAGAGTTATACCTACATTTTCAGTAATGCTTTAGTTCCAGGTACTGGGGGTAAACCCGTTGCCATCGACCCTTCACGAATCCGGACTCCATGGCTACTACTGGGAAATTCCTGATGGAAAAACCCAGTAAGGCTTTGCTAGATAGGGGAATTAAACCCAGGACTTCACGCGATGTAGTGGTGCTGGCGATCACTAGAAAAAAGAAAAGAAAGAAAGAAAGATAAAATATTTTTTGTCGCAGAATTATGATACAATCAAATCTCTACACTACACTCTATATTAGACTCTTTGTGTTCATGAAAAACCAGACTATAACACATCGTACTAAAATTTTTTTTTTCGTGGTTTGAAATTATCAAATAACCCCTCCCGCTTTGGGGCAGAGCGAAAGGGAGTGTCAGACTTCTACTGACTAAAAACCACCCATGTTCCTTCTTAGGCCTTGTGCCGACGCCGCGGTATTTCTTTCAAACAACCCGCAGCCCCACGGGTTCGTACTAGACTTAGATATACGTTTTGCAGGTAGCAGTAATTTGCTTTTAATAATAACCCATATTCATGAAGTTAGCACGAACATGCAATGATCCTTACATGCTAGCTAACACATATATACTCAGTGTACGTATAGTAATTACTAAATTGTGTTTGAGCATCGTGTAGCTATGGGCAATTCCTGTTATTTACTGACCGTTAGATATCGCTTTACTACGAGCTTATGTATGGACTGCGGTTATACAAAATGGTTATAACATGCTATCAATTTACATTATTTATACATATTCAAGTGTACAGTCAGCATCACAAGTATAGATTATCACTACTCAAAGTTTCAAAGCAGGTATTTTAACCCTGAATTTATCGACATACTGGATATCAAAGGACCGTCTTCCATTGGCCAATAAACGACTCAAGGATAGCGCGTATATATAGTTCGTAGGGGCTGCGGTTTGTTCGAAAGAGATACCGCGGCTTCGGCATGGTTTTGAGACAGTAGAAGTCTGACACTCCCTTCCGCTCTGCCCGGGAGGTATTCGATGATTTCCCAGACCCAAAAAAAAAAAAAATTAAAGTTGGACAACTGCCCCTAGTAAAGACCCATGGTCCAACTAGTTGGACAGAGCAGTTGGACCACTGCCCCGCACTGATAAAAGAATTGCGCGTAGAGTTGCATCTATCTTTTACAGCCAGAATCCCTCATGAGCCATATATTTGTATTCTTCATGATTTGTCTTCTTATAATCTGCCCAGCGTTTTGACAAACACTTGTGGGGTTGAATGTTAATTCTTAAATAAACACCAAGAATTAAAATACCTGTACTAGTAGTGTAAAGGAGAAATTGATCATATTTTATCGTTTGCAAGCACTCAAGATAACGATAAATATCTAGGTATCTTTTTTTCGTAGATTTCCTTATATTATTCAGCTACTGTTTTGATCAATAAGCCATTTACGATAAACTATAACAATCGCTTAATAGATTAAAGTTATCACTGATAATACGATTGTAATGCAGTATAAATAATACGTACTTATTTAAGTGACTTTGGCACGTGTCTACATTTTTATGGTATCGACTGATTAAATTATTATTAGTAGTACTTGAAATGTATGAATGTATGACCAGATTTATGAGCTTGGTCGAGGTTTTTCCTAGCCGATGGGAAAACGAGAATGTATATATGTATATTTTTTTTTGCGGAACGTATTCTCTTCATCTTTTATTTTCGTATTTTCCTTTTTTACGTGCCCAGCCTTTTCTCAACTATATTAAGGTTCCAGTCAGTTTATTTGATACTTTATTTACTGGATAATATGATGGTCTACCAGTTACGAATGTTTCAGATCTACCAATGATACGGGACCAACGACTGAGTGTGCTTTCCGTGACACGGAGGGGTCTTGGTATTTAATAGATGGTCACGAATCCACAGACCGACCTCAGCTAGTGTTGGTAAACCTACAAAATATTACGCATGTGACTTTTTATATTTACTCACTAGCACACCTTTCTGCCACTTAATAGTGAATGCCGATTCGTATCTATGTGTTACTTTTTACTGAAAATATAACATTTTCTACAATTATAGTTTGCATTGAAACCAATTCCCACAAATACACAGATGCGACTTAAACTTAGCAAAAAGCACTAAACAACCTTATTCGCTTTATTGGCGCCAAGCCCCACTGTTCCGCAACAATATTATAGTAGCGAACTAACGAATGTAGGGCAAACAGGGCTGGCCACCGTAGGGTCGCACGCGATCATCTGATAAACAAGGAATCTTCACGGAACTCGCGACCTGGGGGCCTGCCATGACCTCGGACAGTGTGGGAAAGAGATAGAGCTGTACGGGACTGGTAGCTCCATCTATCTCTCACTAAGGTAAAATTAAAACGATACGAGGTGGAGGTAAGGCCCCTGGTCGCGACAACTGGTAATTTTGCCCACGATTATGGGAAAAGATGGCTATTAAATAATCTGTTTTGCATATCTTTATGTTTATGGTCGTTTTTCATTACGGAGTTTGTAGAATGTTTTATGATAGGCGCTCAAGGTGAATGCGGCATAAGCTGTTAATACGTTGCTATCAAAATTATTGGTATTGGAGCCTTCAAACCTGTACAGAATATCATCCCTTCGGGTGCATGAAACGAGTCTTCGTGCCTTGTCTTCTGAGTCACACGTCTGGCGCACCCTATGAAGCGAGTCTCTACGCTGATTGGGTAATCCTTTCACTATGATAGAAATCCAAAGCCTAAGGGATTATTATTTCGAATGATTCTTTAATTATAATCTCAGTTTATATCCGAAACATTTTATATCAAATACTTAGGTCTACGATGAGGAGCATGTGGCTTAGTTACAGGTAGTCAGTGACCTGAAAGTCTGACAACCAGTCTTACCAAAGGGAACTGTATTACCCAGCATTAACTGGGTTGTGGATGGCAGATAGGTTAGTAATAAAAAATCAAAAAAAAAATAGTTTCGTTGGCCTTGTGTAGTTGAGCATGAGATTCTGGGTCCGATTCCCAGGGCGGGCGAAGTGTTATTGAGTTTTTCCATCGGAAACCTCACTCGCAGCCACAGAGTTCGGGTGTGTGTCCAGTTGATAGATAAATGGTCGCCCCATAATAAACCATCTGCCTATTTCCCAACTATGTTCGACTTGCCTTCCAGTTTACCAGGTTGCACTTCACTCAACTGCATCTAGTATTTTATATGGAGTGACTGCCTATCTAACCCCCACCACATAGTTATCACTGGGGAATACGATACCTGTCCGTAAAACTGGGTGAGGCCCCTCTACACATCGGCAGACGCCTCGGCTGACGTCATCTGCGGATGCATCCACCGATGTGTAGCTGGGGTGATTTGGGCGTCTGTGGTAGGTATTGACCGTCGACAGACGCGTCTGCCGCCAATCTGTTTCCTGTCGGTTTTTTCCCACATGAAAAGGTTGGAGAGCGAGCGCCCGGCGTCTGTCCACACATCTGGGGACGCATCTGTTGACGTTTGCGAACGTCTGGTAGACGCATCTGCGGATGTGTAGATGGACCATAAAACTGGGTGCCAGACTTTAGCCCAACTAACTACCTGTAACTACAGTCAAATAAATGATAGACGTGACTAATGGCTAAACGTGGCCCCTGTTGCATTAAAACAATAAATATACTGTTTTTGCTTTCCACATACCTACACGAACAGACGAATGGAAAAGGAATGCTGAGTAATAATGAAGGATAATATGTTTTATTACCTACAAATATGTCGTTAAACTAGAAATATTACAAGCGTTTAACTTTTAATTTTACAAAATTTGTAATATTTTGAAAATGTTTAAGTACAATATTACAATGGTATATAATCATGGTTCTCACTAACATGATGTTTACATATTGTATCTGCGACAACAATGTACTATTTACAAGCGCAAATGTGATCTTAATATGGAATAAGCCACATCCAAGGCTTTTTTCATGTAACACATGAAGATTTTCTACTTGAAAATAAACAATTTTTAAATTTCGATGTATCTATTCTTCGAAGTTATACTGAAGATTGGATTGAGCAACCAGTCGATCATTTCAACTGTGATCCTGGTACCTGGAAACAGAAGTATTACAAAGTTATGGATACTTGGAAAACAGAAGGAGTGATCCTGTTATTTCTAAGTGTTGAATCAAATATGACACTTACTAAACTAGCAAAGACGTACTTTATGGAAAACAGCGGCAGGCACCACTCGCTTATACATAAATTAGGTGAAGAAACAGGCGCTGCTTTTTTTATGCTGGAGCATAGATATTATGGGGCTAGCCAGCCATTAGATCCATCAAACTCTAAAAACTTGGTTTTTTTAACTTCGAGACAAGCTCTGGCCGACGCAGCCCATTTCGTGACAACTGTTAACTTTTGCAGGTGTAACAGACCTGATACACACTTAAATTATTTTACTGGCAACACTGAGTTGGAATTTCCGTTGGTTTAGTGGGGTTGTGCACTGGTAGTGGGGATCAGTTACGTTCAGGCAGAAACGATTCCTTTCGAGATATTCATTCTATTCTGGAGCTCATAGCGAGCAGTCACTTCTAAATAAAATCGACGCAATTATTGCTAGAAGACTAAACTGCAAGTTTATACTGTAACATCGTTATTGTCAGTCCTAAATAAAACGCATATTCAACCATCCTGCTGTTTCAATTCTGGTTGTTTTTACATCTCAGAATTGGGATTGACCAATAAATACGCCTACAATATTAAGTTTCAGACACCATGGACAATGCTGATCAATACTGTACACCGGAAGCTCCGATGAGTCCCATACTCTCCCGACCAGTCATGACTGCAGAGGAGTCGAGAGAGTCGCCGGATAGACGTCACAGTAGAAGCAATAGTCTTCAGACCTCGCACTATCGATCACGACGTCAAGACCGATCACGCAGCCGTAATGAAGTTGGGGAATTAGAGGAAAACATCAGTCTGGAGAGGCAAAGATTGGAGCTGCTGGAGAACCGACTTCAAAGAGAACGACAAACACTACGAGACTCTAATCTACGAAGAAGATCGAGACCGAGACGGAGGAACAGTTCAGAAGATAGATCTCAAGATAGATCCAGGGATAGATCAAGGTATGACACAACATCAATGTTTTTTGAGGAAATGGTAAAATTGCTAAGGAATAGGTCTGGTGATAATTTTCCCTCCATGAATAATAACGTTATCCCCGAATTTGATCCTCTTTTGAAAGAACAAACCGTTGCTGTTTGGTTGAGCAAAGTGGATGAGTGCTCGGAAATATACGGATGGAGCAGTAAACAGACTATACATTACGCTCTGCCCAAACTAGTAGGTCAGGCAAAATTATGGTATCAAGGTCTTCCTTCTCTTATGCGAACTTGGTCTGAATGGAAGCAATTATTAAAAGAATCTTTTCCGGCTTCAGAAAATTATGCTGAATTGTTAACAGAAATGCTTAATAGGAGGGTGGCCCAAGGAGAGTCACTAGAAATGTATTATTTTTCTAAAATAAATCTACTAAATAGCTGCAAACTATTTGGAAAGGAAGCTATCGATTGTATTATCCACGGCATAGATGATAGGAGTATAAGGCTGGGTGCTCAGGCCGCAAAATTTAGAAAACCGGAAGAAGTATTAGAATTTTTCAAAACTATTAAAACTCAAACCAAAGAGAATAGCGAGTTTAGAAGAGGCAGAATTTTATCTCGATCAAATAATTTTCGGACGACAAATAAAGGTAATGGGCCTCCAGATGATTCAAATAAAGCTCGTCAAAACTCTGATAACGTAATTTGCTATAATTGTAAGGAGAAGGGTCATGTTAGTTTTAAGTGCCCGAAACCTATTATTAAATGTAACTATTGCAGATTTATTGGTCATACTATTGCGGAATGCCCATTAAAGGGGAAACCCAAGCCCGATTCACAAAAGTCCGTTCTTAAAGTTGCTACCAACAATACCAATGTCTTACCAGCATCTTTAGAGTTATCCCAAAATGATCCTAATAATAAATACAAAATTTTAATTAAAATAAATCAGAACCCAATATTATGTCAAGTAGATTTAGGTAGTGAGGCTACATTAATCCGTGAAAAAGAAGCTAGACAAATAGGATTAAACTGGCAAACCGGTACCGGGCCTTTATTACGAGGATTAGGTAATGCGCCTTATTTGCCAAAAGGAAAGGCGTTTATTACAATAGATGTACAGGGTGTTGTAGAGAATGATGTAGAGGTGCTTGTAGTAGAGGATTGTTTAATAAATTATCCAGTGCTTCTAGGACATAGTTTTACAGAAAGGCCCACTATTCACATAATAAAAACTCCATCACAGCTGCAATTTCAAAGGGTAATACCGAGGGACGAGTCAAAAGTTATTTTAAAAACTAGTAGTGCGCACTGTATTGAAAAGGGAGAAATTAAGTTAATTCCCGTAAAGTCAGATTCTGCGTTCACAGGCAATATATATGTAGGTGGTTCAGTTAGAGGGAAGATAGGTAGTGAGTATTACCTTTTACCGGGGGAATACGAGATTAAAAACGGTGAATCGAGAGTCTTAATCCAAAATATTGGACCAGCTCCTATCATATTTCCGAAAGAAATTCTTATTACTAGGGCTAGGTACATTAATGCGGAAGTCGAAATAATGAACGTGGCAATAATAAATTCAAATATAGAATTAAAACATGGCAATCAATTAACTACCATTGAAATCAAAAACTTAAAAGCCTTAATAGAGAAATATAAATCTTGTTTTTCTTACGGATTGCATGACTTGGGATTCACCGCAGTTACTGAAATGGTAATACAACTGAAAGACTCGGAACCCGTAGTTTATAGACCATATAGATTATCTTTTTCGGAGCGAGAACATGTGCGTGACATGATAGATGAAATGATGCGGGTTGGTATAGTCAGAGAGTCAAATTCACCTTATGCTAGCCCTATTGTCCTAGTACAGAAAAAGACTGGCGAAAAAAGATTGTGTGTCGACTATAGATCTCTTAATAAAAAGACAAAAAGAGATCACTACCCACTGCCTTTGATCAATGATCTTCTGGATCAGCTATCAGGTCACTCTATTTTCTCCACTCTCGACCTCGCTTCAGGCTACCATCAAATAGCGATTGCTGCCGATTCAATAGATAAGACCTCCTTCGTCACACCAGATGGACAATATGAGTTTACTCGTATGCCATTCGGTTTGGCCAATGCTCCAGCCGTTTTTCAACGGACTATGCATAAAATTTTAGACAAGGCCAAGTTAAAATATGTTATCATTTATATGGATGACATTTTGATTCCGGCTAAATCTATTGAAGAAGGGCTAGCACGTCTCGAAGAAGTATTGATAGCACTTCGCGATAGTGGTCTCACTTTGAAATTGGAGAAATGCAATTTTTTCCATGAAAAGATTAACTTTCTTGGCTTCGAAATAAGCATAGATGGGATTAAACCTGGGGAACAGAAAATAGAAGCCGTGTCTAAATTTCCTATCCCGTGTAACCAGCACGATATAAGGAGATTTATAGGCTTGGCTAGTTTTTTCAGGCGTTTCGTCAAAAACTTTGCTTTGATCGCCAGGCCATTGACTAACTTACTTAAAAAGGATACTCCTTGGAGATGGACTGAAGTTGAGGCAGATGCTTTTGAACGTCTTAGACGAGCTCTTACAGAGAGACCAGTTCTGGCACTGTACGATCATAAGGCAGAAACTCAACTGCATACAGATGCCAGTAAACTAGGTCTCGCTGGTATCTTGTTGCAAAAGATTGGTTCAGATCCTTGGCGACCGGTGGCATATTATAGTCGGCAGACGACGGCTGACGAACAAAAGCTCCATTCGTTTGAGCTCGAAACGCTAGCTGTAGTCAGCGCTCTTGCAAAATTTCGGGTATATCTGCTCGGTATTAAATTTACCATTGTTACGGATTGTAACGCACTACGTAGTACATTCATTAAACGGGACCTACTACCTCGTATATCAAGATGGTGGATCCAATTTCTTGAATATGATTGTGACGTAGAATACCGTCCTGGCGAGAAAATGTCCCACGTTGATGCGCTGAGCAGACACCCGGTCTTAGATGAATCGGAACCAATACACACAATTGATATTCTGACTATAAATACCGATGATTGGATATCTACCGTTCAGTCCGGGGATTCTGAAATCGGACGTATAAAATCAATTTTAGAAGATCCAGAGACCGCTAAAATTGCAAGTATACGTAAAGATTTCAAAATCCTAAACGGTCGCGTATTCCGCGTCATAGACGAGAACACATTGCGATGGGTCGTACCAAAAGGCGTAAGATGGCAAGTACTAAAAACTAACCATGATGATGTTGGACATTTTGGCTTTGAAAAGACCCTAAATAGAATTCGTGGTTACTTTTGGTTCCCCAAAATGAGGAAGTTTATAAAAAAATATGTTACTGCCTGCCTTGAGTGCGCTCACCACAAGGTACCCTCGGGCGCTAAAGAAGGATTACTACATCCCATACCAAAGGTAGAAGTGCCCTTTCACACAATCCATGCGGACCACCTAGGACCATTTATTCGTACCAAAAATAAGAATTGCTATTTGCTCGTAATAGTTGATTCTTTTACTAAGTATGTCAATTTAGCTCCGGTTCGTAGTACTAAGACGAAAGAAAGCATTAAGGCGTTTAAAAATTTGTTTAGTTATTTCGGAACCCCTTCTCGACTCATAACTGACAGGGGTACGAGTTTTACTAGTAAAAAAATTAATTCATTTGTAAAATCGTTAGGTATTAAACACATTTTAAATTCCGTGGCCACGCCTCGTGCTAACGGTCAAGTAGAAAGGTACAACCGTACGATTCTGTCAGCATTGAGCACAATGACACACGGTAAAAATTCAAATACGTGGGACGAGTATGTGCAAGACGTACAATTAGGTATTAATACCTCTGTGCATAGTGTAACGAAAAAAACCCCAACTGAATTACTGTTTGGAAGAAGGGTTACAACCCCTTCGCTAGGTGTATTAAAAGAAGTAATAGAGGATGTTGGTAGCGGTGTGATGGAAAAGACTTTGGACGAAGTTAGGGTCGAAGCCGGAGAATCTATATCTAAACATCAAAAAACAAGTAAGGAAAAATTTGATAAAAATAGGAAACAAAGCACAAAATATAAAATAGGCGACTTAGTGAGAATAATTAGAGCCATTGCGTCGGGAACAGGGCAATCGAAGAAATTAGAGAGTAAATGTCAGGGCCCGTACAGAATTAAAAAGATTTTGCCGAATGACCGATTTGTTGTCGAAGACACTCCACTTACTCGAAAGGGTAGACGATTTGAGAGCGTAGTGTCAATAGATAAAATATTTCCGTGGCTCAGTTACAATGCTCCTAGTTGTAGTTCCAGTAGTGATAGCGAGGATTTATAGCTTCACCAGACTTGTTCTAAAGTAGGTTTCTTTCTGTTGTAAATGATGTTGTGTCATAAAAATAATGATAATGGTTTAATAAAGATTAGTTTTATCATATGTTGATACATTTAGTCATACAGGTAGGAGCACATGAGTGCCGCCTGAAATCGTTGACCAATACAGGTAGGAGCACATGAGTGCCGCCTGAAATTGTTGACCAATACAGGTAGGAGCACATGAGTGCCGCCTGAAATTGTTGACCAATACAGGTAGGAGCACATGAGTGCCGCCTGAAATTGTTGACCAATACAGGTAGGAGCACATGAGTGCCGCCTGAAATTGTTGACCATTATAGGTAGGAGCACATGAGTGTCACTTTGAATTATTGATCACAGGAAGGAGCACATCAATTGTTAGTCAAAAGTTCAGGCCAGGATAATTGAATTGAAATGTATAGTACTTAGCAGTAGCAGCACTCAGTTATGATTAGTGGTGATTGTGATGAGAAATTGTTTATTATATTAGTGTTGATTGTGATGTGAATTTGTTTTGTTCCATACTGTTTTTATACATTTTATATTATAATGCTAAGTACTTTTGATGAGAAATTGTTTGTTATATTAGTGTTGATTGTGATGTGAAATTGTTTTGTTCTATACTGTTTTATACATTTTAATATTATAATGCTAAGTAATTTTTATCTTGCCTGTTATGTTTTTCGTTGTTTTTTTTGTTTACAGTATTCTTTGTACTTCATTCAACCTCGGTTCATGGTGTGATTACTTTTCTCTTACGTAGTTCACTTAGAAACGTTATATTATAATATTGTATCATGTTCTTTAGTGTTCTGATGTACTTTAAAAAATTTATTTTTTCCTCGAGATTTTTGTCAACGAAGGGACTCGTTTCTTTTGGATGGCCGAATGTTAACTTTTGCAGGTGTAACAGACCTGATACACACTTAAATTATTTTACTGGCAACACTGAGTTGGAATTTCCGTTGGTTTAGTGGGGTTGTGCACTGGTAGTGGGGATCAGTTACGTTCAGGCAGAAACGATTCCTTTCGAGATATTCATTCTATTCTGGAGCTCATAGCGAGCAGTCACTTCTAAATAAAATCGACGCAATTATTGCTAGAAGACTAAACTGCAAGTTTATACTGTAACATCGTTATTGTCAGTCCTAAATAAAACGCATATTCAACCATCCTGCTGTTTCAATTCTGGTTGTTTTTACACAACGTTAAAGGAATCAATCTCCAGAATTCAAAAACTCCAAAGTTATAGTCGTCGGAGGTTCTTACGCGGGAAATTTAGCACCTTGGATGAAGGTGCTGTATCCGCAGCTGATCGATGCAGTACTAGCTAGCAGTGCCCCTGTACTAGCGAAAAAAGATTACAGCGAATATTTTGAAACAGTCACCGACACATTCAGAAAATACGGTTCACAAGAATGTGTTAATAAAATAACTGAAAGATTTAATGCGTTTCATGAATTATTACAAAGTTCTGAGGGGATTGAGAAACTCAAAAAAGAAAATAACATGTGTCAAAAGGTCGATATGACGGTTCCGGAAAATCAGCAATTGTTTTTCGATGATAAAGTTTCCAGATTCGCCGAAGCAGCACAGTATGGTACTCCTCATAACATTACTTTAATTTGTGAGGATTTTAAAATATTAGAGCATAGATTTTCTGTTTTAAGGAATAATAACGATAATTGTACTGACTATTATTTTAATCATAGGATTAATATTATTCGAACAAATGTTACTTCGTGGTCCTGGATTTATCAGACGTGTACAGAATTTGGTTATTTCCAAACTTGTTTTTCGAACAAGCAAATGTTCGGAAATGCTATTCCTGTAGATTACTATTACAAAATGTGCAGAATGCTCTATGGAGAAGAATTCAAAGAGGAAAGAGTGAACCAGGGTGTCATGGACACTAACCGACTGTATGGAGGACTCACTCCAAATGTGACGAATGTGGTGTTTGTTAATGGAGACATGGATCCGTGGCACAGACTCGGTATACTGCAAGATCTGTCACCTGATACCCCAGCTATATACATCGAGGGTTCTTCTCACTGCCATGATTGGTATCCAGATCCAAGTGATACCGAAAACATAAAGGAAGCAAGGAAAAGAATTATAAGCTTACTGAAAAAATGGGTAGGTCTGGAATAGTAAAGTAGCTACTTGCTTGTATTTAATGCCAACGTCCCATCGGGGCTGCGCGTTGTTCGAATGAGGTACCGCGGCCTCGGCACAACAGCTAAGAAGGAACATGGGTGGTTTTTAGTCAGGAAGTCTGCCACTTCCTTCCGCTCTGCCCAGAGCGGGAGGTGATATTTGATGATATCCCACACCCCGAAAAAAGAAAAAAAACTGGCCAAGAGCGAGTCGGACTCGCACATGAAGGGTTCCGTACCAAAACGGTATGCTATAATTATTTATATAATTTCTTCTACGGGCCAATGAAACTTGACCTCTGGATTGTAAAGGCGCTCATACGATTCAGGGACCAAATTATATTGGTTAATTGCTGTTTCCATCTGTTGTTTCCATCCAAGTTCAAAATGATTTTCCTAGAAAGTCCTTATAAAGTTCTACTTTTCAGATTTTTTTCATATTTTCTAAACTTATGGTTCAAAAGTTAGAGGGGGGGGGGACATTGTTTTTTACTTTTGGAGCGATTATTTCCGAAATTATTGACATTATCAAAAAATTATTCTAGTAAACCCCTATTTATTTTTAAATACCTTTCCAACAATATATCACACGTTAGGATTGAAATTAAAAAAAAATCACTTCCCACTTTACATATAGGGGGGCTACCCTAATAAAACATTTTTTTCCAATTTTTATTTTACCACTTTGTCGGCGTGATTGATACACATATTGGTAATTTGGTATCAAATTTCAGCTTTCTAGTGCTAACGGTCACAGAGATTAAGCGAGGACGGACGGACGGACAGACAGACATGGCGAAACTATAAGGGTTCCTAGTTGACTACGGAACCCTAAAAAGGTGCTAACTTCATTTACGGCTACATGTACATATTATAATATTTTTTGTTTTTTAAAACATTGCCACACACTATGTACTGTATCGTGGGTGCGTTCACAAACATTTTAACTCACATACACATATACCCAGTGGGCCATACAAATTATTGTTCCGTGTGGGGATCGAAGCCGCGGCACGTCGCGCAGCAGTCAACTGCTTGAGTCACTTTGCCAACCATGCCGTCATATTATAATAATATAGTATGTATTATTAGTAATGATTTAATAATGGTTTCCAATAAATCAGATTCGTTGAATTACTTGTGTCATACAATACAGTTCGAATTTTAGCTACTTTGACGCAATATGAGTACCTAAACGAAATTGTTTCCATTTCTTTTATGATGAATCTATATAATATCTTTACTAACTTTATATTTAATACAGGAAAGAGTGAAGTAGATGTATCAGCATTTTTAGAATTTCGTGGAAAAAAATGTGAATATACGTAAAAGCCAGCTAGTGTATTATCGTTGTTTTTGTTAAACGTGCCCGTGATGGATGAACATGGACATAGAGTATTTTAAAGTGAGCTTGATGAATGAACGATCTGCCGCCGACATCCATCTGTCTCTGCTTCGACAGGCGGATGGGAAACGTTTTTTAACAGATTTAGTTTCATAGATTTTGATTTATCTAAAGACAAAGAAACTTTATTTACAAACTACAATTTACAGAACTAAAATAATGATAAAATATATACAAGTAGCAAAAAGAGAAGAATTACAGGGCGTCAAAAAATTCGTCCACATTGCTGTCAACAGGAAAAGTGCCCAGAAGGCTGGCAGCATTACCACGTTGGATGGCAATGCTGATTCTTTGGCCAAAGAATAGGCCAGCCCTCTGGTCACGTGAAGAGTCGACCAACCGCTTGGCAATTTCCTTAAAAATTAGGTGAGCACTCGGACCCCAAGGCCCCAGTGTTTCAACCCCAAACGGCTCAAACACAACTCAAAGACAAAGAGGATGTTAAATAACTATAGTCACGCTGATCTGCAATTTGTCAATAGATAAAAGCGAGGGAGAATTCATGTCTAAATATATTCAAGCTTAAGCAACTTATTTTGAGGTCAGTCCTTCGGTGGGTGACCACGGAACAGCCTTACGTACTCCGTGTCTCGCAAAGAACGCTGAGTGGTCATTTATAGTTAGAAACCCAAAAGTCTGACAGCCAAGCGGTTCAGTCAAGCAGTTTTGCACGCAAACAACATTGCCGAATGCCTATTCACTGGCACCAGACCAATCCTCAAACAAGATTCAGACCAAATCAAGCGAGTATACGACCAGCTCACACACTCGTAAACCTTAAACACCTTATTTGCATTGGTCGGTAAACAAGTCCAGTGCATCGGTAACCCTCGATCGCCGCTCCCTATATTGATCCACTCAGCCGCGCCTTTTAACCCTTTGCTCACCGTCCACAAAGTACACAATTCACAGAGTAATGTAGCAGTACGCCAAACTTTAGGAAAGAATCGTAAATCGTGTGGAACTTTGTTTCGCTTTTACACTGCAGATGTTTAAATGTGGGCGTAATTTTTGTTGATTTATGTGTGGGGTTCGAATTTTTTCGTTATAATTAAGAATAGATACAGTGGAAAGGCTTTTTATATAAGTTGATGTGTGTTAATTTCAATTTTTAACCGACTTCGAAAAAGGAGGAGGTTCTACTCGTATGTTTGTATTTTTTTTTGGCTTCAATTTTAAGCAACCTGTATTTACTAGGTATGTTTTATGCAAATAAGTAAATTATCGTGTTTTGTCTATGATTTTCTTTTTGTTTATTTATTTTTTGCAATTTCCGTGTGTCACTTTAAATGCCATTAGATAAGGATTCGCCACCGAAATTAATCAAAAAGTGAGAGGAATTTTGAAAACATAATATAAAAAAAGTAAAGTAAGATTTGCTTAAAACCAAAGATATTGATTTATAAAACCTATTAAATAATACCACACAAATAAATATCAATATTACTAGTTCCGATTCTTGCTGAAATGTAAAAGTCAATCTGTCTGAGTGGAAATTGCACCGCACAGGGAGCTTCCACTGCCAATCAATGGCTGATGGAAGAAAAAATACGTCGACCGTGGAGACAGGGACGGATTCATTTTTATTCAATAGAAAATACCACATTTTTTCACCAAAATTGTTGTTCAGTTGCTGAAGAGCTGAATAACAACTGGATACTGCTTTTATGAGTTATTATTCTCCTGCCCTTATCCCAATCTATTTGGGGTCGGCGCAACATTTCTTCTTCATCCATACTTCTCTGTGACTCGTCATCTCAGCAGTCACCTTATTTCTAGCCATGTCATCCTTCACACAGTCCATCCATCGTTTCTTTGGTCTTCTTCTACTCGTATACCCATCTCATTCATATTCAACATTTTCCTCATTCCTTCGCGTCACGTGACCAATTCCATACCATGGCAACCGATTACCACACAACTTCTCATTCACCGGCGCCACTTTCAGATTTCCTCTTCTGTACTCATTCCTTATTTTATCCATTCGCGCCACACCACACATGCCTCTTAGTATTCATCTCAGCCACATGCAATTGCCTTTCATTTATCATCCCTTTTATGGCATTTATTTAACCCTTTTATGGCCCAACATTCTGATCCATCACGACAGCAGGTCTAACCATGGTTTTATAAATCTTCCCCTAGAGTTTAAGGGGAATGCGGGAGTCGCGTAATGGTCCCATGACCTGCCGCCATTTCATCCATCCAGTGTTAATTCTGTGCTTTACAATGACGATATCTTATTGCTGATAGCGATATCTGACAAAAAACCTTTTCCACATGAAACTGAAAAACTTGAAAAAGTCAGTGAGATTGTCTGGGACAGTCGTTGTAAGATTTCTCGTTGCCGAAATGTGCGTGTACTAGGGGCGCCTCTGCCAAACTCTTTGGGAAACCAGGTGTGAGGTCGTGTTCTTATTACAATTATATTGTTGTAAACAAAACATCCTCGTTTTCAAGAAGTGACTTCGGCGAGCTTCATTGTGTCGCCGTTTTCCTTGTGGTCACCACTGTTGATTCTAGCTTTCAGGAGTTACAGTGGTTTGGGAATAAAGTGGCGGGCTTTTCCCTTAACTGAAATTCTCGCTTTTAAACTCTATTGTTAAATATAGGTGCAGTTTTTATTCCTACACAAAACAAAGAAATAAACATTTAGTTAAGGCACGTAAGTTGATATTCACTGAAACTTAGCTTCACCAAAGTTCCTAAATGCAGCCCTGCACGACATCATTCATGACGGGAACGTTGATAGTTACACGATTCGTATAGAGTGTGAAGAATCTCACTGAACGACACTACCTCCCGAATTCCTCGGCTACCATTTTGGTTTTATTTTTGTCATGAAATGTAGGACAATGTAGCATGGTTCTTTTGTAATTTTCAAGAGGGCGCTATTGTAGGTCAGATAGGCAGGCTCTATGTAAATTACTGGTGTTCTGGTATTCAATTATATCCGGTTAGATTGGGAGACGACCCCAACATAGTTGGGTAAAGACTGTGGAAATATGACAGCACAGTTAGCGTAGCGGTTGAGCGAGTGGCTGCTGTGGTGCTGGTCGTGGGTTCGATTTGCACGGACCGAATATTTGTTTTTTTACAGGTAATTGTTCCGGGTCCGAAATGACAATGATTTCTAGTAAATATACCTTCGACATGAGTCAACATATTTAAGTAACATTGATCTACAAAAGAAAATAGACTGTTAAATTATGGCGAAACTGATGTTCAACCTTAGTGCTGTAGAGCAAGGTTTACTTTACCTAAGTACTTCGTTGTCTTTAAGGATTCTCGAATTTCGGAGCCATAAAATGGCAAAGGACGAGTATTAATGTCAGTATATTTCTCATGTTAGTTTTAAGTGCTCCTGTGTTCAGTCGCGAGCAATTAAATACACTTAGTAAACTTCGAAAGTGATTTTCTTCTACTTTATTGAGTAACGTTTTCATTAGCCACACTATTACGATACAGGTATTTTTCAAAAAGAAACCATTGTTTCATTTCATTGCTCGTAAGTGTACCTGAGTATAAGACACTTTTTCTTGAGCACTTCAAATATTAATCTTAAACACGTTTCAAAGTAAAAAGAAAAGCTTTATAAGTTACTAATCCATTGCTTCTTTGTAAGGGATAGCGAACAGCTGATTACATTTTTCTTCCACACCGAGATTACCATAGTAATACCTCAATAAAGATATCCAATTTTCCTGCATAATTGGCGGCTTTACCAACATCTGGAGGGTTCTAGTGAACGAAACATTCGTGATTTACGCGACCGAGCCGTCTTGACAAAGTTTTTTCGTTGCATTATCTGACGCTGAAAGGAGGCACGACGATGCGAAAACATAATTATACAGGGTCAAACTTAATTAAAAAAAAACTACTTATTTCATTCAATGATCAGAACAAAAGATTTAAATCTGTTTTTTGTTTTATCTTGCAGATGAAGCGGAGACATCGTGAGGAAACCGACATGTCTTAGAACCAAAAATTCGAAGACATGTGACATCTGCCAATTCGCACTGGGCACGCGTGGTGGATTATAGCCCGTCCCTCTCCTTGAGAGGAGGCCTGAGTCCCTGCAGTGGGAACATTATAGGCTGATGATGACTGATGACTGAAGCGGTAACCGTCACGTCTCTGGAGTTTCGCCAGCTATTAAAATTTCACCTTGTATACAGTTTGAATATTTTTTTAACATTTACGCCGATAGTCCTATGGAGAAAGTTGTTACGTTTGATGGTTTCTGACAACCACACCTGACCATCATCATTCACAGCCCGGCTTAACCCACGGCTGGGTACAGGTCTCTCTTTGCTTGCACCAAGCTCCACACTCTTGTGCCTGCCTCATCCAGGTCCAGAATATTCCCTGATATCTTCATTATCTGCCTAGCCTTTTCCCAACTATGTTGGGATCGCCTTCCAGTGTAACTGGATGCAGCTGAATACCAGTATTTTACATGGAGCGACTGCCTATCTGACCTCCACAACCCAGTAAATACTGGGTAACACGATACCCTTTGGTAAGACTGGTTGTCAGACTATCAGGTCACTGACTACCGGTAACGACTGCCAAAGATCTATATATGGCAGCAGGGACCAACAGCTTTGCGTGCTTTCCGAGGTATGGAGGAAACTCAGTATGATACGGATGGTCACCCATCCACAGACCAACCTAGGCAAGCGCGGCTTAACCTAAAGATCGACCCCGAGTAGCAGTTATTATTAAGCCACGAGCTTCCTCCATCCATATCCAGGATATTCCCTGATATATGTTGTAAATATAGTTTCGATACAAAATAATAAGGTGACAAAATTTTGTCGCGCGACGCATATTACCCTCGCAAGCCTGTATATTTACGGCCTAAGTCGGGTAGATTACCTTCTGTCTCGGCCTGAGTTACGGCTGCCTTATCTCTGACTTTTATAGTGTCGTACGTAATCAGGTGGACGGCTCTCGCATGTATCTGTGAGATATATTGCGTGGATGGATAATGGATGAATGTAAATGTGTGGGTAGAGTTTTAAATCAATGTCTTAAGGTTCATAATTTATATTATTGGCTTATTATTAAGTTGCAAGGTTTCATTTTGTGACTGGACATCTTTTTATGAAATTTGTTTAAATCTTAGCCTAATCCTTTGGGAGTTATACTAGCTATATTATGTTTCTAGACGTGATATCATTGATTGTAGGATAATCCTATTGGCACATATAAGAAGGGCTACTAAAAAACAAAAACTAAATGTGGCACTCGGAGACTGCCGCGGTAAAGCTATTGCATAGCATTTTTTATCAACAGCAAATAATTAATTATTTAATTTGACAACCTCAGTTGACAACCTTGTTATTTTCCGTAACCATAGCAACCTGGTTGAATACTGAATCTTGAATATTTTCGTTAGGGAATTTCTGGATTCGCTCTCCACGCTCAAGGCCCGCGATAGAAGCTATGCAATAGCTTAAAACAATTTAAGTAACCCTCCTTTTGGGCTTAACCGCGGTCGGGTAGAAAAGTATAAAGTTTCTCTTTGGACTTGACATTCACACACTGTGTTAGTTTTTTTTTGTGCTCTACGTTATGTGTTAAACTCAAATAGTCCAATACCACCAGAGCGCCTGTAGGCACTCTTGTGTTGTCAAAAACAAAACAATAAATTAAAAGACTACAAATACAAAGCATATAACTGTCAGAGGTCTGTAGTTGGGGTTGATAAAGTCGATAGGTGGGCAGAAGATTTACCTTCAAAAAATTTTAATATCCTTGAATTTAATCAACTAAAATCATCTTAATCAAAATCTCGTTCTAACCTCAGCCTTCACCGTAGCAATATAATAATTATATTTACTCCATGTAACCATCTCAGATCCTAAGCAGTAAAATTAATTACGAAGACTGTTGACAGGAGATAAAAGATATAATTGTTACCATTTATTGTTTTATTCATTATGACAATACCGTTGCAAGTTGTTATTCGTTTAAAATGAGTGCCAAAGACTGTTATAATGTGAAGAAAAAGTATGGATTAGTGGCTCCTGATGGTGGATGGGGTTATATGATAGCGATAGCTGTGATTATTAATATTGTAAGTCTAAATTTTTAGTGTTTTAGTAATGTTCGTAAGACAGGTCTGGGATATTAAACTCGTAGTGAAAATGCGTTTGTACGACCAGATGTATAAACTTAAACGAATCAAAAGGAGTATGTAAGGATCATAGTCGACGTTTTGTTGTTTCTGCCCACCTCCAGGGACAAACAGACATGTCAGACATGATAATATACGATTATTTTTATTTTTTTTTATTGGTCGTACCTATTTATGCTATTAAGTAGTGCTGCTGTGTGCCAGATTGAACCAAAGGTAATTAAAGACACTTGAGACTATTCAGCTCGGTGTCTGTCCGAGACACCGAGCTGAATAGTCGTATGCAGATATTAGTGGCAATTCGGAACACTAAACTACTCCCTTCAATCTGTATAGCGTGGTTAATAATGCCTATCCTGGTGTCAGAGTCTTTATGCCACTCATGGCGCTTTGGCTTAATATCTCTCAAACATACCGGTTTACTCACGATGTTTCCCTTCACCGAGCCATGTGGTAATTATACAATACGCAAATTAAATCCGAAAAACCAGCGAAACAAACTTGGCGGACTATGGTCCCACTACTAAGCTATCAACCTTCAGATACGCCGTCTACTGGCTTACGTCCACCCATCATCATCATCATCATCATCATCATCATTCTCTTGTCCTTATCCCAATTCGTTTGGGGTCGGCGCAGCATGTCTTCTTCTTCCATACTTCTCTGTTTATTGTCATCTCATGAGACACCTCACAGACACGTCCACCCAGCAACACAAAAAAACTATGAGAGTCGTCATGAACTGACTAATGAAAGGTGAATGACAACTCTATCTGTCGGGCCCACCAAACATAACATCTATCTACTGATGCAGAACTTAAGACCCTGTTGGTCTACTGTGTTACGTGAAAAGTGCATCAGTTCTTGTTTATGGCATAAAGTTGCATATTGTTCATATGGTTCTTTGTTATAATTATGTGACGCGCTCCAGACAGACAAATAAGTGACGCGGGTTTTCATAAAAAATAAAATAAAAGGCCACGAGAAATTCCGCAGACGAGGATAATTATATTGCTTGAACAATGAAAATGCGAGCATCAAGCTGCTGATAAATAAAAAATACCCTCAGATTTTGATGAAAAATAATACCACCAGTCTCACGAATACAGAGAGGTATCGTAGTAGTCAGTTACATCGTTTGTGGAGGTCAGAAAGGCAGCTGCTTCATTTTAAATACTGGTATCCAGGTACCATGGTTCATCCAGTGTACCTGACCACAGTATATTGGAAAACGACTGGCCAGACTGTTATTATTATTTTTTGTATATTTTATGCAAAATTACTGGGTTATTTTTACATAATTTATGCATATAGTTAGGGACTGTTATGTATTCATCCAGATCAATACACAACACATTTAGTTCCTTTTCCTGACTTTCATTAATAGTCTTCCCTTCAATATGATTTCAGTCAACATCGATAGCATTCACAGCCAGCTATGGGCTGTTGTACAAAGAGTTTCTTCAGGAAATTGGGAAGAGCTCAACAAATGCCTCCTTGATGCGTGGTTTCAGCGCGATATGTACAGCAATTGCAGGTAAATATGATTTATTTTAATTATTTTTGGAAAGAGTCGGTCATTCTCTCTAACTATATCTACAATTATTTTCGTTTATCATAAAAGAGTTCCCCTGAGATTGAACAAGACTCTCGAACATTTTTACTATGTTCTTTGGACAATGCTAAATTATAATATTCTTCTTTTTCAACCACCCACCATCTCCCTTCTTCCATCGAGAGACTAGACGTACTGCAGGTTATCATCCATACCTTGTCGATGTTCCACACATTCGTACGAAGCGTTTTGCTAAATCTTTCATTATTCGTACAGCCAAGGAGTGGAACTCCCTGCCTGCGTCGGTTTTCCCGAGTTCATATAACCCCAATCTATTTAAGTCGCGAGTAAATAGGCTTCTTTTGGGTAAGCTCGTTCCATCGTCGACCTCATCTCTGCCCTTAGGGCAAGATTGAGGTTAATTAATAGTAAGCCCATATAAAAAAAAACCCTTTGCTGAGTGTAGGTCTCTTCCAAATTTCTCCACTTTTGTCGGATTTGTGTCATGGGTAACCAGTTTCTTATTCATTATATTAAATGCTGTCCAATGAGTAATCGTTTTTTTCTTGCAATAGTTACCTACTATTCCTTGCAATCGTGCTTCAAGTATGCAGGAAACCGCGTAGTTAATTAAAATTATTTTCTGCAATACTATGGCCTAGACAATTTGGTGGCCTAGACAAATATTAACCAGAGTGTAATTATTTGTACCAGAGTTTTCGAAATAATATAAAAACGTATCCTGGTGAAAAACTTCAGCAGAGATGACCTGCAGTCATCATCTACCTAGCCTTTTCCCAATAGGGGATCGGACTGGGTCAAAATAATATGATTCTGTAGTCCGTAAGTTAGATTACCGAAAAATATTGAATATGTGTTTTTTGTTTTATCAAATCAATAAAAAATGACGAAGATAAAACGCGTCAAAGATCTTGGAGTGGGGCTTGAAACGTCACTTGTGTCGTCAAAATGTACTATCTTATGACGTCACACGAGTTTTCGAAGCACTGTATCGCCTTCATTTTAAGTTTACGTGAAAAAAGAAAAAAATACGTGTCCAATAATTTTTGGAAATCTATCTGACGGACTAATTAGTTTTTTTTTGTCCGATCCCCTATTATGTTGAGGTAAGATTCCAATCTAACCGGAGGCAGCTGAATACATCAGAATACAATTATTTATTTCATGGCGACTGCCTATCTGACCTCCACTACCCAGTGTTATATAAAAGGAATTGGGTTGTCACATACTCTCATTATTAATTTCCAGGGTTCCTGACCAGACCACTGCTGTCGATCATGAGTGTTCGAATGCTGATGCTGTCAGCTACCCTGATTTTCAATACTGGAGTAATTTGCATCATGTTCGTGAAGTCTGTCTTTACGTTCCACCTTTGCCATGGAATATTACAGGTAAATGTGGATTTTAACGGAGAAAGGAGTTTTATATGGATAGTATTCGTCTATCCTACTAATATTATATATTATTAGAAACGTGAAAGTTTGTAAGTATGGATGGATGGATGGATGTTTGTTACTCTTTCACGCAAAAACTACTGAACCGTTACTGTTTATATCCCGATTTTATCTTCCCGTGGGATAATTTTCGAGTTGTAGCGGGTGAAGCCGCTGGCAAGAGCTAGTATATTATAAAGCTTTGACTTACCAAGTCGTCAAAGGTATTCTGATATGTTCGCTTGAAGTCTCTCGGGTAAAGTTAGTTAGGCAAGCGACGTGAAAACGCATGGAATAGCAGCTCGCCAAATCTCTCAATCACTTAAGTTGTGTGGAAATGTAATGGGGAGGAATGAGGAAAATGTCGAGAGGAAAATTTTGAGTATGAATGTGTGTGTAGGTGTAAGAGCAGAGGAAGACGAAAGAAACGATGGATGAATTGTGTGATGCACGAAAGGAGGTGTCTGATGAGATGAAAAGTTATAGAGTGGTATGGAAGGAGAACAAGAGCAGTGATGGCTCAGTGGTAGCGGCCCCGACTTACGAACAGTGAGTCGTGGGTTTGAAGTTTGAACCCAGTCAGGCGCATTACTTTGTGTAATGTATTTCATCACCACTGCTCTCAAAACGGTGAAGGATAACATCGTGAGGAAACCGACATGTCTTAGAACCAAAAATTTCGAAGATATGTGCCATCTACTAAACCGCACTGGGCCCGCGTGGTGGATTATAGCCCATCCCTCTCCTAGAGAGGAGGCCTGAGTCCCTGCAGTGGGAACATTATATGCTGATGATGATGGTGATGGAAGGAGAACACAATCATGCGGTGCCGACCCCAAAATAATTGGGATAAGTGCAAGAAAATCATGATGATGTAAAGCTGATCATAATCATTCTGAACTTTAGCTGTTTTTGAAGCTTTCGCGAATTATGAACCGCAATGTTATTATAATTATAGATAGGTATATTTTAAGTACTGGATAACTAATTTATTATTTTTGCAAACATACATTTCAAGGCAGGTCTACTGAAAGAGATTTCTGAAAGAAATAATAGGGTACCTACCTACCTTTTTACTATTTGTGTTTTGTTTGCACATAAATAAATAAACTACAATTTATCAGTCATTTGTTGCACGTAAAGCTCAACCAACAAACGTCAGAGTATACAACCGTCGAAGCTAAGTTTACTACGCTACGGTGAAGGCACGTAGTTTCGGTTCATCGGTTGATTTGCAGTCGATACGCTACCAATGAGTTGTCCACTGGGTGCAATCGAAAACCAACAGTTTGCCTCTACATGCATACTAATTTATTGGCTAGAATGAGGCTAAATAAATAAATAAATAAATAAATAAATAAATATAACGAGCAGCAGGTCCTAATTATAGAACAATGCATTACAAGTTGCTGGACTATTCAGAAAGGTGATGTCGAAACGATGATTGCAGCGCTTGTTTTTTGACACTCCCTCCAACGTATTATTTCAACGTCCCAGTCGGTCGGCGAACTCGGTAGCGAACGGTTCGAATATCCTACCCACCTACCTCCGCGAAAATGTCTGTGAATACGCTTAAATGTGTGAACTGTAACATAGTGATATGTGAACTATTATCATTTATCCAGAACAAGATAGATGTAATAGACAATGAAAGCCTAATAAGGATCTGTGTATCTGCATTTCGAGAAGAAGATGTAGTTAGTGCTAAGGAGCTGCTGTTTAGTTCTATAAAGACTAACCAGAAGAAGATATCCAGGCGTAAAGAAGGCAAAACACAGAGAGACTTAGAGGATATCATATGTGTTTTTAAAGTGACCGAACCGGACCTTATGCCTATATTTGTGGCTCGTGACTTGCAAAAGTTGCCACCCGTTACATTTGACCACGTCGATGTCACCAAATTATTAAAAGACCTGCTAATTATGCGTGCTGAAATTAGTGAGATAAAAGGCAATTATGCAACAGTGTGTCAAATGGATGAGCTGAAGAAGGAATTAGGATGTAGCCGGCTGCCAGCGTCATTGGTAACATGCAACATCAACACAAATAAAAGAGGAGGGTATTTGCTTGATAGCGGGCCGGTTGGATTACGGCCGGACAACACCGCGATGACGGAACGTTCGAGTTCTGAGCGCGCTGACTCACCAAAGTATCGCTCTCTCGCTCACACTTATACTGAGGGAGACAAGCTAATTGCGCACGCGCCATTTAATTCGACGGTGTTGGAAAGCGAAATGTGTCAAATGTGTACGGAGATTGAGTCAACTGTTTGTCATACAGAATTGAAACAAACAACGAAACCCACTATGGCGGAAGTTGTGAGAAATGGCGAGTGGAGACCGAAAATGAAACCAACTGACGAATGGATAACAGTCCAAAATCGTAGATCAAGAAATCGTTTTGCTGGGAAAACGGGCAAAGCGGCAACAAACTTGGCAGAAAAATTTAAAGCCGCCGAAATGAAAGTCCCTTTGTTTATTTCCAACGTAAACAAGGAGACCGCAGTGGAAGATATCTGCCAATATATCAAAAAGAAAACGGAGCAGGTTGTTTCACTTGAGAAAATTTCTATGAAGAGAGAAAAGCCGTATAATGCTTTTAAATTATTAGTTGATAAAAGCAAGCTGGAAACATTTTTAGATGACCAAATGTGGCCAGATGGCGTCACATTTCGTCGCTTCATTCACTTCAAGAGTGGAAAACAAGACGGAAATAATATTATTTCCGAGACGGAGGGAATAAATAAAGCAATTAATGGATAGTACATCGAAATTGAATATTATAACATTCAATTGTAAAAATATCAAGAGATCTGTTAACTGTGTACGTTTATTATGCAAAACAGCTGACATTGTTTTGTTACAAGAAACATGGCTATATCCACATGATTTATGCTTTCTGGAAAATATAGATCAAGACTTCAGTTTTACCGCGAAGTCTTCAGTGGACACTTCAGCTGGTATTTGTAAAGGTAGGCCTTACGGAGGTCTTGCCATATTGTGGAGAAAAAGTGCAGTTGATAACGTGTCTCTAGTGCAGTGCGACAATAACCGAATTTGTGCAATAAATGTAGTGATAAATAACCGATGTTTTATGGTTATAAATATGTATATGCCAACAGATTGCAGTGATAACTTACCACATTTTACGGAATGTCTCAGTGAAATGTATTCTATCATACAAAATAGTAATGTTGAATCAGTGTTTGTATTGGGAGATTTCAACGCGCACCCGGGTGAGTCATTTTGTAACGAACTTCTTAGTTTTTGTACTGAGCAAGAATTATTATGTGCGGACATTGATTTTCTAAGCATGTTATCGCAAACTTACACTTTTATCAGTGACGCACACGGGTGTAAGCGTTGGCTTGACCACTGTCTTGTTACACAGTCGGCAAGAAAAACCATTGCTAACATTAAAGTTATTTACGATTCGTTCTGGTCCGATCACTTTCCTTTAAAAATAGAGTGTGATATTAATGTTATTAGAGTAAAAACAAATGTAATTAAATCTTTGTACAACGGTGTGTGTTGGGGGGAACGAAAACCAGAGGAAATCAGTCGATACACTTCTTTATGTAACGATAAGTTAAAAATGTTAGATTTTCCAAAAGACTTTGTGCTGATAAATTTTGTGATAATACCCACCATACATTTTTATTGGATAAAATGTACACTGATATTGTTTCTATATTAAGTGAAGCTGCTAGTATAAGCAGAACCCCAAAAGGCATTATAAGAAAAAAGGGTATTAAGGGATGGAACAAACATGTAAAAGAATTTCACACACAGGCGAGAATTAAATTTAAATTATGGCTGTGGTATGGTCAACCCAGTAGTGGTCCTATTTATGATGAAATGACATTAAGTCGTAAAATCTTTAAATCAAAACTGAAATGGTGCATTAAGAACCAAGAAAGAATTGAAATGGATATTTTGGCTTCACTCCATTCAGAAAAACGTTTTTTATCATTTTGGAAAGGTACTAAGAGGCTACAGAATACTTCAAGCCTACCAGTTAGCGTGGATGGTAAAAATGATAACTATGAGATAGCCAATTGTTTTAAAGACCATTTTAAAGTGAGCTCATCACTTAAGTCTGCGCCGAAGGTGCACGATGCTGAGACGTGTAGATCAGGATCACCTCTTCAGTTTTCATGTAAAGCACTAAAATCTGTGATTAAAGGCATGAAGAGGGGCAAATCACCTGGTCATGATGGGCTTAGCATCGAGCACCTTCAGAATGCTGGTAAACATCTGCCGAGAGTGTTGACTATGTTATTTAATTTGTGTGTGGGACATTCTTACTTACCTCAGGAGTTACTGGATACAATTGTTGTACCTATTGTGAAGAATCGGACAGGAGACATAGCAGACAAAGGTAACTACAGGCCTATTTCACTGGCAACTGTGATAGCCAAAGTATTTGACAGTGTGCTTGACTCGCACCTCGGTGGGTACACCCAGTTGCACGACACTCAGTTTGGTTTTCGTGCAGGGTTATCTACTGAAAGTGCTATACTTGCGTTGAAGCACACTGTGAAATATTATACTGACAGGAAAACACCTGTGTATGCTTGTTTCCTGGACCTTTCTAAGGCCTTTGACCTGGTTTCTTATAATGTCTTATGGGAGAAGCTTCTGGAGGCGGGCGTTCCTACTGCATTAGTATCTATATTATCTTTTTGGTATGACAAGCAGAGGAACTTCGTCAAATGGTCTAATGCATTGTCTGACCCGTATAAACTCGAGTGCGGCGTTAGGCAGGGCGGGCTAACCTCCCCAAGGCTTTTTAATATTTATGTGAATAAACTGCTAGTTGAGCTCAGCAGCACTCATGTCGGATGCCATATAGATGGAGTATGTCTAAATAACTTAAGTTATGCAGACGACATGGTGCTGCTGAGCCCGACTATCAGTGGAATTAGAAAGTTGCTCTCAATTTGTGAACAATATGCCGAACAGCACGGGCTAAAATATAATCCTACAAAGAGTGAGCTGTTAGTGTTTCGGGGTAGGAATAAAAATCCAACTTTTGTCCCTCCTGTAAAGCTAAATGGTTCGCATTTGCAGAGAGTTACCCATTTTAAATATTTAGGCCACATTGTGAACGAAGAATTGAAAGACGATTTGGATATGGAAAGGGAGCGCAGGGCACTGTCTGTGAGGGGAAATATGATATGCAGAAGGTTCCATGGTTGTTCAGTTCCTGTAAAAATAACTCTTTTTAGGGCCTTCTGCCAAACATTCTACACTAGCAGTCTTTGGGATAATCATACCCTAAAAGCAGATAATGCCCTGCGCATTAAATATAATAATGCCTTCAGGGCGCTGTTGCGGCTTCCACCTTACTGTAGTGCGTCAGGCATGTTCGCTGATGCGCACACTGACGATTACTTTGCCATAATGCGGAAGAAAGTTGCCTCAGTAATAGACCGAGTGAGGGGAAGCAGCAACAGCATTCTGAAGGTGTTTGCAGATAGGCTGGATGGGCCTACAATGGGCAGATTTATCAAGCTTCATGTTGGCAACAAAGCTTGTTAAACCTCCCCGTGTTTGTGTTTTGTGTTTCACTATTTGTTTTTAAATGTTCCTGCATGTTACTAACATAGTTTATAAGTAATAATGTAATACTAACACCCTATGGGCCTTGATGCCTGATAATAAAATATTTTTATTTTTATTTATTTATTATTATAAATGGCCGTTTTATATAAAAAATCAGTACTGATATATCAATACCGGTAGGTACTGAATTTTTAAACAGATTCCTAAAAACCATTTCTTTTTAATAACTAAAGAAAAACAAAGACGGTGGTTTCAAATCGTGTGCTGAATTATAGTAACAGATTGCGTGTTGATTTCCCTTTCCTTGAAAATCAAACAAAGTTTTACAATCATTGTTCTAGTTTTAACCATTACCAAGACTCCAAATAGAAATCAGGCACACGTTGAACAATCAGACCTGTTGCCACTATTTTCTGACGAGCTGATATTTACCACGAACTATTTTCCTTTTGTTCGTGTGATACGAGAGAGAAAACCTGAATTTTCTTTTAATGTATTTTCAATAATCTTGAGTTCATCTCTGTTCCAGGGACTTGGCTTCGGGTTCATATACAATTTGTCCTGCACTATACTCAACGATTATTTCGTAAAGAGGCGACTGATGGTAATAAGTATAGTCCAAAGTGCTGTAGGTAAGTTTATCATAATAATTACTGTGTTTATTTACTTTTAAATAGGTTATACGGTCTTTACAGTATATACGAGTAAGACGAGTACCAATGTAGTATACATAGAGATGTCATCGAAAATTTCTTTAATTTTTGTTGTGTTTACTAAGTGCGTGATTCTGTTGTTTTATTATTTAAATAACATTGATAAAAACCATTTATTTAAATAAAAAAAGCATGCAACACAAACTATCGCGGTTTTAACAGCGGTATACCAAGCACGGCCACTCGATGCCACAACATTATTAATCATCACTGTATAACTAAGTATAATACAGTATAGTATACTAAAAGTGCCTACCCGCCTTCGTTCATGCGTACAGAAGCACCTCCCTCATCTATCATTACTGATTCAAATTCAGCGCAGGTCAGCAAAAATCGAGCAAAGACAGCATTACCTACATACCTAATATACATATTCGATTTTGAGTAATGCCAAACAGCACTCCTTACGTACCTATTTACATAAGATAACATCACACCTGTAATCCCCGAAGGGTTAGGCAGAGGTGTACCTAATCGTACAAAGTCACATTTTATCAGTTATGTTTAAGGCGAGGTTGCACTACTTTGTTTTTATGTACGCACGACCTCACCCCCCACCCTGCCGCGCGAGCGATATAATGCCTAAATTTTGACTGTTTTTTCTCTCTTGGAGAAAAATGATAAAGAAATTATACATTATGTGACCCGAGATAATACACATTTTTTACGACCTTTATTATGATATAAGTTTTATTTTTCAAAGCCTAATATAACTCAGGTAAAACGATTATTTAGCCATCATTTGGACATGTTTTTGCGATTTAATTGGATGCAGTGAAGTGTAAGTAATCGTGTATCGCATGCCCGACATATCATGATCGAAGAGTCAACTATGTAATACATTTTTTTCAAAATTAAAATCCGTTCCATGTACGAGTAAAACGCTATTGTTGACGACGTTTATCGGGGTAACCTCGCCTTAAGTCACATGTAAGGGCGTAAAGTCGCGCGACTATAAGCAATTATCAACGGGTTGTTACGGCTGTTCTTATAAAAATGTGCTGCAGCCGCGCGACTGCCGCGCTGTTAACGCCCTAATTTGAAGGCGCCCTAATAGGGGATGAGCCTATTGCCATCAAACGGCAAATCCAGACTCCGTGGCTACTACTGAGAAATTGCTAATGGTAACACCCAATAACACTTTGCCTGATCCGGGAATCAAACAACAAACCTCGCGCTTGCGACCTCTATATCAACGAGGTAGTCCTTATGTATTTCTAAAGCCAAAAAAGACGAATTTTCTAAAACGATTCTTTCAAAAGGCCATTTCATCAATATACATGTACAATTAGCTATTGAAAATCTAAAAAGTCTTCTGTTTGTGCTAGGGACAACAAAGCACTCTGTCAGCTCGACGTCATCGGCGGGTCTATCCAAATTGTTTGACATGTCATTCATCAAAATCTACGTTGTGTTCGCTTTATTTATTTTGTATAGACATTTTTAAAGGTTGTTTTAAGCGTCGTGTTTATCATGCTGTTGTTGTTAGTAAATGGTTTTCAGAGGCTTTTCAGTTCTGAAAACAATGTTGTTTTGTGTTTTTGGGCTTTAGATAAGTTTTTGGTTCATGATTATTGCTCACTTATCTTTTTTAATGTTTTTTGAGCATTTAAACATTATTAATTTTGGGATTTAAACATTCTAATGTTCGTTTGTCAGAAACACAATTACACACAAAATAAATATTTAAAACCTTGAATGTACAGACCTCAGCAAATCAAGCAGCCCAAAACTGACAAATTCTTTTCCCCATTCCTTCCAACGGTCACTGGTGAAGCGTCAATGCCTTTTTTAATATAAAAAATAAAATAATAATAATTTAGGATTTCTCCATATCATAAAATATGTTAGTATTTCAAATTAAATATTTTAACTTCTCAATTGATGAATCCTCGCGCCATCTGTTATCGCAGCGCCCATGTATCGAGACTTTCTTGAGTTTTTTCGCAAGGGCCCTTATATAGATGGCACTAGCGAGCGGATAGCTCCCCTTGACCGTTGGAAGAAGACGGTGTGTGCTCCTCCGAGCTCCGCTTTAAAAAATCCCTTTTTGTTGAAATCTGGACGATACTCGTAAAATAAATGGACCTGCATCTGTGCTTCATTGAGAACTTATAGTGCAGTGTTGATTTTTGGAGTTTTCACCATTCCACCGGCGGATCCACGAAGATTTAGCTCGCCGGCCGGCAGCCCATACTTGCAAGTGCGCATGAACGAGGTATCTTCCCATCTCCCTGGGTCTGAGTGGGATCTCTGGATTGCCAAGGTACGTGGGCATTTTTGCTGCTAATAATTCTCTGGTATTGGTTTGTCGAGGATTCATCAGAAGGGAAATTGATTTATTTTGAGGTCCGCCATTACACATCCGCCATAGGTTCTCATTTCAAATTATCTTATATTTCTTCACAAAGGTGCAGGCTATTTACACGCCTCACCATATTATTTGGTCCTTCACACCGGGTTAAAAACCGTTACCTAGATTTTTGCGTAATTGTTTGGTAAAAATCATATAGGTTCAATAACGCACAATAGGTATTAGTTTACGTAAACTTTTGGTAAATCATTGCCCTTTAAAACGCATCATAATTGACAACAGAATTTACGTGGTTGTTGGTAAATCTGTTCAATTATTTTAGTACATATTTTACATGGAACGACATTACGTATTTATTGGTAAAGTTGATTCTATGTAGATATCCGTATTTAAAAATTCGCTTTGATATTATAAAAATAAGTAGGTAGTTAACAACGCATCTCGGCTTTGTGCGTTAAAATAACTAGATAGATACCCACCCATAGTTGGTAGGTGCGATAATATTGCAAACCGCCTGTTAGGTATTTTTTCTGTTATTGTCGTCGTTTGTTATCTAACGAAATGACGGATAAACAACTGAAGCCGGAAGATTTACTAACTATTCTTCATGAAAAGAAAGGATTGTTATTTAAACGCATTAATCGGTTGTATGATTTAACAAAAAATATATCGTCGTTCGATTCGAGAAAAAATGAAAGTTTTATGACTGAGTCAGAGACAATTGATGACATTCGAGATAAATTTGAATCTTTTGTTGATCAAATTAATCAAATAAACATTAGTATAAAACCTGGTGCAAGTGTCGATTATGCTTGTTTAGAATCCTTTGAAGATTTGTACATTCATATTAAACGTGTTAGGAACAAAATAAACAGTAATCAATCACCATCAACACCCAGTAGTAACTATAAGACTCTTTTTGAACCGCTTAAAATAAAGTTGCCTCCTATCGCGCTGCCGTCTTTCGACGGGAAAACTGAGAATTGGCCTGTTTTCTACGAGTCGTTCAAGTCGAATATTCATGAGAATGATCAGCTGACTGACACGCAGCGTGTGCAGTACTTGGTAGGTAGACTTACGCACAACGCATTGAAGGTTACCGCTGGAATTGTGCCTACGGGTGATACTTACAAGTTCTTATGGGACAGTTTAGTTAAAAAATATCAAGAGAAGCGCTCACTAGGTACGCATTATTTAAATAATATATTGGATTTAAAAAGTTGTTCATTTAACGCTAACAGTCTCGATTCTTTCATAGAAGCATTTAGTGCATCTATTTCTGCCTTGAAACAACTTGGGATTACGGATCTTGCTGATTTTATTCTTTTGCACTGCGCAATGAGAAAAATCGATTCACAGACTATTCAATCGTTTGAACTTTCCATTCGAGATATTGAAATTCCCACAACGAAATTATTGATAAACTTCGTTCAAGATCAGGCAAAGATATTGGCACGTTCGAATTTGTCTCAATCGAACGCGAGAAACTTTAGTAGAAACCCCGCTTCCGCGCCACGCGAGTCTCGCACACAGACAAAAGCGTTTGTTGTGAGCGAGTCAGCTGACTCGTCCGCTTGTTCACCTGCGATTGCGGTTCCGTGCTGCGCTTATTGTAATGATAACGCTCATGTTCATTTGTACAACTGCGCTAAGTTTAAATCCGCGTTGACTCCTAGAACAAGGTTCGAGTTTATTAAATCCAAACGTGGGTGTGCGAATTGTTTGAGCACATTACACGGATTGAGTAACTGCAAGTCAACATCAGTCTGTGATTTATGTAAAAAACGCCATCATACACTATTACATTTTGATAAAGAAAATAAACCGCAAACAGTTGACGTTATAGCGACGAATTGCAATGTAGTCGTCGCGTCGCCTCCTGCGCCGCTGTCCGTCGCGCCTCCCTCGCCCCTCTCGTCCCCCGGTACGTCTTTGTCTGCCCCGGTTTCCGTCGCGGTGCCGCGCTCTTATGTACATAGTAATAAGGTCGATATTTCCGAACGGTTGATTGCGTCTGATTCATGTGATGGGACGCCGGCGTCTTCGGCTCACAACTCGGCTGTGTTATTGGCAGCTGATGCAGCGAGGGCTAAGGCGATAGTGCTGTTATCGACAGCTCAGGTTTATGCGCGAGCTAAAAGTGACAGTGCGGGTCACAAAACAATAGTGAGGTGCTTAATTGATAATGGTTCGCAGAATAATTTAATAACTACAGCTTGTTGTAGAAAACTTAATTTACTGATAATTCCTTTGAGTAATTCTTTTGTTAAAGGAGTTGGTTCTGTATCGCGACCGATAATAGGATACGTACATTTAGATATCGAGTCTCGTATATATCCGGATCAAAAATATACTATTCACGCGTTAGTAGTTGAGTGCATTACGGACCAGCTACCATCGCACCATGTTAATTGGGATAGCCATGTAGACTTCCACGCGCTTCCGCTCGCTGATTTAAGCTGGAATATTCCAGGGGATATTGACCTAGTGTTGGGCGCTCAACTGTTTCCGTACATTTACTTGGGGAATAGGGTCGATTTTGGTTCACGCGCCCCACCTGCATTGTTGACCACATTCGGGTATGTCTTTATGGGTGATTTTCCGCATAATAGTGATAATTTAAATTTACTTAACTCCTCTCCTTTCACGGCATTGGCTCTCAATGATTTATTACAAAAGTTCTGGGAATTGGAAGAAGTTGAGAATAAACGTTTTTTATCTCCTGAGGAAACCGAATGTGAGAATATTTTTTCCTCGACCGTGTCACGGGACGATGTGGGACGTTATACCGTCGCGTTACCTTTTAGTAAGGATCCCGCCGAGTTGGGTAACTCCCGCACCGCCGCGTACCGTCGACTTATTGCGCTTGAAAGGAAACTACGCCAATTGCCGATGTTGCGGGAAAATTATAATGCAGTGCTCAAAGATTATATTGACAGTGGGTACTTAAGTCAAGTCGACGAATCTGCCATTTCCGATGACGGGTATTATATCCCTCATCACGCTGTCGTTCGGCCAGACAAACCGATGCCGCGCATTGTATTGGATGCTAGCGCTAGGACTCATACGGGATTATCTTTAAATGATGTACTCCATATTGGTCCAAATTTACAAACAGATTTGTTTATTCTTTTAATAAATTTTAGATTATTTCCCATCGCTATAAATGCGGATATTAAACAAATGTATTTACGCGTTGGTGTACCCGTTGACCAGCGTAAATACCTACGCATTTTGTTTCGATTCAATGAGAACGAACCTGTGCTAACCTTTGCTTTTAATCGCTTACCTTTCGGACTTAAGTCGAGTCCATACATAGCTATGCGCACTGTGCGACAGCTGGCCTCTGACAGTCCGCATTATCCCAAAGCTGCTAAAGTAGCAGAGACCAGTCTCTATATGGACGATCTGGTGTATTCTGTGAATAATGAAGATACCGCCATGCAGCTATCGCATGATCTTATAAAGATGTTTAAATCGGGTGATTTTGACCTTATTAAATGGTGTAGCAATTCACCCGTTCTTTTAAACAGTCTTCCTGACTCGCATCGTAAGTCACTCGATTTTCACGCTGGGAGTGATGTTTCTAAGGTTCTAGGCCTTTCGTGGGAACCTTCTCAGGATAATTTCTTCTTCACTTCCGCTCAAGTGGCTGAGAAATGTACTAAGAGAAATATACTCTCGATAGTCGCACGCTTATTTGATGTTCTCGGTTTGGTTGCCCCAGTGATCTTTTATGCCAAGTTGCTCATCAAAGAGTTATGGCTGAGCAATATTGGCTGGGATGATCCCGCTCCTGACGATATCTTTAAACGTTTCTCCATTCTCATGCAAGAGTTTCCATTGCTAGATACATTGCGCATACCACGCCATGTGGGTGTTACCGATGATTGTTCCGTTCGTATAGTCGCGTTTGCTGATGCTAGTATGGGTGGGTACGGGTGTGTGATTTATATACACTCTACTGGTCCATCTGGTGTCATAGTCCGCTTACTTTGTGCGAAATCAAAGGTTTCACCTACCAAAGTCACAACTCTTGCACGTCTGGAGCTGTGTGCCGCCGTACTCATGTCAAAATTGGTAGAAACTGTTCGCGATGCTTACGCTTTACGTGTTCCTATTGCAGGAATTTACGCCTTTTCGGATTCCATGATAGCCTTATCTTGGATACACTCTTCTCCGCACCGCTGGTCAGTCTTTGTCAGCAATAGAGTCGCTCAATGTCAGGAGAACTTGGGTTCTCAACATTTTTACCATGTGGCAGGTGTTGAGAATCCAAGCGACTGTCTATCTCGTGGCATCCTTCCTTCTCAGTTAATGTCACATGAACTTTGGTGGGACGGCCCCTCTTGGCTTCGTTGTGTTCCGGAGGAGTGGCCCGTCAAACCGTTTTCTCCTATTAATTGTGGGGAACTTCCCGAGCACAAGGTAAATGTCTTAACAGTGACCACGCAAGTAGAACAACCCCTTCTATATCAACTTGCTCAACGTACCTCATCATGGGATAAATTGTTGCGCATTGTTTCCTATATATTAAAATTCACTAGACCAAAGGTTCATTGTGAACCTCGTTCTATTCAGGGCTTGTCAGCTGCGGAACGAGCGATAGTATGTGCTGTGCAATCTGTGTATTTCGCAAATGACATTAAGCTCATTAAATCTGGGAAATTGCTTTCAAAGAGACTCCAAAGTTTAGCTGTTTTTTTGGATGAAGAGGGAATATTACGCATTGGAGGAAGGCTTTCGAAGTCGCACCTTCCATTTGACGCTAAGCATCCTTTTTTACTTCCCAAACATGATCATATTGTTGATCTAATAATCCGTCATTACCATGTGATGAATTGTCACACTGGACCGGGACTACTCATGTCTATTCTAAGACAGCGATTTTGGATACTAGATGCCAGGACTGTCATTAGGTCCAAGTTGCGACAATGCAACACATGTTTTCGGGTAAATCCGACGCATCCCATTCCAGTGATGGCAGACCTGCCTGAGTACCGAGTATCGGAAGCGAAGGCGTTTGTCCACACTGGAGTGGATTATGCTGGTCCCATACGCATAACCCTCACTCGGCGCAGAGGCCAGCACGCCCAGAAGGCGTATATCTGTTTATTCGTGTGCTTGGTAACCAAGGCCGTCCATGTAGAGTTAGTCTCTGATTTAACCTCTGATGCCTTTTTAGCCGCGTTTAAACGCTTTATCTCGCGTCGAGGGCCAGTATCTTGTCTTTATTCGGACAATGCGACCAATTTCGTTGGTGCTAAGGCCCAACTAGATGAGCTTTATAGATTCTTATTAAATTCAAGTTTCAATTCGTCTCTTTTACATGAGTTATCAACCCGCCGCATAATGTGGAAAATGATTCCTCCTCGCTCCCCACATTTTGGCTCCATGTGGGAAGCGAATATTAAAACATTAAAAACGCATCTTTATCGCGTGATCGGAAGTCAGCTTCTCACTTATGAGGAGTTACAAACTGTACTCATTCAAATAGAGTGCATTATGAACTCGCGCCCTCTGAGCGTTTTGTCTTCCGATCCCCATCCCGAAGTTATTACTCCCGCTCACTTTTTGATGTCGACTCCACTGCAGTACTTGCCGGCAGCCGATTTGTCTGGTCAGCGCATTAATTTATCACAGCGCAAACAGTTGTTAGATAGTATGGTCCAATCCTTCTGGAAGAAATGGCACCTAGAGTATCTGCATACGCTGCAAGTCAGGCAGAAATGGGCAACTCCGGACAAACCCGTAGAAGTTGGGACTGTCGTACTCGTGGGACAGGATAATTCAGCTCCTCTAAGTTGGCCATTAGGAGTTATAACTGAGATTTATAAAGGCACGGATAATGTCGTTCGTGTTGCAATGGTAAAAACAAAGTTCGGTAACTTTAAACGTGCCGTCGTTAAATTATATCCTATTCCAACGCAATAAAGTTTAACTCCTATACGAAATTCATAGTCTTAAGGTTTAGGAAATATTATATTTAAATAACTTATATCGTTTGTTTCTCGCATTCAGTCGTAAAGCTTAAAGTTTTTCTGATCATAATCTAGGTTGGTAAATACTTATAATTTTTTCACTTCCTTTCTGAAAGCACTTGCGTCCTTCCAAGCCCCCGAGCATGGTGAAGCGTCAATGCCTTTTTTAATATAAAAAATAAAATAATAATAATTTAGGATTTCTCCATATCATAAAATATGTTAGTATTTCAAATTAAATATTTTAACTTCTCAATTGATGAATCCTCGCGCCATCTGTTATCGCAGCGCCCATGTATCGAGACTTTCTTGAGTTTTTTCGCAAGGGCCCTTATATAGATGGCACTAGCGAGCGGATAGCTCCCCTTGACCGTTGGAAGAAGACGGTGTGTGCTCCTCCGAGCTCCGCTTTAAAAAATCCCTTTTTGTTGAAATCTGGACGATACTCGTAAAATAAATGGACCTGCATCTGTGCTTCATTGAGAACTTATAGTGCAGTGTTGATTTTTGGAGTTTTCACCATTCCACCGGCGGATCCACGAAGATTTAGCTCGCCGGCCGGCAGCCCATACTTGCAAGTGCGCATGAACGAGGTATCTTCCCATCTCCCTGGGTCTGAGTGGGATCTCTGGATTGCCAAGGTACGTGGGCATTTTTGCTGCTAATAATTCTCTGGTATTGGTTTGTCGAGGATTCATCAGAAGGGAAATTGATTTATTTTGAGGTCCGCCATTACACATCCGCCATAGGTTCTCATTTCAAATTATCTTATATTTCTTCACAAAGGTGCAGGCTATTTACACGCCTCACCAGTCACTATTCCGCAGTACTTCATTCTAATTCCCAAGGAAGACATCCAGGTCTGCCGCACCTACATACAGGGACAAGGGACAGCACTCTGCAGGATGATGGAGTGAATCCTAAAACAAATCCTGAAATAATGTCTCTATGTATGTTTCTTCATACCAGTACGAGAAATTATTTCAGGAACGTGAGGGAATAATGAGTTTTTTTAATTGCCTCATACGCAATGTATGGATAGTAGTAGGCACATGCAAGTATGAAAATTTTACAAATGTTTGCGATGATCGATGTTCACGCGTTTATAACGAAAATTTTCAACACGAGGAGTTTTCCCTTGCAATTGCAAAGCAAGTGTACTTTTCCTTTCAATGCTTACGTGTTTCCGGAATGTTATGTTGCTTGTTGCTATGATTGTGATAGAGGCGCCAATTATATACCTGTAACAAAGAAAAATATATTGATATTTTTATTTTTTTGTTAGTTTTTAAATATATTGATAGTTATTATTTATTAAAGCTATAATTTGTGAAGAAAGTGTCCTTTCTAGAGATAGTTATTCTATTATTCTTCTATCCACCAACACAGCAGAAGTGTATAGACACCAGCACATAAAACTACCCAAAACTGTCAGATGTTCTCAATTAATATCAAACCGAATGCTGTAGCGATACAATTATAAATCTATTAAAGATTTTGTCAGATTGTAGGAGCTGAATGTGCTAGCGTCTGTATGAGGTAATCTCCAAAACTACTTATCAGTTTTCAAAAATCTAACACTGATGGAAAGTTATTGGGTAAAACCCGGGTAACCACTGACACGGCGAACGTTCAAAGAGTTTTCAAGTGATAGATAGTTCATGTGATACGTGACAGATGGCACCACTTATGTCGAGTAAATCTTTTGCAGTGTAGGTATCAAGCACGTTCGGTTTGATGATGGACGTGCGTGATTTTTATGTACTTATATTTTTCTTTGGTTAAAAACGTTCTTGACTCTCTTGTTCTTGAAAGAAGGACTAAAAATTACAGTAAAAGAATAGGAGCTTTTATTTTGATGACATAAATTATGTAGAAAATGTATACTTCTACGCGCATGAACTTAACCCACTTTTATATACAATACGATACAATAACAATAGTGAAATTAGTGTCCACATTTTCCAGTTATAATCCTGCGTAATGTAATAAACAAGGAGTCTATTGCCAATCTTTATTTACCACAAATCATCTGATATTTACTTTGCGTATAGAACCGATAACAATGAACATAAGTACATAATAAAGTTACAATATTTCTCTCTTCTTCATACAATGTAATTTATTGCGAAGGGATGTGCACGGACCCACTCAACCGTGGTCTCTATATAGAAACGTTATTTTCGCTTAAGTGCATCGTGTCTTGAATTGATCCTTTACCGAAACATATTGTAAGATAAGTACCAATAGTATGCTCTGGGCGGTTTTACTGAATGTTATGAGATGTTATGTGACAATCATTGTAAATATTTCGTTGGTGTGCGTGACTAAATAAATAAATAAAAGACTTGTATCAAATATGTTTTTTTTTTTTTTTTGTGTTGTGTGTCTAAAGTCTACTCATATGGCCTGCTTGCTCTCACCGTGAGAAAACATTCTCCGTACAGAATCGGAAACAGTCTAATACACAAAGTTTTACTCAGAATACGTATATATCTATATATATACGTATTCGGTTTAGTATAGCCCTGCCCCTAATCACTGCTACACTGTGTAGAAACGGACTCGCAAAGTCGACAAGGACTTACAATGACTTACAATGACTTACAATGACTTACAATGACTTACAATGACTTACAATGACTTACAATGACTTACAATGACTTACAATGACTTACAATGACTTACAATGACTTACAATGACTTACAATGACTTACAATGACTTACAATGACTTACAATGACTTACAATGACTTACAATGACTTACAATGACTTACAATGACTTACAATGACTTACAATGACTTACAATGACTTACAATGACTTACAATGACTTACAATGACTTACAATGACTTACAATGACTTACAATGACTTACAATGACTTACAATGACTTACAATGACTTACAATGACTTACAATGACTTACAATGACTTACAATGACTTACAATGACTTACAATGACTTACAATGACTTACAATGACTTACAATGACTTACAATGACTTACAATGACTTACAATGACTTACAATGACTTACAATGACTTACAATGACTTACAATGACTTACAATGACTTACAATGACTTACAATGACTTACAATGACTCACAATGACTCACAATGACTCACAATGACTTACAATGACTTACAATGACTTACAATGACTTACAATGACTTACAATGACTTACAATGACTTACAATGACTTACAATGACTTACAATG
Organism: Diarsia dahlii; assembly: GCA_949775195.1. Lineage (NCBI taxonomy): Eukaryota > Metazoa > Arthropoda > Insecta > Lepidoptera > Noctuidae > Diarsia > Diarsia dahlii. The sequence goes on from OX459190.1 coordinate 19,187,077, forward strand.
ACTTACAATGACTTACAATGACTTACAATGACTTACAATGACTTATAATGACTTACAATGACTTACAATGACTTACAATGACTTACAATGACTTACAATGACTTACAATGACTTACAATGACTTACGATGAGCAATCGTGCCCAATGTATCATGACCATCCAGAGCCAGAATTCGCTCACTGCTCTCTTTTCTTGTGCCAATCGAGGTTTTTCCCCGATGCCGGTGGTAACTATTTCGTCTTCGACCCACATTTCTTTTCCCAGTTCTTGGACGCTATTGTCACTACCCAATGCATCATCATCATCCAAATGTTCTTTTGAAAATATTCGCATTAAATATTTTCATGCCTTCTTTACATTCCAGGATTTACTGTTCATTTTCCTCTATCACACTATCATCACATCACACTATTATAATTAAACTCCATTTGGGAATATTAACACGAATTTATTATAAAACGTCTCGTTTCCAAAAACGTCTTCGCTTGTCTCAACTCACATCTAATTACACAGCTCCTTTCACATTAGAAGGATTCATTTATCAAAACTAACTACACGGTCTACCGCAAATGTCTAGTAAATCCAAGGAGCGCAGAATAGTCGCGCCGCAGCAGTATTAATTCTTGGCGCCAACAGTACGATGAGCATCTACTTTTATTACATTTTGGAACATACCCACCACAATACTTCTTATCACCACCACTCCTAAACACCCGAATTAACAGTGGCGATTGCAAAAAAATCACGTCAACGAGACCCAGATATTTTTTTTAATGTTTTGAATCAGAAAATGCTTTTGCTAAGGGGCGTCGTGTCGCCCAGACGACGACCCTAATAAAGTAGAGAAAGCCTAGGCTCATTGTGTCAACGGCGACACACTTACGTATTATACAGGCGGGGCGTCGCGCGGTGCGTGCTGCGTTTTTAATTCAAACCCATGGCGATGTATGAAAAAGATAACGATTTCAAACGTCGATTTTACGAGAAGCGATTTTTCGCTCGTTACTTTAAGATGCAACATTTGTTGCGGTGGACCCGTCTCTCAGTAAATTAATAAAAAAGCACAAGACGAGCCTTCTGCACGCGCCGCGTGACGCCCCGCGTCTCCGTAAACGAGCCCTTAGTCTGCACAGAAGGCGTTTACAGTACCACCTTAGTGTGAATGTGACCATAGCGATTTCAGTTGAAATTAAATCTGGACTCAAGATAAATGAAACAATACAATTTCGTATTCACATCGCAATAAATATTACTGAATAAACATTTTCTACTTTATATTCATTTTCGTCTCTATTAACTACGTGACAGAGACGTGACATACGTAATTCATCACCATTTTACCGCTCACAATTTAGACTGTGGCGTTCAAATAGGCTATGTAAGTGTTGGAAGGACGGATTTTGATACATTACTTCCGTGTAAGAATTACAATAATTATTAGGTATTCGTCGACCTACTTAGACTTACACCATGAAGCGTTTGATAAACTGTTCAGTCAAATACAATTTCTTCTTCAAAAGCATGATATCCATAATACCATCCGTAGGGAGACCGTTTAGCTTGAAACATTATTTCAATGCAACAGCTCAGATCAACTATCCGAGCTATCAGATACAGTGCAAGATTTTACTTTATTTTTATTTTGATCATTCCAGTATTCGCCACTGTAGTAAACTTCATAAATTTTATATTCTGAAACATAACCCACAACAATTTCCACATGCATTTACATTTTTATTCTTTTTCCTAGCGTATCCATGGCATTAAAGTTCAAAATCCTTTGTAGTCATAATCAGACTAGAGAAAATTGTTATTTCAATACTTATTTATTTGATTGTATCTTTTTCAGCGGTCGTCCTAATGGTAGCACCACTGTTCGTCAAGTGGTCTTTAATACAATACGGGTTCCGTGATACAATTCTGATAATGTCAGGGCTAACTGCGCACAATTTTATAGCAGTAGCTCTAATGCACCCTGTCAAATGGCATCAGAAACGGAATGAACTTCCTGATGGCAGTAATGGTAAGTTCATTCTTCTTCTACTCCAAAATGGAAAGAAAGAAAACATTTAATTTATTCAGCACAGGCCACAAGTGCACACAACAAACAATAAAATTAATAAAAAAACTAAACTGAAAAATAAAAAAAAGAGTGTGTACATCTCGCGGCTGCGCCAAATAGGTATAATATGTTTCGCGTCCTTCAGAGTTAAAAGATATTTGGTTGGAATCAGATCGAACCAGATTCTGACCAACTATTTATCCAATATTCAAGCGAAGGTACGAAAACAGGTCTTCAGGCTTCCCTATTGTTTCCTTTACCGATTTTAACATCTAGAGAAAAGAGAAGATATATTTGACCTGTAGTTGCATAATACAGCCAGAATTGTCCCACTAAAGTGGAGAAACGTCTCCTTCCCTCTATCTCAAATATATACTCATACTGTTACCTTCAGACATTCTTCTATACTAAAACTAGTTCATAAAAGAAATCATATTCTTACAGGGTTAAGCCAATTCATATTAGACAACTATGTCGCAGAAATAAAGTTAGTTCCCTATTTCCCATACCATACCACTATGAACTCGTTGTGACCAACTCGCCTCTGTAATAAATACTAAAAAATAAAAACTTTGTTACAGAAAAGTTGTTCCTCGACAAGAAACTGAACGAAGAAGCTGGCGCCGTCGCCGTCGTGCCAATTATCAAACTGACAAACGCAGACGGCAATCTTTCCAATCCCGATGAGAAATTTTATTTAGCTTCGGACGATGGAGAGTCCGGCGGAATCAAGTAAGTTAATTACTTAACAAAAAAACAATTAAAACTTTGGTAGGTACCAAAACGAAAGTTTGGTAAGCTGTGGAGAAGGCTATTGTCCAGGAGTGGTACGGAGCAGGCTGATATAAAAACAACCGTGTTTTTAACAATCTGACGTTTCAGAAAAATGGAATTTGGTAATTTTAAAGCATTGCATATTATTATAATCACATCACTACTGGGGATAAGGAACACTTTTAATTGAATCTTTATTTGTTTAGAATAATCTTAGAAAAAAGTTTACTACAATACAGATTTTTCAGATTTAGTGAAAAGCTTGTTTATATTGTTTTGGTTCCGGCACCAAACGATGAGATGAAAATCAACGTTGAGCCTGTTCTTAGTTTTTGTCCTTTTTGGAAACTGAAAGTCGGACCCTGAAACTTTTCATAGTATTATTTTAATGTTCTTGCAATAGGTACGCCTACCTACTCGGTTAAAAAGTTTTCATGCGGAAAACTCCTCTCATATTTCCCTCAACCAGGTCACCGGGTTCTGGACAAATCTAGACTCAGTGGACGCTACTGAGAAATTCCTAATGGATAAACCCTATAACCCTTTGTGCGACTTTAGAATCAAATCTATTTATAATTAACAATTATTACGAAGTTTCAGAAAAATCATCAACGCTCTAGTAGACAAATCGTTATGTGAAGAGTTTTTGATGTCGTGCGTGTGCGCTGGTCCAGCGCTCGCCATCTTTGCTGATACCACCTACTCGTCAATCCTGCCACAAGCTTTGTTTACTGCGGGATTGCAAGTAAGTTAGAAAGAAAAATATTTATTTGTTGCAGATGATGAATGATAATAGGGGATCGGACAAAACAAAACTAATTGGTCCGTCAGATAGATTTCTAAAAAATATTGACCACATATTTTTTCTATTTTCACGTAAACAAAAAATGAAGACGATACAGTGCTTCGAAAACTCGTGTAACGTCATAAAGTACATTTTGTACCTTCAAGTGACGTTTCAAGCCCCACTCCATGATCTTTGACGAGCTATAGCTTCGTCAATTTTTATTGATTTGATAAAATAAAAAACACGTATTCAATATTTTTCGATAATCTAACTGACGGACTAAACAGAATCATATTTTTTTGAGTCAGTCCGATCCCCTATTATGAATGAGAAAGGAGTAAATGCCACCGTGACGTCTAACCGAGAAGAATGGAAGCAGAAAACGTCTTGAGCCGACCCCACCCAAATAGAAAGGCTGGAAGATGATGATGAGATACATGACGTGCATACAAAATAAAAACAATATATAAAGGACTGCTGTGTGGACTGTGTGAGGTCCTGGGTTTGATTCCCAGGTCAGCCGAAGTGTTCTAAGGTTTTTCCATCAGAAATTTCTCAGTAGCTGGCACGAATTCGTGCCCGGTTGATGTCAATTAGGCTCACCCCCTATTACATGGGACTTGAACATATCTGGTGAGAAATGGGCATATAAATAGGTACATATCTACCTAACCCTTTGGGGATTACAAGCGTGGTATTTTGTTATTCATAAAGTTAATTACCCACAAAGGCAAACAAATATTAATAAAAACTGAAGGCACGGAACAGAATTCATATTTTACAATTGTACGTCGGAACTGTAACAGTTACAATGCTACTGTTTGAAACAATTTGATTCGTACATTAATCTGCTTTCATTGTAGTATTTATATTTACTTTGGTCTATGAGCCCCCGTGTTTTAATTGCAGACTTATAAATTAAATTATTCATATAATCAAAACCTAAGAGGCAGTTCACACGTGTTTAAATAGGGGATCGGACAGGGTCAAAATAATATGATTCTGTTTAGTCCGTAAGTTAGAATATCGAAAAATATTGAATACGTGTTTTTTGTTTTATCAAATCAATAAAAAATTACGAAGATAAAACGTGTCAAAGATCTTGGAGTGGGGCTTGAAACGTCACTTGTGTCGTCAAAATGTACTATCATATGACGTCACACGAGTTTTCGAAGCACTGTATCGTCTTCATTTTAAGTTTACGTGAAAAAAGAAAAAATACGTGTCCAATAATTTTTGGAAATCTATCTGACGGACTAATTAGTTTTTTTTTGTCCGATCCCCTATTGGCATTAAAGTTTTAAAAAACTTCTCATTCGTTCCCACGAAATAAGAGTCTGAACCTTTATTTTGATTTTAAAGATGTTAGATTTCCACTTATTTCTTATGTAAATTAAATTCATAATAGTTTAGCCATGCTATGTCATTATCTCTGGTCAAGCTTCATAACTAGAATCTACTGAGATCAATTTAATTTAGTTTTCGATATTTAACATCTTAAATTAAGTTAACATGGTCAATATTAATAATAGTGTTATTGACCATGCCAGTTTAAAATCTTATATATAATATCGGGCAAGATTCTTATGTTACGAAACTTGTGCAATATACAACGCGCTTTTAAATTATTATTTTAAAAGTAGAAATTTTAAGACATGTGACATCTACCAAATTTTAATGGGCTCACATAGTAAAGGGCCACTCTCTCACACTATAAAGTAATTTACTTCTCCATATTAGGACGAAAAAAGTTATTAATTTGCACATACACACAACATAAAACACAATCTTCTTGAGCAAATACATAGGTACACTCATACATAATAGAAACCCAATATTTGAATAGAGTACTACATTCAGAACTAAAGATAATTTCAAAGTAATTATTTGTTTGCAGGATAACATCGCGTTGGCCCAGTCCCTGTACGAGTTTGGCGACTTGGCTATGCGGGTGCTGTTCGTGGTACTAAGTAATTGGCTACAGAAGCTGGGCAGCCAAGAGATTTACGTCCTTGGTGTCACATTTGGCTTAGTGTCAAGGCTTGGTAAGTCTTACATGTCATGGTAGTTTTTATAATTCGCCTTGTTGTCTTGTCATGTTTTCCATGTAAAATATTCAGCTGCATCCGGTTAGACTGGAAGCCGACCCCAAAATAGTTGGGAAAAGGCTTAGGCAGAAAATGATGATCTATAAGTATAAGTGCTAGGGCTTCGCATCGTCCAGGTCTATGACTAGATTCCTAGGTCGGGTTATTGTTGTTGGATTTTTCATCTACAATTTTTTCAGTTACTACTGAAGGAAGTGTCTTCTCGGAGTATCTTTGGATTTATGCTCTGTTGGTAGCAATAAGTTTGACCCTTACTAGATAGGACTTAAACGTAGATGTAGTTGTAGTGTAGGTTGCCAAATCCTTTAAGGAAAACGGAAGAGATAAAAGAGAGTCTACAGGACTGGGAAAAACTGCTGAGGTGAGCCTCTGACAGTGTGTAAAATTTTCTAATTTTACATACAACTGTCACTACACTGTGACACTACTGTAATCGCCTATAGCTGCCCCTTAATAATCCCCAAGAAGATAGAACAAGGAACTATTAATACTTAATTATCACCATACTAATTGAACAAGCCCCCATGGTTTCCTCACAATTATTCACTTTCTTTAAAATGGTGATAGCAAAAAGTAAAGCCTAACAATAGTCATTTTTCCCCAGGTATGTTATGGTCAAAAAGTTTCATAGCCATGATGGTCTACATCCCACTAGTGGGTGCCTCCCACTGTGCGGTCACCATCCTTATACCGCTGGTGGTAGCTGATGCTGTGGCTCCTCACAAGTTCACAGCAGCTCTTGGCATGCTGATGATGCTGTCAGGGCTGGTCAATTTGGTGCTGGGACCTGCTATTAGTAAGTTTAATAGACTTGTTTAATCTAGATATTACACAGGGCAATATTGCAGACGCCAAATAAAAAAAAAGACAAAAAAAAATATATGTAAAAAAAAAAAAAAAAAAACAAATTATTACATTCTGTAAACTTTTTTTGCAGAATTTAAAATCAATCTCAAAAACAGAAACTCGTGTAACGATAATCGCATAACTTATTTTTTATCAAAAAATAAATACTTGGTTATTAAGACTCTTCTTATCTTAGAGACGTTTGTATGATTTTTCATAAGATAAATCTTCAACTGTTAGATCAGATGATACGTAGAAGCTATAATATCTATCAGACAACTTTTTTTTGGAAGGTAATCATCAAATGACTCCTCCCGCTCTGGGCAGAGTAGTAGAGAGGGACTAAAACTACCCATGTTTCTTCTTAGCCCTTTGTGTCGAGGCCGCGGTATCTCTTTCGAACAACGTGCAGCCCCGTCGGGACCTACCAGACACCTTATAATGCAATTTACCTAATGGTCACCCATTGATCAAAATGAATGATTAAAATTGCTTATTTAATGGAATTTCCAAAAATCAGTTTTTTTAATTAAAAAATCTGTTTTAAAAGTGTCTTTAACTCGTCGAAACCGACCGTTGAAAACAATAAGAATTCGATTGGAGAACAGGACCAATGACTTAACGCAAGCAAGCATGAGGCATGGAGAAAACGACATATTATAAATCAAAGTTCCCTCTCGCGTCTGTCTGTCTGTTCGCGACAAACTCAAAAAAGACTGCACCGATTATCATGTTGGTTTCACCAATGGATAGAGTGGTTCTCGAGAAAGGTCTTAGTATAAAATATTTTTTTCAAGATTTTGTACACGCAGGCGAAGCCGCGGGCATCAACTAGTTAATTATATACGAGTTATTTGAATGATAACCAAAAATGTGCAGTAATTACTTCCGGTTTCCTTTTTATTTAACCAATACTGCGAACTCAGATGAGTAACGCCTTTATATTTTTCAGGCGGAGTCCGAGAGCTGTCAGAAAGTTACGGGCCAGTATTCTATCTCATCGCGTCGTGCTTCGCTATTATCGTTCTCTTCTGGTCGATAGAACTATGCTATAAGAGGAACAAACACAAGAGATTACAACGCAGGGAATATTTACGACAAAAGAAATTAAATAAATGATTGTAATATTTATTTGTTTTGTTTTTATCCTGCGTTGGTTCTCCTAGTTAAAAAATACTTTAGAATATAAGTCTGCAATCTATATGTCGCTAAAAACATTTCATCTTTTGATAAAAGGTTGCAATAGAAAAAAAAATCGGAAATATGATGAAATATATCTATGAAATACTTAAGTATATCGCAATATATACAGCGGAATACAAACCAAACATTTTGCGTAACATCACTATCACTTCATATTATAGAACGAAATCCTCCACCGCATCTGTCTGTCTGTCTGTTCGCAATAAACTCAAAAACTACTGCACCGATATTCATGCTGTTTTCACCAATGAATAGGGTGGTTTTCGAAGAAGGTGTATAATTTGACGCGGGTGAAGTCACGGGCACCAGCTAGTTTATGATAAGAGTTTATCAGTGTCTAGTGTCCGCAATTTATCCGTACCAGATTTGACTAGCACACACTCTAAATTAATATTTGTTTGTGACTTGCAAAATTAATCTTCACAATAATTAAAATCCCTGGATAAACAATACATTTTCAATTACAAAATGTGGTGTAATACCATACTATGATGATAGCTAAGATGAAACTACGATGACTTGAAATAAACATTTCACACGTTTTTATCCGACTGCAGCGAAGTCTAGAAGGAGGGTTATGTGTTTGACTGGTTTGTATGTCCGTTTCTTTATTCCCTCATATCTACGGGTGAACAAATTTTATATAACTTCATCCCTCAAATATGGGTTGGTGTAAAAGCATTTTTTCCTTCTTTTTGTCGAGGGAGGCCAGATGACTTAGGTGGCAACTCATCCGCAAAATATTTCATCCGCGGATGAAACGTCACCCTCTCAAAACTTTAAGGCGACGACTCATCCGCAAGTTCGGATGAGTCGTCACCTAAGTCATATTAATGTGGTCATATCGGCCAAATATACAAACTAGGAAGGGGATTTTTTTGTTTTTTTTTTTTTATATAAAAGTTCATGCATTTAAGAGCGGCGGAAAGAGAGAAAGGCTGACAACGGGAGAGGGGTGGGGGGAGCAGGGGTATATATATATGCAACGTGTAACAGAATAAACGCCGGGCCTCCTCCGGGTAACCGGGGGTCTCACCTAGCGGCGGCTGTCCGCCGGGGTGGCGCGAAGAAAGCTGCGCCATTCGCATGGCGCCGCGACGCTCCCACCAGCCACAGATGACACCAACACACAGGCAGGTGGCGTGAGCCCACGCACCTGCCGCAGTCCAAGGCCCATGTAGGCCGCTCAAGACGAGAGGTGCCCGCAGTGTCGGGCACATGTGAGACTTCGGGGTACAGACGACAGTCTACACCCCTGACTGCACGCTCCCTTGCGGGGTAAGCAGGGACTACTACAGGCCAATAAACGCAAGACCTCTCGTGGGATGTCTCTGACCATATCGTGGTTAAATCGAACAAAAATACTCCTATGTATAAGAATCGTGTTTTTATTATGAACATAAAATTATTATACTGGAAAATCAGATTATTGAGCAATTTTCCTAAATAAAAATTACAGGTTAGGTTAGGTTTTACTACAAAACTCAGTTTTCGTAGTAAAACAGTAACCTACTGTTTTACTACAAAAACTGAGTTTTGTTATAAATATGAGTAGATACATTTAAATATGTTAACAAGAATTATTTAAACATTTTGAAACATATGTGAGAAAACATTAATTAATAACAAAAAACCCGAAAAAGAAAAAAAAAAAAAAAAAAAACGATTCTTGTACATTGGAGTATTTTTGTTCGATTTAACCACGATATGGTCTGAGACATCCCACGAGAGGTCTTGCGTTTATTCTGTTACACGTTGTATATATATACCCCTGCTCCCCCCACCCCTCTCCCGTTGTCAGCCTTTCTCTCTTTCCGCCGCTTTTAAATGCATGAACTTATAAATAAAAAAAAAACAAAAAAATCCCCTTCCTAGTTTGTATATTTGGCCGATATGACCACATTAATATTACTTAGGTGACGACTCATCCGAACTTGCGGATGAGTCGTCGCCTTAAAGTTTTGAGAGGGTGACGTTTCATCCGCGGATGAAATATTTTGCGGATGAGTTGCCACCTAAGTCGGCCAGATTGCTGTACGAGCTCGCTCAAATGGGCATTATGAACATAATGATTTAAGTAAATCTACTGTTTTAATTATGTATTTTGAAATACATTTATGTATGTTGGATTTTGTAATTTGCATTACTGGGGCGACATCTTCAAAGTGAACAAGCCCCTTAAATAAACTGAGAAAAGCCCTTTTATTTGATACCCATATTGATGTGTTGTGAAAAAATATGTACCTAATACGCCATTTTGTGATGGCGGCCATCTTGGATTTGAAATTTGTTATAGTGTATTCTACTAATCAAGCCCTTTCATTTGATACGCCTAGTGATGGAATTGTAAAAAATATGTAATCCGCCATTTTGTGATGGCGGCCATATTGAATTTGAAATTTGATAAAGTGTCTGCATAGTATTCTCTCAATCAAGCCCTTTCATTTAATACCCATATTGATGGAGTTGTGAAAAAATAATATGTAAATCGTCATTTTGTGGTGGCGGCCATCTTGGATTTGAAATTTGTTATAGTTCAAAGTATTCTACTAATCAAGCCCTTTCATTTGATACCCATATTGATAGGAGTTGTGTACAAATATGTACTCCACCATTTTGTGGCGGCGGTCATCTTGGATCGATGTTTTTCAAACATAGCTAAGAACAAGTTTTTAAACTGACATGGTCACTGATCCGTGATCATGGTGCTTGTAACAGCGCCGAAATATCGGGAACTCGAAACAAAAATCAAACATGGTAAATATCCCGTTTATGATATTAATAGTAGCTAAGAACACTCTCGACTAATTCACCTTTCAAACAAAAAAAACTAAGTCAAAATCGGATCATGCGTTCGGGAGCTACGATGCCACAGACAGATACACACACAGACAAGTCAAACTTGTAACACCCCGTCGTTTTTGCGTCGGGGTTAAAAATTGAAGAAACAAAAATTAACCGTCTGGTATCATCTTACAGGGTACTCGTATTATCGTCACCCCTTATATCATGAAAATGGACGACAATGAAACTTTGACGACCTTGCAACTAGCACAGTTGTAACTGTAAATTATCTACTAGATAATTTACTGTTGTTGATTCCTTCTGAGTTCAGAATACGATACGCGTTCAAGGTTCTCAAGGTCGTCTTAAAGAATCTAATTGTTTTTACCCTACTGCGGCGAAATCTAAAAGGAGGGTTAGTAACTACTTAAACGTCACCTGTTTAATATACACACATCAAAAGTGTCTAAGGATCAACATATATTTTTGCAATAACTTTTCTCCTGATTGATATTAATTAAAATTTTCTTTAAGGATTCATCAAATAAAGTGTTTTCGTTTGTCACAGTAACGATAAACCAAGTCACCTTTGCATTAATAAAGAAATTTGCCATTTTCCTAATAAAGGGATTTATGACATTTGAACCACTAACATTAAAGTTCGAAAAAAAGACTGAAATAACAGTTTTCTTTAAAATTTTATTAGGTAACTTAAACAATTAATAATCCGTGTTTCTACCGCGAACACTAACAACACAAGAACATCGGTTTGGCATACTCAAAATGAGTTCATCCAAATCACGCTGTGGAATGGCTGCCCATGTTCGTTGCAACAACAAAAAAAGGTCTTCTTGCGACTGGATACCCTCCATATTCGGCAGAGCTCTTCTCTGTAGCATATCCCATGCATGCTCAATCGGGTTCAAGTCTGGCGACTGAGCAGGCCAGGGCAGGATATTGATGTTAGCTGCGGCGAGAGTCTGTCTTACAACTCTTGCGGTGTGCGGTCGTGCATTAACATGCATTAACTGAAATAAGGGACCGATTTGCACTTGTAGAGGAACGATGACGTCTGATACAATCGTCTCAGCATAAATTTGAGCGTTGAGGTTGCCTCTGATCCAAATCAACTCAGTTCTTCCGCCGATCCAAATACCCGCCCATACCATGATGGTTCCACCACTATAAGGATGGACTTCCTGGCAGGATTTTAATCGCTGTTGGCGTCCAGGGGTTCTCCAGTGTCGTATACGTCTTGTATCCGGTCTCATACCAAAACGAGACTCATCAGAAAAGCACACGAAACGCCATTGTTCTTCTGCCCAATTTCTGTGTTCAAGAGCCCATTGATATCGAATCCTACGATTGTGCATTGCTATAGGTGGTACCCGTAGCGGTCTTTGGGAATGAAGGTTCACCTCATGCAAGCGGTTTCTGACTGTTTGGTCGCTAATTAAGTTCCCTGAAGAGTGATGAAGCCTCACGGCTAACATCATGGCGGTTATTGTTGGAGCTCTTCGAGTTAAGATTTGAATGTATCGGTCTTGTCTCCGTGTGGTGCAGCGATACCGTCCTCCATGGCGCTCACCCACGGTACCAGTGCTTCGGTAACGTGTCCAAAGTCGACTGATAACACTCTGACTTGTATTCAGAGCTAAAGCCACAGTACGTTGCCGGGAACCAGCTTCTATCATTCCCACGGCTCTGAGCATTTCTTCCCTGCTTAAATGACGTCGCCGCTCCATAATAACGTTGGTTTTAATCAGTAGTAGGGAAACAGTAGCACTAATAATGTCTTCAATGCGTTGTATGTTTTTAGAGGGAAAATATTGACAGCTGATTTTCATCTTTTACTCGAATTTGATTGACAGTTCCTGATTCAAATTATGAAATGCACCAAAAAGGATCCATATAAATTTATAAAATCATAAATTTATTACAAAGCCACATCTCAGTCTCAAGAAATCCGCATAAAAATGCTTGATCCCTAGACACTTTTGATGTGTGTATATATAATAACGGACGTCCCGCGGTTTCACCCGAGTAGATCCCGTTCCCGTGGGAATACAGGGATAAAAAGTAGCCTATGTTACTCAGGGTGAATGTAGCTTTCCAAGGGTGAAAGAATTTTTGAAATCGGCCCAGTACTTTTTGAGCCTATTCATTACAAACATACAAAAATAGGTACAAATCTTTCCTCTTTATAATATTAGTGTAGATAATATTGATTGCAAAGGGGTGTTTTTGGAAGCCACACCGGTGTTCCATCGCACATTTTCGTCGGGGGCAGTGGGATCTAATGCGACGTCCGTTGCGGTCACAACAGTTCTAATGTGATCTGACCCATTTCCCCGTCTTTTTGTGACGAACTCTAGCCCTAGCGATCTAAATTCTAAGGTCTAGCGATCTTTGATGTAGGAAAAAAACTAGATTGACCTGAAATAGGGTTTAGCTGGTAACATAATTATTCATATTAGTACAAACGGAAACACAACAAACTATACATTTCCAGGATTACATGGCCTCGCTTGGTATAGATTTCCTGTAAAATGAGAGATCCGTATAAACTGGTTTTGTATAGCCTAATTTGTCGCCATAATACTGTCTCGTCACGGTAGGTTTACTACAGACTACTTAGTTATGAAACATAATCTAAAAGTAACGTAAATCTTAAAATTGCAGTTGTAAAAGAATGGTTAATTAACTTATTCTGATAACATAAAATATACCTCATCATTACACACCCACTCTTCATTTGACTGTACTGTTATACAGTATCTTACTTTAAAAAAGACAGAATTTGTTAGACTCCTCAAAGCAGCACAAAACTCAAAAAAGCAGGTGTTATTTAAATTGTTAAATACAGCGTGTATCAAGAAGTTGTAACCATATTAAAATTTGAAGAGGGAACAGGGGCTATGATTCTCTATGTATTACTATATACATACTCATACAGTATGTCCCCCTTTCTTCCTGAATAATGTCTCTAGAGCACTGATTTTTTTTCTTCATTAAATCTATGTCTACAGACTGTGGACAAGTCTCTTTAATTTCCTTATTTCCAACAACTAATAAGCAAAGAAAATCCAAAAATGGCAAAACAAGTCTTATTTCCACAGCCGTGATTAGAGGTCTTTTTAAAATTAAATAAATTTACCCCAAATACCTCGACATCTGAACCTGTCACCTGGAACCTAAACATACTGTTTTTTTTTTAATTTAAATGAAAACAATAATTTAATTGGCTCAATTGTTGAGAAGAAAAATGGGAAATACGAAACGTTGATCTCGTAAATTATTATAAGATACAATCAGTTTGAGCTGCAGCTGTACCTATTTTACTCTACGGGGGCAGGCTTGACGCAGCCAGAGGGAAATGGTTTCTTAAAATACCTTTTTTTCAAATTGCCTAGTTACAAGTACCTATAGATTTGTAGGGGACACTTTGGGGAATTTACTTTTTAAGAAGTTCACAACACACTATACCACCAATGTCAACCAGTAGGTGTGACTGGCACATCTATAGCAAAATTATCTCATCATAGAACAAAACCATTTATTACAAGTTTAAACACAATGCTTGCATTAGATAAAGTAAGTAAATATATGAATCTTGATAAAACCAGTGGCAGAGAGTGTGGGTAGTTTTGTTGTGTTTCGTGAATGAAATCAAAATGGTGGACGATGAGAAAAAAGAAAGTTTAAAGTTGGTGGACAAGAAATATGATCTTGTGGCACCCGATGGAGGATGGGGCTATTTAGTAGCCATTTCGGCTATTATTAGTTTTGTGAGTAAAGTGATGATATTTTTGTGTAGCTTAACTGAAGAAGGAGAATTGTAGTTTATTGTGTGATCAAAATATGAAAAGGGCTATACAGTATTATGCTGCGATACGACTTTTTTTTTGGTGAAAAATCGCTCCGTAATAGTCCTACGTAAATCGTGATGGAAAATTGGAAACTTGACATTGTGCTGGTGGCTGTATTGAAATAGTACAGTCGAACAAGCTAATAAGTATACAGGGTAGAGATCTTTATAATTCTATAACAATGAAAATATTGATTGTAATTTTGTTTTCTCAAGTGATTCGCCTTAATCGACTGATGTCGAACGCTGTATCGATTGACATCAGTCTATACATGTATCTGTATAATCTTAAAAGTAAATACAAGTTAGCAGGCTGTATACTTATTAGCTTGTTCGACTGTACAAGGGTCGAAGAGGTATTTAAAGTAAGGCTACGACATAAAATAAGGTTTGGTCTAGAACGAAAACAATGATCGCAATAACCGTGTGAACTTTTGGCTTCGTTAAAGGTATAAAATACCATGTATACCCATTAGAATAATGATAATTGGTGAAAAAGAGTTCTAGTTAACTCTCATGTCTTGCATTACCGGTACTTATAGTACAGGGTAATAAAATATTCCGTAGTATGTAAATCGGTATCGGAATCGGAATCTTGGTATCGAATCGGTAGCTCCTAAGATATTCATTCACTCAAAATTCAAAATTCTTTCACTAATAAGAACCTAGGTTCTCCTCGACTGTCATTGGTTATATCAACGATGTTTCCGTGGGTCAATTTCTGAACCGGCGAACGAAGGCGGGGAGCAAGAGGTTGTGATACATAAATTGAAACACGTGAGAACGTGCATGTCAAGTCTCATTCGCAGCTTGAAATAGAACTGAATTTCTCGTGATGGACGATATCTAAAGCAATACTTTAGATTTAATATTTAAACAAAATCCTGTAAATATTTTTTTGTGATAGCTTTCAACATGTGACTGTTACTAAATTACTCCAGGCTGATAAAATTTTATTTTTTCCAAAATCATAGTAATATTAGTATTACGGTCGGTTTACCCAAACAGTTTTCTGAGTTTTTCCGGGTATCGAAACCAAAACTACAGGCTCTGTGACCAACGTTGGTCATACTTGCTCGTCACAGACGACGACGACTAGTATTAAGAGGGAACAGGGGACCTCAATTCTCCATACAAATGAATATCACTTTCTTGTCTGAAAAATGCCTCTAGCTAGATTAATCACTTTTTTTCATAAAATCAAGGTCTTCTGTGAACACGTCTCTGTTATTTGGCTTTTTCAGCACAAATTAAAGAAACCATGACAAAAAAGTCCCATTTTTACAGCCGTATAATTAGAGAGCAACACGAAACATCGATCTGTCGAATGAGAGATACGCATAATCTAGTCCTGTAAAGCTCATCATTATCGTCATCGGGCGTACAAAGTTAGAACTAGCTATCAATCAGTAGGCTAGCTAGCTATCTACACAGAAACGAATATTACAGAAGAACGGTTTATATATATTTTTTTAATTTTGAGACGACGAACTGTACTCGTCACGAATTTTGATAAAGCGTTACTCCCGTCACTGCACTGCGGCAAAAGTGTAAAACTGCATGTGTGCAAGAGAAATACGGGAATATGACAAAGTCAAAAGCACTAGGTCAGGTTTTTGAGATTTCGGCTATAAGATTTACATTCAATTTTAGATGGAAGCGCCCGGTTAGCCAGCGAAATTCATATTTACGTGTTTGAGATTTAATCTAGGTACCCTAATAACCTATGTGGGTTTTGATATATCTATGATTTTTTCTAATTTCAACACACTTTTAACTCTGAGGCCCGCAGCACAGCCCGCAGGCGCTGTCCCCTCTTAACACTTTTGGCAAATCTTGTTCACTGCAGGTATTCATTGACGTGTGCTACTAAGTAAAACAAACATTCACCAAAACTTTTACGCCACATAACGTAATCTATACTTCTATACTAATATTATAAAGAGGTAAAGTTTGTGTGTTTGTATATTTGTTAAATTGTAAGGGGTAATCTCGGGATCTACTGAACCAATTTTAAAAATTCTTTCACCAATAGAAAGCTACATTATTGCTGAGTGTCATAGGCTACTTTTTATCCCTGTATTCCCACGGGAACGGGATCTACGCGGGTCAAACCGCGGGACGTCAGCTAGTAAGTAATAATGAGAGTAAGATAACAAAAAGAAGTAGTCAAATAAAGTGTTGAATGGTCATATTTTAGCTTTGTAGGCATTACTTCTGTCATTTCGTTATCATTTTATGCAAACTGCAGAATAATGTTTACGGAAAAGTAAACCATAAGTATATATTGTATGTACGGCGTACTCTTTTGCTCTATTTTTAATTACTTTGCTACAAAGGTGGGGCTTAACGTTAATGTTAATATTACAATTTCTTTTGTAAGCCGTGCATAGCTATATGCAATCAGCAACCTAAGTCAGTCTGAGCTCAATATAAACTAAAAAATATACCTAGACTTAATTTACAAATTAATAAACTGTAGTCGATCTTTAATGAAGATGCCAAGCAATGAAAACTGTATATTCACAAAGTTATAATTCATTCGTAGGGCTCGGGATGCCATCTTCTTTTCTTTTAGCCATTTAAAGTAAAATCAGTCTAATCTTTGTTTAAAAGCTTACTATTCTATTAACGACTACGTAGATGATAAGAATAGTTGGTCGCTGAGTTGAACACAATTCAATGTTTGTTATTTATGTTAGGTATTTCTCCAAAATTAGTTTACTGATATGTTATGTTTTTGTTATTTTATTTTTACATTGTTTATTGTTATATACTTTTGTTATTACTGACTGTGTCTGTAGTAAATCTTAAATTTAACAGACACCTTGCTTTTGTATCGATTTTGGTTCTTTAACCAACCTAACAGACAGATGTGTGCTGGGGAGTTTGTTCCGCCACTTCTTCTTTCCAGCTAAACACTAGGAAGTGTCGATGGGTGGGCGTTTTGGAGGACTGTCTTATAAAAATGTAAATAAGTAAAGTAAAGTAAATTTTGACGTTTGAAAAGTGCTGATTATCAGCCTAGTTTGAATAAATGACTTTTGATTTTGATTTTATAAATCAAGTATTAAATTTTAATGTGTATAATTAATGCGTTTATGTCGTAAGGAGGAGGTCGCTCGATGCCAAATACTGATTTTCAGCTTCCAACCCCAATAAATTTGGAAAAAGGGCAGTATATTTGCAGGTATTGTGAACTTACTGGATTCAGTCCAGTTGTTGTTCAGAAATTGTCTTACGGGTTCGTACTACTGAAATCCGATGAACTAACCCAGGTCAAGCTCTGTGTGCGAAAATGCGACGAATTCCGTTCAGCGTGAAATGGTAAATGACCAAGAGACTGACAGACGGACACATTTACTTTCGTATCACAAGTTTTTAAACTGAGATGGTCCCTAACATTAATTTTATTATCCTTAACTCCGAAAACAGAATATTTACCATGTTTGTTTTGAGTGCCCGAATTTCAACGATATCGCAAGCACCATGATGTCGGGTAAACTGACTTCTTACTTACTTTCGTATTGTAATATGGATAACATTGCATTACCTAATCTAAACTACTTTTCTACCTTTCCAGTCGACCACAACGGCGTTTGGTGGGACCTTCGGGATGATATATGATGACTTCATAAACGAGGTATCCTTGAGTTCTGCCGGTATCACGCTGCTAAACGGACTATTCTGCGTTTCTTGTGCATTAGCTGGTAAATATTATGTATATTATTATGGAAAAGGTACACTGCAGATAGTCTGTATTGTTTCTCGCTCTTTCTTTATTCAAAGGCAGTCTTGAGAGATTGCTTTTAGCTATAAGACCGCCCATTGTGTCAACGAATGTAAAATGTATTTTATCGTTCTTTTAAGAGCGTATGCTACCTCAGATTTGTGGTAGTTCAAACTTCGCTTGAAATATTGCTAGAATAAAGTTCTAATCAGCTTGCACTACAAAGCGGTTGTTACGTCTTTCGCTGCGGCCGAATAGTGCGAAATTAGTGGTATTTTGCGATTTACAAAAAAACTATTGATTGGACTAAAAAAGTAAAACACTATAATTTTAGTATGTTGCTTGTAGAATTATTTGGCAAAAAAATTTAAAACTTTAAAGCTTGTAGAATTATTTGGTTTTTAAGAAAGAAAGAAGAAGAAAGAAAGAAAGAAAATGCATTTATTTGGCACATGCCACAAAAACACACAATGTAAAACAAAAATAATATAAAAAAGAACTTAAAACTAAACAAATCGTCCCACTGTGTGCCTCACGGCTGCGCCAAAAAGGCCCAGTTCAGCAAAATGGCAAATGTTGTAAAGCTTGTTCAGCAAAATGGCAATGGCAACTAGTGCCCGACGCTGGTTTTCAACTGAACCTAAATTAGAGTGGTTACGGATGTTAATCAGTTTTATATGTTGTGTCAATGTTGGGGGTGAATATGTACTTAAATAAATAATCGAGGCGTGTACAATAAAATAAAAATAAAATAGATATACATAAAAAGCAATGGGTTAGTAGTAAAACAAACTATGACAACAAATATGGTGAGTGTATAAAGCAAACCAAAACAATATAATATACATATAGGTAAATAGCACGGGCGCAAGATAAAAACCTGCATGCAATAGCTTTACCGCGGCAGTCTCCGAGTGCCACATTTAGTTTTTTTTTATTTAGGCTTTACTCGTTAGAAGAAATTTTTTAGAGGTATCTTCGCGATTTTTTTCTGTCGAGCAAAGTTAGTTGTATTATGTTTTCACAACACTATGTCACTAGCATATATCCTGAAGAATATCATATATTTTTCTGATTTTGATTACTACAGTGAATCATATACTTATACGCATTATAAAACTCGCGTTTGATGTAGTATAAGCTCTTAAATAAGGTGTACACGTTGCATGTAGCAAAGATGAGAATGTTGAGATAGATGTGCGGGGTAACAAGAATGGATAAAGTAATGGAATGTGAAGGCATGAGTAGATATTATTATATCAGAGGAAGTTTGAAAGTGGCACCTGTTACAGAAAAATGGAAAGGAAGTCGTCTGTCTTGGTATGGACATAATTATTATAATGAGAAGGGATGAAACGCATGTGAAAAAAGTGGTGGATAATGGATATTAATGTTGATGGGTAGAGGGGAAGAGGAAGGCCAAAGAAAAGATGGATGGATTGTGTGAGGAATGATATGAAAGAGAAAGGAGTTAATGATGTCATGACGACTGACAGGGGAGAACGGAAGAAGAAAATGTGTTGCACCGACCCCAAATAAAATGGGACAACGGCAGAAATATGATGATATCTATTTATAAATATAAGGTCCCATTAAAATAGGTGGACAAATTTTAACACAGCGTTCAGTTCAGATTTTTTTTTTACTTAAAATAATAAATTGCCGGCAGAACGAACAAACTCATCCTCTATGAGTAGGTACTTAAACGCGATTTTCTTATTATTTTTTTTTACCATCGTCCTTATTTTGGTGGTCTGAATGATTTCTGAAATTTTGTCCACCTATTTTAATGGGACCATAAATATATATCTATTTTTAACTATTCACCGCTCAAACTTAATGGATTTTTTGTAAGGTCGCGGACGCATAAGAGTGGCCGTTGCAAGCAAACAACGGTGAAAATCTTTTTCTTCTCTAACCGGTGACTCTTTTGACTGCAAATAAAAATACCTCTATAACGAGCATATTGATGTAATTAGATTGGATTGAATTAGACTCAATATGAGCACTTATCTCATCTATAACCATAAGAAATAAAATTATAAATTGTCATCTTACTATACACAATCATTCTAATGTTCCCTCTGCTGGTACACATGATAACTCTTTGGGAAAGGGAGAGGTAGCATAATAATATGTATTTAGCAAGACTTTTGTCATTATTTCAGGTTTCTTCACCTCTGCCTTTCTGACTGTGATGTCAATGCGATGGCTCGCTTTCGTGGCTTCCATCATATTCGCTATGGGGACCCTCGGTACAGTCATCATGACATCAACTCTAATGTTTTACCTTACTGCAGGGATATTCCAGGTAAATGGATAAATACAGCCTTATTTTGTAAGAACTCGGTAAAAGACTGGTCTGTGAGATGACGAAAGTTCGTCTTCTGCCTCCTGAAGTTCTTTC
Source organism: Diarsia dahlii (assembly GCA_949775195.1). Lineage (NCBI taxonomy): Eukaryota > Metazoa > Arthropoda > Insecta > Lepidoptera > Noctuidae > Diarsia > Diarsia dahlii. Next base: position 19,207,646 of record OX459190.1, read on the forward strand.
ACAGTTTATATTATTACACTAGCTTTTATAATGGCTCATCTAGGTTTCACACATTCTATTAAATTTAACTTCAGGTCAAATAAATTAAATGCAACTAAATTTTAAAACTAACTCGATTGCGTTGAATATTTGCAAGCGGTCATGTGCATTATGATCAAGGTACCAATTAAAAGGGGTGCAGAGACGAAAACGAAAAAACAAAACATACCTATATTTTAAAGCTTGTTATAATTATATTTACTATTATTTAGCTTGTTCAAATAATTTATTTTTCATGTATTTCCCATTCACATACATTTTTTTTTTACTTTTTTAATAGTCAGAAAAATTTATTCTCAATCTGCAAATCTTAATAATCTAGAACATGGTCAAAAGAAGAAGTTTTTAAAACAGACTGTTTTTATGTTCCAGGGAATCGGCTTAGGTGTAATGTATAACTTATCATGCTCAATAATGAACAATTACTTCGTAGAGAAAAGAGTTTTGGTCATGAGCTTCGTTCAAACTGCGACAGGTGAGTTTATCTTAAAGTACCGCTTTTAAAGCCAAAGTTTATAAGTACGTTATAATATGCCTTCGAAAAAAGGCAGTGGTTGAATAAGAGATCAAGAATAAATAGGTAAGAGATCAAGTCAAAATGATGATTGTGGCTTTAAGGCTGCTTCCACCAGATAAGTCGGAGTTGGCAAAGCTTTACCAGCAAATCAACCTGCCCATTTCTATCAGAAACTCTGACCAAATTCCTGTTCGAAGATCGAGCGATGAAAATTGCGATCGACAGAATTATATTCGAGTGGTGTCTGTATAAGAGACTTCTTAAATATATTATACGCTGTTGATCACAATTTTCAACGCTCGATTCTACATAGAAAGTTGGAAATCCATTATGTTTCTTAGTAGCCATCCATTTAAGTATCTCCTCATAATCATCATCATCTATACAGCCCGAATTCACCCAAAGCTGCCTGGTCCTAAAATCAATAGTGGTTTTTCAAACATTCCTATAAATATATTGTTATAATACATCATTTCACAGGAAGCACAGAACCTTATAGAATTTCCAACTTAAATTTGTGAATTAAATGTTTTACAGGAGTCATTGCCATGGTTGCTCCGATATTCGTCCAATGGTCCATAGAGCAATATGGATCGAAAGGAACCTTGCTGCTCATCGGAGGCCTATCACTACACAACTTCGTTGCTGTATTGCTGATGCAACCAGTTGCATGGCATATGAAGAAAGTTGAGGTTCAAGAGTCTACTGAACTTAGTACGTATTTATTGAGTACTTTTATTATCTTCATCATCTCACGGCACAGCAGTACCACTAAATGGGACGACTCATGACCACATTCTAACTGAGTTACATCATTATAACAATAACTAGCTTTTGCCAGCGTCTTCGCCTGCGTGAAAATTACGATTTTCCATACAAACTTTCATCCCCTATTTATCTCCCTTAGGGGATGAATTTCGAAAAATCCTTCCTTATTCCTTGTCTACATTATAAAGGGAACCTCTGTGCAAAATTTCAGCTTTCTAGGCCCAAGGGTTTGGGCTGGGCGTTGATGAGTCAGTCAGTCAATCAGTCAGTCAGTCAGTCAGGACTTCTCTTTTTATTTATATAGATATATAGATATATATGTCACAGTGATATGATGAAAACAGGGAATTGGTCAATTCCCTAAGGAATTTGATCAAACCACGGAGGAAGATAAAATAACAACACGGTTTTATCATTTCCCTAAACAAATCTAGTGAATTGAACAAATCCCAGTAGTACTCCGTGACGCGCGCTCGCTTCGCTCGCATATTATATAACACTAATATCTTCTGTCCCCAAAGTGCCGGGCCTCCGCCGGCCTCCTTCGTCGGCCTACGGCCCGGTGCCCATGCCGCCCTTGTAGGATACTGGGGTGTCATCTTCCGGTTTTTGATGAAAAACATAGGTTTTTGATCAAAAACCTAATTTTATGAAAAACCTGCGACATATCAGATTGATCATAAACCCAAACTAGTTCAGGTTTTTGATCAAAAATCTGGATTGTTACAGGTTTATGATGAAATTGAGTTTAAAATGTGTCATCTTCCGGTTTTTGATGAAAAACCTAATTTTATGAAAAACCTGCGACATATATATAATAGATAGAAGATAGATTGGGTCTTTTTCTTTTCATCATCATCATTTCAGCCATAACACGTCCACTGCTGGACATAGACCTCCCCCAAATGTCGCCACATTGATCGGTCCACGGTTCGCGGTTGCCACACCAGAACTTTTCGGCCACATCCGTTCTGCCCACTGCCACTTAAGTTTGGAATTTTTTAAAGCTATATCGGTAACCTTTGTTCTCTTGCGGATGTTATCATTTCTGATGCGGGATCGCATCATCGCAAGGAGACCTTATTTTGTCATCGAACCGCAGAACTCTAATTTCGTGGTGCCTTAGCTAGATTTGGTTAAGAAACTGTTGTTTATTTTAATGTCGGATTCCATACATTTATGAATTAATAGACTTTTAATTAATATTTATTTTATAATTTTACAGAGCTTCTGCTAGAAGTAAACAATGATGTTAAGACGCCGGAGACACCCGTTATCAAACTGACAGATATAGAAGGAAATCCCACGAAAGAAGAGTTGGCGAAAGCCCTCGATTATCCCGATAATTCTGAAAAGAAGAGCGGTATCAGGTACTTATTAAATTATAATAATATAATATGTTTTTGGGAATATCTTATTTGTTCCATACCTACTTTTCTTGGTTTTTGGCTAAAGGGATTTTTTGTAAAATAAAACTAAACAAACAAGCTATATTTAAAAACAAATTACCTGCTTTGCTTTTTAAGTTGAGTCTATATTTCTCCCTGTTTAAAAACCAGCTCAAAATAAAACAAAATTTATAAATAGATAAAAATGATTTTATAGATGGACTTTAATATGGACTCATTTTATATGGGTATTCGTACTCATCATCATTTCAGCCGAAAGACGTCCACTGCTGGACATAGGCCTCCCCTAAGTGTAATTTTTGCGTAGGGGGGGTTTGCCATAATCGCCACGCGGGTTGGCGATCGCAGTACGGTCGATACAAAAAGCACAGAGAACGCTGCTGCCCATTCTCTGGTACATCCCTTAGTCGCCTCTTACGACACCCACGGGAAGATATGGGATGGTGCTATTCTTTGCGTCCGACACCATACGGAATCGTACTACACAAAATGCAAATTCTATTTATTTAATGTTGTGTCATTATTATATAAACTGAGGAAGCCCCAGTAAGTTACAAAGGTAATTGTGTCGGAGATGTCTTCTACTACTATTCCTCACTTAAGTGGTATTCTAACAATGAAAATGATGAGACCAATGAATTAAAAAATAAAAATGTTAAGCAGTTCGATGTGGGAGGTGTGCACATACTTTTATGTGAGTGCGTGTGTCTGTGTTTTAATCAAAGAGTCAGACCCGAAAAACTACCATAGTAGGCCTAGGAATACTTTATCCGTGCGGGAATCGAACCCGCGACCCACACCGCATCAGCCAATCACTCAACCACTGCGCCAACCATGCTGTCGAAATGTCGTGCTGTTGCTGTTTTATCCTTGCTATATAACTGTATTAATTCTTCATCACTTTTATTTCTTTGCAGGAAAGTCGTGGAATATTTTATCGACACGTCACTGATCAAGTCATACCTGCTCTCTTGTGCTGCCCTAGGACCCGCCATATGTGCTACCGTTGATGGTTTGTACGTAGTCATGGTACCACAGTCCTTATACTCTATGGGATGGAGTCAGGTTAGTAGACTAACTAATTTTCATAACATTACGCGTGTATTCCCCGAAGGGTCAGGCAGAGGCTGACCTTATAATACAGCCATCAACCAGTTATGTTAAAAACTCATGTAATAGAAGGCGAGGCTTTTGCTATATATCGGACAAAAGTCCAGATTCCGTGACTGCTACTAAAACACTTTTGACGGACAAATTCAATAACATTTTGAATCAGCATTGCCATCCAACGTGGTAATGCTGCCAGCCTTCTGGGCACTTTTCCTGTTGACAGCAATGTGAACGAATTTTTTGACGCCCTGTAATTTTTCTCTTTTTGCTAGTTGTATAAATTTTATCATAATTTTAGTTCTGTAAATTGTAGTTTGTAATTAAAGCACTGTATCGTCTTCATAAAAAAAAAACACTTTGTCAACTTATTTTTTCCCGGTTGTAAATCATCAAGGTCTATCAGACTCTGATTGACTAAAAACCACCCCGTCGTTCCTTTGTCATACTTGCACCGGGGATCATTGGCACTAGTGTACCTTTAACGATACCTGCATAGGTCCTACACCTTCTTTTAAAATTATTTGCTAAAGTATCAATGGCTTATTTTTCAGGAAAACGTAGCGCTGGCTATAACTTTGTATGGCTTCGGAGACTTGGCCATGAGAGTCGTATTCACTATCGTCTCCAAGTGGATGTTCAAACTGGGTGTGCAAAAAATCTACATCGCTGGAGTGGTCGTTGCAGTGGTCTCAAGACTTGGTAAGAATAATTTGAATGTCCATTAGAAAAAATCATACTCGTGAGATATATTATATGTCCCGTTGCGACCTCTGAACTTGGGTTCCTTGGTTTGAATCCCGGGTAAATCAAATCCTCTCTCTCAAGGCTTCACCATTCATATTTCTTTGTACATGCAAAAGTAATAGAGTAAGATCCCAGGGCCGCCAGACGTCATGTATTTTCTGACGAAGTAAATGTGGACGATTGGGTAGTGTTAGTATGTACTAAGAACGCACGACTACCAGCTAGCTTGCTTAGACGGCCAATTTTTAGGTATCAGGCTATCAAGGTACATAAAAACATTACTAACTTCACTATTTTCTGAAAGCTGATTTTTACGTATATTGTAGGCAATATCCTTAGAAATATGTCGCCAATACTCCCAGACACTTTCTAGCGGCCGTATTGCTTAACAGACGCTTTAAAGTTCCCAAAAAGTGGAGACTAAAACGTATTGTGGCTGTTTACCCGAGAACGCATGGCATCGCTCGTGTGGACTCATTCGATGGGCATTCAACAGGATCTGCCCATTGCCTGTGTCTTCAGAATTTTGTTGAAAACGTTGCTTTCAACCCCCGGGTGCATGTTGGGGCGCCTGCCCAATATAGCATAGCAATAACCCGATCAATTAGCTTTATATGGCTTTATGTATGAAATAATAAGGAGTTTCGTATTCTTTAAAGCGTCTGTTAAGCAATACGGCCGATGGAAAGTGTCTGGAAGTATTGGTGACTTATTTTATAAAATATACGTAAAAATCAGCTTGGAGAAAATACGTGAAGTAAGTAATTTTTTTATGTACCTTGAGTACCTGATACCTGAAAATTGGCCTTCTTAGCACGCTAGCAGGTAGGCATGCGTTCTTAGTTCGTAGTAGTTCTACCCAATCGTCCACATTTCCTTCGTCAGAAAATACGTGACGTCTGGCGGCCCTGGGATCTTGGACTATAAGGCTAGCTGCCATTTCACGCCTGAAGTTCTGAGCGACTTTCGATCAAATTCGGTTATTCGAAAGTAACCGCTATACCATGACCTGGATACTAGGATACTGTTTAGGGTACTATATTTCCTGGTACGACGACTTCCAGGAGGATGAAGCCGCTGGCAAAAGCTTGCTATCGTCATCATTCTCCTGCCCTTTTCCTAATTTATTTATAGTCGGCGCAGTATACCTACTTTCTTCTTCCATACTTCTTTATTACTCGACGTCTCATCAGATATCTCCTTTCTGGGATGTAAAAGTTGAATTTTACTGATTAATTATCTTTACAAATTACAGGAATGCTGTGGTCAAGCGTTGTTCTAACCCAGATGGTATACTTCACATTCATGGGCGTGGCTCACTGCTCAATCGCGGTCCTTATTCCTCTGGTCATCTCAGATGCTGTGGCCCCCGAGAAGTTCACCTCGGCTATGGGCATCACTCTCCTAGTCACTGGGGTTTTGAGCATTGCTATTGGACCTTCTGTTGGTGTGTATTATGTATTTTATATTTATTAATTCTCATTGAATATTCTTAATTACCCGACTGCGGCGAAGCCCAAAAGGAGGGTTATGTGTTTGACGTGTATGTATGTATGTAAGTATGTATGTATGTAAGTATGTATGTATGTATGTATGTATGTCCGTTTCTTTGTTCCCTCATAACTCATCAACGGATGAACCGATTTGAATGAAATATACGTCGTTAGATTTGTCTTGATGGCGCGAGTGTTAGGCTATATTAAAAAACAAAGAAAAATTGTGGATTTTGGGGGCCAAATCGCGGAGTTCAAAAATTTTTTTTTTTTCCAATACCATCGAGTAGGGTATCAAAATAAAGGGGCTTAAAAGGAGATTACAAAAATATAAAACACTTATATGTTTAAAAGAAATTCAAAGTGAGAAATCCTATAAACAAGCACAAAAGTTAAATAAATCATCTGCGAAGAATTTTACGCGACCAACGAAAGAACAAACAAAAGAACTAAAAAGTTGGAAATAAAAAAAGTAGTTAAAAAACTAAAAAATCCGACTGAAAAACTGAAAAGCAAAAAAACAAGCACATTTTAAATTAAACAAAACTTGGAAGCAGGCGGGGTTCATTTGAATATTAAATTATGAAAAGAAAAAATAATGAAAAAATTGAATGGACCCCGCCTGCTTCCAAGTTTTGTTTAATTTAAAATGTGCTTGTTTTTTTGCTTTTCAGTTTTTTTTTTAATAAAAGCATTGCAATCGTTCACCCGTAGTCGGATAAAATCGTTTATTGTAAACATTTTGTTGAATTATTTTCATAATTCGTATACCTATATTTTTACGAATTTTAATCTTTCTGTTAAATCGTGAAAAGTCAGATACGAGCAGTATTTATAAATTGCTACTCTGAGGTCTTGTACGTACACCAACGGATGGACTATGGATGCGGGCAATACTGTTTTTTCTGGAATAAATCATTGAGAGTTTTGAGTGTTGACAAATCATGAATCAAAACTGATAATTATCACAAATTAAGAATTAATAGTTTTATTACTATAAGTCATATTATCTAAACCAATAATTTATTATTATCTCATGTGTTTAACATTAATATTATTGAAATGACCTCATAAATTCCCGTCGTAAATCTTGTTAGATAAACGACAGTTATTAACATAAGTACCTACCTACCTAGATTAAACTTTGTCTCAATAATTAAGTTAACCGGAACCTATTAACATCATAATAATATTGATTTGCTCTTATTAAATGTTAATTTTATGCTCAATTTGGCGCCGTGAGACTGATTGCTCTTATTTTTTTTACAGGCGCTGTTCGAGATTTAACGAATAGCTACACAAACGCGTTCTACGCTCTTATATCGTTGTATGCATTGGTAGCTGTACTGTGGCCCATAGAATTAATTATAAAGAGTAACAAACGAAGGCGAAAAGTAGCAAATAGTGCAATAATATCTAGTCAATTGAATAAAGAATCTAAGTGAATATTTTTAGCGTGTTCGTTTTATTTACTTCTTTTGTAAGAATTTTTGTTTAATTTACTGTTAGAGTTAAAATGCTCAATTATAACTGCGGGGAAAAGGCTTCATATTTAGTTTTAGAATTTGCTGGTTTTTATTTATTTTATGGCCAATTATAGCCTTGTTATTCACGAAGCATCATGCAACGAATGTTGTAAAACAAGAGAGGACATTACACGACTATGAGCCGGTTGGTTAACTTTTCTTTGTCTATGTAAGAGTTGTTTCAATTTTGTTGTTGTTTCTCTCTAATAAAGCAGCTAACTAGGAACATAGGAAGATCTTTGTAACGTACTATAAAGTACAAATGATGACCAACCAAACTAACAAAATAAAGCTCATTGTACGTGAAGTTCACACAACGTGAGGTCAGGTTATGCTGGATACGTATAGCTTGATGAGTCGCCTTGTGTACCTACTAGGTGATAATCTTCACCCATACCGAATGTAGTAATAGTTAAATGACTTGCCCACTCCCACTTTAACCTGTGAAGTCCTCTCTCCAATCTCCAGAGATATTCTGTAATATGGTTCACTCAGTGAAACGTGCTCTGCGCTAAACTCTTAATTTCAAACGATTTTTTACTTCTAAGCCCTTAGAATATAGAGACTTTTCATTACTTCCCTGTACCCACCAACCAATCAGCTTCGATCCTCATCTCACAACGGTAGTACAGTCAAACAAACAACTGGTACACAACGTTTCTTTCATGTCGAAGGTACAGCTATTCATTTGAAACTGCACAAAACGAGCCAACAAAGTTGTCGACCAAATAGCGATAGAACAAACAGAGTAAAACGTGGCGAACTGTGGAGTCAGCTTATTTATTCGATGTGGCGAGTGTATTTACTTTGCAGTCACAAAGTACTGAGCTTCTTTGCTTGTTTGGATTGACTCTACATTTTATACCTATCAGTAGAGGGAAATTCGGGTTTGAATTTAGATACAGTACACTACGACCGTTACAGCTCTTCCTCTCTCTAATTATTTTATATAGAAAATTGCTGTGCCCGACAGGGTAAATAATTGTGTCTGAAATTATTTTATACCACCTGTAAAAATGTACATTATGGATTGCAATAAACGATTTGAATTTGAATTTAGAGTGCATTATCGATTGAGCCTTAAAAAATTCTTCTAACCAGGGACAGATGTGTTGCTGGAGAGTTTGTTCTAAATTGTGAAGGGCGGGCGTTTTGGTGGACTCGCCTTTATTAATTTTCTTTTGATTTCATCAAGTGCTTATTAGAAATCTAAACCTATATTGTTCCACTGTAGGTACAGCAAATGCCACCTTTCGTCCTTCTTGATTATCCTCATTTGAGTTTTGATTTTAAGTAGCTGGACTAAAATCTGTTCTATTTCTAGTGAAGCATGATGATCAAAAGTCTGAAGAGGTATTTTAATAATACAAAAGTCATTTCTAAATTGTATTATTCATTCTTTAATAGTCTTGCATTGACGTAGGAATGACCATTGTTGAGATAGCTGAGCATTTATTTCTAGTTTATGTTTTATTTATGTGAATTCTGCATTTACATTATTTGACATAATTACAATCTGCTTATAACCAGATACGACTGGTTCAGGCACGTAGTTATTAATATCGGCAACTAGGTGACCGGTTCGGCAGAATGCAGAAAACACATGTAAAATGTTTAAGCCGGTTGGAACCGGCTTAAACATCATTCTACATTTATCACTCAGATGTGTTTATTTTTTAGTCCAAGTAGTCTTAGCAAGGGGTATAGAGTTACCTAGTTACTGGAGCGTGGAGGTATAATATTGGCTTGATATAAAATATTGTTATTCAGCAGCATCTGGTTAGACTGGAAGCCAACTGGAAGCCGACTCCAAGAACATAGTGTTTACAAAACGCTAGGAAGATGATGATGAATCAGCCTAAGATGATCTCATAGCTGGAACACAGAGATCCTCTCTGTGAAAGGGAATGCAACTCCCCACGCCGGTCTAGTACAGGATGCCACATATCTTGGAGTAATTGAATTTGAGACGAGTTACGCAAAAGCCTTTGCTATGGTCTAAAATATCCTTCAATATTTCCCTTGACTGAGGTTGAAACCCTTCAGGCCCAGTTACTTGATACATCTCTGTGCCTTGAGTGTATTGCGGGAGGCCATACACAAATGTTTGCTCTGCCTTGAGCACGCGCTCACAAAATATTAATTTATACTGAGCGGTTTTCTTGACACGTGAAATGTCTGCGCAAAAATGAGAAGAAAAATATCGCAGGTTGAAAACATGATCGTTAATAATTATTATGCTGAATAGGTATTATTATTTGAATGTCTAATATATTTAGACACCAACACGTGTGTAGAAAGGTGACCTAACGAATAATTAGAACATAAAACCTAGAGCCCACGTTTGGACTAGGCATTTTTTATCCGGTGTTTTTTCTTGCACTGGGTTTTCGACGCTGTACTTAGCGCTAAGAGTTGAAATCAAAGATTTTGCAGCGCTTTAACGTCGTATTCTCTAGTATACGGTTAATAAACTTGGCGGGAAAACCCGCCCGTGCAAGCGCGTCTTTATAAGACCTTTTTTTTTGGAGGGATGGGAATTCATCAAATGACCCCAGCTCTGGGCGGAGCGGTAGAGAGTGTCAGACTACAACTGACTAAAAACCGCCCATGTTCCTTCTTGTGTTCGAGGCCGCGGTATCTCTTCCGAGCAACCTGCAGCGCCGACAGGTTTTTATAAGACCTGACTTGATCATCGAAAACCCAAAAGGCACAGGCATCGTAAATACATTATGTACAATAAATCTTTCAGAGCATTTATTTTATTTTATTGCATAATAAAATATCCTTGTTGTAATGATATTCAAATTAGTTGCGAATAGTAAATTATGTGGATATAATACCGCTGTTAACCTCTATTTTAATGACGAGCTACTTTTTCTGCATAACGTGCTGTTTATACATTGAGATGTAAATTTTCTATTAACAATGGATTTTCTTGCCAGTTCTACTCCATGGGTAACGACCAACCCGAACCACGTAACTTTTCTGATGAAAAGTAAATATTTTTTTTATTTCAAAATAATGATCCGTGATAATTCAAAAAAAAACATTTTGATTTTGTAAATGTTGATGGTTTAATCACGCATAGGTATAGTGCCATAGCCGGAGACATCAACAAATAAGATATTTAGATGCACATCTAAATTATAAAACATTTGATTTCAACGTGTTTCCATGTAAATTAGGGTCACCATTTCGTAATCGAAAAATCCTGACATAAAACTAAGAACTTGACAGGAAAGATTTCGGATATTTTGCATTTCGAAATTTCTGTTTTTTTTTCGTAAGCCAATTAACTGTATAATTATGATGATAAGGCATGAAATGGGAGAAGTTAAAACGCCAGACATGTTCAGAAAATGCGGCGGTTAGTGACCCTACTTGTTATTTGATCAAGATCAAGATAACAGTGATCATTAGACGTTGATGTCTAAAAATCTCTTTTTTGGGTCTAGTTTTCATTTTAGAAATAAACTAGATATACTAAATTCAAGTTTATTATTAGCTGAGTTTGTAAAACCTAGATAATATTAGTGATAGAACATTTTGCATTGAAAGAGGACATGGCTAGAAGAGGGGTGACTCATGAGCTGATGACGACAACTAGAGAAGGATGGAAGTAGAAGAGATGCTGCATCGGAATAAATGGTGGTAGAACATACATAGCGGAGATAAAAATGTTGAGTTGTGTTGGATGTGCGTTGTAAACAATGGATAAACTAAGGAATGAGTATAGTATGTTTGAAAGTTGCGCCAGTTACAGAAAAGTTGAAAGGGTTGACTGTCTTAGCATCGACATGACTTGTGATGAAGAGGAGTCCACACTCCAAAGTGACTAAAAGAGTTATGAATGTGAAATTAAATGTTGATGGACAGAGAGGGAGAGGAAGACCAAGACATGAATTGTGCGAGAGATGATATGAAAGAAAAGGGTGTAAATGATTGCGTGAAATTTTCAGCAGGGGAGAATGGAAGGAAAATCAAGGAAAGGATTGTAGGAGAATATATTATATCGAACATTTTGCACTGGTAGATAAGACCTGTTTGTTAAGGCTCTATAATCACATAATAAAGAAAGAAAGAAGATTGACACACCTTGACAGTTCCTGTATGATTCATGTCAAGTAACTGGAAGTATCTAAGTTACTTATGACATATTATGCTCCTTTCTTTCACTAATTTATTGAGGTATGAATGCGTTTGATTTTTTTTAAGAATAGAATAATTTGAGTTGTAAAGTACGAGTAGAGTTACAACCTTGAAAGATGCAGGTGACTAACTCGCTGTTCTGATTTCATGGTGCTTGAATTTAAGTCAAACAAAACAAAAATATGATAAGAGTTAATTTTAATCAAAACAAAAATTTGCATGAAGTTTCGCAAAATGCGACCCCCTTTTGCGTTCTTTGAATGCTAATGAGATATTTTTTAAATAATTTTCTAATCCCCGTCAAGAACAATCAGTGGAAACTACCGTTGTTTATTTGGTTCATGTCTGCTTATATTAAATTTCAAATGTGGGGCCTTCAATAAGCACAATTTAACTTCCAGTGTACCTTGAGCATTTTACGAGCTTTAAAAAATGTTTCACGTTCAAATAAACGTGGTTTTAGTTGGTGACGTCAAAATACGAACGGGTATGTTGTTAATGATGATTTTTTAATTGTTTTAGAAGCACGTGGACTCACTTAGTAACTTGGCGTTGATTGATCGTTATCTAAGCGAGGTGAGGTCGCGGCGCTTGCGGCGCTCTGAGTCACGATTTGTATGGGGACCTTAGTGACCACCGACCCGCACTGGTGTGGCGGATTGTGATGGCCCACTCTCTTTCAATGGTCATGGTATTATTTTATGGGAATTAAATCGCCTAAAACCTCACCGTGAGCGTTCGCCTGTAATGTAACAATCCAAGATTCAATTTTGTACAGGCACTAGTTAATCTAAAGCGTCGTATTTTTTATTATGGAGGATCTCGCGCCACACGGGTTGATATCCATGGATAAGCTGTGCTTGTCTAGGTCGGCCCGTGGATGGATGACGATCCGTTATACAAGTATACCTAGTTTCCTCCGTGTCTCAGAAAGCACATAAGCCATTGGTATCGATTTTCATTATTTTGTAGATCGAAAGACTGACAACCAGTCTTACCAAGGAGTATCGTATTACCCAATGCTAATAGGGGATCGGACAAAAAAAAACTAATTAGTCCGTCAGATAGATTTCCAAAAAATATTGACCACATATTTTTTCTTTTTTCACGTACCTAAACAAAAAATGAAGACTATAGAGTGCTTCGAAAACTCGTGTGACGTCATATGTTAGTACATTTTATACCTTCAAGTGACGTTTCAAGCCCCACTCCATGATGATTTTTATTGATTTGATAAAACATCAAACACGTATCCAATATTTTGCGATAATCTAACTGACGGACTAAACAGAATCATAATTATGTTTTTTACTCAGTCCGATCCCATAGTGCCAATAATTGCTAATGCTAATTGGGCAATACGATACGTTGGGAAAAGGCCACGCAGCAGATGCAGTTAACTAAACTAAAAATGTAGATGCATAGGTACAAACGTGAAAATGATTCACTGTTATCAAGAAAATTATTATAAAGATAAATAATAAAAACTTTCCCTTCAATGAGATAAAATATTATCCAGTGGTATTATGTGACTACGTAATTTTTATATTACCCATTGTAAAACATGACAATATGTTTGTTTGCGCCACCTAAAGTAAACGTTAGTTCGCTGTTGCTAAAGACACTATAAAATCCATTTTAATGTTTAGAATTAGTATTGGGTTTCCCCAACCTTGCTGTGGGATGAAAACAGCGGCAAATTTTTATCTTTGTGTAATCTCATCTCGTAAAGATTTACCACGTTTACTGAAAAACATATTCTTGGTGGAAGTTTTCTCTACATCAAAAACTAGCTTTTCCCAGCTGCTTCACCCGCGTGAAAATGTCGATTATCCCTACAAATTTGCATCCACTATTCTAAAAAGTTTTCACTAATTTCCTTGTCTACATTATAACGGAAACCTCTGTGCAAAATTTTTAGCTTTCTAGGTTCTAGGGTCTGGGCTGGGCGTTGATGAGTCAGTCAGTCAAGACTGCTCATTTTATATAAGTACTAGCTGAACCCGCGCATGCGTTGCAATGCTTTTTTCCTACTACCCTACCTACTACTCTACCTACCTACTACCCTATCTACCTACTACCCTACCTACCTACTACCCTACCTACCTACTACCCTACCTACCTACTACCCTACCTACCTACTTTCCTACTACCCTACCTACTACCCTACCTACTACCCTACCTACTACCCTACCTACTACCCTACCTACTACCCTACCTACTACCCTACCTACTACCCTACCTACTACCCTACCTACTACCCTACCTACTACCCTACCTACTACCCTACCTACTACCCTACCTACTACCCTACCTACTACCCTACCTACTACCCTACCTACTACCCTACCTACTACCCTACCTACTACCCTACCTACTACCCTACCTACTACCCTACCTACTACCCTACCTACTACCCTACCTACTACCCTACCTACTACCCTACCTACTACCCTACCTACTACCCTACCTACTACCCTACCTACTACCCTACCTACTACCCTACCTACTACCCTACCTACTACCCTACCTACTACCCTACCTACTACCCTACCTACTACCCTACCTACTACCCTACCTACTACCCTACCTACTACCCTACCTACTACCCTACCTACTACCCTACCTACTACCCTACCTACTACCCTACCTACTACCCTACCTACTACCCTACCTACTACCCTACCTACTACCCTACCTACTACCCTACCTACTACCCTACCTACTACCCTACCTACTACCCTACCTACTACCCTACCTACTACCCTACCTACTACCCTACCTACTACCCTACCTACTACCCTACCTACTACCCTACCTACTACCCTACCTACTACCCTACCTACTACCCTACCTACTACCCTACCTACTACCCTACCTACTACCCTACCTACTACCCTACCTACTACCCTACCTACTACCCTACCTACTACCCTACCTACTACCCTACCTACTACCCTACCTACTACCCTACCTACTACCCTACCTACTACCCTACCTACTACCCTACTTACTACCCTACCTACTTACTACCCTACCTACCTACTACCCTGCCTACCTACCAACCACTTTCTCACCGTTAAAACCTTCTCTGGGCTTCCACAAGTAATTCAAGACCAAAATTAGCCAAATCGATCCAGACGTTGTTGAGTTATGCGCTTACCAACACATTTTGCGATTCATTTTTATATTATAGATATAGATAGATAGATGATCATTATTTTTTTTTGTTTCTTTAAACGGATATATGAATTCCTGCACACTTCACCTAAGTAAAGAGTCGTACAATTATTTACACTACAGAGCACAAAATAACCCCCCATTTGGATTATTCCCAATAGTCCCCTCTAGCCCTGTCCTCCGGGGTGACAGCTGGGAATTGTCTTCCCAGTTGTCACCGGGGTGACAATTTGTGCCGACTGTTCCCTTTGAAAACTGACTAGAGGGGACAAATGGGAAATCTGTTTCTCAGTTGTCACCGGGGGGGTGACATTTGCTACGATTCCAAAAAAATATTAACCATTAAGTAAGTAAATAAAAATGTCAATCAAGTTATGTAGAATCAAATACAAAAAAATCAACATTATGTTTCCTTTAGTAGGTACAATCACAGATTATTATAATTATATATTAACTTTAATTAATACTAATCGTATAATCATAGATAATCAATAAGGGTAAAGTTACACGTGCTTAATAGATGCATGCTTATTTGAAATCTAGCTCATTGATTTTGTGCCTTGCGCCGCAGATGTCATGACACAAAATAGAACGTCCGTCGAACTCATTTGTACTTGCTTATTTAAGGCATTAAGTATCGTTAACAAATATGTTTCTGCCTTAATTTTGAAAAAAAAATCTAACCTCGCTGTTGACGTACAAAATAAATTCCGCAATATGTAAAAATTATATAAAATAAAAATAAATATTGGTGATAAATCTGTGATTGTAGGTATCTATTGAAGGAAACATAATGTTGTTTTTTTTTATTTGATTCAATATAACTTTTTTGACATTTTTATTTACATAATTAATAGTTAATATTTTTTTGGAATCGTAGCAAATGTCACCCCCCCGGTGACAACTGAGAAACAGACTTCCCATTTGTCCCCTCTAGTCAGTTTTCAAAGGGAACAGTCGGCACAAATTGTCACCCCGGAGGACAGGGCTAGAGGGGACTATTGGGAATAATCCCATCAATTTATCATAAAAAAGTACAGCAAACTTGGACTGACAGAAAAACCTTGTTTTTTTACTTGAATTCCATAAAACATTCTGCTGGAACGTAATAATAGTAGTTCCCATGGGGTAAAAAGCATAGGCAATGTTGTCAAACCTCTAGTTTCACATCAACGTAAAAATATTACGAAATATTCTGACGATCGTAAAATCCGTATAACCTACATGCGACGGATTTTTCCACAAAAATAAAACAAGCAGTGTCTGCTCTGATGAAAGTTGTTCAAGTTAACGATGTTACCGCGTGGTCTGTTAACTAGATCGGTGTAGCTCTACCATGAGTTGTCATCGAAAGCTTAATCGCTAGCGTTGTACTCGCTAGCGTACTAACGTGGATCAAATAGATTACGTTTATGTTTGCACCATGAGATTTACGGAGTCTTACGCATGCGATAAGGTAAGCTCGATAGTTTGTGTCGTATTGCTAACTTCACTCTACTCATGTTTTGTTTCTTTCTTTCCCACTAATAAGAAGAGAGAACGGTATCTACACAAATAAACCGACGAAATTGAAAAGTTGACAGATAGTAGACTAAACAAAGTGTTAAAGTGGTTTTTGAATTTTTATTTATAATGTGTCACTGTCGTGTATTCAATTTGTAATTTTGATAGTTGACCTTGAGTGACAGAGCTGCGTTGTGTAGTTTAAAAGTTTACTATAGATTCAAACAGATTATTTAGTACAATGAGGACCAGTGTCACACAGTTCCAATTGTTGGTAGAGTTTCTAGAAAGGTAAGTTTGAACTTTCCTCAAAATTATATTTTCCAATTGGTATCTAACATTTTGGCATGAAATTCATGTTATTCAAGTCGTTGGTCTTCAAATTTAGTGACCACTGACATATTTCATTCTAAATAACCACTTGCAGACATTATTTTGACTATATTAGACTCAAAAACGTATATAATTTTAATGTAAACAGATGTTTCACACGCCGAAATGCTAGTGAGCTACGTAACTACTAAAGTAAGAGTCTTACTCGATAGGTTCAGTGAAATTAGTGACTCATGGTACCGTTTTGTATGGTGACAGTTGAAGAACGTTAGTGACTATCGAATAGATTACGTTAGGTGTTTAACCTATCGTAATCTATAGTGCTCATGGTATGAATTTTAGTTCTTTCTGTGACCGCTAGGGGCGCTGTACAATATTTCATACAACTAATTTACGGAGACGCTAGCGAGTTTTTGCTGTGTAAACTCATGGTAGAGCTACAGAGTAAAAACAACCGTGTAGAAGTGAAACTCATCAAGTTTATTTTCACATCAAGCTATTAAGGAGTATTGTAATACCCAGTACTAACTGGGTTGTGGTTTGTACCTTCATGTAAAATATGTACAGGGTAAAAATGTATACGCACGAAAACGACTCCCTTCAATATGATAAAATATTATTCAGTGGTATTATCTACGTGACAGTCATTAGGGGTATCCAAAAACCTGAAAACCTGTCAACCAGGTTTTACCGAGTAGCTCGGCTTTGGAGGTCAGAGAGCCAGTGGCTCCATATTAACTACTGGTATACACTTGCACCCGGTAAGACTGGAAGCCGATTACAATATAATAGACTAAAATCCAGGTGGACGAAAATATCGAATAGAGTGTCGCATCTAAACGGAGCGTTTTATTTCTTAATCTATGGCGTAGTTAAATTGAACGGAAGCGTAGGAAGGTAATATCGAGTTGAGTTTTGTTGCACTACAGGTTTATTTTCATCTTATAACCGTTAAGGGTCTTTGATTAGCCGTTAATAATATTGTCAACGTTACAAACACGTTACCCTCCTTTTGGGCTTATTGCCAGCGGTCGGGTAATAAATAGATGGTGTGCTAAAATTGTTTCAGATCTAGAGATTATTTTGATATGTCTGTTCGGTTTGAGATTGTTATCAATAATATTTGCTGTTTGTTATGTAGTAGATTTCTTTTTTAGGAGGTTGAGATGCATATAAAAATGTATCTATATTATTTTTTATTTGAAATTAACCTACTCAAATTATTGATCAAACATGTGTTTCTCTAAAATGTTGCATAATGCATGGAAATGGTTAGATTGTCGTATTTGAAAATAAATTATAATTTAGTATATGGACATGGAATCAATAAGATAAAGCACGGCACGGCACGTTTGGCGCAGTGGCTCAAGCAATGGACTGCTGCGCTGCGTGTCGTGGGTTCGATCCCCGCACGGAACAAATATTTGTAAGACCTGCAGATAGTTGTTCCGGGTCTGGGTATTTGTGTATGTGAGTTTAAATGTTTGTGAACGCACCCACGATACAGGAGAAATTCCTGGTGTGGGGAAACGTTTAAAAAAAAAAATTAAAGGTTGAATGGTAGAGATTCATCATCATTAGCCTACAGCAGTCCACTGCTAGACAAAGGCCTTCGCAATCGCAACTAGATTCTTGGCAACTCTCAGGTAGAGAATGCCATGTGGCATTTAGTCTGCCTATGTACCAGTATAGTACCTACATGACGTTTAAATAAATTAACAATCTGGTAAAAGAAAAGTAGAATAAAAATATTGTTTCATTGCTCTACAGTTACACGGATTCTCAAGCACTGCTTGACAACTGATTTGATAAACATCTTGTCTAGACTTAAACCTGGCAGTTGCAATATTTGCAATGCAAATAAAATGAAATACCACTAGGAGCAGTACCAAATAAAATCTTATCTTAATTACTACTATTAACGCAAAAACTTGTGAGGACGTTTCCATCCATTCAGATGGAATTTTCTTCTTTCTCCCAAAAAACGGATTTATCGACGGATTTTTTCTCTCCGTCTAGGCAAGCACTTTTAGCTGTTGCATTGGTCCAAACTCAAAACTCAAACTCAAACTCAAATCGTTTATTTCAATTAAGCCATTACAGGCACTTTTGAATGTCAGAAGGACGGAAGAAGAACGAAACTACGAGTGCAATGCGCCATTCCGAAAGCCACCACGCCGAACCACACGCCACCGAATGCCCGCAACAACGAACACTGCGAGCACGAAAGCACCCAGCGACGCAAACCGCAACAACGAATGCTCGAGAGTCCAGGCTGGCATTTGAAGGTCTTGAACAGTCGTTACAGGTAGTCGGCGATCTGAAAGATTGTTAATCAGTCCGAGTCTCGTATTACCCAATACTGATGATTTATATTGATTTGTTGAAGTTCACAAAAATACTGGTATTCAGCTGCGCCCGATTATCCGAAAGCTGACCCCGATATCATTGGGATGAGGCTAAGCAAATAAGAAAGAAAGAAAAGAAAGAAAATTGTGTTTATTTGGCAAAAATACCTTAAAAGTTAACAAAAACAAATTCAAAATTATTAAAACTAATAATGCCAAAAGGGCCTCAGCTCAGCATAATGCCAGATGGCAACACAAAGTGCACCACCTGACGCTGACGCCTGGCGCTTTGCAAATGATCATTGTTAAAAAAATATTAACTAATGCGTGCCTTGTCGCGAGTGTCATTCAGATTCGTTGGAAAGAAGTAGTTAAAAGTGTCATATGATTTACTTTATTGTAATTTATCTATTTACATAGTTCTTTTAAATCCTCAAGTTATTTTTAAGATTACACGTGTTCTCCTTATCTTGTCTCACTATTTTTTTTTATAATTTTGTCGTTATGCAGATTCTTTTTGATTATACCGTAATTGACTACTCTAATTTATCTTTAAGGCACAGTCACTATCATTATCAAGGTTAGATAAGCATCGGGCTTTAATTTCCATGATTTTCGAAACTTTATGTATATAGGTGTGGTTCTTTCTTTCTTTATCATGTGGTTAGTGCCTAACCTGGTGTCAGAGTTTCTAACTTGAGACCAATAACTTGGCAATCGGAGGGTCACACCACTAAGCTTACACTCTTAGGCCTGATATCCACCAAAGCGACGACGAACAGAGCGGAGAGATGTGCCAAATTCGACCAATCACAGGAAGGGCGAAAGACAGGATGTAAATCTACATCTACATCTACACTAATATTATAAAGAGGAAAGATTTGTACCTATTTTTGTATGTTTGTATGTTTGTAATGAATAGGCTCAAAAAGTACTGGGCCGATTTCAAAAATTCTTTCACCCTTGGAAAGCTACATTCACCCTGAGTAACATAGGCTACTTTTTATCCCTGTATTCCCACGGGAACGGGATCTACGCGGGTGAAACCGCGGGACGTCCGCTATTTTAAATAATGTGATTGACCTATTTCCGCACATCTCCTCTCGTCTCCGTTCCTCTCCACTTTGGATATTATGATAATAGATATCTAATATGACTACTTCCGTACTGGGACCAACATCACGTCCTATACAAAACTTCACTACCTATTCGAACCAAATATATGGGGTAGCTGATTATTTTTTCAAGATAACGCCGTTAGCACCACGTCGAAAGTGTTATGGTCTGTTTAACCTTAAATACGACCATATCTGTTTGAAACCCGCTGTATATTGTATACTTTAGTAAATCATTTAGAACTTTTATGATTATCTTCTGCTAATTTTGCAGACATCGATGTATTAGCTGGCACTATGTGGGTGCCATAAAAATTGATTAATAGATAAGGTTTTATGAAAAGGATTTGAGATTCATTATATTTATTTAAATCTTTATCCTTCAAAAGACACTTTGAAAAAGCCTTAGTTTCAAATCATTTATTTATTTATTTAACAATTTATGTACACACAGTAGACATCACAGGAAATTAACATAAAATAATATTGTACAAAGGTACTGCTTATTTCTCAAGAAATTTCTGCCAGCAGACCTGCTAAAGGAGAAATGATGAAGAAATGTAGACAATAGCGTGTGAGAATAGGGAAAGAATAATGTGTTTAAGTGCCTTACCTAACTTAACCTAAAATAATAAAATACACATATAAATAAATCAATATAGGTATTTTGTGCCAATCGCGGGGACTTTGACATCCTCTCTGTGGGCTGGAAATGGACCGTAATCCACATTGGGGGGTGGGTCCAGTAGTTGGAAGATGGCACATAAGAACATCAAACTTTTTAGGTCCAGGACGTCTTGATCCCTCAAAAATTATCAAAATTTCAGCGTCGTTTTCACAGCAGCGATTAAAATGAAATCATTTTTCAGTGGCTAAGCGATTGGACTGCTGCACTGCGTGTCGCGGGTTCGATCCCCGCACGGAACAAATATTTTTTGGCCTACAAATAGTTGTTTCGGGTCTGGGTATTTGTGTATGCTCACATTTTAATGTTTGTGAACGCACCCACGATACAGGAGAAATTCCTAGTGTGGGGCAATGTTTTATTAAAAAAAAAATAAAAAGCAACTAAAATGATAGCTGGGTTAAAACCTGCAATCTATAACCTAAAAAACTATTGCTTAACAACAATCAATATTTGGTTAACTGTCCATTGATTGTCCCAATCAACTTTGAACCGAATGCTTTTACGATAAACTTGAAAATCTACTAAAACACCTTGACAGATTGTAGTAAGAGTAACTTGATGTGCCGTCACCTGTACATAACACGTACGTATTTGATTATTACGTATTTCTGCGTACATCATAAACCGTTCCTCCTTCCGATTGTCGAACAGTTAGAAAACCGGTATAACTGACCTTTAATTTATTCACTACTAGCTGATGCCCGCGGTTTCAACCGCGCGGATGTCGGTTATCGCTACCGATGCCGGTTATCGCGACCAAAAGTAATATTTTCGTACCCCCCTTTCAACCCCTTGAATAAAGTTTTTTTTTTTATTTATTAAAAAGTAGCTTATGTCCTTACTCGGTTATCAAAATATCTCCCTACCAAATTTCATGCAAATTGGTTCAGTAGTTCAGGAGTGATTGAGTAACAGACAGACAGAGTTACTTTCGCATTTATAATATTAGTATGGATGACTCTTATTTACATGGAAGATACATATTTTTTAAATATTGAACTGAAAAAGTTAACGCGGTCGTAGCACGTGGCGTTGTGTGGTCTCTACTTAGTACCAGGGAAATTAGCGTGAGTTTATGTATGTAAACTTAGGTAATTAATAACCCAAACATATTAAAAGGTTTAGGCCTATAAATAAAGTTGCTTATATATTTCATAAGAATAAATTATTTGGTTTGAAAAGTGTGTTGCCGAAGTGGTAACAGGAAATCGCGTTATGTTTTCGATCGAGTTGCTCATTAATCTTTAGGGTATAATAAACCAGCTAAGTCGTAAATTACAAAGCGCAAAGTTACACTTTATAAACAAGGCATAATCTGTAGGTAATATTTAATTGCTGTTTGTGAAATGATTTTATCTTCAGTTTATAAGCAACAACAACAAGAAAATTCCTGATGTAAAAACCCAATAGCACGTTGACCGACCCAGGGCCTGCAGTCTCTACACTAATAACAGCGCTACGAATGTCGCTGAGCCGTATCGATGTCAAATTTCGTTAATAGATATTCGGCTTTATTTCAACGGCCTAAGGTTGAAATAAAGCTGAAAATCTATTACAGAAAGTTAACGATTTTACGACTTAGCGACATTCGTAGCGTCGTTATTAGTGTAGAGACTGCAGGCCCAGGAACCGAACCGACGACTGTATGCTCACAGTCGTCAGTTATAAAAAAAAAACGGCCAAGAGCGTGTCGGGCCACGCTCAGTGTAGGGTTCCGTAGTTTCCCGTCCGTCACAATAAGTGTTCCCATTTATGAGTTTAAAGGTATTATCCATTATGTTTTTTTTTATTTTTTTTTTTTTATATTTTTAATTATTTTTTTTAACTTTCAAAATGATTTTCCTAGAAAGTTCTTATAAAGTTCTACTTTTCAGATTTTTTTCATATTTTCTAAACTTATGGTTCAAAAGTTAGAGGGGCCCGGACACATTGTTTTTTACTTTTGGAGCGACGATTTCCGAAATTATTGACATTATCAAAAAAATATTTTAGTATAACCCGATTCATTTTTAAATACCTTTCCAACAATATATCACACGTTAGGGTTGAAATTAAAAAAAAATCACTTCCCACTTTACATAGGGGGGGGGGGGCTACCCTAATAAAACATTTTTTTTCAATTTTTTTTTTACCACTTTGTCGGCGTGATTGATACACATATTGGTACCAAATTTCAGCTTTCTAGTGCTAACGGTCACAGAGATTAAGCGAGGACGGACAGACGGACGGACGGACAGACTGACATGGCGAAACTATAAGGGTTCCTAGTTGACTACGGAACCCTAAAAAATCCACCAATGATGTTCCTAGTGCTCGGACACAGGCATCCTCTCTATGCGAGGTAACGATCCATAATTAATTCACCACGAGTGTCCAGTGCGTGATTGTTGATGTTACATGTATCCGATGTTTTCGTTCTAGGATAAGCCGATTACCCCAGGATGTTTTTCCTACACAGTAATAACCGTGAAAAGCTGATGCTAAGTTCGCAGCGAGACTGCTCAAGAGATCAGGTTGTCAGATCTTATGAAGCTGTACGTTAGGTTAGACCTAGATGCATGTTAGACCACTCAACAGGCTAGTGGGCGGTGCGATATCCAGCATCAAAACCTGGATACATTTGTGGAATTAAAACCTGACATTTATTTTCAGGTAATGCTTGATTCCACAAATGTATCGATCGTACTCCTCCGTATCTCCAAGAGATATTCACACTGCTAACAGTATTTAAAAGCGTGGGATGTTGTCAAACTCCAAGGTTTGAAACATAATACAAAAGAAATCATCTTATCAAGTTATCACACCCCCCCAAGTTA
The DNA here is from genome assembly GCA_949775195.1 of Diarsia dahlii. Classification (NCBI taxonomy): domain Eukaryota; kingdom Metazoa; phylum Arthropoda; class Insecta; order Lepidoptera; family Noctuidae; genus Diarsia; species Diarsia dahlii. Next base: position 19,231,387 of record OX459190.1, read on the forward strand.
TCAAGTTATCCCTTTAACGGCCAAAGTAATTAGATCACGTCTAAAATAAAATTGGTTTTTAAATCTAAACAAAATTTAAATCGACTTAAGTTTCGTGGTTACAAAATAATCGGTTTTCACTAATTAATACCGTATGTAAACATACTATGGATTTTTTTTTCTGGTTTCTATAACATGAACTGAAAAAGGTTTAAGATGTACTGTAAGTTTGTACAGAAGTTTGTTTGAGAGAGACTAATTATATCATCATCATCAACAGCCTATTAATGTTCCCACTGCTGGGACACAGGCCTCCACTCTTTTAGAGGGAATGGGCCATAATCTACCACGCGGGCCCAGTGCGAATTGGTAGATGTCACAAGTCTTTGAATTTTTGTTACTAGGACATGCCAGTTTCCTCACGATGTTTTCCTTCACTGTTTTTGAGAGCAGTAGTGATGAAATAAACTACACAAAGTAATACGCCTGCCTGGGTTCGAACCCACGACTTACTGCTCGTAAGTCGGGGCTGCCATCACTGGGCCACCACTGCTCTACTGCGACTATTACCTATATGAATACAATTATATTAATCACATAGATAACTCGGATTTTCCCAACCTGCGTTATTTATCCGTCGCAGTATAAATGATGATGTTTTCAAATACACTATTTAGATACCACACGTGCATCTAAGCCTCATAGACGCGGCGTATGCCAATTATTGCGTTTTTATGCATTCAAACGCGCGTACAACACGATTCAAACGCGTGTGAAGCGCGTTCGAAGCACGTAAACAGGGACTCGCGTTTCACGATCGCCCCGTGTGCTTAGGTTAGAAGGTTGCGTATCTCGTTTGAATCGTGTATACGCTCATCGTCAGCGCGTCGTCGGCGCCGCAGAAAATACGCCGTCCTAGGGCCCTAAACAACGTCAGTTCTAGTATGTAGGTACCAATACTAAACAAACAAGAAAAATATAAGGTTAATGTCAGTTAGTATAATATCTTATAAGTTTTTTGACATATACCGGTTCCTAATAGACCCAAAATAACTCGTATAATACGATTAGGGCAACATTTTATTTGATTGAGCTCCTAATTAAAGCCAGATAAGGTTGCGTAATATTTCGAAAGTGATTAATTAGTGTTGCTTATACGAGTATTAAAGTTGAATTAACTCATTCAATTGAAGCAACGGTCAATCTCCTTTAATCATACATAGTACCTCTTTGTTCCAAGTATCTTATGATAGGTACATGTGTAAATTATAAAAAATCGTTTAGTAGTAATAGTTTTAAACTTCAAAACGAAGGTTAAATAAACAAAGTTATTGCGCAATCAAACTGAACTAAATTGTGTTTTAATTTGTTAATCAATGATAACGCTAATTGGTTTTTAAAGGGTTAAAATAAACCTTTGTTTTTTTTAATTGGTTAATTTGTGGTCAAATAGCTTAAGTTAGTGAACGATCCGACATCATGGATGAAGCTGGTTTGATGTACAGATTGGCTTTCTGGTGGTTCAAAAACTTGCTAAGGTGCTTTATTTGGTAGTTAAAATACTCCCGTCGGGGCTACGGGTTGTTCGAAAGGAATACCGCGGCCTCGACACAATGGGCTAAGAAGGAACATGGGTAGTTTTTAGGCAGTAGAAGTCTGACACTCCCTACGCTCTGCCCACAGCGGGAGGAGTCATTTGATGATTTCACGCCATTGATATAATAAAACCAATTATATCAATGTTTATTGTTATTGTTTATTATATCAATGTTTCACGCCATCCAAAAAAAAAGGTAAAATCTTCTTGCCGTTTACTTGTCCTATGTTACTTGGGGTCGGCGCAACAAGGTTTTTTCCACTTTTAACTGTCAACCGTCACGTTATCACTATTAGGTACTCCTTTTACCTTCATATAATTTCTGATGGATTGTGTCCAATCCATCCATCGTGACCTTGGTCTTCCTCTCGCTCTTCATCCATCAACATTTATACTTATCACTACCATAAGATGAATTTACTTCTTGAGATTCAGTCTAGTCATAACATTTATCGGTTCATCTGGCAAACAGTAAAAAACTGGCCAAGTACGAGTCGGACTCGCACATGAAGGGTTCGGTACCGAGAGCCCCCCTTAAATATGTATTTTATTTTGTTTTTAGTATTTGTTGTTACGAGTATAGCGGCAATAGAAATACATAATTTGTGAAAATTTCAACTGTCTAGCTACTGCGGTTCTTGAGATACAGCCTGGTGACAGGCAGATGGACGGACGGACAGACAGACAGACGGACGGACAGTGAAGTCTTAGTAATAGGGTCTCGTTTTTATCCTTTGGGTAAGGAACCCTAAACAGGTGAACAGATTGACGTCATAGACAATCTGTAGTTAATCTTTACGATTCATTGGTCGTCTCTAGTTACGTTGACCAAGATAACATTTTTTGGAATGTGTTAAATAATAAACTAATGGCTTACCATTAACTCTTACAGCAGTTTTATTTATAGTTTTGACTAAGAAAAAGAAACGGACATACATACATACTTAACCCTCCTTTTGGGCTTCGCTGCAGTCGGGTAAAAAGATGGAGCTAGAAGAACTTAACATAATCATCATCTGCCTAGCTTTTTCCCAACTATGTTGTGGTCAGCTTCCAGTCTAACCAGAAGCAGCTAATTATGTATTTTTTTATTAGTATAATTATTACATGAAGCGACTACCTCTCTGACCTCCACAATGCAATTAGTACATACTAGGTAATACAATACCTCTTGTTAAGACTGATTGTCATACTTTCGCGCCACTGACTACCTGATCTATAAATGACAGTTGGGACCATTGGCTGAACGTGCTTTTCGACGCATGGAAGAAACTCGGTACGTACCCATACATGGTACAGTACGTGGTTACCCATCCATGGACCAACCTATCCTGCTAGGTGGCAATAATCACTACATATTATAAAACGAAATCCTCCACTGCGTCTGTCTGTTAGCGATAAACTCAAAAACTGCATCACCGATTTACATGCTGCTTTCGCCAATGGATAGAGTGGTTTTTGAGGATGTTTTAATGTATAATTTGTCAAATTTACGGACAGCCACGCGGGCGAAGCCGTGGGCAAAAGTTAGTACTGTTGTAAGAGTTTGTGGTACAGTACCTAGCGTGACTGCATATTAATCAATCAGTTCACACAGTATCATCACAACATTCCAACTGTGGAACCCTAATGTTGAGTGCTTTGGTCTCAGGGCCTGTCAAAGGGCGTTTCTTAAATCGTTTGGTTTTGATTCCGGTATTATTTGTTTGCTCGTAATCTATTCTTATGTCATTATCTGTTCATTGGGACAGGTGATGGTTACAATAAGTTACATTTGTAGATACAAAAGACAGCCGGGACAACGTAGGTGTCTAATGTTATGGATAGTGCGTATGGACTGTCATTTACGAACACATCAGGCAGTTATTGGCTCGAAATTCTGACAACCGGTCTTACCATTTGGTATCGTATTGCCCAGTATCTACTAACTGTTTTTCGAGACACGGAGCAATATGGTTCGAAGCACATATTTTTAATAGGTAATTAAATTGCAAAAAAATCTCTCTCTCGCTATCAATTGTTTTACTGTGAGTGTACTATTTATTAGATACACCATTAATTGCCTAGACTTTCGAAAGTTACACGACACGGATTCAACACATCATTTTGACCCACACAGGTGGGTTTTCTTAAATCATGTACTGAATTCATTGTACTTACCTAATAGTTTTTTTGTCTATCTCCCTTATATTATTTTCCCGTATTTTCTTTACCCTGCAGTATCAAACTTGTACTTCCTGTAAAGCAATGTCAATTGGTTTTAGCTTTAATCACTAGGAAAAAAGTAATAGGTTAAGAGCCGGGCTCAGTTAGGAATATGCGTGTTCTCAAATTATAACAAAACTTAAAACATTGTAATCATCATACGGGCTTGACTGGTGTTGTCTTAAAATAACTATAAAATTACTAAGAAAAAAAAAGAAGAATGATCGCATTTGTCTGTCAACCATAATGATACCCGCAGGGTGTTTGAGGAAAAGGCTGACGTTTTAAACACTACGGAAAATACGAAAACACAGACATCAATGGGAATTTTCGTTGATTTACTTTCCCGCATACACGAGTAGTGCATATTTGTGGAATCACTTTGCGGACTCTTCCTAACCCTTAATTTCTATAGGATCAACAATCACCACCTTAAAAACCTAAACTGCAGGCCTCCTCAATTTTAAGTTGGATAAAAATACTTTAAGCATATTTTTGAAAGTTTCTGTAAGTTTATTTTTTACCTATAACATTCAAATTAAATCTGGCTTTATATTTACAATTTTTTTTATAAAAAAACTATGGAAACAAAACGAACTGTTATTGTTTTTTTTGTGAATAAATCATGAATTTGATTTATTATAATACTTACTAAAATAAAAGGTAAACTGTGAAAGATAAAGGTCATTGCAATTTTATGATTTTACTTAATACAAACAAAACTCAAAGCAAACATCAAAATGAAACGGGTTTGTAATGTAGGTAAATTTTGAACTTTTATCTAATTTAAACTATTGGAACATTGAAAATGTTAAAAAGTTTATTTATACGAAGTCTGGGTACTTTTTCAGTTAACAGTAATGTGGGTGATGCATGTACATTTAATATTGTTAGACCATATTGTCCCACTGCTGGTCAAATGCCTCCCCCACCCATTTCTTCCAAAAGTCACTTAACATAACGTCATACCTGTAATCTCCGAAGGGTTAGGCAGAGGATAACCTAATAATACCGTACACCCACATTTCGCCAGTTATGTTTAAGCCCCATTTAAAATAATAGGGGGCGAGCCTATTGCCATCAACAAAACAAATCCAGCGTTTTAGCAATACTTCTTTCCAATTCTCGAGGAAGACATCCACTTCGAATCGCCATCTTTTTCGTGGACCTTTCACGATGCCGTCAACCTAGCATAAGGGTACATGCATGAGCGGAAAATTTTCCACTGTGCGGTATAAATGTTCACGTGTATTTTCAAAACAAGGACATTTCCCTTGCATGTGCGAATGTACTATTCCGTTCATGTTTTGGATAGACACTTCCGTCAATGCTTACATATTTCCAGAATGGTATGTTGCTTTTTGCAATGATTGTGATGGAGGCACCAATTATATACCTACCTGTAACAAAGAAAAATAAATTGTTAGTAGTTATTATTAAAACCATAATTTGCGAAGACAGTGTTCTTTCTAGCAGTAGTAATTCTAATAGTAGTTTACCTACATCATTATGTCGAGTTGCTGCTTCGCAGTATATAAAACTAGCGGATGCCCGCGGTTTGCCCTGCGTGGATGTCGGTTATCGCGACCAAAAGTAATCTTTTCTTCCTTACAGCCCTTTTTTCGCATTAAAAAGTAGCCTATGTCTTTTTTCAGGCTCTAGACTATCAGTTTTTTCAGTTCATCAGTTTTGGCGCGAACGCGACAGACAGACAGAGTTAATTTCAAATTTATAATACTAAATAATAAATTAATAATAAGTAACAAAGTAAGGAGTAAGGATAACAGAAAAATATGGAACCAGGCAGGCATTTATTACATTAGTTTTGAAACCAATGAAAATAATGCCCTTTCTCTCACTTTTTTAACGAAAGGAAGAAACAATTAAGAAAGCGTTTACAAAGATCAAGTTTTAATGAATTAACATTGACGGTAACATTTCCGAAGTCCGGCTAATTTTACTTTCTTTCAACAATAAAAACGTACTCGTATAAAAAGGAAAATTCAATAAAAAAAACTGTTAACAAAACAATTGTTCTACAAAAATTTTGGATTCGAACTACGAGTACCTTTGTTTTGTAACACAAAGAGAGACGGACTTTTGTTTTGTGAAACCGCAAAAAATTAAAACAGTATTATGAACGTTACGTAACTGCTCTGTTGGTCGTGCGACTGTTGACTCCCGATTCGATTCCCGGGTCGGACATAGTGTTATTCGGTTTTTCTATCTTGAAATTCGTAAGTTGAAACTACGGAGTCTGGATTTGTGCCCAGTTGATGGCAATAGGCTCACTCCCTATTACATAGGACTAAACATAACGTGCATAATGTGGGTCTCTTCTGCCAGACTTTTCTTTTTGGAGGGTTGGATATCATCAAATGACTCTTGCCTTTATGTGTAAAGCGGAAGGGAGTGCCAGACTTCTACTGACTAAAATCCACCCATATTGTTCTTAGCCCTTTGTGTCCGGGGCCGCGGTATCTCTTTCGAACAACCCGAAGCCTCGGCAGGTGTCGGCCCTTGCGGGCCCTTGTTATGTTGCTGACATCTCTTTGAGGGGTGCGTGGAACACGAACGCACCGTCGATACCTCTCTAATATTCATAATCTCAACAGTCAACTCCTTTCTAACCATATCATACTTCACACAGCGTATCCATCATTTCCATGCAGCCTCCTCAACGTGTATAATACAGTAATACCCTAATCAGCCTACCTGCACAGACGCTGTAAATTTTAACCTAGGGTATTCCCAACACCCACAATAGGCGCAAACGCAAACATTTTCTAAAGTAAATTACGTTATTTTATCAACACCTCTGTTATTATTTAATAGGATTTAGATAGCGGTGTTATAATAGTACTTAGTGTGAATAGAACTAGCAGTTAGCACGTAATAATCAAGATGGTTAACCGAAAAATGGTAACAATGATCACTTGCTTCTTTAAAAAAATAAACTTCAAAAGAAAAATCAGGTTCTGAAGTCGGTGACCTTTGTTTGTTTGATTTGGCTTTTTTTGCCAACGACTTCAGAAGCTGATTTTTCGTTTGAAGTTTATTTTTCACTTTTTGGTGTTTTTGAAGTCGGTTGTTTTATTTGCAAAAAAGTTTTTTTATTTTTTCATTTTTAGTTGTGTATCTTACAGAAATATGTACTATGAAACCTATGCTTGTATAGCGTGCTATGTTTGAGGGTTGCCCTCGATTTCTCTCGGATTCCATCACCAGGATCTGGTTTCATGGAATCATCAAAATCGGTTAATAAACGACGAAGTTATTCGCGAACACACATAAAATAAAACGAAAAATGTTCATAAATTATAAAAAAATGGTCATAAAATGAAAAGTACTGGGCCAAACCATGCTAAATTTGTATGTGACCAAATGGCAACTATTTCGCATCAAACTAAAAAAGAATCACGTAAATCGGATTATAAATCGCAGCGTAATCAGTGTACATACATAGAAAAAAAAAAAAAAAAACATGCCGATTGAATTGAGAACCTCCTCCTTTTTGGGAAGTCGGTTAAAAAGCAGGGTGCATGCTTGATAGATATTTCTCGGTCGAAACAGAAAGAACGGGAAAATGCAGTAAATATCTTTAATTAATATTGTGCCATGGCCGTGTTGGTCGCTGCAGGTACAACTTTTTCCGAGCGCTGCACTGTTCCGATTAGGCAGAGTGCGACAGCGGAGTCTCAGAAAACCATGGTCCTATTCAGCTAGTGTGCAACTTCTCCGGCAGTGAAAGGGATATTTCTGAAAGCTCTACAAATGCTGTTGATGAAGCTGAGTTCTAGTCGAAGCTATAATTTATTGGAATCATCGATATAATGCAGAAGATCTGACCAATCAAAAACACAGTCTACAATTTATGTTCCTACTGCTGGACACAATCCACCTTACTGTAGGAGTAAACGCGGGCCCAATGTGGGTTTTTGGATGTCTTCGGTTTTAGGATATGTTGGTTCCCGCCAGACGAATCCTTTGCCGTTTTCAGAGCAGTGGTGTTGCAACAATTAACACAAAGTACATTGTCTGTCAAGTCAACCATCAGTGGTCAACATAAGTAACATTAGTCTTAGATTAGAAGAATTTTAACTTATAGTTGGAGGTCTTTGCCCAGCATGATGCAGGTTTACAGGATCAGTACAGTAACTGACTGGTTTTCATTGTACCAAGAAACTGAAATCTGAGCTCAATTTTTCTGTCGGCTTATAGACCTGTCTCTAGCCTGATGAGCTTCGCTTCAATACAACTCTGTGAATGTGTTTTGGGCACTTTCCTACTTGCTACAGAGAATTTTTCCTGCAATCATAATAAAAAGATTTGCAAACTGCATGTTTGTTTCGTCTTCCTCTTTATCACAACGGAAATTCTTTATCACGACACGTCTATATAGTCTTAGTTTCGTTTTAAAACATCTTGTACGTTTATTGTATACCTAATATACTGGTTGTCAACCACGTGTGATGAAACTATCTCTTCGAACTAATTTGATTGCATTCACTGCTTGGCTACGATATTCACGTTCAAGCGATACCTTATTGAAGCGACTGTAAATGCAACAAATGAATGTCACTGGTTGGAGTAGTAAGATGTTGCAACGGTACACCATTCGCCAAGAAAACAAATAACCAAGGTGGGTGACGCAATAGACTCAATTCGCAACGCCTGAAGTCGTAAACGGGGCATCAAAGTTCAACTCTTATAATTAAACCCTTTTGTAGAGCATCTCTTTCGATGTTTAGTTCGGTCACGTAACTGTGAATAAAAAATGCTGCATACCTATGTAGGTCTCTTAGCTTCATAAAACAACTACGTATTATAAATGAGTAAGTTTGTAAGGAAGTTTGTAACTCTTTCAGGCAAAATCTACGAAACGGATGTGGATGAAAATTAGCACACAGATAGTTTAGAACATGAAATGATTCAAATGGTACATTTTAATCCGGTAGTAAGATCCCGTGGGACAATAAACGTACTCTACGCGGGCGAAGCCTATGGCATTAAATGATTAGTATAGCGATAGAAAAGTCCTTGCCCGGGAAATTATTCTAACATTAACATTGCAAACGTGTTTGAGGTATTTGGATGATGGCTTTTTTACCATATTTTATGTTATTAGTCATTGATATGACCTACTTCTTATTGTTTGAATGTAGTTCTACCATAATGAGCCAACCCACAATCTCTAGCTAACATAACATGACACATGAGATAACATAACAAGACACCTGTAATCCCCGAAGGGTTATGCAGAGGTGTATCCAAAAGTTCACCCACACCTCTGACATTTCGGATAGTATTATGGCAAAAAAAGAGTCGATATTTCTACGGTGACGCACACTTAGCTTGGAAGTAATAATCTAGGCTTTCTTAATTGCTTAGCAATTGATAAATACTAAGTTATTGCAACCCATTGCCCAACATAATCCACATGATTGGGAATTACATAGTTATTAGTATTATTCATTTAATAGCTTAGTTAATTTAAAAACATATTACAATTAACGTATATTAAGGTTAAATTCCGTTGCTGTTACAATCAACTTTATATTTAATTGTTTGTTAATTTAGTTAAGAAAATTACTTAAAATAAAATCACAATTTGATTATTTCAGATTATTATCCATAAAACACATAACATTTGTGAATTATTCTTTAGTTTGTAGAATAGGGTGCCAGACACTGAGAAACTAGCGGAAAGACCAAATAACGCTTGGTCCGATCCAGGAATCGAACCCAGTCCATAATGTTTAGTAGTAGCGCTTGTGATCATTACACCAACGAGATAGTCTTAACTAAATTATTTAGCGCAAAACTATTACTAACCCTCCACCGCCGCGCGCCGCGTCAAAATTGAGGAGTTGAAACGTCAACACTTGGTACATTGTGTACCCGAAGGAATTATCTCGAAATCACCAATTAGTTATTCAAATGGATTCCACAAAGCAGGACTGATTGAGGCTAAAGCTTGTAATTTTCGTGAATGAACTTCATTAGAAGATATTTTGGTTTAGAATTTGAAGACCAAAGGACATTTCGTCATTTTAATTTAGAATTTGAAATTGTAAAGTGAATTTATGTAATACGCCGTAATTTTCTTCGGAAAATATTTCATACTATCTTGAATTTTGTTTTCTATTATTTATGTCAAATTGTATTTATTACTTCATAATGTTACAGAACCAAAATGTGAACTTTGAACTTGTTTTTTTTCTCTCTGTGGATTCCTGTTCTGAATAATAAACATAATTTATTATGACTTTTTTAATTTTATAAATTCTCCGAGTGGAGACATTAAGTTTTTCTTGAAGCCAGTTTTAGATGTCACCTTATCTTAACTAGAATAACTGTAATTATCGATAAAATTTGCAACAGTTTACCAAGAATTTTGATTTTTTGCGATTCACAAGAAAACTTTAAATCCAGTTAAAACCGCATATGCTCGGTTTCGGAGGCAGTTTTAACCAGTTTATATTTCTACACTTCCCGGTTAAGATAAAACTTAATATCCAAATATTTTTAAGAAATTCTTATCGAAGAGTTCACAGTTCACGCAATATATTATAACGATATCATGTTGTTTTGTCTATTAAAATACTATTTTAACTAGGTAGGATATACGGATAGATAATAAAGTCCATAATATATTTTTGCATCGTATGCAAATAATTGACTCGCAATACGTGCGTTTCGACGTCACGCATAAATAAAATGCTGATATCAAATACAGCCTAGTTACATTCATTTCATAATTTCATATTAGCTGATTAATAAAACGTAGGTATTCAATATTTTATGAAGAATCATAGTTTCCACGTACGTAAAAATAATGTGAGTTATTGTGAGCGTACATTGTTAACTGTAGTTTACTTACCACTTTTTATTACAAGAAAGATAATTAAAAATTATTAATAGAACAGGTTTCAATCACCAATTTGTAACTTAAAATCGTGCACAACTTGACCACTGCAACAACAACAAAAAAACCGCAAATCGTTCGCACAGAGCCACCCACATAACATAATAGACCTTGCAGTCAGTAACCATCATTGGAATTAATGGGTTCAACGCAACGCCCGATAAAAAATAAAAACAATCAGTGTTTGTGTCATTGGACTATTTAAATGGAATGTGTTCTAGTGTAAAGTTTGAATTTGTAAATCGAATGCTCATTGAGACTGCGGGCGCGGCACGTGGTGGCCAGTGTTAAACGGAGACCAAGCAAGGAGGATAGCTTGGCTCATCTGCTACCGAACTGTTGGCCAATTGCGTCGTATCAAAAATAAAATCATTTTTTTATATAAATAAAAACGGCCTCCCCGGCATTTTAGATAATGTGAAAAGTGGCGTGTTATAATATTATCTACCTTGTTTGTCAATCGTGTTTGTGGGAAATCCGAACAATCTGTTTACATTCTGTACCCTCAATAAAGGTGTTACATTTTAAGCTTCAAGTAAATAGCCTCCGTACAATTGACGATAACATTAGATTTATAAAACCACTGCTAAGGTGATATACGGGGAGAAAGAAAAGGTTTCTGTGACAATGAAAGTGAAGGAAAATAAAATTGAGTATGGAGATGTGGATAGATATGAATATGTGCCTCCCGAGGGAGGGTGGGGGTACATGGTGTGCGTCGGACTGTCTGTCATATTCGTAAGTAGATTTATATTTTCTTTTTTATTTATTTCTTTGGCATCGTCGTTCGTGGTGATTTGTCAACGTTTTTGTTTTGAGCGTAGAGTCGCAAGTTTGATTCCCGGATTAAAAAGTTTATTTTAAGTATGTGTTAAAATAATATTTTAATCATTAAAAATACATAAACAAAGAACTGAAACAATATTTAATTAAAATATAATGAAATTTTCCTAAATGCACAAAAGTCACTTCAAAACAATAAATAAATTGAAAGCAGATATTTAATTTTGTAAGGAACTCTTGCAAAATTAGACACTGGCCAAATCAATTAAATATAATTAGCATGTCATAAAAAAAGTGTATCAGTGAAATATTATACTATTAAAACGCGGTGTTTCAAATTACATGAAGACAAAAAACTACTGAAGTTATTTCTGTATTATGTGCATAATGCATCAACATAAGATCACTTCTGTAATTCCTGAAAGATAAATACTGAGGTGTGCTTAATACTTCAACCACATTTTCGACTGGCCTGTTGGTCTAGTGGTTAGTGACCCTAACTGCTATGCCGGAGGTCGTGGGTTCGATTCCCACCCAGGACAAATGTTTGTGTGATGAGCACGATCATTTGTTCTGTGTCTGGGTGTAATTTATCTATAATATGTATGTATTTAGAAATATATAAGTATGTTTATCAGTTGTCTAGTACCCATAACACAAGCTCTGCTTAGCTTGGGACTAGATGGCGTTGTGTGATAGTTGTGGAATATTATTATTATTATTATATTATTTCACTAGTTTTCTTTTAAGTCCCATGTGTTATTTATAAACACAAATTAATGGGCAATCGTCATTCGCCCGACTTGACCCAACTAAGTTAGGGTCGGCTTCCAGTCTGATCGGATGCAGCTGAAAAACAGTATAAACAATATTTGATTTAACAAAACTCGTGTATCATCAGAAAACAGCAAACTAGTCGCCCAAGTATGGGCTGACTCAATTTATATTGCCATCGACACGCTAAGAAAAAGTTTTTTTAAATGAAACCTTTTATAAAAACGCTCATTCTCAAGATCTAGTCAATTGCCATTAGAATTAGCATTCTCGACAGACTCTCTATAGTATAAATAACACCTGGTCAATATATTTGGTAACCGGTGATAGCTAACCAAGTGGAAAATATTACTTTATCCTAACTATCCTAACTAATATTATAAATGCGAAAGTAACTCTGTCTGTCTGTCTGTCTTTGCTTCACGCCTAAACTACTGAACCGATTTGTGTGAAATTTGGTACAGACATAGTTTGGAACTTGAGAAAGGAAGGATATTTTTTTTTTTTTTCGCGAGATAAACCAAAAATCTGCCGGAAGTCACTATTCCACGCGAACGAAGTCGCGGGCAAAAGCTAGTTTAGATATAAAGCAAAATTTTCCTCCGTTCCACTAAGATTAGTTGGGTAAAGCTCTGAAACTTTTGCCATTTTGTTGACCCATAATTGTGTCCAGCTCTTGTGTACTGAACTTACCTACCCTACATTAGTCGTTCTATTAAAGGAGCTACTATGCAATATTGACCCATTTTGGCTTGGAAACTCTAGGACCGTGAGGTCCGAGCACACCCTTTGCAAGGAAGTTTGAAAATGCTTGGTTCACACTTTCCGTGACCTATGGGCTGGCTTTCACCTTGGCCAGAGTCTTAGAGCTTCCATACAACCCGGCAACACCGTCAGTCTCTTGGGGAGTTTAGTCGTTTTTTACATAACAGTTGTTAAGTATTAAATTAGACACTAATCCATTTTATTTGTAAATGTTAATCAATATCGTTTTAGGTACTAAAATACAGATTGCTTAAATTTGCTTGAGATAGGTATTCCAAAAGATATTCCAGTATCCAGTATAATAGCAATAATCACGGCATTTGCTGCAACTAGGTTTAGACGAAACGACTCTATACCGCGCCTAACTAATGTGACAAAATTGATGTTAGGTGATGGGATCAAACCGGTGCCCGGGTCCCGCTTCCCGGGTCATAAGTGTAGCCTACACTTATCGACCCAGGAAGCCGCCCTAATCATTCATCTGTCAACTGCCTCCGTAGTTGAGTGGATTAGGCGTTTGCCCGCGAGAAGCATACTTTGTAAAGTTGTTTTCAGTTTGGTTAGGACATTGAATGCTTGAATCACCTGATTGTCTGATAAAAAGATGATTTCGTGCTTCGGAAGGCACGTATAAGCCGGTGCGACCACCGGCCACCAAATGGCGGTCATCAAACCATGTCAGAGGTCCTTAAGGTGGTTTAGAAACTCTGGCACTAGGGTGTATGGGGTCGTTAGACCTTACTGCCCACACGATAAGAAGACAAGATCTGTCAACAGCTGAGACGTACTCATGTCTTAAACACTGTCGCTAAGGCTGTAACATCAGCTATACTTCGTTTTTATTCTATATTCATAGGTGTAATTAAGATAAAATTGCGTATTTCATAATAATAAAATTATAAAATTACAGCTTATAAAATTTGTTTTTTTTTTATTGTGACGTCAAATGAACTTAATATTACATTCTTTATCCGTTGTTTTTATGGAAAAGCATGAATAAATACCAGCTTTAGATTATTTATTTGTAACAAGTTTTGCATACCAACCTGTCACGGTTTTAACTTAAAATTTCAAATAGACACACGGTCAATAAAATAATGTTCTTATTAAAAATACAGACATTTCAACTGTCTAACATGTAATTGGATATTTTAATTAATTAGCATAGGTACTTTAGTAATTTAATATAATTATCTGGATCCTAATTAGTACAGTTCTTAAGCTTAGATTTCGGAAGGTATTTAGTTACTTACTAAATAATCATCGAAGACTTGTTGCTACTTTTCTCAATTCTATGTTGCGCAATATTTGTTTATAATTATTTTGAAACAGAATCGAGCACTTACGAAATATACAAACTGGGGGTCTAAAATGGGCACTTTAGAAGATCATAAATGAATTGCGTTAAAAAGCGTAAAATGGACCTTTTAAAAAAATTAACGCAATTAAAATTATGATGCTGTTATGATCAGCTAAAGTGCTCATTTTAGTCCCCTGTTAATTTTTTTGTAGACATGCTCTTGCACAAGACATGTCGAAGTCTAACTGTCTGCATTTAATGAAGTTATCAATGCTAGAAAATTAAACAATAAAAATGACTCATGACTTTCAATAGTAATTAAATCCTACAATAATTATTTACTGCTGCTCTCAGAGACGTTTAATGATTACTTAAACTGTTACTTAGTAAAGGTTTTGACACTTTAGTGTAGGTTTTGAATGTCAAATCTTTACTAAGTGACGGCTTAAGTAACCATTTAATATCTCTGAGTTCTCTCTGAGAGTTCCTTATTAGTGCAACTCGTATGCTTAGATTTCCGAAGATATCTAGTTACTATTCATCGAAGACTTGTTGCTACCGTATTTTTAAGCCACAATAAATCTAACTTACGTGCTTCAACATCTATTGTAGTCTGTTCAAGCGTTTTTTATTCACAAATCCACTCAATTTTAATGAGACCACCGCACTCGCACGGAAGAGGATTCTCAATACAATGTCTGATATAGATATTTACTTAGAATATAATTATAATTATATTTAATCTGGATTTGTACCCGATTGATAGCAATAGGCAATTAGGCACCCCTTTTTTTGGCGTTTGGGAAGTCTTCAAAAAACCCTTACCGCTCTTGGGTAGACTTGTACTGACTAAAAATCACCCATGTTCCTTCTTAGCCCTTTATGTCGAGGCCGCGATATCTCTTGCGAACAACCCGCAGCCCGACAGGCTGAGTTACATGTGAAAACGTCACTGGCGAAATGTGTATCTAATATCACAATCATATTATAAAACGAAGTCCTTCGCCGCGTCTGAATGCCTGTTCGATATAATTATACTCAAAAACTACTGCACCGATTTTCATGCTGTTTTCACCAATGTATAGAGTGGTTCTCGAGTGGTAATTTGTCTAGGTCCGACTGTTGTTTCTGTCATCTGTGAGTTCCGACATTCACGCGGTCGAAGCCGCGGGTATCATCTTAGGGACATCTCGTGTACTCTAACTTTTTAAAGCAACAGTCTCACGCGTTTTACTATCGTCACGAAATTTAATAATAATCTACGTAATTATGAATCGTGGTGAGAAAATAAATCTTTATCTCATCTTATCTCGAGCTACCTTGCCCTTTGAAGAGGTGTGATTATATAATTATGTAGACATCATATAAAACGGTTTCCACAATTTTTTTCGACGGTCAATGCCACCAGCCATAGTTATTTCAACTAGTTACACTGTCTTGCACCATATTTTTCTATGTTACGAACCTGTTATATTCTGAAGGTTGCTATTGGCCTGTTGGCTCTTATTTCCGTCAATCACTAAAGTGTTGGACCATTCATTGAGCGCGTGGGATGTTGCTAGCTTCTTTCTTTTAAAGGTTACTGTAAATTATAATTATTAATGTTGCTGCCCAGTAGGTGACAAATGGAAACGGCATTGACGTCATGATTACAGTTTTTAGGCTTTTAGGGTGAGAGGAGCTCTTGGCTAAATATCGCTAAGTAAATATCGCGTGGGTTGATCTTCAGGTTAAGCCGCGCTTACCTAGGTTGTTCTGTGGATGGATGACCCTAATACATACCGCGTCTCCTCCATGCCTCGGAACGTCTATTAAGCTGATGGTCCCGGCTGCCACTTGAAAATCTTAGACAGTTGCTGGTCAGTACGTAGTTGGGAAAAACGTAGATTTTGGGGTGGTCATGTTGCAGACAAGATAAAAGAGAAGTTGTATTGAAGGCGAAGTTTGTAACTTTGATAGCCATATCTCAGAAATATTATTATGAAGATTTGGAAGATTTTGTCTCATACAATACTTTACAATATATGTGTATTCATACCAGCTATCTATTAATATACGCCTTATGCGTGACTACAATTTGGCTTATATAAAATAAGGCTTTATAGGAAAAAATTCAAGCCCCTTTCAGGATTAAAGATACAAGTACGAACTGTTATTTCACTTTAAAACTAATCCTAGAGGTTCTGTATTCCGTAAAGAAGTAGTTTTATCGTTCCTTGTCAGTCAGCAACTTAATCATGTTCAATGTTGAGTCTCCTTAAAATAATTAAGGAGACGCAACAAATAGGACGCGCAATAATATTGTGCAACACACGTTTCAGTCCCCTGAAACGTGTGTTGCACAATATTTTTATATTATTTTCAAATATAATCCAGCAGTTATTTAATATAGAAACTGACTAATTTTTTTATGGACTTTGAGTCGAAGATACAAGTTGGGGTCAAAACCCGGTTTACCATTTCAGAAATTTCCAGTTTTTCTTTTTTAGCAACTGTCTGCATTTTAAGTAATCAAGGCTAGACAATAAAACAAAACAGATGACATGAATTTCTTGAATTCCAAATGATATAATTATAATAATAAGTAGTATGATGTCTCGCAGTGAACTTCGCATAATGCCTGATATCTTAAGTGACCATGACAATTCCAACCGTTTATTTCTTCTATAATATGATTATTATCTATTTTATTTAAAATAGAATATGCATATTTTATATTTAAATCATAAAAAAAGCAAATTTAAATGTAAAATATGCAGTTTCACAACTTTTTTTATTTTAACAATAAGTGAATTTGTGCATAAATAAGCGTGTTTTCTTTTAAACTGGTTGGTATTATAGTACCATTAGTCGATTGATTTAATGCTTAGGCGCTAATTAAATAGGTAGTATCAAATTTGTTGGGGAACCCGAGAAAAAATCCATAATATTATAAAATCAAACGCAAATCCTATCTCTCTGTCTAGTCATTTTTTTAGTCTTAACGGCAGATTTGATGGGCACAAAGGTAGATCGTGATCTGGGTTCAGACAATACGTTTTCCTGGGATAATTTCTGATCTAAACGAGGGCAAGACACGGGCAAAATCTAGTATGTGAGGAAAGCGAAATTAATGATTTAAAAAGAAAACAGCAATAGTATTGAACTGTAGCACTAATATTGCTGAGTGAGATTTTAAAGGTCATTGTCCGCCACATATTCAAATCTTATTATTAGATAGGTACCTATATTTAGTAGATAATGTTTGTAATGTTATTTTTAGCAAACGTGCTATTACGGTGTAATACTCGTACCCAAGATCGTATGATTAGCATTAGCGACTGCGACCAATGGACCAAAGAGGCTACTCTTTATTTATGTATTTATTTTAAAAAAATATATCAATATTATCTCTTCTAAAATATCTTAAACTCTCATAACTTTTTATTTTTGGTTCTACGACTAAAAGTTACTAGACAGAAGTTGTAGATAATTTAATTTGCACCATTTGTTAACAATTTTTTGTTGTTAGACCTATAGTTCGTCAGATAAACCATAAAAACCATTTGAACCAACCCTTTTTCCAAGATGGCGGCCGTGGGATAAGGGTTGCAACCCCACAAACTTGGTTTTAACTATAAACTGACCCCCCTTGATATCTAAATAATAAAATTACGTTCTCTAACAAATCCACGCTAATTATAACATTTCAATGAACTATTAATGTTGTGCAATTTTGGAATCCGGCAACAAAATATTTTGACGCAATTTTCTTTAATTCTCAGATTGCCGGCACAGCACACCAGCCAGTATTCGGCTTCATCTATAACGACTTTTTGGACGAGTTGGGAGTAGGCACAGCGGCTGTCACACTCGTCTTTGGGGTGTTCCAAGTCACTTTGGCTATTGCTGGTAAATAGAGCAGTTAATTATTTTAATAGAAAATTCATCGATCTCATGTTGGCTTATATGAAATCCCTTGATGCCTACCTCTCATATACCGCGAGACCGCGCGGACTAGTGGTGCTTACCATCGCTCCGCGCGGAGTACCGCCAGTACATTCACTGCGATGCTTCCGCCTGTCGCCTGTCGTATGACAATCGCCTTAGGCCAGGGCCGCACTGGTACGGCGATAGTGATGCGGCAGAATATAATTACATAATATGTATTATGTGACGATTGGCAACTGTTTTTTTTTTTGTTAGCCTATATTGTCACACTGTTGGGCTTCTAAAAGAAGTAAATAGAAAAAAAATGGACACATGCACTAAGTACAGACGCAATCACATCAAGCAACTACAATCTGTCTTTGTTTGTTAAAGTTTCAACTTTATCGTTTAAGTATTAGGTTCAAGGTTGATTGTAAAAATTTGACCGTTCCGGGTAGCTTGATACGCGGGCGTCTGTATACATACCACCAAAACATTTAAAGTTTGTGTTATTTTCATTATCTACTTTATTGAGGTCATATTAATCCACATTTAGTAAACATCTGAATAACTATAGAAACTTATGCATGTATGCATGCCGTATGTAGAAATATTATAAAACTATGTTACGGCTAAAGATGTGTGTGTGGCCAATTACCTTTAATAAGTCAGTCCCAAAATAACTTTGCTGACTAGCAAATTTTTTAGCAAGGCTTTTGGGTAACGCCTAAGTCGAGCTGGCGTTTTTTAGAGAATTTATTTTAGCCTTGTGAAACTTCTGAGACACGTGTAAAGATATAATTTAGAAAATCAGTAAACGTGCAGATTTTATATAGATGTTCAAACATAACTAGGTACTGTGTAATTACAATAGGAATAAATTTTATTGATTCCTCTGGGCTCAAAGGGCGTAAAGCACACTTTAGTTAATTACGTAAAGTGTGCTTTTCGCCCTTTGAGCCCAGAGGTATCGAAATGTTATTACGTAATACTAATGGATCTTATAGGCATAAATGGTTAAAACAAAATGCTGATCCCACACATATGTGCCAATGTGCTTTTCTATAAAGATAAGACAGAAAACTTTTTTCTTCGAAAAGTAGAAAAGTAGGAAAAATCTACTTTTCGAAGAAAAAAGTCTATTAAAACGAGACAGCTCTATAAAAATTCGAGAACAGCACTATTTAAGCCAAAGGGATACCAAAACACGTGTCGACACGGAATGCTCCAAGTATTTTGCTGAACATTTTTTGCATTTCCGTGCCAAGCGAAGAATGGACAACAGAATTAAGCCACTGTTTAGCTCTATCATGCAATTTTAAAACTTCCTCGAACTGTCCTAATTGTTACTGCTTTTTCTCTTTGTTTTTATTTAGCAACAAATGCTAAAAGAAAATAAATGTGTAAAAGAGAGAATATTTACTAACATACCTATACCTTTTTCTACAAAAGACGTCTTTGTTTGTGAGTTTTATAAAAATACTGTGAACTGGTGGTTAGTTATACCAATCTGTGGTTATACTCCGTGTGGTTCTACAATAATGTTTATTTATTATCAGGCAACGTCGTCGGCCCTTTATTTTATCTTATGTTTGTTTGTCTGTAAGGTATTTATCTATACTTAATACCTTACAAACTATACTTAATAATTATGAAAAAATACATGTTTTTTTTTACAAAGTAACTTTGTCTGAATGTCTGCCTATCCGTCTGTCCGTCCACTACATTTACGATGTATTTCGTTACACACCACAATCAGCCCATAATGTTCCTACTGCAGGTACTCAGGCCTCCTCTCCAGGAGAGGGATGGGCTATAATCTACCACGCGGGCCCAGTGCGGGTTGGTAGATGTCACTTGTTTTCGATTTTTTATCCTGGGAAACGTATTATACCTACGTGAGATAACTCTCGAGTTCTACGCGGGCCTATCCACTGGTTATAGCTAGTTCAACCAGAAGTACTTAGATTCACGTTATCAATGTAATAAGCGGTTGTCAAACTCGCAACCTCTAACTTCCTTATCCACGTTCTTATTTTTTTTATGATACTAATGTATCATCAGCAATATTGCTGTTATAATTATACCCACAGTATTAAATTCCACAACCGTGTTGTTAATTTATTATCATTGGATGTTAGTTGGGTCATTATTGATTAACAAATTTATGAATATTAGTCATTAATTTCAAATTAAAATATATCACACTTGAAAAAATTACAATTTATCTACGTAAGACTAATAAAAAACCATATTTGATGACAATTATCATTGGGCCAATCGTCATTTCTAAGAAAATATTTCATAGATGACACCAAAGATAAGAATGCACGATCAATTCCATGGAATCCATAAAGTTATCATCATCATCATCATCAGCCTATTAATGTTCCCACTGCTGGGACACAGGCCTCCTCTCTTTGAGAGGGAATGGGCTATAATCTACCACGCGGGCCCAGTGCGGATTGGTAGATGTCACATGTCTTCGAATTTTTGGTTCTAAGACTGTATGCCGGTTTCCTCACGATGTTTTCCTTCACCGTTTTGAGAGCAGCGGAGATGAAATAAATTACACAAATTAATGTGCCTTGCCTGGGTTCGAACCCACGACCTACTGTTCGTAAGTCGGGGCCGCCACCACTGGGCTACCGCTGCTGTCCATAAAGTTATAGTAGAATTTAATATTATATATCTATCCTACGTTACGGCTTAGAATAGAATGCGTTTACGCGGCGCCAACGCATTTGCCACGCGGAATATAGCCCGTGATATAGCGTTTACGCGATTCCTATGCACCGTCAAACCTATAGCGCAACGTTGCATCAACTACCGTTTTACTTGCCATACATTTTTATTTCAAGCTTTACAAAAGACACTATTTTGGCATCGATCTTTTTATTGTACAGTCAGTATCAGAAGTAGATTAACAGTACTCAATGTTACAAAACAGGTTTTTAATAAAAACTTTGTTACTCGTTAATAACACGGTATTCAAGAGTAAGGAATATTTTAAAGTGAAACATTAAAAATATGCTGACCGTATTTACAAAAGATTCAGCAACGTTACAACGGGTTATACGGCCAAACTCTCGTTCTATATCGACTGCAACATGCTTAGGACAGTTCATGTTTTTTAGCTATTTCGTATAAGCTAATTATGTCACAGAATACAATATTATTATGTGCCCTGTCCAGCAGCCAAAAACATTTTTACGATTAGAGATTGACCGATAGATAAGCAAATCAGATAGGTATCGACATTTATCTGAAGTGTAAATTATTTCTTTATAGACTATAATTGTATGTTTTTAGTAAACGATGAAATAAATTGGATCTGATAATATTGTAATAACTTTATCAGAGTGTATTTTCCTACCGTTTAACGATGGCGATGAATGCCATCACAAGAGTGATAATGCCTAATAGTTTTCGTCAGGCGTTACCATTCCTATTAGAATTCTGAACACGCCTGTAATTCCTGAAAGGTCAGGCAGAGGTGTCCCTAATAGTGCACCCACTTTTCGCCAGTTCAATTTTAAATCCCATGTTATAGGGGCAAGCGTATTGCCACTAACTGGGGCACAAATTTAGAATCCGTGGCAGCTATCCTCTGAAAAATTCTTTCCCCGATCCGGGCACAGTTTTGCAAACCCGGATCGGGGAAAGTTTCATTGTGTTTTTTCATCAGGAATTTTACCCTAAGTAAATTTTGGCTAGAAACTTAAAATTTTGCACACATATTCCTCTTATGACGTAGGCATCCACTAAAGTTTTTCAAAATTCAACCCAAAGGGGTGAAATAGGAGATGAAAGTATGTATGGAAAATCGTAATTTTTGATATTTACGACACCCACGCGCGAAGCTAGTGCATAATTATATAACAATTCTCACGTCCATAATATTAATAACTTTACCGATATGACTACAGACTGATATTTATCGGCTTATATGTAACAGATAGCGTATCCGCAAGCATAGTTTAGGATGCCACCTAGATCGTCGACTTATAAGGGAGAATAGGTCAGACCTGGATGCAATACGAGTAGGTGCAGGACTGGGTGTTGTAAGGCCAATATCCAGCAGTAGACTACAATATACTGAGTTGATTGACGAGTCACGGAAACCATCATAAAAAACTCGACGTAACAAAATTTACATCTAATTCATCAAAATATCACTGCTAACATGAACTGTAAAAATATTGCTATAAAACTACAAGTATTATCGCTTTAGATCAACTTGTTTATACAAAGCCTTATTATTTGTTCTTACTAAAAGAAACCGAGAACGGAAAAAAGCCTTTCAAATCCAGCGGATTACTTTACTCCGCGCGCTGCAGCAAAGTTTCTTGAAACTTACCTTAGCTTTGTCTAGAGAAATGGTAAACATTTTCATGATATACAGTCACCTGCAAAACCATGCAATTTTACAGGTAACTGTATATTATAGACGCACATATAGCGATTTGTTATATATATAAGGTCCCATTAAAATAGGTGGACAAAATTTCAGAAATCATTCAGACCACCAAAATAAGGACGATGGTAAAAAAAAATATAAAAAAAACGCATTTATGTACCTACTCATAAAGGAAAAGTTTGTTCTAGAGCGCCGGCAATTTATTACTTTGAGTAAAAAAAAAAATAATTTATTTAATGTTTTTTTTTTGTTTAGATATTTTTGGTTAGACCTACTGAACGCTGTGTTAAAATTTGTCCAACTATTTTTAGGGGATTTTAAATAGGTGTTTGACACCAAAGCTTTGATGTAATTTAACTAAGTCCAACGGTGTGATGTGATTGACTAAATTAATTAGATGATTGGTGTAGATGGTATGTAGATAGCAAATACTAACTTGTGTCTAATATAACATAACACGTCACGTTAGTAATCCTCAAAGAGTTAGCAGAAGTTAACTTTAAGTTTTCCCACATTACACTAGTTATTTTTAAGTTCCTTGTACAAAAGGAGCGAGCCTATTGACATCAAACGGATACAAATTCAGACTCTGTGGCTACTACTGAAAAGTTCCTGATGGAAAAACCCAATAAAAATTTGCCCGAGCGGTAATCGAACCTAGGACCTTGTGCTCAGCAGTCGCTTGACCATTAGACCAACGAAACAGGCAACTTGTGTAAATTAACATAATTTTTCTCTTGTTCCAGGATTCTCAGCAAACATAGCATTAAAGAAACTTTCGTTAAGACAAGTGGGTTTAATAGGAGCAGTCATATACACACTAGCGTCATTTCTAGCCATATTCGTACAATCCACGACACAGCTGATCATAACGAATGGCTTCCTCCACGGCTTGGGAATGGGGCTACTTATACCTGTCTCCTACACGAGTTTCAACAGCTACTTCACAAAGAAAAAAATACTCTATCTGAGTCTCTGTAAGGCCTCAATTGGAATGATAACGATGTTTTACCCGTTGTTTATCAAGTTTACGATAACTGAGTACGGGTTTAGAGGAACACTGGCTATACTTTGTGCGATATCATCGCATAGTATATTTGGGGCTCTGGTCATGCACCCCGTAAAATGGCATATGAAGAAGCAGTCGAAACCCTGCGAGAAAATTGTTTGTAAGTTTTTTACTATCTACATAAAACTGGAGGTTTATAACGGTCACTGTTCTTTGTGCAAATTCATTTCGCTTTGCGAATCTGTTCGTTCTGTATAAAGTTGAGCTTATATTTAATATTAAACCAGAGAAATGCAATTTAGCTTTGAGTTTTGCTGCTACTTTTTTGTTTGTTTACTCGGTATTTGGAATTAGTATTTTATCAAAGGCTGACCTTATTTTAGAATATTGCACTTCAAAGAACTTTGTATGTAAACTTTTGATTACAAACTACCCACATGCCGTTTTCAATGTAATTTTCAAAATTTTCATGACTTTAAAAGAAATCATTCCATTTTCAGTAATACCACCAACACCAGCCAAAGAAGACACCAAAGACAAATTCGATTTCGTCAAAAAATTACCGAGTCTCGATACATCAGCGAACGCAAGATCCGTCGAGAATTTGTATCGAATAAATCGATTGGAAAATTCTCAGAAAGGACCCGAATTACTATTTGTATCCAAATTAAGCGATTCCAGACGATTAAGCATACCAGTTGTCTTGATCCCGGCAGACGGAAAGATCGATAGTAAATTCGACTCGAGTGATCATGTGTATCGAGAGAATTTGTATAAGGCTGCCTCTGTATCGAGTTTGGGAAACTTTGGGAACATTGCTGCGGAACCGATGCCGATTATAATGAATAAGGAAGGAAAATGGTATGTTTTATTGATTAAGATGTATGTTTATGTCATTTTCCGTAGGGAAAGCATGTGAAGCCAATTTAATTGGTAAATCTTGGTGTCATAATTATCATATCGTTCATCGTCGCCGTAATTAAAATAGCAGTAGGTACTGTTAAACGTTGCGGTTATTTGAAAATAATTCTGAAAAAACCTCTTATGTCTTATTATGGGCCTCTGATAAGTACCCACTCCATGTAAAATACTGGTATCCCGCTGGAACACAGCATAAATAGTTGGGATAGGTTAGACAGATCGCAGGATTGAATGATTCTAGTCAGTACCCAGACAGCAAGTTAGTGGATTGGACTGTCCAGTTTGCACTGTAAGTATGACATAACTTACTTAACTCAATTTAGGGTTTATACATAGTATAAAAAATTGGAGAAATGAATTGGAGGATTATACGTAGTCCATTTAATGAATTAGCCTGTTTCTATACCTATTCTTATGTATTTATTCAAAAATGTTGATTTTCGTCTGGCATGCGCTGTTAAGCAAGCGATGACCGTTCCAAATAACAAAACAAGGTTTTTTTGTCAACTTTTAAGTGATCATGAAATTAATATAAAGGTCAAATGTTTTAGTCGCCTAACTAATTATAATAATTGTCTTTATCTTACCATTTCAAGAACTGAAAGTCAGGCTGAACCAGTTAATACATACTTAGGTCACGTAAATATTAATGTAGGTAATTTTATTTTACAAAAACAACCGACTTCAAAAACACCAAAAAGTGAAAAATAAACTCAAAGAAAAATCAGCTTCTGAAGTCGGTGACATTTTTGTTTGTTTCATTTCGTTTTTTTGCCACCGACTTAGAAGCAGATTTTTCTTCTGAGTTTATTTTTCACTTTTTGGTGTTTTTGAAGTCGGTTGTTTTTTTTTTTGCAAAAAAGTTTTTTATTTTTTCATTTTTAGTTTAAATATCCTATAGAAATATTTAGGAGTACTATACATTTAACATTCGACTAAGAAATCTAACATTCGACAAAAAAACTCGTAAAACGTGCCTATGAAATTTGAGGGTTACCCTCAAGTTCTCTGGGATTCCATCACCAGGTCCTGGTTTCCATATCATAGTACACCCCTTAAAATATCTCCTTCACAATAAAAAAAGAATCATCAAAATTGGTTCATAAACGACGAAGTTATTCGAGAACACACGTAAACGAAAAATGTTCATAAATTAAGAAAAATCTTCATAAAATGGAAAGAACTGGGCCAAACTATACTACATTTTTATGGGACCAAATGGCAACTACTCCGCATCAAACAAAAAAAGAATCACGTAAATCGGATCATTAATCTCGGCGTAATCGGTGTACATACATAGAGAAAAAAAAAAAACATACCTATCGAATTGAGAACCTCCTCCTTTTGGGAAGTCGGTTAAAAAAAGCAAACAAATAGACTAGGTAAAGCAAACCTGCTTTTTGAAGTCGGTTAGAAATTAAAGTAGGCAGCAAAACGTGCTAATGAAAAATAATTAGGCTTTGCTATTATTATTTATTCTAAAGAAACAAATACTTAACATGTATTTGCATAAGAAATTGGATATATTCAGAATATCTTAGAACATTATAATAACTTAGAAATAACTAGACGAAAGCTGTTTATAATCTAATGAATAAAAATAAAAACCGCTTTAAAATAAGTATGGTCTTAATAAAATTAGTGTCGACCTTGTGGTCTAGGTGATATGGACTTTCTGAATTACGTAGACCTATTATAATAATACTATTATTATTGAACATTCTTAAACATGTTTGTTGTTTTAATAGCCGGAACGTGGTTGTAAGACACCAACAAAAATTCGTATCGAATGCAAACAGATTTATTTCCGCATATTATCACGGAGAGTGACAGTTACTATCTTAGGCCCCTCGCCCACGGTGACTTTTTGTAGCGATGCTATCGCGCGTTCGCGTCTATACAGTCGCGATGCGGTCGCTAGCTATTCGTATTACGTAATATATTATTGCCTTCGCCCACACCACAATTCTCCGTTCTCTCCCATGTCATCTGACAGGGTCGAGCGTTTACATCGATACAGTCGCAATGCTGTAGCGCGTTGGCATCGTTTCTGTAGTGCGTTGCGAATGTGACTACAGCGTGTTGGTAGCGATGCTGTCACGCGTTTCCGAAACGCGCGACATCATCGCTACAGAAAGCGAAGCCTTAACCTTTAATACGTTGACTTGGCTTGGTTGATGATACCGCTAGAACATTTTACTATCATATTTTTAGTCCGATCCATTTCTCATACATACCATTATCTTTTTATCATCACGCCTGTAATCCTTAAAGGGCTAAACAGAGATGTACTCCATAGTACACCCATATTTCGCTTAATATCTTTGACCCCATGTAAAAAGCTACGAGACTTTAACTGGCAGATAGCTGATGTTATAAGGAGTGACTAAGACTTCTTTTGTTTTAGAATAAGTATTAGGATTCTGTACTATAAAATTAAATCCCTTGGTAACAAAATCAGATTCAGAGTGGGAAATCATATAAATAGTATAGTATCTATCTATATACATAAAAATGTTAAGTTGGTTTGTGTACGCTTCAAAAACTCAAAAAGTTCTGCACCGATCGAGCTAAAATTTTAGAATGATATATATAATCTGCATCAAGGATTGTTTTTACAGTATCCACGCGGGCGAAGCCGCGGGCATCAGCTATGCTATATAAAATTATTATTAAAAAGAGGAACGATTTGTATTTTTGTATGTAACGAATAAACTTAAGAGTACTGGACCGATTTGAAAAATTCTATCACCGTTGGGGATCTACACTATCTCCGGGTGACATAGGCTACTTTTTATAGCCCCTGTATTCCCACGGGAACGGGAACTACGCGGGTGAAACTGCGTGGCGTCCGCTAGTTGTTTATAATAATTGTATGCCAGTAAAGGTCGCTGGCAACAGCTAATAATTCACAGGCTGACTGTAGTTTTACTTTCTGTAAATTATTTTGTAACTCAATCTTGTCATTTCTTTTTCAGGCAAACCATTTCGGAATTCCTGGACTTATCCCTACTAAAGGACTTAGTATACGTTAATATTATATTTGGACTGGCATTAACTTTCTTTTCCGACCTTACATTTTTTACGCTGGAACCATTATTTTTGGACAAAAAACATCTAAGCAAGGTAAGGTTCTTTAATATTTTTGCCCCAGAATGAATATTAAGCTGAAAGATGGCTTTAATGTCTTCTACTTAGATCGTTTTTATCTTGGCCAAGTACTTTATTTTTGGTAACAAAATTTCGTACTTTTGATTCATAAATCTAGGTGTGTGATCACGAGAGATGGTATTTAAAAAAATACTAACAATGAATAATACAAACAATATGGGGTCTCAAGAAAACAATAAACACGAAAACACAACATCGAAAAGCAAAGAGCTTAAAAAGCCCTGAGAATTATTCCAGATGCTCGTTCACTGCATATGCAGCCTTCATGCATAATTCTGATCTTTAACCACATTGCATTCCATTTTCGAATTCAAACAGCACTGTGTTGCCACTTCAATTAAAATGTAAGTTAAAACTCAACGTTTCTGGCTGGCAACACATGCGAGGAAGTGACAATAACAACTTTCATCGTAGCGTTGTTCCGGCTTTTGGTGATACAGCTTGTAACAATAGCTACATTTTCCTGCTCTGAAACACACATTACGACATTCTCTTAGAACTGTTGTCTTTTCAGGAGTAAACAGAGACTCTTTTCAACTTACAATTTGTATCTGTGTCTGCAGTTTTAAATGCACTTTTTTCATTAGAAAGTAATTTAACGTTGACATCACCTTCAGTGCCTACATAATCATGAAACCACATGCAGAGGTTCAAGATTTTCCCTAATTTAATAAAGGCACAATTTGTAGGGTTGCTCTATTTACCATCTGCAAGTCTTAATCGAGATCTGTAGTCTGATGTCTAAGTCTAGTCAGATAATTTATTTTATGAACTCTGGTGTCTAGACATATAATAGTCTGAAGAAATGCTAGCAGTAACATGTTCCTGCAACGCAGATGAAGTCACGGACAGGAGCTAGTTTGGGGTATAGTTTAGTGGTAGAGACTTGAGCTATAACTCTTGATTCCAAAAAACAAGATACAAGATAAATTAACTAGATACTTATTACTTTCCAGGCAGAGATAGCAAATATAATAGCTGTAGGAGGAGCGATGGATATGTCAGCCCGTCTCTTCCTGGGCGTCGCCGGACAATTCTTCCGAATGAACAGTCGCTACATGTTCTT
The DNA here is from genome assembly GCA_949775195.1 of Diarsia dahlii. NCBI lineage: Eukaryota > Metazoa > Arthropoda > Insecta > Lepidoptera > Noctuidae > Diarsia > Diarsia dahlii. Next base: position 19,260,214 of record OX459190.1, read on the forward strand.
CTGCGGTGCCCTATTTACAGCAGTATTTAGATTTAGTAAGTCAATTTATTTATTTTTGAAGTACGTTCAACGACCTCGTAGAAGATGGCGGGACGAGATATACCTACACAACCAACGACCAGTGGTCAATATTAGCTTTTTTTTGTGGGTGGAAAATCATCAAATGACCCCCCCGCTCTTGGGCAGAGCGAAGGGGAGTGTCAGACTTCTACTGACTAAAAACTAAACCCATGTTCCTTCTTTGTCCTTGTCGCGAGGCCACGTCATCTCGTACTAAACTCCGCGGCTCCGACGGGATCCGCGGCCCCGACGGGGTCAATATTAGCCTTGGATAGAGAAAACTGGAAGATATGGGAAAGAGCCTTTGCTCAGCAGTGGGATATCGCGGCCTAGTTTGTTAAATATTTTGAAAGTCTGACAGTCATCATCTTCTTGTCCTTGTCCCATTTTTGTTCGAAGTAACGCGATTCATTCTCCCATTCTCCATAATTAACGGAAATATCAATGAACATAATTATAAAAAAAAAACATATAGAAACAAAAAAAACCTCCTATGTTTTTGAAATCGGTTAAAAATGTGGTCATTAAACCACAGACATTTTCAAACAAATTAATTAATTAGCAGAGTATTAATTTATTTAGTTTTTTGCTATTTTTATTAACAGTATCAATAAAATGTTAAAACTATAAGTGCACTATTTTATTACGCTAAATATCAAAGACTATTTTATGTTACTAATTAGTAGAATTAAAAAACCAAAAAATAATATCGGATTCTTAATGAATACCTACTTAAAATGACTGATGACGTCACTGGTTTTTCTATTTTTGATGTTGTTTTTGCTACTCATTATAGGTACACTTAAAAGAGAATATAATAATATAGATAATTTCTAACAGCTTTGTGAATTTTAAATAGTCCACAACAAAATGGGCTATTTTTAGGTTTATATTGTTTATTTAAATGTCAAATACATATACAGATAAAACTGAAATGTTTTTGATGTTTTCTTAATGGGGCCTAACTATAAAAATGCAATTTTGATAAAATAAACTCATCTGATTTAATCCTGACAATATTATGAATTTGAAATAGAGTTTGTTTGTGTATCACGCCTTCACCTTTGAATAGATTTTGATGAAATTGAGCAACATCGTAGACCATGTCTTGGGTTGAGTTTTTTTTTTTTGTACTTTATTACATTCCTATGGATAATATCCCACAAGGCGAACAAAATCTAGGAAAACATAAAATAAAAAAATCATATGCCTAAAAAAATCTAATAGCTCGTATGTGAATTTTAATCAGTCCACGACAATGGGGCTATTTTTAGAGGGTTTTCGTAAAGGTCAAATAAAATTAGCTCCACAAGATTTTGAATGTATTGCGATGTTTTCTTAAAAGTTGGCACATAAAGCTATCTTTTCGATGAGTAGTGATAATTGATCTGATTACCAAACGGATGCCATGCTTTGTATCGTTATCAAAACGATTAAGAGGCTTTTTATCAAATGTTTTAACGCATTTCATTTATAAGCTCAAGATTAAAGATCAACTTGAATAATTTACTGAACCGACATCATTTTATTACTTTATGAATTAGTTTTTTGCTTGACTCAGCATAAAACGCTGAGTAAATAGGGTTAATTATTATTAATATTTAAGGATGTCCAGTCACGGAGTCTGGATATATTATGCCCGCTTGATGGCAAAAAGCTCGCCCCTTAATACTGGGACTAATGGGCCTACTACACGCTCAAGCTTCACCACATTTTTCGTTCACACTTCACAGTACATTGCGCGTATGGTTGGTAAAACTGTATTACCATTACAAACCACACGCGCGATGTACTGTGTGCACCATGTAATCGCGCAGGCAAGACAAAATTACATACTCTTTGGGCAAGACTGTGGGGAAGTGTGAGCGTGTGGTAGGACTGGTAGGCGCATTAAACATAACGCATGCCCTAATGTGGGTGTACTAGTTAGGTACACAACTTATACGTAATATTTATAATACCTTTTGTTGGGATAAAGATTTTTTATCGAAAGCATGAAATAAAACATATTATTATATGCCAATAGAAGGGTAGGGGAGGTAGGTTTGTCACTATTTGTAGGTGTACACGCAAAACATTTAGAAGCGACAAATAGAGCAATTTTGTTTAATAATATAATAACTTACCTATATGTCAAATTATTCATATTTTCCGCTTTTGTACTGTGGTAACCATTTCTAACTCTCGAGACACGAGAAGTGTCAAACATATTAACAACATTTAAAAATAGTAATACGAAAAAAAAAGTTTTACATTTTTTCTTCGCATATTAAAAAATAGTCCATAGGTATCGCTCAAATTGAGGCTGCCTGTTCTTTTTTTTTCTATTCCTAGCGGCATTAAAATATCATAATTATGTGTATTAAAGGTTGTCTAAAAATAAATTGGTAGTCGAAATTAGGTACGCACAACGACCTATGCCATACCAGTATAAGATCTGATCTCTCATGGTACGGGAAGTCTATACAAACCGAGGTCACGTTATACTGGTGAGTGGTGTGCAAATGTGGGCTTTCATTTGATAATAAAAACCTGCCGTTTAAATAATATTTTAGTCCATTTCATATGTGTTACAAATACGGTTCAGATAAAACTTTAGGAGCACCCTCCAGCAAAATGACGATCCTACCCAAAAATGAATAGTGTATTCTCCAGGATATAATTATGTTGCTTTGTCTTACATCAGACTCCAGACAAATGACCTTAAGAATACAGCAACTTCTTTTTCGAAAAATCTTCTAAATTGTTATCGGCCTTTGTTTTCTTTTACATCTTCTCATGTATGGTTTTCTCCGGTTAATATCACATAAACGCCCCATCCGTTAACTAAACCGCGTTACAGCTATCAAGGAATATTGACAGCTCATTTACACCGTTCAGGTACAGACTGAACGCATCAGTTTCCATGATGAAATCTGCCCTTACTGAAAACGTCTTCCCGACGACGCGCGACGCGATGTCCGTCTTCTGGCATAGCATGTACCCAATATTTAACACTATACTTTTACTTTACACATTACGTAACATCATTCCTGAAAACCTCGAAAGGTTAGGGAAAAGTGTACCTAATAGTACACCTATCACAACTGGCGAAATGTGTTCGCCAGTTGTGTTTAAGGCTCACGTATTAAAGGGCGCGTCTTTAGCCAATCACCGGGCACAAATTCAGCTTCCATAGCTGCTACTGTGATGAAATATCACTACTGGAAACTCAATACTTACACACTCAACGCTTATATTATATTTTTTTTTATTTTACAGTATTTATCCAGTTCACCACATACACGCCTCTGCTCATCCTGACCGGTGTCCTGGGTTCCTTGAGGTCTCTGGTGCACATCGCCCAGCCCATAGTGGTAGCAGAACACGTGCCTATAGAGAGATACCCACCAGCTTATGGGCTGTACATGCTGTTGGCTGGAGGCATCAGTTTGAGCGTTGGGCCAATGATCGGTAAGTCGATTTTCGCTTAACCTAGACGGTGTTTGAGGTAGCTGTGAGGAGCGACAAGGATCCCGTCGGGGCTGCGGGTTGGTCACAAAGATACCGAGGACTCGACATAAAGGGCTAAGAAGGAACATGGGTGGTTTTTAGTCAGTAGAAGTCTGACATTCCCTTTCGCTCTGCCCAAAAGCGGGAGAGGTTATTTGATGATTTTCCACCTACCCCAAAAAAAAGGAGCGAGAAGGATGTGATGACCTGCCACGAGGCATTCATTCGCTGACAAGAGTCAACTTTCGTTTTGCAATTCTTTATTGCGTACCATAATGTATACAGTTTGTAGGGAAACAGTTACATCAGTCTTAATTATGGACCCTGTCATTTTATTTCCTCGCTCAGTTCACATCTACCTCAGCAAAGTCTTAATAAAAAAGTAGGTCTGTAGTCTCTTTTTTCTTTATCGTGTGGCTTAGTGCCTAACTGCAGCGGTGGCCCAGTGGTGGCGGCCCCGACTTACGAACAGTAAGGTCTTGGGATCGAACCCAGGCAGGCACATTACTTTGTGTAATTTATTTCATCACCGCTGCTCTCAAACCGATGAAAACATCGTGAGGAAGCGTTGGAAGTGTTGGTCGTAGAACCAAAAAATTCGAAGACATGTAACATCTACCAATCCGCACTGGGCCCGGTGGTAGATTATAGCCCATCCCTCTCAAAGAGGAGGCCTGTGTCCCAGTAGTGGGAACATTTAAATAGGCTGTTGATGATGATGATGATGATAGTGCCTAACCTGAAGTCAGAGTTATTTTGCCACTAGGCCTCTGACTTGATCAACGGAGATGATTTATTGGAAAATCCAGATGTTTCAACGTCACGTTTGATAGAAATGAAAACAATCAAATGTCACCGGATGCAATGATATTTCAGACATAAAATACGTCCATCAAGATGTTATCTTTGCATCCTTAATATTAAATCCATAGCTGTTAGCCTATCAATTAATTTGTAGATTTTTATGTGTTTCGGTTTTCTGTATAAGGATATTTTCCAAAATATTTTGGCGGTTTATTACCATTTATAAGGTCATAGACGCATACGCATAGCAGGTGTTTTTGGATCTCATCGTTTGAATGATTAATTTCGAATTATTTAAAAAAATATCGCAAATTAATTAGTAAATAAAGAAAGAAAAGAAAGAAAGAAAGTGTTTATTGGCTTCCCAACAGGACAAAACAAATTGACAAAAAATAAAGCGTAAACAATATGACAAACACTTAAAATTAGGACATAGTGTACATACAATTTATGTTTAGTAACGTACCATAAGCAACACCCTTCATTTGGGTGACCTGACATACTTGAAAAAAGCACTAAATGAATACTAAAAGTGGTGGGTTGTCACGAAACTTAAAGTGGTGGGTTGTCACGAAACTTAAGAGAGGTATGTCCAACAGTGGGCTACAATAGACTGAGTTTTTTAATTGGTTTGCATATAATGATATTGGCTTACTGCCATATATGTACAAACCGTGACTTAGACCAAATAAATGTACAATTAAGTTGAACAGTTTATAAAAAAATGCAAAGATATAAATTTTAAAATATGTATATATTATGGGCATATATACATATTTTAAAAATACAATCTATTTTTTTACTAGCCTTCTCTGCCCCACTCCTGGGCAAAGACCTCCCTGACTCTTTCCACTTCTCGCGAACCCGCGATCAATCAATTTATCCAATTAATTTATCCCATCATCAAACAATCTATTTATCCCTTCAAATTAACCAGTTTTTCCCTTTAATCATCCCTAACAACAGCACCACAATGCCTCAATTCAACCCTTCAAATACCAACTGTCATGACATTAAACAAATTTGCTTACTACTCAACACGAATCCGCAATCGTGTTTAATCAATATCGTTCACATTCACTGACGTGCGAGCTCCTATTATGCTTGTCGGCTAAATTTGTGTCTATCCGACGTTTCAACCGCATATTCAATACACGTTAATGTGATGTTGTAGATAGAATATATTACTCAAATAAAAGCCAAAGCTGACTGACTGAGGATCAACGCACAGGCTAAACTCTTAGAGCTAGAAACTTAAAATGTCGCACACGTATTCCTCTTATGACGTAGGCATCCACTAAAAAATGTTTTTTCAAAATTCAACCCCCAAGGGGATGAAACAGGGGTTGAAAGTATGTATGGAAAATCTACATTTTTGATATTTCCGACAACCACGCGAAGCCGTGGGCAAAAGCGAGTACATAATAAGGAGTATTCTCAATTCAGTCATTCTACAGCCTGTACCAGAAAGATGTATTCATATACTGAACGACTGTCTCCATGACCATCATAATCGTGAAAAGGAAATCAGCTGTCACATACGTTGTGTGGGTATTGAAGTGTTGTACGGGACAGCTGATTTTCGCGAGTCTGCATGGTCTAAACAAATATCTCATTCTACTTAACACTCTGACTCTGACACTACATTTTCCTCCACCCTCAGCGGTACACACAATCTCGTACATGAGAAGCTTGAGCCTCAACCAATGGACAATCCTGACCCAGTCATTATGATAGACGTTTCAATTTGTGTCTATCCGACGTTTCAACCGAAAATGCAATTCTGTGAACAAGTTTGGCGCCATACCATTTATTGCAGTATTTCAGTTGAAATACCTGGAATAATTCGGTTTGAGGCTTCGGTACAGGAACAAAAGGTTCTGGGAACTAGTTTGATGAATCCATCGAACAGACTTTGATGTGAATTAGTAGCTGGAATTGAATTATTATGTTGTTGGTAATAATTTGTGTTGGCTATAACGTATACGTGTTTATAAGTGTTTAATTCACATCTGTTTCATCGTTGGTCAGGTCAATATTTTGATTAAATAACATAGGTTTTGAAAAATGGTTACTTTTAGCACATAACATAACTAAACTTGTTGAGTATTTAGACACAATTAAAAAGCCATTATGTCTTGCGTGGATCTACGTTCCGGCAGACGAAGGGTTAACAAACAAAAACCCGTAGAGTAAAGGTCTTAAAGGTATATATATATTATATATATACGTACGTACTAGCTTACCACAGTTTGACTCTGCTTCACTTTTTCTGAGTGAAAAACCCTCTAGTAATAAGTCCTCTTCGATACATTGTTAGACACTACTAAGACAAACTAAGAAGAAATAAAATAAATAAATTAATAATATTGTCTCTTTTCCAGGTTTCATCCGAGACTACACAGGTAGTTACGCCATTGCATTCAACATTTTGACAGCGTGCAACCTATTCTGCGTAGTACCCTGGGCAACTGAAGCCATGATCAAATACAGGAAGAACAGGATTTCTGCCAACGCCCTGAAGACATGAATCGTCAATCTATAGGCGCTAGTAATAACACGAGTTCGTTCTTTTTATAAAAGAATTTGAAACTCCCACCGTGATTTAGAAATGTCCATTTGACGGAACGCTTTTAGTCGATTAATTCTAATTTTAAATTGATTGACTAGACTTAGGTCCTGTGGACCATCTCTAATGGGGGCTATGGTGCATGAATTTGCCACTAGAGGCGTTTGTGTTGAGTAAGGTGTCCAGAAATATCAGATGCCATAGAGTATAAATAGTACGTATGTTTACTAATATTTACGATTCTGGTCAAGATTGAGGCATTCCTGATTAATGTTGAAGATTATAAGTCACTAGTTAGGATCTAATTTGTTATGCATTGAAGAAGAATCATGTTTAATGTTACGTGCTTGCTTGTTTTAGGAATATTTATAAATATGTATCTGAAGTAAGAACAAGACAACATAAGATAACAACAACATAAGATTTTTTTATGAAATTGTTGGTACAAATTGTAAAAATAAAATTAATGACAGGACCTTACTCGCCACTGGCGCCATCTAGAAAGCTCAAAAACGATAGCCTTCATTGAAGTATTGTAGATAATATTGAGATTTTTGAATTAACTATTTTCTTGTAAGCCTATTTTTTAGTTGATTGATCAAAGATTTGCTCATTTTGTTGTCGCTTAAAGTGAATATACTTTTGTGATTTTGTAAATAATTTTGTTGAATAAGGAAACTCAAATTTTAAGTTAAAAATTGTTTGTACTATTTGTGTAATGATTTTGAAAATCTAAATGAGTATGGTACATATCGGAAAGTTAGAGTATTATATTAACTTAGAATTTAACAAGAGAGAGCAGCGGTGGCCAAGTAGTGGCGGCCCCGACTTACGAACAATAAGTCAAGGGTTAGGCCTTAAAACCCAGGCAGCTCAATTACTTTGAGTAAATTAGGTTCATCACCGCTGCTCTCAAAACGGTGAAGGAAAACATCGTGAGGAAACCGGCATGTTCTAGAACCAAAAATTCAAATACCTACATTAGACATTTACCCGGCTAGCGTGGTGGATTATAATCCATTTCCTCTCATAGAAAGGAGGCTTGGGAACATTAGGATAGGTCTTTTATGCGTATGCTATGCCAAATTCTTGCCATATTATAGGCCTTTGGGTAATAGGACCACCACTTAGAGTGGTATATTTATTTATATTTAGTGTCTTATCAATTAATTACGTATGTACACTGCCAATAGAGATTAAGGAAATTAGTGTTCTAAGCCTGTCTACATATCGCACGGTTCAGTAGGTATGTCGACTGTTATACACACGGCGACACATCACGATATATTTTCCAGTATTGCATGGCTTCGCTTTGTATAGACTTCCCGTAAAAAAAGAGATCCGCTTACTGGTTTCATATAGCTTGATTGTTCGTCGTGTACAAGTTACTTAGTGTTTACGCATTTTGAAATAGTATTTTAGACTTTATTATAGTTGTATTAGGTTTATTTTAGAATTATAAGGGTGTGTTGTATGATGAGTAAACCTGTGAATGGAATGAAATGATATTGTTTTCCTGAATAAGTGTGATAAATAGTAAAACTGTTGATCAAACTAAATAGATATTTTTTTACAATGCCACTCTGCTTACTATTTTATTTTTTGTTTTTTTATTAAAAATACCTATGTAACACCTACTTCACTGACGGCCTACAACTTTTCATCCTTAAGTTCTAAGTCATATGGTTGAAAAGGTAGTGAGCAGAAGTCGATACCCCATAGATACCCTCGCCATATCTCAGAAGTTTATTAATAAGCCGTTGGTCCCGACTGACATCTATATGTTACAATCAAAACTCTTAATCAGTCAAAACCCTTATTGCGTTAAAACGCGTTTATTCTAATGAAATAAATGTTAGTATCGTACAAGGTTATCCAAAGGGTCAAAAAAAAAAGAACCTAACAAACCTAATAAGTTTCTTATCGTTTAGTTTATTATAATTTAGTAGAGAAATAAAACAGAAACCACCTAATAATTTGTTATAATAGTTTTAGTTAAAGTAGTTTTGACAAGTCAAAAGTAGTTTTGACTAATTAACAGTTTTGACTGTGACATAATTATACATCTTTGACATACATTACAGCAGTCAAAGCCTGTTAGTCGGTCAACTCTCCTTAATAGACGGACTTACCCATCGTAATTGGCACTCGGGGTTGTGGATGTCGTACAGGCGATCTATCCGTGTAAAATACCAGTATTTTACCCTGATCATCAGTCTTCAGTTATATACATAGTCGAGAAAAGGCTAGACAGATGATCTGTACCACGTCGAAGAAGTACTTTAAAAGGATAAATCATTGATACCGGAATTCGGAATCAAGTAAGTACTACACATAACTTCATGCCTGTAATTCCCGAAGAGTAAGGCAGAAGTGTACCAGTGTAGCTTAAAGTACACCCATATTTCGCCAGTTATACCTAAGTGGCGAGCCTATTCCCTAAAACATCGTCGGAAACCGGCATGTATTAGAAGCAAAAAAAAATAATATCGAAGACGACTGTATTTCGTTACTCCGAAGTTCGAAATACCGAAGTACGGTATACAGAAAGTTTGTGAGTCCGAATTACGTTAGTCAGAATGTACGCTATGACGAAGTACGGTATTCAGAATGTTCGTTACTCCGATGTACGTTACTCCGAAAGTTTGCTACTTCGAAGTACTGTACTCAGAATGTTCGTCACTCCGATGTACGTTACTTCGAAAGTTTGCTACTACGAAGTACTGTATGCAGAATGTACATTATCGCGAAGTACGGAACTCCGAAAGTTTGCTATGACCAATTACTTAATAATAATTGAGAATTACTGACTTGTAAAACCTATTTGCACAATAATCATCATTTATACTTGACTAATTCGAAATACTCTCTAATGAGGAATATTCTCAATTAGTAGTGAGTAATTGGTCATAGCAAACTTTCGGAGTTCCGTACTTCGCGATAATGTACATTCTGCATACAGTACTTCGTAGTAGCAAACTTTCGAAGTAACGTACATCGGAGTGACGAACATTCTGAGTACAGTACTTCGAAGTAGCAAACTTTCGGAGTAACGTACATCGGAGTAACGAACATTCTGAATACCGTACTTCGTCATAGCGTACATTCTGACTAACGTAATTCGGACTCACAAACTTTCTGTATACTGTACTTCGGTATTTCGAACTTCGGAGTAACGAAATACAGTCGATGTGAAATCTACCAATTTGCACTGGGCCCGCGTGGTAGACCATTCCCTTTCATATAGAGGAGACCTGTGTCCCAGCAGTGGGAACATTAATAGTCTGTTGATGATGATGAGCCTATTTCCAATAACCGGGCACAAATCCATACTCCATGGCTGCTTTTCACTTTTCTCTACCTGGAATCAGACCCAGGACCTCATACACAGCTGGTCGAATTTACGACCAGTAATACTTATATGCTAAAGAAAAAAAACCAACAACAATATTATGTTAATCCACCAGCAACAGTTAATTACCGTATGCAATATGGATAAGATTGCGAAACAATTAAGTGAAATCAATAAACAGTTATCAGACGACGATTACGTTAGGTTATCACTTATCAGTATCACTCTTATCAGTCAAAGGCGTGAAGATTGCATGTTTGACAAAAGACATGCAGTGTTATTTCATTATTAGAATTAGTGATGTCTTTCAGTTCAGACAATTATAATTTCCGTCACTACGGAAAATCTCTGCAAATTGGGTTTTTCCTGTTCTTTATGTTCTGTGGGGTTTTCCATCAGGAATTCCTCAGCAGCAGCCACAAAGTCTGAATTTGTGCCTGGTTGATGGCAATAGGCCAAACTTACTTAACATAAAAAAGTGAAATGTGGATATCACTATCACTTCTGCTTAACCATTCGGGGATTACAGGCGTGATGTTATATATGTTTATCTTCTAAAAACACGATGGAAGGGATATCGACACATGAACGGGTAACCACGTATTTCGTACATCATTAGGTAAATAGCTAGCTGACCCGTGCAATACCGGTTGCATCGTAAGAGATAGAGATCCATTCGTTTGCTGCGTATTGAATGAATGAATGATTTATTTGTTTATTAAAGAACTTCATTTATTATAGAATTGTGTTATCTCCTAAGACTTTCATGGAAATCGTCATATTGGTCGCAAGGTGATATCAGCCTATATCCTTCTTCATTCCTAAGAAGGTTAAAGGAAAAAAAAGATGTAGGCTCTCTAAATGGGCTGTCCAAAACTAAAACCATTCCATTTGAAGCAGCGGATCCTGTAATTGCATTCAACCAAACAGACACTCTTCAGCTTGATAATATTAGAATGATGATAATTTGTGGGACTGATCAATTAATTTAATTTTGCCAATTATTTCAGTTCTAGGCCAGGGTAGGCCTATGGGTTTGGGTAGGCCTATGTCCAGCAGTGGACGTCTTTTGGCTGAAATGATGATTATTTCAGTACAAAATATTCTTAACAGTTGGCCACAAGCTACGCGTTCAAGCGACTCGCGTGTTACTACTTGAAGCGTCCGAAACACAAATAAAATGTGTAACGAAATTTTGACGGTCGCTTCGCTACAGCAGACTTACCATGACGTCTGAAATCAGTAATGTTTTATTGGCATTCCAGGAGGTTAGAAATGACCACTTTAGCAGTTCATAATAAATATGAATTGCGTTAAAAAGCGTAAAATGGACATTTCATAACTGCGTCTGTGACCATTTTACACTTTTTAACGCAATTCATATTATGATCTGCTAAATCATCATCATCTTTTTTTTAACACTGGAATAAGATTAAACTACTTATACTGTTTTTTAGACGTTATGTTAGGCCAACAAGTCCTAAACAAAACGATAAACACTTCTTAACACAGACCAAATAAAAAAAATATTAGGCCTTCCTACTGCGTAATTATAACCCACAATAAAAGTACCGAAATAAATATACCTATGCACATCACCCACTAAGCTATATATTTATAGTAGAGTTATAAACGTTATCTTTCCATGTGTATAGCCAATTGTGTTGTGTACACGTGAATAAGTGAACAAAGAAATATTTATCAACACAACGAACACAGAGCGGTGTGTATGTGTTGTATTAGGTATAGCACACACTATGCGGCTGGGGAGATTCTTTGCCCAGCAGTGGGACAATACAGGCTAAAGAAACATGATGTTTGGTGGTTTTCGTGCGTCAAAAAACTTTTTAAATTTTTTTTCGTCATTTTTTTTTTCGTTTTTTTTTTATGTCTTGTGAATAAAAATAGCACATGCGACTACTATACCTATTATTTAACAAAGAGCATTTACTAGTACGAGTAAACGACAAAGTAAGTACGTAGACTGTCTTAGAAAACTAATTTTCGGTAGACCTGAAATAACTAGAAGATGCCAATAGGTAAACAAAGAAACAACGTAAATCAACATTAAAATAATCAGCTGAAAAAAGATTAAATCTTGTCTCTCTCTTGGCTTTGAAACCTTTTAAAATAAATTCAAATCAATCCCAGACGTAATTATTTTTCAAATCTGAAACCATTCCGATAATCTCGAGATATTTGCTTCTGAAATGAAAATTGGATACCTACGCCAATATAATTGATTATTTAAAATCAGAATGAATTTTTTTGTACTGATTTTTTTTGTTTGTTTATTCTTGGTTTGAATAGGGGATCGGACAAAAAAAAACTAATTAGTCCGTCAGATAGATTTCCAAAAATTATTGGACACGTATTTTTTCTTTTTTCACGTAAACTTAAAATGAAGACGACACAGTGCTTCGAAAACTCGTGTGACGTCATATGATAGTACATTTTGACGACACAAGTGACGTTTCAAGCCCCACTCCACGATCTTTGACGCGTTTTATCTTCGTAATTTTTTATTGATTTGATAAAACAAAAAACACGTATTCAATATTTTTCGATAATCTAACTTACGGACTAAACAGAATCATATTATTTTGACCCAGTCCGATCCCCTAAAAAAGAGGAACCCGTAAAATTAACGAGCTTCAATTTTAGTACTCATCCAAAACGCTCAAGAAATTGAATCCATGGTAAAAGTACTAAACCCAGTTAAAAGACATCGCACGACCAAAAAGTCGTAACGCACAATGTGCGCCCCACACCATTATAACCAGCTGTATTAGAAGAAACATAGCATGTGTCCAAGCCCTAAGGCAGCCCATGACAGCCGTTTATCAGTCGCGTCCGGCCCACACCCAGTACACTTGCGACGCTATTCAACGACACAGTGAAATAGTGAGTCAGTGCAATGGATGAAACCAAAGAACTTAAGGAACAGAATGAAGAAGTTAAGAAGGAGGAATCCTTGGACACAATTAAGGAGAAGGTAGATAGAAATAGCTGGGGTTATGCCGTCGGATTCGGAACTATCATAACCTTTGTGAGTTTAACTTTTTTATAAACTCTCGCGAGAATTATTGTTTTGTCTACATTGCCAGTTGTTTTGTTTTTGTCGAATTGTGTGATTATAATTATCTAAAGGCCGTAGCTGGATGAATCATGCTTTTGTTAAAATACGGAATTGGGATGTTGTTGTTTATAAACAACGATGTTACTCGTATAACTTATTAGGTTATTGACGCCACGAAACAGCTATATTTGTACCATCTATTTATACAAGGCTTGTAGTTTCACATTCGGTGAGAGTCTATTTGATTTTGGATGAGCATTCAAAGCATGCTTTAGAAATTAAAGTCACGTAATTTCTTGAGTTTCTACTAACTAGTGTGTGTACGTTACTCTAAAACTCGTGATATTTTTTTTTGTTTGGCTGGTCATAAATTAATAAAATTGTTATAAACCTGTAATGTTCCTTGAAGTGGATTATACAAGAGCTACTTTGTTCCAATTTTGTCCCCGATAACATGGGGTTCAAAATCCAGTAGTGCTTTGATTGTGGGTAACCTATGATTTCCCTAATGTCACCACTCACCGGCCCGGCCTACCTCTCCGTTGGATGTCCCTGTGTTCAATCTAGTACTAATCACATAATGGTCTGCGGTCTCGTAAGAGCAGTCAGTGTTCTACAGGGAAGTGGTTTTATTTTTGTTTGGATTGACATTGATTTGTAGCTTTAAGGGTCAAATCTATTGAATTTTCTTCTAATAAACAGTATTATCTTCTATTATGTAGTAGCTCTATAAAGTTACTGTTCTGCTAGCCTGCATCTTCACTATTGAGCAGTAATCTCTGCCTAGCATGGCGGCTTTTAGTCTGGAGACTAGTAAAAGTATGAACACTTTATCAAACGTCGGTTTTTTTTTAAGTATTTTATTTTCAAAACCTTGCTTTTCCTAATGATCTTACCTTACTATGAGAACATTATCTTATGTATCGTCATCAGTCTTCCCACCTTAAACTACATAAACATATTATGGTTTAACTATGTATTTATTTCCTTCTACAATCCAACCTTTCTTTCCCTCTCATCATCATACTCCTCTTACTAATCGCAGCATGTCTTCTACTCTAATACTCGTAATTAAGAAGCTACCTCCTTTCTAGCCATATCAACTTTCACACAGTCCATCCATCGTTTCTTTCGCTAAACAAGTAAAAACCAATGCTAGTATCATTTCCTGATATCTTTAACTTCAACTTGTTTATTATTTACATCGATAGCAGGGAAACATACGTTTGTTGACCTTGAATAGAGATGTGCGACACTTGCATTAATGTTTCGATGTAAGTCTCATCCCTCTGTCTACGCAAAATTCATTCATCATGCAAAATCAAATCGGACATGTCACCCGATCTTTCTTTATCATAATAATTGTGGTAAGTACTTAACCTGTAACGGTTTTTATGCCACACATGGGCCTCTAACTTGGCTTCACTTGCCGTTGAGGAATACCTTTAAGGTATGCTGATTTCCTCACGAAGTTTTCCTTTGACGAAGCAACTAATAATATAAAATGCAGGAATGTATTAAAAAATCAGAGGTCTTGGTTTCGTACAGGAGACCGATGGTTCACTATACTATTTCTGCTATATTATGATCCACTGATTTCGATACCTGTAATTTTGTATCGATATACGCATTCATTGTATCTATATTATTGTGAAATATCGGATTAGTAGGGTTGCTAGGGCTTCTTAAAGCAGTATTGTTTTAATATTACTTGTGTTGAAAGAGACAGAAATATATAGGCTATCTAGCGTATTTTTTTCTCCACTTAAAATATATTGCTTTACGACTTCATGATTGGTCACTTGATCGTGCATCACTAACCTTGCATTCATGTATCAGGTTCACTTTGACACAAAGTGGGTCATTGATTGTGCTGTGTGTAAACTAATTGACACTACATCTAATTAGGTAAATTAAATACTGATTGCTGTTTGTATGTATTAACTATTATAAATATGACGGTGATTGTGATCGGTTTTTTTACACCATCTCATGATTTTTAGTTGGACAGAAACAACAACCAGTGGTCCACATTGACCCTGGACACAGGCTTACAGTAACATACAGTAACAGCTTACAGTAACATACTTACAGTAACTCTTTGTCCAGAACACCATTTCATTCATTTTGGAAATTTATAGATCGTTTTAAATCAAAGGCTCATACATAACATAACTTGCAAAACTGTGCGCCGTAGGGCAATACTTTTCAGTAGCTCTCTCTCTCTCTTTACACAGCCAAAACTCGCTAGCGTCTCCGTAAATTATTTGTATGAAATATTGTACAGCGCCCCTAGCGGTCACAGAAAGAAATCTATAGTAAACTTTTAAACTACACAACGCAGCTCTGTCACTCAAGGTCAACTATCAAAATTACAAATTGAATACACGACAGTGACATATTCCAAGGAATAAAAATTCAAAAACCACTTAACACTATGACTACTACTATGTCGACTATCTGTCAACTTTTCAATTTCGTCGGTTTATTTGTGTAGAGACCGTTCTCTCTTCTTAATATTGGGAAAGAAAGAAACAAAACATGAGTAGAGTGAAGTTAGCTAGACGACACAATCTATCGAGCTTACCTTAGCGCCTGCGTAAGACTCCGTAAATCTCATGGTGCAAACATAATCGTAATCTATTTGATCCACGTTAGCACGCTAGCGAGTACAACGTTAGCGATTAAGTTTTCGATGACAACTCATGGTAGAGCTACTGATCTCAATCGTTTCTATAAACCAGGCCCATCTGATACTGCAACAAAATTGGTACCTACATTTCTGTAAAAAAAAAACATCCGATATTATTATGTCATATCCCTTCTACAAATAAATTATTTCACTGTTTCTTTTCTTTTGCTGTGCCTAAGGGAGGTTTGTACTTATTACTACCCTGATATAAGATAAACAGCGTCGTAGTATAAATATTTGCTCAACAACTACCTGTATTTGCCACCAGTAAACTGCAAATACCGACCTCGTGATCTCAAACAATATAAATATAAAAGAGTAAAGAAACGATAACATTATAACAAACGTTAAAAAGTCTTCAAAAACAAAATGGCCTCGTTCTCGCAATCTCAAAGTCAATTAAAGTATTAACTAATCTTTCCGCGCAATTTGTCCGAGTCACTGGAAGAAATGGCTCACAAATTCACAATGACTTGCGAGCAATAGGCTGGAAAATCACAACTTATAACTGGAATGTATATAATTTATTTGTTCTTAATTGATCCTATGCAAAATCGACTTATTACGGAGGATTGAGGTGACTGGGAAGTGACCAATACCATAGAGCAATAGATTTAAGTGGGATTAAGCGGGCTATGTCTGTAGGAATAATTAGGTCTGAGTCATCATGCAGTGGGTGCCAGAAGTCGCCGAGTGAGGACTCGAAAACGCTGGATGGACGACTTAGCGTTTGTGACAAATTGGACGGAGAAAACCGCACAGAGAAAAGCATGGAAAGCTATGGTGGAGGCCCTTGCCTTTGAATTTATGCTGAAAATCAAGAGCATTAGATTATATTTCAACAATTTGCATAAAATAGGTTTTGAAGGTATAACATAAACGAAAATGTATGTAGTAAACAAATGATTATTTCCTACCTACAGGAAATTGTAAATTCTGCTAGTCACGGTACTGTACTTCATTATTATAACATTCTACCTCTCATTACCTCTTATTTTCGAGCCGTTTGGGGTTGAAACTTTAGGGCCGTGGGGTCCTAGTGCACACAGCCTTTTTAAGGATATTTCAAAACGCCTTGTTGACGCTTCCTCCGACCCAAGGGCTAGCTTTTTCTTTGGCCAGAGGATAAGTGTTGCCATACAACGCGGCAACGCTGCCAGTCTCTTGGGTACTTTACCTGCTGACAGCGTTGAGGAGGAGTTTTTCGATGCCCTTTTATAGTTAGTTTGTTTTTAGGTTAGTTTATATATTTAGTACAGTCTTACATTTATAAATACATATGAAATAAACGATACAATAAAAAAAAAAAAATCATAAAAAACCTCTCATTTGTACCGTTTATAATTACACAACGTTGGTTCTGATGAAAATAACATGTAGTGATTTTGGTGCAACGCTTGTTCTCCTTAATTTCATTGTCATATGAAACCTGTGTACGAAACACGTTACAGTTTCAGAGGCAGTCCAATTATGAAACAGTATTCCATTAATCGAATTTTGTTCTATAAATAAAACAAGGGAACAAAGGAAACGCTCGTTTCCCAATATTATAATTAAATTGTGAAATTGAATCCAACAGTTCTATCTAAATAATTTTAATTGATGTTGACTCTGTTTTTAATTATATTAATTCAATATTGAATAGGAGTCGTCAAGATATGTTTTAACTCAGCTTACAAATCTTCCAATCAGTTTTATCCAAGTTTGTCAAAGTGTAAGAGGGATTTTCTGCAAAACAATGTTCTCAAAATTGGGTTAAATGATTTGAGTCCTCTTTCTAATCTTGATCGCACTTCGGTTGTGATTCATCCAGGTGTGAAATAACGGATTATGGGATGGCAGAATGGGTTGCTAATTTATCTCTGCCAGTTCGTATCGGATTTTGTCCATCTAGAGATATTTCCTTTCGACTGCTAAGCTTGAGGTACCTACTGTTAGTATTAAGTGTTGTTGGGGTTAAACATCAGAACTATCTTAGTAGCAGCCACGGAGTCCAGATTGTTGACCGGTTGACCGTAATTTATTATGTTGGTCCTCTATTAAAGGGGACTTAGAGGACTTAGAGGAGGGGACTTTCTTAGGGGAGTATAGATGTACAATTACAATAGGGGATCGGACTTGGTCAAAATAATATGATTCTGATTAGTCCGTAAGTTAGATTATCGAAAAATATTGAATACGTGTTTTTTGTTTTATCAAATCAATAAAAAATGACGAAGATAAAACGCGTCAAAGATCTGGGAGTGGGGCATGAAACGTCACTTGTGTCGTCAAAATGTACTATCATATGACGTCACGCGAGTTTTCGAAGCACTGTAACGTATTCATTTTTTGTTTACGTGCAAAAAGAAAAAATACGTGTCCAATAATTTTTGGAAATCTATCTGACGGACTAATTAGTTTTTTTATGTCCGATCCCCTATTGTGTGTTTTTAATTAGGCACACCTCTGTATATCCTGTCTGGGATTAAAGACGTACCTAATAATAAAAAAAGCTGAAGAGCTTTTTTGTTTATTTGAATGCGCAAATCTCTAGAACTAACAGCCAGATTTGAATAAATATTTTTTATGTGATAGCCCAACTTTTGAGAATGGTTACAAGTTATTTAACATCACTTTAAATCCTTAGGAGTTGAACGAAGAGAAGAAACAAAACGACGCGATGAAACCGCGGAGTATAGCTAGTTATGATATTAAAACTAGATGATGCCCGCACAAGCCCGCGTCAAATAATATATTTAAATCTTCCTCGAGAACCATTCCATATATTTGTGAACACAGCATGAAAATTGGTGTTGTAGTTTTTGAGTTTATCGCGAACGTCTGTCTGTTCGCGATAAACTCAAAAACTACAACACCAATTTCTTCTCTATTCGTGTGTATGTATTGTTTTTTGTATATACTCGTAATATGTAGTGATGTTTACAGATAGCTGGTATTGGACACGTCAACTCATTCGGGCTAATCTACAATGATTTTATTAATGAAACTCAGTCTACTGCCAAATCGTTAACATCTGCACATGGAGTGTTTGCCATCATGTTGGCCATTGGAGGTAAGCTTAAAGTAACAGCATCATCGTCAACATTTTAGCCAAAATATTATTATAATTTAGTCCCCGCAAGCAAAGTAACATAGTTTAAAATTAATTGTCTTCTACCTTTGCTACTTGATATTATCAAAAATTAACTAGGGTATACCTATTGAATTGTAATTCTACTTGGACCGTAAACGCATTTTTAAAGATTCTTCATTTAATGCACCACTTCGAGCAATCAATTCAATCTGAACTCAATTGTAATGTTCTCTAAGATTACTTGATCGTCATAATACCTATTTTGTGTCTTTAAACAACAACCCTTCGCATAGACACCAACCAATATTGTAACTTTTGTTAATTTCCCAGGTATAATACTCAACAGTATAACAAGAAAATATTCTTTAAGATTTGGAGGTATTATTGGAGCTGTTCTCCTATCAACCGGATCATTCAGTACCATATTTATCACAAACACCAACCAGCTTCCAATCACTTTCGGAGTATTCCAAGGAATTGGTTTCGGAATGGTGGTACCAGTGTGTTACTCGACTTTGAACCATTACTTCGTGAGAAAAAGGACTACAGTCATGAGCATTTGTAAGGCGGTCCAAGGAGTTATACTAATGTGGTATCCACAACTGCTGAAGAAAATAATGACTGTTTATGGATTTAGAGGAACTCTGCTTATCCTTGCTGGAATGTCTTTACACACATTTCCCGGCATGCTCGCAATGAAAATGGATACCACAGTACCAAGAAAAATTCGAACAGCAAGTATTTTTTCATTTGAATTCGAGTTTTCTTTTTAGAATGAATTGTTTATAAAATTGAACGTGGTTACGAATTCACAGATGATGTAGAAAATGCGAAGGGACACGAAAATGAGGATTTATTGCGTTCTAAAGATAGAAATGAAGATTCGCTGAAAACGAATCCAGCGAGTATGAAAGTTTTTGAGAAAATCAGGTAATTTCAAATTCTGAATGCATTTTTCAGTGTCTTGACTTTCAAAATACTACTAATAAGTATGAGCCTGAGTCCGAGCCGCTTATCTACATATTTAAATATAACCCACTTCCCCCTTTTCATTGCATACTCAAATGTGCATAGTTTGTTTTGGTAGAATTAAATATTGTCTAAAATTAAAATACATAACATACAATACACATAATTACATAACGTAAAATACACACACACATATCACGGGAAAAGGCCTGCCTTTTCTTCCACCACTCTATTCTGATGTACATAATATTTGAATTTGAAAAGGAAAAGATGAATACGAAAAATGATTCATGATCATTATATAAGGTCCCATTAAAATAGGTGGACAAAATTTCAGGAATCATTTAGACCACCAAAATAAGGACGATGGTTAAAAAATAATAAGAAAAACGCATTTAAGTACCTACTCATAAAGGATGAGTTTGTTCTAGAGTGCCGGCAATTTATTATTTTAAGTAAAACAAAATCACTTTATTTAATGTTTTTTTTGTTTAGATAATCTTTGGTTAGACCTACTGAACGCTGTGTTAAAATTTGTCCACCTATTTTAATGGGACCTTATATAAGTCTGGAACATCTGGAATCACCCACTATTGGGTATAGCCTACCCTTTCTTCTGCCACTCTCTTCTCTGCATCCTTTAACATTGATTTTTAAAATAGTGACCTAAATAGGTACCGATTTACTTTTGGTTTTACAAAAAATATTGTAAACAAGCGACCATGAGTCCACATTTATAGCTCTGGAATAGAAAAGGTTAAAAGTCATGGGGAGAGCCTTTTTCCAAATGTACAGTTACAGTAACGCGCTATCATATTTGTTAGAAGTATATTTTTTTATAATAAGTTTTTTTTTTCAGACATAAAATTGCAGAAATTTTCAACTTTAAGATCTTGAAAGATGTTGTATATTGCAACATCTGCCTCGGACAGAGTTTCGTCAACTTTTCCGATCTCACTTTTTTCATTTTACAACCGATGCTGCTGTTTCAATATGGCTATGATAGTGTAAGTTATATATTCTATACTATTTCCATACAAGTATTACCAAGCAAGAAGTCACTATATCTGTGCTACAAATTTAATGTATGTCTTCCAAGGCGCAAAAAGTTTTATACTACTTTTAACTGACTTCAAAAAAGGAGGATATTCTGAATTCATTTGTATTTCTTACATTTGTTACCTTATATCCATCATTTATGTGAAGGGTATCCTTTCCGATTGGTCCTACAGGAACATCATTGAAGTCGGTTCAGTAGCTAACCCTTAGTGAGACATAACTGATTGCCCGATACCTGGTTTCACCAGCAATAAGTTACACCTAACTGAACACCCGATGCCTGTTTTCACCTACACACACATACTCTAGCCTTTCACTGATAGAAAACGGCCCTGTTTGTGAATGCCAAGTACAATATTATGTACAAGAAGTGTGCAAAGCCGCGAGCAGAACCAAGTTAACAATAATTTCCTTAGACAAATATTTATGTATACAAATAGTTATATAGGAGTCGTAACATAACAATAATACCGTCGTAATTCACACAGGCCTATATTCTCATAAAGATAACACTAAAGTACACCGGCTGACATTAACAACTTGCTTACTCACAGACACCAATAAATATAGATATTTTTCGCAAGGTTACGTTTTTTGGAGACAACGATGAATTGTGGAAGGCCCGCTTGTCGATATAGACAGAAATATTTGAACTTCAAGTGAAAGTCATATTTAAATACCAAGAAATAAAGATCTTCAACAGTACCATTATTACAATTCCAAAAACATCGTATAAACAATTTTAATCTGATCTCGACTCTAACCTAACAGACAGATATGTTGCTGGGGAGTTTGTTCCGCCACTTTTTCTTCCCAGCTAAAACACTAGAAAGGGTCGAAGGCTGGGCGTTTTGGGGGACTGTCTCTTGTAAATAAATTTTGACGTTCGAAATGTGCTGATTATCAGCCTAGTTTGAATAAAATGACTTTTAATTTTAATTTCATTATCCCTGTTTCAGACTGAAGTAGCCTTGTGTATATCAATCTGCGCAGCCGCCGACGTCGGTGGAAGATTTGCTCTGGCTTTCATCAGCAGTATATTTCATATCAACACAAGAGTACTATACTATGCAGCGACACTGCTTACCTTTCTTATCAGACTAGGTATGATATTTGTCAGTTATTATTTGGTTATCTTGTTTGCTGCTTTTTATGATGGTAGTGAGGTTCTTTTGTCTTCTCGAGGTTTATTGCGGAGTTTTCTACATTTCACTGATGATACTGTTTTTGTAAATGAGCCAATTTTTTTGTAAGGGAGATTTTTTTTATTAATTTTTATGTGGCCCAGTGGTGGCGGCCCCGACTTACGAACATTAGGTCGTGGGTTCGAACCCAGGCAGGCACATTACTTTGTGTAATTTAATTTATCACCGTTGCTCTCAAAACGGTGAAGGAAAACATCGTGAAGCCGCCATGTCTTAAAATCTAAAATTCGGAGACATGTAACATCTACCAATCCGCACTGGGCTCGCGTGGTAGAATAAAGCCCATTCCCTCTCAAAGAAAGGAGGCCTGTGTCCCAGCAGTGGGAACATTAATAGGCTGTTGATGATGATGTGTCCATGGAGTTTTTGATCATTTTTCTCCATAGAAATCTACGCTTTTTAATGGGCAAGTACAGTACTTTCACAAGTTATTGTACTTGAAAAATGTGGTGGCATCTAGTTTTTGGCCAAGTGCCATAAGATCCTGTGTATCTATAAAAAATATGTCTGCCCTTTTCATCCGATGCCCAAATGTCCCAAAAATAAGCGTATGCAATATTTTTTAATATAATTATTTTCAGTCAATTAAATTTTACATCTCAATTTATATCAACCACTTTACTACCTTCTTTCAGTAATGCTCTGGAAATCACACAGTTCGTATGGATGGCGACTGTGACCGGTGCACTAGGAGTCCTAAGAGCTTGGCTCCACGTGGCCAGTCCTTTGCTGATCTCCAACCATGTACCTCACGAAGACTTCCCTGGAGCGTATGCCCTCGCCATGTTGGCTACTGGCACAGTTAATGTGTTTTTTGCTCCACTGATAGGTAAGATGTATTTATAATTCTGGCAACAACCAGTACTTTATATTACGGTACATATATTTTTGACACAATCCGATGTCTGGTACTCTTTTTTTTTGGTGGGTGGGAAATCATCAAAATTCCCGCGTGGGAGTGTCAGACTTCTACTGACTAAAAACCACCCATGTTCCTTCTTAGCCCTTTATGTCGAAGCCGCGGTATTTCGTACGAAAAAACCGCAGCCCCGACGGGCATATCTGGTCCTCTACGAGGCGGACGTGAC
The DNA here is from genome assembly GCA_949775195.1 of Diarsia dahlii. NCBI lineage: Eukaryota > Metazoa > Arthropoda > Insecta > Lepidoptera > Noctuidae > Diarsia > Diarsia dahlii. The sequence goes on from OX459190.1 coordinate 19,283,659, forward strand.
GCAACGCGCAGTAGTATCTTCAAATAGGTAGCTATTTTTAAAATTTCTCGTCGGCCTTTACGCAGTTTTATGGAATTAAGTGAGTGTGATAGGCAATTACGACGCAGCATTTCTGTTTCGACAGTGAGCTAGCTGAACTAACTTACATCCAGTTCGACTGCAAAACACGAACTGTAAAGTAAATGCAAATGAAGCAGAATGACTACGACTAGTAGTTAAAAGGTACAAAAGAGCAGTTGTCTTGTAGAAACGATTAACTCTTTTAGTTGCTTAAATGTAGTTGTTGAAATTCACTTATAACGTATTGTAGAGTTCGTACTAAGTATTTGTTTTTGCGCTGTTTGTGGCCACGCTACACAAGCAAAATCCTACGTATCACAAACAGAGTTTTTCGCGAGATTGAAATACGCATAATAACCTAATAACAACAAACGTAAAAATAAAGAGTTATTTAAATTAGGCTGATAATATAATCAGCACTTTTTGAACGTCGACAAGATACAGTCAACCTGCCCTTCGCCACTTCCGCCACATGAAAAACTATATTATAGACTGTTCCCCACAACTCCATAGCACTAAAACGCCAGATTCAGACCACCAATACTCTTTCGTCCTACCCCGATTAAATCGAGCGCAAAAATATCGTTTTTAAAATGATATCGATAGGGTTGAGTGCGAGCGACGAATAATTACATGAACGACGTTCAAAGCAACGGCAACGTTTCGCAGAATTCATCGGTCTAGGCAAAGGACCCAGGCTTTCGACGTAATTACTCCCTGTTAGCTGCTACCGCTGTACGTGAGATTTCCGGGTAGAAAAAAACCTTCGTTTTACGGGAAAATTTTGTTCAACGGAACGATTTCAGGAAGTGCAGTGCTTTTCTGTGAAAAATCGCTGTGGAACGTAGGTGAAGTGTCCGTGTAGGCTGCTTTGAATGTGTATTTTTCTTTTTCGTTTTGTTAACTACTATAACACCTACTTGAATTTGAAACTGAAGTAAGAATGAAGCAGTCACAGCCATGGTCTAGGTAAAAGTCTAGGTCTGATAAATAATCTTTTTATAATTATACTAGCTGATGCCCGCGGCTTCGCCCGCGTGGAAGTCGGTTAAATTATATACTAAAAACCTTCCTCGAGAACTAATTTATCCATTGGTGAAAACAGCATGAAAATCGGTGAATTAGTTTTTGAGTTTTTGAAGCGTACACAAACCAACATAACATTTTTATATATATAGATAGATATATACATTTGGCTAACGGAAATCAATTTCCATTAGAAGGCGCCATTGTTGTTTTCATAGCACGATAATGTATTTAGATAGTCTTAACTGAGAAGAGTCTCCGCAGAGTAAATAGTGACGTTATTCCAAGTACAATACGAATGATTGTGTGATAACTGGTAATATAATTTATTGATAACCGTCAGTCTATTTTAAATTTTTCCATTACAAGAAATATAAATAACATTATTGATAATTATTATTAAATTAATCATGTTTGATACCTACCGTATTTTATCTCCTAATTGACTCTTGTTTGTCTGACAGTCTTACCAAGGGGTGTTGGCGTACCTAGTAACAGGGTTTTAAAAGTCAGATAAATCGTCGCTCCATGATAATTGTTGGAAATTAGATGCATTCGGTTAGATTGGAAGCAGACCCTAAAGTTAAGAAAAGGCTGAACAGATGATGACAACGTCATTATTTTGACTTTTCGATGAAGCAAAATTAAATTTAATAAATTAAGGCTAAAAATTAGTGCAAAGTTCCTTAAAATATCTCGCTCTATCTTTCTTTTACGTGGGTTGAAAAAGTGACGGTACAAATTCACTAGCAACAGATAATAAAAGTTCACAGTTGATTAAGGAAATCTTTCAATAACAATACTCGTATCATTACACTCGTATCCTGAAAGGTGTTCAAAATAAGTTTCAACCCGTAGCAACAAAATATGAATAGCCAATTATTTCATATCTTATTGTTATCTTTTATAATCTGTCAATAAACAATTTGTAAATAGGTTTATTATACTTGATAAAACATAGGAAAATGATTTTTTTTCGATGACTAAACATAGCACAGTCAACAACACAGTCACTTTTAATTCCTATTTTAAGATTATAAATGGCGGGCACGTTGATATGCCACATCGGTTCTATCCCTTTTATTAATAAATTTAAAAGTATTAATAACCCTAATTACTGTATATTTCGCTCCATTATACTTGATGGGCATATACAACACTCATTTGTATCGACATATACACGTTTAAACGTCCCTCACACCACACCCTGCAAACGGCAGCCACCTTCTTTTTTTTTTTTTTTCTCTTAAAAAAACGTTGCCCCACACTAGGATTTTCACAAACATTAAACTCACATGCACAAACACACCCAGACCCAAAACAATTACTATCTGTAGGCCATACAAATATTTGTTCCGTGCGGGGATCGAACCGCACTTTTTAATCGGCTGATCTAGTGTTTGCTCAATGAAATGCTCATATCTTTGAATCGAAGAAACCTAGAGACAGGCAAATTAACTTTTGGCAATGGTAAATGCCGAGGTTATCGAATAGATAAATAAAATTTCCTGAAAAATAAGACATACTGTATATCGTGACCAGGTAGGTTTATGACAAATTCTAACTTTATCGTTTTTCTTTTCAGGTTTGCTGAAAGACGTGTACCAAGACTACGTGCCAGCATTTTATGCTTTAACTTTATGCTGCATTCCTTGCCTCTTGTTCTGGCCGATAGAATACGTCATTAAAACGAAGTGAACCTGCTCCTAGCTTTATAATATAGTTTTAGGAAAATCAACTTTATACTTTATGGGTACAGCTTTATCGTGTATGTTGTGAAAATATTGATTGTATGATTTTGTTATTTGCTTTGTTATTTCCATTTGTACCTTATTTGGACTTTGTCCAGCAATAAATGCGTAATTTTAGTTTGATTTGTTTACTTATAATAGCATATCTAATGACTGAGTAGGAACTCGTAACTAACAAGTAATGCGCCTCGAATCAATGCAAGACATATACCTACACAACTATATAATATCAAACATACATAAACATAAAATTTCGTTGTTTTTAAGTCCCATGTAATCAGGGGTAAGCCTATTGCCATAAGCCTAGCACAAATCCAGACTCCGTGGTTGCAACGGAGAAATTCCAATTAATCGAATAACCCAATAACACTTTGCCCGACTTGAGAATCGAACCCATGACCTCATGCTCAGCAGACGGGTTTGCGACAACTGCGCCAACAAGGCAATCGACGATATAAACATTCGGGTATAACATATGCCAATCACCATAGTATACCAAAACACAGCTATCATGACCCACTTAATTGAAAATATAACAACACGCTCCCCGAAGGATTAGGCAGAGGTATACCTAATATTACACCCACATTTCGCCAGTTATGTTCCGAAATGGTAGCCCGTGAAATTCGAATTTTCGTCAGTGTCAGGTTGTATAATAAATAAAATAAGATTCACAACCGTAACAAATGTGTCTTTACTGAGTAATAATGATTAAAATCGCCAATACAACCCTCTCAGTTTATAAAGGTTCCTTGAGTGACTATTTGATGAAAAAGGCATTCACCTTAACTCCCAAGTAACACGGAGAGAGTTCATTGAAAACGTCGCACAAAATTAACTGTCCAACTATCTCCATCATTTCATTTACGCAGATCTTACGAAAACAGTCTTCAGGTAAAATATTATCAGGTACTTTTTCAGTGTTACCTCAGTAGTACGTGAGGCCTTCTCAAGAGCCATCATTACTAACCCTTAACGTGCGGGGTGCTTTAGAAAAACCTTCGGCCGACCTTCTGCATCAATCTTTCTGACGCTTTCTTATTACCCTTTCTGTGGCTAATCGGTTTCAAACGTGTGGGGTTTTTAAAAGGATTTTGAGATTGATTTTTGGGTTATTCAAGTGTGGTTATTTATAGTGACAAAGGATTTAAAGTGGGGAGGCGGGAGCTTGGGTATTAAAAGGTAAATCAACCAGTTCTAACCGCATAAATCAACTACACTCGGTTCCAAAAATTACGGGTCAGTCACAAAAATTGAAATACCTCCAGAACTGTAAAAGTTAGATCAATGAAATAAAAAACAGAATAAAGACTTTTTAGTTGCGCTTCTAATAGCATATTATTTAAACTGGTTGATGAAAAAAACTTCATTAGAAAAACAAAATTTAAAAAAATGACTATTTTTAAAAACGAAATATTTGTTTCATGTCATTATGGATGCTTTCCATTTCTATTCTGTCACAAAAAAAATATCGTGAACGTCTTCCACGTGCATAATTATTATTCTGTGAGGTGAAGCATGGCAGTCACGCTAGAGGAATGTACCAGAATCCTAACTTTTTTGGAACTTGGGCGGAGCCAGCGTGAAACAGCCAGAAACATTGGTGTATCTTTGTCGACTGTTCAGCGGGTAGTCCAGCGGTACCAAGAGACCGGATCACACCCATATCACACCTTAGAAGACCAGGAAATGGTAGACCAAGATGCACAACGGCCAGGGAAGACAGACAACTGGTGGCTACAATGCTCCGAAATCGTTTTCAAACTGCTGTTGGTCTAAAAACTCACTTTAAACGCTTTGGAGGTGGCAATTTAAGCGCTCAAACAGTAAGAAGACATCTTGCTGAAGCAAATTTGAAACCATTGAGGCCCGCAAATGGCCCCAAACTGGAACGGGGACATCGAATTGCAAGACAGAGATACGTGCGCGAGCACCTAAACTGGACACTAGACGATTGGTCTAGGGTAATGTTCACGGACGAGTCTAAATTCATGCTTTATATGCATGATGGTAGGCAGTTGATGTACAGAAGACCAGGGGAGCGCTTCCATCAAGCGTGTGTGGAGGAAAAAGTGGCGTACGGTGGAGGCTCCGTACAAGTTTGGGCTGGGATTTCTGCTGAGGCCCGCACCGAGCTGGTACTCATTCAAAATGGAACTCTAAATGCAGAGAGGTACGTGGAAGAGATCCTCAATGAACATGTAGGTCCTTTCATGGCCAGGATGGACCGGCATGGCATATTAATGCATGATAATGCCGAATAATGCGCGTCCCCATACCACCAGAATTGTACATGACTACCTTGAAGAGGTCGGCATCGAACTCATGCAGTGGCCAGCGCGAAGCCCGGACTTAAACCTCATCGAGCACGCCTGGGACGAGCTTCAGAGATGCGTGAAAGGTCGAAACCCCCCACCAATCACGCTTCCTGAGCTCAAACAAGTACTGGTGGAGGAATGGGAAGGTATTCCTCAGCACCGGCTCCGAAATTTGGTATACAGCATGCCTAATCACCTGGAAGCTGTCAGAAGAGCTCGTGGAGGCAATACAAAGTATTAAATGAAGAAAGTGATGAAAAACAGCAAAAAAACAATCATAAAAAAAATGTAATCTTAAGAAAAATATGACTACTTTAGTTTTTTTTTTAATTTAGAGATTAATATTGTAGGTGCAACTAAGTTTTATTTTATTTTTTATCTGTATAATTAAATTCTCAATTGAACAGTCTTCGTTTCATTAGGATGGCATACGTAGTTTGGGAGATATTCGGGTTTATGTGACTGACCCGTTATTTTTGGAACCGAGTGTATTTTAATTTCAAGCAGAAGAAAATTCTTCATTTTTCTGATTTGAGTATATAACTTACATAGACATTCAGACTCTTATATCCAAGCTTCATACCTATCTATAACAATATTATTATTTGCCTTTAAGAGGGAATGGTCATGCTATCTGTTATTTTTCTGTTACACTATTCAGTATTGAATAACTTTGACAAGAGATATTCGCGACTAAACGCCCTATTTGAAAACTGTAAGGCCCGATTTAGGAGAAGTGTTTCTTGGTATTACTCTTCCCGATTATTTATTAAGGGTATTGTTATACCCAAGAACGTGGAGTTCGAGACAAGTCAAAGAGGAGCAGTGGGTGAAGTGTCACTGTGGACAATTATGCATATTGTAATATCTGTGCCAGTGAAAACACAGGCATGCGTTCTTAATGTCGTCGGTCTACTCAGTGAAGTTAAAGTGTAAATATATGGTAATCAAAAGAAACCCTCTGCATCATTCACCTTCTGAATAAAACAGCACAGCCTGCCTGCCAGCCACATACTTGACTATCTAAGCGGATTATCGGCACATCTTGAAATGCATGGCGGAATCAGCTGAACCAAAAGAGAACCAGTAAATTTTATTCATTGGTTTCCAACAACTTAGTTTGTTCCCATCAGATTGGAGTCAGCATTGCTTTTTTTCTATTACCCCGTTTTCATCGCGAAATTGTTGCATTGGAGTTTTGCATAAACATTTTTAATTTATTGCCCTCGTAGTTTTTGCTCGTTTGCTCGCTGGGATAGAATATGCAAAATGATGCATATTAATTCGGGATGGTAGAGGTATTTTCAATGTTTCAGTTTGTGATTTCAATATATTGTTGATGAGGTTATGTAGATTTTGTTTCGCATGATGGTAATAGCATTATTTATAAATAAATAAAATATTGGTTAAATTACAAGTACAGCCAAGCATTTTTACTTTGCATTTTTTTATACTTTCGACAGTATTCAAATTCCTATATCAAGTCAAAACATATAATTTGGAACAACGGCACGGAACAGACTTTTGCAAATGCTAGGAACTATAACTAGGAAACTAGTGGGAACTAGAAGTGGTCATGGTTGATACCATGGAGGACCTCAGTACAATGCTCGATGACCTCAGTAGAGCTTCCGAAAGAGTGGGTCTTAAAATGAACATGGACAAAACCAAGGTCATGTTGAATGCCCATGTTACACCCACTCCTATAAAGATCGGAGACTCTACACTCGAAGTTGTAGACGCGAGTATGTCTACCTGGGACAAACAGTCCAGTTAGGTAGGTCCAATGGGCCTCATCAGAAGGTTTAAGGTCACCCAAAGAGCAATGGAGAGGGCTATGCTCGGAGTTTCCTTGCGTGATCGAATCTGAAATGAGGACCTCCGCATGAGAACCAAGGTTGCCGACATAGCCCGAAGAATTGCCAAGCTTAAGTGGCAGTAGGCAGGGCGGATGGACGATGGGGCCGGAAGGTTCTGGAGTGGCGACCGCGAACCGGAAGACGTTGCGTTGTAAGGCCTCCCACTAGGTGGACCGATGACCTGGTGAAGGTTGCGGGGATCCGCTGGATGCGAGACACACGGGACCGGTCAATGTGGCGACACTTGGAGGAGGCCTATGTCCAGCAGTGGACGTCTTTCGGCTGAAATGATGATGATGACTAGGATAAGATCAAAACTAGTTTGTATTGGGTTTCTTCTACATAACACGTCTTGGTTAGTCCAGTACAGTTCCCAAACCTGGCCGGGGAAGACCAATACGGGGTAATGGGGGTATTCCAAAACGTGTGTAGTTCGTCACGTATCTGTCGGGTGCTGGGGTTTGCGGAGTGCTGGAGCATCCCAGGCTCAGTCAGTACAAATCTGATAGACTCTTTCGCCTACCCCAGGGTGAAGGACATCATGAGGATGTTTTTACGTAGAAAATTTGGCACAGACCTCGAAAAAGTTGACTACAAAGTCTACCGGCATTATTTACTCATGTCCTTCATAATTACAAAATCTGCTCTACAGCACAGTTACTAAGCACATTAAGAGTGCATTAAGCTGATATTCGGGATAGTGTCAGCAGTGAGCCTTGACGATAGCTAAAGCGATTACCGCTTAAGCTGGCTCCCAACATTCAGGCACCGGAAACTTCCTAATTCCATGCCAAACGAGATTACGGATGAAGTTCGAAGACAGGTTACTGAGGAATGTTGAATGCGTCGAGAAATGAACCGGATTTAATGGGTTCTCGTGACAACGAAGTGCAGTAAAACTTTTTTATACTGGGTAATCAAAGAGGAATTAAAACGTTGGATGTGTTCTCACCGTATTTAGGTCGAACAGAATTAAGTCCACTTCAAAAACAGATACCATATGATGTCTACTAAAGATTAAAAGAAGAAAACGTGTTGCACCGACTCCAAGTAAAAAGGGAAAAGGGGAGGAAGATGATTACGATGAACTATATAGTTCAATAAAATAACTAGTGAAACTGAATGAAAAGTAACAAACCTACACGTTATAAATCGATAAATAATACATGATTCTACCAAAAAAAGCTTATAAAAATAAAACTTGAAATTCGCAAAAGGAAATATTTCCGACATAATTTATTTACCGGAAAGAGACAGCCGGTTCCTATTTTTTGATTTCTGACAAATGAAAATTGATGTAGGTTAGGAAGAAATATAAATATTACATATTATAACATTTTTTGTGAACGGTGAAAAGGTTTTCGAAGTGAATGACGCAAAATGTGAGTGGAAGTCAAAGGTCATGTGAAATTGTAGCTACCTTTGTGACGCCTTGTTATGGCTGCTTGTTTCTTCTAAATATCCAGTGGATGAAAACAGCCAGATGCTTCGGTTAGGTCTAACTATACCTTTCTTTTTGCTTCGGAGTGGAAAATCCTCATGAATGTCCTCCGCCCAGGGGTGAGCGGAGAGGTCTGTCGGACTCTAAGTGAAGAACGGCCACCCCGGTGTTCCCTTCCCACACTTGTACAGAGGATCATGGGAACAAGTTCGCCTTCCACGATCCCCGGGGATCTAACTATACCGAACCCTTTCGTACTAAAAATGTTTATAAACATTTAACCTTTTATTTATGTTTCGCGATATAGTGTATTATATAACTTTTATGGAGTTTTCTCTCATCATCATCATCATCATCATTATTTCAGCCACAAGACGTCCACTGCTGGACATAGGCCTCCCCCAGGCGTCGCCACATTGACCGGTCCCGTGCGTCTCTCATCCAGCGGGTTCCTGCAACCTTGACCAGGTCATCGGTCCACCTAGTGGGAGGCCTTCCAACGCAACGTCTTCCGGTTCGCGGTCGCCATTCCAGAACTTTTCGGCCCCATCGGCCATCAATCATCTCTCATACAATGAATTAACTAAACCTCTAACGAGATACCTTATACGGTATCTCGTACATACTCTTAGATAACTATAGGTGCTAGAATAAGATTAATTCAAAAGTTGAAAGAACAATAATACTTTTACCGCAACGCAACTTGGCTTTGTATTGTTTCCCTGGAATACTGGTGTTTTAACTCTGCGTCCGGGCGACAAGCTCAATGCAATTCCACGTAGGGTAGGTCAATGACACGCCGGCAATTGTGTCCCACGAACAAACAGATAGATAGCCTTTTTTTGGAGGGTGGCAAATCATCAAATAACTCCTCCCGCTCAGGGCAGAGCGGTAGGGAGTGCCAGACTTCTACTGACTAAAAACCACCCATGTTGGCCATGTCCCTTCTAAGCCCTTTGTGTCGAGGCCGCGGTATCTCTTTCGAACAACCCGCAGCCCCGTCACGGGAGATAGATAGCCTAACATAATAAGTTTATTGATATGTGTCTTCCAGTCTTACCGGATGCAGCTGAATACCAGTATTTTACGTTCAGCGACGGCCTATCTGACCTCCACAACCCAGTTACTACTGGATAATACGAATGTTGGTAGGACTGGTTGTTAGATTTTTGGGCCACTGGTTACCCGTAAAGACTGTCAAAAATCTACAAAATGACAGCCGGGCCCAACGGTTTAACATGCTTTCCGCGGCGCGGAGGAAATTTGGTATCTATTGATGGATGGTCACTGGTCACCCATCCACGGACCATCTGAGGCTAGATCGAAGCTCCTGTTACAGTATTGAAAGGCAGATTAGCATGAAAAAATATTTAAAAAATATTATTTTCGATGTACTTTTAAAAATAACAACAAATACCGTAGGAACTGAGTGAACAAATCTGTTCAAACTGCTTAAAGAATTTCCAATAAATTATTTTATCAACAATAAACATAGCACAAAAATTGCCTATTCCCAGACTAGAATTAATTAAACAATGCTAAAATTAACAGATTTAAAAACGTTTTTTAAACAATCAGGTTCTGTTAATGTCTATAATTTTAAGCTCTAGACAACAGTTATAGATTTTTAGGCAATAAAATGATAAAATACTAGCTGACCCACGCAACTTCGTCTGCGTCACATAAATATAGCTATAACCTTTCTCGATATATCGACTGCCCGACATAAATTAAGCTAAATCGTAACAACAAAAAATCTTATCTTTCCTCTTTATTAAAATAGTTTAGATGGTTTAGATTAGCTTAGATTTTAGTATTAAAGTGTGAATTACTATAGGTATCTCTTACTATTAAATATACTATAACACTCTGTACTTGTAAACATTATGATGCAGTAAATATTTCGAATTTGAATTTCCCGGAGGCCAGCCAGAATCCCCCGTACCTACAATGCGACGCGCGAATTATTTTGCCGCGCGGATATTTTTACATTGCGATATCTTCTAAGATATTTATTTAAACTGTATAGAGGAAAGGGCACAAATATTCTATATTAAATTCCCGTTCTGACAAACACATTTATTTAGATATAGATTAATACCGTATGGGTTAATAAGCTTCGCAAAAAATAATTATTTTTAACCTAAAAGTTTAACAGTAAAAAAAGGTTACAGTGAGTCAATCTTAAAAGATAGATATATGCTGTCGCGGATTTTTTTTTAGAACTTTTAAAGAGAAACAATTCTTTCATACATGATATTTGCGTAACTTAAACCGTTTTCGCAGCGCACGCAGCGGAAGCTCTCAAAAAGGAAATACCTTTTCCCGTTTTTGTAACATTTTTCATTTATGCTCCGCTCCTATTAGCCGTAGCGTGATGTTATATAGCCTATAGCCTTCCTCGATAAATGGACTATCCAACACAAAAAGATTTTTTCAATTCCAACCAGCAGTTCCAGAGTTTACCGCGTTCAAACAAACAAACAAACAAACTCTTCAGCTTTATAATATTAGTATAGATTGGTAATTTAGATTACACACGTTTTAATATTTTTTTCTCAAACATGCTTGGAAATTTGAACATTATTTTGACAACCTTCTTCGAGATAAATCGAAATTGCTGTACTGGCCAGATACATGCGACCAGCGGCCGGCAAAAGTTGTATGAAAATCCATATCTGTCGTGTTTAGCGGCCAAATAAATTACACACTAAACTCATATCTGTCGTGTTATTTAAAAATGGAACGATCTTTTACTCTGAACCATAGCAACCAAGGAGGTGACTTATTAAAGGTTTTATTTAAATTTCGAATTGGCTGAACTCTTCAACGCGTGAAAAATTATTGTTGTATGTGATTTTGAAAAGTAAATTGTATTTAATTTCCTCGCATTATTTGAGAAAAGTACTATACAAGCCTTGGCCACAACTAGGCATTGATGGACTTACGTATGTGTGCCTCGGCTTCGCCTCGGCCCACATTTACACGTTCGTCCATCAATGCCTCTGTTGCTGGCCGCTGCAGTAATGTACTATTTATGTTAATACAGGTACCTCGAAAAATAGGCATTATGAATACTTATCTATAATTATTTTACCTGCTTGACAAAAAAAATATTTTTTCACTTCTCTCGCTCTAAAATTCGTCTTTATGTCGTGCGTAGGCGACATAAAGTCGCGTTTTATGCTCTAGAGCATAAAGTAAAATCTTCGTCGAAGACCAAGGTAATCGGCCCAACAGCCACAGGAACAACTTCATAGAATAACCTCTTTAATTTAATTCGTTTCGCTAGTATTCTAAGAACAAGGGACTACTGCTTTTCATTACGAATACAAGGAAAGTTGATGGGAATAGACTTCCCCCAATTACCTAAATCGCTTGATGGCAATAGGCTTGCTCTTAATTAGGTTGTTTGATGGCAATAGGCTTGCTCCTAATTACATCATTTGATGGGAATAGGCTTACTCTTAATTACATTGATTGATGGCAATAGGCTTGCTCTCAATTGCCTAAATCAGTGGATGGCAATAGGCTTGCTCCTAATTACATCGGTTGATAGCAATAGGCTTGCTCTTAATAAGATTGGTTGATGGCAATAGGCTTTTCCTAATTACATCGGTTGATGGCAATAGGCTTTTCCTAATTACATCGGTTGATGGCAATAGGCTTGTCCCTAATTACATCAGTTGATGGCAATAGGCTTGCTCCTAATTACATTGGTTGATGGCAATAGGCTTGGTCCCAATTACATCAGTTGATGGCAATAGGCTTGCTCCTAATTACATTGGTTGATGGCAATAGGCTTGCTCAAAATGTTTATACAACTGAGCAGTTTATGTAACGACATAAGTCAGGTGTTATGTCAAGTTTCCTACTGAAAATAAAAAAGTTAATTGGCGGGAACCATGATTATTTTTACAATATTTACAAGTTGCTGTTTCATTTCCTCGCAATCGAAGTGAAAAGTAGAGTGTAAAACTCGTCCATAAAACCCATTTTACTCTCTACTTTATATCCATCCTCGCTCGCAAGCTCGCATCGGATGGATAAACGTCTCGCGCAAAATGGTGCGTTTTATGCACTTGGTGTACAATCTACTATTAATTTATTTTGTTTATTTCCACAGCATTTATTCTAATTTCACACTATTTATGCCATAGGTACCTTACATAGTCGGTCCTATGTTTAATATACCTACCTACATACTAATATACTTTAAGAATACTATATTATTAGTATTAGCATTATGAACGAAATGTAAATTCCAGTGCAATCGCACGATGCCATTATGCCTGCCAAATTAGTTAGAGTTCATTATAAACATCGATAATATTATTTATTGTATTTATTCGTCTATAGTTATCCGAAAGGCTACACTTAGTGTATTTTAATGTTCAGTATTATTATGCCCCAACACAACACATACCTAATATCATAACATCAAGCCTGTAATTCCCGAAGGATTAGGCAGAGGGGTACCATTTAGTACACCGCCAGTTTCTAACCCCCGACGCAAAAACGACAGGGTGTTATAAGTTTGACGTGTCTGTCTGTCTGTCTGTCTATGTGTGTGTCTGTCTGTGGCACCGTAGCTCCCGAACGCATGAACCCATTTTGATTTTGTTTTTTTTGTTTGAAAGTCGAGAGTGTTCTTAGCTATGTTTTAAGAAAATCGGTCCAAGATGGCCGCCGCCACAAAATGGCGGATTACATATCTGTTCACAACTCCTATCAATATGGGTATCAAATGAAAGGGCTCGATTAGTAGAATACTATACACTAAAACAAATTTCAAATCCAAGATGGCCACCGCCACAAAATGGTGAATTACATAGTTTTTCACAACTCCACCAATATGTGTATCAAATGAAAGGGCTTGATTAGTGGGCTGCGGGATGTTCACAGGATACCGCGGCCTCGACATAAAGGGCTAAGTAGTCAGTAGAAGTCTGACACTCCCTTTTGCTCTGCCCAAGAGCGGGAGGAGTTATTTGATGATTTCCCACCCCCGAAGAAAAAGGGCTTGATTAGTAGAATACTACACTATAATAAATTTCATATCCAAGATGTCCGCCACCACAACATGACGAATTACTTACGTTTGTTTTTACAGCTCCCTGAAATTGGGTCACAAAAAAATAAAAGGGATTTATTTGTAGAATAATGAACACTATATTGAAAGGGAAAGAGGAATATAAACTAACGAAATTATAACAAAAAAGCTTGAAAATTGATTTTTTGACATTAACTCCCTTTGTATAGTAAAAGTGGAGAACCACTGTTTAATCTTTATTGAAACGGGGTTTTTTTTTAATTTTTAATTTAATTACTTGTGTACACATTATATTTGGTGAGACCCTGGTGATCCGCTATACAGGTTTTCCTAGTGCAGACAATCAGTCTCTCACAAACTTTTCTGTGTAATGTAATTTTAAACACTATTTGTACAAAATAAGTTCAGTTATATGTTTGTGAAGAGAAAATAATTTTTATCGTTATTTAGTGTAGAGACTGCAGCCCCAGAGCGGGGGGAGTCATTCGATAATTTTCAACTCTCCAAGCCACCTCTGTGCAGTAACAAACATCCATTCATCTAATAAAAAGGGCTAACACCACACGGCCACACCACATCTATGTAAATTAATTTGACATTTCTGAATTCATTTCAAATAACGTTTACCCAACACCTTTTCCCCTATCTAGCCCAAAAATAATCTAGACAAAACACTCTAGTACATGCAATCATAACTCGTGACAAAGTAAAGACCTACTTTATACCCAGGCGCTCTCCCGGGCTAGCTGTATCGACCCGCGCACGTTCAGTCATCCGCCCGGACAAGCTACTGGCATTGTCAGGTCAATTTGTCTTAGTACCGCGTGATGTCTAAATTATGGGGCATGGTTTTTGGGGTCACATTGATATGTTTAAGATAATGGCGTCAACGCTTTGTGAAAATAGAAAAATTGTTCAGTTACTCTACCACAGACTTCCTTGTATTTCTTTTTTGTTGATGACTTTGATGTTTGTTTTTTTAACTGCCTCGTTGGTTTTGCGCTTGGGTTAATCGTCGAAGAGTTAGGCAGAGGTACACCTAAAAAGGGATAATTTGAGAAAAAAAAAAAAAACAAATTATCCCTTTTTTGGAGGTTGCGAAATCATCAAATGACTATTCCCACTCTAGGTAGAGCGGTAGGGGGTGTCAGACTTCTACTGACTAAAAACCACCCATGTTCCATCTTAGCCCTTTGTGTCCGTAGCCGCAGTCTCTCTTTCGAACAACCAACAGCCCCGTCGGCACCCAAATTATGCTTTAAGTCCTATTTAATAAGAATTGAGAGAGCTGCCATCACGCGTGCATAAATTCAAACTCCGTGGCTACTACAGAGAATTTGTTAATGGAAAAACCCAACAACACTTTACTTAATCTAGGAATCGAAACCGGGACGTAACGCTCAGCAATCGTCTATCATTAGAGCAACTTTTTTTTTAATAATAAATATTAATTTAATAATAATTATTTATTTATTCAAAATAGACAACACAGATCCATATTTTTGTTAGTTGGTATACTTAAAGTATAGTGTTAGTAAAAATAATCATAATAATTGAAGGCCAATACACAACACATCTTCTACTACCAAAAATTCATAATCATAAAATAAATTATTCGTAAATTCATAAAACAAAATTCATTTAAAACCAACTACAATTGAAATAAAAATAGACTACTTTTGACAAAAAAGAAAAATAATGTTACCTACTTCATGTCAAAATGATGTTTTTTTTTTATGTGGAACGTTGACCCACACAAGGAATTTCTCCTGTATCGTGGGTGCGTTCACAGACATTTAAATTCAAATACACAAATACTTATTTTGTCATTTTCATCATCGCCCTTCCCTTATCCAATTCTACTGGGTATCGGTCCGTTTTTTTTCGTTCTTCCTTATCAGACGTCATGACATCATTTAGGTACTCCTTTCTCTTTCTTATCATTCCTCACACAAACCATACATCTTTTCTTTATAAGAATAGTTTGATAAGAATAGTTGGTCGCTGAGTTGAACACAAGACAATGTTTGTTATTTATGTTCTTTCTCCAAAATTAGTTTACAGTTATGTTATGTATTTATTATTTTATTTTACATTGTTTATTGTTAGATACTTTTGTTTATTACTGATTGTGTCTGTAGTAAATCTTAAATTTGCCTTGTGACTGCAATGGGACTGTAGCTTAGTTTATTTAGCTTCAGTAGTTCAGTAGTTTACTGCCGCACTCGGAGAGCTTCAGTGGTTGTTTGGGCCGTCGCGTCGCTTGGTAAGGGTTTTTGGCAGTTTTGTCATACAAAACTATGTCAGGCCTTTGCTGGGTGGCGGCTTGAGTAATCGTTGGATATCTCTGAGTGCCGCAGTTAGTTTAATTCGACTATTCAAAAGTGCCTGTTACTGGCCTACTTGAAATAAATATTTTTGACTTTGACTTTGACTTTGACTTTGAATTTAACTGACACCTTGCTATTGTATCGAGTCTGGTTCTTCTAACCAACCTAACAGACAGATGTGTGCTGGGGAGTTTGTTCCGCCACTTCTTCTTTCCAGCTAACACTAGGAAGTGTCGATGGGTGGGCGTTTTGGGGGACTGTCTTATAAAAATGTAAATAGTAAATCAAAGTAAATTTTTGACGTTCGAAAAGTGCTGATTATCAGCCTAGTTTGAATAAATGATGAGTTTTGATTTTGATTTTTAGCTTTCCTTCGTAAATGTATTTTGATATTGTATTTAAAATATTGTAATATTGTTTTGTGTTGAGACCTCCCAGCATGGCGCTTGATCAAGTGATAACAGTCACATCTTCATTTAATATCACACAAACATATAATTTATGTGGAGCAATATTATTCACCACGGGAGTCAAAAATGGTCGAAATAAATTTAAATTAAATGGCTAAAATTATTATAGCAAATATTTTATGCGATGTTTTTTGTCATATTCAGTTATATTTGAAAAATAAGCAACTAAACATACGAGTAACCAAATATATATGTAAACTATTGAAAGCAAAACGACTTGCTTTAAACTTTCAACAATTAAAAGCTACAATTCGGGAATTATGTACCTACGTTTTTACTAGAACTACTACAAATCCTTCAATATTATAGCATTGTTGGAATGTCGATTCTCGGTACTGAACCGACCGTTGAATTTCCAGGAATCAAGACTGTACACCAAGTACAGGGAATTCGATAGTAATTTCCTTTTTGACTAGATGAGGTGCTCAATCGAGGCGCACATTTACGTCAAGTACACACTCACTAGTTGTTTGTTACAGAACACTCACGAGAAATGTTAAACGGCACAAAACATGTCGATGTCATTCATATAAGTATCTAAGTCAGACAGCTATATGAACACTGTTACCATCAAAATCAAAATATTTATTTCAAGTAGGCCAATTACAGGCACTTTTGAATAGTCGAATTAAACTAACTGCGGCACTCAGAGATATCCAACGATTACTCAAGCCGCCACCCAGCAAAGGCCTGACACTCTCCTGCCGTTAGTACAATTTATTTGGAATCGTCGCAGCATGTACTCTTCTTCCATACCTTTATTTTATTTAGTTTAGTTTCAGAGTCGACCTCAACTCAGTCCTCAGGACAAGATTAAAGTAAGAGTAATATTTTTTCCTGAATAAATTAATAAATAAATAGCAGAAGTCACCTCCTTTCCAGCCACATTATCCTTCACACATCCTATCCATCGTTTTTTTGGTTTTCCTCTAAGTAACCATACACATTCATATTCAAAACTTTCTTCACGACATCTTCCTCATTCCTGCCCGCATCGCGTGCCCGTACCACACAACTTTTCAGAAACCGCCGCCACTTTCAGACTTCCTCTTATGTAAATAAACGCGATAATATTGATACATTTTATTTGAACAGCTTCTATGTACGTTTTACATATTGGAGGAAATATTTCACCTACAAAGATAAATGAATTGGGTTCTCGAGTTACGGCTATAAAAACAGCGATGTGATGATAAATTCGATGGGACGGCTGTATAGCCTTAAATGTGTTCCGAACATTTCAGAATATTATTTACTTTTTATTTGTTTGTAATACGAAGGGACAAGGTCATACCTGCCTACCAACTTGCCCGAATTTACTCGTTTCCCAAGTGGTTAAGTGCCCGTTGGGCCGGTGAGGTAACTAAATTAAATTAGTGCAGTAAAAACAGTAAAATTAAAATGTTTATGAAGGAACTCTCTTTATATTGTTGTGGTTAAAAAGCACATTATGGTTAACAAAGGTATTCAGTATATCTTTTTTTGTTTTTTGCTGCCTCTGATATTATCAAATGACTCCTCTCGCTCTGGGCGGAGCGGAAGGAATTGTCAGACTTCTACTGACTAAAAACCACCCATGTTCCATATTAGCCCTTTGTGTCCGGGGCCGCGGTACTTCTTTCGAACAACCCGCAGCCCCGGTATTGATCGGCCCTTGCCTTTGGGCCCCTAAAACATGATGTTTCTGACATCTCTTTGAAGTTAGTGCGTGGAACACGAACGCACCGTCGACATGGCCTGTCATCTTCATAAGACGGCCGAACGATGAGCTAGCCCATTACTCACCGTCAACAGGCCCACGCCTACGGTGGCCAGAAGTCGTCAGGTAGCCCTCGACACCGGGAGCGTCTCCCTGGCGGTTGGGACGAAAGGTAGCATGACTGCTTTGCAGAAGGAGACGACGACGCCCCATTTCCTCTCGCCCCGGACCATAGCTTGAATCAGATTGTCGCTGCCAATCGCCGCTACGAGATGAAGGATGTCTGTTTTGACAAGCAAGTTTGGATTTCGTATCCAAATTTAACATAAGTTCACGGCTGGAATCCCCGAAAACACCCACATTACACCACTTATGTTTAAGTACTATGTAATCGGGAGCCTATTGCCTTTAACCTGACAGGGTCCAGACTCCGCGGATGCTACTGAGAAATACCTTATGGAAAATTCAAACAGCTCGTTACCCCACCCGGTAATCGAATAAAAGACCTCATGATCTGCAGTCGCGCTTGCTACCACTCGACCACCGAGGTTATTTGTAATTATGTGTCTGGATAACACTGCCCATACACTACCCAATAGTGTTCCATAAAGGTTTAACTTACCTTACCTTACTGACCGCGACGTTAATACGAGTACTTCGTAGAAAATTAACGCCTAATCTGCCCTTTTTCATCCGCTATTTTAGCAGCCAAACTCCACCTCAAAAGTTTTTTGTCAAGTAAAACTACTAAACAGGTACTTTTCAGCAAACAGAATCCATATTGAGATGTTCCATACTTCCATGTTCCTTACGGGAACACGTGAACCGATGGTAATACAAGTTTGTTCCCAACGTATAACCAAGTTTGTAATACAATTTCTGATGTTTCAAGTTATAACGGAATTTATAACTCAATAGACCTTCGATAGAATAGGGTGTTGTTCCTCGAGGCGATGTCATTTTGCATGTTTATTTTTTTGATAACTGTATGATAATGGTAAGGTATTTAAAAGGCAGATGTGAGTGGCAACGATGGAAGGGAACTTCCTAGGAGGAAATACATCGACCTTATTTGTAAGGTTCTTCAGAAAGGACAACCGGCGTGCGTGTATGACTAGATGCATGAAAATGTACGAGGCAAAAGGAGTATGTAAGGATCGTAGCAGGTGGCGTTCTGTGGTTTCTACCTGCTTATATGATGAGGATGATGATAGAATTTACGTTTGAATAAAGTAATCAAAATAATGAGACGAAAGCAGGCAACAGCTGCAAAGATGCTTTCCAAATATATCACAAGGCTGATCGATTCCTGCCGGGAATTCGTTGCGTTATTTACGTCGCTGAGCAGATGGATTTTCCAAACTTATAAGAAGATTACGATTTTCTTCAAATCATTCCGATTGGTGTGTGGTGTATACTTAAAGATAGGTATACTAGTAGCAAAGACCGTCGGTCTAACCTTGCCTAATAATATTTGGACAATAAGAATTATTATACAGATTTGTAGTCACACAAGTTGGTTAAATAATTAATCATTTCTAAGTTTCCCAAGTGACATTGAACCGAACCAATAACTATACTTAGCTAGAAGTGACTCCCGAACCCAAGATTCTAGTCAAAACAACGAATATAACTTTTATAAATATTATGCCGGAAACCCAGTGACCCAATTCCTCAACAAAACCAGCTTACACACGAAAGAATATCCATAATCGTATTCTCGTATAAATGTAGTTTTTCTCAGTCTTGTAGTCCTCGACAAAGATTTCTTTTGTTACTCGCATTCGGTCCAGTGACCACATAGAAAGTGTGCGAGGTAAATGGCCATTTTCTGCCAAGTTGAACAAAGGCTCGGGTGCAAAATGCTTGTATTCTCGCAATGGTTCGCTCTATCGTGGAATAAATCTTGTTTAGCGATGCCGTGTTTACTAGTAATGTGGTTTAAAATTTCGTTGATGTTTGTTTAAGTTTTGTTTATTTTCAGAAAAGAGTTAATGTCATAGATTTCTTAGTTTTCCATAAACTGAGGCACGACAGTTTTTCTTATTATTATAGGACAGGTATATTTATAATATATACATAACCCTACCAAAAGTGGTAACGCTGGAGTACAAAACACAGCAAAACATTCAAAAAATATTATTTCTCTGTCTAAATTCAGGCCACTTGAAAAAGCAAGAAAGAAAATCCGCATTAGCGGATTTTCTTTCTTGCTTTTTCAAGTGGCCTGCATTAGCAGGCCATTCAAATACCAGGACAGCAGAAAATTAAACAGGTCTCAAGCCTCCTTGATAGCACGTCAAAAAGTAAAGTGCTTCTCGCATTTCGCGACAAATCGTTGAGTCGGCATAAATCATCCCTGCTATGTTATGTTGCCCTAGTACCTACTTTGTATACCGAGTAGCTGGAACAATTTGATGATACAGTTTGGATTGTCGCCAAATTCTGTTGTTCTATGTGTTGAATTTGGTTTCCGAAGGAATTGATTGTATCTTGGGGAGTTGGAAACTTCCTGTTTATTGTTTTGTTCACACGATTCCTTTGTGAGCCGACTTAGTTACTTTTTTTGTTTGATCGGGGAAAGAAAGAAAAGTAAATAAAGAAACACAGAATAACTTTGCTTCTAAGTAGGCTTAAGTGACTTACCAATTCGTAGGAATATTCAGAAAGATGCTGCCTTATGTAAAAAAATACCGTCATAAATTATGTACCAACATAACTTATGAAATTTCCAGCCGAATTTTCAAACAATACCGTAGACAACTGGTCCATTTATTGACTCAGAGAAGCAGCTCTACTTAAAGGAAATTCGTATATCGTGAAACAAACTTTACGGTAGGTTTTGTCAATCTAGTCCATTTTTCTCACTCAATCTTTGTCACTGATACAAATTGTATCATTTAATATTGAATGAGCCTTGTGTGGTTTTCGGTTATATTCTGAAGTCTATCAAAATAGAGGGCGCATCATCTGCTGGATATTGCTGTCGGAATAAAAAGGCATCTCAATTTATATTCGCCTAATGGTACTAAGAAATCTCCTATTTATGTTAAGCTTCTATAAATTGTAACTGTTTAATATTTTTATTTCTAAAACAATATTATTCACATCCCAGCAGCGCCACCTAACGCAATTTCTCGGAACTAAACGATAGCGCCATCTATTCACACTACTGTGTATTACAATGAAAGGAGGAAGCTGAAAATGTAAGAGGTCTACGTGAGTTCACGTTACTGAACTCGAATATGTTACAATAGCAGTGACACGTCCTCCTCATAGATGGCGCTGTTACAAGTTTCAGTATTATTTTAAGTTAAAGCAATGCATGGGATGAAAAACATCAACACTTGGAATTATAGAGGATCTCAGTTAGTGCAATAGACAATTTTAATACCATTGAAAAAAAGATGAATGATTGAGAAACTTTTCACCTGCCAAAGATGAGAAATGAAACCTTATCAACATGGCCCCTTATAATATACCTAGGTATAATTACACCTCTCTGCCATACGCTTTATATTTCTAGCTTGGTTGACAACTGTTGGAGGATTTGGGCGGAGGCCTACCTACATTTACCAGTTAGTCCCAGTTCCCAATAAACAGTTTCAAACATTTCATTCTAAGATTCTGATCAAACAGATTTTTACATCAAAAATCACCACAATTTATTCACAGAAGACAAAATTCAACATTTTATTCTGTTAGCTTACCTAGAAAACTTTTTCACAAGCCTGTCAAAGAACTTTTTATCCTGATTGTGATTACCTACATATGAGTTCCACGTAGTTAACCCGCAAAACTTAGTTCCCCAGTAACAGTTGTATCGACCATACGTTCAGAATTACAATTTACTTATCGCTAAATCATTGTAGACGTCAAAAGTTTCCCTAATTTATTAGTTACTGGAATTATTACTGTATCTGAGAATATCACAAAACAAAATAGTTTCGAATGAATACTGAAGTATGTTTTAGATTCAGAGAACATTGTGATAGATTGCCGGAAAATGGATTGTAGCTGGATAGTTTTTAAATAACTCGTTCTTTTTTGTTATCAATGTAGTGTCAAACTTTAGTCTCAAACTCTCAGAATTGCTAACGTCTTCATAATTTGCTATTTTTTTTTCATGCAATATTTCATAGAAAATTTACCTCCCAATCATATTAGTACTTATGTGGATCTAATGATGATTGAGAGTGTATTCCTAGAAATTGATATGAAGAGTTAATATTCCTTACCTTCGGGTTAAATTCTTCAGAACTACAAAGTTCAGCCTCTCCTTCAATATTATTATAATCGAACTTTGAGCAAACGTTCAGCGGTTTCTGCTCATCTAAAAGTTTATGTAGACTCTCGATGTTTCTGCCAGCCGTATCGAGAGTTCTGAGGTTTATGTTAAACTCTGTTTTAATGGAGGTCTCGGCTATGCTGGGGGTTGTATTGATGGATTTTTAAGTGATGCTTGCTAATGTTTTCAAGCTGGACTATGATTTGTCGATCTCGGTTGGTTGGTAGCTTTGAAAACTTTGGGTCTGTTATTTTCTACCTGTTTGCTTTTAGATTTTTAAGTATCTTCGTTCGTACCGCAGTTCATAGAAGACATTGATCTGTCGATACATTAAGCACTTTTATTTATTTACTTTCAACTAACAACCAACATTACAGGCCTTAACCTAATTCGTTAGTATGGCACTTGAAATTTTCCGTACAAGTAGTTACTAATATGAGCCTGCTTATAAATTTTGACTGAGTGTAAGGTTTTTTACTGGCATTTCTTTTAATAGCACATCGTCATCATTAATTCAGCCGTAAGACGTCCACTGCTGGGCATAGGCCTCCTCCAAGTGTCGCCATATTCACCAGTCCCGTGCGTAGTTCCTAGCACATACAACTCTAATTTAAATTTTCAATTGTTTTCTACAGTTCCATCAAATGGAAATACTACAAAAACTCGACGCTGTTTTAAAAATTAAAGACTCGAATTTAAATTTAAATTTAGACACAATTCGACAATGCAAGTTTAATTCGATTCGCGAGGCAAGCGAAATCGAATGCAACCGAAAATACCCGGCCCCCACACGGTCAGGGTAGCGGGTTGGTCAAGGTTGCCTGGTGGAAATAGACAGGCTAATGAAACAACCACTTCGGATGCGACAATAGACTGGTTTCAAGGACTTGAATGTTTTGGTTTTGCTTGCTTTTGAAGGTTTTATACTAATGAAATAACCACGTTTTAATTTAGGAGGTTTCTTTTAAGTTTTCTCTCGGATTTGAAGATGGCTTTGGCAACGTAAGATAATAAACATTTAGGTTACTGAAACGATGTGAGGAAATGATTAATAACCACTAGGTATAAATTGTTGTTATTATCCGTCAGGGCTGTGGGTTGTTCGAAATAGAAATATATAATAGAATCACGAAGGAACATGGGTGGTTTTTAGTCAGTAGAAGTCTGACACTGAGTCATTTGATGATTTCACACCCTCCAAAAAAAACATATAAAAGATTTAGTAAGTACCTATTTTTTTGTGACTCTGTAAGTAATACATCATCATTATATGTTAACTATTACTTGTGAGCAGAAGATATGAGGACATGATTGATAGTCACTTGGTATTAAACAGTAGTTGAAAATACTCACTTGTGAAAGATTTTTATCTCTTCATTGATTTTTAAGAGATACAAGTGCGCTATGCTTCAATGACTACGTTAAGCAGTTATACCCCCGGTTTTATGAACTTTGATAGTCGTAATGAGTCGTCGTCAGAACCCCGAAAGTCTGACAAACAGTCTTACCAAGGGGTATCTATCATTTAATTTTAACGCGATAACTGGGTTGCGGAGTTCAAATAGAAGCTATCCTCAACTTGTTTGGGTGATTATTGTACACCTAAATCGTCACGTCGTACGAATGATAACATCATCACCGACCTTTGGAATAATCTAAATCGTTACAATGTTAAACTGTAGACACAACAGACCCCCGTTCAATGTCACCGCCAAATATAGAACAGCCCAGGTATTGGAGGCAGTGCATCGAGGTCGCTCTGATCAACTTTACTGAAGGATGAGCCAGTTAACCTTCTAGTTTCAACAACGTATTGTTTGACTACTGAAGTAGGATATACCTTTGTTAACCGCTACATTATTTTAGAGATGTCAGTTTTCGATGGTGAAATGATAACCGTTTTGTCAAACTGTCTGTATATTTAAAAGGTAAACTGACATACTGAAGATAAACGCACAGGCCAAACCCTGCTTGGAAGAACATCAAATTTTAATAACCCCTCCCGCTCTTGGGCAGAACGAAAGGGAGTGTCAGACTTCTACTGACTAAAAAACACCTATGTTCCTATGTTCCTTCTTAACCCTTTATATCGAGGCTGCGGTATCTTTGTGACCAACCCGCAGCCCCGACGGGCACAGGCCAAACCTTTAGGGCTAGATACTCAAAAACGTGTTCGAAATTTTAAGTTTACAGGCCAAACCCTTAGGGCTAGAAACTTAAAATGTAGCACACGTATTCCTCTTATGACGTAGGCATCCATTAATAAAGGACTTTTCGAAATTCAACCCCCAAGGGGGTGAAACAGGGGATGAAAGTTTATATGTGAAATCGTTATTTTTGATATTTCCGACATCTACGCGGGTGCGGGTGCGCCTGCGGTCAAAAGCTAGTCAATTATAAAATCAACGTCATAAATGAAAGCATAACATCAAGCCTGCAATCCCCGCAGGGTTAAGCAGAGGTGTACCTGTATTCCTTTAAATTAACTGTTTACTTGGCGCTAGATTTTAAGCTCCATTTAATAGGGTGCGACTACATTGCCCAGAAGGCCCAAAGGCAGAAGCATAATGCACTGGTCAGACCAGTTCCACTCTGCCCGAAACACCTCTGTCTGCGACACCATACACGCTGCCGAACACAGAGTGAGCTGGGGCAAGACAGTCCGAGAGCAAGTGATCCAAAGTGGCCACGATTCTCGACATTGAGGAAAAGCGACGCAATACTGCCATCAACCGCATAAATCTAGACTCCGAGGCTGGTTCTGGGAGATTTTTAATAAAAAAAAACTAAAACGCAGACTTACCTGGGAATTCGTGCTTGCGACCACTGGACCAACGAGGTAGTCAAGTAATGCTATGTACAAAAAAATATAAGAATAACTGGTCACTGGCACAGTTTAAAAAAATATTTAGCCCGCATGTTGGATTACAGCACTCCCTCTCACAGATATTAGGTCGAGCATTGGGAACATTTCACACTTCTGGTATAGAGTATCTACCGTTCCAATATAAAACTGCAGTCACAACAGACCCAATTCAATGTCAGCGCCACACTGAGAAAAATTACCGTGGCCGCACTACGTAAAATAAGGACAAAAATCGACCACCATGACGTGTGTAACCCGGTCCATTACGCGTAAGTAGTCAGTCATACGTAGTCGGCATACTGACGCTCATCATGGAGCGGGTTACTTAATTTACTCGTGGTCGATTTTTGTACGTACGTACGTAGCCCGACATCCGGCTACGTAATACGTAGTGCGCAAGTCGCACTGAATACTCCTGAAACTACGACTGCAACACCCGTATACTATTGTTGCGGGCACAGTAGAACGCGGTGAACCATACGTGTGTACCATGGCGGCTTACGTACGATACTGTAGCGGGCATAGTAAATAATGATGAGCCATATGTGTGCACCGCGGTGGCATACGTACGATACTGTAGCGGGCATAGTAAATAATGATGAGCCATATGTGTGCACCGCGGCGGCATATGTACGATATGGTGGCGGACACAGTAAAACACGGTGAGCCGAACGTGTGTACCACGGCGGCATACGTACGACACTGTAGTGGGCACAGTAAATAATGGTCAGCCATATGTGTGCACCGCGGTGGCATACGTACAATACTGTGGCGGACACAGTAAATCACGATGAGCCGTATGTGTGCACCGCGGTGGCATACGTACAATACTGTGGCGGACACAGTAAATCACGATGAACCGTACGTGTGTACCACGGCGGCATACGTACAATACTGTGGCGGACACAGTAAATCACGATGAGCCGTACGTGTGTACCACGGCGGCATACGTACGACACTGTAGTGGGCACAGTAAATAATGGTGAGCCATATGTGTGCACCCCGGTGGCATACTTACAGTACTGTGGCGGACACAGTAAATCACGATGAGCCGTACGTGTGTACCACGGCGGCATACGTACGACACTGTAGTGGGCACAGTAAATAATGGTGAGCCATATGTGTGTACCACGGCGGCATACGTACAATACTGTGGCGGACACAGTAAAACACGGTGAGCTGTACGTGTGTACCACGGCGGCATACGTACGATACTGTGGCGGACACAGTAAAGCACGATGAGCCGTACGTGTGTACCACGGCGGCATACTTACGACACTGTAGTGGGCACAGTAAATAATGGTGAGCCATATGTGTGTACCACGGCGGCATACGTACGACACTGTAGTGGGCACAGTAAATAATGGTGAGCCATATGTGTGCACCCCGGTGGCATACGTACAGTACTGTGGCGGACACAGTAAATCACGAAGAGCCGTACGTGTGTACCACGGCGGCATACGTACGACACTGTAGTGGGCACAGTAAATAATGGTGAGCCATATGTGTGTACCACGGCGGCATACTTACGACACTGTAGTGGGCACAGTAAATAATGGTGAGCCATATGTGTGTACCACGGCGGCATACGTACGACACTGTAGTGGGCACAGTAAATAATGGTGAGCCATATGTGTGCACCCCGGTGGCATACGTACAGTACTGTGGCGGACACAGTAAATCACGATGAGCCGTACGTGTGTACCACGGTGGCATACGTACGACACTGTAGTGGGCACAGTAAATAATGGTGAGCCATATGTGTGTACCACGGCGGCATACGTACAATCCTGTGGCGGACACAGTAAAACACGGTGAGCCGTACGTGTGTACCACGGCGGATGTGACTTTCGAGTGTTTAATATTCAAAATAAGTATCTGAACACATTTGTATGTACCATGCGCCAGCATAAGGAAAGATACTCGCACCTGTATTTTCCTTATGCTGGCGCATGGTACATACAAATGTGTTCAGATACTTATTTTGAATATTAAACACTCGAAAGTCACATCCGCCGTGGTACACACGTACGGCTCACCGTGCTTTACTGTGTCCGCCACAGTACGTTCTTGAGCAGGCGGTCGAGCGATGCGGGGCAGAGGGGATGGGACGGGGCAAGGAAAGAAATAGTGTAAAGGGCAATTTTAAGTAAATAGACATAAAAGATTCATATTATTTATTTTCAATCGTAAAATTGAGACATACAAAAAAAAGCTATTGCATAGCATTTTTTATCAACTTATGCAATTACAATTATATATTTATTTTATTTTTAAGCTATTGCATGCTTCTATCGCGGGGCTTGAGCGTGGAGACCGAATCCAGAAATTCCGTAACGAAAAAAACCTAACACGGTGATACTTTTTAGTAGCGATCTGTGCGCCCCGGGGCGCACACGTCGGTGGACGGGTTAATGACTTTTTGAAACATCACGCATGTCCCTTTAGTTAAAGTGTGTTGTGTGTGTGTGTGTGGGTATGTGTGTGTGGGTGTGTGGGTATGTGTGTGGGTGTGTGTGTGTGTGTGAGTGTGTGTGAGTATGTGGGTGTGTGTGGGTGTGTGTGTGTTGTGTGTGTGGGTATGTCGGTATGTGTGTGTGTGTGTATGTGTGTGGGTATGTGTGTGTGTGTGGGTGTGTGTGTGGGTGTGTGTGTGTGGGTGTGTGTGGGTGTGTGTGGGTGTGGGTGGGTGTGTGTGTGGGTGTGTGTGTGTAAAGTAATCGTGTATAATACTGCTATAAAGATAACCAAAATTTTTGATATTAAAATAAGCGATATTAAAAGTAGCCCCCTTTTATATATACACACACACACACACACATATAGTTTAAATTCTCAATTTAGATTCTCAATATGTATGTATATATTTATATGTGTAAATTCATTCTTCATTATGTATACAATTTCGCCCATGCGCATGTGACCGCCCGTAATATTCTGAATATTCATGAAAAAATGTCGAAAATAAACTTCAAAAAGGGGGGTCTATCTATAACATTTTTCATGTTATTCAATTTTTAATATTTTAAGTAGAGTTTGTAGATTTGCTTTCTATTTTTGGACACATCTCCGAAGTTTATGGGTCGATTTGGATTCTGTTTATTATTTCCAAAAGCTTATGAGTTATTTTAACAGGTTAATTAACATTTTTACTAAAAATTATCGACTACGAAAAAAAAGACGGAATCGAAGTCATTTTTTCGGTAAAAAATTGTGTATTTATTTTAAAAAAACTAGTGTAAGTCCATAAATTATCCCCATAGGACGACTTTTTTAATCATCATTTGTAATCTACTACATAACAGCTAAAAATTCATTTACCGAAAAAATGACTTCGATTCCGTCTTTTTTTTTCGTAGTCGATATTTTTTAGTAAAAATGTTAATTAACCTGTTAAAATAACTCACAAGCTTTTGGAAATAATAAACAGAATCCAAATCGACCTTAAAATTTCGGAGATGTGTCAAAAAATAGAAAGCAAATCTACAAACTACTTAAAATATTAAAAATTGAATAACATGAAAAATGTTATAGATAGACCCCCCTTTTTGAAGTTTATTTTCGACATTTTTTCATGAATATTCAGAATATTACGGGCGGTCACATGCGCATGGGCGAAATTGTATACATAATGAAGAATGAATTTACACATATAAATATACAACATTAGTTTTTGTTTATGCTAAACCCGAAAGGGGGTCATTGTACTCATCATTTTGAACAACTTTTTCTATGTGACCAACCCTGAAATCACGAAAAAAAAATCAGCTGTTCCATACATTTTGTCGATTTAAGTGAACAAAAATGTAGGGAACAGCTGATTTTTTTTTCGCGATTTCAGGGTTGGTCCCATAGAAAAAGTTGTTCAAAATGATGAGTACAATGACCCCCTTTCGGGTTTAGCATAAACAAAAACTAATGTTGTATACATACATATTGAGAATCTAAATTGAGAATTTAAACTATATGTGTGTGTGTGTGTGTGTATATATAAAAGGGGGCTACTTTTAATATCGCTTATTTTAATATCAAAAATTTTGGTTATCTTTATAGCAGTATTATACACGATTACTTTACACACACACACACACTACACATACACACACTACACTCACACACACACACACAACACACTTTAACTAAAGGGACATGCGTGATGTTTCAAAAAGTCATTAACCCGTCCACCGACGTGTGCGCCCCGGGGCGCACAGATCGCTACTAAAAAGTATCACCGCTGTGCCGGTCGGAGTGGGGGGTGTTAGGTTTTTTTCGTTACGGAATTTCTGGATTTGGTCTCCACGCTCAAGGCCCGCGATAGAAGCTATGCAATAGCTTAAAAACACAAGCTTAATTATTGTCAGTCACATAATTAATTGTCAGTCTCAATGCTGTTTAGCAATTCAGGGGAGGAGCGAGACAACCCCAACACAAGTGTTATTAACTACTTACTGGGGCTGTTTCAATCACATTTGTTATGTAAATCTAGTGCCGGCCATACACGGTACAAGTATACTTGCGCAAGTATACTGTTACGTGTGTGGCTCAATAAACAATTTATTATTAATTAATCATACTATTCTAGAATTACATGGTAGTATAAACAATGTCTCAGATCTTAGGTATTTGTTGCACGAGCCGGAGGCGGTTACCCCCCTTGCGTAAGAGCAACCTAGGATTTCCGACCAAAGAATAACTAGTAACAGCCAGTCCACACAGCGCGTTGGTTCTCCGTTGCGTCGACGCAGCGCTGCCGTTGCGTCATTTTACATACTAATAATTATAATGTACACACGGTGCGCTGCGTCGAAAATGGTAAGGTATGGGTAAATAAAATGCTTGCCGCAACTGCGTCGCCGCTGCGACGTCGGAACGTTATTACTGCGTCGTCATGTGGACTGGCTCTAAGGGTACCTTGGCATCAATGGAGTCCACGTGGTCGTCGCTGGAAACCAATGCGTCTAGGCCTACGGTAAACCTAACTTATAGGTCGTTCACATACGAACGCTAATACATAAACCTAACTAGTTGCGGAACCTATGTCGCAAGGCCCGACTTTAAACTATAACCGGTATTCTACAAAAAAAAAATACAAAATGTGGGGATCACCCCGTTTTGGTAGCGATCCGAGAGCCACCTTTTGGCAGTAGGGGCGGTGCTCCCCTACCCCATGGCCTAGGTGATGGTTAAACATCAGTACCGAGTTTCGATATTTCTACTTTTACGAAATTTGACTGATTTTAAAAGCACACAATACGATGAAAGAATACAAACAACAAATGAAACTCAGTACTGATGTTTAACCTGAAGTTAAGTTAAAGAAACAAATTGGTGGTGGGCCCGTATTCACGCTTTTGCAAAATGGTAAGGTATGGGTAAATAAAATGCTTGCCGCAACTGTGCGTCGCCGCTGCGATGTCGGAACGTTATTACTGCGTCGTCATGTGGACTGGCTCTAAGGGTACCTTGGCATCAATGGAGTCCGCGTGGTCGTCGCTGGAAACCAATGCGTCTAGGCCTACGGTAAACCTAACTTATAGGTCGTTCGCATACGAACGCTAATACATAAACCTAACTAGTTGCGGAACCTATGTCGCAAGGCCCGACTTTAAACTATAACCGGTATTCTACAAAAAAAAAAATACAAAATGTGGGGATCGCCCCGTTTTGGTAGCGATCCGAGAGCCACCTTTAGGCAGTAGGGGCGGTGCTCCCCTACCCCATGGCCTAGGTGATGGTTAAACATCAGTACCGAGTTTCGATATTTCTACTTTTACGAAATTTGACTGATTTTAAAAGCACACAATACGATGAAAGAATACAAACAACAGATGAAACTCAGTACTGATGTTTAACCTGAAGTTAAGTTAAAGAAACAAATTGGTGGTGGGCCCGTATTCACGCTTTTGCAAAATGGTAAGGTATGGGTAAATAAAATGCTTGCCGCAATTGTGCGTCGCCGCTGCGATGTCGGAACGTTATTACTGCGTCGTCATGTGGACTGGCTCTAAGGGTACCTTGGCATCAATGGAGTCCGCGTGGTCGTCGCTGAAAACCAATGCGTCTAGGCCTACGGTAAACTTAAAGGTCGTTCGCATACGAACGCTAATACATACGCATAAAACTAACTAGTTGCGGAACCTATGTCGCAAGGCCCGACTTTAAGGCTGCAGTCTTGCAAAATGCACTCGCGGGGAAGTTGAAATTGTGACCTCTAGATTAAGAAAATGAAACAATTAGAAAAAACTAATCAGCGCATTTTGAAGACGAGAATGTTGCGCTAATTATGCGCTGAACAGATTTGTAAATTAATTTTTCATTGCCATAAACTAAGCGCACAAACAGAACTCGAAATGATGTTGGGCGAGAAGAGCTGTATTTAACACTTGATTTACCTAACTTTATCCACCTAGATGAACTTAAAAAAAATAACTAGCTATTACCTATATTAGGGTTATCTATGTGCAATAAAAATATTTCATGTTATTTCATTATTTTGTTATAAATAAAAATACAAAGTTGCGCAAATAATTCCCCGCGAGTGCATTTTGCAAGACTGCAGCCTTAAACTATAACCGGTATTCTACAATACCGTGTAAGTGTGTGATGAGAGAAAAATAAACGAAGAAGGTTGGTGGTAATATAATAGGAAGTCCTACCCCAAGGGTACGTATGTCATATGTGATGTGTATTATTCTAAAGTCCATCGAACAGTGACATAAAGTTTTAAATTTGACATTATAGTAATTGTAGCCGGTACAGACGAAACAAGGGTATTATAATTATGTAATAGGTAATCGTTGGTTCTCATCACTTGATACGCATAGTAATGCTGATTAAAATCTATACATTCTAATGAAACACACTCAAATGTAACTTCATCATTGTCAAGTAAATAAATATTTTTTATTTCACCAAACTTTGGTAAGCCTGAAGATTCTGAAATATCTAGAATGACAATTGAAGACAGCTCAAATCGGACACCATACAGCTTCACCCATGTTAGTGAGTACCAACAATTATTATCGATTATACCTCGAGAATGAAAGTTTAGTCTTACATTTTCAATTTGCGCTTCTGTCATATTTGCCTTTTTGCCATATGAGATCGTCTTTACAGTTTCATTTTTAAGAAAAGTATCGTTTAAAATTAATTGATGTTTAATAGCTATTGTTTTACAAACATTTACTCTGTTGTGTGATGCTCTGGCCACAAATTTAGATATACGATGCTTGGCTTCAAACCTCATCGTCCAGATTTGGGTAAGTGGGCCAAATTTTTTTAACATTTCTGGATAATGTGTAAGAAAATGAAACTTTGGCTTTAAGTCTGTTTCAGCTAATTGTCGATAGAGCTCGTTTAATTCAGCTACTGAAAATTTTACTTGATCCATAGTATTTTCATGAATTCTATGACTCAAAAGTTTATCCAACAATTGTCTTAATTTTATGTATAAGAACCAAACTTCGTTTTCATCTGGGACATTATGTCCGACAATCAGCCCAAAATATCGAACAAGGGTAAGCATTTCAGAAGCCGAACATTTTAACTTTAATGTTGAGCCTTCTTTTGCTACAGAATTGCATGGTGTCGATGTAGAATCAGGACCATAATTAAAATACCGTATTCTTGATTTTAAATTGTCAAAAGAAATTAGCCTCTGAGTGCACACTAGATTCTGTATCACAAATGACATCACATATCGACAAGCACCCTCGAGATAGTCATGTAAAACATCTACGGCAACGTTTTGAAATAAGTCAAACCCATCTAAAGCAAGCCACGAGCATTTTTCTTTAAGACCAGTCATATAAATGTCATTTAAATGTAAATCATTTTCATAATTGACATTGTTTCTCATCAACGTGTCATCTTCATAAAGCAGTGTTTTGATTTGTTCTTTATTAGCAGTACAAATTCTACATGGCCGATTTGCAGAAAAACTTTCAACAAAACCTAACATAGCATTCAATCCTAAATTATCTCCCGTCACAGCTGCAACATAAAACTTAATTTTGCCGGTATACACATCAGTTTCAACATGAATACCATTGGTCCTTAAATCATTAAGAACATCAAAAACTTTTTGAAAAATTATGTTGTTTCCAAAGCTTGTTCTGTCTGATGAGTGAAAAAGAGCCAATAGTAAAATATTTTGCAAAAGCGACACGTAGTGAGGTGGAAGACATGGTACTGAGGCATAAATAGCTCCAAGTTTATGAATCCCAGCGTGGCTTCCTAAGGGATTGCCTATTTCAAAATCGTCAAAGTAGATTATTAATGGTAAAATCATTGCATCATGCTCTACAGAATTTTCTGTCATTTTTTTCCATACTGAACCCTGAACAATATTCTCAATACCGAAAGAGTCATTTTGTACTGTGTCCAAATATTCAAGAGTATCCTTCATGAAATTTTTTGATGAAAAAATTCGTTTTAAATTTTCTTTTAACGGAATCACCTGCATTGTACAATTTTCTTGTACTAATAACGTACCAGCCGCTGTTTTTTTAGCCTCCTTACGTTGACCCACAACCACTTCTAGGGGCTCAGAATAAGTTCCTATTTCATTAAAATATTTTATACGTTTGTGTTCCGAATCTAAATTCCCAAACGCATCGCTGAACGCGCTAAATATTTTTTTTAAAGCATTTTTAACATGAAAATTATCTTGGTCTGGTGGTACCAGATCATTAAACTGCCGCTCTATAATGCATTGTGATTTAGAATGAAATAATTGAAGATTTTCTACAAGAACTTGTACGGTTTTACGCGGTATTATTGGGTTAGCATATAGAGTGGAGACGAGACATGCAGCATGGTGACCAAGAGAGTTTTCGTCGCTTTGAGTTGGTAGAGATTCCATTGTATTTGCTGTTTCGTAAGTTTCTTTGCTTGACGTTGAAGGTAAATTGGAGATATTGGCTTCTGTATCTGTATCAATCGGTTTGTTACTATTTGGATGAGGCAAGACTGACAATGATGACTGGTGGTCTCTAACTAAATGCTTTTTGAAAGATGCAGAGGAAATATAATGACGATAACACCCTTGTTCACCACACCGAAATCCGGAAAATCCTACCGTTAATTTACAGAAAGTTCGCACATGAGTTACAAGTAAACTCGGAGACACACTGGCTTTTTTGCAATAGTAACAGGTAAACATTTTTAAAGTATTAACTCTAGATCAGTTAAAAGACTATTCACAGCCTGTGTGGGCCTGTCAAATTTAGTTTTAATATCGTAGAAACCCAATTGAATAAAAAGCCATATGTCTCCAGCTTCCTCCGGGTAACAAGCTCCTATCGATTGAAATATTTTAAATGCACAGTCTACAGCTGTTACTAATTTGTTGAAACTATACAATGTGTCATTTATTACAACATATGCTACTTTTACCTCGATAACGGTAGGGCCAACAAAAATTACATAGGGTTGAACTGTGCGGCCTAGCCTCTGCAGGTTCTCCTTTTTTTGAATGATCTTGTTGGTAACGTCGGCTTCAGAAGCAGCTTGCGATATATAGCCGTCGCATACCTCTGCTCTGGATGGCTTCCACGCTGGCTTTCCTTTCATTTTCCGTGCAGGTGAAATGTTGATGACATAAGCCAGCAACATCAAAGCAACATTGCTAGATGTCTCTGGTTCATCTTCTGTATTCAAAGAAAAAAAAAAGATTCGGTTAATTTTTGAGACTTAATTTTACGAAGGTTTAACCTTCAACTAAAATAAAAAAAAAACACTGGACGTCATTTTTTCAATACACTAACTGAGCGGCTCAGTGCTGAGGGGAAGGGGGAAGTCACAAATCTGTGCGATTTCTAGAATGGGCGGGGACTGAGACTCCACTCCATAGTTAAAGGTTAATAATAAGAACTAATATTAGAGCAAAACTTCTTACCGTCAATCAGTGCAACTATATCTGCTATTTTTGTTCTCGTGTCTTGGTCTCTAATTTTTCGTAATTTTAATGAAGCATATTTTATAATTTCTTCTTTTTTGAGGGTGATGGAGGAAAATAATTTGTTTTCCTTTCCCGGATACAGACGACTAAAATCGTTCATTAGCTGAAAAAAAGAATACAATAAATGTACGGTACGTTATTTCCACTGGTGAGAAAGGTCCGGATCGCTACCACAGAGGTTATTGGGTTGTTGAGCGAGAACTAGAAGAGCTTGTCTCTTTTAGTGCCTGCACAATATTATCTCGTTCTGATAGGTTGGCAGCGCGCGAGTGTTGCAAGAGACTAGTCTGTGCGAAAAGAGAAGAATCGTGGCAGATACGGGAACTAACATTATGAATTTTACATGATTTTTATAGAAAAACCCCAAGGATTATGTAAAAAATAAGCGACTGCGGTGTATGCTTACCAAGGTATAGCCTTGCGATTGTTTTAAGGCTGGAAAATCCTTGAAGTAATCCGCTATATCACCTTTTCCACATTGGATGCGATTTAGGCGGTGATCTGCAGTTTCTGCCCACTTTTCTTCAACAGATTTCCATGGATCAACATTGTTTTTCAGCCATAGTAATGTTTCTTCATAGACAACACCTGTAATTTATATGTGTATGGTGGGATGAGTCAACAAGAGGATGGGCACCATAGTACAGTCGCCCGTGGTACATTTAAATCACGAAAAAGGTGACTAGCGATTATTTGCTTACCACTTTCTACAAATTCCAGGCTATAAATGTCATCATCTGTGATAGTTGGCGTGGATCTGAGCGATGATCTGGACGACTTCGAGGATGAACGGCTAGTTCCCGGCAACTGTCCACTTTCTCGCAACTTTCTTCTTCGAGCTATATAGCTCTCGTAGAGCTTTCCGCTAGCATTTTTTTTAGCTACTTTATTTGTAGCTGATAAATATGCAGAATAATACACCACAACGCGTTCCTTGTGGAATATTTCCACAATTTCGGTAGCTAGTTTATAAAATTCTTCACTGGAAATTTTCTTCGCACAATTGTTTTCAAGTTGGTGGTGTATTAGCAGCTGGCTCAATTTCCTTCGGGAACCCTCCGTGAGTAAGCCTCCTTTTCCCTCTTTGAGTATTGCTCTGCCGTCTAAACTTTCCTGTACGTAAAACACAAACACAATAAGTTGTTGAACAAATTGATAAATGAATGAAAGTTGTAATAATACGGGTTTTAATAACATTTTTGCTGGTTAAACAATATACATAAACTACGTATCTACTAGCACACTAACTTTGACTAGTGCCTTCTAAATACTCATAAAATCTACTAAAGAAAATAACATTACATTTAATAGTTTCAATACCTGAAACAAAAAAAAACGTAATCATAGAATTATTACAAACATACACAGGTACGGGTTCCGTACCTCAAAAGGAAAAACGGAACCCCTTATAGGATCACTCGAGTGTCAGTCTGTCTGTCCGTCTGTCACAGACATTTACTCTGAAAATACTGGACCTATCGAGTTGAAATTGATCGTACTGTACAAGGCCTAAACTTTTCAAGAAAATACAATAAATAGTTCTTTGCCTAATAGATTACAGGAAAACCTATAAGAAAGCCATAACAACAACCAATAAATTAAAAAAAAATAAAGGGGATCGCCTACTATGATGGTGCGGAACCCTTCATGCACGAGTCCGACTCGCACTTGGCCGGCTTTTCAAGCCAAGCCACAACGCTGGTGAGAATAGAGCGCCTGTCTATTTTTCAAGCCAGTGAGACTGGCAGCCAGCGATGGCCTTGTGTAAACAATGCTTTTGGTCCATATCACAAACATAAAGTACCTACCAAATTAAGCTACAAAATGAAAAATTAAGTGAGTACCAAAAAAGGGTAGGGCCGCCTGTCAGTATTGTATTACAATTACTGTAAACTATGCAAAAATGGACTTAGCAGGGTAACGAATTAGGCCGACGAAATACATTTTGTTATCAAGCTGAGTAATGTTATGATTATGAGTAACTCACAGTGTTATTATCTGCAATAGTACAATCTGTAGAGATTTTTGCATTATCACTGACATTAGTGTCCCTTGTAGCGTTTTGAGTCGAGTCGGTTAGTAGCTCAGCATTCATAATTTCAAGGTTCTAGAAAAATAATTTAAAAGCTTTATTACAATGCATTACAAAAGTATGCGGCATCGGTCCAAGAGAAAAAAACAAAGAAAACATTTTTATTAGATAAAATACAAGTAAACAAGTAGGTACGTACATTGACACCGGTCGCTTTTTGATGTTGTAGTAGCCAATTTTTAAATTTTATTCTGGGGCCAATCTTTGGAATCAGTTCTTTCAAATCTTCATCGTTTAACAGAATGGCAGTTTCAAGCGTTGTTATACGATTGTCTGAAAAATACAAATACAAACATGTACAAAACTTGTTATGTAAGTAGGAACCTACTACGAGTTGGCGCCAAAGTTTGTATGGCGCCGCCTGTACACTGTTGAGGACCTCTTGGAACAGTTGGAACTGACTTCACTACAACATAACATGGATCTGGAGTTGATCTAATGATGGAGACGCCATCATCAGATCTGTGAGTTGTGGTGTCATCATACATCATAAATGTTTGGTTAATTTCAACAGAATCAGTTCACAATTGAAAATTTAGTAAATTAGTAAAATTATCAATAATCAATAAAAACAAAACCTACTAAAACAATACAAGTACCTACCTACTTGTCAAAAAGTGAAATTGAAATCAAACAAGTTCAAACATGCCACCAGAGAAAAAAAAATCTTGACTAAATAAAACCAAGCAACTGGCTTACCTACCTTCAAGGAATGGTATTATTTCATCTAAACCGGCGTTTAATATCTCTTCCATAAATTCCATGATGGCTACGCTCCGACGAGTTTTAGCACAAAATCACTCCAATTTTCTCAGAAGACTGCAGGATCAAACTGCCGATACGTACGGGCGACCGCCGCGCGCACACATACAACATGACATGAACACAATGCTGCGAGCCGAGCGAGCCGGCCGGGGTGGGACCGCCCGCGCCGGTGGGCAAGGGGGGGCGTCACCGGCTGATGCAACACATTACCATATTTGGTAACGTTTCGTGAGTTTCGCGATGTAATTCTTTTTTTTCTTACCCTTGCGGGAAGGCAAAGGTAAAGCACATGCAGCCTGATCTTATGTTATTGATTAAAATATTTTGTAATCAAAGGCAAAATGAAAAGTCTTTTATTTACACGTTTTTTTTACGTCTCAGAGACGAACTTTTAAAGATATCGTTATTTATGATTTTGTCAATTAAAGAAAAAAAACTCATGAGATAAAACAAAAATATATTCATTCTGATCATTCCAGACACATCAGGCCACGGTGGTCCATACCACGGGCGTGGCCAGGTTTTCGATTCGGGGGCGGGTTCAGGAAAATAAAACGACTAAATGTACCTGCAGTGCCTTATATAGCCTTTTCTGCGCCCTGTGCTAGTTGGTGGAACAATTAATTATCTAATATTTTGGAAGAAAAATAGAACTGATGTGGGCCATAGGTACACAGGGGCCGTCCCAGCCTACGATTTGAGGGGGGGCCGGTCACAAAGAGCCGAACCGATGATCAAGATGATCCTATGGTTTTGTGTGTCGATGCATGCAAGTAAGGCTACTTTGTCGAGCACCCAGTATTTAAACAGCCAATGTGAAAACCTTTGAAAGAAAAGACAAATTGTATGAGCGAGCGTAGCGAGCTCGAAAATTTTTTCACATATTTTAACATCCTCGGATTTTGATTCTTTTCATTCATTCACCTCGGATACGATGATCGCTTCAATTTCGAGGCGAGGGGGGAGGAGGTTTCCCGAGATGAGTTTGATTTCAAGCTCTAAATGAAGATAATGCAATAGCGAGCGAAGTGAGCTGGCCGTCGATTACGTTAGGGTCTTTTGGTGCTTTCATACAGAAACACGATTACACACAGTACCTAGTCGTTTGCCATCACGCCATGTATTTTTTTTAGTCAAAGAGGTCAGAAAAATGATCGGATAGCCTGGGCGGGGTGGTCATGACGCCCATGACCACGTTTTATAATAGAGTAGTAGAAGATTCACACGAAAATGACTGATATCGGTTACGGTCAAGGCACAATCGGACAATCTTCCGAAAATTGATGTGTTTATGATGGCCACGTATTTCGCATCAAATTCGGATTTTACGTCTACTGAAATAAAAGGAGTGAAAGCAGCAAGATAATTACACAATAAATATTATGGTTCAGTAAAAATAATTGGTTTTCTTGAAACCTCAACTGACAATTTAAAACCCTTATTTTAAAGACACAATTTTTCATTTTTCACAAACGTTGTTAAAAATTGAAAGAAATTATCTTAGATTAAGGAAATTAGAATTTGCCTCCTTGCAACATTGACTAAGTGTCAAACTTGTCAAGTGTCAAGTCGAAGGTCTTGTTTATTATTGTTGTCATTGGAATATTTGTTGTGTTTCTGTTTTTAATGGTATTTTCTCAAGCATTTCTCATTGATAGCAAAGAGTACAGCACCTCTGCTAACCTCTTTCTGGCTTAAGCTGCTACCCCGCCGGATATACTTCATCATTGAAGTATAATTATGTAACTACGAAATGATAGTGGAATTCGACAAAAAGCCCGTAAGGTCGTTGTGTTTGAACAGATGGCTGAAATCATGTAGGAGCGCCGTGATCAATTCTCTTATTATTCCGTCAGGATACAGAAATAAGCAAAATCAAGGGATTTTTCATTTTAAACTGCGTGTGATGTGTCGAACCATACCAAAGCTATCGGAGGTAGCATGTAGCGAGCTGTTCACACCAAGGACCTAGGGACTGCGGTAATGGAGTGACGAAGAACAAGCAGACAATCAAACTGAGTGAAATAGTGTAGTGTGTGTAATATTGATCAGAGTTTTTCAATACAATAATGTGTGTATTCGCTGTGTTCCAATATTCGATATTACGATAATTATAGTTGTAGCGGATACACAGCAGAGCTATCACGAGTTTAACGGCACAAAAGAAATGCTTGAGTGCAAGATAATTATAAAATATTCAATACCTATACAAATGTTTGAATCTTGTCAACCCATCTTCAAATCACAGAACTTTTTAACTAAAAGGAATAGAAGAGGCCTTCTATTACAT
The DNA here is from genome assembly GCA_949775195.1 of Diarsia dahlii. Taxonomy (NCBI): domain Eukaryota; kingdom Metazoa; phylum Arthropoda; class Insecta; order Lepidoptera; family Noctuidae; genus Diarsia; species Diarsia dahlii. The sequence goes on from OX459190.1 coordinate 19,323,928, forward strand.
TTATAAATTATCCAACCCTGTTAAGTGTACAATGAAACTCTTTTAAAATAGAATTAACTCAAACATCTGTGAAGTCACTCGTAGAAATACCAGTACATAGAATCTAAATATTTAGAAGTAGTACCATTAATTCTCTCTATGCTAGTACCCTCTACCTATCCAAGTAGTTGACCTATCCAATATATTTTTTTAAACGGAAAGGAAATTGCTAATTCAACAAAAATTTTACAACATGTCAAGTTCCTGAAAAATACATCTCATTCTTCCCATTTTAAAAATGCTTTGTGTAATAGAATTTAATTGTTGATGTTAGTATTTCAAAATGTATTAATTTTGTTTTGTTTGAAGAAAGTATTTGTGTTTATTTATTGTTTTTATTAATGCAGATGTTTGTACCTATGCTGTGTTCAGTTGAATTAAATGTGTAAAATGTTTTGGTGATAATAATGTATGTACCCATAATTTAGTCTACAGTTTTATTTTGTTTCAGATGATGTGTGTATTAGTTGTCTTGATTAAAATGTTGACATAGGATAAGTATAACGTAAGAGATATTGTGATTTGTAATTTTCATGCCATTGTCTTATGAGTATGACGGAATGTCTTCTGCACTGAAATAACTGTAAGTAATGTCCTTTTTACTTCACATTATAGACAAATAGAGATACATACGACCATCATTACATGTTTAATAGGTACATTTACTTTAAACAGGTGTAACTTAAACAAGATGATTCTGATTAATATTAATAAAGTTGAAAATAGGAATCGATTATAGTCGTGTTATTTTTATTTATGAATCCACTTCCTACCAATGAAACTAATATCAGCGACGGTCCACACATACAACTGATACAACGTCCGGAACCTATTTATAGGTTAGGTACGTTCTATGTCGAGACTGCAGGCCCTGGATACTGAAATAAGGCGGCTGTATAACGTCGTACATATAGCGCATACATATTTTATGTAACGGGTTAAGTAAATTACGTATGCTGCTCTGTGCGGAATCAATGAACCGCATACATAAATGTTAAGAGTGCGCCACAGTAATTTCATGATGTGGCTGACGTCATAAAGATTATACGCACCGAACACAGTCAGTAAGCAAACGGAGTTCGTAAAATGAGCCAGGATACGTAATAACTGATTATGTAGGCGGAGACATTATTAATTATCCAGTGTGCGTAAAATGTATCGGCATATCCCCTACTCCGCTCGTACGTAACCGGGACCATTACCTAGTGAGACGGATTCAGTACAATGATTTGGCAACCAGTTACTGTTTTAAAGAGCCTGGATACTGAAATAAGGCGGCTGTATAACGTCATACGTATAGCGCATACATATTTTATGTTACGGGTTAAGTAAATTACGTATGCTGCTCTGTGCGGAATCATTAAACCGCATACGTAAATGGTAAGAGTGCGCCACAGTAATTTCATGATGCGGCTGACGTCATAAAGATTACACGCACCGAACACAGTCAGTAAGTAAACGGAGTTCGTAAAATGAGCCAGGATACGTAATAACTGATGATGTAGGCGGAGACATTATTAATTATCCAGTGTGCGTAAAATGTATCGGCATATCCCCTACTCCGCTCGTACGTAACCGGGACCATTACCTAGTGAGACGGATTCAGTACAATGATTTGGCAACCAGTTACTGTTTTAAAGAGCCTGGATACTGAAATAAGGCGGCTGTATAACGTCATACGTATAGCGCATACATATTTTATGTTACGGGTTAAGTAAATTACGTATGCTGCTCTGTGCGGAATCATTAAACCGCATACGTAAATGGTAAGAGTGCGCCACAGTAATTTCATGATGCGGCTGACGTCATAAAGATTACACGCACCGAACACAGTCAGTAAGTAAACGGAGTTCGTAAAATGAGCCAGGATACGTAAATGATGATGTAGGCGGAGACATTATTAATTATCCAGTGTGCGTAAAATGTATCGGCATATCCCCGACGCATGCTCGTACATTATGTACGTAACCGGAACCATTACTTAATGAGTCGGAGTCAGTACAATGATTTGGCAACCAGTTACTGTTGTAAAGAGCCTAGATACTGAAATAATGCGGCTGTATAACTTCGTTCGTATAGCGCATACATTTTTCTTGGTTCCGGGTAAGTAAATTACGTATGCTGCTCCGTTAATACATATGCGGCATCATTAAACCGCATACGTAAACGTTAATAATGCGGGCACAGTAATTTCATGATGCGGCCTCATTACAAGTAACTTGTTTACATGGTCTTTACAGAGCATTATGCCGCATACTTACTTAACATGGTGTCGATTCATTATAAGTATGGCTCTTATAATTTTCATGTCAAAAGCACATTATACGTATCTGGCTGCCGGTACATTACAAATTTGCCAATTTTAAGTAGCCCGTTTTTCTCAGTGCAGATTTAGAATAGCCCAGACATTGGGAGCAGCGCATCGGGGTCACTCTGATCAGCTCTGAAGGCTAAGCTGGCTAACCTTCTAGTTTGAACATGAGAATGAGGTATATTGTTTGACTATCAATATACCTCATCCTCTGTGTGCCTATTGGCCTTGTTCTGTTCTGTCTCCTGCTGATATGGAGGGAAGTGGAAACTATGTTTTTTCCTACTCCTCTGCTATTCTTTTCTGATTAATTTCGTTGCGGGATCCAAGACAGTTAAATAATTTCTCTGGGACTTCGTCGAGCTTCATTGTCTCGGCGCTTTTCTTGTGGTCGCCACTGTTGATTCATGGCTAACAGGAGTTACAGTGGTTTGGGAATAGTGTGGCGGGCTTGTCACATTTAAAAAAAAAATACCTCATCCTCATCGTTTGCTTTTGGATAAAGCTGGTTTGTTTTTATTTTCTTGTAAAACCTAATTATTTGATAATTTTAATCTATTTTGTTTTCTTTATTCATGCTTCTAAACAACATTTTTTTTACGGACGACCACGATACCAGCTCTGTGCTGTGGATCCCCACAGTATTGCGCTGGGAGGTAACCTGCGTGTCGCAGTCATAACGTGCAAGCTGATAACTTTTTTTTTTATTTCTTCCTGTTGTATCTTTAAATATTTGTTATGACTTGTACGCTTATTTTTTTGTCATTTTGTATATACGGCATGTATTTCTATCTAATTTTGGGATCGCATCGACAAACATTTATATTCTATCAATACAAAAACAACAACAAAGATAGCAAGCATAGGTAACTTTCAATCACAAAAACATTAAAAATAAAGAACGGAATCTTTTACTCGTGCCACTGCACGTGCACGTGGAAACAATATGTGAAAACATCGGAAATGTCCAGGTACACATAACACACACACAGCCTATATAGTCCAAGATCCCAGGGCCGCCAGACGTCACGTATTTTCTGACGAAGGAAATGTGGGCGATTGAGTAGTGTTAGTATGAACTAAGAACACACTACTACCAGCTAGCTTGCTTGGACGGCCAATTTTCAGGTATCAGGTCATCAAGGTACATACAAAAATTACTTACTTCACGTATTTTCTCCAAGCTGATTTTTACGTATTATATTTTAGGCAATATCCTTAAAAATAAATCGCAAATACTCCCAGACACTTTCCGTCGGCCGTATTGCTTAACAGACGCTTTAAAGAATACATAAACTCCTAATGTTTTAATATTTAAAGCTAATTGATCGGGTTATTGCCATGCTATATTGGGCAGGCGCTCCAACATGCACCCGAGTGGTCAAAGCAACGTTTTCAACAAAATTTTGAAGACACAGGCAATGGACAGATCCTGTTGAATGCCCACCGAATGAGTCCAGTGGAGGTCTGTATGTCAGCCACACGAGCGATGCCATGAGTTCTCGGGTAAACAGTCACAATACGTTTAAGTCTAAACTTTTTGGGAACTTTAAAGCGTCCGATAGGCAAAACGGCCGCTAGGAAGTGTCTGGGAGTGTTGGCAACTTATTTTTAAGGATATTGCCTACAATATACGTAAAAATCAGCTATCAGAAAATACGTGAAGTTAGTAATGTTTTTAAGTACCTTGATAGCCTGATACCTGAAAATTGGCCGTCTAAGCAAGCTAGCTGGTAGTCGTGCGTTCTTAGTTCATACTAACACTACTCAATCGTCCACATTTCCTTCGTTAGAAAATACGTGACGTCTGGCGGCTCTGGGATCTTACTCTAATACATTTTCAAGGATAGGTGTAGCTATACTGGCAGCTGGTTGTACATAATATTTTATGTGTCAATCTGTTTGCTTCGAGTTTTTTTGACTCGGCGATTTACTCTTCACCACTCCGGATTCTGGCGTTCTGGCTGACGGGACTCTTGATGACAGCAAGACTGATTTGTTTGTTTTTTTTTTGTGTTTGTAAGGCTGACTTTTTGTAGGTGACCGATTTAAATAAATGTTCGTAAAAAATTGGTGACCGATTTTTTTTTGGTCAGAAATAACGATCAAATTTAAATCAGGCCGACAAAAAGTCTGATGTGGGTGGGAGCACTAACAAGGTTTTTTGTAAGTTACGTCAACGTTTTCTGTGCATGCACTTCAGTCTTATTTGTTGCTTCAGTTTCATTTACCATACATGTAACTACCAGTGTATACAATTTTTGGTGAACTAAATAAATAAATAAGCATTTTAAGGAATGTAATCCTAGCCAAGCCTAGCGTTTTTTCAACTATGTTAGGGTTGACTTCCAGTCTTATTGGAAGTACCTGAATAGCAGTACCTATTTGACATGAAGCGACTGCCTGTCTAGGTATCATTAGACGTACTGCCTAACAATTGCAACAAGAACACATCATAAAATGGAATTAGTTTCTAAATATGTTTGATTATATTTGGCAAATACTTTCCAATTCTAACAGCAAATGCTTAACATTCCTCAATAAACACAAACAAAATTACATAACACAAAACCAATAATGTCTGTACATGTAAAACGACAAACCCTCAAACGGATACTTTCAGTATGTACAGTCACGAACAATATTATGTAGGTATACACTTGGCAAAGTTCAAACGTGAATTTCTCTTGAAATAACGATTACAACTTTGAGATATGGCCTATTTTATGATAATATGGGTTCCAAAATATTAGTTTCGTTACCTAATATGGCAATAAAATCAATACAGCAGGTGAAAATTGCTTCCAAACTTTAGGAGGTGTATACATATTGTTGCTGCTCACTGTACATGTGCGGATACTAAACGGAAAAAGGGAGAACGCAGGCAGAGTTAACCCTTTATAAGGCATAACGATCTGGCAATCGGAAAATAAGGGCAGATAGGCAATAATAGGCAAATAATTGGTACCTAGTTTTTTTTTTTTTGAATATTTAATGAATGATTGATTATTCTATAAATAAGCTCTGTACAATCATAGAATACCTAACAGGAACAAATTATTTAATTTTTTAGGCGAAAAAAAAAATTGTGGGAAATATATTCCCTTTACCTTATAAAGAGTTAAATTAATTCGCAGAATCGTTAATACTGGCTCGTCGGTCTAGTGTTCGGCTGAGCATGAGGTCCTGGGTATCATTCCCTGTTTGAGTATAAAACTGTTATTGGATTTCCCTCACAGGGAATTCCCAGTAGCAGCCACGGAGTGTGGGCAGGGCCTACAGTCTCTACACTAAATATCGTTAAAAATCTGTCGCAAAGCCGTATCGATCGTCGCTCAAGTCCGGTCTGGCATGGAGTATTGCTGTCACCTTTGGGATGGCTCAGCCAAATACCAGCTTGCCACACTTGACTCTGAAGAGCGCAGAGCCAGGAGGCTAATTGGTGACGATAAGCTGGTTATCAAGCTACATAGCCTGGCCCACCGTCGCAAAGTCGCATGTCTGTCGGTCTTCTACAGACTGTACTTCGGAGAGTGTGCGCAAGAGCTCCACGAGCTCATCCCACCATCTCCCTTCTTCCATCGGGAGACTAGACGTACTGCAGGGTACCACCAATACTTAGTCGACATTCCACACATTCGAACGAAGCGCTTTGCTGGGTCCTTTATTATGCGCACAGCCAAGGAGTGGAATTCCCTGCCTGCGTCGGTTTTTCCGAGTTCATATAACCCTAATCTGTTTAAGTCGCGAGTAAACAGGCTTCTACTGGGTAAGCTCGTTCCATCGTCGACATCATCTCTGCCCTTAGGGCAAGATTGAAGTCAAGAGCAAGCCCATTTATAATAATAAAAAAAAAAAATCGATGTCAAATTTCTTTAAAAGATTTTCAACCATATGCTGTTGAAATAAAGCTGAAAACCTATTAAAGAAATTTGACATCGATACGGCTTTGCGACAGATTTCTAACGATATTTAGTGTAGAGACTGCAGACCCTGGATACGTGGTAATATACTTGCCTACTATAGCATGCGCCATAAACATGGCTAGCAAAATGTTTGTTATATATTATAAACTAGCTTTTGCCCACGGCTTCGCCCGCGTGGATGTCGGTTTAACTACAAAAATGACGATTTTCCATACAAACTTTCATCCCCTATTTAACTCCCTTAGGGGTTGAATTTCGAAAAATTCTTCCTTATTCCTTGTCTACGTTATAAAGGAAACCTATGTGCAAAATTTCAGCTTTCTAGGTCCAAGGGTTTGGGCTGGGCGTTGATGAGTCAGTCAGTCAGTCAGCAGTCAGTCAGTCTGGACTTCTCTTTTTATTTATATATTTATTTTTTTATTATAAATGGGCTTGCTCTTGACTTCAATCTTGCCCTAAGGGCAGAGATGATGTCGAGATATGCTATTAGATACAGTCCCGAGTACTAATAGATAAACGAAGTAAGTTTTGAAGAGATTTTCTCCTACTGTATTGAGTAACATTTTACGTTTCTACGAACCAAGTATTTTGGAAACCATACTATTACGAAATGGCTGGGCCAAATAAAAAAAAAAACGCTTTAGAATTTTACTAAGTGTACCTATATCAGTGCTATCAGTGAATCCGCAACCTCTGTCTACCCTTAATTTTTCAATACCTAGCGTGATGATATTGTGTGATTAAACACAGAACGCAGACAGAGTTAAATTAATTCTCGCAATCGTTATTACGGGAGCGGTAACTGTGATGAATCGATTGTGGTGAGCTTTCATATCGAGAGGATATTGGATGTGGGTTTTAAAACTTAACTTTTGTGTGCTGTAAATGAATGTTAGTTAACTTTTTGGTAGGTACTGTGGGATCAAGCTGCTAAATTACATAGTTATTCTGCACTCAAAGAATTTGAATAAGGTAGTTGACAAAAAAATTTATTAGTCCGTCCGATAGATTCCTACAAAATATTCACATATTTTACACATTTTTTTTTCACGTAAACCAAAAATGAAGACCCAGTGCGTCGAAAACTCGTGTGACGTCAAAGCGTGCTACATTTTTACCAGAAAGCGACGTCACAAGCCCTACTTACTTACTACAATTTTAATTAATTTGATTTTAACAAAAAACACATATGCAATATTTTTCGATAACCTAACTGACGGACTAAACAGAATCAATATTTTTCGATAACCTAACTGACGGACTAAAACAGAATCATATTTTTTTAGTCAAGAAACATCCCTATTAAACGCGTAGAGCTCCGACTTAAATTTGGTTGTGGGTTAAGCCTTCTTATCCTACTAGTTTAATTTTATTTTAGCACTGGATTTTTAATTAGGCATTTAAAGTTCGGTTAAGCAGTAGCCAACCTCTAAGGTTTAACTTCGAGATGCAATTCAGAAAAAAAATGGGAATTGTGAAAATGGACATACATCTATAACATTACTAATTGTTTAGTATACACATTGAATAATATATAACGAGCTTAATTACTAAGAACCACTTACTCATGGATCTATTTCTGTCTCCAACCAAAAAGGCCTGAACTTTCGCTATATATATCTTTTCTTATAGAACACTTGGGTAAAAATAATTTACTTTAGTACAGTAATCCCGAAAACGGATACGTACTACATAACTCTCCTTTCCACATCTGCGTCAATCTTTACATCTCTTGTAAACATACTGCCCAAATATACAAACTCACTTACTTGTTCCACGCTCTTATCATTTATTTTCAATCACACACCAATACATTCTCTTCTCTTTCAAATACCCTAACCTTCGTCTTATTTACGTTTACATTCATCCCTTTCCTCTTAAATGCATCATTCATTACAGTTACCATATCTTGCAACTGTTCAGCTGACGATTACTTATTGATATTAAGCTGAAAATCAAAAGCTTTTAAAAAAGTCCTCAAAAAATCATAAACTCACGTAGAGAGAGAGAGAGAGAAAAAAACGTATTTTTAATGACATTCTTCAGACTTTCCTTTCCACACAAAATACTATGGAAAATAATTGAAGCACTGCCTCGTACGAGTATAAAAGACAATGACATTTATTAGAATACAACAAAACGTTTTCTTTGTTTTTTCGCTTTCAATAAAAGGAATGTCACCTTTTTTGTGGGAGCCAGCGACGCGGCACTCGAAAACAATTTTCTAAAACAATGGCCTGTGTTTTCTATAGGCAAGAAAAAAAGAAATAAAACGAATTTAAAAGTATTATGGCTATAACTCCCGGTAATATCATCTTTTGCATATTTGCAGACTCCGTAATGTGATTTTGTTGGCACCGTTAAAAATGAGTTACGCTTTCATGACTCGATGAGTTTTATTTCATTGCAATTTTATTTTGTGAGTTAGAGTTTTTTTTGTAATTTGGTGTAATGACCCATTTGTAATATCATTCCAAGTTATAATTGCTTATAAATATTGCCCAGCAGCCGAATAGTAACCTTCTTCTTCTTGACGTGTTGATGAAACAAAATTGTCTTACTCAATTGACTCAAACTCAAACAGTATATAAGCTGAGTATATGGTACTGTTGTAATTTTATTTCATTTTAAAATACATCGGCTTTTATTTTTGTAATCTTGAAGTTCATCAACCCAAGCCCTAATCTATAAAAGACCTGAAGACACAGAAAACGACTCTCCCTACAAATTAAAGTAAAAGAACCTAAAATAAAACAGTCCGATGAAACCAAATCATTCCTCAATTTTAATCACAATTCCGTAATATCACAAGATCTTTTCAACAAGACACTTTACTTTGAAACACGACTGTCGCGGTTTCGATAAAGACCCTTTCCTTCGCCGTCTTTAGAATCATAAATCATCTTCTGTCAAAGTCTGTCGATATCAAAAGATATATTAGGAAAGAAAGCTTCGTGAATGTACGGGATTTCTTGAAAAGAAGGGGATCTGGATTACCTGCAACAAAAGAAATCTTGGTTAAAGGATTGTGCTTTAATAGTGGTACCTATCTATTTTGCATTTTATTGCAGGTCAGTAACATTGGCCCGCTTACACCACTGCTCACTAAATATGTTTAACATTAAACATGATTAAAACGTAGTTCTGTCTCTGTGATTTCCGCATATTATATATTTTTCCTCTGCCTTTTTTTTTTTTTTTGTTGGGTGGAAAATCATCTCCATCACCTGCTCTTGGGCAGAGAGAAGGGGAGTGTCAGACTTCTACTGACTAAAAACCGAACCCATGTTCCTTCTTTGCCCTTGTGCCGAGGCCACGTCATCTAGTACTAAAATCCGCAGCCCAGACGGGATCCGCAGCCCCGACGGGTTTTTCCTCTGCCTAAACCGTTGAGAAACCCTAAACAGGCGTGATATTGTATATTAATTTATGCTATTTCGTTTTTTATTTCAGACATAAACCGCATAATACACAAAATATGGAAATCTCTAAAAAGTGCAACGAATGTAGAAAAAGAGATTTAAAAAATCCCCACCGGAGTTCATAATATGACGCCCTAGTTCACATTAAGCTTAACGAACTCCTGAAATCTCGTTAAATAACTTATCCAACGGAATCCTGGTAAAGTCCACCATATTTTTAAAATGCTCGGGGATAGTAAAAGGGGTAAAATAAGTAGTGAACATACGAACGTCATTAAAATAATACTGGAGAGAAATTCCTTTACGACTACTGGGTGGAGTGGTCTCTCAGCGTTCAAGTAAACTTAAGTCAATCTTTACAAAGCGCGATATTTTCTATATGGTTGGATTCAAAAATCTAGATGAATAAATTAAAGTGACGTCTGTTTGTAATTTAAATATTACAGCTTTTTACTGAATGCATATAAAGTAATATACGGTAAGAACAACAAATTAAAAAACTCTCATTCTGTCTATTTGTTTGTTGCGGGTAATCTCCTAAACGGTGGGAGTGATTCGACGGGGCTTTACTTAAAAGGAGTAATTTACGTTTCTTTTATATTAGAAAAAGGATTAAAGTTCCGTTCAAAAAAAATCTGCCCTCGAAATGGTTAACAAAATCTGATTCATGACAATAAACCCGTCTGATTTTACATGAGACTTGAACATATTATAGCTGGTGAAATATAGGTAGTATAAGGAACAACGCCACCTACCCCTTCGAAGATTGCTAGCGTGATGTTATGACGTTACCTATCAAACAGACCACATACCCCACTTCCGCAGTAGAAACCCCTGGTTAGTGGTTAGTGAGAAGCCTTTGAGTGATCCAGTTGGGTAGGATTTAAGTAAGTTAGGAGAAAGTTCCACTGTTTGTTCTGAGCGAATAATAAGCTGCCCAATAAGCCTTACTAGTGTGGTTTTGTAACAGGTGTGTGCCTTTAAAAATAACACGTACGTAGATACTGTTATCGTTTACTCATAGAAAAAGTTTAAAGCAATATTTGCAATATAATAATATTTACTATTAATATCATAAACGGGATATTTACCATGTTTGATTATTGTTTCGAGTTCCCGATATTTCGGCGCTGTTACAAGCACCATGATCACGGATAAACTGAAGTCATTGCGGGTGGATGTTAGAAAGAGAGAAAGAAAGAAAGAGAAAAAAAAAGAAAGAAAAAGAAAGAGGGTAGACCGATTTGTCTGCTCATAAACATCCGACCGCAATGACTTCAGTTTATCCGTGATCATGGTGCTTGTAACAGCGCCGAAATATCGGGAACTCGAAACAACAATCAAACATGGTAAATATCCCGTTTATGATATTAATAGTAGTGTCAGTGACCATGTCAGTTTAAAAACTTATAATAATATTTGCTAGCAAAAACATTGAGGATTTGTTTTTTTTTAATTTATTTTTACGCCTGTGTTTGTTGCGTCTATCAAAAACAGATTACGACAAAATCTGTTTTTGAGGACAAAATAAATTAGGGACCCTTTTGTTACGCAAGTCATTCCTTGTGCTTTGCTTTACTGTATTCCCTTTCCATGCCACAAACAATTTAGCTCACATTGCTCAAGTGGTTCGCAAAAAAATTGAGTTTCAGTTACAATAGTCCAATTAAAATGGTTTGCTTGAGAGTATTCAACAACGTAAAGTGCATGCACACTGCAATACTACGTTGAGATAATTATAATGCTAGCAATCTACGTCCTTCAGCCCGTTCGTGCAGAATAAAGAGTCCTTGCAGATTAGCGATTTCTTAGCTAAGTATTTCCGGGTATAAAGTCAAGAGCAATGATGGGCCACTGGTAATGGCCCCGATAAACGATTTGAAGGTCGAAGACATTATTGTAACATTTCCAATTCAGCTCTGGGCACGTGTTAGAGTATACGATCCGCCGTGTGTTAGAGTACGATACGCCGTTAACCGTGTATACGAGAGGAATCTCATAGAGGACCTGCATCCCAGTAGTGGGAACATTATGACTGTTTGTGCTCACCGCGTTATGACTATACAGTCTACCACACGTTCATGGATACATTAGAAATTGATGATGCTTTTATTTCAAAGTTTTAAGAATGTATTTCGAAATTTAAGTGTGATTGTCTTGCAGTTGATCGCACGTTGACCTGGAGAAAAAATTGCTAAGAAACTGCCAAAGTGAAAGGGCCCTTATATTCGGGTGGAGTTAGGGAGGCAGGGTGGAAGTCAAGAGGCTGCAATTTTGCCTCCAACTAGTAAACAGTCAACAACTCCTTTGTCTATGCACAATCTCTGGTAATTATAGAGCTTCAATTGGTCTTAGAGAGCTCTGTTGAGTTGTGCAGGTGGGTTTGAGTTATTGACCGGGTTTCATGTTATTTGCATTTCATGACGTCATATTTGATTTTGAAATGGTGGTTAATTAACAAGTTTTTGGGGTGAATGTTATTACCCGACATGGATCCATGGTGTTTTTTATTTGATTCTTGCTTTTAGCTTATGCTTTATGTTTATGTTTATGCTGTTTTATGCTTTAGTTTAATTTTTCATATCGTTTTTGTTTATATGAATAAATAAATATAATTATTACTGCTGAGTTCTACATTTTACTATGGATTGTAAGGAATTCTATACTGGTTTTGCCTTCGGTTTCATCCACGTAGACGTTCAAAATGATCTCAAGAGAAATAGACCACTCAAATAAAAAGTATTTTATGTTATAAAGTACCCTTACATACCCTGATTTCATCGAAATTCATTCAGACATTATGGCATGAAACCACCAGACAGATAGATTTTGGTTTATTTGTACCTAATAATATTTAACTTAGATACGGCACGGATACGTGTGTGTCTATGTTTTGACATTAGTATTTATCAGAGTTTTTTCTTTGTGTAATTTATTTCATCACCACTGTTCTCAAAACGGTGAAGGAAAACATCGTGAGGAAACCGGCATGTCTTAGAACCAAAAAATTCGACGATATGTGACATCTACCAATCCGCACTGGGCCCGCGTGGTAGATTATAGCCCATCCCTCTCCTACAGAGGAGGCCTGAGTCCCTGCAGTGGGAACATTTCAAACTCAAACTCAAACTCAAATTCTTTATTTCAATTAAGCCATTACAGGCACTTTTGAATGTCAGAAGAACATTTCACAAAAAAAAACGAAACTACGAGTGCAATACGTCATTCCGAAAGCCACCACGCCGAACCACACGCCACCGAATGCCCGCAACAACGAACACTGCAAGCACGAAAGCACGCAGCGACGCAAACCGCAACAACGAATGCTCGAAACCCCGAATCACGGAACAACAAATGCACGCCGCAACGTACAACCGCCGCTCCGCGACCCGGAACCCCGCGCACCCGCCGCCACGGCACGCGCCACCGCGCGCCCCCGCACCCACAGCACTCGCCGGCGGTAACATCCGGCGCCGCGCAGCCCGACGCAGCAACTCCCGAAACGACGCATTGCACTCCTACGCTACAGTCACAATCACAAGGCATAATAACTTGTGAAAGTACTGCAGTTGCCAGTTCCCTAACGTAGATCTCATGAAGAAGAACGGGCAAGAAACTCCATGGACACTCTTTTAAATCAGAATTTGTTACAAAATCTTGGTACATTATATCATTCATGTTGAGATGGTATATTATGTGAGAACTATGTAGCAAGACGTGCAAGTTAAGAGCGTCCAGAGTAAAGATATAATAAACAAATCAAAAAAAAAAAAACTACACCATGGCAACTAAGGAATGACCATTATAGGCTGATGATGATGATGATTTATCAGACGTGTAGAGCGGGGCGGGTCGCTAGTTTAAACAAGTCTAAAAACTAAAACCCGACGACAAACGGAGGACTAAAACTATAATATAATTTATACATATTTGTAATGTGCTTGCCAAGACCTTTCACTGAGAAAAAAAACAACCAGATTTCACGTTGCTTCAACAAGTTTTCGGGTTAAAATAGCGCCTACGTGCTGTTTGGTTGAAACTACAAGTTTCATCTTGTAAAGTGTAACTTGTTGATCCTACAAGCTACGTATCATGTTATTTCTACGTTACGTCAGGTCGAATTTACGTTAACATTTTCCGATTGTTTTTACAAGTTTAGCATGTAGATTTAACATGCTCAGCACGTTGTTGTGACATGACTAGCTTGTTGAATCTACAAGCAGCTTATTAAGTTATCTTGTTACTCCTACGTGTTGGGCATATAGTACCAACATGCTCGCCTCGTTGTTCCAACATGCTCGCCTTGTTGTTCCAACATGATCGTCTTGTTGTTTCTACATGCTTGACATGTTGTTGTGACATGACTAGCTTGTTGAATCTACAAGCAGCTTGTTAGTTTATCTTGTTACTCTTACGTGTTGGGCATATATTTCCAACATGCTCGCCTTGTTGTTTCAACATGCTTGACATGTTGTTGTGACATGACTAGCTTGTTAAATCTACAAGCAGCTTGTTAGTTTATCTTGTTACTCTTACGTGTTGGGCATATAGTTCCGACATGCTCGCCTTGTTGTTTCAACATGCTTGACATGTTGTTGTGACATGACTAGCTTGTTGAATCTACAAGCAGCTTGTTAGTTTATCTTGTTACTCTTACGTGTTGGGCATATAGTTCCGACATGCTCGCCTCGTTGTTCCAACATGCTCGCCTTGTTGTTCCAACATGCTCGCCTTGTTGTTCCAACATGCTTGACACGTTGTTGTGACATGACTAGCTTGTTGAATCTACAAGCAGCTTGTTAGTTTATCTTGTTACTCTTACGTGTTGGGCATATAGTTCCGACATGCTCGCCTCGTTGTTCCAACATGCTCGCCTTGTTGTTCCAACATGCTCGCCTTGTTGTTCCAACATGCTTGACATGTTGTTGTGACATGACTAGCTTGTTGAATCTACAAGCAGCTTGTTAGTTTATCTTGTTACTCTTACGTGTTGGGCATATAGTTCCGACATGTTCGCCTTGTTGTTTCAACATGCTCGACATGTTGTTGTGACATGACTAGCTTGTTGAATCTACAAGCAGCTTGTTAGTTTATCTTGTTACTCTTACGTGTTGGGCATATAGTTCCGACATGCTCGCCTTGTTGTTTCAACATGCTTGGCATGTTGTTGTGACATGACTAGCTTGTTGAATATACAAGCAGCTTGTTACTCTTATGTGTTGATCATATAGTTTCAACATGCTCGCCTTGTTGTTTTAACATGCTTGTAATGTTGTTGTCATGGCTAGCATGTTGAATCTACAAGCAGCTTGTTATTTTATCATGTTGTAGTTACAGTACGTGCTTGTTCTATCAACATGTAGCTTATTATGTTACCTTGTTGAATCTGCATTATTGGCTTGTTCTATTTACAGTTATAGTCCGACCGCTTCACTCAGTCCTCGCCTGCGCCCTTTATCGTCATGAGTGAAGCGGTCGGACTATAACTGTAAATAGAACAAGTCATTAATGCAGATTCAACAAGGTAACATAACAAGCTACATAATTATTTTTTATGTTTCTTTCAGCTTTAAGATGGAAACTTAAACAACGAAACATAAATAACGCACAGATAATAACAAAAATACAATATGCAATTACATTTAAATTAATCACTAGCAAACAAAAAAGACAGAACAAGTACGAAATTTAACTTACAATGTAAATACAACAAGAACGACATACTCAAAGAGAAATATAGTGTAAGTATAAAATTTTTATTAAACGCATTACAGCCTTTAACCCACTTTAACCGAATCTCATTTTGAGTTACATCGTTGGTGTCGCAAAGGAATAATCGTTAAATAGATTTGTAAAGAAATAAAAAGTATTTTAAGGTTTTAATTATTTATTAATTTACAGTGTACCACAACGGCGTTTAAAGGTTATAGAACAATGCTTTCCAGTCCTAGAAGTCAAAACTACTATACAGTTTTGCAAATGTATAGTTGACCAAGTAAGTGTTCCACTTTAAATCTTATAGACATATGTTTACATTTGAAAGTGGCAAGGCAATATCTTGGTCAACTATGCCTTAATTTATGTACATAGAAGTATTTTAAGGTCTAATTTAATTTACAGTGTACCACAATGGCGTTTAAAGGTTATAGAACAATGCTTCCCAGTCCTAGAAGTCAAAACTACATACAGTTTTGCAAATGTATAGTTGACCAAGTAAGTGGTCCACTTTAAACCGACATAATTATGTTTACACTTGAAAGTGGCAAGGCAATATCTTGGTCAACTATGCCTTAATTTATGTACATAGAAGTATTTTAAGGTCTAATTTAATTCACAGTGTACCACAATGGCGTATAAAGGATAAAGAACAATGCTTCCCAGTCCTAGAAGTCAAAACTACATACAGTTTTGCAAATGTATAGTTGACCAAGTAAGTGGTCCACTTTAAACCTTACAGACATATGTTTACACTTGAAAGTGGCAAGGCAATATCTTGGTCAACTATGCCTTAATTTATGTACAAGTATTTAAAGGTCTTATTAATTTATTACATTTTTTAATTTTTAACAATGTGCGTCAATGGCGTTTAAAAGGCTATAGAACAATGCTTCCCTGTCCTAGAAGTCAAAGCTACATAAAGTTTTGCAAATGTATGGTCGACTAAGCGACTTGGTAGATTATGCATTAATTTATGTGTAAAGGTATCTAGAATGACTAGCTGCAAAATACAATGATTTGCTAAAACAATCGAGTCTGGCGAATTAGTATGGTTAATATGGTTAGTATGGTTAGTATGGTTGGTATGGTTAGTATGGTTAGTATGGTTAGTATGGTTAGTATGGTCAGTATGGTTAGTAAGGTGAGGCACCACTAGTTGGTGAGATTTGATGATTCAAGTGGAATCAAACAAGTGAAAATTGAGAATTTGAATTGTGATATAGTTGTATGATTCAAGGGGAATCAGAAAAATTAAATCATGAATTTGTATTGTGGAAAGTGTGTATAGACTGCAAAAGTAGGGGAAAACGCAAAATAGAATACAATAGACACAGCTGAGACATTTACATCACATGAATCCGCAGAGGACAATTCTGTAAGACCAATACTAAAGCATCCAAAATATCATATCAGATTAATGGTTAGTTTGGGCCGCGTCTCCCGCGCATTTCGTTTCGTTCTATTCTGGATGGATGGTGAACAAACGTTGGTTAAAATATTGTGTGTGAATTGTGTGCAGCAACATAATAACTCAATGGCTACAACCTACAGGACATAACGTGAGTTGAGGTGTAGTTCTAAATTGCTACATAAGCTATCAACGAATTAGTTGCACGCGTTACGCGTTACCAAAGTCCTACAGAATGACAGGTACGAAGTAGAGGACACGCCTATCACTAAAAAGAAAGGTAAACAAAAGTATGTAGGAATCTTTTCGGTCGATAAAATTTACCCCTGGCTTGCGTATCAGTCAGTGTCAGACGAGAGTAACGATGGTGATAATAATGATTCCGACATGGATGCAGATCAATAAATTACAAATGTATTGAATTGATGTATAACAACATTACACAAAATTACAAATGTATTAAGTGGTTAAGTTAAAGATTCGCACAGAAGTATTCTTAGTTGTAGTTGGTAGCTCTGAAAAGTATAGCTTAGTTAATAGACAGTATAGTTAGTATGGTCAGTATGGTTAGTAAGGTGAGGCACCACTAGTTGGTGAGATTTGATATGATTCAAGTGGAATCAAACAAGTGAAAATTGAGAATTTAAATTGTGATATAGTTGTATGATTCAAGGGGAATCAGAAAAATTAAATCATTAATTTGTATTGTGGAAAGTGTGTATAGACTGCAAAAGTAGGAGAAAACGCAAAACAGAATACAATAGACACAGCTGAGACATTTACATCACATGAATCCGCAGAGGACAATTCTGTAAGACCAATACTAAAGCATCCAAAATATCATATCAGATTAGTGCAAATATAATTATGGATTTCATTAGTGACCCACCATGGTATTATTTAATATTGTTAATTTTTTCTAAGGCAGCAAAACACAGAGAACACAAAATGGTGACAAAGAGATCTAGTATTAGAAAATTGAGCCTTACACGCAAAACAAGTTAACATTCTAATCCAAATTTAAATCACCCATTAGGGTATGAATAACACTGAGTGATTTATCAGTGTTTATGTTTTACAATGCTCTTTGTATAAACAGCCAAATGAGATAAGATTTGTCAGAGTATTCTGCTCCTGTCGCATGTATAATCTTAAATGCCACATCCACTCCCTGGAGTAATGAATTTACTTTGTAAATAGTCTGACCAACAACGACATAAATATTTAGAATATCACAAATTGTGCCCATGTAGATTATCAAGGGCTGAAATGTTCGTCCGAGTTTCACCAATTTCGTTCTCCTACTTGATATTGCTGTTTATAGATCATCAACGCCAGCTATTTGCAATATAAATCTATCCCGGATTTCACTACGCGATGGCTTCCATGAGAGCTTTCCTTTTTTCTTTGACACTATTGAAGGCACCAAATATGGCAGCAACAACAACGCTGCATTTGTTTCCGACTTTGGTTTGTCATCTGTAATTATAGAAATAAACAGATAAGCAAAACGTCCCATTTATACACAGTTTTATTATTTATTTATACTAATTAACTAAATAAACTAACTAACCTATACTAATTTTGGGTCTACCTTTTTTAGCAGATTTTTTTATACCCGAATTTTGTTTTGCATAACAGTGGATGGCAGAAACTTCATTTCGCAGAAAATCATTTGGCATACACTCATTTACCATAAATTCAAAACGCATAATTTTGGAAGTCAGAATCATCTTTGAGCATAAACTTCATTTCCAGAACCATCATTTCGCCGAAAATCAGAATCGTCTTTTGGCACGCATTTCATTTCATACATAGGTACGTGTAACATGCAATAATAATAATAATTATTATTATTATTAATAATTATTATCAGCTCACTCCGGCTAAAATTTCTAGCTGAGAACATTAAATGTTGGTATGTCAAAAATAATAATAAGTAATAATAATAATTATTATTAATAAAAATGACGTCACTCATACATGCAACGCATGTACTCCATGACGCGCGCTCGCTTCGCTCGCATATTAAATAACACTAATATCTTCTGTCCCCGAAGTGCCGGCACCGGGCCTCCGCCGGCCTCCTTCGTCGGCCTACGGCCCGGTGCCCATGCCGCCCATAAAGGATACTTTCGCGAGACGGTCGTTATACCTTATAAAAATCTACCAAATAAAATTCTGCCATCTTAAAAGTATGCCATTGAAAACTCGGCTATTTAAACATTCTGCGAAATGAGTAATCTATTAAATAATTGTTCTGCCATAAACACATTCGTTCAAAGAAGAATATGCCAAGTGTGTTATGCCAAATAAATTTCGGAGCATCAAGTTTCTGCCAGATAGATGGTACCCACTAATTTTATGATTACCTACATACTTAAATAGATTGACACATCAAAATCAGTTCAGAAAGATCAAAGTTCTGACTTCACAAACATAAGAAACAAAATCAGATCAGTAAAAATAATAATCCAGCATCCAATGGGTGTACACTGTACAGGGTAGCAATCCACGTGGGTCAGTAAGGAGAAATTTGAAAATATATAGGCCTGCGCAAACTGGCCGACGGGACTGCATAAGATATTAAATTTATCAATGTATATATTTTGCTATTTAAATTGAATTAAGGTATTAAAATTGCAATGCCCTGAAACTGACATTGAAGAGCGCGGTTCTACACCTTATTTCAATTGAAAATGCAAATATTTACATTTACAAATTCAATATCCTCTGCCGTCACGTCCGCCGATTTGTGCAAGCCGTATGACACGTTTTTCAAAGTCAGTTAAAAATAAAGAAGTGACTTACCACTAATAGAATCTGTGTAATTCTGTATTGCTTGTTTGACATCCTTGTCTCTTAATTGCGTTAACTTGGATTTAGCCACTTCGACAATGTTTTTTTGGTGTAGGATAATATTTGAATAAAGGAAGTCCTTGTTGTTTTTATATGTAGTTAAAATCCTGCAACAGCTGTAATAAAAAACTTTAATTAATAACAAAGCACGAATTCGTGGGCTTTTAATATTATAATATACACTCATAAAAAGTGCGTAATAATTGTTATCTCTAGACAATTTAGAATATTTTAGAACATTTTCAATGTAGAAATATTTTAGTACTGAGTGGAAAAACCTCAAAGTGTAGTAGGGATAAAAATATTCTTAGACAATTTTGATGTGTGTTTCGACAATTTTGTGACGCTGTGTGTATTTAATTTATATAATATATTTTCATTTAACGATTCATACAAACGAAACCCTTAGACTGTTTTCGCCTCAAGATGTTTTTTTTTTCAAGGAGAACCATTTCAAGATACTCACCAAGCGATAACCTTCAGGTAGCTTGAGAGCCGGATACAAGTTTAAATATTCTTCGACTGTTCCAGATTTTGACTTTAGTGTGGCCAATCTTACATTTGTGGTAGCTTCCCAATTACTTTCAACTAAATGCCATGGATCTACACAGATTCTTAACCAGTGCAGTTTTCTTCTACTTCAAGTTCTCCTGTAGACATTTTTTTTTATTAAAATATAATATTTTTTTTATTAAAATTATTTTTTATATTTATTTTTTTCAAATTTATTGATTGATGTACTCACGTACATTCATACAATTTTATTTGTAGGCTACTGTAGAATCTTCTCACAATAAACTTTATAGTGACTTTTTAAATGTTTCTGTGACAGTTACAGATGAATTGTGATAAGATTATAAAGTGACCTATGAATCAAATTGGTTGACTGTAAGTAGGTACCTACCTAAAAAACAAAAGATGTAAATTGCAATTTTCAGAAAGGCACCACAAACAAGATATGACAAAAAAATTATATCACTGGTGTCATTTCAAAAGTGTTTACATTAAATTGGAAATCCGTAATTAGCCAGATGTTGTTGTCAATGTGTTTCAATAAAATAAATAAATTAATAACAGTTGTCTACCTTCACTATGGACTGATAAAAATGTAAGCGATGTCACTTCTGTTGCAGAACTAGTTTCTGATGAAGAGCTCCTAGAACTCCGGGAAGATCAAGCTATTACGCCTCTCTTGCGTAGGTCTTTCCTTCTATTTACGACGGCATCATATAATTTTCCAGACGCATTTCTTTTTATCTGTTGAGATGTAGCACTCATGTAGGGAATATAATATATTGTTGGAGATTCCTTTGGAAAAATCTGTGCTATTTCATGCGCACATTTCATAAGTATGCATCCCGGCACTACACCAGTAGGATTGTTAGTCAACTCTTTCGTGGCGATCAGTCTGGCTAGACGACTTCTCAGTGTCTGGTCAAGTAAACCTTCATTTTTTTGTCCACTATTTAAAATAGCTTTTCCGCCAATTGAACTTTTAAGTAATTTCAGCACCTGTAATATAAACAATATTAAATAATACCATGGTGGGTCACTAATGAAATCCATAATTATATTTGCACTAATCTGATATGCCATAATTTTGACATTCCATAACATTTACTATCCGTTCCAAAATAATCATTTTCCATAATTTGATATTAAATAATCTCAATTGCCATAATTATTTGTATGCCATAAAACTAGAGATAAACTTAATTACGACTGCCTTAATTAACTTTTGCCACTAAAATGGAAATGTTCGGTTCAGGTAAGGTCGCGGTTCTACCTAACACTCCTCCTCGCTTCGCTCGTCGTCGTACCTAACGGAGGCCAGCCGCAGGGTAGAATAGGTAGGTAGGCTATGCTGCCTGCAATTTAAAATCTACTTATTTATTTCTCTTTGTATACAACAGATTTTATTTATTTTATTTCTCTTTGTATACAACAGATTTATGGATTGTAATGATTATAACTTTAGAATTTTATGACAAATGATATTATTGCATATAACAACCGACCGTTTTTGAAACATCCACGTTGAGTTCAGCTTTCCATAGAGCTAAATTACTTTTAAATCGGGCCCTGTCTCCTGCTAGTGGAATCAATTGTTTGATATCTCCATCATCTATAATTCGGAGACATCCTGCATCAACTTTTTCATCTGGAATATATCAAGACAGACTTTTCTAACCAGCAGCCTTGTCTAACAGAAGCGGTACAGAACATAAAAAGTTATGAAATAGTTTAGAGTTAACTTTATGCTTGCCAAAAAAAATATTTTAGGCAAGCCAGTGGGAATTGGCTTGTATGGGTGCTCCGCTACTGTTGTCTTATGCACTTGACATCAAGGTCCAACAAGCCAGTTCCAAGATAGCCATGTGGTTAAATACTGGTTATGAAGCTAGAGGTTTGATGCCTTGACGGGCAAACATTTGTATGATGAATGTTTGTACTTGAGTCCTAAATGGTTTTGTATTTAAGAATGTACTTATCTATATAAGCAAGTCTATCCTTTGCCTAATACCCACAGTACAAGCTAGCCACCACCACAAGTAAAACTTAAATTAGATAGGTATTGTGTTTTGATTGTTGTTAACTCACGTATAAAAATGTCTATGTAGACCTCCAGACCCCATTGTTTGAGCAAATCAATCATGTATTCATAATCGGCGGCATTACCCATTGCGAAATCTGAAAAGTACAATACATGTTATTTCGTACGAGTCTATTTACAGATTCACAGTAAGTACCTACATCAAGGCAATGAACATAAAGTTTTAAACATTTTGTTAAAACGAGCATTATTTTTACTATAATGATACAAGAATGTGATATTTTTTTAATCTATTAAGAAAATGGCTCAGTTGCTTAATTGCGCCTAAAATGTTATTTACCTACATTCTCTTTGACTATGTAGGTATGTAAATAAATTATAGTTACTCAAAATAATGACATCTAATGTGAAACTTTTTGCACACATTTTTAGTTACTTACCTTTTAGACAAAGCATTAAAGCTTTTAGCATTTTATTCTAACGATTTTTTACGAAACTTGAACGCACGGTTTTTTTTTGTTACTTTGCAAAGTTTAGGGTTAACGGATTATTTGATTTCAATACATTAAGAAATCTTCGAAAGTATTACGATCCGATTATCTAAGAGCCAAGATAATAAACCAAGAGAAACTTCTAAAAACTTACCCCGTGGTAACGCGTGCAACTAATTCGTTGATTGGTTATGTAGCAATTTAGAACTACACCTCAACTCACGTTATGTCCTGTAGGTTGTAGCCATTGAGTTATTGCACACAATTCACACACAATATTTTAACCAACGTAGAACCAGAATAGAACAAAACGAAATGCGCAGGCGGCCGCCGGCCGGGCGCGCAGCATTTCGTAAAATTTCGTTTGCCACGTCACGCACTCACGCGGCAAAAGCCAATGTTGCCAGACAAAGATCGCAATTTCCCAGCCCGTTCTAGCTAAATTCAACAGGAGTTGTTTTAAACGTATTACCTAATATAAAATATTTATTTTTTATTGCATAAAATGCACAAATGTGCAAATGGCGAGCTTAATGCCAAATGGCATTCTCTACCAGCTAACCATTGGGCTAAACAGAGATTATAAATGCTAATAAACTTTGGACCTGCTTCACATTTTTTTACCATTAAGTACTTACCTACTTTTTTAATATTCTTAAATTCATCAATCTGAATAAGGACTGTAGGTACTGCTTTTTCTTGCGTTTACGCTACTAGCCCGCTTTTTGCAAACTTTTTAGTGTTCTGTACCAAAATTGGTCCAACGGAACACTTATTTATTTATTTCATAGATGTATATCGTTTTGGATTAAGTATATCGTATGTAAGTTATACTTATCTATCGGTGGGTTAGCAGTGCGCAGCGTTAAAACGTGTTTTTATCTTAGAAATTATTACTTAGACGACCGGGCCAAATAAATGAAACAGATTTAAGTCTGCCCACTCTTGTATTATTTTTGTAACTTTAGCATTGTCGACCACATTGATACGACTCTTAAACACTATAATCTACGATGAATATAGCATAGTTTTATTCTATTAGAAGTGATTTAAACATAGTACTTCTACCTTTATTTTGAGTGGGCAAAGTCACAAAACTAATCTGCGCTGCTCCATACAAAAACCAGACTGTGATAAGGTTGTCAATTTTATTTTTTTACCCGACTGCGACGAACTTGAAGGTAATAAATAGAAATATGTTTGTCAAACAATAATAAACCCACCGGTTTCACGGTAGGTAGGTACACTGCACTACTTATTTAATTTATGTTTGGTATTATAGGTGCTCCTCTACACGTCGCTTTTCTCAACCGATTCTCGAGAAAATTTTGTGAAGTCACATTTACGAAACTCAAAAAAAAATTTTAGGCTTGCGATTTCTACAGCTCACAGAGCCACTAGCTAATAAAATTCTTTTATCCCCATCTTGAGATTCCAGACCCAGCCAAACCATTTCGTTTACCTATTATCAAACGACAAGATATTATAATATCAGGGTGAATTTCTACTATTACTTTTTACTTAAATGTGGCAACACTGTAGATCAGTGTAATGTAGATAACAAGTTGTCACTCTTGCCTTATTGAATTAATAAGATAGAAGTAGGTATATTCTTTGAAGCGTCGTCACGTGACCATTAGAATGTACAAATAACAAGTTTGTACGCTTAGCTTATTCATTCAACAAGTTATAGGTTGCGTCGTCACCGGCGGCGTTGCGTTGCGTCATGCATGATGTGATCGATACTAGTAATCCATCCATACTACTATTATACATACTAATATTATAAATGCGAAAGTATGTCTGTCTGTCTGTCTGTTACCTCTTTACATTAAACCGCTGAACCGATTTAGTTGAAATTAGGTAGGTATAGAGATATAGTTTGAGTCCCGGGAAAGGACATGGGATAATTTTTATCCCGGAAATTATTCCCTACGGGTATGAAATGGGGGGTAAAAGTTTGTATGGAGCTACGAATGCTAAGATATAAACAAGCTCCAAGCGGACAGAGTCGTGGGCAGAAGCTAGTACCTAATTAATAAGTACCTAACCTAACGATACTTGAGTCGCGTGGATTATCATGTAGGTATTATGAATAAAACTGGCCAAGTGCGAGTCGGACTCGCAGTTCGCACATGAAGGGTTCCGTACCAAAACGGTAGGTATGCTATAATTTATACAATTTCTTCTACGGGCCAATGAAACTTGACCTCTGGATTGTATAGGCGCTCATACGATTCAGGGACCAAATTATATTGGTTGTCCGCTGTTTCCATCTGTTGTTTCCATCCAAGTTCAAAATTAATTTCCTAGAAAGTCCTTAGGTATAAAGTTCTACTTTTCAGATTTTTTTCATATTTTATAAACTTATGGTTCAAAAGTTAGAGGGGGACACACACACATTGTTTTTTACTTTTGGAGCGATTATTTCCGAAATTATTGACATTATCAAAAAATGATTTCAGTATAAATATCACACGTCAGGGTCGAAATTAAAAAAAAAATCACTTCCCACTTTACATATAGGGGTGCTACCCTAATAAAACATTTTTTTTCAATTTTTATTTTGCCACTTTGTCGGCGTGATTGATACACATATTGGTACCAAATTTCAGCTTTCTAGTGCTAACGGTCACAGAGATTAAGCGAGGACGGACGGACGGACAGACAGACATGGCGAAACTATAAGGGTTCCTAGTTGACTACGGAACCCTAAAAATGTGTACCTACCTACTTATATTTAGAATAGGTGGTTCTATGCTTCAGCTTGGGCCAAAAATCGTTTGTCTGTCCGGCCGGCCGGCGTCCAGGGTCCGGTGTCCGGTGTTTGTTCCGCTGTTTTCCTCTACAGCCTACAGGTCGCATTTCTCAACCGATTCTCATAAAATTTGTGAGCAGGTTCGTTAATTAGGTAGGTACTAAAAAATATTTTTGTCGAGTCACTTTTTCGAAGAAAAGAGACAGGCTCGCGAGTTCTTCAGCTCACAGAGCACTAGGGTTTATAATAAAGATATCAGAAATACGATCAATTATCCCTACTATTTAGTATTATGAATGCTATAGAAACTGTCTGTTTGTTACCTCTTCACGCTTAAACCACGAAACCGATTTTTATGAAATTTGTATGCAGATAGTTTGAGTCCCGGAGAAAGACGTAAAGGACTGATGGTTTTATCACGAAAATTATTACATAAGGGGGTGAAAAGGGGGAATGGATCATTTCTTAGAGATTATGCAAGCGAGCAAGACGAAGCTAAGAATGAACCTATAGCGATGTGTTTGTGACATAGCCCAGGCTATAGGTAGGTACCTACATAGAGATCAATGACTTTTGCACATGTAAGTACCAAGGTACAACCTACCTTATTATGGGATCAAACTCAAAGTAGGTAGGTTAGTAGCCCAGTACCTACCTACTACAAATACAATACAAATACTGCACGGAGATAGGTACTACGTATGTCGGACCATGCACAATATTGCACAATAAGATATGTAATAATAATAATAAAAAGTTTTTATTGATTCTCTTACAATTGTTTTACAGCACAAAATTGAGGCAAGCCCCGATAAGTTATAAACATACTTGTGATGGGGTTACCTCGCAACTTCCCATGGATTACTTTCTCTCTACATTGTTGAGACATACTTAAAAAGAAAAGAAAAAATTACAAACTAGGATGTAAATGTAAGGTATGTAGGTATGTAAATGTAAGTGGGTAGGTATGTCATGCGTGGAAAGACCCTTGATAGCTATACTCACTCACATTTCAGATCAGATGTATTATATCCAACTACCTACCTAGTATAACTAAATTAAATTGAAATCTTATCTCAGGGCCTATCAGGGCCCGTCGGGGCCGCGGATTATTACACTATTTACTATAAGATTAGAATTTTAAGATAGCCGTTTTTACAGTCCGTTCAACCGATTTTGACTTCTATACCGTAGGCATAAGGATGGCATTAAAAGCAAAAAGAATGTCTTGCTGTTAACGTAATAGAGTTCACAATCAGTTGAACGGACTGTAAAAACGGTTAACTTAAAATTCTAATCTTATAGCAAATGGAGTATAGATGACGTGGCCTCGGCGCAAGGGCAAAGAAGGAACATGGGTTCGGTTTTTAGTCAGTAACTGTAGAAGTCTGACACTCCCCTTCGCTCTGCCCAAGAGCGGGGGGGGGAGTCATTTGATGATTTTCCACCCACCAAAAAAAAAAGGGCCTATCAAGGCCATTTACTTATAAAGACGAGTGGATTCGTCAAAATTGACCATTAATGACATTGAAGTAAGAACCACGACACGCGTCATTGTGAATGACTCAATCGCTCAACCTTAAAGTAAGTAGGTACTGAAGTAGGTACCTAAGCCCAAGCTGTCCACTAATGTTTAATAGCGACCTTACTGTACGAGCTTTACGGTTCAATTTGTAATAAGTATTATTTAGCCACCTTGTTACTTTAAGGTGGATGTTCACGGTAGCCCACGGTAGGTAAATATGATTCGCGGCTGTAAGACGTACGCAGTTACAGAATTATAATCATCAAAATCATTATTACAACCCTCCAAGTTCATGTAACTGTCAAGAATGAGTATTTCAAGAAAAGGTCATTCTTGAGAGTTACATGAACTTAGAGGGTTGTAATAATGATTTTGATGATTATAATTCTGTAACTGCATACGTCTTACAGCCGCGAATCATATTTTCACTAACATACAACCTAGCACTGGCCTGCAAATTGTTAAAAACGTAAGAAAATTTGAATTTCGCGGGCTACCCTGGAACATCAGCCTTAACAAGTTATGTAGAATTAAAGGAACGTCAATTTCTAATGACGCCATGTTATTTCAACCGGCTGTAACGTTATTTTAACAAGATAGCATTTAACAAAACCACAATGTGCTTTCAAAAAGATGGAATTTTGAAATAACCAAATAATTCTTGTTGATTTAACGTGAAGCTACCTTGTTGCTACTACAAGTTTATAATTTATTTTGTTACTTTAACAAGTTATGTATAATGTTGATTTTACAATTAAGGGAACGTCAATTTCAAATGACGCCATGTTATTACAACCACCTGTAACGTTGTTTAACAAGATAGCATTTAACAAAACCACAATGTGCTTTCAAAAAGATGGAATATTTAAAATAACCAAACAATTCTTGTTGATTTAACGTGAAGCCACCTTGTTGCTACTACAAGTTTATAATTTATTTTGTTACTTTAACAAGTTAAGTATAATGTTGATTTTACAATTAAGGGAACGTCAATTTCAAATGACGCCATGTTAATTCAACCGCCTGTAACGTTATTTTAACAAGATAGCATTTAACAAAACCACAATGTGCTTTCAAAAAGATGGAATATTGAAATAACCAAACAATTCTTGTTGATTTAACGTGAAGCCACCTTGTTGCTACTACAAGTTTATAATTTATTTTGTTACTTTAACAAGTTAAGTATAATGTTGATTTTACAATTAAGGGAACGTCAATTTCAAATGACGCCATGTTATTACAACCACCTGTAACGTTGTTTTAACAAGATAGCATTTAACAAAACCACAATGTGCTTTCAAAAAGATGGAATA
Source organism: Diarsia dahlii (assembly GCA_949775195.1). Classification (NCBI taxonomy): domain Eukaryota; kingdom Metazoa; phylum Arthropoda; class Insecta; order Lepidoptera; family Noctuidae; genus Diarsia; species Diarsia dahlii. Next base: position 19,352,252 of record OX459190.1, read on the forward strand.
TTGAAATAACCAAACAATTCTTGTTGATTTAACGTGAAGCCACCTTGTTGCTACTACAAGTTTATAATTTATTTTGTTACTTTAACAAGTTAAGTATAATGTTGATTTTACAATTAAGGGAACGTCAATTTCAAATGACGCCATGTTATTACAACCACCTGTAACGTTGTTTTAACAAGATAGCATTTAACAAGTTACGCAATATAGTTTCAACAAGATATAATGTTGAAATAATCAAAGAGTCTTGTTGGTTTAATGTGATACCAACTTGTTAATGCTATAAGTTTATGTTTTGGTTGATTTAACAAGTCGATTTTGTCAAAGTAATAAGAAGCATGTTGTTTCAAACAAATGTTTGGTTGTTTCAACTAAATAACTGTCAACAAGTTTAATCTTGTTCTTTCTACAAAATCGACTTGTATTATCAACATTGCGATTGTTTCCGTTAACCAAAATAATGTTATTTCAAACAGATAACCACTTAACAAGTCGAACTTGTTCAAATTGCTAAGCCGATTTCTCTCAGTGTTCGTTTGATACCAAACATGTTATGATTATCTAAATTTAATTTTTTTCGAGACTAGAATCTGACATTTAAATTCCGTCGTAACAAAAATTTATAAAATTTAAATAGCCTATGTTACCCGGGCTATTCTCACGAATCTATTGATACCTCATTTATTAAAATTCGTTCTGTAGTTTAGGCGCTACGGTGGAACATACATACATACAAACATACATACATACATGGACTACCAAAATCATTACCCTTCCTTTTGGCTTCGCCGTAGTCGGGTAATAAAAGTAGACTTCAATGTTTCTTAGCACAATATAAATGTTATGGTAAATACTGGAGTATCTAACATAGTATTTGAATTAATGTCTCATCATCATTCGCTTACCCTTTTCCCAATTTATTTGAGGTCGGTACAGCATGTCTTTTTCTTCTATATATTAGGTACTTACTTAATAGTAGTCCTCCTGACCATTTTCGGTCACGGCGGCCAATCACAGCGGAGATTAGCCATCGGCGCGGGAGATATTATAGTGCACAAGTGTGTGCGCAGGCACAAGTGCACTCTCTGTTCCTTTTCTCTCATAGTCCGATGGGACGGCAATCCGACACGACCGGAGAGAGATCAGGCGCAGGACCAACGGCTTAACGTGCTTTCCGAGGCACGGGGGTATTATACCGCCAACTTCCAAACTCCGGGCTACACTGGGAAATTTCTAATGAAAAACCCAATAGCACTTTTTGTCCGACCCGGGAATCGATCCCAGGACCTCATGCACAGCAGTCACGCTTGCGACCACTAGACCAACGAGGCAGTTAGGTACTTATTATCTCAGCAGTCAACTCCTTTCTAGCCAGATCATCCTTCACCACACAGACCCTATCGTTTCTTTGGTCTTCTTATACTCTTATAGCCATTTATTTTCATACTCAACATTTTCCTAACACACATTTGTAAGGACAAAAAAAAAATTGTCTAAACGTGTTAAGAAAAAAATTTAGGAAAACAGGATACAAAATGAAAACTTCATAAACCAGTTTTTATACAAAACCGGGTAAAGTACATTTACGTGCCGAAGCTTCAAACTGCCCGAAGAATGACGGAGCGACGAGGCTACAGATTATTTCAAGGAAATTGGATTTCAGAACATAACCGGGTATTAATTTTCAATTATTTTTAGCAAGGTTTCAAGGTGACAAATATCGAAGGTCAAGCGACGCGACGGGCGTGTTTCCATGATTGATGACATTTGATTTGATTTGAGTAATGAAACAGTATAGGAATTAGGTATACCAGATATCTCTGCCTCTTATATTTTACTACATCTAGGTAAGTAATGCTTATCAAATTGTTACAAAGGACAAAGTTGTGGAATAGTTAATTCATACAATAATTGGCAAAAAATTATTGTGACTAAAAAATAAAGAAAACTGAAGTTAGCTGTCAATTTGCTAAACAAGCGACTTCAGGTCACGACTTTTGGTCGCAGAAATTTCAACCAAGAAGAAAGTTTGGTCACACCACAAGGCATTCGACCAGGGCCCCGAGTCTGCTATTCAATAGTGTCAGAATGGTCTATCATTGACCTCATAATTGTTGATTTTGACAACACCATCATCATCATTTCAGCCGAAAGACGTCCACTGCTGGACATAGGCCTCCCCTAAGTGTCATTTTTGCTTAGGGGGGGTTTGCCATAATCGCCACGCTTGGCAGGCGGGTTGGCGATCGCAGTACGGTCGATACAAAAAGCACAGAGAACGCTGCTGCCCATTCTCTGGTACATCCCTTAGTCGCCTCTTACGACACCCACGGGAAAATATGGGATGGTGCTATTCTTTGCGTCCGACACCATACAGAACAACACCAAACTAGTCAAAATCAACAATTATGAGATCAATGATCTTTGACGGCACGGTTGGCGCAGTGGCTAAGCGATTGGACTGCTGCGCTGCGAGTCGCGGGTTCGATCCCCGCACGGAACAAATATTTGTATGGCCTGCAGGTAGTTGTTTCGGGTCTGGGTATTTGTGTATGTGACTTTCTATGTTTGTGAACGCACCCACGATACAGGAGAAATTCCTAGTGTGGGGCAACGCAATCTGACACTATTGAATAGCAGACTCGGGGCCCTGTTTTGTTCGAGATAACGGCCCGTCATTTTTACTTAAAAATACGTTTTATAATTCAAGAGCCTTTTTCTACTTCATCTTCTTAGTTTTCTACATTTTTTTTACGAATTCAGATGTTTGTTAAACAGTCACGTCTTCTCGTCTGAACGGATTTGGATATTTGGCACACGTGTAGTTATTTATAACGTTTAGCTCTATCTCTGTCTCACTCCTTTTTCCTTTTCGGAGGGTGGGGAATCTTCAATCGACTCCTTCCACTCTGGGCAGAGCGGTAGACTTCTGACCAAACCACCCATGTTCCTTCTTAGCCCTTCATGTCCGGAGCCGCAGTATCTCTTTCGAACAACCCGCAGCCTCGACGGGCGAAGAACCCGCAGCCTCGACGGGTACCACCTTATATTCAGTACGAGTATTAACACTGCGAAATGTGAGTGTAATACTTATTAGGTACACATTTGTATAACCCGCCGTGTCGAGGATTACAAGTATCTTTTTCGAACAACTCTGGCAGGATCTCTGTCTCAAAGGCGTAGCCAGGGGGTGGTTTGTGGGGTTCAAACCACCCCCGAAAAGTTAAGATAATGGGAGGCGAGTGGTATACCTAAGTAATAATTATATGTATTTTGAATTTGCCGCCACCGGCTGTCGATACTCCGATCGCATTCCTTTAAACCATATCGTATCCCACCCGTACTCGTCGCATTTCGTCAGCTAGTCTGTTGCCAGTCATTACCTATATTATTAGTAATAGGTAACAGACTAGTAATAGGCTATTACTACCGATTATCGAGTGAGTCTAGTAAAGGAGATTGCAATTTGTACGTGTAACCACTGTCAAAGACGTTGTCGAGAAGGTATCAGTCGCATCTTCCAAACCTCCTTCGTAGGCTTAGTTCCGAAAGTAGAGGATTCATGTCAGTTATAATAAGAGTAAGCAGTTCCCTTCTTGAAACCAAGTAAAACAGTCCTTTATCCGCTTTCCTCCCGATGACAATTTATTTGCCCCCCCCCCCCTTCAACCCCTAATCTAAATGTACAAAAATGTCCGCGCTCGCTTCGCTCGCGCATATGTCCTGTTTCTATTCGTTCTGTTTCGCGACAGTTCGCTCGATCAATTATTACATGTACTGAAAGTTTCAGTTTTCCATTTTCGAATACATTTCCGGGACCTTGTTCTCAGTCATCACTAAAATCGTTTGACTTGTTTTTATTTTCCTGAACCCCCCCCCGAAACTAAAACCTGGCCACGCCCTGTCTCACCCTGAAGTACGATTATAACCATACTGTTATGAGAGTCTGTGGGTAGGCCACCTGAATTAAACACAGGATCCTTTATATACTTTTAGTACGCACTACGAATAATCAAGGCAGGTATACAAAATTAGTTTATGCGGATCATTGATTTTACGGGAAATCTATTCAAAGTGAAGTCACGCTTTACTGGAAAATACCTGATGTCTCGCAGTGTGTACATTCTAGTGGCATATTTTTTCAATATTAAGTATAATATGCACTTTTTCAGTCCTACTCACGGGCGAACCAACGGTCAAAAGCTAATGATCTAGTAAAAATAAATTTCAAATGTCTCCAATTTACTTCAAAAGCCTTTCTAAGTTTTGAATAACTATAAATTCACTCCATTAAAACCATTAACCAATTTCCACTTGAGTCCCAAAATCAATTCCCGATTTCTATAACCCTACCGCATCTATTACTTGGTCTAATACTCGTACTTCTATACCTCTGGGACCGAGGGTATCGAACTTAGTACTCATCAATCATAGCCGTCGAACTCCGGCAAGAGTTGATCCATCAGCTTTTAAGGGATCCTCTTATGATAGCGTATATTGTCTTACAGGCTTTTAGTTGCATGTGTGGTAATGTTGGGATCTATCTATGATAGACTAGTTTCTGCGAGCGGCCTCGCTCGCGTTTGGTCGGAAATTATTACACGGGAATATCTGGTTTTTTTTATATAGTCCATGATAATTGGGGATAATTGCTTCCCATTGGTGAACGAATTTTCGGGATTTTTTATGATCCGTAGTTCCGAAGATTACTCCATACATTATTTATTTATAAATAACTTACAATTATTATCTCTTTATAATACTGGTGCAGATAGCATCCTTGTAGTGATGAGTTTATTTGTATGTGGCTGGCGCAAGAAATTCGTATTAAATATTTTCATATGTTGAAAAATTATTCGTCTGCTAGCTGAGCCAACCCGCAATGACAGTTGCTGAAATTACGTTATAAATAAATTGTGATAAAAGTTATGTTATTATTTATTATTTGCGTATTCTATAATTATCACTACATTCTGAAGTCAGCCAAAATTCCACTGTGTCTAAAGTCCCGCCTCTTTATCCAGTGTGTTCTGCCTACAATGACTTACGGTGCTGAAACATGGACGCTCACACAGGAGGCTGTGTACAGACTAAGAGTTGCACAGAGAGCCATGGAGCGTTCCATGCTAGGCATAAAACTCGTAGACCGAGTTCCAAACGTCGACATCCGAAGACGCACAAAGGTCACCGATATTGGAAAGCGCGTTATACCTGGATGAGACTGGCAAGCTTCGGTAAAGGAAAACATTGTACGGAAACCAGAATGCCTGAGAGGCATTTCATGACAGCATGTACAGCCAAGTCAGAGGCTCATGGGCGGTAAAAAAAACTCTAACACCAGTTTAGGCAATAACGACACGAAAAATAAGAAAAACCCAGCAGGTCTGTTTTGGATGAGTTTGAAAACTATTTGGTTTGGAAACTCATCACAACGTTCCACTCCAAACAAAACTAAAACAAAATATGGGAAATATTTAATTGAATTTCTAAAATCATTGCCTCGTTAGCACAACAGACCTTCCCCTCACACCAGAACAATAAAACGAAACTCAGAATATGTTAGTGTAACCGGCTATTCGACAGACCGATAAGGCGAAAACTTGAAATCGTTGCCTACACGCGTAGAAATTTTATAAATGGCATCTATAAGTGAAATCTCTAACTGAAACGATATGTTATCGTGTAATAGTGGTAGGGGGGGGGGGGTATTGACGCCTGTCAACGGAGAAATGATGAGCTCTTGCAACACGTTAGCACATCCCTTTCTGCATAGGTGCTTCCTCAGATGTCGTCTCAGTAAAGCCGTGGGCCTAATCTTAATAGTCCGGTAAGCTTTAATAATTAATAACTTAACTTAATAATTATTAAGACTCGTCCGGTTACAAGTGTTAATAATAATATTAGTGACCATATCAGTTGTTTGTGAGTTTGTAGGCAGGGGGTAATCTTCGGAACTACTGATCCGATCCCGAAAATTCCTTCTGTAATGGGAAGCCACTTTATTCCTGTGTGTAATAGGCTTATTTTAAAAGGTTACGGTGGGTTAATTTCCGTACATAACGGAGCGAAGGAACGTGTAAATGCTAGTATTGAACAAAGCTAATGCAATTAAACTATACCTACCTTAAATATACCTTGCAAGGAAATCCAATTTCCCTGTCAACATCCATATTAAGTAACACTAAACGTTGACAGGAACTTAATTAATAACTTGAAACAAGTTAGCACTTGTTTGTAACGGTACCCATATCATATAGTGCTACCGGAAGTTTGATTATCGGTTTTAAACTTATAGTTGTATGTACACCTACATTTACCGCTTCTCCCTATTGATTAGTCAGACTGGCAACTTATCGTGGGCTTATGGAAGTGGATATTATGTTTTTCCTACTCCGCTATTCTATTCTAATTAATTTTGTTGCGGAATCCAAGACAGATAAATCGTTTCTCTGGGACTTCGTCGAGCTTCATTGCCTCGGCGCTTTGAATTACAATGGTTTAGGAATAGTGTGGCGAGCTTGTCCCATTACCGAGGGCTTAAAGTCGTTACATAATATCACGCCTGTAGGTAAACCAAAAAAGGTAACGTAAAAGAGAACTTAAAAGTACACCCACAATTTGCCCGTTATGTTTTAATCAACTGTAATAGGAAGCGAACCTATTACCATCAACCGGAATCTACAGTTCGTATTTGCTAGACAGACTAATTTAAGTAAATAAACGAACTAAAAAGTAACAAAAAAAAACCTAGTGCTTAGGCGTCTAAATACTCCTCCACATTACTGTCTTCCAGAAACTGAATTATTACTTGTAAAGTTGTAAGTAATAATTCCATTAAAACCATACCAAAAAATTTTAAGCTTTCGGCCCACGGTCCCCTAAAATGTAACTACAATAGAAATTTAACTCTATTCAAATTACCCGGTGTGTCGAAAGTTCCACAAAATTGCACGTTTTTGATCCCAGAACCCTCGAACCGAAAATTGAATTTCCCAAGCATAACTTTATAATCCACAAGCCTCTTAACTTTGACCGCTCCCCGGCGCACCTTTGGTCAAAGTTAAGAGTACCAATTAAGTTATTTTCTTTATACATTTTTGGTTCAAAGGGTAAAGAAGTATTTTGTTGTTACTCTTTTTGCTTCAAACTCGGCTTATGTTACAAGGTTATGAACTAGGTGAAGTTTTTTAACGTTAGATGTGTCCTTATCGTATTATAAGGGTTAGGGTAAAGGTTAGGGCTGTGGGTTGTTCATAAGAGATACCACGGCCTCGACGTAGAAGTCTAACACTCCCTTTCGCTCAGCCCAAGAGCGGAAGGGGTTATTTGATGACTTACCACCCCTAAAAAAGGGTTTTTTTCCTCTTAGTGTTGCTAACGCATTATAATGTTATAAGTCTTCGGCTTCGTCAGTGGGGGCGTCGTTCTGGTGTTCAGCAGGCACGCTAGGAGGTGGAGCATAACTTGCAACATATCTAGGACTGAATTACAGAACGACACTCAATAATCAAGCATCACACAAAATTTGATTCCAACCATCTGATTGGTGGAAACAAGTCGTGCTTGAATTAATAATAGGTAGTTAGTTAGTGTTAGTTCCTAATACTGGACGTATTACAGACAGTCAGTCACTCAAAACTGAAGAGATATCACTCTGAGAAAAGTGATCAGTGAGCAAGAAAATATTCTTCAAATGTAATTTTAAGCATGTTGAGACGCGATAGTGCCTCTCGAACGATTATAATATTTGGGACTAGGGTAAGACTTAGAAACTTCAAGTAAACAGTTGTGTTAGAAATTAGGCGCGTACCCATATCATAGACTTTTGTTGAACTTTGATTAACCCGTGTGAAATTATACTCAAGTTTCCCAATGCTAAATACTTGATGGGTTTAGGACCTTAGAGTGCTTATTAGGTAACTATAGCATTGATTAGAAGTTTGAAACCTTCAAGTGTTGATTGGGGTAGCGCGAAGTGATGAGAACTAATTAAATTATTATCAGTTAATATTTGGGCTTTGAAAAGGGAAATCAAAAACTTTAGCCAGCATTCTCAACTGAAATTTTCAAAAAAAATTTTCATTCTCAACTATTTTGATAGGTCGAGGTTGCGCTTTTGCACGTACATACAATGGTCCACTCCTTAGCATGAAAACCAAAAATAACATAGAACATTCGACACGAGGGTTAGTTGTATTTCGTAGAGGCATATATACTGGGATTACTTAGTATTTCGGAGCCCAGCCTACAGCTGCGTTTCCATATAAGCGAAGATGCGCAACAAAGAACGTGTGTGAACGTAACCTAAGTATAGGATATAGTTAGTTCATGAAATCCAAGCGTGCTTAAGGGCCAAGAGTTTATTTATAATCATATTAAAATACGGACGTAGGTATGCTAAAATTCTAATTCATACAAAAACGCTATTTTCATTAGATAGATAAATAGCGAATACATATGAGATATATATGCGATAGGTAGGTAGGTGCCATTTGGGCCCTCATTCACAATCAGTTAATATTAATTTAATAAAATTGTGATACATAAAACCAAGTAAAAAAATAAACAACATAATCATCCGAATTTGAAAGATGCTGGCTGCAAAAATTCTGACACAAGAGTAACTACATAGATCATCTAAATGGACTCATAACAAATCGTACTCCAATTTTAGATCTCCGAAATAACATCTACAGTAAATCAACTAATTATGGCGAAGACGAAAGAAAATGGACCTCTCAACAAGTTTATGAAGAACGAGAAAAGTTAAAAGGATTCTTTCGCTGACGATAATCAGTTCACGAAAGCGAAGTTCGTTAACCAACACTTTTATATCAACGAGCGAGTTAGTGTTAGGATAACTTTGAAAAACCACAAGGGTTTCAGACTTCATAAACTTTGATTAACTTAGACGTCATAACATCTCAGTTTTTCCTTTTGTAGGTAGAAATTCTCCCTCCCTAGAGACGGTATATGTCATTTATTTTATTACTAGATAAAACTAGTGCAATATTTAACACATTGGCCCGTACCTACTTACGGTTACGAAGTCAGATGACTGTTACTGCCCGTCGGGGCCGCGGATTTATGTACTAGATTACGTGGCCTCGGCGCAAGGGCAAAGAAGGAACATGGGTTCGGTTTTTAGTCAGTAGAAGTCTGACACTCCCCTTCGCTCTGCCCAAGAGCGGGGGGGGGTCATTCGATGATTTTCCACAAACCAAAAAAAAAAAAAAAAAAAGATGACTGTTACTCAAACACTTTAAGTCAGCGACAATGATGTCGAAAATGTCAAAACTGGAGGAGCACAGGAGCAGGAACATCGACGCATAAACTATTATGAAGAAATTCATCGGTAATTCAATAAAAAAAAAACACTTATTCTATGGTATGTTGATCGTCTTGCCAAAACTGCCAGGCGTTCCACTTGAAACATTGCAGGTTAAAGCTATGCAGCCAGTTAGGTTAGAGTATCTAGTAGCAGTCGACCCCAAAATAGTTGATAAAAATCTAGGTATAGGTAATGATGAGCTCAGATAAATGAACATTCACAAAAGCTTTTCATGCACATAAGGTGTTAGAAAAGATAATATTCTAACACAAGCTACAAACTTAGTTCAGTATTCTAAGCTTCGAAGCTCAAAACCTTAGCTCAAAACTAAAATGATACAACAGCACATTACGTAAACATAGTGACTACTAAACTTGAGCTCGGCAACACAGCGACGATGTCTAAACTTAGTTTAGAGCAATCCGCGAACTAAGAAATATGACGTGCGACGCGGACGTACCTTAGTATCTGCTGGTAAACTTATGTGAGGTAATTAATCTAGATAAATCTTTAGTAGAAAACTTGTTTAAAGCCTACTAATATTGTCTTGTTTATTTATATACCTACCCCCTTAGGGCTAAACGTTGTAGGTAAATAATTATATTCGTACTATGTTCATGAATTAAGTATGGCGTAACTTGACTTAGACAAAAAAAAAAAATATTTAAAGTTTATACCTTATAGAAACAAAGGTAACAGCAATTCACCTTTGTTGAATTTACTGAATCTGAAATTCAACACGTCTATTTTAGAACATAATTATCATAACATTACGGCATTAATCCTTGAAGGGTTTCACAAAGGTTAACCTTTAGACAATTATGTGCTTTCAACTTCAACCGGGCACAAATCCAGACTCCCTGATGTAATATTGTTTGCTCCACAACACAACCAGGCACGCTAGGCAACTCCAAATAAAGACAATGCGGGGCAAAAAGTACTCATCAATTTATTCGTGACTGAACATGAAAATCTAACAACAACTGACGGGCAGTAGTTCACCCGACACAACACCACGATGACGAACTGTACACTCGATGATTCTTATGTAGTAATAGTAGGTAATAATATTAGCACCTCGATATCGCAATTTTATCATTTAGAAACTTCGATCAATAATGTACTAGATTCCCGATAAGCGCTTCAAAAACGGCCCGAAATATAAGACCACAAACGTATTTGTGGTCTTATTTCAAATTAGTATGGTCCAATCATAGCCAACATTAAGACGTCAAAATACCGCAGTATGCGTTAAAAACTGCGTAAATAACCACCGTAACACCAAGGTTTTGGAAGGAATATCTTTTTTTCGGTAATTTAATATCATTATGTGCTTTTTCATAATATTTAAACATAAATAAACTGTAAAAATATTTAAATCAGCGAATATTATAATTGTTTGGCCAATGTTTGCTACAACGCACCAACTATTGTATCATGTTCTTGAACAGGGAACGCTAGTTCCGCAATAGAATAAGCACGACATTGTACACAAAATGCTTTTAATCGTATTGATGTTTTGCTTTTAATCTTTCTCCGATGAAAGGGCCTAAATAAATATACTTTACAATGATAATTAAACGTTATGTTTAAGTGTTAAGGTTTATAATCATCTGAAGTTGTTAATAATATTGAACTTTTTTCTAAGATGTTATGTAGATGTTTACGTGTGTGCAAACGTGGCCACTTCAGCGACTTAGTTTTGTTCCTGATGCTTAATCTAGTACTATTATTGATCGAAGTTTAGAAACGTAAAAATCCCGACAAACTCCACTGGCTTTCCCAATTTTTTCCAACTTCAATTTGATATCGAAACCTGGATTGAAAATGATCGCTATTGTACATTGATATTGACAATTTCGTTTCCCGATATTCTGATATTACATAATCGAATTAACGTCAAATCCAATACCAAAACGGGTGATAACCGAATCCGAGCGATTTCGGTGGGTACAGTCAACTTCCGGTACTTTGGTATTAACTACCTCGTGGATTTTAACTAGTTCAATAATATTTTAGTATACGGAATATTTAGTTAATTGAAATATTCACAGGATTAGTGTAATGCCAATGCCAATGTTTATCCAAACTAAATTTGACTGTTTTGCGGTGTAACCGTGTTGTTTATTTATTTATTTAAACTTCATGTACAATAGTGGTACATAGGCGGACTTAATATTGTTCTTGTAAATTACGCAAATCATTTTGATGCAATTTATTCTGGTTAGTATCGTTATGAGAATTTAATGCGGTTTGAGTTTCCAATACATTTTTATTCTTCAACAATCACAATGATGAATTCTTGATGTACTGTCAAGTCGTAAAGACCATGCAGAAAAACGGCGCGTGGCTAGTTTTCAATTCATTTCAAAAAAGGTTTTAAAAGTACATTGCTTCCTCATTACGATAATGCCAGTAAGATATACTGAGATTAAGTAAGTAACTTAAGAAAGAACAATTCTCCCAGCAGAAATCTAATAACAATTTATTAGATTTCTTCGTTTCTGGACCTTTAAGTTTAAAAACCGAATCCAAGCTTCCAATGAATAGTTGGAACAAAACAGTTATTCTAAACTAAATTTTGTCAAACCTAGTTTTGTTAGTAAAACAACAAAACTAGGTTTTTACAGGATTTACGAAACACGATGTTTCGGTCGTTAGTGCCAAAAAAGTGTCACAGAGGGCGGTGATTTTTGCGTTTGACGCCAAACGGAGGTTATCATATCTCGTTTCAAAGGCCGTTGCTCTTATATCCTGCACAAAAACTGACCAAATGTATGCTATTTAGTCATTTTAACCGACTTTCAAAAGGAGGAGGCTATCATTTCGACAGAATTTTCACCTGTATTCCTTTTTTTTTTAGCAAAGGTACTGAACATTTTTATGGTAGTGACTGTACTTGAATCAATCAATCCTTGATCACGTTACCAGTGCGGTCACTGTATAGAGACCAATAATACTAATTTCATTTGGGTTTAAATTAAAGTGGTTGAGAGGCACGGCCATTCCTGTGTTTTGTTTATTTTGCCAGATAACATGGTATTTATGCTGAAGAGTATCAATGGATAAACCTTTTACATTTGCTGTGTATGATGATAAACTACAGGCATTCCTCATCTTCATTTGAAAAATTTGCAAAACGGATAAAAAACAAAAGAAACTCAAATTATTCAATAACATTTTAAAGCTTCAAGTTAACAAATTAAAGTCGAATCAATATAACAAAGCAACTCTAATTGATAAAGTATTAAATGTCACGGACAAGAAAGCAATCGTAAACAAGGCATCAAATCACGAGGTCAAAGAGCTCTCTATATCTAACAAAATTAATAACGCTTTCACTTTTCAAAAACCTTCTTAATTACTTTTAGAAAAATTATAAGAACAAAACGAAAACTCACAAAAACTCTTAGATATTTTTTTCGATACTTAGGTGATTATTAAATTAACAGGAGAGAGAGAAAAATTAAAAATAATTTTATGAAACCACTGGGGAAAATGTGCAAATTCACGCAAACCACGAAAGCCATTATTAAGGATCGTGTATGCTTGATGAAAAGGTCAGTATCAAAATGTAAAAGGGCATGACCCGATAGATGGAACGTTATGAAAAAATGTTCGATTGTGGCATATTTGAGGTTGTTGATTTTAGGGCTATTGGAAGGGTATTGATGTGAATGGGAACTTGTGCCAAAGTCGTGTTAAATGATAGTCATGATCTGTATAACCGCTGCCAAAGTGGTGATGACTGTCACGGGCCCGATGCAGCTGATTTTACTAGTAATTTACACAGACATTCACTCTAAAATACATTATTTTAGTTTAAACGAGGGACATATTCTAAACCCGCAATACATGCTTACATGATACTTATAAAAGTATGAACAAATAAAAACCGAATAAGTCTCGCAACCCTTGCACTTATCACAGAAAATGTGCGCGGGTTAATGACTTTTAGGTATAATCCATATTTCCTTCATTTTTAAAACTGGTTTAGGACAATGGTAAATAGAAACGTCTAAAGTGAGATCTGGAGAGCGTGCGGGCAACATGGTACAATTACGTCACAAGTTAAGGTTATATTTTTTTTACATATTTGGGACGAGAATCAAACACTGAATACCCTCCCTCAATAATTCTCTCGTTTAACCTAACATACTGTATACAGGGTGGATGGGACTCCGACGCGAAAACGGTTACCAAGTATTCAGTACATTATTCTGAGTCCCACAAAACAGAAACATTTTCAAGGGTAATTTAAAAAAAAACTGCTGGTGATATTTAGACCAAATAAAGGACTTTTGTAAGAAAAGGGCTGGATTTTTTTGTCGTTGAAAATGCCAAGTATAATCTGCGCTTAATCTTCTTTGCTTTTGAGGATAAAATCAAATAGTACGTACTCCTTTAAGCTTGCTTACCGAGCTTATTTTTCTCTCATTTTTTCTTAAAATGTAGTTTTTCCATCCAGTTGAAAACGTTTTTATGTATTACCACTAGACCAGTATGTCTAAATAATTGCCTGTAAATTTTGAATAACTACGAGATCAAAAACGTCGTAACCCCTGGTATTCTGCAGGATATACCTAATAATATATTTATTGAGAAAAACGAGAAAGTGAGATAAAAATAAAAGACAGAATTATGATAGAGAGAGGAAAGCTGTCAAAAGAACAGTGTGTGACGCAGTTCTCAAACTTAGTTTAGTATACAAATAGTTAAACATTTTGCCATATAAAAGCTTCCACACATAAACACATCTATGTAGTAACAACATTATTTTCTTAACAAATAAAGTTATTCTAACAAAGATCAGCATTTACTATGTTGTAGGTACAAATTGTCGGGTCGGAAGGAAACTGAAGTAAATTCAAACGGAGGTCTCTACCCTTTTTGTTGCTATTTTTATTTGATCATCGAGTTAGGAGTTTCGTTGTATGTCACGAACTGAGCTACAAAAAATAAAACCGACTTCAGTGGTTCACATGTGCTTACCCTTTCACAACATACCGGCGTGATGTTATGTTATGAACTGGTGTAAACAATAGACAGACAATATGAGATTTCAGCAATCCCAGTCCATTTGCTATCATTTATTGAGGAGTTCCGTTGCCTATCTCCGAAGTTCTTCATCAGATCTTCACAAAATAGTTTTTATAACCTTTGTAGTGAGTACAGGCGTGATATTATGTTGTGTGGTGGCGTAAACAATGCTTAGATATGCTATAGCAAAAATCGCGGTTAATCTGCTGTTATGTATTGAAGAGTTCCCCCGATTTCTACAAGATCCCATAATCAGATATTGAAATGGTGACAATGGGACCACACGGAAAGCACCAGCTTTCAAATGAAAAAAGGATCATGAAAATCAGTTCACCCAGTCGCAAGTTATGAGCTAACAAACATAAAAAAAATAAAAATACAGTCGAATTGATAACCTCCTCCTTTTTTTGAAGTCGGTTAAAAAGATAGACAAATAAAACCTTACAATTCCAAGTTACATCACGCCTGTACTCCACAAAGGGTTAGGCAGAGGTGTACCTTAAAGTACACCCACATTTCGCTAGTTAAGTGAAAACCCCATGCCCTATTGGCCTCAACCGGGCACAAATCCAGATTGCGTGAGTGCTTCTGAGACTTTCCTGATGGAAAAACCCAAAAATACTTTACCCAACCTTTTTTTCGCTGGGGGAGTCATCTTCAAATTACTCCTCCCGCTCTGGGCAGAGCGGAAGGGAGTTTTAGACTTCTACTGACTAAAAACCACCCATGTTCCTTTTTAGCCCTTTGTGTCAAGGCCGCGGTATATCTTTCGAACAACAAGCAGCCCCGACAGGACTTTACCCAACCTAGGAATCGAATCCAAGGTCTCAAGATCAGCAGTTGCACCTGTGACCTCTAGACCAAAGAAGTAGTCAAACAAACTGCATATTTTTTTTTTTTGTAGCTGACATTACTCCAAATTAACACTAAAACTTGAGGTTTTAGCGTTAATCGCATTCAACATTTTGGTATTACATTATTTGGTACTTGATAGATTAATACTTATTACCGCCAAAAGTGGCCTCTTTGTGGGATCTTTAATCAGCAATTCTCATAATTTATCAAGTCTAGAATCATGAAAAGTGGTTTTAAAAATACTACAGGTTATGACTAGCATGATAGTGTTTTGGATTTTTTCAAATTTGATGTGATTATAGAGTAAAAGAAATAAGATGTGGGTGGCGCTAGTTTCGCGTTTAGTGGCGCCTTAATCGAGTCTAGATAAAGACATCAACCTCCGAAGACCCGACGCTGTGGCCGACATAATCACATTTATGGCCATCACAGAGACGATAAAGGAACGGCTATGAAACCAATATTGTTGCTTTATTATCAATCAACAATAGCTTTATGAAAGCAAAGGTACTCAACGTTTTAGAATCCTGCAAATATGGTGAGGGTCATTTTGAAGGATTTTAGGAGGATTTTTCGTTCTGTCCGAACTGACCCTAAGGAGACACCGGAAAAAAAGAAATGAAAAGTATTTAATAATTATCTCACACAGGACAAAGAAAAATGATAAAAAAATAATAAAACAAAAAAGAAGAAGAGAAATAGACAGAGTTGAGAAGAAGGCCTATGGTAATTGTTTTCAAACCGATTCATTTTTCTACGACTGTTAACAGAATTGACAGCAGCACAATTGAACGATATTACAAGGTTTTCAACATCGTTATCACCATGGAAATATTAAGTGTTATTAGGCATCGCTTGGTGATTGCTGATTTACAATGCCATTAGTTGTCTATGTCTTAAGAATTTTCGCTCAAAAATATCCGTTTCTATCATAATTATTATGTTTATCTGGTGATGCTAAAACATGCCATAATGTAGAAAATAGGCCCAAATGCTCCAAAATTTCACAACATTTCCAAATAGTTATTTGTTTCTCTTCACCTTATTATTATGTAGTGTACGTTTTATTTTGATACAGTTAACGTTGTATTTATCTTTTTGTTAATTTTTTTTTTCCGCCAAATCCTTTTTTACTTACTTTTATCCGATCTTATTGGAGTATTTCTATTATTTGTATTTAGTTTATTCTTGATGTACATACATATCCACGGAGGTAAGTAGAAAATACCAAACGCCATCTAGTACAAGGCTTATTTGCTTACTTTCATTTCCTGGTTTTGGTTTATCCATGTTTATTTAATTCACACATCACACCTTTCCCAAGAAGATACAAAAATAAGGTTAGTCAGTGTTTGTCCTTCTATGATGTCCTCTTCTGCCGATTTAACTCACATCTTAGTCTTTTAGTTATCCTCCCAACGTGACCAAACCATATTATGATCTTTTAAATTTTTGTCACTCCCATACGCAAAAGTTACTAACCCTCTCTTTGGACTTCGCCGCCGTCGGGAAAAAGAGGTTATATGTATGAGAGTTTAGTCTATTTATTCACGAATAATTTTATTTTAGCGTTGGTTAGACGATTTTGATAACGATTATTGCAGTTAGTTTGAGAATCACTGAGCTAGGAGTATCAGTTTATTGGTCATAAACCTTTCACAGATTTAATTTGGATGGGTGCTACTGACTTGATTACATACGGTGCTCTTAATTAAGGTCCTTAGGAAATCCCTATCAAGCGTGATATTGCCTGAACAACTTCTATATTTTAATAACTAGTTATTATAATATAAAACACCCCTAGTTCACTCGATTTCTACACCTACTCCACAATACATCGAGATTTTTTTTATTATATAATAATAAGTCACTTTAGTATTTGTTTGATTTAAAAAAAAACCGATATCATAAAATCGCACAAAAAGTCGGGAACTTAACCCTTACCCTTAAGGTTACCTGAAGAAAAGTTTTGAAGAAAGGTAAACACTTCCAAAGTTTTCTTTACCTAATTTTTCTAACATCATCCAAATCTGTGTTTGCGAGACTAGTTTTTGAAGTTTGAGATTGGGCAAAGTATGATTGGATTGGATGGAAGCAGGAGTCTGAATATGTGCCCATTTGATATTAATTTAATAGGCTCGCCACCAACTTTTTTTCTTTTGTGTTGAAAATCATCAAATCACCCCCGCTCTTGGGCAGAGCGAAAGGGAGTGTCAGACTCGCCACTTACTTCATGGGGCCATAATAATTATATCTAATTACTACAATAATTAAGAATAAGTGAACCTCTGCCTAACCATTCGGAGAAAACAGCCCGTGAAGTTACTTTGAGGTTATATTTAAATAAAATTCAAGAAGCCACTACAAGTCGACATTAAATTTTATGAAAAATTCAAAAGTCCATTGAATGGACCACAGCGCGCAGGTCGTTTTAAGGAGCCAATTATTTCCAGCTCTTGGTGCGTTAGACCTGCCAATTATATGGCTTCGCCCAGACGCTGTACCTTAGATCTATATGTCAAAAGTCAAAAATATTTATTTCAAGTAGGCCAGTAACAGGCACTTTTGAATAGTCGAATTAAACTAACTGCGGCACTCAGAGATATCCAACGATTACTCAAGCCGCCACCCAGCAAATGCCTGACATAGTTTTGTATGACAAAACTGCCAAAAACCCTTACCAAGCGACGGCCCAAGCAACCACTGAAGTTCTCCGAGTGCGGCAGTAAACTACTGAACTACTGAAGCTAAATAAACTAAGCTATACAGTCCCAGTCACAAGGCATAATAACTCGTGAGTGTACTGTAGTTGCCAATTCCAAAGCGTTGGTCTCATGAGAAGAATGGCAAGAAACTTCATGGACACTCTTTTAAAATCGTTTGGGTTTAAATCGTTTGTGGTACATACGTAGATATTGGTGTAGCTTTATGGATGTGTGTGATACCTAACACATTGCTGAGGGCAATCTTGATTCTGTAAAAATCATTCTTTCTTATTCTTTATTGCACACAAAAAAAAGTAAACATACAAATTACAATAATATGGCTTATGTATTATGACGAGCTTAACCCAGAATATTGGGTTTGCTTACAACAAACCTAATTTCAATGGCGAGATTGTCATCGTTCATCCTTAATCGTTTATCTGAGCTCTATGTTGTATTAGTTGAAGGCAATTTGAGTGTGTTTATAAAAATAAGCAAAACCTATGTGATAATGTAAGGTTTATACACTCCTTTGCAAAAAAAACGGGCACCTTAGGAAATTTACGTTCTAAGGTCGATTTGAGTTAATTCAATGAAATTTAATTGTTTGACGTAGTCTGTATACTTATAATCGTGTAAATTAATACGCGTGAAGTGAACTGTGGCAATTTAAAAAAAAATCTATGAATTCTTTAAAACCGATGTACACGGCCAAACAATAAGAAGTGGTCGGCAATAAAGACAAGAAGATTTTTTTACTTTGTTTAATTAAATAAAGTTACAAATGTAATAACCTAATAACGAGTGTGACCTCCTCTTGCCAAAATCACAGCTTGAATCCTTCTGGGCATGCTTTCCACGATGTTTTTAATGACGTTTTGAGGAATACGTTCCCACTCTACTGCAATGACTCTTTTTAGCTCCCTGATGTTTTGTGAAGCATGTTGCACTGATCTTACCCGTTTCTTTAGAACATCCCAGACATGCTCAATTGGATTGAGGTCAGGACTTCGAGCTGGCCAATCTAAACGACGGATACCAACTTCTTGCATGTACGCTTCCACGTCGCCAGAACGGTGCGGGCGAGCATTGTCGTCCATAAAAATGAAATCTTCCCCAAGTGCAGTCAATGCGGGTTGTGCATATGGAATTAGGACTTCCATTATGTACCGGTGTGCATTTAATGTTCCATTTTCTATGAGAACTAACTCCGTACGCCTCGTCGAATTAATTTCTGCCCAAAACATAACGGAGCCTCCGCCATAAGGAGTGATTTCTTCGAAACACACTTCCGCATAGCGTTCCCGTGGTCTTCGTAGCACTCGCCGGCGTCGGTCCTCTCCACACAAAGAGATTCTAGCTTCATCAGATAACAATACTTTATTCCAGTCCTCCAGAGTCCATGAAGCACAGTTTCGAGCAAACTGAAGTCGAGCAACACGGTGCTCACGGAGTAATTTAGGTCCCCGAGCCGGGCGGTAACTCCTGATATTGGCAGCCAAAAGCCTCCTCCTGACGGTCCACAAGCTAACTTCTACTCCTCTTACTTCTTCAAGGCTCTTCTTCAGGTCCACACTTGACGCCTTACGATTCCGCAAGGCCTGACTCACCAAAAAGCGGTCATCTCTTGGTTCTGTGCGTCGTTTTCTTCCCGAACCGGGTCTTCTTTTGACCGAACCGGTCTCTTGATACCGTTGCCAAGTCCTCTGGACAGTTGAACGACTCACATTTAGCCGCTGAGACACGTAAGTTTGCGAACAACCTTCTTCAAGTAGGGCTATAATTTTACCGGCCCTTATCGCTTTATCACTCATGTCAAAAAGTGGTATTTAATGTAAAAAGAAAGATAAAATTGTTTAATTTGCAGAAAATATCCAAAAAGTTTTAAAATTTTAGTAATCAGTAATAAAATCGTTTCAGCAATTCGCGCCATTAGTAAAGCAATTTTACAATAATCTACAATAATCATTATTTTCCTTTTGTTAATTTCAAAATTTAAATTTGGAACGTACAGAATCATGCCAGGATTCTTCAAATAACATGCCAATACATCGTCAAATTAATAAAACCTCTTACTTGTCCTTCTTCATTGAAGTAGAGAAAAAAATATGAAGTGCCCGTTTTTTTTGCAAAAGAGTTTATTTGTTTTTTTTTTGGGTGATTGTAACCTAGGAGATATAATTTTCATATAATTTTTACCTATAACTTTCTATAAAGGTAGTTTTAAACCTAGTACGACAGTGTGGCTATCCATTTTACCATCCTCGTCGGGGCTGCGAGTTGTTCGAAAGAGATACCGCGGCATCGATACAAAGGGCTAAGAAGGAACATGGTTGGTTTTTAGTCAGTAGAAGTCTGACATTCTCTACCACTCTAACGAGAGCGGAAGCAGTCATTTGGTGGTTTCCCAACCTCCAAAATCAAAAGCGTTTTATCCTCCCGTCGGGGCTGCGAGTTGTTCGAAAGAGATACCGCGGTCTCGGCACAAAGTGCTAAGATGGAACATGGGTGGTTTTTAGTCAGTAGAAGTCTGGTTATTTGATACAGAAATGTAATTTTTTTAATGACCCTTTATGTGAATTTCAACAGTTTAATTTCCTCGTCATTATTTAATATCTAGTTTTGTGCTTAATCTAAACTTATCTAATATGTGTATAAATCAGTCAACTGAAAGAGGTCACCTTAAGTTCGTATCTGCATACGTCACACTAATTGGCATGGCCAATTAACAAACCAATGCTGGCATCGACTAAGCCACGTGTATAATGCATGTATACAGTGTATATACGTTCATTAATAAGACGTGGATTTCTCGGTGAAACGTCAATCATATTTTATCTGTTTTTCTGAAAAGGTAGACACAGTTTAGGGTCTACACCAACTTTTCTTGTCATGTTAGGTAGATATTTTTTCTTGTTTTCAAAGTTTTGCAGGTTTTTATACAACAACTCCCTTTACGCCATTCTTCTTTATATTTTTTTTTAAAAGAGTATGTCTAGTTTCGTATTTATTTCTTTAAAATTAAAAAGTTTTCGATGTTGCCTGCTAGCATTCTAATCGTGGCCGTAAAAATGGCACAGGTTTTGTCATTTTTTGAGGGTAATTTTTTATTAGTTGCCAAAAAAAAGTAAATGACAAGGGCGTGTCTACAGGGCTGCGGGTTGTTCGAAAGAGATTCCGCGGCCTCGACACAAAGGGCTAAGAAGGAACAGGGTGGTGTTTAGTCAGTAGAAGTCTGACAGTCCCTACCGCTCTGCCCAAAGCGGGAGGAGTCATTTGATGATTTCCCACATTCCAAAAAAGTCTCTTTAGAGTCGTTATTCAGGAAAATAAAAATGGAATACATTTGTACTAAGAATTGCAACCCCTATTCCTTCTTAATACATATTTAGTTTGCGTCAATCTCGTAGCTCTATTCAGTGTAATGTGTTCGGTTCTCAGTAATCTGCGATACAACGTTACCGCGGTTTCAGTTAGCTTCGGATTTAGTTGGCTGGTTCGCTCAGCTGAATAGAATTGAATGATGCATAAACTGTATTGCGGAGTTGTCAATGAGTCAATGAAATAGGGCTGCTACTTACATGTTTGTTCAGAAGTTTCAAGGATGAAAATACAAGAAATGCTGCTCGGCGTAGTTCTAACTGCGAACATCTCTGAGCGATGTTAGACTTACTGAGAAGAATACGAGAAACTTTTTTTTTAGTATAATATTTCATTAATTGTAGCTTCACAAGTCTGACTGCCTTGTTTGTCTAGTTATAGCAAGCGCGACTGCTGCGCATGAGGTCCTGGGTTCGATTCCCGGGTCGGGCCAAGTGTTATTGGATCTTTCCATCAGGTTTTCTCAATAGCAGAAACATAGTCTTGATTTGTGCCCGGTTGATGGCAAGCTCGCCTCCACATAAACATGCACACAAGGACATGACATGGGACTTAAACATAATTAATAGAGGTATGTATACCTCTGCCTAAATCTTTGAGAATTACAGACGTGATCTTATGTTATAATAAGTCTTCAGTTTGCGCTGTACTTCAAGAAGTAATGCTATAATTTACCTAGGAACAAAATAAAACAACAACAAAATATATCGGCAGGTACCTATGTACACCAAATCAATCTGGGGGCACGGCAGTGCCCCCGCCAAGTCGAGCAATAAAGTGGCACGGCCGTACCATCCTTTTCTCGAAACAGTTCAGGCCATTTTCAGTTCAGGCCCTATAACTTCGTTGTCGATGAAACTAGAAACCTGAATTTTTAGTAACCAATTAGGCATCGTATAAACACAGTATATTTCAAATTTCACTCAATTTGAACCAGTAGTTTAAGAATTATAACTAATCAAAGTTCCTTAATTTTGTCACTCACTGACTCACTGACCGATCATCAAAAGTCTAAGGCACTTCTAGCAGACCTAGAAGCTTCAAATTTAGAATACAATTAGTGTTTAGTGTATAAACCAAGGAAAAACTTAAAAAATGTGCAATTTCAGTCTATTTTTCTAGATACACCAACTGCATAAATAACTTTGTAATCCCATATAAATGTATAGGATTACAAAGTTAAAGTTACATTTTCAGTGAATGAATTTCACCGATTGGTCTGACATTTTGCACGTATATGTATATCACCTAACAATGCAATATTATGATGACATAGAGCTGATCTGATGATGGAGCTGGAAGGTGGCCATAGGAACTCCGTTATAAAACGACGCAAACCCATCGAATTTGGACTCGTTTGATTTGTCTTGAACATTAGTTTGTCTTTAGATTATGTCCTGGGTCTGATGATGGAGCTGGAAATTGGCCACAGGAACTCTATTTTAGTATGTTATAACCCCATCGAGTTTGGACTTGTTTGATTCGTCTTGACGAGTACTGTGTCTTTAGATGGTTTCCAGGGTCTGTTGATGGGGCTGGAAGGTGGCCATGGGAATTCCGTTATAAAACGACTTAACTCCGTCGAGTTTTGACTCGTTTGATTCCGTTTGTCGAGTAATTTATCTTTAGAAGGTATCCAGGGTCTGATGATGGAGCTGAAAGGTGGCCATAGGAACCCCCTTATAAAACGACGCAACCCCATCAAGTTTGGACTCGTTTGATCCGTTTTGTCGAGTATTTTAGCAGTTCTTTAAATTGATGACTATGACTGTCCAACTTCGAATAAAACTAATGTTGTTGATTCATTAAAAGTGTCTACAAAAAGAAATGAGATCCCACTAAAAACAAAACTTGTAACAAAAGCCAAGTCGTACAACTCTTTTCTTCTACCGTAAAAAGTAGTGAGATCCATGTAACACCAAGTCAATATATTTATTCAGTCTAATAAAACATTGACTTCGCCATCGTATCATATTGGCCAATGCGATGGCGAATAGCCATAAGAATGGCCTGTTTAACATTAGCGAATGCGATGCGATGGCCAAGTCAATGTTTTATTAGACTGAATAAATAAATTGACTTGGTGTTACATGGATCTCACTACTTTTTACGGTAGAAGTAAAGAGTTGTACGACTTGGCTTTTTTTTACAAGTTTTGTTTTTAGTGGGATAGACTTATACAGCTAGTTTCCAATGAATGGAAGTAAAGCTATACAGCAAAGATAACAGAGCTGTATCTGCAGTGATTGCTTTCATTGTTTTCTCTTCGGAAATAAAAACACTGAAATGTTATTGTGGTGTCCATGGCAACTTGCACTCTAGTTTGTATCAATAAAGTATAATGTTAAGGTGCACTGTGATTTTTATTACAGTACTTAAAATAATATGTCCTTTTATTTATTTAGTTTAGAATATAAAAATGTTCTTATAAAATCTCTACACAAAGACCGCTTTGAACACTTCTATAATTGAATGATATTAAGTAGACGCAAATAGAAAAAAATAATTAAGGCAAAGAAAGTTACACCCTCTCATTCAGTAACAGTCGGCGACAATTAAACGAATGCCCAAATAAAATCAGCTTTTTATTTTATTTTCAACATGGGCTCATTGCCGAAGTTTGTGAAAACACACATACATATATTTCGTTAACTTTTACGACGAGAAAAACAGTCACAATGAACTAATAAAACAAGAACCAATAAAGTGATATCCATACGAGAATCAGAAAACAGATTCTATTAAGACATTGTTAAAGTTCATCAAATACCTATTAAACCTGGTTCACACTCTCGTCCAGTCTTTCACCACAATTATTGTCCTAACCCAGTCGGGCGTATAATTTGACATCCACCTTTGCGTGGTCATGACAGTTTGGCATTGTGCCACAGACCCCGTTGGGGTGGCCAGGCTGAGAAGATAAATCGTATGTTTGGAGATATCTGGGGTCCAAGACTGCCAAACTACGAGTATACGACCTTCTAATATGAGAACCTGTTTTTTGAGAATGTTTTTTTGAGAAGGTACTTCAAAAACTGGCTTACTTAGCAGACAATGTCAAATATTTATTTTCCGATTTGAAGCTGTTACGTGCATTTCCTATTAATATGTAATAGTATGTAAGCAATATCCAGTTCAATCTTCTTTGGCATTCAAGTATTTTCAGCAAAATCTATAACTCACAGATAACATTTTATTCTGTTTATCTGTAGCTATACGCTGAACAGTCTTTTTTTCTTATTTTAAATGAAACTAGGTACTCGCTCAAATACACAAATGTTTTAATTTCAATCGTTTTAGGCTTTTTATGGAGTCACGAAGTTCCTGTACATAAAACCCTAAAATGTAGTTTAAACGTTTCATTAAGGTAAGTTTCCTTTAAACTTTAGTCTTTGGACACAGCTTGTCTTGTCTTTCCAGTTTAAGTGGTCGTATTAAATTAAACTGTCTTAACTTAACCTGTAACTACGGTTTTAGTACTTACGCAAACCTAAACCATAAACAAGTATTGTACATTGGGCTGGTGTGCTCAACTCCGCTTCCAAAGAGCGTGTTTTGTATATGTATGTTCTTTTTAAGTTTATGTGCTTTATAAATTTATCTTTTACATCGAGAGCTGAGAGCACTAATTGATGGGCTTAGCAAAACCATTTCGTCAAAAATTAGGAAATTATTTGTATTTGACCATCAATCGAGCAGTCCAAATTCACATTACCGAGCTCATCAATTAACTGATTAATATTATCAAACAGGGTAGGTGACGTTAGTCTGCCCTGCTTAACACCGCACTCCATTTAATATGTATCAGAGTGAGCATTAGCCCATTTGACACAGATAATCTGCGAGCTATACCAAAACTTTTGATATATTAAAACCAGTTGTGGCTTTTCGGCAATTTAGCTTTGGCTACAGCGTTTCATTTATGTACAAGGTGAAAAGCCTTGGAATAGTTGACAAACGTTACATATACAGGTGTCTTCCTATCTACGTAATAATTTACAGTCTGCTTGAGCACTAGTATAGCACTGTCAGTGGAAAGTTGACTCCTGAACCCAAACTGTCCAACATACATAATATGTGATTATCCGTGATCATTATGCTTTCAACAGCGCCGAAATATCGGAAGGAGATACTAGAGAAAAAGAGCGATTATTTTATTAATTTGATGTTTATTATTACTTTAACTAAAATTGTATGCCTCACCACTCACCACCACCTGATAAATTCTAGTTAGTTATCTGCCGTATAACTTCAGTTTCTAGAGTAAGTATGACTACACTGCTCAAAACAAACGATGAGTACCGTACTACATAAATAGACTAGAATAAATACAATAGTTATACCTTTCAACGACAATAACAACATAAGTTTTATTACATTAGTCCGTGCATCAAATAAATGAGTTTGTCGACCCAACTTTCATGTGTACCTACCTAATACAGGATTCATGAAGTTTTGCATACAAATATTCAGTGTCGTATCAAGTTTCACACAGTTTTTGATACCGGTAAAATAAACTGTCCACTGGGGACTTAATACAATTATTGTAGGAACGTATTTCATTCAGGAAGACAAACAAAAGGCTGTACTGTTTTTATTTTATTTCGTGCTTTATTTTGTATCTCGTCATGTTGTACAGATAAAACAAGTTCCATCGAAATACTAGGAATATTTCAACTGTATTTCGAAAACATTTATCGTTTACACTATCAAATATTCCAACGAGGTGCATTCAAATAAAACGGATTCGCTAGCGTTTGCAGCTCCACATTCCGCATTAAAGACATAAGGCTTTAAAGACATATGGAGTCCCACAAAAAATTACAATAGGAAGGGAATTAAGACGAAAAATATCCAAAAAAATGTAACTTTTTCATGATCTTTACAGAATAATATCGTCTTTGATTCTACGTCTTTGTCTAGGTCATCAAGAACATCAGCTGACCTCAAAGTTGTTCAGTAACTAAGGTACTTTTCTCAGTAAATTATGGAAATTAGAAATACTTGGGTATTGTGATAAATGAATTGTGTCCAGCGACTTGTGCTGGTGTCCAAATAATTTGAATCTCAAAGGAGAAATAAAACTTTTTCCAAACATAATAAATTAACACTGGACAAAGAAGCGGTAGATAAAAAACGTCGTTTGGGTAGGTAAAGGTGCTGATGCTGGCTGTTTTTATTTATTTTTATTTAGGAGACAAAAGATTGCAGGCTTTCCTTTTATATTTACTTAAACATAATTACAAAAATTTGGCAAGAAAGCAATAAATGTGAAAATAAATTTAGTAGTAGGTAGTTGAACAAAGGGGTTTGATTCCCCTAGAGAGGAGGCCTGAGTTCCTGCAGTGGGAACATTATAGGCATGATGATGATGATGATGATATCCGTAACTGCTATTTTGCAAATAAAATGGTGAAGTAAAGCATGCCTTCATACAAAACTCTTCCAACACTTTTGCTTAGTTCATCGACTATCGTCTTTATTCGGCACTTATCATCCCTGAATCTTGTACAGCTCGGTAAAATTCCAGCTAAGCCAAACGGCTTTTTCCCGGATGCATTCCTCCAAACATTCGATTTTGCTGCAAGACCGTGCCGAATCATACCAAGCCAAACATGTTACTCTTGGAGGCTGAGTTATGCCCTAAGATTTTTCTGCCTATTGTATTATAGGTGATGCAGGGAAAAATTATGTATAACATATTAGACTGCATAGTCTCACCGAGACACTACGAGGCAGGGTAAGTGCAAGAGTATACAGCCAAGTGAGAAACTCCGAGGCCCGACGAGCGCCTCTTTGTTCACTCTCGCTCGCAATTAGAATCGATCGAGTCACTTTGATCAGAATCGATCGATTCAATTTAATCAGAATCGATTGATTTACTATGATCAGAATCGATCGATTTACTATGGACAGAATTGATCGATTTATTATGGACAGAATCGATCGATTTTTTTATCAGAGTCGTGTTACTTTACCTACATGTCGTTAAAGAAAGTAAGGCATAAAAGCACCCTGTCGGGGCTGCGGATTATCGAAAGAGATAACGCGGCCTCGGCGCAAGGGCGAAGAAGGAACATGGGTGGTTTTTAGTCAGTAGAAAACTGACACTCCCTTTCGCTCTGCTCAAGAGCGGGAGGAGTTACTTGATGATTTCCCACCCCCAAAAAAAAGGCATAAAAGCAGGTATGACTCACATTGACACATTATTTAGTTAGTATAAGCCCAATTAAAACATTGTTAGTATTAGTTAGTTTATGTGGGCCAAACTCTTACCTTTTGGCGATACTGGTATGATTTCAACCGGGTCTGTAAATAAAAGGAATAACAATTATAAAAAGTGTCGATATTGAGCCTTCCTTTACTCCTTTTCATCTTTATGTTACTTGGATCGTGATGTGGCAATAATGTACAAAAACCAAGCTCGAATCACTTTGTTATTTTTATAATGCTTATAAAAATAACAAAGTGATTCGAGCTTGGTTTTAAACTAATCTGATGCGATAGTCAGTAAAATGAGGACTTTTGGTTCGATTCCGAGTATAATCGATACTTGACTTTGAACTTACTGTTTACAAAATTCTCAATCCTCTATTCTCATTTCTTTATTTCGCAAAAGTACCTTCTTCGCTTATGCTCGCAGCTTCAAGCACATTACTTTTCACTTAACCTATCAGTAGAAATTCAATTTACATGATTTAAATTCAGACCAGATCAGTCTCCTGACTGACCATAACCTACGGTTTGATAAAATTTTGCCTATTGACACCAACGCCCAAACAAGGTTTCAGTTCACACCTAATCAATCACACCTAGTCAATCACACCTTGTCAATCACACCTTGTCAATCACACCTAGTCAATCACACCTAGTCAATGACACCTAGTCAATCACACCTAGTCAATCACACCTAGTCAACCCAAATTATCAGCATTAACTGTCAAAATATCTCCCCAAACACTACATACCTATAACTCTTCACACTACACCCAAAACGCTCACTTAACCGCCCATCATCCACAAAAACGTTTGCCGTAATTGAACACCATAACATGGGAAACTGGGGCTCATGAGGGTCCATCCATCTTGTTCCTGACACGTCTATGAGTTATGTGGCTTGTCCTGTACAGTCGCGAACAATAATATGTGTACATTTCGCAAAGTTGAAACGCGAATTTATCGTAAAATAACTATGGTAACTTTGAGAAATGACCTATTTTATGATAATATGGGTTACAAAATATTAGTTTTGTTACGTAACATGAAAATTAAAATAATACAGTGTGCGAAAATTGCTTCTAAACGTTGCTAAGTGTCTACATATTTGTGCCGCTGACTGTATGCAGTAATAGATTCTGTTTTGCTCTCATTATTTTACTTGACGTATGTTTGTGAGCCTCTTGATGTGAGGGCTTTTGTTTTTCAATTTACTGCTAAAGAAGGTTTTGCAATTAGTCAAAATATCGGAAATTGTTTGATATAGAAGGTGGAAAGGGTTACAATATTATTCAGTATACCAATGATTCTGGGGTCACTTGAGTATGTTATGGGGGGCATAGAAGTTTTTCATCGGCTGTTTCATACATTTCGAAGTATGTTTAGATATAGCAGTTGTAGATTTCATCTTGTTCTTGACACATCTATCTATCTATATCTATATAATATATAAATAAAAAGAGAAGTCCTGACTGACTGTCTGACTGACTGACTCATCAACGCCCAGCCCGAACCCTTGGACCTAGAAAGCTGAAATTTTGCACAGTGGTTCCCTTTATGATGTAAACAAGGAATAAGGAAGGATTTTTCGAAATTCAACCCCTATGGGATTTAAATAGGGGATGAAAGTTTGTATGGAAAATCGTCATTTTCACGCGGGCGAAGCCGCTGGCAAAAGCTAGTGAGTTATGTGGCTTGTCCTGTACGCAGTACTGATTCTTTTTTACTCTCATTATTTTACTTGACGTATGTTTGTGAGGCTCTTGATGTGAGGGTTTTTGTTTTTCAATTTACTGATAAAGGTTTTTTGCAATTAGACAAAGAATTGGAAATTGTTTGTTTTAGTTGGTGGATGGGGCACCGTTACCATATACCATTCTGGGTTCACTTGAGTATGTTATGGGGGGGCAATAGAAGTTTTTCATCGGTTGTTCCATACATTTTGAAATGATGTGTAGTTAAAGCAGTTTTGTAGATAATTATTTTTCATCCCTTCAATTCGAAAAGTGTCGTTTTGTTCCTCTATAAGTGCGAGCAAAGTAGCTCTTTTCTCCATTAGACTTTTTAGCGGGCAGTAATGAGATTTGAATTTAGAACATGAATCGTTCATTGAAATCGAACGCAAATTGTATTGTGTTGGCTGTACGGTGCGAGGAGACGCGGTAACTAAATTTAAAAAAAAAACAAAAGCGCGCGATTTAGTTCCCTGTTCTTATAATCGGTACGGACTTTATTGTATTTTGTGCAAAAAAAAAATGAGCTGAGTTCTGAAAGTGATAGTGCATTAACTCCTGAAACAATAAAAATAGAAGCTAATAACGTCATACAAAACTTAATCCCTACGAAATCCCGGGAGAAATATTTAAAGGCATACGACAATTTCTTAATATGGAGTAGAAGGTTGTTTAGTAACGTGTTGTCTTAATAAGGACGTAAAACTGGACACATATTCATAATTAATATGTCTGATGGATTTAAACGTGTCGTCACTCTATTTTTATTAAGTAATAATATTACAATAAAATATGAGGCGCCTTTTGTTTTCTCATAGAGGGTGATGAAAAGTCGAGTGTATCACTCGGGTGCAAAATATATTTTGGGCTCGGGCGACGTACAGTGCGATCAAATTATCTTGGCAGCTCTGAACATAGGCTTTGCGAAATTTTACGCATGTAAACTTGGGAATAAAACTGTTATTGCCAGATAAACCAATACTAAAACGATCAGAAAATATCTAATTTAAACAGTGAGAAATACAAATAAAATAAATATCATAACACTTTTATACATTCGTTGTAACAAAATGACCTGCACGAAGTTCGGAGCTGCCAAGATAATTTGATCGCACTGTACTTTGAATCCCTCGCTACGTTCAGGATTCTACTATAGAATCCCTCACTACGTTCGGGATTCTACTCTAGAATCCCTCACTTCGCTCTGGATTCAAAAAAGCGCCCTCGCCGTAAAAATATTATTTTGCTCCCTTATGATACAATCTACTATTGTCTGCCCCTTCTCAGAACTTTCCGGGCTCAGAATGATGTACAGAGCCGGTAACCGGTTTAGATTCAGTGTCTCTTCCAACCTGTATGTAAGTCTGATAATAATTAAATACTCATACAAATCTTCAAAATAAATGCTTTATATGAAATTAATAAAAACCGTATCAAAATTCGTTGTGATGTTTTGAAAAACATCGCACAGACACCCAGACAAACAAGAAAGGGACTAAATAGACAATGAATGAGGCTAATTTTGTATTGTTTCGACGTTGTTGGTATTTATATTTGAAGGGTTTATACGGGTTCTAGGTTTAGCTATTATTAGCACTGTTTGTCTAAATTTGTTACTCGAAGGCTGAGTAGAATAATATAATATGTAATATTGGTAGATAATTTAATACCTTAAATTACCAATATTAAATACCTCTGCCATTATTATAAGATCAAGATTTTCTTTAAACCGGATTTGCTAAAACGAAAAACGGTTAGGCCCACATTTCATCAGTTACTTTTAAGTTCCATGTAATATGGTGCGAGCCTATTCCCATCAACTCGGCACAAATCTATGGCTCCGTGAATGCTACTGAGAAATTCCTTATGATAAAACCCAAAAACACTTTGACCGACTTAGGAATTGAGCCCAGGACATCAAGCACAGCAATCGTGCTTGCGGGCACTACACCTAAAAGGCAGTTTGCGGTCATTGAACCAAAACAGCTCAACCAACTCCGATCACTGATTATGACATCAAAACCAAGCACAATAGGGTAAACATTTCAAATTATATTTAGTAACTCTATGTGAACCCGCATCCGGGCATGACGGGCCGCCGAAATTGAAGATTGATTACCCCAACTAGCCCCTACATTGTAACGTTTTTATTATTTTTAGAAGATTTTAGTTTATCCACGCCGATATAAAAAACCCTTTGATGTAGCGTTTACGATACGATTTTCTAAATTGAGGGATATTTTTCGAGTTTGATTTAGTTTGGGTAAATTGTGTTTTGGGTTTGTTTACCATTTTCCGGCAGGTTTTGTGAAGAGATAACAGTCTGTAACAATATAGGTAGGTACAATAGTGTAGTACCTTTTTTATTTTTGGAGGGTGGGAAATCATAAAATGACCGCTCTGGGCAGAGCGGTAGGGAGGGTCAGACTTCTACTAACTAATAACCACCCATAATAATATTCCTGTAGGTCCCCGACGGGAACCCAACGTGCGTTAACCGATAACAATGAAAAATCTAAACTGGGAGCCTAAATGGCTCGGTCAAAGTATTATTAGATTTTCCATGAGGAACTTCTCAGTAAAGGCCGCGGAGTCTGGATTTATGACCGTTTGATGGCAATGGGCTCGTCCCCTATTACATGGGACTTGAACATAACTAGCGAAAGATGGGTACACCTCTACCTAACCCTTTGAGGATTACAGGTGTGATGTTATGTTATGTGATTCAGCTATAGCGGCCATTTTAGGTCCTCCCTGCTCTTTGTTTACATGCGTGCCTACTGTACATAGCCGTCAGCATCGCAATAAGGCTAGCATCGATCACGTTTCCAGGGATTGTCAACTAGTGAGCAGTTCGTCGAATACACAAATTGTGTCAACGTTGAGGTTGCCTAACAGTCCTGCTGGATGTATTTATACCATTTATGCAGTACAGTATTTAAGATCGCCTATCTAACCTCCTATAGGCCTATGTCCAGCATTGGACGTCTTTTGGCTGAAATGATGATGATGATGATCTAACCTCCACAGACTAGTTACGGGGTACTGGAGTAAAACTGATTATCTGGCTGTCGAGCCTCTGCTACGCGTGTCAAAGTAATTTTTAAGGGTGTAGAAATACCCGTTAATTAACCCAAAATGCACATCATCATCATCATTTCAGCCAAAAGACGTCCACTGCTGGACATAGGCCTCCCCCAGGCATTTTTGGGGTGGTTTGCCGTAATCGCCACGCTTGGCAGGCGGGTTGGCGATCGCAGTATGGTTGTTACAAAGACACAGAGAACGCTGCTGCCCATTCTCTGGTAAGTCCCTTAGTCGCCTCTTACGACACCCACGGGAAGTTAAGGGATGGTGCTATTCTTTACGTCCGACACCACACGGACCAAAATGCACATGTTCTCCCTGTAATTGCGATCTTCTTTTTTCGTTCTTGTTACCTCATCTTCTAACCTTTTAGTACAAAGACACTGGTGGTATTGTTTTTTTTTAAATGTTTACTTTAAATACTTTCAAAACCCTTTACTGACTACTATGAAATGCATCAATTAATTTGAGTGAGTTAAATTGAGTGCTACTGTAAAACGAGATATATCCTCCCAAAAAAAGTCGTTTCAGAAGATGTAATAAATGCTTGGTTATCCCCTTCGTGAAGGTCCGTTCTGTTCACACCTTGTATATTGTTAATCAATTAAAACAACAAAGCTGCCCTAACAAAAACCTTCTAATCGTTCCGGTCGGCGAGTTAGCCAAAATGTTTGGAAGCAATTCCACGCTGAGCTCAATTCCGACTTGTGCCCTTATCGCCCTTAATTTGGTTCCTAAAATAGTGTTGTGGGTAAAGTCAATGTAGTTTAAATGAACGTAATATGTTTCGATTCGATAACGATCGGGTTAGTCTTTTACGTAATTGACATCTTTTAGTGTTTATAGAAAGTCTGACAACCAAGTCTTAGGGTATTCTATTATCCAGTACTAATTGGGTTGTAGGGGTCAGATAGGCAGACACTCCATGTAAAATACTGGTATTCAGCTGCATACGATTAGACTGGAAGGCGACACCAATATTGACAAAAAGCTAGGCAGATGATGATCTATTTGTTCTCTTAATTCTCCCAGACAGACGTGAGTGACGTGAAACGTCGGTAGAGGATGCCTTATACACTAACCTTATTGGTAACTAGCTTTTGCCAGCGGCTTCGCCCGCGTGAAAATGACGATTTTCCATACAAACTTTCATCCCCTATTTAAAACCCTTAGGGGTTGAATTTCAAAAAATCCTTCCTTATTCCTTGTCTACATGATAAAGGGAACCTCTGTGCAAAATTTCAGCTTTCTAGGTCCAAGAGTTTGGGCTGGGCGTTGATGAGTAAGTCAGTCAGTCAGTCAGTCAGTCAGGACTTCTCTTTTTATTTATATAGATAGATAGAAGATAGATAATAAAAATTCTGCAGGAAGGTCAGCTGTCCCAACCGGCGTGCATGTATAACCAGATGAATTAAAGTGGGCAAGGCAATAAGAGTCTGTCTGTTCTGTAGTTCATGCCTACTCCTAAGCCAAAAAGGCGTGAGTCAAAGCAAAGTTTCACTGAATACTACTTAGCGGTATCTTGTCATTAGTTTCAAAGTAGACGAGACAGTTGTTATCAGTTTCATATTCAATCAGGGTTATAACAAAGTTAGATGAGGGGTCCTATCATGTCGATATGATAAGCTAGGCTTACATTTCTTTTGAACCTCTTCACAGAGACACTTAGTGGAACATATATCCTTAAGCCACGAATATATCATCATTTTTCATCATCTTATTTTTTCCATTTAATAATATTCAATATGCAATTAAGTTCGGCATATACTCGTATATAATGGTAACCCGATGCATTCAGCTTTAGAAATTCACCTGAAAAGCGCTAACTAAAAAAAGCTAGAAATTCCGGTGACAGAATGTCACCGGAATTTCTAGAACGTGTATCGAATTTTGACGTTATGCAACCAAGCTTTATTTTAGCAGAATAGCTTTAAATAACGGTTACGCTCACGTGGTTATCGGAAATTAAACCACGGGATCGTACCACCAGGTTATAATAATTAAGCTTAATTCGGTTTGGCTTTTTAGCCGACTTCCCAAAAAGGAGGAGGTTCTCAGTTTGATTGGTATTTTTTTATGTTGGTATGTTACGCTTACGCAGCAATATATTTGAAAAATGGTCAAAAGCTGCATCTGGTAAGACTGGAAGCTTCCAGTCTAACTATTCAGTATTTTAATGGAACGACTGCCTATCTATCCTATGTAAGAGGCGACTAAGGGATGTACCAGAGAATGGGCAGCAGCGTTCTCTGTGCTTTTTGTATCGACCGTACTGCGATCGCCAACCCGCCTGCCAAGCGTGGCGATTATGGCAAACCCCCTCTAAGCAAAAATTACACTTATGATGACTGCCTATCTGATCTTCACAACAAAGTTAGTGATATGGATAATACGGACCCTTTGGTAAGATTGGTTGTTAGACTTCCACCGCCATTGAATTAGAAGAAAAAGCTTATTTCAGATCTAATAACATAACTTCTTTAAGCCTATTGAAACCCAATCGTCTCCAAAGATATTTTAGCTAGAAGCTTCGACTTTACTTTGTTAAGTGTCGAAAGGGTCAATGTGGTTACAAAGTCAAAGAGTTCCGACTTCCGCAAGGAATGGCAATATTTGCAAGGAATTGACGATTTTCTCCATCTTTGTACCTATTATTATTAAACGAAAGAACTTCAATTGATTCTCGTTGATCTAGTGGCCTCTGGGCATTAAGTTCCAGGTTAGATAAAAGTGTTATTGGGTTTTTATGTTTCATCGAGAACTTATCATTACCAGTTAAACGGAGTCTGGATTTGTGCCCGGTTGAGGGCAATAGGCTCGCCTCCTATTACACCACATCCTATTAAAATTTCGGGTACACCTTTGCCTTAGTCTTAGAAGGTAACAGGCATTATGTTATTTCGTATCTTAAATCATGGGTATATGCACCTGTGATTTTTTGGATTGACGTCTGTATTATAAGATTATCATTTGCTTCGCTGAAGGAAAACTTCGTGAAGTAACCAGTATATTTGAGAGATATTTCTCAATGACATGTAAAGCCAATTAAGAGGCCCATCATGAGTGGCATAAAAACTGACATTGATTTGGGCACTAACAACACGGTAAAAAACGAAAGAGTAGCGATTTCTTCCAGAAAACATTTGGATGGACCAACCGAATCAACGATTTAAGTAGGTAACCCTTTTTTTTGGAAGGGGTAGGAAATCTGGGCAGAGTGGAAGGGAGTGTCAGACTTCTACTGCCACCCATGTTCCTTCTTAGCCCTTTGTGTCGAGGCCGCGGTATCTCTTTCAAACAACCCGCAGTCCCGACGGGATTTAAATAACCCTGCTTTTTACTTCACCATAGTATTTCAAAATGTAATTTAACTTAAAATGTAACAGTCAATACACAAGTTGTAGCCATTCATCTGTTATCAATCCCCTCCACAGTTCGCTACACACGAAGCTTTTATCACAAACGTTTTCAGTTTATTTGCTAGAGCTGCACCGATATCGATAGTGCGATAGTGCTCATTGTGAGTGTTAACGACACCCACAGATATAGATAGACCTAGATAACGCAAAAGCAACTTTTTCGCGTGCCTCTTTTCGTGCCTAGCTTACGAACAAAAATCGTAAGTGGCCACTTTCGCACTCAGTTTGCATCGGTGTATAGCGCTAGTCGGACGTCGGCGCTGGTGCAAAAGGCAGGGGTTGGGGCGAAGGAGGCGTTTTTGAATCGATTTGATTTTCCGATTTATAGTGCTGGTGACGTCATAATAGGTAGTCAAAAATTGGCGCGCTTGATTTTCATACCGATCGTGATACTTGCGTTATCTAGGTCTATCTTTATCTGTGACAACACCCCCTAGCCTTTGTAATAATACGACTGTTCGGTACCGGTTTTATCGCTTCTAAGAACTCCTTTATTAACTATACTGAGAGAGCTAGATAGAAGTACCTACTCGTGAGTTAGGTACCGAAGGTTTTCTTAGCGTGGATGAAATTTCTGAGAACTGAGCTCTCAAGAAACTATGTTTTCGCGGAACTGTGCGTTCGCGCTAAAGTCCGTATTGAAGAGGGAAATTGTCTTTTCGTAAGAAACCCTACCCCGATAATTGAGGTGCATAAATGTACTGATGTAAACGTATTAAAGATGAATATCTCGCATTTAAAGATGAATTTTAAACTCATAGCACTGGTTTGAGTATAACGTTTTAGCTGCATTAAACTAGGGATGAGCGTTGAATTAACGAACTAGTTGAATCAACCGTTGATCTCCTGTCAACGTATTAACGTTAACTGTATATGAATCAACTAGCTTTTGCCCGCGACTTCGTCCGCGTAGAAGTCGAAAATGGTTCTAATAGGATTTTTAATTGTTTTTTTACGTTATTAATTTTGTTATAACCTATAGATTATGAGAAGAGGCCTTTGCCCAGCAGTGGGACAGTGATAGGCTGGTATTATTATATATTACATATAAATTATTGTATTCAAATGATTGAATACTTATATTTTTTTTAGGGATTTAAAGGTTAAATAAAACATGAAAATAAAATAAAATTTTGTTATATTTTGTGAAAACGAAGCTCAGCTCGAAATCGAAATACTACACACCTACCGCAGTATTTCTTTGTAAACAATATTTTAATTCGAAGGGGTAATTTGATGGTGTTAGGGGAATCCTAGGAATAAATACTGACTCTCCTCGAGAACAACCGGTCAGTATAGTTGCCTCGATTACATTGCGATGCAATGTTTTCACTTGCAGTCTGGTGCCATTGCATAATTTTGGTGGATTTATATTGCGCAGCAACATAATTGGCGCGCCAACTCTCAATTTTAATATGTGAGTTGGGAGACCGGGAGGCTTCAGTGTATTCAGGAACTCGACCGGATAATGAATGGCATCATCAGTGTTTATCACTGAGTCGACGGATTTATATTGATATTCGACCCCTTCGAATGATCTCAAAAGTATTTCATTTATGACTGAGTCTTGTTCGTTTTTTGGTGCTAGGATGGCACGCTCGCATAACCATTCTGCAGGTTTATCGTGAATATTATTAATGTTTGGGTAAATTTTAGTTAGAAGCTCTTCTACAGTGGAAACAATTGTTCCTAACTCTGTAGGGAGAATTATATTATTATCCAGTTCCGGGAAATCACCATTTCCTATTTTAAGCAACAGGTCTGAGAACTGTCCGGCTGTAACATCTCCCCTCAGATGGACTCTCATATTTTTGGTAAGGCTCAGTTTTGACACTAAAGGCCACAAATGAGACCGCTTCACGCACGCTTTAACTTCGTCCGCTCGCGTTCCTCTGGGCACTACTGGTAAAGTCTGCCGGAAATCGCCTGCTAACAATACAGTAACTCCTCCCATTTGACAATAATTCCGTGGCTGGCGTGAATATGTTGATAAGTCTAAAACTGCAATTTGTCAGGACGGCCATTTAAAGGGTTTGACGTCTTCTGGTAAATCGGTAAATTAGTTTAACATAAATGTTGTAGTTGTTTTATAGGTTATTTTATGCCCTCTTCTCAATGATGACATTAAATAATCGAAATTCCCCATAGATTGCATAATAATAGACTTGTCAATTCGTTCACCAACGACTTATCAACTTATGCACCGACTTATCCACTTATTCACAGCGTTATCAACGTATTCACCAACAGTTATCAACTTATTCACCTACTTAATTAGGGAGTATTAATAGGTAAACAATGTCATTTTAATGAAAAACCCATTATTATTATTGGAATAGTTTTTGCCCGTGGCTTCGCCCGCGTGAATGTCGGTTAAACTACAAAGATGACGATTTTCCATACAAACTTTCATCCCCTATTTTGACTAGGAATAAGATTGAATTTCCAAATTTTTTCCTTATTCCTATTCTACATTATAAAGACAACCTCTGTGCCGAAAATCAGCATTCTAGGTCCAAGGGTTTGGGCTGAGTGTTGATGAGTCAGTCAGTAAGCCAGGACTGTTCTTTTAATTTATATAGATAGATAGCAAACAGATAAAAAACAAAAAAAAAACTGGCCAAGTGCAAGTCAGACTTGCACATGAAGAAGTCCGGACCATCGCAGTAGGAAATCCCCCTTAAATTTGTATTATTTCTTATTTTAGCGGCGACAGAAATATTTATTTTGTGATAAGTTTGTTTTTCATATTGTTTGTATGAATGACAAAGTTAGGTATATTTGCGGTTTTTTAAATGTGCTATATATAAAAAACCACTTACTATATCTCGTTCAAACAAATTTTGGTTGAAAGTTATCATTGCGATCTATAGCATATATTTATTTTTTATTTTTCTCTTTCTTAGTTTAGAAGTTAGAGGGGGTACGACCCTCATTTTACCCCTTTAGAAGTGTTTATCTTTCAAACAATTGAATTTGAGAAAAAATGGTTTCAGAAACCTCAGTGTCATTTTTAAAGACCTATCTTTAGATACCCCACACGAATAGATTTGATGAAAAAAGTTTTTTTTTGTTTCAGTTCCATGTATGGAGAGCCCCTTAATCTTGTATTCTTTTTTAGTTTTGTATAATAATCCTGTAGCGATTTAAAGACTACAGCTGCATACCAAGTTTCAACTGTGCAATCATAATAGTTTCCGAATAAAGTGGCTGTGACATACGGACGGACAGACATGACGAATTTATAAGTGTTCCGTTTTTTGACATTTTACTACGGAACCCTAAAAATATTTTATTCGCTAAAATACCTACTACTTACTCAAATCAAGCATTGTTCTTCTACCTAAACAAATATTAAAATGAAGGACCACGAAACTATCAGTTTACCAGTGTTTTTACAATAAAAAACAATAATAATTTGTCCTCGTCCAAATCTGGATCAGTAAATGCAGAGACATCACCGACAGTTTTTATATTTCTATAAAACTCTTTATAAGAATCGTCAATCAAGTCAATCTTGTCCATCAAATCTTTTTTTTTTCTCTGCGCTAATTGGCAATGCCTCCTTAGAGATTGGGCTCAACCTAAAGACATCTATTGTAGACTTTCCCCTTTTCCGAAAGTTTACTGAATTATACGGAGGTTCGCGTTCCAGGCTTTTCTTTTATTTTATTTTGCAAACGTTATTTTTGTTATAATTATTGCAGATACATCGCGCGCGTACCTAAATAATCGCAGCGTTATTTTTACGTCTATTAAAACCTTTATCAATACTTACTTAAAAGGTGGCAAAATGTTATTTGTGATTAGGAGATCTGTGTCTTACCATTTTCGTCCACTTTATTCTTTCACTGGCGAGATGAATTCAACTTAAAGTCACGAAGTTCTGTTCTTCCGAACTCTGAATTAATTGACGTTTGCTTACCAACAGACGAGCGAGGGATGTGCACGGTGTGCACCGATATAAGTTGTTAACTAAACATATTAAACTTTAACTTTTTTGTAACAGAAATACATAGTGATAACTATATTTATTACATTTAGGGTTGAGAACTTCGTTGGTCGTAACTGGATATCTCAATATATCACAATTTAAACAGAAATACTTCGGTCGGCCATAACTTGATATGTCGATTTGTCAATTTAAAATTCGTGCCTATAGAAAACTCAAAAGTGTATAAGTTGAGATATCATATAATGAATATTCATTTGGGTACCGAGTATAGGTTGATATATCAACATATCAATGTTTGATCAAAAAAACATGAGAATGCATAATTGGACAAGTGGACTTGTAAATTTAGACACGTCAATATGAGAGATGTCAACTTACGACCAAGGTCGATTGCTCCAAAATTTATGGATATTTGGAGCTGTAATTTTTTTTCATATAAGATCCTTATGCCTAGGATGTAATAAGCCAATAAAAAAAAAAACATGGAAGTCGACTTATCAATGTGTTCACGCCAGCCACGGAATTATTCCTAATATCTTGTAAAGATCTATTCAGGGCTTCGAAACCCCCTTTATGAGCCATAGTACTCTCATCCCAAACAATTAATTTCGTTTTGCGGAGTACTTCTGCCATATTACTTTGTTTGGGTATATTGCAGAGTGGGGTTTCGGTTTGTATCAAACTGAGAGGAAGTTTAAACGTGGAGTGTGCAGTTTTACCTCCTTCCAGCAGCGTGGCAGCAATTCCGGAAGATGCGACCGCTAAGGCGATATCACGATTGCTTCTCACTTTGGCCAACAGTAAATTTAATAGAAAAGTCTTGCCTGTTCCACCAGGCAAAAGAAAGATAAAGAGAATCACAATCATTATCACTATCACAATCAGCATCATTATCACAATCACCATCACTGTCACAATCACTATCACTAT
This sequence comes from Diarsia dahlii, assembly GCA_949775195.1. Taxonomy (NCBI): domain Eukaryota; kingdom Metazoa; phylum Arthropoda; class Insecta; order Lepidoptera; family Noctuidae; genus Diarsia; species Diarsia dahlii. The sequence goes on from OX459190.1 coordinate 19,392,901, forward strand.
CACTATAACAATCACAATCACTATCACTATCACTATCACAATAACCATCACTGTCACAATCACAATCAATATAACAATAACAATCACTATCACTATCACTATCACTATCACAATCACTATCCCTATACCAATCACTATCACTATCTTAATCACAATCACTATCACTACCACAACCACTATCAAAATCACCATCATCGTTATCACAACCATTATCATCGTAATCACAATCATCATCATCATAATCACTATCACAATCATCATCTTCATTATCACAATTATCATCATCGTAAACACAATCATTATCATCGTAATCACAATCATCATCATTATCATCACAATCATCATCATTGTTATCACAACAAATCAACAATAACCCTGTATAGAATAGATAATACATATAGTTGAATCCGCCGTCTTCTGGATCTCAAAATAAATGTCATAGTCGTAATCAGCACTCCTGATATTCTCGGAATCGACACCCATATTGATTTTTAGACATTTCAACCCCATCGCACCTCAACTTACAGGGGATGATGGTATTTCAGGTCCGCCACATTAAATCTTAAAATCGTTGTTTTTGTGATACACCCGATACACCATACAAACAATAACCATGTTGGTTTTCAGACTTTGTCACTGCATTTCCCCCTTTAGGGGTTGAATTCTGAAAAAACCTGAAACAAATGTTAACTAATTTATCGATAGGAGTACTCCTGTGAAGTTTCAAATAAAATAGTCTAACTAATCTTATTTCCCCATGTAAACTTTGGACCCCCGTTTCAACCCCTAAGGGGGTGAATTTTGAAAAATCCTTGCTTGGTGCACCCCTAAACCTATGTGCCAAATTTGGAATGTCTAGACTCAGCGGTTTGGGCTGTGCATTGATTTTTTTGAATTTATCACCCCATTTCCCCTTCTGAGGGGTTGAATTCTGAAAAAACCTGAAACCCGTTTCTACTCATTTATCAATAAGAACACTTCTGTGAAGTTTCGAATAAAACAGTCTAACTAATCTTGTTTCCCCATACAAACTTTGGAGCCCCGTTTCACCCCCTTAGGGGATGAATTTTGAAAAATCCTTTCTTAGTGCACCCTTAGACCTCATAAGGAACCTACTTGCCAAATTTGGAGTCTGTAGACCCAGCGGTTTGGGCTGTGCGTTGATGGTCAGTGAGTGAGTCAGTCAGTCACTTTCTTCTTTTATATATTTAGACTATGTAGCTGAATTCGTCAACGACGTTTATGACATTAACTCGTGCATCTCGTTTAATAAACGAGAACGCAACCGCAACGAACTGAGCAAATTAAAAAACTTACCTACGTTGAAAATAACGCCATAGATTGCGAGCGAAAGTCATTTCGTACAATTTGAACTCTAAGTACCGAGTTATTACAGAGTTGATTTTCGAAATATTTATTTTAAGAATAAAGAAGAAAAACTATGAAGGGAAGGTCATCTAAGTAGAACCATCAAACAAACGTTTTCTAAGACATACATTGAATGAAATCGTTTCTAAAATTAAACGTTGCAGCGTTGACGTTGAATAAAACCGTTCAATGAATGAACGGTAAAACGGTTTACGTTGCAAGTTGACATTAATTTTAAGTTAACTCGTTGACGAATTTAACTAGTTGACAAACGTAAATCAACGTTAACGTTTCGTTGACGGAAAAACCGTCAACGACCCATCGCTACATTAAACCACTATTATTTAAGAGCACTTAAGTAAGCATAATATTATAAAATAATTGCATTCCCAAACACAATTCCCTTTCTTACTTTCAGCATCGAAACATAAACCCTCAGCATCCTTTACCATAAAAAGTCCAAGCAAAAGGCTTTACCCCAATTAAAACTTAAAATACGTCGTCAAAGAGTTCTATATACAACCGCGTACCTCCTCAGACCTCCTCGGTGACTTCGGTTCCGTTCCTCCACTAATAAACCTGCCTATTACGTCCCAGGTAACGCAAGCTCATAAGTTCGTTATAACCAACCATCTATGGCATTAGTTCGTGCATTCGTACATATCTGGAGCACCTAATTCGCTATCTGATAGATTTTGCATCTGGTTTAATTAACGCGGAGGCAGATTTTGATTTCCGCTGGCTGATGTCAGGTTATTACTGGAAAGGTGTTAGGCCCCTAACACACGGTGCCGTAGATACCGATTTTTGCGTTTTTATAAATACAAAAGCGCGTGTGAAGCGCGTTCGCAACTCGTTTGAAGTGCATGCAAAGGGGCAAGTAGTTGGCAGTTGTAAGCCCGTAGACGCGCGTTTCACGATCGCCCTGTGTGCTTAGGTTACAAGGTCGCGTTCAAATCTCAATTGAAGCGCGTATATGCGCTTCATCAGCGTGTCGTCTACGCGTTTAAGATACTCCATGTGCTAGGGGCCTTCTGTTAGGTAATCGGTTTTTTGGTATTGCGGGGGAGAAAAAAAATGTTCTGCTTAAAGTTTTCAGTAGGTTTTATGAGAAAGGAAATAATATATAAGAAACGATGGGTGAGCTGTGTGACGGATGATATGGCTAGAAAAGGAGATGACCGCTGAGTTGACGAGCAGTAGAAAAGTATGTAAGAAAAAGAAGTGTTACGCTGACTCCAAATAAATAGGGATATACGCAGCAGAACTACTACTCCTCCTTACTATTACTCCTAACAACTCAACTTTATTTTGAAATAAAATATTCATCAGAAAGTTTAGTCTGGGTTTTCAAGTAAGACAAAAAAGGTAAAGTGATCACATTTTAAGAGACAGATAACTAGATTTTTCGAAAAGGTAGCCTAAGCAAATATTCTTTAAATTAGATAAAACTTCTTCCACACACTAAAAAAATACAAACAACCAGCATTGACATTAACTGCAACACTCAATTAAATTTATTGTATTTTAAAATTGAAATAAACTTCCAAGCAAGCTTTTCATAAACCAATTGTTCAGAAAATAAACAGATTTCAAAAATGCAGCGGCCTTTTCCTCTTTTTAATTTCCTTTTAATCCACAATCTTTAACGAAGTAACAGTTCTTTTTCAAATCGTCAATCATTCATTTCTATTCAACCGTCGAAAAAACGTTTCAACTTACAACGGTATTGTTCTGCTTCTTTTGAACCTAAGGCCGGTTGCAGACGATGACATGAATTTAAAAAAATCTGTGGGCTCGGACAAAGCAACTGTTTTTCTTGGAAAAGTTGAGTGGTAAGCTTGTCACTTCTTCTTCTTCTTAGCGTGTCGATGGCAATCTAAATTGTGTCGGCCCAGAATTGGGCTACAGCGTCCATCAGTTCCTGCAGTGAACAACCAGCAGGACACGCAGGGCACGATATTAAGTGCCCCATTGTTTGAGGAACAGCACCACATTTACACTCCAGAGCAGAGTCATTTATATATCTACACCTCAGTAGGTTTTCTTTGCTGCGACCAACCTGGGTCCGGAGTCTGTATAAAGACAGTCAGCCACGGCAACTCTTGTGCAGGTGGGAGATGTTCAGCAGGTGGAACAAATCGCCACAGCTTTAATCTTTGCGTAGACATCTCGCCAGTGAGTGGGGTGACACACTTCAGAAAGCTGTTTCGGCTTTTCAGCCTTTGCGATACAAGGCTGTTACAATGCTTGTCACTTGTGGTGGTATGTGCATGTGATACGAAGGAATGAGAAAAATAACGTAAAAAAAGGTTTGAGTATGAATGTGTATGAGTATTAGAGTAGAAGAAGACCAAAGAAACGATGTATGGACTGCCGCGTAAAGCATGATATGGTAAGAAAGGAGGTGTCTGGTGAGATGACGAGAAACAGAGAAGTATGGAGAAGTAAGAGTAAGAAGGAGACGTGCTACGCCAACCCCAAATTAATTGAGATAAGGGTAAGAGGGTAAGAGAATGATGAATATCTGGGCTCGGACAAAGTTACTATTTTTTGGCAATATAGCTAACAAAGTCTATTCTGCCAGCGTCAAATATAACATTCTACGAAGTAAAGTTTTTTTTGTGTTGTGGGAAATCATCAAATGACTTCTCCCGGCTGGGCAGAGCGGTAGGGAGTGTCAGATTTCTACTGACTAAAAACCTTCCATGTTCCTTCTTAGCCCTTTGTGTCAAGGCCGCGGTATCTCTTTCGAACAACCCGCAGCTCCAACGGGGTACCTACAAACCTTATGTTATGAAATGTGTTGCTGCTGTCCATTAGCGAATAAATACATATTCTATTCTATTCTATTCTAAACTAGCTGATGCCCGCGGCTTCACCCGCGTGTATGTCGTTCAAATTATATACTAAAACCTTCCTCTTGAATCACTCCATCTATTGAAAAAAACCGCATCAAAATCCGTTGCGTAGTTTTAAAGATTTAAGCATACAGACAAACAAACAGACAATTTTGACAATTTTGTTTTATACTATGTAAGGAAGGAAGTATCAAAACGATTTAACAAATTTAAAACCAGAGGAAAAACTATGTTGACCCTAGTGTACACACCGTCTAACTAGGCACAACCACCAAGTATAAAGTATGTTCCTCGACATATTGTTGGCAACGGCCGCAGATATTTTTTACTGCCGAATTGCCTGTAAAGTTTGACATTTACGTAGCGCTTTTTGTGGTGTGTTTTATATTATGCTTTCGAGAATGTAAATTGTAGTGATATGTTTTGTTTGTTAACTTTTGTTTACATGGCACAGTAGTTAAGGTCATCGTTCTTGTTAATAAGTTTGGAAGCCTTTTATCATGATCGATAAAAGAGCCAAAAAATAAGTTTGAAAAAATCGCAGACTAATAAAACCGCGGTTTTAAAAGTAGATGACACGAAAATAATTTTTGTATGATATTCTTATTTATCAACGCCTTTTCCAATTGATTGAGTATCGTCTAGCAAGAAGTATAATTACTAGGTGTTAAATTAACGGATCGTGTTCGAAAAACAATACTGCGTTCCAAAACAAAAATAGCTAACGTGGCCCAAAAGGCTGCCCAACTCAAATGGGACTGGGCAGGACATGTCTGCCGCATGCCGGACAAACTGTGGGCAAAATAGCAGGAAACTGGTGCCCTGAGACAGTGGGACGGGGTCGCGGTACACTTGTGGCTTGTGTCCAATAAGTATGTTTTCATTTTTCCTTTCTATTAAACTATTTCCAGCACTCACTGTTTGAAACTAAACTTTTATCTTTCAAATAATCGATGTGCGCCACTCAACTTACCGACAAACTTTTAAACTATTGGAAATAAAACAGTGGCTCTCTTGTTGAATGATTTAATGTGTGCTCTTATATTGGTTCGATTGCTAATTGTTTGACTGTCCTGTCTGGTACGAAATACCTAACCTTTATGTCAGGCTGCGAAAAAGTTTTCCGACAAAAGATACCGTCTTTCTTTTTCTAGCTTTTTCTATTCAACTAAAATCATTACTATTCTATCCCAAAATTCCCGAATGCTTGTACACATTTCAGACGGTTTTATCTGTCTAGCCTTTTCACAAATATGTTGGGGTCGGCTTTCAGTCTAATCGGATGCAGATGAACACCATTATACCAGTATGTTACATGAAGCTACGGGCTATTTGACCTCAACAATCTAACCCCTTTGTAAGACTGGTTGTGAGGGACCAACCAGGACCAACGGCTTAACGTGCTTTCCGAGGCGAGGAGGAAATGTAGTACGTGGGATCACCCATCCCGTACTCAGAATGGGTGGTCGCCCACCTACGGACCAACCCAGGCAAGCGCGGCTTCACTGTTCCAGGCATATTGCCAGTGCTTTTACACGGGGAATCTTTGAGTCAACTATACCAAAAGAACGCTGGATGACCTACGCGTACAATATAATAATATTTTTAGGATGCTGTTGGGACTGCCGCGTTGGTGCAGCGCTTCTGCTATGTTTGCGCAAAACCGAACTGACGGATTTCACGCCGTCATTCCGAAGAAAACCGCGTCGCTGCTGTCACGGTTGCGGGCGAGTGACAACAGCATTCTAAAAACTGTTGTGGAGAGTGTCGACTCTCCGATAATTAAAAGTTTTGTGAGAAGGACATTCACTGAACATTAGTTCGGGGATGTCCTTTTCACAATACTATTTACTCTGTCTTCCATAATTATAATATATTAGCTACTAACACTAGAAATAAGTAATTTTATTGTTTAACTAACACTATGGATCATTGTTGTCTGAAAAATAAAGAATATTATTATTTTTAACCTGAAGATCGACCCGAGCGGATAATTTTATTTGGCCACGACCTCATCCGGTTTTATTATCCATGAAAATCGAAAATGACTACCAGAATGGTTAAGTTAAATGAAAATCTAGTTCTGTTAAAAAAAAAGAACACAAAAAAATTGTCAACGATATCCATTCAGGTCGATAACTTCATCGGCGCTGCGGGTTGTTCAAAAAAGATACCGCGATACAAAGAGCTAAGAAGGAACATGGGTGGTGTTTAGTCAGTAGAAGTCTGACACTACCTTCCGCTCTGCCCAGAGCGGGAAAAATCATTTTATGATTTCCCACCATCCAAAAAAAGGCTCTATAACTTCACGAGTAAAATTAACGTAGTGAAACCAATTTTACGCATTATAAACGCATAAGCACACACGTTCGTGAACATGTTTACGGAAAGCCAAATAAACTAGCTAAAGGATGGTGTTTGACTATTTACGGTAGCAATAAAACTATACGAGCCTTGCAGAGCCATCAACACCTTGAGTGAACCAAAGAGAGCCAGTAAAAGGTGAATGCGTTTCTATAAACTGTGGACGACGAATGAAATTGGAATAGGGCGGAATAAAATTGAAATAAAACCTAGAATACCTACATTGGTGTGTTATCCAGCTTTGTACTAGTCAAGAAAATAAGTCTGGTTTAGATTGGATGAAAAAAAATAAAAAATTCGAAGACATGTGACATCTACCAACCCGCACTGGGCCCGCGTGGTGGATTATAGCCCACCCCTCTCCTAGAGAGGAGGCCTGAGTCCTTGCAGTGGGAAAATTATAGGCTGATGATGAATGATTATTATTTATTTATTTATTACATTTAGTACAGCAAAAGCCATTAATACTAAATTAACTAATCCTTTTATTCGGTCTTCTCGCAAAACCACAAGCATTCTAACATTATCGTCTTCCACTCATCAGCAAATAAATCCAATTCAGGGTTGGTCTCCACGACCGCGTTGAGCATCGTTAGCATACGCGGTATAGGGGAGGTGGACCGAGCTACAGTGCGACAAAATGGGACATTAAATAATTTGTGCTTTCTAGAGCGATTATAATTATTTGGAACAAATAATTGACACAGCTCCGCATGTAAGTCTGAGGCGTCGGTGTGACCATGTATGATTTTATACGCTGTTGTTATTTGGTCAACAGCCCGCCTAACTTTAAGGGAATTAAAATTTAAACATCCTAAAAGAAATTTAGTAGGATACATATAGGGATAGTATCCAAACACTCGTTTGTAGAGGTACCTGAGAAAAGCTTTTTGCACCTTTTCCAGCATGAGCATATAGGTAACCTCGTGAGGATTCCACACACAAGCTTGCACCGAACTAATGCGTTAAACAAAAGCCTAATAACTGCCTGGTTATTAAAACCTTGACAGTTACGTAAAACAAAACCTAAGCGTCGGAAAGATTCCTTAGCCAAACCTATAATGTGTGTATGGAACGTCAGTTTGCTATCAAACGTTACACCGAGGTCTTTGGCTGAGGATACTCTGGCTATAGACTCATTGTTCACTCCGTAGTCGTACTGTATAGGACTCCGCATGCGGCCAAAGCTCATAATTTGACATTTGGATGTGTTAAATTCCATTTTGTTGGTGGCAGCCCATTCACTCAAGGCATCGATATCACGCTGGAGAGCCATACAGTCAGACACGGAGCCAACAGTTGCATATATTTTCAGATCGTCGGCGTAAAGTAGACATTTTGCATGTTTTATAATTTGTGGCAGATCGTTCACCATAATTAAGAAGAGCAAGGGCCCTAAAATGGAACCCTGACTCACGCCTGATGGTGTATGATACGCATGTGAGTTGTATGAGCCAAGGCGAACAAATTGCTGACGGTCACGGAGATAGTCAGAAATCAGAAGAAGAAGACTGGGTGTAAATCCTATGGCACTTAACTTACGTAACAAGATGTCGTTATTAATTCTATCAAAGGCCTTACGGAAATCGAAGTACAGCACATCAACTTGCTGTCCGCGGTCCATTTGAGAAGAAATAAAATCAACTAATGTCAACAAATTCGTGTTAACTGACTTTTTGTTGCGAAAACCATGTTGTTCATTGCACATATAAATATCCACTTGTCTTTGAATTTCTTTATATAAAATGTGTTCGAATACTTTAGCAGGGGCCGACAGTATAGCAATAGGCCTGTAGTCTTCAACTGATGATTTTACCCCTGTTTTCGGTATAGGCGTAACTCTAGATAGTTTCCATTGAGACGGATATTTACCCGTGCTTAGTGATAAATTAAATATATGACATAGAGGTTTGGCTATGGAAGCTTTAGACTGTTTAAGGATATTGGCTGGAATATTATCCGGGCCTACAGAACTACTGAGTTTTAATTTACCGATACCACGTTCTACATCATTAATAGAAAATGGTGCTAAACTGATGGAGTTACTATTGCTGCAGGTATCAAGAGTACATATTTGTGAGACATTTAAATCAGGTGTTTCAGGTAAGAAAACACTGGCAAAGAAATCAGCAAAAGCATTAGCCGCATCGATACCCAAGAGTGATTGACCCTGATAGTTGATTGTAGGTTCAAATCCTCCTTTGCATCGAAGGGTGGATATGTGTTGCCAAAACTGTCGCGGGTTGTTTTTTATATTACGCTCTACATGATGTAAATATGAATTGTATGCAATATTAATGCGGTGCTTAAGGTTTGCTCTTAAATCAGAAAATGCCTTGTATTCCTTAAAACAAGAGGACTTTTTCCAAGCATGATGTAGTTTTGTTTTACGTCGAAGATCCGCAATTATATCACGGGTGTACCAAACAGGATAGCGTTTGCGACTGGCACTATTACGTAGTTTTTTTGGCATACAGTCGTTAAAAATATTATAAATAATTTCATAAAAAGTATTCGTGCAAAAAGTAATATCAGTTGACTCTACTACGGTACTCCAAGATTCCTCATTAAGTAGATTATAAAGACGTTCATAATCGCACTTTTTAAAATTCCAATCCTTAGACACATCACTATTACTAGTGGTCTATGAATGTAGACCACTGCATCATCGAGGCAGTCGGCGGGATGTTTCTAAAAAACAAAACAAAAACCGCTTCACATTATCTGTGCTAGCACTAGACCACAAAATGTATTTTGATAGCATATTTATATCGAAAGCGGTAGTCAATCGAAAAGAAATACTGCATACCTAAGTGTAGAAATAAAAAAAGTTACCATTTTTATTTTTTTGACGTAGTAAATAATTGAATCTCACTCATACGTGTATATTTCATTTTTTACCCGACTACGGCGAAGCCAAAAGGAAGGGTAATGATTTTGGCAGTCTATGTATGTATGTATGTATGTTCCACCGTAGCGCCTAAACTACTGAACGGATTTTAATAAATTAGGTGTCATAAGATTCGTAATAATAGCCCGCGTGACATAGGCTATATACATTTTATAAATTCTTTTTATGACGGAATTTAAATGTCAAAAACTTACCTCAAAAAATATTAAATCATAGCAAGTTTGGTATCAAATGAAAGGTCTTGGCGAGCACATTACAAATAATACAGTCGCATGCCACCTTGCTAATGGCAATTAGCAGCTGAATTCTGTATCAATGAGAATGCCATGGAGGAGCATCAGGTATCAGTGGCATGCGACTACGAAGAATATCAGACAAGAATTATTTTCTTGTCTTCTACTTTTAAGACCGCGATTTTGTTAGTAGTCGGGTTTTAGATTTTTGAACTTAATTTTTTTATTTGAATTTTTTTTTGTGTGTACTTAAACTATAACATAATACATATATTATTTGTAATGTGCTCGCCAAGACCTTTCATTTGATACCAAACTTGCTATGATTATCTAAATTTAATATTTTTTAAGGTAAGTTTTTGTTTATTTCTCTTTTGACTTGTTATAAGCCAGGATTACGAATCCATTAAACTATTCAATATTAAAGACACGTGAAAAGCACTTAGCTCGAAATGGTGAAATACTGGGAACATTTACCTACCTCTCGAAAAATTGGTTGGGATCGAGTAAATCTACACTAATACACTTAAATTATAAAGAGGTGAAGTTAGTATTTGGATGAAGGATTCGATCTCTAAAATCTTTTACTGATAGAAGATTCACTATTAGCAAGCGTCGTCTTAGGATAGGTAACTTCGAAGTGGACCGAGTCGCAGACCGAGGTTATCTATACCTACATCAATTTGATACAAATTAAGAAAATTGAATAGTCTATAACATAAAATTTCAAAATATCGGTCTAAATCTCTAAAACGGCAAAACAGATTTTGCCGAGACTTTTATGCTATCTCTGCTAATTAGCTGATTTTATTTTTGGAAAAAGGATTAGTGTTCCTTATTATTTCATGATCTTTCAAACTAAGAAAAATATTGTCTCTAAACGAAATTCTCACAATACTAACAAAAAGACGAATTTAATACTAACATTTTAAGAGAGCAAAAAAAAGATAAAAAGTTCAAAGTCATTCCCGTAGTACGGGTACCGGAATCATCCGAAAACGTTTTCGAGAGATTATAGATAGCAGATAATATAGAAAATGAGGGACCTTTTGTGCAGACCATTATTTCCTCCAACCAGTATATTATTCTTTTTTTATTCGTCGTCTATAGTAATCTGAAATACTTTGTGATTATTCCTGGAAATGAGTTCTTGCTTTTTTGTATACTTAGGTAAAGTTATTTTGAAGTACAATAACTTCAATACACTTACAATAACTTCAAGACAGGTGAGCAACAGCAACCCCATCTAGTTTTAAAAAAAGTGAGGTGTAAAGTGTTTGTAAAAACCTATTTGCTAAATAAACATTTTTAATCTGATTTTGTGAATTAAAAATGGTAATTAATAATAATTAGTAATTAATTTACAATGGTTTAAATCTTTTTGCAAGGAACCCTAATTATGTTTCAATAACATAAGCTAGTGCTTTTCTATTTTTGACAATGTTTGGTGCCTCCTATTGTTCAAGATGGCGAGAAAAGTAAACTTTGAATTGTAATAATAATAATAATATAATATTCCACAAAATTGAAACATGCACATGAGACCCTCAATAAACTTAAATCGAATTAATTCTTCAATACACGCATTCGGAATACTGTCAAATGCTAGACTGGTCGACAAAATAATTCTGCGTAGCTTCTCTGCTAGTCCCAACATTTTTCATCGAAACTTTTCCCAGTATTGATGCACTTTACGTTAGTACTGCTTCGGTAGTTCACTGAGAACGAAGTGAAGCAAATATAAAGGAATACAAATGGAAAACGGAGTGTATTTTTTTGCAATCTGCGACGGATTTTTTAAAGCTTGCTTTTTATTCAGAGAATAATGGTGAGCAACACATTTAAATTATAAAAGTATTCCAATCCGATTTTACCAGTGTACGTATGGTACAGAAAGATGGAATTCTTGTCGCTACGTAGTGCTACGTGGTGCTACGCTTGTGCTACGAAATGCTACACACAATCCAAAACTTTTACCGAAAATTGTTTTAACATTTTACAACAAAGATTGGTGTAAAATATCTTTCATTCGAAATTAACCATTCCTTCTTAATCGTGTGGTTATTGCCTAACCTGATGTTAGAGCTTTTATGCCGCCTCTGAATAGACCTGACCAACCATTGACATCACAATGCAGTGCGATCAAATTATCTTGGCAGGTCCGAACTTCGTGCAGGTTATTTTGTTACAACTAATGTTTAAAAGTGTTATGATATTTATTTTATTTGTATTTCTCACTGTTTAAATTAGATATTTTCTGATCGTATAGGTATTGGTTTATCTGACAATAACAGTTTTCTTCACAAGTTTACATGCGTAAAAGTTCGCAGAGCCTATGTTCAGACCTGCCAAGATAATTTGATCGCACTGTACCTGTATATCACAAACAACATTTAGTCCTACAATCCATCACAGTCCTCCTAACCGATTTAAACGTTCACACGTATGAAAGGACATTAGACCTACGTTGGGGCATTCATGACAGATTTATGACTCCCAAAACCGGGACACGTAGATATTAAACACATACTTGCAGCAAGAACGCCCATAACAAAATACTTGGGAAAACTGTCAGTTTCCATTCGCCCCCGTTTAGTGTACGATAAAACTGTTGGCAAGAATATTTATGATAAATTGTATTTGTATGGAGTTTTGAGTTAGTGTTACTTGTTACGTGAGGTGGTATTTTGATGTGAAACATCTATATGCGCCTAGGCAGTAAACCAACTCGTATGCCATGACTGGAGATGGCATGACGCTGTCACGGCCTGAAGCCTCCTCTATGCCACGTAAAATCAACCTTTCCCCGATTTGAATAAAGTTTGCTTTGAAACGATTTTGGTATACTTATTCCGTATGAAAAGATATTTCAATTATGGGGTGAACAAGTGCAATTCGGTGTCGTTATGGGTACATTCATTAACCCTACGGGTGTTAATGTTATGATAGGACAGTAGGTACTTCTGAACTTGTTTATTTTAGTTTATTTAAAAAAACTTTCCGAGAAACTTTTAAAATAACAACCAGCAACTACTACTAAATGTTACGAAATCACAATAGAAACGAAAATAGTTCCATCTATAGACACCTGTCCATGGTGACATTTTCTTTGACAAATGTAATGCCTCCCTACCTTCCTACGCGTGTTTTGGACTAGCTCAATTTATATTACATCGTATTGTTTATGAAAACGTGAACTAACGAAAATAATAATAACACCTTCATATAACATGACGCCGGTAATTCACAAAGGGCAGGCAGAGGTGTACTGAACAGTGCAACCACATTTTGTCAGCTAAGTTTTCTGGAAATCTCATGTAATAGCAGTTTGCCCAACTCGGGAACCCAGAAGTGCCCAGAACCTCACATTCAGCAGTCGCGATTGTAAACAATAGACCAAAGAGACAGTAATATGTAAATATTTATTAAATTCACTTATTGACTGCCTCGTTTTTATTCATTTGTAAAGTTCTTAATTTCAAAATAGGATAAACGAATTACAAATTGAATATGTAAAGATAGCATAATTCAAATCCTTCTATTTATTCATTGACTAGCTGATGCCCGCGGTTTCAACCGCGCGGATGTCGGTTATCGCTACCGATGCCGGTTATCGCGACCAAAAGTAATATTTTCGTACCCCCCTTTCAACCCCTTGAATAAAGTTTTTTTTTTTATTAAATGTAGCCTATGTCCTTTCTCGGGTATCAAAATATCTCCATACCATGCAAATTGGTTCAGTAGTTTAGGCGTGATTGAGTAACAGACAGACAGAGTTACTTTCGCATTTATAATATTAGTAAGGATTATTTCTTACATACCTATTTCATTCTGGTATTAGAAACAGATTCAAGAAATTCCTACCAAAAACATCTAGATTCCTTTCAAAAAGAATTTCAACAAGATAGCGTTGAACTCAGTTAAGATTTTTTTTTGCTTTAATTTCTAAAAGAGTGTTCCGTCTTCCGTTCTCAGCTCGTTTCCGCTTTAGATGGCAGTCAATTTGAGTGGTGGCTTCACGCTTTGCCCTTGAGGTTGAAAGCAGAAATTCTATAGTACAAAACGTTTCGTTAAAATTTCTCTCTTGCATTGACGTTTTTATTACAAGATTTTATTTCTTAAGATTCTGCTGCAATCATTTTGTTAATGGAATGTTTAATTCAGGTTGATAATAATTTACAGAATAAACAGATTTTTTTCCTTATTAGTTTATAATGGTTGTTAAAGTACCCTTAATGGGGCCGAAGGGCACTCATTTTCTTCGTCATTGCGGTATTTTTTGTTTTAAGGAACCTTCTAGTTACGAAGTAATTGGGGACAAAATTCACAAGTTTTTTTTTTATAACATTACTTTAAATTCCTCTATAACCCATGTACAAGTAGTAAAGCCTCCTTCAGCACAATGTTGTTAGTCTAGAGCGTTACATGGATTCCTATCATCATATTATCTGCCTGATGATGGTAAATTGTTCACACCAAAAAAAAGTTGTTTCCCAGCAAGAATATTTTCGTAGAGTACAAAAAACAAGACTACTTGGTTGACAGTCATGAAATATCCGTTTAGCTAACTAACTATAACTTGCGTTATACGTATGAACCTCCTTTTAAAATTACATGGACCTTAGAAAACACATAATTTATATCCCTGGATGAACAGTAGTTCAATGTAAACTCCTCTCTTCTTTTTTTAACCTTTGTAAGGTATATTATAGATTCACTTCAATCGAATTTGTGTGTGTCTTTTTCATAGAATTTGCCTTTCAGGAAAAAATAAATAAGTGTACGGCACTTGTTAGTTAACAATTGACAGTCGACGAGGCTGTTTCACGATATCTGGATTAACTTGATTGTCTCAAACAAGCGTCAAGCTCAGCACAATATCCTTAGCTGATGTACAGAAGGCTGGTCTTGCGTTGTACGCAGTTTCAATAGAGTAAGAGGTCAGCATATACTGGTTTTATTGCGACTGACGTGTGGCATATCGCAGCACGGCAACCAAGTATCAAATAGTTTGTAGCCCTTTGTGGCTCTTTCAGATGTCAATTAATATTGGCTTTGAACAATGTAGGGGATATTTTTAGAGCGTAGCTTGGGAAAAGCGGGACTATTTGCAAACTATGTACTCATCGAAAATTAAGGTACGTTTATCCGTTATATTTTGCATGGCATCTCATAGGTTATGCTATGGGGCAGCAAAAGAACAGGCTGGATGATGGATCTAAGCGAGAAACGTACGTTTCGGATCTCCAAGACAGGTTATACTACAATGTTTATCCCGACACTCCTGGATATTACTTCCACCTCCTTCAGACAGCCATAGAATAACTTAGAGTTTCAAATTATACTTCAGCAGTATTATTTTTGCAATGATTCCTTTGAAATCTACTATAAGGAAAGAAACAGTGCGGATTAATAACCAAAACTTTATTCACAGTATCATTAACACTGAAAACGGGATATTTATCCCCGAAAGGGTTATTACTACACCATTACTACACCCACATTTCACCAGTTATGTTTAAGTCCCATGTAATTGGGGGCGAGCCTATTGCCATCAAATGGGCACAAATGCAGACTCCGTGACTACGTGGCAATTCCTGACGGAAATTCCAATAACACTAGGAATCGAGCCCAGGACCTTATCCACAGCAGTGATTAGGTCACTTGACCACTTGGTCACAAACGCATTTCGACTAGGCCAACAAAACGGCCAATAGTAAATAAAAAACTTTATTCGCAGTATCACAAAAACTATCGTTATCATAAAGCTGTATTAACACAACAAGGACTAATACTGTTACCTTAACTACCTGATAAAGCAGATATAAAAAAAACAAGTTCAAAGCAATCGATTCCAGTAAATCGGGCCTTCCTTTGAATCTTGTACAAATTGACTCACTAACGCAACTATTGTCATTCAAGGAACCGTCTGTACGTCTTTCAAGTTTTTTTTTTATAAATCTTTGAGACTTGTTACAGCTGCGTTTGCTTGGTGACACAAATTGCGAGACAAGTGTCTGACACTAATTGCTGAGCTGTTGGCAGTTGAGTGAGTTTTGTGAGAATTCAACTGTGATGAAGCTATATTAACAGTATGAATCGTTGATACAATTTTCAAAAGATTTATTGATACTACTTTGGAAGTATGAGGAACAGGGTGTAAAGCTCCTCATCCCCCATTGAAAAGGGAGGATCCTCTGACCGGACGGGTGTTGTGTCCGGTGGGCTAACTACCCGACATATGTAAGTCGGGAACTCCTATATTGGCTTAAGTCGCGGATAATGTTGATAGCGTGATGTAGGAATTTCTGTCGATCGTTGTTAGTATGCAGGTGTTGCGATAGATGTCGCTGTCGCCACACTACTAACGTAGTATCAACAATTCGATTTGAAAATTTTTGTATCTACATAATGTTCCTCAGGAAAGTTATATCTGGATTAAAAATATATTTATAATTTATCATCGTTTACCTATATACCATGCAACTTCATCAAATTCTGGAGAATATAAGGTAAGGGTCAAGAAAGACACCATGAGGAATATTCACCATTATTATTGAGTAATTGGTCAAAGCAAACTTTCGAAGTTCCGTACTTCGCGATAATGTACATTCTGCATACGGTACTTCGTAGTAGCAAACTTTCGGAGTAACGTACATCGGAGTGACGATCATTCTGAGTACAGTACTTCGTAGTAGCAAACTTTCGGAGTAAAGTACATCGGGGTAACGAACATTCTGAATACCGTACTTCGTCATAGCGTATATTCTGACTATCGTAATTCGGACTCACAAACTTTCTGTATACCGTACTTCGGTATTTCGAACTTCGGAGTAACGAAATACAGTCATCTGAGTACGTATCAAATATTTATGCAAACATATTTCATTGCAACATATTCCATTAAAGATACTGAAAGTTCTATTTTCAGAAACTTTTTATGCTATCAGCAGTTCCCTGTATCTCGATGCCAATGTAACCCTAGATCCATTGAACAAGTTTCACAAAAATATGGCCTAATACTTGAGTGATAAAAAAAAGATCTGACGAATTGATAACCTCCTCCTTTTTGAAGTCGGTTAAAAAACAGCTGTTCATTTGTCTGTAGACAAGTTGATGGTCACTTTAACACTTTTCACACACTGCTGACCTAGGTATCGAACACGGGACCTCATACTCAGTAAAATGGATTGCGATTACTAGATCAAAGAGGCAGCCAATTAACTCTAACCATCTAATCCCGTATGTAAACTTTAAAACCCTATTTTCCACACATTCACACATTTACGACAAAGAGAAGACTACAATTTACAATTTTACGATCAATTGAGATTTCTCCTCAAGTTTAATACTCAAAAGTAATATATTATACTCGCTTGAAATTAATTACAACGCAGCAATAAATGTCAGGTTCGCTTGGTAAGTGTTTGTTAATTTTGCTGCAAATTGTTTCAGACTTATTCACACATACTTAGACAGTAATAAAACTAGAACAAAGGAGGATTCTGTGTTACCTAATTAAAGTTTCAACATTTTCATTTGTGATGGAATTTTATTTTATCATAATATGTATATTAATGAGTTTTTAATTAGAATGTCACAAGAAAATTAAGTAAAGGGCCCTGAATATGGGTTTGAGATATTGTCGTGGGTGGTATCTAAAAATATTTTGTAATACTAATTATGTCTCCTTAAGAGCATAATCCCTGTTTTTTTCAGACAGCGAAGGATCAAAATGGGTCATCATGTTTTAACACCGCCTTTTACAAAAAATCAGTACAATTTCAAAAGCGGACACATTCGTAAACTCCATTTTGCGATCGTGCTGAAACGGTTAGCCAATCCACAGAAGTCGATTGCACAGGATGCGCTGGACATAGCAGAAGATATTAAGATACGTCACTCGGGGAGGCTACTTGAAACTGTGACCGACGGACTGCGAAGCACGCCAGAGAGAGATATTTCTTGACGCCATGTAAAATCAAGTCAAAGGCCCATGGGTGGCATAAAAAATCTGACACCAGGTAAGGCACTAACTAACCACAAACTAACTAACCACAAACTAACTAACCCTATAAAGAAAGAGAAAAAAACCCTTTACCTTTACCCCCTCATACTTTTTTTTTGGGGTGTGGGAAATCATCAAATAAACCCCCACCCGCTCTGGGCAGAGCGAAAGCGAGTGTCAGACCTCTACTGACTAAAAACCACCCATGTTCTTTCTTAGCCCTTAGTGTCGAGGCCGCGATCTCTTTCGAACAATTCGCAGCTACCCCTCATACCTACGACCATAAAAAGCTCTATATGCTCTGTTTATAGAGCTCAGTTCAACCTGCGCCTCAAAGCATTGCACAGCAAGCACTTACAGATGCATTTACTCCCTTTACGATTTACGAACCAATCGACACATGTTACAGCGATGACATAATTTCCGTTCAGTAATTGCGTTCAATCCGATTGAGCAAACATAGCTGCTTCGATTAGTCAAATGCTAGTCTGTTTGTTTGTCTGCCTGTTAATAGTTCCCCGTGTGTGTTTGGGTTCCAATGTGTTTAGTACTCGATGAAGTACGTTATTGATTTTAGAGACCAATTTATGGTTGTGATGAGTTGTGGAGGGATGAGGAAAATGTCGTGAGAAAAGTTGTAAGCGTAACTGAATGGCTATAAGAGTAGACTGACCAAAGAAACAATGGATGGACTGTGTGAAGGAGTATATGCCTAAATAGGAGATGATTGCTGATACGAGTCATAGAGAAGTATAGAACAAGAAGACATGCTGCACTGACTCTAAATAAAATGGGATAAATTATGATGTTAGGTAAGATCACGCCGGCGGCGGCGACCTCTCGCGTCCGGCCCTGGTGCAAGCCATGGTCCGGGGCGAGGAGGAATGGGACGGTCGCCTCCTTCTGCGAAGCAGTGATGCTAGCGAAGGAGGTGGCGGAACGAGAGAGGGAGCGAACCTCTCAACGTCCCAGCCGCCGCGGAAGGCGCGGAAAGCGCTCCGGGCGTCGGGGGCCACGTGATGGCTTCCGGCCACCGTAGACGCGGGCCTGTGGACGGTGAGTAATGGGCTAGCTCGCCGTCCGGCCGTCGTCATGACGGCAACAGAACGTGTCGGCGGCGCGTTCGTGTTCCACGCGCGCCTCAAAGAGATGTCAGCAAGGAGAGGCCCGCAAGGGCCGACGCCCGTCGGGGCCGCGGATTTTAGTACTAGATGACGTGGCCTCGGCACAAGGGCAAAGAAGGAACATGGGTTCGGTTTTTAGTCAGTAGAAGTCTGACACTCCCCTTCGCTCTGCCCAAGAGCGGGGGGGGTCATTCGATGATTTTCCACCCACCAAAAAAAAAAAAAAAAGGTAAGATCACGCGTAACCTACGTACCGACATTATACTGGCACCCTCTTTCTCGCAAGGGCCTTGGGAGAAAGGCCTTTAAAATCAGTTTTATGAGTTGCTGTGATATGTAAGCATACACCTATTAGTGCTTGTGTGCTTAAGTGCTGATAAGCAATATAGCTGGAAGTGTATTGATCAGCTTTATCAGTAGGCTCTAGCGCTGCCATTTAATGCGATACGATAATTTATGGCCTATACAGTATTCAGTGGTAGTTAAGTGTAGGTAAAAATATGGTCGTAACTATACCTTTGCCTAGCTTTATACCCTGCCTGGAGGCCTTACACTCAAGGCACCCACAAGATAGTCCGGTTAAGCAGAAGCCTCATAGATTGACTTCCGAGACACAAAGTCAAAAAAGAAAACACCACTGCTCATCTTTGTGGGGATTGCAGATTGTACAGTGATATTTGATATAGATATTCACGAGTGATATACTATTTATAGTCATAGTTAAAGATAGACCACCCATCCCACCTTCCTCTTTAATTCAAATCAAAGCTACAAATTAAACAAAATCTTTTGTCTCCCAGGCTAAATTCAATTAAGTCTAAACTCCGCCTAAACACAATTTAATACAACTCTAACTAAACAATATAACGTTCCCTAAACTGTAAATGGTTTCTTTGTTCTCGATTAGTTTAAGTTTATTACGCACTTTACAGTATCTTGAATAGTCAAGCTTTGTATTTATAACACTTAGGCTGGGATCTATAAAAGGTTACGAACAACGTGCTTTGACTTAAGTACTCAATTATTATTTCATGAAATAGTAATTTAATGGGATTAAATGACCTAAAGGAGGTTAAGACTGGATGACTTTTTGTTGTATTGATAATTTTATTGAATATAATTTTGTTTATTTTTGTTACGGTCGGGAATCATTAATTGACCTGACCTATCTTTACTTTTTTTTTGAGTTGGAAAATCCTCTTGGATACCCTCCGCCTGGGGCGAGCGGGGGTTATGTCGGACTCTAACCGACTAAAAACTCACTGTTCCTACTAATACCATGTGTCAGGGGGCCCGGGATATACAAGTACATTCGCGCGCACCCCCGACTGGTATCAGCCCACCTTTCCCGGTGGGCCTCATCACCAAGTGCGGCCAGCAACCGCACGTTCTCTATAAAGGCGCGCAGAGTCCACTGCGTGCCACTTCTTTGGGCCTGGCTGGTTGGGCGACGTGTCAGCCCTGCTCTTTGCCACCCGCAGGCCCCACCTTACGGTGGCCGGAGATCATTAAGCGCCCTTCGACGCCCGGCTACCCTTCTAGTGCGGGTTGAGTGAGAGGCATGCTCTCTCTCCCTCTCCGCCGCCTCCTTTGCATGCATCACCTCCTCGCAAAAAGAGGAGACGACATTTTCGCTTGAAAGCATTGTTTGTACTACAGTCGGAAGCGAAAGATCACCCGAACCGAGTGCTGCAACGAGGGCACAGCGCTGCTGAGCCCAGGCCGAGCAGTCCACCAGGGTATGCTGCGCCGTGTCCTCGGGACAGTCCTCACAGTGATGACAAGCGGGCGTCCGCTCCCAACCTATGCTTCGCAAGTACTTTCCGAAGCATCCATGTCCCGTAAGCACCTGCGTTAACCGAAAGCTGAGGGCGCCATGCCGCCTCTCCAGCCACTCCTCCATAACTGGCCTTACCGCCTCTGTTGTGGCGAGCCCCTGAGCTATCCTGGAAATGTGACCCGCTCAGTCCCATTTTAACCTCGAAGACTTATCGCGAGCATCAGCGATGCCTGTCTTGGAGCGTATTATGGTGTTACGTATTCGATAAGTGATTTTGATGTTTTACATGCTACGCTCCATCGCTCTTTATTTAAAGTTTGGACTTCTGAGCTTCCGTCAAAGACCAAGTCTGTGCTCCATAGGTTAGGATAGGCAGGATACACATTACGATGAGCTTACGTTTCAGTGAGATAGGAATGTCGCCCTACATAAACGACTGCATGGACCAGTAGCTCCTCCAAGCATTTTTAACGCGACGATATATTTGTCTTGTCTGTTGTTGAAGGAAACTAGAAATAATTACTTTACTATTAAATATATTCTAGTGGACCTGACAGACGTCGTCCTGCCCAGACAGCAGCGCCACCTACCGGGTGCAATTGTGAATCTAAACCATTCTCGAATCCACTGTAACACACACAAAAAGTTTCATCCAAATCCGTCCTGCCGTTTAGGAGGAGTTCAGTGACAAACACACATACAGTAGAATTATATATATATCATCATCAGCCTCTAATGTTCCCACTGCAGGGACTCAGGCCTCCTCTCTAGGAGAGGGATGGGCTATAATCTACCACGCGGGCCCAGTGCGGATTGGTAGATGTCACATATCTTCGAATTTTTTGGTTCAAAGACATGCCGGTTTCCTCACGATGTTTTCCTTCACCGTTTTGAGAACAGTGGTGATGAAATAAATTACACAAAGTAATGTGCCTGACGGGGTTCGAACCCACGACTCACTGTACGTAAGTCGGGGCCACCACCACTGGGCCACCACTGAATTATAAATATAAAGATTTAAAATTAAAACTCAACTCAGGATCACTGTGTGACTACGGCCTAAACATTCTTGTCTAAATATGTTAGGATCAGAATTTATCTAGAGGAATTAGCTTCAAGCGTTATGATGAAGATTCCCTACATCCCTAGCTCTCCCAAGAGAGTTTTACGAATATTTGGTTGAGTGCCGCATTTTTTGCGGTAAAATGGATAGGTATAGGTTTATCATAAACTAATAACCTGGGGTGGGTTAACTTGTAGTTGCTTTTAAATTTCTTACGAGACGACAAAGTGTTGATATTTCATAAATTAAACATACATAACAACCATCACGTCTGTATTCCCACACGGGTTAGGCAGAGGTGTGCCTAAAAGAACACCCATATTTCACACACACACACACACAAATTCCGAAATAAATTATCTAACTGCCAATACCCGCGTCAAGAACTTTGCGTACGTCAAAAAAATAAACCCGGTAACCTAGACGGACATTACACTACAAACGAAGATACGAAAGTGAATAATCTATCACGGGGTCTAAAGTGGCCGCTTTAGCAAAATCATTTAAAAGTAATAATAATATAGTTATAATAATAATAATATGAATTACAATTCGTAAAATGATCACAAAGTGACAATTCATAATATTTACTGCGTCTGTTATTATTTTATGAATTTTAACGTTATTTATTATTATTATTCCATCAAGATTTTGCTGTAGCAGCCATTTTAGACACCCCACGCTATTTCACACTTTAATAATAGTTACGTGATATTTTA
Source organism: Diarsia dahlii (assembly GCA_949775195.1). Taxonomy (NCBI): domain Eukaryota; kingdom Metazoa; phylum Arthropoda; class Insecta; order Lepidoptera; family Noctuidae; genus Diarsia; species Diarsia dahlii. Next base: position 19,415,332 of record OX459190.1, read on the forward strand.
ATACGTGTATTGAACAAGTAATTACGCCGACACAAATCAAAGCGGAAACCTGACAACTGTTGTTTTAAAACCGAAATACGTGTTAGTGATTAGATGTTTACACAAACAGTGGGGAAAACTTTGATATAATTATCATTGACGTGTATCCAATAATAAATATATGTAAGAACATGGACTAAGTATCAAGTTTAAGGGGTGTTGATTAGCCCGTCGGTGCTGCGGGTTGTTCGAAAGAGATACCGCGGCCTCGGCACAAGGGCTAAGGAGGAACATGGGTGGTTTTTAGTCAGTAGAAGTCTGACACTCCTAACCGCTCTGCTTAGAGCGGGAGGAGTCATTTGATGATTTCCAACAAAAAATAAAATAAAAAAATATAAAATAAATAGTTAATAATATTCACTGTATATATGTCGCAGGTTTTTCATAAAATTAGGTTTTTGATCAAAAACCTAGGTTTTTCATCAAAAACCGGAAGATGACACATTTTAAACTCAATTTCATCAAAAACCTGTAACAATCCAGACTAGTTCAGATTTTTGATCAAAAACCTGAACTAGTTTGGGTTTATGATAAGGGCGGCATGGGCACCGGGCCGTAGGCCGACGAAGGAGGCCGGCGGAGGCCCGGCACTTTGGGGACAGAAGATATTAGTGTTATATAATATGCGAGCGAAGCGAGCGCGCGTCACGGAGTACTACTGAGATTTGTTCAATTCACTAGATTTGTTTAGGGAAATGATAAAACCGTGTTGTTATTTTATCTTCCTCCGTGGTTTGATCAAATCCCTTAGGGATTTGGAAAAATCCCTGTTTTTATCATATCCCTGCGACATATCCGTGGCTGGCGTGAATATGTTGATAAGTCTAAAACTGCAATTTGTCAGGACGGCCATATAAAGGGTTTGACGTCTTCTGGTAAATAGGTAAATTAGTTTAACATAAATGTTGTAGTTGTTTTATAGGTTATTTTATGCCCTCTTTTCAATGATGACAGTAAATAATCGAAATTCCCCATAGATTGCATAATAATAGACTTGTCAATTCGTTCACCAACGACTTATCAACTTATGCACCGACTTATCCACTTATTCACAGCGTTATCAACGTATTCACCAACAGTTATCAACTTATTCACCTACTTAATAGGGAGTATTAATAGGTTAACAATGTTATTTTAATGAAAAACCCATTATTATTATTGGAATAGTTTTTGCCCGTGGCTTCGCCCGCGTGAATGTCGGTTAAACTACAAAGATGACGATTTTCCATACAAACTTTCATCCCCTATTTTGACTAGGAATAAGGTTGAATTTCCAAAATTTTTCCTTATTCCTAGTCTACATTATAAAAGGAACCTCTGTGCCGAAAATCAGCATTCTAGGTCCAAGGGTTTGGGCTGGGCGTTGATGAGTCAGTCAGTAAGCCAGGACTGTTCTTTTAATTTATATAGATAGCAAACAGATAAAAAACAAAAAAAAAAAACTGGCCAAGTGCAAGTCAGACTTGCACATGAAGAAGTCCGGACCATCGTGGTAGGGAAACCCCCTAAAATTTGTATTATTTCTTATTTTAGCGGCGACAGAAATATTTATTTTGTGATAAGTTTGTTTTTCATATTGTTTGTATGAATGACAAAGTTATATTTGCGGTTTTTTAAATGTGCTATAGATAAAAAACTACTAACTAAATCTCGTCCAAAAAAGTTTTGTTGAAAGTTATCATTACGATCTATAGCATACATTTTTTTTAGATTTTTATCTTTCTTAGTTTAGAAGTTAGAGGGGGGACGACACTCAGTTTACCCCTTTAGAAGTGTTTATCTTTCAAACGATTGAATTTGAGAAAAAATGGTTTCAGGAACCTCAGTGTAATTTTTAAAGACCTATCTTTAGATACCCCACACGAATAGATTTGATGAAAAAAGTTTTTTTTTGTTTCAGTTCCATGTATGGAGAGCCCCCCTTAATCTTGTATTCTTTTTTAGTTTTGTATAATAATCCTACAGCGATTTAAAGACTACATCTACATACCAAGTTTCAACTGTGTAGTCTTAATAGTTTCCGAATAAAGTGGCTGTGACATACGGACGGACAGACATGACGAATCTATAAGGGTTCCGTTTTTTGACATTTTACTACGGAACCCTAAAAATATTTGATTTGCTAAAATACCTACTACTTACTCAAATCAAGCATTGTTCTTCTACTTAAACAAATATTAAAATGAAGGACCACGAAACTATGTCATTTTACCAGTGTTTTTACAATAAAAAACAATAATAATTTGTCCTCGTCCAAATCTGGATCAGTAGATGCAGAGACATCACCGAAAGTTTTTATATTTCTATAAAACTCTTTAAAAGAGTCGTCAATCAAGTCAATCATGTCCATCAAATCTTTTTTTTTCTCTGTACTAATTGGCAATGCCTCCTTAGAGATTGGGCTCAACCTAAAGACATCTACTGTAGACTTTCCCCTTTTCCGAAATACTGAAATAAAAGGAGGTTCGCGTTCCAGGCTTTTCATAAACTTTATTTTGCATACGTTATTTTTGTTATATTGCAGATACACCGCGCGCGTACCTAAATAATCGCCGCGATATTTTTACGTCTATTAAAACCTTTATCAATACTTACCTACTTAAAAGGTGGCAAAATGTTATTTGTGAGTATGAGATCTGTGTCTTACCATTTTCGTCCACTTTATTCTTTCGCTGGCGAGATGAATGCAACTTTAAGTCACGAAGTTCTGTTCTTCTGAACTCTGAATTGACGTTTGCTTACCAACAGACGAGCGAGGGATGTGCACGGTGTGCACCGATATAAGTTGTTAACTAAACATATTCATTTATCTTTAACTTTTTTGTAACAGACATATTAGTGATAACTATATTTATTACATTTAGGGTTGAGAACTTCGTTGGTCGTAACTGGACATCTCAATATATCACAATTTAAACAGAAATACTTCGGTCGGCCATAACTTGATATGTCGATTTGTCAATTTAAAATTTGTGCATAAAGAAAAGTCATAAGTGTATAAGTTGAGATATCATTTAACGAATATTCATTTGGGTACTGAGTATAGGTTGATATATCAACTTAGCAATGTTTGATAAAAAAAACATGAGAATGCTTAATTGGACAAGTGGACTTGTAAATTTAGACACGTCAAAATGAGAGATGTCAACTTACGACCAAGGTCGATTGCTCCAAAATTTATGGATATTTTGAGCTGTCAATTTTTTTCATATAAGATCCCAATGCCTAGGATGTAATAAGCCAATAAAAAAAAAAACATGGAAGTCGACTTATCAATGTGTTCACGCCAGCCACGGATATATAAGTCGAGCTCTACGATAACTGACAAATGCTTGCACTGACTGGACGGGTCCACTCAAATCTGTGTGGTGCTTTATTCAAAAGACCATCTCAGACACTAATCTGTATGATCTTCATGTATTTTATTATTTTCATATTGTGAATGTGAGGACCGTGTGGGTTTTTTATTTAATTTTAACGATTGTTTGGCAGTTTGAGTACTTTAAGCGACCCACCCAAATGTCCTTTCTTTGGTATTGATCGTCGAGCTCCTTGAGTTATAAGTCGAGCTCCACGATAACTGACAAATGCTTGCACTGACTGGACGGGTCCACTCAAATCTGTGTGGTGCTTTCTTCAAAAGACCATCTCAAACACTAATCTGCATAGTCTTCATGTGTGTATTATACCAAGATTATGTTTGTACCTTGAACATATTGTAAACCCAAACGATTTTAAAAGAGTGTCCATGAAGTTTCTTGCCATTCTTCTCATGAGACCAACGCTTTGGAATTGGCAACTACAGTACACTCACGAGTTATTATGCCTTGTGACTGGGACTGTAGCTTAGTTTATTTAGCTTCAGTAGTTCAGTAGTTTACTGCCGCACTCGGAGAGCTTCAGTGGTTGCTTGGGCCGTCGCTTGGTAAGGGCTTTTGGCGGTTTTGTCATACAAAACTATGTCAGGCCTTTGCTGGGTGGCGGCTTGAGTAATCGTTGGATATCTCTGAGTGCTGCAGTTAGTTAAATTCGACTATTCAAAAGTGCCTGTTGCTGGCCTACTTGAAATAAATATTTTTGACTTTTGACTTTTTGACTTTGACTGACAGCGCCTTGACTTTGTAGTCAAATAAAACTTTGTAACCTAGCTGAAAGAAGCAACGTTCAGCGCGAGCGGTTGCGCTCAACAACGAGACCAAAGCCACAGCCAAAGCGGCAGATTCAATGTAACTTCAATATGTGAAAGAGATGCAAATATATGTTCTATACTGCTTTAACTAAAGAAATAATATTACTTAGAACAGATGTTAGTATACAGTCTGTGAACATACTTCTACTCCTAGAACTTCAAAACATACAATTCCACGAATTGTATTATATGAAATTCCACCTCATTCACAATGAAATTTATCTCTTAATGCCCGTCAATTTAGTAAATGAGTTCACATCTCACAAATGGCATTTCCTGCTAGGGACTTCTGTTTCTCGCACTGCTAAATATGTATGGGCTCATTACATTTTCGAGTTCACTACGAGAGGCGAAAAGAGGTCTTAGACGGCGGAGTGTCTGTGAGGAGGACTTAGGAGGGTAAAGTGCTGAATTTTCATGTGCATGCTTTAATTATTTTATTGTTCTTTTTTGGAAGAATGCTTGAATTATGTACGACGTAATTGTACTGTTGTAAAGGGGTTTTGTTAGTTCAAGGGTTATTTCAGCTTTATTTCCGTATCATTTACTAACTGTATATTAATAGGGCAAAAAAATATGAATGATTGAAAATTATGTAATAAAAAGAAATTTTCGCTTGACCTAATGAGCTGGCTTTTCTTTCTAGCCACGTTTCCGAATAAAACGACGTGGAGGAGTACTTAGACGCAGCGTCCTGTTGTTTATTTAGTTGTTATGTTACCAAGAGCTCAGTTTATGAACACACACGTTACCAAACCCAGAGAAAGCTCCTAACGTACGTTTAATATTAATAAACACGTAAAGGTACCTGTTTTTTTTACTAAACAAAAGGTTCCTCTGTTTATTTAAAGATATCCCTTTTTTATCGTCCCAATTCAAATCCTAAGAAGATACATTTTCTTAACCTTTAATCTCATTTATCGTAAACGTTGTTTGGTAAAGTGACAAAGAAGACCCTGTGAAATTCACCAAAACCTTTCTGTCCTTATACCTGCCCTTTTTAACCGACACAAAAAAGATTGGATCCATTTGTAATCCCGGAGTAAAAGCCCGATAAACTCGCTTCGATAAAAAGTCACTTTTCACAAACAATATTCGAGTATGCAGATCAAGTGAACTGTATCGCAACTTCGGAAAATGTATTCAGTTTACTGGGCGAGTCCGTTTTCACGGAATACTGAACGATCATGATCGCTTTGATCGGAGTATCTTTCTGACGCGTATAGCGTTCGCAAAAAAGATGCATCCCTTTGAACAATACGTCGAACGAATTGATTAAAAGAACTTTCAGTTGGTCTTTTGGGTTTTTTTCCTGTGGAGAAATGTGTCGAATTCTACGTTGACGTTTAATTTAAACGGTTGTCGGAACCAATGGAAGTTTTTAATGTTTTCGTACATACTTGTGTTATAACTTGGGTGGTTGGAATATTTTGTATACTTGCTTGTCTTCTTCTTTCAATTAAAGTTACTGGAAGTCATCATTGTTTGTGTTACCTGTAACAAAAGTAAATACAACGTTAGTGTGATTTTCATTTTGCCTTTATATTATTGAAAATAGCTTTAATAAAGGAAACATTATATCGCTATTTAATTATTACAAATAAAAAAATGTTTGCAGAAATGTAACTCGCCATAATTGCCGAAATAAAGAGTCATTCTAAACCACTTGGCTAGCAAAGCAAGAAAAACCGCGGCCTCAACACAAAAGGCTAAGAAGGAACATGGTTGGTTTTTAGTCAGTATAAGTCTGACACTCCCTACCGCTCTGCCCAGAGCGAGAGGAGTCATTATTTGATGATTTTCCACCCTGCAAAAAAAAAAGCAAATAGGTAATCCCAGAAGGTTTATTCCGATCTGGAAGACTGGTCGTGGTAATCGGAGCGGATGTGATTCGTCACACGATCGGTTGTGACTTCTCCTCGCCTGCCAATATCCTGGTGCCTCTTACAAGAAACCGTACACGGGCAACTTAATGACGTGGCTCCATGACATGGGCCACCTTCATCGTCCTCCGCTTATCAGCTATTCAACACCTAACATGAATTCCTTTCAATAAAGTATAAAACAGGAAACTCTACTTATGCATTGACCTCATTTATTTTCTCGTGAATTTCGTTAGCGTTGCTATTGTTTCCATGACCGGATTAAAGGTCACCCAATACTGATTGTATTTGTTTTCAATTAGATTAAATCCTGACCCGAGTTTCAGTTTGATTTATTCACATTTATGTTAGCCACCGGAACTCATTTAATTAATTTGATCTTGAAACTAAACTGTCATGAAAATACTCGTGTAGTTACCCTCACTATATGTATTATAAAACAAAGTCCTCTGCCGCATCTGGCTGTGTGTCTAATCGCGATAAACTCAAAAACTACTGCACCGATTTTCATGATGTTTTCACCGATGGATAGAGTGGTTTTCGAGAAAGGCTTAAGTACTTATATAATTTTACGCAGCTAGTTTTTAATAAAATATAACAGCCACCTACCACAAGCACAATAATAACAGCTACACGGGTCGAAATCTTCAACGTAAAGCAGCTATTGCCTAGGTCAGTCCTTAGATGGGTGCCCAGTGATTAAATATCTAGTTTCATCAGTCCTTTCTAAATCAGGTTAAGCCGTTAGACCCGGCCATCATTTGTAGAATAACAAAATAGTTGAGAAAAGGTCGGATGATCCAAATGTGTATGTAATTGAATTAAACATCGACCTACAGACCAAAACAACGAATCAAATATATTTTAAAATTACGAATAAAAGAAAACGTTTCCACGTTTTTCTAAACGCAAACATTATATTCACAGTCCCAGATGAATTAATGAATATTTTAAAATGATATTTTTTGTGAAATGCGCTTCAGAAAGGCAATTTCTGACACGTTCATTAAACTGCTATGTCTTAATTCATAAGTTGTAGCGATTACAATTATTTATTATTATTTTCTTTTGGTTAAGAATACATCAACTTTCGCCAAACCTATGCCAACTGCGTTTCGGGTGGACGCCCGTCTAAATGAGTGCAACTAAATAACATTCTTTAACATGTACCTAGTGCCTGCCTATCTGCGCTCCACAACCTCGGCCCACCTTTTGAACTACTGGTTGTCAGAAGGTCAGGCTACTGACGACCCATAAGTCAAATATCTATGAAAGAACACAAAACAATGCATAATCGCAGTGATTGATGATAATCGGTCATTAAATTGAATAAAATGAGAACCTTCAATTATTGAATGATTTAACGAAAGGTCTAATTTTAAGTTTAATGATGTCATCCTTCTTTCATGCAAAATTCAGAACCTAGAACCATTGTTAAGTAATTGTTTTATTGTATTTTGATTTCTTCAGCTGGAAACCCGTTTGTGCTTATTACTTAAACCACAGATTCCCTTCCAAACATAAATGCTGAGGTATACGCTTTGTAAAGGCACCTTTAAGAAAATTGGAAAACCAAGTGTTGTTTTCATAAATCTTAAATCTTTCTTGTTTTGCAAATGTTTTATTTTGTTACTAAGCCGTTTTATTGCATTGTTTACTTTCCCATTTCACTATTCTGATGATTCATGGTATAAATAACACCTTTCTGAACATACTGTAATCCCTGAAGGGTAAGGCGGGTTTACCTATTAGTACATCCATATTTCGCAATTTGCGTTTAAGTAAAATATGTTTAGATTAACGTTTATGTTAATAGAGGACTAGCCTATTGACATCAACTGGGCACAATCTGCTTTAGAAATATTTGACAGAAAAACCCAATAAAAATTTACTCGACGCGGGAATCGAGCCCAGGACCTCATGTTCAGCAGTCGTTATTGCCACTACTAGACCAACGAGGTAGCCTTTCTGAAGATATTTACACTAGCGTTTGCAAACCCGACTGTTGAGCATGGTAAGTGAACCGACCAAGTAAAAGGTTGTTCCTTCATTTACGTGCTGCCCAAAGACCGTGAAGAATTATGAATTAACCAGGCTGCCAAGGGCATCCTATTAATTACCTATTCATTAGTCCATGGCATTTACTGTATCCGTATGGCTTGAGGAGGAAGTGATTGAAAGTTGTTAGTTAAAAACTAAAACCCGACTACGACAAAAAAAACGACGCTGAAAAAGTATGAAACAAGATTTTCAGGATAGAACAAAAAGAAAAGCCGTAGTCACACGGTATTAAAGTGTTTAGGTTGGTACCTATAACGTGTGACTACGGCTTTTCTTTTTGTTCTATCCTGAAAATCTTGTTTCATACTTTTTCAGCGTCGTTTTTTTTGTCGTAGTCGGGTTTTAGTTTTTTAGTTTTTTTTATTTAAGCAATTTAGGTGTTAACTTTTTTTTTTACTCTTGACTTTTTGTCCGCTAGAGGGCGTGATTTTAAATTTGAACAATATTTTGGAAATTTACAAGTGAGGCCCTTTCAAATGATACCAAACACGGCGTATTTATCTCCATTTTAATTTTTCAAGTCTTACTTTTTGTCCGCTAGAGGGCGCCAAATCGCAATGTGACACGTCACGTAGCCTATGTTCAGCGGAAAATTAAGAGGGTTCTAACGATACCTCATATGTCGAGTTCCGTTAAGTAGATTAGAAGCTATGAGGGAACAGATGAAGATACACACATACATAGCCAGTCAAAATCATAACCCTTCATATCCTTTGTCTTTGCCGTAGTCGGGTAAAAATAGCGCAGGTTATAGAAAACCTAAGGCAGCTACAGACAATTTGTCGCTGTATAGCCTTGTGTGTCGGAGTGCTGAGATGAGAATGCGGGGGTTGTGTGGTGTTCCGTGAATGGATAAATAAAGAAATGAATACATAAAAGGAAGTCTGTGTGGTGCCAGTGACTGCAAATTTGTGTGGTAATCAGTTGTCGTAGTATTGACTTCTGATGCGGGGGAATGAGAAAAATTTCGTTAGGAAAGTATTGAATATGAATGTGGATAGGTGTAAGAGTAGAGGAAGACCAAAGAAACGATGGATCTGCTGTGTAAATGATGATAAGGAAAGAAAGGACGTGTCTGATGAGATGACATGTAATATAGAAAAATGGAAGAAAAAGACATACTGCGCTGACCTCAAATGAATCGGGATAAGGGTAAGAGAATGATGAGTCTTGTGTGTCGCGGAAAAATGAGGAACTTGTCATAAAAAAAATGTGAAGTTTGATGCCTGTAGCACACCTCCGCTGCAAAACTCAAAGGGCGAAACCGCAATAGTTTCGCTGTGAGTTGTAAGTTCTTTGGCGGCGAAACAGGAGCGAAATTCCCTGCTCTAACGTACAAAACTGACTATGATGTTGTGTCTTTCTAACACGATTTCGCTCATTTGCTCAGGAGCCGTCTACAGCTCCGCCCGTTGACCGTAGTACTGTTGTACAGCGAAACTCGCGCAGCGGTTTCGCAATTGTTGTTTCGCAGCGGAGGTGTGCTACAGGCATTAATGCGAGTGGCTGGTGGAAAAGACAGGGCCATAGAACCGATGACAAGTGGCGTTAGTCCACGGCGTCACCCTCGTATAGCTGGATGCAACTGAATACTAGTATTTTACATAAAGCGACTGCCTATCTGACTTCCCCGAAGTACTAGATAATATACGATACCCCTTGGTAAGACTAGTTGTCAGACATTTTTGGCCATTGACTGCTTGTAACGACTGTCAAAGAACTACAAATGACAGTCAGATCCGACCGCTTAACGTGCTTTCTGAGCCGTATCGTGTACTTAGGCACCAGTTTACACTAAATAAATTAGTTTACTAGAATGTCCACTGACACGTATAATAGGAGAAAGTTTAAAAAACTTCTGCGTAACATCTTCGCAATGTCAATACCTTTCGACAGCTCATTGAATAGAGAACTCTAGATCTCACTGACTAGAGATTTTCTAGATAACGAGATGAACCAAATGTTGTTACCCAATTTCAAGAACTGTACGCCAGATTCACCTAAAAGAAAAAGGTTGACGATTGAGTTTACTTAGGCCCAAACTTTTATACTACTTCGATTTTCTTTTAAATTCTAATGGTCTAATAATAACTAAGTTATTTTTATGTCATCTCTAAAAAAGAACGAAGACGTCATCCATTTATAGTTGAATTGAATAATGAATAAATAAATAAATGGAGCAGTATTTGTATGAAATTATCTGCCAAGTAAGTTAACGGGAACTTATTACCCCTAAAATGTGTACAAAATGTGTATTTGTATGTAAGTGTTCTAAACATTGTTTGAAAGAAAAATAATATGATATATTATTAACTTGTTTCTAGGATTCAATAATTATTATTCTCTACTAACTTTCACTTAAGGCGAGGTTACCCCGATAAACGTCGTCAACAATAGCGTTTTACTCGTACATGGAACGGATTTAAATTTTGAAAAAAATGTATTACATAGTTGACTCTTCAATCATGATATGTCGGGCATGCGATACACGATTACTTACACTTCACTGCATCCAATTAAATCGCAAAGACATGTCCAAATGATGGCTAAATAATCGTTTTACTTGAGTTATATTAGACTTTGAAAAATAAAACTTATATCATAATAAAGGTCGTAAAAAATGTGTATTATCTCGGGTCACATAATGTATAATTTCTTTATCATTTTTCTCCAAGAGAGAAAAAACAGTCAAAATTTATGCATTATATCGCTCGCGCGGCAGGGCGGGGGGTGAGGTCGTGCGTACATAAAAACAAAGTAGTGCAACCTCGCCTTAATACGTAGATAAACTTATTTAATTTTATTCTGCTAAGTACTCTACATATTGTTAATAGCAATTGGGGGAGGCTTTTGCCCAGCAGCGGAAAAGTACTAGCTAACAAAAAAAAACTTTCTTTCTTCTCTCTCCATTGTAGAGGTATACGTAACTAAACCAATATTTTTATTTATGTACCAAATTGTATTAGATACTTCTGCGTAAACAAAGTATTATTTCTGACATTTACAAGGCCCTACTTGGGGGCTGGCACGTTTCGGGAATCTTCTCTAAATACATCGAATGGGACAAATGCCAAATATCGTGTGCTTTTGTGTTTATAAATAAACAGACCTTAGATAGCCTCAACATTTCTTTTGAAATAGAGACGCTCTTAGCTAAGGCTCGTACTTTACAGGGGTGCCCTTAGTGTGTTGTTTTCCAATTTTAAACCGGCGGAAGTGTGGCGGGGTGTAGCATACCCCACCAATTCTTTTTACTGGTGTAGATTTTTATTATTGTAAGTTACGTGTTAGCGGCTTTGATATGCAAAGCCGCTGGAGCTGAGGTAGTGTAGAATCCTAATCCTAGTGTGTCATCAGCCGGGCGTTCGAGATACACACGAGTATACGTACGTGGGGTAAGTGACACCCCGCCACATAGTTTACGTGTTCATTTAATCTTAACATTATTTACATTTAATTTTATTATTTCTTCTCTTTTTTAGGCCTTTGACAAACATGGGTGACAACAATAGGAAAAATAGACTTAGGGCTATGTAGTGGCTATGAAAATTTTCAGATGAATCCAGCACGTCAGATGTCTCTCGAACAGGCTATTTTTCCTGGAAAGACTGTGCTAGTTCTGAATTTAGTTTTTTATGATAACTTTAGATGTTTTATGTTTTTTTATTCAAGATCTCATGTTTTTAAGAGATTTCATCAGTGTGATCAGGATGTTTAATTTAGTAATATTAGTTTAGTTAAAAGGATTGATGCCTCTTATGGAAGACTGTTTTGATTTGTAACCTAAAATGAGTGTACGGGCATGTCATACCCCGCCACATGCTCGATGCAATATTTTGTCACCACACTCCCGCCGGGTTAATACCCCTGGCAGAGAGTTTTAACCTAACATGATAGGATAGTCCAGCCAAGTAGACAACAACCTCCCAGTTTGACCTGCGAGATGCAGTCTCATAAACGCTAGGTACCTAAATAAAAATTTGAATTCCATTCGGCTACGTTTTATGATAATATGTAAATGGTTAGCTGATTTCAGAACACAACCTACTAAGGATACCGAAGACTTTATTATAGCTATATAAGATGCAGTTTGCATCCTCGTCAAAATTATGGAATTGTCAAGAAAGACAACGGTACCTATTTACCTAATACATAGTTACCTCCTTTAATTTGACGAGAATAGAAAACGACTGCCTGTAAAACCATCGAATCGTGTACTCCAACCCAAGACCCAACCCTACTCATAGGTGTTCATTTTCACGACGTATACTCAGATTTACAGCGGCCTTTTGTTGCATTTACATCTGTTCGTTCTAAATCCTTTCGAACCCACTGTTCTATTGTAGTTCAGGATAATCCTTTCGGAGTGTTCAATGTAGATTAAAAATAAAAATACGTATGGTTCAGAGGTGTATTTTACACGTTAGGTGCAGAACTTTAGTCTCTCTGAAATAACAGCCTGTGACAAGCCAGGTTTGCTCAAAACCCAGCCTCCCTTTGTCATGCAAATGACATGATGTGTTACTTTTTCTGCTTGATTCTATTGAGTGCAAGCTTTTCACCTTTTGAAAACATGAGTGTATTAATAATGATAATGAAATTGAATTAAATGACAAAAAAAGGATATGAGTTTCACGACCCACATAGTGCGGTCAGCAATTTTATTATTTTTGAGAATCCAAATAACGGTTAATTTTAAACAAAAGATGTAATAATCTAGAGCCCGAATGCACCCACTACGGGTATATGCCTCTCTTTGTTTACGCCAATCTCCAAGATCTTGTGCCAGCCTCATCCAGGATATTCCAGCAATGGAAATAATCATCATCATCATTTCAGCCAAAAGACGTCCACTGCTGGACATAGGCCTCCCCCAGGTGTCGCCACATTGACCGGTCCCTTTCGTATCTCATCCAGCGGGTCCCCGCAACCTTAACCAGGTCGTCGGTCCACCTAGTGGGAGGCCTTCCAAAAATGGAAATAATATCATCACCTAAACATAGCTTATGTTTTGGTGACGACTTGTCGTAAACCTAAAACTAACTCTCAGCAAGACTGTAATACAATGAATATATTTTATACCTTCTTGAAGGTTGAAAAAGTAATTAATCCTCAATAGATGACCTTGTGAGATTCAAGGTCTAAACAACTATCCAGCAATATCTAACTAAAAGCTCCAGATTTTCCAGGAATTCAAATTAATTATTCCAATATAATACTAAAGCACACAATTTGGGAGCGAATCAAACTACGGACCGGGCCGGATTTGGTCGTCGTCACCAAAACGTGACCAAAATTAATGATTTGGTATTTGAAGTGAGTGAGGCTCATTACAGCCCTGGAATCTAATTTGTAATTGTTTATTCTGTAGAAAATGTTTCGTTTTATGAATAAATTGGGCTAACAAAGAGGAAAATGCAGGGAAATTAGATTAGTGGATTCAGGGAATGACTTGACTTGTGTGTTTGTAATCTCTGGTGGTAATGCTCGGTGGAATTTGAATCAGGATATTGTAATGTAATTTTGAGAATGTGTTTTCCTTAGAATTAGGTATGTAATCTGGTTGTCGTACATCGTGTTTAGGGGTCCGGATTAGAAGAAATACCCATTAGAGGTCACTGTACTTGATTGAGTACAGCCATATCCCTAAGGGCAAATTATAAATATCGTAAAGTTAATGAAGATATTTTTGTTATATAACTCCATCATAACAATGTCCAATTTTATTGATAAATAATACGTGGGTAGTGTAACTTTTTTTATAAAAAGTGTCAGTTGAAGTTTTGTTACAGAATCACTGTGGTGGTAAATACATGATTTTTGATTTTATAAAATAACTAGCTGATGCCCGCGGCTTCACCCGCGTGAATGTCGTTCAAATTATATACTAAAACCTTCCTCTTGAATCACTCTATCTATTAAAAAAAAACGCATCAAAATCCGTTGCGTAGTTTTAAAGATTTAAGCATACAGACAAACAAACAGACAAAAATAGCGACTTTGTTTTATACTATGTAAGGATTATTGTTTAGAAGTTGTTCTTTTCATCTTGTTTGTATAAAATACATATCAGAGTAAGTTGTAAAGATCAATATAATTGATTATTTATTACTATAATAAAACTAAGGTAATTTAAATGTTACTATACTCGGTTGAGTACAGTGACAACATGAGTAAGTAAAATAACTGTTTTTTTCTTTCAGATTCCTTGCAATGAAGAAGTAGCAATTTACACCGCAAAGGGGCTTGGAGAACCTATTGAAGCCGTTTTACAAGATAGCGATGTTAATGAATGTGACATGGCTTTTTTTTTGGTTGGTTAATAATCAAATAACCCCCTCCCGCTCTGGGCAGAGCGAAAGGGAGTGTCGGACTTCTTCTGACTAAAAACCACCCGTGTTCCTTCTTAGTCCTTGTGTCGAGGCCGCGGTATCTCTTTCGAATAACTCGCAGCCCAACTGGCGTCGGCCCTTGCGGGCCCCTTCCATGTTGCTGACATCTCTTTGAAGCGCGCGTGGAACACGAACGCGCCGTCGACACTGCCTGTCGTCGTCATAAGACGGACGGACGGCGAGCTAGCCCATTACTCTCCGTCGACAGGCCCACGTCTGCGGTGGCCGGAAGCCATCTCGTGGCCCCCGACCCCCACCTCCTTCGCTAGCATCACTGCTTCGCAGAAGGAGGTGACTGGGTCCTATTCCTCCTCGCCCCGGACCATGGCTTGCACCAGGGCCGGACGCGAGAGGTCGCCGCCACCGATCGCCGCTACGAGGACACGGCGAGGGACCACCCAAGCGGGGCAGACCTCCCCGGTGTGCTACACCGTGTCCTCCGGGTGATCCTCACAATGGTTGTCACCATCCGGGCGTTTCCTTCCGCCTGATTCGGTGCAGGTACCTCCCGAAACAACCGTGTCCGGTGAGGACCTGCGTCAGACGGAAGGTGAGGGCGCCGTGGCGACTCTCACACCACTCCCCCCTTGGAGCCCCTGGAGCCCTGGAACCCCTGGAGTCAAAAAGAAGGCGACTAGATTCTACCCGCCAATCCACTTCAGATTCGACCCCAATCTGGCGAAAGAAAATTGCGTCAGGCAGCATCAATAGTCGAAGCCCTGCCTCAAGATGGAGTTGGACATTAACCTGTAAAAATTGAAAAACAGCTGCGATATGTCCTTTGTCATTCAAGAGTGCACTGGCAATTTAAAAAATGCCTAAATACACTTTGTGTCGAAAAAGCTTGTATTGAAAATTTTCATACTTAGGCGGTCAGTGTACACCCCTGTAACTTCATGAAAACTGAAATTTTGTTTTTTTTTCTTGTATTTTGTGTTTTTTTTTATTCTTATTTAAATACGAAAATAAAGAATTTTTTTAAAATATTTTGGTACTTTTTGTTTGACCTCTAATGGGTAGTCATTTGACTTCTTTTTTGGCTAGGTACGGCTTGACATTTCTTTTGTCTGTCACATGAGGGTGGGCTGAAACTACACGAAAGCCACTAATTCTTTATCGATTAGTAACTCAGTTAGGTTCTGTTTATTCTGTATTTTTTGAAAGTTTTAATGTTCTTAGTTTTCAGAACATCACATCATGACACCACGCCTGTAATCCCCGAAGGGTTAGGCACAAGTTTTCCTAATAGTATGGTATAGGTAGGTATCCATATTTTTCCAGTTATATTTAAGTAAGGATTAGGTCCTTATAGTATACCCACATTTTGCCAGTTATGTTTAAGTCCTATGTAAAAGGGGGCGAGCCTTCAATCGAGCACAAATCCTAACTCTGAAACTGTAACTGAAAAATTCTAGATGGAAAAACTCAGTAATGATTTATTCAACCCAGGAATAAAACCCAATAACCTCATTCAACTCAGGAAACACACTTGCAACCTTTAGACATACTACCTCAGATCAAACTGTTATTTGATCTGAGCATACTATATACTAACATATTATTTCGATACAACCATTTACTATTACCACATCCTTTCTTTCAAGATAGCTAGCCCATCCCTCCCAATTCACAAGTAAAGTAATAGAACAGCTACACCTCACCACTGAGTCTCGAGACTTTGAGCAGTTGAGCTGTAAAGCAGGCTATAATTGTGGCAATTATCTCAAATGCGCACAAAGCAGGCTGGCGCAGGGGACGGTCAACTTGATCCTCTTACTTGTATCCGTTAATATTCAGTTACTGGCTTTAGCTCACGGCTTTTCCCCACATTTAGGTTGAAAATTGACCCAAAGGAGTGCACTGCCGGGATGACAATCTTAAGTTCAACGAGGACTCCTCATGCTCCTCGTCGAGGAGCATGATCTATCTGTTTTTCAAAATATGTCATGGTAATCTGCTGGAAAGGTAATAATCAGAGCTATTTTAACATTTATCAGTATTAAGTTTAGTATGGATGTGAGCAGAACTGGATGATGATTTTCTAAAAAAGAAATGGATAGATGAAAGCAGAAAATAAAGACCTGTTTGTTTTGAGTCGTTTTAGAATTTCCAAATCCAAGTATAGCATAAGATTCGGTAAGATGCATGCCTGGTGAGTAGATAGCCCGAAGTTAAGAGCTCGTGGTTAAATAAAACAGCGACTCGGGTCGACCTTTAGGTTAAGCCGCGCTTGTCCATGTTGATCCGTGGATTGTTGACCCCCATTACATACAGTCGTTACAGTTAGTCCATGGCTCGAAAGTCTGACAACCAGTCTTACCAAAGGTTATGTACGTATTATCCAGCACAAACTGGATTTTGGAGGTCAGATAGCGATAGGCAGTCGGTTCATATAAAATACTGCTATTCAGCTGAATCCGGCTAGACTGGAAGCCGACCCCAAATGGACGTGCAAGTTCAGAATATTCATTACAATACTCAAAACACGCAGACAGTAACATTGAAGCCAAGTACCATTTCTAAATACATATCGCTGAATAGTTATGTAAAGATAACTTTGTATTATTACATTTATCCGTTTCCAAACGGTCTACCTAGATACGTGTCTAGTTTCCAAACTTTCGGGCCTTTTAGTGGAACTTACCTATTTCCATTACACTATTACTGAAACTGTGAGAAAGTTGTTTTTAGAGTACAAAACATTAATTCGTTGAACTATATTTTAAGGCCCTTTGTTCAGTAAATGTCAAACACGTGATACAGGTATTTGGTTGGTTAAGAATAATTTAATTTATTTACGGTGTTGTGTGAAATATCGATTTTCATAAATGACTAATTCATATTGTAAGGTTTATAAATAGATTTTATGTTTGAGTTAAAAAAAAAACCATTGTGCCTGAAGAATAATAATGGGTATTTAATAGGGCCCGCAACAGCTCTTTCAGACTATCTACAATATACATAAAAGTACACTTTAGCCGTTTTGGATAAAAACAACTTATTTAAACCTATAAAACTTTTTCCCACGAATACTGAGCATTATGCGTGTTTTTTGTTTTAAAAGATCTTTACTATTAAAAGATATAGATTTGACATACATAGTGTATATTTTGGGGTGCCTCTTAACATTTTTGGCTACCTCTTTCATCCTATTATAATTTTCGATACTTTTTTACCTTTTTTGAAGGCTTCGGTCCTGGTCTATAATAGCACAACTAGCCATTTCATTATGACAAAAGTATTAGGGCATGACGTGACCCAACTGATAAATCAATAGGGAGCTGTGTGGTTACCATGACGTCTTAAAGCAAGATTTTTTCTCTTTGCCATACTGTAATAATATCAAAACAATCCTGCTTTACGATGTCATGGTATGCCACTTGCATGGTACACCAGTACCAACAAATAGATCAGATAGATATTAGAGCTGTAGCTAGATATTTGAAATGTTACATCTCCTACTTATAATATTATGAACACGAAAGTTTGTAAGTGGATGGATGTTTGTTACTCTTTCACGTAACAAGTTTAAAAATCTAAAACCCGACTACGAATAAAATATTGGTTTGTTATTTACATAATACGAGTAAATAACACAGACTAGACCGCGAGAACTGTTTGACCGCAATCTAAACGTATATATTGACTAAAACTATAATATGGTATACATATTTGTAATGTCGCCAAGACCTTTCATTTGATACCAAACATGTTATGATTATCTCAATTAAATATTTTTTGAGGTAATTTTTTTGACATTTAAATTCCGTCATAAAAAGAATTTTTAAAATTTGTATAGCCTATGTCACCCGGGCTTTTCTTACGAATCTATTGACACCTCATTTATTAAAATCCGTTCAGTAGTTTAGGCGCTACGGTGGAAAATACATACATACATAGACTGCCAAAATCATTACCCTTCCTTTTGGCTTCGCCGTAGTCGGGTAAAAACTACTGAACGGATTTGGATAAAATTTGGTACACAAATAGTTTATAACCTGGATTAACACATAGGTTTTTATCCCGATTTTATCTTCTCATGGGATAATTTTTGAGTTGTAGCGGGCGAAGCCGCTAGCAACAGCTAGTAGTATAACATATTCTTCAGAATATTATTTAGTCACTTGTATATTTTACGAGACGTTGAGGAACTAAGCCGGTTATTGTGATAAGAGGATTGTACCTAAGAGAATATTAAACACTTCTTTATACGAGTAACTAGCTTATAAGTAGGTTGATGGCCATTTACTTACTTTATATTTATGTCAGTACTTATAATTATAATGTCAGTAAGTATTACTCTTTGAAGAAGTTATTCAGATTTTAAACCATAAAATCTAAAGGTTAGTTAGATGTGATATTTATATACCTACTGCATTTAAATGACAAACCTTGGGTTATATTCACCATGTATTTGCCGCTACATAACATCACGCCTATAATCTCCGAAGCGTTACTTATAGGTAATAGGTTTCTGTCCCATGTAATAGGGAGCGAGCCTGTTGGCAAATCTAGGCTCCGCGGCTGCTACTAAGAAATTTCCTGATAGATTTTTTTTTGGGGCTAGCTCAGCAGTTTCGATTGCGAGCATCAGACCAAAAAGACAGTTGGAATTTAATGTACCCTGAATATCAAATGCTCCTTTCACAACTGTGCTTCCATGAACCTTACAAATTACCACCTATATATATATTTTTTTTTAATTTAATATGGGCTTACTCTTGACCTCAATCTTGCCCCAAGGGCAGAGATGAGGTCGACGATGGAACGAGCTTACCCAGAAGAAGCCTATTCACTTGCGACTTAAATAGAATTATACTACTTTACTACTTACTATTACTACTTACTTTACTACTTTTACTTATTCTGCCTCTTACAAAAAATTTCCTCCAGTGGACTAGTGCGTCACTTGACCACAATAAAGCTGGTTTAAGTGGACGCTAACTAACTACGTCCCGCGACACAATACACTGTCTGTCTCTTAGTTAAACTTAATCCAGGCGAGGTTATTATTCTTAGTTGAGTGTACGAGAGAGATAACTAGTTGAATGGTGGTTTCTAACAATAGGTGAAATTAAAGGTGAATAAGATGGTCTAGGAGTTCTGTGTCCCAGCATTGGGAACATTATAGACTGAATATGGTGAAGATAATTATATATTTAGCTCTTATCACAAACTTAAATTTACACTATGAACTACCTTTTACGACGACGCGACGGCTAGCCCAATAATAATAATATGTCATCATCTGCCAATCCTTTTTTGTTCCATGTAAAAGACTGGTTTCCAGTCTAACGGTATGCAACTGAATCCCATTTATTAATCATTTATTTATTTACTAACATTTTACATGAAGCGTCTGCTTATCCGACCTCCACAAGATATAATAGGTACCCCTTGATATATGTTTTTTTTTTAAATGGGCTTGCATTAATACTGGTGGTCACATACTTTCGGGTTTCAATATTTACCCGTAACTACTATATAGACTACGATAGCCGGGACCAACGACTTAACTTGTTTTCCAAGACACACGGAGAAATCGATATGTAATCGATGTTCACCCATCTATGGACCGACCTAGGAAAACTCTGCCTAATCTAATAGAAGCTGATTTACATAGTAGATTACTACTTGTAGACACTTAGTTACAACAGAAGATATTAATTAACTAAACACTCGATATATTATCGCTTACAATTTCATGCTTATCTTCTCAAATCATTTAGTGGAAATAATACATATAGATAGATAAATTGCTAGTCTCGGTTATAAAGAGCAAAACAATTATCTCGATGGATATATGATATAAAGAATTCGAAATAACCTGACTCTTTAATAACTGTGGTGTTCGATTAAGGATGCACTGTACTTACATTTTTTGTATCGATGTTTTTTTTTTCTTTTAATCCAGATCCGATACTCTTGGTCTTAATACAGCTGTCGTAGTGAGGTCTTAAATACACTATATTAAGTATCCCTCAAAGGACCTAGGCAAACATCCAGGAATTCTTTTGAGTCCTTCTTTTATCGCCTAGAATTTTAGAATAGAATATTTATTTTCAGGTAGCGCTGGGTATGCGTTAACCTTTAACTCCTCCCGCTCTTGGGCAGAGCGAAAGGAAGTGTCAGACTTCTACTGACTAAAAGCCACCCATGTTCCTTCTTAGCCCTTTATGTCGAGGCTGCAGTATCTTTTGCGAACAACCCGCAGCCCTGACGGGAGTAAATAGAACCTTAAAACTATATTAGTATCACTTTACATGTGCACTATGTCACTGTTTCACACGTTCATGTGACACTTGCCCGCGGAAGCGATGGAACATGGAAGGAACTATGATGAGACCAGCTTCAAGTCTAACCAGACGCAGTTGAATGAGTTTTGGATATACCTACTTTTGAGTTGATATGTAACTAAGGAAAATGTGGCACGAGACGATTAATTCATTCCGATACCAGTACTTTTGGTCAAATATTGAAGTATCGTATGTATCCTGTTGTATCGATACTTTAAAATATCGCGGTTCCCGCATCACTATTTTCTGTTGAAAACCGTACATTGTGTAACTGTATTTTGAAACTTCTGCATCAATTAAGGTCTGTTTTCGTACCTGTCGGATTTTCATCACTTTTCCCAGAAGGAGATTTTAATTAATTTCGGTGAAACTATAAACTGGGTCATATAAAAATAAATAGGTCGAATCGAACCCAATATTTCCCCTCGCAGTTGCAGGTTTTTTTATTCTGTCGTCTATGTGTAGGTAAAAGTAGGTATTTTAACTTCCAAGTAGCACAACATCATAATAGCCTATAATGCTGTTGGGCAAAACATTCATACAAATATACCCTGACTGGCCTGTTGGTCTAGTGGTTAGTGACCCTAACTGCTATGCCGGAGGTCGTGGGTTCGATTCCCACCCAGGACAAATGTTTGTGTGATGAGCACGATCATTTGTTCTGTGTCTGGGTGTAATTTATCTATAATATGTATGTATTTAGAAATATATAAGTATGTTTATCAGTTGTCTAGTACCCATAACACAAGCTCTGCTTAGCTTGGGACTAGATGGCGTTGTGTGATAGTTGTGGAATATTATTATTATTATTATTATTATACCCATTCTCCTTTGTACTTATTTCTTGATTTTTTTTTGGCTTGTAAAACCGAACTTTAAGGTAAGAAATTTTGCATGACTTGAAGGTATTAAATAGGTATTAAATATTTATCCTTCGAAGATCTAAAATAAACCGCCCGTTTACCTGTTACAGTAAATAATTGAATCGTCAATATGGAGGGACCAACTTATATTATGATCAATATCTTTTAAACGATTTATGTTTCGGGCAGCTAAAATCAATAATATTAAGGTAGATTAAAGGTATTATGACACTAAGTAGGTAGAACATTCCAGAGAGTACACCATCAGTTTGTTAAAATATTATGTATTTGATGAGGTAGCTAAAATTTTAATAAAGGTAGGAAATAGTAGATTAATGGTATTATTTTTTTATAAATGTATGACAGGCATTGGAGAGTTGGTCCCTTCATCTTGACGCAAACGGTCCAGTCACGTGAGTTTAGAAGCAATCGTTACCTACTGTATTAATTTCATTTTCCTGTTACAAACGAAGCTAATATTATGGAACGTTGATTGAATTCAGTGTGAAATATTATTTTCACACAGTAGTTCATATCCTAAATTTACAATCGTTATTTCACTAGAAAGCATTTTGAACTTTGCCAAGTATATTCTCGTGATTATTCTCACTATTTTATGCCTGCGGCACCGCCCGCATGATGTTCGGTAATGGTGCCACGAGATCATCTTGCCAGGATAAAAATATTGCAAATTGCAATATTGCAGTAGTTTTTCGTCATTCGTCCATCCATCTATCCTTATTTTTCGCATTCATAATACTAGTACAACACATTGATATTGGTAACTTCGATAAAATACTAAATGTCAGGGATCGCCAACCTTTTCCTCAGAAAAGCTCCCTTAAATGGGAATACTGTAAGAAACCGTTAGGAGACAGCGATCATATTGCAATCACAAACCCATCTGCCAACAGATTATGACATTATTACACCGATAACGTTCTCCTTGGGTAACGGGAAAGGGGTCTGTTGTAAATTGAAATGAATTTACACAAATAATGGGTGTAATAGTACCTACTCTTAACAAAGTCGAAAGGCATTGTTCTCCCTGTCATTGCAATCATTTATTGTTCTTGACCATTAGTGGGATCATGCTAGTTACGGAAATGGGGATCAAAGTTCCAAGCTATTCAATATTTTTTTTATAATCTTAGACATGTTTTTAATTTTTTAGCTTTACTTTTAATACCTGCACGACCCCCGTACTATTCAATGGATCCAGATGACAGCACACCTAAAAGTGCCTTTTTGCGCCAAAAAGACAGTCGTGTCCCAGCAATGATTTTTGCATAGAGTTACTAAGTTTGATGTAGTCGCGCATCACGAAAGCTGGTTCGGGGCCTATGCCCATCTAGCTCGCCGTCCATCCGTCTTACGACGACAACAGGCCGTGTAGGTAGACGAGGCGTTCGTGTTCCACGCGCGCCTCAAAGCGATGTCAGCAACATGGGAGGGGCCCGCAAGGGCCGACGCCCGTCGGGGCTGCGGGTTGGTCACAAAGATACCGCGGCCTCGACATAAAGGGCTAAGAAGGAACATGGGTGGTTTTTAGTCAGTAGAAGTCTGACGCTCCCTTTCGCTTTGGTTATTTGATGATGTTCCAACCGCCCTAAAAAAAAAGGTCTTTACCCATCGGTGGGACGGACAAGGCTACTAAAAGTACATAATATAACTGACACAACTGTAATATAAATACCACAATAATTAATGGATCTACAAAGATGAAGAGAATCCAGGGCATTTCACAAATTCAGCAGCCTGAATTCCGATTGTCGACTCATAGTTTAAGGGGTTCTACAAAAAGAATCTCTCCGAGAATTTATTTAAAAGATTAATGGATAAATAAAGGCGGTGGTGCCATAAATTTTCTATGTCAGGTGTAATTTGGAAGGTAATTAATCAACTGAGCGCTAGGCTCTCAAGGTTGAGAGAGCGAAGGAAAATATCAACAAGTTTCTTAGGAGGGATGATCACGATTTTTTCTCTTGGGGGTAGTTGGTAACTACTGAACGCCACTTGTTACGATCTTTTGCTTTGTCTCGTTCATAGTGATCGCTGCTTACGAGTAATATCGACGCAAGAAAGCAATCTTGTAGTATCTCGAAAAGTTGAACTTTACACCAGAGCCAAAAAACTATTTCAAAAATTCATAACTCGTAAACTAGCTGAATCAGAGTGGTCATTTTTGGAACACTTATTTCTTATAATGACATTTATCAGATGGCAATAATGATAGCATTCTCATGTTAGTCTAACATGCGTTTTATACTAGTTACAGCAATTGGTATTTCAATTTGAAGCAGCAATAGGCAAGCGAAATAGGTTTAAAATTTAAAAAAATACAACTATATAAACTATATAACTTAAAAATAGTTGATTTTATGGTATTTACAGCATTTTGAAGTATCTTTTGTTAAAAAAGTTTAGAAAAAGTCAACGACGTATCAAAAAAAAAACACATCGTAGGAAAACGTTGATCAGACCGTCTGACGCAGTATTTTTTTCTTATTTCAATGATGCAATAAAAAAAAATGCCATTTTTCGAGATACGACAAAATCGCTTTCCAGCGTCGATATGCATTTGACCTTTTAAAAGAACATCTTCAATAAAGTCAGTGTATGTCACAGGGTGTATTACAGGGCGTCCCCTAGTGTTTTCTTTCTAGTTGCTCACAACTGAAATAAGTTATTCGACTTACCACAATTATGTAGTGCGCGTCGACTTGAAGACCACTGTTTTTTTTGGTGAAAAATAAATATTAGTTTATGCTTGACTAGCTTTTGCCAGCGGCTTCGCCCGCGTGAAAATGTCGATTTTCCAAACAAACTTTCATCCCCTATTTAAATCCCATAGGGGTTGAATTTCGAAAAATCCTTCCTTATTCCTTGTCTATGTTATAAAGGGAACCTCTGTGCAAAATTTTAGCTTTCTAGGTCCAAGGGTTTGGGCTGGGCGTTGATGAGTCAGTCAGTCAGTCAGTCAGGACTTCTCTTTTTATTTATATAGATAAACACTATTCTTACAAACTGATAGTTCTTTATTTCAATCAATTTCATAAATAGCAAACTTTCAACATTGTATCAGTCGCTTCATTAACTAAAACGTCTTCACAAAGGTCGAAAGAAAATGAGCGTGACTTACAGAGATTATGTAGATTGAATAGTTTCAGTAAAGTCATGTCTCCCAAACAAATTTTTTCGGCACATTGGCGTAACAGTTCAAAAGATTTCTTTTAATAACACACAATTTCTTCTATAAACTAGGCTGACAAGTAACAAGTTCATAAAATATATTATAAAGTACGTAGATTTCTTAAGCTTTTTGTGAGCCATTTAGGTTTAATGTTTAAACTTTCGTTGTCTAAATTTTACTTTGAAACATTGGTAAATCGGAATAAATATACACCAACGTAGACTTTAGGGAATAAGGTAGTTGACTGACTAAAAAAACATGTTTCTGTTTAGTCCGTCTTTTAGATTATAGAAATATAATCGACACGTCTTTTTTGTTTTATCAAATTAATAAAAAACGACGAAAATAAAACGTGTCAAAGATCGTGAGTGGGGGCTGGTGACGTCACTTTCTGGTAAAAAATCGTGCGACTTTTCGAAGCACTGTATCGTCTTCATTTTTTGTTTACGTGAAATAAGAAACAATACATCTCCTATATTTTTTGGAAATCTATCTGACGGTCTAATTATATTTTTTTAGTTAACTACCCAATTATACATTACCTCCTATTTACTTAATATAAATCAATACTCAAGTCGATCTTCGGGTTCAGGTTAAGCCGTGCTTGCCTGGGTTGGTCCGTGTGTTGGTGACCACCTATAACATACCGAGTTTTCTCCGTACTCGTTACGGAAGTCAGTGATCCGAAATTCTGATAATCAGAGGGATATCGTAATACGCAGAACTAACTGGGTTGTGGAGGTCAGATAGGCAGTCGCTCTTTGTTTTCAGATGAATCTGATTAGACTGGAAGCCGACGCCAGCATAAATGGGGAAAAGGTAGGCGAAAACTGTGTGGCTTATGCACCGAACCGTGCCACTTTTATCGACGTTTACAAGTGCCCATGTAGGTCTATGTGAATTTTTTTTTTTTTTTTTAAATATCAGAATGGTGGTCTTCCAAAAATTTCACCATCATCATCAGCCTATAATGTTCCCACTGCAGGGACTCAGGCCTCCTCTCTAGGAAAGGGATGGGCTATAATCTACCACGCGGGCCCAGTGCGGATTGGTAGATGTCACATGTCTCCGAATTTTTCGGTTCTAAGACATGCCGGTTTCCTCACGATGTTTTCCTTCACCGTTTTGAGAGCAGTGGTAATGAAATAAATGACATAGAGTAATGCGCCTGACGGGGTTCGAACCCACGACTCACTGTTCGTAAGTCCGAGCCGCCACCACTGGGCCACCACTGCTCTACTTAAAATTTCATTATTAAAAAAATATTATAGTACTGATAATAATTCTAATAAAGCACATCATATTTATCAGCCGCTAGTCAACAAGTATGGTGTTAACGACATCATCCAATAATCCATACAGATTAGCAACAGATTAGCAAACAATGTAAAACTGATAATATCATGACACTAGCCTTGATAAGGCAACCAAGAGATAAAATTAAATATAACATCACAAACAACATGCCTGTATACCAAGGAGAGCTAGACAGAAATCAAGCTTTTGTAGGTACACCTACAATACACCACTAAGTTAAAGACCCAAACCACACCTCGGACACTCCATACAACGCCCGCAAAATAATTACCTATTACTACTACATAAACAAATAACGTTTGTGCACGACGTGCACGTGCAAATGTGTGCGTAAACTCTAGTAGGGTTATCGTAGCCTAAAAAATGGCGCGGAAAGTGCAACGGTCTGCGTCGCGAAAACCGAACGACGACTAATACGGTAATACGAGCGCGAGCCATTGCTCAAGTGTCGACGACGAATACCTCGAAGTGCGGGGTGAGGTGCGGTATTTAATATGAGCGCGGGGAAGGGAGTGTCCCTTCTGAACGTAGTACTATTATGTATTCTGTGCCTAAACTCATAAACGTAACAACACACCTGTAATCCCAGAAGGGTTAGGCAGATGTGAACATAATGGTACACCCAAATTTCGCCAGTTACGTTTTTTTAAGTACCATGGAATGGGAGGGAGGGCTATTACTGACCCCGTCGGGGCTGCGGATTATCGAAAGAGATGACGTGGCCTCGGCACAAGGGCGAAGAAGGAACATGGGTTGGTTTTTAGCCAGTAGAAGTCTGACACTCCCCTTCGCTCTGCCCAAGAGCGGGGGGGGTTATTTGATGATTTTCCACCCACCAAAAAAAAAAAAAGGGCTATTACTGACAATGGCGACAACCGGGCATAAACTCAATGCTACAAACCCAGATTCAATGACTGCTACTATACTGACAAGTTCCTGATGGAAAAAGCCATAAACACTTTTTCTCGACCTGGATATCGAAAACAAGACCTCATGTTTAGCAGGACATCTTCAGACTTCTAATCCAACAACGCAAAAAAGGTACACAATTATTTATGTTAGTCCATTCCGAAGTTATACAAGCAAACATCTCAGTCAGTCCCTAAGGGCGCACCTTTTCCTTCTCCTAAGTACATAGTGTTGACCCTCTTAAAATTCTGTAAATAACGTCATATTTATTATGTTTGTCTTAGATCCCTGTGTTTTGGATACACCAGCCGGTTTCAGCTGAAAATAATGAGCCAATTACAATTCAATTAAGTTTTGATTTTATACGATGAGTCTGGGACACTTTTAGGATCAGTCTCGGACACTTTGCTTTAGTTAAATGCCGTTGAAGCATTCCTAGTGGGATCTTCAGCTTTATTTATTTATTTACTTAAGGTTCACCCACAGCACATACATACACTTACTTAAAACAAATCATACAGTAATATTCTAATATATATGCCAATTACAGGTAAACACAACATTGACAACAAAGACGCCAGGTAACCGCTTAGTTGCTAACTTAAATCTAGGTGTACATTAAATTAGGAAATAAAAAAATAGAAAAAAATAAATTTAAAGTTTTGATATAAATGCAACTAGGAAAATAATAATGAAAACAGAGTAATTCATTCATTAACAGCAAAGGAATTTTTGACTACGTTTCATTGGTGTTTAAGGAGGCCAATATTCTTGATTTAAACTTCACCTTACGGTCATTAAATATATCTGCTTCGGGTACGGACTTATTAAATGAATTAAGGTTGTCACACATTTTAACGAGTGGTGAGTTGAGACCTGTGTTTGTAGAGGTAGTAGGGCGCTGTAGAATCGTGGTTATGGGATAGCGCGGAATTCTAGGCGGAACTTTCAATAGAATTCGCGAAAGCAGATCACCACAATCTATGCGACCGTTTACTAGTTTGTGGAGAAACATAAGGCTATGCATAATTCTCCGTTGCCGTAGAGGGGTCATCTTAAAGAAACTCAGACGCTGTTGATAGGGACACCTATGAGATATGCCAGGGGACATAAATGCGAGGTGTCTGGTGAAAGCCCGTTGTATGCTCTCCAGTCGCTGAGAATGTATTGCGTAGAAAGGGTCCCAGGTAACACTGGCATATTCCAGCCTGCTACGTACTAAGGCATTGTATAGGACCACTTTAGTTTTGATAGACCTAAATTCTTGCGTATTACGTTTAAGAAACCCTAACAATTGGGCAGCTTTTTTAACGCAACTGTCTACATGTTGCTTGAATGTTAATTTTTTATCCATAATCACTCCGAGATCCCGAATTTCATCAACCTTAGTTAGTATTACGCTATTGATTTTATATGACGTTACACTAGCTTGTTTCTTTTTTGTGAATGTAATGTGGAAACATTTCTTGACGTTTAGAGCCATGCCATTTTTATTGCACCAATCTTGTATTCGATCCAAGTCACTTTGAATCGCGACCGAGTCGTTTGGTGAAGTTATTGTCTTATAAATCTTTAAATCGTCAGCGAACATTAAAAACTTGCAGTTTTGTATTTGGTCAGCTATATCATTAATGAACAGCAAGAACAAGATTGGTGCCAGATGGGATCCTTGCGGTACTCCCGAGATAGAAACATATGGTTGTGATGTGTAACCATTCAAAACCACAGTCTGTGACCGTTGTTGTAAGTAAGATGTAAACCATCTCAGAAGTGATCCGTGAACACCGTTGGCTGCTAGTTTTGACAAGAGTAGTGAGTGACTCACTTTATCAAAAGCACTGCTGAAGTCTGTATATACAGCATCTACCTCCAATCGTTTGTCTAGAGATTCGGATATGTCGGACACAAACTGAATCAGATTGCTTTCCACTGAACGACCTGCTTTGAAACCATGTTGGTACGGTGAAATATTTGACTCGAGGTGATGTGTGACATGGGACAGATAAGCGATTCAAATATTTTAGGAAAACACGACAGTATTGAAATCGGACGGTAGTTCTTTACATCTGCAGGATCGTCTTTTTTGTAAATAGGAACTATTTTTGCCTGTTTCCATGCCTCAGGAAAAACGCCTTCAGCCAACGAGCGATTAAAGATAATGCAAAGAGGAAATGCAAGCGCGTGGCAACATCGTTTTATAAAAAAGGGAGGGATGCAATCAGGGCCGGGACCTTTCGAGGAGTCCAACTTCTTTAGCTTAATAAGAACTTCTCTTTCTGTGAACTGTATTTTACTGATTACTTTTTGTACGGTAGATGATAGTTCAGGATCAGTTATGCCTACATGGTTGGAGCTATAGACTGAAGAGAACTGCTCTGCAAACAAGTTGGAGATTTCTGGGCCAGTTTCCGCAACTGATCCCTCTAACCGCATACTAGATGGAAACTTTGACTGTTCCTTACGTTTGTTCTTTATAAAACTCCAAAAAGCCTTCGGATTTTCAATTATATCGGCTTCAATTTTTTGTTTATATGAGCGATAACATGATCTTACAAGTTTATGACACTGACCACGCAGCACCTCGAAATCTAATATATCACGAGGGTTTTGAAATTTGCAACATCTTTGCCTAATCTTTTCCTTCTGGTGAAGCAATTTGATTAACCTAAATGAAAACCAAGCTGGATATTTTTGCTTTCGACGATTATATTTCGGTACAGACGCATCAATTATATTTGATAAAATATTGTAAAAGTGAGAGATCACTTTATTGACGTCATGACATTTAGAGAACATGTTAATCCAGTCTACCTCTTTCAGTTTCGAAATAATTTTAGAGTAATCAGCCTTATAGAAGTTATAACCTAGTTTATAGTTGGTTTTTAGTGTGTTGGGGATGGCGTCAGATATACTAATTAGTAAACAAGGGTGTTGGGGGTCCAGCTTACTTAGTTGATCAAGAGGGGTGGTAACCGTAATGTTATTCAAGTTACTTAATACCAGATCCAAAATGCGATTGTCAGTATTTGTTAGATAATTGAACTGAAAGAGAGTATTTAAAGAAATAAAGTCGGTTAGTGAATAACCCAAAGAGTTGCTGTAGTTCTCAGGAAGTGTGTGTTGGAAACCTTTATTCACTTGAGTCCAATTTATAAAACCCAAATTAAAATCGCCAAGAATTATGACATCATCTACTTTAGCAATTATGTTATTTGCATTGTCTAAGAATGAGGCTAGATTTTCCTTCTTGATAGGAGGCGGAAGGTATACTAAACATATAGCAATTTTTTTTATAGTGTTATGGGTTTTTATTTCTATAGTTATCCACAAGTCTTCAGAACTAGTCTCCCAGCTCTGCATTCTTGTAGATTTAATATCCTTTGAAACAGCAAGCAACACTCCGCCTCCATCTTTTTTGGAAGTTACAGTGCAGAGTCGATCTCTACGGTAAGTTATGTATCTGTTATCAACAATTTCGCTGCTAGATATACTTGAGTTTAACCATGTTTCTGTGAAAGCAATTAGGTCGTAGTTATTTAACAATATATTGTGGTGTATACAATTTGTTTTAGTTCTGGTACCCCTCACATTTTGATAATATAATTTAAGCTCTATTAATTTTAAACACCAAAAAATATTCCAAACTATAATGCAAAGAAGAGTTTTACTCACTTCTCATTCTTTTCAATGTATCTACGTTGCGAATAAAAATGGAGTCATGATTGACGTCCTTTCGAACAAAGATTCTACCGTTACGGATCCAGACAAATTTGTATGAAGTTTCTTTGGCTAATTTCCTCGTTGCTGCATGAAGCTGTTTATTGGCTGGGCTCAGATGTTCAGATACGAACACGGGGGCGCGATTACCGGCGATGCCCAAGTGATGGGAACTCAGTTTATCTTCAGGGTTCTTTTTATTGTAGCTGGTAACCGCTGCCAAAATGGTGTCACGCTGTCTGAGAGACTGCAATTTTGCTATGACAGAACGTGGCCGGTCGTTGTCTTTGTTTAGCTTTGCGATCCGAGTGATCTGGAGAATATCCGTGTCTTTCAAAGGACTTCCGATGGTTGTAGATAAATTAATAAGTGTATTTGCCAAGTTCTCGTTTTTATTCTCAGGTATACCGTTAATTTCGATATTACTTTCACGCAAATGCTGCTCAATCACTCCCAACCGTGTAGTCAACTCGTTGACATTCGATTTCAAGCGCTCATTGTCGGCTTGCAGACTTGTAATGGTGGAGTCCCTTTCCTCAATACGCTTTTTAAAGTCCTCGAACTTCTCGTTGAAGAACTGGAGTGAGTCATGAAAGCCGTTCAAACGTTCATTAATGCTAGACAATTGATCCGTCACCAACTCTTTTATTGAACGTGTTATAGTCATTCCCAATTCCTGTTTTATAACATTCTTTAATGACTCTTCTGTGACAAACTGTTCTTGCTCGGTTTTCCATTTTGTCAGCATTTCCAATAACTCAGTTTTGAAGCCGCTGAGTTCTGGGTGAGGTCCAGTATCGTTTGTGGGGGAATCGTCCAAGCGAATACGTTTATTTCGCATGGTAACGTTGAATTCAGCCGAGGTTGAGGCTGTATTTCCTTTTGTTGCTGACAGTAAGTCCGATTCGGAAAGTAATTGCCCATGAGTCAAAGTTGGCTTGGTTGGGGTTTTTGGCATTTTGATAGAAACAGCTATTAATATTGGCAATAATTTGAAAATTAATTCATTAAAACAGACGAGATCTCCAAAATAAATTTACAGAGGAATAACAAAAAGCAAAAATCCAAAAATAAAAAATTCTGCTTTCATGCGGTTCGAACTCGGAATCAGGAGTCGTGTTTAGACCAAGAGCGCTAAGCTACTACGCCACGGAGTCTGCGAGTAAGCGTTTCAAATAAGCCAACACTAGACAAGCGGTCATGCAAGTGGTGCGTGGTATTCCGTTTATTTCTTTGTATCGGTAATGAGGTCAAAGTCCGGAATCGTACACTTTTAAAAATTGTTATGTTCGTTTTGCTGTTAAAACAGATCACCTTGAGGGTCAATGTAGTTATTCCACTATTATTTTGCACACAAATTGTCACTGCTTCAATAAAGATTACAACTGTACTGTTTTTTTTTGCTGTTTTATGCACTTTTAATGATTTTATGTTCGTTTCGCTGTTTAAAACAGATCACATTAAGGGTCAGTGTAGTTATTCCACTAATATTTTGCACATAAATTGTCACTGCTTCAATTTAGATTATAACTGTGCTGTTTTTTCGCTGTTTTATGCACTTTAGACACAGTTTTTAGGATTTTATCGCGGAGCCAAACAGAAGTACGTCGGTGCGCGGTGACGTCCGAGGGTATGAGTGGAGGCTTTTATTTTATATCTGGACTAGAAGTAAACTATTACGTGAAGAATTTCGTGATTTAAAATTAAACAACCATTGGAGTCGATGTCCAGGTTAAGTCGCGCTTACATAGGTTGGTCAATGGATGGGTGACCACCGATTACCCACTTACCGATTTTCCTCTTCTTTTGGTACGGCTGTCACTTGTAGATCTTTGACAGTTGTTACGGGTCAGAAAGTCTGACATCCAGTCTTACCCAAGATTACATCGTATTCATAAATCATTACTAACTAGGTTGTGAAGGCCAGATAGACAGCCACTCCATGAAACATACTGTTATTCAGTTGCATTCGGTAAAAATAAAAGCCGATCCCAACATGGTTGGGATAAAGCTGATTGAGCATAAATTGAAGAGATGATTTTGCTAAAGTAGCTGGTATAGGCCCCCTGGGCTTGTTACCGCTGCACGCTGCTGGAACTTTGCGAGTGTCACTTCAGTGTGAGAAAGAGAAGGAGCTTTGAAGAACATATAGTTCCGTCTCTTTCCCACACTAGAATTAAAAGCTAATAATACTGCTACAAGATAAGCAGCCAGAATTTATTGTCGAAACACGTCTAGTGTTCCAGTAATTCAATTTCGATGTCCTGTGGTAAAAGTTTTGGACTTTTATTATCACCTTTCTCCCTCACGAACTCCTCTTTATTTATAGTACTGTCTTTACTAAAAGTTTTTTATAGTATTACACCTTTGTTCCCAAGGTCAGACTTATACCCTGAAATGGTGAAGGTCAAAAAAGTAATTTGTCCGTCTCCTGTGGATATTTTAGGTGTTGTTGAGTCATGAAATATGTTCGAGATTAGCCAAATAAATAGCCAACATACTACCACGTTTATACAAAAGTAAAAAAGAATAATTGCTTAATCATAGCGAACTGTTTTAATTAGTGAAACGTGAAAAGCTTTTTTATATTGTTTCATTTCAGTTTTAGCGTGAACGGACGTTATTTATTTGTTTCAACAAATAAATACAACAGTATTTTTTTTTTAAATAATATCTGTCTGTTGGTCTAGTTTTCGCAATCGCGACTGCTGAGCATGAGGTCCTGGGTTTGATTCTCGGTTTGGGCAACTTGTTATTGGGTTTTTCTATCAGGAATTTGTCAGCAGCAGCCACGGAGTTTGGATTTATGCCCGGTTAATGGCAGTAGCCACCCGCGAAACTCAATAGCAGACACAGCTCAGTGGAAGTTGTTAATTTTATAAACGCTTTTATTTATAAATATACAACTCATCAATCTATTTTATATTTGCATCGATTGAATAATGCAATCACTTAATACATCAAAATATACCCAAATCTTAAACGTCCCACTTAGCTTTATAAACCAACAAACAGTTACTTATAAAGCACTTGTATCAAAACTCTCTAATAACTACAATAATTATCGCTAATGGATTGATTACATACATACATATCTATCCAGACGTTGTTGCGGTAATTTTGTGAGCAGCACGTGCCATATTATGATGCTCATTGTAACGTGTAATGGCCTGATTATGTTATTAGGCTAGCTACTGCTTCTTCCACTAGTGGGATAATAAAATTAACACCGGCTGCATAAGTTACTATAAATGATTAGTAAATAATCAACTTCAGCGTGAGACTGAGAGTTTGATCAGAGAGCTTCGTGTTCTTATTCATACGACGTGTCTTGAAGAACTTAGTCGTGAAATAACTTTCTCGTGAGTTAAACCGACTACAAAAAACGAGACTTTTATCTTTATTTTGATACTCTCGTTCGGAATTTATTATAAAAATCATGTAACTTGTAAGTACTAAAACAACCCGCTGCAAACCGCAAACGGTGGCATGTGCCTATTATGCCATGTTATACGAAACCATTTTCATAGAGTTTATTTAGAGTAACATAGAAACCACGCGCCGTTGCGGTTGGTTGGGTGACGACTTGCTGCTATCGTTTGCTGTTGTCACATTTTACAAGCGCCTTAAAACTTTTCTTTATATCGTCTTAACTCTATTATTCAGTAAGATCTCAAGGATAGTGATAGCCCTGAGGTGTTGCAGGGCCCGAAAGAGCTGACGCCTGCCAGGGCTATGGGTTGTTCGAAAGAGAAACCGCGGCCCCGGACACAAAGAGCTAAGAAAGAATATATTGTATGGTTTTTAGTCAGTGATAGGCTGAGGTATAATTATAATTTGTCGGTTGTAACATCGTGAGCAAACCAAACCAACATACCTGAGAGATATTTCTCGACCGCACGCAAAGCCAAGTCAGAGGCCGATGGACGGTATAAAACCCTGACACCATAATTATTAGGATAAATAGTAAAAAAGAAAAATAAAGATAGTCAACTGTAAATAATACCCAATACAGTCCACCTTTATTTGTTCAATGAAATTCAATTCCAATATGTAAATGGATGAGATTGGAATAGAATAGATATTGCGTTCTAATAAAATGCACTTTTTGTTTTAGGAACTACGGGAACATAAAATCTATGGAGTGCCTGTCCACTTAGGTATTTAATCTGTTTGGACACAGGTTGTAGGGTACAGTCAGGAGAAATATTATTTGTACGCTTGGCAAAGTGACGCGTTTGTAGCCTAGCTTAACACATAGGATATTTTTATCCTCGATGATCCCGTGGGACGATTACCAAACTCCACGCGACTGAAGCCGCGAGCATAAGCTAGTAATCCTACTATTATTATAAACGTGAAACGAAGACGTTTGTAAGTATGATGTATGGATGGATGGATGGATGTTTGTTACTCTTTCGCGCATAACCTACTGAACGGATTAGTATAAAATTTGGTACACAGATAGTTTATAACCTGGATTAACACATATAAAGTTTTTATCCCGATTTTATCTTCCCGTGGGTCAATTTTCGAGTTGTAGCGGGCGAAGCCGCTGGCAAAACCTAGTATGATATAATTGTTGACACCTTTTGATACACGCTTCTATCTTTATCGTGTGGTTAGTGCCTAACTTGTTATCAGACTTTTTATGCCACCCATGGGCCTCTGACTTCTCTTTATAGCATGCCGGCAGAAATATTTCTCAGGCATGCTGGTTGCAAAGAGATGTCAGCAAGGAGGGGCCCGCAAGGGCCGACGCCCGTCGGGGCTGTGGTTTGTCGAAAGGTTAACGCGGCTCCGACACAAGGGCGAAGAAGGAACATGGGTTTGGTTTTTAGTCAGTAGAAGTCCGACATTCCCCTTCGATGATTTTCCACCCACCAAAAAAAAAAAAAAGGCATGCTGGTTTCCTCACGATGTTTTCCCTGCATCGAAGCAAGTGATGCTCGCTGCTCACTGTACAGCAGGTGTGTTTTACGGAATCTCCTCACTCACTCTCTGCAAAATTCTCGATACCTGCCAAAACAAAATCCATTCACACACTGACTCCACAATCAACTGCTCATTTTCCTACGAAGCAGCAAATGTGTAGGGGCCTTTACATGACAGGTCGAGCAATCCAATTACAGGATTAGCGAACACTAAAGTGGGGTGAAGTGAGCCGAGACAACAACGACGCCGATGTCCGGTGATATCCGGACGAGGACGGACATGGACAAATTGACTTGGATATACATGTTTATGTATTGTTTTTGGCTGAGTGATGGGCTGGATTCCAGTTTTCTTTAAAACTGAATTAGATACCTATAGATGATATGACCGGTCAATGTGGCGACACCTGGGGGAGGCCTATGTCCAGCAGTGGACGTCTTTTGGCTGAAATGATGATGATGATGATGAGATGATATGGATAGAAAGGAGGTGACTGCTAAGATGGCGGGTAATAGAAAAGCATGGAGGAAGAAGACAGGCTGTAACAAACCCCATTATAGGATAAGGGCAGAAAAATGATGATGTGTTGTTTGAACGTGATACTTATGTATTCTGTGGTGATACTCAAGAAGGCTCGAGGTTAAGCAATAATGGTTAAGCCATAACTTGACATTGTGTCCTGCCTGTCCTGTTACCTGTACATCACAGGAGCTGGTGGAGGCTACTGAAAGTGCCAAACTCGTCGCCAAATTTTGGGCCGACTCAATTTAAATTGTCATCGACACGCTAAGAAAAAGAAGAATGGTAAATTGAGTTACTTCAAGGTAAAACAACGCTTACGGCGGACAGTCTGTAGATGGGTGACCATGTTCACCTATAAAGGGCTGTTGAGTACGCAAATCCAAGTCTAAAGCGCGTATTTTGTATAAGGGAAGCCCGAGTCCATTTTTTAAACAACGAAACCCTTCCGTACCATGAAATGTACGTTAAACGTGCCGATTGATATTCACAGATCTTTGAGATATCATGGGTTGGTATACTTGGTATCATACCAACCCGGCTCCGGCCTCCGGCTCTTGCCGGAGAATCTGACAACCGGTCTGTCATTCAGCTTCTGACGGCCCTTCTGAAAATGCACTCTGTTTTTCGTATTACTGGTAAACTTGGTAAATTCTTACATGTAAATTGCGTAATGATCATCTCGTTATACATAACATAATCACATTGGGCTTAACGAACATTGGTGGAACAAACTTCTCAAATGAATGAATTTTACATGTCTAAGCCTTTTTCAATTAACGTTTACTGGCAGTTTAGGCAGTTGTTACTCTAATTTGAACTTTACTGTCTGTGTGTTCACTATAAATTAGTACTGTACAAGCCATCTGTCTATCTGTCTGTTACCTTCTCACACCTCATCCCGTCGGGGCTACGGGTGTTCGAAAGAGATGCCGCGGCCTCGATACAAAGGGCTAAGAAGGAACATGGGTGGTTTTTAGTCTGACACTACCGCTCTGCTCAAAGCGGGGGAGTCATTTCATGATAGCTAAACCTTCAAAAAAAAAAGATACTACCTCATACTACACAGTATTAACACTGCTAAATGTGGGTGTAATATTAGTTAGGTACACATTTGTCTAACCCGTGTGGGGGATTTTCGTTATAACTTTAGAAAGTTTTTTCCTAGTTTTTTTTACCCTTTCTCCTCTATAGGAATCGACCACTCCGTGTTTCTTTATTCTGAAATTTCGTAACCCAAGTTAGTTTATGCGAAATATTATATTTTGTATTTTGATCGGATTTCAATAATATGAACATGAGATAGGTACTGGTAGACCATAACTTTATTCTGACATAGGATACTTTATGTCTTGGTAATCCATGACCCATCCCTAATATGCCTTTTTGGTGTGGGAAATCATCAAATAACCCCTCCCGCTCATGGCAGAGCGGAAGGGAGTGTCAGACTTCTACTGACTAAAAACCACTCATGTTCCTTCTTAGCCCTTTGTGTCGAGGTCCGGGATCTCTTTCGAACAACCCGCAGCTCAGACGGGTCCATCCTAATTCCTAAGTGCATGTTTACGTACAGGCGGGGCGAAGCGCGGCGCGTGCAGCGTTTTTATTTCAAACACATGGCAATGTATGAAAAAACGATTTCAAAACTAGATTTTACGAGAAGCGATTTTTCGCTCATTTTTTTAAATGCAGCGTTTGTTGCGGTGGATTCGTCTCTCAGTAAATTAATAAAAAGCACGAAAAGAGCATTCTGCACGCGCCGCGCAACGCCCCGCGTCTCCGTAAACGAGCCCTAAATGCTTGCACGTGGATCAGTGTCCAAACCAGTTTACACTGTAAAATCGGAACGGGAATCTAATCGGATTCCGCTTTTGTGATGGCACCTATAAACGGGTTCCATGAATGCACTTTAGTCCAAGAAAAATGGAACGCAAAATTGAGACAGAAAATTCGTAACTGACATAAAGGGGTGCTTGCATAGAAATCCGGTCCCGATTTTTCTGTATTGGAAAACCTGTTACTTTTGTATTTTGTTTTTCTGTACCTGTTTCTAAAGCATAGTGTGTTTTTTTTACGCCCGCACGGTGCTTATAAAAAAATGGGACTGTTTTAGTTGCACTGGATAGTACGTAGTGTGTACCTACCAATTTTGTCTATTATAAACCTGTATTTTGATGCAAATGGCAATCAATCAGACCTTTCATAACATAACTTAACATCACGCCTGTAATCGCCGAAGGGTTAGGCAGAGGTGTACGTAGCTACACCCACATTTCGACAGTTATGTTTAAATCCCATGTAATAAGGGGCGAGCCTATTGCTATCAAACATGCAGAATTCCAGACAAAAATTCAAGTTTACAACATTTAAGTGTATTATTTTTAAGAGTCACAAAAAGTAACTCAGACCTTTCCCGAGTTCAATTTTGTGTTCTTGTTTCTCGAGAAAATGCGAACGAATGATTATAATTATATTCTGCTGAAAATGCTAATTTAAAACTGAGTTTCAAGTTTTGTTAGTCTTTAAATAATTAAAGTCTTAAGCGAAGTCAATTACAACAGTACAAGAAACTCGATTATTTATCTGGTAAAGAAACAGCTTGTACAATGGTGGAATGAGACTCGACATAATGGAATGCCTATTGTATTATCAAATCGATTAATCGTTTTTCGCTCGATTATTTTGTCATTTATCGAATGCTGTAGGGGCTTCACACTTTGATGGTTATAGATTAGAGTAAAAAATACTGTAGATAACATAACATCACGCCTGAAGTGGCAGTGGGCAGCGCACATTGCTCGCAGAACGGATGCCCGATGGGGCCGGAAAGTTCTGGAGTGGCGACCGCGAACCGGAAGACGTTGCGTTGGAAGGCCTCCCATTAGGTGGACCGATGACCTGGTGAAGGTTGCGGGGATTCGCTGGATGCGAGACGCACGGGACCGGTCATTGTGGCGACACTTAGGGGAGGCCTATGTCCAGCAGTGGACATCTTTCGGCTGAAATGATGATGATGATGATGACGCCTATAGACCCCGAAATATAAGCAGAGGAGCACCTAATAGTACACCCAAACGCCAGTTATGTTTCTTCTTCTTCTTCTTCAACCTTTCACCACCCAATGCTGAGTGTAGGTCTCTTCTAATCCCGTCGGGGCTGCGGAACCCATCGGGGCCGCGGATTCCGTCGGGGCCGCGGATCCCGTCGGGGCCGCGGATCCCGTCGGGACCGTGGATTTTAGTACGAGATGACGTGGCCGCGGCACAAGGGCAAAGAAGGAATATGGGTTCGGTTTTTAGACAGTAGAAGTCTGACACTCCCCTTCGCTCTGCCCAAGAGCGGGGGGGGTCATTTGATGATTTTCTACCCACCAAATAAAAAAAAAGGTCTCTTCTAATGCACGCCATTCTTCTTCTTCCAGTTAAGTTTAAGTTCTATGAAATAGGGGGCAAGCCTATTGCCATCCACCGGGCACTACTTCACTACATAGTATAAAACAAAGTCGCTTTCTCTGTCCCCATGTCCCTTTGTATGCTTAAATCTTTTAAACTACGCAACGGATTTTGATGCGGTTTTTTTTAATAGATAGAGTGATTCAAGAGGAAGGTTTTAATACCTTTTATGCACCCGTGCGAAGCCGGGGCGGGTCACTAGTAATCTATAATTTGTGGCTGCTGCTAAGAAATTCCTGATGGAACAACCTAGTTACACTTAGTCATCGTATCGTTGGGGTCGGCATCCAGTCTCATCGGATGCTGCTGAATACGGAGTTTTACATGGAATAACTGCCTATCTGACGTTCACAAAGTGATTACTGTGTCGCCCACTTGGTTATATGAGAGGTTATTGTTAGTCGGTGTTCAATTCAGATGTAGTTGGTAGTCTTTAATGAAGCCCCCTGACGGCTTCATCGAGCCGTCTGAAAGCCCTCCACCTGGACATGCTTTGCCGTGGCCGACTTGGAAATCCCTAAATAAAATAGACTTCGAACCCAGGTCGGCCGTAGCAAAGACAATCTCCTCAGATGAGGTTTCATTGACGGCTCAGACCTCAAGTGTGTATGCGGCGTATCTCCGCAGACTGATGATGTCCCACCTTCCATCTTGCGCTGCATGCCCTGACACCTGTACACTTGATGACCTTATGACTGTATCAGCGAGTGGAGTTCGCATAGCTGAATTTTGGGCCAAAACGATTTAACTGAAATTTGCCATCGACACGCTAAGAAGAATTGTCAGGATTTTTAGGGTACAAATCTATTTAAGGGTCGTGTCTTTTGGAAGAATATCTCACTTGTACTGGGCACGTGTGCGGTTATCTACATAAGGTAACCGCACAAATCCGTGTCGTTTCAGGGACGTGGCCGCACTGGGGCCGGGGACCTTTTGCTCACATTTACTGAACTCTGAGACGAACATGACGAAGGACGACTTCGGTATTGTTAGGCCATGGGTGGCCATGGTCTATTTTCGTTCCTGATTCACTATGGGACCAGTTATTTTATAATATCGAATAGCAATCAGGTACACCTAAATACACCGATATCTCTTAGTCATGTCAGTTTGCCTTGATCGGCTCTTTTAATAGTTTTAATAATCGCAGAGTTTAGATTCAACCAGAATAATAACAAAAATATTTAACTTTGTATAGCTTTAATTATTGTAAGTGTGTCATTACTTGTCTACGTACCAATGGCTAAAGTTCGATTCAGCAAAGACAAAATCTCCAATAACGACAGAAAAAAGCATCCAGCAACAACTCCACTTAAACAAAACTACATAAACATTCTCATAATGAAAAACAGTACCCTCTCGCCTTTCCACTGTTAAGACGCGTTCCCACTAAGCATATTGTCAGCCGCTGATTGTAAGTAGGCTCACTGTTCCTACCGTAATAATGTATTGTCGGTTCGATGTTATTGAACATTTGTATGGAAAACAATAATCACACTGTCAGTCGTAGCATATTTAGTGTATTATCTAAGGTATTCCTACTATTGATGTACAGGTCCGCTTATTTTTTTTTATTGTACCTATCATATTATTTCTGCGACAATAAATATTTTTTCTTTTCTTTCTTTCTTATGACCCACCTGGACCATTATCCGATCCATCTGACCTACACACCCGATACTACTACTTATTAATTTAGCATGGTTCTAGAAATGTTGACAGTATTATACTGTCGTAACGGACGCGTGCGTTTCGATTTTCACCTGAGAGTTTTCAGTTCACCAATGGTCATCATTTTCCTGTCCCTTGTCCCATGCTCCTTGGGGTCAGTGCAAAACGTATTCATTTTTAATTTCTCCTTGTCAAACGTCACTGCATCATTTACTCCTTTCTCTTTCATGTCATTCGTCACACAATCCAGCCATCTTTTCTTTAGCCTTCCGCTCCCTTGCGTTTCATCCCTCCTCATTAAATGTCCAAAACAAGATATACGACATTTTTTTTCAACTTTTCATAGTTTAAGGCGGGGTTACCCCGATAAACGTCGTCAACAATAGCGTTTTACTCGTACATGGAACGGATTTAAATTTTGAAAAAAATGTATTACGTAGTTGACTTTTCGATCATGATATGTCGGGCATGCGATACACGATTACTTACACTTCACTGCATCCAATTAAATCGCAAAGACATGTCCAAATGATGGCTAAATAATCGTTTTACTTGAGTTATATTAGGCTTTGAAAAATGAAACTTATATCATAATAAAGGTCGTAAAAAATGTGTATTATCTCGGGTCACATTATGTATAATTTCTTTATAATTTTTCTCCAAGAAGAAAAAACAGTCAAAATTTAGGCATTATATCGCTCGCGCGGCAGGGCGGGGGACGAGGTCGTGCGTACATAAAAACAAAGTAGGGAAACCTCGCCTTAAAAATGTTCCTATGAACTAGAACTACCAGTGGTTTCATTTATTATCGTAATGTCGGCACCACACAGATGTATAACAGACTTCTTATGCTAAACTTCGTTCTCCAACGATGATGTGTAAAAAAGTACTAAACGAGCTCATTGTTGACTGACAACACGTTTAGTGTGAACATGGCCTTAATAACGGGAGCACCCTGACAGTTACTAATAAGCTCGCGACCCTCTCCTAGCTCATTAATTTCCCCGCGATGACTGACGACGTAGAGCTGTTGCTTCTCTTAACTGATATTGCGACCATAACTTGTAGTGAGCTGTGGTGTGGTGGAGATAAAAATACGGTTTCATGTTCGTGGGTGGTGTGGAAAATAATAATTAGTTAACATGCTGGATATTTTAATTGTTTATTCCTTAAACCAGCGTTTTTGTAATAATAACCTTTGTTTTCGATTACGCTCAGAGCATAATTATCCTATAATAATGTGTAGATGTGAAAAGTGTTCAAGTATCCGCACTTCTGAGAAAATAAATAGACTCGAAATGAGGAAGCGGACGGTAAATGGACGACAAAGGTTTAAACAACATCGATTGCACGACCAGACTTTCATTGTGCTTCATCTTTTCGTGTCGATGGAACAAAATTTAACTACTCGTCTACTTTGAAAAAATAGGTAAATAAACGTA
This sequence comes from Diarsia dahlii, assembly GCA_949775195.1. Taxonomy (NCBI): domain Eukaryota; kingdom Metazoa; phylum Arthropoda; class Insecta; order Lepidoptera; family Noctuidae; genus Diarsia; species Diarsia dahlii. The sequence continues at coordinate 19,458,210 of OX459190.1, forward strand.
TAATCCATTTCCTATTAAATACTCACTGAGATAATATTAAATATACGCCCTATGGAAGAAATAGGTGCAAATCACGACCTTTGGGTCGGAAACCAAACGGCTCAATCCCCTCGATTGCCACATAAATATACAAATTATACCTATATCCTTTTCCAATATTTTTCCCTTGGCACATCTTCTGTACGGGTCCATATTGGCTCACCTAAAGTTCTTTATCCGAAATTGTTCTTCCTAACGATTTGTAATCCGAATGATCACTCTTCCTAAAATTTTTCATCCTAAAGTTTTCATTCATACTATTTGTAGTCCTACCGACGATGTTCATAACACTCATGTTTCCGAAAATTGGAATTCATAATATCATTAGTGTAAATATATTTAAACTCCTACTGTTTTTTATCCTAACGCTTTTATTCCTAAACATAATTACCATAATATTTTCACTCATACAACTGTTTAGAATGATTAAAGGTCGTTTCACTGATTTTTGTCTTGAAATAAAATAAATGAATGAAATTCAGGTCAGAGTGTCGTCTTGGGGGCACTATGAAAAAAATACTTAGAAAAATTTCGCGACCAATTTCGAGGTAGCGCTCGCCGGCCGCTGCCGCGGCACCGCTCGCTTCGCTCGCTCGGCTCGCGCGTAGTTGGTCACAGTTCTAACCTAACCTAACCTATGGATATCTTTGCATAGTATATAAGGTCCCATTAAAATAGGTGGACAAATTTTAACACAGCGTTTAGTAAGCCTAACTAAAGACATCTAAACAAAAAAAAAAACACTATAGATAAAGTGATTTTATTTTGACTTAAAATAATAAATTGCCGGCACTCTAGAACAAACTCATCCTATAAAAGTAGGTATTTTATTTCTTATTCTTATATATTTTTTTGCTATTGTCCTTATTTTAGCGGTCTGAATGATTTCTAAAATTTTGTCCACCTATTTTAATGGGACCTTTTATAATACTGATTATTATGAATAAAAAGTAATATAAACAAAAAAAAAGATATGACTTTGAATAATAGTGTAAAAGATGGTTATGTTGAGAAAATATAGGAAAACAAATAATAGTGTAATAGATGTTTATTGCTACAGACATTATGAAGTTGAATGCTTCGGAATTAAAACATTAGAGACAGAGAAGTTAGGAATTGCGATTGTTAGGATGACAAATGTTAGGAAGAACATTTTCGGATTTCCAATTATCGGAGTTGAAATTTTAGGTGAACTTTGGCGCACCCCTTCTGTACGTTCGGTAAATAATTCTGACCTAGTGATAAAATAAGTGGGAAATCAAATGTCGTGACTGGCACTGAGGGGCTTCAGTAACGCGGCGTGGCGGTGCCAATTACAGCCTTCGTATAGAGTGGCACTTAAGTCGCAGATTACTCACAATTGCATAATGAACACTTCTAGAAAAAATGTGAGACTTGGTAAATGAAGCTCTGGGGAAATTCATCCAGGGGACGGTTTTCAAAATTGATTAGGGTACCTAATTTGGTCAACCCCGGGGCGGCAGCTTGTTTTTTTTTTTTCAAATCATATCTAATCAAAATCATCTTTTATTTGATGAAATAGGTAAAAAAGTACAGATATTAGTGTTTGATTAACAAAGTGCTATAATGTTATGCCAGGAGGCGTACAAATATGGTGGGCAAATCTAGCTGAGGATTACAATTATTAGATACTAAAATATTTGTAAGTTATGCAGTGTGATATTTAATTAGAAAATAAATGATTACATTACATATTGTTTAGTGCTCCAATGATATGTTCGAAAGAGATACCGCGACCCGGGAACACAAATTGCTAAGATGGAACACTGGTGGATCTAAGTCAGAAGAAGTTTGACACGCCCTTCCGCTCCACCCTGGGCGGGAGGAGTCATTTGATGATTTTCCACCCCCTAAATAAAAAGGTAATTTGATCATCATCTACGTTTCAACTATTTTTGGGTCGGCTTCCAGGCCAGCCGAATGCAGCTGAATACCAGTATTTTTTCGTGTAGTGACTGCCTATCTGTCCTTCACAAATCAGTTAGTACTGGGTAATAATATGATCTCCCTTTTTTTTTGGTGGGTGGAAAATCATCGAATAACCCCCCCCCCCCCCCGCTCTTGGGCAGAGGGAAGGGGAGTATCAGACTTCTACTGACTAAAAACCAAACCCATGTTTCGATATCCACAGCCCCGACGGGAATATCATACCCCTTAGTAAGACTTGGTGTCGCATAGGTACTTTAAATGGTCGACTTGGCCCATATAATACTCGATGTGGAGTGTATGTCGTTTCTCGGCAAACTGAAATATTATAATATATCTCGTTGATTAGGTACAGTAATTATTTCGATACCGCATTTTTAACTTTCCCACCTAAAAAACATCTAAAAATCTACATATATGGTAACGATAATAAGAATAACGAGATTATAAACCGTGTTTATGAACGTCCAAAACGCTATACATATACGAACTAACGCTTATAACTGATATCACACACAAGAATGCATCGTAAACGCGATTAACACACACGCTTACTTTTTCTTAAACCACCATACGCCAGCCTGAAACGAACAGCAACAGCAAAGCAGCAAAATATCAAATACCATCCTAATCTCAAGAAAAACGTTCAGCTGTTCCTTGACCACTATTGCAGGAGATTTATACATGTTAAATACACCTTAGAGAAATACGTAATGTTATGATGAGAGGGATTCGGTAGTTTTCTAGGTGTGCCCGTAAACTGTCCACAACAAAGATCATAAGTGCTTAAGACATCCCACACTTCCAAGTAGCACCCACTTCATGCCACTTAAGATCACCAATCCTAAGTGACAAGTATCTTACAACCTAATCCCAACACTTCTGTAGGCGATAAAACGAATGAAACACGCGCCCAAATGGACGAAAAACAGAATAAAATATATTTTATTAGAAATAGGATTATCCGATATGTGGAATAACATTTTTGATGGCCACGTCAGGATACATTAATAACTTGTAATGGCTGTAATGTTTTGGGTATTACAATAATTATTATTTCTGTTACTAGTGTGGGATGGAACTTCATGAAACATTTAGATCGACAAACACACGTACGTACAAACATACATTTGAATGTGTGTTTTGTGTATCGAGAAATTGTGGAGATGGGATTCAATTTGGCATATTATTATTTGAAGCAGTAATTGAATCTCAGAAAATCTCTATTCTATTATAGGGATCGCATTTTAATAATGACAAAAAAAATCTGTTTAGTCCGTCATTATTTGACGTCACGCAAGTTTTCTAAAGACTGTATCGTCTTCATTTTTTGTTTACGTGAAAAAAGAAAAAATAAATAATTGAGTCCAATATTTTTTTTTAAATCTATCTAACGTTGTTTTGTCAATTATCCTATTTTATAGTACCTAGTAAGTGTACAGCGAGTACCCTTGCATCGTAGGTTTTTCTCGACGTGAAAAAATATGGTTATTTTCAGTTTTATAGCCTATTCTGTGCCACTGCTAAGCAAATACCTCCCCCATTCCTTTCCAACTCTACCAGTGTTTTGCCTTCTCGACCAGTCAGTAGAGAACAAGTAAAAATTGTATTAAAGTTTAATTTAAATGTGTAATTCAAATTAACTTTCAGAAATTCTCAAAAGAATGGTAAAATCCGAATCAAAGTTTGAAGTCTTCTCTTTCAGAATCTTCATTCCAAAGAAGTAGGTAAATGGAATCATTTCACTACGTCATATTTTCTATGGGCTGGTTTTCTCGTTTATAACAGAATCAATTAGGCCGTCTGGCTTCTGTACGCCAGGCCGGTACGTAATATTAAAATTAGGCAGAAGCAAATTAGACTAATTTGAACGTCAAAGAAATATAAGATAGCCTCCGAACAGCTGACCTTGAGTTTATCTAGACAAAACTTTAGGCAAAGGAATATAGTAAAACACGAAATTGAAGAACCAAAATCGAAAATGTAATCATTGAAGACATCTAACTAACCGCGGTGACAATACTAACAACATTAAATTTAATCGAGGTCGCAACAAACTCCCCTTAATTTTCCACTCTAAAAGATTAGGGCAGACATTTTCCTGTACCTTTTCTGATAGCTCAGAAAATGTCGAACGACTCTTAAATCCGAGAACTTTTCATGTTAACCAAATGTTTTGAGTCTCTGAGGCCGTTACAGGACGTGGACATGGAGGTTTCCAAATTAAATTACATAGAAAACCTTTCAGGGATTGCCAACATTTTGATAGAAAAATCGGCTTTTTTTAGATACGATTAAAGACTATACTTACTAATTTATTGAGTAGATACTGATTAATTTATATTTTTTGAGTTATTTCACTGTGTATTTTTTGTGGATTGATTTCTCTCTCTATAAACCTATGTTAAGAGCTGTCTCCACTAGCGGGAGAATTGTGGCGATATTATCGTTGTACCACGTGTTTCTTTCTTTACACAACGATAGTATCGATACAATTTTCTCGCTCGTGGAGACGGCCCCTTAGGAATAAGAGATGATAGCCACAATATCGAAATACCTGTAATGACAGTGAACTTGAGTTAAATAAATATTTTTTATTTTTTTTTATTGTGTTCGTTCTGAATAGGCTTCGATACCCGATAATATTCAAATAATATTGAATACACAGAATATGACGTTAACAGCTGATAAGCCGTTTGTATCGGGAGTCGCTGGGGGATCGAATTAGGTTACGCCGGTGGGTAGGCATTGACAATAAGTAGATTGTATTATGTGTGAAGATACCGTTCTGTTGGTTGTATAGGTATTGGTTTTGCTTGTGGCTTCACCCGTATCACACTTACGGAAAACCTTTCTATATACATTCTTATACCAAACATGACTGTCTCGTTGGTTGTGTGGTCGTAAACTGCTGAGCGCGAGGTCCTGGGTTCGATTTCTGTGTCGGGCAAAGTGTTATTGGGTTTTTCCATCAGGAATTTCTCAGTAGCAGCCATGAAGACTGGATTTGTGCCCGGTTGTAACAATAGGCTCGCCCCGTTTGTGACAATAGGACCATAATTTTATTATAGGACTTAAACATAACTTACGAAATGTGGGTGTACTATTACGTAGACCGCTGCCTAACCCTCCGGAGATTACAGGCGTGATGTTTTGTGTTATGTTACACGAAACATACATGTTTGCTGTTCATGGAACACAAATTTAATATGGAACTACTTATTTCAATTTAAATGCTTTAATAGTAGATTTACCAGAAATCACGTTTGTATTCCTCAAACGGTTTCCGGGAAAGTTGTTTCCATTATATCAATGGCTATTCCTGTAAACAACAGTAGTAGAATACAGGCTAGTACTGGGAAATTCCCAATGTAAAGACTCCGTAATATTTTCCCCGAACAAGGAACACATGACTGTAAGTTTAACGCTAGGCGACCCGTGAAAAAAGAATTTTGGAATAGAGTAAATACAATAATTTTTAAACTTCTTTCAAATTTGAAAAATGTCTAACTAAATAACATAATATTTTTCAGAGTGGGAGAAAAAACATTGAACCAAAAAGCACTTGCTGACTAGACTATTAATAGATTTTCAACTTTATCGCTATGCAATCATTAGGTTCAATGTTGAATGAGGAAATTTGAGAGTTTTAGGTAGCTTGACGTGTTGGCGTCTGTATATTTACCCGTGTCATAAGATATTACTAAGATTCACTGTGTAAAGTTTACAGACAGATCGATTGACCAAGAAAGAATTGCTTTTATGAATAACTAGCTTTTGCCCGCGGCTTCCAACGAACTTTCATCCCCTATTTAACTCCCGTCGGGGTTGAACTTCGACGGAAAAAATGTATATACTAAAACCTTCATCGAGAACCTCTATATCCATTGGTGAAAACAACATGAAAATCGGTGCAGTATTTTTTGAGTTTATCGCGAACAGACAGACAAACAAACCGAAGCGACGGAGGACTTTGTTTTATAATACTCGTATGTAATGATTTTAATGAAAAGAGAAGAAAATCTCAGCTTATCATCGACTGCTCGATACAATATAGCCCAGAAATGATTTCTGTGCTATATTGCCTGGCTAAGTAAGCCTCCCAGTATGAATAGCACACCTATAACTAGGTACATTGTATTCCCTACCTACCGTGCAATCGCTTACAGCTTTTCATCACCCTAGTTCCTTTGTGACTAGCACAAACACACATTCGAGGGACGCAATCCTGGCATACTCCAGCTTGCTCCACCGCTAGAATAATTTAATAAAATGTTCCAGGATTACATACATTGAAGGAATGCTGGAAATTCAGAGATATTATCATATGGAGTCTGGTAATCGTTTGAGTTGCGGTTTCAATGTTTGTTCTGTGATTCTGTGCATTTCTATTGATTTTGGAAATTCAACATGTTGGTAAGCTTTTTAGATTAGAATGTTACCTTCGTAGATAATGTTAGAAGAAGAAGTGTAGATTGAAATAATTTTGCATCGAACCTAGAAAAGGATGTTTATTGCTTTGCTCCTACGTCATTCCGTATTCCGGCTTCAATTAATGGCTAAACGTCATAACTACTTTTCTGAAAGCGTAGCTTCCACTCCCAGCGCTGAGCTGGCTATTGAAAATTCTACATTTTATATAGGCCATCATTTATGTGAATAATAATTGATTTAACCACGCTTATTTTCCGACTAACGACAGAAAACATTACCACTCTCATCATAATCATCTGCCCAGCCTTTTCACAACAATGTTGCGTGGATGCAGCTGAATACCGGTGAAGAGAGTCATGAAGCGAGTCATGAAGCGAGTGGCTATCTGACATCCACAACTCAATTTGTAATGGGAATATGATACCACTTGGTAAGGCTGGTTATCAAACTTTCAGGCAACCGACTGCCTGTAATGGTTTACCAACTTATGCGCTCCAAGATTAGAAATTCCCTCCGTATTGATAGCAGGAAACAACCAATCACGAAACAAAAGCTAAACCTAAAACAAGGCCCTGAAAATACTAGCTTAGGTACTCAACCTCGATCGAAGGAGCCCTGACCTTTTGCCGGTATTAGGCACTGATAGATACGTCAAATACAGTCGTAAGTCACTTTTATTGCGGCTCGTACTGTAACGTAACGTAACCGACACGGAATGGCCGTGTTGTTAGATGTAACACTTACCTTGAATCAAGTTTGCACAGGAAGGTTGAAGACGAAGCCTTGAATGGAAATTTTAAATTGGTTGGTTGGTATGAAGTGCATTGGTAGTAGACATACAAGTGATGTTCTTTACTGCTTTTATGTATTTGCAATGGCGGTTGAGGCAAAAACACAAGATTAGGCTTACAGTTTGAAAGAAATAACAGGCACAAGGCATAATCTTCGTATCTGTCATCCTAATGCAATTTAAATCCATATTGAAGAACTTATTGCCTTGATTTTACTTGAATGGCTCGTCATCGTCTTGGTTGGTCTAGTGGTCGCAAGTGCAACTGTTGGGCATGAGTTCCTAGGTTGCATTCCCTGGTTGGGCAATTTTATTGGTTTTTCCATCAGAAATTTCTCAGAAACGGCCACAGAGTCTAGATTTGTGCCCGGTTAATGTTTATAAGTTCACCCTCTATTACAAGAGACTTAAACATGACTGGCAAAATGTGGGTGAACTATTAGCAAACTATTAGGTACTTACACCTCTTTAACCCTCCAGAGATTGCGAGTGTAACGTTTTGTTATGTGTTATTGAAGACCTTAACACAGTCACATAGCTCTTATAATACAACATCCTCACATTAACACGGTAATAACTTCTTGATGTACTCCTAACTATCAATATAACACAGTTGCATCTGCGAACATTATTACGCATTGCTCGTAAAATACCTGTTTTATTGCCTATACAGTATCTATTAGAGAACGACTATTGGCTATTAACTCTGGAGACTACGTAAGAGGTTAGGTAATTAGGTTTTTAGTACTGTCCTTGCTATATTCAAATCTTGTAGATATTACCGGTATATCTGTCATAGATATTTGTTTCTGGTCTGGGTATTTATGTATGTGAGTTTAAATGTTTGTGAACGCACCCACGATACAGGAGAAACTCCTAGTGTGGGGCAACGTTTTAAAAAAAAAAAACTACCGTAGTGAAGACACTTTATGAACATAGAAAAATGTTACTGTTACTGTCCTTCGGGTCCCCGACTGATGATAGGCGATTGAACCGTGGGCTTTGAATCGGTAAGAGTCCGACATAATCCTACGTTCTCTCTAGAGAGAGGGGATTTCCTCATTGAAAAAGGTACCTATCCTTCCTTTATACACATTTGTAACTCACATTCAAAATCAGGTTAGGGAAATAAATCTCATTACAGAGAGATGAAACGTAAAACGATTAGGGCGACAACAAAACTGCAGATACGAAGGAAGGAATTAGTTGATTAATCCGAGGCCGAATTACTATGGCTTCCCTGAAATAGGCCAAACTACCTATGTTTGGTTTACTTTTGGTATGTACATGTTTGAAGTTTAAATATTGGTTTTCTTACAGAAAGAATACAAAGAATTTATTTCTTTACCAAGTTTGTACTACCTACATATTAGTGATAGAAGTGTCCTTTTAAGCAATTTAATGCCTGTACTACGACTGTAGAATATTGTAAGTAAATACTATAAAAGGGATATTTACCATGTTTACTAATTTTTTCGAGTTCCCGATATTTCAGCGCTGTTACAAGCACCATGATCACGGATAAACTGAAGTCATTGCGGGATAGTTGTGTCAGTGAAACTCATCTGGAGTCTAGACGTGGCAAACGTCTCGCCCCCTATTACAAAGGAATAAACACAACTGGCGAAATATAGTTAGTTGCTCTACGGAAATTACAGGTGTGATGTTATGTTACGTAAAACTCAGTCAGTATTTTCCTAAATTTCAACATCGTCCCATTTTCTTGGTAATCGCTGTTTACATACATCTAAACTCTAAGTAACTAATGACCTCGATATGTAAATAGACTCGCCCCTATGAAATAGGACTTACACAACTCGTGAAATGTGGGTAAACTATTGGGTACACCTCTGCTTAAATATTCGGGGATCACAGGTGTGAGCCAATTTTTTCAAAACAATCAATAGCCTAAAATGCACACTAGTTTACTCATAAAAATCTCAAAAAAAACTAACTTATTCAACAAGATACAACTTCTATTTTTCTAACATCAACCAACAGAGTTCAGCAGCTGCCAAACACATTAACCACAGACCCGGTACAAAATCACGAAATTAGAATTTCGCGTTTCCCTCCACACAAGGCTAATATGATTATACCTCCGTAAACGTTAGACTGGTAGCGGTACCTTTTCAAACGTCGTAATGTATGCCATTCGTGTTGAAAGACACAATAAAGATATCAGGTACTATAAGACAGGGATTGTGAACCTAAGGACACACGACATTTTGTTCGATCTTGTCGCGCGTTTTGTAAATGGACCGCTGCTATTGCGTGCTAGTCACATTTGAAACACGGCTGAACCGATGCTAAAGCTTGTCTGTAGCGATGCGAACGCGCTTCTTTTTCTGACGACATCAAGATACGAAGAGAGTGGAGAATAGGGGTGCCACATGTTTCTATCAAGACAACCAGTGACAGTGTCGTGACTATATCGCTGCAATAATTATACTATTTGCTGCACTTGACCTCGCAAATAACAGAAACAGCTCTTTGTGTATGTGAGTTTAAGTGTTTGTTTGTATAACACACCCATGATACTGGAGATATACAAAGGCAACGTTTAAAAAAAAAGGCTTTTTGCTGCAAGGTTTTACATTTGGTTATGGAACTTTCAGTAAAGTTCCACACCCAAATGTGAAACATGGCAAGCCATTTGCCAACTCATATGCTGCCCTTTGTGCCCCAAAAGATGCAGTGAAAGTAATTTCTCCTCAGCCACTGACCCCGCTGAGGAAGTTTTAATGTATTGGGTCTACCTATACAAATACCGACAAACCAGTGACACGAAAAAGAAGACAAAGAAAACCTACGTATTTTCTGTCATTACTTTTCAATAACACAACATAATAGTATTTTTAGGGTTCCGTACTTCAAAAGGAAAAAACGGAACCCTTATAGGATCACTCGTGTGTCTGTCTGTCTGTCTGTCCGACCATTCCGGGGGGGAATGGTCAGACAGACAGCCCCCTTATCTCCGAAACTACTGAGCCTAAAACCCTGAAAAAAATGCAGAAATTAGTTCAACATAGTATAGATTACAGGAAAACCTATAAAAAGTCATGGTACGGAACCCTTCATGTGCATGTCCGACTTGCACTTGGCCAGTTTTTTATCATGTAAGTACCTACGTGTCAAAGAAGAATATTACGTACCGTACCTAGGTATATATACGATAGAACCACAGATTTTTAGAGCACTTGGTATGCCTTTGTTATTAGGTTCGCAATCCCTGCTATAGACCTGTATACCTAGGCATTATGTTCGAGAATGTTTTGTTCCCCGATTTTATGAAAAGCTGCCAGTATAGAACGTAGGCTGTAAACAATATGGTTTCTATCGATCAGGCTATACCTTTTGTATTGATACTGAGGTTTATTGAATGCCTAGGGAATGTCTTTAAATACCAAAGAGGGTTATTATTTCATAATAATAAGTAAGTATACGTATTCTGATTCTCGTGAGACTCTTCGTTCTCTTGTAGAAATACTAGTTTCTACCCTAAAATAAAGCCTTACTGGCGAAATGTGGGTGTACTATTAGGTACTCCTACATTTCGCCAGTGATGCCATGTTATGTTTATCGAAGCAATATCGTGTTTTGTAAAATAACCATTTTGTAAGTAGGTAGGTACGTGTTTTTGCTTCGCGGCTGCGGCTTCGCTCGCGTTATAACCGGAAATTATCCCACGGAAACATTTTAAACATAACCTTTTACACCCGGGAGTAGTGCAGCTTCCCATTAGTAAAAGATTTTACGGAATCAGATCGGTAGTTCCGAAGATTCACCCATACATCAAAACTTAAAAACGTATTGTACTTATTTAAAATACTAGTATACTCGTCGTAGATATTGCCAACTGTCCGAATTATGCCAACCTTTTTTTTTGGATGTATGGAAATCATCAAATGACTCCTCCCGCTTTAGTCCGAGCGGAAGGGAGTGTCAGACTTCTACTGACTAAAAACCACCCATGTTCCTTCTTAGCCCTTTGTGTCCGGTGCCGCGGTATCTCATTCGAACAACCCACAGCCCAGAGGGGATCGGACAAAAAAAAACTAATAAGTCCGTCAGATGGATTTCCAAAAATTATTGAACACGTTTTTTTCTTTTTTCTCGTAAACTTAAAATGAAGACGATACAGTGCTTCGAAAACTCGTGTGACGTCATATGATAGTACATTTTGACGACACAAGTGACGTTTCAAGCCCCACTCCAAGATCTTTGACGCGTTTTATCTTCGTCATTTTTTATTGATTTGATAAAACAAAAAACACGTAAGTATTCAATATTTTTCGATAATCTAACTTACGGACTAAACAGAATCATATTATTTTGACCCAGTCCGATCCCCTACCTATGTGTTTTACAGTTCTGAGAATCCCTCTTTTGTAATAGTATTTTTTTACACATTATTGCCGATCTAAATTGAACCATAAGACTCAGTCTTTAATAACTGATGAGTACCTCAACAAACAAAATGAACTCACAATCAACTTCAAGTAATTAACTTTAGTGGTATGTTAAAAGTTTCAGAAACTCGCCAAGAAACTTCGCGATGATATTTATATTAGTTTCGCGACTCCACATCTTTCAATGTGCATCGCTGCTACTTTCTTCACTGAAGTTGCTGAACAGTTCTTTTGCCTTTCAGCTCTATGTTTTCCATGTTCTTCGCAGTACTGTATCTTTACTGTATCTTTGAAGTGCAATGAACACAAGTTTGGAGTTCGAGACATACGGCCTTACTACAAAAGATAGTTAAACCTGGTTTAACCTAAACTTGGTTTATCTCGCATGCCGTCACTTTCTTTTGAAATATTATTGAAGTGAGACGTCATGCGAGTTATACCAGGTTTAACTATCTTTTGTAGTAAGGCCGATAATGCTTTAGACAAGTCTAGCGCAGGTCCAAATAAGTTCAACTGGGGCGAAACTGGCGAGGGATTTATTGCTGATCTTCGCGTTATACTTGCGAACGGGTGCTACTTGTGGTCACTGGTCGTCTTCTTTACCAGGTTTTTTCGTTACTGTTATTAATGATAATTAATTTTATTGTAGTATATTTTAACGCTTCTTGTAACTGGATGTAGCGGGTAGCTATGCAGGTAAACTTTAGGGAGGCGACCCATCATTTCAAACAACTTTGCCAAAAAAACGCGAACATTTTTCTTGAAAAAAAAATAGCTCTTCACACCTGCATCAAAATAGTAAGTAAACTGTTTTTTTTATACAATATTATTAACATTTGTCATCACACCCCTAACCCAGAGTAGTTATCTATGCTACCTATAAAATAAACATATAGAAAATATGCAGGTACAGAAGTAATTGGATCTGACAAAAGCATCCTGTCTAGATTCTCAGAAACTGTTCAACTGATATGACGACAAAATTATAAAGGAGATAGCGTTTGCAATACCTAGAAATGCAAAATTGTGGAATGACCTACTTATCTTCTACAGTAATATAGTAAAGATGAAGAGTTTTGTGTGTTTGTTTGAACGCAGTAATCATTGAAACTTACTGTCAGAATCGAAAAACTCTTTTCAACACGGCTATTTTTCTTCTTAGCGTTTCGATGACAATTTAAATTAAGTCAGCTCTCGGTTGACAATTTTAGTGGCATCCGTCAGCTACTGTGATGTACCTACAAACAACCGTTATTTAACACCATGCCATGCACTTACGGAGGCAAGGAAAAATGAAAAAGTTAGAAACGGGATACTGCCAAGTACCGCATAAGTATTTATATTCACTGGCCAGAATTATAACTTTACCCTATCACAAATAGGAATATGCTTAAGATGGGTCAAGTAATACCGATCACTGATTGTACCAACAAACAGTATATAAAATACAAAACACCTGAGAAAACCTATAATCGATCTTCTATTAATAAGTTCAAAGCAATCTACGAAGCTTTCCAAAGCTCTGTCTTAAACAAATCAACTTTGTGGCAGTGCAAATTAAGTTGATTTCAGAATGAACTTTTTAGGTACTACTTTTGTAAAATGTAAAGTAAAATTGTTTAAAGTTGTAGCACAAACTGGACTTTATGCATGGGTACTAATGCCCGAGGGGGCCGAAAAGTTCTGGAGTGGTGACCGCGAACCGGAAGGCGTTGCGTTGGAAGGCCACCCACCAGGTGAACCGATGACCTAGTGTAGGTTGCCGAGATCAGACCAAGTGGCGACACTTGGGGTAAGTCTATATCCAGTAGTGGACGTCTTTCGGCTGAAATTATGCTGATCAAAGCTGTTGTGTGAGTTTTTAGATAATCTATATCTATAAAAGCGAAAGGTCACTCACTCACTCACTGATTCATCACGAAATCTCGAAAACCGCTAGACGTACAAAGATGATTTTTGGCAGGGAGGTAGTTTATGGTTAGTAGACGTCCGCTAAGAACGGATTTTGCGAAAGGGCCAGATTAGGGTGGTCTAAGGGCCCTCACAAGTTTGTATGAAAGTCCTTCATTTTTTGTGCCACAATCTTGATTTTTGGCAGGGACGTATTTTATAGTTAGTAGACGCCTGGTAAGAACAGATTTTGTGGCAGGGCTGGATTCGGGAGGTCTAAGGGCTCTCGCCGGTTTGTATGAAAGTTCTGATTTTTTTGTGCTACTATCTAGATTTTTGGCAGAGACGTAGTTTATAGGCAGTAGACGTCTGCTATGAAATAATTTTGCGACAGGGCCGGATTAGGGTGGTTTATGAGCCCTCGCAAGTTTGTATGAAAGTCCTTCATTTTTTGTGCTACAATCTTGATTTTTGTCAGGTATGTAGTTTATAGTTAGTAAACGTCTGCTATGTACGGATTTTGCGACAGGGTCGGATAAGGGACGTCTAAAGGATATCACAAGTTTGTCTGAAAGTCTTTCATTTTTTGTGCAACAATCTTGATTTTTTTCAGGGACGGAGTTCATGGTGAGTAGAGGTTTGCTAAGATCAGATTTTGTATTAGGATCGGATTAGGGAGCTCTAAAGGCTCTCGCGAGTTTGTATGTAAGTTTGATTTTTGTACTACCGGCCAGCAAGTGTATTATCTAACAATTTTTTTTGTGACGATCTGGACTAAGGGCTCCCGCAAGTATATAAATGAAATCCTTGGCGTTTTGGAGCTGAAAATTGGTAGAGAGATAGAATATAGTTAAGACATATGTATCCCACACATACATACACTACACGTCAAAATTTCCTCGCGAACGAAGTCGCGGGCAACTGCTAGTAAATAATATATCATCATCATCAGCCTATATTGTTCCCACTGCAGGGACTCAGGCCTCCTTTCTAGGAGAGGAATGAGCTATAATCCAGTGCGGATTGGTAGATGTCACATATCTTCGAATTGCCCCGACTTACGAACAGTTGGTCGTGGGTTCAAACCCAGGCAGGCGCATTACTTTGTGCAATTTATTTCATCACCACTGCTCTCAAAATGGTGAAGGAAAACATCGTGAGGAAACCGGCATATCTTAGAACCAAAAATTCGAACAATGTATAGATCTTTAAAAAATTCATAGCAAATCAACCAAATATGAACAAACTCTCTCAAAATGCTTACTCCTACACGGTTCCTCCATCGATTACATAAACTCTCCCCGCACCTATATTTGTCTCATAATTAAATTGGAGGAAAGTTGCGAGATAATTTAACTTTCTCTTGCGCAATGAACGAGAATGTTCGTCACGGTGATCCAGGGTAACTCCGCTCGAGGTGTCAGACAACTATTTAATATAAAAACCCTGTAATATTATTGAAAAATTCAGAGTAACTTTAATTAAAAATGAGCAGAAGATTCAGAGTTTTTTTTTAAATAGATTGTACCTAGCTAGGTACATACTCTCAAGTAATGTAGATAGAGAGCATTATGGTGTATTTGGCGCACCATATTTGGATGATATATAATTACTAGCTTTTGCCCGCGACTTCGTTCGCGTGGAATAGTGACTTCCGGCAGATTTTTGGTTTATCTCGCGAAAAAAAAAAAAAAAAAAACTATCCTATGTCCTTTCTCAAGTTCTAAACTATGTCTGTACCAAATTTCACACAAATTGGTTCAGTAGTTTAGGCGTGAAGCAAAGACAGACAGACAGACAGACAGAGTTACTTTCGCATTTATAATATTAGTTAGGATATTCGACACTCGGCTTTTTCAATACTATATTATTTCACAAATAAAATTTTGTAAAGTGACATGATCACTAACATTATCATTAACACTGAAAATGGAATATTTACCATGTTTACGGTTTGATCCGAGTTCGCGATGTTAGCATCAATGATAATATTTCACAAATGTTTACTAAAAGCAGAGTGTGAAGCGCCTGACTATCTATGTAAGATTATCTTTTGCAGATTTTCAGTACTTACTGTATTGTGGGTGTCAGATAGGCAGTATATCCATATAAAATACTGGAATTCAGCTGCATCCTGTCAGGCTGGAAGCTGACCCCGACATAATTGAGAAAAGGCAATAGACATATTGTTCCTAAACAAATATAAATTTAAAAATGAAGTAACTTCCGTTTTAAGGGATCAGCTATAGGCTCCATATTCCACAATATGGATATCACTTTTTATAGGGACCTGTATGATACACGTATGAAATTATGTTTTTTGTTTTTTTTTTTAGTTTGTCTCATCTTTTATAAAATATTGTCTACCTTTATTTTTCTTTAAATTTATTTTTCTTTGATTTAGCCCTGCTACAGTTAACGTTTGTTTACAGTTTGTTTTTTATTATATAACATAGTAATCTGTGGAAAATGTTGTGGGTAGTATATTTGTTAATTTTAATTTTAAGAAGTTTTTAAGGTTGTGTATACTTAATATACTACTGTTTGTTTTCCCAAATGAAATAAATAAATAAATAAGACTAGGCACAATATGATGATACTCTTTTGCCATTTTCAAACTATGTGAAAGGCGCGAACCCCTTTTACAAAACACGCTACCAAGCACAATCCGAAGGATTTTGGTTAAAAGTAGATAGTTTATATGTTGTGAAATAAAATTAAAACTTCTAACTCACATGGAACCAATTTCGGTGTCACCTATGTGCGGTTAAAGCATGGTTAAAGCCTAAGCTTTATTTAATCAAAGACATCGTCAATGTGTGTCATATAATTAGACTGCCGTTAAACACAATAACATGCTAACATCAGGATATAAGACCAATAAATACCAATAAGTACGTCTACGTTTCAACGAGTAATTTATTATTCAGATGTACAGCTACAGAAGAGAGCTTTTATTTAACTTACGACAGACTCGTGTACCAAAGAAAATAATGACTATTCGCTTGCCCGAGAGTAAACAGCATCCTTACTGTCACTTGGTATTTATAAGTTCTAAAACTTCAAAATAAATCGAATCAGGTTGTATGTACTAGATGACGTGGCCTCGGCGCAAGGGTAAAGAAGGAACATGGGTTCGGTTTTTAGTCAGTAGAAGTCTGACACTCCCCTTCGCTCTGCCCAAGAGCGGGGGGGGGGTCATTTGATGATTTTCCACGCACCAAAAAAAAAAAGGAATTGGTTGAACTTTAAAACTTTGGAAGCCCTACAGCTGATTCACTTTTTCACGTTTTATTCGGTTTCTTTTAGTGAACTGTTTACCTACACACAAAATCTATCAAAAGTGAAAAATTAATTCATTGAGCCGATTCAAAGAATTTTTACAGCATTTTAACTCGCTTACCTTCAATAAAATAAAAGTAAATTATGAGCTTTCATTCCTAAGCCATGTGATCATGAAATAGGTAACATTGTGCAGTGAACCATTCTCCGTTAGCATCAAAGCGCTGCGAAAGACGTGCGTTTGACGGTACAGTCAGTACCCAGCATTACATGACCCCTATTCACGCACCATTTGGCCTGTTCTTCTTTTTGCGAGGGGTCAGGTAAAGCTGGACAGGGACTGTACTATCGACAACCAGGCGGGTGCATTCAGGCATGTGAGTTAATTCGAAGGATGCAGCCCGACTTTATTAGCCAATCCGACTCGTGGACTGGACGTGACGGAATATTGGACTGGCTTTGTAAGTCAGCCTGGATAGTGGCCAGCGAATTTCAAGGGCTTTTAAGGTTATGTAACATAGTGAGATGTCAATTAATTTAGCCATACTAGTGGTTTTGCCATGTGAAACGAATAATACGGTGGTTAGTTTTAAGGTAAATGCAAATACTACGCACAAAAATGCATTTTCAGATAATTCACATTAATTGCTCCACCATTTACTAACCGATGTAATTGATTTACTTCACAAACAATACTAATGATTATAAAGAGTGTTTGGAAGTTAGTATAGTGGGTAATCTTCGAACCCACCCGATTTTGGTCTGATTTTTCTGATAGAAAGTTCACGATTACCGAGTGTCATAGGATGTTTCTTAGACGAGAACGAAACCGGGAGCAGAAGTTAGTCTTGTGAATGTAGTAGTATAAAATAGACCCTGAAATGAAATAGTTTTGGTAAAAAATAGAATGCCCCATAACTTACGCCATCAGAAGCTGAAACCAAATCAGAGCCGCTTAACAAACAGCTGTAAGTAATAAAACAGAAAACCAAAGTTACAAGAGAGTCAAGATAGCCACTAAGTATCCCCAATGAGCGTCGACAACCTGTTGACGTCAGATAATGATACTTAATAACAACATTGGCGAACGTCCAAACACGAGATAAGAATCGAGAAGGCTTGTATCCGAAAATCCGAATCTTGTCTCATTGTTGCAGCTGGATTGGACTGGAATCCCCTTTCAGCCGATGGAAACTTACTTATAAGTAGGTTCTTTCTTTAACGTGTGGTTTGTGCCTAACTTGGTGTCAGGAGTTTTTAGGCCGCCCATGGATTTCTGGATAGACGTGACTTTACATACTGTCTGTGTGATGATCGTAATATTATGTTAAATAGTGTACAGGTTACATCCGGAGTTATTTACTGTACGGACCTTGTAGAAACTAGAACAAATTTCCGTGCGTTCAAGCAATTTTGTCATACCTATTATTGGAATCAAATATAACAGCTCACAACTTAGGACCCAGTAATATTAATGACAATAATATCCGTGGTGCTAGGCAACTGGGCTTATCTCAGTTGTATACGTCCCTGTGTGCCTATTGGCCTTGTTCTGTTCTGTCACCTGCTGATATGGAGGGAAGTGGAAACTATGTTTTTTCCTACTCCTCCGCTATTCTTTTCTGATGCGGGATCCAAGACAGTTGGATCGCTTCTCTGGGACTTCGTCGAGCTTCATTATCTCGGCGCTTTTCTTGTGGTCGCCACTGTTGATTCTGGCTAACAGGAGTTACAGTGGTTTGGGAATAGTGTGGCGGGCTTGTTCCATACTGTCAAGAAATATTATATATCTCAGGCATGCTGGTTTCCTTAATATCTTGTCCTTCGCCGAAGCAAGTGATCATTTTAATAAATAAGCGTAATCAGAGGTGAGTGTCTCGGGTTCATTCTCGAAACCTATTGGCAGCTTGGCAGTCAGGTAGTAGGTACCATTATATAGGCTCTGCTTAGTGAGAACCGGATGAAATAAATTACCGAATCCGGAAAAAAAATAATTGAGATGTAGGTAATATTCAAGTAGTCAAAGTGACCCTTCACCTTAATGAGGACGTAAGATAAGTAAGGGTTTGGTAAAACAATCTAAATGATTTTTGATAATTATTTGCGAAAACAAGCTTGATGTAATGTTTATGGAAGGTGCTTTAGAGCCTCTGCGGGTTGTTCGAAAGAGATACCACGGCCCCGCCATACAGGGCTAAGAAGAAATATACGGGTGGATTTTTCCCTACCACTCCGCCCAGAACGAAAGGAGGAGTCATTTGATGATTCCAAAAAAAAAAAAAACAGTTATTTTAAGCCTTGCCAGACTTTATACGCCATCAGTACCTATCCAACTTATTAAGACTCAAAAGATAAATTGGTTGGTTATTTGATTACTATCTTTTTTATAATTCTTACTTTTGTTTGATGATTTGTGAATCTAAAAAGATGTTACTATTGTTCATGCTATTTCAATTTATCGTTTTCAGTTTTTGTAAGACTAGAATAATTTTTGTGGGATTATATATAGGTTTTACTTTTATATGTTTTCAGTGTTTCCTAAGATGATTGCGTTTAGAACGTGGTCTCAGATTGCTTTTATTAATTTATCATTCCGTAAGTTCTTTGATTGTTCTTTAAGTAAAATTTTTATCACCGCTTTGTCTTGGTGTATTAATTTAATTATTTTCAGATGTTTGTCCCTGCGTTACCCAAAAACTTTCTGTTTGAAAATGTCTATGGCATTCAGTCCACCTGTGTACTTTGTACACATCATAACATCACGCCTATAATCCCCGAAGGGCTAGGCAGAGGTCTACATTGGTGTGTTAAATAAATAAATATATCCGGTTTTTATTCTTCTAAGTCAAGAACATTGCTCATTCATCATTCGATTACACCCACTATTACATCCCAAAATTCATCAATATAATTATAAAATATACAAAATTATTCAAGAAACTACGCTTTACTAAAATCGAATTCAATCTTGCACAACCTTCTGAACAAAACTATACTATACAACTATGCTAATATGATTTACTTTCGTGCTTAAGCCGCTTGCACTAAGAGCGTTTCACCACAATAGTTCGACGAAGTTTGGATTTCAAGCCACAACTTGGAAAGGTGAGTTTAAATCTAAGGTGTTGTCTTTTACTTATTTAATTCAATGTAGAATTTTAAGTTTAAAACGTTTTGAATAAATAAAGGGCAAATGTTTCTCAGCGTTTTTAATTTTCCGTACCCAAAGAGTAACAACGGGACCCTATTAGTAAGACTTTCATGTCAAATGTCAATGTATGTCTGTCTGTCTGTCACCAGGCTGTATCTCAACAACCGCGATAGCTAGACAGTTGTCACAAATTATATGTTCTGTTGCCGCTATAACAACCCTAATATATGTATTTAAGTCGCGAGTAAACAGGCTTCTTCTGGGTAAGCTCGTTCCATCGTCGACATCATCTCTGCCCTTAGGCCAAGATTGAAGTCAAGAGCAAGCCCTTTTAAAATAAAAAAAAATTAAAAAAATACTAAAAATAAAAATTTATAGGGAGCTCCCATACAACAAACGCGATTTTTTTGCCGTGTTGGTACGGAACCTTTCATGAGCGAGTCTGACTCGCACTTGGCCAGTTTTTATAATTACTACATAGTCATCATCTGCTAGCCTTTTCCCAACTATGTTGGGGTCGGCCGTCAGTATAACCGGATGCAGCTGAATATCAGTATTTTACATGAAGTGACTGCCCATCTGACCTCCACAACACAGTCTGGTTGTCAAGCTTTCAGACCACTACCTGTACGACTGTCGAAGATCTACAAAAAATGTCAGCCAGGACGAATCACTTAAAGTGCTTTTCGAGATATGGAGGACACGAGTGTGTTACGTGACTTAGACAAGTGTATATCACGTCCCCGTAAGTTTATGAATACGAAACACTTAGCAACGAATGCACGCCACCTCGAAAAACTGAACAACGAATGAACGCCACCTCGAAAAACTGAACAACAAATGCACGCCACCTCGAAAAACTGAACAACGAATGCACGCCACCTCGAAAAACTGCGATACTCGGTGTGAAATTGGTACTCACCAATAACAATAACAGATCGATTTAGGCAAGTGCGTTTAATTATAGACGACACGGTTGGCGCAGTGGCTAAGCGATTGAACTGCTGCGCTACGTGTCGCGGGTTCGATCCCCGCACGGAACAAGTATTTGTATGGCCTACAGATAGTTGTTTCGGGTCTGGGCGTGTTTGTGTATGTGAGTTTCAATGTTTGTAAACGCACCCACGACGATACAGGAGAAATTCCTAATGTGGGGCAACGTACTTAAAAAAAAAAAAAAAAATTACGTGAATATTGATCGAGCGGCTTATTTTTTCACTACTAGCTCTTCTTAACTACATATTACCTACTTAAAAAGTTGATAAAATTAAACCATAACGCTACTACCTCAAAAGTAACGTAGGTAGTTGCTCTTGCAAACAAATTTCGTCACACTCACGTGGCTCTAAACCAAAATACCACTTGATCCCAGCATGACGAACTATGTAAACTTGGATCTTGTGGACTTTACGAAGACCACGCAAGAACCTTGAAGAACAGTTTGCTTAGTAACTCACTTGAATTTAATTTTATGCGAATAGGTATTGAAATTAGAATTTCATAAGTACGAGCGTGTGTTCTTAGAATTGTTTGAAGTTTTAAGATTTTATTTATAATGATTTTGTCTAGTTCTTTAAGAACTAAGGCGAGCTGTGAAATAAGGAAAAATTCCTATTAAATTGCCTCTGGGGATGGCCTCTTGCTGATTCTTTTCCATATAAATCTACTCTTTGGACTGCGTAACTACAGTACTTTCACAAGTTATTATGCCTTGTGTGACTGTAGCTTTGCTTTGTTTTGTTTTTCTGACTTAATTGAAATAAATGTTATGAGTTTGAGTTTGCCATAAACGTGTCAAATATAGAATGACAGCTTTTGTAAAAGTTCTTCCTTTTTTTGGGAAAGTTTACGGCATGTCGTATTCATAAAAGGTTGCTAATCCTTACATAGTATAAAACAAAGTCGCTATTTTTGTCTGTTTGTTTGTCTGTATGCTTAAATCTTTAAAACTACGCAACGGATTTTGATGCGGTTTTTTTTAATAGATAGTGATTCAATAGGAAGGTTTTAGTATATAATTTGAACGCCATCCACGCGGGTGAAGCCGCGGGCATTAGCTAGTAATAAATAAAGCTACAAATACCTCGATAGAAAAAGGTAGGTACGATATTTACAGTCCAACTGAAAACAAGGTTCATTTCAGATGGTTTTAGCTGCCTCTCGTATAATTTGAATACGCTCTATTAACTGATTTTCAGGCTTACACAGGACTAGCAAACAACAACAGTAATTGTTAGACAGCTGTTTCCATTTCAATGTTTGAACTGACCAGTACAGTTTAGATTCGGGTTACATGCATGTGTTTATTGGGTTTGAATACGTTATGTGGAGCGAATTCTGTAATGGATTTACGAGTATTATTGATTCGTACCTACTGCTGATAATGCGTCATATATAATATAACAACATATTTACATAACTTTATAATTCCTCAGAGAGCAGCGGTGGCCCAGTGGTGGTGACCTCGACTTAGAATACGAACAGAAAGTCGTGGGTTCAAACCCAGGCAGGCGCATTACTTACTCTTAAAGCGTTGAAGGAAAACATCGTGAGGAAACCGGCATGTCTTAAAACCAAAAAAAATTGAAGACATGTGACATCTACTAACCCGCACTGGGCCCGCGTGGTGGATTATAGCCCATCCCTCTCCTATAGAGGAGGCCTGAGTCCCTGCAGTGGGAACACTATAAAAGCTGATGATGTTGATTATCATTTACACTGAAACATTTTCATTTACACTGAAAACGGAATATTTACCATGTTATGTGTGGTCCCTGGCAACTGTTTGCAACAGTGCCGAACTCAAAACAAATAGTACCTAAAGTTATTGTTATTTTACCTATAGTTGTTGTTACCTCATCATTTTCATCATTTCAGCCAAAAGACGTCCACTGCTGGACATAGGCCTCCCCCAGGCGTCGCCACATTGACCGGTCCCGTGCGTCTCTCATCCAGCGGGTTCCTGCAACCTTGACCAGGTCATCGGTCCACCTAGTGGGAGGCCTTCCAACGCAACGTCTTCCGGTTCGCGGTCGCCATTCCAGAACTTTTCGGCCCCATCGGCCATCCGTTCTGCGAGCAATGTGCCCTGCCCATTGCCACTTAAGTCTGGCGATTCTTCGGGCTACGTCGGTAACCTTGGTTCTCATGCGGATGTCCTCATTTCTGATTCGACCACCCTTTGGGTGACTTTGAGCTTTCTGATGAGGCCCATTGTGAGCGTCCACGTTTCGGTCCCGTATGTAATCACTGGCAACACACACTGGTCATAGACTTTCGTCTTGAGACACTGGGGTAAGTTGGACGAGAAGATACCGCGCAACTTCCCGAACGCTGCCCAGCCGAGTCGGATTCGACGATTGACCTCTTTCTCGAAGTTAGATCTACCCAACTGGACCGTTTGTCCCAGGTAGACATAATCGTCCACAACTTCGAGCGTAAAGTCTCCGATCTTGATAGGAGTGGGTGTTACATGAACATTCAACATAACCTTGGTTTTGTCCATGTTCATTTTAAGACCCACTCTTTCGGAAGCTCTACTGAGGTCATCGAGCATTGCACTGAGGTCTTCCATGGTCTCAGCCATGACCACTATATCGTCGGCAAACCGAAGGTGAGTGATGTACTCGCCGTTGATGTTGATGCCAAGTCCTCTCCAATCCAGAACCTTGAAGATATCCTCCAATGCAGCGGTAAACAGTTTCGGAGATATGACGTCTCCCTGTCTCACACCGCGCTGCAGAAGGATAGGTTCCGAGGTCTGGTCCTGAAGTCGGACTGACATGGTGGCGTTTTTGTACAAACACTTCAACACCTCGATGTACCGGTAGTCGATTTGGCACCGATGGAGAGACTGCAGCACAGCCCAAGTCTCGATCGAATCGAAGGCTTTCTCGTAGTCCACAAACGCTAAACAGAGAGGCAGGTTATACTCTTCGGTCTTCTGTATAACCTGCCGCAGCGTATGTATGTGGTCTACGGTACTGAAGCCTTTTCGGAATCCGGCTTGTTCGGGAGGCTGGAAATCGTCAAGCCTGCGTGCGAGACGATTCGTGATGACTCTTGAAAACAACTTGTAGACATGGCTTAGAAGTGAGATGGGCCTATAGTTCTTCAACCGGGCATTGTCACCCTTTTTGAAGCACCACCACACCCCTGCACCAAGCCTGTGGCGTTTTCCCCTCGAGTATGACGGAATCAAACAGCTTCTGTAGGGCCTTAAGGACCGGTTTGCCACCCGCCTTCAGAAGTTCAGCCGTAATTCCGTCATCACCCGGCGCCTTGTTGTTTTTAAGCTGTTTCAGAGCCATCCTAATCTCGTACAGGCTGACATCCGGGATGTCTTCGGTATAGTGTCGGGTCAATCTAGCTCTGGGGTCTTTCGCTAGATTTTCGACGGGTTGACTAGTTGACGTGTGCAGGATCATCTCACGCCGCTCCTTCATGAGCCTGAGAGTGTGATCTGAGAGTTTTTTGATCTTATTTGTACGACGTATCTTAAAAAATTTAGATCCAGTCGTATGGACAGTTTCCACGAACCCGTCGTTGTAATCGTCCACTGAGCTTCCTAGGCATGCTAGTTGTTGTTACCTAGTGTTATTGAATTCTGTTGGCTCTCTAGCAGAGTTATATAATTTACTCTGAAAACTTCTGATAAGTCTTAAACACTTTCTGACAGAATCTAGCAGCTAGCAGCTTGGACAGACCTCTCTGTGTAAGTGACCGGGGCTGATTAATAGTTTATAGGTAGGCTAGGTTTACCGTTTGTACCTAGGTTTATAGGTGGCTATAGATAATACTCCTTTGTCCCTTTGACTGGATTTAGGCAACGCCAAACTAAACAGAACCATTACCCCACGTCTGACATTCTCGTCAGAATTCTAAACACCTGTATATCTCCGTATTACTGTAACCACAGATATAGATAGACCTAGATAACGCAAGTATCACGATCTGTATGAAAACCAAACGTGCCATTTTTGACTACCTATTATCACGTCACCAGCACTATAAATCGGAAAATAAAATCGATTCAAAGACGCCGCGTACTGCGCCTCCTTTGCCCCAACCCCTGCCTTTTGCACCAGCGCCGACGTCCGACTAGCTCTATACACCGATGCAAACTGAGCGCAAAAGTGGCCACTTACGATGTTTGTACGTAAGCTAGGCACGCGAAGTAGTTGCTCTTGCGTTATCTAGGTCTATCTATATCTGTGGCTGTAACATAGCCATTACGTGCGTCTGATGTGGATCATTTAGATATTACGTGACGCGCTCGTTTTACTTGCGTTGTGAATAATACGATATTACTTTGAGAAATACTGGCTACGACACCTTTTATATTAGTTTATCTGTAGCTTGTCTGAATAAATAAGATCAGCCTTACTGTCCCATTGTTTATCAAAATCATCTTCTTAGGATAGTCTTATTGAAAAGCTAGCACTCGGTCCACGACTTAGTCAACAAAAAATGTGATATCTCGGTCGTGGGTGCTCTAACGAATAAAATATTATAAGCCAAAGCCAGTGAAATCCTTACATAGTATAAAACAAAGTCGCTATTTTTGTCTGTTTGTTTGTCTGTATGCTTAAATCTTTAAAACTACGCAACGGATTTTGATGCGGTTTTTTTTAATTGTTAAAGTGATTCAAGAGGAAGGTTTTAGTATATAATTTGAACGACATCCACTCGGGTGAAGCCGCGGGCATCAGCTAGTATTTTTTATAAATGGATCATTCGTTCCGGAGATTACCCCTAATCTTCGGGGAAAATACCTCTTTATAATAATCGGTATAGACAAAATATACCGATATTTGTTACGAAATTGATGTACGCCATGTATGATTTATTTCGAAACATACTTAGATAAGTTGACAAAGTTATAAACGTGTTTATAATTCATTGTTTTTAAGGCTTTTTAGTCAAATGGCAAACACCAAACCATTTTGAAAGATTTTGTTTACGCTCTTATCGACATAACTATACCTAATTACATCTCATTTTGAAAAAAACACAAATAAGTCAGGATAAGTTTCTGAAAAATGTAGGTATCTTCCGTGTTCTGACTACGTTACTAAGGCATCAGCATCCTGTAAGTAGCACCGATATCAGGTTGCAACATCATCCCTAGCCCCGTCGTTATCTCTGTCTCTAGAGAAACACTCAGCTAAATCCTAGCGGTTTATGAAACTAGCTTTAACTCGGGAACTACTACTTAAAAGAGAACTGTTTTTCAACTAGCTTATTTTCATTACACACTGAAAAGTGGCCGAGATTTTTCCGGTATGACTAGTTTAAGATAACATTCATTTATTTTCAGCCTTAGCCTAAGTATTAGATTATTTTTTTTAATTTTATTAATTTTTTTTTTTTTGGGGGGCTGGGAAATCATCAAATAACGGGGTCCCGCTCTTGGACAGAGTGAAAGGGAGAGTCAGACTTCTACTGACTAAAAACCACCCATGTTCCTTCTTAGCCATTTATGTCGAGGCCGCGGTATCTCTTGCGAACAACCCACAGCCCCGACGGGATAGATATTGTACCTTACAGACTATCATAAATATGATGAAATATAATGAGTTAGTAAATAGACTCTTGTAAGTGTGCCCCGTACCCTTTTTACTTTGTGCTTGGGCATAATTGGACTAATGGTGTAAAAGATAAAGCATGTTATAGTTTGTAAGTAAAAGAATACTAAGATGTTGAAAGAATGAAGCTGTTGCTATGTGTGAAGAGACTATAATTCGGATTCTTCAGCGTCGATCCTAAATAAAATGGAGTAAAGGTTGATGGATAAAGATATTTCATCAGAAGATAGTACATTATGGCGACACATCAAAGGAGATGGCTAAATGACTGCCTCCAGCAAGTATAGGATTCCCACACTGACTCGTAGTATTTAAACAATCAAACATTAATTATTTAGTGTTTAATAATTTCCTAGAAGTTGCGTGAACTAAAGAAAAAGCAAAAATTAAATCTTTTTTTTCATTGACATAAAATGGTGAAATACTCGTAATACAGCTGCTAGTTGCTATAGCAACTGCAAGCTAAGGATGGTCCACATCGCTTTTCAGAATGTTAATTTGAAGCAGTACTTATATCGATACTTAATAATAGTTATCAAAACGATTTATTTTCTGAAACTAAGAAGTGGTAATCAGAGTTTTTGGTGGGAATCTATGGCGTGCAATTCAGTGTCTTGTTTAGTTCCTTGTGTTTTGAAAACGGGGTTGTTTGAAAGTGACTGTCGATTCTACCCAATTCAACTTAAATAAATCAAAATCAAATAAAACAAGGGATAGCTTCGAATTATGGTTATTCATTTAATCGTGCTACATATTTTGCGAAAAATATGAACTGATGAATAGTGATCGGCAAAAAGTAGTTCTTTTAATTGTTTCGATTATTTTATTTCATCTCTAAATAAAGCACACGTCATATGTCAGACGTCGTTTTAACGCTTTGCCGTTTATTTGTTCGTTGTGCTTCTATATTTTGGATTTCCACCCTCGCTTTGACCCTTTTGCTTCTCAACGCGGACTTGACTTGCAGTATATTCATCATGCTATACATAAACTGCGGTAGGTATAACCACGCAAAGACTGCGGCGGCATATCATCACTTCGTTGCCTGCTGCTCTACTCTATCCTAAACGTAGATGACTCACCTTTTTTTTTGCGCCTGGGAAATCATCAAAATTAAATAACTCCTCCCGCTCTTGGGCAGAGCGGAAGGGAGTGTCAAACTTCTACTGACGAAAAACCACCCATGTTCCTTCTTCGCCCTTGTGCCGAGGCCGCGTTATCTCTTTCGATAATCCGCAGCCCCGACGGGCGTCGGCCCTTGCGGGCCCCTCCTTGCTGACATCTCTTTGAGGCGCGCGTGGAACACGAACGCGCCGTCGACACGGTCTGCTGCCGTCATAAGACGGCCGGACGGCGAGCTAGCCCATTACTCACCGTCCACAGGCCCGCGTCTACGGTGGCCGGAAGCCATTACGTGGCCCCCGACGCCCGAAGCTTCTCCCGCGGCGGCTGGGACGAGAAGTTCTCTCCCTCTCACGTTCCGCCACCTCCTTCGCTAGCATAACTGCTTCGCAGAAGGAGGCGATGGCGTCCCATTCCTCCTCGCCCCGGACCATGGCTTGCACCAGGACCGGACGCGAGAGGTCGCCGCCGCCGATCGCCGCTACGAGAACACGGCGGGGCTCCGCCCAAGCAGGGCACACCTCCACAGTGTGCTCCACCGTGTCCTCCGGTCGATCCTCGCAGTGAAAGCATCCGGGCGCGTTCCTCCCGTCTGATTTGGTACAAGTACCTCCCGAAACATTGGTGTCCGGTGAGAACCTGCTTAAGACGGAAGGTGGGGGCGCCGTGGCTACCTACTCTCTAGTCACTCCCCAAAGAGCCCTAGATGACTTACCCTAATTGTTAACCATCGTGAGTTAACTATTACTGCAGCTGTAATGTGGGGAACAGAACTCTGGGCTGTTGTCATGTAATGACAGTGATCTGGTATCTGGGATGGGCGAGACCAGAACACGCTATCCGCTCTGGCTATATTTTTAGGCAAGAATAAAGTCATTCACGTTTTTGCTGTTTTATTTTCAATATTTTTTATGTTAAAAACTTTAGATTATTATTGTATCGATTCTGTTACACTTGAATTTCAATCCCATCTCTATAAAAATCAAACGTCATAATATGTCAGATGTCGTTTGAACGCTTTGCCGTTTGCATGTTCGTTTGGATTTTTTATTTTGGATTTTCAATGACCCTCGCTCGCCTACCTACGGACCTCTCGCTACTCGACACAGACAGAACACTACCTATGAACATTGTCTGTGAAAACCGTCTTTATTTTACTCATTTGGATGAGTACGTTAGGTTTTACAAGAGTAAACACGCGGGTGGGAGTAATTTTTGCGCGGATTGCAAAAAAGCCCGTTGTATTACATTTTTAGGTGCAATTACCCCTTTGTGTATATTTACTTAAGTACCACCATGCGAAATCGGGGTGGCTCGTTTAGTCTTTAATACAATTATATCAATAACAATGCAGATACATCCAAATGCCTAAGTAAAAGTTCATAGCAATGACATTTGTTTGCAGTTTTTATACGTATTGACGTAGGAGCCAAACGATTTCATTTTCAGGATTTTCAACATATGATCAACTTCCGAAAGTGTTTTTTATATGAAATACTAATATTCAGCTATTCAGTGTTGCACTTTGCTAGGTGCCATGTTTATACATGCTTGGTTCAGTCGTCCTAACTGAATTTAGCCATCTCCTTTATACTTTCCCAGTATAACATGGCTTCGCTTTTTATAGATTTTCTATACAAGAGATCCGCATCCGTGGTCGTCGAAAAAGCACGATATAAAAAAAATATGCCATGATTAGGCCAAAATTAGCCTGGCAATAATAACTCGCAGTGTAACTGACTATCCTAGGAGTGTTAGACTTGCATAATTATATCGTCACTTGAGTTAATAAAATCAGTTACACTTAAAATGTGTTTAATTAATAAATATTCAATATACAAATCTAAATATAACATTAAGAACCAGTACACACGATCATTATGACTTCAAGAATTGTGTAAACATTATTCATGTTATGCAAATACGGTACATTGCCCTGTAAAAATTTAATTAAAATGAGCTCTTTACGAATAGTGACTTCATTGCGTCCAAGGCCTAACAGACTGGTTGTCGAAAGAGTAATAGTCTTAATCCAAGATATCACATGACTTTCATTAAGTAGGATTATGACGAAACAAAGTTTACTTGCGCTAATCATGCACTAAGGTATAGTTCTTCCTGAAAAACTGCACGCTTCGACAATCTTCGTCTGTCTTTGGGAACAGGAACGCGGTGAGGAATCAGAAATCCTATATAACACTGTTAAAGTCACACAATTTTATTATCTTTTATTTCATTTTGCTTTACTATTGGGGAACAAACTTAGACAATAATAAAACACTTTTTTATTTTCTTTATTTATCGGGGCCGCGGATTTTAGTACGAAATGACGTGGCCTCGGCACAAGGGCAAAGAAGGAACATGGGTTCGGTTTTTAGTCAGTAGAAGTCTGACACTCCCCTTCGCTCTGCCCAAGAGCGGGAGGGGTCATTAAAATTTGATGATATTCCACCCATCAAAAAAAAAGGGATTTTTGTACACAAAATAAAACACTTTCGAGTAAAAAAGTGGATCTTTATCTGCAACCGTAGTAAGTAATCCATCAGTAAGAACGTTTTGTATAAAAGCATAATGATAGATGCGCTATCCCAAAGCGTAGTTGTACAGCTACAGAACGTGGTACGATACTCTGTGGTGAGTTAATTGTACTAATTCGAAAACAAGAACATAATCGAAGCGTGTAAATTTTCTTGTTTATTTTCATGCCTTGCATTTGAATAAAACTTTATGCTACTTTGTTTTATAGAAATCAATAAAACCGTTTATGGTTATCAAGTATTATGCTAAATGTATGAGCCTGTTTTGAAAGGAAAAATGTAAATAGGCAAAGGCCGATGCTGATAGACAGACTAATTGATAAGTTGAATGTATTAACTAGTCAATTAAGATACAATATCCAACAATTATCTACATATTTATTAAATAAAGTAGTTTAAATCAAAGAGGATCGAGACTGACCAAGTAATTAAACCTTTGACGTTTTGTAGGGGGCTAGCTAACCCATACAGATATTTTCAGATCCGACAGTAATAATAAAATATCCTCATACTTTTCCGATAACACAGCATAACTCACATTATGATAGCCCTCCTACCGTATACGGTCCACGCTCGGTCATAGAAAAACTATACCACTTTATACTCCATCCATACTAATATTATAATTGCGAAAGTAACTCTGTCTGTCTGTTACTCAATCACGCCTAAACTACTGAACCAATTTGCATGAAACTTGGTATGGAGATATTTTGATACCCGAGAAAAAACATAGGCTAGTTTTTAATAAAAAAAAATAAAAAACTTTATTCAAGGGAAGGGGGGTACGGAAATATTACTTTTGGTCGCGATAACCGGCATCGTTAACCGTTTTTACAGTCCGTTCAACCGATTTTGACTTTTATACCGTAGGCATAAGGATGGCTGCGGATTTTAGTACTAGATGACGTGGCCTCGGCGCAAGGGCAAAGAAGGAACATGGGTTCGGTTTTTAGTCAGTAGAAGTCTGACACCCTTCGCTCTGCCCAAGAGCGGGGGGGGGGGGTGGGTGTCATTTGATGATTTTCCACCCACCAAAAAAAAAAAGGCATAAGGATGGCATTAAAAGCAAAAAGATTGTTACAATACCAACTGCATACTGCAGCTGCATTTTGTCTTGCTGTCAACGTAATAGAGTTCACAATCGGTTGAACGGACTGTAAAAACGGTTAACTTAAAATTCTAATCTTATAGTAAATGGAGTATAGGTATATCATATAATCACGGCTGTATTCTCTGAAGGGTAAGGTAGCGATGGGTGTGCTTAGAATAGTAGGTTCACTCACATTTTGCCAGTTATGTTTAAGCCCCATGTATAGGGGGCGAGTCAATTGCCATCAACCGCACAGAGCCAGACTTCGTGGTTGCACATGAGAAATTCCTGACGGAAAAACACAATAAGACTTAGTTCGACCCGGGAATTAAACCCAGGACCACTAACGAGGCAGTCAAAAACTATCCGTATATTATGTACCAAAACATGCGTCATCATCATGGGTGGTGAAGGAAAACATCGTGAGGAAACCGGCATGTCTTAGAACCAAAAAATTCGAAGACATGTGACATCTGCCAATCCGCATTGGGCCCGCGTGGTGGATATAATAGCGCATCCCTCTCCTAGAGAGGAGGCCTGAGTCCCTGCAGTGGGAACATTATAGGCTGATGATGATGATGACATAATAGTGTGGTATCGAGTGTACTGTCAGGTTGCCACTTTCTCTCTTATGCCCTAAGTGATAAGGTTGAACAGTGATCAACCGTCGGTTGTCAAACCATTTAATGTTTCATCCCAATGTCATAGATAGCGAAGCTGTTATCATTAACCGAACACGAAGTCCAGACTTCACTGCAGAATAAAAGAAATTATTGATTGAAAAACTTAATAAAACTTTGCCTTACCCAAGGACAGAACACCAGACATCTCTCAGAATAGAAGGCGCACTTGCAATCACTATTATAGTGGCAATATTATGCTACAAAATGACCTAATACATGAATACAGATCTAGATTTTTCTTGCGGTCAACCAAGGTGTGAATACAGGTAAATATTCAGCCGCATCTGGTTACAATAGTAGCCGACCGCGACACGCTTAGAAATAGGCTAGTACTTGTATTAACTTTTACACAGCCGAGTAGTTCCCTGTTAAAAATAGGCCAAGGCCTGACCTTCTGTCAAGGATGACATGTAGTGGAGGCATCTTTTACTTAAAAGACTTCAAGTGTGTAAATCTGAGGCTAAATTAGGACAAGACAAGATAAAAGTTAGCTGGAAGAAAGATAAGCCAAGATACAAAACTGCCAAAAGTGGAGAGATTAGGAAGATACCTACACTGGGTGGTCAAAGATTGAAGAAGAGAGTCTGAGAGATAAAAGTCAAGGAAAGTAAATCGTGGCTCTGGCCAGTCCGTGAACCAGACACGGGGCTACTATGGCCTACTAACATTCCTAGCATAGTCATGACCAGAGTCTTTCTCGTAGTTAGGCCAATCATAAACGTGTCCAAAAAGAAAACGATGGGGCCAGAATGCATGAAAAGACAGATTCGGGTTTTGGTATTTAAGTGAGCGAGAAACCCTATTGAAATACCACTTTTCATTTTAAATGTTAGAGATATTTCCATTCTATAACGCCGTTGGGCAATTATATTTATATCTTTGCACTGACGCATAAAAACACTGTATAATCGCTGTGACTAATACGTAATTTTATGTTGTGTTAGGGCTTTGAACTGCATAAATAATAACTAAAGAAGAATATAATATATTTTAAAGACAACAATAGACATGTATTGTTATTTCTATCTTTTGTTTAGTTTTGTTTCAGCGGGTTTGAGGAAGGCCATACGTATTGTCCTCATAACACCTGGGTGATTCCTGAAATATATGTTTGGTTTTAAATAATGTTGGTAAACTTTAGTGACTTATTTTCAGGAAATATTTATTTTCGAAGTATCTAATTTTTTTAACAGAATGAGTTTAATCGTGATTAGATAGGTTAAGGAGGTTTCTTTTTCGTAATAAAAAAATAAGTTTCAAAAACTGAAACCCGACTATACGAATAAAAACGCAGGCTATACTAAATGATACCCTAGTACTTCATAACACATTACATTGACCGCGGTCCCGGCTGTGGTCCCGGTCCCGAAATCCCCACGACCCCAACCTAATGTTTTTCATTCTGACTGTACAAAATTTACTTAAAAATAAGTATAGTCCGAAACACCACTCAAAAATATAAGCCAATAAAACCACGGTCTTAAAAGTTGCAAACAAGAATACGTAATACTCAGTAAAATTATTATAGACGACAGCCGCAGTCGCATGCCACTGATACCTGATGCTCCTTCATGTCGTTCTCATTGATACAGAAGTCAGCTGCTAGTTGCCATTAACAAGGTGGCATGCGACTACAGCTATACGGTATATGTTGACTAAAACTATATTATAAAATACATATTTGTAATGTGCTCGCCAAGACCTTTCATTTCATACCAAACATGTTATGATTATCTTAATTTAATTTTTTTCGAGGTGAGAATAATTATGACATTTAAATTCCGTTATAAACAAAATTTATAAAATGTATATAGCCGTATTATGTTACCCGGGCTATTCTTACAAATCTATTGACACCTTATTACACACATCATACCTTATTATCGAACATACATACATACATAGACTGCCAAAATCATAACCCTTCTTTTTGGCTTCGCAGTCGGGTAAAAAAATCTGGGAAATTTTTCTAGGGGAATGTGAACCCGGTATAAAAAGTATTTTTGGTCCTAGCCCTGGTCATGATCTCCCTGAGTAGCGAATTTCATGCAAATCTGTTCAGCCATTAAGTCGTGCAAAAATAATAGAGAGACAGAAACAATTACTTTCGCATTTTTATTATAAGAACGCCTTATTAAAATTTAGTTCCCAACCTTCTTTTAAAATGTTGCGGAAAAAGTATTCATAAATATTATACCGGTTTAAAAACACAAAAACATTTTACCGGTTTAAAAACACAAAAACATTTAGTTAACCGCTGCTCTCAACCAGTGCAATTTTAATTACGATAACATTTTAACAAAGAATTTTTTTTTATATATAAGCCTGTATAGGAATGAGGTCCACTGTACTATACTACTGGTCGTGTTTACTTACTACAAAAGAATAGTTCTCTGTCCGAAGGAGAAAACATCCTATAAGCCCTTTTACAAAGATTAGTAATACCTTCTTTCTTCTTTTATATCGTATCTAACTTTTGTATCCAGAATCTTTATGTTGTAGCGATATTGTGTTTCTTATAAATTATGATATTATTTTTTGGGATACGCTATTTTTATACGATAAGCCGATTCAGATCTCTGGTCTGGCAACCAGCCTTACCAAAGAGTATCTATCGTATCAACTGGGTTGAGGAGGACAGATAGGCAATCGCTCCATGTAAAATACTGATGATATTCTGGTTGTCCTGGATGCCGACACAACACAATAGTTAGGAAAAGGCTAGGCCTACACACGGTGTATCAGACCATGGTTGTTACAATGATAGCACATTACAACATCTGTATAGCAGATAAGTGTACCTACATTGGGCACAGTGCGGAATATGTAATAATCCCCTTGCAAGCCCATATCGCAATTTATTTTAAGCATGTCTTCTTCTGCTTTATTAAGGTACAAGTTGGTAGCCGACTGCACGCAGCAGCAGCAGACGACATGTCGTCGCTTCATGTCGTCACGACACGTCGTCGCGTCATGTCGCTGCAGTCATGATTTCGAACCTGACTGCAGACGACAACTGCGGATGTCATCCAGTTTGTTCCGAGTGCGTATATCAATTGTTTTTACTGCTCTGCGTGTGTAAACTGAAGACACAGGTTCCGATACATTTTCGGCTAAAGGACAATCTCCTGTTGTTTCTGTTATCTATGGGCACTACTGATCTGCGGTCGGACGACACGTGCGTCTGCCGCTCGACAACGCGTCGCTAGCTTCATGTCGCTAACTACGGAGGGAATTTCATAGAAATACGTAGAAACCAGTCGTGTCACCGCGACACGTCGTCTGCTGCTGCTGCGTGCAGTCGGCTACCAACTTGTACCTTTTCTCGTCATCTCAGTCATCCTTACCATTCTTCTCTTCTCATCTCGTCTTCTCTACCCTTATAGCCATTCCAATTTGTACCCTAAACTTTCCTCACGGCATTTTCCTCATTTTTCCGTATCACATGCTCACAAAAAAGATAATAATTAAACGTTATTCGCTGTATTTAAACAATACTATAGGTACTAAGAGTTCGCAAGCAGAGATTTTAAAGTAGGTACCCTCCTGTGTAGAACCGGTCTCCGAACAGTTGTGCCCTCTTTTATTTAGACAATCAGAGGGTACTATAAGCTAGGGGAGCACCCGCGCGCCCGTTTCGCTAGGGATTATGACGTAAGCGCGTCTTTGTGTGTATAGGTGGTGTGATCTCGTGTGATACTAAAGGTCCCTTTAAATGTAGCCCGTTCAACACTTTTGTGGTTGTGCTACAACGATTTTGTCGAACACCAAATTGTACATTACACTGCGTCCTACTAACCAATGTGATCGGTCGTGCGAATGCGGGATCGTCGCGCTTAAGTCGCGCATTTGATCGGGAAACCGAATGGCGTCGACTGTTGGGGCAACCACGCGTTCACGTTTGCCGAACAGAATGAAAGTGACGGTCGAGTGTAGGTATGCACGATGATCGTTTTGGTTAGGACGCAATTATTGGCAGTGATGTTCAAAGGCTGGCACGGACAAGGTAGTCGACAGTTCGATACTAGAATTGTGGCCAGAAACACAAGCTCTCGTGGCACTCAAAGCTAATAGTCTACTGCCGTAGTGACGAGACACGTCATCCGAACCGAATCGATGCCAATCAATTGATGGCTGTTTCACTTAAATTGTATTGACAAAAAGTCCTTGCTGACCGTCCCAAGCCACTATCGGTAAGTGTGGACAGTCCCTAAACCCTTACCTCTAGAAATATTTTTTTATCCCACCTACCCTTGATAATATTTGCGTTATTAAAATGAAAGGTTTTAGGTGTCTGAGCAGCGGAGCGTTGGTCTTAAGCTGGATGTATTTGAAAAGGTTTTTGTTCAAATGTCGGGTCGTTTTACGAAACTTTTGGTAGAGTTTATTGAAATAAATTAGGGCGAGAAACGGACCGGAATATGCAAACTGTTTTGATCCGGGACTTGGCAACAGCTTGGGTGACTAAACCTTGGTTAGGCTTAGAGATAATGAGAGAATAATAACTTAGCATTATCTTAGCTTAGTATGTTTTTCTTGCTGTCCGTCGCCTTTGTTTTAGCCGTGTCCTAACGGTTTTGGTTTAGTGGAATCTTGCGCATCGCGCCAACAGATCCGGATTTTTGTACGAATGGTTGATAATATGATACAATATGAGTCGCGCGACCGATCGCTTGGGTTAGGGACGCGGAGTTTAACGGAGAAAAATAATTATCAACTTTTTCTATTTTTTCTTTTTTTATACGTGTCCACGTCATTGTAACGTAATATTATCCAATAACGTTTAATCTATAGCCATCAACAAATGGTTTCGGTGCCGAGGGCTAATTCTCAAAATAGCAACAGACTCGCAAAAGGACTAGTTCTCCAAACGACAAATTCTCTAAACGTCCACTGCTGGGCAAATGCCTCCCCCACGGAACGCCATAACGAACGGCAACCTGGCGTTTGCATCCACCGTTTGCCTGCGACTCTCACGATGTCGTCGGTTCACCTGGTGGAAGGCCTACCAAACGCTGCGTCTTCCGGTTCGTGGTCGCCACTCGAGAACCTTTCTTCCCCATCGGTCATTCGTTCTTCGAGCGATGTGGCCTGCCCATTGCCACTTCAACTTGCATAATTATTTTGAAAGCTATTTCGGTGACCCTCGTTCTTCGGCGAATTTCGAATAGCGAACTCTTCCACACACACATAAAGTTAAATCGCGATTTGTCAGCTTTGAGAGTTAAATTGCATACATTTCCAAGAACTAATATATTAGTCTGTGTTGTACGCAAATCTGTAACATATATGTCAGGACCGTTGATATCCACGATACGGGCTTTAAATAACACGAACAGTTCCGACGCTTTGTAAATATTAAACATGGGAACGTTACGCTAAAATAGTCAAAGGGATTATTGGAAATGCATTTTGATGCTGTATTTTCTGTTGCGGATGTGGGATTTTCTTTTGGAATTTATGTTTGATGAATTGAAAATGAGCTTATTTAATTGCACTACTAATAATAATATATCGAAGCACATCTGTCTATAACTGTAACACAAAAACATACATCAGGCATCAGTCTTTGTCGGGACTGCGGGTTGTTCGAAAGAGATATCGCCGGCCTCAACACAAAGGGCTAAGAAGGAACATAGTTGATTTTTAGTTAGCAGAAGTCGGACACTCCCTACCGCTCTGCCTAGTGCTCAGAGTGGAAGGAGTTATTTGATGACTTCCCACCCTCCAAAAAAATAAAGACATCGGTCTCTCAAAGGTGGAAAATAAATTACAGCTGATACATTTTTTTGTACACATTAACTTTAATTCAGCTTTGTGTTGATGATAAATACTAATCTAAACAGAACATAAATTAAAGAAGTCTGAATTTGTGCTCAGTTTACTGCTCATCCGTTTTAACATGGAACTTAAATATACCAGATGAAATGTGGGTGTATCATTAGCTATACCTCTACCTATTACAAGCGTTATGTTATGCCAAAGACTTTAAAGTGGTTTAATACTCTATGTGTTATGCTAAGCTCTGACCAGATCAAGTCAACTTAGCGTCAATAGTGTGTCAAACAAAACTGGACCCATACATCTGTCGAATGATAAAAAAATATTCAGCCATAAATACTCCAAAACCATTGTTTTGGAGTATTTATGGCTGAATATTTTTATCATTATAAAACAACAACAATAAGCTGACACAGAGTCATGTGAGCCGATAGCTTATCTATACATGTCATGACCCGCTGCAGAAGCGCTGACCCCTAAACAGACTTTCCTTCATTTCACGACTGATAACGCCCACTGATAAGGGAACAATGAATAATGTTGTGTTTTGTTTCTGTGAATGTGGAGATGGATATTGATTAGGATTGTTACTTTATGACCATTTCAGTGGTCATCCTAACATTCATCATCATCACATCAACCTATTAATGTTCCCACTGCTGGGGCACAGAATTTACCACGTGGGCTCAGTGCGGATTAGTAGATGTCACAAGTCTTCGAATTTTTGGTTCTAGGACATGCTGGTTTCCTCAGGATGAAATAAATTACACAAAGTAATGGGCATGCCTGCGAACCCACGACTTACTGTTCGTAAGTCGGAGCCACCACCACTGGGCCTATACTAACATTATAAAGCAGTAATAATCTAGTGGTGCGACCGGCGGACTGCCAAGTCATACGTCTCGAACCTAAATCCGAAACATCAGAGGCAAAGGCGAGGGCGTGACTTGACGCCCTCAGGTTAATTCACGCTTCCCTCCGTGCATCGGAATAACACGTTAAGCCGTTGGTCTCGGCTTTCATTTGTAGATCTTTGACAATCGTAACAGATAGTCAGTGTCCCGAAAGTCTGACAACCAGATTTACCAGGGGGGGGGGGGGATTTCCCAGTAAAAGTGGATTATGAAGGTTAGATAGGAAGTCGCTCCATTTAAAATATTGGTATTCAGTTGGTACGACTGGAAGCTGACACCAAAATAGTTGAGAAATAGCAGATGGTGACAGACACGCCCGAAAAACGAATTTGTGCTGTAATATGTATGCACACCTAGTAACCAAGACAGGAAAAACCATAAGTACTAAAACATGTTAACACAAAATCTATTTACATTTACCCAACCAAAAAACATAAGCAATGCCGCGGTATTAATAGAACTCGCGGCCCATTGCACTTGAACCACAAATATATCGGTGTATAAGGCGCGAGGTATACCGCAATGCCGACTTCTAGCCATTATGTTTATTTCTAGAATTATCGTCGACGTAGGACAATGTTCTTTAGTAAAGGACAGAGTTGGTCAGAAGTTCCATTGATAAAATATGAAGCTACAACACCTGTCCTTCAATATTTGAAAGACAGGTGTTTTATAGAAGACAATGCACAAGCCGTCGATTGCTTGACCGAAAACCACACAGAGTTATAGGTTACTAGCTGATGCTCGTGGTTTCGCCCGCGTGGCAAATTATATACTAAAACCTGCCTCAAGAATCACT
Source organism: Diarsia dahlii (assembly GCA_949775195.1). NCBI lineage: Eukaryota > Metazoa > Arthropoda > Insecta > Lepidoptera > Noctuidae > Diarsia > Diarsia dahlii. Next base: position 19,497,668 of record OX459190.1, read on the forward strand.
TTATCTATTGGTGAAAACAGCATGAAAGACAGACATACGCGGTGAAGGACTTTGATTTATAATAATTATGTAGTATTGATAGTTCGGGCGACCGCTGCTTGAAACTTTACCTAATCATCATCTTCGTGCCCCTATCCCTTATTACTTAGAGCCATACGTTTCCTTCCACTCTTCCCTGGCAAGCTTCACGCTGATATGTAGTTTACTCCTTTTACTTTTAGATCATTCCTCACACAATCTATCCATCTCTTATTTGGCCTTTCTCTGCTTCTTCATTCATTCACAATAATTTTTAATACTAAAGTACAATATATTATTATTATTATAATTTATAGGGTGACTTTACTGCTCTTCACAAAACAAAAAAGGTACGTAATCAACTTCGGACTACCGTCATATTTTCGATCATTGTTAGCTTTTAAAATGCCTGGTTATTCGCTTATTACCTTCTTTTAGTGAGTCTATGAAGAACACCATTTATTTTATAGAAACGTCGCACGAAGTGTAACTTTTACGTGCTGATTGTGTAGTCAACCATCATTTGCGTAAATTAGCATAATTTGGGCATTATTCAAGTTTTATTCAGAACTCCAGACAGGTTAAAGTGACAGAGATGGGTACTTAAAGGCTGTGCATAGTTTGACAAAGTTCACGACCCCTCTCGGGGGTAGGTAGATAAGTAGGGAAAACTTACGTGGGAATGATGTGGGTGTGTATGTGTGGATAAAGAGATAGGTAATATAACGAAGAGGTTAGTGGTATGTCTTTCCAAAACTTTTCTTACGTTACCTATACAACAAAGGATCACGTTTATTGTAATCCCAAAACGGTTAGTATAGTTATAGGCCTATTGCAGGGGCCCGCAAGAGCTGACGCCTGCCGGGGCTTCGTGGTGTCCGAAAGACATACCGCGGACCCGGACACAATGGGTTAAGAAGGAACTTGGGTGGTTTTTAGTCAGTAGAAGTCTGACACTCCCTTCTGCTCCACCCAGAGCGGGACCAGTTTTGATGATTTCCCGCCTTCCAAAAATAAAGTATAGTTATAGGCCTACGGTTGTACAGTCACCAGCACCAATTTGTTTACACTTACAGTGCAATCAAATTATCTTGGCAGGTCCGAACATCGTGCAGGTTATTTTGTTACAACTAATGTACAAAAGTGTTATGATATTTATTTTATTTGCATGTATTTCTCACTGTTTAAATTAGATATTTTCTGATCGTATAGGTATTGGTTTATCTGGCAATAACAGTTTTCTTCACAAGTTTACATGCGTAAAAGTTCGCAGAGCCAATGTTCAGACCTGCCAAGATAATTTGATCGTACTGTAGCAACGTTTAGTAGCAATTTTCGCCTACTGTTTTGATTTCATTTTCATTTCATGTGGCAAAACTAATAATTTGAAACCCGTTTATCACAGAGCAGTTCAAATCTCAAAGTTGCAATCATCGACGTTTCACGAGAAATTCACGTTTGAAGTTTGCCAAGTGTAGATATAATATATATTTTTGCTCGTGAATCTACCTAGAAAGTACATGGCACATTTCGCCAATTGCTTATTAAGCTACATATGATATGGGGCATACATACCTATGCTCAGAAAAATATCGCTTATTACCTAACTAGTGATATTTTTATACACCTATACACCATATTATGACGATCCATAATTATTATACTCAGAAAAAAATATCAGATACTTATATAAGTCCCTTCAGGAAATCCCAACATTGGTTTCCAATCCCTTCCGCTTGACTAAAAGACAACATACTTCCCTAATCCGACCCTACAACACAAACCATTACATTTACTAGGTAGTTTCATACCTATTGAGGAAAATACATCACATCATAACATCACGCCTGAAATCTCCGAAGGGTTCGGCAGAGGTTGTACCTAATGCTATACCCATGTTGAGGAAAATATGGTGAGTATGAATGTCGATGGCTGTAAGAGTAGAGAAAGATAAAATAAACAATAGTTGGGCAGTGTGAAAGATGATAGAAAGGAAGTGACTGCTGAAGTGTTTATGAATATATGTTTAATGTAGTCCTCCTAACAGTTTTCAAAGTGCTATTATGTTGTTCCATCTGAAATTTCTTTGTAGTAGCGATGGCGTTATAGATTTAAGTAAGAATATAAAAGTAAGGAATTAGTATATTAGAGGAAGTTTGAAACTGGTGCCTGTTACAGAAAAATTTAAAGGAAGGCGTCTGTCTTGGTATGGGCATGTAATGAGGACGGATAAAACGCATGTGAGTTTTTTAAATTGACATGGTCACTGACACTACTATTAATATCATAAACGGGTGCTAATAGTACGGGTGCTATGGTGCTTGTAACAGCGCCGAAATATCGGGAACTCGAAACAAAAATCAAACATGGTAAATATCCTGTTTATGATATTAATAGTAAAACGCATGTGACTAAAAAAATGGTGGATATTAATGTTGATATGAAAGAGAAAGGAGTAAATGTCGCCATGGCGGCTGACAGAGGAGAATGGAATAAAATAACGTGTAATAAAATAACAAAATAGAATGAGACAAAGGCAGGAAGGTGATGGGGTAGTGAACGAATTTACATAAAGAAAGGATGGTTAAAATAGTTTACTGTGGTTGCTCCGTACGTCAACGGTGGTTGCCCCGCAAGTGCTACCAATGCCAAATACTGCAATACATATACCGATTACGTGTGATATAATGTTTATTTTACCTACTGGAATAACTTCCATGAACTACGCAAAATTGATTACGCAACCGACCGGCAAACGATCAAATACTCGCTCGAACTAACATATGGATATGAATCATACTACAGTCCTTTCGCGTTTATATTACCACTCTCAATTTTTGACCTTTTAATTTAAACTAGCCATGCTTGCACCTAAGCCAAGCACGCACGCCTTTCCCTTAATATCTTTCAAGACACTCTGTTTGAGTGTACTGTGTGTAGCCTCAGCCTCGAACCAGCTAGTCAAAAAAATACTGATCTTTATATTAGGTACTACTAGCTGTTGCCCGCGACTTCGTTCGCGTGATAATTTTGATGAATATCTACGAGTGACAAAAAATATAGCCTATGTCATTTCCTAGGATATAATTTATCTCCTGGCCGAATTTCAATACGATTCGATCAGGTATTTAGTCCAGAAAAAGTAACAAACAAATAGGGTTACTTTCGTTTAAAATTTCTTTCTTGTTTTCTTTTAAAAACATTGCCCCACACTAGGAATTTCTCCTGTATCGTGGATGCGTTCACAAACATTTAAACTCACATTTACAAATACCCAGACCCGAAACAACTATCTGTAGGCCATACAAATATTTGTTCCGTGAAGGGGATCGAACCCGCGACACACAGCGCAGCAGTCTAATCGCTCAGCCACTGCGCCAACCGTGCCTTCAATTTATAGTATGGGCACAGAATACATAATAGTACTACGTACAGAAGGGACACTCCGTTCCCCGCGCTCATTTTTCGCGACTTTCGTTCGGTTTTCGCGACGCAGACCGTTGCACTTTCCGCGCCATTTTTATAACCCTACTAGAGTTTACGCACACATTTGCACGTGCACGTCGTGCACAAACGTTATTTGTTTATGTAGTAGTAATAGGTAATTATTTTGCGGGCGTTGTATGGAGTGTCCGAGGTGTGGTATGGGTAAGGTTTTCTGTTGAGTTACTGCCACAGACAAGTCTATCAAAGCACAGTAATCTTTATTTGTCTTCAAAATAAGGTTCTTTTCGGGTTGCTGCTATCACAGGTAAACTAAGTGTGAAAGGGCTGTTGAGAGTTTGTTCCTGACCTTGTTAAAGCTATGAACTGCTTAATTTGCGTGTCACGCTAATATTTACCGAGCTTTGTTTAATCTAAGTTTAAATATGCGGCGGTAGCTTTTTGTCGAAAGATTTACATATTTAGTGGGACTATGTTTGAAATGGCTGTGACTTGTAGAGTTAGAGGAATATTGTGAGGCAATAAAAATATGCAAAGATCTTTTGGCGTTGGAATGACGTTGAACGGGTGAACTTCTTGCGAATTTGTGTTGATATGTTTTAACCGACGAAACGTTGTATTTTCCACCAGCAACTTTGCTTTTTATCTATGGAAGTTATGTTTTTTCCGTATACTCCTTTTTTGGAGGGTGGGAAATTATCAAATGACTCCTCCAACTCTGGCCGATGCGGAAGTGTCAGACTTTTACTGACTATTAACCACCAATGTTCCTTCTTAGCCCTTTGTGTCCGGGGCCGCGGTATCTCTTTCGAACATCCCGCAGCATCCGCTATTATTTTCTGATTAATTTCGTTGCGGGATCCAAGATGTTTAAAAATCATTTCTCTGGGACTTCGTCGAGCTTCATTGTCTCGGCGCTTTTCTTGTGGTCGCCACTGTTGATTCTGGCTAACAGGAGTTACAGTGGTTTGGGAATAGTGTGGCGGGCTTGTCCCATAAAAAAAACTTGTCGGACTTGAACATGAAGGGTTCCGTACCATTGTAGTAGATATTGAGAGATTTTAATACCATAGACGTCTTATAGGGTTTCCTGTAAGTATAAGTATTAACCTAATATCTGTATTTTTTTTTTATTTTAGGCTCAGTAGTTTCGGAGATAAGGTGGTATAGAATGGTTGGACAGACAGACAGACACACGAGTGATCCTATAAGGCTTCTGTTTTTTCCTTTTGAGGTATGGAACCCTAAACATGTACGCCGATTACCCCGTGATTACTGTGCCGCTTCACGTGATGTATATCATTTGGTAGACACAGCCCACGCGCTGGTCTCATATAAATTTTATTAACATTTCTTGAGTAGTTTACGAGTTAGCTCTTTTAATATATATTTTTTCTTCTTGGCGTATTCTGACAACATGATCTTCCCTTAACAACTTTTAGTTACACAATAAGAACAGTTTATAACAGGAATTTGTGCCTACAACTAAAAAGGGTATAACCCTCCTTTGGCTTTGCCGTAGTCGGGTAAAAATAGACAACGACTACCAAAAATTGTTTAAATAAAAAAAAGTAAAAAACTAAAACCCGACTACGACAAAAAAAACGACGCTGAAAACGTATGAAACAAGATTTTCAGGATAGAACAAAAAGAAAAGCCGTAGTCACATGGTATTAAAGTGTTTAGGTTGGTACCTATAACGTGTGACTACGGCTTTTCTTTTTGTTCTTACCTGAAAATCTTGTTTCATACTTTTTCAGTGTCGTTTTTTTTTGTCGTAGTCGGGTTTTAATTTTTTACTTTTTTTTATTTAAACAATTTTGGTGTTAATTTTTTTTTACTCTTGACTTTTTGTCCGCTAGAGGGCGTGATTTTAAATTTGAACAATATTTTGGAAATGTACAAGTGAGGCCCTTTCAAATGATACCAAACACGGCGTATTTATCTCCATTTTTATTTTTTAAGCCTTACTTTTTACCCGACTACGGCAAAGCCAAAGGAGGGTTATGATTTTGACTGGTTATGTATGTATGTATGTTTGTATGTATGTATGTATGTATGTATGTGTGTATCTTCATCTGTTCCCTCATAGCTTCTAATCTACTTAACGGAACTCGACATATGAGGTATCGTTAGAACCGTCTTAATTTTCCGCTGAACATAGGCTACGTGACGTGTCACAAAAAGCGATTTGGCGCCCTCTAGCGGACAAAAAGTAAGGCTTAAAAAATAAAAATGGAGATAAATACGCCGTGTTTGGTATCATTTGAAAGGGCCTCACTTGTACATTTCCAAAATATTGTTCAAATTTAAAATCACGCCCTCTAGCGGACAAAAAGTCAAGAGTAAAAAAAAAATTAACACCAAAATTGTTTTAATAAAAAAAACTAAAAAACTAAAACCCGACTACGACAAAAAAAAACGACGCTGAAAAAGTATGAAACAAGATTTTCAGGATAGAACAAAAGAAAAGCCGTAGTCACACGTTATAGGTACCAACCTAAACACTTTAATACCATGTGACTACGGCTTTTCTTTTTGTTCTATCCTGAAAATCTTGTTTCATACTTTTTCAGCGTCGTTTTTTTGTCGTAGTCGGGTTTTAGTTTTTTATTGTCCGCTAGAGGGCGCCAAATCGCTTTTTGTGACACGTCACGTAGCCTATGTTCAGCGGAAAATTAAGACGGTTCTAACGATACCTCAATATGTCGAGTTCCGTTAAGTAGATTAGAAGCTATGAGGGAACAGATGAAGATACACACATACATACATACATACATACAAACATACATACATCCATACATACATACATAGCCAGTCAAAATCATAACCCTCCTTTGGCTTTGCCGTAGTCGGGTAAAAACATACATACATACATACATTCATAGCCAGTCAAAATCATAACCCTCCTTTGGCTTTGCCGTAGTCGGGTAAAAAGAAAAGTTATTTAGAATTTTTTAGTGTTCTTTGAAAGTCGGCTAGATCGGTCTTTTTGTTACCTTATGGCAATGTGTTCCAAATTTCGCCACGCGCCAGAAGAGCTTTGTGCAGCTTTATTAAATAAAACAAATTTAATGTCACTAGACTTACAATGAATAGAAAAATATCCTCATCGTGGAAAAGGCTTACAAACATGAAGTACATAAAAGTCCTCAAAAAGCTCTGACAAGCAAATTAATTGATGGATGTTGCTTTTAGATGTATGTCAGACAATATTGATAGGTACGGTATGGTACCCATCTATCATACAAATTGGAAAATAAATAGAAAATTCTTCTGTAGCAAGAGGGTTTAATAAACTCTCGAAGACTTAGAACTTATGTATGTAAATTTTCTCCTCCGTTCGTTCAGCTATCTTAAATACAAAAAAAGTTAGCTTTTTTGTAAATATTACAAAGAAAAGTCTTGTAAGAACTTTGATAAAATATGAAAAGCAGAGTATTAGACGCAAATGAGATTATTTTCGTACCATTAATGGCGGAACACGGACTGTTTATATACTGGCGTTTTCAGCCGATACTTGGTGTAGGTACAGCTAACCGCAGGTACAAGTTAACAATTTAACATTGACAGCACATTTCTTTGGTCACAGTAAGGTTGATTTTTGTAGTTCTACGTGTTGTTGACGGTACCTACCAGCATGGCATGTCAACGACCGCTATATTGGTGTGACGTAGTTTTAACATGGTAATGGCACCCGTCTAGCCATAATTACGAACTTTTTTTCAGTCGAATTAGGAACATCTAAATACTCGTTTCCTCGATCGCTTCCTTTGTAAGTCGCATTTTAGCCATTCTCAAACACAACCGAAACATAATACGTGTGTTAGGGTCGAAATTCGTCTAGCAGCTTTTTCGTCATCATTTGCTAGGGTGAAAACCGTGCATGCTGCCGACCGCATAGTTGATGCTGCCGCATGCTATAGCATTCCCGCTTCCTACAGTTTTTTTTCCTACAAGGTAAGAACAATAATATCCTACTATAGGTACTGCCTAATGTATCTCATACACCACATAGATATCGCTCTAGCAAATAACGATTTTGAGTGGCAGAAAAGGATAAGAGCATAGGCAAACGCGATTCCGTGCTGGTAGATGTGGTGCAACCCTTAATCTTTTTTTTTTGTTGCTACATATTTTTAACTACAACTTTTAAAATAAACTGGTTCAAAATGTACAAGACAAGTTTATTTCTGGGCCTCCACACAATGAGATACACAGAAATGTTGAAAAAAATTATTAGGTTGTTATCGATAACAATTTACCCGGAAATCGAGCTCTTTTTATAAGTGAGCAAAATATTTCAAACGAAACGACAAACGATCACTGTTCTCAGAATTGAATTGAAATTCCACTCTGGAAATTTTAGATTTTCTCAAGAATTGGTAAACTGAAACGCAATAAACTCAAAAGCAATCAATGAAGAAACTCAAAGCGCTACAGACTCCGAGGAAAATGCAATGTAACAGAATCCTCCCAGCAAACAAATGGTGGTAATAAACGCTAACTAACGACCCACACCACAACTACTAGTATTTTTCACGAAATACTGCAACAAGTCGAAAAGCCACGAAAGTGTTGAGCACGAGAAAAGTATTACCAACTAGTGCGATGTAATCAACACGCTGCGGGAAGAAATGAGAGTAACAGGGTGTGTAATAAATTGTTATTAATGTGATTAACTCAATACCATAAACTTAATTATATATAGGTACAACCACTGAGGTTAGTGAAGATTTGTGGTGATCTACTTTTTAACCGACTTCAAAAAAAGGAGGAGGTTATCAATTCGACTGTATTTTTTTTTTTTTATGTTTGTTCGCTCATAACTTGCGACTGGGTGAACTGATTTTCATGATTCTTTTTTCATTTGAAAGCTGGTGCTTTCCGTGTGGTCCCATTGTCACCATTTCAATATCTGATGATGGGATCTTATAGAAATCGGGGGAACTCTTCAATAAATAACAGCAGATTAACCGCGATTGTTGCTATAGCATATCTAAGCATTGTTTACGCCACCACACAACATAATATCACGCCTGTACTCACTACAAAGGTTATAAAAACTATTTGGTGAAGATCTGATGAAGAACTTCGGAGATAGGCAACGGAACTCCTCAATTAATGATAGCAAATGGACTGGGATTGCTGAAATCTCATGACCGTCTATTGTTTACACCAGTTCATAACATAACATCACGCCGGTACGTTGTGAAGGGGTAAGCACATGTGAACCACTAAAAAGTGAAAAATAAAAACTTTTTTCCAAAAAAAAAACCGACTTCGACAAAAATAAAACACAAAAAAGTGAAAAATAAAAAATCAGCTTCAGAAGTCGGTGGCAAAAACATGAAATCAAACAAACAAAAGTTACCGACTTCAGAAGCTGATTTTTTATTTTTCACTTTTTTGTGTTTTATTTTGTCATTTATAAGACAAATGTAGATTTTTTGACTATTTTTGTTAATCGGACATAAAATATGTATAGGTAATCGAACAACAAAATTTCAATGTAGACTCGGACCCATGTTTTATTGTCACGCTTGCGACATAACAGCCGCTCGGGCTGAATTTCAGTTGGCCAGGTCTGACCACCAGTTTCACCAAAGGGTATCGTATCACTATTACAGTATCTATTCACTTGGTTGTGGACGGCAGATAGGCAGACACTGCATTCAAAATACTGTTATTCAGCTGCACACCAGTATTTTATGATTGATGATGATTATTACCCAAACTACATATTAGAAACAAAATTCCAATTTGTACACTTTATACCACTAAACTAAACACTTTAAACGCTGAAACTGTAACATGCAAACAAGCCGAACGATATTTAAACTGAAATACATACTTTGGAAGTTATTGGATACTAAAATACCCAGTCACCAGTTTTATACGCAAGCAATATGGAACGCTGTGCAAAATAACGCTTTAAAGCGCTTTCTTGAATAGCTTTGACACAGATGAACGATTTCTATTACCTTGCGTACTTTATTTATAAAGTAGTATGAGTTTATTTGAATGCACATTGATTTACACCCATTTTATAGTGCCTAAATATTCATTTTTTACCTTGGGTCGAATGTCTGTTGTTGTCATGACAGCAGATGTAATTACTTTTGATCAATTGATCCATAGACACCGTGCGCCTGCGGCGTCATTTTCGTTCGTTAGTCAGTATTGCCATTTTTCTCTCTTGGCATAGACAAGCAATATTACAATAAATATTTTATAGACTAAACTTCCTTATTGTTTTTATTAGTTTATTTTTTGTTTTATTTTTACTTTATTTTAATTTTAGTTATTTTGTGTCTGTTTTTTCTGTAAACGTGGCGTCACCAATGGGCCCTATCAGAATACCAGCGCTGTGACATTTGTCTCAAATGTTACAGCACCATGCTGAGATAGTGGCCTTTTGGTTTCGCACGGGACTAATTTAAATTTAATTTATATTTAATTATGTCCTAATTTTAAATGTATCTCATGTTTACTTTGTCAATGCCAATGCGTTCAAGTCCTGTTGTGAAATCAATAAATACTTTTTCTTTCTTCTTTCTTTCTTTCAGATAGACGTCGCCCACCAAATCAATCCTAGAATTTAGTCTCAAGTGGCGGATCTATGAATAAGAAACTTCCACTGTGTATGTACGTTGCCTCCTACATCCGCCATCCTTGTCAAACCTATAGTTGCATTCTGTTTGAATCAATCCTAAAGATGTCATGTAATCAATGTTAAAGATGTATCTAAAGTCATTCTGTATTGAAAAGTGGGCGTTTATGTGAAATTATAAACAAACTGTAGCTGTCAATATGTCTAATGGAGTGGAATGTAAGCATGCGAATAAAGTTCGTCTCAAGTTCAGTCCACGACTAACGATACCAGTGTTAGAGTATTTGCAAAAAATTGACGGTTCTAACTTCGTTTAAATTCTTGCCCATTGCATAAAAATATTTGCATAAGTAATTACTTAAGTTCAAGTAATTACTTTAACTTGACTATAAATACGGATGTAATTGTTCGAGCGCTGTCGACCGACTGTTGATCTGGTTTGCGCAAACGTCACCAACCGATGAATTTAGAATAGGTACGTGTTAACCGTTTTAGCATCGATGTCCGATGTCCGAGGTACATGACATACAGGGTAGAAGTACCCTGTATGTCCCCTGTGTGTCTATATCTATGTGAATGTCAGGAAATACTTATACCGCGTGGCGTACTACAATAAATGAATACTAACTAGTATTACCAGTGTTTAGGAATATTTTTAAATTATTAGATAAATCCTAACATCAAAATAAAACAATTTTTACCACCACGCGTAGCATGACCACAGTAGAAACGGGTCTTGTCGACGAAGAATCGATTAAATGACAGATTGTAGAAAGATTTCATGTCAAATTGTACGGAAAAAGCTTTGTCTATTCTTGGTAGAATAGAATAGAATCGCCATGTTACGCGTGCTGTTATATCATAGTAAATATCTCTGATATATATAAGGCACGTTGACCTTTATTTTGATTGCGATAAGGTTTATTTCGGAGGTAAAATAATTTATAAAGGACTGTTTAGTTTAGTAGCTAAGTATAGTTTCAATGCGTCAGTGACATTTTGTGGCATATTTGCTCGACTGAATAAATCGATCAGCTATCAAACAATGGTATAATTAGTCAATATTGTCAATATTGACTGGCCTGTTGGTCTAGTGGTTAGTGACCCTAACTGCTATGCCGGAGGTTGTGGGTTCGATTCCCACCCAGGACAAATGTTTGTATGTATGTATTTAGAAATATGTATATAAGTATGTTTATCAGTTGTCTAGTACCCATAACACAAGCTCTGCTTAGCTTGGGACTAGATGGCGTTGTGTGATAGTTGTGGAATAAAAAAAAAAAAAATAAAAAAAAAAATAATAATAATAATAATGATCATAATATGCAGACTACTTGGTAGCCTTTAGTAATATAGACGTGGAAATTTGTAAGCCCGTCAATAAGAGCTATACAGGATGTAAACAGATCCTTCACGATGCCGCCAACCAAGAATTCTATACATAAATGATTGCTACGGAACGATTTCTATTTTGGTGTGAAAAATCACGGTTAACGGTTGCGTTCAATGTAATGCGCTAAAAACATTGTGCTGATGAGTGTACTGAAAAGTACAGGAGACATGCAGGTATTCAAAGTTCCGTCGGGGCTGCGGGCTGTTCGAAAGAGATACTGCGGCCTCGGCACAAGGGCTAAAAAACCGACTTCGACAAAAATAAAACACAAAAAAGTGAAAAATAAAAATCAGCTTCTGAAGTCGGTGACTTTTGTTTGTTTGATTTCATGTTTTTGCCACCGACTTCTGAAGCTGATTTTTATTTTTCACTTTTTTGTGTTTTATTTTTGTCAAAGTCGGTTTTATTTTTTGTAAAAAAGTTTTTATTTTTCACTTTTTAGTGGTTCACATGTGCTTACCCCTTCACAACGTACCGGCGTGATGTTATGTTATGAACTGGTGTAAACAATAGACAGACATGAGATTTCAGCAATCCCAGTCCATTTGCTATCATTTATTGAGGAGTTCCGTTGTCTATCTCCGAAGTACTTCATCAGAATAATATGTTCACCAACCTTTGTAGTGAGTACAGGCGTGATATTATGTTGTGTGATGGTGTAAACAATGCTTAGATATGCTATAGCAACAATCGCGGTTAATCTGCTGTTATCGTCGCAAGTTATGAGCGAACAAACATAAAAAAAAAAAAAAAATACATTCGAATTGATAACCTCCTCCTTTTTTTGAAGTCGGTTAAAAAGGAACATGGGTGGTTTTTAGTCAGTAGAAGTCTGACACTCCCCACCGCTCTGCCCAGAACGGGATAGTCATTTGATGATTTCCCACAGTCAACAAAAAAAAAATTATAGTTAAAGAACTTGTATTTTTTTTTAAAACTTGTGAAGTACTTGGAACTTTGACCTCCAAATATGTACGTAAACTAGAAGGTTCCCAAGTTTAGTACAGAACAAAAAAAAAACGCAATGACCGGAAGAACATCCATTATGTCCATGCAATAAAAGCGAACAGCCTGACGCGATGTTGAGTTCCATCGTCCGAACGGAAACGAGGCAAAACGTGTTTTTGCATAAACACCACATCGTCATCTTTCTGCCCTTATCCCATTCTATTTGGGGTCGGCGCAACACGTTTCTTTTTCCATTATTCCCTGTACGGTGGCATTTACTCCCTTCTCTTTCAAATCATTCCTCACACAATCCATCAATCTTTTCTTTGGCCTTCCTCTCCCTCTCTATAAATCAACATTTTTACCCATCACCTTTTTCATAAACAGCTAAAATGAAGAAAAAGCTCCAAACCCGCGACGATTAAGCGGACTACGCTTAATCGTCGCGGGTTTGGAGCTTTTCTCCGAAAATCACTAGTTGGCGTCCCCAAATAAATTACACTCAGAAAACTTAATCAAAATGTTAGCCAAACATAATAATGGTGGCGAAACCCACGCGAGTGAACAGAAAATTAAATAAAAGTACCTAAACCAACTTTCCTTCTCCGACCATTTCGTATCGTAAAGACGAACTGAAATTCAACTGAAAACTAAAATCATAATGGCGCGGCCGCAATCAAGTCATGCGTAGGGTTGCTACGGTGCTTTACAGTATTTTATACAGATCGGGTCACACCTGACGATGAAAATAAATGTGGGTAAATGTGAGTGGTACGGTCAGCATCAGAAGTATATTAACATTACTCAAAGTTTCGAAGCTGTTTTTTTAATAATAACTTGTTAGATATTACTTCGTACTACATGTTATTAGAGTGTTAGGACTATTTTAACGAATAATCTTCTGAAACATTAAAAATAATAGCTAGAGTCCTGTACATAAAAGAATAAAAATTTCGAAATGTTCAGCTACTTCTGATGCTGACCATACTATTGGGTACACCTCTGCCCACCGCTGATTACAGGCGTGATGGTCTGTTATGTTTATACAAATCCACCTCGAAACCTCGCTTGCGTTGTGGTCACAAAATAATCTTACGTGAAAGTATAACCGATGTAAAAAGAAAATATTTGAGACCTGAAAACGTAACACTTATCTTTCGCATTTATAATTATTTACGTGAAACTGAATAATTGAGGCAAGATTGCTATGACGTGTTTAGTATATAATATATTTTATGATAAACATAATTCAAAGCTGTACGTAGCCATAACAGTGATATTTTTTTCTTTGTAGTCGTGTTCTTCATTACTGAAGGTCGTGTCCCTGATGAAAGTCCTTCATAGTTCGTACAATATGTCTCCATTTCTCTCGATGTTCGGCTTTCCTTAGAGCAGTTGTAACAGAGAGTCCAGTGAGTGCAGTAACTTGGTCACACCAACGGTTAGGTGATCGGCCGCGGGGTCTCTTTCCTTCGATCTTGCCCACTACGATTAATTTGTCTAAGTCATCTGGTTGACGACGGGCAATGTGACCAAAATACCCAAGAATACGCTGGAAGCACATCGTTGATAGTCTAGTTTTTATGTGGAGCCGAGCGAGTATAGACTTATTTGTTATTTTCGCGGTCCATGGTATTCGGAGCATTCTTCTCCAACACCACATCTCAAAAGCGTCAATTTTTCCCCGGTCTTTTGCTCTAATAGTCCATGTCTCTGATGCGTATAGAAATATTGAGAAAACCAATGTCCAGACTAGTCTCACCTTGGTGACATTAGAAACTTTCCGATTTTGCCAGATGCGAGTTAATTTGCTCATAGCATTTTTGGACATCTGTGTCCTTCTTCTGATTTCCTGTTCACATCCTCCTTGATTAGACAGTAAAGCTCCCAGGTAAATAAAATCACTGACAAATTCGAGATCCGAGAGTTCTCCAGTTTTTGAAAATTGACCAGTTCTATCAATCACCATTACTTTGGTTTTCGATTTGTTGACAATGAGTCCAACCAGTTCACTCTCATACTCCATTCTACGGAATAGGTCAGCGAGTTCTGCCTCAGTTGACGCAAAAAGAGTAGTGTCGTCCGCGTATCTCAGGTTATTTATCTTTACGCCACCGACAGAAATGCCTCCCTCCCATCCTTCTAAGGCTTTTCGGATAATGTATATTTTTTCGGATATTTTTTTAGGCTTATATAAAAAAAAATATGTCGGATGGTAACCTTTTGTGAACGATAGCATATCATAACAATGTGATGTGAAATTACTGATTTTTATTGACGTGAGTCGTACTCTCATGATTTCGAATACTTGGTCGAACCCTCATGATGAGAGTACAAAAACCCAGTAACACTTTGCCCGACCCGGGAATCGAACCCAGGACCTCACCCTCAGCACTCGTGCTTGCGATCACTCAACCAACGAAGCAGTCATTCAAGTGTCCACATCGTTAAAGTGACCTAAATATATAAAGGACACAATCCAATATTTCCACAGCCCTAAGTTCAGGCAACTTGTTGTCGGTATTCCTGGAGTTTCGTGTCACTGCATAATTCCACTTCGGTCGAGTTTTTTTCCTTTTTTCAGTATTTCCACATAGGTGAAACCTCGCTTTTTAAGTTTAAAAGCGCAAAACGTACCTTTCAGTGAAGCATTGCACTGAAAACTGAAAGCCTCGCAAAGAGACCGGCTTAGGGGAAATGCGTCATACATTTAGTTGAAGGAGTTATTCAGAGGTCGGCGGCCATTTTTTTTAAACTACCTGCATTTTTTTTTTGCGTTTTAATCGAAAGCTTCGTTGTCAAATTAGATATTGCAAAACGCAGTTATCCCTCCTATTACGAATGCAAAAGTAAACCTGTCTTTTCACCGCTGAACAAATGTTGTTTAAATTTTTGCTTACATATAGGTAGGTACACCATGACATTAGAATAGAATATAGGTACTTTATTTTTCAACAAAATTAAAACACAACTTATAATATTGCTATTTATAAGGTTACAATGGCGTTGATATTTACAAATATCGCTAATTACATTCAGAAGTAAAAAGCATTTCACTACCTTCATTAGTAGTTTAGTACCTAACTGTAGGTCAATGACCGTTTTACATAAACAGGAAATACAGTAAAAAAACACATCTATTTGTTCACATAACATGTAATACAATATTGTGCAAAGGACATTCTATTGTGGTCAGCCTCATGTATCCTAACTAACCTGACTGAATTAGGTCTAATAATTACCATATTAGCGTAATCATAGGGTTGTCACCTACCCGGAATTGAGTTACTGGCAGACACGTGTCTGTCCTGAGCGTAAATTAAATAATGATAATTACGTAACTTAAGATGGACATGTGATGCGGAGCAATGAAGAAAATGTAGATGGTTTAAGAGTAGAAGAAGACCAAAGAAACGATGGTTGGACTGCGTGTAGGATGATATGGCTAGAAAGGAAATGACTGCTGAGGTAACGAGCAATAGAAAAAATATGGAAGACAAAGAAATGCTGCGCGGTAGGTGCCAAATAAATGAGAATAAAAGCAGGAGAATGATGAAGACTATGATGAAATGTCTGACTATGATGACTGGCCTGTTGGTCTAGTGGTTAGTGGCCCTAACTGCTATGCCGGAGGTCGTGGGTTCGATTCCCACCCAGGACAAATGTTTGTGTGAAGAGCACGATCATTTGTTCTGTGTCTGGGTGTAATTTATCTATAATATGTAATGTATTTAGAAATATATAAGTATGTTTATCAGTTGTCTAGTACCCATAACACAAGCTCTGCTTAGCTTGGGACTAGATGGCGTTGTGTGATAGTTGTGGAATATTATTATTATTATTAAATATCTTAAGGTAAGGGAACTGTCCCGTCGGGGCTGCGGATTATCGAAAGGCATAACGCGGCCTCGGCACAAGGGCGAAGAAAAAACATGGGTTTGGTTTTTCGTCACTAGAAGTCTGACACTCCCCTTCGCTCTGCCCAAGAGCGGGGGGGGGGGGTTATTCGATGACTTTCCACCCACCAAAAAAAAAAAAGGAAGGGAACTGTGTGTGAAACCATAAATACGCTCTCTTATAACCTGACCTTTTCAGGCCTTTTTTTTCTCTTTGATGAAATAATCTATTTATATCTATATAAATAAAAAGAGAAGTCCTGACTGACTGACTCATCGACGCCCAGCCCAAACGCTTGAACCTAGAAAGCTGAAATTTTGAACAAAGGTTCCCTTTATAAGTAGACAAGAAATAAGGAAGGATAGGAACCCATAAGGGAGTTAAATAGGGGATGAAAGTTTGTATGGAAAATCGTAATTTTCACGCGGGCGAAGCCGCTGGCAAAAGTTAAAAATAAATATATCATGATGCTGTATTTAACTACATACCTACTTATTTAAACCTTTCCATTTAGATTGTAAATACCTATAATATGCACACATATATACGAACGTATAATATCTGATACTCGTAATAAAATGATGAACAGAGGACAGTTCCTGTAATTCAGTTGCGGTTATGGATGAATTAGGTGGACATTAATTATTACATTCGGCATGAATTGAAAATTTTATTGGGACCTATTCGATAATTCACCGAATATGACACACGTTCATTGACATATTCGCTGAAATGTGATACAGGACAAGCTCATTGGTTCATGATTAATTACACAAGTATAGGGTAGAATTTTAAGACACAGGCTACAGGACAACGGTCAGAGGCCTACTACTACCAATAACTTTCTGAAAATTTTCATTCAAGTATTTCAGAAAAAGTGTACAGTTAGCATTATTTTGTTGTTTATTTAACAATCCTGTTTCTAACAAGGAACAAAACACTATTTGGCAACAACTGAGGTTTGAGTACTACAAGAGGAACAGAGTTCAAAAATACAATATGATGTTATATTATTTATCAATAAAAAGGCTTTGCCAGTTGACTAAACAAACAGTGCTTGTAATAAACTCAAGACGGCAAAATTCACTATGTAAACAAACTATCGCATAGGCATTTCATGCGGCCTACTGAATGTAATAATACTACCTACCTTACCGAGATAAATTTATCGGTGGCAAGCCTCTGGCTCTCATATGACATTCTCAAAACGTTTATTTGCATTTGTGGGAACAATAATGTTTGAAATGCCTAGTTTATATTATGGCAGACAGGCTTGTTTTCAAAATAGAACGGTTTATAACGTTATGTCTCGGAAAATCTAAGAAAAACAACCTTCTTCTTCAACCTTTGACCACCTACATTCAGCATTGCGTAAGTCTAGATCTCTTCCAAAACTCTCTGGTTTTAGGGGTTTTGTACCTTGGCTATCCAGTTTATTTCGACCACTTTAAATAAAGTGGAAGACAACCGTCTTGCATTCCTACGTCCCATATAAAATACAAATAAATAGAAAGGTAAAATTGATTTGAGACTATCCACCGAGGAAAACATTCAGTAACATTGAAAAGATCTGTCTTGTATAAGGTAAACCAATCGCGTTGCTTTTCATTCCTGAATATTTCTGCGAGCTTAGTACGGACTCGCGTCGTTAATATAAAAGAGTATTTTCAGTTTTAACTTAGTTCGAATTTACTTTCCGTTCTCTGTACTGTAAGTCATTGAAGGTATTTTTCTCTTTGGTAGACTACGCTTCGCTTTTCTGTTACTAAGTAGTCAATTCTCAGTGGCTCCCACGGAGCCTGAATTTGTGCCCGATTGTTATTGTCATTGTCATCAATAGGGCTTGAACATAACTGGCGAAATGTGGGTTTACTTATTAGGAACACCTCTGTCTATCCCTTCGAGGATTAGATGGGATTTTATGTTGTTTAATAGTACACAGTAAGTAGTAGTTTAGTAGTAGTTTGTGTGGTCGCGGATTTTTGTACTAGATGACGTGGCCTCGGCGCAAGGGCAAAGAAGGAACATGGGTTCGGTTTTTAGTCAGTAGAAGTCTGACACTCCCCTTCGCTCTGCCCAAGAGCGGGGGGGGGGGGGTCATTTGATGATTTTCCACCCACCAAAAAAAAAAAAAAAAAGTAGTAGTTTGTGTGTGCTTGTAAATAAACGCCACACATAAGTTAGTCATACCTTTAAAAAAAAAACTGAAATCACTCTTTACTCTCTTTTTGACCTCTGCCGCAGTCGAGTAAAAATAAGATTTTCTGAACAGAACTTGAGTAGTCCTATTAAAAACTCGACCTTTATAGTAGTAACTCAGCTAAAGGGATAATATGGGTTATCCAACAGGCCCTCAAACTTAGCAATAAAATAGGTCAAAACTTACCGACAAGCAACTTCGATAACCATGACCAAATATTGACCTAAATAAATGTCCTATCTCTGGACTCGTCGCAACACAAGCACATGTTCAACGCTGGGTATATGAACAAACAAGGCAGCTTTATTGCTAGCAAACATTCATGTTGACTCACGACACGTTATTAGTTAGCTTCGAGAAAATCCGAATACCCCCGAATCAAATGGTTTGTACATTACAGTGGAGGTGCTGAAATGCGTTTGGTATACGAAAGGGTAAGCTTATAAGCTTCCAGTGTATCCGAATGCAGCTGAATACCTTTTCAGTCGTAACGGGTAATCAGAAGCTCGAAATTTACTGCAGATACAGCAGCGGGTAGGCAGCAGGCTGTTCACTATACATTCAGTTTGCCCATTCACGCTATTTACTTCAACCACGTTGAGGCATCTCTTAATACACAGACCGGTAAAGATTGCTATGCACTTAACCTTTCTGAGAAACATCACGAATAAGGTAATTTAAAGTCACATAAATCTATAAAAAGCAAAGACGAAAGCAAAGATACTATGTCTTTGCTTTTTATTGATTACGGTATTATGGTAGTTAGTTCACCTACGAATCAATTTTGGACTATAGTTGCTAACGACTCAGAACCGTCACGAAATGGGACTAACTCAATACTAACTAAATTGAAATAGGTTGAAAGTTCGTAACCATATTTGAGCAACATCAAAAAATTAGTTTTTCAAAAGACATTCAAAGTCTTTTTGGCAAGTCCAAAAAAATACCCCTGTTTATAATATTTTCTCTACTTTTATAGTACTTACTAGGTACCAGCATGACGATAATAATAGTTATATAACAGTAGTCTGCCTGTACCTATGAAATATGAAACTAATAATAAGGACTTCACCTTCAAGACTGTTTGTTTGTTTGCCATCCCATTAGCGAAATTGGTTTCTCTCGAATTTTAGTATAGATACTTTGTTTTGTGACGTAGTTGACTGAACCATTTTTAGGTTTGAGTAGAGTAATGTTCTACTGCCCGTCTCACCATCTGAAGGTCTGGATATCATACTTGAAGACTGTTGAAAATAACCAATATCGAAAGGTGTGCATGGCTGAACATAGGTGTTTTTTTTTTAATATGTATTATGGGCCTACTCTAGACCTACCTACCTACCTCAATCTTATCCAGAGGGCAGAGATAAAGTAGATTGGTAGCATAATATTATCAACTTGCAAACACCGACTTGCCTTGACCTCTTGCATTCGATGAAATCCATATTTTGCATGCGTCCATATATTCATGCCGACTATGGAACCCTTCTCATATGCGTGGCCCGACACGCACTTGGCTGGTTTTTTGATACCTTACAGAAAGCTTTTTGATATTATGAAATGTCTGTAATAGAGTTATTTCTGGAATGGTTCTAGTAATCAAGTTATAGGACAAACAACCAGGTAAGCTGACCTAGTTTCGCCCTTTATTACTTTGAAGCAGTTCCGTTCGAGGAAGTCGATAACAAACGGAAATGTCCCATTCTGTTTATATTCCATTTCCGACACTTCCTCTCAAGTCTTCAACTAATATTTATTTACTGTATGCACTCGCTTTATCACGTGTAGACTTTCTTACTCAAGATTTAGTTTCCGATGTTTATTCAGAGATTCAGTTTAACTAGAGACTGGAATAATGTTAGATATCTTGGTATGATGAGGGAGAGATAAAGTGTGAAATTTCTATCAATATTTTGGAAACATCACTCCATTTCCGATGAGATGGGCTAAGTAGAATCTGGTTCTTTTAACGTAACAGATAGAAGTGTTACTGGGGAGTTAAATCCGCCACTGCTTCTTCCCAGCTAAACTCTAGGAAGTGTCGAAGGGTGGTCGTTTTGGGGGACTGTGTCTTGTAAACTTTGACGATCAAAAAATGATTGGAGCCTAATTTGAATGAATGGCTTTTCGTTTTGTATCAAAAGCGCACGTGCAGTAATTATGGTCAAGTCTCATTTAAAAGGAATAAGTTTATCGCTATCAACCAAACACAAATTCAAACTGGGAAATCTGCCTATAAAAATACCTAATGGAAAAACCCAAAAATAGTTTGCCCTAGCTGGGTGTCGTACGCAAGTCCCTGCTTAGAAGTAGCGCTTGCGACCACTATACAACAAGGCAGTTAACGACTACTGTTTGTAGTGTAATCAGTAATCAGTTAATCGCCCTTCCGACCACCACAAGGGAACGTCGAACGGTTAACAGTTTACCCAGACATTTGGGTATTTAATCTTGACCTAACGAAGTTAACTGACATTGACCTACGTTTAAGCAAACATCTTATCGATTTAACAAGTCAACAGGAGGCCTATTTCAGAATCTATTAGGCTGTCTAGCAATGTTAGGTTATACAAAATGTTATACCCTATGTAACCCCGTCGATCTTCAAGGTTAAGCACTGCTTGCTAAGTTTGGTCTGTGGATGGGTGACCATCATTAAGTACCGATTCGTTAAGCCATCTGCCCCCCCCCTCCCCCCGGCTAGGCAGATTGATTGATTGATAACCTCCTCAACCGATGAACGATCAAACAAAACTTGTGCAAAATATTGCTTTTAAACCCAGAGGTATGTGTTGAATGCCAGTGAATTATAAAAAAAATATTAAGTAGAAAATATCCAAAGTTAGAGTTTCTGACTTCACTTCCGTATGCATAGTAAGCTCTCATCTCTGAAGCGAGAAATAATGCATTTTGAATAAACTGTCTGGTTTTGAAACCCTCCCACAATTATCTTCTATTCTTTTGAAACCGTGATAGCTATCCAACGTGGTTACACTGACAGTCTCCTGAGAATTTTACCGGTCGACAGCGAAAACGGGTTATAACTAACTTTTCATGTTTTATTATCAATTGTAAGGCAGTTTAAGTTTTGGATATTTAATAGACAAGCTCTTTGCCGACTTCGTACTTTCCTATTATAATTGTAACACAATCTTTTAAAGGTAGTTTCTGGAAAAATTTGATCTTAATTATTAACAGTTTTACCTTCTTATGTATTTATGGCAAGTTTCTAAACTTAAACAAGTAGTTTTTATACAAACTGAAACATTCCCCGTTCACCCGGTAAGGGTCGATATCTGTTAATATTTTTTGGTGTTTTTCCATTAGGTGAAGTCAACTTCTTAGACTTTCGATGGTTTTCTTGAAGCTTTATTAATTGCTTCATCGATGTGAAAAGCTAACGATGACATAAATCATAATATTATATTATGATATTATATTATAATATTATTTTATTATGATTTTATATTATTATTATTATTATTATTTATTTTTATTTATTATTATTATTGATCATATTATTATGAAGAAAAAAAGCAATGACGAAAGGAAAATCAGGACATTTTATTGAAATAGTAAGTTCTTCTTTACTATTTCAATAAAATATCCTGATTTGCCTTTCGTCAATGCTTTTTTTCAAATACGATTATTATCGATGAGCTTTAAAGTAAATGTTACCTATCTAATTTGTTTCATCATATCATAACATAACATCACACCTGTAATCACCACATGTCGCCAGCATTTAATAGGGGGCGCGCCTATTGATATCAACCGGGAACAAATCCAGACTCCGGGGCTGCTATTGAGAGATTCCCAAAGGAAAAACCCAGTAACACTTTGCCTGACACGGAAATCTAACCCAGGAGCTTTTGCTCAGCAGTCGCACTTACGGCCACTCGTCCAACGAGACAAAAGAAATTTGTTTTGAAATAAGTAAAGTGATGACACCAGTAGGTAGATCTTTTAAATGTCTTTAACCATTGATATAATAAAACATTAACATATTGATATGTAATAGGTTTAATTATATCAATGTCTTTAACATAAAAATACAAGTCCTACACATATCACACATGAACTCCACGAAAGTCCTCCAATAAAACTTCCCTGTACTTATTTTATTACTTGCCTTATTTTACTAATTACTTTGCAGTAAATCTATACATAGAATACTGTTCGGTGTACACGGGGTAATAATCCCGAGACACGCCAGTCGTGGGAAATACCGGTAATGTTGACAACTCGGTTAAAGTACGTACACAACGCGACACATAATTCTTCAAGCTATTAATTTGTAGTATAAAATGGCTTCGCTTTGCATAGATTTCCTGTACAAAGAGAGGTCGTTGTTAGTGCAAAGGAAACTACAGGGTTGTAAGGGTATGACTGCAGCTGCGGGTTGTTCGAAAGAGATACCGTGGCCTCGGATACAAAGAGCTAAGAATAACATTTGTGGTTTTTAGTCAATGGAAGTCTGACACTCCCTTTCACTCTGCCCAGGGAGGAGTCATTTGATGAATTCCAAACCTCCAAAAAAAAAGGGCTACCACGGGTAGTTGTACTACCTCTGTTACAGTGGTAGTATCCTATGTTTAGTAGATAACTGACCAATTTCTTAAGTATTTTAATCTATTAAGCCACGTCTAACGACACCCATGAGAGTGCTCTCTGTAAGTGGAATATTTATAAAGACAAGAAAACAACAGGAAAACATTATCCAAGAGACATTGAAGAGTTTTTTTCATTAATTTTGGAACTGTATTTGTCTCCTGGCTATCATTTAAAAGCTCTAGGTAATAAGTGTTATTTTGTACGAATTGAGGGAAAATGCTAAAGCATTCATTTTCGCATCATAGTCGAAAAACAAATGTTATACTTTTCTTATGTCGTTGTAGTAAAGGCTACTTGAAAGAGCTGTTTGTAGGGTCAAATTAAAACCTACCAAAAATCGGAGTCTGGATTTGTGCCCCGTTAATGACAGTAGGCTCACAACTATTTGTATATGAAATAGGCCTCCTCTTAACCTCAATCTTGTCCTGACGACAGATATGAGAGGTCCACGATGGAACGAACGGCGACAAACATAACTGACGAAGAGTAGGTGTACTATTAGGTACACCTCTGCCTCACCCTTCCAGGATTACAGTCGTAATAATAATAATAATAAGGGCCTGATTCAGAAGGCAGTACTTCTCGATACGGCCCGTATTGTGAGGAGGTTCCTGTCTCTGGAACCCTAACCACCGGTAGCTTGGACCCTGCTCCCGAAACCGGTGGACTACTATTTTTTTTATATTTTTAAATGTTTTTTGATATCTTTTTTTAACAAATATTTAAAAATGTAAATTAGTATGCAAGGAAAATAAATAAAGAAAATAATAATAATAATATTGTTTTATTTGGGACAACATAAGATCCATTTTTGTTAGTAAATGACTTATACACTAGGATTAGTAACAAATTTTATCCGATATAATTTAGTGAGTCATGTACTTACGAGGCATTTCATGAGGACAATGATTCCGCACGAGATGCCTCAGCACAGGAGCTCTCGTGTCCCCAGCCACGACTTTCAGGATGCTATTGTCACTCCCCCGAATCCTCCTCACAAGCGATGCCACCTTTTTCCTGATGATGGCATGGAAACCATCTGTCCCCGATTGGGCAAACATCCCCGAGGCACTGCAGAAACGAGGGAGTTTCAACATCATCCAGAAAACAAAAAATGAATGAAGATGATGATAAATGATGAATGTTATGTTCTTTACTTTTAAAATTAAAACAAGTCCAAGCACTCACTTCAAACTCAACCACAAACCAGGGTATTCACATTTTATTTTTTGTTTCACCACATCACTTAACGCCTCAAAAACTGGATCCGCTTTCCGGGTCCCCCTTCAAAGTTAACAAAGGAATGTGAGGGGGGTACGAGCGGGGGGTTTACAACCCTATGTGTGTTTCTTGCAATGTTTTGTGTGGAGTGCGAGTTGCATAAGAAAATGTGGGGAGCATTATGGTTTAGTTTTGTTTAGCAGATGGTGTTATGGTATAATATGTGAGAGAGCAGTTTATGAAAATGAATACCTATGGAATTTTAATTCGTTTGCAAAGGCAATATTATAGGTACTTGATGTCTTGTTGCGTCTGCAACACACAGGCACGAACACTTACATAAATGTATAGAGATACACGAAGCAACTTCTAAAAGTAATTTTCACCTACAGTATTGAGTAATTTGGAAGCCATACTCTTACGTAGCAGACAGCAGCGGTGGCCCAGTGGTGGCGGCCCCGACTTACGAACCCAGTACCACTTACGACTACCACCCAGTTACGACTTACGAGGTCGTGGGTTCGAACCCAGGCAGGCACATTACTTTGTGTAATTTATTTCAACACCGCTGCTCTCAAAACTGTGAAGGAAAACATCGTGAGGAAACCGGCATGTCTTAGAACCAAAAAAAATCGAAGATATGTGACATCTACCAATCCGCATTAGGCCCGCGTGGTAGATTATAGCCCATTCCCTCTCAAAGGGAGGAGGCCTGTGTCCCAGCAGTGGGAACATTAATAGGCTGTTGATGATGACTCTTACTTAATAGGTGGAGGAACTCGTGGCTACTTAAGGGGATCGGACTGGGTCAAAATAATATGATTCTGTTTAGTCCGTAAGTTAGATTATCGAAAAATATTGAATACGTGTTTTTTGTTTTATCAAATCAATAAAAAATGACGAAGATAAAACGCGTCAAAGATCTTGAAACGTCACTTGTGTCGTCAAAATGTACTATCATATGACGTCACACGAGTTTTCGAAGCACTGTATCGTCTTCATTTTAAGTTTACATGAAAAAAGAAAAAATACGTGTCCAATAATTTTTGGAAATCTATCTGACGGACTAATTAGTTTTTTTTTTGTACGATCCCCTATTCGGGTCAATTTTTTAGGTTCAGCCGCGCTTGCCTAGCTTGGCCCGTCGATTGTTGGCAACCCATTACAAACCAAACTTCCTGTGTGCCTCAGAATGCACGTTAAGCCATCGACCCGGCTCTCATTTGAAGATCTTGTGTTGTTTGGGTCAAATAAGCAGCCGCTCCGTGTAAAATACTGGAATCGGCTGCATCTGTTTAAGCAGGAAACCAATCACAACATAGTTGGAAAAAGGTTAGGCAGTTCATGAGTTCATGACTATTACGAAATGTGTCTTATCTAAAAGTAGAACCGAAAATGGCTTTTGAATTTTGCTAACTTTATTCATTCCACACATGCTCGCGTACAGTTCATTTAAATATTTAAATAAACTAACATGCCAAAAATAATTCGTAGCTGTACAAAATGCAAATGAACCCATAAATAAATGCAGTGGCGTTTAGTAACTTAATCGCATGTAAATGAAGTAAGGAACAGTTTAATGATGCTTTACTCTTTGCATACATGAGCATGTGATGTGAGCAATTTGCCGCTCGGCGCATTCAGATTCTACGCTCGAAGGACGACTGACTGACTGAATCAGTCTGTGTCTGAATGTGGGTGACAGGTCGTGAGAAACGTTGATGGGAGAGTATTATTACTGTACATCTAGATAGTGCACAAGGCGACACTTCAAGCTATACGTACATTTCTAGGATACTACATTGGTTTGTATAGATTTCCCTTCACGTACAGTCAGCATCAGAAGTATATTAACATTACTCAAAGTATCGAAGCTGTTTTTTTAATAAAAACTTGTTAGATATTACTCGTTACTAGATGTTATTGGAGTGTAAGGACTATTTTAACGAATAATCTTCTGAAACATTAAAAATAATAGCTAGAGTCCTGTACATAAAAGAATTAAAATTCCAAAAAGTTCAGCTACTTCTGATGCTGACTGTACAATGTCATCATCATCTGCCTAGTCTTTTCCTCACTAATTGGGGGGTCGCCTTCTAGTCTAACCGAATGCAGCTGAATACTAGTATTTTATATGACCTTCATAACCCAGTTAGTACAGGGTATTATGATACCCCTTAAACATGGTATTTTTTTTATTTTTGAGTGTTAATTGACCTCCGTTATAAGTTATAACATAACACATAACATCATGCCTGGTGTACCCGAAGGGTAGGCAGAGGTACACCTACATTTCGCCAGTTATGTTTATTCCCATGTAAAAGGGGGCGAGCCCATTGCCATCAACAAGGCCGAAGTCCAGACTCCGAGGCTGCTACAGAGAAATTCCTGATGGAATAAAAGAAAAACATAATCAAGTTATTAAAGCTGTAATGTCAAATATAATTTCGTAGTAAGTACCTAGGTTTTTTACATTTTTATGGGTTTTCAACCATCAACGCCATTTATAACTCAACCCATCAATTATGAAGAGCCATAAAAAATATTAGGTTTTTAACAAGTTATTATGAAACCTTTTCACTTTTAGTAGAATTTAATATTTGAACACTGTAACATTTTTTTAAACGTTTTAATAAGACATCATTCAACTTTATTAAACAACTCTTTATTTTCGGGAACACTTAATTAAGCATGAATTGGGTTTATCATTTAGATTTATTTATTTTATTTATTGTTCAGAGACTTTTAGTAGACCTGTCCCACAATTATTCCTATCCTTCTGTATCCTACATAGTTCCATCTGGAATTACTCAGTACCAGCGACATAGTTTAGATACGTACCGGTTGATGGCAATAGACTGGCCATCTATTAAATGGGAATAAACAAACCTGGCGAAATTATTAGGTACCTTTGCCCTTGGGGATTACAAGCGTGATTTTATGTAATGTTTATTTAAAGTTTATCTGTTTTAGTAACTCCTTTCTTCCTCCTTTACTTGTTTATACAAAACATAAATACAAGTTAATAACGATAGCATTAATTTTCCGACCCATTCTTGTTTCTTTGTTAATTTTTTGTTCACAGTTCGCTCACCCCATTCATTCAATTCTTCAATTAAAACGAGAACGGAACGTGACGGCACGTTTGGCGCAGTGGCTCAAGCAATGGACTGCTGCGCTGCGTGTCGCGGGTTCGATCCCCGCACTGAAGAAATATTTGTAAGACCTACAGATAGTTGTTCCGGGTCTGGGTATTTGTGTATGTGAGTTTAAATGTTTGTGGACGCACCCACGATACAGGAGAAATTCCTAGTGTGGGGCAACGTTATAAAAAAAAAGAAAAAAAGAAAAAAGAACTCATTAAAATGCGAATATTGATATTTATTTTACCTCTCTACATTAATTTTATTAATTAGGCACCATGAAATGAATTCATGAAGTGAAATATTACTGATTTTGTAAATTATTTAAATTTATTTTAATTCAATAACTCATGCGGGTAGCAATTACTTCAACTAGTCTAAACATTTATTAAGATTACTTTACATTGAGGAGAATCCTTAAAGAATGAAATGAAGAACGACAGACCGCAACGCTACCATTCGTTTCTGTGCTAAATGTATAACTATGAACACGGCAACAGACAGCAATGTACGTTGAGCCCTTTTAGTTACAATTTTGTAATGGATTTTAGCAATTCGTTGAAATCTTTCATGTACAGTAAAATGCTGCTGGTCAGTAAACATAACAATATTTTTTGCTCACAAACCTGAGTCTGGAAGCAGCTTCCCTTTCAGCTCCACGTCGCTTTCCGCCGACGTCGCTCCATAGTTCTTATACGTTTTTCCCGAAGGCTCCTCAAACTTCGTCACTTTAAATCTTTCAGACATTTTCACTCAATTTTAACACTTATTGCTACACTTATAACACTGGTTTTACACTAACACTTGATATGGGTATACACTGTATGGTTAACACTGATATGTTTAGTGATACGTTTTGTTTTGGCCACTTAGGTATACATTGTTTTTACACTGTTTTGTCTTGGTGCTGGTTACTGTAAACAACGATTTTGTTAGAGTATATACAATCAGAGAAAAATGGCGTTGTCTACTCTTCCTTTATTCTTTTAAATTATGAAAAAATAACTCAAAAGATTTTAGTTAGGCATCATGATTAAGGATATTTTTCCAAGTAGAACACTAATTAGCAAAGTTAATTAATTACATTAACGAAACAATCGCTATCCAAAAATAATCAATAACAAAATCTATCATAGACCACCGGAACCAATGAAAACCAATTTCATTTACGCTACCAAAAAACTTTTACGTGAGCAAAATAAAACTGAAAAACTCGTTCGAATCCTAAACATTTTTCCTTTGCTTTTATAGAAAGTTCTCGACCTTTATAAAGAGGCCGGAGGTTTACCTGTAAGCTAGGTAATAAATGGGTACTAATGAGAAGTAATTACTTAACTTGGTTGAAAGCTATGTTCTATGTACACGTAAACAATACCGAGAAAATGTCTGCTAACCTAAGCTCTTGTTAAAGTAGGAAAGCTCAGTGCTTGAATTTTCCTGGAAAATTATGATTGTTCTAAGCTGCCGGCGAAATGTAAGTATACTAATGGGTGCTCTGCCTAACCCTTCGGGGATTACAGGCGTGATGTTATGTTTGTTTTATGTTAAAATTAATTATAAGTTATGCGGTGAGTTGGCGGTACCCTTACATACAACTATTTGATGCGTGTCAAATAGTTGTTTACGCAATAATAGTTGTTGATGAAATAGTTGTTACTTAATGATTCGTGTCGATCCAATTCCGTGGTTACTACTGAGAAAATCCTGATCAATGTCACTTTGTCTGTCTTGTGGATCGAAGTTAGGCCAAGCCACAGAATACATAATAGTACTACGTACAGAAGGGACACTCCCTTCCCCGCGCTCATATTAAATACCGCACCTCACCCCGCACTTCGAGGTATTCGTCGTCGACACTTGAGCAATGGCTCGCGCTCGTATTAGTCGTCGTTTGGTTTTCGCGACGCAGACCGTTGCACTTTCCGCGCCATTTTTTAGGCTACGATAACCCTACTAGAGTTTACGCACGCATTTGCACGTGCACGTCGTGCACAAACGTTGTTTGTTTATGTAGTAGTATTAGGTAATTATTTTGCGGGCGTTGTATGGAGTGTCCGAGGTGTGGTCAAGCAGCACGCGTTTGCGATCAAGACAAACGACGCAGTTAAATTTTGAATTTTATCTTATTACATGCCAAAATACCCATTTTCTTCTCTCCCACTTGCATCTTACTAACTAAAACGTGTTTATTAGTTCCGTATATGCAAGATGTTCCTAAATTACATACATGCTCAAGCAACAATATCCGCTTGTCCACTAACAACATATTATTATAACGAGCGTCTTCCTTCGGGAAGAGCTTAATATTATGAAGCTGATCAAAGGATGTATGGTCTTAGACAGCAGACTATTACCATATTAGAATATATAAACATATAATCACGTTTCAATTCTGTAAGGGTTAAGCAGAGGTGTACACACGGCTACACATCAAGCTATACATTTCCAGTATAAGCTGGTCTCGCATTGTATAGGATTTCCGTACAATGCGAGATCAGCGTAAACTGGAAATGTATAGCTTGATGTGTAGCCGTGTGTACCTAGTAGTACATTCACATGTCGCCTGTTATCTTGTGATTAAGAAAGTAATGGATATTAATATTGAAGGTTGGAGAGGGAAACAAAAGTCAAAAGAAAAGATGTAGGGAATGTGTGAGAAATGTACAACTTTAGGTATTTCAATATATTCATTTAAACATACCTACGTGTTTAAAGAAATATATAAGTGTGTGTGCTAATGTACGAATGCCGTGGTTCTGACTACATTCGTATAAAAACGCCGTGTAATCTAACTGCAGTGAGTAAATTATACCGATTTATACCACCCTTGATTATACTCGTATACTTTATACTGTGAACCTAGAGTTGTTCAATACGGTGTTAGAAGCATACTTCAAATATGTTACGTTTCTTACCCATTCTTCTCCATAAAGATCTATTGTTTTGGAATGGTTAGTTACTATAACTTGTGACTGCAATGTAGCTTTATCTTTTTGATTTTGACAAAATTGCCTATAACTGGTCTCTATGTATCTACTTAAATGTAAAAAATCTAAAACCCGACTACGAATAAAATATTAGTTTGTTATTTACATAATACGAGTAAATAACACAGACTAGACCGCGAGAACTGTTTGAGCGCTATCTAAACGTATATATCGACTAAAACTATAATATGATATAATATACATTTTTGTAATGTGAGTACATTACAAAAATGTATATTATATCATGAAACAACATGTTAAAACATGTTGTAACATGTTATGATCATCTCGTTTTAATATTTTTTGAGGTAAGTTTTTGACATTTAAATTCCGTCATAAAAATAATTTATAAAATTTATATAGCCTATGTCAACCGGGCTATTCTTACGAATCTATCGACACCTCATTTATTAAAATCCGTTCAGTAATTTAGGCACTACGGTGGAACATACATACATAGACTGCTAAAATCATTACCCTTCCTTTTGGCTTCGCCGTAGTCGGGTAAAAAGAAATAAAAATTGAAGGTTTTAAATCTTTGATATAAGGATTTTTTTGCCATCATCCGGGCACAAGTCCAGACTCTTAGACTACCATTCGGATTTTTCTGATGAAAAAAACGAATACCATGAAAATTAAACACAGTCTGATTCTGTCAGTACTGTTTTTAATAAGTAAACATGTTTAATGACCAAGATAAAAAAAACCCTTAACAAGTTTACGAGATTATCGAACATCACTTAAAAACCAGAAAAAACTCCATTCTAAACTATTTCCCAGTCTATTTGTATGCAGTTCTCTAAGATAATATAAGCACCCCGTAAAATGGGACGCTGGCAGTTCGGAATGGTTCGGAAAAGTCCGGAAAATTTCCGAGTAAGCGAGGCTGTGATAGTAAATCGAATTAAAAAGATTCCTCTTGTATCTGACGCAAGCTCGGCCGGCACGTTTAAATGCAAATGCAGCAAAATATTTTTTTAAGTCAAAATATAACTAGGCTCATAAGAGATTTTGAATGAACCGTTCATTACAACGTTCACTGGACCACGAGTAGAGTTATCCACGAAGAAATAGGCAAAGAAAGAAAGAAAGAATATTTATTAGTCGCAGAAACGGGTGCGCCAAAGTTCACCTAAAATTTCAACTCCGATAATTGGAAATCCGAAAATGTTCTTCCTAACATTTTTCATCCTAACAATCGCAATTCCTAACTTCTCTGTCTCTGATGTTTTAATTCCGAAGCATTCGACTTCATAATGTCTGTAGCAATAAACATCTTTTACACTATTATTTGTTTTCCTATATTTTCTCAACATAACCATCTTTTACACTATTATTCAAAGTCATATCTTTTTTTTTGTTTATATTACTTTTTATTCATATTAATCAGTATTATAAAAGGTCCCAATAGAATAGGTGGACAAAATTTTAGAAATCACAATAGCAAAAAAAATATATAAGAATAAGAAATAAAATACCTACTTTTATAGGATGAGTTTGTTCTAGAGTGCCGGCAATTTATTATTTTAAGTCAAAATAAAATCACTTTATATATAGTGTTTTTTTTTTGTTTAGATGTCTTTAGTCAGGCTAACTAAACGCTGTGTTAAAATTTGTCCACCTATTTTAATGGGACCTTATATACTATGCAAAGATATCCATAGGTTAGGTTAGGTTAGAACTGTGACCAACTACGCGCGAGCCGAGCGAGCGTAGCGAGCGGTGCCGCGGCAGCGGCCGGCGAGCGCTACCTCGAAATTGGTCGCGAAATTTTTCTAAGTATTTTTTTCATAGTGCCCCCAAGACGACACTCTGACCTGAATTTCATTCATTTATTTTATTTCAAGACAAAAATCAGTGAAACGACCTTTAATCATTCTAAACAGTTGTATGAGTGAAAATATTATGGTAATTATGTTTAGGAATAAAAGCGTTAGGATAAAAAACAGTAGGAGTTTAAATATATTTACACTAATGATATTATGAATTCCAATTTTCGGAAACATGAGTGTTATGAACATCGTCGGTAGCACTACAAATAGTATGAATGAAAACTTTAGGATGAAAAATTTTAGGAAGAGTGATCATTCGGATTACAAATCGTTAGGAAGAACAATTTCGGATAAAGAACTTTAGGTGAGCCAATATGGACCCCGCAGAAACATAACGAGCGTACACACGGCTACACATCAAGCTATACAAAACCAGTATAATCTGATTGTTCATTGTGCGAAAAGATCTAGTATAGCGAGGCCAAGATTAACTGGTTTTGTATAGCTTGATGTGTAGCCGTGTGTACAAAGAGACACACAGGAAAAAAAGCAATACACATACAACGCATAACAAATATTAAAAAACAAGCCTTCTAAACAACCACCCACCAGTTTCACCACTTGTGTAGGTCGATACAACAGGAGCCGAGCCTATTGACATCAACGGGCACAAATCTATACTCCGTACTTAGGTAATACCTGCTTCTGTGAAACTCCTGATGGGAAATCCCAGTAGCACTTTGCCCGAACTAGGTGTCCAACCCAGGACTTCATTCATGCTCAGCAAGAACCAAACACTAAGTTGATGATAGTGAATTAACTGAGGAGTTTAGCTAATTGTGCTTGGATAGTTACATAGTGACCGCAGTGTATTATTATAAATAATGAACGGTCTTATTGCGACAATCGATAATGTTTTATGATAGCAACTAATACAGATTATATTATTAAAGCAATAGATACTAATATGAATAGTGCAATGCTCATTTTCGTTTTAGTACTTCTTTCGGTATTATTTTAAACACACGGTTGTTTTTTTAAATTCTCTTATTTATTTGTTTTATTTATTTATTTAAATTTCATGTACAATAGTCGTACATTGGGCTTCAGTAATTGAAGGAACACACTTAAAAATACCCTTTGAATATTGTGTCTGTGTCAAATATTGCAGATCCAAATAAATAAATAAATCGCCAGATCTTCCATGAGTGCAGCAATAGTTCCTAACGCGACATAAAACAGAACGACGTAAATGCATAAGAACTTCAATTGATATTTTATTCTATGCAGTCACTTCTGTTTCTATGTAGACACCTCTTGCGTAAGCGCAGATATTAAAACTGCGAAACGAAACCTGTTTTTCCTCACTTATCTGTTTATTCATATGTTCTATTTGGATAAGCCTAAAGAGACTAGTTCTACCTATACCTACAGTTTAAAGAATATTTAATACAATGGAAGTACGATGTTCGCTGCATAAATGATGTCCAATCACTATAATATGACTGACAGAGATTGATTGATTAAAAACAGATACTGCTGAACCTCCGGCTGAATATTAGTCTACCGGAAGACCAATATTTCAATAAAAGAACAAAAACAAACAACACACAAGAAACTAATAAACAATAAAGTGCAGTCTAATTCAGTACTATAGATTAATAGACGTTGATGATGAGAATGGCAAAGAAGCTACAGATAACATTAAAACTCATTAGAAAAAAGCATACCGTCCTATTTTTGTGAGTAGTTAATAAGTAGATCCTAAGTCACACATAATCATTGTAGGTAGGTACCATGCGACAAAAGCAAGATCCAATCATGACGTCATATAATCCAGGCACACACTATTATCTGTTCTGTTATCAAGTAAAGCATTAGATCCTTGAACATTTAGGCCAGTATTAGGCACAGTAGTTACATAGGAAACTGGTTCTAAAATTATTCTTGTGTCACACTTGTAAGGCAAAATCAGGCTTTTAGAATATGCACTTGCAATCTGTATATTAAACTAAAATTATTGCACTTTAATTTATACGAGAATAAAACTGGTTCTTACCATTACATCATTAACCAATACTGTTCATCGAATCTGTATTTTTTGTCAATTTAGTTACGAGAAGAATAAACGGAAGTATTTCTAAAAATAGTTTTTGCTGATTGCACTTAAGCATTTGATAGATAGATTCAGTGCTGTTTTCATACTATATTTCAATTGGTTAATGTAATACGTTGAGATTTTACTTAATAAAGGTTATTTATGATTACTAATTTAATCTCAATTTTTTTCTGTTTGTATCACAAGATAAAACCGTCAATGATGGTTGGAGTGTTACAAGGAACTCTTCTGACACTACAAGAATCTTGAGCCAGCATCTTAGCATATTCTCCATGAATCTTGGGTTCGCTTGCTGATAAAGGCTTATTTCTGTAAATTACCATCATCTTTATACCTGATTTGATCTTTCAGAAAAATAATAAAACATTTTCATTAGCTACAATAAAACTATCACGTCCTACTGTCAAGATTCTGGATACATCGTGGAAGTAAACCTAATTACAATAACATGATATTTTATAAATAATAAGAATGGTATTTACTTTATTGTTATTCAGTTCAATTTATTTACAAAGTAGATATGTATGGAACGTGGTTTTATTAAACTTGAATACGTACGAGTATATCATAATATTGAAAATTACATATTTATAGCAATACCTGCTAGTAATACGTCGCTTATATCATCATAATCGATTATTGTTACTTGCTTGTGATAATAGCATAACACGCACAATAGACCTATCAACATAAACGTTTAATGTAAGAGGTCATAAAACCATGAATCGATTATGTGCAACCAGAGAAATTATTTTCTGAGCCAAGTTATAGTGAACCCATTTCATGTACAGTGAAACCTGGTTAAGTGAGACCTCAAGGGACCTGAAAATTTGTCTCACTTAAAGAGATATTCCACTTACCCAGTGTCTCAGATATCCAAATCTGTCTCATGGGACCTCAGCATGAGTTATAGAGGTTTCTCACTTATCCAGGTCCCAGTTAACCAAGTTTCACTGTATAAATCAAGAAATGCAAGACTGCGTGGGTGGAGACCTAGAAACTATTGGGGAAACCTCTGCCTAACCCTTTAGAGATTTACAGGCGTTATGTTATGTCATATATGTTTTAAAATACCTAACTACAATACCTACACAAAATCACTTTCCAATACTGTTAAAACCACAAAACAGTAGAATACACACAATCTATGTACCGACGACAAACGCACTCAGTTTAAATGACTGGATCCAATGAATTTATACGAGGCAGCTGCGGAGGTTGCAAATTGTGAGATAAATGGTGCCCTTATTCTCTTCACTTGTAAACTGACTTGGGATTTTCTTGACAATGATGTTTTATGGAACTAACTTGGAAAATGTTTGGTTGAAGATATTATAATATATTTTGTTTGACTTTTGAATAGCGCGGTTATTTTGGGAAGGGTTTCTGAATAGTGGCATTTAAATAGACTCCGAAAGTATGATTATTACTAGCGAAGATGTTATCTACTGCTTGTCAAGCAGTTAAAAAGGAGTGAATATAAAAATCTGTATACATAGAGCTGTCAACTAACCATCGGCATGTAAAACGCATAACCCCCAATATTAATACCTTTTTTTTTTTTGGTTGGTGGAAAATCATCAAATACCCCCCCCCCCCCGGCTCTTGGGCAGAGCGAAGGGGAGTGTCAGACTTCTACTGACTAAAAACCAAACCCATGTTCCTTCTTTGCCCTTGTGCCGAGGCCACGTCATCTAGTACTAAAATCCGCGGCCCCGACGCGGGCCAATATTAATACCTTACAGCCAAACTTAATACATTATATCATTCCTAAACTAAATATAAAATAATGTCATCAAGTCAATTAATTACAGCCATTTGGCTGAAACTTAATAAAGTAATTTCACAGTTACTTAAACGCTGATAGCCACACAAGGAGCAACCTACTGTCACTCGAATTGCGGCGAAGATAAAGATGCTTTTCATTTAGACTGTGATGTTAAATCAAAAGGTAAAATGGCTAAGAAAAGACTGCAGGCTCTAGCTATAGTATATTCTTATCAGTGATGACGCTCGTGTACACAATGGTTCAAGCTTGGCTGACACGTAGCCTATAAATGACATTGTTGCTGTAGGCTCTGCCGGTTCCTCTACATAGAACGTGGTCGAAGCACCTTGAAATATAGAACCACTACACACAGACTTTGTTTTCACCTTTATTTTTTTTATTTTAAGGCAAGTTAAATTAAGCAAAACTCTTCAATTAAAACTTGTAGAACTCTTAACTTAATAATTACAGTTATTGAATAAAACCTTAATAAAGACATTCCTAACAATAACTTAGTTTGGTCACAATTTAAATTACAAAATGAAATTGCTTTTGCAAATCTATCAACTCTGTATTTACATTTTTGAAATGGAGCTAACATTTCTTAATGAAAGGTGACTACTACGATGACGAGTAATTGAAATTGAATTGTAATAGGGGATCGGACTGACTCAAAAAAATATGTTTCTGTTTAGTCCATCAGTTAGATTATCGAAAAATATAGGATACGTGTTTTTTGTTTTTATCAAATCAATAGAATAGAGCGTCAAAGATTATGGAGTGGGGCTTGAAACGTCACTTGAAGGTACAAAATGTGCTATCTTAGGACGTCACACGAGTTTTCGAAGCACTGTATCGTCTTAATTTTTTGTTTACGTGAAAAAAGAAAAAATATGTGGTCAATATTTTTTGGAAATCTATCTGACGGACTAATTAGTTTTTTTTTCGAGAAGTATGGAAGAAGAAGACATGTTGCGCAATAATATAGTATAATGACAAATAAATTGGGATAAGGTCAGGAAAATGATGATGATGATAATTACATAATGAAAGGCATACAATTCCGTTTCAAAACGATTTAGCTAGGAATGAAGTGAATGAATAGTGTAAACTAGATTTTAGTTGATAAACCTGAACGTTTTCCCACAAATTATAAGTTCTCGACAAGGTTATGTAAACAAGTGTAAATATGTACGTGCATTCTTGATAAAAGTTGTAACTAAACCTGAAAGTACGGAAAATACTAAAGAAGTACCTACTTAAGATTCGATCTAGGAAAGACAAATGATAGTAAAAACTTTGTCTCGACCAAGTATGAAGTATTGGGTCGACATTATATATATAATGTCATATACATTAACTATGCTAAGTGTATTTATATATTACTAGCTTTTGCCAGCGGCTTCGCCCGCGTGAAAAAAAACGACTTTCCATACAAACTTTCATCCCCTATTTAACTCCCTTAGGGGTTGAATTTCGAAAAATCCTTCCTTATTCCTTGTCTCAATTATAAAGGGAACCTCTGTGCAAAATTTCAGCTTTCTAGGTCCAAGGGTTTGGGCTGGGCGTTGATGAGTCAGTCAGTCAGTCTGTCAGTCAGTCAGTCAGGACTTCTCTTTTTATTTATATATATATAGATATATAGATAATATAATAATATATAAGATTGCTCGTGTCTGCAACTGATTCTCATTGACACTTATTTTGTTAAATGACAATCCTAATTGAGGCTACGCATGCCTAGGTTGGTCTGTGGATGGGTGACCGCCCATTACATACCGAGTTTCCTCCGTGCCTCGGAAAGCACGTTAAGCAGTTGGTCCTGGCTGCTATGTATAGATCTTTGGCAATCGTTACAAGTAGTCAGTGACCTGAAAGTGTGACAACCAGTTTTTCCAATTGGCATCGTATTACCTAGTATTAACTGGGTTGTGGAGGTCAGGTAGGCAGTCAATCCATGTAAAATACTGGTATTCAGCTGCGTTCGGTTAGACTGGAAGCTGTTCCCAACATAGTTGGGAAAAAGCTAGGCAGATGATGACAATCCTAACTGATGTGTGAGAAAAGTATTCAAAATACCTAAACGGTTACATAATGTTCCGTATTGCGAAAGTGTGACGCATTTTTCTCGATATCTGTTTGACTTTTAATCTTTTTGTAAATTGTTCAAGTAAATTCACGTCATCAGATATTCATATTTGCTTAATGAGTAAGTAGTAGGTAATGCATTGGTATTTATGTCTTAAAATCTGTAGATACTTTTGACACTTTAGGAAACCAATATAACACATGCATCATGCATGCATGTGTTATATTGGTTTCTGCATGTATGCAGAGCTGTTGTTAGGGAAAGAAACACTACCTATATACTAACATAAACATAACATCACACCTTTTAATTCCCGAATGCTTAGGCAGATTTCTTCCTACCACGTACCCAGATTTCACCAGTTATCTTTAAGTCCCATGTCATAGGGGGTGAGCTATTCCCATCATCCTTGCACTAATCCAGAACCAGTGGCTGCTACTGAGAAACCTATACGACTTAGATACGCAATAAAAAGCGATCCTCCTACAAATCAAGCGGGCACACTCATAGAAAACACAATTCCTTTTGGCTCGAACTGGGAATCGAACGAATGAGCAATGACTTGTCGCTACCACAAGAAGAATAAAGCGGAAAATCGCAAACTACTCTACACTCCACTGATTACGTGATACCCGTGTCGCCTAACATACAACTTTTGCCAGCAAATGTTCCAGAAAATCACTGCGTAAATACCGCATGTACTCAAATGCACCAAGAGAAGTAATTCTATAAATATATCGGGTAGCAATCGGCTGTTACTGAACCGATCCAGTGCAACAAACACTCGGTCAAATGACACCAATTGATATACGTATTGAGAATTGAACAACAGGGACGTCTCATCGGCATTTCATTTAAGGCGTCTGTGTATACAGTATTGTTTTTGGTTAAAATCAATTAAAAGTATTTGGTCTGTCTTTTTTTTTTGGCTGTTCAACATACTGAGTTTCCTCCGTGCATCGAAAAGCACGTTAAGACGTTTGTCCCGGCTGTCATATATAGATCTTTGGCAGTCGTTACAGGTAGTCAGAACCTGAAAGTCTGACAGCCAGTTTGACCAACTGGTATCGTATTAGCCCGTACTAACTGGCCTGCGAAGATAACGTAGGCAGTCGCTCCATGAAAAGTACTGGTATTCAGTTAAATCTGGTAAGACTAGACGATGATAATACTGAAGGTGAATTTAGAAGTCTTAAAAAAGTCATGCCATTTGTCTAAATTCAACTATTTACAGATGGTTTTTGAATATTCAATGAGTTGTTTAAAATAGCTTGTCAGAGAGTTTAAACCAGTTGCTTAATTCAAACACTAACATGGAGAAAAACGGACAAGAAACTCGATGAATATTATTCCGTAAACAACAGATGGTTTCTGTCTGATAAGTTGCCATGGAATAGACATGTGGTGGAATAAAAGAGTTGTCACACGTCGTTAGGAAAGTTTTAGACATGGACGTAGATGACGATAAGAATGGAGAATCTAAATGATGGAAATTGATTGTGCAATAGGATATAAGAAAAGCGGTTTATACTGAGATATCAGCTGATAGAGACAGTTATGTAGAATAGTACAACATGCTGCTCCGACTACAAAGAAAATGTAATAAGTAAGGGCACAGGGTGATAAGCCTTTTTCTGTTCTGTACCTCATCATCTGACCAGCCTATTCCCAACTACGTAGAATAGAATAGAATAGAATTTATTTATTTGTAAGAATGTAGTTGTACATAGTATGATGTTAAAATTTTGAAAGTTCTATACACTCTACCACAATATGTGGTGTACAAATATTAAATAATAAAATAATAATAAAATGTCATTCTTATAACTAAGTACAATAAATGTCAAGATTTGCGATACAATAAGTCCAGCATTAATTAATATGACTATAATTCTAGATTTAAAACCAATGTCCAAATTAAGTAGGTACATGTCGTCTTGGATTTTTACAATATTCCATATATTCGCCAATGTCATAAAAGCAATCTACATCTACACTTCTACACTAATATTATAAAGAGGAAAGATTTGTACCTATTTTTGTATGTTTGTAATGAATAGGCTCAAAAAGTACTGGGCTGATTTCAAAAATTCTTTCACCCTTGGAAAGCTACATTCACCCTGAGTAACATAGGCTACTTTTTATCCCTGTATTCCCACGGGAACGGGATCTACGCGGGTGAAACCGCGGGACGTCCGCTAGTTATCTAATAACCAATTTGTCAGCTTTTTCTTGAACATGGGGGCAGAGCATCCTTAAATGAGTTAGGTAACTTGTTGGGGTCGCCTTCTACTCTCATTCATGCAAAAGACAAAAATGCGAAAAATCTCAATAAAGTATAAAAACTTACATATCTCCCAAACTATGAAACTTTAGCTAGGAAAAGTAACGTTTAACACTTAGATAATGACCTCGTCTAAATGTGAATTTGCTTTGGCCGCCAAACTCGCCAGGTTCAGATCCAGTCTCAGTGATTCACGAACCAATCTGATCATCGACCCGAGCAGCTGTACTGTTACTTAGCCGTTCCCACTTTTAAACAAGATTTTTTTTAATATCTTAAAAGAGATATCAAACGCGACATAGTATCATGATCGCCCCCTATGAACAGTCACCCTTGACCCCAGCTCTCCCCGAGTATAAGTGCCTTTTATGACACCCTCTTCAGATCGCTGATGTTTCAAGTGCACTAGTATCAAGCACACAGATTTGTTACACTGCTTTTTTGATCATGTTTGGTTTTATATCCATCAGTTTCGTAGACCGCGTTCTTGCATATGAGTTACTAGCTTTTGCCAGCGGCTTCGCCCGCGTGAAAATGACGTTTTTCCATACAAACTTTCATCCCCTATTTAACTCCCTTAGGGGTTGAATTTCGAAAAATCCTTCCTTATTCCTTGTCTACATTTTAAAGGGAACCTCTGTGCAAAATTTCAGCTTTCTAGGTCCAAGGGTTTGGGCTGGGCGTTGATGAGTTAGTCAGTCAGTCAGTCAGTCAGGACTTCTCTTTTTATTTATATAGATTTATGTAGTTAAACTGACATGGTCACTAACACTATCATAAACAATGATATTTACCAACTTTACTTTTTGTTTTTAAGTTCCCGACATTTCGACGCTGTAGAACCAGTGGGAATGATCCGTTACAACCACCATGATCACGAATAAACTGAAGGTTGGATGTTTATGAGCAGTCTAATCGGTCTACTCCTTTACTAGTTCGTTTTTTATCCGACTTCCAAAAAGGAGGAGGTTCTCTATTTTTGTGTATGTATTTTTTTTACGCCATGTCACTCGATTCAAATATGGTAAATATCCCGTTTTATGACATGGCATCACTTTGAATGTGTAGAAGAAGTATTTATATTATATTCTACATATATACCCATCTATGCGACGAATTGAGTAAAGTCTAAAGAACTAAAGTGTCCCTCGATCATAAAACTACTTGCTTTAAGCGTTTATAGCGCACTGGGAAGTGTCTTTAATGAAATGTCAATAAAGTGGCCTGCAGTACCAATAATTCTAAGACTGAATGGATAAACTGGGTTGTAATTAACGAGAAACAGTCATTGAAGTAGCTACCACTCATAGTATGAACGTGGACGAGTCAAAAGGAGTATGCAAGGATTGTAGCACATGGAGCTCTGAGGTTTCTGTCCACCCCATGGCAAAAAGGCGTGAGTTTACATATTTTATGTGTGTAAGAATATTATTTAGGATAGTTTTGCGTTGGTGAGTTACCCTATTAAAAGTTTGAGTTGTATGATATACGCACGACGGCCTATTCGTATTCCAGTCTGGATGTAGGTTTTGCAAAATTAAAACAAAATTTTTGCAAAGTTACGCCTGATTTCATTTTAGGAACGTAACTTTCGATTTATCGAGCATATTGAAACGACGCCATTGCACATTATTATAAAACATCGTATTCCCTTTTTAAATAATTTCTAAACATTATTCATACAGAGAAATGATTAACACTAAGTATTCGTTCATCCCACAACACAACGCGCTTTTGGTCGAAATAACGTCATTTATTGATATACCAATAAGTATCCAGAATTAACATGTCCGGCCAATTGCCCGTGGAGTGGAGGGAACGTTTTGTTCTTATTTTAGAATTATGTGGCGGTAATGGCCGCAGCTTGGGTCTGAGAGTAATGTACAGTATGTGTTGGGTATTGTGATGAGGACCGATGACCTGCTGATGGTTACAGGGATCCGCTGGATGCGAGACGAACGGTACCGGCCAACGTGGCGACACTTGGGGGAGGGATCATAAAACTACATGCTTTAAGCGTTTATAGCGCACTGGGAAGTGTCTTTAATGAAATGTCAATAAAGTGGCCTGCAGTACCAATAATTCTAAGACTGAATGGATAAGCTGGGAAACAGTCAGCAGTGGACGTGTTTCGGCTGAAATGATTATCATTGTGATGAGTAATATGCAATATGCAGTTAGGGGTTACAAGTAGGTATGTAGTACCTTTCTAATGTGAATGGCTATAAAAGATGAGGAAGTCCAAACAATGATGGATGCACAGTTTGCTCTTATCTCTTGTTCAGACAAGAGCTATTCATTACGCAGAACTAATTGGGTTGTGGAGGGCAGGTAGACAGTCACTCTATGTAAAATATTGGTGTTTAGCAGCATCCGGTTAGACTGGAACCTAACCTCAACATAGTTGGGATAAGGCTAAGCCTAAGGCTAGTTGATAAATCAAGAGGTATTGCATTTAAAGTAACAGTTTGTACCTTGATGACAACTCTGTATATTGATCTTGTACGAATAGTTATAATTATTCCATTTCGCTTCGTATGGGACATAAAACCACATGGGAAGTAGAATGTCTGATAACAAGTTGTTTTCCTCAACCGAGTGTTTACATATAATCTGTACTGGAGTTAATAAATAAACTATGAACTAATTTAATCATATATATGTAGTGTAAAGCGATTTTTGGAGGGAAAATAAATTCTCTGCTCGTTGGTCTTGTGATCTCAAGCGCGACTGATGAGCAAGAGCTCCTCGGTTTTAGTCCCAGTTCGGACAAAGTGTTATTGAGTTTTTCCAGCAGGAATTTATCAGTGGACCACGAAGTCTGGATTTGTACCTGGTTGATGGTAATATGCTCGGCCCCTACTACATAGCTGGCGAAATGTAGGTGTGTTGTACACTTCTGCTTTACCCAGCGGGGAATACACGCGTGATATTATATATTTTGAGTAATGGTGTCGTAAGAACGAAACTTTAGATTAGAACAATCTATGACGTTGGTGATTGCGTAGTTTTGTTAGCACTCAAGAGTGTAAAAACACTGAATATTTAGACTGATCATTACATAAAATATTGCCTAATTAATAATGTTAGATCCTATCAGGTTCTTGAAAAAAAAAGTAGCCGCACTGTTAACCAAGTAATTATAATGTGGGTTAATTAAAAATGTTATATAATCTTTTTCATACAGTATGTAACAAGCACATTGTAATCTGTCATGTAACTTGGTTTTGCGATTTGCTAATATTACCAAAAAGGCTGAGACTGTAGCTACACAGGCGAGACTAAAAAATAGAATAATAGAATAAAAAGAAATAGAATAGATTTGTATTTAACTTTATTATGTGATTCCATTGTAATCGAAATTTAAATTATTATCAGTATTGTTATATAATACCTGATTGGTAAATATATGACACATGTCAAAGTATAACCAAATTATGTAAATCTAAATATTTGTATGGCAGAAATGTCGAATGTAGTGAAACCCATACTTATATATGTCAAGAACTTGTAAAAACCTATATTCTGCAAATAAATAAATCATTCATTCATTCCTTTTTCAGCATAACATCATCACGACCGTAGTACCCGAAAGTTGTGGGCAAATATGAGTGAGGTGTACCTACCGCTAATACATACACTTCATTTATGTTCAAGTCCCATGCAAAATGGGGCGAGCTTATTCCCAGCCGGGGCCGAATTCAGACACCGGGCTTCTGAAAAAGTCTAGATGAAAAAACACAATTTCACTGCCCCAACTGGAAATCGAACCCCAAGAGATCTCATGCTTATCTGTACCGCTTGCAAGCACAAAACAAACAAAGCATCCAAAAACTTCTAAATACAAATGAATCTGTTTACTAACTCTTTTTACTGAGTGAATCGAACGAGGTTATTTTACACGTTGATAAAAATACTTTTACAACGATCCATATCTATTACAGCGTTTCAGTAAATCGAAAAACGCATGACACATGAACAGTCTCTCGCAATGTTCGCGTCAAGTGTAATCTGAACTAGCCTTTACGAGTTTCGGGTCGTACTCGTAGACGTCGATATATTAAACGTCTGCTGTTC
The DNA here is from genome assembly GCA_949775195.1 of Diarsia dahlii. Lineage (NCBI taxonomy): Eukaryota > Metazoa > Arthropoda > Insecta > Lepidoptera > Noctuidae > Diarsia > Diarsia dahlii. The sequence continues at coordinate 19,542,255 of OX459190.1, forward strand.
TGGCATCTCCTGCAAGATTAACGTTTACTTGTCTCACACGGAGATGGTTTGAGGAATCTAGGGCTATCGCCCCTTGAGGATAATATGTCTACCTAAGCCTGGATGTAGGTCCCTACTGGATTAGATTTGTTTGGGTTTTGTTCTGCTACACCTAGTCCTCATTTATGTTTTAAGTTTTATGCGAGTGAACTGTATCCGTAAACTGGTTTATGGAAGTTATATAGGCTGTCGCTCTATGTAACTAACATATTGTAACATATACATATTATTCCATATTCAGCTGCATTCGGTTAGATTGGAAGCCAATTCCAACACAGTATGTAGGTAGTTGACAAGAGGCTAGGCATAGGATTTCATAATAATTTTGACTTATGCTTCAACAGGTTTTTTTCTAACACTCTAAAGTAAGGGAAGCAGCATATACAATATTACCGATAATTAATTATTTGATATGATTTATCCGTTGCACTGCTGTTGAAACAACAGCTGAACAAACTTCTGAGAGACTTTAGACCACTACATTCACAGTAAACTACTACATGTATTTGTTTAGTCACTATCATTCTCTTCGAAAATATTGAAGAATAGTATAGAATTAAGTACAGCTAAGTTTATTAAGAAAACCATTATTTACTACGACTTAGAAACGCGATATTAGTATTCTTCTTAGAAAGTATTACTAGTGCATATTCCCTGCGACACAAACAATAAAGATTTTTTACTTTTTCATATAAATACCAAGCGTTATTACTTGACTTTAATAAAATCCTACTAATATTATAAACGCGAAAGTTAGTAAGTATGGATGGATGGATGGATGTTTGTTACTCTTTCACGTAAAAACTACTGAACGGATATGAATGTTTAGAACACAGATAGTTAGACACTGAATTAACACATAGGATACTTTTTATCCCGGTAGTATGATCCCGTGGGACAGTTGTCGGACTCTACGTGGGCGAAGCCGCTGGCACAAGCTAGTTTAATATTATTAAATTCAACTGCATTATTTTATTATTAAGGAATTAATCATCTTGTATCTATGCGTCCAACATACCATTAAAAGTTATTATAAATGATAAATAACACAATTACATGATTATAACGATAAATCATACGTTGTTCGAATTATTTGATCATTAATGACTGCATTTGTAATTATTTTATCAGTCAGTGGTTTATCTTATTAAGTCATATTAATGATTTTCAAGTGAACAAGTACTCCAATATAAATAATTTTGTTTTGTAGGGAATGATTAATATTAATATTACATGTCATGACCATGACCCATTTCATCAAAACAATGCACTGATTGTAGAATCTTTCACTATTACTACAATAATAATGTGCATATTAAAATTGATAATTTCTATAATTAATTCACCTATATTTTCTCTTTCAAGGTTATGTCTGATAAATAATTAATTGACCCTTGCCCATTGAGGAATAATGTACTACGTCCCTTGCCAGTGTATTTTCTATCATTTTGACAACATACTAGTTCGCATTTCAAAACACGTGCTCTTAGAATCGAAACCACCCTACGCTTGGAATAATTTGGTTAGTGACCTCATTTTGTAGCGTACTCACAAATACATCATTGACATTGTCGAGATTTTTTTTTAAACATACAATGGTTTATGTGAAGTCCCCTTCAAAATGAGAATTGTGAGTTTGGCGAGGTCATGCACAAAAGGGACACTGAACAGGCGCATGAGGGATCCTGCCGTTACTGTTTTTCGATGTCGAAAGTATTCTATAATAACTTATTCGAACATAATTTGTATTATCTTTATGCTACATCTATTTTGGACACACAAAGTGGCAATGACAGTCGCAGGTAATTAGTAGCGGTTCTTTCGTTCCTCAAAAAAACAAGTTTAGGTACTGATTTCTAGGACACTACAGCTAGTGTGGCATGTAGAGGATCCGGTTGGAAGGACCAAAATGAATGTCAGAGATTCCTTTAAGTATTGATATGATAGATAGTGAGGTGATTCTCATTATCTGCCTTTTCGCAACCCAGTTAGTACTGTTTGATTCTATTGGGATTATAAAATAAAATCGATCGCCATGAATTTTCGTAAAACACTTTGCGGTTCCTTACAGGAAATTCGTTATCAATTGTATACGTATTTGATTTCTAAGAGATAGTACAAGAAATGTTAGGACAGCAAAATAAATGAATAGCTACCGTTGAAACCACATAACTAAATGAGATAGTGTCCTCGGAATTGGCAAGACTCCATGACTTGATATCTTTGCTCTGATATCATTTAATTTAAACTAGATTTAACTTATATTTAAAATGTCACTTACGGGATCTTACATTTTAAATATAGTTATGAACCGTGAAAGCTTAAAACAGTGTTAGATTTAACTTAGTTAAATTGAATATAAGAATAAGTTAAGTAGAGCATCGTATATTTCATAATATGCGTTATAAAATGGTTATTAATAGAAAGATAACCATTGTTTTTATATTCATAATAATAGTTATCAATATGTTTTATACTTTTTATATACTTTTATTTAGTCGTTATTAAATTATTGTATAATTCCATCGACAAAATTCTCATAAAATCTTAGAATTGCGAGGCAGGTAAAGGTATTGTAGTGAAATATTCCTACGGGCTAAAGTCATAAATTATTATTAATGAAACCACGTAATTGTAAGGCCCACAATACATTGCAAATTATCTTTTTAGTAGTTAGTATTTAATAATATCACTACATATTATAAAATTACACTAAATAGTCTGTCTGTCTGGTCGCGATAAACTAAAAAACTACTACACCAATTTTCATGCTGTTTTCACTAATGGATAGAGTGGTTCTCGAGAAAGGTTTTAGAATATAATTTGACCGATGTCCACGCGGGTGAAGCCGCGGGCATCAGCCAGTTATTCATAAGTTCCACGTACAATATTTATTATTGCAGGCAAGTATAATATAGAACTATAATATATTTTAAGCCAACTACAACAATAACCTATAGGTATCGTCAAGTATTTTATTTTGACTTTTTCCCCCTCATATCTGAGGTGCGATGCTCTACCCATATTATTTACATACATAGATTATTATTCTATTCCTATATATTGCAAAAATAAACAGGATGATCGATTTTTTGACCACATAAGGGAAATTCTAATACTTATTTTGCTGTAATTAGTACAAATATGTTGTGATTGAGAATAAAAAACAACTATAGACTTACGCCTTTTGCGCCGGAGAGTATGGCAGAAGAGTATAAATGTAAAAACTCAACATTCACACCTAACTAAACAGTTAAAGTACTATAACTACTTATAGCTATTTAATTTGCGTTTGTTTTAACTTCTGTGCCTGGGTACTACTTACCATAAAACTGATAAGAAAAACGCCGCTAGACAAAACCAACCTACTTTATAATACTACGTGATTTATATAAGTTCAATCATTAATTATTTAGTCAAAAAAATTAAACTTTACCTAATCAGTCAATGTCAAAAGAAATCGTTATTTATTTAAAATGTTTATAAGTATCCAAAGTACTTTCTAAGAATAATACTTAGGGAACTACGATACGGTAAAGTTACAGGAGTCCAAAGGGAAAGTTTATCCTGAATATGAAAAAAGTTTTCACAGTCAAACTGTACGCGAAAATTGTCTATCATTGTGTTTAAATTCTTGTCTACATACTTATTTTTGTTTGTTAACAGTTATAGAAATATAATTCTAGTGACTGAAACGACCCCTAGTATTGAATATTTCTGTTATTAAAAATAAATCAGCTGTTTTATACCAACGTACCTACACGCCAAGATGTATGGAACAGCTGTTTGGTAACCGACGAATCATTTCAATGTTTGTCAAATTTGATCTAGAAATTATTAAGCTATCGAATCCATGGCAAAAAATCGTGTTATGAATTCACGATAGCCTTTAACATTGTTTATGATCATGAAAATATGTATCCTTGTTTTCAACTAAGTATTTTAATCACCCATTTATTACCATCTATTTTTTAACACTCAACAAAGTTACTCATTAACAACTAACAGTACGACAACTGTTTAAAAACACCGGAACACACTGATAACAAAACATGACTATTTAGTTACCAGGCCTTGAACAGTTCAGCCGGCTATGAATGAAACTGTCTTATGAAACAGTATTTACATCATCCTCCAAGTCTGTCCCAGGCCTTACCTCCCACCGCGTATATTACATACTGGCTTAGCGTATCTAATCTAATTAGCGTTGCACTATAGTGACGTCACGAAGCCGGCTCGCGCCGCGAAATGTAAGTTCAACAAACTTAACCTTTATAATATACGTAAATCGCGCGGTGTAAACAACCACTGTTTACAGTAAACGCACTTGTGTTCGAACACATAAAAACTGTAGTTTTTTTCAGTATTTATTTGAGAACGGACACTTTGTGTATGTTTCCGTAAGTTTTGTTATTTTATTGGTTTACACGCACGACGGGTGGTTTCCGCAGCGATACGCCGTAGTCGCGCGGCGGCTAGGACTCGTCTGAACACCGGTATAGTGGCGGCACTGGCGGCTCAGTACGTCTGTGGGCTGTGGGCACAACGCGCCGCCTCTCTGCGCAATTTTCACACAGTGCTCCGTCTGCAAGTGCAACACAGTGCTCTACCGCGTTTTACCGCGCGTTTTAATCGCCTAAAGATGTTTGAATACAGCGTGAATTAAAAAAATTGTTCATAATATTTAAATGTTCATAGTACCTACAGAGTACAGACCGCCAAATTAAACCATTTTTTTTAGGGGACCAGTCTTCCGTCCGAAAAAAAATAACCATTATTTTCTAATAGCTACACGTTCTATACCTAGTATGTAACGATGCCGGCACAAAGCAAACTAACTCTTTATTTATCTCTACAGGACATTTTTCGATTAAGTATAATTTGGTTAAGCTTCAAGATGTCACCTACTTAAGGATTGGGATCATATTTTTCCTATGACATTCATAAAGTAATTCTAATAGCCCAGCCCTACAGTATGTAAAAAGACACATAAGACGTTTATTTACAGAATTATGTAAAACTAACTGTTGTCTGCGACCTTCGGATGCGTGAAAATATTAATTCACTACCTATTTAGATCTATTGCCATAGTGGAGAAAAGGCTAGGCAGATGAGATGGTGATTTCAATCTATTCAGGATTGTTACCAACTTTAGGGCTTTTATTTTAATGGCACTGAACGCTCAGGAAAAAGTACCTAACTCCTTGTAACATCAGCTATCTTCTAGTAAAAGTGTCGTCAAAATCAGTTTATGTTATGTTTATTTGATCAGCTGTTTAACTGTTAGTTTCTGTTTTTCAAATGTGTGAGTGCATTATAAACGTAAGTGTAAATTGGGTGCGTTGTAATTAAAATGTGACTGGCACTAATAGGCGAAGTACCTAATTACCTTGCTGTCTTTATATTATATAATACTCTTTCACCATAACATAAAAGAAAGAAAAGAAAGAAAACTAATTTATTTGACACATACCACAAGTACACACAATAAAACAATATAAAAACCGGCCAAGAGCGTGTCGGGCCACGCTCAGTGTAGGGTTCCGTAGTTTCCCGTCCGTCACAATAAGTGTTCCCACCTATGAGTTTAAAGGTATATCCATTATGTTTTTTTTATATATATTTTTAATTTAATTTTTTTTTTCACTTTCAAAATGATTTTTTTAGAAAGTCCTTATAAAGTTCTAATTTTCAGATTTTTTTCATATTTTCTAAACTTATGGTTCAAAAGTTCAAGTTTTTACTTTTGGAGCGATTATTTCCGAAATTATTGACATTATCAAAAAATCATTTCAGTAAACCCCTATTCATTTTTAAATACCTTTCCAACAATATATCACACGTTAGGGTTGAAATTAAAAAAAAATCACTTCCCACTTTACATATAAGGGGGGCTACCCTAATAAAACATTTTTTTCCAATTTTTATTTTACCACTTTGTGGCGTGATTGATACACATATTGGTACCAAATTTCAGCTTTCTAGTGCTAACGGTCACAGAGATTAAGCGAGGACGGACGAACGGACGGACAGACAGACATGGCGAAACTATAAGGGTACCTAGTTGACTACGGAACCCTAAAAACTAAAAATTAAATAGGGAAAAAAAAGTGATAAAAATTGTGTGTCTCACGGCAGCGCCAAATAGGTCCAGTTCAGCAAACTGCCGAGCAGCTAGTGCCCGACGCTGGTTTTCAACTAAACCTTTTTTTTTTTTTTTTGGTGTGTGGAAATCATCGAATAACCCCCGCTCTTGGGCAGAGCAAAGGGGAGTGTCAGACTTCTACTGACTAAAAACCAAACCCATGTTCCTTCTTCGCCCTTGTGTCGGAGCCGCGTTATCCTTTCGACAATCCACAGCCCCGACGGGCGTCGGCCCTTGCGGGCCCCTCCTTGCTGACATCTCTTTGAGCCGCGCGTGGAACACGTACGCGCCGCCGACACGGTCTGTTGCCGTCATGACGACGGCCGGACGGCGAGCTAGCCCGTTACTCACCGTCCACAGGCCCGCGTCTACGGTGGCCGGAGGTCATCGCGTGACCCCGGAGCGCCTTCCGCGGCGGCTGGGACGTTGAGAGGTTCTCTCCCTCTCTCGTTCCGCCACCTCCTTCGCTAGCATCACTGCTTCGCAGAAGGAGGCGACGGCGTCCCATTCCTCTTCACCCCGGACCATGGCTTGCACCAGGGCCGGGCGCGAGAGGTCGCCGCCGCCGATCGCCGCTAAGAGAACACGGCGGGGCTCTGCCCAAGCCTGAGATAGAGATGTGACGGACGTAAAACAGCTTAGTACTTTGTGTCAACTAATTATATAGGTAAGTGTATACATCACGCCTGGTATCTTCGAAGGGTTAGGCAGAGCTGTATCAGAGGTATATAGGACACTCTCAATTTAATAGTTAAGTTAACGTCCCATGTAATAGGGGGCAAGCCTATTGACATCAACTGAGCACAAATCCAGACTCCGGGGCTGCTACTAAGAAATACCTGATGGAAAAACCCAGTAACACTTTGCCTGACCCGGGAATCCAACTCAGTACCCAGAGCTCAGCACTCACGCTTGCGACCGCTCGAATAACGACGCATTCTACCATAAAACATTAATTAAAACGTGTAGAGAGTACACACGGCTACACATCAAGCTATACAAAACCAGTATAATCTGATCGTTTATTGTGCGAAAAGATCTAGTAAAGTGAGGCCAAGATTAACTGGTTTTGTATAGCTTGATGTGTAGCCGTGTGTACAGTCCTTTCACATAACATTTACCACTGGCTTTGCGTCTGTGTCAAAACTTAATGATCTATAAAGCTGTTACAATAAGGTTTATGTTGGCTTGCTGCCGCCTGACACGTCATTCCAAATCACTTTGATCTTTAGCTACGTTACGATAAGGTTGCTGTTTGCTTACAGATTTAGAGATAAAATAACTGTACTCTGATACTTAATACGATAACAGTCTAGTGGCACTTATGAGAACTTCAAGTACCTAGGTATACCTATATATGTATAACTTTATCAGAGGATCATCTAACAAAACCATTATGCAGATAACGTCATCACTGGATTATCTGTAACACAATGATTTATCTACATCAACCAAACACGACCACCACCACCACTACCTCGTGGGATGCAGCATAAAATCAGTGTGAGATGGTACACCCTGTATTGCCATATGGCATTATGAGCGGAGACCCATTTGGTATTATTCGTTTTGTTTGATTATTTGTTTCGCATAATGTTTGGTATTTTTGTTGCTAATGGAAAATACATATACAATTTTTGAAGTGAAAACTTCTTTAGCGGCGCTGAGCACTTTTTTTTGTATGGGTAAAAACTTTCAAACTCGCGTCAGGGTCACGTGATGCTGATCGAAAAAGCGTAAGATTTTTCGATCAGCATCACGTGACCCTGACGCGAGTTTGAAAGTTAATATTGAAGTTTTCACTTCTGCCGGCACTCCCGGAGTGCTACCTTTTTTTTTTATATCTTTCTTTCAAACGCTATACGTAATTAAAACATCACTCTCTTTGTCACTTTCAAACTATTATCAGGAATACAACGAAGAAATGGATTCATTTCACATTAAATGCGTTTAACGATTTGTGGGGCAAGTTCCTCCAGAATTCTGAACGATACCTTGTTTATTATTGTTTGATTAATTGTCTTCCTTGTCGGTATAGTGGTTGCAAACGCGAATGCTAAGCTTGAGGTCCTGACTACGATTCCTATATGTCATCAAGAGTTCCTCAGTATCAACCTCGAAGTCTGGATTTGTGTCCAGTTACTGACAAAAGGATCTTCTCGTTATTACATAGGCAAAACATAACTAGCGAAATATGGATAAAACGTATACTATTAAGTAAACCTCTGCCTGTACAATTGAAGTGCTACTAAAACAGTTTTAAGTTGCTTATACTAACACAAAATGTACATTTAGGCTATGTGTCTTTATGACCAGAAAGAAAAAAGATTTTTCGTCTTCTTCTTCTAATAGGGGATCGGACTGGGTCAAAATAATATGATTCTGTTTAGTCCGTAAGTTAGATTATCGAAAAATATTGAATACGTGTTTTTTATTTTATCAAATCAATAAAAAATGATGAAGATAAAACGCGTCAAAGATCATGGAGTGGGGCTTGAAACGTCACTTGTAGGTACAAAATGTACTATCACATGACGTCACACGAGTTTGCGAAGCACTGTATCGTCTTCATTTTTTGTTTACGTGAAAAAAGAAAAAATACGTGTCCAATAATTTTTGGAAATCTATATATCTGATGGTCTAATTAGTTTTTTTATGTCCGATCCCCTATTCTCGAGGGATTACAAGAATAATGTTATGTACCTATTTATGATTTTACTTCCCAAAAAATCACCCCTCAATTCCATATAACCAAGATAACTACGACCCCAACTTTGGCACAGTTCGAAACCACCTGTAGGCATAAATGTGTGTTGTCGAGGGCCCACGAACGTCCCCGGTAACCCATTTACATGTGCGACGCTATGAATAGCCCACTTCGTTCCTTCTCGGAGCGATGTAAGATGGGGCTTGAGGAGTAAGGAGTTCACCAGGTCAAGTTCCGACGCCCTATTATATCCTTGTAGGTGTGCGGGAAATTTGAGAATATATTTCTTGTGGAGGGAAGTTTAACCTATATATTCTTCGATCAAGTATATATTATACAGTACACACTTGGATTGCTGTTTCCAGTTTGGCTATAGGACATGGCAGGCTTGAATCACCTGATTGTCTGATAGAAGATGATTCCGTGCTTCGGAAGGCACTGTGGTCCCGGCTGCCAAATGGCGGTCGTCACACCATCGGCAAATGACTCCTCCCGCTCTGGGCAGAGCGGTAGGGAGTGTCAGACTTCTACTGACTAAAAACCACCCATGTTCCTACGTAGCCCTTTGTTCCGAGGCAGCGGTATCTCTTTCGAACAACCCGCAACCATGTCAGAGGTACTTGAGGCGGTTTAGAAACTCTGACACTAAGGTGTAGGTCGTTAGACCTTACTGCCCACACGATAAGAAGAAGAAGACTTGGATTGTTTGATTTCCATCATCATCATCATCATCATCAGCCTATAATGTTCCCACTGCAGTGACTCAGGCCTCCTCTCTAGGAGAAGGATGGGCTATAATCTACCACGCGGGCCCAGTGCGGATTGGTAGATGTCACATGTCTACGAATTTTTTGGTTCTAAGACATGCCGGTTTCCTCACGATGTTTTCCTTCACCGTTTTGAGAGCAGTGGTGATGAAATAAATTACACAAAGTAATGCGCCTGACGGGGTTCGATCCCACGACTCACTGTTCGTAAGTCGGGGCCGCCACCACTGGGGCACCACTGCTCATTATTTGATTTCCATACATCATAATTATTGTCTTGCCCTTATCCCAAATCATTTGGGGTCGGCGCAGCATGCCTTCTTCGTCCATACTACTCGTCATCTCATCAGATACCTCTTTGGTTTCTATACATTAGATAAAATTAGATTGCAAATAGTCATACAGTCAGTCAACTCGAAAGCTTCACATTTGATATGAATTTTCATTAAATTATAATTAACACTAAAACTATTGCTTAAGTATTTACAGTGATTACTGTTTGTTTTGAGTTCCTGATATCTCGGCGCTGTTGAAAGCATAATTCATTTTCATAATTCAGTTGAATATATATGAAAGCATAATTCAGTTGAATGATCACGGATAATATTATATGAAGTTATTGCGAGTGTCTATGAGCAGACAAATCGGTCTACCATGTTTCATGTAATATCTCGTTTTCAGAGTTATGTTAGAGACCATGCCAGTTTAAAAACTTTTATTAAATTGCAACCAGACGTGATGTTTAAAAACATCTTTCAGGAAAACCCGGAGCTAATAACCCCTAAAATAAATTCAATCGCGATGGTGTTTCAATGAATTAATGGTAAAATACGAGGATACAATTACATACGCAGCAACTCCACGCTATACATATTGAAAATCGTTAAAATTTAATACACTGGAGAGTATGCAAATTAGGTCAATAAAAATGACCTAATTTTTTTGTGCATCGTGGTCGACATATGAATGAATTTACAGTTTTAATAAAATATATTATTACACTAAAAGCATGATTTGTTCATCAATCTTCATTTTGACCTATATTAATGTAAAAAAGTATAATCATCTTTACAGACTGACAAAATTTCCACCAGAGATGTCCTATGCTACGTTGCTATGGATGCGTTTGTTAATCCACCAATCATATTCATTGGTGCACATAGCTTAGCACTGATGGAAACGGACTCAGCTAAGCAATGCTTTTATATGGAAAGCTGCGTGCTATGGATGCGTGCTACCTATATGTTGCTATGCTATCTTCCCTACTATCGAAACAGCATAGCATGAGTGGAAACGGTCACATAGTTTCACAGCTTAGCTATTACATTTTCGCAGCATAGCTGCATAGCACAACTCTGGTGGAAAAGCACCCTGAATATTCATTTTACTATAAGGCTATACAGGCCCAGATAAAATATTTGCAACCATGGCAACCATTTTGTATCTCTACCGGTGTAGGTAGCTGGTTAATCTTATTAGTGTGCAATTAAAATCAGGTTGAAGCGCAGCCACAGCTATTAATAGCTGATGATAAAGTGAATGATAAGCGCTCAGATAGATACCTATGCAGGCCCATGTTGGCATAATTCTGGACTGAATTATATAATTCACACTTTTTTAAATGCCGCCAACTTTTGCCCAGAGTTTCGATCGCCGAGACAGAATATAATAGAATTCTCGGTATTTCATCTAGCAGAAGTCAGAAAAGTACTACATAATAAATTAATATACCAATACATATTTTTACAGATGAATCAGTCATCTAATCATAATTTATTGACGTGTCAAAGTGTCTAATTAAATGACATGTAAACGAAAAAGAAATATGTATGTTAACAATCATACATGAAACAAACAAAAACAAGTAAGCACATACCTACATATATTTCAAACAACCAATAAACAAAGTAAGGTTTAAATAATTCTAAGTAGGTAATTAGTTACCCACACAGTAGAGGTACGTTTACCCAGTAACCCTACGTTTTGCCGCAATACGACACGTTCTTTCCAGGAATTTTAATTTCCTTTCACGGGATATCTGAAAGTAACTTTATTGAGCTTTGATGTGACACAGTTTACTTTCAAAATTGTTAGAAAATATCAATGAACGGTTAAAGCTTTAGAAGAAAGAAAGTTAAAAATGTAAAGACATTTTGAGGAAAGGTTATAAATAAGATTGCTTTTGTATTCGTTAAGTTTTAGTCAACAGAGGAGACGGACAAGTATTTTACTAATTCAGTGTCTGGCATCTGTAACCAAGTTCGTCATTTATCCGTTCTGGTCTGACTGAACCTTAACCCAAATAACTTTGAGTTCCCTGATCACTACTGTCTGGTTTTTTTAGAAATTTGAGTGAATTGGTTTCATCTAGGCAAGGGTGCTCCAACCAAGGTCGATTAATAACTAGTCTTATATTATCTAGGATTGCGAGACCAATGTCTCGTAAATTAATCGACTATGATACGTTATGATGATGATATTATCCAGCTAGCCCGGCTACCGCGACTGCATTAGATGAGCATTAGTGGGCTGCTCTTCCAGGTGCGTATTTTTCATCTTCTTCTCTATCGTCACACTGTTGGCAGAGTGGTCGTGTCATGACAGGTGTGATAGCAAGCTTCACAATTTGACGCCACTCCCTTCGCACTGTTCCGTATATGAATCCTTTATAAAGTTGCTATTTCATGTGCGTTATAGATCCCACCACAAAACAGAAAATACAGCTGCTGACGTAATGCTAATTAATATGCGAAATACTTTTGTTATTCCTCATATTATGAAGGCAAAATTATACAATACAAGCAAGACAAACAAGCAGTAAAAAATAACGTCAAGTTAAGTACTGGATCCCAGTTTAATTTGGGAATGAAACAGCTGGCACCGGTACGCGGTAACGGGTGTCGAACTGAACGACGTATCATACGGTGATCATTTGGCAGCATAGGCTACTGTCCAACTTAACTTCTTGGCAGAACTTAGTTTGTTTATAAAACTGTCGTGAATCTTGATGGAATAATACGAATATACTCTTATATACGTATGTAAGTATGGTAGCAGAACCCTACAGGAACTGTTGGGCAGTAGCTCACCAGACACAATATTGTTTGTCAGAAAACTTATCCGTTATTATACTGTACAGCAATCTACACCCTACCTGTAAACTAATTACATAATGTAAACCTAAAATCTCATTACTGAAAAAAAAAATACAAATAAAGAGTTGAATCTCTGTAGTAATCAAGTGAAAAAAAAGTTTTATTAAAACCACAATGAAAACTTTTTATTTAAATATCTAATAGCACCGCTATCTGACAGTCTAGAAAAAGCAATTAAAAACCAATCAACATAGGCGTCACATTCAAAAATAGAACATCAATAACTGTCAAATTTTTTAGTGTACCCGTGGAGCGGGCGCGTCGCGCCTTTTTTCTTAAATTATTTTTTTGCGAAGTATTATTTAGAAATACAAAATGTCGTCGAGGGCAACGGACCTAACAGTGGAGGATTTCGATAACATCGATATAACGTTAATGACATTGAGGAAACCTACGCATCTGAAGGAAGTGATCGATTCTGTGCCGAAACCAGAGAGGGCTGTGCCAAAAAATGGCTTGCCTCTGTGGTACAAACTCGGGTTGGAGAGCAAATTGCCTGTGCCAAAAATGCCTGTTGGAAAGGTTATATTTTCGCGCGGGAGGATTGGCGAAGACGTGAGTAACTTATATTATACTTATTTGCATACATTTTGATTTTTGCTGATGGCCTGTGTTAAAATATATGGCTAGAAAGAGGGCGAGTTATGAGGTGACGAGTTATGGAGAATATGGAAGAAAAAACGGGCTGCACTGACCCCAAATAAATTGAGACAAGGCCAGGGAAAACGTGATAACATTTTAGTTATTGTTACAGTGCGTTATTACCAAGGCGTGACACATGGCCTTCCGTGAAACCGCAATGTGTTTTTCTTTACCATAGTTGATACTTTTTGTCCTAAACCAATACGTGACCTACTGCAAGGTTTCAATAGTTTTTAATGTTTTATCCGTACTTAAGGTGGATGTTCACGGTAGCCCGCGAAATTCAAATTTTCTTACGTTTTTAGCGATTTGCAGGCCAGTGCTAGGTTGTATGTTAGTGAAAATATGATTCGCGGCTGTAAGACTTATGCAGTTACAGAATTATAATCATCAAAATCATCATTACAACCCTCCAAGTTCATGTAACTCTCAAGAATGAGTATTTCATCAAAAGGTCATCAAGGCTACCCTGGAACATCAGCCTTAAAGGTGCCCAGACATCATCAAAAATTTTTTTTAGAAGCCATGCCTGCATCAAGTACTTGTTAAACAATCTCGAATTGGTGTTGTAGTATCCATTGGTATCCCCTGATCATAGGTGGACAATACAATTTACTAACAAAATCACTGGCTCACCAACGACGTCACCACCAAGTACCAGATACTGGTACCAGATACCGGTACCAGATACCGGTACCAGTACACTTCACCAAATTCCCGCCATTCCATGGTAACTGACAGCTGACATTAGTGGCAGCTAACTGACTGTTTGACTACTTGTTTGTGTCAGACAGCTGCGTTCATAAATCTATTGAAAGATACTGGTGTATCAATTAATTACATAATTGTGTGACCGATTTGACTCGCGATAAGTTTCACTTCAAACCCTAAACCCAAGATCACACCCAAAACACCTAACACCAATTCATATTCAAGCACAACTCCCACAAAGGGATTTGACTAAAACCTTGCGAATTCACTGTCGAAAACTTTGCCTTTGTACACCTAGCTTAAGTCACCGCTAACATCTTTAATATCTAAGGTTTAAACGCTTCGTTTTAAATGTTTGTCATGCAAATACCTACCTACCATTGGTAGATGCGTGAATAGGAATGAATGGAGGCTTTAGAACTCATAAATCAACGGTTACTTTGCATTGAAATTGTTCCATTTCTTTATGAGGGCCTGGTAAACATCGTGGCTTTGTTATGAAATGTTTAAATGGGCTTTAAATGCTTTGAACTTAAAGATACAGAATTACAGGTGTTTGGAGGTTTTTTTTTGTAAGGCTATAAGTCTTAGGAAAGGGTATTGTGTTACCCTGTTACTGATAAAGGTCAGATTGGCAACTGATATTCGTCTGCATCCTTTTGGACTGGAAGAAGATTCCAACGTAATAGGTAGAATAGGCTGCTGATAGAGATTTTTCATGTAGGATTTATCGAGGGAAGTGTCACTTGTAAAACCTATAAGAGAGACGCAAAGAGGTATATGTAGATGTTGCAAAAAATAAAGTTACTAAGCCTTAATATTAATTAACATTATTTTGCGTTATACAAACTCAAGATATTTGAATAAAAATTATTTCTGAATATCTTTTGATTCCATCGCTAAATAATAACTTGTCAAATCATATTTCTCTTCAAATTACAGATTCAAAGAATTGATAAATATAAATGGCAATTTTCCCAGAAGAATTAATTTGATATAACGAAATCGTTGAATGCTGTTTGCTATACACAATCCAAATAAAAGCAATATGAGTTTAATGAAAAAAATATTATTGCCATCCGAATGTTTGTCAGAAATTGTAAATGATATCCACCATTTTTAAATGAGAGTCTAGGGGACATGAATAATATTGTGTGGAAGCCATTCATTACGGAATTTATTATTGAAATTCAAATTAATTTCAGCACGTGGGCAATAAACTTACTGAATATGTTATTTTCAGGCAGAATTAAGTTAGTTGATTGGGAACGCAGAAATATTTAGTACCTATTTTTTATTGGATTTTATTATTTTTATCCCACTGCGGTAGAGGCCAAAAGATCATCATCTGCCTAGCCGTTTCCCAGCTATGTTGGAATCGGTATTCAATATAACTGGATGCACCTAAATATCAGTATTTTACATGGAGCGACTGCCTATCTGACGAACAACAACCAATTAGTACTGGGTAATATGATAATGAAACCCCTCGCTAAGTGCATGTTTACGTACAGGCGGGGCGTCGCGCGGCGCGTGCTGCGTTTTTAATTGAAACACACTACGGCGATGTATGAAAAAGTAAACGATTTTAAACTTTGATTTTACGAGAAGCGATTTTTCGCTCGTTACTTTAAAATGCAGCGTTTGTTGCAGTGGACCCGTCTCTCAGTAAATTAATAAAAAATCACGAGACGAGCCTTTTGCACGCGCCACGCGACGCCCCGCGTCTCCGTAAACAAGCCCTTAGACTATTGACAGACTTTCAGGCTACTGACTACTTGTTACAACTGAGGGCCCAAAGGAAGTTTTATTTGGTTGCTTTGTCACTAGAATTTCTCGATAAAATCCCGTGTCAGGATTTGATTAATGTCCGATTAAAGGCATAAGTATAGTACGAGTACACCTCTGTCTGACTTTTCGAGGATTACATGCTTTAAATGCGTAATGTTATAACGTTTTATCATGATGGAATCTTTTATAAGGTATAGCTTATATATCGGATCAGTCCATGCCGAAAGATGTCCTAAGGCCCTGTATGTGTCGCCACATTGATCGATCCCTTGCGTCTCGCATCCAGCGGATCCCACAACCTTAACCAGGTCATAGGTTCAACTAGTGGGAGGCCGTCAAACACAACGTCTTACGGTTCGCATTCTGTCTTCATAGATATATTAGGTAATTTGTAAAACAATCATTTAACAATTCAATTACTAGGTATTTGAAAAACATCCCAGTCATGGCATCCGTTTGCAAAATCATAGTCCGCGGTCACTTTATAAGTACCAAAAAGGGTATAAAAGCCGACCACTAATTTTCCGAGCCTTTATACCCATAGCTGGATTGTACCCTTTAGTAGGATTAAGTAGAATTACGCCAGTAGTACGAGATCATAATACATTTCGTTTAATTTAGCAGCGTGAATCGTGGACGAAATTATTATAAGGCTGTAAATTCTAAAATTATTTTGTAGTACCTAAATATTCAACATTTTAGCCCTAAATTTTAGCAGGAATCCCCGATTTTAGGAATGGTAATTTGTAATAAACCAAATTGTCCAAAACGACATTACAGCGGTATTTATTTATTTTACAAAGGTAATTGTAAAAAATTGGTACGTAAGTATTGGTTTGCTAGATAAATAGGTAATAATAATGCTTTATTTCCAAAATTACAATTTATTATTATTAAATTAAACACACACAAGGGAATCGAAGCTAGGCTGTCACATCTAACAACCACGAGACCTGGGACAATACCATCACCTCTTCTAACAGCATTATTTTAATATAACTTCACTGTACAAAACAGTTTAATTCCACATTTATTGTGTGAAACACCAGCTTGCCCGCTTCTGTTTCTCTATCATTATATAATATATTATATTAACTGAATCTTAAAGTTCGAGTGAATTGGATTATTTTAGGCAATCGTGCTCCACCTCAGGCCGAATCATCCTTTCATATCAGGCGAGTTGTGGCCTAAAGGAAACTTAATTAATGTATTTATTTTATTATTGCTTTATGAAGTGTGAGCAACACTTCATAAAGCCTGATCCCTCTGCATTCGTGTCAGATTGCCGTCCCATCAGAACTATGAGTAAGGAAAAAAAAAGGATGCACTTTTGTTTGCGCACACACTTGTGCACTACTAGCCGAAAGGCCAAGTGCCTTTCGGCTTTCTCCCCATCACTGCGATAAAGTTTTTGTTCTAGACTATCTAGACCATTCCTGTGAACCCCGTGGTTACAGAGATATTGGGGGCCAAAGTTCTAATTTTTTCTCAGCCTTTTTTTTAATACTAGTTTTTCTGATTAATTTACTTAAATTACCTCCATGACCCGTTTACTATTCAAAGAATCTACTAGTGCAGTCGAACAAGCTAATAAGTATACAGGTAGAACTTTTTATAATTCTAGTACACTGAAAATATTGATTGCAATTTGGTTTTATAAAGCGACTGATGTAAAATTCTGTATCGTTTGGCATCAGTCTCTAAATGTATCTGTATGATGTTAATAAAAGTAAATGCAAGTTACCTGGCTGTATACTTATTAACTTGTTCGACTGTACAATGTTTTAAGAGCGCTACATTGAGTTTTACCCTAAAAAATGATTTTTCACCCAAAAAAAAAGTCGTTTTCCAACAATAATTTTTGCGTACTTGGATGTGCATGATGCTTGGTTGACGGTTTCGTGTAGGGTTCGTTTATACCATGTATGACCTCGATGAGATTTGCGGCCATGACCATGACCATTTCCATCAGAATAAATATTCCCCGTCATCAGTTTGACGGTAGGGGTGACTACCGTCAAACTTCAAACAAAGCATGTTATCATTCCTAGGTCAATGAATACCAACGAGGAACAAGATATTCTGATTTATTCGAAGCCGACTCGGATTCTCTCGTTACAAGACAATATTGTCATATTCATCTAAATGCAGTTATGGTAATGAATCTGTCAGTATGCAAGCAAAGCAATCTTGATTTAATTAAGTCGTCTCTAATCTATTGTGCGAGTTGCTTGTTAGTGCAAATTATATCGTAATCTAGATGCTTAATATCGTTATAGAGGTTATATCGCCAGCCTGTGAAGGCTTCATGGGAATAATAATTTCACATGACATCATATCGCCTGTAATTCTGTAAGAGTATTTTTCCAAATTTTTTAATTTTATTGTTATAAACCTACCTAACTCTCGCAGTGACTACGGCGTGATAAAAAAAAATGATACTTACACATAAACCTTAGGACCTACAACAAACTACCAAATAAGACTAAATTTTAACATTAATTTGGCTGCGACTCATAAAGAATCAGTTTCCTAAAATTCTAATTTCTCTTTTCTTAAAAAATATTTTCTAACTAGCTTTTGCCAGCGGCTTCGCCCGCGTGAAAATGACGATTTTCCATACAAACTTTCATCCCCTATTTAACTCCCTTAGGGGTTGAATTTCGAAAAATCCTTCCTTATTCCTTGTCTACATTATAAAGGGAACCTCTGTGCAAAATTTCAGCTTTCTAGGTCCAAGGGTTTGGGCTGGACGTTGATGAGTCAGTCAATCAGTCAGTCAGTCAGTCAGTCAGGACTTCTCTTTATTATACTATATAAAGCTAAATTACCACTGACTCACTGACTGACTTATTGACAGAATTGTTCTCCCAGATGGTGGATGGGGAGGTGGGTATATTTTGACAGATTCGTAAACAATCAACTCTCATGACTATGGGAAAAGTCCCAAACCCCCCCTTTTCCCCCCCCTTCTCCCCCCTCCCTATCGTATCTCGGAAACGAAAAGACTTTACGTGTTTTTTTTTAGGGATTCGTATAGAGGGGGTTTGGGGAAGTAAACACCATTTTTCGAATTTGCCCCCCTTTACCCCCTTCACCCCCCCTTTAGGCGGATCTCGGAAATAAAGAGACTTTACGTGTTTTTTTTTAGGGATTCGTATAGAGGGGGCTCTGTAAAGTAAAAATCATTTTTCAAAGTGGCCCCTCTTTTCCCCCTTCTCCCCCGTTTAGGCGGATCTCGGAAATAAAGAAATTTTACGTGTTTTTTAGGGATTCGTATAGAGTAGGCTCGGGGAAGTAAAAACCATTTTTCAAATTTGACCCCCTTGCCCCCCTTCACCCCCCCTTTAGGTGGATCTCGGAAATAAAGAGATTTTACGCGTTTTTTTTTAACCCTTTATAAGGCATAACGATTTGGCAATCGGAAATTAAGGTCAAATAGGCATAGGTACAATTGGTAGAAATAAATTTTCAGTTATTTTTTACTTTTTCGTGTTTTTTGAATATTTAATGAGTGATTGATTAGTCTTTAAATAATCTCTGTACAATCACAGAATAACTCACAGAAACAAATGATTTAATTTTTGAGGTGAAAAAAATGGTGGGAAATATATTCCCTTTGCCTTAAAAAGGGTTAAGGATTCGTATAGAAGAGGCTTGGGGAAGTATAAACCATTTTTCAAATTTGACACCCTTGCCCCCTTCTCCCCCCTTTTAGGCGGATCTCGAAAGTTAAGAGACTTGGAACGAATTTTTTTTCAGATTCATATAGAGGGGCATTGCGTTAGTCGAAATCATTTTTAGAAACTCCCCCCTCTCCCCCCCATCACCCCCCCTCCACCCCCCCCCCCCTCTTCACCTCTTTTTTACTCCTGAAAAAATTTTTGATTCTTACCTAAATCTATTTGAGGGGCGTTGAAATTTGTATACCCTCCCCTCCCCAACCTCCCCTAAAATTAAAAGGGCTGTAACTTCATAACGGTTAGAGATAGCCATTAGGTGTTTGAACAAATATTATAGTAGGCGTCGAAACCTGTCCGGTGGTGGTACAGCGGTAAAGCGAAGGGGGGAGCGGGCGAGCGAAGTGAGCCGGCGACCCGCGTAGCGTAGGGATAATGTCATGATAGCTTTGCGGTGGTAGGTAGGTCCTGAGTGGAGCGAACCTGCGAGACCGAGTGGAGCGAAGGAGGAGGTGGCGAGCGAAGCGAGCCGGCGACCTCCTTAGCGTAACGAAGGTTGAGTGGGTGAAGCGTAACTCCAAGCAAACTTTAGGGTAATGTTTTTTTAGTGGTAGTAGGAGGTAGTAGGTAGGTAGTAGGTAGGTGATAGGTAGGTAGTAGGTAGGTAGTAGTAGGTAGGTGGTAGGTAGGTGGTAGGTAGGTGGTAGGTAGGTGTAGGTAGGTGGTGTCATACGTGAGATTCATATAGAGGAGGCTCGGGGAAGTAAAATCCGTTTTTCAAATTTGAACCCCTTGCCTCCCTTCACCCCCCCCCCCCCTTTAGGCGGATCTCGGAAGTTAAGAGACTTGGAACATTTTTTTTTTCAAATTCATTGAAAAGGGCAATGCGTTAGTCGAAATCATTTTTCAAAGCTACCCCTCTCCCCCCCTTCACTGCCCCCCCCTCCCTCTTCACCCCTTTTTTTTAAACTCGTGTTCTGTTTTGTTTACTGATTCGTATAGAGGAGGCTCGGGGAAGTAAAATCCATTTTTTAAATTTGACCCCCTTGCCCCCCTTAACCCCACCCCCCCCTTTAGGCGGATCTCGGAAGTTAAGAGACTTGGAACATTTTTTTTTTAAGAGTCATTGAAAGGGGCAATGCGTTAGTCGAAATCATTTTTCAAAGCGCCCCCTCTCCCCCACTTCACGCCCCGCGAGCTGCGCGCAGCTCGCGCAGCCACGCAAATACTAGTAGTTATATAAAACTACAAAGCCACTGACTCACTGATTGACATGTCGTTTCTCGGAATGGGTGAGAGATGGGTTAGGGGTAT
Source organism: Diarsia dahlii (assembly GCA_949775195.1). Lineage (NCBI taxonomy): Eukaryota > Metazoa > Arthropoda > Insecta > Lepidoptera > Noctuidae > Diarsia > Diarsia dahlii. The sequence continues at coordinate 19,563,206 of OX459190.1, forward strand.
GTTTTGCAAAAATGTGCTATCTGACCAATCGAGTAGAGGAAAATTATAGGGAAAGTTCAAATCCAAGATGGAGGGCGAGTCCATTTCCGGTTTCGGTGGGGGAAAGACTTGGATGAATTTCGGCTCAGAGGTCCTATACGGAATCTAAAAGCATTTAAAAAAAAAGTAAAAAAAAAAAAAAAAACAAGATGGCGGCCGCGCTATGACGTTTTGAAATTGTCGACTTTTTTCACTCGACTTTGACAAATTGTTTTCTTCTACCAAATTCTAAAACCGCCAACGAAAAGTCTGCCAATTTGTTGGTAATTTCAATGGCAATTGGGAAAAATTATGACATTGTGAAAATCCAAGATGGAGGACGCTGCGGCGGCCATTTTGTAAAAAGTTGGATTTTTCGTTTTTTTTCAAATCCATTTTTCGGGTACTTGGCAACATCGAACGGGTTCGAATTGTACTGAGCGGTTGTGTGTTTGGTTGACGAGTGTTGCCTGGTGTAAAAAAAATCCCCATTTTTAGGGTATTTTCCCAGATTTTCCCCGAAAACATGAAAAGTAGAAATAATGAAATTTTAAATAGAGACTTTGACTAGCCGGCAACATTGGGGTCCCCCAAATGACATTTGACCATTTTGGTTCGTTTTAATTGGCAACCCCAAAAAATATTGAACTTTTTAATTTTTGGGACTTTTTGACTTTGGCGAATTAGTTTGTTCTACCAAACTCGAAAGTTGGCAACACCAAGTACACCAATCGGTGGCCTATATTCTTGACATTTTAGGAAAATTATGACTTTTCAGAAAAACAAGATGGCGGATTCCATGGCGGCCATCTTGTAAAAAGGCCGAAAAATCCCAATTTTCGACACGATAATTGGGACAGCTGGCATCCCCCGACCGGATTGTGTTGTATGGACCGGTTATGTAATTCGTCAAGGAGTGTGGCCTGGTGCAAAAATTTTCCCCATTATTAGGGAAATTTCCCAGATTTTCCCCGAAAACATGAAAAGTAGAAATAACGACATTTTGAATGGAAATTTTACATAAACACCAAGAATGGGGTCCCCTAAATGACATTTGACCATTTTAATCACTTTCAGCTGGCAACCCCGAGAGCCATTGGCGTTTGAATTTTCTGGTCAGACCCGACTTTGGCGAATTAGTTTGTTTTATCAAACTCAAAAGTTGGCAACACCAAGTACACCGGTTGGTGGTCTATATCCCTGAGATTTCAGGAAAATTATGACTTTTTATAAAAAAAAGATGGCGGACAGTGTGGCGGCCATCTTGTAAAAATGATGAAAAATCCCAATTTTCGACACGTTTTATGGGACAGCCGGCATCCCCCGACCGGATTGTGTTGTATGAAGCGATTGTGTACTTTGTTGTGGAGTGTTACCTTACGCAAAAATTTTCCCCATTTTTAGGGTATTTTCCCAGATTTTTCCCAAAAACATGAATAGTGGAAATAATGACATTTTGAATCGATTTTTTTTACATAAACACCAAGAATGGGGTGCCTCAAATGACATTTGAACATTTTCATTCTTTTCAGCTGGCAACCCCGAGAGTCATTGGGTCTTGAATTTTCGGATCAGAACAGACTTTGGCGAATTAGTTTGTTCTACTAAACTCAAAAGTTGGCAACACCAAGTACACCAATTGGTGGCCTATATCCCTGAGATTTCAGGAAAGTTATGACTTTTCAGAAAAAAAAGATGGCGGACAGTGTGGCGGCCATTTTGTAAAAATCATGAAAAATTCTAATTTTCGACACGATAAATGGGACAGCCGGTATCCCCCGACCGGATTGTGTTGTATGAAGCGATTGTGTACTTTGTTGTGGAGTGTTACCGGCGAACCCCGTAGTGTAGGGGAGGGATAAGGTCACGATAGCTTTTCCTCAGTGGTAGGCAGGTCTTGAGTGGAGCGAAGAGGGGAGGTGGCGAGCGAAGCGAGCCGGCGACCTCCGTAGCGTAACGAAGGTTGAGGGGGTGAAGCGTATAAGTAACTCTCATGAGTAGCTTAAAAGTGCAAAACCTCCCGTTTTTGCCCCCTTGTCCCCTCCTACCTTTTTCAATGTAGACCCATTTGCCCCTCTTCACCCCCCCTTTAGGCGGATCTCGGAAGTTAAGAGACTTGGAACATTTTTTTTTTCAGATTCATTGAAAGGGGCAATGAGTTAGTCGACCTGACCTATTTTTATGAGAAACTGGGTTATTATAATTATTGACAAATCTACTTCAAGAATAGAGCATCGTGAAAACTTAGAATAACAACTAACGTAGGTAAGTAAGGTAGGTAAGGGCATCACAATTAATACTTAATAATTATACATATAGGTATGTAACCTAACTTATTAAGACTTGGACAACAAAGATACCTACGTACCTATCTACATAATTGGTTCTTCCTACCTTTACTTGTAGATATAACTACTTAAACTGATGGAACAAGCAAATTGATGTTAAATGGTAACTCTTTGCTTCGCAGTTCAGGCACGTATAGAATGTGTCCAATGTGTGAATTAACCAAGGGTATAAAGCAGTGTCTTCTGTCGCGGGTGACGATTTAAATCGCGAGCGTAACGAAGGACACGAGGTTTACTCCCGAGCGTAGCGAGGGTGTTAAAAACTTAAATCACGAGCTAAGCGAGGGATTTAAGACGAGTCCTGAGTGTAGCGAGGGATTTAAGTTCACCCAAGACTAAGACAGCTTTATCACCGAGGAAAATACTCTACTTTTCGTACCATTTGCGAAAAAATTAACACAATAATAATATGAGATAATTTATTAAAAATAATGACAACTAAAAGTAAAAGTTAACATTCGAAACATTGGTTCAATTATTGATAGAAATCACATTCTCCCCTTATAGGATGAATGAAATTCAGTACAATTTCCTTTTTCCTTTAAATCACATTCTCCCCCTAGAGGATGAATGAAATTCAGTACAATTTTCTTTCCCTGTTTTTAACAGATTAAGAATGACTATTGTTATGTTCGCTTTTTGTGGCACAGAATGTCACTTTTTTGAGCAAGTGGTACGAAAAAATAATATTTCCATCTCTACTTTAAATTCTTCAATAACATAGATTTTACTTGACAGATAGCATTATTCAGAGATTGTGAAATTATGTACATAGTCAAATAACTTTATTTACTAAAAAGCTTCTATGAAAATGTACAAGTATTTATACCATAAATAGTTGAGCTATCTGCAAAGGATAAATGTTATAAATTTTGTTTCAAACAACTTGAAATTTAATTGCTGGTCGTTATTTAAAAAAATACCATACATTTACACATTTATATTTTATTTATTATAATATAAAGGAGGTGTTTTTTTTTTGGCCAAACCATGTACCAAGGTACAAATTACTATTTAATCTGTTGCCTGTTGCAAAAAAATCCCCATTTTTAGGGTATTTTCCCAGATTTTGCGTTTTACGTTTTGAATGCGTTAGTCGAAATCAATTTTCAAAGCTCCCCCTCTCGCCCTCTTCACGCCCCGCGAGCTGCGCGCAGCTCGCGCAGCCACGCAAATACTAGTTTTATTTATATAGATAGATTTTGGGATAAACCCATAACATTACATAAACTGAGTTGAAATAATTAAGTGCTTTAAGTGAGAAATCAACATGCCCAAATTGTGTCGGTGCTAGACACCAGATGGCGTGGCATGCGACAGGTGTTCACATCCAGCAACCAGGAATACGCGGTCAGAATTTTTATTACCCAATTAATGACCTGCCCTCCATAGATGGTTTAAAATTTAAACCTATTAGAAAAACTCCGTTGTTCTCTTTTAATAAGTTCGAAATATTTGACACGATTTATGACACATTTTTAATTACTTAGCTGGAATATAATTATCACTGAAAATCGGTTATAATTAAGTATTTCATTGTTTCATTTCATCATCAACTTTAAGTGATGGATATTAATAATGTTGATAGATGGAGAGGTAGAGGAAGGCCAAATAAAAGATGAATGTATTGTATGAGGAATGATATGAAAGAGAAAGGAGTAAATGATGCCGTGACGTCTGATGGAGGAAGAATGGAAGAAGAATACATATAATAAGGTGCGAGCCTATCGCCATCAAACGGGTACAGGTTCAGACTCCGTGAGGGCTACTGAGAAATTCCCGTTCCTGTTTTGAAATAGGTACACACATCTATACTATCCATACTTCTATACTAATATTATAAAGAGGTAAAGTTTGTGTGTTTGTATATTTGTTAAATTGTAAGGGGTAATCTCGGGATCTACTGAACGCCACATTATTGCTGAGTGTCATAGGCTACTTTTTATCCCTGTATTCCCACGGGAACGGGATCTACGCGGGTGAAACCGCGGGACGTCCGCTAGTTATACATAAATTCACGCCCTTTCTCAATCGGGTTAGGCATACTCCTATTGCCTCGTCCACATTCAACCATTCAAATTTTTACTTTGAAATACATTTAAATTAAACGGATTTATTGAAGTCTGGTGCAAATGGTCTGAATACATTCTTCTTTTTCAGCATTATTTTCTTTGGAAAACATGATTGACAAAGCCGCACACAGCATAAAGAGTTTCTCCGCGAATGTTTTGATACACACAACACTTGAAATCTGTTTTAAGGGACGCGGCAGTTCTCATTATCCTAATGCTAGCTATTCACTGGGTGAATGGCAGAGTGTGTATACTCGTAGAGAGTATTCGCGTGATAAATCTCCTTAGCAAGGCGCCTCTACTGTTTGTATAAATATGTGGTTAGTGACAGATTTAGTTGAGCTTGAGGTAAACTTGAATATTATACAGAAGTGGCTTTGTATAGTTATTTGACTGGCCTGTTGGTCTAGTGGTTAGTGACCCTAACTGCTATGCCGGAGGTCGTGGGTTCGATTCCCACCCAGGACAAATGTTTGTGTGATGAGCACGATCATTGTTCTGTGTCTGGGTGTAATTTATCTATAATATGTATGTATTTAGAAATATATAAGTATGTTTATCAGTTGTCTAGTACCCATAACACAAGCTCTGCTTAGCTTGGGACTAGATGGCGTTGTGTGATAGTTGTGGAATATTATTATTTAGAGTGTGCTTTTGCTTCTCAGCTTTACTGGAGCTTCCAACTACATCTACGGGTCGAAACCAAAGTAAATGCAGCGTGTGGTGTGTTATGATTTTATGACGAGGGTGTGTTATGATGAGGACCTATTTCGTTTTCTTCAATTTCCATGAACTTTCTGACAATTCGACAAGTATTTAAAATTGCAGCTTTTTGTAAGGTGATATAGAGCGTTTCTTTGAGGTTTAATAATTTGAGGCTATGGAGTAAATGATTCGGAATAACACCTGTTGTTGAGAGAACTATAGGAACCACATACACTTTTTCCTGTTCCCATATTCTTCTTACTTCCTGTTTGAGTTCTGCGTATTTACTAATTTTTTCGGTGATTGTTTTTTGTATGTTGTGTGTGTTGGGTACAGCAATATCTATTAAGTAAGTGACTTTATTTATTTTATCTTGTAGTATTATATCCGGCCTATTATAGTGAATTGTCCTGTCTGTGAGAATGCCGCGGTCATAGAAAAGTTTATGAGTTTCATTTTCGAGTGTATCTTTTGGTGTGTAATTATAGTATGGCGTGTTTGTGTCTTGTATGAGTGTGTATTGAACTGCCAATCTTTGATGGATAACATTTGCCACCTGATTGTGTCTGTGTGTGTAGTCGGTCTGCGTGAGGGTTGTGCATGCTCCTGTTATGTGCTGAATGGTTTCTGGTTGTGTGTGACACTTGCGACATTTATCATTTGTTACTGAGGGATCTTTGATAATAAACTTTCTATAGTTTTTAGTGTTAATTATCTGGTCTTGTATTGCAATGATAAATCCCTCAGTTTCTGGGAATAAACTACCTATTTTGAGCCATTTGTTTGAGGCAACCCCGTTGACATGTGGTTGTTCTAGGTCATGAGGATGTCGACCATGAAGAACTTTCTTCTTCCAGTCTTCAATTTTTTGTATCTGCGGGTCTTCGTTAGCAATGTGTAGGGTATCTGATTGTTCACTTAAGTTAAGTGGGGTGTAATTGTGATCAGTTTGGACTATGGCTTTATGGATGTTGCTATTGTGGGACTTTGTGTGAAAGAATGCTTTTAATCTACAAATTTGTTTACGCCATAGGTGCTGGATGTCTATTAGGCCTCTCCCTCCATTTTCTCTTTTGATGGTAAGTCTCTCTATGGCAGATTTAGGATGTAAGTTATTATGTTTTGTAAGTGTGGTGCGAATAGTTCGTTCTAGTTGTTCTGTGTCTGTTTTTGTCCATTTAATAACTCCAAATGAATATGTTAATATGGGGATAGCAAATGTATTTAAAGCTTTGATGAGATTTTTGCCAGACAGTTGGGTTTTACATAAAGCGAGAAGTCTTCTCTTGAACTCTGCAGTAAGTGTTTCTTTAATTCTAACATGATCTAGCCCCTTCAGTTGTGTGTAACCTAAGTATTTGTACAAGTCGGACGGTTCCATCGCTGTTATGGTGTCTGTGTCATTTACGGTATAGTCGCCGGGTCGTATCTTGCCTCGTATGATGTGAAGTGTTTTACACTTATCCAGACCAAATTCCATATTTATATCTTGGCTGAACTCTGCTGTAGCTTCTACTAGTTTCTTCATATCTTTTTCGGTTTGCGCGTATAGTTTAATATCGTCCATGTAAATCAGATGTGAGATTGTTGTTTGTTCTTGTGTTGTAGTGTTTTTGAGACAATATCCAGCCCGGCAGCGCTGCAGCAGATGAGACAGAGGGTTTAGTGCAAGACAAAACCACAGGGGGCTCAGAGAGTCACCTTGATAGATACCTTTCCTGATAAATATTTGTCGCGTTGTAATGTTATTGTGATTAGAATTTAATTGAAGTGTGGTTTTCCATTGTGACATTATGTTGCATAAAAAATCTATTATTTTTGAATTTACTCTATAAATTTTTAGTATTTGTATCAACCAAGAATGGGGAACACTGTCAAAGGCTTTTTTATAGTCAATATAGGTGCAATGAAGATTTCTGTTCTTTGTGGTGGCATGTTTATGTATAGTAGAGTCTATTATTAACTGTTCCTTGCATCCCATGTGGCCCCGTCTGCAACCCTTCTGCTCCTCCGCCATTATGTTGTGGTGTTCAATGTGTGTGTTGATTTTCGCTGTTATTGCTGATGTTAATATTTTATATATTGTAGGTAAGCATGTGATTGGTCGGTATTGGGAAGGGTTTGGTGAATTTTTAGTTTTAGGCAGCATGTATGTTATGCCTGTTGCAATAAATTCTGGTATATTTTGTTGTCCTAATATGATTTGTGTTAAGTTTCTTGCTAATGGTTTGTATAGTATGGTTAATTTTTTGAACCAAAAATTGTGTACTTTGTCTATGCCAGGGGATTTCCAATTGTGTAATCTGCCTGTTATATGTGTGATATCTGCCTCAGTTATCTCTACAAACTCCATTTCATGTATTGCTTCCCACTTTATTTCTTCTTCTGTTATCCATGCTGCTTCGTCATTGTGCTTTGCTTGTTCTTCCCAAATACTAGACCAATATGTTTCTAATTGTTCTTTTGTAGGTTGGTTAGGTGTGTCTGTGTTAGTGTCGTTGCTTGTGTCAGTGTTTGGTTTGTTTAGATGTCTGTAGAATATTTTTTCATTAGTGGCAAATATGGCGTTATCATCTTTGCGCTGTTGTGCTTTTTTGTATCGTCTGAGCCTATGAACTTTAAGTGCTAACTTTTGTTTTATAGTGTCTAAGAACTCCTCTGGTCTTCTGTTGTTATTCTCATGCCTCGTGTGAATCAAATGGCTCCTAAAAATAGCCTCGACTCTTCTAACTACTTTGTTTGATCTGTTGTTGTTCATGTATTGTGTAAGTCTAGCTATATCTGCCCTTAATTTTTCTATATCTTTTTCTAGCCTCTGTTGCCATGCTGGTTTGATATTCTGTTTTGGTCTTGTGTTTCCCGTGTTTTGTGTAATTTTAAAGTTAAGTTCTTCAGATATGACTACTGCTGTGCAATATATAAGAGTGTGTATATCAATAAGTTGTGTTTCGTCGGAAATAAATTGGTTTAGTATGTTCTCATTAAATAAGTTCACTAAACGGAAAAGATTAGGGCTATATCGGAGTTTAGGTAGTCTTGGTCGTATTGCTGGGTCCATCCCAGAGTATTGTGCAAGAGTTGTTGTGAATTTATCATGTATTTCTTGAATGTAAGTGTCTGTACTTGTGTTATGATTTTCGACGACTAAGGTCTCGATATCATTTTCTACTGTAAGTGTTATGTATTCAGTTTGTGTGGATGTGTGTGATGTTTCCGTGTAAGCTTGCGATTGATTGTTTACTTGAGGTTCTAATTGGGTATATGGTTGTGTTTGTGGTGGTTGGTCAATATTAGTTAAGTTTTGTAATAGTGGGGTAGGATTGGCATCTGCTTGTAGTTGTATTCTTATCTCTTCTTTTAATTGGTCTATTATGTCTTGAGATAAAAGTTTATTTCTAACTATAGCTCTTCTCTGATCTGAGATTCTTTGTTCTGATACGGTTATCTCAGGATATTGTCGTGTAAAAAGTTCATGTAATTGTTGTCTGTAGGTGGTCATGTCGGTCTCTAATTTAGTGATATGTAAGTAGGTTCGCATGATAAATAGGTTAACTTCTTTGCTCCATCTCATGCGAACCCTTGCTTTTCCTGCCTTGGTGGACGCGGGTAAAAAGGTAGATACCTCCCGCGCAGCATTCAAGGTTGGAGTGGGTGTAACTGTATTTAAACTAATGATGTGTGGGGGTGATGAGAGTATTGGCGACGATGGTATGGATGGTGATGATCGCCCAGAAGGTGTGTATGAAACTGTGCTTGGACTATACGGTTCTACAGGGGTGTCTGTCCTGTCCGTCAGTCTGTCACCATCGTCAATGATTTCGGCTGTAGTATCTTTGTCGGTGGGAGCCCGCCTGTTCAACTCCTCACCGCTGACGGTTCGCATGCTGTGGCACCCAGCGTCAGCTCCAGATGCGCCCCGACGATCGCCCCCGGGTAGCGGTCCTATACGTTTACTTTTAGATCGAGTCTCCATTTTCTTTATGGGTTTCCAGAGCCACGTTAGCCACGCCAGTAATTTCTCATTCGTGTGTCCGCCCCCCACGTGATTAGATGGTCAATCAGGACGTGTGGTTGTTTAGGGGGCTGTGGTTGTTTAGGGGGCATATTATTATTATTATTATTATTATTATTGTGTCTGCTACGAATTGCTGAGAGAATCACAGACCAAAGATATAACACATACATTATGCAACGCATTTGAGTTGCATGATGATGAAATGTTCTGATGGATACTAACACATTTATCACATAAATATTTAATCGTAAATGTATTTTGTGCTACACTATAAGTAACATGTGTAGCTTTGTTTACGACGAAAAGCAACACACGGTACAGATCAGACATACTTAATCATTGTGAACCCTGTAGACACAGAAAAGTAGGAGAAAAGAAAAAGGTAAAATTAGCCTGTGCATTCTCCAGAGATGTACGCACATCTCTCTCTCAGATGCGCAGCATGTAAAACCAATCAAAAAGCTAACTAGCTTAGCTCAAGCTGTGAAAAACAAGCGAAACATATTACAGGTTGGTTCGACACACATATATGTACGAAAATCAGCCTTAATAACCGTCAAACGTTGCAGCCTGACCCAAATCCACATCAGAACATCACCCTAAGCTCCAAATACACCTGCTTTTGACACCGGTGCTACCGTGCGAAGTTTTCCACGTCAGGTTCGCATCACGAAAGCCTGTCATCTCCGGGGGAAGCACGTGCTCAAACTGGACCGTCGACACAATGTACGGCAGGAAGGTAGCCCCCCCTAGGTGTGGGTAGGTAGTCATTTGTCAAACAGCTGGGGGGAGATTTGAAAGGAGAATGGCATATGATTTATTGTTACAGATCAGGAACAAAATACACGTGCATGGCGTGGGTGTGTACAGAATGATGTAATTTGTTGTCTTTAATTGTAAATTTCTTGGAAAATGTTTGTCGAGAGTTTTGTCATTCTCTGCTGACTCATCTTTTCTTTCCCGGGTTAAAATAAGAGTACCTTTATGGGGCATTTTTGATGAGGAATTACTCAGTGCAAACTTAGAGTCTGAATTCGTGCCCGTTTGATGGCAAAAGGCTCGCGGGACTTGGAAATAACGGGCAAACCATAGCTACATTTAAGTCTACCCCGAGGATTACGTGAAAGCAGTTCCGATGCTCCGATTCAGATACTTGTAGCTTCTAAGAAGGCACCTTCTTCTTAGCGTGTCGATGACAATTTAAATTGAGTCTGCGACAAATTTGGCGACGAGTTTGGCACTTTCAGTAGCCTCCATCAGCTCCTGTGGAGTGCAAGCAACGGGACAGGCTGGACACGATATCAGGTACCCCATAGTTTGTAGGGCAAGACCACATTTACACTCCAGGGCAGAGTCATCTATGAATCTCCACCTGAACAGGTTTTCCTTGCTTCGGCCTACCTGTGTCCGGAGTCTATTTAGAGACAAGAAGGCACCGACTAGTCACACAATTATTTGCTATTTGTACCATTTCTGCTTTACAATCGAACACCTATTTGCACTTGTAAGGCAACTGTCGCGGTGGTGACTGTACCCGCAATTTTCCTGTCGATGCCATCTCTAGGGGATTACGGTACTAGCGAACTATCCTGTTGGCACTCGATAATGGGATGGCGGTTGGTCTTGGTTGATTTAAAATCTAGACAAGAAGAATTTATTCGATGTGGAGAAATAGACACTATCTACAGTTTGAGTGTTTCTGTATCAAATTGACGCTTTACAACGAGTCTGTATTATAGCATATTCATACAACTGTTAAAAAATCTGTAACCTTTCGGGTTCGAATTTACAGACAATTTAAGTTCGTTTTTATTTGCTAAACTAAACAATAATTTTCTTCAACTGAGAGCATAGCGGTATCTTATAATATAATCTCGAAAGTGGCTGATCGTTATCTAAATATTGCTAAAAGCTTTTGTATATAAACTAAAATCAATCAAATCATCCGCCTTTATCCCAATTATATTGGTGTCGGCTTCTAACCAGATTTAGCTAAATATGTACTAGTATTTTACATGAAACGACTGCATATATACTTCCTCCACAACCCAGTTTCAACTGGGCATTTAGATATCTAAAACAAACTACCAGAACTTTGTGCTCGTCCAAAGTACATTTTCAAAAATCAAAATCAATTCCCTCCACTCCCCTTTCCGCACTCCCCTTTCCGACGATTTTTCAATAGAAGTACACACCACTTTAACAGCTCAGATATACCTACCGTGTACTTACTTAGAAAGCTTTATAAATTACCTCAATCGATCGCCTGTATTTGCCTCGAGCTCCTGATATTTCTTGTCGAGGAGTATTCAAGGATTATAACATTTAAATCTCATTGTTACCTGATTGAATTGTAATCTATACAATCAGAGGGACGCTCGATGCTTCAGGCGTTTTGCCCTTTTTGTTTCGTTTCGTTATAGATACTCATAAATACTTTGTTAGGGGAAGGAGAGAGGGTGGTTTGACAAAACTTCGTCGTATCGGTTTTATCCCGTCTAGCTACAAAAGTAATTAAGGTAATTCAATTATTATTCTCGACCACTGTTGGATTAGAGGTCTCCCAATAGTTTCACATCTTTTCCGATGCTTAGATTGTTTCAATTAACCTGTCCCGTTGTTTGTACGTTACAATATTGAAAGTACTAAATTAGGTAGTCACCAAATTCTGGGTCGATATAATTTTGATTGTCACATCGATACGCTAAGAAGGGGTATCATATTACCCAGGTTGTGGTCAGACCGCTCCATGTAAAAATACTAGTATTTAGCAGCATCCGGCTAGACTGGAATCCGAGCCCAACACAGTTGGGAAAAGGTTAGGAAAATGATAATCGACACATCGACACACTAAGAATAGTACACTACTGCAGCGGCCAGCAACAGAGGCATTGATGGACGAACGTGTAAATGTGGGCCGAGGCGAAGCCGAGGCACACATACGTAAGTCCATCAATGCCTAGTTGTGGCCAAGGCTTGTATAGTACTTTTCTCAAATAATGCGAGGAAATTAAAACTAAGTAGTACCTAGGCAGAACTTTTTATTTAAAAATACAGTTGTTAAAAACCTTTAATAAGTCACCTCCTTGGTTGCTATGGTTGAGAGTAAAAGATCGTTCCATTTTTAAATAACACGACAGATATGAGTTTAGTATGTAATTTATTTGGCCGCTAAACACGACAGATATGGATTTTCATACAACTTTTGCCGGCCGCTGGTCGCATGTACCTATCTGGCCAGTACAGCAATTTCGATTTATCTCGAAGAAGGTTGTCAAAATATTGCTCAAATTTCCAAGCATGTTTGAGAAAAAATAATTTTACGTAATACTCACTTCTCTTTCCATTTAATTTACCCTCTCTTTCCCTCATTATATGTAGAAGGAATCGAACCAACAATTGAATGAAATAAAATAGTTTTAATGTCGCTTGAAAAGCATTTCACAGAACACCGTCACCACTCAGCGTCACTTTAAAACAGTGACAATCACCTTTCACCGTCACTTAGTCAGCTTCCGTCGTATATTGACGGTGACCTTTTGTTACGCGCTGCACTTAATTACTTTGTGACGCGGATCACTTTGTATACACTATCTAGCTGTATGTATAACGAAAAGTTTAATTTGGGCCATTGTGTGTCAACTGTTTTAATACATTATTGCTCGAAGCAGGATAAAAAAAAAATCGGAAAAGTCGTTGGCTTGGCACTCCTGGTTTTGGTTTTGGTTTTTCAGTTCATTTTATCTGTTCTATATTTCTCTCACTGTTTGCAGTGAGAGAATTAAAGAACAGATAAAATGAACTGTGGAAAACTATGGGGGAGAGCTTTGTCCAGGACAAAGCTCTCCCCTATAGTTTTCCACTTTGTCTAATAGGGTTTATCCAAAAAATATCATAAAACGCTTTTAGAATTTTATGCCTTTTTAAGGCCTTTTCTTATCAACGATCGGGTCGTTTGGCAACCATTGCCTAACAATTCTGGCTCATCCGTACCGATGCATCCTGCATTCACCTCGTCGTTACTCTGATGGTCGCAATAGGGGATCGGAATGGGTCAAAATAATATGATTCTGTTTAGTCCGTAAGTTAGATTATCGAAAAATATTGAATACGTGTTTTTTGTTTTATAGAAAGAAAGAAAGAAAGAAAGAAATAACATTTATTGGTACAGACACAGGGCATACATATAAAAATAAACATACAAAAATTAAAATGAACAATGTTTTTTTTTTAAATAACTTAAAACTATTTGGTACAAAAAAAAAAAAAATATTTGCCCCACGGCTGCTCCAAACAGGCCCAGTTCAGCATAAATGTCAGGCAACTAAGTGCCTGACGCTGGTTTTCAACTGGACCTGATCAAATCAATAAAAAATGATGAAGATAAAACGCGTCAAAGATCTTGGAGAGGGGCTTGTAACGTCACTTGTGTCGTCAAAATGTACTATCATATGACGTCACACGAGTTTTCGAAGCACTGTATTCATTTTAAGTTTACGTGAAAAAAGAAAAAATACGTGTCCAATAATTTTTGGAAATCTATCTGACGGACTAATTAGTATTTTTTTTGTCCGATCCCCTATTGCACGAATGCTGAACATAGGGTCTTGGGTTCAGTTCTCCGGTAAAGTGTAATTGAAGTCGCGTGTCTGAATTTGTACTAGGGTTATAGCAAAGGATCGCCCCCTATTACATGGGACTTAAACATAACTGGTGAAATCTGGGTTTACTATTTGGTACAACTCTGCCTAACCCTTCGGGGATTACAGTCGTGATGTTATCTTCTATCTATATATTATATATATATATATTATATTTATATAAATAAAAAGAGAAGTCCTGACTGACTGACTCATCAACGCCCAGCCTAAACCCTTGGACCTAGAAAGCTGAAATGTTGCACAGAGGTTCCCTTTATAATGAAGACAAGGAATAAGGAAGGATTTTTCGAAATTCAACCCCGAAAGGGCGAAGCCGCTGGCAAAAGCTAGTGTTTTAATAATTTTAAGTTTCCTATAATACTAGCAATACACCCCAGGGCGGATGTTTCTTGATTTGTAAAACCTAAACTGGATGTCGGCTATAAATGGCATTCGTGCGATAGAGAATACCACATAGTTTACCAAGAATTGCTACAAATTGACATAAAAGGGAAAGCCTGAAGGCAAGCCTCGTCCCAGTAGTGGGAATTTGCAGTACATATTAGATCAGGCACACAGGAGATGTCCAATCAAATATCTACGTTGCGTTTCTCTGTAGTTAACTGTCTAAAAAAATATAATTCTGTTTAGTCCGTCGTTAGATTATCGAAAAGTATTGGATACGTGTTTTTTGTATTAACAAATTAATAAAAATTGACGAAAATAAAGCTTGTCAAAGATCATGGAGAGGGGGCTTTTGACGTCATAGTCTGGTAAAAATGGACCAAACTGTGACGTCGCACGACTTTTCGAAGCACTTTATCGTCTTCATTTTTTGTTTACGTGAAAAAAGAAAAAATACCTATTCAATATTTTTTGGAATTCTGTCTGACTGACTAATTAGTATTTTTTTGTCAACTAGGTACCCTATTCACAATGAAAAGGGTATGTGCATATCCCGAAATATAAGATGATTGTATAAATGGATCCGAACTGATGGCATGAGAGACAGGTTTCAATATTATCATTAATAGTATTTTTTTAACTTCCGTTATGTATGAACTAATTCCTATTTTTCTATCGTAATTTCTTATCACTTTACTTGGAGAGCGCATGCTTTCTTCTTTTATTTTAAATGTATGGTGCCAAAAAATAGCTGAGACATGCGGGACGGATAGACAGATGGACAGGCCGAATCTGTAAGGGTTCCGTTTTTACTAATTGTCAACGGAATGCTTAAAAGGTATAGTGTGATTGACTAAAGTGACTGTTTGAAATCCGGACAGAGATCAAGATATAAAGCTACCCCTATTATTCCGTTTTACAGACTATATTTAAACACCAACAGATTAATTATAAAGCCTTCCCAAAAATGATCCGCCCAGCTTATATTAATAACCGTTCGAACAAATACATTGTATCGGTGCACGCTGCTATTAAATTGGCTAGCCCAGCGTGTAATATCGGTAAATATAATTACTGGCGTGGATAGCCGATACTATCCAGTTGAGGAGATGCGTTGTTTATAGCTAAGGTAGTCAGTGATTTACTGGAGCAGTTGATAGGTAGGCGAGGATTGGGATTAGGATGTGGTGCAATTTGTTACCTATAATTATGTATTATTTAAAACTTATCTTACATTTAAATAAAAGCTGTTTTGCTTCTGCGTTCATGCATCTAGAATCTAAATGGGTGGAGTTAGCTTCTAAAAGCTGGCGCGCAGCGAGTTTACAGCTCGAATTATTTCGTCACTAGGCTATGAGCGAATCGTATACGTAGGTAGTAAGTACGTTGGGCAAAGAAGTAATAGACGTTTTTCTTCTTTTAGTTGTCGTCTATCGCTCATGAATATTTTTATGAACGTAGTTTTCCAATCAACCGAGCATAGTTGAAGAAGTGATAACTCTTATACAAACACGCCACAAACTATTACAGTCAGAACTCTCTTTTGATTATCTAGGTTTTTCTAGATATCTTCTAGGCTACCTTGAAAGACAACATTACCTAAATTGTATAACAGAATTTTAGATCCGTCCTATCTTTTCAGGTTCGAAGAGTTGGCCTCGGTGCCACAGGCCCAGCACCCACCTTCGACCTGACAGATCCTTACTGCAACAATGTGTCCTACGACTATGTGCCAATGCATGACCCACATCTGGCCCACCATTTTGCACAGAAGCCAGCAAGGAACAGGATGAAACAACTGGGGTACTGCACCAAGGATGGACGGGCTGTGTGCTCTTTGAAGGAGTTCAATCAATACAGAAAGTATTTGTACAATCAGTTCATGGACAGAATTCATGTGGAGATGAAAAGAATTGTATGTTTATTGTTGGTTATTAATTTATAGAATTAGAAGTAGTTACACTAGTTCTAATTCTATAAATTATGTTATGTTAGCGCTGCTGCATAGTTTTGTTGCCATGTGGAGCACAATGGTACTGTTACCATCACATACTAAGTTGTGCCCAATTGAGGATATGGAAAACTTGTTTAAGTTTAAAACGAACACTTCACAAAACGTTCACGCTCACAAAAGGTCCACTTCCCATAGTGGTAATTCCCTAAGGCACCGTTCACACCAAACGTTTTGTCCGCCGCTGACTGTGAGCACGCGTTACGCAGTTTATCACTTTTCAATACATATTTAACTTCTTGTTCACACCGAACCGACTATACGCTATTACGTAGATCCATAGAGACCGTGAGCATACTCACAGTCGGCGGCGGACAATACGTTTGGTGTGAACGATGCCTAAATGTCGAGATTTCTCATTTCGTCTACTTTCCCAAAACGATCACAAATCTACAATGCCTAAAAAGTTCCCTTCCCATAACGTCAACTCTCAAAACGTCCACTTTCCAAATAGGTTTTGTCTACCGTTAACATAACATGAAAAATACGGGTTTGGTAAACCTACACTTCTCCGAACCCCCCCTCAGCAGGAAACATCCCGATGTTTCGAAAACATAATTATGATGTCACTCATCATCATCATCAACAACAACAGCCTATTAATGTTCCCACTACTGGGAAACAGGCCTCCTGTCTTTGAGAGGGAAAGGACTATAATCTACCACGCGGGCCCGGTGTGGATTGGTAGATGCCACATGTTTGTCTTCGAATTTTTTGGTTCTAAGACATGGTCACTCACATAAAATTATAAACAGGATGAACGTGCCAAAGATGACTTAACCCTAAAGCGAGTGGAGACAGACGTGGCCAGAAGACTCCAGGTGTTTACAAGGGCAGAGAAGGCGAGAGAACATTTAGAGAAAGTGAAGAAGGAGAACAAGGATGAATGGGCGTCGAAGAAACGAGCGTATGTTTTAATGATATACAATTTAAATATCGGAAGAGCAGTGGTGGCCCAGTGGTGGCGGCCCCGACTTACGAACAGTGAGTCGTGGGTTCGAACCCCGTCAGGCGCATTACTTTGTGTAATTTATTTCATCACCACTGCTCTCAAAACGGTAAAGGAAAACATCGTGAGGAAACCGGCATGTCTTAGAACCAAAAAATTCGAAGACATGTGACATCTACCAATCCGCACTGGGCCCGCGTGGTAGATTATAGCCCATCCTTCTTCTAGAGAGGAGGCCTGAGTCCCTGCAGTGGGAACATTATAGGCTGATGATGATGATGATTTAAATATCTTCAGCAGCTTGCATGGGCTTTGGGAAACCATCAAATGACTCCTCCCGCTCTGAACAGAGTTGTAGGGAGTGTCAGACTTCTACTGACTAAAAACAACCCATCCTTCTTAGCCCTTTGTGTGGAGGCCGCGGTATCTCTTTCGAACAACCCGCAGCCCATGTTCAGCAGCCTAGACTTTTGCTAGCTGTTTGGATCGTCTTTTACTGATGATTATCAGATTGCGTATTTTACAAGTACCTCCACACCCCAGTTACTTGTTACCCTTCCCAGTTTTTAAATATAAGGCCTTTAAATATAGCTCTATAGATTTCCTCGATTTTCGATGATCGACACTTGCGATCAAACAAAATCGAGTAACATTTATTCGATTTTGTAGACAACAGAAGATTGACATCGTATTATCGTCGTTTGCATGTATGGATCGTTTTGATTCGTCGATCAAAAGTTGGGCTCAACTTTTAATAATCAACACTAATATTTATTATTATTCACTAAATTGTACATTCACCATAGACTCGGAAATAAGAAAATTATAAACGTCAATTAATATTGTACTTTACCTTTTTCTAAGCTTAACAGCGATAATCATCCTCTCCTTTTCGGCGTCGGCTTCCAGTTTAACCCGATACAGCTGAATACCAGTATTTTACATAGAGCGACTGTCTATCTGACCTCCACAACCCAGCTAGTAGTTACTGAGTAATATGAAACCCCTTGACTTACCAAGACTTAGTTTAACTCCTTGTATGTCGAATATTTAGACACAATTAAAAAGCCATTATGTCCCTGTGGATCTACGTTCCGGCAGACGAAGGGTTAAGACTGTTTGTCAGACTTTCTGACTACCTCTCAGATATCTACAAATGACAGCCGGGACTTAACATCTATCTATCTATATAAATAAAGAGAGAAGTCCTGACTGACTGACTGACTGACTCATCAACGCCCAGCCCAAACCCTTGGACCTAGAAAGCTGAAATTTTGCACAGAGGTTCCCTTTATAATGTAGACAAGGAATAAGGAAGGATTTTCCAAAATTCAACCCCTAAGGGAGTTAAATAGGGATGAAAGCTTGTATGGAAAATCGTCATTTTCACGAGGGCGAAGCCGCTGGCAAAAGCTAGTCAATAATAATATATTATTTTATTTTATTGTTTACACGCAAAACCTAATATACTACGCAAAACCAATCCATGTCAACCCTTTGGAAAATTCCGCGTAAACACTGAAATGTTTTTCCGAATACTTTGGACAATGCTGACAAAAGCTATTCTGTGAATGAGCCGGTTGTCGCTGGGAGTGCCCTTTTGAATATTGTGGACGAAGAATATGTTGTTTGTCAATCACTTTTTCAATGTTATCTAGCCTCATGAGTAGAGGGGATTTGGAAATGGATATGAATAATACTGTCCGGGTTTTTTGTTGAACTTGTGCCTTTCATTGTGAGTGATATTATGGATCTTTTGTTGTTCCATGTAGGCTATTACAGAAACTTCTTGAAATTATGATAAGCTATTACAATTACTATTGTACAATTTATATGTTAGGTACTACTCGAAGTTGTTTGAAAAGAGGATGATGATCAAAACACTACCAGCCTGCCCAGGGACCAGCACTTGCTTCGGTTGTGGTCATTAAGTATATTGTAACCATGCGAATGATTTCTGAACTACGCATCAGAAATTCAGAAGTTGACGAACATTTCGGAATTTTAATTCTTTTATGTACAGGACTCTAGCTATTATTTTTAATGTTTCAGAAGATTATTCGTTAAAATAGTCCTTACACTCCAATAACATCTAGTAACGAGTAATATCTAACAAGTTTTTATTAAAAAAAACAGCTTCGAAACTTTGAGTAGGTAATGTTAATATACTTCTGATGCTGACCGTACCTACTACGAGCTCATGGTTTAGCAAAAACATTCACTAAGATCAATGTACAGGATAAGACACGCTTGTCTAGGTTGGTCTATGGATGGGTGACCATTACACTACACACTGAGTTCCGTGCCTCAGAAAGCTCATTAAGCCATCGCTTGTTACGACTTTTTTTTATTTAATGATCTACAAATGACAGAACCATTTGTAGATCTTTAAAAAAAAATCGTAACAGATAGTGGCTCGAAAGTCGGACAACTAGTCTTACTTAGAAGTAAGACTGGTCTTATCGTATTACCCAGTACTAAGTGCTCGTTTACGGAGGCGCGGGGCGTCGCGCGGCGCGTGCATAAGGCTCGTCTCGTGCTTTTTTATTAATTTACTGAGAGACGGGTCCACCGCAACAAACGCTGCATTTTAAACTAACGAGCGAAAATAGCTTCTCGTAAAATCGACGATTGAAATCGTTAACTTTTTCATACATCGCCATGTGTTTGAATTAAAAACGCAGCACGCGCCGCGCGACGGGGGGCCTGTACGTAAACATGCACTTAGTGGGTTGTTGATGTCAGATATGCAGTCGCTTCATGTGAAATACTGGTTTTCAGCTGCATTCGGTTAGACGGGAACCCAACCCCAACATACTTATTTAGGAAAAGGCTTAGGCAGACGATGATGGTGATGAAGTACGTACTACGTTATTAGGCATCTCATAGATACTGCATACGTCGGACCTACAATAGGGTAGTTGACAAAAAAAATCTAATTAGTCCGTCAGATAGATTACCAAAAAATATTGGAGACGTATTTTTTCTTTTTGCACGTAAACCAAAAATGAAGACGATACAGTGCTTCGAAAACTCGTGTGACTTCACATCGCACTGCATTTTTACCATGTACCTAGTGCCGTCAAAAGCCCCCACTCCTGATCTTTGACGCGTTTTATCTTCGTCAATTTTTATTAATTTGATGAAACAAAAAACACGTATCCAATATTTTTCGATAATCTAACTGACGGACTAAACGGAATCATATTTTTTTTACCCAGGACACAATATCCCTATTGGTGGTAACATTGATTGTAAACTCGATAGGTTTCCAGGTGTATATCTAACTCCAGTCTAGATATACAAAAGGGGGAACGTTTTCGAAAAGTTTGTATTGTAGGAAACTTCTACATATTTTCCCCGAGTTGCTGGATGCTGAAAGTTAGGAACAATGCCTCCACGTGGCTCGGATATTTTAAATGGGGCATACCCTTGTTTGAGAATGGTATGTTACCCCTTCTGAGTACATGTTTAGCTATCACATTATTTTGGGTTTTAAATGTTTTGTATGTAGAAGCGAATATTTCACCGTGTTCATTTAAATCAAAAATTGCGTACACAAATTCTCCAAATGTGGTACTAATAATATTAAATCAGAAAAAAATTACAACTTAAATACACACATCAAAAGTGTCTAGGGATCAACATATATTTTTGCAATAACTTTTCTCCTGATTGATATTATTTAAAATTTTCTTTAAGGATTCATCAAATAAAGTGTTTTCGTTTGTCACAGTAACGATAAACCAAGTCACCTTTGCATTAATAAAGAAATTTGCCATTTTCCTATTATAGGGATTTTTGACATTTGAACCAATAACATTAAAGTTCGAAAAAAAGACTGAAATAACAGTTTTCTTTAAAATTTTATTGGGTAACTTAAACAATTAATAATCCGTGTTTCTACCGCGAACACTAACAACACAAGAACATCGGTTTGGCATACTCAAAATGAGTTCATCCAAATCACGCTGTGGAATGGCCGCCCATGTTCGTTGCAACAACAAAAAAAGGTCTTCTTGCGACTGGATACCCTCCATATTCGGCAGAGCTCTTCTCTGTAGCATATCCCATGCATGCTCAATCGGGTTCAAGTCTGGCGACTGAGCAGGCCAGGGCAGGACATTGATGTTAGCTGCGGCGAGAGTCTGTCTTACAACTCTTGCGGTGTGCGGTCGTGCATTATCATGCATTAACTGAAATAAGGGACCGATTTGCACTTGTAGAGGAACGATGACGTCTGATACAATCGTCTCAGCATAAATTTGAGCGTTGAGGTTGGTTGCCTCTGATCCAAATCAACTCAGTTCTTCCGCCGATCCAAATACCCGCCCATACCATGATGGTTCCACCACTATAAGGATGGACTTCCTGGCAGGATTTTATTCGCTGTTGGCGTCCAGGGGTTCTCCAGTGTCGTATACGTCTTGTATCCGGTCTCATACCAAAACGAGACTCATCAGAAAAGCACACGAAACGCCATTGTTCTTCTGCCCAATTTCTGTGTTCAAGAGCCCATTGATATCGAATCCTACGATTGTGCATTGCTATAGGTGGTACCCGTAGCGGTCTTCGGGAATGAAGGTTCACTTCATGCAAGCGGTTTCTGACTGTTTGGTCGCTAATTAAGTTCCCTGAAGAGTGATGAAGCCTCACGG
This sequence comes from Diarsia dahlii, assembly GCA_949775195.1. Lineage (NCBI taxonomy): Eukaryota > Metazoa > Arthropoda > Insecta > Lepidoptera > Noctuidae > Diarsia > Diarsia dahlii. The sequence continues at coordinate 19,585,027 of OX459190.1, forward strand.
CTAACATCATGGCGGTTATTGTTGGAGCTCTTCGAGTTAAGATTTGAATGTATCGGTCTTGTCTCCGTGTGGTGCAGCGATACCGTCCTCCATGGCGCTTAGCCACGGTACCAGTGCTTCGGTAACGTGTCCAAAGTCGACTGATAACACTCTGACTTGTATTCAGAGCTAAAGCCACAGTACGTTGCCGGGAACCAGCTTCTATCATTCCCACGGCTCTGAGCATTTCTTCCCTGCTTAAATGACGTCGCCGCTCCATAATAACGTTGGTTTTAATCAGTAGTAGGGAAACAGTAGCACTAATAATGTCTTCAATGCGTTGTATGTTTTTATAGGGAAAATATTGACAGCTGATTTTCATCTTTTACTCGAATTTGATTGACAGTTCCTGATTCAAATTATGAAATGCACCAAAAAGGATCCATATAAATTTATTTAATCATAAATTTATTACAAAGCTACATCTCAATCTCAAGAAATCCGCATAAAAATGCTTGATCCCTAGACACTTTTGATGTGTGTAGTTCAAATTCACAACACACTGTTATTCCTCTGGATCATCGCGCCAAATTGTCATCAACTTACAATAATTATTAATTTAACTGACAAAAGGATAACTAAGTACATCTTTTCGTACCAAAGTCAATGGACAATCACATAACACACACTTACATAAAATGATTATCACAAATTGCATGACTGTGCAGATTCTAATTAATCTTATATTGGAGCTAAGACTCTCATGCATGTATAATCACCGGCAAATATGATTATGTAAATCTCCTTCATGCCTCGCCTTGGTTAAATTATCTTGCTTGTTACAAACAACGGGCTTTTTAAAATTGCATGTGTCTTACTTTCTAATGGATGGCTTCCTTTTAGGTACGGTGGCACCGCGAAGCACTAAATGCATTTAACGCTAAATGTGCTTAAAAGATCGTCATGGTTCTGTTTCTCTCATCATGTTGCTTGAATATAACAGAAACGGGACGTTTTGAAAATGACAAAACTTAGTGTACCTAATGCAGAGGTCGATTAGGTTTTGCAATTTTGTATATGTTATCTGAATATTTTTCCGCTTTTACAATGATAGTCCCATAGAAAAAGTTGCCGATAGTTTATTCCACATCCTTTAATATGAACACACCTTTCTGATCGATTCTGTACACTTTACTTAGCTTTTTGTGGTAGAAGCGGGCTTCACTATGTAAAATTTTAGCATCATACTCTATGACTATTTATCTTCAGTAATATAGGTCTGTTTAGTTGGGCCATGACCCCAAAGACTTTCATAGATACTATGAATATAAGTTTTCCAGAATAAAACCTCGAATTAGCGTTAACAAGTCTCTTGTGGTTAGAGTTTACAACTCTCAAAAAGTATTGCTTTCCATGAGTTTAAAAAGCAGTCAATAGCAATCCTTCTTCCGTGCTTACGAATACATTTCTCCTTTAGTCTAATGAGAGAAGGTCGATTACTTAGCTCTGTAGACTCAAAGGTCGTCGTTACGTGAGCCGAGGGCCCCCTGATTAATGTTGACACTTATTTTCATTTAGTCCTTGTTTATACGAGTACATCTACCTTTGTCCGGAAAACGTATTTCTTTATTTGCTGCGTTATTTATGACGTTATAGTAGGCTGTTGAGTTTGGTCTTTGTTGTTTTTTTTTACTATCATTTCGTCCGCAAAAATTGTGTTAGCCGAGTTGATTGCATGGTATAAATATAACGATTTAATGTAACTTTCTGCCAGTAAAGGAATGTTTAGAATTAGTTCCGGAAATTACCGTCAATAAAGTATGTGTCTGATGAGATGTCGAGTAATAGACAAGTATGGAAGAAGAAGACATCCTGCGCCGACCCCAAATTAATTGGGATAAGAGCAAGAGATTATTATTCTTTATTCTTATTCTTTATTGCACACATAGATTGATTAGATTGTTAATGAGCCGGAAACTACCCCCTACACACAAACAAATTTTACCTGTTTATTTTTGTAATGTGGTCGTATTTCACGCTACTATTGAGAAAGCATTCTCCCTCAGAGGACAGTTTATTTGATAGAAATAAGTTGGGATAAGGACAGGAGAATGATGATGACATATATACTTACAAGTTCTCTGTTCTCGTCATTATCTGTAACTGCCTACCTGTAAAACTGAAAACATGTCTTACCCCAAAAAGGGCAAAAGAAAGGAAGATGAAAAATATAGATAATATTATCATCGGCACGATTCTTGATCGCTGACGCAAAAGTGAGTTATTGGGTTCCTCAGGTGGTATGAAGTGAGACGCGGGGGCGGGGAAAGTGCAGTGATTGGCCCGTAGCGCATCGCGTCATAGCCGTCACTCGGGATTTGTTCTTTACTCCTGCTGCACTTACCTCACGACCAATAAATAATAAACGGGTGTGCGTTTTATTTGTCATAAAGTGTACGATGCGCACAGCGATCCCCACTCTTCCGCCGAGCGCTCAAGAACCGTGCCGGTATCTGTAACGTTGAGTAAGTTTTAGATAAAAATGATCATAAACAAGAGTAAAATATCAACCAGAATAATCAAACTAAAATCTAGCTAAAACAACAACGAATTCATAAAAAATCTCATCAATCTAATGATTAAACGCGACGCTGAACATTGGATTAAAGAGAAAGAAGCACGCGCCATATTGGCAGCTGCATTTCATTTGCAACAGCACTCTGCTAAAATGTAATTACACGGAGAACACAATATGCTGATATTGCATCGACGTAGCGAGGATACAGTGCGAACGGACACAGGGATTAATTAGCGAATGGAAGGTTCTGTAAAAATCTGGTGATGGAATGAATTCGAACAATGCGATATAAAAAATCCAATGAAACACGTTGAGAGTGTGATTGATTCACACTCACGTGTGTGTGTGTGTGATTGATTCAATCATGTAAAAGCAATAGTTTGCCATACTATGATTAGCAACATTGCACAAAGGAACTTATTCCGTTATTTTCTTCAGAATGGTCAGCAGGCGCGTAATACTTGTACTCAACAAGCAGTTATGACGAATGTGGAAAAGGTCAATTCGTCAATTTCCAGTTTACATTTGCTTGATGTGATAATAGACGATCATAAAGCTCAGGTCATCTTTTATTGACTTCAGTCTATAACTCCTATTGCTACTTACTCTGTAAACCGGACCTCCACCAGTGGGTAGTGTTCAATCAAAGCCCGATAAACTTTGAAATTGTGAGACTTGCTACAGCTCGAAAGTTTGTATCGGTTAAAGTACTGAAACTAATGCTTATTACCGGGAAGCAGAGTAGCGTTTCCTGTTATTTCGTCTTACTATGGAGTCTTGTTCTGGTCCGAAATTAGATAAAGCTTCAAAATGAATCTCAGGATTATCAGGAATATCGTTCCACCCGATACTTATACCTCCAAATACGGCTTCATGGAATACATACACTTTCTGCTTCAGGAAGTCGATGCACGTTGTGTTACGAGCCATGTAGTCTCGAAGATTGAATCAGCCCCTGAAAATGCCCGTCTCACAAAGCGCATCACTCGAGGGCAAGTGTTGGCCAAAAACCCTATATGGACCAAATTCTGATACAAAGCTTTCGAAGAAGTGCTAATTGGATTAGGATATCATCCAGCGGCAGACTTTTAGATTGGAGCAGACACATATTTCGCTGGTGGAGCTAAAACTGAAATGACATTAAAAGGAAAAGGGAAAGTGTAGAATGTAAATCTATATTTTTTCTGTAACTTCAAGTAATAATTGACTGAATCAGAAAATAGCACGTTATTACATGTGTGTTATATGTATTAACTTACCCGCAACAAAACACTTAACCGCGTATTCTGGGAATTGGATTCATTCCCAAAGTACATTGTAACTTGTAAGTGTATTGCCAATAGTTATGGCTTTTCTCGGTTCATGGAACACGTTGCGAAAGGATTTGTTGAAGTGCGAAGTTTTTCCATTTTCTTCTCCGTTTGAGATTAAGGGGGAGGAGCTACCCGTCGGGGCTGAGGGTTGTTCGAAAGAGATACCGTGGCCTCGGCACAAAGGGCTAAGAAGGAACATGGGTGGTTTTTAGTCAGAGAAACCTGACACTCCCTATATACCGCTCAGCCCAGAGCGGAAGGAGTCACTTGATAATTTGCCACCCTCTAAAAAAAAACTTAATGTCTTGCGTTTTTTAAAATTAGCAGATTAATGATGGGTTGTATCTTCATTACATGTGTGATAACCGGCCGTTACAAATATGGTTTTACAGAGTTATAATCATGAAAATAATCAATACGGGTTTAAGTCATGATTTTCATGATTGCCTATTTCATAAAAACTTATTCAATGGGAGCAAATAAACTTAGGTTTTATAATTTTGTAAGTACATGCGTATTACGGCCACAAATAATATTTTGTTGATCATGCACCGTAGCACTAACCAGCAAAATGCAAGAAAACGTAAAAAAAAAAGAAAATTAAAATTGGCGGGCAACCCTGGCGCTTCCTCCTTTAATGTTGAAACATTGTCGTTGACTTTTTTTTCCTTTTTTATCGGGGGGTGGGATATCATCAAATAACTCCTCCCGCTCTTGGGCAGAGCGGAAGGGAGTGTCAGACTTCTACTGACTAAAAACCACCCATGTTACTTCTTCACCCTTGTGCCGAGGCCGCGGTATCTCTTTCGAAATCCCGCAGCCCCGAAGGGCGTACATTGTCGTTGCCTCATTTTAAATGTCATTGGGTCTATTCGGTAGATAGGGTTTGTGACCTAAGTCACACTATTTTCATCAAGGATTCCAAGACTGGCGATATATCGAGAGAGACAGGCGATAAACGAGGCTAATAGCGGATATTTTATTCAGTGCTTTTGCTCTGTTTCTACTTAATCACGGACAACCCCTAACCTCCATGGGAAAAGGGGGGAGAGAGTTTTTGTATGTATGTAACCCCCCTTCTCTCCTACTATTACATGCTACTCTTCCCTTCTCTCTTCTTTCTTCTTCTTCTTTCTCTTTCTCTTACTATTACTTGGCCTTGTCCATCATCCGAATTCATTTAGCATCGGCGGTCGGTCTTCTATACTTCTCTATCACACTCATCATTTAATCAGACACCTCTCTTATACATTTTATTTTCATATCATTCTTTACGCAGTCCATCGATAGTTTCTTCTTCTGTTATACCACTAAATAACACACGACAAAGAAGCAGTATATTGGTATAAAATGGAAGAAGCTGCGTCGTAGATCGAATAGTTGAAAGCGCGACTGTTGAACCTGTCATTCGTATATATTCACTGAACAAATCGGGCAAAGCGTTAGTAGGTTTTCCAGTACTTTCTCAGAAGCAGCTCGGAGCTAATTGAATCAATGTCCGTTTGATGTCATTAAGAACGCTTCGAATTTCACAAAACTGAAACATTACTGGTGAAATGCTGCGATCCTAATTCGCATCAAACTCACCACATAAGGAAAAAGTTTTAAAGGGGGAAGGGGGAGTATAATGGTTGTAAAAAGACCCTTAACAAAAACAAAAGGCACTATTCTCGCCTTCATTGCGATCATTGTTTTGTTCTTGACCATACCTAAGAACCTTCTTGTTACGGAGATTTTGGAGGTTAACATTTTAATACACGTTTTTAATGATCCCTGTTATATTCAAAGCATCCACCGGCACATTAATAATTTGAGTGTGTTACATGTAGTCCTACAAGAAAACGTGATTTTTCATCCAAAAAAAAATGTCCGTAAGAATTGAGGAGCCACATCAGATTTTTAAAATCTGATCTCACCATTATTTAGCAGCAATGTAGCTGATTTTGCAGCACGAATTCTAGATTTAGCAGTAAAATATATCACTAGTTATTTTAATGCAAAATTGGCTCCTCAATCTAAACGTCTGAATTGAGGAGCCACCCTGGAACTCGTTAAGTAAAAGATGAATATTTTTGAAAATTTTGCACCATTTAGCAGCAATTGTGCATATTACCTTCTAAATTTTTAGCTAGCTACTGTAGCGCTAAAATTAAGGAAAATACAATGCTAATTAATTGATCGCTCACATCCTATAGAAATTCACCTCTTGAGTGTAGATTGAGGAGCCATACTACTAAAAGCATTGTATTTTCTATAATTTTAGGACATAAAAAAAAATATTGGATCGGGTTACTTAGCTTCGCTGGGTTGACGGCTTCGTGAATGATTCGTTTAGACTAGACTAGGGATGGCGAACCAATGGCACGCATGCCATTGATGGCACGTTGCAGAATATTTTAGGCACGCCACCGAATTTTTAACCATATTTTCAACTATGCCTACGAGTCATTATTTTCAGAGATGAACATTAGATTCGATTAGAAACCGTTTGGTAGAGGAGTCCAGTCCATGATTACTTATATTACTTAAGATAATATATCTTACTTTAATTTGAATTACACGTAGAATTGAAACATTATTATGTAGGTCAAGTTTTTCTTTTTTGGTAGCAAAGAAAGAGCTGTTAGTTTAAAATATTTAGTTTAATTATCTGCCAATAAAGTCTAAGCAATATTATTTGACGGCACGTGTAAGGTCCCACTAAACATTTCTTTAGAAAAAATGGAACGTTGATCCTTAAAGGTTCGCCATCCCTGGACTAGACTATGTATAAACCTGCTTTGTCGCTGCGTTCTAGATCTACATTCGGGTGTTATTTGCCAATGCGGTTAACTACTTTTATTCTGCGCCCTTTTATCTTGACAAAATACCTAACCTTTTCCTTTCCAATCTATCTCGAGAACCATTGTAACTACATAAAACATTTTCGGGTCAATGAATCCAGACTCGTAAAATTAATCTCCACTTCAATCTGTCTCCTTCGTCTCTTCGTTTTATAGTGCACTTACAAAGTTCTCATCCGAGGTAACTATCTCTGGACTAATTAGACGCACCTGCTAGACGTAGATAGGGCAAGGAAAGCTTAATTACCTTAGATAAAAGATTAAATTGTTAGACGCCCTTACCGTAATAAGGTTGGCGAAAATTATGTTCAGACTGCGAAGAGAGACCTCGCACATCCCAAATAGAACGATTTATACAAGTTTGTTGTTGTATGCTAGCAGTACTGTTAAATTTAATGAATTTAGCACGCACGTAATTATTAAGAGGAGACTGCGAATTTAACGATTTAAACTGTTGCGTGACGACCTGGAAGCGTTTTTGCCCAATTGGATGGAGAAAACCGCACAGAGGGATGAGTGGAAGGCTATGGGGGAGGCTTTTGCCCAGCAGTGGGACAATATAGGCTAAAAAATTAAAAACTTTTGCCTTAGATTTGTTTGTTTTTTTGAAAACTAATTTAAAATACTACACTAAACATCATAGTTTATTTATATACCGTACTTATGCTTTGAATTTGTTTGGATAATTATCTTAAAGCACCTTTTTTTGGAGGGGAGAAATCATCAAATGACTCCTCCCGCTCTGGGCAGAGTGGTAGAAAGTGTCAGATTTCTACTGACTAAAAACCACCCACGTTCCCTCTTAGCCCTTTGTGTCGAGGCCGCGGAATCTCTTTCGAACAACCCACAGCCCCGATGGGATTAAAGCACCTTCTTCAAAAAGCCACTTCTTCAAAAATATTGTTTAGTTCTGAATATTATTTGGCAAACTCGACAAGACCCCTTGTCTTGTCGAGTTTGGTAATCTATATAGTAAATGTCAGTTTACACGTAATTGGTCAAGTACGTATCGATAATCCATTTTGCTCAATAAAACGTGCGAACGTTTAACACAGAAACAATCAGGGTCCCTTACTACATCTTAATCAGTATCACAGAAGCATCCGTGTCTTGTATTGAATTGACAATCCCACTACACTAGTATTTTCCTTCGACCTCGCTTTCGTATTTTTATATTCGACAGATATAATTATTATTGAAATCGCCATTTTTATCTCTTTTTGATTTTAATTTACTACTTGAAATTTTATTAGGCATTGCTAGGGGATGATTTTCGAAAAATTCGCTAACTATTTCTTGATCTCTACGCCATGTAATACGCAATAGAGGCCTTTTTTATATACTCACAAATACAGTTTAATTTGCGCTACAGCTTCGAAAATTTAATTTTACTTTTTCAATTAAATATACTGCTGCATCATCTTCGTCCACAAGTTAACTTCACCCACGGCTGGGTAAAGGCCTCTCTTTTCTAGTGCAAAGCTCCACGGTCCTGTGCCAGCCTCATCCAGGTACCCACGATGACAACTAAGTATGTCGCCTGCCCATCTTGCTGCTTGAAGACCCACATTAAACACTAGGAAGTGTCGATGGGTGGGCGTTTTGGGGGACTGTCTTAAAGAACCAATAATGTAAATAAGTAAAGTAAAGTTTTTGACGTTTGATTTTTGACATTTCTTTTGGCAGTTCTCATGCTATAATACTTTAAAATTAGTTCTGCAACTGTAAAGAAAGCGATAAATGAAGAAACAAACACATCTAAATGCAATAAACAGAAACTGCCACTCAATTTAGCATTACCCAAGTTAATATTATGTAGGTATTCAATATTTGTATGCAGTGTTTGTCCTTGTTACACGAGTCGCTGCATCTTGCACTTGAGTTGGTCGAAACTCGGCTAAGTTGGATTTACATAACCTACTTAATGGTGGCATTCGTCAAGTTCTGCTAACTGCTCGTTTTGGAGGCTGAAGTTGGTGCTAAGTAAGATTTCAACTGTACTTAGTTCAGCTGTAATCTTATTTGTGAATTGGGATTATTAGACATGTTATGAGGACGGACGAATGGCAAACTACTAAAAGAGTGATGAATTTAAATGTTGATGAATGGAGAGAATGATAGCGTGACTGTTCACAGAGAAGACAATAAAAAATGTGTTGAGCCGATCCTAACCAACATGAGACAAGGGCAGGAAGGTGATGTTATTGAATGGGTTTCTGTGGTTTCCTGGCAAAAAATCTGGCCCGCTTGTGGAGTAGCAACTAAAAACCGGCCAAGAGCGTGTCGGGGCACGCTCAGTGTAGGGTTCCGTAGTTTCCCGTCCGTCACAATAAGTGTTCCCACTTATGAGTTTAAAGGTGGGTATCCATTATGTTTTTTTTTTATATACTTACACTTATTTTTTTTTTTTCACTTTCAAAATGATTTTCCTAGAAAGTCCTTGTAAAGTTCTACTTTTCAGATTTTTTTCATATTTTCTAAACTTATGGTTCAAAAGTTAGAGGGGGGGGACGCATTTTTTTTTACTTTTGGAGCGATTATTTCCGAAGTTATTGACATTATCAAAAAATGATTTTAGTAAACACCTATTCATTTTTAAATACCTTTCTAACAATATATCACACGTTAAGGTTGAAATTAAAAAAAAAATCACTTCCCACTTTACATATAGGAGGGCTACCCTAATAAAACATATTTTTCCAATTTTTATTTTACCACTTTGTCGGCGTGATTGATACACATATTGGAACCAAATTTCAACTTTCTAGTGCTAACGGCCACAGAGACGGACAGACGGACAAACAGACATGGCGAAACTATAAGGGTTCCTAGTTGACTACGGAACCCTAAAAAGGCTATGGTTGATCAGGCGACATGGTCTTCCTAAATTAGTAATGAAGTCTTCAGCCACAGCGACTGCCTCGCTAGTCACTAGACCAGAGACGTGCTTGCGACCACTAGGTCGAAAGCACGACTGGTGTGCATGTAGTCCTGGGTTTGCTTCCCAGGTCCCAGGTCGAGCAAAGTGCTATTAGGTTTTTTCCATCAGAGATTTCTCAGTATAAGTCACGGTGTACTGACAGGTACCCATCTGCCTAACCCTTCGGGGATTACAGGCGTGATGTTATATTTTCAACCGATTTACTTACACTAATTGCTGATTCTATTCTATAAACATAAGTAGCATAACTATCTTTTCCTAAACACGTAAATTACTGTTGACCATTCTTTTGCGTAATATGACCAGGGATTAATCAAATACCTATTGCTTTAAAATTTATATTTCTGTTGCAAACATTTGCTAAATGTTGGCTGGCAAGCATCCTTCCGGCACGATTCCATAATTGCTTCGTACAGTAACCACAGGAGACGCGACCATGCGTCTTGCGGCCTCAGCGGCCTGGATACACTAACTCATTAACCCTTAGCCTGTGGGAACGGCAACTAGATTAACTCGACTTTATATGTTATTATGAGCTACAACTGCTATAACTGCCTCCGTGGTCGAGTGGTTTAGGCGTTTGCCTTGTGACCCGGTGGTCGTGGGTTCGATTCCCACGGGAAACATACTTTGTGAAGTTGTTTCCAGTTTGGTTAGGACATTGCAGGCTTGAATCACCTGATTGTCTGATAAAAAGATGGTTCCGTGCTTCGGAAGGCACGTATAAGCCGGTGGTCCCGGCCGCCAAATGGCGGTCGTCAAACCATGTCAGAGGCCCTTGCGGCGGTTTATAAACTCTGACACTAGGGTGTGTGGGGTCGTTAGACCTTACTGCCCACACGATAAGAAGTTTATGAGCTACATCAAATAAACATCGCAGTTATTTTAGAGGCATAACGCAAGTATGACTATTGTCGGTGAAATTGCTTTTTCGTTGAAACATTTATCGGTATAGACCACGAACGTTTTTGTTCTTGATTTTCATAAATTCATTCGTAGTGCTCATTTACGTTATAAAAAGAACTTTTTTTTTAAATACTCTAGACCCAGTGATTTAGGTAGCGTTGTATGTCGGTAAATGAATGAATTTAAGATTTCTCATGGAGAGTTTCTATTCTCCCTTCTTGAACATTAGCATTTAGCATGCATTGTAGAGTCCAATTCGTTTAAACGTGTGGTTTACAAAATCAGCAGTTTCTTATTCATAAAATTCCTCCCTCGCAACGAAGATGCCACAATAATAATTTGAGAGCTAACGTCACTCATTATACAAAATTAAAATAAACCACCAAAGGGTTCTCACTTCGTGTATTTAACTCAAACGTCTCAGCCTTGTGCACGTGGATGAAAACTGTACCTACGTTTTAATTAAAAGGAACATGGCTTGCTCCACACCGCAAAGGCTTGACATCGTGATTTAAAAGATGGAGGAATTTTCACATCATTCTACAAGCCAAGTCCTTGACTTTCTGATGAAGTTTAGTTTTAATAATACGTTTTCGAATAAAACTTTGGTTCATCACGAATGTAAAGGCGATTGTAAAAGGATATAATAAACGATAAATCATAGGGGTAGACTCAGTTTTAGAAGCTCCCGAATGTCTTTAAGATTTAGGTTTCTAATTGATGATGATGATGATGATGACATCTTGCTGATTTCGGCCACAGCGACTGCATTCGCTGGCTTTCTCTGGATTGTCAAGAACTTTCGCGTTTGCTCTTTCATGTGCTCTTAAGTGGCTAGCATATCTTTTACTTATCAGATGTATGCGCAAGCACTTTTGAATGACAGAAAAATAAAGAAAATCAGGTTAAAGTCACAGTCAAAAAGCATAATAGCTTGTAAAAGTACTGAAGTTGCCTATTCCAAAGCTTAGGTCTATATGGAGAAAAGGAAGAGTTTAGTTAAGTAACTTAATAAACACAGACAAGCTAAAATTAGAACACTATAAGCGTAAGGAAGAACCAGCAATAAATTGTGATGTATTTTTTAAGATTGTCCCTGATGTGTGATTAGATTAATTGACTTACAAATTCATTGTAATGATTATGTATTGCATGCGCATAACAGATTAATATAGATGGATGACTATAGGGTCGACATTGATGTAACAGAACTAATTTTATGCGTTAGATGGATTCAATGTTGTTCTGAAATCTATATCTATAAAAGCGAAAGGTCACTCACTGATTCATCACGAAATCTCGAAAACCGCTAGACGTACAAAGATGATTTTTGGCAGGGAGGTAGTTTATGGTTAGTAGACGTCCGCTAAGAACGGATTTTGCGACAGGGCCGGATTAGGGTGGTCTAAGGGCCCTCGCAAGTTTGTATGAAACTCCTTCATTTTTTGTGCTACAATCTAGATTTTTGGCAGATACGTAGTTTATAGTCAGTGGGCGTCTGCTATAAATTAATTTTGCGACAGGGCCGGATTAGGGTGGTCTAAGGGCCCTCACAAGTTTGTATGAAAGTCCTTAATTTTTCGTGCTATAATCTTGATTTTTGGCAGAGACGTAGTTTATAGTCAGTAGGCATCCGCTATAAATTAGTTTTGCGACAGGGCCGGATTAGGGTGGTCTAAGGGCCCTCGCAAGTTTGTTTGAAAGTCCTTCATTTTTTGTGCTACAATCTTGATTTTTGGCAGAGACGTAGTTAATAGGCAGTAGACGTCTGCTTAGAACCGATTTTGTGACAGGGCCGGATTAGGGAGGTCTAAGGGCTCTCGCCAGTTTGTATGAAAGTCTTTCATTTTTTGTGCCACAATCTTCATTTTTGGCAGGGACGTAGTTTAAAGTTAGTAGACGTCTGCTTAGAACAGATTTTGAGACAGGGCCGGATTAGGGAGGTCTAAGGGCTCTCGCCAGTTTATACAAACAAGACCACAAGTCCTTCATTTTTTGAGCTACAAAGTTGATTTTTGAGACGGGCGTAGTTTATAGTTAGTAGACGTCTGGTAAGAACAGATTTTGTGACAGGGCCGGATTAGGGAGGTCTAAGGGTTCTTGCAAGTTCGTAAGAAAATCCTTAATTTTTTGTGCTACAAACTTGATTTTTGGCAGGCACGTAGTTTATAGTTAGAAGAACTCTGCTAAGTACAGGTTTTGTGGCAGGGCCGGATTAGAGAGGTTTAAGGGCGCTCGCAAGTTTGTATGACAGTCCTTCCTTTTTTGTGCTACAATTTTGGCAGGAAGGTACTTTATAGTTAGTAGACGTTGACTAAGAACGGATTTAGCGAGTTTAGCAACATGGCCAGAATAAGGAGGTCTGAGGGCTTTTACATGTTTGTAAAAATGTACTGTTTTTTTTTTTGTATTATCAACCTGAAATTTAACAAGTCTAGAGTTTAGGAGTAGGAGATCTAAGCTAAGTTTGTAAGGAAGACCTGGACTAAGGGCTCCCGTAAGTCCATATGAAATCCTTGGCTTTTTGTACCTGAAAATTGGCAGAGAGATAGAATATAGTTAAGACATTTTAGGTAGGAATAGATTTTACGACAGGGCTGGTTTAAGGGAATCCACAGGCAGTCCAGACAAGACAGTCAAAATTTCTACGCGAACGAAGTCGCGGGCAACTGCTAGTCATTATATAATTACCGTTTTCATCACGGGAAGCACCAAAATATATCAAAGTGCGCTGCTGGATTAAAAAAAACTCGCCTCAATCTCGAAAGTTAGTGCAGCATTGTTTAGACGTTACTTTTGATGTTCCTTATTATCTATGAACACTGTCAATAACACGATAGTACGTTAACCATGCCTTGTGCATATAAAGTTTAAAAACTATTTAAGATTATTAGATACCGTAATGTCATACCTGATTGTATTTCTTATTGCATCATCTCAATAAATACAAGTACTCCATATGTATTACAATGTTCATAACAAGATAATATTTGCGTCACCTAGATTCCAACAAAAGTGAATTCCGTCTTCTGTTTCATACAGGATTCAATAATCAAATCTGGAAAAGTAAAAGCTTTTGAAATCTACTTACATCAATATTTATTGAGGCCATGAAATTGGTACACGAATCTCATGTCGATATTCGCACATTCACAAATTGTTCTTGCAGTAGCAGCGTTATAATGCTCCGGAGTTCGCATAGCTTAATTTTTGGCCAAATAAATTTAATGAAGCCATCGAGAAGATATGAAGAATGCTCCTTACCAGGTTTATTTTGGATATAAAAACGTGTTCTTCCAATGCAACTTACAGTGTACAATCATTTAATATGATAATGCAACTTCGTAAAATTCTGAGTAAAGAGATTCAAGAGAGATCCAATGCCGCGCAAGATGTAGGACAAAATTTGGCTATGCTAAATATATTTATAAGGTTATATGGGGGTGTTTAGGGTCTTAGGTGGGACGCTCTTAGGCTTGATGGAGCGACGATCATGACAGGTATCAATTGGATGAGAGTTGTCAAGAATCGAAATGAGTAGTGTGCGATTGCTGATATCCAGCAGTAGACTACTGTAAAATTTCGATTCGTCGCGGATCATCCTAATTTTAACACGTTTAACAATTTTCTACATTGTGCACTCCTTCAAATAGTTCTACGAGTTGAAGAACTCGTCGCATATTTTTTTCATGTATTTTTTTTCGTAAGATTTTTTTTACTGGTTGGTCGAGTCAGCTTTTTTAATCTTCCACCATTACTGTAACACTAAGTATAAACATATGAATTCTACAATCTCTTCTCACAGTGCCAAAGAACAAGAAATGAAAATTCAAGCTAGGATGCAATATTTATACGAATTTAACGAAAAACAGCGAAAAGAGCGCGCAACGAAGGCCCATGACAAACAGAACAGGATCAAGCAGAGGGTCCTGGCTGCGAATGAAATGGAACTCCGCCGCAAGATAACTATGATACGGCAATGGCGAGCAAATGAGAAGAAGCGTCTGGCTAGACTGCGACGAGACAGAGAGGCGAAGTTGAAATGGATAGAAAATGAGGTAATGTGTTTTTTTCTTAGGCTGTTCTGTCTCACTCCTGGACAAAGAAGACCTCCCTCTCTCCTCCTTCCTCTACTCCTTCTACTTCTCAAACCCGCGCGTCCTTTCAGTTCTAACGGACCCCATCCAGTGCGTCCCTCTATCTCCTACGCGACCGCGGCTCGCTGTATCTGGGCACCAGTTTTATGCAATTTTGGCCCACAGTGGGTTCGGCATGTAGACAGACTATCAGGGCTATTGCGTATCTTTTAATGACAGTGGCTAACCTAAAGTGTCCATAGATAACTGTAAATTGGTTATGGTTTGGTACATTTTTTTCTTAAAAACTCACCATTTGACAGTTATTTGATAGACACTATATGATATCCACTGTCATTAGAAGATACGCAATAGCCCTGCATATCCTGCTCAGTTCCATTTAAGTTGGATCACAATTTGTTATGGCATTTTTGATTTTGTTAATGCATGTCTTTTCTTCTTTGGTTTTAAGTACCCACGCTTTAAGCGGAACCGACTCGAGCCGTAATTTGTGCTAGTTGCGGACATGATGCGGTTTTATCAGTTCACGAAAATTTTATTATAGTACAAGCTTGCTAAACCGTAGTGATGGTCGATTTTTAGTTCCTACAAATAGACTAAAACACACATAATCATGACTTGTGTATGGAAGGGCGCAAATCCACCCTTGCGTTATTTGCCAGAGTATATTTAACTGTTTTTACTTTTTGCACCAGATTTATATTCAACATGTCCCTGTCCCTACCATCGACATTTCATCTTCTTCTTCTTCAGTCGGTCCCTCATTACTGAGGATCGTGGTCACTGGACCCCTTTAAGCGGACCATCTGCCTCCATCTACTCCGGTCCAAGGTTGCCATCACCACCTGCTGAAATTTGCTTGAGGAAATAGCTTCTTTTACTTGGTCGGACCATCGTGTTGGCGATCGGCCTCGCGGACGCTTGCCTTCAGTATTGCCAACAATGACCAGCTTTTCAAGGCTGCTATCTCCTCTTCGCATTATGTGGCCGAAATAGGACAAAATACGCTGTAGGCAAACTAGACAATCGAGTCTTGATATCGAGTTGGGAAAGGATAGACACATTTGTGCGTTTGGCCGTCCATGGAATTCGGAGCATCCGCCTCCAGCACCACATTTCGAAAGCGTCTATCCTCTGTCTTTCTCTTGTTTGGATTGTCCACGTCTCAACTCCATAGACATTTCATACATAAATAAAAAATTATATGTACAAATAACATGATACAAGGAGTTTCGTATATCTGACCACTATAGTAGTATCGAAATACGGTTGAGATTTTTTCCATTCATCTCGCAAGCGCCCAGCAATATTTAAAATGCGTGCTCGGCTACCGAGAAATTCGATTTCTGGATGAATTTTGTTCGCATAGCGATGACAATGAAATGCAAAATATTTTTCAACGTGATAGTCCCGTAGGATATTGCATTTTTTGTCAGGTTTCAGTTGACTATTGCATACGTAACTTAATAACTTTTTTAGTATAGGTTTCTGTGCCTGAAATGTGAACTTCTTCGTAAGTAAAATTTCAGATAATTGAAATAATTAAACGGAATCTTACAAATATTGGTAAAAAATACAGGGAATTTCAATAATAGGTGCGGTACGAAAAGCGGCCCAAGCGCGTTATGTGTTTTATCATCGAAATGAAATGCATTTAACTTTTTTTTTTGTCGTAAAACTTAAATGTTTGGTTTTAATGATGCTTAATTCCAAATACTAGTTTACTTCTTTCCTGTGACACAAATAAACGGGATGAAGACGGAAGTCTACTGTTCAAACACGGTTCTACGACCGATAAGGCTCGTGGCAGTTCTAGTGTATGTTCTCCCGTGACCATCAACAATTCGCTATTTCCTATTATGAAACCCATGGAAACATGTGTAACGACCCTGTACAATGAAACAAATATTCCCTAACAGTTCCATACAATGTCACAAAAGATAGACAAACACATTTTTTTTTAATAATCTTGCCCCACACTATGAATTTCTCCTGTATAGGGGTGCGTTTACAAACATTAATTAAAACTCACATACACAAACATCCAGACCCGGAACAATAATCTGTAGGTCATACAAATATTTGCTCCGTGCGGGATTCGAAATTTCGAACCCGCCACACGCAGCACAGCAGTCAATCACCTCAACCACTGCATCAATCGTGCCGTCGTACTAATGCTGTTAAATTTTTAGGCGAACAACAAATGGATCGCACGCGTGGAAGCTCAAAACTTGAAGATACAGGAGGAACAGCTGCTCTTGCAGATATACACTGACGACATGAATGCCGGCGCGAGGAGAAGAGAAAAGTAAGTCAACGTTGTCTGGTCTTCCTTTGGTCATGTTGGATTGCCTCCCTACTTCAAGAGAGGCCAACCACCAGGGTATTCCAGGGTAGTTGACAAAAAAAATCTAATTAGCCCGTCAGGTAGATTTCCAAAAAGTATTGGACACATATTTTTTCTTTTTTCACGTAAACGAAAAATGAATGCTTCAAATAGTCGTGTGACGTCACAGTTTGGTACATTTTTTACCAGAAAATGACGTCACAAGCCCCCACTCATGAGCTTTGACACGTTATGCGTACATTTTTCGATATTCTAACTGACGGAATAAACAGAATCATATTTTTTTAGACAGTCAAGTACCTATTATTATTGTGATGGTACCAAAATGGCCCAACATTTTCATGCTAAAATTTAGTCCGTTATAAATTGGTTTTAAAGCTTTCAAGTATTGTGCCTTTATAACAAATTTAAAACAACATAGTTTTGATAAAATCCAATTTATATTTTGAGTTCCACAATATTCCGACTTTCTAATGTACCTAATAATTGGAATTCATTGAAAAAGCGTTGTCTGCGCAAGAATTTTGAGTTATGGGATCGTGTAACTAACTACAATAGATATTTTTGACATTATTAGGATCCTCAGTGAAATATAATAATTCCAAAACACAAAAAAGAACTAAAAGCAAGTTAGTGACCATGACCATGTCGATTTAAAAACTTATAAGTAAACTCTACAGTTCTTAGTTCTACTAAGTTTCTGAAGTCCAAAAACTTTCTTCCGATCAAATGTTTAAACCAACCTTTTATAATGATAAAGAACGCGAAGTCGCTTAGCTATAAGAAACCAATAAGTCTTAATACAAAGCCAGTCAATTCCCAGATCGTTGAGACAATAAGCAAGAATCTAATCCTAATTTATGTTGATTCATTTCGTTCTATATAGCGACAGATTACAGAGCAATAAAGTCCTGATTGTGTTCCGAACGACATCTAAATTGCTTTTGTAGGGAACACGTGAGAGTTAATAAAGTAAGAAAAGCTTCAAGTGGATGAAACAGATTGAATGAATTTTAATTTATAAATGTACCTAAATTCTTGTTTTCAAGTGGTTAGTGCTTAACCCGGTGTTAGATTTTCTATGCCACATAAGGAGCTCTGATTTGTCTTGACGTGCCGACGATAAATATCTCTTACAACTTTTTTTTAGAGGTTTGGAAATCAACAAATGACTCCTCCCGCTCTGGGCGATGCGGAAGAGAGTTTCTGAGTTTTAACTTCTACCGACTAAAAACCACTGTTCATTCTTAGCCTTTTATGTCCGAGGCCGCGGTATCTCTTTCGAACAACCCGCAGCCCCGACAGGTGTCGGCCCTTGCGCGCGTGTAACAAGAACGCGCCGTCGACACGGCCTGTCATCGTCATAGGGCGGACGGGCGCGGGACGGTGAGCAAGCCCATTACTCACCGTCCACAGGCTCGCTCCTGAACATGGATGAGGCAAAAGGAGTATGTAAGGATCGTAGCAGGTCGCGTTCTGCCTACCCCAAGGGTAAACGGGGTGAGTTTATGTATATATGTATAATGGTAGCAGCAATTCCATTGATTACCAGGAAAGCAGAAGAATACGCGTACAACACAGATCTACAATTGCAGCGCATCAGGTTAGCCAACTGGAAGTTGATACACGGAGGCCAAGCCAAGGAGGCGGGTCTCGTCAGGAAAATGGGCGTCGAATTTGAAAGGGTAACTCAACATAATAATTTCTGTGTCCTTCCCTTTGACTGCTGCACTTATACAAGGGTGCTAATTTGTTTTCCATACCCAAGTTAAAGACGCAGCAAGACGCCTGGAAGACGAAGCGTTAGTAGGCCTCCCACCAGGTGAACTGACGACATCGTGAGAGTCGCGGGCAACCGGTGGATGCAAACGGCAGGCTGCCGTTCTTTGTGGCGTTCTATGGGGGAGGCCAGTCTTTATCCAGCAGTGGACGTCTTATAGCTGATGATGATGATGATGATGACCCAAGTAACAGTTACGCCTTACTTGTTTTTCTTCGTTCTTTAAAAGAATAAATACTGCGTCTCAATATTTATGGCCAAGCTAAGATAGGTTCAGTTCAGTTTCATGAGAATAGCTGACAAAATGAGAAAACGATTACTAGGTACCTCGTTACTGTAGTAGTTGCAAACGCTACTCGTTCTGTGTTTGTTCGGGCAACGTGTTATTGGGCTTTTTTTTCAGAGATTTCACAATAGTAGTCTGGAGCTTGAATTTGTGCCCTATTGGATGCTAAAAGGCTCGGCTTTATTTTTTGTAACACCGTGGTTGCATCCCTACCAAACCTTGTGGGGAAAACACACGTGGATACATCTTTAAACATTCTTTATATGGGTCGTGGGGCTTTCGAGACCGGGACCGCGGGATTCCACCTATAAATACAATAATTGTCTTTGAGTTTATAGGTTCTGCACTGCGGTCCCGGTTCCGAAAGCACGACCCCTTTATATCAATATTCTGCTTGTTTTCAGTCGAAGCGCGGCGCCAAAGGCATGTGTCTCGAGCGGGCCTTCAAGATAGCCAGCGAAGCCATGTCAGGTGCGCTGTCGACTGATGGTGATGTTCTGATGCTCCTGGGGCAAGCTCGAGCCAGGATGGACGTGGAGATAGTCCTGCCTATGGCACCAGTTCATATTCTAGAAGAGGTAAACCGATGATGATGAATTGATGACGAAGACAACGTAATCCTACCTGGTTTGGTGTACAGAATGCTTGGTTGACGGCTTAGTGAAGGATCCGTTTATATACCTTTTATAATAACGATGCAGTGATAGCCTATAGCAGCAGTGACCCAGTGGTGGCAGCCCCGACTTACGAACAGTAAGTCGTGAGCTCGAACCCAAGCAAGCACATTACTTTGTGTAATTTATTTCATCACCGCTGCTCTCAAAACGGTGAAGGAAAACATCGTGAGGAAACCGGCATGTCTTAGAACCAAAACTTCGAAGACATGTGACATTTACCAATCCACACTGGGCCCGCGTGGTAGATTATAGCCCATTCCCTCTCAAAAAGAGGAGGCCTGTGTCCCAGCAGTGGGAACATTAATAGGCTGATGATGATAGCCTAGTGTAGGGATGGCGAACCTTTATGGATCAACGTGCCACTTTTTTCTAAAGAAATGTTTATTGAGACCTTACACGTGCCGTCAAATAATATTGCTGTCTTTATTGGCAGATAATTTAACTAAATATTTTCAACTAAAAGCTCTTTCTTTGTACCAAACGGTTTCTAATCGAATCTTATGTTATGTTACATCTCTGAAAATAATGACTCGTAGGCATAGTTGAAAATATGATTAAAAATTCGGTGGCGTGCCGAAAATATTCTGCAACGTGCCATCGACGGCACAGTTGGCGCAGTGGCTGAGCAATTGGACTCCTGCGCTGCGTGTCGCGGGTTCGATCCCCGCACGGAACAAATATTTGTATGACCTACCTAGAGTTGTTTCGGGTCTGGGTATTTGTGTATGTGAGTTTAAATGTTTGTAAACGCACCCACGATACAGGAGAAATTCCTATTCCGTGGGGCAACGGCAAAAAAAATGGCACGCGTGCCATTGGTTCGCCATCAGTGTGCCTATTGTATAAATATCACTTGCTTCAATGAAGGAAAACATCGTGAGGAAACAAGCATGCCTGAGAGATATTTTTCGACGGCATGTAATGCCAAGTCAGAGGCCCTTGCGTGTCATAAAAACTCTGACACTAGGTTAGGCACACGATAAAGATGAAAAATAACGATTTTAACCGAAACCAGTCAAAACTGCTTTCGAGCATACCTTTTTTTTAGCAAAATGGCATCTCTTTTATTTTTTAAACTGAGCAGGGTTACACCTCCCGTGATGTCTTATGGTCAAAATTCAAACCGAATCTAAAATTACAACTAAATCCTCTCTGAAACCCTAGAATTGAATCCAAAAAGAACTGATTTTTTACACAAACGCGTCTTAAAATATTGTAATTTATGTAGGTTCACATAATGCCGACATATGGCCGCTATTATTTCGACCTCTGTCACCAATAAACCACAGTTTCTACGGACCCTTTAAGAATATTGTGTACCTACTATGATTATTTATCTAATAAAAGGCAAATTGAATTAGTGGGAGCTGTTATTTTTGTAATATTTTTCTTTTAAAACATCTTACACCAATCAACAACCAGTATACATAGTTACACCAATCAACAATAGTTTTTCGAGCAGGAATTTCCCAGTATCATCCCGAAATCTGGATTTGTATCCAGTTAATGGCAAAAAACTCGCCCTCTTTTACACCGGACTTATAACTGGCGAAATGTGTTTGCATATATCGTTAGTAAATTACGGGTGTGGAGTTCTAAGGTTATGTCTTTTTTTTTAGCTGCTGGAATCTTCTATAATGGAGTTCGCCCGTCGTCGCGTGCACCTACTCTTAGGTGACGTAGAACGTGAGGTGCGAGCTCGAGCATCCGTGATATTCTTCCAGAACTATAGGCCTCCGGTCGCAGGGAAGAAGTAAGTTCGTTCTTATAGTAATCTAAAGGTACTCTCCACTCCACTCGCATCCCCCGCCCAAACGATTTGGTAGAAGAAACTCTTGCATACTGTCTTTTGATGTACTGCAATCAACGAAAAATCTGGCTATTCATTTTGACTATTACCCTTCATTTTAGCAGAGACAGAATTATGTTAACAAGCATTAGCGTCCCTCTTGGTTAAACACGCAAATTGTTATCACCAGTACTACCATTTTGTTGTGCCTTTTATAACAGAAGTTTTTAATAGAAAGATTGATATATATGTTACTGGCGAATGATGATGAATCTTGTGTGTTCCATGACAGGCCAAAGCAGCCCCGTTGGTCAGTCCAAGTGGCTACGGAGCTGACGAAAATGTATGTCAAGACAGGGGGCGGGGACAGTGTAATCAACTTCGGCGAGACTACCAAAATACCCGCTAAAGATGAAATAGACTATGAACCTAAAAGTGTTAGGAACAGACCACCTACGCCTGTGGTATGTAGTCTTTCTAATATCATTTTGGAATTCTTTGAAACATTTAAACACAACAAGCTGGTAGCTGCAATGGCTTCGATCTACCAGCGCTTATCGGCGCTGGTCTATTCTGGTAACAAATGAACTGAACTTGTCGGCGACGTTCGGTGCTTGTCGGCGCTTGTTCATATAAATGCCTGCGCCGGTTACTTGCATGGACCAGTTCCTATAAGCGCTGGTAGGCTGCGAGCTTTCTTTCTGTATACGGTCTATTAGCGGAGAGCTAGTAGGACTAACTAAACTAAACTTGACTAAACTTGGATAATTATCAATTTTTGGAAACACAAACTCAATGTCATGTCAACCGTAATTTTTTTTGGATAATTTTTTTACACAACAAAAATCCATCTAAGTATAGTACGCGCCACGAGAACCTATATTTTTTGTAAACAAAAAACTTCTACTAAGTAACGTAGACAATGTAGACATATCAATTAACAACAAATAATTTCAAAGTCCTTTGTTTATAAAAAATATAGCTTGTCGGGGCATGAAATACAGCCGATGGTTTGAACAATTATTAGTACTGAAAAAGTTATCTGCAAACAATCTTCTACACTCTACAAAACAAATATTATCAAATTCAAATTGTTTATTTTTTGTTTGTGTTTAATATATTACAAATATTTTCAAATTCAAATTCAAATTGTTTATTTTTTGTTTGTGATTGGAGCCTTCTTTTAAGCAAACAATGCCTGTATTAGAAGACTCCGCTCTTCCATAACAAAATAAATATAGAAAGAAAAATGTTAATAACTTAGACATCGGTAAGTAGACAATAATATAATACAGACATGATTGACATAAGTACAGTTTGTGTGTGTGTGCGTGCGTGTGTATGGGTGTGTGTATTCGTGCGTGTGTATGTGTGTGTGTGTTGTGTGTTTGAGTGCCTGTGTGTGAGAGTATAGGTTATGTATGTGGTTACTTTCAACTTTTCAAGAGTTCTTCCGTTTCCTCATAAGTAAGTGGTTCGATCCATTTCATTATACTTTTTTTGCATTCATAATATTGTTTTTTATATATACATATTTCTTTATTCATCCTATTATACCATAGATAACAGAAACAACAGGAGAATGCCCTTTAGCCGAAAATGTATAGGAACCTGTGTCGTCAGTTCACACACGCAGAGCAGTAAAAACAATAGATATACGCTGTCGCGCACACACCCGCATTTCTTGAAACATCACGTACTACACAATCAATTATAAACCTTATCCCTTCAGACACAGCGTGTATTTACCATGCACCGTACAATTTACATAGTACATTTTGTTTTACGTAGACACTAGTGATTGACTAAATCAAAAAGTTATCGATTCTTCTATTTATTCTTCTACTAAAGCTTTTATGGGGTACTGAAAATAAAATAAATAAAAAACAATAAAATACACTTAAATTTTTCATACAATACTTTTTTACATTTTATCGGTTATTTAATGCCCGAATGCTGAAGTTCCTAGTTACCGATATTCCCATTAGCTACTGATTTAATAAAAGATAACTCGAGTAATCAATGAATATTACCTATTTAGTCAGTCAATAGTAAGCAATAAAAAGTATCTATCCGTATTGTTTACAATAATAAGAAAGCGTAATAATACAAGCGTTGTTATTTGTATCTATATTAACTTTTGTTATTTGTAAATTTATATTTTACTAGCCGATACCCGCAGTTTTTTTCCGCGTGGATGTCGATTATCGCGACTAAAAGTAATAAATTAATCTCCCACTTTCAAGCCCTCTTTATTTTGGAGGTTGGGAAATCATCAAATGACTCCTCCCGCTCTGGGCAGAACGTTAGGGAGTGTAAGACTTCTACTGACTAAAAACCACCCATGTTCCTTTTTAGCCCTTTGTGTTGAAGCCGTGGTATCTCTTTCAACCCCTTACAACCCTTTTTCATAATACAAAGTAGGCTATATCCTTTCTCAGGCTATATATTATTATATGTGTACCAAATTTCATTTAAATCGGTTCAGTAGGTTTGGCGTGAAAGCTCGACAGTCAGACAGACAGACAGAGTTACTTTCACATAATATATAATATTAGTAAGGATAATAGTAAGGATTAGTCAATACATAATTATTTTAAGTAGTAGTAAAGAATATTGGTTTTTCTTATCTACATTTATGACAACTCTCAGTAATGCTATAAAATACGCAGTTCCTTACAGTATAGTAACAAATTGTGTCTAAAATAATTAATTGTATCATGCATAGTCGTACTAAGCAGGATCATCGTATAAAATATCGACAACCACAAACATCACATCTCTAGCTCTCAAAAACTGACAGCACCCGCTTTTCGAAAATATTGTGTGAGTGAGAGCATCAGTAAAACACCTATCCATTGCGCTATTAGATCAGCCAACTCACTGGTCGATTTGTACTAAGCAAGCAATGGTTTTTGTTCTTATTGAAAACAATTGATTTGGTTTTTCATCATGTTTCTCGTATCACGAAGTAATGTTTTAATGAATTTAATATGAAAAACATTAATGTTATAGTACTTATGTGTGAAATGAGATACCATCTTTCGTGTAATTCACAATACAGCTATTATTTTCACAAACATTCACTGAACAACGCGGCATTTTGTAAAAAATCACGAGCAGTGAAGACGTCGCAAGTTGACATTCGACTCATTATTGAAAGTGGCATCAGGCCGCGTCGCAGCCAAATGAGTTCGCATGTACCACGCCTCCTTGCCATATCTCCTGTTGTTTCTGTTATCTATGTATTATACAATCGAGCAGACCGTGTATTAAATTGCATGGAGGCAACCATAGTTTTTGTTTGGGGGACGTCTGCAATATCATGCTTTCTTCGTTTTGCTAGTTTAGATGTATCGTACGGTAGGGTCTTGTGTTTTTTTAATATGGTTTGAACAATGTATAGTTTTCTTACTGAGAGTAATTTGCTTAATTTATAAAGACTATCTGTGGCGTTACTAATTTTCTTAAAATACATTATTTTTACCCGACTGCGGCGAAGCCCAAAAGGAGGGTTATGTATTTTTACCCGACTGCGGCGAAGCCCAAAAGGAGGGTTATGTGTTTGAAGTGTATGTATGTAAGTATGTATTTACCCGACTGCGGCGAAGCCCAAAAGGAGGGTTATGTGTTTGAAGTGTATGTATGTATGTATGTCCGTTTCTTTGTTCCCTCATAACTCATAAACGGATGAACCGATTTGAATGAAATATACGTCGTTAGATTCGTCTTGATGGCGCGAGTGTTATAGGCTATTAAAAGTAAAAAACAAAGAAAAATTGCGGATTTTGGGGGCCAAATCGCGGAGTTCAAAAAAAAAAAAAAAACAATACCATCGAGTAGGATATCAAAATAAAGGGTTTTAAAAGGAGATTACAAAAATATAAAACACTTATATGTTTAAAAGAAATTCAAAGTGAGAAATCCTATAAACAAGCACACAAAAGAACTAAAAAGTTGGAAATAAAAAAAGTAGTTAAAAAACTAAAAAACCCGACTGAAAAAACTGAAAAGCAAAAAACAAGCACATTTTAAATTAAACAAAACTTGGAAGCAGGCGGGGTTCATTTGAATATTAAATTATGAAAAGAAAAAATGAAAATAGAATGGACCCCGCCTGCTTCCAAGTTTTGTTTAATTTAAAATGTGCTTGTTTTTTGCTTTTCAGTTTTTTATGAGGGCACGTTGTGCACGCTCGACTTCTATGAATTTCGTTTTTGCTGACCCTCCCCAATTAGGAATACAATACACTAAGACAGACTTGATTTTCCTTCCATTTAAACTGATTTAAAGCTCTAAACTGTATTTTAAATACTGACGGAAATTGCTTGTTGGTCTTAGTGGTCGCAAGCGCTAGTGTTGAGTTTGAGTATGTGGTTCTGGGTTTGTTTATTTTTTATTTAGGATTTGTGGCTGATTAATGGCAATAAGCTTACCCCTTATTACATGGATCTAAACGATAACTGACGCCACGTGGACTAACTACCGGACCCACATACAAATTTTTAACAGACCCATCTGATTGATTTATTAACAGCCATCTAAGACGAAGTTGGCCGAGGTGACTTTCAGCGACAGGGTGGAAGACTTACCCGATCCTGTGACCTTGCCTACCTACCTTCCTGAGAGACGGAAATTACTTGAGGTAAAGTGTCTTGACACACCATTACTGGACTATGTTACTTTTATTACTGTTGGTATTAAGAGGATGGGTCATGAGTGTTGCCGATAATCGAGTTAAGTGGCGTGCGATGGAAGAAACCTATGACCAGCAAGGACTGCTTAATAGCCCAATAATGGTCCTCATATACAAGGTGCTTCTATAAAGTGGACAATATGGGGGCATCCAAATCCAAAGGTATCTTATGGATTTGAATGTCGTCGGGAATTACTTATTTGCACTTTTCTGTCGCCATTTTAATTCATAAACTTACGGCATACGTTGGACCTGGAATATATTTAATAGTAGAGGACAGTTAAACAAAAAATGTTAAGGAATATGGAGCCCTAAAGTCCATCTAAGATGCCGAGATATGTATTTCAAATGTCAAGAGCTCAAACACTGCTGGACATAGGCCTAGGTATGTCCACCAGTTGACGTCTTTCGGCTGCAATGATGAATAATAAACTCATACACCTAGTTTATGTATCGGGTGATTATTTCTCTTGTCACTGCAGATGGTGAATGCCTCCGCGAGGTTATTGTCAAGGTCTGTGAGCCAGAAGGTCCAGAAAGGCATGGACATCACTGTAGGCAATGTTACGCTGCCGAACATGAGACACCCAAGTAAGAACCTATTTTAAATTATTTTTAAGAACCTATTTTAAAAAAGCAAATTGTTGATTTGGCTCAAGAGGCTGCCCAACTTAAATGGGACTGGGCAGAACTGGTCTGTCGCATGCTGAACGAACTGTTGGTCCTTAAAGCTCAGGATTGGTGCCCTAAAACAGCTACACGGGGTCGCGGCAGACCACGCAGTAGATGGCGGGACGAACTGGATGTCTTCCTTGAGAACAGGAAAGAAGTTGCGCAGAATCGCGACCGTTGGAAGGAATGGAGGGAGGCCTTTGCTCAGCAGTGGGACAAATGAGCTAGCTACAATAAAGTTCCCTTTGCATTTATCAGCTTGTTTTCCAACAGTTATAGTGTGAGTCGAATTAAAATATCCGTCATTAAAAAAGTACAACAGAAAATTGAAGGTTAAGTCAACATGTTTTTATTTCAATAGTCGTGTTTTTACGCTGTTTATACTTAGATCTTTTGAACTACGCAAAGGATTTTAATGCAGCAATAGAAAGAGTGATTCAAGAGGAAGACTAACTGTAGTATGGGTCAGGACCAAATTTTTGACGTAATCGCACAACGAAAATCACAACGGAATGTGGCACACTGGAAAATAAATGTAGCACAATAGAATTATTAGGGTGTGTGTAAATAGTCGTAAGATTTTAGGTAGGTAAATTACCTATGTGCGATTACGTCAAAAATTTGGTCCTGACCCGTATACCGTCACTGGTACGAGTCGTCTAGTTAATACAATATTATTTCAATTACAAATTTTAATGTAATTGCAGTGGAATGGGGCGAGGCGGTGGAGGGTCTTGCGAACGGCGTGGTTGACAACCGCATCAACGCAGACTGCGGTGACGTGCGGCGCGCCAGTGAGTTCCTCGCGCACCGCATCCTGTGCTCGCTGCGAAACCAGATGAACCAGGAGAAAAAGGTACCTATTTTTTTTAGAGTTCCATAGGTACCTTACAAGTTAAAAAAAGGAACCGTTATAATATCACTCTCTTGTCCGTGTGTCACCACCGATTTTCTCAGGAACGGGTGGACCTAGCAAGTTGAAACTTATACTAGATGCTGAGGTCTAAGTGCATGTTTACGTAAAGGCGGGGCACCGCGCGGCGCGTGCTGCGTTTTTAATTCAAACACGCGCGCGACGCCCCGCGTCTCCGTAAACGAGCCCTAATAGTCCTTTAGGTGTAAGGTAATCAAGGTCGTGAGTCAACACGATAAAAAGATATCGGCTAATTCATATTTTCAAGAAAACTTGTAAGTACCAAAATTTTGCCTTAATTTTCCACTTTTTTTTTGGTGTGTGCGAAATCGTCAAATGACTGCTCCCATTCAGGGCGGATTTTACGTTTTGTCTGTATTCGCGTTTTGACTGGCACGCGTGGGTTCGAATCCCATCCTAGTCACCGATGTATATCAGTGAAAGGTGTGGTGGGCCGAAACAAACTGAAACTAATTACCCACTACCATACAACTTTAAAGTAGCACCTGATGAGATGTGATGAAATCACAATTACGATTTAGAAAGATATGCGGCCGAGGGGTGGCAGTGCTATAAAAATTAAAGTGACTAAAGAAGAAAGCAGTAGAATATTAGTCATTGTTACCATGCAAACTTTATTCTCAATTTATTTTTTTGTAAGATTTTTTTTCCACCTTTGTTCAGGATGCGAAACTAAGAGTTCTAGTAGAACCATCATCATCTGGGCCTGAAACTGTACAGCTTTGATAATCCTCAAATGGCAAAATTATACCTCGGGTGCTTTAGCATAGACAGTGGATATTTCGTCGCTGAAAATAGTGGTGATGGTGGGTTTTCATTTTTTTCCTATTTCTTTATTCAACAACTCGCAATTAATTTTTGTATATTTTTTTGATCTTAAAATCATTATTTTTATTGCTAAATGAGCCTGCTCTTGACCTCGGTTACGCCTGATGGAAAGCGATGGATGAGCTCTATCTATGATGGGTCAAATGTGCCCAGAAGATGCCTGTGTTTTGAATCTATATTATACTAGCTGAACCCGCGCATGCGTTGCAATGCGTTTTTCCTACCTACCTATCTACTACCCTACCTACTACCCTACCTACTACCCTACCTACTACCCTACCTACTACCCTACCTACTACCCTACCTACTACCCTACCTACTACCCTACCTACTACCCTACCTACTACCCTACCTACTACCCTACCTACTACCCTACCTACTACCCTACCTACTACCCTACCTACTACCCTACCTACTACCCTACCTACTACCCTACCTACTACCCTACCTACTACCCTACCTACTACCCTACCTACTACCCTACCTACTACCCTGCCTACTACCCTGCCTACTACCCTACCTACTACCCTACCTACTACCCTACCTACTACCCTACCTACTACCCTACCTACTACCCTACCTACTACCCTACCTACTACCCTACCTACTACCCTACCTACTACCCTACCTACTACCCTACCTACTACCCTACCTACTACCCTACCTACTACCCTACCTACTACCCTACCTACTACCCTACCTACTACCCTACCTACTACCCTACCTACTACCCTACCTAGTACCCTACCTACTACCCTACCTACTACCCTACCTACTACCCTACCTACTACCCTACCTACTACCCTACCTACTACCCAGCACCAGCGCCGACGTCCGACTAACGCTACACACCGATGCAAACTAGATTGTTTCACTGGATAAGCATTTCCTTTTCAACAATTTATCCAGTCAGATCTCAAATTAGCCTCTTTTCCATCGCATACCGGAGCTTCCTCTACCCTACCTACTACCCTACCTACTACCCTACCTACTACCCTACCTACTACCCTACCTACTACCCTACCTACTACCCTACCTACTACCCTACCTACTACCCTACCTACTACCCTACCTACTACCCTACCTACTACCCTACCTACTACCCTACCTACTACCCTACCTACTACCCTACCTACTACCCTACCTACTACCCTACCTACTACCCTACCTACTACCCTACCTACTACCCTACCTACTACCCTACCTACTACCCTACCTACTACCCTACCTACTACCCTACCTACTACCCTACCTACTACCCTACCTACTACCCTACCTACTACCCTACCTACTACCCTACCTACTACCCTACCTACTACCCTACCTACTACCCTACCTACTACCCTACCTACTACCCTACCTACTACCCTACCTACTACCCTACCTACTACCCTACCTACTACCCTACCTACTACCCTACCTACTACCCTACCTACTACCCTACCTACTACCCTACCTACTACCCTACGTACTACCCTACCTACCTACTACCCTACCTACCTACTACCCTACCTACCTACTACCCTACCTACCTACTACCCTACCTACCTACTACCCTACCTACCTACTACCCTACCTACCTACTACCCTACCTACCTACTACCCTACCTACCTACTACCCTACCTACCTACTACCCTACCTACCTACTACCCTACCTACCTACTACCCTACCTACCTACTACCCTACCTACCTACTACCCTACCTACCTACTACCCTACCTACCTACTACCCTACCTACCTACTACCCTACCTACCTACTACCCTACCTACCTACTACCCTACCTACCTACTACCCTACCTACCTACTACCCTACCTACCTACTACCCTACCTACCTACTACCCTACCTACCTACTACCCTACCTACCTAACTACTACCATACATAAAAAAAAAAGTATCAAAGAACCTTCTCCTGGTTCTTAGCTACCTCCCTACCAAATCAGCTAAATCCGTCCAGCCGTTTTCATGCTATGTCGTGACAACGGAAAACGGGTTTCATTTTTACTAATTTTCATCTTTCACACAGAAATACTGTTCTTTTGACACTGCCATGGATTTTGATGTGGTTTTCAAAATTATCAATGGGGATACTTTCTAGAAGAGTTTTATCCGAGCAAGTATCTTACGGAATAGGGATGAACACGAATGACTCTTATAAACCGTGCAAGTTTAAAACAGAGTTTACAATTTTTTTTTTCAGATACCTACGTCAAATAAATTAAGGCCCAGTGCGATGCGTTAAAACTAACAATCCGTTGTTACGTTTTGTCTTTTTTATCTAAATTTGAGCACCTGACACTTTACGAATACAGTTTCTGGCATTCTCTCATCATGTCGTACAAACTCAGCTATCAAGTTTTCTGGCTGAATTTATTACCTTTTTGCATTTTACTTGCGGAAACCCTCTAGGCAGCCCTTCCAAAAGCCTTTTTAGTGTCAAACAACTTTCTGGGACCAAAGATGGCAAAACTGGCTCTTGATGATCCTGCATTTTCATTCTCTTTAATAAAGTCACATCATTTGTAATTTCAGAATCAACAGCAAGCAGCAGATCAAACAAAGGACTTCTATGTTCCCGATAAAATTAAAGAAGTTGTGTCTTTGTAACCCAAAGGAACCATTTTATTTTTGTATCTTTCCTGTTTAAATGTATGATGTCTAGAACATTCATTGCTGTTAAAACTAGATAACGTATAGAATTTAAAAAAAAAAGATCCTGGTGACACTTTTTGGAAGTCGGTTAAAAACTAAAATTGCTTCAATTTTTAAATCCGTCTTAATATATTTTTCTATTTAGCCTTAATTTGTATCTATGAATATTTCATTAAATAAAATTGTTTGGCGTCTTGGATGTTAATTGTATAAATTAATCTAAGTCTGTTTTTCTAATTAAATTTGTTTAAACGGCGTTTTGTAGTTTTATTTTTAATCAATGGTATAGGTACAAGACAAGAGCTAGGTACTCGTTCAGCGATTTAACTATTCAAAGGACAGAGAGGTACTCGATACTCGTC
The DNA here is from genome assembly GCA_949775195.1 of Diarsia dahlii. Lineage (NCBI taxonomy): Eukaryota > Metazoa > Arthropoda > Insecta > Lepidoptera > Noctuidae > Diarsia > Diarsia dahlii. The sequence continues at coordinate 19,616,709 of OX459190.1, forward strand.
TTTGTCTGTTGTAATAATATCACTACGGCGGAGTTATATTCTTTATAATTTATTCCAAAGTAGTTTTTCAAGAAATTGTTTTATTCGAAGCCAAATTTAATTCAATTTCACGACAACTCAGCTGTTGAGAGAACCTCTCACGCACACACACACACACACACACACACAGTCACAGTTCATGAGTAGGTACAGTCGCCCACATAAGTGCATGGATACCTTAAGGCCTATTTTTCTGTGAAGGTAGAAATCAAATTTTCGAAAACAATTAATAGATGGCGTTTGGTTTCTGCACAACTGTGATATTAAACTCTTCAATCCCCAGTGTCAGTTGTAGGTGGCATAAGTTTTATTTCTGTTTCTACCTCACAGCAATTTAATTTGTAATTCCTACTTAAATAATAATAAGAAATTAAACCTTTACCGCCTTATTACAAAACGTAGTTAAACCTGGTTTAACTTAGACTTGGTTTATCTCGCATGACGTCTCACTTCAATAATATTCAAAAGAAAGTGACAGCATGCGAGATAAACCAAGTCTAAGTTAAACCAGGTTTAACTACCTTTTGTAATAAGGCGGTTCAAGTTTTTACTTTCCGCAATGACAATATCCGGATTACCCGGTGTCACCTGTACCTAGGTGAAATAAAAAGGAGGTAGATTTTTATAACTTAGTCCTAACCAAATGTAATATATTCTGCTGAGATATAGAAAAAAATGGACTTTGACTTGGGAATAGGTTAGGTAAGTAAGAAGTTAGGAAACACGTCGTATTAGGTTGGATTAAGTGAGAAGTTAAATGATAAAAAAAACAAAGGAAACCATAAGGAATGTTTTCATTAAGCTAATAAGTGCGCATAGCATTCAAAAATATAATATTCGAGTTAGTAGTCAGTTAGCAACAGGGATGAACGGAGACAAACAAAAAGACACTATCACACAAATTTAAGAGGTTTATTTCTTACAGTTTATTATTCAAAAACAGACATTTATTATCGTTCAACATTATTATATTATATAAAACTTCTTATTGAGGCCATAGCTTAAGTATTCGTTTCCAAAATCGGAAAGAGGATTGAAGCTTTTGTAACCTCAACAAAGACAAACAGGAGACCGGATTATTTTATCACAAAAGTGAAAAGTTAAATGAATTAAATAGGTAGGATAACAGGTATACAATTGCACAAAAACATACGAAACGGTTCTTACGTAATGTAAAAAAAAAATGTTGTGTTTGACTTTTTTTAGTTATTAAAAATACGTAAGTCTTGTAATAGGTTATAATAACCCGGTCTCCAGTTAATATAAATAATAAGTACTAAAGTTAAGTAATATTATTTTTAAGTATTATGAAATATAAATCCTGGATCGGCAACACTTATCTATCCCCACACGTTCACTGTAATATGACAAGCATATTGGACACTACATAACCACTTGTTTATCACGTATTATTTCGGCACCACAAACATAAGCGTCCGTGTTCACTGGACTTAAAAGTTTTTTCATCTGTAAAGATGAAAAAACATTACTCAAATCAAAGTTAACATGATCCAAAGCGAACTGTAATCTTGCCCTTTTAAGGTTTTCTGTGGGCCAGGGTTTCACAACATGCCTCCTATAATGCAGCTCTTCACTTTTAAGAGCACGACGGGCATTGTCAACACTTGAGTCATTTATAGCAGCATAGTCGGTCATCGGCAGGAATCCATTTTCTTCATACTCTCATAACACGATTTGACGCTGTAATGTGTTTATGCGCCGTGGTCTACTAGTTCTTTGATGGTGTTGCAAAGAACCCTCGTTTTCAAATCGTCGTACCAATAGAACAACTGTTTTTCTCTGCAACAATATAACAGAAATATATAATACGCAATAATGATTATTTATTAAGAAGTATAGTCGTTACTAAAACATTTTTTTTTTCTTATAAAAATTTGAAATCAAAACTACTTACGTTAACAATAAGATAAGTCGACAAGTTTCGAGTGTCGATAAGTTTTTGCCATGATTTTGCAAATCAGTTATTTGAGCTCTTGTAACGAAAACTATATTACAACGCGTACTCATTTTGATGCAATAAGTTAATTCACCTAAATTAAAATAAAACTGAGCTAAACACACTCGAATGAGATAATCGAAACAAACTTAGCGAACAATCAATTGAGCTTAGTCACAACCAGGGGTAGGACAATTCCATACATTGACAGATTTGAGGTATTTTTTTTCACAAAGCGACACCTTGTATCACCATCCAAAACATTTAGTTACTTTATCTCACCACAGATGGCGACACCATCGACACAATTTAATTTGTGATTAAAAATATTATTTATTAAATATAATTTCGTAACCTTATTATTTTATTTAACATGTTTTATTGTTATTTGCAAATATATGTGTAGATTGCAAGAAGTGTAATAATTACAATAGCAACACAGTGAATTATTAATTTGGTAATGATTACCAAATTGTCAGATCACAAATATGGCGACTCATGTTCCTACCTGCGCTAGCGCTTGTTTGTAGTTTTCGTCCATATTTGTGCCTTTCTTCGAGAAATTAATCTGCCGAACCGCGTTGAGTCGAGTCCTCTCCTCTGTCTGTAGTGAAGTGTGAGAATTTTACGAAGTTATTCTGTGATTTGAGCTATTAGTTCCGCCGCCTCTCAGTGCAATCGTTTTTTGCGACCCGGACGCTTCGTTTGTGCTGTTTCTTTGCGTTAGACGCTTGTGATTTGTTTTTATCATGCCTAAACGGTGTGCATTGGGATGTTCAAACAGTAAGTATAATCATCAATAACTATATCTGTGCCATTCCGCCTCCGCCATAGATTCTGTAGCGTGAAAACTTCAAAGAAACACTTTTCCGCTATTTAAAATGTATAATTAGTTATCATGAAATCATGAATACAAAAAAATACAAAATTTTGAGAGTATAAAAAGTACGCAAGATAAAAAGCACGTAACTTACGACTAGGGAATTTAATTTGGTTAGGAATAAATCTTTAGCGATTTAAAAATCAATAATTTAGAATACGGAGTCAAATGGAAAAAATGATGTTAGCTCCTGCGTATTTGCTCTAATATAAGACGGCGGCAGACAATGCGCATAAATAAAGGAAAAAAAGGCCTAGATTGATCAATCAGGTAACATAAGTAAATGGTGCAAACTTATACGTAACAACGAACGCAGACGCTAGTATTTAAAATAGGTAAACTATGAGTAACAGAAAATATAGAAAAGAGTAATAATGTTTTAAAAAAAATAAGGTTTTAGCTGGTAAGGCTCTTCCGCTCCCGCTGCGTTGCGATGCTCAGCGCGGTTTGCGTAGAGATACTCAGTGCGATGCAGCGATGGCACCTCTCGAAAGTCACCTCGTGGTGAACTTAGATGCGTTTCGGGATCTTCTTCAAGCGCGTCTGCACGCTCGTTAACAAAGGCGGCGGCGCGGGCGTGGCTTTCAAAAAGCCCGGCCGGTGGGTCGGGCCGAAAATCGGCCTTCACGGTTATAGAACCTATTAAAGGAACAGCACCGTGAGACCAAACTTAAAATCAGGATTTGGGGGTTAAATTGAGCAATAGGTGATGAGAATAAAGAACAACATACCGTTAAAATAACTGCAGAAAAAAAAAAAGGTCAAAGTAGATAAAGTAGGACTTCTTCACCACTTCATATACCAATTTATACAACACGCCTCCCTTGGGGCTGATAAATCTATATTCGACACTTTTTATCAAAGCGAAACGTGATAAAATAAAAATTATTTTAAGGGAACTTCAACCCGCTCGTAAGTCACGTACTTTAATGACAAGCTTCCATCGCTCATTTTTTTTCTTCATCATATGACGGCTCTAAATTTAAAGTATAATAAGAGAAAAAGAAAAATGACGTTATATAGTCGAAGGTTCAAAATGCGCGAGGTTGTAATAGCTCTGCCAACCAAAAAAAGCCGACATCATATGATGATGTAGCATTAGACATGCTACAGTACCCCCTTTCCATGAAAAAGGACGGAAAGTCCGGCAAAGAAAGGAAGAATTAAATAAACGATGGAAAAGAACTTGCGTGAACGACCAGCTTAGTACAACAGAAAAAACTGAAAACCTAAAATAAATCAAGATCAAACTACTAATCCTACGTTAGTAAAAACTAAATCTAATATTGACAACTTAGAAGTTCGAAGGCAACTAAATAAAAGAGTATATCGACTCCTTATGTGTCAACAGTGTCAGCTTACGAAGCGACCCCTAAAACCTAGTTTGACCAAAGTCAGAAACAAGAGTTTAATAAACCCAAGAGAAAAAAAACTAACCTAAGTTAATTCGTAAATAATCAAAGGCAAAAAGACAAAAACAAACCCAGGAATACCTAGAGATATATCATGAGGTACTTTGAATATGTACTAAAACAAAAGCAAAGCCTAAATGGCAACTTCACCAAAGATGGGCAATGCTTTATGAATTGACTCCAGTTGAAGTGACATGAAGCAAAGAGGTACTTAGAAGCTAAGTCAAAGAAGCAAAACAAGTCAAATGGGGACTTGTGGCAAAGTGTGACTTCAATCACAGAGAAAAACTAAAGCACAACAAAGAACGGCTTACGCCCATAAGCAAAAAGAGTAATAACATGACGGAACAAACTTAAAAAGAATAAAAGGAAAGTAAAGTTATGTGACTCAAACGAATAAGAATGTCACAAACTCAATTAATATACAAACTATGCCATCTGTGAAAAATAGCTGGAACTAGGTTAACCAAAACTTGTTTCAAAGGTAAATGAATTCAAACACTTGAACTTCCTAAACAAAACTTTTAAACTTCATGTACAAAACAACCGCAAGTGAATTTTTTTAGGGATATAAAACAACGGGCTTGAAACGCATGGTTCCGTACAAATTAAATGGGGAATAAATTAGAGGAAAGGAAAATAATTATTTTAAGATGTCCTTAATATGGTATTGACCAGTGTGGTCGGAATCACAATCCCGTAGTAAATATGTGGTCCTAGAAATAACTTGAGTAACCCGACATTTAACGAAACGAGGAGCAAGCTTCCCAGTGAAAAAATCTCCGCCAGATGACTTGGAGAAATTGCGCCTCCATACAGTGTCACCCACGCTCAGAGTGATAGCCGACCGGTTAGAGTTATAAGCCCGCGAGTTACGGAGGAAAGCTAAAGAAAGGTTATCCGCAACCTTTGCGTAAACCTCGCCGAGAGAAGAAAGATTCGAGGCGTGGCGAGTCCGACTGTCCGCTAAGTTAGAGCTTTGAGTCTGACTATTTGCACAACTATTATCTAATACTACTTCTCTGCCAAAGATGAGAAAATTAGGCGTGAAGCCAGTTGCTAGGTTGACGCACGAATTAAGATAAAGCTTAACCTTAGGCAGCATCCTAGCCCAATTTCTTTGGTTTTCACCAACTAAAATTCCTAAGCATGTCACAACACTCTGGTTATAGCGTTCAACCGTATTTGCTTGAGGGGTATAGTATGGTGTAAAAGTAGGTGACTCAATATGGAATGATCTGAGGAAATTAAGGAACTGATTACTACGGAAAACCGTGGCGTTGTCGCAAAGAATAGAACGCGGTACACCAAAATTAAAGAAAATCTCTGACTCTAAAGGTTTTATAACCGAAAGAGCATCCACTCTCTTTAGAGGTACAAGCCAAACATACTTCGAAAAAACGTCAACCATAGACAGAATATACTTATACCCATAATAAGCGATGGGCAATGGACCAATAACATCAATAGAAATCATCTGTAAGGGCATGGATACCTCCTTAGGGTAGCACATCTGACCGCGAGGCTGCGTGTTCGAGATCTTATAGGCCTTACAAACTTCACATTGCCTTAACGCGTTAGTGACGTCACGGAACATGTTAGGCCAATAAAAAGTCTCCCTGAGCTTTAAATAGGATTTAGTAACGCCAGGGTGTATGGAAGGAAAACTATTGTGTATTTCCCAAATGGCAGACGGAACCTTTTCGGCTGGTAACACCACGCGCCACGGATCAGAAGACAAAGGGCTGGTAATAGGCATGCGTCTTAGCAAAACACCATCATGTATAGTGTACGCTGGGAACATCTGTGGTGTATCACGAGCACCTAGAAAAACCTTCCTATACCACCGATCGTTGGTATGCTCGTGACCCTGATTAAACGTCACAGGACAGGCATAAATCCTGGACAAGGCATCTGGAACTACATGATGTGTACCCTTGCGGTGTACAATGTCGAACGTGTACTGGGAGATTATAGTAGCCCAGCGAGCTAAACGACCTGAAGGGTTACTCAAAGTGAGAAGCCACTTAAGAGCCATATGGTCAGTTATGACCGAAAACTTCATCCCGTCTAGATAGCAACGAAAATGTTTGATAGAATCAAGCACGGACAAAAGCTCGCGCTCTGTAGTGCTATAGTTGCGCTCAGCTTTCGAAAATAGACGCGAATAATAGGCGATAGGGTGCTCAACATCATCAATCTTTTGTGTTAAAACAGAACCAAGACCAACAGAAGACGCATCACACTGCAGGATGAAAGGCTTCGAGAAATCGGGACATGCCATAACAGGTGTATTAATCAAAGCTTCTTTCAATTTAACAAAAGCCTGTTCAGCTGAATCGTCCCAACTAATAGGATCACTGCCCTTTCTCTTACCAATCAAGGCAGTGAGTGGTGCTATTATAGAAGAAAAACCATCTACAAAACGCCTATAATAAGAACACATTCCAATAAAACCACGTAAAGACTTAGCCGTAGTAGGAGTGGGATAATCCTTAATAGCCTCGAGTTTTCCAGGATCGGTTTGAAGACCCTTCTCGTTTACGATATATCCTAAATACTTTAATTCGCTTTTGCAGAACTCGCACTTCTTTAAATTGATGGATAGGCCTGCCTCCTTAAGTCGAGCTAGGACCTTCCTGAGGAGCGCCAGGTGACTATTGAAGTCTTTGGAAACTATTATTAAATCGTCGACGTAGCCGAAGACGCAGTTGTCACTTGTAGAGGTAAACTCAAAATTGACAATCATATCAGTAAGACGTTGCATCTCAGAAGCGGCGTTAGTAAGACCAAATGGCATCCTAACAAATTCAAAGAGACCACGTTGTGGAACTATAAAAGCAGTCTTCTCGCAACTCTCTTTATCAGCAAGAGGAATTTGCCAGAAAGCACTCCTAAAATCGAGAGAGCTTATATATCTAGCACCTCGAAGGTTGTCGAGAATATCATGTATACGAGGGAGAGGGTACGAATCTCTAACAGTAACACTATTTAATTTCCTACTATCGACGCAAAAACGTACAGAACCATCCTTTTTTGTCACCATTACCACTGGACTGGCCCATGGGGATCGAGAGGGACGAATAACACCCATCTCTAACATTTTGTCAATCTCCAGATTGAGAATTTTTAATTTAACTGGAGATAAAGGATAAAATCTTTGACGAATAGGATGCCCCGTTGTATTTATTTTATGGGACAGCCAAGTAGTTTTTCCAAGACCAATTTTTTCAGAGGAAATGACTTCAAACTCGTTTATAACCTGCTGAAGGCTCGTCTCTTGATCCTGTGACAGAACGTTACGAGGATGGACATAACGTACCTCATTAACCGAGGAAATTTGGGGTGTAGAATGCTGAACAGAGGGCAGGTACATATTACCATTAATACTTTTATCAAATGCCTGACTAAAGACAGACGTTAAACCAAACTTATTCCAAAATTCGATACCTAATATCACAGAGGATGACATAGAACTAGCAACCAGAAACTCATGGATAAAAGTCGTACCATTAAAGTTGACTGGGAGAAAAACAGTACCAAGAATATCAATCGGCGAATTATTCGCCGATATAACGCGAGGACAAGAATAATTAGCGTTCAAAGAAAGACCAAGTTTCCGAGTTAAAATGTCGCTGATGAGTGACATCTGTGCTCCGGAGTCAAGCAAAGCCTTCACAACCTGGTCACACAAAGAAATGTCAATAAACGGTCGGTTGTCAATTGAATCTTCTTCTTCATTTTTTTGGGTTACAATTTGGACAGTAACGAGTTATGAAACCGGGTGTGTGACATTTAAAGCATATCATGCCAGTAACCACAGGACAAGAGCGGTACGAATGACCGGGTTTATTGCACTTGAGGCAGTGCTGTGTCTGGCTACAAGTTGGGCAACTCTGAACCTTGCCATCACCCTGGTTAGGTCTGTTAAAAAGAGATTTATAGGGTAGGACAACCTGTGAAGAAATAGTCGACTGGTGAGGTACACTATCAAGACTAGCGACAGCTTTAGGGGTTTGGACAAACGACTCGAAATGAGTAGCGCCCTCTATGAGAGAATTGAGGTCTGAAAACTTATGGATGGACAATAACGGTGTATAACTCGGTAGCATATTGTGGGTGATTATATCTACCAACTCAGGTCCCTCTATTGGCTTGCAGAGTTTGGCATTAAGGTATGTTATTCGGATAACGAATTCTCTAACGGATTGATCTGATTTTTGTTTAAGGTTACGAACCTCCTGACCAGTTTTGAACTCGAAATCTGCGGTTCCGAACGTCTTCAAAAAAGCCTGTCTGATTTCGACAAAAGTCTGTCCGGGTCGACGAATCGTCCTATAATATTGCAACGCAATGCCGGACAAAACCTCATGGAAACGCCCAACGAGGTAGCTGTGTGTCAATTTGTCAGCCACACTGCATTCTTCTAAACTAGCGAAGAAATCACGTACGCAGGTATTTCCATCAAAACAAATCTTCCACTTGGTCAATGAGAATTGCTTGACGAACTGTGGCAAATCTTCCGATCTGATTGGAGATGGTAGAGCAGAGTGTGTGGAAACACGAGAGGTTCTAGGTGGTATAGGTGGGGGAGGAGGTCGTGAAATGATAGGACTGCTACGACGCGGAGTCTCATCAATGGAATAAGCTTCTTCGGACATGATGAAGACTAAAAAATAAAAACAATCTAGAGCAAGAACTAACAAGGAATAAACAAGAGTCAATTCGATCCTAACAAAAATAATAGCCTCGACATGAAAAGTTGGACCAAGGCAAGAAAGAAAAAAATATTCAGCAAACAACCGCCACAAGGATCACCAAGCTAGGAATCAAAAGAACACTAAAAAACAGGCAAAACAACCGCACATACAAAGCTTACCTTTTTAACACGACGCCTAAAAATTCACACATCACAAACATACCATACGGGTTCTAACTACCGCTAGCTAAAGGTGTGCAATAAAAATCAGGTAAAACATGTATTAGTCGGATAATAATAAAAGAGGTTATGTGTTTTATAGTTACAATTTTTATAAAGTATAATGAATAATACAAATCACACAATCAAGAATAGAAATGATGATGTACTCCGTGTTCGATGTTGCAGTTTAGAACTCGTGACCAATCACCACGGAAGAATAAAAATCCAGGCTCTAGGAATCCCTTAATCTGGACAAAGGTAACCAAGTTTCAGACCTGTGGAAATAAAACACGGGAAATAACAGAAAATACAAGTTCACTCAATGGGTAAACTAATTAGCACGGAAGCGGGCTACCACCCACGAAATGGCAAAAAAAATAATAATTATGTAATATAGAGTCAAATAATCAATAATAAAAAGAAAATAAACTCACTTTAGTTCGGGCGCCATATGTAGCGTGAAAACTTCAAAGAAACACTTTTCCGCTATTTAAAATGTATAATTAGTTATCATGAAATCATGAATACAAAAAATACAAAATTTTGAGAGTATAAAAAGTACGCAAGATAAAAAGCACGTAACTTACGACTAGGGAATTTAATTTGGTTAGGAATAAATCTTTAGCGATTTAAAAATCAATAATTTAGAATACGGAGTCAAATGGAAAAAATGATGTTAGCTCCTGCGTATTTGCTCTAATATAAGACGGCGGCAGACAATGCGCATAAATAAAGGAAAAAAAGGCCTAGATTGATCAATCAGGTAACATAAGTAAATGGTGCAAACTTATACGTAACAACGAACGCAGACGCTAGTATTTAAAATAGGTAAACTATGAGTAACAGAAAATATAGAAAAGAGTAATAATGTTTTAAAAAAAATAAGGTTTTAGCTGGTAAGGCTCTTCCGCTCCCGCTGCGTTGCGATGCTCAGCGCGGTTTGCGTAGAGATACTCAGTGCGATGCAGCGATGGCACCTCTCGAAAGTCACCTCGTGGTGAACTTAGATGCGTTTCGGGATCTTCTTCAAGCGCGTCTGCACGCTCGTTAACAAAGGCGGCGGCGCGGGCGTGGCTTTCAAAAAGCCCGGCCGGTGGGTCGGGCCGAAAATCGGCCTTCACGGTTATAGAACCTATTAAAGGAACAGCACCGTGAGACCAAACTTAAAATCAGGATTTGGGGGTTAAATTGAGCAATAGGTGATGAGAATAAAGAACAACATACCGTTAAAATAACTGCAGAAAAAAAAAAAGGTCAAAGTAGATAAAGTAGGACTTCTTCACCACTTCATATACCAATTTATACAACACGCCTCCCTTGGGGCTGATAAATCTATATTCGACACTTTTTATCAAAGCGAAACGTGATAAAATAAAAATTATTTTAAGGGAACTTCAACCCGCTCGTAAGTCACGTACTTTAATGACAAGCTTCCATCGCTCATTTTTTTTCTTCATCATATGACGGCTCTAAATTTAAAGTATAATAAGAGAAAAAGAAAAATGACGTTATATAGTCGAAGGTTCAAAATGCGCGAGGTTGTAATAGCTCTGCCAACCAAAAAAAGCCGACATCATATGATGATGTAGCATTAGACATGCTACAATTCCCATAGTACCTGGTGAACTCACATGCTTATCCTACATATTTGACGGCACCATTGGCGCAGTGGCTAAGCAATTGGACCGCTGGGCTGCGTGTCGCGGGTTCGATCCCCGCACGCAACAAACATTTATATGGCCTACAGATAGATACCTAATTGTTTCGTGACTGGGTGTTTGGTTTGTTTATGTGAGTTTAAATGAACGTAAACATACCCACAATACAGGAGAAATTCCTAGTGTCGGGCAAAGTTTTATTGAAAAGGTCTAAAGGGCTAAGATGTCATATTGTTATGCATCATCAATTCATCATTCAGGAAAAATGCTTTTAGATATTTAATATTTTCAAAATAAAAGTTGTGGTCTTAAATCCGGCCCTCAGACGACCCACTGACCGTGATCTTTCTATTTTTTTCAGAGAACTCCTACCATCAAGTTCCACATCCAGAAAAGAATCCTGACCGTTTCAAGGCTTGGGTTCATATCGCTGGATTATGAATTGTATAGGATTCTTCCTATACAATTCATAATCAGGTTATCTGTGATATCCATTTTACAGACAAGGATAGAAACCGCAATAACCGGTTGAATTTTCTAGCTGTGCCATCACTTCATCTTCCTGGTAAGATTTACATAATAAGTTACAAATTCTTGTTATTTTTATGCTTAACAGCATTTTTAAATATAAATATGTTGTTCATATTATCTTTTTATAAGTGTTATTGTTAATTTCTAATCATTATTCTGTGTGGAGGGAAAATAAAACGTTCATTTCTTTTTGGCTCACTTGGAATAAAATATTATTTGACAGTTATTTTAAAAATAAATAATTTTTCTATTATCTTATTTTTCAGGCAAGTCTGATGAAATTGCTACTTCGGAGAAAGTTTTACTTGCTCCTGAACCTGTTAATGAAGAAAGTAGCTTAGCTACATTAAAACCAACACTCAGAGTCTCAGAGGTACTTGCACATTAATTCCAATTATTTATTGCATTCATGTTAGTAAATAATATCCATAAAGTTTACTCAATTCAATCTGAAAATAAACTAACAAAATCAATATTTCTCTCACATTACAGATAAGTCTACCAGAAATGTGACTTCAGCAGGGCTATTGCGTATCTTTTAATGACAGTGGATAACTTATAATGTCTATCAAATAACTGTCAAATGGTGAGTTTTTAAGAAAAAAATGTACCAAACCATAACCAATTTACAGATAATCTATGGACATTTCTGATAGCCACTGACGTTAAAAAGATACGCAATAGGGGGGCTGAACACAATTATTGCCGACTGCAGAATAAGGGAATAACTTAAAACAAAAGTAAGTTTTTTTATATTTTTGGGGGATTAGGAGACGGAGAGCACCTTTTAGAGAAACAGTGATTGTTGGTGGATCACTAGTGTTGCCTTAAATTTCACACTCATAAACTTTCGCCTTTATGGTATGGTGTGATACTAGCAGACTTGGTAGACGTCGTCCTGCCCGGCAAGCTGTGCCACCTACCGAGTCCAATTGTAAATCTAAACCATTCTCCAGGAGTTCAGTGACATACACACGTACAGTAGAATTATATTATATATAAAGAAATATGTATATACCGTTGAATTGAGAAACCTCCTTTTTGAGAAGTTTATAGTTAGGTTTCAAACCTAATAACAAAGAGATAAATACATATTTTCTGTATAGCATATCAGTGCTAGTATGCTTAGTTTGGGATTAAAAAAAAACTTTTTTTACAGATAAACAGCAGCCGCACGAGTTGCCGTCATTTTTGTTGAACCAGCTGCAAACGACCAGAAGCAAAATTAAAATTTTGCAATCGAAATTGATTCGGACACAAAAGAAAAACAAAATTCTTGAATCCAGAATAGCCAGTGCTAGAATAATGTCTACAGATATGTTATTTAAAAAACTGGCGAACAAAATGACACCAGCAGCAAACATTTTCACGAAAATGCAGTACACCCAGATTAAAGACTAAAGCAGCAGCGCAAACTTATAAAAATAAACATAAATAAATGTTTTATGTAAAATAAGTTGTTTTTTTTAAGCATCCACTGTGTACCTCTTTCTTGAAATTGATGCTTCCTTACTAAAATGCTTGTTTTTAATTTGATTAAGTTTTACTATGATTGTAAAGATACAAGTAAAACTTTATCAAATTAAAAACAAGCATTTTAGTAAGGAAGCAGTGTATGGCACTAGTGTAGTACCTACAGCTATAGCTATATATATCACAAGTTTGTGGATGGCGATAATAGATGGCGCTATTAATCCGATCAATTGACATTAGCGGTCATCAAAAAATTCTGCGAGAGGGCTCTCTATAACCGATATATTACTTTACTCTATGGTCACAACTCATAAATCTTCAATCTAATTATTTCTACTACCTACTAATTTATTTATGAATTCATATTCGACCTACCCTCAAGTTTGAAAACTAAAACATAGATAATTAAAATCAGATTGTTATAAAATGATAATAATATTCAATTTAAACAAACATAGTAGGTAGTTAGGAATAAATTTATATAATAGAAATAATTCATTATAAATTATTTGAATGTTTAAACAGAAAAAAGATACTACATAAACATTTTATACAGCGTGAGCGCCCTCTAGTTAGTGTAGCATCAACAATATAATCAATGTTGCTAATCGAGTACTTATTTACGCCAGGTGGCGTCATTTCTTGCTTCACACGGTATTTTTTCTAAACTCCCCATGCATTATTGCAGGTGATGGTACCTACATTATGATTCAATGGCTTTTTTTCATTTATATAAGGTCCCATTAAAATAGGTGGACAAAATTTCAGAAATCACTCAGACCACCAAAATAAGGGCGATGGTAAAAAAATAATAAGAAAAACGCATTTAAGTACCTACACATAAAGGATGAGTTTGTTCTAGAGTGCCGGCAATTTATTATGTTAAGTCAAAAAAAAAACAATTTACTTTGGTTAGACCTACTGAACGCTGTGTTTTGTCCACCTATTTTAATGGGACCTTATATGTCTAAACCGATACGAGTTGCGATGTCTGAGGTAGCTGTGTTACCTGCCACCAGCCACCTTCGAGCACCATCTTGGTTAGAAATAGGTGTAGTGGCCCACCTAGGGGCTAACACAATACAGTAAGCTCACAAGGCAAGCAGGCTGATTCCGAAACCTGAGCATCATGAAAAATACTAGGCCAAGCCAAGCCAAGCTGTAGCCTTGTATGAAAGCAATGAATAAAAAATCAACAGTTGTTCCAACTCTGGGTGGTTGTGGATATGTGTTTACATTCTGTGAGCTAGATTCCCGCAACCGAGAATTAAAAACTACTGCTGCAAGTGCAATCCAATCTCCAAACCCATCCATCACCATCACCACGTTAACCAAACACCCTAAATACAATTCACAACAGACTTATATTGGCAATTTCCCAGCAAAAGGGACTGGCTTAATTCCGGCATACTCTCGAAGCCAACTTATTCTTGGGGGCTGTAATTTTGGTCAAGCGTTGCTACGTGATCGGAAAGCGATACAGTACACTTATCTTACTCAAGTTCTCGTTTAAGAGCTCACAGGCCTCTTTGAGATGTAGATTGGACGAAAGAACGAGTCGGCGGAGTGAATGTTAAAGATGCACACCGGCTCTTGGTCTATGCTTTTATAAGAAACATAAGACAGAACTTTTCAGGTGTTATCCTTACAAAACAACGATTGAAACACCAACAGTAGTAAGATTGAGATTTATTTTGTCATGGTTAGGTACTGACTTACTTTATGTAGGCATGGATGTAATCAAGGCTGAAAAAATGGACTCTCGATCCATATGCACATCTTCTTCTTTAATTATGATCTTGCTTCATGCCATAGTAGGTAAGTATAGATAAATTATTGCAACTAGTAGTTCACATTGGCCTTAGATCGAAACAACTGGAACTCATGGGGAGAGGCCTTTGCCCATGGCAGCAGTGAAATGATACAGGCTAGCAGTATCAGTGTATAATAAATTGTAGCGCACACTCAACACTCGCAAACCAAAATATTTTCAAGGCTGATGAGCCTCTGAGTAAGCGTGCGAGTGAAAAAAATGTTTGTTGATCGACTAATATTGACACCACACACACCATTTGGTAAGACTGGAAGAAATAAGGAGCCCCTTGCCCCAACGCCGTTATAGGCATTGATTTATAATATTTTGATTCCAAACTTTCTGAATTTATTTAAGGTACCTAAGGTGTAAAAAATTTCGAGCTCGCTTCGCTCGCTCTTGCAGCGTGGTTTGTTATTATTTTTTTGGTTTTTTTTTTATAAAATTCGATCTATTAATTCCTATTTCTGAATGAAGGATCTCAAGAAGTTCTAT
This sequence comes from Diarsia dahlii, assembly GCA_949775195.1. Classification (NCBI taxonomy): domain Eukaryota; kingdom Metazoa; phylum Arthropoda; class Insecta; order Lepidoptera; family Noctuidae; genus Diarsia; species Diarsia dahlii. The sequence goes on from OX459190.1 coordinate 19,631,888, forward strand.
CCAGAGCGGTTATATATTATATGTTTCACCCTCACATCGGAATCTGGGATCTTTATGTTCATATGAATTAATAGGTATGTTGTACGTACACACGGCTACACATCAAGCTATACATTTCCAGTATAAGCTGGTCTCGCATTGTATAGGATTTCCGTACAGTGCTAGATCAGCGTAAACTGGAAATGTATAGCTTGATGTGTAGCCGTGCGTACTTGATGGTATGGTTTAACGGGTTTAACACACAAAACATAAATGTTAAAAATCTTAAGCGAACCTTTTTACCGAATAGACTTCTGGATACCACGAAAGCTTCATTAATAAAAACAAAAAAGATAGCCATTAACCCATTAACCTTATAAAAAAACAAACACGTAACATTTCAAAATCGAAACGTCACACAACGTCAAAATTTCAATAAAAATGTGAGCACAAAAATCTAATCACCACGGCATAATAAAAAAAATAGCAGTGATGCAGTTGTTACAGGAAAACACGACGATGATGATGTCAGTGAAGGATAGAAGTATGAGTACCAACATGAGTGTGAGAGAGATGCCGGATAACTTGGAGGTGAAGGAGAAACGGTCTTCGGACGCGTCGTTACTGCTGATGAACCCGGTGGCAAGTGGTGATAATGTCGCCACAGTGCTCAACTCTACTCATAAGCTGAAGGAAGAGCTACCGCCGCTTGTCCCTTGCTGCGAGGGGAGGGAGCTACGGGTACCTAACTTAATTGAAACACATTGTAGTTAGTCTGATAAGAGTACCTACGTAGTGATAAACATGGCTGTTGCCCATGCCATACATAGATCTATCAGAAGTAAGTATACTTTGTGCACCTATATTATCTGTGTGACATATTATTGTTTTTGTAAATTACGTAACGTATTTTGATGCGAGGTTATCATGATTTCGATTATTTATTTTGACATAAACTGTCCTACCTAATAACATATTATTATTTATCGTTCATTGTTATCTATTAAACTTCCTTAATAGCTGGCAAAGTCCGAGCAAATCAGGGGCGGATTGATATTTTTTTTGTAAAATATTGCGTCCTGAAGCTGTACCCACGTCAGATCCGATTAAAACCTTGAGACTCAAAACAAAGATCCTCTCAAACATTAAGCACAGCACCTATTACACGAATTTCAGTTCAATGAACCTAAGAAATTCTTAACATGAAAATCAAAGTACTTTTGTATCGCAAAACGTTTAAAACCCATTCAAGTCAAAAACATTTAATAGTTCTAGGGGTGCCTAAGGGGCAATCTTTCAAATAGCTCTTCAGGACTATGAAAGCAATTTTTTCCCAACCCTCTTGGGACAACCCTCCTTAATGGCGTTGATGACACTCTTCACGGATTTCTTGTGTTTATATTAAATGTTATTAGTGATAATAAAAGTGTTAGGAGCTCTTAGTAACGAGTTTGTATCTTTTTCCTCTCTCGTTGCCCTTTTCTTTCCAAACTTCGAAGATAACAGTATTGACTCGCAAAAGTTAGTGATCTGATTAGTAGGTAGAACCTTCTTAGATACACGATTTTATATTTTTTCAATCAAATACCCGAATAGAAGGAGAACTATCTTAATAAATTCCTTACAAATGCAATCAATTTCCACTATATTCGTTTCAGATTTCTTCCCTGAATCTAAAATAAATATCTTTTCAGTTTGATAAAATAGCAAATTGAATCATAAGAAACAACATCATGTTCAAACAAAAGGAAAATGTAGTACCGCTAAGCTCGCAAAACAATCGCAAAGATACTTTTATTTAAGTAAACACAATTTAAAATTCCATCACAAAATACATTACACACGATTCAATCTCTCGTTGAAGAGGCCATTTTGTTTCTGTTTGATATTTTACAAAAGTGTCGATACCGCGCCGTCCTTATTTAATTAATTTTCGATAATCCAATACCTGTCGGTAACGACTTTGATTAAGTGGTGATCAAATCAGGATCTGTAATTAACGGGGCCCGCGTTGCCTAATGAGCTTTCAGCTTAAAGCACGGTTTCCACTGAAACAGGAAAATGGGAGAGAAATAACCGATCGGAATACAGTTCCCCAGGAGCCCCGAATATGGGAGGCCCCTGGTCGTGAGAGAGAGAGACAAACAGAGAAGAGACTCGTGCAAACAGTCATGACGGCATTGGCAGTGGTTCTCAATGAAAGAACTCGACCGAGCTATAATTTAAGTAGGTTTGACCACCAATTGAGAAAGAATTTTGACCATTTTCTTTCACAGTGACCTCTTTTTTAGTTATTTACCTATTTAGTTAGGTACTCCAGCTAACGTCTTTCCCGACGGAAGAACCACTGCAGAAGCCTGCACATCGAGCTACTACTTACAATCTGACAAATTTCTTTAATAGGTCTCTTCAACCTTATCGCTGAAGCGTTAAGTTCAAGGTTGATTGAGAAAATTTTACAGTTTCGGGAAAGCTTGATGTGCTGGCGGTCTGTACCTATGCAAGAAATTTTTGTTAGTCGAGTGGATTCCTTTTGCTCCTCGCTCCGCTACCAGTGGAAGCCGGGCTCAAGTTAACTGAAAATGGGTCAGGATTGAAGTGTTCTCTCTTTGTTTTAATTGTACTTGTAGGTACTTCATTGGTTAAATAAAATTCGATATTTTTGCAGTTGACCACTTTATTCCAGTCTCATTTTATTTTGAGCCTATGGTAGGTTTTGATATAGAACGCAGAACCTTTAATATAAACAAAATTTTGAGACCTTTATTTATGATGGTACCTACTGTCAAAATCCGACTAAGATTTCCGTGTACTACGTCTACGTTTAGTTTATTGTGGCATTTTTCATATCCTTCAAATAAAAATGCCGACACACCACTGTTCCCTTTCGCGGCTTCACCTCGAGAGCGAGACTAGCAATAACTCACAATATCAGTCTGGTCCTTGTATCCAATGAGTACGGTCGTGTCTCCCACTGATTGATGTGGTCCAATATGCCCGGGTCGCGGCTGGCCATTCACAACCTACCTAGTTTATTCAACGCGAACATTGATTAAATATCAAATAGCGTTACAAAGTTCGGTCCGTAATGAATGCTGTTTGCTGGTTTGTATACATATTGGTAGATAGTGGAAAAGTTCTGCTGTAGGATGTGGCACCTAGTTGATGTGGTAGGTATGTCTACAAAGTCTTATTAAATTGGCTGGGGATACTTCTTTTTCGTGTGTTTAGTGCCTAAACTGGTGTCAGTTGTTTTTGCACTCATCGGCCTCTGACTTGTCTTTACATGCAGTCGAGAAATATCCCTCATGGCTGCAGGCATGCTGGTCTCCTTACGATGTTTTCCTTTACCGAAGCAAGTCTTCTTCTTCTTATCATGTGGGCAGTAAGGTCTAACGACCCCACACACCCTAGTGTCAGAGTTTCTAAACCGCCGCAAGGGCCTCTGACATGGTTTGACGACTGCCATTAGGCGGCCGGGACCACCGGCTTACACGTGCCTTCCGAAGCACGGAACCATCTTTTTATCAGACAATCAGGTGTTTCAAGCCTGCAATGTCCTATCCAAACTGGAAACAACTTTACAAAGTATGCTTCCCGTGGGAATCGAATCCACGACCACCGGGTCATAAGGCAAACGCCTAAACCACTCGACCACGGAGGCAGTTACCGAAGCAAGTGATAAATATACAATAGGTAAGTAGGTACGCACATGAATCCCAAAAATCAGAGATGGGAGACTTGATGGGTTTCGATTAATAAACACGATATAACAAAATTATTTTATGTGGGCAACGACCGCAGGTGCAGGGATCACGTCTCGAGTTTTGGTTTCTACAGTTTTATCGTCCATTCCTACTCTCTTATAAAATTAGGATATTTCACAGATCAACGAGGACCTGGTTCGCAGTGGACTCTCGGCAATTTCAGTGAAGCACGATAGCGTCATACAATGTCTGAGCATGTCACAGGCCTGCGAAAAGATGCAAATACCGCCCGGTCTTGTTAAGGTGACGATTTTACTTATACTCCTATAACCCCACCATGTAGTATGGAACTCTATACTCTTCATCACTTCTGTAGCCCTAGTACGCGCAACAACCAGCAAAGATATGCAAAACCAGATTAGGCGGATCTCTCATTGGACGGGAAATGTTAGGTTATGCTGGAAAAATTTAGAAGATTCTATAGGAGGTGGGGGGCATAACACATTGAACTAAATGGGGATTACCTATCCCTATTCCTAGGACCGATGGATTTTAAAGGTGGTGACGGATATTTATATGAACGATCTTTCTCAAGGCAGATAATAATATAAGCAAATTGTACGTCACAAAATTTACCCATTTTATAGCACTTATTGCCAAAAAAGCCTATTTCTCCAATCTGAATTAACCGCCTCCTCGGATGATTCTTGAATAAACTTATTGACATAGGTGGGATCGATGCATTATAGCGAGATATATTATTATGCAAAATCTTGTTGAGACCATGTTCACATCAAGGCAGTTCTGAAACAGGTTTTAAATCTCTAATGTAGAAGCCTATTTTCCAAAATCAGGACTAGCACTTAAAATTGACAAACCTATTCACTTCTAACCTACGCGTATTTTTGATCAGCATCGCAACTCCTTCCGAAGTCTTCACCGTCCTGACCTGAAGCGTGTCCCGTACCTGCGCCGCATGTCACCGGATGAATTAGAAACACTGTTCCGTGGCTATGCTGACTTGCCCCCCAAGACAAAACTCAAAACTGGTAAGATGTGTAAGAAGGATGGAATACCCTACGTAAAGTTTATGTCCACCAACGTCAAGGAAGTCATTAACATTTAATCGGGGCTTGTTCTTTCTGTGATTTATGAACCACGAATTAACAAGGTCTTAACTTGAGTTAGAAGAAGAACACATAGCTTTAGACAGGAAGAAGGAAAAAACAAATCTAAACATTCTTAGGTATTTTATAATTAAGGCGAGGTTGCAGTACTTTGTTTTTATGAACGCACGACCTCACCCCCCGCCCTGCCGCGCGAGCGATATAATGCCTAAATTTTGACTGTTTTTTCTTCTTGGAGACAAATGATAAAGAAATTATACAATATGTTTTCAACATTTACTTCAGAATAAAAAGTTCTATCTACTGATAAAACTTTCATATAAATTCATGATGAAATGTCTTAGCAGTACCTACACGTTTTAAATTGTGATTTAGAGTCATGTTTGATAAAAAAAATGATCGAGCCGATCATTGTAAATCGCGTTTCTATCTTTACGATTTACTTGAGAGTATGTTCAATTTTTATGTAATGATTTTTATTTATTAAAAAACTCATATTTAGTTCGATTTTCAAAGGTTCAAAAATCTTAAAAAGTACTGCAACCCCGCCTTAATCATTAATTCATTGACTGAAAGAACGAGCAGTAGGTAGGTAAATGTTGCCGTGACGTCTGACAGAGGGGAGAATAGGAGAAGAAAACATGTTGCGCCGACCCCAAGTAGAATGGGACAAGGGCAGGAAGATGAGATGATGATGATTCATTGATTGATATTTCTATTTCTTTAATTCAATTGCAGACTTTCGTGATGAAAAAGTTAAAGCGCCTCTTCTTCCCGATGAAAATGGTCAAGAAAAAAAACAGCTCGAAGATATCTGCCGACCAGACGAGGGTGGTACGTAAGTTCTGCTTGTCTTAAACTATGCCTATTGATCACATCCACTTTATTTTGTACAATATGGAACTTGTTTGTTGTCATGTTGGTATTGTTGCATTTTTAACAATCTATTATGTATGGATTGGGCAGATTTGTTTTAATTTATGTTCGTTAAGTCAACATTTTTGTAGTAAACGAAAAATTAGGACATTCGTTTAGGACTGGACAGCTTCGGGTCAGCTAGAACTAGGTATAAGTTCTTGGTCTTTTTTTCAAAATTTCTAAGTACTTAAGATACTTTCCCACCCGATAGTAACGAAAACAAATGGAATATACTTACTTATTTACAGAAGTCTCTAATTACAGGTAACGGAGCGATCTCACTGCACCCTATTCTAGAGACACGATCGGGTCCCGAGGACGTCCCCGCAGGTATGAGGCTGCATGGCGCCCGTGCGAGGCTCTACACTTCGGTCTTAGCCGGCGCTAGGGCCGGGGATCAACCGGAGTAAGTGTCACCATAATTATGTTAGCTTAGTTTTCATCCTGATGCAGCGGAAGTCGGATTAGATCCCGCTGCCTCCCGACGCAAGTGTGCGACGGAAAACCGTGGTGGTTTTAGTCAGTACAAGTCTACTATAACAGACCCGTCCCCTCTCCCAGGGCGGAGGACATCCATTGAGGATTTCCACGTCGTGATAAAAACAGCCTGAAATAAACCCGAAAAGTAACCTGATGTTATTGAGCTAAGGTAGTGGAACCTGTGGAACTCGTGGTTCATCGACAGCCGGACGGAATGATTGACGTTACTGGATGGATGTTTGACCGTCTATAGCACGGTTGGCGCAGTGGCTGCAGCACTGCGTGTCGCCAGTTCGATCCCCGCACATAATAATATTTGTATGAACTACAGGCAGTTCTTCCATCCCACACACGATATTGTAGAAATTCTTATTGTAGGCCACATTTATGCTTCTTTTTCAAATATTATAGTCGTTCCGAGATCCCTCCCTAACATCTTGGATGTGGCTCTGGTCGGCTGGACAAAACTTCAAAACGGCTCGCATTTACAATAGGGCAATAGGGCACTTTATGTGACGGCTAAACACCCTTATTTCAGAATAGGTGACGCTACAGAATCTTAGATAATCGATCGAAAGCGTGTCCAGCCAGCTTGAAAAACCACTTTTCGCTGGTCTCTCAATCTCGGTAACGGAAGTGATTTTGACGACTTTTTGCATATCAACGGGCGTCACATAAATATGTGACAGGCATCAAGCTAAAAGTTTTGTGATACGTACAGTGGTTTAGTAGAAAAATGCAAAAAACTGTGTCCAGCCATCTTGAATTTACGTAAAAAACTTTTGGCTGGCACTTCCGAATCCCACATAACGGGAGCGTTTTCGAACATGGTTGCTTTACTAATACTTGGTGACGCAATGTGTGACAGTAATAACGTTTGATTTATGGCGTCACATGTAAGGGTTTACGAGATATCAATGAAAACTTAATGTACACTTGTGTCCAGCCATCTTGAACTCAGGCTGGCTGGACACGTGTATCTCCGCTGCCTGATGATCTACGACCTTCAAAATGTTATCAAAATGTTGTGACGGGGACGATAATGATAACCTGAATTTGTGACGGAGAAACTTTGGGTAGTTTCAAAGATATTGATCATTTAAATTTTCCCATACAGCTTGGCAAAAAAGAGTAGAAAATCCGGGGGGCGCCACTGTGCTGCTCATATGGCAACCCGTTGTGACCGTATCGCGTAACAACCTATCGTCTTGATACTTTTATTACTATTTTTTTATACTTAAAAATTTATTGAACCAGAATTTATTCTCCTCATGTACCTAACTACCTAAAAATAAATATATGTTAGTAGCACTGTTTTTTAAATTTTCTGGGATTAAAAAAAGGCGTAGAAATAATTATTGTAATTTATTCTAATAAATCTTCCAACTCTTTTTTGGGACGACCTTTTCTATGTTTTCCGGGTGTAGAAAATACGCCTTTGTTTCGATCTCCTTCCAGGACGACTCTTCTTATGGTGCTTACTAATTTACCTATAGTGAATAAATAAATATACATAAAAAAAATGCATTTTGCTTTAATAATTAACAAATTAAAAATAATACATTTTTGGTACATTTGTAATTCTAATGATATAACAAACAGTTATCACCTTGAAATCACATTCAACAATAAAGTTATGTAGAAATCGAATTTAAATTCACATAGTGCACAGTACGCCACTCAAGTATCAACATTAATCTGACACGCTATACCAAGGTAATGTCAGACAAAATGTAAACATAACCTATGTGCTCGATGATTATTGTTCAAAATTCCACTTATTTCGTATGCAAGCAAGTCAAAACAGAATGGGGTTCATAAATGAACACTTAATTCATCTAAAAACAATAAAACAAACAGTTACATTCCTGTCATTTCAGCGGTTCTTATGTAAACATCGTTGAGATCGGAGAGAATGGTTTTGGCCTCTTTTTCTGCCAAACATCGCCTATATACCTTATAAATTATCGCTCTGCCAGCACTTCGGATGGTTTTATTCATTTTGTATTACTCTACGTTGCTTTAATCACGTTTTTAGGGCACAATTATAAATTTAATAAACTTTCGAACTTTGTTTACACCAAACGTCATAAGTTTTTAATTGTTGCCAGCAAACAAAAAAATTAGTTCCGTTTCTAGACTTTTTTGCCAAGCTGTACAAACACTGTAGTAGGGTTACCAATATTGTAGGTTTTATGTAGGACAAAGTATATTTTAAGGTGTTTTCTTTAATGGACGAAAATCCGCGTATTGGTGATACTAATATGAACAACTGTAGATATTTAAATCAATAGAAGACAAAAGTGTAGAAGGGGGCGGGGGGGGGGGGGGGGTTATTGATTATTTACGTGCAGATACCTATCTACTCTTTTTAGTAGATAAGTATTGGTGTTTTTTATGATAAGTACGTATGTAGATATTGTGTCAGGATAACAGACTAATGCTATAAGGTATTTAAATGAAAAAATAATGTAATTCACGTTACTTACCAAGGACCTCCTTAAATGACAACGCGCTTAGCAAATATTGCACGTATTCCTTAGAAATCGACGGAAGGCTCTAAATACCATTATGTGTACTTTACTCTAAACGATAAAACGAAAACGGTTTACGCTGTCACAGCACTCACAGCCTCTGTGTAGTCTGTGTACAAAACAAACTCAGTATCAGTGCATCAGTGTTGCCAACAAGACCGATATAGAATCTGCTAAAATTATGCCAATTGCTTTGTATCTCCGCTGCCTGATGATCTACGACCTTCAAAATGTTATCAAAATGTTGTGACGGGGACAATAATGATAACCTGAATTTGTGACGGAGAAACTTTGCGTAGTTTCAAAGATATTGATCATTTAAATTTTCCCATACAAACATCCATTAATATTGTGAGGTGACCATATTTTTTTACATAATTATAGGATTTCTTTTTAATCGACTAATCGGCCGGTAGCAGCCAAGCCACGCCAGTTTTGTATCTGATTTCTCCGTGGGAATAAAAGGTTTTCCTGCAGTAAAAGGGGAAGTATGTGTTAATTCTAAATAATAATTAAAAACACTAACAAAAAAAAACAAAGTGCATTGCACTCAGTGATGCCAATTTAGCATAAGCTTTATTATTGTAATTTGTGTTTATATTTGTTATTTTATGTGTGCAATAAAGAATAAGAATAATAGCATTTTTTCATGTTGTTTAGCAAACTTATTAGTTGTTTAGCATATAGCATATTTTTTTAGCATATAAAATTATTTTAAAATAAAATACATTAATGCGTAAGCAATTATTTTCATTTAGAAAAAAAATCCCTTTACTAAGTATATTGTTGGCGCTTCTGATGCTAATGCTAATGGAAAGAGTATTTGAGAACATAGTCGATTAAAACAGTATGTATATTTTGTTAAATAATAAAAAAGTTAAAACTATGTTACGTTTCATTTGACACTGAAAAATGTTAGCAGATTTTTTAGCATTTCTATAAAGCAATTGGCATAATTTTAGCAGATTCTATATCGGTCTTGTTGGCAACACTGATGCACTGATACTGAGTTTGTTTTGTACACAGACTACACAGAGGCTGTGAGTGCTGTGACAGCGTAAACCGTTTTCGTTTTATCGTTTAGAGTAAAGTACACATAATGGTATTTAGAGCCTTCCGTCGATTTCTAAGGAATACGTGCAATATTTGCTAAGCGCGTTGTCATTTAAGGAGGTCCTTGGTAAGTAACGTGAATTACATTATTTTTTCATTTAAATACCTTATAGCATTAGTCTGTTATCCTGACACAATATCTACATACGTACTTATCATAAAAAACACCAATACTTATCTACTAAAAAGAGTAGATAGGTATCTGCACGTAAATAATCAATAACCCCCCCCCCCCCCCCCCGCCCCCTTCTACACTTTTGTCTTCTATTGATTTAAATATCTACAGTTGTTCGTATTAGTATCACCAATACGCGGATTTTCGTCCATTAAAGAAAACACCTTAAAATATACTTTGTCCTACATAAAACCTACAATATTGGTAACCCTACTACAGTGTTTGTACAGCTTGGCAAAAAAGTCTAGAAACGGAACTAATTTTTTTGTTTGCTGGCAACAATTAAAAACTTATGACGTTTGGTGTAAACAAAGTTCGAAAGTTTATTAAATTTATAATTGTGCCCTAAAAACGTGATTAAAGCAACGTAGAGTAATACAAAATGAATAAAACCATCCGAAGTGCTGGCAGAGCGATAATTTATAAGGTATATAGGCGATGTTTGGCAGAAAAAGAGGCCAAAACCATTCTCTCCGATCTCAACGATGTTTACATAAGAACCGCTGAAATGACAGGAATGTAACTGTTTGTTTTATTGTTTTTAGATGAATTAAGTGTTCATTTATGAACCCCATTCTGTTTTGACTTGCTTGCATACGAAATAAGTGGAATTTTGAACAATAATCATCGAGCACATAGGTTATGTTTACATTTTGTCTGACATTACCTTGGTATAGCGTGTCAGATTAATGTTGATACTTGAGTGGCGTACTGTGCACTATGTGAATTTAAATTCGATTTCTACATAACTTTATTGTTGAATGTGATTTCAAGGTGATAACTGTTTGTTATATCATTAGAATTACAAATGTACCAAAAATGTATTATTTTTAATTTGTTAATTATTAAAGCAAAATGCATTTTTTTTATGTATATTTATTTATTCACTATAGGTAAATTAGTAAGCACCATAAGAAGAGTCGTCCTGGAAGGAGATCGAAACAAAGGCGTATTTTCTACACCCGGAAAACATAGAAAAGGTCGTCCCAAAAAAGAGTTGGAAGATTTATTAGAATAAATTACAATAATTATTTCTACGCCTTTTTTTAATCCCAGAAAATTTAAAAAACAGTGCTACTAACATATATTTATTTTTAGGTAGTTAGGTACATGAGGAGAATAAATTCTGGTTCAATAAATTTTTAAGTATAAAAAAATAGTAATAAAAGTATCAAGACGATAGGTTGTTACGCGATACGGTCACAACGGGTTGCCATATGAGCAGCACAGTGGCGCCCCCCGGATTTTCTACTCTTTTTTGCCAAGCTGTATGGGAAAATTTAAATGATCAATATCTTTGAAACTACCCAAAGTTTCTCCGTCACAAATTCAGGTTATCATTATCGTCCCCGTCACAACATTTTGATAACATTTTGAAGGTCGTAGATCATCAGGCAGCGGAGATACACGTGTCCAGCCAGCCTGAGTTCAAGATGGCTGGACACAAGTATACATTAAGTTTTCATTGATATCTCGTAAACCCTTACATGTGACGCCATAAATCAAACGTTATTACTGTCACACATTGCGTCACCAAGTATTATTAAAGGAACCATATTCGAAAACGCTCCCGATAAGTGGGATTCGGAAGTGCCAGCCAAAAGTTTTTTACGTAAATTCAAGATGGCTGGACACAGTTTTTTGCATTTTTCAACTAAACCACTGTACGTATCACAAAACTTTTAGCTTGATGCCTGTCACATATTTATGTGATGCCCGTTGATATTCAAAAAGTCGTCAAAATCACTTCCGTTACCGAGATTGAGAGACCAGCAAAAAGTGGTTTTTCAAGCTGGCTGGACACGCTTTCGATCGATTATCTAAGATTCTGTAGCGTCACCTATTCTGAAATAAGGGTGTTTAGCCGTCACATAAAGTGCCCTATTGCCCTATTGTAAATGCGAGCCGTTTTGAAGTTTTGTCCAGCCGACCAGAGCCACATCATCTTGGACAGTCGTCCCGGGTAGCCCGTTTGCTGCCTACCAGTCTTAGATAAGAGAACCATTTTACTCAGTGGCTGGGTTGTGGAGGTCAGTCACTCCAAGTAAAAGACTACTACTGCCCTATTCAGCTGCATCCCGTAAAACTGGAAGCAGACCAAAAAACCCACCAATATTTGAATTCTTTTTTTTTTAAACTTTGCCCCACACTAGGAATTTTTAGGAGTGCGATACGAATATTTGTTCCGTGCGGGGATCGAACCCGCGACACGCAGCGCAGCAGTCAATTGCTCGAGCCATTGCGCCAACCGTGCAAGATGCCAGGCAGATGATTATGTAGTACCTAAGTTACCCCTATGTACTTAGTTTTCTGCCGGCATCCATTGTGGGTTTTATCATTTTTTTATAATTCTAGTGGCATAACGAGTCAGGAAGAATACGACACTCGTGTTCCTGATGACCCGGTGCCCGATGACGAAGTGCAACTCAACGAAGAACTACAAATTATTCTCCCTCCACGTTACGATGACGTCACTGTCGACTCCTCTATCACCACTACCAGCACAGAACAGAGTAACAGTTAATCCATTTCAAACCATAACACGATGAATTAAGGTTCATTGATGAAGAGTTGCCGAAGGAATAGTATTGTCACGAAAGTACGCCGCCAAATGATGAGGTTGATGCGATGCTCAAGGAAAAAAATTGGCAGAATTTTCATGTTTATTGACTGGATGGTTCGCGATACGATTGATAAATTATAATTAATGACAAAAAAAGAAAACTGTTTTCTCAAGTACACAGTTTCTCTAAGATTTTTATATTTTACCTAATTAGTTAATAAATAATTTTGAACATTTGAAGTCCGACAGTTGTATTTTGTAGTAATAAAACTAGATGTTTCAAGGGTGAATTTATATTGAATTTATCTTTCTACAATATTATACAATAGGTTTTTAAATTGTTACCAACGCTTCCCGCGATGACCCCTGCGGTACATAACCATACAAATAATAAGTATTTTTACATCTCCGTGCAAAATAGTTGCTAGAAATTTTAATTGCACTTTAATTTAAACGAAAATTGATTATGAAAGGTATATCAGTTCTTAATTTGATAGAAACAAGACCTTTTTTATACTGTCATGTTTTCGAGTATTACCATCGATTCATCGAACATTTTAGAAAATAATTATACATTATAAGGTTCTATGAAATATATTTATATCACAAAGTATAGGTGAGTTTCAACAGAGTAAGAAAACATAGCTTTCGTCGTAGTTTACTCACACAATTCAATAGGACATCTAAAAGTAGGCAAGATATCAGTACAGATTGTGAAGATTGCCAAAAAGTAGGCTATGGACCTGGAAATAAGAGCTCATTTCGATTGGTAAGTGTCCGTAATATACTTATTAAAGTGTACGTCTTAGGTAAGTGATAATATGAGGCGTAAGACGATTTTGTTCCTAACCCCTCCAAACTTTTATTCGGCACAGCAGAAAATATTTTATTATATACTCCTATTTTTCTTTATGCTTACATTGATTATTGTGTGTGGAAAAATAATATTTGAAAATGGATTTTATAAATACCTATCTACACACGAAATTTTCGAAAACGTACTATTAAGCCCTGTCTTACGCTCGCTACCACTAAGGACATTAACGAAGGCCTGTTTTAGCATTATGAGTTTACTTAACCGGAAGACAAATGACGATCTGACTAATAGGTCAGATCGTCATTTGTCTGACCTATTGGTCAGATGGTCTGATCGTCAGAACGGCTACACTTACTGACGAATCGAATCGGCTCGGATCAGTTAGTGCATGTTTACGTACAGGCGAGGAGTCGCGCGGCGCGAGCTGCGTTTTTAATTCAAACACAAATATGATGTTAGTTTAAAATGCAGCCCTTGGAAATAGTTGTTATGTCCACGCAATAAAGGCGAAAACGGGGCATTTTTTATTATTCAAATCTTACCCCTACTACGAAGTTACTTTTTCTGTATCGTGGGCGTATTTAAACTCACATATACAAAGAGCCAGACCCGGAACAACTATCTGTAGGTCATACTGCCCAATGGATCCGTGCAAATATCGACCCTGCGACTCACAGATCAATATATTGCTCAGCCTCTGCGACAACCACGTTGTCATATGTACCCGTTTGTGTTCGGATGACGCGAGTGGACACAGCGTTTATATTACTTGCGCTATTCGCTTTTATTGCATGGACCTATAGTTCTTTTTTTATTGGATCCAGACGATTTCTTGTCCACAAGTGCGGTCAGTCCCTTCCTTTTTATCCCGGGCGTAACGAAAACGATACGGGGGCGGCGGGGTAACTTAAACCTTATTGTTATATAAATAAAGTTTAAGTTAGCTGGTATCACGCCGTACCGTTTTCGGTACGCCCGGGATAAAAGGGTTAAAACAGATATTCTAGTTTCTCTAGGTTAACTGATAATGGTGAAACTTGCCCTAAATCTAGCCAATTACTTTTACGTCAGTTTCTAATATTACTAGCAAAGTCGATGTTCCAACTTGCAGTATCTACTTTCGTTGAACTATTTTGCGTTAAATGTTTTATCCCTATATCGTATTATTGGAATATCTATTTATTGCTTTATTTACTATGTATATATCTAAAACTCGAGCATAGTCCTACTATCCATTGATTCAATAACAATCATGGAGTAGTTGAGAATGGAGTGCCAGCGAACAGTTTAGAACAGATAGTATAAGTATATTATATTATATAAGTCTTTCCCAGTTGTGTTACCTCTAACTGCCGCAAGCCAACGGCGACTTTATTATAATAAGAATAAAGATCACTGTGACTTTGACAGGTGCAAAGATAAAATAACTATAAAGACTTAGGCCCAACGCACACCCGGCGGAGGCGCGGCGAAGATACTGAGAATAAATCAATTTAAAATAAACCTTAACAGGCGCGGTTCTTGTCTGCTCTCGTGGCAGCTTGACGGCTCACCGCGCGCGTCTCGCTTTGCATGCCGTTTTCAACCGCATGTCATAGGAGTTAAGGTTTATTTTAAATTGATTTAGTCTCAGTATCTTCGCCGCGCCTCCGCCGGTGTGCGTTGGGCCTGTAGGTAAACGTTTGGCAAAGGATATGGATCGATGGAATATTCCCAGGAACATTCAACTGCAAGTCTGGCACTTGCAAATGACACGGATGATTGAGAATGTTATTGTTTTCCATGCGTGCCTTAACATTTCATAATCCCTAACTTACATGAACACTCCATTAGCAATCTACTCCTAAACAATAAAGCCTGGGTACTTATAAACGGAGTTCGCATCTAAAATCAGCCTTGTATAAGCAAATCACCCTTTCGGCAAAAGCCCTCACAAAACGAAGCTATAAAAATTAGATAATTCGCTAGAAATATCTCATTTCTAGGTCCATTCAAGAGCCGTATTTACAAAACCAGATGGTCCCCGAACTGACTAACTACTTGCACTCGATATAAGACGCTTTACTGAAACATGCTGTCGTTAATGTACTTTTGTTTCTTTTGTCGTATGAAGTACACCGCTTAGCGGTTGAGACTTTGGACGGTCAAGGTGAATTTCACCAATAAATCTGATCGTGTTCACCACATCTAAACGGCGTTCAAGAGCAGCCTATTTGAATTTTACGCAGCACTGACGGCAAAGCTCTGTCGCGGCTGATTCTGTTATTCGGAGACAGCAAAATAAGGTTCTGTCTTCATTAACACAAGGTTCAGATTTGAATTCCTCAGGTATCAAATATAAAGCACAATGTACACAGATCGTCTCTACCATCTCAGTAAAGCGCCCATACACCATCGGCCAAAGAATTACATAGAAAGCGGAAAGCGATACATCGTACATAC
This sequence comes from Diarsia dahlii, assembly GCA_949775195.1. Lineage (NCBI taxonomy): Eukaryota > Metazoa > Arthropoda > Insecta > Lepidoptera > Noctuidae > Diarsia > Diarsia dahlii. Next base: position 19,647,743 of record OX459190.1, read on the forward strand.
ATAGTGGATTTTGTCTTAAAAAATTTCGCATACAAAAATCAACATTCAAACAGCGATAGTAATAAAAATACTCTTCAATATGTACATACATTGCTTTAATATGTACATTTTTGTATCAGAGGTAGCTTGACTATTGCCTGAAAAATATGAAATACAAGCACAGTAAAAGCCCAGCGTTACCTGACCGTCTTCTCACACCACTTCTTCTATAAACGAAGGGTCAGGTTTTGTTGGACACTGGCTGTACAAGTCAAACTTGAAAGTGTAGGTAAATTATAAAGAAATTAGGGCTAGAAGACATTGTATTTAGTCATAGGAAAGTGTTCACATTTTAATTAGTGCTAAACTAATCAAAGTGAATACAAGAACATATGTTTAAACATAATTAATCACAATTATATTACACAGTGATGTCAATTTAATTAGGTAAAGTCCTTACATACAAAATAACAAAGGGTAATCGGCACTTGTTTTAATAGTTTACTTGTGATTATTAAATTATTTTCGGTTACCCCTTGGTCTGAAACCTCAGAAATATATACTAACTAACCATAGTCAAGCCACTCTATACGAATGACCTACGCAGCGTGCATAGCTATCACGTAAATATTCATAATAAACAATATTGCGACCATCCTTACATAGTCCTCGATTACCCACAATAATGCATTAGAAACTTTATTCTACCTTAATATACAAAGGAGGTAAACATTAAACTAAATAAAAAAAATCATTTTACTTTATGTAATAATTCTTTAAATAACATAAAAAAATAATCGAATATTGTTACAACAAAACTTTCTAAATTTGTTTTTTTTAATTTTTTTAAATATGGAATAATTGATTTTGTGACAAGCGTTTGCTTGCTTGCTATCTAACGTTGTGTTCACACGGACAGTCTCTCGCACCTCACTGGAGCGTTTTTGTCTGTATAACCATTATATAGAATCAACACTGGTATTCACAATGACGTTGCTTGTTCCGGCACACGGGCGCTTACTTAAATTAAATGGCATCGACATCCTCACCTGGAAAAAGAGAAAAGTACATTTCATTACTACTTAGAATTATTAATTTAAATAAAATTACATTATTATTTTTACATGTTAAACATAGATCTCTTAATTATTTCTAAAATCAGTACAGACAAATTATAGATACTGGTTGGTTATTCTTATTCAGTAGAAATCTGTATCAGTGTCCGTAGCCACGGTCAGAATTCAACCATACCCGTTTCACGTTTGACCAAACTAAGTATTTATAAAAGGATGTTGAAGGAACATACCAGGTCAAGTTTGTGTAAGTCATATGACTAAAAACTTTTTGACTCTGCTCTGTATTAATATGGATGTTGTAGAAACATACAAATCCATCCGACACTTGCTCGATACTGAGCCAGTTGTGGTGGTGAGCAGAATCATAAAGTTCTTAGCCATCTGACATCCAACAAAAGGCACTGGAAACCATCACGCGGGGTGATGGATTATAGCCTAGCCCTATTCCTCCCCTCACAGAAAGAAGAGGCATATATGTCCCAACAGTGAACATTATAGGCCGTTTATGTATATAGCCCTCAGGACCATTTTCGGTCACGGTAGCCTGTCTTATTTTATTTTATTATTTTTGGGAAACCTACAGCTAATACAAACAATGTACATAAACAATAAACATTTGAAGGCCAATTACAGGTTCCCACAGTTAAAATTCGAAAACAAAGAAAAAACAACAAAAAGAAAAGGTAACAATAAACAAACAAAGTATCACCATCGAAGAATATAAACTTAGAACCAAAAATCAACAGTTAATCAACAATTTACAATTATTTTTCTGCAAAAAAATGTTTTCACCAACATATTTTTAAGCCGAGACACACTGGCGTACTTAGCGTAGATTAGCCATAGGAAATATTATAACACAAAGCAGGCACAGGTGCACTCTGTTCCTTTATTATCATAGTCTGATGGGAAGTTAAGAACAACGGCTTAACGTGCATCATACCGCCAACTTCCAAACTCTGGGCTACTATTGAGAAATTTCTAATGTCGCGCTGACAACCTCAAGACCTACGGGGCAGTCGTAGTCGTGTAGGAACATACGAAGTTTAGCAATAGTGGCTTTTAGTTAAATCAAAAAGTTGTTAGTCATGTGATACCACCAACAGGCACTGGCTAATGGATAGCTTAACCCTACTGCCTCTCAGAAAATTTCTAAAGACTTCAAAGTACCTATATATCTATCGGATGATGATGATGATAAGATAGGATGGATATCTCAAAATAACACTCAGTGGTTCTTCAGTACAACGGTCTACATTGGTAATCAAATCATCATACCGGGTGTTCATGACAAACGATCAAATCAACCACATGGAATGCAGTGAGGAAACACGACCACGACCAACCGCCGCGCCGTCCGCCATGGAAGCCCCTGCTGGCTCCGACTCCTCTAAATTGACGAGCGCCTTCTGTCATCAATCACCTGACAGTTGTCGTGGTTAATCGTGCCAGAACTAAACACACCCAAGCAACTACTAAAGAGGTTGAACTAAAACGACAATTCCAGTAGTGTTGATTCTATCCACGTTCAAAGACTGCATTATCCGACATATCCATAAAAGTGATGAATGAAGACAGTATAAAAAGTGAAATTACCCACTGAGTTAGTGAGTTCCCTCAGGCTTGTGTGACACAAGCCTGAGAGAACTCACTAACTGTCTTCATTCATCACTTTTATGGATATGTCGGATAATGCAGTCTCAATTGTTGGTAATTAATGTGTCCCATCAGTGCGATAGTTAAAGACTGTTTATGTGTAGTAAGTTTAGTTACCGTGGCGGGCGCGGCGGCGCTCGGGCCGCCTACTCTGCAGCTCATAACTTGTGGTTGCTGGTGAGCCACGTCAGCCCCTCGTACAGCCCGTCGCCTGACGTCGCGCACGACGGCTGCACGTACCAGTTGCGGTCGCGGATGCGCGTCAGCCCCAGCTTCTCTTGTATCTCGTGCGGTTTCATTGCTGGAAACATATTGGAAACAGTTTTAGAAAGTGTGAGGACAGTGTACAAAGTAAATAAAGTTTGCGCCGTCATGTAGTCATCATGTAACTTGCTGAAAAGGCTAGGCCTTGGGTATCGATATCTAAACAGCAAAAAAAACAGAAAATGATTTCATGACATTTTGTTCTATACCGTGATGTTCCATGGCCGTCTCCACGAGCGAGAAAATTGCGGCGATATTATCGTCGTGCTACGTATTTCTATACACTCGCTCGCCATTGACGGCCTCTAGGACTTAAGAAAAACCCCCAGAATAATAATTCAAGAATTTTCTTTCTTTTAAATTTCAAATTACACGAACCAGTCTAAGCTTTTGAAATAGCACCAGTAAGTTGTAACAGTTAATTATTTTATATTATGATGAATCTTAGTACCACATAATGAAGAATCAAAATAAACTTAACAATGCATTGACTGGCCTGTTGGTCTAGTGGTTAGTGACCCTAACTGCTATGCCGGAGGTCGTGGGTTCGATTCCCACCCAGGACAAATGTTTGTGTGATGAGCACGATCATTTGTTCTGTGTCTGGGTGTAATTTATCTATAATATGTATGTATTTAGAAATATATAAGTATGTTTATCAGTTGTCTAGTACCCATAACACAAGCTCTGCTTAGCTTGGGACTAGATGGCGTTGTGTGATAGTTGTGGAATATTATTATTATTATTATTATTTAATGCACCTGCTTTTTAAATACCGCAAAATGAAAATGAAGAGTCAAATGAGGGTCAAATACGACTAGCCCTGCAACCTGTTACCTACTATTAACGCGTAAATGTGACCTTAGGCCGCACAATTAATGAATGTTTAGCACCATTTCTCATACCTAGCTGAGGAATGTGTGCCCTATATTTAAAAGCGCTCTTATATTTATTTTAGGTTTTATATTTCATGGCGTGTTTTGCATATTCACTAGGCCAAAATGGCCTGAAATTGTTTACGCTTATGACATTGCTTGCTGCATAATAATGTCGCAGTGGCATTTCCAGCGAGGCGTGGCGCGGAACATTTGAGTTGTCACCTATTCTATACACGACAATATTAAACAAGAAGTCTTTTATGTGAGGCAAGTCCACTCACTACACAAAAAAACCATTACAACTCCTGGAAGTGTAAAGGCCCGCCCACGCTACGAAAAAGTTGCGGCAGGAAGCATTGATGATGCATGTGCCAGATACATAATGTATCTGGCATGTATGTAATATCTTTATCTGTGGACTGTGGTCTACCACATCTATAAACATAACCACACCTTAGCACAGATTACCAGATACTACACTCCATGTACTTACGCGCGCTAACTACCTACTGGGCGTCGGTCTGCCGATAGACCATAGCGCAGAGGGTTGTGAACAGCCGCGCGGCGCGTACAAACGCAATATTATAGTACTCTGTGCATACGCATATTATATTTCGGTCGACTTGACGTGAGTTTTGAAATCCTAAGAAATGGCTATAACTGGTGTATTATGTGCAGTGGATGGATGTAGATCCAGCAAGAGAAAAGATGAATGAAGAAAAGAGAAGTTTTATTTAGTTATGAAAAAATGTACCTACTTACCTACAATTATTTAATTAAATGATAAATCCCACTTAACTCCCCTTGCCCTTGTTTCCCCCAATGTTACTTATTAAAATTGTTTGTTCGATTTCGAATATTCTCTGCGTTAAAGTTTAACAATCGGGAATTTAAAGAAGGGAAAAAAACTAATTACATCAAAATAAAACACCTCTAAGCAAAATTAACTAGGTACCTATTCTTTTTAAATAATTATATATTTCGTTATTATACTTATTTTTTAAAACAATCAATATTCTGATACATAAAAATACATGTTTTATTTTATAAATTATACTACAAATCCCTATTAAGATCTTTGTCGACAGAGGCAGCCCTGGCAATTCATAATATCCACACGGCGGCGTGCATCTACAAAGCAAAACTCACTTTACGTTTGTAAGGTTAGGGTACATTTTCGTTCGCAGCGTCTATCGACTTGAAAGTTTAGGCTATTATAGCGGTAGGCATTGAATATTTTGTATGGAGTGTAGTATCTGGTAATCTGTGACCTTAGTATCAACATGCTAATACTGCACTTCTAGTTTGCCAGTTAACTTTCAACCTTAATGTCAGTTTGAATAAATCTATTATGTATAACTTAAATATCATACCGTCAGGCAAGTCCTGTTTGTTAGCGAAGATGAGTATGATCGCGTCCCGCATCTCCCTGTCGTTGATGATCCGGTGCAGTTCTTGGCGAGCCTCGTCGATGCGGTCTCTATCCGCGCAGTCCACCACGAATATTAGACCTTGAGTGCCTGGAACATTTTAATTGTTAGTTAATAAGGACAATAGAAAGAAAGAAAGAAAAGAAAATTGTGTTTATTTGGCAAAAATACCTTAAAAGTTAACAAAAACCAATTCAAAATTATTAAAACTAATAATGCCAAAAGGGCCTCAGCTCAGCATAATGCCAGATGGCAACACAAAGTGCACCACCACCTGACGCTGATTTTCAGCTGCTGCCCACGAGTGCCATACGCTCGAAAATATAAACAAACATTTAAAAAAGTCAAAAGTAATAATAATTGCAATGATTGTAAAAGGCTGCTAAGTTTTATGTACCTACTAATATAACATAAACATCAACCTTGTACACTTCAGCCGATCATTTCAGCCGAAAGACTGTCTGTCCACTGCTGGACAAGACCATTGTACAATTAATTCGCAATAAACGTTTTGACTTTAACTAATGTTTGTGGTAAAAGAAAAAAATCAAAAGTACCAGGAGTATCTCATTACGAATTTCGTAATTAATTAGAGATGTTTTTGGTTGTATCTGGTTTCTAATTAAGGAAATATGAGAAGAAAAAGGGTCTTTTGTCGACAAAATAAATGACAAAAGGTTTAGCCAAAGAAATTATCCTCATATTGCGAATTTCACAAATAAAATTGAACTGACGTTTACTAATATTCCACAACAATTTTGATTTTAATTATTGCTCTTGTTTTGGTTAAATTCGCCTAAGTCACATTGAGCAGACAACGGTTGGAAGCTTATATGGAAACTTGAAACTACAAGAGAATAGAGATTGATAGAATTGAGGCTCAATCAAAAAAAAAACATCATTCTCCTGCCGCTATCCCAATTTATTTGGGTTTGACGCAGCATTGCTTCATGTTCCATACTTCTCTATTACTCAACAAAAAAAGTTAATAAATAAAAAGAAATACACACCTGTATAATAATGCCTCCATAGTGGTCGTATTTTATCCTGCCCCCCAACGTCCCATACGTTGAATTTGACGTTTTTATACGTAACAGTTTCCACGTTGAAACCGACCGTAGGTATCGTTGTGACTGACTGACCTAATTTTAATTTATATAAAATAGCTGATGTTTATTTTAAGGAATTACTGTTGTTTCATCATGGTGTCATAGCAAAGATATGAGTAGAAGGTTCACTACATTTTGCTTTAGACAGGATAATATACTAAAAAGAATCAAACAAGATAGTTATACACGCTGATTTAAATTGATAGATAACATAACACAAGCATGTGACGTATGTAATTCCAGAAATATTAGGCAGAGATGAACAATAGCACTCCTACATTTCGCTAGTTATGTTTAAGACCCATGTCTGGTTGATGGCATTAGAGTCGCCCCCTGTATGAGAAACACCGCATCGACGAGGCTCGCCAAGAACTGCACCGGATCATCAACGACAGGGAGATGCGGGACGCGATCATACTCATCTTCGCTAACAAACAGGACTTGCCTGACGGTATGATATTTAACTTATAATAGAAAAATTAGAGGAGCTCGTGGCTTGCTAATGCCTTCAACCAGACACAAGTCTTGACTCCAGGTTGCAACCGAATAACAATTTGCCCGACCCGGAAATCGAACTCATGCTCATGCTCAGAAGTCGCGATTGCAACCACTATACCGAGAAACAACAGGATCCATAACACGTGTCATTTCGGTCCAGCATACAGCATCAATACAACTGGACTTTCTGTTTTAGTATGTTTGTTTACTACAGCCACAACTATCTGGTGATTTGTAACCTCGATTCCGTAACGTTCTTAGTTATATGAGGCGTGTTTACTGCGTTAATAAATGGGGAGTATCGATGGCGTGATAAAATAGAAATGTAGCCATTAACCCGTTAAGTTTGCATCCAAATGTTTACTGGACGAAATAGTACTTTCGTTTCTCTGGTCTATTTATTTATGGGAATAAAGCAATAGGGAAGTGATGTTACTTTTACTTTGTTTAAAAAAAAAGATTTAAGTGAAGTTATGGGTCCCCTGGGATTAAAGCTTACTTTGGCTCAATCTGACTCACAAACGGAAAACTTGAGTTCCAGCAGAGACATCACAGGCTGATAATGTAACATAATGTATTTTAATGAGTAAACTGGGTCCGAGTGGTGGATTATGGCCCACTCTGTCTCAGAAAAGGCCTGTCCCAGTATTAGGAACTTAATAGAAGGTCGAAGGGATACCGACGCACAAATGTTCCCCCGTTCATTCTAAATCCCACCACATATTACAAATTTAAAGGGGTTTGAACTTTTTTGTATGGGAGCTGGCATATCGACCCACCGCCATTTTGTTTTTTTTTAGAAATCGCGGCCCACGATGAAAGTGGTATGTATGGATAGAGGACATATAGACGAACAAAAAATGTCAAGCAACACGGTACCCAAAGTGTCACGTTACCGAGATATTTGAAGGTAAAGATGGACAAATCAGTACAATGACCATATAAAAATTAGACCTTTTACGTGTCTATAGGAGACTATAGGCGTTGATTATTATTATTACTGGTTATTGAAAGAGAGTAGGTACATTACATACTACTAGGAGCACGAGAAAACTATTTTTTGACATTACATAGCGTTTCAATGAGATGCAAAGCGATTTCAATGTGCGTATAACAATAATCAACCTGGGAACTATTATTTGGATATAATTTAACGCCCAAACACGTAAAAAGGCTATTTAAAAAAATATTTAATGAATGTCGTTGTACTCGTTTGTCGATCTTTAACTTCAAATATCTCGGTAACGTGACACTTTGGGTACCATGTTACTGGACATTTTTTGTTCGTCTTTATGTCCTCTATCCATACATACCACTTTCACCGTGGGCCGCGATTTCGAAAAAAAATCAAAATGGCGGACAGGTTGATATGCCACATTGGTTCTATCCCCTTTCAGGGATATTTTTTTTCTGGTGTTTTCTACAAGAGTGCAATACTTTCACGGTCAAAATGCATGTCGGTCTGTCTATTCGACACAACAGCCATTCCATACATGATGTACTATATCGTATCATGTTCTAAGGCATGATTTTTGTTGAAAAATACCAATGATTTTGTATTGATAAAGGATACTAGTCTTTCCGGCAGCATCGAGGCCCAGCATCAATATCCTCATCTCCTTGTTACCGAAGATTTTTGACAGCAGCTTCCCCATTGTGCTGAACTCTCCTCAACCGCACAACTGGAATAAAGAAAATAGAAAAAAAAAAATTAAGTATCGATGGTAAATAAATCATCTAAGGAGTGTAATAAAACTGCTGCACTTCAGTATGAGCGTTTATTCTATTATTTTATAAAATATTCTCGCTTTAGACAAGTACTATAACAATGAATAATATATTATTTTAGCCAAGAACTATACGAGTACAATTCAACAAAACGTATTAAAATCAAAAGCCCGCCATCTTCCATACACAATTTTTACCAATTATGTTTCTTGGTGTTGCCAACACATTTAGTAGATTGCAATAAATAATTGTTACAAAAATAAATTAAATTATAATCTTAAACGCATATATCACTTTTTCACATCCAAACTAACAGGAGTGATCAAAAGTTTTGGTTTTTTTAACAATAGAAAAAAACTACACGCAATTTGAAAACATCCCTTTTTGATACCCGAAATAGCGTATTAGTATATGAAGAAAAAAAAACAAAAATAATTAGGACATGAATAATTTCATTCACCACATCTAAATTATATCCTCGTCTAACTCTGCGAAAACTTACTGTAGAAATAAGATAAGAAACAAGACTTATGGTGGATGTTCCTGGGTGGCCCGCGAAATTCAATTTTTCTTACGTTTTTAGCGATTTGCAGGCCAGTGCTAGGTTGTATGTTAGTGAAAATATGATTCGCGGGTGTAAGACGTATGCAGTTACAGAATTATAATCATCAAAATCATCATTACAACCCTCCAAGTTCATGTAACTCTCAAGAATGACCTTTTGATGATGTAGCGTGAAAACTTCAAAGAAACACTTTTCCGCTATTTAAAATGTATAATTAGTTATCATGATTACAAAAAAATACAAAATTTTGAAAGTATAAAAAGTACGCAAGATAAAAAGCACGTAAGCGGGCTACCGTGGAATAATCATTCTTGAGAGTTACATGAACTTGGAGGGTTGTAATGATGATTTTGATGATTATAATTCTGTAACTGCATACGTCTACAACAACAACATACAACCTAGCACTGGCCTGCAAATCGCTAAAAACGTAAGAAAATTTGAATTTCGCGGGCTACCCTGGAACATCAACCTTAAAACAGTAATCCCAACAATCTTTGTCAGATCGACATTTCGAGAACCAAAACAATTTTCCCAAGAACTGTTATAAAACAACTTAACCAAAACAGAGCTATAAAAACGAGAATAATTAAATTTATTGTTTGTTCGAGAAATCAATTACGAGAGACTTAATGTTACAAGTGAACCATCGGTCCGGAAGTTAGTTGAAACTGGTAAAGCACTCCACAAGTTACGAACTATGAAGTTGAAGGCTTGAAGGGTGCTTCCCGGTTAACAAAGTCAACTAAACCCGTTGTACTGAAGTTCAGATTGGCCTGATTCTATTTTAAGTTATCGAGTATCGAAAACTTTGTTTTAAGGCAAATAAGCAATTTAACAATTTTTCTTTTGATTGTTTCCATTAGAAATTTCGCAGTAGCAACTACGGAGTCTGGATTTGTACCCGGTTGACAGCAATAGGCTCGCCCCTTATTACATGGGATTTAATATAAACTGGCGATATGTGAGTATACTATAAGGTACACCTCTCCCTAACCCTAAGTGGATTACGACTACGTAATGTTATGTTATATACTAGCTGATGCCCGCGGCTTCACCCGCGTGGATGTCATTCAAATTATATACTAAAACCTTCCTCTTGAATCACTCTATCTATTAAAAAAAACCGCATCAAAATCCGTTGCGTAGTTTTAAAGATTTAAGCATACAGACAAACAAACAGACAAAAATAGCGACTTTGTTTTATACTATGTAAGGAAGCAATTCAACTTGGTGAATTCCAACTGTATTTCAACTGAGAAAATATGGATGAGGACAATTTATGATCCGTAATGTAATGCAAATTGATGGAACAGCATGATAACTTAATAACAAGTCATCCATCCGATATATTCTTGCTTCAATGAACCGAAATACGGTTTCTTAATGAGCTATCGAATGCTTAAATAAAATGTCATTTGTAAATCTTTGACAGTCGTTTTCAGGCAGTCAGTGACCCGAAAATCTGACAACCAGTTTTACCAAGGGGTATCATATTACCCAGTACTAACTGGGTTGTGGAGGTCAGATAGGCAGTCACTCCATGTAAAACACTGGTGCAAAAGGCTAGGCAGATGATGATGCTTGAATGAATAAAATTACTCATCTTTTAACTTCTTATCTAACATAATATATCCCACTTTATGGCAAAAAATGTAACGCCCAAAAGATTACAGCAAAAACATGAAACCTACAAAAGTATCTCAAAAGTTACTTTTTACGAGTCACAAGGAATCGGGAGCGAATCAAAAAGTTTAAGAGCCAACTAAAAAAATGTTTGCCAAGTCAATGTAGATGTGCGTAAGATAATTTTGTCAATGTTGTCCATCACAACCCAAGTTAAATTAAATAAGTTAGTGGTACTTAGGTACCAACTGGTCTTGAGGACATATTGGCTTCCTCTCATCATTAAACGGGCTGATTCGCTGACGTAGTGGGCGTTTCGTCCTCAATTTGAGCAAGGATTATGTAAATTGGACGGAACCGCCTCCATCCATTTCTCCTTAGAATTCTAGGCTGGGATGAGGTACAGAGCTTTATTCAGCTTTAAAAGATCGGTGTTCCACTTTCACGTAGTGATGATAAATTGCTAGTCCTTTGTACAGCAGACGCTCGAAGCTTTGTGAATATAGTATCTGTCGCTGCGCAAAAATACGATTCAATATTTTGCAAAGTGATAACATGACCTATAAAAACATCCGATGCATTCTTATGTGTACTTACTGGGTTTGGCTCCATGGTTTGCCCGCGTCATGGTTCTAATATCGGGATAAAAAGTATCTTATGTCCTTACTCAGATTTACTTGTGTGCCTATCATCGAATCTGGTAAAAAAGGTAAGGGAGACAGTAACTTTCGCATTTAAAATGGGTTAATGTTTTAAATATTTTAATTAAAAGGACATGTTATGAAATGGGCTTAAAATAAATTGTGCTTGAACAACTATCATGTGTGGTTTTTCTGGTAGGGAAAATTATCCAGGATAGCCTTACAAAAACAAAAAAAATATTAAAAGCACCATTATTTAATAAATAAATATTTTAAATCTAGATATTTTTTTAATCGTATAAATTATTTTGGCACTTAACAACTAAGAAAAAACTGTTAAATATTATTTTAAAGCATATTGCACGCCTTTATGTTATATTAAAACAATATTAAATGGCTTTAGAATAAAACTAAACCAATTATCTCCATGATTTGGATGTATGGTATTGATTCCTTTGCCACCTTTGAAAACATTACCTGTGTCAATGGTTATAACACTTGTCACTTTGACAGTTGTTTGTTTACAAGTGAATTGGCCATGAGGGAGCAGAAACTACAGAACGCCACCTGTTAGGACCCTTTTTTATGGTGGGTGGAAAATCATCAAATAACCCCCCCCCCCCGCTCTTGGGCAGAGCGGAAGGGAGTGTCTTCTACTGACTAAAAACCACCCATGTTCCTTCTTAGCCCTTGTGCCGAGGCCGCGGCATCTCTTTCGACAATCCGCAGCCCCGTTTACGTTATGACCATGAAGTCGGTACACTACAGAATGACTACTGTAGGTTATGCATCTCTTCCACGGTGTGTCGGTAAACCTGACTGACTAGATTGGATCTGTTAATTATTTTTTAATAGTCACTCCAGCAAGTCGGAATAGGTGAATATGTGTATTAGGTAGAGAAATAAAAGAATAATGTATTTACTTAGTCATTTATTCTACTTCTTCATTTTCAACATCTTCAATAAACAATTATAAACAATTATATCATCAAGAAACTGTGCAGGCGGTAATATGTTGGTGTTATTCACATCCCTCCGTAATAAGTCAAGCATTTTAGTAATATGCCCTGGGTTGAATTCAGTTACAAATTCAGCAAGAAAGTCCCAATTGTATATGCTTAAATGTTCTTCACACACCCGAGCATTTTGAGTGATGTACAGTTTTTGATGTGTTAAAATATTATTCTTTAAATAAAATGGCACACGTTTCCTTTCGCAATTCACACATTCCGGAACAAAACAATGAGTAGTGGTATCCGGAGTGCGACTATAACCATCTAATGTAATGGTAATAACTGGTTCTCAGAGAACATTTTCAATGTCTGTGCTGGCAGAACTGGGAGGCACCGCAACAGAGCTGGATCCACTGATGAATGGATTTGGTTCTTGCAGAATGTCCTCATTTTCAGTGCTGGCAGTACTAACTTCGTATAATCCAGATCCACTTTCTGCAGGTGGTGGTGGTTGCCGATGAGCTCTTAACCAACAAGCATTACATGCCCGGGCGTTAGATGGCATCTGCAATTGAAGTTACAATTAGTTTTAGTAATTCTAATGTGGGTGAATATTATTTAACTCATTACTCACTCATTCATTTTTTTAAACTTATTTAGAGATAATAAAGTAGGAATAATCTATACAACAAGCAGCTATACTAACTTCAAGAGGGCTGATTATATTTGCAGAATAAATCCATTCAGCATCACCATAATTTAATTTTAATGGATGAGAGCGCCTCCCAGTTCTTCTGCCAATGAATATGCCACAACATACACACACTGAATCATGGCCAAATTGACGTTCACCTATATTGCCTTCGCTCCTGTTATTTGTTTCATGAATTAATAGGCTAACACATTCTTGACATAGGTAGTCTTCATCAAGTACCTAAAACAAGAAAAACTTCATATTTTAATCTTAATCAGAATATTATAATTTGTTAATATTTTATACTTAGTCTTTTTTAAGTTAATGATGGTTATAATGACTATGATAATAAGGTAACTCAATGTTTGCACTCATTCTCCTTGATATCACCAGAACGAAACCACCGATGGTGTAGTTAGGAATCACTTTTTCTGTTCTTTGTCTGTGGTACCTACTGCCGAAAACAAAGAAGACAATTGCTTGCACAAATGTGGACAGATAAATAGTAAATACACTATAATTATGGTAAATAAAAATCAGTATTTTTAAACTGATGAGTGGATAACATGGAGTCTAGATTTAAAATTATGCATATTTTAGCTACATACCTGTCTTGCAATCCATTCTTCTAATACAGAGATAATCTCAAGATCCAAATGGGTTGCATTGTACTGATATTGTTGAGTAATTGGAATAGCAATCCAGAAATTAATGCAGCGAGACGTGATGGTGAGGATTACCTGAAAGATAAAAACATTAGTCTGGTTTCAGAGTCAGCCTACGGTAATCAATTCGTTGTGATAAAAGGCAAGTCTGAAAACAACAGACCTTATGAAGTACTTGTCTTAAGTCCATGACTGTGACTTGATCGTTTGTTAGAATTCATACAAAATAGGTACTAACCTTACACAGCAGCGATAAATGGATGTTATTCGTGTGCAAAATCTAAGTCCGAGGGAGAAATCAGGGACGTCGGTATCGCCGGTCGTCGGGTGTTCAAATCGTGTGCAGTATCAAAGAATCCAAATTAAAAGCCAGGTCAAATAAAGATAAACTTAAAAGAAGAAACTTATCAAACATATTAAGACAAAAATAACAAATTAAAATCACTTTTGTCCGATTGAATTTGACAGTTTGACACTTGATTTGACGCTCACAATGACAACAATGACATCCAACAGAACAATGTTGCCAAAATCAATAATCAATGTGGGTTGCAATTTAATTTTTTAATTAGAATTGTTTAAAAATAAATTAAATATAGAAGGGGGCTTTTAAAAAAAATAAAAAAATTGTACGAAGTATCCTTAATTTATGTACTTTCACAAAAATATAATCTCTTCTCTGTTCACAGCAGTTTCGAATAAAAGCCCAGCCTCCATACAAAAACATAACATGTCCTTTACCCCTCAATCTATCGTCACCGTTCTCAGGTTTCAATTACCTGAGATTAAATTAGAATTTACGCTTCTGTAACAGATCTTTGAAATCGATCCGTTTTCTCCAAACACCCCAATACAGATCTCGTGGAAATGAAGGGTTGTAAATCACATTACGATTTCAGCCTCCGGTGGAAAGGCTTTTAGAAGATGACTTAAGGACAGAAATTATATTGTTTTTCTAAGTAATTTTAATTATCTAAATGGATCCGAGGAGAGATATTGCTACAAAAGAAACGACTATAATAAAATGAAATAGGTTCGCTCTCAATTATTACGAATATCTTTTATGAGCACACAAAATGAAATATTTTCTGGAACATTTCATTGTATGACCATTTCTTTAATTGTAGTCCTCAATTTACCTTTAACCTTAAGCCCACACGCACTGGTGTTTTAGTAAAGTATTTATTTTCCAGGCGTTTAGGTTACCGGTCTGTTGTTAGTGCGGAATCCATCATTAGCATTCTCTTGCCCTTTGCCTTTATCTCAATTAATTTGGGTTCGATACATCAATGGGTTCGGCGCAGCATGTCTTTTTCTTTCTTGCCATAGCATCCTTTAGTCCATCTATCGCCTCTTTCGTCTTTTAACTTATTTGGTATTTTTAGTCTGTTAGCGCGGAATCCAACAGTACGTTATTCTGTGCTGTGTAAGCGCATTTATGGATTCTCGACGCTCGTCTCAACACCGAGGGTTGAAAATCCTGCGCACGGTAAAAAAAAACGTCAAATTAACGCCCGTGCGGACATGGGCTTCTTCTATTACACAACAAATACTTGTTTTCTACATCTGACTACTAAGGATAATCATATCTTTACATGGAACATAAGGTTTTACACCGCCGTATCAAAGGTGGTTAATGCATACAACGATATCATCAATCAACATAGAATCGGGGCGACTCGACACGGTTTGCTATCGGAGCCCGTCTATCATAGTGAACGGCCCTCGTTTATTTATTTTAATGTAAGTTTAATGGGCTTAGCTGAGAAAATAATGTTTTATTTTTAAAGACAATAGAATTAATATTGCTTGACTTTTTACGTCCGAATTACAATGACAGTTCTTACACGTTTATTTATGGAATTTAATTTTAAATGATTTTGGCCACGTGACAAAATATCTGATCAAAAATTCAAAATGCATGAGATGTGTTAGCCACTATCAAAAGCTAGGTTTTTTTTACGATTTGCTTTTGTATTCGTGTAGTAAGTAATACATAACTCTCCTTTTGGGATTCGCTGCAGTCGAGTAAAAATGACTATGTGCATAGTTTCTCGATAGTAAATTATTTATTTCTAGAATACTTTCTGCCTTAGCTGTGGCCTGTGAGGCATGCACCTATTTACACTCAACAACTATATATAAATAAACTAGCATAATAATTGTTATAGAAATTACCTTATTTTCTTGATTAAATACGCAACAACGTGATCTTGATTGAACACCAAGAAACTCTTTAGAAACAAACAGGTCAACTTTAGCATAGAAATGATCAAGACTCAACCATTTAACATTCAAATCACAAAGCAGCATTTACGTGGAAGGAAACATTAAATAGATACGGGTGTTAATAACAATGTTTTAGCAAGGAAATCAGCTATTACATCAACATCCCACATTCAACACCTACCTGTTAAATAGTAGATGCCCTAGATAGCACAGCTAAGCTCAGCTAAAGCTGTGCTGTGCTACTCTAAATATAGACAAGACTTTAAGAGCCCTTGGCCGAAATCTATATGCAAATAGATAAAAGTCTGTTTTTCAAAATAACAACTTTTACTAAGTTCAAGTTCTTAAGAAAGTATTTACGGCATTTACAAACCAAAAAATAAAAAGTGGGTCGTGTCTGTTTGTTCTCTCTTATCCCTCTGATATTTTACTGGTAGATAACTGATGTTATGCCAAGTAATTATGGCCAACCAATGAATGACCCGCAAAAAATACCCTTTGAAATTGATAACAAAATCCGATGATCGCGGGCAACAGCTAGTCGTAAGACTGTTCGATTTATATCTATGGTTCGATTAGTCATTTAAGTAACAGTTCCTGATAAGTTTTTTGATGGTTGAGGGGCATTGATTTGTGATCGAACGATGAGTTGAACTTTAGTAGCTAGCGTAGCAGTATTTGGTTATACGCCATCTCAAGACCCGATTACTGTTCAAGAACTTGACTAGTTACAAGAACTAAGGAGTGATCTTAGCTATGCATCAATAGAAGAAAATTAAGACAAAAACGCTGCGTGAGATATCATTATTAATCGTAGTTGAAGACCTACCGACCCACCTAATCACAAACCTAGTAACAGACAGTTGCAAGACAATCGTTAAAGGGCAGATTACAGTGTCTTACACGTAAACAATTCGTTTTCAAAGGGCAAAATGATACAAAAAGGTCAATATTATTACTTTAGACGTGACTTTACATGTGTCAAAGGTCCTTAAATACCCTTTTGTTAAAATTATGACGCCGCGATGAAAGGGTTAGGCCTTAGGCAGAGTGTACCCACATTTCGCCAAGTCTCATGTAATAAGGGGCGAACATATTCCCATCAACTGGGTACACATCCAGACTCCGTAGCTGCTACTGAGAAATTCCTGACGGAGTAACCCAATGACACTTTGCCCCACCTGGGAATCGAACCGGCCATTAGACCAAAGAGGCAGTCTACAACGCACTTGACATAACATAATATCTATTCATCCTC
Source organism: Diarsia dahlii (assembly GCA_949775195.1). Taxonomy (NCBI): domain Eukaryota; kingdom Metazoa; phylum Arthropoda; class Insecta; order Lepidoptera; family Noctuidae; genus Diarsia; species Diarsia dahlii. Next base: position 19,664,992 of record OX459190.1, read on the forward strand.
AAATCAGTGGAAAAACTGGCTAGAATTGGAGGACAAAAAAAAATAATTTCCTGGAGTAAAAAACAGCAAATGCCGGGGGGAGAATAGGGATAAAGAGCGTGAAATGAATTGCCAAGCCGTTATTTGTCACAGTGGTTATTTTTATCTTTTAAATATAAATTCATGGCCCATTTTTGTGCCATTACGTGAGTATTAGAAGAAATGGAAGCTGCTAAACGGTTTGCGAATTAAGTTTATTTTGGTCTATTCTAACGACTCCATTAAACTTTTAAGAAAGTATTGTACCTTCTGTCTGATTTTTTTAGTTTACTTTAAAGTTTGAATTACAGCTTAAAAGTGCTGGGTGTGGCTTGAAATTTTGTACAAGATTGCCATAATACAAAAATCTTAGGAATTATTTTCGAAAATTAATTGTTTTGAAATTAATTAGGGGCGCGGCTTGTTTTCATTTACTTATCGCAAAGGAGAAAACAAAGACAGTTTTCTTTTAGGACGCTTCAAGTATGTCAGAACACTTTCAGCTCCTAAAAAAACTTTTCAGATTGTAAAATAAAGGGAATCTTTGGAATCCATGCAGCATATCAACATTTTACTGTCAGCGTAACCGAATTCCGAATTTAGAGTAGGCAGATACACAGAAGGCACATAAAACCACAGTACATAAGGTTTTCATTACACATAGGTGCGTGGCAGCGTGGCAACACACATACTATTTACTTTTTGCACGATGCTATTAAATGTTCCGAGGTTTCGTGGTTCTCGTAAATAAGAAATTGTCACAGAAATATAAGTTTTTAAACTGACATGGTCACTGACACTAATATTAATATCATAAACGGGATATTTACCATGTTTGATTTTTGTTTCGAGTTCCCGATATTTCGGCGCTGTTACAAGCACCATGATCACGGATAAACTGAAGTCATTGCGGGTGGATGTTTATGAGCAGACAAAACGGTCTACCCTCTTTCTTGTTCGTTTTTTGCGTTCGGTAAATATCCCGTTTATGATATTGTTGGCTCAAAGTCACGCCATCAGCCAGTAGCCGTCCGGTTAGCGTACGGTCGACGTGCGGCAACCGACAGAAGTTCATAAAACGAGGCGAGCGGCGTTGCAACGGTCACTTTTTGCTTGGACGGCGCTCGGAAAGGACTTGCTACCCGACCATTATCGTGTGCTTCGCTATTTTTGGTTTATGTTTTTGCTCGTGTACTGATTATTCCATTTTGCTAGTGCTATTTCTATTTGATTATTGTTTAAAATGTTTGTCGTGATATTTTTGTAAAAGTGTAATCTAAACGATATTAAACATTGTTTATTTTGATCACGTATTTCACTTCTGATTCCTAACATCAGAAGTGGGATTCGAGATTCTTTTCGCCCACAAGTTAAAAACTAGTTTTCAGGCTTTTAATTTTAGATAAAAGCGGGTAGTAGTTAGCAATGGATAGATCGAGTTGTTCGCGTTCAAAAACTAGTGCCTCTCGTTCTAAGCGATCTTGTAGCCACCATAAGCGGAGTGGAAGGTCACGTACGTAGTAAGTTTCGGGATCCGATCGCCGTTCCAAGCGCGAACGAGATCGTCGTAGGAGCCGCGTGAGGACGCGAAGTCCTGTGTAACCGCTCTCGCGGTTGAGGCGACGCTCCGGACAGGATTGTTGGTTTACTTTCGTTCCTGATACAAGTAAGATCGAACCATTTTAATATTTCGTTGATTTAGTAGTCGCAAGCGCGACTACTGAGCATGAAGGTTCTGGGTTCGATTCCCGGGTCGGGCAAAGTGTTATTTTCTGGATTTGTGCCCTGTTGGTGACAATGGGCTCACCCCTATTACATGGTTAAGCTTATGTCTTAACATAATTGGCGAAATGTGGGTATACTGGGTACCTCTGCCTAACCCTTCGGGGATTGCAGGCGTGATGTTATGTGTGTGTTTATAAGGTCACTGGGGTGATTGGCAATGCCTCGGACGCATTGGTGGTTATTTACATGGTGGTGCTAATACGTCGCTTAACGATTGGTTGACCAATAACAGCACGTGGACTCATTTTAAACACGAATTTCGGTCATTGTGTCCGCGTGAAGTCGATATGGTCACTGTGCTATAATGACGTTATGAGTACAAGTATCTGTATGACCTAGTTAGTTTTTTTTCAAAGTCGGGTACTTGTGTATGAGTTTAAAATATTTGTGAAGGTACCCACGATGCAGGAGAAATTCCTGGTGTGGGGCAACGTTGTGATTTGTGGTATATCTGATGCTAAACAAAATACAGTCAAAAGTCTTGTTTTCCGTATATTTGAAACCCAAAAGTGCAGTTGTTGGCACATCAAACTCAAATAATCATGGTCTGCGTAAATGCAAACCCCTACGCAATATGATCAGTTGACTTGTTTTCGTGTGAAGACGTAGGCCGTATCAGGTTCACTGTAAAGTCTGATAAGTTTTGCTTTATTAAAGAAGGTGCCTAATACACATTATAGGCTAAGAAAGATGCCAATGAGTTACGTATCAGTTGATGTTTATAAGGATTTTGATGAAGTAAAGTTGTGGTTGTAAGCCAATTAAGAGATTCTATCGGCTGTATTGTGTTAGACATTGCCAGTAATTATTGTGTAGTCGTAGTCCGATTAAAATTGAAGGTTTTTGAGGAACAGTGGGTGTGTTTGTTGTATGTTGTGCGTTTAGCTCTGGTTGAGGTCAGGGTCTGGAAAGACCGTAGTGTGAAGTCAAATAGTGATACACACGGGATATCGACTTGTTTACTAGTCAGTTAGAGATCTGTGGTTTTACTCGATGATTTTTGTGAACCTGGCATTTTTTTTTGACGCAATAATGTTTTTAAGATTGATTTAAACGACAATGGTACATGACCCAGGGTGGTTGATTGTTGTATTTTCGATAATTTCCAGTTTAGCCACGTTTGATTTTATCAACGAGAGTGGGACCTAATGGATGTTTGGTCAGGAGTGACCGAGTGGAACAAAATTCTGTCGTAGATTTCTCTTTGCAGAGTAACCATTACATAAGGACGTGTGGTTTGGTCAAGCGCGTCGCCTCAGCTGTGTGTATGGAAGTCTGTGTGATATGCTAACAATGTGCCTATGTCAACAGCCACTGAGGGGTATGCAAACTTGGAGCCTATGCCTACAGTGTGTGTGGAAGTCTGTGTGATATGCTAACAATGTGCCTATGTCAACAGCCACTGAGGGGTATGCTAACTTGGAGCCTATGCCTACAGTGTGTGTGGAAGTATGTGTGATATGCTAACAATGTGCCTATGTCAACAGCCACTGAGGGGTATGCAAACTTGGAGCCTATGCCTACAGTGTTGTGAAAGAAGTCTGTGTGATATGCTAAAAATGTGCATAGACATCCCTATGTGCCTTTGGTATTCTTGTCTGACAAGTTTTGTTTGGTGAATGTTTCTTTGAATTTGATTCTCGACTTGAATGTTCCTAATGAATGAGATTACTCTCTTGTGTACTACTCGGTTAGAGAGCCTTGGTGTTAATGGTTTTACTCGATGATTTCAGCAGTTTTTGTTGCAATAGAATTTATAATAATAAGGTTGGTGTGAACGACTATGGTATATGACTCAAGGTAGTTGAGTGTTGTATTTTCGATAATTTCCAGTACATTTGATTTAATTAATGAGAGTCGAATTTGGTGCCACCCAATGGAACTAAAGTTTGGTCAGGAGTGATCGAGCGGAACAAAATTCTGTTGTAAATTTGTTTGTTTGCAGAGTAACGCAACGTGGACGTGGATGCAACGCAACGTTGCTTGGCCTTAGCAGTGGTTGGCAGGGCTTTGCCACAGTGACGCCGTGAACGTGCACGTCACTGCAGGGTGCGAGCGCGCCCTACTGGCGTTGCTGAGCGCCTCGCTGCAGGCCGAGCGCGTCGCTGCAGGCCGACTGCGCGCCCTACTGACGTGTTAAGCGCGTCGCTCCAGGCTGCCAGCGCGCCCTATAGGCGCAGTTGTGTGCGGCACTCCACGGTGCCAGCGCGCCCTACAGGCGCAGTAGTGTGCGGCACTCCACGGTGCCAGCGCGCCCCACAGGCGCAGTTGTGTGCGGGGCACTCCACGGTGCCAGCGCGCCCTACAGGCGCAGTTGTGGTCGGCACTCCACGGTGCCAGCGCGCCCTACAGGCGCAGTTGTGTGCGGCACTCCACGGTGCCAGCGCGCCCTACAGGCGCAGTTGTGTGCGGCACTCCACGGTGCCAGCACGCCCCACTGGCGTTGTGAGACACGCTATCAAGGAGACAGCGAAGACTCAGCCGCCTTGTTGGAAGCTGACGAGGACGTCAGAGCGTCAGGAGAGGCCGTGTTGGCTCAAAGTCACGCCATCAGCCAGTAGCCGTCCGGTTAGCGTACGGTCGACGTGCGGCAACCGACAGAAGTTCATAAAACGAGGCGAGCGGCGTTGCAACGGTCACTTTTTGCTTGGACGGCGCTCGGAAAGGACTTGCTACCCGACCATTATCGTGTGCTTCGCTATTTTTGGTTTATGTTTTTGCTCGTGTACTGATTATTCCATTTTGCTAGTGCTATTTCTATTTGATTATTGTTTAAAATGTTTGTCGTGATATTTTTGTAAAAGTGTAATCTAAACGATATTAGACATTGTTTATTTTGATCACGTATTTCACTTCTGATTCCTAACAATATTAATAGTAGTGTCACAGAAATGTGTGAATTTCCCTTCTGATTTGCGAATAAAAGTAGGTAAACGAGACATGATAATACTTATTTTTAGATGGGAAGCCGGGAAGAAAGAAGATATCTTTATGTGGTGGCATGATAAAGTGATTGTGACGTTCATGATGTTATATTATATCGTTCTATTTGAGGGAGAAAACCTGTCATCGAACGGTCACGTTTCTATGTAACTTCTTTCCAATTCTCAAGGAGTACACCCAGTTTATCCTGCCATCTCCTTCGTGATCTGCCGTTGTTCCGTGTCACAATTTCAGGGCATCAATCTTAAGTTTTCAGGGCCCACAGCTCACAGTTTCTATAGACACAGCTAATTAATGCTGCTTGAATAAAATAGAGGGTTTTAGTGTAGGACGTCTCACCATGACCAATAAGTTACCTAGATATTATCAAATCAACAAACTATACAATTAATCGCCATGAAACCTTTTCAATCAATTGTATAAAAAATCCGTGCAAAAACATAATTGATCCATCGATATTGAATGCATGAATCCCACGGTTCGGCGAAGTAATTAATCTACGTTTAAACGCTATCACCATTGACGCCAGGTTTTTTTACAAACCATTCAAAATATTCATCAGAAGAATTCATGGAAAAACGGTTGCCATTCATTTCGTACCGTTAAATTTACATAATACAAAACATTTCTGTCTCGTCGAATAGGTATAAGAAATTCATGAGACGCGAATGATAAATAAATAAACATCAACAAAATTAATGTACGCACGAAAGGAACGACGGAAATGGAGTAAGAAATATGTTTTCTTGTATCACCGACCGATACGATACCGTATTATGATAGGATTTCCTATCTTTGAAGGCCGTTCGTGGAATGTCTATCTTAATAAGGTGAACCAGACTTCAGTTTGGCCTGAACGAGAGCCTGGATACTTACGATAAAATCGTTTCAGCCGCTTTGACCGCTGAAATTGCCAATATCCCTAAATAAAAGGTTTTTATCCGGTTAGGTGAACCTGAAGGTAAAGCGGACCAAATATTTACCGACCTTTCATCAAACTAAACCTTTGGAAGTGCCCAAACTGTATACCGAACTGTTTAAAATCTTTTTATCGAGTGAGTACCCATTATATTTTAGCACACAGAAGCTCTAATTTTACGAATTATATTTAGCTAAAGCAAGATTCCGAACAAAACCACTGCTAATGAAATTACACCGGAATTAACACGTAGAAAGATAAGTATACCGCATACCAACAACACAAGACGGAATTTTATCAGCATTTCAGCAACGCAGAATTCTTGACAGGGTTAATTTTAAAAGACAAAGGAACTTCTATCAACATTCATCTACATAGGAATAGGAAACGTGATCATTGACATTAATTGATGAGGCCGGGCCGGAATGAAATCTGGATGTAACTAGTATAATACAACTAGAACCTGCCGTGTGTAATGTCCCTGTTGTAACAGGCGACCCAATTCTATTGATAAAAAAATATTTGAACCGCGCCCCAGAGGGAAACGGTTCTAATAAAAATGATCTTGACATATGGGTCATTGCCGGTGACTTGTCAATGGTATTGAAGGATCTAGAACAGCCACAATGTATTTACCAAGGAAGTTTAGAAAAGTAATATTTAGCTCCACAACTCGTAATTTTCTGGTCTAAACTGTTATAAGTCATCAACTGACGGATGGTACTTTATAGCATGTTTGAGCTAAGAGTGTCGTCGCTATCTCTAAACTCGTTTAAAAGAAGCTTCAGCGGTATCGACATACTTAATACGGAAAAGCTTACTTTGCGTTAAAGGATACAAGCAAAAGATAAGCAAGGCCGATCTCGACATCACACTTCTGAAAATCTTTAAACGAAGCGGTTACGAAGTTACGAAGCCATAAAAAACAGTACTGATGAATAGAAAAACGGTAACAGCGACAAAGCAATTTGCCAATCTCCGGAAAACTGTTCGGATGCAAACCGGATTCAATCATAACGAATAAAGGGCAAAGAGGGAACATTGACGCGATACCCACTATAGGTATTTGGTCGATAAACAGAATAAAGGTTTAACGGCGTGCTTTGGTATCATAAAAGTGGAAACGAGGGTTTGCCCGCGTTCTGCACACGGAACCCTGAATTGGGTCGCTCCGTGTATCTATAATGTCGTTGGGAGGTCGTGCTTAAATAATGATGCTTCAAGGTCTGTAAGAGGCAGAGACGGTTACTTACATTTTTTGAGAGGAAATACTACATTTGTTTAACCAGCTCTACGTCCTCGTCTTGATAAATATTTACAGTAAAGTTATTTTACCCGAAATAATACGTTGTTTGTCAAATCTTAAGTATACTTTATCGTAGTGTCACAACTTCTAATACTTCCATCGTAGACAAAATCTTTCCAAGCAAGCTAAACAATAAAACTGTCAAAGTACAAACGACATTTCACACAATTATTTGGCAGTGAAAGAACGCGTGGTATAAGCTCAAAACTTTAACGACACATAAGTCGTAACTTATAGCAGTTGGAAAACACGTCAGGTGTTCTACAACTGCGCTGAAGCTTGGAGCACACACGAAACCGTTATTTTTATTCTAAAAACGTTTTCTAAAGCAGATACGTTTTTGTATAACATTTCAAAGGGTACTTCAAAGATTTTCAAGATCAACTTGGCTGACGTCACTCTACGGAGCGAAAGGTTTTTGACAACCTATCGAGCTTCATTGTTGGTCTAAGAGCGACAGGAGGCGCTATATTTAGATCAAATCTTATTTCAAACGGAAAAACCTTCATGATGAAATTGAAAGACGACCGGTTCTTTTGTGTTACTGGTAATAAATTCTGTGATTTCAGAAACGCTGAAAACATCTTAAATCTTCAAAGACAACACGAAACATTAAAGCTTCTGAGAGTTCAACTGATTTTTGTCTTCGGCAAAAATAAGACTACGCAATTCTGGATCAAATATATCCCATCCGTGCCGCTGCGATGAAATATTACTTCAATTACGTACAAAAAAGGTACACCTTTGAATTGTTGATGCATTGTTGAATAAACGATCCGCTGGAACTCTGAAACAGTGCTGTGACGTAACGTTACATTCGTAACACATAACTCAGCGAAGTATATAGCATGACCTATGGCATGACAACGAATGATAACTAACATTAGTTGACGTAATTGTAAGTGAGGAATGAGGAAGATATGGACAATTACAAGTACTGGCAAGTTTGTCTACTGGCCTAAGTTTGTCGCTGTCTCGTCTGCGAGTTTGGACGCTGATAAATAATTTGTTCGCAGAGATTTTCTTATCGTTATCGTTTGGATCATTAATTACAGCTCGTTATTTCGGCGGTCCTAATCCCTAATGGTTCTTTGATGTTGCTTTCAGATATTATGATGATTATGCTTCAGCTATAAGAAGAGACCTTTAAATATTTTATACATGTTGAAGATTAGAACAACCAATATCAAAGAGCCCGAAAAATCACGTCATGAAATTCAATATCTAGGACCGTCAACCCAACGCAAGATATTCATCAGTTAACCGAAGCAGCTCCCTATCTGACCCCGAAATAAGGGCGTGCCGCACTGCCACGGGGTCTAGAACCACATCGTCAGCCCGAAGTCGCCCTTCTATTTCCGTCGGGTCATCGCCTAGGGCGTTACCCATTTCCACGTCATTTCCCTCGGAAAGCCAATTGAGTGGTACAATAAACAGTGTGTACGGTTGACTCTTGTTTTGCAAACGTGATTAGACGATTTACGATGACGCGTTTATGGGTAAAGGGGTTGGGCAGGGCTCTCGTGTTGCACGTGGAAACAATATAAATCGGTTCACACGTTTTGCCGCATAGCAAGCACTTAGAAACATCCCGATTTAGAGGCGAATATTTTTGGTCCTCTATGGAGTTTGTTTAAAATTGGAAATGAGAGAGTTGAGCATCTTTTAAAATCGACCTGGACTGAATTATTTGTTTGGGTAATCTAAGAAACTTATGTAATGCGATTAAAATCCGGGCAACTGTAAACGTGTATGGTATTAAAAATTAATTCGTAAGATTTGGCAAATATTGTAACAAAGTAACACGGCAAGTTGAATAAAAGCTTATAAAAAAAAATGTAACACTGAATAGGTTTTTACTTGTTAATAAATTCTCTGAAACATGATTCAGCTGTGTTATCGAAGGATTTCTAATCTAATGTATATACAGCAGTCCAACAGTTTAATGGAATATCCTGTAGGTACTGAGTTCATAATAATATCATGTAAATATAGGTATTTTTTACACCAACAGCTGATAAAATTGAACACCATTGTGAATATAATATGAGATTTGTACAATGTGAACACAAATATTACTTTGTTCTATATGACTTATTGAAATTCATAACTTTTTTTTAGTTTTACCATACAATGTTGATCAGCTGATCGTGTCAATTCCTACAGAAAGTTCAAATTTTTTATTGCAAATTTCTCGAATACCTAGTTTTACGAGACTAACGCCCAAATACTCAAACGTCACTCAATTATAAGTAACCCTCAAAACTCCTGCTACCTCTGTCACTCTGCGATAAAGTAACAAAGACAACACGAGATTTAAGTGCAACTTATAATAATAATTGAGTGACGTTTGAGTATTTGGGCGTTAGTTTATTATAACATCATCGTCCTAATTAGCAACGATGCTTGAACACGATTCAGGCTCAACTTCAGGAAGAAAAACCAAATAACAAAGCTCTTTTAAAACGTAGAGGACACACGCTAATGAAGAAGAAAAAGGATCGTTAGAAAAGTATTAAAGTTCCACCCATAAGCCACCCAGCGTAATACCTCAAAGAGGAAAATCTATCTATCTATATAAATAAAAATAGAAGTCCTGACTGACTCATCAACGCCCAGCCCAAACCCTTGGACCTAGAAAGCTGAAATTTTGCACAGAGGTTCCCTTTATAACGTAGACAAGGAATAAGGAAGGATTTTTCGAAATTCAACCCCTAAGGGAGTTAAATAGGGGATGAAAGTTTGTTTGGAAAATCGTCATTTTCACGCGGGCGAAGCCGCTGGCAAAAGCTAGTATTAAATAAAAATATACTCCCAGTTTGTAAGGACCTAATTGCTCGCGCCATCCTGTAGGTCGATCTCCATCCCTATTACGCCCACAAGTTGGATCTATGCCAATTACTGGGAATCTTCTGAAACCCACTCATTCGTTTCATCAAATGTTGTGTTGCATGCTTAGAACACCTCGTATTATAATTCGAGTGTTGGAATGATCACATAAATTGGAATTAAGATGTATCCCGAACAACATTCTCTTGAAGGAGATGGAATTTGTTTCGTGATAGAAGCATCTGACGTCCGCGCGTTTGAAAATGGAATTACCCGTGATGGAAGAACGGAAAATGTGTTCAGTAAGCGATCGATCTTTGGAACGACTATTCTATCAATGTTCATTATTGTGTGAGCGATTCTAATAGCAGTGTAGGTGCACACGAATGACTTAAATGAATTGCTTGGACCCACTATTCCACCATTTGCGTCGTACAAACTACCAACTTGTATAAACTTTAAGCTGGATGTGGCAGTGAAGCGGGCGTTGTGGCAGAACTTGGCAGTGGTAATAATTAAACACCAGGTCACGAACCTGCCACTTAGGTATTGTATTTTTAACGAACTAAAACTGGAATTTCATAAAACTTCGTTATTAAAAACACTCGTACCGTTACGTGGAGTACCAATTTGTTACTTCGCTTTTATGAATACTTTGAAAGGCTTTTTTTATATTTACGAATATGTCAGGCTCAAATTCCAGTACACATAACATCACGCCTGTTAATCCCGAAGGGGTATTCAAAAGTATTAAGGCTCTTCAAACGGTTCATTCAGATTTTTTGCTGCGTCTTCATGATTCTGGCCTCCTGGTAGTTTGCGAAATAAAAACCAATGATCACTTGGAACGACCGAGGTCGTGATATTATCAAAAAAACTTTTCTACTAACCACAAAAATTGACAACGGGTTCAGTTGACAAATTCAAAAATGCATTAGGTCGAATGGACCCGCGGATCCCGCCTTAGTGGGATCAGTTGACTAAAGAGCCCCACTGCATAGCATTGCGCGATTACAATTCCATTCTACGGATTAATTAGCAACACAAATCTGTTGGAGGAAGTGAACAAACGTTCAGATGATGTCAACGCCCATGATACAATCGCATTCGATGAATCAGAATCACAACGCATAACAAACGAACGTGTTAAACTCAATTATTACTGTTTAAGGTCAGCAGGTAATTGCTAAGTCAATTGAGTCACACTTTTGCTTTATTGTACGGCAATTACATTTGTTATGGAAAAGTGCAATGTAAAATGTTGTCACTTGGTTGTCACTATGTGTATTTTTCGAAAGGTTAAGGTCGCCAATTTCATTAACTGTTTTCGGTGACCATTACCTCATTTGTCAATAATTGTAGACTGTCGGGTCACCATCTGGTGATGGTGACCCGACAGTCTTCCAGCCCTTATCCCATTCTTCCATTCTCCTCTGAATGCAGTCGCTGGGGCGAAATCGGCTAGATCACCATCATACCACCTTTCTGACTGCTGCTACAAGAGAAGATTTACAATAGTTGCTGTGTGCAAGTAGACTGGTTCAATAGAATTTAAAATCCACATTATTTGTAGAACTAACCGAGGCACCTACATGATCTAATTAGTTTATAAAGCTCTTGATAGAGCAACATGGCGGGTAAGTGTGCTATCTACAGTAATAAACACAGGTTGTATCGACAAATGCACTTCTAATCACTTCTAATAAGGTAATTTGTTGAAATAAACCTTGACATGCAATGACAACGCGAAGATAATCTAAGAATGACTTCATACTCCGTAAATGTCAATTTTAGCTAGTAATCAAAAACTTACAAGTCATCCTAATTATGAAGTGTAATGTGATGTACAGCCTCGTTTGCATGGTCAAGAAAAGGCAACATTGCTGCTATATTTATCTTGTTCGAATCATATTGTCGACACAGCAAGCAGTGTGCTTGCAACATGCTTCCAAAAACACATGAACATAATCATGTTTGCAACATGCACATCTTTAAACACACAAACGAGTTCTAAACTAAAATGGCTTCTAATTTAAAAAGTTCAGACAACGATCGTTTATTTTCCTTACAAAATTATGGTGCACCAAATAGGGGATCGGACTGGGTCAAAATAATATGATTCTGTTTAGTCCGTAAGTTAGATTATCGAAAAATATTGAATACGTGTTTTTTGTTTTATCAAATCAATTAAAAATGACGAAGATAAAACTCGTCAAAGATCGTGGAGTGGGGCTTGAAACGTCACTTGTGTTGTCAAAATGTACTATCATATGACGTCACACGAGTTTTCGAAGCACTGTGTCGTCTTCATTTTAAGTTTACGTGAAAAAAAAAAAAATACGTGTCCAATAATTTTTGGAAATCTATCTGACGGACTAATTAGTTTTTTTTTGTCCGATCCCCTATTACGTGAATTTCAGAAAAACTTTTTAGTTCTACGGGTTAAGTACATTGCAGATTGCAGTCTGGCTTGCGGCCAGCCAGTTGGATACGTGCAGTTGGTATACAGACAAGTCTAATGAATTTATCGAATCATTTGTTTAACTAGATACCTACACTGCGGTCATGAATAATGTATTGTATTTGAAGCCATACATCAGGCTTAGGACTGATTAACAGTTGACATTATATCAAATACATACTAATGTTTTGTTATTTACCTACTAGTATTTGCATGTTTCATGTGGTCTCGGGTAAACATAATAACTGATTCCTAGCTTAATTAACTTTTCACATTAAACCTCAAATGCATAACGTATGACTAGAGGACAAATATAAACGCGCCACAACAAAATGGCTATAATAAGGATCCCGTTTTTTGTTTTGGTCCTAAGAACACTAAAAATAGAAAAATCATAGAAAAAATGATTAATTAGGTACAATATTTTTAGAGGTCTTTGTATTTTTTTTATAAAAAAAACTACGTTTAAAGGTGGTCCAAAATAGACAGATTTTTACATGTCGGACGTTAATAAAATTTGCAAAGCGTTAACTGCACCATGCGGCGCCGAAACGACTGCAAAGTGTGGACACTACGCATAACTCTTATAGTAAGTATATAGAGTACTATATTCAGTTAGCACGACAACAACGAGCAAGCTGTGCTGTGCCAACATCATTTTACGCAGGACTTTGTTATTGTTATTTGTGTCCACTGCAAGCTCTTTTAGAGATTAAGTGAGACGACATAGACTTTCAGAACATGAAGGAACAGAAATGTAGGTACAAGGACAAGATTCAGAATTATATCTTCAATAATTCAATTCATAATTATAATTCAATAGCAATATCCAATGTTGAAATCAACATTCAGTTTTACGGGATCAGACCGGAATAACTCATTAGATATTGCTATTAAAGATATTTGTTCGAAAGCTTTGTTGTTAAGCCGTAGAACAATAATGGCTAAAAATAAAACAAAAAAGTTACAAGGAAACGTCTTGTGAAATTTAATACTAACAACCAATGATATTCAAATATACAGATATGTTATACACCTACAAAACCACCGAAAAAAGTGTTCCGTGCAGCAGCGGCAGCACACATACACACTTTTCATTCATCTACATTCCACTACATGTCAAAATGATACTGTGGTATCCTCTGGTGGTAGACCTAATAGGTTGTTGTCACTGTTTTCTACTATATCACAGGCTCACACAACACCACCAAGTCCCCGGTCCAGGCCGCTGCCCCGTCATAACTTCGCGCCATCATGTAACTGACAGACGTCATTAGTGACAGCGTACCTAACCACTTGTGGCTGTGAGACAGTGTTAACATATCTATTAAATAGATATACACTACATCCCTTCCTTATTATATTTGTTTTAATCAAAATGCTTTACCCAAATACGCTCACAATTACATTCAGTAATCAAGCTAATTCAATAACTAAGGAATATAAAATGTTCCACTATACTAGCATGTTTTTGTTATCAGATGTACTTTATCATCTAAGACTGACTGCCACTGGCCAATTATATACCAACCAATTCTAAATGCATGTACAATGTACCCTCTCAGGTTTTACCCAGTTACCCCATTTGCACATTTCCTCCAGTAGCCTCCACTAAGTGTGGAGTAGGATTAAGGTTAATAGTTTATTAGACTATTTTCATGAACTCCATCGTCTATTCTAACCTCTGCGGGTCTGTATGATTTCGTCTTCCTATTTCCATATTGCTCTTCCTATTTCCATATTCCTCTTCCTATTTCCATATTCCTCTTCCTATTTCCATATTCCTTTCTTTTTCATTGTTTTTTTTTTTTTTTTTTTTAACGGTCATATTTTTTTTTCAATGACATCTTCTAAAGAAAAGTTCCAATGGTCCCTGCCCCGTAACCGATCATGGGGTTGAATTTAAATACATTAAATAAAGCGAACTTTCCAAAAACTTTGTGGTTTGATTGTTTTTTCTTTTTTCAGTTTAAATTATTGATGACCCAGAGAAGACCAAGACTTCTCTCTTTCTATACCTGGATAATAATATATCTTCGTACATTTTCTGATGTAGAGAAAGATTTTTACATTTTATTTATTCATTATAATTTTATCATATCGAATATCCTTTCTTCTTTTCTTTTCTTCCTGTTGTTGTAATTTTGAGTTCTTTTCTAAATTGTAACCTCTTTAGGGAAATCCTTTGTAACATCATTATGTTGACTCTTATTATCTCGTTGAGTTCCCACATCTCAAATTCTCATATTCCACACTTTTTTCCTATGTCATTTAGGAATTCCACAACTAAATTCATGAGCTCAGTGTTATTTGTCTCTGTTTCTTTGACCCATGTAGCTGAATATTGTTTCTCCGCATTTCTTTTTCTAGGTTCTCAACTTTGTTTTCCATTATCATCATTCATCACCTCGTGGTTAAGTTTGGGATTTTCTTCAAGTAGTGGATTTAATTTCTCTTCTGTTATGTTCACCATATTTCTCCAAGCCGGCTGGTCACCGTGAGGATTAATGACCGCTACCCTCCAGTGAACACGTCAAATTTAGTTACTTCAGTAACTATTACTACAGTCAATTTAATGGATATTTACCATCCAATTTAATGGATTATCATGAGCCACCCCACCCAATGGTTGCTCCATCCAATTTAATGGATTTCATGAGCCAACCTAATGGTTGCTCCATTCAATTTAATGGATTATCACGAGCCAACGTAACAGTTGCTCCATCCAATTTAATGGATTATCATGAGCCAACCCAATGGTTGCTCCATCCAATTTAATGGATTTCATGAGCCAACCTAATGGTTGCTCCATCCAATTTAATGGATTATCACGAGCCAACGTAACAGTTGCTCCATCCAATTTAATGGATTATCATGAGCCAACCCAATGGTTGCTCCATCCAATTTAATGGATTTCATGAGCCAACCTAATGGTTGCTCCATCCAATTTAATTGCCTTTGTCCAGCCAATGTAATGGATTATTTTGAGCCAACTCAGCGGTTGCTCCATCCAATTTTATTGCTTGTTAAAAACAAATGTTATGGATATTCGCATCCCAATTTAATGGTTGCCTTAAATATCTTACCACGCGTAAACAGTGCGATGGTTAAATGTCACATGCCTTAGAAGTATTGGTTCTAGGACATGCCGGTCTTCCTCACAGTGTTTTCCTTCACCGTACTAAGAGCGTTCCCTGGTGATGAGTGAATGAACACAAAAAACCTGCCTGGTTTCGAACCCACGACCTAAGTCGAGCAAGGCCATCACCGCTCTTAATAAATTTAATACAATACTAAGAGCGTTCCCTGGTGATGAGTGAATGAACACAAAAAACCTGCCTGGTTTCGAACCCACGACCTAAGTCGAGCAAGGCCATCACCGCTCTTACAAAATTCAATATAATACATGAGATACTTATATGTGTTATTGCTGCATATCATCTTTTTTTTTTTTTTTTTTTTTTTTTTTTTTTTTTTTTTTTTTTTTTTTTTTTTTACGTTGCCCCATATTAGGAATTTCTCCCGTATCGCGGGTGCGTCCACAAACATCAAACTCACATGCACAAACACACCCAAAGCCGTAACAACCATCTGTAGGCCACACACACATTTGTTCCGTGCGGGGATCGAACCCGCGACACGCAGCGCAGCAGTCCAATCGCTCAGCCACTGCGCCAACCGTGCGTTTACTATTTAATATCTTTGATTTGTATGATACTTATTACTAAAACACATTATACTATATCGGGAAGGGATAATTTTTTAGCACTAATCATTGGTTAGCTGTGGGCCCCGGTGGGTAGAGTTGGATGAAGAAAACAGTCTCGTACAACGATACACTCAAACAATAAGACGAATTAGAAACACCGTACATGGGTGGCACGAATAACCCTGTAGGTACAATATTAATATAATACCGAATACGATTCGATGCCGACATTTATACATTAGCCTCATATTTCAGTTAAACCATTACACAACCACCATTATTACGGTTCCCTACTCTGAACTAAGTGACCTGTGTAACTATATTTATTTATGAATTATTTCAAACTATAATTTTGTCAAACAGTATTTTAATTATTTAAACTTCATGCACAAGAGTGGTACAACAGTACTTATCATTATCTGCCTAACCTTTTCTCAGTCATGCCGCCCGGCCTCCCGTCCAACCAGATGCAGCCGAACACCATCACTCCACACGGAGCGACCGCCCATCCAACTCCCACAACTCAGTCAGTACCCGGTAGCACGACACCCCTTGGCAAAACCGGTTGTCAGATTTTCAGGCCACTAACCACCTACACTGCCACGTATCCTCCGAGGCATTGAGGAAAGTCGGCATGCAATGGGTGGACCTCGAACCAATCCAGGCAACACAGTTCAATCCAAAGATCGAATCGAGCATTAACTCTATCAAGCCACAAGCTAATCCTTTGTCAACCATGCTTAAGTATATTTTTTTTTTTTCAAACACTTAATTTCTTCTTCTTTTTCTGTACAAGAAGAGACTTGCCCCTCAGTCATAGGCTGTTATTATTTGAATGTTCACTTTAAATTGCACATATTATTATTCTATTATTAATATTCTTGCATATTATTAACATAACCTTACATAACATCAAGCTTGCATTATGGGGCAATCTTATACCATCAATCATACAGTAATCCCGACCCATTGGCTTCTAGGAGTTAAACCCAACAAGCTCTCCTCAACCTGTGATCAAAACCTGGACCGCACAACAAGCTACCATGCCTGAAACCAATGAGTCATAGTGTCAACATTCTCCTGCCCCTACTCCAATTCATTCGGGATCGCCACAGCATGTCCTCCTTACATACTTCTCTATACTTGCATTTCATTCGACACACCAGGTATCTACATAATAATAATAAACTTCGAAATTGTATTTTGACAGAGGTCTCTTTACAGACTGAACAATCCATTTTCATAGGCCGGACATCACATTAATAAACAAAACAAACAAAACTGGATATCTCCTCGACATAGCTATACCAAATACACACAATTTGTTTTTTCTTTATTCTTATAATATCTCTCTCAGTTCCGCGTGCCTCTTGGCATTGACCTCTCCAGCTCTCTCCATTGAACTCGGTCATCTGCAACTCTGGTCTAGTATGGCCCTAGGGTTAGACTGATATCGACGGTCCATCTTGTTTTCGGACACCCCTGTTTCCTAATGTCCGCTTCTGGATACTATAAGGTTATGAATAAACTCCAGAAACTCCATTATTTATTTTGCAACATAGCATATGCACTGTCCGACTCCATTTTAGATGTTCTATTTGCTATTATATCCGTTACTTTTGTCTTCTTTCTTATTTCCAAATTTCAGATTCCGTCACTAAGCCTGATGTTCGACATGTTTCTTTCCATTGCTCTTTAGGTCTACATATCTACATACCTATATTTTTCTTAGTACATAATATTTAAATTGTAGGGCTTGAAGTTATACTCCATACAATGTTTATTTTGTCTAATAAAAACACATATCAATTTCCTAGGTATATTTTAATTATAAGTACCTATTAAGTTTGTACTCATATTGTTTAGGAGAAGGTATCAACAAAATCAGACTACTCAAAATCATCAAAATAACTTGATGCTTAGTCTTCAACAAATGTCAGTTCTCCCTTAAAAGGACTGTTTGAGGTGACGTCAAATAATGGACCTTTTCAAAATAATAAGTACCTAGGTTACTTACCTATACTTCATACAATCAAGGTTATTATTAGTCACTATAGGAAATGGTTTGTGATAAATCATCACTCTAATACAAAGTCTTACTTACTAGGAAGTAAGTCAACATGTTCACAGCTATAGGAATATTAAGAATTTAACCTATTGTTAGCAGTCTGCTTATAACAGATAAGTGAAGTTTAAAACCAATGTGTTATGAATTAAATCATTTGTCATCAACTTGTATTTATTCTATTGATATCCTAGAATCCTAGTATCTAGTTTGACGTTCAGTAAGTACTAAATACTTTTTTTTTTTTTCTTCTCCTTGCATGGCAACTGAGCCAGTTCCGACTTACTAAATACTTAATTAAGTTCATAATAACTTACCAACAAGTTGAATATCTAGACGCCATGTATCACTTCACTTCACAGAATTCATATATTACTGTTTGATCTATCTCTTCAAAATAGTGTAAAACAGCCCATTGTGATAAAACAATAACAGAACTCTTCCCTTACCTTGAAATACTTAATGCCAGTACGTGTGGCATACAATAATCATTAATTATTACTATTAATTACACTCAAATAACAACATAATATTTTTTTTTTTTCAACATTGTGGACAGTTTCTTGCAAACTTTTCCTAAGTATTAATATGTAAATTTATCCTCGTCGCCACTTGTGGTATCCTCTGGTGGTAGACCTAATAGGTTGTTGTCACTGTTTTCTACTATATCACAGGCTCACACAACACCACCAAGTCCCCGGTCCAGGCCGCTGCCCCGTCATAACTTCGCGCCATCATGTAACTGACAGACGTCATTAGTGACAGCGTACCTAACCACTTGTGGCTGTGAGACAGTGTTAACATATCTATTAAATAGATATACACTACAGATACAAAAGAGATAGCTCGATAAAACCAATAAGAAAAAAGAGACAGATAGTGTTGTCAATTGCGCTTGAATGTAAACAAACATTATTCTGACCACCAATCACCGCATGTTGGGATCATAGACTAACAAATTTAACGAGTCAGAAGGTACAAACCGAGTGTATTAAAGGCAAAAGGCAGAATTCGTACCACATACTTTTTTTGTTGTTTTGTGATAGAATTTGTACCACTTACTAAGTCAATTAAACCATTCATTTTCATGTAACATTAGTATTTTTAGAAGTCTGGATTCATTAGTTATATCAATTAAAAGATTTAAGTAATTAAACGTAATATAATCATAAACTAAACGTAGTTATGTTTTTAGAAGTTGCCATTTGTAAAATATCACGAGGTTCACAATGATAAATAATTATTTTAAATAGAAATAACAGTAAATATAATTAACCAATTACACATTATACCTTACAATGAATAATTATTGCATACAATCTTAATAATTAACTATTTAATGATAGGAATTATTTTCGACATCAATGTTTTTTTTGTATTGGCAATTATTTTATTGACAGTATTTGACAGATTAGGAAAATCACAGATTATCTATTGCGAAAATCTTTCCGAGTCTCTGTCTCACTCTCTGTTCAGTTCTTTGCTGTTGTTTTGGATTGTTGTTTGTAACTGCATCTGAGCAATTTAGCAAATTATCTGGCCATTTTTACGTTGAGTCGAGCTACTGCTCCTCCGTACTCTATCTGTTGATAGTTTTTTCGCGAAAGGACGCTTTATTAATTGTGCTGTGTGTGTACGTGCTTATAGTTAAAATGACGAGTTTGCAATGCATCAATTGCAACGTTCGCTTGTCCCGAATAAGAAGGCACGCTTTATCGGATGAGAGTGAAGATCTCGTCAATACTATTCGGCTGTGGACATATCCTAGAGATGTAAGTAGTTTCAAACATAACATTTTGCGTACGAGTGTGCCAGTTACGAAGTGATAACTTTTACGTGTTAAAAAGTAGTCCTTACCATTTAAACTACACGATATCATACTAAAATAATATGTGTGTACACACGGCTACACATCAAGCTATACAAAACCAGTATAATCTGATCGTTCATTGCGTGAAAAGATCTAGTAAAGTGAGGCCAAGATTAACTGGTTTTGTATAGCTTGATGTGTAGCCGTGTGTACAAAAACTAATCTAAAGATTATTTGAAAAAATAACAAACACCATTGTGGTTGTTTATGTACTTAAATATTAACAGTTTGTCCTATTAAATGTACAAACACATAAGAGCTCATACGCCTTATTATAGACACAATTAAAAAGCCATTGTTATAAATCTCCTGGAGATTTATTAGCGGACGGGAGGCTAAGTGATCGTTTTGCATATATTGTTTACTTGCCTAACACTTGGTTGCCTAACACTGTTATAATAGTTATTACTCTGTTAGTATGACTGTTATAGTGTCATAGTCATATAAAGCAATGTTAAGCCGTACTCAAAATCACTTCTTTATTTCCAGATAACACCTGCTGACCATGTTTGCCATGCATGCTGGCAGCTAGCTAGTCATCCCCGTTCTTCTGAAAATATGCCGAGGAGACGCACAGGCCATCAAAGTGTTTGTGTTGTATGTGGACGATCCATACTACGAATCAGTCGACGCAGGATTTTGATTGAAGGTGCAAATGAAGACGAACAAGGAATGGCTAATACAGTTGCTACTTGGATCCAACCACGAGAGGTATAACAACACATACCTATTATAACTTTTATCAATTAGGTGTCTTGATTTGATGTATGATTGTGTTAAAACAATGTAAATTATTTCCCACTAATACCATGCAGTTTTAAATGCAACCTTTTCTTTATTTATATTTTTTTTATTTCAGCTTCGTTCTGAGGATGAAGCTTGTGTGCCGTGTTGGCTAAGAGCTAGAAGAACTAGGGTTGTTTCACCAAATGAACATATTCAACCCATTGTACCTGATCATCTGGAGGGTGATCATTCTCATTTGATGTGTGCTGTATGTGGTCAGAGTCTATCCGACCCAACATCAGATCAAGAGTGGAATCCCGACAACACTGCTCGTTTGATGGAGCACCAGCAGGTATATATATGAAATAATATATTTATAGTAATTAGCTTATAAAAATATGTCATGCAAAGGGCAATTTATATCTGTAAGGTGAAAACCAATCATTATGTCAAGAACTATTCTGTAGCTTGGTCATGTTGGGCGCAATTTATGTCTGTCAAACTTAGTGTTTAATTTGTGTTTCATCAATGTTATTTATTTACAGATATCATCCATGAATGAAGTTTGTGGAGTTTGCTGGGGCCAAGCCCGAGATTTGAGCTTCTACGTTCCAGAAGGACCACAAGAAAGACCCCAACATATTGTGTTGCCCAATATAAGAAGAGCGGCTGAAACACCAAGACACTGCATTTTCCAAGAGTGCATGGAACCAGAGAGAAATGTTGTGCCTGAAGAAACCAGGCAGGATGTATTGGTTAGGTATCAATATTTTATACCAAGAGGAGCTCGTATTTGCTCCTTACATAGACAGGAAGCAAATTATGCAAACCTGTATACTGCTGAGTATAGCCTTAATAGCTTTACTTCTACCCACATAGAGGAGATCATTTTTATATTGATGGAAGGGTTAAATAACATCTCTTATGAGAATATTCAAAACTACCCCGATAACCAAGTACACTACTTTATAGGCATAAATAAACAACAACATCAACAAATATTAGATGTAACACCCAGGCTTAGGAATCTGCATCGGGGTAGTTTTGCCTTAACAGCCTTATTATGTAAATTAAGGACTGGGGATTCAGGGGACAGATTGTCTTGTCTATTTCAAGTTCCGAGAAGGACCCTAGAGACATTAATGTCTGTAGCAAGAAATATTTTGATAACTGATTATGTTCCACAATTTCTTGGTTTTTCTCATTTAAGAAGGGAGCAAGTGGCAGCAAGAAATTCATACATTGCCGATCACATTTTTGGTGAGCCTAATGCACCAGCTGATCAAAAACCTGCAATCACAATAGCTGATGCAACATATATATATACACAAAAAAGTAGTAATTACTTGTTCCAAAAGGAAACATATTCCCTTCATAAATATAGGAATTTATTAAAGCCATTTATCCTCTGTGCCTCTGATGGATATATTATAGATGTATGCGGACCATATAGTGCCACTACAAATGATGCCACCATAATGAATGATTTATTAAACAACACTGCATTTAATGATTTTTATAACGAAAACGATATTTTCATTGTAGATAGAGGTTTTCGTGACTGCATGGATAGTCTGCATCAGAAAGGATACATAGGTCATATGCCTGAAACCAGAGAAGACGGCCAATTACAGCTATCTACTCTTGATGCCAACCGTTCACGCTGTGTCACTATTAACAGGTGGGTAGTAGAAGCTGTGAATGGCCGTTTTAAGAGAGACTTCAAAATATTCCGCCATGAATATTTTAACCGGGGTTGTCGCCATTTAATGGCAGATTTTAAAATTGCAGCTGCTCTGCTGAATGCGTTTACTCCGCCATTCGCAGAAAATATACATGCAGAGCAGTTTGTGTCAATCATACTTGAGCGCCTGTTTTTAACGAACACTGTAGCTGGATTAGTTAGGTTACATAATTTAAACAGGCGCGGTTCCTGGTTTGTACCCATAGATGCGACAACCCTCTCCTTTCCGCGGCTATCCATGGAGGAATTAATATTATTTGCTTGTGGTATATACCAAATTCGCCAGGCTCGTTCATATGTGGGTGAGCATTTTCGGTTTCATGGAGTATATACGTTAGAGGTATCTCGAGAGAGAATACATGGCTTAGAGGGAATAAATCCAATGTTGCTTCGTGCTAAAATAAGGTCCCGCCATTCTTCTGCTAGAACTTATTTCGTTTTCATAGTTACAGAATCAAATATGAATGGTCGGGACTCAATCAAAAGTTATTGTTGTAATTGCATTGTAGGTTTAAGAACAGTGGGATGCTGCTCACACGTTATGAGCATTATTTGGTACCTTAGTTACGCTCGCCATGAAGGTATGACCCGACCTGCCCCTTTCTTAGATGAAGTCATATTAAGGATCAATTAGGTACCTAATATAAGAACAATAAAATAAATGTTAGATCCTACAAAAACGAAATTGTTTTATTTAACCACACTCAAAACTCCATCAGCACTTCATCATTTATCATCAAACTATTGCAGACCGCTGCTGGACGCAGGTCTTTCCTAAAGCACCCTACTGAATAGGTACAATATTCTCATGTCAATTTGCCAACTTAATGATAAAAACACTACAAAGATAGCACCAGCTATCTAGAACATATTATTATTATTATCCTTTTTCACCAAAACAATGTTAATATGCCTACACGTAATAATTTTTAATATTTATTGGGACATAACCTCAAAAATAAAACTGGTTATAACTTTAAGGTCCCAACTTCTAAAAATCTATGAATTTTAAAAGGGCTTGCCTATTGTATTGACTACCAATTAAAACAAAAAGTATCCCAAAACACGACATTTTATTAGGTGTACGAAACTCCCATACAACCCTGCCGTTTGCCTTTGTACACGAGGTTTGTACCTATAACAACTAAAACGTTACCTATAAGGGTAGGGTAGGAGGCTAGGTAAGGTGAGAAATAAAACGCAATGTAAAAGAAACAAAATATTTATTTTGTAATAAAAACAATCATCCTCCTTCGAAAAGACTCAAGTTATTTCTTTTCTGCCTCATAAAGAGTTTTTTTTATTTTGGGATTCAATTATGATTCTTGTAGCCGGGACCTCATTGGTTGGAAATACTTGGAAACCTTAACGAAGAAAAGACAATAAATAGTTTAAACTCGCTGTTGTCATAAAGTAAACTATAATGATTAAATAATACAAGGTTAGAATAAAGGAAAGCAGAACTCTGGGGTAACGATGACTTTAATGCCCACTCGAACGTCCCGCACAGATATCTCACCTTTTTCAATATTCGCATCTGTATTTTTATTCTATGTTTGGAGTGCACGCGTCCTTGTCGTTCTCACTACAAAATGTATTTCCCATCTCTTTCTTTTTTTCTAACCTCCATGAATCAGAATATTAGGAAAATAAATGAAAAATATTAATAAATCGAAGTATATTGTGTATTTTACATGTGGTATGAGATCCCGTGTTTTTTATTAACTTTGGTATCGTAATTGGTACACTTTCTGAACACGCAAGATGGCATTATTACAATTTGTACCGTAATTCGTAGTAGCGTGTCACTCGTCGCCATGCATGATTCAGACTAAAGACAATACGACCCAATTGGGTCGTTTTCGAGTCTTCACGATTGCGCGCTTTTAACATATCTGTTTACTAGAATATCATTGCTAACAACACAAAAGAATATTAAGATACATCCGAACATTCATTAAACTTTCGAAAAGAAACATGACACTAAAGAAAGGACCAAAAGACCTTAAACCAATATAATAAGTAAGCATCTTCACAAACTAGAAGAACCTGTATGCTTATATGATTCCTTAGTAGGTTACTGAGAAAAAAAAATGCATTCAGAGGCCGTGACCGCCGCCGCGGCCGGTTCGTTAACGGTACACCATCCGACTAGCTGCATAGACTCGATAATCGCATCTCTTGATTACGGTTAAATGGAGCCCTTTCAATGAATAGTCAGAGACAAGTTGGGTAAGATTTACAATTGAATAGTAGTAGTAAGTCATCATCTGCCTAGCCTTTTCCCAACTATGTTGGGGTCGGCTTCCAGTCTAACCGGATGCAGCTGAATACCAGTATTTTACATGGAGCGACTGCCTGTCTGACCTCCACAACCCAGTTAATACTAGGCAATAAGATACCCTTTGATAAGACTGGATGTCAGAATTTCAGGACACTGACTATCTGTAACGACTGCCAAAGATCTATAAATGACAGCCGGGACCAACAGCTTAACGTGCTTTCCGAGGCACGGAGGAAACTCGGTATGTCGGGCGGTCACCCATCCATAGACCGACCTAGGCAAGCACAGCTTTACCTAAAGATCGACCCGAGTGGCAGTTCTTATTAGTTCTTAAACAGTAAGTAATGTCATGATATTTTTAAGAATATATTTTAAAATCTTCCTGTCCTTCTTCTACTTGGGGTCGACGCAACACGATTTCTTCTTCTATACTCGGCATCATTTATTTCTTTCTCTTTCACATCATTCTTCACCCAATCCTTCGATCTTGTATTTGGCCTGCCTCTCCCTCTCCATCCATCAACATTAATATTACTACTTTTTTAGTCTCATGCGTTTCATCACTAGATAGACGAATTCCTTTCAATTTGTCTGTAACTGGACTTTCATATTTCCACTAATATACTCCTTACTTTATCTATTGTTGTCACTCCACACATTCATCTCAACATTCCCATCTACACGCAACCTATAGTCTATTTTAAACAGTGAAAAACCCGGCTATAAATTGGCAGTTCCTGACAAAGATAAAACATCAACAATTCAAAACCCTTTCAATACCTGTAAAGCCAACCCACATCCAAAATAGGATAGCCGCCAAAAATAAACCATAGCTGGAATCACAGACAGATGTTTCGTTTCGCTTTTAAAATTCACGAGTCGGAACAGACTTTGAACAAGCTGTCCCTCCATTTATCGGATCGTGAAACTAGAACAATAGTCAACCGATTTATAATACGTGACCCTAAAGGAGGACAAATCTAACATTCGATAATGGGTCCAGAAGGCGCAGTCATGCGATTCGGCAATTGGTTAACGAATACTATTGAAGGAAAAGAAAGCCTCGTAGGATGGAAGCGAAACAAACATATGAATAGAATATATTAAATACTAGCTTTTGCCCACGGCTTCGCCCGCGTTGTCGGTTTAACTACAAAAATGACGATTTTCCATACTCCCATAAGGGTTGAATTTCGAAAAATCTTTCCTTATTCCGTGTCTACATTATTTAGGGAACCTCTGTGCAAAATTTCAGCTTTCGAGGTCTAAGGGTTTTTCGAAAAATCTTTCCTTATTCCGTGTCTACATAATTTAGGGAACCTCTGTGCAAAATTTCAGCTTTCCAGGTCTAAGGGTTTGGGCTGGGTGTTGATGAGTCAGTCAGTCAGTCACAGTCAGTCAGGACTTCTCTTTTTATTATTTATATAGATGTACACCATTTTTACGTTTCTACTAAACATAGGGAAGAAGGAAAGCCAATGAAATCGTAACCTGAACAGTCGTTTCAATTACGGAGTTCCATCCAAGGGCTTTCTTGGGATTAATTCCAATTAAAATTGTCATAAGCCGTCGGATCCCTTATAAAGTAGCTTGAGCTGTATTCCTAAGAGTATTATATTCACATGTCATAGCTCTGTGGTATTCTCATAAGCAATAACAACGGTCTACAACAACTCATGTCTAAACCGCAGACTTGCAATATCTATCCAACGACGGAAACGGAACATGTGGCAACTATTTCATATCTAGAGTTACAGCTTTATTTGAAACATTGGTTATTCGTGCTTCTTAGATGTTTTTCTTCACACATTTTTCGACAGATGGTTGTGATTTCAATGTATTATCGACTTCAATGCAAGCAGAATATTTTCAAACAATGACATTTAGCTTGTAAAATGGTTTCAGACACCATCAACGCCCCACTAGAGTCTGAAACGTCGCCGTAAAATATTTTATAGCTCTTTTATTTTACAGCTTCTTAGCGGAAAGCGGTTGCAATAAGTTGTTACGTTTAGTTGCTTCATTCATGACATAAATCGCGTACGTTTGAAAAGTTAGCACTTTCGGAAACTTTAACCGGTTCTAGGGTCTTGTGGATCCAGCACACTTAAGATACTCCACTTTTAACAGTGCTGGCGAAGTGGCAGGGTCTAATTAGGGCAGTAATACTCGTTTGCTGAAGTGGGGAATAAGTTTTCGTGAAGCCAAAGCGAAATGTTTGCTTCGTGACTTGGGAAGACTTTGGAGGATCCTTAAAATTCTCTGGCAAGTGCTTTAATTTCATTGGTCGATACTACTTCCTACGCATAATTATTTTGATTGTCTTCTATTTCATTCACCTAATGATCCGGCCGCTATTTTCCTATCTTGTCCAGTTTACAGTAACAACATAACCAACAAAGCGTTGTCAGCCAGTTTAAGCCCACATGTTATCCTACATTACGGAGGCTCGATACGCGTCGGCGTACCATGAACCTGGGCTTTACAACCGCGTTCGATGCAAATTGCCTTCGTCAGCGGTTTTCATCAGACTTTCCGAACAATAACCCCGAGTCATCCTTTTTATTTATACTACAAAATATCCATTACTAACGAATAGTGCAATTCTGCAATTCGTGATCCGATATTTCTTTATTTTTATGAGAGCTCATTCAATGAACCTGTGCTTCGATATTGCGGTAGTAAATATTAATAAAAGAATGTTTTGGTTGAAAAATAAAATGTTGGTGCATTTTTTGGTTGAAAGTGCACCATTTTACGAACTGTGTACATTTTGATGAAAGCTATATTTTTACTCTATCGAAAATGGTTCTTCGCGACGCTAATTTAGGTAGAGTGTACATAAAGTCAACTAGGGCGACGAAAGCCAAGGGAGAGGGAACATCTGAGGCAATGCTTTATGACGCAAGCAACATCGTAACGACCGAGATTGCGGCTGGGGAAGCCACGCGGACCGTTCAAGACGATATTTGGATGCGTACCATTGTTAAAATTGTTATTAGACGAGACATTTTCCACACAACAAAAAAAAAAAAAAAAGACGAGACATACTCCCTGCAAAAGAAATGTTACTTAAAATCGATACCCTTCGTGATTTGCAGAAAAGAAAGTCATTTCATCAAAGTATTCGATCAGACTTACATAGCAACAAAAACGAATAAAACCGAAAAAATATAAATCCAGTTCCATATAAAATTATGTTTCACAAAAAGGGTATAGGTATTAAGAAACCAACTCCAACAAAGAACCTTTAAAAGCAAAAGTGACCCTTGAATCAAGTCCCACATTTGAACATGCTAAGCACGTTTAATCCATGTCCCGAGACACGGTGATATATCGTGTGTTTCAAGCAGGTTGAGGTCTTATCGCACGACCCAGACGACATCTAATATGAAAAAGAATGAAGTACATTAGCCAGCTAGACTGGAACGACGACGAAATTGATATTAAATGAAGCTGGACTTGAAGAGGTTTATAACAATTTTACGACTTTTGTAGAAGACACGATTGTAGAAGACATGGTGTTAACTTGTAAGATAGCAAAGATAAAATTTCAGCTGAGATTTTTGTAATAAAGTGGAGCTAGAGATGAACATTACTGCATCTTGTAAAACTTTATATTATACTGCAGTGTACACGCATCGAACTAAATTGGAAATCTCTTCATTTAAAATTGTTACTATTTTGGCAATAATGAGCAAGGTTTGAAATTTTAAAGCAAAGAATTGGTCCTCTGATACCAGACAATAAAACCAATATCAACAAATGCCCCTAATAGCTCCCACCATTCCATGTAACGCTACACACCCCTCAACAAATCTGTTATGGCTCACGCTACATAACATAACCAGTAACGCTATCATCGGACCAGTCTTTTATAGCCATGGACATTTTGTGCCCCTTGAAACAACACCCTGACGGCTACACACGATTTATGTGAAGCAAGGGAGAACATATTGGGGTTGTTCACACAGCAAACCGATCGGTAAATCAGGAAACAATAGTTGCGGATTTCGTTGTCTTTGGGAAGATTTCGGTTTTAGATAACAACGTCTTGGACCTTAGTCAAGATTGAATTATGATGTGGTAGTTTGAAGAGGCAGTTAATTTTGATAGTATAACAATGCATCCACGAATGATTTATTTGTAGATAGTGTTACGACGGTCATCTAGAATCTTCGAGAAACCGCGCTAATAACTGTGTAGTACCTAGAAAATACGAGTTCATTCTTTTAGGTACCTATTTCCGTAGTAGGTATAGAACTTACATTGTATTCAAGGTCAGGCGCCGGGAGTCGCCGGCAGTTGTCATTGTAATTTCGACCGTATGCCGACGACGTTAAGTAACTTCTTCCTTGTCGGTTCTTTTATCTTTAAGTTTATTTTTTTGTTAATGTTTTTTTTGTGGATGCTTTCTTGAATAATAGAGAATTATCTCGAATGTCTTTTGTTTGCTTGAGTATAAAAGGACCGATTGAGGACGAAGTGAGTCAGTCTACTTTTAAGCGAGACAACGAAAGGATCGAAGTGAAATCTAGTACGATAAAGTGTTCAGTACTGTTTTGCGATTGTGAATAAGTGTTTTGCGAGTAATAAAGTTAATTCGTGTGTTTAATTGGTAGTGATTTTATTTATCCCATACCCAGCTCGTAACAATTTGGTGTCAGAAGTGGGATAAATAATGCCGATTCTACCCAAGGACGACACGGATAGTATCCGTACGAGGAGTCAGCGACAGCAAGGAATGGACCAAAGGCGATTTGGGGACTCCCCGACACAGACACCGGGCGGTGTCCAGCCTACGTCAGAGCCAGTCGCTGGCCCATCTGGAGCTACTCCAGCATCAACGGCGCCTGACTTGTCTGCCTTAATGGCACTGCTGCAAGACCAGGCTCGACGTCAAGAGGAGCAGGCTCGCCAGTTGCAGGAGCAGTTGCAACGGGACAAGGAGGAGCAAGCTCGACGTCAAGAGGACCAGGCTCGCCAGTTGCAGGAGCAGCTGCAACGGGATAAGGAGGAGCAGGCGCGCCGTCAAGAGGAACAGGCCCGGCGCCAAGAGGAACAGATGCTCCTGATAAAGGATCTTCACGCATCAGTTGGGAAAGAGCTGAGCGTGATGAAGGAGCAGGTACAGCAGCACGACAACCGTATCGCAAAGGCCGAAATTCAGATCGCCGACGTGAAGAAGGCCTTGAGTGAAATTAAGGTTGGAGACGGGGCTGTGGCTTCAGTGATTGCTGCACCTTCAGTACGCGGGTTTAAAGTGCCGCCATTCGACGGAACATCTTCGTGGTCGGCCTATAAAATCCAATTTGAGGCCGTTATGAAGGCGAATGGGTGGACCAAAGGGCAAGCCATGACCGCGCTCACTTTGGGTCTCCGAGACCAGGCCCTTACCATTCTTGAGGCACTCGGCAAGGATGTGACCTACGAACAGCTGCTAGAGGCATTAGAGTCCAGATATGGCGACGCGCACCTAGAGCACGTTTTTCGTGCTAAACTAAGGGATCGCGTACAACGTAGTGCCGAGAACTTACAACAGTGGGCCCTGGAAGTTGAAAAGTTGGTTCGGAAGGCTTACCAGTCTGCCCCTGCACTTATTGATGGCAATCTGGTACAGGTGTTCATCGATGGAATACGCGACTTGGAGGTTAGAGCTGCTGTGAGACTTGGGCATCATGAGACGCTGAAAGATGCCTTGGCCCATGCCTTAGAAGTAGAGGCAGTAAGGCAGGACCACCGTACGCACCGGGTCAGGGAAGTTGTAGCGTCACCTGTACGCGACCGCCAGCAAGGATACAGCCCTAAGTGCTACACTTGTGGAGAAAGGGGTCATCTTCGATCAAGCTGTCCTAAGCGCAGCTCACCAAGAGAAGACCAACCTCAGCAGGGAAAGGTGGCTGAAGTGGCTGCCCAACCACAGCAGCAGGGAAACGAGTAAATGCCAGGACTGGGGGGCGGGTGCTGGCTGGTTTTGAAAGAGCCCCGAGGATCTCGATCTCACAAGTACATGACGGGAACAGCCTGACTATCAACGGCGAAGTCAACGGAACTCCATGCAAACTGACGTTGGATACTGGAGCTTCTCACACGGTCGTCAATTCTCACCTGGCGAATCGGTTTCTTGGGGGCTACTTCAATAACCGCGACCGTCTTCAATTATTAACAGCTACCGGTCAGCACATAACCGTACGAGGCAAGAAGGAGGTGGAGTTAAAATTGGGTGATAGAATTTACCGACACAATGTCATCGTGGCCGACATAGTCGACGATTGCATCTTGGGCTTGGACTTCATGCGGAAATATCGTTGTGAGATCGACATTGACCAAGGAGTGTTGAAATGTGGTTCAGAGGAAGTCTTCATGGAAGGTGCACCTTCAGGGAAAGTGTACTGCCTGAAGGAAATTGTTCTTCCTCGCAGATCAGAAACGATCGTGCCAGTTAAGTTACCACAGAATTCTGGACACAAAGATTGAAGTGTTCTGATAGAAAGGGTGGACAATGAGTTTTCATGGAAGATGGCACGAACTCTGGTAAAGGCCAACAACATCTCAGCTGTACGAATCCTGAATCCAAGTGACCAGGAACAAGTAATTAAGAAGGGCACCTTGATCGGCACTTGCGAGGAAGTAGCCTGGATGCGTCAGTTGCAAGATCTACCTACCGGAAACAAAATTAGTAGCGCCAAATACGACGTGTCAACGCTTCTAGAAAATTGTCATTTAACTGAAGCTGAAATGGACAAGGCTAAGAAGATGTTACTTCAGTACGCCGGTATTTTCTCTACGGGTGATGCTGACATAGGGAGAACCGGACTAGTTCAGCACAGGATTAATACAGGCAACGAGTTACCTATCCGTCAGCGACCAAGAAGACTGCCAGTTGCACGGGAAAAAGAAGTGGAAACCATGATTGAGGGAATGGTGAAGGAGGGTGTTATAGAACCTTCATCCAGTCCATGGTGTTCTCCTGTGGTCCTGGTGAAGAAAAAGGACGGCAGTATGCGCTTCTGTGTGGATTATCGACGACTGAACGACGTCACGAAAAAGGACAGCTATCCACTGCCTAGGATTGATGACACACTGGATACGCTGGCGGGAATGAAGTGGTTTACCACACTAGACCTGAAAAGTGGTTACTGGCAGGTAGAAATAGACCCCAAGGATAAGGAGAAGACTGCATTTTCAACAGGAAAAGGGTTGTGGCAGTTTAAAGTTATGCCTTTTGGTTTATGTAATGCTCCTGCAACGTTTGAAAGGCTGATGGAGCAAGTACTTGCCGGGTTGATTGGGGATGCATGTCTAGTCTATCTAGACGACATAATCATTGTGGGCCGTACGTTTGAAGATCACCTTAGAAACCTCAACCGAGTGCTGTCGCAGATCCAAACAGCAAACCTGAAGTTGAGTCCGAAAAAGTGCTCGTTTTTCAGAAAGCAAGTGAACTTTTTAGGACACATAGTTTCGGGAGAAGGTGTTCAAACAGACCCAGAGAAAGTAGTTGCCGTCAAGGATTGGCCAGTGCCGAAAGACAAGACACAGGTCAGAGCATTTTTGGGTTTGTGCTCCTACTATCGCCGGTTTGTGAAGAATTTTGCCGACATTGCGAAACCTCTACACAGACTCACTGAGGAAAAGCAACAATTCTGTTGGGACGAGAACTGCGACGCCGCATTTCAAGAATTAAAGGGACGTCTGTGCAATACTCCTATTTTGGGATATCCTGACACTGAAAATGACTTTATAGTCGACACAGACGCAAGTAATACTGGAATTGGGGGCGTGTTATCTCAACGGAAAGGAGATCAGGAGGTTGTTATAGCTTACTTCAGCAAGTCTTTATCCAAACCGGAAAGGAATTACTGCGTAACGAGACGAGAGCTGCTCGCCGTAGTGAAGACATTGCAGCACTTCAGTAAATATTTGTTGGGACGGAAATTCCAGCTACGAACCGATCATGCTGCATTGAAGTGGCTATTACAGTTTAAGAATCCAGAGGGGCAAGTGGCGAGATGGATTGAACTACTGCAAGAGTTTGACTTTGTAACCGGACATCGCAGTGGGAGAACTCACGGTAACGCAGACGCCTTGTCAAGAAGACCTTGTCCTGAAGACTGCAAGCACTGTGCCAGGCAAGAGACTAAGGAAGTAGTGCCCGTGAGGATGCTTAGAACAGATCTCAGCGATGAATGGAAGGAGGCTCTACAACACGCTCAACAAAATGACTCGGACATCAAGCCAATCTTCGACTGGATCAAAGCTGGTGCTCCGAAGCCCAAGTGGAGTGATGTGGCTGCGATGAGTTCCATCACGAAGAGTTATTGGGCACAATGGAACAGTTTGGAGATCCAGGATGGAGTCTTGTGCCGTAAATGGGAAAACGCTCGAGGGGACAGCTGTCATCTACAAATGGTTGTCCCTAAAGCTAAGGTACCGGATGTTTTACGGCTCTACCATGATGGATGCTCAGGAGGACATATGGGGGTGAAAAGGACTCTACTGAAGATCAGAGAGCGCTTTTACTGGATCCACTGTCGAGATGATGTGGAGGACTGGTGTCGCAAATGTACCAGCTGTGCGGCTGTGAAAGGACCTCACACGCGAAGCAGAGGTGCATTAAAAGTGTACAACGTGGGAGCCCCCTGGGAGCGGATAGCACTGGACGTTGCGGGACCATTTCCAGAAAGCGATAGCGGAAACAAGTACTTCATGGTTGTCATGGACTACTTCACAAAGTGGCCAGAAGTCTTCGCCATTCCTAACCAAGAAGCAACAACAGTCGCGGATAAATTGGTTCAGGAAGTCTTCTGTCGTTTTGGAGTACCCTTAGAAATTCACAGCGATCAAGGAAGGAATTTTGAATCGCAAGTTTTTCAGGAGACTTGTCGATTGATGGGTACACACAAAACCAGGACCACCTCTTACCACCCACAATCTGATGGAATGGTGGAACGATTCAACCAGACATTGGAGAGATATCTGGCTAAAGTCGTGGAAAGCAGGCAAAGGGATTGGGACAAGCACATACAGCCGTTTCTTCTGTCCTATCGGAGTGCAGTTCACGAAAGTACGACTGTAACTCCAGCCTTCGCGAACTTTGGAAGGGAATTACGGTTGCCTGCAGATTTAATAACCGGAACTCCCCCTGATGTCCCACGCAGTGTAACGGATTACGCGAATGACCTGCGTAATAAGTTAAATGATGTGTATGAGCATATCAGGCAATCCGGGCAACAGATGTCTGAGAAGATGAAGACTCGTTATGACCGGAAGGCAAACAGTCGTGGTTTCGACGAAAGTTCGCTGGTGTGGTTGCATAACCCAGTGCGGAGCAAGGGAAAGTCTCCGAAATTGCAAGCAAAATGGGATGGACCATACAGAGTTGTAACCAGGATCAACGATGTCACCTACCGAATACAGAAGGGTCCGCGAGGTGCGCCTAAGGTTGTGCATGTGGACCGACTGGCGCGATATTACGGGACTAATGATGCTCGGGACGAGCATGTCTAAGGAGGGGGCAGTGTTACGACGGTCATCTAGAATCTTCGAGAAACCGCGCTAATAACTGTGTAGTACCTAGAAAATACGAGTTCATTCTTTTAGGTACCTATTTCCGTAGTAGGTATAGAACTTACATTGTATTCAAGGTCAGGCGCCGGGAGTCGCCGGCAGTTGTCATTGTAATTTCGACCGTATGCCGACGACGTTAAGTAACTTCTTCCTTGTCGGTTCTTTTATCTTTAAGTTTATTTTTTTGTTAATGTTTTTTTTGTGGATGCTTTCTTGAATAATAGAGAATTATCTCGAATGTCTTTTGTTTGCTTGAGTATAAAAGGACCGATTGAGGACGAAGTGAGTCAGTCTACTTTTAAGCGAGACAACGAAAGGATCGAAGTGAAATCTAGTACGA
Organism: Diarsia dahlii; assembly: GCA_949775195.1. Lineage (NCBI taxonomy): Eukaryota > Metazoa > Arthropoda > Insecta > Lepidoptera > Noctuidae > Diarsia > Diarsia dahlii. Next base: position 19,699,561 of record OX459190.1, read on the forward strand.
TAAAGTGTTCAGTACTGTTTTGCGATTGTGAATAAGTGTTTTGCGAGTAATAAAGTTAATTCGTGTGTTTAATTGGTAGTGATTTTATTTATCCCATACCCAGCTCGTAACAATAGCAACTATAACCATATACTGATAAATGTTGTGTTTGAAGTTATAACTCATATTATTTGAGCCAAGTCTTGCAAATTATTCAAGTGAGGTCAAAATGAAAGTTATACACGTGCCTTAACACCGCCGAACAGAACTTATGAAGTTTCAAGGCACCGTATTAAAGTGCAGAAAGCGGTTTTAATAAATATACAAATAGCTTTCGCTGCTCATATTCTGCATTTGAAGAGATTTTCGCTCGTAGCAGAAAGTGCAGATCTCTTGACATGCAAATTGGTGTAGCAACGGCTTGAGCATTTCATATTAGGTGAAGTCGAATTTAATTCTGCCGTGTTTCCATTCATAAAACTAGACGATGAATTTGATAAATGTTGGGAACAAGTTATGTAATAACTAAACTCAGATATATTCACATGGGGATAAAAGTTTGCCAGCATCACAAATCAACGAAAGTTTCATTTTCATTCAACGTTTTGTTCCCGGTTTTCGCTATGGATAAAACTCGGATGATCCAGTGGCTTATGTGACTCAACTATAACGGAACAAACTGGACCGGAACTGATAGAAATGGGGCTGGAATTGTGAGTGTTGGGTTAGAGAGAGAAAATGGGCGAAGCAAATTGATTGACACGACAAATAAAGGTTGACATTCTGGCAGTATACGATAAATAAAGCAACAAAATAGACGATGCTTTTAAAAGCTTTCACATTTCACTACAATCAAAAAAGAACAATACCAAAACGCCCATTTGCTATGTTGTACTAGATAAGTACTCTGTATTACATCAAGTGTTTCTAGGCGAAAGATTTAAAGCCATTTCCTTGCTACTGCACTCCGTGATAACGTTCACGAAGCCTCCGTTTATGTAAGACCCTACTTACAGCTTGTATACATACATGTACGTTATGTACAAAGAATGTGAGTATATAATATAACAAACCTACGTAAATGACGCTTGTGAGATCCTTTTACTGATAGCGCTAATAAAGTCTGTGGGCGGAAATGTCATTCCGCGGGTTATGGTTCCCTTCACAGACTTCGCTATAGTTTTGAGAAGTTTGGCAATAAATACTATTAAAGTAATAGGTACCAGAGATGTCAAAACTACAGTAATGATTGGGCATCCATGCAAAATCCATGGCACATTATTGATTTTGTAAAATTATTATCAAGAAACTGGTTCGGATAACAGAAACAAATAAAAATAAACACCAACATGTTACTTTTAAGGCGACAGCTAATAACAATGAAGTAAACAAGAATATAAATGTCCCCTTATGTCCGTTAGTGGCATCGCAAGGGACCGAACATAACATCGGCAGTCCGATAACAATTTATAGACTTCTTCATCTCGATCACAGAGTACAATGATGCGTATTTTATCAAATTGTAGTTTGAAGCCGTGACGGCTGCTCCTAAAGACGGACTTATTTGCGACTTTGTTAATAGAAGCGTAACGAAATGGCATCGTATTGTGTGGTTTCTAAGGATCATTGTATTCAAATATTGATTTCATTTCAACCAGCATCATCTTCATTCTCGTGCCCTTATCCCAATTCATTTGGGGTTGGCGCAGCATGTCTACTTCTATCATACTTCTCTTTTACTGGTCATCTCAGCACACGATTGCCCCAAAAAAACAGTGTCATGTTTTTGGCCATATCATCTTTTTACAGTCCATTCATCGTTTCTCTGGACTTCCTCTTAATCTACACAAGCATATTATTACTTTAAAAGTTCCTCTTATGGCTTAAAAGCCACAGTAACCAAAAACAACGACCTCCCACAAAACCAGCACATTTTTTCCTTTTTAGAGCTAGTTTGGGGTCGCTTTTGAAGCGAACTAAGTCGGCTTTATCCTGGAACACTGTACAAAGGTACTAAATCCTGCCACATTTTCCACAGTCTACGCCAAAATGGTTGTGGTGCATTAAAAACTCCCACTTGCGTCTATGAATGTAACTGGAAGCCCAGATGCGGCCGATGACAAGCGCTTACGTAATCAGATTATAGAGGAACTAGCTTTTGCCAGCGGCTTCGCCCGCGTGAAAATGACGATTTTCCATACAAACTTTCATCCCCTATTTAAATCCCTTAGGGGTTGAATTTCGAATAATCCTTTCTTATTCCTTGTCTACATTATAAAGGGAACCTCTGTGCAAAATTTCAGCTTTCTAGGTCCAGGGGTTTAGGCAGGGCGTTGATGAGTCAGTCAGTCAGTCAGTCAGTCAGGACTTCTCTTTTTATTTATATAGATTTATGTCATGACGGTTCATAGACATCGTCATAATAAACTTCATCAGTGTATCTTGCTTCTTACTAGGAATAGGGCTGATGGATTTGAATTAATTAGTAGAGCCTTGAGAGGATGAATGTGAATGTAAGTATCTTACTTATTTAGGTCAAGCCCGCTACAATATGTCTAACCACTCCTAAATCCGATTACACTGTGGCGACCACAAGAAACGTGCTGAGGTAATGAAGCCCGAAGAAATGCTTTTGCTTTGATATTTCAGAGACAAAATTAAAAAGTATTTGTGAATATTATGCATAATTATGCAATTGCATAGCACTAGACTAGAGACTATACAAATTACTTTGATATCGATAATCTCGAATTGATTTCAGCAGTCTTAAGATTTTTGGTGAGTTCCAGCATCTATTGAAGAGATGCATCATATTTCTATGAACGCTCTATGACAATCTGTCTGTACTAATATTATAAATGCGCAAGTTTGGATGGGTGGTTGTTTGTTACTCAATCACGCTAGAAAGGATGTGGATGAAATTGGACTCAGAGATAGATTTTTTTCTCTCACACTTACAGAACATCAACATTTTCACGCGATCAAAGTCACAGGCTCAATAGCTAGTACAAAATAAGTCACAACGCTGCGTGCATAATAAAATTACCACCCGCATTGATTTAAATCAGGGAATGGTCGCGTAATCGTAATCGATTGCCCTTGTGACCTGATAGTAATAAAACGTTTGAAGATTATGACAAAGATAGCGCAACCAATTACCTACATGGCACAGTTTTATTACCGTTACAGTACACCTGTTTTTATTAACGACAGCAGAAAGTCAGAGGTGGCTGATGGTGATAACTGATAAGTATTAATTTGTTTTTTATTTATTTATTGAAACTACCTCTCCCTCCCCCTTTACCTCCTATTGACTCCTATCTAGCAGTCGCAAGCGCAACGGCTATGCTTGATTTCCTGGGTTCGAATCTCAGGTCAGACAGTGTTATTGGGTTTTTTATCAGGAATTTCTCAGTAGCAGCCACGGAGTCTGGATTTGTGCCCGGTTGATGGCAATAAGCGCCCCCTATTACATGGAACTTCGTGGATGTAAACCTCTGCATAATTCTTCAGGATTACAAGCTTGGTGTTTTGTTATTTAAACTACCTTTACAAGCTCATCAAAGGCTTTAAACATCGCCATTGATGAGCTTCGTCACAATTCTGTCTAAATTATCAGGAATGTGGTATTGGCAAACATAATGATAGACCTTTATCTGTTTAAAACGCCCACAAGACCAAATACAATATGGGATCGGACTGGGTCAAAATAATATGATTCTGTTTAGTCCGTAAGTTAGATTATCGAAAAATATTGAATGCGTATTTTTTGTTTTATCAATTCAATAAAATAATAATAATTCAATAAATGACGAAGATAAAACGCGTCAAAGATCTTGGAGTGGGGCTTGAAACGTCACTTGTGTCGTCAAAATGTACTATCATATGACGTCACACGAGTTTTCGAAGCACTGTATCGTCTTCATTTTAAGTTTACGTGAAAAAAGAAAAAATACGTGTCCAATAATTTTTGGAAATCTATCTGACGGACTAATTAGTTTTTTTTTTGTCCGATCCCCTATTGTGCCCTAATTTAACCAATCTCAGACCACACAAGTAATTTGAATAATATTTGCGATTATTCCACCACACGTTAAGGCTCCTTCCACAAAATCATCTCAGTTTGATCAATTTTGATCGCTTGGTGTGGGAAATCTATGAAGAATTTGAAGCTTCCTTTTGGCTATTATAAGAGACGAGTTCTTTTTCTGGTGGATAGGTTTCAAGAATTTTCAAAATAATGTTTATATTAATGACAATCACCCGTATTCAAAAGCCCTTTTCCGCACAAATACCGATCGAGTTACGTTTGGCTTAGCCGAACATAACACTACAAACGATTTTAAACATTAAAAAAAATATAAATAACATCACCGTATGGTCTACTGGCGGACCTATTTGTCACATTTTCAACTTCAATACAAAATATAGCAGAAAAAAAATGTTAAAACATCGCAATTTTTACAAAATGTCTCGACAAATAAGATTTTTTTTCTATACCTTAGAATCACGTTAAAGAAAATTTAAAAACTACGTATTAATTTTAAGGTAACCTTCTAATAGAATCGTATTTTTATTTTATCAATAAACTATAATTTCATTTCGTAAATTGAATCCAAAGTTAACTATATTATCGACCGCGCAAACTCTATCTCGCTAGTACGAATCGGCCACTGCCAAAGGACGGACGTATCGCTTTGTGTCACAAACGCTCCCGTGTTTTTCGTAAACATATTTTCGAGATTGGAAGCCGATTACCACAATTTGATACATTAATTTTGATCAAACATGTTTTTTTTGCTAGTTATTAAAGATTGCTAAAATTTTTTTCATCTTCAGATCGAAGTCGAATTTCACGATCGATTGTTGTTGTCGATTGTACTTCGATATATATTTTTAACCGATCTCCAAAAAAGAGGAGGTTCTCTATTCGTGTTTGTATGTCCGCGAATATCTCCGTCAATTGTGGACTGATTTTCAAAATTCTTTTTGTCTTGGAAAGGGTATACTCCCGAGGTGATCCCATTGTCACCAAGTCAGTTTCTGATGATGGGAACTCTGAGAAATTGAGGGCAACCCTCGAATATCATAGGCGCACATAACGTTTTCCATACATTTTCAGAAGCTGTTCAAGTATTTGCGTCTGATAATCATAATTTCATGTGGCTGCGCTGATGACGGAAGGTGCAACTCCTCAACGGTCAGGACTTGAAAGAAAATTCCTTCAAAATTATGCGTACTTATGGATCGATAGTTCTATTCTTTCAGGCTATTAGGTTGAACTGATGATAGACGGTAAATCTCATTAACCGACTTAAAAAAAAGGAGGTTCTCAATTCGTCGGCTAGAAAATTTTTAGGTTTTTCCGTCATGGGTGTCGTTTTGATGGTTTTTGGGGTCGCTGATTACGAAAATGAGGTCAAAATGAAAATCAAGATGGCGCCGACGAAATTTTTTGGTTTTTCCGTCATGGGTGTCGTTTTCATGGCTATAGGGGTCGCTGATAACGAAAATGAGGTTAAAATGAAAATCCAAGATGGCGGTCAAGATTTTTTTTGGTTTTTCCGTCATGGGTGTCGTTTTGATGGTTTTTGGGGTCGCTGATTACGAAAATGAGGTCAAAATGAAAATCAAGATGGCACCGACGAAAATTTTTGGTTTTTCCGTCATGGGTGTCGTTTTCATAGTTTTTGGGGTCGCTGATTACGAAAAAGAGGTCAAAATTAAAATTCAAGATGGCGCCGACGAAATTTTTGGTTTTTCCGTCATGGGTGTCGTTTTCATGGTTTTTGGGGTCGCCGACTACGAAAATGAGGTCAAAATGAAAATCCAAGATGGCGCCGACAAAATTTTTGGTTTTTCCGGCATGGGTGTCGTTTTCATGGTTTTTGGGGTCGCTGATTACGAAAAAGAGGTCAAAATGAAAATCCGATAAAACGGGTTTGTTAAACATGAAATCGAAATAAATATTAATAAGTTATACTATAGACTACTGGCCCGTGTTGAAAAAATTATGGGTTATGTGAACCACCAGGTGACCTATCTAGAACGATATAAGAGCATAAAATAATGAGATTCAGCACTATGCCGTCACTTGTAAGCTGTCCAACCGAGTGCAGGTGAGAATTCAAACACTCGTAGGACATTTTGGTCATATATTTTTGTACGGCATTCTTACCATCGATAGATCCATGAAAAATAATAAGAAAACGTGTAGTGCCGTAAAAAAATGGTGCGCCACAAAGTCGGAATTTATTTTTTATTTTCCGACAATTTTTCAATACTGCTTCTAATCCATTATTCCGCAACGCCGTACAAAAATCATGCGACAAGGGGAAATAATCGAGGGTTGCAACCCCCTCTCTTTCCGTGGTCAAGGGGGTGATTTGATATATTTTTTCGATGATTTTCCACCCACCAAAACAAAAAAAAAAAGGGGGGGGTGATTTGACACAACATAAAATTAATAATTACAACATAATTTTAAAAGTATTTTATGCATAGATAATATTTTTTCGCCGTTTTCGTTGGTCCAAAGAAAAACATTTTTTTTTTCTAAAAAGTGATTGTTTTATTTATTCACATCATTAGAATGAAACAAATCAATTATATATATGTATCAATAATGTTTGAAGTATATATTAAACCAAAAAGTATACAAAACTGTTGATACTGGGATTGACAGTTTCAATTCTTGGATATAATATAAACACCGTTTCAGTTCAGTTAGACGTCATAGTGATTTTATCATATTATCAATAATTGTTCTCTACAAAAATATGTTAATGCCGTACTGTATCAGATGGCCTATATCAGTACCCTAGGCCTGTATCAGTACCCTTAAAATGGTAGCGTCATTTTCATCAGCCTAAAAGATATGGTCTGCATTAAAATGTACGGCATCATTTTTTCCTAATTTATTTATGTTAATACTATTTAAAACAAGGGATAAAATTTAGAAAACTGCTATATTTCATTAATCTATGATATTTAAACTTTTGCAATAATTTGCAAAATTTCAGTTTTTGTATTTCTCTATAACTTTTTTTAGAACAGTTTCTTTTGAACGGCAATACTATATAGCAATTGTATTTTACAATATCATGTTAAAAAAAGTTCCCGTACAGGATCAAATGACTTTACAGCTTTAAAAATCAAGGATACGATGAAATAAAGATAATTATTGATATACATTTAAAATGAACAATAATTTTTTGACGGCAATATTTTTAATAGTACTTTTGGATCGGAAGGTTGGAAAGACGGGGCAGGCGAGCTCCTAGATTTCCTATTGATCTGCGGAATACTTTTGATGCAGTTCTTCAGGAAATTCCCCGAACGAACAACTCCGTTGAAGGCTTTCACAGGGAATTCTCGTCACTTCTATCGGCTCATCACCCATCTATATGGAAGTTTTTGGATGAACTTCGTCGGCAGCAAAGCCTGACAGAGCTGAAATTGGAGCAAATTTTGTCTCGTGGATCACACACAACTAGTCGGCCAAAATATAGGCAAACATCGGCAAGATTAAAAGATTTAGTTGAATCATTTGGGGAGAGACCACTCCCAGATTACTTACAGGCCATTGCTCATAATTTTGAATTCCAACAAATATGATTAAATAAATACATAAAAAAAACGAAACAAACAAAATGATTAAACGTAAAAAACTAAAAAGCATAAAAATTTAAAATAAATAATCATATCTATCTGGGGTCAAAGTCTACATACTGCATACGGCCAATTACCGTTTTTTTTACAAAATAAGCCAGCATTCCTTCAGGCGTGATCGAGATTCTTGACCTCGAAAGCACAAAACCTAACAAAAAATCAAATGTTTTTTTTTTCCTTCATCACGTCACGTATAATACTTAAAATCTGATTTGAAAACAACCAAAAAAAAACGCTGGGTGTCAGTCCACCTCCACGTGGTGCCCGGTGGAAACGTGATAACGGCTAACGGACTATTTGAATGACAATGCCTACAATTCCATTTTTTTACTGTTCATGTTATTTTACATTTTGTCTAGTATAACTTATTAATATTTATTTCGATTTCATGTTTAACAAACCCGTTTTATATATTATTACTAAATTTTGAGCACATTTTCGTAATCAGCGACCCAGAAAACCATGAAAACGACACCCATGACGTAAAAACCAAAAATTTGCCTGGCCGCCATCTTGAATTTTAATTTTGACCTCTTTTTCGTAATCAGCGACCCCAAAAACCATGAAAACGACACCCATGACAGAAAAACCAAATATTTTCCTGGCCGCCATCTTGGATTTTAATTTTGACCTCTTTTTCGTAATCAGCGACCCCAAAAACCATGAAAACGACACCCATGACGGAAAAACCAAATATTTTCCTGGCCGCCATCTTGGATTTTCATTTTGGCTTCATTTTCGTAATCAGCGGCCCCGAAAACCATGAAAACGACACCCATGACGGAAAACCAAAAATTTGCCTGGCCGCCATCTTGGATTTTAATTTTGACCTCTTTTTCGTAATCAGCGACCCCAAAAACCATGAAAACGACACCCATGACGGAAAAACCAAATATTTTCCTGGCCGCCATCTTGGATTTTCATTTTGGCTTCATTTTCGTAATCAGCGGCCCCGAAAACCATGAAAACGACACCCATGACGGAAAACTAAAAATTTGCCTGGCCGCCATCTTGGATTTTAATTTTGATTTCATTTTCGTAATCAGCGACTCCTATAGCCTTTAAAACGATACCCATGACGGAAAAACCAAAAATTTTCGTCGGCGCCATCTTGTTTTTCATTTAAACTTCATTTTCGTAATCAGCGACCCCAAAAACCATGAAAACGACACCCATGACGGAAAAACCAAAAATTTTCCTGGCCGCCATCTTGGATTTTCATTTTGGTTTCATTTTCGTAATCAGCGACCCCGAAAACCACGAAAACGACACCCATGACGGAAAAACCAAAAATTTTGTCGGCGCCATCTTGGATTTTCATTTTGGTCTCATTTTCGTAATGAGCGACCTCAAAAACAATGAAAACGACACCCATGACGGAAAAACCAAAAAATTTCCTGACCGCCATCTTGGATTTTCATTTTGACCTCATTTTCGTAATCAGCGACCCCTATAGCCATGAAAACGACACCCATGACGGAAAAACCAAAAATTTTCGTCGGCACCATCTTGATTTTCATTTTGACTTCATTTTCGTAATCAGCGACCTCAAAAAACCATGAAAACGACACCCATGACGGAAAAACCAAAAATTTTCCTGGTCGCCATCTTGGATTTTCATTTTGGCTTCATTTTCGTAATCAGCGACCCCGAAAACCACGAAAACGACACCCATGACGGAAAAACCAAAAATTTTGTCGGCGCCATCTTGGATTTTCATTTTGGTCTCATTTTCGTAATCAGCGACCTCAAAAACAATGAAAACGACACCCATGACGGAAAAACCATAAAATTTCCTGACCGCCATCTTGGATTTTCATTTTGACCTCATTTTCGTAATCAGCGACCCCTATAGCCATGAAAACGACACCCATGACGGAAAAACTAAAAATTTTCGTCGGCGCCATCTTGATTTTCATTTTGACTTCATTTTCGTAATCAGCGACCTCAAAAAACCATGAAAACGACACCCATGACGGAAAAACCTAAAATTTTCCTAGCCGACGAATTGAGAACCTATAATTTTGAAGGAATTTTCTTTCAAGTCCTGACCGTTGAGGAGTTGCACCTTCCGTCATCAACGCAGCCACATGAAATTATGATTATCAGACGCAAATACTTGAACAGCTTCTGAAAATGTATGGAAAACGTTATGTGCGCCTATGATATTCGAGGGTTGCCCTCAATTTCTCAGAGTTCCCATCATCAGAAACTGACTTGGTGACATTGGGACCACCTTGGGAGTATACTTTTTCAAACAAAAAAATTATTTTGAAAATCGGTCCAGAATTGTCGGAGATATGCGCGGACACACATAAAAAAAACATACGAATAGAGAACCTACTTCCTTTTTAGAAGTCGGTTAAAAAGAGACGGAAACATTATTTATTTTTGACGTGTTAAAGTGCTTTCACAACCAATTTACAACAAATATTAAAATCTGTGATTAAAATAGATATCATAATTTTTTATTTTAATTCATCTAACACCAAATTGAACCATTTTTATGTTGATTGATATACTGTACCTATACACAACACACATTCCAGACTTTTTTCAAAGCCGTACGCGTGTACTTACTTACTATAAAATAATGTCACTTAAAATAATAATCGTATAAATCTTCGATCAATAATAGTACTAGATTAAGCATCAGGAACAAAACTAAGTCGCTCAAGTGGCCACGTTTGCACACACGTAAACATCTACATAACATCTTAGAAAAAAGTTCAATATTATTAACAACTTCAGATGATTATAAACCTTAACACTTAAACATAAGGTTTAATTATCATTGTAAAGTATATTTATTTAAGCCCTTTCATCGGAGAAAGATTAGAAGCAAAACATTTTAAATGTCGCTCCAAAGTAAAAAGTCATCAGTACAAAAATATTCATTCTAAAATGAAACTTAAACTCTAAGCAATACGGTTAAAAGCATTTTGTGTACAATGTCGTGCTTATTCTATTGCGGAACTAGCGTTCCCTGTTCAAGAACATGATACAATAGTTGGTGCGTTGTAGCAAACATTGGCCAAACAATTATAATATTCCCTGATTTAATTATATTTACAGTTTAATTAGGTTTAAATATTATGAAAAAGCACATAATGATATTAAATTACCGAAAAAAAGATATTCCTTCCAAAACCTTGGTGTTACGGTGGTTATTTACGCAGTTTTTGAACGCATACTGTGGTATTTTGACGTCTTAATGTTGGCTATGATTGGACCATACTAATTTGAAATAAGACCACAAATACGTTTGTGGTCTTATATTTCGGGCCGTTTTTGAAGCGCTTATCGGGAATCTAGTACATTATTGATCGAAGGTATAAATGATCAAATTTTTCAACCGTAGTACAACGCTCGAAATGCCCGTGTGTGCGTTCGTCGGTGTTATCGCTGCACACAAACATAGCATCGCACCGAAATTGCCTAAAGTTCCGCAAGTCTTGTCTGTACAAGGCCCCTTAAAACAATCGCAAAAACCGTTGGTTAGCGGAGTTTTATCACAATTTTCACATATATATTATAAGTACATCCGGACAGATAACCCGGCCTTCGGACTACCTAACCGCCGAATACGGCTTTTTAACGAGTTCTAGAAATTAATTCTGATTATTTTTAATTCTATCCAATCCCTGCCATACATTTTTCATGCGTTGAAAGGGTTTAGCACTGGATGATTCTTTTTTTACTTCTTTTTCATGAATATACAATTTCGGTTGTGGAGAACCTGCCTTCAATCAGACGGTGTTCAAAGGTTACATACCTAGTATATTGAAATACAATGTGAATAAACTTGCTGATTCCCGCGAAAAATAAAAGTAGGTATGTGTCTCTGTGCCAAAATTCTTCGAGATCCGCCTTCCGTTCAGCCGTTCTGGCGTGATTGAGTAAGAGACATCCAAACTTTTGCATTTATAATACTAGTAAGGTTAGTATTAGCACAGAATACATAATAGTACTACGTAGTATTAGTTATGTTAGGTATCATCCTTACATAGTATAAAACAAAGTCGCTATTTTTGTCTGTTTGTTTGTCTGTATGCTTAAATCTTTAAAACTACGCAACGGATTTTGATGCGGTTTTTTTAATAGATAGAGTGATTCAAGAGGAAGGTTTTAGTATCTAATTTGAACGACATGCACGCGGGTGAAGCCGCGGGCATCAGCTAGTATCATATAATTGATAGATGGAGTGTCAATTAAACCGATTCCATGTTTCCAATAGATCGTGGAAACGAGGACTTTTAACAATCAAGCCGTTAATTTTACAACTTATCTTCCAGAATAACCTATACAGTACACAACCTTTTACCCATCACTTTTCGTAGTTACCTTCATAAAATAAATTGCTTGCAGTGAACCCTACCAGACCCAAATTGTTCAATTTCCGGCGTTAACTTTAAAATTTTCAGCCCACTGAATTTCGGCGCCTAACGATTGCCCCCATTATTCATCCTTTGTGAAAAGTAAGTAATGGCTTGATACATGTTTCACGTTTTACGTTATATTTATGTAAGGTTTAACACCTCATCGTTTAATAAAATCCTAGCTATCGAAGTTTCGCACTTCAATACAAAACCGTTCAATCCTTTTGTATCGGTAATCCTTTGAAGCTTCGCGTCTCGTTGGTCAAAGGATACAGCGCCTTTGTGGACCCTTTTGAAAATATTTAAATATCTAGCAGCAGCTAGAAATTTCAATCCCAATACTTTTGATGGAGGATTTTTCAGATCTAGGTCGGCTAGTAAAAAATATTCAGATTAAGGCAATATCTTCTTATGAGGGATTAAAAGCCTTTATAAATGCGTTTTTGGTTTTGATTGATGTGAACCCGAATCTTACAATCTCGGTTCTAACATACATTTAACCCGGTGATGTCGCAAGCGAAAGAATAAGTACGTACTGTTTACCTCACACATTCTATTATGATTCACATTAAAAACAGGTAATAAACTAACGTTTACACCTGCCATATTATCACGTATTTTTATATTATTATCCAACTAATTTATGCCACTTGCGTGGGAAAGCCAACATAATGCACTTTCCATTTCTCCCATTCAAAAACCAACATTAACGGGTTTTGGTACAAAAGATTTATTATGAAAACGACTATCAATCACAGGTGCAGTGTTGCCATCGAAGTTTCAAGCTCCCCACCAGAATTGACCTCCAAAACCACCAGAAATCCACTAAAAAAATCGCTAAATTTTCCACTAACTGCAGATTTTTGGTCTTTGCTAAAGGAAATAATATTTTTTTGAAACGTTAAGCAATAACATTAAATTACATATAATGTAACAAAATACTTCAACTTCAACTCTCTATTAATTCATGGGTTTTGTGGAAGAACAAAATACGTAATAAAACCTATTTTTAGAAGATGACAATCAAATTATATTTTTAAGTTATCTTCAGATGAGTCGTTTTCGTCCGTATCATCATCGTTAATCTCGGACTGATACGACTCTTTGGTACCAATTAATTCCACGAGAAAAATTCACTAGCCACTAAAACCAATATTTGTCCGCTAAAAGGTAAGTCAAAACCACCAAAAGAGAATGGGCGAAAATGTATGAAAGCTGGTACACCCCTCCAATAGCAATGAGATATACGTCGTTGGATAGCTCTTTTTAACTGTAACAATATTTACTATTACAGTTTTGTTGAAATGTTTGTCCGTTTTGAGTTATAGCTCAAAAACAAAGGTAAAAATGGATACCTATTAACGTTATAATATCTTAGTGTGTAAGCTAAAATAACATGAATGTCGTTGAATATTACGTAATTCGTAATTATCATAACAAAACATAACATCACGCCTGTAATTCCCGAAGGGTTAGGCAGAGGTGTAGGTGCCTAATAGTACACCCACTTTTCATCAGTTATGTTTAAGTCCCATATCATAGGGTACGAGCCTTTTACCATCAACCAGGCACAAATCCAGGCTACTACCAAGAAATTGTTGAGGAAAACCCCCGGAAAAATGTATGGAAGATGGTACACCTCTCCAATAGCAATGTCATATACATCGTTGGATAGGTCTTTTTGAATGGAACATTATTTACTATGACAGCTTTGCCTAAATGTTTGTCCATTCTGAGTTATAGCTCAAAAACCAAAGTAGAAGTTAGTGATACCTATTAATATTATAATATCTCAGTGTGTAATGGAAAATAATATCATTATGTAATTCGCAATTATCATAACATAACATACCATCACGCCGGTAGCCCCCGAAGGGTTAGGCAGAGGTGTACCTGATAGTATACCCATGTTTAAGTTCCAAGTAATAGGTGGCGAGCCTATTGCCATCAACTGTGTACAAATCCAGATTTCGTGGCTGCTACTGAGAAATTCTTGAGGGAAAACCCAATAACACTGTCCGACCAGGGAACATGTATGGAAGCTGGAACCTCCAATAGCAACGACATATACGTCGTTGGATAGGTATTTCAACTGGAACAATAGTCAGTATTGCAGTTTTGTAGAAATGTTTGTCCATTCTGAGTTATTGTTCAAAAACCAAAGTAGAAGTGATACCTATTAATATTATAATATCTTAGTGTGTAATGGAATATAACATCATTATGTAATTCGCAATTATCATATCATAATATGCCATCACGCCTTTAATCCCCGAAGGGATAGGCACAGGTGTAAGTTATAATTAATAACACCAAAAAGGGAAAGGGAAAATAACACTAATGACGTTCTAATAATGTTATATACATGAATCATTCATTCATTCATTTGCTTGCTAGTGAGTTGTGACTTTTGACGCTCTTTACTTGGAGGCATATAGCTTTCATAGCCACAGGCCTCGATTGCGTCCAAGCTATCTCGAAACCCACGGTCTAAAATAAATGCATCATTTTCTTTTATTTAAATATTTGTATTGGATGAGTTTCATCATTCATGATGTCTAACATTATCTGCGCATCAGTTTTCGTGGTGGCATATGGCCCCATAGCATCAATGATGTAACCATCTGAGAACACAATCAAAACTGGCTTCAGTAGATTTGAATAATATTTACTATCGTTGAAACAAAAAGTTAAATAAGTAAATTGTTATTGGATTTGCTCTCAAGAATTTCTCAGTATCAGTCAGGGAATTTGTATTTATATCCAGTTCATGGTGATAGGCTCGCCCTCTATTACATGGGAAACATAACTGCCGAAAACATGGGTGTACTATTAGATACACCTCAGCCTAACCCTTTAGGCATAACAGGCGTGATGGTATGTTATGATAATTGCGAATTAGGTACATAATATACAACTACATTGGTGTCATTTTCCTTTAGACATTAAGATATTACAATATGAATACTATAGATATTCATTTTTACCTTGTTTTTAACCTATAACTCAGAATGGACAAACATTTAGGCAAAGCTGTCATAGTAAATATTGTTCCATTCAAAAAGACCTATCCAACGATGTATATGACATTGCTATTGGAGAGGTGTACCATCTTCCATACATTTTTCCGGGGGTTTTCCTCAAGAATTTCTTGGTAGTAGCCTGGATTTGTGCCTGGTTGATGGCAAAAGGCTCGTACCCTATGATATGGGACTTAAACATAACTGATGAAAAGTGGGTGTACTATTAGGCACCTACACCTCTGCCTATCCCTTCGGGAATTACAGGCGTGATGTTATGTTTTGTTATGATAATTACTAATTACGTAATATTCAACGACATTCATGTTATTTTAGCTTACACACTAAGATATTATAACGTTAATAGGTATCCATTTTTACCTTTGTTTTTGAGCTATAACTCAAAACGGACAAACATTTCAACAAAACTGTAATAGTAAATATTGTTACAGTTAAAAAGAGCTATCTAACGATGTATATCTCATTGCTATTGGAGAGGTGTACCAATAAGCCTAATAACTAATAACCTTTAGTGGAAAATCTACTAAGTTGGCAACACTGCACAGGTGAGTTATAATAGTAAATGTTTACTTATTTGAAATCGTATCGTATTATGGTATCTTTTGGTTCTAAGTTCTAACCTTATGCCGTTGAAATAAAGCTGAAAATCTAATAACGAAATTTGACATCGATACGACTTTGCGACAGATTTTTAACGATATTTAGTGTAGAGACTGCAGGCCCTGCAGTCTCTACACTAAATATCAGCTTTATTTCAACAGCATAAGGTTGAAAATCTATTAAATAAATTTGACATCGATACGGCTTTGCGACAGATTTTTAACGATATTTAGTGTAGAGACTGCAGGCCCAGGCCCTGGGCCGGCAGTCTCTACACTAATAACAGCGCTACGAATGTCGTTAAGTCGAAAAATCGAAAACTTTCTTTAATCGATTTTCAACCTTATGCTGTTGAAATAAAGCTGAAAATCTATTAAAGAAATTTGACATCGATACGACGTAGAGACATTCGTAGCGCTGTTATTAGTGTAGAGACTGCAGGCCCTGGACGGAATTTGTGTCATGGCCGCTAACGACTCTTTCGGACCGCAAAAATGTTATGACAACACGAAGCCATAGAATGTAGACTTGACTAAAGCTAATGGGTATAAGCTTAAAACTACCAAGAATTAGGTACATTTTGCATACGAAAGCTTCATATTGGTAGCTCAATTAAGTTGAGGTGCGGATTTGGCAAACATTGGTCTGCACAACATTATGTTTACTTTGACAGTGTAAGTATTTGAGAAGCCTAATGATTGTCTGATGATGATTTGACCGCATCCCTTGATAGGGATGCGGTCAAATCATCATCAGACAATCATTAGGCTTTCTTAGCAGCATTCTCAAAAGTGACAGGCTTGATAGTACCTGTCACTTTTGAGAATGCTGCTAAGAAAGTTCGAGATCAAAGACATTCAAATATTTATGAGCGTTAGACGGGACAAGACGAAGAAAATCTACGAGAAGACTACGAGTTCCAAGTTGGTCCATCTAGTGACATAAGTAGGGCCGCTTGTCAGGTAACAAAAAATCGAAAATGTTTAAAGATAAAAATTGTGTATGTCAATACAATACTCTGTTCTAATAACTCTTTTAAATCTCTTTGTTCTGGATACAAAATCTTCTACTTCTATAATATCAATATATTTCTTGAACTTATTTCTGTTGAAACTGCATTGCTGCTATCGATATTCTCTCTTGAAGGAGAAACATTGAAAGTTATCCCGTTGGCTTTCAATTTAATAATGCTCAGCTTCAGAATAAAGTGGTATCGAAGTCGGAAAGTATAGAAATTGAAGTTTATCCCTGTTTTTGCTTACACTAAGCAACATCGAAAAGAGTGTCACTAGGTTTTCAAATAACGACGCGACGGTGAACCGAAAAAAAAGTGCAATTATATTTAAGCATTCTTTCATTATATTATTTCTCTTGGCAGTTGTAAGTATTGGAATTCATAAAGAATACAATAGATCCGACTCACCAGCCATAGATGCCATACGCCTGTGACCTACAAGGGCTGATTACGTGCAATAATGTCTGCGTTATTAGTATAAGGATAACAGCATAATCTCATTAATAATTTAATGTTTCCGCCTACCATTTCCTGGGTAATGGACCGGATTATCGATAGTACTGTTTTTGGGTCAGTTATGATTATGAGCATTAATATTTGCCAGTATTACGGATAAATACGGTAACAGATGGTGAACGAAGTATGAGTGAAAGTGTTCCCACGCCGAAGTCACAAGTCACAAGTTCACGACTCATAGCACTGACGAATGCTACTTAATGAGGAGGTAGGTACAGTCACCTGCAAAATTGCATGGATACTTTAGTGTCTATTTCCCTGTGAACGTTTATAGTCGATAACTCGTTTACTTTAGGCCGCGTCGTTTCTCGCTTCACACGATTTTATTTCTGAATTGTCCATGCATTTTTGCAGGTGACTGTACTTCGAGAACCAGTCGAAAGATCACACAAGTCTACACACAGTCTCTGGCTAGAAAATTAGACATTTCATCATGAAAATGTAAGTTTGCTACTAAGTAGTTGAATAAAAACATTTTTTTCTGCCAACTGCCAAGATGATTGACGGATAGTCCGATCGCATGTAGATAAAACAAACACATTGAATTAGACAATTAATTAGCAATTGACCTTGTTCTTATTACGATCCCGCAACAGACGATTGTTTAGTTTCATCTATTTAAATACTCACGAAGAAATCGTGTGTACGAGATAACATTGTAATGGGGTTCGGTAACCGTTGTAATAAACATTTAACGGGTGCGCTTTTATTGCGCAAATAATTTTCGGGCTTCTAGAGTTTTTGATTGTATGTAATGTGTACGTACGGTGGTGGGGAGATGAAATAAACATCGTAATTGACTACTCCAGCGTTTTTCATTGATGTTTAGCGTGACTGGCGGTGATTAATGTTTTTTTGAGATGTGCCACTTGTGTTTAGGCTTTGTTCTTGAATAATTTCTGCCTGTTACTACGTCCGCGTCGAAAATACGTAGTCTAATATTGCACTAGGTAATAGTGTAGCTCACCACCAGTGAAAGATTTTATTAAAATTGGATTCGATTAGTTTTGATTTTGATATTACCTCTCAAACTAATTACCTCTTTATTACCACCTTACTATACCAACCATACATTGTATTAGTCCAGAATTGGCTTTTGTCTAAAAATATGTGGTGGACATTCATTGTAAAAACTTGTTTGTCAAGGCATTTCCATATTTATTGACCGTAATCACGAACTCGCGGAGTTATTTGGTGACGAGGCATCAATTAATCATCTTTTATTTTCATAATAGCCGCTGTTAATCACAAAACATTTACCAAACTGACTGCTGGCGAGGTCAAATAACTTCAACAATGTTCTGGCCAAACACTTAAGTTAGGTAAATTAATGTTTTATTGGCAAACCAGCCAGTTGCGCAAAGGGTAAACTTTTGAAAACTTCATATAATCAAGCTTTTCTTACCTTCAAAAATTACTGAAAGTTATTTTAAGAAAACAAGTGGTTAGAATTTTTTTTCTTTGAGAAGTTAAGTTTATACTTCATTCTGGTTTTGCATCTCCCTCAAC
Organism: Diarsia dahlii; assembly: GCA_949775195.1. Classification (NCBI taxonomy): domain Eukaryota; kingdom Metazoa; phylum Arthropoda; class Insecta; order Lepidoptera; family Noctuidae; genus Diarsia; species Diarsia dahlii. The sequence continues at coordinate 19,718,271 of OX459190.1, forward strand.
CAATGTTATTGCAGTCTAATCTACTTACCAACATCGAAACTCTATTAGTTCATGACTTCATGCATGCGGGCGTGCGGAACCCGGTTTAGGTCCCATAGTAAAACCCAGGAAACCGGGTTTATCTATGAGACCGATGTAGGTTTTATTTTGGACCAATTTAATTATCGAAACCAGTGGTGTTTCTCTTTTCATTGTCATTGTTTAGTGTTAGTGCGTGTTCACGTACGCGCGACGCGACGCGCGGCGCGACCTGCGACGCGACGAGCGGCGCGTCGCGCGATTTTTGTGTTCACGGACACGCGATGCGTGCAGCGGCAGATATCATCGCACGCGCAAACACAAACGTATGGCAATGTACTACGCTGTTCATACAGACGCGGGGCGGTGCCCGCGGCGGCGCCCGCGGCGACGGCCGCCGCGATTATCGCGGCGACTTTTCAAGCGGGTAGCAAAGCACGCGGCGTTCTCAATCAAACCGACTAGTTTTAGGTATTGCTGATAAAGTAGTGTTTTTGGGGTCGCTGATTACAAAAATGAGAATGAAAATCCAAGATGGCGCCGACGAAAATTTTTGGTTTTTCCGTCATGGGTGTCGTTTTAATGGTTTTCGGGGTCGCTGATTATGAAAATGAATTCAAAATGAAAATCCAAGATGGCGCCGAAGAAAATTTTTAGTTTTATCATCATGGGTGTGGTTTTCATGGTTTTTGGGGTCGCTGATTACGAAAATGAGGTCAAAATGAACATCCAAGATGGCGGCCAGGAAATTTTTGGTTTTTCCGTCATGGGTGTGGTTTTCATGGTTTTTGGGGTCGCTGATTACGAAAATGAGCTCAAAATTAAAATCCAAGATGGCGGCCAAGGAAATTTTTGGTATTTCCGTCATGGGTGTCGTTTTCATGGTTTTTGGGGTCGCTGATTGCGAAAATGAGCTCAAAATTAAAATCCAAGATGGCGGCCAGGAAAATTTTAGGTTTTTCCGTCATGGGTGTCGTTTTCATGGTTTTAGGGGTCGCTGATTACGAAAATGAGGTCAAAATGAAAATCCAAGATGGCGGCCAAGGAAATTTTTGGTTTTTCCGTCATGGGTGTCATTTTAATGGTTTTCGGAGTCGCTGATTACAAAAATGAGCTCAAAATGAAAATTCAAGATGGCGGCCAGGGAAATTTTTGGTTTTTCCGTCATGGGTGTCATTTTCATGGTTTTCGGAGTCGCTGATTACGAAAATGAGCTCAAAATTAAAATCCAAGATGGCGGCTAGGAAAATTTTAGGTTTTTCCGTCATGGGTGTCGTTTAAATGGTTTTTGGGGTCGCTGATTACGAAAATGCAGTCAAAATGAAAATCCAAGATGGCGCCGAAAAAAATTTTTAGTTTTTCCATCATGGGTGTCGTTTATATGGTTTTCGGGGTCGCTGATTACGAAAATGCAGTCAAAATGAAAATCCAAGATGGCGGCCAAGGAATTTTTTGGTTTTTCCGTCATGGGTGTGGTTTTCATGGTTTTTGGGGTCGCTGATTACGAAAATGAGGTCAAAATGAAAATCCAAGATGGCGGCCAAGATTTTTTTTGGTTTTTCCGTCATGGGTGTGGTTTTCATGGTTTTTGGGGTCGCTGATTACGAAAATAAGCTCAAAATGAAAATCCAAGATGGCGGCCAGGAAAATTTTAGTTTTTCCGTCATGGGTGTCGTTTTCGTGGTTTTTGGAGTCGCTGATTACGAAAATGAGGTCAAAATGAAAATTCAAGATGGCGGCTAGGAAAATTTTAGGTTTTTCCATCATGGGTGTCGTTTATATGGTTTTCGGGGTCGCTGATTACGAAAATGAGGTCAAAATTAAAATCCAAGATGGCGGCCAGGAAAATTTTAGGTTTTTCCGTCATGGGTGTCGTTTTCATGGTTTTAGGGGTCGTTGATTACGAAAATGAGGTCAAAATGAAAATCCAAGATGGCGGCCAGGGAAATTTTTGGTTTTTCCGTCATGGGTGTCATTTTAATGGTTTTCGGAGTCGCTGATTACAAAAATGAGCTCAAAATGTAAATCCAAGATGGCGGCCAGGATTTTTTTTGGTTTTTCCGTCATGGGTGCGGTTTTCATGGTTTTTGGGGTCGCTGAATACGAAAAAGAGGTCAAAATGAAAATTCAAGATGGCGGCCAGGGAAATTTTTGGTTTTTCCGTCATGGGTGTCATTTTCATGGTTTTCGGAGTCGCTGATTACGAAAATGAGCTCAAAATTAAAATCCAAGATGGCGGCTAGGAAAATTTTAGGTTTTTCCATCATGGGTGTCGTTTATATGGTTTTCGGGGTCGCTGATTACGAAAATGAGGTCAAAATTAAAATCCAAGATGGCGGCTAGGAAAATTTTTGGTTTTTCCGTCATGGGTGTCGTTTTCATGGTTTTTGGGGTCGCTGATTACGAAAATGAGGTCAAAATGAAAATCCAAGATGGCGGCCAGGAAAATTTTAGTTTTTCCGTCATGGCCGCCATCTTGGATTTTCATTTTGACTGCATTTTCGTAATCAGCGACCCCAAAAACCATGAAAACGACACCCATGACGAAAAAACCAAAAATTTTCCTAGCCGCCATCTTGGATTTTAATTTTGACCTCATTTTCGTAATCAGCGACCCCGAAAACCATATAAACGACACCCATGATGGAAAAACCTAAAATTTTCCTAGCCGCCATCTTGGATTTTAATTTTGAGCTCATTTTCGTAATCAGCGACTCCGAAAACCATGAAAATGACACCCATGACGGAAAAACCAAAAATTTCCCTGGCCGCCATCTTGAATTTTCATTTTGACCTCTTTTTCGTATTCAGCGACCCCAAAAACCATGAAAACCGCACCCATGACGGAAAAACCAAAAAAAATCCTGGCCGCCATCTTGGATTTACATTTTGAGCTCATTTTTGTAATCAGCGACTCCGAAAACCATTAAAATGACACCCATGACGGAAAAACCAAAAATTTCCCTGGCCGCCATCTTGGATTTTCATTTTGACCTCATTTTCGTAATCAACGACCCCTAAAACCATGAAAACGACACCCATGACGGAAAAACCTAAAATTTTCCTGGCCGCCATCTTGGATTTTAATTTTGACCTCATTTTCGTAATCAGCGACCCCGAAAACCATATAAACGACACCCATGATGGAAAAACCTAAAATTTTCCTAGCCGCCATCTTGAATTTTCATTTTGACCTCATTTTCGTAATCAGCGACTCCAAAAACCACGAAAACGACACCCATGACGGAAAAACTAAAATTTTCCTGGCCGCCATCTTGGATTTTCATTTTGAGCTTATTTTCGTAATCAGCGACCCCAAAAACCATGAAAACCACACCCATGACGGAAAAACCAAAAAAAATCTTGGCCGCCATCTTGGATTTTCATTTTGACCTCATTTTCGTAATCAGCGACCCCAAAAACCATGAAAACCACACCCATGACGGAAAAACCAAAAAATTCCTTGGCCGCCATCTTGGATTTTCATTTTGACTGCATTTTCGTAATCAGCGACCCCGAAAACCATATAAACGACACCCATGATGGAAAAACTAAAAATTTTTTTCGGCGCCATCTTGGATTTTCATTTTGACTGCATTTTCGTAATCAGCGACCCCAAAAACCATTTAAACGACACCCATGACGGAAAAACCTAAAATTTTCCTAGCCGCCATCTTGGATTTTAATTTTGAGCTCATTTTCGTAATCAGCGACTCCGAAAACCATGAAAATGACACCCATGACGGAAAAACCAAAAATTTCCCTGGCCGCCATCTTGAATTTTCATTTTGAGCTCATTTTTGTAATCAGCGACTCCGAAAACCATTAAAATGACACCCATGACGGAAAAACCAAAAATTTCCTTGGCCGCCATCTTGGATTTTCATTTTGACCTCATTTTCGTAATCAGCGACCCCTAAAACCATGAAAACGACACCCATGACGGAAAAACCTAAAATTTTCCTGGCCGCCATCTTGGATTTTCCTTTTGACCTCATTTTCGTAATCAGCGACCCCAAAAACCATGAAAACCACACCCATGACGGAAAAACCAAAAAAAAACCTGGCCGCCTTCTTGGATTTTCCTTTTGACCTCATTTTCGTAATCAGCGACCCCAAAAACCATGAAAACCACACCCATGACGGAAAAACCAAAAATTTCCTGGCCGCCATCTTGGATGTTCATTTTGACCTCATTTTCGTATTCAGCGACCCCAAAAACCATGAAAACCACACCCATGACGGAAAAACCAAAAAAAATCCTGGCCGCCATCTTGGATTTTCCTTTTGACCACATTTTCGTAATCAGCGACCCCAAAAACCATGAAAACCACACCCATGACGGTAAAACCAAAAATTTTCCTGGCCGCCATCTTGGTCTTCATTTTGACCTCATTTTTGTAATCAGCGACCCCGAAAACCATTTAAACGACTTACGACACCCATGATGGAAAAACTAAATTTTTTTTCGGCGCCATCTTGGATTTTCATTTTGAACTCATTTTCATAATCAGCGACCCCGAAAACCATCAATCAGAAAAAAAGTTCCGTCGCGGGTATCGCTTCATCGAGAATTGCCGCTGCGTGCGTCGCCGCGATAATCGCCGCGGGCGCCGCCGCGATAATCGCCGCGATAATCGCCGCGGGCGCCGCCGCGGGCACCGCCTCAAATTCAAATAATCGCGTATAAAATCGCTTCTCCGTGAACGCACTCATACACCGCCATATGTTTGAATTTAATCGCCCATCGCGTCGCGCGTCGCGTCGCGCGTACGTGAACACGCACTTAGATATAAATACGGCCAAAAATACACGAAATTAATCATTTCCTTTTGTAAGATAAGTTCGTTATAAACCTAAAAAAACCCACACGTCGTCGTTTTAACAATTACGTAGATTGCATGTCGCTTTCGCACATGTTTGGGGTGAACAAACTTTACTGTAAGCGTCCCCTGAAGCTCGTTCAGTTGGTGTAAACATCACTTGTTTGAGCACAACTAGTCCGGGTTGGCTCTTCCTTTGTCAAAGTTGCTATTTTTAGGTTTTTTTGACAGAAAATTGTGGCCATATTTACAAGTGTGGGACCTTCGATATGAACTATTTTATCTTTGAGACCCACATCGTGGAAAAATGATAACCTATCGCATTCAGAACTTAATTTTCATTAATTTTTCCTTTCGTTGAATCACAGCTTTAAAATGACCATATTATTATCTTTCTAATAATGGTGATAATTAACTAACACTACACCCGAAACTTCGTCCGCTAAATTTGTGCACCCAGGAACATGTCTGTATCTTTCTATTTATGTTTCATTAGTGCCGAAGATTATACTAGATAACATAAAAACCTACAAACTCTTAACTCTTTATAATTATAGACAACGTACAGTTACGACCGTGTCACCCTATGTAAAAGTTCTATTTTTATACTTGTAGGGTGTAACATAGTATACCAAATAATAATATATTATTATATAATAATAAAGGGTATTATATATATATTTCTTTCTCTACACTGGATAGTGGACAGATAGCTTTGATATACGACCTAGCATTTACTAAGTCCACATGACTAATACGGCAAATCCTTTTGATTTGATTTATGCGATCAATTTGGCGCCGCGTACACTTTAGTATCGGTATCGAATCCGAGATTGTCATAATCGATTTATTATCGGTGTTAAAATAAGTCTATGATCATAATAATCTTTTAGAGAAAACCTCAAATCTTTTTCCTCTAAGTTATCTCGGTGAAAGCCACGTTGTTTCCGAAATTCGCACGACTTTCTCAAATAGCGTTAGTTTTAAAAAAATTGTTTATTGGGCACTTGTGCGACAAAGGAAGAATTTACAACACCTGGCAAAATCAAATTAGGCAGCATTTAATAAGCCAGGCCTTTTTATGAAGCCTTAAAAAAAACATCTGTAAAACAACTTGAGGCAAAATCTCAACTTTTGTTTATTGAAAAGTGATGTTGAACTTGAAATGTTTCAAGATATTATTAGCATCTTGGGTTAAGTATCTCTCATTTATACACCCGGTTTCTGATTTAAAAATATGACGTTGAATATTTATGAAACTCTAATACCTAATTGTTTTAATTTCTAAGGAATCGTCCTCCTGCATAAACTGCTAAACAATTAGCTTTTTCTCACTCACAACATTCATATAAGTATTAAAAGTATATATAAAATATAGGTGTTCTCCAATCACAAATCAACAAAATTAATCTACGCAATAATACGCTAACAATTGACGTATTAAATCATTAAATCTATATGCAACCCTATAGTCCGTCAGCCATAATGGCCTAGTATCTCAGCTGACAAGAGCTGTAAGGCCGATGACAACCCGGCGATACACGATAGCCGTCACTTCATTACCGGCTGTTGCAGATGACCTGTCGACGTCCGACATGTTTAGAATACTGCCTGATTTACATTATTATCAAGCCTGTAATCCGTAAAGGCATTAGGTAGAGGTGTATCGAATGTACAACCAGATTTCATGTAATAGGGAACATGTCTATTGCCTGCATCATGCGGGTATAAAACCAGACTCCGTGTCTGCTACCGAGAAATAGGGGATCGGACTGACTCAAAAAAAAATAGAATTCTGTTTAGTCCGTCAGTTAGATTATCGAAAAATATTGGATACATGTTTTTTGTTTTATCAAATCAATAAAAATTGACGAAGATAAAGCGCGTCAAAGATCACAGAGTGGGGCTTGAAACGTCACTTGAAGGTATAAAATGTACTATCATATGACGTCACACGAGTTTTCGAAGCACTGTATCGTCTTCATTTTTTGTTTACGTGAAAAAAGAAAAAATATGTGGTCGATATTTTTTGGAAATCTATCTGACGGACTAATTAGTTTTTTTTTGTCCGAACCCCTATTCTTGATGGAATAATCCAATACCAGACTTGGGAATGCAAGGACCTCATGCTTAGTAGTCGTGCTAGAGTCCACCAAACCCAACATTTCGGCAGTTATGTGTTTAAGTCCCATGGGAGCATGTCTATTGTCTGCATCAACTGTGTATAAATACAGCTGGTGCTACTGAAAAATCCTAGATGGAAAACTCAATACTCGACTTGGGAATCAAACCATGAACCTCATGCTCGCTAGTCGTGTTAATGACGGCTAGACCAACGAGGCAGTTACCGCCTTATTGTGATAGACAAACCCATTGTTTTGCAAATGAGATTCTAATCAATCCAATTCGTCGCTTCTGTGATTACAAAGACAGCGACCCGTCATTTTGTTTTCAAAGACAATGAAGAATGTTATAGGGGTGGGAAAAGGTAGTTTGTCAAACTTCCTTCTTATTATGTGTAGGGTAGGCAAATTAGCAGTTATTTTATATAGATAAAAGGTCTGTGAAAACTAATATTCATGTGCAGACGGTTAGTCTGGCAGTCGATCCTAACATAGTTGAAGGCTAGTCAAGAAATGGTCTGTAAATGTTTGATGCGGCATGAAAAAGGTTATACAACGCCTTCCTACTTATTCCATATTAGAATAAAGTTCTCATAATAATAAGGAAATAACAACTTAGTTATTTTTAAGTCATGGATTCATGACTAATTTTAAATCATAGACATACTTACACGTGTACAATTAATTTACTTACATCAATTTTTGACGTCTTAACGGGAAATATTTTTGTCATTATCCTCATTACTGTTGCCTTACCTTCAAGCGGGCGCGCGTAGTCGAATCGACCGCGCTTAGTACAATTTCGTTCATATTACTATTATTACCCATTACATTTATTTGTCACTCTTGTCGCTATGTAATTGGGAGTATTTGGGAGTAAAACAAAGAATAAACCGTCGCTCGGGGTGCTCCCCCTACTCCACAGATTGCATTGCAATTGTTTTAGTCACGGTGCAGTTTTCGAAAAGACTACACGCGCCTGTCGTCGAAAAGGTTACGCGCGACTTTCAACGCGATCTACCTATTTCTTCTTCGGCGGTCAATCAATTTTATTGAATTTATCTCCTAACAGTGTTTTTTTTATAAAATGAGTCGTCGATCGCTAACACAAAGTGTAATAATTGAGGTAATACAAAGAAAAGATCAAGAAATAATATATAGAATAGTAATACAAAGAAAATCCATAGAATGTCTGAGCTAAGTTATTTCCTTTTATATTTTTTTTTTGTCTGTTGTGGAGTAAAATGTTTTGTATAATTTTAGTTTAAACATAAGGATAATGCTTTAAAGTACAATAAAAAAAATGGTTATTAATTTATTATTGTTTTATAACTGTAATAAATCCCATAGGTCTTTTCGATTACGCGCGACCGCTACCGTTACAAATAAATAGATAATAAAAAGATCCTGTGAATGTTTAATTGAAAATGTCAAGTGAAGTTTGAATATTTGAAACTTTATGTCAACACAATGAGCTCTTACAAATTATACAATCCAACACGATCAGTAAAACCAATTTGGCACTCGGGACAAAATAGACACCTAGGTAAATTGGAACGGCACAATTGAATATATCACAATGCTGGCTTTTATCCGTAACCCAGCTGAAGCATTTTAAATCAAACAGGACAGAATCGTAGCGAAATCGAAGTAAAATAAGGAAAAATGCCAGAAATACCTGATTTTCTAAAATAAAATATGCTCTGAATGGTTAGCTATTGTGACACAAGTTTTAAAAATGACATTATCATTAACACTAGAAACAGGATATTCACCATGTTTAGTATTTTTTTGAGCTCCCGATATTTCGGCGTGGTTGCAAGCACCATGATAACGGATTAACTGAAGTTGAAAATGAAAAATGAAAATGAAAAATGCTTTATTCGTTTGAACAATAGTAAACCTTAACAACTAGGGGTAGGAGCCTCCTTTTAAGCAAATAAGCCTGTGTTAGGAGACTCCGCTCTTCCGTAACTTAAATTACTAATTTACTTGTTATAAACTGAAAACATTTTTAAAGAAAAAGATACTATAAAACTAAAAAAAGTTAAAACTAAACAAGCAGAATGCACACAGATGCGAGTGTGTGATTGAGGGTGGGTGAAAGTGTGTGAGAAGGTGAATGTGAGCATGTGTGGGTGTGAGTGTGAGTTTGAGTGTATGTAAGGTTGAACAAAACATTCACAATACTTAATTATACATTCAATCTTCAAGGAAATTCTGCGTTTGAATGATTCTGGGTACTGTTTGAGTGGCATTCGTTCCGATCTATAGCTGATAATGATAACCTATAGTTTAACATCATAAACCCTAGGTCAATCTCCTGGAAAGACCAAGTCTCCGCCACATATACATCAGTTCAAGCAAGTACAAGAAGCCACCATCTCCAAGATACTGTTAGAAACGTTGGGGGAATACATAATATTGATTTCTTCATACAACGACAATTATGTATCGGTGACATCCGGGATGAAGGGGGCTGCTGTTCACATTCAAATGAGCCAAGTCGATGTTCATGTAATATAGAGGGATAATTATTATGAGGACCTCGTGGCTGGAATGGAGGGTGGTGGTGTTTTTCGACGTGAATAAGCTTTTCGGAAGAGGATACATTTTTTGGACATAAAAGTAACCTAAAATTCATCTTATCCCCGCATGATCAGATTTCGAAAAAGATACCGTGGCCTCGGACACAAAGCAACATAAGTAAGTGGTTTTTAGTCAGTAGAAGTCTGACACTACCTTCCGTTCCGCCCAGAGCGATGATTTCAAACCATCAACAAGAATGATTTGATTAATAGATCAGTCTGATATTTGTGATCTTATCTTTCGATTTCTGCAGTTTTTCAATGCAATTATGTGTGAAATGTTAGATAAATCGAAGAACACTATTCCTTTCCTGTAATATTGTGTCCAATACGTTTTCTACTTTGTTTAAAATATCTATTCCACGATATGAAGCAATACGCAAATAAGGGGGAGAAGCCCGATTGAATCCGTTGCCAAGAGCCAGTGTTAACATTATCAATACATTTATTCCGTACATAGACTGCTGGTTGGATACAAGTTAAGCGGTCAAAGAACAACTGTCGACATAGCCGCCTCGCATACTAATTGGTTTAGCGTGAATAGTTAAACGCTAACACCGTTTATTAAGCTTGAACCAATATGATTAAGCGCTTAAGCAGCTTTTGGGGATAATGTTCCCTCTACAGCGCATTATAATGAAGAAATATTGATTGTTTGGCAGTTCATTATGATTACTTGAAAAGCATTATTGAAACACTATAATCATATACGAAATATGACACATGAATAGTCAGAACTGCGTTGCTGGTCTAGTGGTGGCAAACGTTACTGTTCAGCATGAGGTGCTATAATGGGTTTAATTTCAAGGTCGTCTTTTCAGTAACATTCCGGAGTTTGGATATTTGCCCGGCTGATGGTAATAGGCTCGTCTCCTATTACATGGGGGCATAAACTAACTGGAGACACTTGAATGTGCTGTAGCTACATCTCTGTCTTTATGGGAAGTAAAAGCGTGTTATTAAGTCAATAGCCGGAAATATGCACAAAACACGTGACAATTACCTTGCCAATAGCGTGTCGAGTAAGCTTATTACCTTCCAATATAGCTACGTAAGTGGGGTGGGGTAAGTCAACGAAAGGGAATACTTTATTCGGGCAACTACCCGTAGGTGCTTTTCAAACAACGTCTCGTTATTTATGCAACAGCGTCGAATTCTAAATGTTACTGCTATATTGGGTGAATCAACTAAGTTACTGCTATAACAGTAATAATAAACCAGAAGGTTCCATGGAATTTGGCTCACAGACTGTCCTACAGAGGACATTCGTTTAGACTGGAAGCCAAGCGCAATCAATTCAATAGGCTAGGCAGATGATGATGGCTGTCCGAAAGAGGACATAGGTTAGGTTATCTACCAAAGGAACCCATAGGCATAGCAATAAGCTACAATTCAAAAAGACACTGTTGCAAGTTTCCTTAGGCAGAAAAGGCAACATCTTTTTACAATTCTCGCCTCGTTATTCAGTTGGGGGAACAGCTGTAACCTTATTATGACTCCCTTTCGTCAGAACACGACCCCAATTTCTTTTAGTAATCGTTACTGCGTGGACTATTTCCGCCTTATTACAAAACGTAGTTAAACCTGGTTTAACTTAGACTTGGTTTATCTCGCATGACGTCTCACTTCAATAATATTCAAAAGAAAGTGACAGCATGCGAGATAAACCAGGTCTAAGTTAAACCAGGTTTAACTACGTTTTGTAATAAGGCGGTTTAACTTCATTTGTGATTAAAATTGGGGAAATCCTGTGTGCTGTCACGATAGGAAAACATATTGCAAATTTTTCGGGCGCGGAATTTAGGTAGGGCAGTGGTGAATCATAAGTAGGTTATTTAAATTCAAATGATGTAATTAACACATTGGGCATATAAATGCATGAATGTAGGTAATCATAATACCTACATTATGTTATAGTAGTAGTTATAGTATAACATCCATATTTGGAAATTTTCATTCATTGATCGTCTTCATTCACCATGGTAAAAGGTTGCGGTAAGAGTTGAAAACATAAAGGCTTTTGGAAAAGGCGGTGGTTTTATACTTTCAAAGAGTGGTGTTAGAAACCTGGAATAAACTTATCTGAAATAAACCCTCCTACGAGATAGATGTTCAGAAAAAATATTCCTTCCCCTATCCCACATCGTTCTAGAAACCTTCAAAACTCAATAACCTTGCGAATTTGTGATCCTAAACATACATTTGCAAAATCTTGTCAACGTCCCATAAGTACTACGGTTGTACAAATAGTCTGTTAGTACATAACACTTCTACATCCATCTCAAGGTTGGCGCAAACGAAGGACAAATGTTGGAGGACAAAAAATCCCCGAAGCAAAACTAGTCAATTGTGGGTATTTTAAAGGTACAAATGTGCTTAACCTTTCTCAAATACTTACAGGACTGACGTTTTTGTTTTTATAAGCAGTTGCTGTCCCTCTATAAATGACTAGCACAAACAGCAATGCCAGCCTAAGTCCTTCCAAGAACTCTTTATACCAACTATAACCAGCCCTCAAGGGTAAACAAAGACATCGCACCACCTCTTTCTGGACCGGCCTTGACAGTAGTTGACAGTAATTTGACAGTAAAACGCAACAAACTAGCACACACGTATACCTCTAAGATCAGTCAGTTCCTTGTCTGAGCAGGACGAGCTACCTCTAAGACCAGTAAGTCTCTTGTCTGAGCAGGACTTTGAGGATAGTTATAATAACTACAGCAGGCGTGAACGTGTTAGTGGTACTGTACACAGACATATCGATTAAACGTTCACCTCAGTGATATGGCGTGGTATTACGTTAAGCCTCGGATTGTGTGAACTGGGCACGTGAAAGGGTGTCAATGTTTCTGTATTGGCTTTTTTGTAGCGTAAACATGGAGACGTTTGGGAGAGCGGTTAGGGAAGATAGAATAATTAAAGCCAGAATTATGAACATTTAACATACATATTGGGCGGAATCTCCAAAAAGCATCATGAATAATTTATAGTCAAGCAAGAAAATCTCACGTTACAAAAAGCAAAATCTAGAACATGTAATTCCCAATGTCACTTATACAAAAAGACTACCAAAGTGCCAAAACGTCTCTGGAGAATCTTCAGAAAAGGCATCCTTGGTCGTAGCTCCAAAAGACATTTCGTCAAATATTCCCAGCAGACCATTTACCGTTAAGAGACAAGAACTTTGCTGAAGGAAAAACCATACTGGTGTAGCAATTCCGATGGCCATTAAAGTTTGATCTTAGTAAGAACATACTGGTGAAGTCAGGTCGAAAGTGAATTTAACTATTCATGGTCGGCAGTAGTTCGATTCATGTGCAAAGATATGCAAGTGCTCCTAAGCCAGGCAGCACATCACTAAAAGCCACTGAGGCAATCTACCACTGAATAGTGGATCGAAGAGAAATTGTTTCGGTATTGAATTGAATTGAATCGATTTTACTCCGTATATATACGGTTATATTGGAACGTGATGAGACTAATCAATAGATTGTATCACTGATAGTTTTGTTAGTTAGCAAACATGAATAATTGAAGCAGGGTAAATTTTTTCGCTTTACGTTCAATTGAAAGTAATTACACTGTGTCCGAGACTTAACGATGTACCACATTCTCTTGCTGGAACCAATAATTGGAATCACAACACATAAAATACAAATTACAAAATCGTTAAAACCGATTCTGGAATCGAAGCTCTTACTGTTTTGTAACTTCTAAAAGAAGGTATGGAGTTTGGAGGTCAGTGAGCCTTGATCGTGGGACAACAGATTACTAAAATGTAGCATCAATTTGAGTCAGGAGAAAACCGATTCAGTGTCGGAGTTCGGGTTTGGGTTGCTATCTTGGATTCGCGTCTGCATTTTTAACGCTCAGTTAGACGGGTAGCGACTTAAAGAGGGCTATGGTAATTCAGGAAATGGAATGGTCCGGGAAAACGGCATCCTTGTTATTGAGATAAATATGCTGTTTCTTTTATAGACCTTGAATTATTCATTCTCTCCAGTACTTTATTTCGAAATTGCTTTCAAATCTATCAATATTAACGTCGATTTACCTCATAAAAATGATTACGGTCTCGTGTCACGCCAAAATTTGTCAGCTTCGAAGTTGTAAAATAAAATGAGTCATCTGTTTCTGATAAAATCAAAACCTGTTTGTTTCTTATTGATCTTGGCTTGGCAATGAACTTCGTTACTAAGCAGTAAATGCTTTTAAAATAAACGATCGTATAAGGCGATACAATAGTCTTCAAACTGTGTCCGATCTACACAAATTCAATATTCCCGAGTATTACTTAATGGATTGCTTGCTCCGATAGCAATCTTATCTTTGTCAGTGTAAGTACTTCAATCTGGATGTCCAGTACTTACGGAAGTAGATAATACACTCAATACACAAATAAGTTAACAACTTACATCAACAAGACACCGCCAACACACAGGAACCATTCCACACTGTTGATCACTTCAACAATCCACCACACTGTTGCTTATCTAACGGCACGCACACATAACCTGAAACAATGGACAAACTGTGTTAAACAATTGAACAACACGTGGTAAACACATAACCAGGGACAGCAGTGGACGGTGAAGAATATGAGATACAGTCCACTATGTATTCGACAGAATTTACTTGACTGTGTTGTTGGTACTGTTAAAACCGTAACTAGAATCCGAAGAAGCGATGGTTTTAGTCCAAAGAGTCATACGAGTGGGTTAAAATTGTCAAATGCTGTGATCATGGTGGTCCTATCAGGGACAGAGGTCTTGAAATCGTAATATATCGTATACCATTATCAATATGAATAATATTATCGAGATCATCATACTTATTGCCATAAAGGCTTAGTTGGTAATAAAAATCATCATAAACCAACTACCACGATCAAATTTAAGGAGCAACAGATATTAAATATATTATAATTATACTTAAAAGACTAATTGGACAGAAATTTCCAACTAAAGAATCTTATTAACAATATCCTTAATAAATAGAAATCAATAAAGTTGGAAAGCAATCAAGCTTCTATCAAATTTATTAAACATCAAGGAATCTTGCTTCTAAGAAAGGTAAAACAGAAATGAGGAAAAGACGATATATTTCTGAGAATTTATTAAAGGTTTATTTACTTCTTGGTTCAAAATGAACAACATGCTCTGACTCAGCTTTAAAGACCTGATTGAGTGGACTCTTTGAAAGAGCTTCGCAGGTGAACGAAGGCATTCGATTCAAAAAGTAATTTAAAGTGAATGAAACGTTCTACAAAATGGTATTATAGTCATATCAATTCAGTGAGAAATATCAGAATACCAAGGCAACATATTAACACAAAATAACATTAGTAAAGTAAATAGGTTTTAAAATAAAGTTACCGGTGTTGTATAATATAGGAAGCAATCAAGAATCGAAAGAGAACCTGCTTGGCACCTAACCAAATTGGAAAAGATTGAAATTAAAATATACGCTGGAGCCGGGGAGATATTTTTTCACCATTCAGTTTCTATCCATGCCTTTGTTTCATTTGGCAATATTCAGGCTTTTTGCAAACACCACCTGGTTTTGCAGAAATGTTACTGAAGATACGGCAGGATTAAATTCAGATACGCGTATGTTCGGATTATTTCATGCTCAAATGAATCCAAATTGGTTGAGTTTACGAGTATACGTTGATTAAACAAAATTGTGTGCACATTTAAATGTCCCAAGAGTGTTTGGCGAGAGGAGGCGAGAGGCGAGAGGCGATTCTTTTAAACATTGGGCACCAGTTACCGGCGCAGTTTGTCAGCAGTTATTTGAATCGATAAGTTGCTAACTCCCAAGTCCCAATGTCATAGCCGAAGAAACTATCCATGCGTTTCTTCTACTATTGACTACTATAGGTACTATAAGAAGGCGTTTACTAAATCGTGTCATTTTTTCTTTACATTCATCGTTACTTTTCGGTTACTTTTACATTTTAGTGTTTAAAACTACTGCAAAGCAGAATGCCTCATAATTCAAGCTAAAATTAATTACGTATCTCAAGAATACGATTACGAAGGGAAAGAGCGCAGCCAAAGATGTGCTCGTATACAACTTATACTTTCTTCAGTTGTGATTAAGTTTAGTTTACAAAGAGATAACCGGTGTTCTGTTCACCGTTTACTTTCACTTCACCGTCGCCTGGAGCCATATATTTATCATTTAGATGTTTCCACGCCTTGAATGTCTCTCAAGAAACCTGCAGTATATGTTCAACATCAATTTCTCACTTAATGCCCTCTTATATTTTATGAGCTGTTGAATTCGGCGTGTAGTTGGAAACAGGTCGATACGTTACTACATCAATATTACCCAATTTTATAATATGCTACTCTAATTTGGACGACTTTCACATGTCGTGATTTCGTCGTTTGCCACAAATTGTTAATCTTACCTTGACAAGGAATCATTGAAAGCGAGAGGTCGTATCGGCAGTAACAATTCAAATAGTCACGTTTAGTGCTTTACTGCAGTGCTATTTAGATTTTATTTGACACGATTTTCTAACTTCCATTGCATAATTCAAGACCTAATAACAAGATCCGTGATGCGTGTCTTCCTTATCTACGACAGGTAATAACAACAAAGAATCTGTCCTCGGACAGTCAACCAGATAATAACTAATCGTACTTATTCAAGGTCGCATTAATACTAATTACTAATTATCTTCACACGTGCTTCACCACCAAATTCAATCACAGAAACCATATATAAGCAAGACATATGGTACCTACTTAAACCTGGCATATATGATTATTCAAGTATGACTTGACAACAATGAAGTAAATTACAAATGAAACCTTGGACTGTCTTTCCTCATAGCAGAAGGCTTATAACAGATGACAATAGCACGCGTTTATGAACTTTATAACGCGTTAGAAGAAGTGTTGTTATGCGAATTCTTCGTGGACGTGCTAGTGGAATTTCAAACTAAGCAAAAAAGGAATTTATAGACGGAAGACGACAGTATCTGACGTCTAAAAAACTCAATTACTTATAAGATGACACTGCCCTGAAGTGTTAATGTGCTGTTCCACAAACAATGAGACACTTGGTATTGTGTCCTGTGTGACCGATTGTTTTACACATTATAGCTTAAAGGGAACTGATGGATATGCTACTGAAAGTGCGAAACTCGTCACCAAATTTTTGAACGAACACGAAGTCAATTACTGAGTAAGGAAAATTATAATACGTACGTATTGTTACTAATGCTTTAAGTCCCTATGAATTAGCTGCTAACAATGAAAACTTTATAAAGGGAAGTCACAAAAGTGACATAACAGGAAAAGGTATCGCCTAAACCACATTTTATATTACACTTTGCTTCAGCCAATGACATCATTAAAAATTGTAGTAGTCACATTTGGGTTAATCTAATATACTTGCTTTCTACCGAATGGGTTTTGTGTCCAGTGAGTGGGTTGCAGAAAATGTCAGTTGTAAGTCAGTTTACACTCCAAAACAACATACTTTCTATAATGATAAAGTAAGCGCTAAAAATAGATACTAAAATAACGTCTAAAATTGTACCACAGCAGGTAGGCCACAAATCAATATTTTCGTACCAAATTACCGTCGCGTGTATTTACCCATTTAAGGGCAAAGGCGACACCTAGCCTAAATATAAACTTTCCCACGTTTCATGTCATGTCAACGGCCTTAAAAAACATTATGATAGTATCTTTTCCTATTCTGTTATTATTAAGGAATATTCAGTTTCTATTCCATCATGCTCAGAAAGGAAGACTTATTCGAGTTTCACGTTTAACTTGGTAAGTATAAAGCTAGTTTATTAGATCTATGTTGGGATAAGGCCAGGAGAATGATGATGATCAATTGGATCAATTGATGATGTACGTCTGGAGTCATACTTGAAATAATAATTCTTTAGTGTCTCCGGTTGTATGAAAATTGAAACAAAAATGTCTTGTAGTTTTTGCCGTAGTTGGGTTTCAACTTTTTATTGGTTAATTTTAACGTTATGGCTGTCGGTATCAACAAAATAGATAAATGTTGTGTAATATCTAACACCTGTTTCAGCACTCAAGATAATAAGAAACTACCTATCTGTCCTTGTTTCACTAATCGTAACGATATGAAGCCAAAATTATTTCTGTTTTCACTTCAAGATCAGATTTGATTCATAGTTTCATGATTAGTTTTAAACTATAAATAGGTTTAAACCTTAATCAACTATAGTTCTTTTCTCATATTTTTTTTATCATGTCTACTTCTAATTTTGGAGGCCGTTATCCCAAACCTGATTTCCTAAACTCATATTTGACACTACCTGCCGTCGTCGACCAAAAAAAAGATCAAAACATGTTTAATTTTTAACCGACATCCAAAAAGGAGGAGGTTCTCTATTAGTGTATTTGTATATTTTTTTTGTTTTTATATATGGATCATGAATATGGAATCAATACAGCTGCAGGGTT
Source organism: Diarsia dahlii (assembly GCA_949775195.1). NCBI lineage: Eukaryota > Metazoa > Arthropoda > Insecta > Lepidoptera > Noctuidae > Diarsia > Diarsia dahlii. The sequence goes on from OX459190.1 coordinate 19,736,288, forward strand.
TCCTCCTGCCTAATTTACTACATCTTAGATCTAACGCTCCTTTGGTATGTTCTTATAGGCATCTCAAGCCAAACCAGAGACTTATGGACGGCATAAAAAATCTAGACACCACTTAGACAGTAGCCACACGATAAAGAAAGATACTTAGCCATATATTTCGGTAAATAAACGCAAGATGTTATCATAAATCACAGGGTTTAATAAGTACTATTACATTCAAGTCAGTGAACTGTAAAATTGAAGCCTTTTCAAGTATCTTGGTCACGTAACATAGCTTTGTAAACTTAGTTTTGAGTTTTTGACAGTATTTTATTCAGCTTACGTTTTACTTGGTCAAGCTGTTGGATATTGGAGATCGGTTCTTAGATACATACATGAGCGAGTGCGTGAGGCAGAAACCACAGAACGCCAACTGCTACGATCCGTACTACTCTTTCTGGCACGTCCACATTCATACATCTAGTCATACACGCACGCCGGTTACAAGTACTACCTCTCCCTTTTAAAGAACTTGACCAATAAGGTCAGTGTGTGTCAGTTCTTATGGTATTTTCTTTAAATCAAAATGTATCTTCAAAACACAGACTGGTTTTTCTTGACGAATAGACTTGTATTAAAACAAAATTCTAAATTGAATGAACCTTTCTCTTTTACATAAATTGCTACTCTAATAGAAAGCACTCGGGGATAAGTAATAGCATGTTAGAGTACAAAATCAAATCAAAACACTAACTTAGAGATGCAAATGACATCAGAACGGCTACATAGTTTGAGTAATACCTAATGAGGTGTGCCTACTATGTTCTTGGAATAATAAACAGCTTCCTGTACCTACTCATTGTCAAAGACTAAAGAAGAATCCTCGGTCGGACTTGACACAAACGTCCACAGCAAACGTCAAACTAACATTGAAGACACAAGTGTAAATAAAACTAGCAAGACGTCAATCTAACAAACGTTGAAGACACGAGTATAAAACTTACAAAGATTATAGTAAAAGTATTACACACCTCAAACAAAAAATCCACTGCCCACCACAAAAACTTCACTTTTAGCACAGGCCACTAAAATTTCTAAATCACAAATCAAAACACAGAACCACTAATCACCACACAAAACTCCCACATTCCGAGTATGCTGTAGTATCCCCTCTCCGGTCTGTGAACGCGTTGATCTGCGCAAGAGCACGCAAGCTTCCGTCCGTAACGTACACCAACCACGAGCGAACTGAGCAATGTACGAGCGAGCGAGGGAGCGGGCGGCGATTGAAATATTCCAGTAAATACTGTAGATACTACCTGACCTGACGGAATGTAGGCAATGTCGATGTTGATTTCGCGTGGACTCGAAAACAATGCTATGAAGTTATCGGTAGATTTAGGCACAGATTTCTATCGGTTTTAGAAATTTGTTCTAGGACATGGCTACTTGGCTAGACGAAAATCCATTCAAGCCTGCGAACAAATTACGAAAAGATCCAAGAGGTGTTTTATTTGGATGAGTTTAGTATTTTTTCGATGTTTCTACCACTATTAACACCATTAACTTCCAGATTTTAGTTGACTTTTCAAAAATGACGTTGGGTTTTTCCATAAAGCAAAACTAATTAACAATGCTTCGGAAATGGAGCGATAAAGGGTGACTAATTCGCCCCCTTTTATTGCAACTGACGGGATAGCAACAACGCTTTGTTGCAGGCGATAGGATTATGATGCTTGCTGTGTGTTTATTCAATTCGTCATGAAGATCAATGGTCTAAACGCTTATTACTTGCAACGGATTCCACGTATCGGTTGCCATCCGCCACAGTCATGCCGTCGCGCATGAGTAACGAGGTCTCGCCACTAAGTGTAAATGGGGATAGAAGGTCCAGGCTTAATAGCCACTGTGAAGGGCGTTGGGTAAGGGCCAGGCTAGGTATTGGTGAGGAAATCGAACGTAAAACAAGGAAAGACTGGACAAAATGCAAAAATGACGTCTTTCACCTAGTTTAATGTGGTGACGTCAGGAATAACACCTTGCCATTTTTGTGTTAAGCCGACACCAGCGTCTAAAATCCTTCAGCAGAATATTTAGAAAGGCTTCAGTCGTGACCATGGCCGCAGCGCCTATAGCAACGTCGAAAGTTGGAAATTTAACAGCACGGGCAATAACCATCATAAGATACAGATACAAGAATCACTACTAAGTTAAACGAATCTGAACCAAGTAGCAAATATTGCAATCATATTCAGCGTCTGTTGAAGTAGTTTCTATGCGTTGTATCAAGTGGACCTCCCGTACATATCTGCTCATTAAACCGCCGCACACGCACGACACAGAACTAACAATGATATGCTCATCGCGTCCAGATTTAGAAGATGGTTTCACGGATAAGCCTACGCTGGCCAGCGTAAGACCATTTAGATAATCTAAGTTTAGAAGGAAAATAGAATAAGGTTGTCTTCTCAATGAATTTATCCTAGACATACTTATGTCTATGTGAGGTAATCGTTTATTTGATCACCACTGCCTGCAAAACGGTGAAGAAAATATTGTGAGATAAACTGGCATGTCGCAGACCTAAAATTTCAACGGTATGTGTTCCACTTCCACCATCCTGTACTGGGTCTGGTTATGCTAAAGTAATTGTAAATTGCCTTTAGTTGAGCAGATTGTTTGAGTTTCGAATACCACTAATACATTGTTACAATTTGAAGGCAGTGTAGGCGTTTTAATCTCGAGATTTCTCAACTCTCTTCATCAGACAAACAAAACTTCGGTATAACTTTGAAAACAAATTCAAGCCGAAGCCCCCTAAAATTAGAGCAACGGCTATTCGACCGCAATCATTCCGTCAAGCGTGAACAATATAATAAGAGCTACACGATATCTGGAAGCATCGGAAACATTCACGGTTAATAGAAGCACGTGGTAAACATGACTAATCAGCGTGCAAGCATCCAATTTTAACGCGGATCCCAACAATTAGGATTAACTGGCTACTGTCATGATTTAAATTTGGATTTTTAGCTTCCATATTTTACTTTCATAATGATGCTGGGCAAAAACCTCAACACGATGGTTGCCGGAAGACGGACGGCGCCGCCGAGGCCGGCCCAGGAAGAGGTGGCGCGATGACTTGGACGCGCACCATGAGGGCTGGTTCGAGGTGGCTCAGGAAAAGAGCACTTGGAAGCAATTGGGGGAGGCCTTTGCCCAGCAGTGGGATAGTACAGGCTATTAAAAAAAAAATGACGCTCCCGTGTATAATCCGTCTTAATTGCAACAATCAGTCTTGATGCTGTTGTGTATGATACTTAGTTTCATCGTCAGGATCGCACATTTTGGCGCAATAGTCACCGCAGTGAAATTAGTGGTAGACATTTGTCTAGTTAGCCTTTGGCAAAAACGTAACCAACAAAGGACTTCATAATCTGGAGAACCAAGGATCCTTCAGAAACACTTTTATGTCACCCATAAGAAAAGATTCGACTTATCCATCGGAGACGAATATACCTTGCTCAGTTGGATGACTTCTTTTGTCATAACCGCAAAGGTTTTAACGTTATAGGTACGACCTCTATCATCATAGTCTATCCTACTATCTATTCAGTGCCTCGAGCTTCCAAATCAAATTTATTCTATTTGATTTCTCACACAAATGTCACGCGAAACCGATTCCAAATCCGGCTAGAGGTTTATCGATGAGGCTTTCTAACTTGATGAAATAATCCCTGATGTTATTGCGACCCGAAAGTGGGAACTAAGATAACAATATGGAGGCAACATGAACTTTGATATTCGGAATTTAGAGAAACAAGATATCGAAAATAGATTTGAATAGAAACTAGTTCTATTTCCGATTTGAACTGAGAATTGAAGGAAAAGTTCAATATGATTGCCTCGAGTTCTTCGTTTTATTCTATATTTTTCCAACAACCATCTGAAGACAAAAATATACAGTGGGATTTCAGGTTGAGTATTTTACCACCTTTTGTTTATTCTTCATTAGAAAGCACCTTAACACAGGTGAAGGTCAAACTCCACGGCATGATTTTGTCATAGAGCCAAAGGTCATGATAATGAATAGTAAAATAAGACGACATTGACCCTGAAAGGTCAAAGTCATGGCCAAGTCGTAAAAAGTGACACTGGCAGTTTCCAAGCTAATTACGGAAATAGGATTTATGTGAATAATGTAAGGGAGGACAAAACATATAGGTACCTATGCTAAGAATTTTAACGAGTTGAGCATTAATTCGAATTCTGTTGTTCAGCAGTTGACAGGCAATCATGACAAAGACAAACCACCAAACCAACCAAAAATATTTATTTTTGTTTTTTTTTTTAAACATTGCCCCACACTAGGAATTTCTCCTGTATCGTGGGTGCGTTCACAAACATATAAACTCACATACACAAATACCCAGACCCGAAACAACTATCTGCAGGCCATACAAATATTTGTTCCGTGCGGGGATCGAACCCGTGACACTTGGATTGTTACCTACCCAAAACAATTGTTACATTAGAAACTACATGTTTTCCAGCTAGAATTTCTCTCATGAGACCAATTAGGTGGAATGCACCTTATTGTCTTCACATTCTTACACGAGGAGTTCCGAAGACTAAGACAAACAAATACCTGTGTTATTTATAAGTCTTACGAGTACAACACAAGGCACGGGCTTAGGAAGCCACATACGGCAATAATGTTACGAGTTTAGTTCGCAATAGTGCGTAACAAATAGTACAGTGTAGATGATAAGATTATTAATGTACAGTATAACCTACTTTCTTCGATTTGCTATTAAAACTCTGATTTATAGTAATGACTTGAATAGTGATTATTTTCTTGGATCTAACTAAATTGAGTAACTGGAGAAGTAATTGAAGAGCGGAATGCAATTGAATACCACAACAACAATGACAAGTTGCACACCTGAAAAATACTCAAAGCAGAGTTCTTCACTACTGTACCGAGGGAAGCAGACAAATCTGTCAGAAAATTTAAGAAATGTTAGTAATAGAAGAACAGAATAGTTTAACTACTCAAATCAGCTTGTACTTGTTTCTGGAAGCGAAACATGTAGTAGTAAGTAAACCATCGCAAAATCAACATTCTGGCAAGTTAATACATTAACAAGATTAATAAAATACCGAGATTTAAAAATATTATGACAAGTTAATGTTCCGTATACATTATTAATGTACCAGGTTCAAAAAATAATGTTATCTGAATGCTAACAAGGAACAGATAAAACGGAGTGCCTACAAACTGTTCGAGGGTCGTACTAATAAGTGATGATGTAAGTAAGTTTGTATTACGTTATCAATTTAACGGTCACCATAATGAATTCTAATTACTTCTCGTGTTTAGGGCATGACAATACTGTCAGGCACGATGGAACTGTTCTGAACTTTGGAGACCGGTTCCGACTTTTTAACTAACCTTCCTTTTAATTACAATTTCATTAAGTGGGTCGGAGAAAATTGGGACATTTCAAAGACAGTGTTAAAGTTTTTTGGGCCGTTTGATTGTCTGTCTTCAATAGACATTTTGGCCTTTCAACAAGTTCGAGCGGTCTTCTAGTAAAATACATTTTACAAACGTAAAATAAATCTAAATAGGTAAGTCGCCATCGATAGCGCAGATGTTTCGTAACAACATGGTCTTAAACCAAATGCCCTTTATCTAAGTAAGTCAAGCTTAAGAGGAAATAGTCTGCCAACCCATGCAAACAGATGCCAACACATGCAACATTCCAATTAGATGGGTAAAACCAAAATTACCCATCTAATTGGAATTTTGTGTATTCTCGTAAATCAAAGAGGCAAGTCAATAGTACTCAACTCAAAAAGGTAGTCAGGCCTTCACCAAAATTAAAAAATTTAAGGAAACTGAGCCAAGAAGCACTCAAACAGTTTCTGGCCCAAATTACGAGAGCTTTCATGAATTATTTTAACGACTTCCGATTCAAATTAAATCGAAGCGTAGAACATGATGTCACGATCTATTTTTACCGTCGATTATGGAAGTAAGGGAAGAATGTAATGATTTGATGTCATCATCAAAGTGTTTTGAGACACGCCCAAGTTATTGAACCCTACGAAAGTTTTGGCGAAAAATATTAGTTTGTCGACCATTAATTGATAGTACACAAACACGAAACGTGCCTATCAAACAGAGTAGCGTTTACTACAAGAACAGCCTTGTCATATTTAATCAATAGGTGGCCGGTATTTAAATTGTTAAGCAGTTCAACGCGAGCTCTGTCATTAGGGAAAACTAGTTTGTTTGTACGCCCATTCACCCCCAGGTAACTTATTAATTTTTAATAACATTTTACGATGTACGCCATACGATACTTTGCATTTGTTTGAGGTCAAAAACCGACCTAATTTGGCGACTAGTCGTTTTGCCTATTTTGGGAAGATTAAGAGCAGGAGTGGCTAATTACATGCTGACAAAAATTTTGGCGAAACCACGATAGATCAAGTTGGAGTGAGTTTTGAATCAAGAAATCCTCTCACCAAACTCAGAAAATACACCGTTCATCTAACCAACCACTTACTTTAGCACTTTGAGATCAAGCGAACAAATAATAATGACATCCGAGCATCAATTTTGGCGCTCCAACTCAACACAAAAGCCGAAACGTGTTATGCCCCTTCTTAGCAACGCTATTCTTATTACGCAATGTCGTCGGGCACATGTTTCTCTAGCAAATTGAACAGTTCGGCGGTCACATGTGGACGTGAGGCTGGCTAATTGGCGTCAATTCTCACTTCATTGACCCAGGGTGAGGGACGTATAGTATCGAATGTCGAACGCTGTCGATTCGGTAGGCTGGCGTTGATAAATGCCGCGGTATTGATGCTAGACGGTGTATTTTATCTAAGCGTAGAAACTCGTTCACCGCTGGTATTGGGGGTTTCGAGAACAACCTCAGAATGTCTCTTACATTCTGCTCAGTTATGCTTGAAACTGAACAAAAACACGGCCTTGTTTTATTAACCACGAGAATCCATTCATTCTTAGATATTGGAATCGGAATATTTCGGTTAGTTTCCGCCGGCGTCGTTCGATTTGAAATTGGTCGTTTGAAACTACGTGATTCATTTTCTGCATCATATCGATCTTTGGCGACGGTATTAAAGTTGTCCCTTCCGTATTTTTGTGGGGTCTTTTAAATGCTCCCTTCCTTCTTTTGATGTGTAGCTTTAAGATTGTTTTTAATAGAAGATCTATAATCTATGGGTTTGTTTTTTTTTTTCGGAAAGGTGTCGGCCGTTAGGTAACGATTTTTTGCGAGCATTCGATAGAAATCCCAAGCATTCCAATTATTATTATTGAACTGATGAACATTGATTTTATTAATGGTTTAGGGACTATTTTGTACTGTGATAAGGTACTTAAATGGTTTTTAGTGACCCTAAGTCCTAAGAGGTATATTCCAAAGAAGTCTGTGAAAAGGATTTTGAGAAAACACTGACGATAATTTCTCATAATAATTCATGTTTTCATAAAAATATAGAAAATTAAATAATATTCTTGGTTAGTATAAGTAACCAAGAATATTATTTAAATTTCTATATTTTAACAATAACATAAAATAAGCACATTTGTTATGTTATGAGAGGCTAATTTATTTGCCTAACAATAGGACATTAATAATAAGAATATGCTATGAATCTAATATGATTGATAATGCTACTTGCTAGGTATCAGAATGTTCTGGAAACAAATGTTTACAATAGACAATAACTGCCAGTAGTTATTGAGTTAAGTGGTTATTAATATTTTAGTTTAAAAGGTTTCTGACCTTTCCATCAGGTCAATGGACATTGACCTTTTTGACCAATTGTGTGTTATTGTAATAAAGAGTATTTTAGAAAAACCATATGAATTAGCAGTTCGATAGCGGAGCACCTTAAATATACCTATTGTTAACGTTATCACCAAAACTAGGTGACACCTAATTAAAACCTTCAAGCCTATGATTGATTGGGTCTGTTCAATTAAGCACCAAGATTACAAAAATAGAAACATTGCAAAAATAATTGTTTGGTTTCATTAACCAAACAGTCAGTAATTTCTGCTGCTAGGTGAATAAATTATGCAGTTTCATACTTTCTGCCAGTTTTGTGATGCAGTCATTGTGACAAATGAAATAAAATACAAGTCACAATGAGTTTAAAATGGAGCTCCAAAAGTGAATAAACCAACTGAAATAAATTTCAATTTCTTCCGATTTGGATTTGAACAACAATGGGGTTAACCGAAGCGGACAAAAAAAAATTGGTGAGTATACTTTTTTTAAAGACAGAAATTATATTTTCGTGTGAGTATTTAAGTTCGTAAAAGTACTAGAACTATTTCAAAGTTTTCAAAAATGTGTTTTCTCAATGACAGTGATTCAAAAACCAGTAGGACGAGTCTGTAGCAATCATTTTGGTATGCATGTCAATAACTACTGGAATTTTACGGGTAATTTACATATTTACACACACAAAAAAAAAGTTTCCCGAAACTTAGAGGTTACTTAGTTAATTCAAAGTTTAAAAAACACTATTTATATGATATTTTTAAATGAATTAGCGAGTCACCGTTTCCCATGTACAGTATCAACAGATATTGTAGTGATTCATCGGCGGGAAGTCGGCATTAATAAATTTGCCACTGGAAAACTGGTTACTAGCATCGAGAAGTACAAATTCTAACAAGGTTAGGTCACTAAAGTAAATTTAATTATCAAGAATAAAGCCCATTATGTCCACAAGAACATGTATTTACTCGCATTAATAAAAGAATTGTCATAAATGTCACGTTTTGCTGCAAAGGCGGAGCCGAGCCGACAAGCTTGGGCGATGGCGGTCAAGTAACGGCGGCTTCAACGTTCAAACCATCAAACTTTAAATCACATCTCACTGGCTCCAACCCCAAGTGAGGATATTTTTAAGCGATGTTTTAGATAATAGTGAAAACTTACCACATGACAACGATAGATTACATCAATTTTCGACATTCACTCACAACACAAAACACTTGGCATCCACGAATCACGATTATTCAGTTTGACAATGACAGGCGGTCACTTGCTCCGATACTAGCGCCACGTATTGGACCTGAATGAAGTTAGTAACACACGGCAAAGCTACCAACTTACAGAGTTACAGCAACAAAAAAAATCGGACACAAAAATAGAGATGAACACTTCGATCAAGATGAACAGGAATCGGATAACTAGACCCCTGTTATTCTCACCTCTTGCTTTATTGTAGCGAAATTACAAACTTCGATTTAATTTTTCTTATTTTTAATAATATCCGATCGCGATCGTGTCTTGTCTTCAGTCAAGTCTGTTGTCATTTAGGAAACAAAGTGAATTAAGAACTAAATGAATTAAGGAATTCATTATTATTATTATTATTATTCATTCATTCATTCTGGCTTCCACACTGACTGATCATGACGTGCCCTGCTTCTCCGAGGCTGCCGTTACTAGAAAGCTCGCTTAATTGAATTCTGAAGAACCCGATTATTCATTTCCTCAGAGACAATGTACCAATGGTGGTGGATAAATGGGAGTTAAGCTTCACGCAAAACCCTGGAACTCAGTGGGTGTGGAACTCAGTGGGACGCAACATTTGTGTCAATATTCTCTCACTCTTCGCATACCATTTTCATCACTGAGGCTGCGGAGAACCACAAGCGGCGTGTATTTTTGAAACTCTGGGACCGTGAGGTTCACGTTCACGTGTGCTCACAGACTTTTAGAGGAAATATAAAAAAAAAAGGTTTTTTTTTCATTAACTTGGTTGAGACTTGCCGTGATCTTGGATCATGGATGGTTTTTTACTTGAGGCTAAGCGTAATTTACAGGTTGGCAAAGCCACGGCACCACCAAACTTAATCATGTTAATCTATGATTGAATATACAAGACGTACATCGGCCATCTTTTCCACTGGGCACACAGGACAACGATCTAAGGGCCCCCAAGTTCCTGTGTTACTATCAAAATTTAAAGCTAGAGGATGTCAAAACAAACTTCACTTAATCCAGGCAGTACTGCAGTATGCTAAAACTACTCGCTTCACTCGCTCTTTCATCTAGCTTTAGATAGGTCAATAGATAATATTATCTATAAATTGACCACGGCCCTGCATCTAATTTTTTACTTGCGAAAGTTTTGATGGATATTTGTGACTTATTCCCGCCAGAACCACTGAATGGATCTCGATGAAATTTGGCATGTACTTAGCCACACACCAAATGCGAACAAAGTCGCGGGCAACAGCTAGTATTAATATAAAAATAATCGTTTTTATTGGCAATATTTTATTCTAACTGCTGGAGCCACTATTCGTTTTTTAGTGTGGCAATTATTGTTTGAATGTCAAATGATCAAATCTGTCAAAAGAATAATTTGAAGAATTTGGAAATCAGAAAATTTAAATTTGTATTTGAAAATGTTATCCCGGCAATATATTAAAATTGCTTGTGCTCCAAGACTGTTATTATTCAATAGTATAAAACTGAATAGAAAATATTTACTAGCTCCATGTTTACATAATTCTTGTAATCTTCATGCGGCTAGGTTAGAATAATATTTTGAGTATTTATTCATGTTCTGAATTACTTTTTGCTAACTTCTATTTAATATTACAGATCTTTAGTGACGTCTGCTTATAATCGAATCCCAGAAAAACATATAGAGAAACGAAATAAATCTAAAATATCCAAGGAAAAGTCAAGTGTTGATAGAGTCAACACTCCGGTTTTATCCTCACAGGATGTACTTGAAAAATATATCACAGCCCTCAGTACAGATATATACCAAAAGAACAGAGTATATAAGAATGATTTGTTAAGGGTATTAGCTAAAGTGAAAGAATTTAATTTTTCAAAAAAGAAACAAGCATTGCTTCTTATTAGATGCTGTGGTGATCTGTTGCCTGATGAAACGCCATTGAGTAGAATGCAGTTGGTAGAAGAGGTGTGGAATACACTAAAGTAAGTACAACACAACTTGTTCGCTTTGTTGTTGGTTCATATCTTCATTAATTATGCTTATTATCAATAGCTGTAAGCAACTCATAAATGCTCATACAGCAGTATTTTTGTATGGCTGGAATATGTACTCTCTGTGTTGAGCTGAGCATTGATAACCCAACAGAGAGCTCTCTGGCTATTCATTTTTAAAAGTATCACCTAGTGCTAGAAAACAGTCATTAACATTAAGTATTATTAAGAAAGTCCTTATAATAATGGAGGCATAGAATTTTAAATTCAAGTAATATTAATTGGGCATTTTGAATTTTATCACTTGTGTCATAAAATTACAATTAATTTCCTAATTTTAAATCTTGAATTTTCAGACCACACACTCAGTTTGACGTAGAACATTTCAACGAGTTGCTCAAAGTGTATATTGCAAACAACAGGACTATCACCGTCAGCAACTTTATCAGTCAGATGGCACCCTCTAAACCTGGGATCACCACTTATGAGCTAATTCTTAGAGCGTTAGGGGAGGTTGGTACCTTATTTACATTTTTTTTTACCGTCTTTGATTCTAACATTTGAAGATTTTAGTTTTATAATTTACATTTACATAATATAAATACATTTTAAGAATTTTGTTTTTTAATTGAGCAATATTTTTTTAGTTTGGGTAATTCATCATAATTTAATGAATGGTTTAATTTTAGTATTTTTGAAACAAGTTTTAATATGTAATGTGTTTGTCAGGCAGGTGATATAAATCAAGCAACTGAAGTTATATCCAACATGAAATCAGTAGGACTTCCTGCCAATGAAAGTATATTCAACTCCCTCATCATTTGTCAAGGAAAGGCTGGGTAAGATCGCTTAAAATAAGTAAAAGAAAGAGCAGTATTTTTAGCTTTTGTTAAAATCACACTACCCTCCCTGTATTATCTATAATTGGAATGTTATTATAGTACTTATTACTGGCTAATTACTAATGCAAACATAAAATTTAATTAAAAGATCGAAAGAAGCTCGCAAGATGAAAAGGAGGAAAGCTGTAGCCAGAATACCTTTCCCCTAACTACACCACTGAACCAATTGCTAAGTAATTTGACAGGTTGTTAGCCTGGGTCCTGGAAAAAGAAATAGGAATAGAAATAATAAAAGATGATAAATGCCACACTATAGGTGCTCTCCTGAAACTGACGGCAACCACAAACTGCAGTTCACGAAATGTTTCTATTCACTAAACTACCTTCTTAAATTCCAGAAATATCCAAAACATACAGGAAGTGCTCACAATGATGCGGTCTCTGAACGTAGAGCCCTCAATAGACACATTCACTGCCACAGCTAGAGCGCTAGCTTGGAACAAGAAATGTGAACCAATGCTTGAAGAGATGGGGAAAGCACAGAAGAGAGGATTCGTTTTCACTGAGTCACATGTCATGGAGATTGTTAAGACTTTGGCTCATGTGGGATTGTATCCGATTATTCCTAAGGTCTGTATTAAGTATACTCACACATCTAAAGTCATGTTAAAGTAATTGCTTGAGTTTAAATAATATTGGTGGAAGGATTCAAATCAAAAATCTGGTGCAGGCCAAGTTATCATATTAACGATGTTTTCCTCCAAATATTACGAACGTGTGACTGGCAGTTTCCATAAAAAAGAAGCTCAAATACCTGCGCAAGCATTAGCCCAGCATTTTGTTCTCGATTTTTTTTATAAATATGCAAATCTTTAATATTTCAGGTTCTACAGTTCCTTCCAGAAGTGGTCCTAAGGACGCCATCAATTTCACCTCTAATGCAGAGTGTTTCCACACAATTAGTGTTCCAAAATCATCCATTAGCTGCTATAGAGATATATAAGTGTTTGCCGCTACCTTCGTTTGGACCAAAGGATGACCAGGGACTACATGGGAGGAGTCTTGTGAGGGATTGTGTTAAAGCTGCCATGGTGAGTGAAACATGTATTTTTGTAGCTTTAAATATTACATGAAAACAACTTCACGCCTGTAATCCTCGAAGGTTTATGCAGAGGTGTATCTAGTCTAGTAGCACACCAATACCGGCTCATGGCCTATTGCCATAGGGAATTGCTGGTGGAAAAACTTGTGATTGCAATCGCGAATGATGGGCATGAGGTCAAATTGCTATTGACACATTGATCTAAAATAAAACGTGGGTTAGACCAACAAGACAGGGTTAAAATAGTTTCATTTAAAAGAAAGTCTGACTGCAAGTGTACATTTGCGTTTTCGAAATAATAGCGTAAAACGCATCCACAATTATTGATCAAAGGTGTATGATGAATTGATGAATCACTTCTCAATTCAGTATTATACTAAAAATGCAAAAAAAATATTGTCGTCATTCAGTTGAAGCTGTTGGTCATGGCTGTTAAAAATAGCGGCGTCACATAGCACTGGAGTTAGGAAACTTGATATTGAGATGCTTGTTTGCAATGCAATATTTTTCTACCACTTTCAGCCTTCGACCATAGTAAGCCTAATAACTCAAGAACTGATGGCCTCAGGACGGAATCCAATAGCCTTACAGAATGCCTGTGAAGCGGCCTTGCAGTTGGGCAAAGTGCCCCTAGCACTAGACCTAATGACTAGGATGAAACAACTGGGACTAACGTTACGACCTCACTATTTCTGGCCAATTTTGCTGCACAATTCAAAGTCTTATGGCGAGAAGGGTAAGTTGTTTTACTTTTGCCTCATCATCTCCGTAGCCATTTCCCAACTGTGTTGAGGTCGGCTTGCAGTCTGAATACCACTATTTTAGATGCCTATCTGACCTACACAACCTAGTTAGTACTGGGTAAGACGATACCTCTTATGGTAAGACTGGATAACATTCTTTCGGGTTCTGACTACTCATAACAACTGTCACAGATTACTACAAGTGACAGCCGAGTCCAATGACTTCACGTGCTTTCCGAGGCACGGAGTACGGACTCAGTATGTGTGGGACCAACATCGGAATCGCCTAAAAGTCGTCAGCTGTCCCATACACAATTTCAGTACCTCGAGTAGGTATCTATTTTTCCACCAAACCGTCTTACACGAATTCTTCTTTTCCTTGTCATCATCAGCCTAGCCTTTTCCAAACTATATTAGTGCATGTTTACGTACAGGCGGGGGCGTCGCGCGGCGCGTGCATCGTTTTTATTTCAAACACACAGCAATGTATGAAAAAGTTAACGATTAAAATACTTGATTTTACGAGAAGCGATTTTTAACTCGTTTGTTTAAAATGGAGCGTTTGTTGCGGTGGACTCGTCTCTCAGTAAATTAATAAAAAAACACGAAAAGAGCATTCTGCACGCGCCGTGCAACGCCCCGCGTCTCCGTAAACGAGCCCATATGGTCGGCTTTCAGCCTAACTGGACCACTTGCCTGGCTGTAGACCAGTGTTCTACATGGAGTGACTGCCTATCTGACCTCCACAACCAGTAAGTACTGGTACCCATCTGTATAGTTAATATTTCCAGGAATAATGAACACACTAGCCGTAATGGTACAAATGGACGTCAAACCAGACTACGACACTATATTGGACTACACTCTGCCGTACGTCAGCTTTACATCCCCACAGAATTTGATGAAGAAGTTTATGGAGACTGGCCTGTCAGTGGCAACTGTGTTGACCCCTATGATGCAGACCTTGTTGAATACTGGACAAGTGAGGGCGGCTAGTGAGTTGTGTGAGTGTTATATCTTTATTTTTATAATGGGTGTTAAAATACACTTTATGAAAGCAAAAAGTACTTGTTTTGCCCGTCATTGCGATTTTCTGGAGCATAGCTTGACCACTTATAAAAACATGTATGTACAACGTTTTAATGTAAAAATAACTTAAAATACCTTATGCCTCCTGTACTATTCAATGAATCCATCAGCGTAGTGTTTTTGCAATAAATAAATATAGCAACAAATATTATTGCTTAGAGTTTCTTTTTTACTACCTTCGTAAAGGGTCTGTTTAAGCCTTGTATAAGTAAATTCGGCTGTGTTCAAAATAACCAAAAGGCCAATTTCTAAAACTTCGAACTTCTAAACTTCTGCAAAAAGTCTCAAAAAATTTATTTCTATTACATCTTTTACAGGCGAACTTTTCCTAGGCAAACTGGACTCGGAAAGGTTACTAAAACCTCTCATAAAGGGCTATCTAATGAGTGCTGATATCAAGAGCACGGTACATATACTTGAAGATATGGCTAATAAATCTATGGAGAAGAATAAGGACTGGGTCGGCAGGTTCCTGTGCAAATTCATGGTGCATCCTAGGATTAAGAATGATGTGTCTGATATTCTTGGTTTGTTGAAGGTTAGTTATTTTATTAATTGATTAATATGAGATTAAATAACCTGTTTTAACCTTTTGAGCGCCACAGTCACGTATAGACGACAAGCCGAACAAGCAAAAACCGGCCAAGAGCGTGTAGGGCCACGCTCAGTGTAGGGTTCCGTAGTAATAATTCTTTTTTTGTTTGAAAAAAGATACGTTCAGGATAATAAAATATGTAAACAAAGTTAAAAAAAATGCTTGCATATACGATTATACTACAAACTTAGTCCAGAAATTATTTTGTACAACTTTTTGTCTTTTTTGTCCAAAAACTGTTTCCATCCAAGTTCAAAATGATTTTCCTAGAAAGTCCTTATAAAGTTCTACTTTTCAGATTTTTTTCATATTTTCTAAACTTATGGTTCAAAAGTTAGAGGGGGGGGGGGGACACATTGTTTTTTACTTTTGGAGCGATTATTTCCGAAATTAATGACATTATCAAAAAATGTTTTTAGTAAACTCCTATTCATTTTTAAATACCTTTCCAACAATATATCACACGTTAGGTTTGAAATTAAAAAAAAAATCACTTCCCACTTTACATATAGGGGGGCTACCCTAATAAAACATTTTTTTCCAATTTTTATTTTACCACTTTGTTGGCGTGATTGATACACATATTGGTACCAAATTTCAGCTTTCTAGTGCTAACGGTCACAGATATTAAGCGAGGACGGACGGACGGACAGACAGACATGGCGAAACTATAAGGGTTCCTAGTTGACTACGGAACCCTAAAAAGTACCTTAAGTCTGTCGACATAAGGTACTTTTTGGCTTGTCATCTGTGGCGGTCAAAAAGTTAAAAAATACTGCCTCGTTAGTCTAGTGGTCGCAAGAACCTGGGTTCGATCCCCGGTTCGGGAAAAGTGTTATTGGTTTTTCCCACCCGCCCCCTGTTTCATGGGACTTAAATATAACTGGCGAAATGAAGGTGTACTTGTTAGGTACACTTCTTCCTAAACCGTAGGGGATTGTAAGGCGTGATGTTATTCATACATACATAAATCATTTGTTTGCCTGAAGGCCGGAAATTGTATATCCAATGCCCAACATTCACTCTGAATTGATTTGACCAACATTATTGACAAGAAGTATTAATTTCACAAGAACGTGTTTTAAAACTCAAGGAGAGCTTCTCACAGAGATGAGGCTTGGGTTCCTGTAGTGGGAATATCACACCTGCTTTCCCCGAAGATACGGCGGCGAGATGGGTAGACGTGGGTACAGGATATTCCCGTAACGGATAATGGGAATATCCTGGATGAAGCTGGCACAAGAACGTGGACCTTGGCACAAACAGTGTCACAGCAGTGGGTGAAGTCAGGCTGTGGATTATTCTTCTTAGCGTGTCGATGGCAAATTTCAGTTAAATCGTTTTGGCCCAATATTCAGCTATGTGAACTCCACTCGCTGATGCAGTCATAAGGTCGTCAAGTGTACAGGTGTCAGGACATGCAGCACAAGATGGAGGTGGGACATGATCTGCGGAGATACGCCGCGTACACACTTGAGGTCTGAGCCGTCAATGAACCCCCATCTGAAGAGATTGTCTTTGCTACGGCCAACCTGTGTTCGGAGTCTATTTAGGGATTTCCAAGTCGGCCACGGCAAAGCATGTCCAGGTGGAAGGCTTTCAGACGACTCGATGAAGCCGTCATCGTCGTGTGGATTATGATGATGATGATGATGATGAATCCCCGAAGCTGTACCTAGCACTTAATAATCTTACCTGTTAAATCTTGTCTGCATGAAAAACACATCTTCAAAAAATTACAATTCCTGTACTAAATCATACTATGTATATTTCCAAATCTAGGCTCTAAACTCAACTCCACAAATCAAAATATCGACGCTGGCCGCAGACTACTGCTTATCCCGTTTCCCGGACAATCACGACCAGGCGCTGATAGCCCAGTTCCATGATCAGATCATCACTTTGACTGATGAACGGCTTATCGATGAAGGTGATGTCTTCGATCAACAGCTACCGAATCCGGTAAGTGGAGTTAGAAGGTTTTGAAAGTGAAAATGTTGCTACCAGATTGCTAAAAATAATAAAAATGCTGCTTTCTAATCAATTAAGATACCATTTTTGGCACATTTGAATGTTAAAAAAAAACAAAGCTACAGTCATAAGGCATAATAATTTTTGAATGTATCGTAGTTGCCAATTCCAAAACGTTAATATCTGTGGAGAAGAATTTATAAGAAACTCCATGGACACTTAAAGCAAAGGGTTCAAGTTTTAATACTAAAATTCGTGCAAACCACAAGTAACCAAAATTATCAAGTTTTCATAGGAACTAGCAGGACCAAACCTTAAACATCTTTAAAACAAAAACGTGTGTCGATGTTTAGTCAAACGCCACCGAAAAAATATTTGACTGCTCCAATATTAACTTGAAAAAGACATTGATAGTTTGATAGCGAACACGTTTAATTTAGATTTAGTTTTTTTTTTACTTTAATTACTTTTAGTTTGGATCTCTCGCTTATTCCAAAACTCACATATCCCCTGTATCCGAATATTCTAAAAAAAAACATAACATAAAAACCATGGAACTTTCAGAAACACATGAATGAAGAGAACCTGCGTGCGCATCTATCGGAGCTCGAAGCTAAAGGCTTGAACACACGAGGCACACTCCGGAGACTGCTCCAACAGTACTGTAGGGAGGGCAACTTGCATGCCGCTAGGGAAATCGCGGCCAAGTGCCAGCAGGAAGGGGTAAGTGCTTTTTTAAGTTAAGAAAGTTATATCAAGGGAAATTTTCGATTCATCATCTGTCTAGTCTTTTCCGAATCATGTTGGGGTCGGCTTCTGGTCTTAATCTATACACCAGTATTTTTCATGGAGCGATTGCCTATCTGACCTCCACAACCCAGTTAGGACAGGGTTATACGATACTCCTTGGTAAGACTTCTTCTTTTTCTTATCGTGCATGTGGGCAGTAAGGTCTAACGACCCTACACACCCTAGTGTCAGAGTTTCTAAACCGCCGCAAGGGCCTCTGACATGGTTTGACGACCGCTATTTGGCGACCGGGACCACCGGCTTATACGTGCCTTCCGAAGCACGGAACCATCTTTTTATCAGATGATTCAAGCCTGCAATGTCCTAACCAAACTGGAAACAACTTTACAAAGTATACTTCCAGTGGGAATCGAACCCACGACCACCGGGTCACAATGCAAACGCCTAAACCACTCGACCACGGAGGCAGTTCTTGTTCTTGGTAAGACTGATTATCAGTTATTTCCTCTCAAATATTAGTCATCATCATCAGCCTATAATGTTCCCACTGCAGGGACTCAGGCCTCCTCTCTAGGAGAGGGATGGGCTATAATCTACCAGCGGGCCCAGTGCGGATTGGCGGATGTCACATGTCTTCGAATTTTTTGGTTCTAAGACATGCCGGTTTCCTCACGATGTTTTTCTTCTCCGTTTTGAGAGCAGTGGTGATGAAATAAATTACACAAAGTAATGCGCCTGACGGGGTTCGAACCCACGACTCACTGTTCGTAAGTCGGGGCCGCCACCACGGCTGCGAAAATACGCAAACTGTTCGTGCAGCTTGGCTCTAGTAGTAGCATTTAGTAGTTTAGTTTAATTGTATAATCGTTAAGCTAAAACTTGATTTGCTGAGTGCAAAGCTGACCATTTTTTTAAAAAGACGATTTTCAGTTCTTTTATTGAAGACCTCTCAATTTTGGTACCCTGTATGCTTGATTCATATTATAAAACACATTTTCATTTTTCCAGGTATTCCTATCAGCGGGTATGAAAGCAGCGATATTCGACCTCCACGTAAAACTAGGCGAGCTTGACTTAGCGGAGATTGCATTGGCTGACTTGAACAAGACATCACCCAACTTTACTTTAGACGAATTTAAAGTCATCGACTTTGCTACTCTAATGGTTTATAAGAAGAAGGTTAAACAGGCCTTTGACCTGATCGTAGAGCAGTCTAAAAAGAGGTAATGGTTTTTTATCTTAATTTTTTTGCTTGTTTGATATTTTCAGCTCTATCACGATCACGATACCTGGGTAATTTGTTTAATGCAAAGAAGATTTAAGGTTGTTAAGTAGCCACTTACCAATAAAGGTACAATTATTAAGGTGACTATAACCGTAAAGTGTAGCTATAAGTCCGCCCAATCGCAATGATTGACAGGACACAAAGACACAACTGATCAATAGGATTGCCTCCTAATGGGGGTTGCTGCTGAGAATCTTTTCGCCTCGTTGGTCTTGTGATCGCAAGCCCGACTTCCGAGCATAAGGTTCTAGGTTCGCAAAGTGCTATTGGGGTTTCCATCAGAAAATTCTCAGTAGCAGCCACGGATTTGTGCCTCTTTGATGACAATCAGCTCGCTATTATGGTCTTAAGGTTGCACAAGCCAGTCATTCTTTCATACAAACGTAGTATGGTGATTACTCCTCTGTTTGACGGTGTAGGTTCAAAATTAAAAATTGTATCAACTGGTCTTGTCATTATCTAGCCCTGTATGGAAGCAGAATTGGAAAAAAAATATTGGTTTGGAAGTTATGAGCGTCGAAAATTTCATATTTTAGCACTAATTTTTCTCATCTTTGGGCGTAAATAAGTAACGTATATACTACGAAAATGAAAAAAGTGATACCATACAGGGATAGATTAGTTATTAAAAATTTCAAATAATTTTATTTTGAACAGATACATTCAATAGATTTTTCATGATATCCATACTACCAAAGGTAATAGAAAATTTCGCGCTCCCGTTTTCGTTGTGTCCCTTTCGCGAAATGGAAACATTTCGCTCGTGATGACGGATGAAATAGCATGCATTTTAGCCCCGCCCACCAACTAGTTCGTGCTGTTGGCTTGTTTACCCTTAAACATAACTGGTGCATCGAGTAATAGGTACACCTTTACCTTATCCTACAGGGATTACAGGTGTGATGTTATGTTATAATAATATGTATTTTCTATCTAAACCAAACCTATATTTCTTACAGAAACGTAATAGGCGGTCGTAGTATAGCACTGAATTGCTGGCGACTTCTCGATGCGACGGCGGCGCTTGGTTCACATGTCGATGTACGCAAGATGTTCGATCTACTGATTTTGTATAAGTACTGCAAGCCTACTAATGTCATGCTGGGGCCAAGGATTAGAGTGCATTTGAAGAAGTGAGTGTTTTTTTATTTTCGACTTTGTGTGACGTGTGAAGCTTGTGGTTT
Source organism: Diarsia dahlii (assembly GCA_949775195.1). Taxonomy (NCBI): domain Eukaryota; kingdom Metazoa; phylum Arthropoda; class Insecta; order Lepidoptera; family Noctuidae; genus Diarsia; species Diarsia dahlii. Next base: position 19,756,858 of record OX459190.1, read on the forward strand.
AATAATAGGTCTTTACCTATGAAATTGCCGTTTTGTTTGAAAAAATTTAAACGATTTTTTTTCATGTATTTTTTATTTGTATTAATCGAAGTAATCACCCATGCAATCAATGCATCTTTGCCAACGCAGTGGCAGTTTATTGATGCCCTTCCTAAAGAAATCAGCTGGTCGGGAGGCAACAAATTCTTCAAAGGCATTTTGTACTGCCTCTCGGGTATTGAATTTTTTTCCCGCCAAGAAGTTATCCAAATTCTGGAAAAAGTAGTAGTCTGTAGGCGCAAGGTCCGGTGAGTAGGGCGGATGACGGAGAGCTTCCAACCCCAGTTCTTGCAACTTGGAGACCGTCTGCTGTGCAGTATGAGGTCGCGCGTTGTCGTGCAGGAGCAGCGGAGACGAGCGATTGACCAATGCTGGTTAGAGATGTGCCAGCTTCTCCATCATTGTGTTCAGTTCTTCACAGTACACATCTGCAGTAATGCTCACCCCGTTTGGTAAGAAGCTGTGATGAATCACACCGGCGCTAGACCACCAAACAGTGACCATCACTTTTCTAGGGGTAAGTTTTCGTTTAGGGCATTGTTTAGGTGCTGAACCAGGATCCAACCAACTTGCTGAGCGCTTGCGGTTATCAAACAGAATCCATTTTTCATCGCAGGTAACAATGCGGTTCAAAATTCCTTCATTTGTGCGTCTGTTGAGCAGTGCAAGGCACGTCTCGACGCGTACTTCGCGCTGGCGATCATTGAGTTCGTGGGGCACCCATTTGTCAAGCTTTTTTACCTTGCCAATTTGTAAGCGTCAGGACCCCTGGACCAAAAGAGATATTTGATGTTTTGAAAATACCAAAATGTACTACCTTTTTTCTACTATTTGATACCTAACTTCAAATATTAAGTACCTCGACTGACGGCGAAAAAACACGTAAAGAAAGTGGTCAGACATTCTGACGTCAGGCTGTCTGGACCATTTTTTTTTTCATAGTTCGAGACAACATAACGAATTTATCTCTTTGTAAATATGCACTACCTTTTTAGTACCTCAACATATATTTTTTTCAAAATTTTTTGGCATTCCAGAAAAATGTTAGAAACGTCAGTGTCATTTTAAAGGACCTACACTCAAGCAGATCCGTCTAAAAAAAAAAAACTATATCGGTGAATAACTTTTTTCCCTCATTATTCACACATTTATTGCCATACAATCAAATGTTTTATTGTTTACGCTCTTTCATTTGACATATTTATTATAGGAAAAAGTGTTACAAGGGGAGGGACGGGGTCTATACAAACCTGCCCATTGTTCTTTGAAAAAAATATACATATGTTAATTATTAACTTTATTGCTTATTCTGTAATTTAAAGCTGCGTCTACGCTATTCGAGCCTAGCACGAGCTGAGCACGAGCCAAACACAATTCGTCGTCTAGTGTGGACCGACTTACAAGCCTCGAACAAGCGCACTGCGAGCATTTCGTTCGTACTCGGCTGTGCTCCGAAAATTGACGATTTTTTGGCGAACACAAAGAGATTTGACTACGTTCGAAGACCGTGATCATTGTAGGTTCGTTGTACGTCCACACTTACGCCGCGAACGACGAAGCCGAGACCGGCTCCGCTCGTGCTCGGCTCAAAGTTTGTTTGTTGCGTAACATTTTTCTGGAATGCCAAAAAAATTTGAAAAAAATATATGTTGAGGTACTAAAAAGGTAGTGCATATTTACAAAGAGATAAATTCGCTATGTTGTCTCGAACTATGAAAAAAAAAATGGTCCAGACAACCTGACGTCAGAATGTCTGACCACTTTCTTTACGTGTTTTTTCGCCGTCAGTCGAGGTACTTAATATTTGAAGTTAGGTATCAAATAGTAGAAAAAAGGTAGTACATTTTGGTATTTTCAAAACATCAAATATCTCTTTTGGTCCAGGGGTCCTGACGCTTACGCCAATTTGACGCAAATTGACCAATATTGTTTTGACGCTAACGTCGAAAGCTGCTGCTAATTCAGCCGTAGATTGTGTATCATCAGCATCCACAATCGCCTTTAATTCGTAATTGTCGACCAAAGTCTTCGGACGACCGCGAGGTTCATTTTTCAGGTCGAAATTTCCAGAACGGAAGCGAGCAAACCAATAACTGGTGGTGCGTTGGTTTGTAGTGTTAGCTCCGTAAACGTCGTTGATGTTGCGTGCCGCTTGTGCCGCGTTGCTGCCACGACGGTACTCATATTCCATAATTACTCGAATTTTTAACGTATCCATGATGACGAAAAAGATTGAAATGCGATGAAAATGTAACACTAATCAATAAACAAATGACTACTTTTGGAAAAAAAAATCCATGTTTTTAAAATAAAATTAATTTGAAATTAGAATTCTTAGCCAAACAAAAATTATTTTGATTTGAAATGGCCAGTACTGCAGAACGGCAATTTCATAGGTAAAGACCTAATAATAACTGCCGCTCGGGTCGGCTAAGTTTGGCTAAATCGTACTTGCTTAGGTCAGTCTGTGCATGGGTGAGCACCCATTACGTCATACAGAGTTACTTTCGTGCCTCGAGAAGCACGTTAAGCCGTTGGCAGTCGTATTTATTCGATGATTTTCCACTCGTCGCTCCATGTAAAATACTGGTATTCAGCTGCATCTGATTGAACCAGAAGCTGACCCTAACATAGTTGGGAAAAGGCTAAACACATGATGAAATGATTTTGCATCTACTGCATTATTCTTTACCATTTAACCATTCTTTCAGCGACAACCTACAAGAAGCAGTAAACGAGTTCGTAGCTCTAGCCAACAAATACAACAAAACTCCTCTGAAACACGAGTTGATGTGTAAGATCTTCACTTCAATGAGTGACGGACAGGCTGAGGAGAACTTCTTGACCAATGAGAAGTTAGGAGGGAACGGGAGGTTGAATAAATTGGTGCAGGTCGTTCTTAATATTGATAAGAAGGTGCATGGGCCGGGTGATGTGCAGGTAAATGTTTGAAGTGGACTTTTTAATATTTTAAGCACATAAAAGTTGTTGGGGGTATGGTTTTGGGGTCCTACGACTTGTGTTGTATGTTACATAGCGTAAATTTAACATAATTTATGTAATCCATGCATGTAGTACCTATATATGAAGTTACCTACATAAAAAAAGTTTTCAAATAAAAATCTGTTTTTATGTTGCATCTGTTTAGTTTACTCAAAAAGTTAACTTTACAGAATCAGATGCAGATGCTTTGTAGATACTTGAATATAACACTGATTTTTATAAGAACCAATCTCAGCCGTCGTTAATTCCAAAAACATATCTCATTAATATTTGCGTCGATAGATAGATTGTATTTTGAAAACGACACCTAGTGGTTTCGATATTCATCTCGTCTGCTGACGTGCTTTAGGCCATCTTACCAAATCCCTTAAAAACATACAAAAAGTAGCTAGAAATATTAATATTTTTTATGTCTATTGTTTACTTACAGCTAACAGTCATAGCCGCCTTAGCCGAAGTGGGTTACAAGAAAACGCTTCGCAAAATGTTCCTAGATCCTACAGTAAAGGTCCACCCGGACGCTATATTGCGTCGCTGCGAGCGATTTGCCGACGAAAAGAAACACGCAGCGCTTGAAGCTATCGCTGAATGCGCTAAGGATGTCAGGCATATCGATACTCTAGAGATTTACGATATGATTTTGGATGTTTTACGTAAGTATTTTGGGTATTTTTTTTTCTTACACATTAACGTAACATTACGCCTTGTGATCCCCGAAAGGTTAACCAGAGCCAGTTATGGTTAATTCCCATGTAATAGAGAGCTAACCTATTGCCATCATCCGGGTACAAAGCCAGACTCCCTGAAGAACATCCTGATGGAAAACCCAATAACACTTTGCCCAGGACCCATCAGGACCTCATGTTCAGCATTCGCAGACGCGACCGCTTGATCAACGAGGCAGTCAGTTGTTTTTTCTTAATTACTAGAAAATTTGGAAGTCTTTCCTAAGCGGATACAAAAGCAAAAACTCAATCTAGGCTAGGATCTGATTTTATCTGGGTGTATCTGAATTCTACATCGAATGTTGCCTGCGAAAGGAACGATATGCACATACTAAAGATGCGATAATTATGCAACACTCACATGTTTATTAGACACCTGTTCTGTACTCTACGAAGCGTCCTCTGGAAAAGTTTATTCGTTGACGCATTCAAGCTTAGATTTTGACATTTTAATGTCATGATTTTCCGCTTCAACGTCTAATTTCATAACATATTTTGAAATAAATGTTTACGCAATATTTATGAAATTTGACTCTCTCGTTGGTCCTGAATTCCTGATGGACAGACGGTCATCTCATTAAAATCTGTAATCTTGTTTTTTCAGAACGCGAAGACAACGTCACTGAAGCTTTAGCACTTTGGTCAAGAATGCAAGACGCAGACGTGTCGCCTTCACAGAAATTCGTCCACAACTTAATATCTATGATCAAAGCGAACAACAAAGAAGTGCCAGCAGGACTTACCATGTTACTCGATAGGAAAGCTACGAAGAAAGAGAAGCTATAAGAAAAGAAAAAAAAATGTAGTCGTATCGATGTACCATATTTACGGCAATGTAGTGTGATGAGACCTTTTTTCTTTTGTCATGAGGAGGCCCGCGGTTATCTGTATAAATTGTCTGTGGATGTCACATAGACAAAACAAGATGGCGAATTTATTTCCCGACTATCGCAACGCGGCAAAATAATCAACAGAACTCGTATAAGGTAGGCCGTACGTCAATGGTAATGAAACCAGTGTAAGCTAACCTCTTATTGTTGTGAAAAAAACTTCCTACTGCACTACGCCAATTCAAGGTCAGAGGTACCTACGTTGCTGTAAATATGGCTTATCGTGTTAAAGAAAAAATGTATGAACAGTGTCTTTGTCTCTCATGCCTGAGTTTCCGTCTCTTTCGAACGTTCGTATTTGTCTTATTTCGTATAGTAGTTTCGTGAAAGTGTTGGAACGAGTTTTACAGCCTTGAAACTTTGAAACTTCGTATGCAAAAACCTATTCCTCTGTATCTACGTCGCATGAAACTGTACACAAACCGTTCTATATGAAAGAGTCAACTTTTGTCTACCTTCATATAAATAAAAAAATAAAAGCGCTGCCATTCTAGACTCTATAGCGTCTTCGTCCAAGTTGCACAATTCGTTGTTTGTAAATATTCCTACTTTTAGTTGTTACTTTTTAGTAAGTAAGTAAATTGACTAGTTAATAGACTTAATATTTGATTGAATTCAACTGTGATATTAAATTATTGAGGTAATAAACTGTTCGTTTTTTATTTGTCATGTTTAATGTCATCATCATTATTTCGAGCGCGACTGCTGACCACGAGGCCTGAAACTGCGCTAAGCGAACACGCGTGGTTGTGTAGGTAAGAATGACATAAAAAAAAATATACTTAAATATATATATACATGTAAAACCTCCATGCCTATGATGACAATTGACAATGGAGATTTTGACGTTGTCATAGAAAATATATTTTTACGTTAGAGTTTAAAGAAATTAAATATTATTGTGAAGAAATGGAATGATCGACTTTAAATGTCGTTTCTTTGGTTACAGGTGTGTATAATTAATATTAATAATTAGTTTTAAAAGTAGATAATTATATACCTATTGTAACAATAAAAACTTTGGTTACAGAGCAACACATTTTTGTCATTTATTCATGATTACGAAAATATAGTCTTATAAAACGACATTTTTTGTTTATAAAGAGCTTTACAAAGCATTAAAAATGGAGAAACTACGTTTCGAATTCACCATACTTCCGGGTAATGACGGAAAATCAAATGTCTGTTGTGTAATGTCAATAGCAACGACTGAAAATAATGTATACGCTATACCAGAAGAACTTCAATTTGTTACTCATCACCAAGAATTAATAAAAACAGCGGCTTTCGCAAAGGTAAAAAATAGCTTGAAAAAACGGCACCAGCAGGGCGAGCACGGCCTACAGTGACATGGCATGAGTCACACATTTTATCACAGTTTGGGCGATAAAACCGTTTTTTCTTAAATGCTAGCACGGCGGCGTAAGATAATTTCTTGATATGTGATACAACTTCTTGACGTTTAGTTGGGACTCCTATGTCTTATTTGCTAATATGGGCGCACCCATTTTGTAACAAATGTCACATTTTGACAGATGAATATGCTCGTTTATAACACGTTCGTTCGGAGGTGGTGATAAAAGTAAATTAAAAATATAAGTATATTTTTCTGCTTACTACTGCATCAAATGGCAGTAAATTATTATAATTATGTTCTTGCCCGAAGGCAAGAGGTCCAAAGTAGGAAAATATTCCAATGAAACATTCGGGACTCCTCTAATCCGTTCGAGTTGCCAGACAGGGAGTTCCAACGGATTTTCCGCCTGACAAAGCCTATGGTGGTTTATTTATGTGAAGAATACGATCACGATCGTCCGTAGCCTAGTATATTCTTTGATAGCATCGTCGTACCGGCAACGATTTCTCGAAAGGAATACAAAGTCGTGATTACTGCTTTTTTCCTTCCATTACTCTTATTTCACTTCAAAACTTTCACAATATATTTCAAAACAAATCACATCAAACTTTTAAAAGAAAAACAGAACTTTTAGTTAGTAAGTAGCAAGTTATCAAATAATAAATAAAAAAAGAAAATGAAAGACGTGCCGCGTACGTGTTATGTCAAAAATGAATTAGTATAGTACCCAAGAAAATTAAAAAGTTGTTTAACTGTATGAACTGTGCTCTTTTATCGTATTATTTTATTTGGTCGCCTATTCAGATGGTCATAGACATTTTTATTTTTTTAATATACTAGGTCACACTATGAAGTCAGCAACAAGAAAGACAAGTCGCGTCTTAAATTATATCACATGTGGTACCCGTGCTAGCATTTAAGACAAATTCTAAGACATGACATAATTTATAACGTCTTGTCACCAACGTCTTGGGTACGCCCGTGCTCGCCCCGCAGACGCGAAGAGTCTGGATAACTATGACAGGAGAACTTAAGAAAACCTACTTAGATGAGGATGATAATTTACAATTTGAAGATCAGTACTTAGAGGAAATAGGACAAGAACAAAGTGCGGCGGCACAAGAAAAAGAAACAGGTGTAGTAGAAAAAATATTTGAAAAACTAGTTCAAAATACACAAGAGTCGAAACAACAAAACTTGAAACACATCGCAGAGAAATTTGTAATTGAAAAATTTACCAGCAAACATTCGAATGCAAACCAGTGGATTGACACTTTCGAAAACGAATGCATACGTTTTGATGTGACTGAAGACGAGAAAAAAATTGAAATACTAAGATTGTTCATGGATAAAAGTTGTACAGATTGGTACAGCTCCATGATTATAAAATTAACGATGGATTCAGAATGGAAGATTTGGAGAAATAAATTCTGTCAATCATTTGCAAACAAAGGTTGGAGCCAAATAAACTACGCCTTATTTTACAAATATAAGGAAGGATTATTGCTGGATTATGCCATAAAGAAGGAAAAATTGTTACTGGAAATGAGAAACACAATTGACACAGGTACCCTGATAGATCTTATTGCAGCTGGTTTGCCGGAACACGTACTCAACAGGATTGATAGAGAAACATTGACAGATACAGTGGATCTTTTTAATGAGGTAAGAAGGTTTGAACATTTAGTAAACAAAAGGAATAATTTTATCAACAGAAAATATGTCAACACAAGATCCAACAATAGATATGAGGTCCAACAAGAGAAATGCCCATGTAAAACTTGTGAAAAGTTAAATAAAGGAATTCGCTACCATCCTGAATCTCTATGTTGGTTTAAAACAAGAGAGAATGATACAATAAAAGAAAAAACCATCAAACATGTAAATAACTCGGTGATTGAAGCTGAGTTACATGAAACTGAACAAAAAAACTAATAGCGACACCATTAATAAATGTCAAACTACTTCTAAATGATGTATTAGAAATTTATGGCATTTATGATTCCGGTTCAAATGTTTCCCTGATTAATTCAAAGTTATTAAAACTAAAAGGCAAAGGAAACAGTTTGAATGAAGCAAGTTTAGTGACAATTAATGGTGTCAAAAAGACAAGTGGTTTAACAAATTTAAAAATAAAAATCTTTGAAATGGAAGAAAATGTCGAAGTATACATTATAGATGAACAAAATTTCAAATATGATTTTTTGATAGGATTAGACATGATAAAGAAGTTCAAGTTAGTACAAAGTGAAGACTTGAAAATCACCCAGAAACAAAACTTGAGTACAGAAAGAGTTAAAGAAATCACTACAAATCTAAAAGAAAATACAGAGAAAAAAAAAATAAATAAACTAGAAGAGGTTTCTAAAAATATAAAAGCTAATGCAAAAGAAGAAAGATTTAAAAACAGTGAGAAAGAATACAGGATTAATTTTAACGAACACGTTAAAGAAGAAGATTTTGAAATGAAGATAAACCATTTAAATGAATATCAGATATCAAAAATAAATGAACTGATTAATAAATATAATACAGTCTTTGCAAAGAATAAATATGATATAGGAACTGTTCATGGGTATGAAGCCAGAATAGACTTGCTAGTGGACAAATATTGTAGTAAAAGGCCCTACAGATGTTCAATGGAAGATAAAAAAGAGATAGAAGAACAAATAGGAAAATTATTAGATACAAAACTTATAGAAGAATCTTACAGTCCATTTGCTGCGCCTGTCACATTGGCATTTAAAAAAGAAGAAAATAAAAAATCGAGATTATGTATAGACTTTAGAGATTTAAATAAAATAGTAGTACCGGAAGCTCAACCATTTCCGTTGATAGAAGACTTAATGACTAAGACAAGGAATTGCAATTTATATTCAACTCTTGATATAAATTCTGCTTTTTGGTCTATCCCTTTACGAGTAGAAGACAGGAAAAAGACAGGATTTGTAACACAGGAAGGACATTTCCAATGGACTTGTCTACCGTTTGGACTAAAAACCGCACCAGCAATATTCCAGAGGATATTGAGTAATATACTTAGAAAATACAAACTTACAGACTTTGCTGTAAATTATATAGACGACATCCTCATATTCTCAAAATCATTTGATGAACATATTAATCACCTGACACAGCTGTTGGAAGCAATAAAAACAGAAGGATTCAGATTAAAATTTCAAAAATGCACATTTGCATCAGACTCAGTAAAATATCTTGGTCACATAATGGGAAATAATTCTATCAAACCAGTGAAAGATAACCTGATTTCAATAAGGAATTTCCCTATTCCGAAAACACAGAAGAATGTAAGACAATTTCTAGGAAAAATTAATTTTTATAACGAATACATACCAAGGAGTGCGATAGTATTAGATCCGCTACATAATTTACTCAGGAAAAATCAACCATTTATTTGGTCTGACCAATGTCAAAAAGCATTTGAGAAAATAAAGCAACTCCTTTGTTCTCAGCCAGTTCTAGAAATTTTTGATAAAGACTTGCCAATCAAAATTTACACGGATGCTTCTATAGAAGGTGTTGGAGCCATTTTGAAACAGACACAGCCCGATGGAAAAGAAAAACCAGTGGCATACTTTTCCAAAAAACTAAATGGAGCCCAAAAGAAGAAAAAAGCGATATATTTGGAGTGCTTAGCCATTAAAGAAGCAGTGCGATACTGGCAGTATTGGCTGATAGGTAAATCATTTACAGTTTATTCAGACCATAAGCCACTAGAAAATATGAATTTGAAATCTAGAACCGATGAAGAATTGGGTGATCTGAGTTACTACTTATCACAATATGATTTTAATATAAAATATGCTCCAGGGAAGGAAAATTTAGAAGCGGATTGCCTTAGTAGGAATCCAGTATTAGAATCAACTGAAAATACAGATGAACAGCTGAAAATTGTGAACTTTGTTAACCTGGAAGATATTTTAATAGATCAGAATAGAAATAACGAAATACAAAAGAATAAAGAAAAAATTTTAAATAAAGATAACATTTACTATAAAAAAGTTAGAAACCAAGAAAAAATAATTTTGACCGAAGAATTCAGTGTCAAATTTTTAAGAAATGTACATGAGAATCTTTGTCACATTGGAATAAAACAAATGCAGAAGACAATTAGTCCATTGTACATAGCAAGAAATTTAACAAAAAATATTGAAAAAGTATGTAGAGAGTGTGAGATTTGTATAAGAAATAAATCAAGAGGGCAGCACAAATATGGATTTATGTCTCATCTGGGTCCAGCCACGAAACCATTTGAAATTATTTCAATAGACACAATAGGAGGTTTTGGAGGATCGAGATCCACAAAAAAGTATTTGCACTTATTAGTGGATCATTTCACTAGATATGCATTTATTTTAACTTCAAAAACGCAGAGTGCAAATGATTTTATTAAACTAGTTACGAATGTATCAGAAACAGGAGACATTAATATGCTGCTTACCGATCAATATCCAGGTATAAATTCGAAAGAATTTAAGAAATTCATAAAGGACAAACAAATAAGCATGGTATTTACTGCAGTAAACGCACCATTCTCAAATGGTCTAAATGAGAGGTTAAATCAGACGTTAGTGAACAAAATAAGATGCAAAATTAATGAAAATGGAAATAAGAAAGCCTGGACAACAATAGCGCATGAATGTGTGAGTATATACAATCAAACTATTCATTCAGTTACTGGTTTCTCACCAAGTTATATTTTATATGGTACAGATGTCACAGTTTTACCCAAGGAATTGAAACGGGAAAAAACACATAATGACTGGATCAGAGATAGAACAACAGCACTTCAGAATACAATAAAGTCACATAACTACAACAAAACACAATTCGACAAAAACAGAAAATGCCATGAATTTAACGTCGGAGATATGGTGTATGTGGAAAATGGGAATAGACTTAATAGAAAAAAACTAGAAGAACTGAAAATTGGACCATTTCAAATCATAGAAAAGGTATCAAAATCAATATTTAGAATCGACACAGGACATAAGAAAACAGAGTCAAATCTTTTCCATATCACGAAACTTATTCCATTACCAATATTAGAAGAAGAAGGAAAAACAGAAGAGAGGGGAGATCCGTAGTAAGAGAAAATTTGCGGGAAATTTTCTTCCCCAAAGGGGGAGATGTAAAACCTCCATGTATTTGCCTATGATGACAATTGACAATGGAGATTTTGACGTTGTCATAGAAAATATATTTTTACGTTAGAGTTTAAAGAAATTAAATATTATTGTGAAGAAATGGAATGATCGACTTTAAATGTCGTTTCTTTGGTTACAGGTGTGTATAATTAATATTAATAATTAGTTTTAAAAGTAGATAATTATATACCTATTGTAACAATAAAAACTTTGGTTACAGAGCAACACATTTTTGTCATTTCTTCATGATTACGAAAATATAGTCTTATATACATATAAAAACAAAAAAAAACTTACGTCACGAGTCCCACGCTTAGTCAAAAACGCTATAAACAGACCTTTTTTTTGAGTTGCCCGATACTAGTCGCGGACGCGTAGGATACCAGTTGCATAGTGTACGAGCCTTTTTTTTTTTTGGTGGGTGGAAAATCGGCTTCGGCCGTCTACGAAACCGTAGTTTCGTAACTGGTTTCGATGAAGGAATGATTTGTCCTTGTACGTAACTGGTTTCGATGGAGGACATATTTGTCTTTGTACGAAACCACGGTTATGTATCATGGTTACGTACGAAGAATTTACTGTTAAGGTTTCGATGAAGGAATGATTTGTCCTTGTACGTAACTAGTTTCGATTGAGGTATTATTTTGGTGATTGAAGTAGTTCAGTAGACGCGTTTGCTGTCTACTGAACTGACCTTCATCTTGTAATTATTATTGAAACAAGGTAAGTTGAAATATAGCACCGAACTACTGACACTCTTTAGTCGCAACAGTACGGATTCTTTTTTTTTGTTTTAGAAAATAAGAATAGGTAGTAAAGTCCCACAAATTACCAGGAGAACAGAAGTAGGCAGGAGGTATTGGAAATTGGAATCTTGAATTCAAATCTTTATGCCTTTCTAATACCAGGCCGTTTTTTTTTTTGTTGAAAATGAGAAACAAGGATAGTAATAGTAAAGTCCCACAAACTACCAGGAGAACAAAAGTGGACAGGAGGTATTACAATCTTTAAATCAAATCTATACTATGCCTTTCTAATACCATGCATTTTTTTTGTTGGAGATAGGAAACCAGGATAGTAAAGTCCCACAAACTACTAGGAGGCCAGAATGGTAAATTAGTGGGGAAATCACCAAATGCCTCCTCCCAGTCTGGGCAGAGCGGTAGGAAGTGTCAGACTTCTACTGACTAAAAGCCACCCATGTTCCTTCTTAGCCCTGTGTCGAGGCCGCGGTATCTTTTTTTGTACTATAAAACCTCCTTCCTACTTCTGTTCTCCTGGTAGTTTTTAGGACTTTACTACCTACCTATTCTTATTTTCTCAAACAAAAAAAAAGAAACCGAACTGTTGCCACTAAAGAGTGTCAGTAGTTCGGTGTTATTAAATTCCTTGTACGTAACCGTGGTTTCGTACAAAGACAAATATGTCCTCCATCGAAACCAGTTACGTACAAGGACAAATCATTCCTTCATCGAAACCAGTTACGAAACTCCGGTTTCGTAGACGGCCGAAGCCGGAAAATCATCGAACAACCCCCCCCCCCCCCCGATCTTGGGCAGAGCGAAGGGGAGTGTCAGACTTCTACTGACTAAAAACCAAACCCATGTTCTTTCTTCGCCCTTGTGTACGAGCCTGCATTCAAATGTATGTGAGATACTTGGTGGCGACTAGTCTCCGATCTCGTACGTATACTTGAGTCGCCTGTGCTGTGCGTATCGTAATGGGAGAAGGGCTTAACGCACTTTCAGATCTGCAGTATTGTCTCTTTGCCGAACAAAACAATGCTACGATCACGTATAGTGTTTCTCAGAAAACCGTCTCTATGAAATAAAATAAATCTATCATAGTTTTATAACATATCTATTTCTCAAAAACCTTAAAACATATTAATAAGATTTAACACTGTTCAAATCCTCAATAATCTTCTTATTCAACGTGGCTAATTCATCAATTGCCTGTTTCTTCAAAGGCTCGTAGTCTGCCTTCAATGTTATCGAAGCTATATCTTCTTCTAGAACCGTCTTCCTGTTCTCTAGTTGAGCTAACTGGTCTTCCAAACCGTTTAATTTCGCGTACATTTCGTTACCGTCGAGACTGGACTGTAAAACGAAATAAAAAAAACATTTGTGCTGGTTTCATAGGCTAGAAAAATTCAGATTCACTTGTTTTAGTACAAAATCGATCCTTCCGGTGAAGGAGCGTTTTTCTATGTATCTAATTCATCTGGCACATAGATCATTGTGCGTATGCTGGAATCTGTGTTTTAAAGTGAAAAATATTAAGTTTCGAAAAACTAAAATTGGTAAGTACCCAATAAGATTCATCTATATAAATAAAGAGAGAAGTCCTGACTGACTGACTGACTGATTGACTGACTGACTCATCAACGCCCAGCCCAAACCCTTGGACCTAGAAAGCTGAAATTTTGCACAGAGGTTCCCTTTATAATGTAGACAAGGAATAAGGAAGGGTTTTTCGAAATTCAACCCCTAAGGTACTTAAATAGGGGATGAAAGTTTGTATGGAAAATCGTCATGTTCACGCGGGCGAAGCCGCTGGCAAAAGCTAGTAAGAAATATTTTTATTTTAATTCATTACTTATTCAATTTGTAACTTGTGTCTTTAACATGTATGATATCAAACATTAGCTTACGTACCTGTAATTTCTTCAAATTATTCGTGGCTTCAAGCACAGCATTTTCTGTGGGCGCCAATTTATCTCGGAGTTGCTGCAGTTCTGTCTGTAACGACTTTTTCTGTACTTCACCTAGAATAGAAAACAGAGAAGTTATAAATAACATGTAGTTATATTAAAAGAAAAAAGTTATTCCTATTGGCAATGACCATGATTTGTATGTTTATTTTAACCGTCATCAAAAAAGAATGAGGTTTTAAAATTAAATTTAATGGTCAAGGTAGGGGGAAGTCCCCTAAGCCCGGACGGGTCCTAAAGCCGGGCAGACATTGAATCAGTGCGAAGAAGCACGCCAATTGGTTGCTTATGTCGCGGTTAGGAAGCTTCTCCCAAGTGAAGAGCGGGAGGGGAGTGCCAAAAGCCAGAGCTGACTCGTTCGTCGTGGATCGTGGTGTGAGTTTTAAGGTTAGTAAAGTACGAACTCATTTTATGAGGTCTGTTAACAGTATTTAAGGGGACGGTGAACGAACATTCTCCATACAAACGTAATACCAAAATCATTCGCGATACGAACATATTACCAACTTAAAATTATGTTATTCGGATACAGACGATATTTATCTAGGTTCCTATTAAACTTTTTTTTTAAAACATTTACTATTTACGAAATGCAAGCGAATTGCTATTTACTATTGACGAAATGCAATTCGCTTGCATTTCGTACCTAGATAAATAGCGTCTGTATCCGAATAACATAATTTTTACAATTATAATTTATACAATTTCTTCTACGGGCCAATGAAACTTGACCTCTGGATTGTATAGGCGCTCATACGATTCAGGGACCAAATTATATTGGTTAACTGCTGTTTCCATCTGTTGTTTCCATCCAAGTTCAAAATTATTTTCCTAAAAAGTCCTTATAAAGTTCTACTTTTCAGATTTTTTTCATATTTTCTAAACTTATGGTTCAAAAGTTAGAGGGGGGGGACACATTGTTTTTTACTTTTGGAGCGATTATTTCCGAAATTATTGACATTATCAAAAAATGATTTTAGTAAACCCCTATTCATTTTTAAATACCTTTCCAACAATATATCACACGTTAGGGTTGAAATTAAAAAAAAAATCGCTTCCCACTTTACATATAGGGGGGCTACCCTAATAAAACATTTTTTTCCAATTTTTATTTTACCACTTTGTCGGCGTGATTGATACATATATTATATTGGTACCAAATTTCAGCTTTCTAGTGTTAACGGTCACAGAGATTAAGCGAGGACGGACGGACGGACAGACAGACATGGCGAAACTATAAGGGTTCCTAGTTGACTACGGAACCCTAAAAAAAGCACGAAAAGAGCATTCTGCACGCGCCGCGCATCGCCCCGCGTCTCCGTAAACGAACCCTTAGGGTCCCTAAGTTCGGACACTCTCAAAGTCTCTTAAAACCGGACCGTTTTACAGCAAGTTAGTTTTTGTTAGAATTTATTTTTATTTTTGTTTTTCAGATTCATCGTGGGTAAACACAAACTAAAATGTGAGAATACCCCCAAACATGTAATATTGAAAAAAGCCATCGATAAAGTGATGTAAAAAAAAATCTCCTGAGAAAGTCTTCTGAAGTCTACAATGTGCCAAAAAGTACGCTGTTCGGCCAAAGTTTATTAAAATTATGATTAGTTTTCTATATTAACTAGGGATTTGTTCTATTTTAATAGATATTGTCAGAAAACATCGTTTGGTTAAATAATCGTTGAGTTTAAATATGACCGAAAAGTTAGCTGTCCGTCATTTGGGGACCTTTTAGAAAATGTCCATGTATCTATGTTAATTATTCCTTATTATCTAGTAGATTTAAAGTGACATTTGAGACTGATATTTCTGTGTTGATGAGTTATATACTAGAGAGCTTATTAAAGAGAAATAAAAATAATTATCTATATTATTCCTTAAGTGTCCGGTTCTCGGGGACCTCCCCCTAAGTATAAGGATGATGATGAAAAGGAGTACCGTCATCTCGAAGTTTCTCCAGATCCGACAACGTCACTAGTTCTTCGTGCATCACCTTAGTCTTCTCAGGCAATGTTTGTAATTCCGTAGCTAGGCGTTCTCGTGTTCCTTCGGCCTGTCAACAACGAAATGATTATCAACAATCGAAGTCCTTAGACCAAGATTTACATTTCGTCAAAGGCTTTCTGGTTCAGATCAACCTTGTTAAATTACTCTTCACTTGAAGTCATTTCAGCCGAAAGACGTCTACTGCTGAACATAGACCTCTCCCAAGTGTCGCCGCATTGACCACGACCAGTCCCGTGCGTATCGCATCCAGCGGATCCCCGCAACCTTCACCAGGCCATCGGTCCACCTAGATAAAATACTTGACCTTGATATTTTTCTTACCTTTTTCAAATTCCCCTGAAACCTCTCATAATCCTTCATCAATATATCAATAGACTTCTTACTGTCGTCATACTGGGAAGTATATCCTTCTTTCTGCTTCAAAGAGTCTATCTCACTCAAATCTAGATCTATGTTAGAACTGCTATGTTCTAAGGAGAAGACGATATCTCTTTCTAACTGGTCAATCTTGTCGTGTTCCCTTTTGAGGTTTTCTTCATAAGTTGCCATGAAAGTGTCCATTGTTTCTTCTCTCTTCTTTAGTTCACGATATTTTTGATGGCGATCGGAATTGCCTTCCTCGAGATCCTGAGGATAAAGCAAAAGTTTTGACATTTTCCGAAGAGCCATTTGACGTTGCAATCAAAATTAAAGGTTCAGTATCAGAATAGAACTTAATGGAGAACGTAAGGTTTCACAATTTATTTGGTATGAATATGGTAGCTTTGCTTACTTGTTCAGCTTGCTCGATAAGTTCTTGCACTTTCTTGATTTGTTCTCTCACGTTCGCAGCGTTGCTATCCAATGATGCGATTGCAGCATTATCTTCACGAACCTGAATAATATCATTAAATGTAGTTTCTAAAATATTTTTTCTTTGTTTTTTGGTATACAGCTAGCTTTATGTTCTGCAAGGTTTTAAGTTTATTTTATGTGTTTCTGATGCTACACTTACCTGAAGTAATAGTTTCTCTCTTTCTTCTTGCGGGTCTAAACGGTTGTTCATCTCATTCTTCATATTGTCTCGCTTTTCTTCAACAGCTACTAGTCGACGATGCAGTTCGAGTAGATGGACTTTTATCTGTGTGTAAATAATTTAATCGTCGTCATTATATCAACTACAAGACTCCGACTGATTCAATGCTAAGCAGAAACCACGACCAAGGTGCGAACGTTCATACTACTCGGACAGCCAGTGCGACTGACCAGGTCCTTTGCTTACTAACTTTATGCATTTTATTATGAACTTTCCCATCTTGAACGAATTTTTCCTAGATTTCCTGGCCGCGACCTCATAATACGAGAAGTTTTACCTGAGATCCAGAAATCTCTTTACTGAATTCCTCTTTCTCTCTATTGAGATGATCGAGTTGTATCCTCGCTTGTTCGACCTCTTCTCTTAGCGCAGCGGCAGTAGCTTCTAGTTCATTATATTCGTCTTTCTGTTCTTGTGTCATTTCTGCTAGTAGTTTTGTAATTGTTGATTGTTCCTGAAATATGCAAGAAAAAAAGGATGTTTTATCGTCAAAATCGTTCGTTCCGCTGATAGATGAAAGTCAGCTATAGGATTGCCTAGGCATTTGTAGTTATGTCATGGTTCAAATAACATTCTTCGTTCTCATTTTTGGGGAGCAGAGGGCAGTTTAGGCCACCTAGCTGTAGCATTTGGCAGTTAGATCATTGGCTGTATGTTACGTAGCGAAACTGAATTATCACCTTATCCATCTGTTCCCGTAACTGCCTCAGCTGGTTTTCCTTCCTCTGCTTCTCTATGAACACCTGTTCCACTTCCTCTTGCATCTTGTTATTACTGGCTTCCAGGTCCCTTGTTTGTTCTTCCACTGATTGCTTGTTAGCTTCCCCATTAGCAATGCGTATGGCTGTGTTGTAATCCGCTAGGCGTCCTTGTAAATCTGGAAAGATACATTCAATGTTCATCATCATTATCGGCCCCCAGAAGTACATTGTTGGACATAGGCTTTATCAATCGCATGCCATCTTAACTATCATCCAGCTGCTATCAGGCACCCTGCGAAGATTGTCGCTCCACCTACCCTCGGGGATCTCTACTCAAGAACTCACCTACCCCAACAGTAAATCAATTGCTAAGCTAGCTTCTTGACACTCATCTGCTGAGTAAAACTTAATGATCTTTGTTAACTGACCTACCTGTTAGTTCTAACGCCAACTCCCTGACTCTCTTCTCGTAATGCTTCTTAGCAGACCTCTCCCTCTCCCCCGCGTCTGCTTGCTCACTCAACCTGGATATCTCCGCCTTCATCTCTCTAACCTTCACTTGCATCAGCTCTTCCCAATACCTCTTGTCTTGGAGCTGACGAGTACGGAACCCACGGGCGGTCCCGGTGCGAAGCCCTGATATGCCTTGCTGCGTTATTGGTCTGTCGATCTGGGGAATGAATGTAAACTAGAAATATTGGTTCCTTACAGGTGTTTGGCATTATTGTGAATGGTATGTTTGTTTTACTATTGATTCTTTATGTTGGCCTTAACATCGCCGACAACTGGCCCGACGTCTTTCAAACGGTTACCACTTAATTTCTTATGTTGGTACATTGAATATTAGAACCAGTTAATAATAATAGGTTACTTAATGAATAGAAAAAGAATAACGCTAAGAAGCTACCGGAGAATCGAGACGGTTACAGATTATCGCCACAATGAGAACGCGTGGAGGTGGGTTCAGAGTTTCAGACATACCGATTTAGAATTTCTATTGGTTTCTCTCACCCGTGAAATTAGCATCTAATGCTTTTAAAAGGCTCATATGACTATAAGTAAGTACTATAGGAAACGTCCAGTCAACCAATTATATTGTCTATTACGTTTTAAACTTCTTATCGTTCCCACAGATATGTTTATCGTCATAGGTACCTTGGAAAACCCAGTCATAGCAGTGGATTGCCGGCTAGCCGTCGGCGGTGCTGGTCCGAAGCCAGCGGTGGACAGCCGCGCGGCTGTGCTTCCTCGGTATGCTGATGTCGGCCTCATTGTGCTACTTCTGAAATGTCGACTTGGTGAGTAGGCCTCTTACCATTATTTATATAATAGTAGTTAGACTTGCGATCTTGTATGGATCAGAATTTTGGGCCACAAAAGCATTTGCCTGAGTTGAATAACACTTCTCATTGTCTTCATTAGTAAATTACACCCTTGCGAAGCCTGATCGGGTCGCTAGTAATTTAATAGATAAAGCATCTGTGTGTGGAACTGTTGACAGTTGAATGTTGCTAAGTTGCTGTGATTATTGTCTGGCAGTGTCTCTTTCTTTTAGCTGACCCTAACATATATGCAGTTGGGAAAAGCAGACAAGGATACCATCATGAAGTTTTAAAACTTTTTACCGCTATATTCACTACTACATAAACGTAGCAACAACGTGTAGGTAGGTACCTATGCTGGGAGTAACGGATCCCTGACGGATCACAGAGAAAATGAATAGTGAACATAGGAAATATTAAAGATGACACTCGAAGTAAAAAACTCGAAATATTTCACATCACGTAAAAATTTTTCAATTACAAACGCATGTGTATTGGAGAGATCTATCTAAAAATTCAACTACTGTAGTAGCACTACGACTTACCTCGATACAGCGGAGCCAGTATCTCGATAGCCTCGTCTGGATAAAGGCCGAGGGGCGTCTGACCTCTTACCCCCCGCGCTACCCTCAGAAAAATCCATAACAATACCAAGTAATTAATTATTTTTTTCACATAAAAAGCGGGTCAAGTGTCTCGAATTGTCGACCGGCGCATTAGATTTGTTGATAATACGTTGCTATGACAACGAATGACGCGCGGTCGTGTCAACCATTTTAGATTGTGTACCAGCCAGTGTTAGGAACTCCTTAGAGTATGTTCTCGTGATGAACGTACAAACCAATTATTCGTTGCGACACAAAAATAGACTGAATTTGCCACCTTCCCGTCTTAAACTACACCAATCTAGTCCATATTCCATGTCCATAAAAATATATAATAAATTACCAGAAAACATAAAGCAACAAAAGAAAACCAATATATTTGTAAATAAATTAAAGCAATACTTAATTAAAAAAAGCTACTATACAATACACGAATATTTAACAGATAAATCCGATAATAATACATAATTATAACGTTTAACTAGGTACTAATAAAATTAAAACAAAACTTTTGAAACCAAGTAGGTAAACAAATAAGTAATTTAATGAATATAACTAACTAAATAATTAAAGAATAGATAGACAGCTAAAATATTAATAGAATAAGTAAATAAATATAGATATATAGATTAATAGATATAAGCTAGGTATAGAAATAATACCAACTTTAATATTAAAATATTAAAAGAAGCAAAGCTCTCTTCCTCTCTCTAATTCTCTAATTATTTTATATAGAAAATTGCTGTGCCCGACAGGGTCCATAATTGTGTCTAAAATTATTTTATACCACCTGTAAAAATGTACATTATGGATTGCAATAAACGATTTGAATTTGAATTTGAATATTTTGAAGCATTGAGTAAACTCAGTACCTAAGGTTATTAAGAATACGGCGGGTTTTGTGACCTAAAAATTCTCCAGACCATTATTATTTGTAGGCTTCATTAATTTCTAAGTAGGTACCCACATATGTACCTAGGGAAGTATGCTCGGGTTGGCGGCTATGTAATTATATATCATCGCTACGAATAGTTCGCAGAATATCTAATTTAACTAACTCCATTTTATACGTTTCTATGTATATTTTGGCAAAATCAAAAAAAAAAAAATCCTTTAAATTCATTTTCGTAGATCATCGTGTAGAAGGCATTCTTAGATAGTGCTCGTAATCCAGGACAACACGAACATTCGTTTGAATTTAGTACCCGCATGTAGTTGTAGGTCTGGCCCTAAGTAGGTACCTGATATACAAAATATGTATTACGCTCGTTCCAAATAGCATGCATTGTCGACGATTGCACAACGAGCTAGCAAAACCCAGTAATCGTAACACATTGTGGCTGCATGCAACTGTGAACTCACTGCAATGTATTTATCCGAACTAAATATCATATTGTCTTCGTGCATCTATTTCTCAAACGGTCTCGGAATATCAGGCCTTGGAAATGGATACAGATTCTTCTTGAAAGAACTTTCGTCTACCGTGGGATTGCTAGGCGCAGCCCCTATTTTTACTGAATGGATCAAGCAACCGTTAGACCATTTCAATGAAACCGAAACCAGAACATGGAAGATGAGGTACTTTGAAAGACTTGACTACTGGAGACCAAAAGGTCCAATTTATTTATTCATCAACGGAGAAGGAGAAGCCAGTAAAGTATTTCTACAAACTGGAATACTGTATGACTTAGCAAAAGAAACAAAAGGCGCTATGTATTTAGCCGAACATAGGTACTACGGAAAAAGCAAGCCCTTCGATAAATTGACCACGGAAAACTTGGCTTTTCTCAGTTCTAGACAAGCTCTTGCAGATATTGCAAACTTGTTGGAAAATATTAAAATGGAGCCGCAGTATAAGAAATCAAAAGTTGTAGTTGTAGGAGGTTCTTATGCCGGGAACTTAGCTGCTTGGATGAGACTCCTGTATCCCGACCTAGTTGATGCTGCTCTTGCCAGCAGTGCACCAGTGCTAGCGATGAAAGATTTCTACGAGTATCTGGAAAATGTTAGTGATGACTTCGAACAGCATGGAACGCCAGGATGTCATGATAAAATTACCGAAGTATTTAACAGGTATGACAAACTATTCAAAACAAGTGATGGTATTGCCCAGCTTAAAGAAGAGGAAGAGATTTGTAACAGTACAGATATGAACAAGTCAGAAAACAAACAGTTATTTTTCTTAGACAAGACTTCTGAATTCATGTATGAAGCTCAATATGGTGATCCTCAAAGTATTAAGAATTTTTGTGACGACGTTATTGAAACGTTACGCGTAAAATCTTCAAAAGATGACGATGTAGATTTATGGAGTAACAAAAACAGTTGCTTTAACTATGATTTCGATGAGATGGTTGAAGCTATGAAGGATATTGACTGGGCTACTTCTTGGACTTACCAAACTTGTACAGAATTTAGTTATTGGCCGAGTAGTTCGTCAGGCAAGCAACCGTTCACCGATAACATTCATATGGATTTGTTCTACAGTTTGTGTACTAAATCTTATGGTGAAGAATTTGATGAAAGGAGAATTGATGAAGGGATTGAGCGTTCTAATGAAATGTATGGTGGTTTGAAACCTAATGTCACCAATGTAGTTTTTGTAAATGGCGATCTAGATCCTTATCACAGATTAGGAGTATTAGAAGATGTTTCTTATGATGCACCAGCTAAGATAATACCTTTGTCATCGCATTGCAGAGATTTGTTTTCAGATAGATCTAAAGATCCTGAAGAATTGAAAGAAGCTAGGAGGTATATTAAGTATCTGATAAAGAAATGGATTGGTGCCGGTAAATATAAGAAACCTTAGTTGATTCTGTGATGATGTGATATAATATAATATCATTGAGATGTGTGTGATATAATATCATTTCCATATTTTCTGGTGGCGCGTTCATTTTCTTATTATTCCTTAGCGTATTTTGTATCATTCCAGCTGTAGTAGTATCTAACGCATACATTTGTTTTATGTGAACTGAAAGTGTGTCAATATTAAATTGGTGTAATTTTCCAATGAAACGAAAGTATTATTAAAATAATTGTATATTTACTCATAAACGGTCTTCCTTATGATAGGTTACTCGATAACCAACACCCAATGCTACACAATACAAGTGGATGTTGATGTTACATTACTTAAATTCGTAATAACAGCAGTATTTTACATTGTGTCAGAGTTAGTCGTCTCTTCTAACAAAACGACGTTGGGTGTATCAATAAAAAATGCTGCACTTATTTAATTGAAACTGTCACTATGTTTTTCTTGGTCGTCTGCATCATAATGTACATCTTCACAATAGGTCATAACTATTTTTAATACATTTATTTTATCAATCGCTATCTCTTTTCCTCAATCCCCATCTTTGATTTAGAAAAATACTCATACTTTTGACGGGTTATAGTCTCATCTAAAAAGTATCATTATAATTATCTACAATAATGCATAAGATACAATATTTTATGGTAACCTGTGTAGCACCTCCGAATTTTTGTAGCTACATACCAGTTTTAGAAGCGGTTAAAATAAGATCCACTGAAAAGAGCTTTGTTTGTACACAACAGAGCTCTTTTTGGGATATTATTTTAAAATTACTATATATCGGATATTATAATAACACTATGTGTGCTACGAATACAAAAAGGTATCTAAATATACAAAAAATATTTAAATCTTAAAAGTAATTGTGACAATAAATTACATTTAAATTGTCAACTTAGTTGTACGTAACTAGATCATAATTATTATGATAATTGAGTATTGGAGAAATATATCAGGAAATACATGGATATTGAACCTAAAACAATATTAAAGAAGAGATATTTACAAAAGTA
Organism: Diarsia dahlii; assembly: GCA_949775195.1. Classification (NCBI taxonomy): domain Eukaryota; kingdom Metazoa; phylum Arthropoda; class Insecta; order Lepidoptera; family Noctuidae; genus Diarsia; species Diarsia dahlii. The sequence continues at coordinate 19,780,294 of OX459190.1, forward strand.
TTAATTAAAACTAAAATTGAATTCCTATTTTAACCTAGTAATTAATTAGAATTCAATAATATGCAATTTACATACAAGTAACAAATATTAACAAAACGTGATGTTTCGAAAGGCAAAGGTTTAAATATCGTGATGTATTTGTTTTTTTTTTACTGAAAATAAATATATTGTTTTATTGTCAGGAAAATTTATCAGTAAGTGTTAAACTCACTAATAAATGCGATAAAAAATGATTAATTTATTTTAATAAAAATTTTCATTATTCTTGAAACACGTTATAAATAAAATAACAAAAATATCTCAATCTCCCTAATCGTTTTAAAATTTCCCAACCCTGTTTTGACTAGGATTGCCACTTAAATATTATAAAAAAAGAAAATATTTTAACGACAAGACTTGTGATGACATTGAACACACAAATCGTTAAATATTGGCAGTGATAGTTAACTTAGAGGTTTAATTAATTTAAACTAAGTTTTTACAATATTCAGTTAAATACGTTAATTACTAACATGTTGGTAAAGTTGATTACTAAATTATATATTCTAAATCTGTCACTTAAATATAGGTCGATTACAGAGCATCAAAATGTATACTAGAAATCTCGATAATTCGCAATACCCCTCAAAGCAATATAGTCAATTGCTTTTCTCATACAAAAGTAAATAATTGTTTCATCGAAGTAAACACAAATTTAAATCCCTTTTATTTTACAAATCTTTGAATATTTACAAAAATACAAATAAAGATAACGTTTTTACAAGATACTGTCCCATCGACTGTAAAAATACACTTCAATCTTTGGTTACATGATTCTTTTCTTCATTTGAAAAAATGATGCCACCATCAAAATAAACAAATCATACGAAAATGTATTGTGACGTTACTGTATCGATTCGACAGTATCCGTTACTAATATCTAGGTTAAGTTGCCAGGTGTCAGGTGTTTCGCACTCTAGTCCCACTCTCCAATGAACATATGACGCGCGTGCGGGGCGGGGGGTGGGGGGAAGCCACGTCCAGGCATGGGCAGGCGCCCGTACAGCGCGTATGGGTCATAGTGCTGCTCTCCGTCTGCAAGGAATATCATCACCAACGTTTTAGATGGCTGAATTGTCCTAGGTGTCTTTAAATTATTTTTTTTAAGAGTCTGCTTGCCAGGTAGGCCTCCTTTATTACTCAGCCCTATCCGGGAAACTAAGTTGTAGACTAACTTACGGTCGTATTTAGCGGAGTTAGTGGAGATGTTACAAACATTTGGGGATAAGCAACGGGTTGGGTTAATTAAGAAATAACGTAAATACATTACTATTAGTTACAATCAAACAAGGGATCAACGCGGGATTTTGTTTCTCGTAGTTCTTTAAACAGCTGGCTAGTCTGGGAACCTAGTGCGTTTGCAATCTACATTGACTACATCTAAGGATGATAGCAAAGCTTTCGAAAAGGAAATATCGCGATTTCTAAGAATCAAGATTTGACAAGATTGTCAAGAAAAAAGTATAGACATGAGCATTCAATACTTGGTGAATATGAGAGATGAACTCAGAAATGTGAAAAGTGTAGAAACGAAGCTTACAGGCCAGTTGTGCTACTAAGCGAAGCGAACTAATATAACAGAAAGTTTAAATACCAAGATTGGAGCGAAGAGTCCGCGTTGAGGCGGTGGAATTAAAGTGCGGGGTTAGTCTGTATATACACTAGCGCGGCTGCTGGATCACGAGGGGTCGCAGCCGTGTGTCCCTGTTCGGATAGAATTGGACCATGAGCTTCTCTTTCCTGGGAAGACGATCGTACGCACCGATTCCGCTCTCGTAAGAACGAGCGTGCCACAGAGCGGCTTGTGGTGGCATAGGAGCGTGCGCAAACGGAGCCATGTGAGGTGGGAAAGGGCCCGGGTGGGCGTGAGCCACGCTATAGCGCTTGCTGGGCACTGGAGCCTCCTTCAGAGTCAGACGCTCCGTCATAGCAGGTAAGACTTTCGCGCCATTAGTCTTCACGAAGTTCGGCACGCGCGCTCGCAGACCACAGTAGTAAGGATCATCTGAAAACAAAACAAAAAGATTGAAAACACATTACACGTAAACAGGCACCAATAGTCGTGTTAGTACATGGAACGACTCTTTACATAACATGGCTAACGTTCACCTATTCCTGTGCTAGAAACTGCGAACACACTCGTCTATAAAACGGAACGCATGCACGTTCCGTCCCATGTTCCGCATCCTACGCCTGGCTCGTTCCAAATACCGACGATTCAAATATCAAGGATATGCCGAAATGCCAGCCGGCGGTTGCGACACCGAGGCATTGTCTGTTTATAACCTCTGCGCTGAACCTCATCTTATGAATAGAAAGCAAGTGCTGTAGAATTAAAACGTGCGAATGCGATCTATAAACGTCATATCCGATCAGCCGTATCGGATGTGGAATGCGTCAAACGTGACTCGACATTGACAGTCAGGAATCCGTGAACGGAGACCGGAGCTCCCTATGTATCAGATAATGCGAAATTAATTTGCATAAAGCTTCCAAATTCATACTCGTATGTCTACGTCCTTTTATGTTAAAGAATAACTGTCTAAAGTGTATTCAAACGTAAACTGTGGTCATATTTCAAAAGAGACTTCGCTCTTTGTCGGGTCGGGATAACTCTTAATATTTTAAATAGTATCTACTCCTTTTAAGACGGTGCTTGTGGTGTTTGAGTAAGTGTCCCCTTGTAATCTGTGATGTATGGCCATGCTCTTGATACACTACCTAGGTACTCGTCCTGTCTTTTTGTAAACAAAAAGTTTCTTAGAAACACAAAATTCCACTTTCAAGGCGCATATCCTGTGGCGACTAAAGATAAAGCATGATAAGATTTAGCATCAGGAATTAATTTTAATTTTATGACTATAAAATATTTATTATTTCGGAATTGGTTTGTTTTATGTCATCTCAATATGAATATAGTACACCTATTGATAAAAAGAATTGTCTGCTGTAAAATGTATTGACAGGCAAAACAGCGATTTCTTCAAGAACAACCCCTGTATATCAGTTTTTATCACCACCATATCAAAAGGCTGCGTTCATTTCAGTTCATTGTGCCCATAACCTTACATCCATATTCCATATTTTATAAATATTGCTTTAAATCACTTTGTGCGTGGACATGGGTTTATAAATGATGATCCGGCTAGAGATGGTGATATAAAGGTTCACACTTGCAAGAACTTGCAACGTTGCTGTATAAATTGCGAGTCGCATTCATAAATCCATTGCATTGTCAACTATGCCGTGTTCGAATGGACAGCTGTGGTCGCAAACGACGGTGATTGCTTGACTAATATCACTAGTGGTAACGTAAATAATATCTTTGTGATTGGACGTTGTGAAATGTAATAGAAAGTTTTGTAATTTACTCGCTGTGAGGTAATGAATTGACAAATGTGATTAGACAAGAAACACGATCGTGTCTTGGAATTCAGTGCTTATGTCCAGTAGAAGTTCACATTTTAACTGTAATATTAAATGTTCAAGAAAGCGAAACGAAACCAACAGCAGAGCAACAACCACAAGTTCTAACACACGCAGAAAAAAAACAACGTACAAGCATTCATCGGCAAGAATTGCAAAAAATCACTAAGTATCCTCGGTTTGGTATCAGTTGAACCTATTTGTCCATTACTGAGGAATTATGACCAACCAAAGTCATGACCAAACTCGGCAGGCAAGCCACAGGCCGCTCTCAATGTAGGCGCCTTCACCTCTGCCTTTTAAATACTGTTATTACCCATTCAGCAAGACAGGACACCGTGATACTACGAAGAGAATTTATATTGTCCTAGTAATTAAATGCTGAAATTTGTATGTTTGTTTTTTCCTGATACCCTTTGTTTCAAAAATGGAAAAGTTAATTGAAGTCCGATAAATTATGAACGGCCCTGTACGTAATTAGACTCTTGTAGTGTATTGAAGAGATTTAGTGAACTTTAAATGGTTTGGCGCTTAATTAAAAGTAGAATCGCAGTTTGTTGCTGGGTCGACCTTGTCGTTTACTTTATTGTTTGGATTGTCAATTTTGGTTTCTTTGAGGAACACCCTAAAGATTTGCGTTATACTCCCTTCTCTTATCTATAATTATATTAATTGAAGCAGAAGATTAAGAACAACGTTGGAACGCTCACCGTATTTCTTGTTGTCTTTGCCCTTATCTGATTTGCCTCTTGGGAACTGTGTTGGCACGCGTCCGTCGTGTCCTTCTATGTCGTCGTAATCAGGCTGTAAAACAAAATAACAACAATATTGATTAAATATATCGAAATTGTCTTATACCGTACAATTTCACACTTAAGAAAACGATCCAACCTTTTGCATTTGTATACCGAGCATTAGTGCACTTCGTAAAGTTTTGAATTAGATATTCTAAATAGTTTCTGGCGACATGAAAGGCAGATAGCGCCTAGAGGGACACCCAGAACGCAATTACATTGTAATATGTCCACTAAACAACACAACTTGCGCCTAAGAACATGTAAAAGCAAGTAATTCACGTATAAAACACGAAGCAAAAATCAGATGCAATAATATGAACGTGTGGGCGCCGCACAATCTTTTACCTTGTAACGAACCAAAAATGGAATCAAAAAACGACGAATCGTGATATATAAAACTCATAGGTGCAGGATCTTATCAAATAAAGGTTATGGAAACCACCCTGGCAAAGTGACAAGACCAGAGACAGACATATCGGTTCACGCAGTATATTTTCTTAATAAACACCTAGCAGGCATAGAACTGAAGCTTAACAGACACACAAAGGACATTGTTCATTTGTATGGTGTCAGAAGCGAAGACTAGGTAAACCAATAAAAGAGTAAAAGCCGACGCGACTGTACTATGTAGTCGCTATCATTTATCTCGGGAGGCGATGAGATGTGAGATACGTCAGGGTTATCTTTCCCGCTGGGCCGACCATTGTCCACTCCACACAGTTGCGATAGCGTATGTCCACAATTATCTGACAACAAGTCGGAACCGACAGGCGTTAATCGGATTGAACTTTCACCTCCTTCGATGTTTATATCTTTACAATTGTTATGATTTGAACAATGATGGATGAATACGTTTTGTTGAGAAAGAAAGAATTATTGACGTGAATAGATAAGTACATGACAGCCACCTTACAACCCTGGATTATTATTTGATGTATGAGTTACACCATAATGGGTACTTATTTTTTATTGTAAATACAAATGGTACTTCAAATGATTCGAAGATTTTGTTGGTAGCAGCAAAAATGGTGGATTTCGATTAATTTATCTATTTGATTCGCATTATATCGAATTTGTATCTATTAAGCAATCTATTATAAACTCAATCAAATGATAAATGTGATCTTTTGTGTTATAGAAAAAGCCAATTTGACGATGACGGAAAAATAAATGACTTGCAGAATAAACAAGTAAATGATAAAATTGACAATGAGGCTAATTTAAAAGAACCGAATACGGAAGGTTGTCTAATCGATATGTTTCTAAATCCAGCAGATATTTAATGGAACTTAATGGAAGAAAGGATTAAGATAATTGGAATTTGAAGTCGTCTGAGCATTTAAGTATTCGGTTTATTCCTTGTTGTCCTTTTACGTGCTCTTGATTGTATAATTATTTTGGAATATTTTCGAGTTTGCAAAAACTTAAGCTGACTAAATCATGATTTGCTCTTGATTGATAAAGTCGTATTAAGGAATGGAGCACATTTCTCATGTGAATTATTTGCCGATTACAGTCGTCAACCATAATTCATTCGGAGACACTTATGCATTTCAATTTGCATAAATCGTATCTTTATCAGTAAGTTGACTTTGTGCGCCTTTATATTCTTTAGTTTTGTCAAATCTGCATTAAGGTTTAACAAAGATTAATGTGGTTTCAGTTCGGTTTATGTTTTCCTTAGTGATTATTGGGAGTCCTGCTTAGGTTTTTTACTTTGCGCCGGAAAATAGTATTGACGCCTGATTTGTTGTAAATACAAGACGGAAGGGACATCGACGCGCAAACGCTTACCGCGTATTCAGTAAGTAATTCCGAACACTGCCACATAGAATTTGTCATAGTCAATTAAACAAAAAAAAAGGAACTGTTCTATACATATTGACCGTAGAGGTATTGCACTTCTAGAAAACTGCTGTTTCTTTTAATTATTGGCACGTATCTTCCTTTGACCGTCGATGTCCCTTGACATCAACCCTGTATACTATGACTTAACGTTTCTATCGATTTATACCTTTTTTTTTTTGGTGGTTGGAAAATCATCGAATACCCCCCCCCCCCCCCCCCGCTCTTGGGCAGAGCGAAGGGGAGTGTCTAAAAACCAAACCCATGTTCATTCTTCGCCCTTGTGTCGGAGCCGCGTTATCCTTTCGATAATCCACAGCCCCGACGGGCGTCGTCGGCTTTTGCGGGCCCATCGATCAAGGCAAAATAAACACACCTAACCAAAAATGCAGCACAATTAGTTCTGAATATGAGAAATTCCCATGGAAAAGTAATAACATATACCTTTTAACAAATGATTCCAGCATACAAGTAAAAAATTGTTGACTTTTTACGTACAATTATTGTAAAACATTTTGTCACCGACTCACGGCCAACACTCAGAGACGACGGAAATGCACAAATTGCTCTTTAAAAAGAAATAAAAGTCAAAAATAACATCTAAAAGAACCTGAATAATCAGCGACATAAAATATACAAAGATCACCAGCGCAGACGCTGGCGGTAGGATGTTTATTATAAGATGAGATGTAATAAAAATTACATGTAAATTATCGTAATAAAAATAGCCATGCCATCTCAAAAGTACCCTTGATGCACAATTTTAACAACGAAAAAATAATTCGTAATGCAATTTTCACTTCGGAAATTACTTTGTCGATCCGAAACCGCATCTTACCTTTTATATCGAAATGGAACTTGAGGGCTCAAGTTTATTATTATTCAATCATGAAACTGTAGGCCTCGTAAATCATATCCTATTAAATTAATTTACGAAGGGCGAAACTTTTAAAATAAGCCATTGTAAATTGATTCACCTACACGTGTCCTTGCTACCAAGTTTTGCAATATCTTCGTGTTTATTTTCATTAATTTTTACAATATCTTGCTGAGTATTGACAATTTGTTTATCGACTTCAATTATACATTTGAGTTGATTAAATAGGCTGTGCTCATCATAGCTGCCCATAAAGCTTATAAGAAAACTGCAATAATCGGTCATAAAACGATATTGCTCAACTACGCTTGGCGGGCCTTATTAACCGCAGTATGTTGTTATTAACAGAAAGAAGCCTATTGTTATTTAACCTTCTGGCACCAAAATTGCCTTTTATGATGCCTATGGGTGCAATCCCAGTTTATTCTTTACCAGCTACTACATTTACTGTATTTTCATCATTTAGTATTGCTTGTCTGTCATGCATTGTAGTGCGAGTTTTATCCTTTCTCGTTCCTGTAACTTCAGAAAGTGACAGTTTTAGCATGCAAGGTGCAAAGGCATGCAAAAGGTCACCAAAATCGATAACTTACTTTGTATCCACGTACCTTGGGAATATCAGCAGGCCCATAGCCATTCTCCCTGGGTGGTAGTTTCGGAGGCTTTTCTCCTCTCCTCTGTCCCATCTGCATCATCAGTTGTTCCCTGGTGGCGGCTACCACTCCGTGTCCATTGTTGTTATTGTGTCCATTGTGTCCGTTGAGTCCATTGTGTCCGTTGATTCCGTAGCCTCCAGAACTGCCGCTGGATCCTGAACCGTTGGCATTGGAGCTGGCGATACTGTACGGGTCTTCATCTGGGATTGGAATACGAGGCCGGTTCTTGATGTCCATCAGTCTTTGAACTGTTGACCAAGAATTAAGTGATTAGAAAATGGAAGAAAAAATTAAGAATGATAGCGGGAATTTTTCGATATTATAAGGTCAAAGTTCGCAGTTTCAAGAATTGTTTTATTATTCTATTTTATTCGATAATGAACGGGCAAATTATAGTCGTTGTAAATGTAGGTAATATTCTACTTAAACAAATCGTATATCACCTGTGTTTTAGTTCGTCAAAGGTCAACAATCGTCATCACTAATGAAGCAATATAAATTCTATTGAAACGTTTGAAATATTGTTAAATAACAAGTTTCCAAAAGATTATCCAACAGTTCGAAAATACAACAATTGGAAACATTTAGCGACGCTTGCACAACACGAATGTTACTTCGTGATGTTCAGATCGGATGGCAATCACTCCTCTTCACGACTTCGAACAACCTACGGTTATTAATGTGACGCTTAAAGGTCTGGTGTCTTCATTCCAGTTTACCGATTATTCGTACCTTCGTCTCTAATCATAAAAATAAACGAATCGTCCACGATTAACCAACTTGACTATTACACCGCAAGGTTGAATGCATAATCTTCTAACAATAAATGTAAATTCATGCGAATATTGGCTCTTTTAGTTGCGAAACATCAAAGTGCCTATAAAATTTATTGCATGAGCGACAGTGCGGCACAAAAGAGGAATAGTGACAACTGCATCGATCATGCAGTGGTGTCGGATTGTCTACGTCCTAAATGTTTGCTTACTCTTTAGACACGTCAAATCATAATGAATGATCGAGCGGAAATGATTTGAAATGAGTTACGTCCACTCAAACACCACATTAGTCAATTATATTAAAATGTTATTCCTAATTGTGCCTTTTCATTACGACGATTACACAGTTTTAGGCCACTTATAAAAACTACTATTACGATAACCTAACTGGGCATTAAACATTATTGTTAAATTGAAATCTAAAAGATTTTTTAGATAGCAATTACAGCAATTTTGATAAGGAAATTGAGGCAGTTTTGTTTGAAAAGCATTTCATAGATTCAAATCGTTTATTGCAATCCTAATGTACATTTTTACAGGTGGTATAAAATAATTTCAGTCACAATTATGGACCCTGTCGGGCACAGCAATTTTCTATATAAAATAATTAGAGAGAGGAAGAGCGCTTTGCTTCTTTTAATATTAAGTTGGTATTATTTCTATACCTATCTTATATCTATTAAACTATATAATATATCTATATTTATTTACTTGCTCTATTAATATTATAGCAGTCTATCTATTCTTTTATTATTTATATTATTAAATTACTTATTTGTTTACCTACTTGGTTTCAAAAGTTTTGTTTTAATTTTATTAGTACCTAGTTATTAAACGTTATAATTATGTATTATTATCGGATTTATCCATTAAATATTCGTGTATTGTATAGTAGCTTTTTTTAATTAAGTATTGCTTTAATTTATTTACAAATATATTGGTTTTCTTTTGTTGCTTTATGTTTTCTGGTAATTTATTATATATTTTTATGGACATGGAATATGGACTGGTGTAGTTTAAGGCGGGAAGGGGGTAAATTCAGTCTATTTCTAGCGCCGACATGATGAAGATGTTGTGGAAATGATAAACCTTTGTTTCTCACATAATCTGAGTTTAAAATATATACCTGTGTCTGGAAATACCGTAGACGCCATGTCGCAACGGGATTAGAATCCAGATTAGTTCAGCCAATGAGCTGAATGCTAATAGGTGAGGTACAAACACCGACTGTTTTTAAATGCTCAGAAAATGACGTGTGGCCTATGTGCAAAAAAAAAACAGAAGTTAATAACATTTATATGGGACCACCGCGCGGGCTTCCTCTAACAAATTTAAAAAAAATCGTACCAATCGTAATTATGGACTAATCGGTGAACATAATGAAAAAAAATATGTTGGTAGAAGACATAATCTCCTACTTTTGTGAAGTCGGTTAACAAAGGATTATATATTCGGTTTGCTATATTTGTGACACGTGAATCAAGAGTCTGACTTGAGCTTCAATTAGAATTCAAACGTGTTGCTCAGATTGTGATGGGATAACACATTTTCCTCCATAAAAGAGTTCTTTTCATAATAGTAATAATGGTCACTTAGTTCTTTTTTCCTGATTCGTTTTAAAGTTTTCAATTACAACTCATAATAAAAATTCTTAACCATGGAGTTATCTTTAATCGGGGCATTGTGCAAGAAACCGAACCAAATTCGCAAGTACTTAGAATTATATCGCAACTACGTCCGTACTCCGAATTAGGGCTACAAAAATCTGTGTAATGCACAGATCACTTTCGATCAGCATGCTTCCTATTGTCGTCGATTCGAGTTTTGCATAACATCAGTCACGATTCACGTCTGTTCAAGCCTTTAATGATTCAATTGGCGCTCGTTACAAGTTCGAAGTGAATTTAATGAGTTTATAGCCCATGATTGCATTCGTATGATCCAGTTACGAACTAAGACGACCTTCGTTATGAAATCGAAATTCGAATGTGTGATGTGAACAATGAAGCACGTTGGAATTGATTGGACTAGAAACATTAAACCAATGCAGATCTTATCGCATGCAAAGATTAACTAGCTCTAGCTACTAAACCAAGTACAGATAAAACGATTAACAACCCATACGTTTTGGTTAATTACGAAAATAAAGCAAGACACGAACAAAATAACAATGTGCATGCACTACCATGACAAGAAGGATAAACTTTTGATACTATATCGGCAAAAGCGACCAGTCCCCACGGTTAAGTGTCACGACTTCCATACAGAAAACATTAGCTACGTTACTCAATAGATTTATTTGAGTTCCTTAACAGATAAACAGTGGCTAGACCGCGAAACCACTGTAGAAAATCTATGAACGCATCTTATCCCAGGTAGAAAATCACGGGAATCTCGCGGTGCGGTTTCTTTCCCATAGCCTCACTATGATTTGTGCAAAACCAATATTAGATGTTGAATTGCTGTTAACTTGCTAGGGTTAGTTAGAAATTTGCAGTATGGTTTGAGTGAAATGAGGTGCAATACAACTTGAGATCGATGTATGATTGCATTGTTGCACAACAATAAGCTGGCTCTGAGAAGTGAAGCTCTGCATGGTTGATGCGGTTGCGTGCTATGGGAACTAAATCAGATTTGTAAATTATCTATATAATAATACCTCAATTCACACTTGCTGCTTATTTGAAAGACGTGCAAATTACCCGCTGTAATATAATTTTTCTAGTCATATGAATAAAACAGAAGCGGAGCTACCTAGACGTTAATATGACGCACGCCTGAATACCCGACAAAGTGATAAATTCTCCGGAAGTCTCTTTAGGCAGTCAATTGAAAATTATTACTGGCCGATCACCTTGCCACAATGAAAACCGGATCACTTTTGTACTTGTCCACAATAATTACAACAAGAATATAACTTCTGATGATCCTGGTTTTAAGGCCATCTCCAATATCAGAACTCTGAAGTATATAATCAGTTTATTTTCGGATCGAACTTTCTGCACCATTTATTTTTTTTCTCTTACTCCTACTTAAAAACTTCAATAATCTCAAGGTTAAGACAGCTTGTTTAAACGTTCGCAGTTGCGCGTGAGAATATTACTGTGCATTATAAGAATTTAATTTTGTATATTCGTAAGTTAATGATAAGTGTAGAGGTCGTCCCATTGTTCCATAATACCTGTGCCTCTGTCCCGGAGGTCTAAGACAAGGTAACTGTAACATTGTGAGATCTTTGGGTGCCTCTAGTCACTGTCTACGTATGCAAACATACGCCCATTCAATGGTAATTACTGTTAACGTTGATGACGCGTGACTGATGTTCGACAGAGGCCTTGTAACTGATGATATGGAAAGACCTAAAATAAACATTACAGCTAATGCCATTATTGTTTTAAATGTTAATGATGACGGTATCAATGAAGGAGAAAGAACCACAGATGTTTAAACTGTTAAAGAGGCGTCATACACAACTCCCACACAGGTTGCGATTTGATAAATACGGTTCACAATGCAATATTATAATGGAATATTTTTGTGTTTTGAGATAAAGAGGTGGAGTTAATTCTTCACTGGCCCTATGTGTCTCTGTCCATGATATCGGTGTTAGGCAATTTATTCGCTATGACACGTATTGTGTGTTTGTCCCTTAATGTTGCTATTGCAATTTTTCTGTTGATTTTGCTTGTTTTCTCTGCTATTGTTGCGACCAGCGTGAAATCGTTTGCTACCTCTGTCATCCTTAACGATGCGACGTGCCCGGCAACAGATTTAGATTATTTAGGACCGTGGCCAGCAGGCTCATTTATAACTTAACTTTTATCCAAAACGAGAACATGAACAGAAATGATCATAACCATTTTATGGTCATTCGAATTAAGGTGGTGTAGGTTTAAATTATTTGTTTTAATTTCGTATTTATTAGTGGGCGTGCATTTCTTTCTAAGTTTATATTCAAATTGATTTTTTTACCCATTAGACCAGTTACGTTAAGAGTGTAATTATCTAAATATGCGGAACGTTGATCACGTATGTTTGTTAGACATTTAATTGGTTTTGTGACCAATTTGTAGTCTTATAGGTGCTCTGAAGTAATATGTAGACGACGAATCATTTCCTGTTTAGTTTTTGCTGGGTTTAATGAAGAACTATTGATCGATAGATTTTATTAACGCTCGTGTGTGTGTGCATTGGTCGTGCGTAGTTGATTTAATTATCGGTCGTTGGTGGTGCGGTGTCGTTACAATTAGTACAAAAAATCAGATGTATATTAGTAGGTTTTCGGACTTTAAATGACTCTATTTAAAAAATAAATTGATTAATGGCAGCAACCATAAAAAAAATACCATAAAAATGTAATGGGGGACACAACTACAGACATGTTAATAGACATTATAATGACACTACTACATTTTTAAAAACATCATTCTTGTATAAATTGACAACTTGTCTGTAGCCCAAACTCAATTTATCACTGGAAGCCCAAAATGAATCGTAAGTATATAATTTTTCACGGCCATTTCTGACCTCACCACAAATATTTTCCCAAATTCGCAACCCGCCCACCTTGACCATGCTTTACTTAATGAAGCCTACATTTAAAAAAAAATAAGACAAAAACGATGCGTTGTTCACTCGTTAGTTTTTTAAGTACTGTGGCTAGCTACACTAAATAACTAAAGTGATGATATCGCTGTGTTTTTAGTACGGAAGTGTTTTTATTATGAAGTCACTGTGAAATATTGTGTTTAATTTTAATATTTCGAGCGTGTTGTCTCTGTTCATCATGTAGAAGTTGGTAGTGTTTAAAGCTTTGGGCATCTTTTGTTTGAATTTTGTAAGTGCGTTGTTTCTGTAAAATACGTGCTTTGGAGATGGAGTTGAGTACACCAGCCCGTTATAACCGTTTAATAACGTAGTTGATGTGCTTAGTATAGAATAGACGCTAGAAAATCTAAAGCATAGATTTTTATTTTCGTTTAATCACATGCGACTCTCACCGGCTCCCTTTTTATCTCAAGTTCATCGTCTGCTAAACGGTTACTGAACAGTGCTAGTTCCCTGCCCTCTCCGTAAGTGAAAACAGCGTGACGATACGCACAGACTATTCCAAATCTCTCCACATTAAGCTTAGATACAACATCTCATAATCATAAGTGCATAATTATATAAAAGTAATTGGCCTCCTATGTATGAACCGTAATGGTTCGTGGGAAACATATCCATCATTTTTATCAAACTTCATCTTTTGTAGGCAATTAGTTACCCAACCTACCACTTATGTATGTACCTTCTAACATAAAATTTGATTTTTGGAGAAAAATTAATAAGTTCTTTGTCACGTCGCTTGTTACCAAGATTTATATGAATATTTATTTTCAGGTATTTCTTCTGGTTTAAAAAAATATATTTAACACTGGTCTACTTTCAAAGATTAAAATCGAATCGTAATGTCCTTCTAGTACACATTCGTCTGGTGCAGTATTATCTATGCAGAAAACTTCTAATACAGCGTTAACGTTATCGTACAGGTTTCAATATTTTTTACTGTTTACCATATTTACATGTTACTCACCCACACACAACAACAACAATGAATATGAAATCTATATTTTAATTTTCTCTTCTTCTCTCAATTGACCACAAACTTCCCCATTAAACTATAATAATCAAAAACTATTGAACGAAAACTCGTTTACATGTTACATCAACAGCTTTATCTACAAAACTTCCTTCTTTAACTTAATTACTAATTCCGTTTAGCGAAACGGTCCCATCAATTTGTAGCACCTTAGCATTTACAACATGCTTAGTACAAAGATTATATAAGATATGATCTGCAAAGTGCAGGTTTAGAAAGTGACAGTGAACATTGTTCGACCAAGGTCAGCTGACTGACGTGACAACCGGATTCAAGCCCTTGTCAATGTAGATAGTGAACAAGTTGGTAATGATAATGTTAATTAAATTATAAAAGTAGTAGGAAAAGATGAAAACGAAAAGATTTGTGAAGAATTTAAAGAAAAAAAAGCAGCGGAAGGAGTTATACGAGAAGATGATTGTGGATTTTTTGTAAAATAATTGCAGATTTGTGTGAGGTTAATCAATTTTCCGTTATAGATAAAGACGTCGATAGTAGCCATGAAGAGTTTATAATTAACTTCAAAGTAAAAACGTCATAATGTTGTGTTAATTTGTCTCGCTGTAATAAAATGAATATCAAGACTTTTTCTGAACAAAATAATTTACTTTTTGCCTTCCATGTGATTCACCAAAGTGCATATTATCGCTAATCCTAAAACCTGCATTGTTTTTTGTACCTTTTTGTGCCTTAAGTATAAAATCTTTTGAGAGGTGTAAAAAATCCGGCTCACTGCATTTGCATTTTATGTTTCTGCTATAGGTATGTCCAGAAACATATTTTTTTACATTAGGTTTGGCGAATATAATGCCATTGACACCATCTATATTTGTTATTTCATAATTTCCAATTGTAACAATTACTGGAACTGTAGTTGCATCTGAAATAAGAACTTATTCTAGTTCATGAATTAAAAGGAGTGACTCAACCCGAGTTCGTCATAATAACCAAATTGCACACTGTTTTGAAAAAAGCTAAAAATATTAATTACACAGCAGAACGTCATTAAGCAAGGACAAGATAATTTGTGTGCACTTAACTGTACAGCTAATTTTATTGGTTTTTGTTTGTATCTATTAATAGTCTTAAATGTTCCTATAATTAATGTGTTGCTTAATACATTTTAACTCTAATATGACAGATTAAACTTTAACACTTTATCTATTTATGAAGTTGCGGCTAAATGTCGTTGTTAAGGTTTTTTTGAAGGTAAAATCTGCGAAAATCTCGCCATGGTAAAACCACGCCACAAGATGGTAGAAGTTTGACACAGGCTTCATACGTATATTGTAATTTGGCAGGCTTTTTCAATACACCAATGACAATCTGTTGATTGTCAGAATATATTATGAAAATAAACTCACCCGGTGGTAGCTTGGACTTGAGCATATCCATAGCAACGACGTTGATGATGAGAACCCAGATGGGGCAGTCTAGGAGATCTGAGTCCGACTTGACGAAGGCGATAGCGCTGAGACACTGCGTCTCCAGCCTCCTGCGGTCAGGATATGAGCGGCGCAGCTCGCGGTTCACATTTGATTGGAACTTCTTCATGTCGAATAACTGGAAGGGAACAAAAAAATCTACTTAATAAAACTTTAAATCCACTAATTCACTGATGGACATTGCACTGAATAAATTCTGGGCTTAATATACATTAGATTTGCACAAGAGCTCCAGATATGAAGGTAGTGAGCACTAACTAAGGAAGGGAATAATTCATCAGGATATAAAAACTAAACAAAATAAATACGGCTTTTTGCAAAAAGAGTTAAGTGAGGGTGTTAATGCTATCTTCGTTAAAAGTAGAGCGGCTAAGCTACCTGCTAAGATTTCTGATAATGTTAAGTATGCTCTTTAAAGTACAGATACTAAGGCAAAAGCATTTCATAGTGTTAGATAATTTAGTACAAATATGGACTCGGTAGCCAGTAGAGACGACTTAGATGTATTACGGAGTAATACGATGTGATATTAAGATAAACAATTGGTACAAAAAACAATCTGTTCAGCTAGTGTGACTCACAATAACGATAATTTAAAAGATGAGATAACACCAATCAAGTTATAACAAACAAATTTAGAATAACAGACAGTAACAAATAACGTGTATACTTTTTATCTTAATTAACACGAGCGATGATCTAAAACAAATTGCCGGACGATCGATTGAATGCGTCTAAATTAGAAGATCTTATCGAATTAATATTACATAACAAGCCTTCGGTCGGTAACGAAAAGACAATCGCTCGATCAAACAAAAATTGAGCCGACGTCATGTAGGGTGCCCATCTCTATAATGAAAGTGTCAAGAGTGAGCGCTGTTAATTAAGAAAGAATATAGATAAAGTTTCCTGAACTGTATTGTACTAAACAAGTTTCGTTTAAAATTTAATTCTCTTTGGTCTGTATTTTAAGATGATGACTTTTGAGATGTGTATTTCACTGGATCCGGTGCATTGCTATGCAATGTTGAATAATTTTTCACTTTCTTCTCCCATTTCATAATTTATTTCAAAAATCAAAGTCACGAAACTTAAAATCCCAGCACGACGTGATCTAAATCTATTAAGATAATCTCGAATACTCCAAAAGGTTTCCGATTCAACTGAGGAACTCCGAGAGACAAACAAAAACGCCAAGTCAGATGCATCGACGAAATTGAATGAGGTTTATAAAGTTGTTACATAACCAGTGCAAGCAGTTGTCGAGTCCGTCCGTCAGTCCGGACCAGTAGACTATATAGATGGTATCTTTAAAAACTTCGCCGACGTAATTCGTAAATCATCGGTCGGCGACTCAAAAAACGTCATACAAGGTACCACAAGTCAAATTGATGCATTTTAAGAATTCTAATTAAAATTGAAACATTCCATTGTTGCGACACAAGCTCATCTAGTTAATTGAGAACATTCTGGGAAGAGATGAATTGTTTGACGCAAGAACGAAATTGAAATGGAAGGTTTGATGTAAATGTTTTGTGAAGACAAATGGTTTGATTCCGTTCTCACACAAAGGCTTGATGAACATGAAGAAGCTATTTGTTAACACGTTGTATAACATTGCGAAGTTAATAACATCAATAGAATTTCAGAAAGATAATTTAATAACTAATACAAATGCAATAGAAGTAGTCATGAGCGAAGTGGTTGAGAATAAATGTCACAACATTTGCAAGATTATTGTACATTGGAAGTAGTTTAGATCTATTTAAAAACTGTAGTTGACACTACAGATAGTATTGTTTTAAATTAATTTAGTCACAAGGGAATTCGGTGTGGGAAACGAGCCGGATCGCACAAAAAAAATCCCAGAGATCATACAGTTACAACACTCGCCGGTATTGTTTCGAGGAAATTGGAGCCTTTTAATGAAGACGTACATTGCAGTGCAACAGTGCAATAAGTCAAAGAGTGACCTAACAAGACATTTTTTTTAAATGCTTCGAGTAATTGACATGAGTTTCTAATACGGCCTTTGTGACTAAGTAATAATTCCGATCAATTGTCTATTTTGAATTTTAAAGAAGAAAGAAACCGACCTATATTTTATAACGATTAAGAATATGTAACAGTTACAAAGCGTGCAGTAAATTGTTGCTAATAATAATAGTTAAAGGTGTAATATTTCTCACAATAGCTATTAATTGAGGCATCACATTGTTTCGGCGGTGCTGAGCACGGACAATGGACTACTTTCTGCGAATTCGCTTTCGTTACTCCCAAGGAAATAGAATAACATCCAAACAAATATGTGAGGCAATGACCATTCCCTCCCTTGCTTAATGGTGCTATCTTCTCTCATTGTTTTGCTGCAGACTTACGTAAAACCTTGTCGGTAATGGTGTATGAATTGGTAATGAATCTTTTGGATGCTAGGAAGTGAATTTTCCATTGTCTTGTACCACTTCTTGTACCTATGGTGTCAGTTACGACGAAAGTACATGTATAACAGTTGAGCCTGCTAATTTGTGATCGGAGTTAGTTATTATATTCACATTTGCGTTCGCTTTGTCATTAGTACCGTACTTACAAATGTCATGGTCTATACGAGTTGAATGGTATTCTCGTTGCAAACAATCTATAATTCCACCGGCATATCGTCTTACAAATACATAATGAAATAATCGGATAAGTGTGTTTCATGAAAAAATTACGAATCAAGTGACCGCATGCTCACGCTTACGAAATAAGTGGATTCACACTGGTTTGGTTATAATAATAACTCGTCTTCAAAGTAAAATATTTCGCAACATGAAAATATTGATAAAATGAAATTACGTGGCAATGTCATGGTCAGAGAGAATCGTGCTCGGACACAGTCTGTGGAGTCGTGATGCACCACAAATGATGCACTAACGCAACGCGCATTAGAGTAATGCCTTGCCCCCTCTTAATTTTTTTTCTATGATGATTATTGTCTTTAATAACGATGAACATAAGGAAATTATGAAGCCAGAAGCAGTAAAAGATGAAGTAACAGACGAACAATAGCTGCCTATTGTGAGTGACCACGTTCGAAATGACGTGAGTGAAAATTTTTAATCGGTAGGTAGAACCTAAAAAATAAAGAGACAAAAAAACCAATGTTTGAGTTACCAAACAAGTAATTTCTAGTGAAGACCGGACCGATGATCGTCTTCGGAGCAATTTAGATCATTATGTGGGCAACCATGAAATTAATAGGCAAATGTTACGACATCTTATTTCATAAACGCATCCATCTTGACGGAAATAACTACCGACGCCCGTTTGGTATCACAACGAACCAGTTTACCTTGCTTGTCCATAAATTAGACTTTAAAATTCGTATTTCGATAGCAGTAAAGACTAGAATTCTGATTTAATTTCGTTGGACGATAATTTTGTTAATAACATAGCTGGTTTGTTGGTGCAAGAGGAAGGATAAGCAACGTGTAATTAGATGCACCTATGTCTAGTGGACTTGGAACAAATTGCGGTTGTAAGTTTATCAAAGCAAGACCCACTAATGATGTTATTTTATTCTGCATTATAAAAAGTAATTACGGTACAAGGTTTTCATTTGGTCAAAAAGTAGATGCTATGGTAATCGAAAATTGTGTTTGTTTATTTAAATAGAACTAAGTTGGGAATTTGTGAACCTTTTATAATTAGCTAAATTATGTCTGAGAATGAGTTCCCTGAATTGAACAATGTTTAAAGGAAGCATTGTAATCTGTTATCATTTTTTAACAAAATTGTTTCACTTTTTTAATTTGACATTGAAGTTAACGTTTTTGTAAACTGCGTTATTTGTAACACTTAAAATAATTACGCCTATAAAGTTTTTTACATTCTTTGATAAATGGCTTTGTTTAAATACAATAAGTGTAGCGATTTATATATTTGTTTTTGTTTGTTCTTAATGTGTTAATAGCATATTTAAGTACTTTAATAGTCTTTAAACATTGATTTACTTTTATTCTCGATTCACACGATTAATTACGGCAAAAAATTGTGTATATGAATTAAGGTTACGATGTTTCATGGTCGTCATGTGTACAAACCTATATCCTTCTTAATTTTACTACATTTTCTGATATGTATCGTTTATTACCAGCCAAGCTTTTCTTTTTACAATTTGCAGAGTCCTTTTGTCAACTGGTTATCATTACCTATCAAATGCCATCACCATTTGTACATGAGGATCTCCTTTGACATTAAGTTTACTAATAGCTTATACTGCACCAGCTGTAAGTTTAATAATACCTTTTCTATTCTTTGTGGGAATCCTCCGCTTGAGGTAAGCAAAGGAGTCTGTCAGACTTATCTCCTACTTATGACTTCAACCTCATCAATAGCAATATTTTCTCTTACCTTAAATATCTTCTCCTGATCTAGCGCGTATCCAGGAAGCTTGACTATGTCCTGCCCAATAGCCGTCTCTTCGCTGCTAGTGGCCGCCGTACTCTTCACAAATACATTACTCTTGGAGTAGCGTCTGATGAGTATGTTACCGGCGTCGTCCATTTTGATTTTGACACCCTGTTGATAAAAGAAAAAATATTTTAGTAAACCTTTTGTTACCGAGTAAATTAGACCCTAGGAGATTTTAGAGAATGGTGTTGTTTAAAAGGAGACTGACGCATTTGGAAAATATGAGATAGACCTCAATTCAGGTATATTGATATGACCGTGTCGACGGCGCGTTCGTGTTCCACGCGCGCCTCAAAGAGATGTCAACAAAGAGGGGGCCCCTCTTTGTTGACATCGGCAAGGGCCGACGCTTGTCGGGGTTGCGGATTATCGAAAGGGATAACGCGGCCTCGGCACAAGGGCGAAGAAGTACTACGTCTACTTCCTCAGTTTTAACTGTGTTAGATATTGCAAAACTCTATTTATTTTGTATCAAAAGTACCATAGGTAAATTGCATAGAGCAATACGTAATATTATGTGTTTTTAATAGAATGATATCAAGGTTTAGTTTGGTGGTTAAATATAATCACTTGGTTTACTTTTGTGGTTTGTTCAGTTCTTTACATATTTATTAAATATTATGAGTACAATGACGGGTATCATGGAACTGATGATATTTTTCCTACAGACTTTGCTTTCAATTTCATACAGACTCTCATCAGTAATCCCAACCACAATAATTCTAAAAACATAGTCGTTTGCTTAATTCGTGTCATCTACAATCTAACTAAATGCCTATATGAGCTTCATATTCACTTTAATTCAATATTATGTTAGTGCAAATGAACTTCGACCATGCAGGTGCAGGTGTTATGTCATTCGTAGATTAAATCCTATAAAATCCACAGCATGGCAGCATGCCAGATATGACTTTTGCTGCAGTCGCGACCTTAACACAAGGATATCTCTGTGACTAGCATATAAAGATCATATCGGCCGGATGCTTCAAAATTGAGCACTGACAAATGCAGAGCATGAATGAAAAGTGAATGTGAAAAATAGACCAAGGCTCTATTGGCACTGGCTCGAGATATCTTAATACTGACAATTTTGGAGGAATGTGTGATTTTTTCCAAGTGAAGGTCGTTGGTTTCATGTAAGCTTGTTATCGTTACACTTGGTAAGTGTATCGAAGAATTAATGTTGATAGATTAATTACTACCTAAAGTAATCATGTTTTACGAAAACTACAGGTAAGTGATGAGAAATTCTCTGTGCAAACTAGATTAGACTATCCGGTTAGGTTTAGCAATGCTAAGACAATAAATAAATTGACAATGTGCAGATTTATTACTGTCAACTTTTAAATCTTCATACAAATCAACAAACCCATGAAAAGGACAGTCACCTCTAAAACAAAAGCTGTCTTCGTCCGTTATATTATGACATAACAGTTCCTGCCCTTATCTGTCATCAGCAAGGTCATTGCCTTTGCCATAGTTTTTACTTCCACCATTCATCACATTATGATTTATGACATGACAAAGGTGTTCAACAATAGAATAGGTACCAATATGACCTATGACATCATGACCTTTGCTGAACCGTAGCACAGAAACTCCATACAAGGAGGCAAAATAGGTGCACGCACACATAGATACGTACGTACGGTGATCTCGAACAAAATAATGCCAATCGCGAGTACTCTTGCATTTGCTGTATGTGAAGCGTGTCTATGTGTGCATGCTTTTTCATTCCTTGTACGAAACGGACCTTCTATACTTTTCTGTGACTCTGGTACATAAGTGCATGTCAAACTATTGTTATAAATGTTTGGTATTAATCAAAATGCGGAAGATGGGTCATGTTTGGAAGTAAAAAATATATCAAAATCAATTAGAGTTTAAATGTGTGAGAACAGATTTTGATCAGTGTTTGTTATTGATTTATTACAATGGTCGCTTTTTGTCTGGTCTTGCATAATGAAGAGTGGACGATTAATGGGATATATTCTTTACTTTATGCATATCTAATGATGTTTATTGGTGTTGAATACAATTTGATTACATGCATAATGGTAGCTGTTAAGATTCCACTGCTGGCTTTCAGAGTGGTAGTAAACTTATTTGTCTTTTACAAATGAATTGTGTAATCTTAATCATAGATTATTATTTTAACCTAGATATCTGTGATAAAAAATATTTGGAATAGCAAAAATTATTCGCATAATAAAAACGAGAATCAGTGTTTCTGAAATACCAGCGGAAACAATTTACATACCAGCTACATTAAAATTACAAGATGGCAAAGCATTACGAATTTTATTGACAGAGATTCCGAAAAACATTCACAAATAATTTAATATCTTCATAAAAAAATTAGACCCATGACAGGTAACCTTTAGACAACCTTGTCATTTGGAGAGATACAGAAAGCGAATATTTAATACACGAACCAGCGTAATGACCAGCGTTACGTTTGTACTGATTGGAATCTAGTGGAATCCATAATGAGTGAACTGAAGCTTCCTTGTCTAGTACGTCTTGGTTAATATTACTAATGTTTTTACTCTGTTTGTTATTTTGTAAGGAATTTTGAGCATGTTTTGTTAAGTACTACTTCCTTGTTTAAATCTAGGTTCTTTTTACTGCATCACGAATTCACGATTCTAAGAAAGACGTCGTCCTAAATTGATTAGATTTTGTCGTTTTATGTTTTATGACGGAAATAAAGATGTCAGAAATGATTTGTTGCAAAAAGGTAGCATACTTTTTTAGTTGCCTTGAATGAAACTAATTTAAAGCTTGATTATTGTGGTCATCTCTAAAGTTTTTGTTAATTTCACAGTCTTAGAAATTGATGAAGTAACACGTGTCATCGTTTTTGTGAATTTTAAACCGAATATCTATCTTTGGTAGGTAAATCTTTACTTCTTTCATCTTGAGACTTTCAGGTTTGCTATCTGTGCCGGCACATCAAGCTTCCAGAAATTATAAAATTCCCAATCAACCTTGAACCTAACGGTTTATCGATAAATTTGAAAATCTATCAAAGAAAGACGGATTGTAGTAGCTTGATGAGCTAGCATCAGTACAGAATCGCTCCTGTTTCCTTATAGCCCAACACATTTCCTCTATCCACATAAACAATGAAGGAATACATTAACATTTCATTACGAACACAACCGGTAGAGGGAAGTTGCATGTGGTTTGACGAAACGCATATAATTGTCGCGCGGTAGAACCAAATTCCTTTGAACCAGTGAGCCGTGGATAATTCGTGCTTAAGTCCAGTGGGTTTTGTATATCGTTACTGATTTTTGTGAAGGGGTACGCAGAATGAGGTAGTAGGACTAGTTATAGGTTAGTTGAGTTTTATTCTTCTTCTACTCATCTTTCTGCAATATTTGACTCTCTGGATGCGGGAGAAAAAGTCTCTATCTTCAAGATGGATTATTAATTAGTGTTAGTGAAAATGGTCACAAATTCCCTTAATCGTAAAACAAAAAATTGCTGATACTCTTTAGTTTCATTACCACACTTCTCTTGTGTTGTTTTAACATGTGCTCCAACAATGACAGAGGTTAAAGATCAAATGTTTGCATAAGCAGTGACAGGTTACCCTCCCACAACACATAATAATTCGTCTCAGAACAATTGGTCTGTTTCAAAATCAAGACACACCGTATCGAATCAATCTCTTCCATTTCAAATATTAGGCCGGATATAGACTGATCAGTCTGACCTCTCAGAAAATGATTTGTTTCAAGAACATAAGTTAGATACGGCTAATAAAAGCTGCTGAGCATTTTTCTCATTAAGCTCCCGGCCTTACTCAAGCATATGTATGTTCTATGTAATCAATCGAGGCAACCATAATCATGGTGATTATATTGAGTTCAAAGCTTCCAAGGTGATCGATGAAATTGGATTTATTTGAGCAAATACAATTTGAATTACTTCTAGGCCGACTTGGTCGTAATGGATTATAGAATTAGGTTGTTCAAGTAGCAAATTACCAGTTACCACGATACTCGAAGTAACATTGAGAAATCTGTTAATCAATATCGTTTCATGTTTACTTTGGTTAAGAGAGATTCTAAAGCATACAACAGCACATACCTACGTAGTTACGATTTTTGTCTATCAGCATCTGACCTTGCCTTTGACAGCTCGATGCCGCATCTCATTTGTCTATCAGGATTTTGGATCCTATTGTTTGAGTCATGATATTTATTTTCCATAGCTATATATACATACTTGTTAGCTTCGATATTAAAATGTTCTTCTGCATCACTTCCTTGCGAACAACTATTGTTTCTGTTTCCAGTACTTTGTTGATCGTCTGTCAAGTTTTTTGTTTTACTGTTAACATGATTGCTTTATGATTGACAGTGGTTTCTTTTATTATTTTGACTATGTAGTTTCATGGTTTTTATTTTGATGTTTTCATTTTGTATCCTGATTAGTAATGAAAATTATCTTCGCGGTGGGTGGCAGGAGTTTTGATTGAGTGACTTTAATGGATGTGTTCATTGTTTGTGGCAGGTGGTGCTATAAATCAAGGTACTTGAAAGGAAGCCTCTATCGTGTCTGCAGACTAGAAAATATGTGTCCTATAGACATTTAACCCACATTCTTGGTCTCATATTACGGGTTTCATGATCATTATCAATTTGAATCATCATCATTATCAATTTGAACGCTTTATAAAAATGTCCAATTCGTTCAGCTCATATCATAAAGTCGTTTCTGAATTTGCCTATTTGGTCGTAAACTCATCACTGTTTTTAGTGTAGGTGTCAACGCTCATCAGTTGACGGTATATCAGTGTCATGCGTGCCTACATCATTAGTATTTTAGTTTTACATTGACCTATCTCAGATCTAAGATAGTTATCCGACTTGAATTAATGTACACATTATGCCTTATATGTATAGTATGTGCCCCGTCTGGGCCACAAGAGTATTGTAACATAGATATGCTAAACTTACTTGTCCTATGTGTCTTCTTACTTCTTCTGATTTCTGATCTCTGTGTGGGTTGTCAAATCCGCAAAGACCGATTCTGGAATGAAAGATACGAAACTGTTAGAGACATGAGCAAAATTAAAGATTTTGAGGGAAATTATGACAGTGATTTCCATAAACGTGTTCAAAATCTCAAAATAGCATCTAGGTACATAGTAAAGATGGATACATAATTTAAAAACAGCAACAAAAGTTGCTAACACAAAATAACGTGATTTGTATGCAGCACACACGGTCTATATTTTTTGATGCGATGATTTTTGCATAGCTGGAACTTTGCCAAGCGAATTTAGAATAACGTTGAATGTGAAAAAAGCAATTTTAATAAATAACATTGCATTGTTTATAGGCAATGGCAACCGCAAGCGTAATTTACATGTTTCTATATCATCATTCATATTATTGGTTTTTACAGTGGGTGGGTTTCCAAGAATTGCATTTTTATCAGTGCTTCTAGTCCTAGTGCTACTGTACCTAAAAGTTGTTTTATTATCTGACATACTTTAAGTTTGTGTTTTATTCTTTGAATATTGGGACAATAAAACGAATTCATGACGGTATTTAGTTTCAGCTGATAATTTTGTTCTATTTTCGGTAGCAATTGTTTCTAGTACAGTACTATTTTAATGGTCGTTTCCTAATTCTTGTTTTATGTCCACAAAATCTAGTCCGATGATCGGTTCTCATGTGTCGTATTGAATAATGACGACATAGGAATTTGTCCTTCATTTGTATTTCGTCAACGTACTATCGGAATATCGTTTTCTCAAAACCGTTCCTTGGCATTGCCCTGAGAATATCCACATTGGTATTCAAGTTCTTTACCAAGGTCTGGCATTGTTTACTGATCGGGGATTTCTATTTGATTCTTTGGGTAATGTGTATATGTTGATTTCTATTCAATGGGTGGACCGATTAACTTTGATGGTGGTTTGAACGATGGTAAAGAAAACGTGTACGTTAGTTTCGCATTTAGAATTTATATTCCATTATTTGACGTGGAAAGTGAAAGATGGACGCCTTATGGTTTTTAAGTTTATAGAAATGGTACGGTATGAGTTGGTATGTGTTTAGGAATGTCTTTGTGTGAACCGGTAATAGGCGTGTGAAGTATTTTGACTACACATTTCCGATTAAAATTATTAAATAGTTTAGGATTATTCATGAACACGTAGATAATTGTCCTCGTTTTACGTTCTACATTGAGGCCCCAAAATGCCTTTTTTTCAAGTAGGCTGTTTCTTTCTCTGTTTTTGTGCCGAGTGTTTGCAGGTAATGCTATTTATTTGCAACAATAGCCTTTTTTATCCTCCAGAAAATATATTACCATTATTATAACCAGCATTTTTATATTACTATTCTTTATACCGATATTGACATACATAGACGACGTTATGATTGAAGGTGATAATTCGCTTGAACACAATGACATGGTACGCCTGTACGTGATACAACACCATATTATTTTTCAATAAACGTATATTTTCATCTGACCTTTGTTGTGTGGCGTGTTTGAGAAAATAGATGTGGGTCAAGTGACTTTGTCAGTGATATTACCTACTAATATGTTACTAGGTTCGTTTTAATTATTATGTTTGAGATTTATGGGAGCTCGTGGTTAGATAATAACAGCCGCAGAAATCAATCTTCAGGTTAAGTCGTACTTGCATAGGTTGATCCGTAGATGGTTGGACCACCCACGGATGCCAAGTTTTTTCCGTGCTTTGGAAAGCAACTTAAGCCGCTGGTAACGGCTGTCATTTATGGATCTTTGGCAGACACTACAGGCAGTCAGTGGCCCGAAAGTCTAAGAACCAGTCTTACCAAGGGGTATCATATTAATAATAATAATAAAAGCCTTTATTAACAATCTTATAAATGTTACATTTCATCTTATATACCTACTACTAACTAAACTACTAACTATAATATTAAACATGGTTGTTCGTGAAAGTAACTCAATTAAATGTTATTATTTGTATTAGACACCGGTTTCGTGATTGTCTTGCTCTTCAGCATAGGCCTCCCCAAATATTCTCCACAACGGTCTATCACTGTTTTTATCCTCATCTCACACCTTTTATGCTCATCTCACTGTTTTTAACCTCTGTTTGCTATCCTCATCCAGTATGGTCCTGCTACCTCCTTGATATCATCTTCCCATCTTCGTCATCATATTACTCAATACTAACTAGGCTGTGGAGGTTAAATAGGAAAAATACACGAAAATACTGGTTCGACTGGCAGACCGACAAAAGTTTACAATGTTAAGTATATTACAACACTCAAACATCGTCATCTGCATAGTTTTTTCCCAACTATGTTGGGGTTTTAAGGAAAGAAAGAGATTGAATAAAATGATACCCAATAAGTTGAAGCGAATTTACGTTATCATGAAATTGAGTGTTTCGCCATACATTGAATGTAAAAATAACCTTTTCGGTGGAATTCTTTTGAAAACCATTTAAAGGCATACAGGACAATTCTGAACTTTATGTACCTGTTTATGTATTCAAACAATGTGTCTGCTACATTTTATATTCAAATTATTTTTATGGCGAAATTTTAACTTTGAGGTGTGCCTTGTCAAGTTGAAATTTTTGAGGTAAAAGTACAATGCCTTTCTGTTTTAAATATTTTGCCTAAATGTGTCGTAGTATTTTACGATGAGCTTTGGTGTTGAGAAAACCCATGTATTTTCATATAATCTTGTGTTGTTTAACAAATTCTTTAAGAATGTTTTTTCTTAATAAATATAAATAATTTAATTCAACCCAATTAACCCAAACAACCCAATTAAACCAACCCAAACCCAATTTGGTTCTAAGACATGCCGGTTTCCTCACGATGTTTTCCTTCACCGTTTTGAGAGCAGCGGTGATGAAATAAATTACACAAAGTAATGCGCCTGCCTGGGTTCGAACCCACGACCTACTGTTCGTAAGTCGGGGCCGACACCACTGGGCCACCGCTGCTCCCAAGAAGAATTCGAAGACATGTGACATCTGCCAATCCGCACTGGGCCCGCGTGGTGGATTATAGCCCATCCCTCTCCTAGAGGAGGCCTGAGTCCCTGCATTGGGAACATTATAGGCTGATGATGATGATGATGATGAAACCCAATTAACCCAACAACAACAATTCAACCCAATTCTGGGTTAAGCTCGCCTTTGTACATAAGCTTTATAATTGTAATTTTTGTTTATATTTGTTATTTTATGTGTGCAATAAAGAATAAGAATAAGAATTAATTGAGGTTTAATTTAAATACTTAGAAGCCTATATCTTCATGTCACTCACATAAGTCTTCATTACGAACATTTTTGGAGTATGTCAATCAATTATATTCTTGAGAGCTTTAGCAATATTACGTTCCTTTTCATCTTTTTTTTTTAACTATGATTTACTGCCTCCTAATAAAACGTTAAATTAATTGAACCACAATATTGAACAGATCGGTCGTCGAACCACTCAGCCTGCGCAGGAGTTTAGCGGTGAGCGGCGACCTTGGCGTGCGCAGGCGCGTGCCCCGTCACCGGCTACTGTGTCATTTCTCGCGCATGCGTGCCGCTGCTGATCGGCCGCCCTCAGTTATGATTTGATGTTTTGGATGTAGTGTTTTATTGTAGATGTAAGCATAGTGGTTCATTGGGGTCGACAGTCGTTTATGATGTACCTGAGTTATTTTCATCAATAAGTTCTCGAAAATAAAACATACAACAAATTATTAAACTCTAGTAAACAATTCTAATCAGTTTTTTTTGTGTACTTATTTTTATTTGTATCATAATTATATTTCTTTCATCTAAGATTGGATTCGTGAATTTGTGATCATCAAGTAGCACATTAATGCTTGCCTTTCCTTACCTATCTTCATAATCACCTTCCTGACCTTGTCCCTTGTTATTCTGGGTCGTTTTTTTCATCAACTCTCCCCTGTCTATCGCCAAGCTATCGTTTACTCCTTTTTCCTTCTTATGATTTCTAACTCAACCTATCTTTACAAAACTGTTTTTTATTCTATAAACATCGCACATTACACAGATAACACAACTTCATTCTCATTAAACCTCTCGGCCATACTTAAAACACCCACACACAAGTTTTCTACATTAAGGACATTCGTGACTTAAACCAAGGCCATGTCAATTGTTTTAATGAAATGCTATCTTGCACCAACTGATACTGTTCCGTTATCTAATTCAATTATGTATTATTTCGTCATTATGGTCAGTCACGAGTTTCTTGACGTTAGCTTTGGAATGCCATGTTAATTATAGAGTACTTTGATTAGAGAACACAAGTTGATATGGTCAATAATGAGGCACGCATAACTCTGTCTTTGATTTCATAATTCGTATTATTTCTTGTTGATATGTGCTGCAGGGTATTGCAATGGCAGTGGGTTAAAATGACAGTGCTGGGACTATCAAAATTAATTTCAAACATAAGATTAAGATAATAAAATACTCTACAGCTACCGAAACATAAGGCAAAGAAGTGAACACTGTAAAGAATAAGAATACAAAAGTTATTCAAGATGCCTCAGTTACAACCAAACAAAAAATAAGAGATGACGACAATGAAGATCAAAAGACACAAAATTATAATTCGATTCAAACAATAATTCGTGAACAAATAAACGCTGATAATGATGATGAAGGACCAGCAGAGGTATAATTTCGTGAAGCCGTGACAAATTCGGAGGGTGTGAAAAATTGGCATCGCTTAATGTAGTTTTTGTGTTAAGTGATTCAGACAGAGTACTTCGTATCTGGGGTCAATGGATGTACATGTCATTATGGCAAGTAAATAACAAGAGATTTTAAAAGATACCATTTTGTGAACGGACAATGATATATAAGCAGGAGAATAGAAAAGAAGCATTTCACTTCTTTACACTTTATACATCATCCTGATTAACAAAACGAATCAATTTAGCGACAGTAACAGGAAAAGCCTTCGTAGCAACAAATAGATTTTCTCTAAGAACAATAGCTACGGGAAAGTGGCCAAATGACCATGTCCAGCAAGTTCATGGCCTAAGGTGTGGCGACGGAATTAAGGTTCACCGTACACTGGCATCTGGAGGAAACCCATTGTTAACTCCACGTAAGTGAAAAATGAATAAGATGTTCCGGATGAGTAGCTTTCTAGTAGATTTGATATTGGAGAGTTTAGTGACTGAAAATACATCTGATAAGCAGATGTTTACTATATAATAGTCGACAGTGATCTTTTTGATGATCTGGGTTAGGTAGAAACACGACATTATAAAGTGATAACCACAAAGCAGGAAAATCTGTATCATTAATGTTCCGATTTTCTGTTCGGACGTCTAAGATAAAATAATAACAAGATGTTTTATTGATTCTTAAGTATGACCTTTTGGTATTTTTTAGAGCAACTACGATTAAAACAATCAGGTTTCATTTTTATGATATGGTCGTATGATTCGAATAGCTGGTTTTGCTGATGTTTTGCATGGCACATGGAAAGGACGTGTGAAATGATAATTCCGCGTGTAACAACGTGTTTGAGGTTAAAGATCATGCCAGTGCAAGCACCTTGATCAAAAACTTAACTGATTTCCTCGTTAAACCTGTTTTCACACCGATTAAATAGGAAAAAAGTGAAATTATACTGTAGAGGTTATTTCATATAATACCTCGTACGCAAGTCAAGTGTTTGAAGAAGAAAGTTTTGCTGTCATTGATCAGCATGTCCGATGATAAACTGCGCTTAGTGATGCGACTGTGCCGTTTGCGACTATTATCGATATTTTGTATGATCACATAAAGAAATATAAAATTGAATTTTGTCGATTTATTACCAATTATTTCGAATGCTATTAGTAGGTCATTTTTGTTATTGCAGTATTATTATTATGTTTAGTCATCAATTTGAAGGATTCTATTAATTTACACTTTGATGATTCTTGATAGGTTTCTGAGAAAAACATTTTGCGAACCTATAATTTTAAATCTTTTATTTATACTTCAACAAGTTAGGTCATAGTCTACGCAAACTACATAGTAACTACGCTTTTTATAATGGCTAAACTAAACGCGGAACTGAATTGGATATAATGCAAAAAAATATCGTGATCAATTATTTATAGAAAAGGTTTTTGACGCTATAGATGGAGTCAGTTTTTGTGGGTAAAAACAATAGTTATCTTATCGCTTTGACTATAAAATATTAGTTTTAGCCTATAACGTATTATTATATGTAACTCAAATATGGTTTTGATTACAATCTAAGTTTATGAACATCTTTGATTTACTGACTAGACGAGCAAAAAACTGGGCAGTTTATATTGGATCGCTTTTTTGGAAGTTAATTTGAAAGGGAAATAAAATTACTACACAAAAACCATCACGTTTTGCTCCACATTCGTTGTTCAATTGAGTTAGTCATGGAGTTTTTCATGAAAAACAAAGAATTAAAACATGTTGTCGATATCGATAAAAAATCCGCGGTAGATACCGAAGCACTTTCGTTCGCGGAAGCAACAACGCAGGCGCAGTCTTATTGAAAGTAAAAGCTGATTGGTGGGTACCGGATTTACCTACTTATACATAGTTTACATTCAATCAGCCGCTGATATATCGCTGGTTTTAATCCTTAAGTTATTTTGCCTAAGGGAGATGCCACTTTCTATTTCGAATTTTGGTTTATAGTAAGTAATGACTTTTTCGTTGTTTTATTTGAAAAACCTATTCAGTATCCTGCATCCCCAGGGATTTCGAAAACCAAACTACTAGAAGGCTAAGTAATTCAATAAACGACTTAATACAAATATTCCACACCGGGGACAAAAATATCATCACAAAAAAAAAACATACGTAACAAGAAGTAAATGGTCATGTATCCGAAACGATGTCTCCCAATCCTTGGCATTTAATTTGAGTTTAACTACTAATTAACATTTTACAATACACACAAACAATGCTAAAGCTGTAACTCTTAATAACTTTGTTTACACAGACGAAAGGTCACTTCCACTCACTGAGTTACTCGAATCATGGGATTATCTTTGTTTAATATTAAAATTATCAACAATGACGATTGATCAATCAGTAACGTAATTATTGATAAAACAGTGACTGATTAAGTAATTTTTGTTAATTGAATAATAATATCACCTTGTAAGTAGCGGAATTTTAAAATTTTGATTTTGAAGTGAACGTAAATGATGCAATAAATTCTTGGAGATGGACATGTTGTGTCGAAAAAGTAGAAAGATGAAGACAAATGAAAAGAAGATTAGCAATTTTTGAGATGATTTATCATTGGAAAGGAATATTATGAAAATTTAATACTAAGACCTGGTTGCAAAAAAAAACACTTAATAGCACGATACGAAATTAAAACACCTTTCTGTTTCTATAAATCATTTTAAGTTGATAGAGTTAGAATTAAGTTTAAAATAAAATATGTTTAGATCTTAACTTATTTAGTGATTCGCAATACAAGCAGTGCGTGCAGTGCTTGCCATTTATAAATAAAATCCTTCAAAACCATTCGAAGTTAAAAGTATCCACTTCTTTCTAAAATTTGACACAAAAATGAACTTAGTCCTATATCTCATGTTAGTACATATGTATGGAAAGTAAACGATTCACCATGAATGGTAATATCAATAGCTATTCTCGATTCTTGTGTAAACTCCTTGTTTGTGGCTTGTCTTATTCACGTTCCATAGAAACGGCTGAATACAACGGAGCCCCTTTCATAGTGTCCGTTGCAAAAATATGCGTTGATTTAGATGCAAAATCTTTGAACAAGGATGACGTTCAATTTTATGCTACTGAGAATTTCTTGGGGAAGTTGAATACAATGGTTGGTAACTACGTAATTATATTAAACGAAGGAGTTTTTGTTTCGAATGGTTTGTATTGAAATAAGAATGATACAGTAATTATATCAGTATCTACGTCAGCTGCGAAAATTTCTTTAAAACTTATTCCACCACCTTATAAGGTCTGACCGTTTAAGTTCAATATAAGTTCCTTCATCTTCGAGAGCGATGAACATCCTTGATCTGGAGATGATTTACGTAGGTAGGTAGCTACAGTGGGTGCTGTAACTCATCTCATCCCATTACCAACTATTAGTGACTAATCCAACCATTGTACCGTAGGAGTCACCTTCGAACCTTGTGGGTGTTATCGGAAGTAATTTCAAATACATAAAATCATCACGTCTGTAATCTCCAAAGGGTTAGGCAAAGGTGTACCTTACCTTAAGGGTACCACCTACATCTCGCCAGTTATGTTAAGGTCCCATGTAATGGGGGGCAAGCCTATTGTCAGCAACCGGGCACAAATCCAGACTCTGTGGCTGAGAAATTGCTGATGCAAAACCTAACAAATATCACTACGGCTGACCTGGGAATTGAACCCAGTCATGTCACAGTCATTGACTAGACCAACAAGGCAGTCAAAAATGTCATCAACAGCCTATTAATGCTCCCACTGCTACAGGCCTCCTCTCTGAGAGAGAAAAAAAAAAAAAAAAAAAAATGTAATATCAAATAATATCCACTTAACTCCTCCCAGCCTTAATTAAAGTGAAGAATTGAAGATACTGTTATATGACGACAATAAAAAGGTGACGATGGAAAGTCTATTAGAAATTTTACTGCAAGTAAACTGACTAGGTACTTATAAAGATTGGCCGTAAACAATAGCTTTCTTCGACATAACAAGTCTGAGCAAGTTATAAAACAAATCGCCTCAGGGCCACTGAGTAATGAATGTATTATCTTTAAGCAGATTTTATGGCATGTCTACAAGCTATTTAAGATATATTTAGCAGGAGAAAGTATTAACTAATCACAGTTGTTGGTAAATTATTTTAGTAAGTGCAAATTATCTGAATGAGCAAATACACCATTACTATGTTCAGACAAGTTAATCAGCTGCACGGGACCGGTCAATGTGGCGACACTTATGTCCAGCAGTGGACGTCTTTCGGCTGAAATGATGATGATGATGAATCAGCTTCAGAGTTCATTAGTGAGCTAACATTTCATGTTTCTTAATATAAATAGTGTGCTGAAGTTGTGAGCCAAACATGATTTCTCATGTGTATGTTCTTTAATATAGCTACCAACACTTGTGCATACTCACTTAGTCCTCATTCATTACCTACTTAGTCTGCCTACACGTTACCTTCTAAGATCTTAAATTCAAGTTTAGTATTGTGGGAAAGGCTTACATACAAGTCAATAATACAAACCCATGTTATATTTTTTATTGACTCCCATTATTTTGCAAGTTTACTTACATACCACCAACGATCCTTGTATTCCCATCTCACACAATGCAAATTTGATATTAGCATTCCGAGCCATTCTATCGAATGCCCTCCACAAATCCACTCTTACGCATCATAAAGATGTTCGTTGTAGGTCAACATTGTCTATGGAACAACAATAGGGCCTGTGTTGTGATCCATGGAAGTATTCGTTCTGTGCCAAGGACTGAGGTGATCGGATGCGCAGGCGCTGTCGCCTTGCCTTCGAAATCGGGTCAATTGAAGCGATCGAGATGCGCACGAAAATAATTCGCTGTGTGAACATTCACATTTGGATTAAAGTTGAAAGGAAGTGTTGGTTTTGTAATACGAGTACGGTAATTTATAAAATTACGTTGATGTAAGAATGAGGCACAGTTTCCTGCAATGTAGTTGAAGTTAAAATTGTAATTGACCTGTTGAGCTATTCTCTCTCTCTGGTCTCAAATTGACGACCACCATAATGATTTTTAGACAAACAAAGAAGAAAATTATAATATTCTTCAAAATATATATTTTTTTTTTATTTAGCCGTTGTTGTCCCACTCCTGAGCAAAGGCCTCCCCCCATTCTTTCCACTTCTTCCGATGGTGTGCTTCTTCTCGCCAGTTGGTCAGAAAGACATCCAAGGCGTCCCGCCATCTTCTCCTCGGTCTACCGCGACCCCGTCTAGCTGTGTCAGGGCTCCAGTCCTGCGATATTCGGGCCCACAGCTGCGGTGGCATCCGGCTGACATGGCCTGCCCAGTCCCATTTCAGTCTCGCAGCTTTATAAGCTACGTCGGCAATTTGAGTTCTGGAGCGCAGTGTGGTGTTTTTTATGCGGTCAGTTAATTTTACATTCAGAATGCTGCGCTCCATCGCTCGTTGGCAAACCTTGAGTTTGGACTTCTGGACGTTAGTCAAAGACCAAGTCTGTGCACCATATGTCAGAATGGGGAGAATACACATGTCCATTAGCTTGCGTTTTAAGGGGATGGGTAAATCGCCCTTGAATAGCTCTTTCATGGACCAGTAGCTCTTCCAGGCATTTTCTGTGCGTCTTGCCACTTCTTTATCTTGTCTCGCCTGGAAGGAGACTACTTGGCCCAGGTAGATGTATTCTTGGACATAGTGTATTTTCTCCCCATTTAAGTGCACGTTGATAGGTGAGCTGTTGGTCATGAGCTTAGTCTTCAAAATATAACGCATCGAAAGACCAATTAGGATTGCAATGACAGTATCTACATTTCGGTTAAAACTTCATTGAAACAGTATTATATATAGAAACGAAAATGAATGTACCATGTGTTACTTACTATGTATAGTTACGCTAGTATTATATTATCTGTGGTATAGTTTAACAAGAAAGCATACTAATTTGTGAAATGAAACGAACCATTGTAGCAATTTGCTACTACTTATCTACTTCCAGTGAAAATGTTTACAGAAGTCTATTCAAATTAGACTCTATCACCAACACATAAAGATTGAAAATTGAATGTGATTTTGACAGTAATAGGATGGTTAACAATAAACGCTTCCGTTGCAAAGCTTTCCGTATCCCGAGTATCGACAATCGATTACATATCAAGCGTTAAATCAATTGATTACAGCACTATCACTTTCTTTCTATCGTTTTCATTATCTCTGGCATTAACAACGGTCTGTTTATTTTCTGTTATAGTCTTATTTAGAGCAATGTCAGTGATATTACTTTCTTTTTCTTTCATTTCATTTGTTTAAGTATTGTTTAATTTGGGCCCTTTTAATTTTTGGCTTTCTATTAGATTTGTGGTTCAATAAGCCGTATCTCTTCTGGGATTTTCCATACTTAGTTATAATGATAAAGTATTAATCAATACATTCATAAGAGAATTTCTAACAATATTTCGTGGTTTTGTTTAGGTGTGAAAAATAGTTAATTTAACAGTGATCAGTAATTTTGCAGTAAATTTTCATTCATATTTAGAAAGCCAACAAACATTGCTTCGGTATTTCATACTTTACGATTTCCAATACGAAATTATGTCAGATCTTCACGCTGTAATCTAAGATTAACATCATTAGGCATTCCTTTATATTACTTAACGTGATCATTATTGCTGCTAGATTTCTCGCCATTTTGTAAGACATACCTGATCTAGTACAACGCTAAGTGTTCCAACCGTGCCTTGGTATCGACTATTACTAAATTACCTTGGGCCGAAGTACCTAAGCCTTCCTGTTTTGTGTTCGACAGAGAAATACTTTTACTTCTAAGAGAATCAAGGTTTATTTTAATAGAACGCGTAAAGATGTTGGATCTAAATGTAATTTAGGGTATAATATTGTATGAAATAGTCATAATAATGAAATAAACTTTGTTTGTTACCGTTTCACACTTAAGCCTCTGAACCGATCATCTTAAAAATACGTTGTCAAGTTAATAGGAACGGACATTAGGTATATTACATTCCAAAAAAAAGTACTATTCCTGAGAAAAACAACAATAAAATTCTTATGACAATATTATAGATGGCACCACGTATCTTTCGAATCATGATTGAAATAATTTATTATAGAAGCTTTAGTATTTTTTGAGGTCGCGGTGCTCAGCTGGTTTATTGAAATGAAGGGCAGGAATCATTGTCATCTGACCTTCATAACACAGTTGTTAGAAAGTAGATTTTTCTACCAATTGTGTTAATTTCTCGCTATGTTATCGTCAAGCAAGTTTGCCAAGTGAAGAGGTTTCATAATTTATGCAAAAATGTGACAAAGTGCCTATACTTTGATACCGGTTTTACCAAAGCGAAAAGAAAAGGTATTTTTGTTTGCCGTAGAAACTTGTATGCCAGTTTTAGGATTTTCCTGGGTTTTGCATTTTTTTTCTTGAGATTGGAGCTCCCGGCGTATGGTGAAATATTAAGATTCACTTTCGGGACTAAGACTTATTTGTTAATACCGTCTAGTCTGACATTAACCAAGATTGTTCTGTGAGTAATGCCTCAATAATTCATTGTTCTTACCAAACGGGCAGCAGACAATTTAGTACTAAAGTTCAGGACAGGCATAAATTATGGAAACTGCACCAACTGGGTGCAGTTTCCATAATTCATAATTTACTCGAACTGGTATCAATTTTGGGTGATCGATCGATGACGGTTGGGAAATAAAGGGTAAATCAAAAAATAAAATGAAAGTAAGGAAAAGATCTTCAATGTTTATTAGTAAAGCTACATCTACTAGCTTATTTAAAGTGGATAGCAAAGACACAAAACCACCAAAAGTGAAGAGATTTGGAAGAGATCTACACTCAGCACTGGGTCGCTAAAGGTTGAAGAAGAGAACGAGAGAGAGAAAGGAGAATACGAAATCAACCAAACAACAAAGACTATCTGGGAACCAAACAACAAAGTCAGATAAGTACACACTTGTTTGTATTAGCATCCTTGTTACACATTGCCAAGTTCTAAGCCAGATACGATGGATTCACGCCAATTATTCATAGGTAACGGAGAACTAGCGCCATTTATCAACAACTGACCATGCTCCGGCCATTACACTCGTCTTGAATATTTTTTACTAGAGGATTATATCTTGAGACATCTTCATTTTGTATGATGTCATTTATGCTAATATAGAAAAAATTGATTGAGAGATACAAGGTGATGTTTTGACATGTTGTTCCGTGATTGTTGATGACAGATGACACATTGTGCCGAAATTAGATGCAAATAAGTTTTTGGCAATTTGTTTAATCTTACTAGAGATCTTTTTAGGGTTCCGTAGTCAACTAGGAACCCTTATAGTTTCGCCATGTCTGTCTGTCCGTCCGTCCGTCCTCGCTTAATCTCTGACATCCGTATTTATAAACAAGTAATTACTATTACTTGAGTAAATGTCATTGTTTAAGATACGATTTTTTCTCTGTAGTTTAGTAATTCCTTAATGTTAGAACTATCAAACGTTAGAATTCTTAGTTTTGCTTTCATTAAGGCGAGACCCAACGCACCCGTTCGACTATACTATAGGCGTAGTGCTACACTCCACCTTAGTCGGATTCAATAAGGTTGCTTTTTGGGCGTACAGTGTTAGGCTGGCTAGTCTTTGTTAGGCGCTTGGGTTTATTGATATTCAAGGGTTTTCCTTTAATTATGATAAATAACTTAACATAATTTGAAAAATTAACCGGTATTAAATTAAATAATTGTATTCTTTATTTATTTCTAGAAAAAATACTTATGTTATCGCTTAAATTACGGAGATTTTCGACGATAAAGTTAAAAAAAAGAGGCAATTGTATATTTTTTTTTTAAAGAGTTAGTAACTTTATTCGGAGATTTGATTCGGTATAATGCAAGTTTAGTTCTTTCTCTTTACAGGATATTTTTCCCACCTCAGTACTTCAAACCTATAGTTCACACTTGACGT
The DNA here is from genome assembly GCA_949775195.1 of Diarsia dahlii. NCBI lineage: Eukaryota > Metazoa > Arthropoda > Insecta > Lepidoptera > Noctuidae > Diarsia > Diarsia dahlii. The sequence goes on from OX459190.1 coordinate 19,818,954, forward strand.
TCAAAGACAGTACGTTTTTGGTAAATCCTGGTTGGGTGTCGCCTTAACGGTTCTAACTTCGTTTCAATTCTTGCCCATTGCATAAAAATATTTGCATAAGTAATTACTTAAGTCCAAGTAATTACTTTGACTGGACTATAAATACGGGGGTGTGACCGTTAGCACTAGAAAGCTGAAATTTGGTACCAATATGTGTATCAATCTCGCCGACAAAGTGGTAAAATAAAAATTGGAAAAAAAGTAAGTGGGAAGTGATTTTTTAAAAATTTCAACCCTAACGTGTGATATATTATTGGAAAGGTATTTAAAAATAAAAATTGAAAATTTATATAAAAAAAATAAAAAAAACATAATGGACCCTTTAAACTCATAAGTGGAAATACTTATTGTGACGGACGGGAAACTACGGAACCCTACACTGAGCGTGGCCCGACGGCCCGACACGCTCTTGGCCGGTTTTTGTTGCTGGTACTGTCAACTTGTGTCTTTTAATTTTGTTACTTGGAGATTGATAATTGAAATCTTAACGTCTACGAGGTCACACTGTGGTTTGTTTTATTGTTAGGTTATAAATAATAAACTTTTAAACTGACGATTAATTATTAAACTGATAAATTAGTAATTTTGCTTTGGTTTCAGCCCTTCTGCTTAATACCTAAATGATGAAAACGACTGTAGTTTTTTTTTGTTTTTGTGGTGACTGACACTATCACATGTGACTTTATCGGGGAGAATTTAACGAAAGTACTCAATAAACCTCTTAATTTCACTGACAGACCACGCAAAACTTAATCAAAGCGCTGGTATACCGAAAGTGAGCATAGAAAGAAATTAAAGGAAATTATTATTATTTTCATTATTTAATTGCCTATTAAACATAACTTTCATTGTTCCAACGGCAGTACTATTTCACTAATATAACAACATTGTTCAAAACCAAGCGTTGATTTTACCGGTCGACCTTCGTCACACCTACTGAAACATTGGCACCAGGATGTCGACTGCACGACATTTTCGACTCAGATTTGCATTCATTGACTGTATGTACCAAGACACCACTTTTTGTCACATTATTATTTTTCATGGTGTTCGTAAAGGAATATGGTTCAATATAATATGTTTAGGTGATATAGGGTCTCGATAGGCACTATCTACAAGAGTCATGTTACCGTAGAAGATTTTTTTGTTTTTATTTTCGCGTCTAACATGTAAACCTATGCCTCATATTCAAGAATGAAATTAGCTGACATAATTATGAGTTTTAGAACTTCTTCGTAAGTGGTGAAAAATCCAGGTCACAGATCAAATACATACGTAGCCGTTGAGATTCACTTCGGAACTAAAATATAGCTTGATGTGCTTACCTGAAAAGATAGAAAAATATCATAAGCATGGAAAGTAAAAAAAACACGCAAATAACTCAAATCAAAACGATTATAATCCATCAATCAATTATGAATTTCCAAAGAAGCTATAAGTCATATTGATAAATGCAATGTTGAATAAACTCCTTAACATAAATGCCGCAGACAGATTTGTATGCACAAATATCTGCGTAACCTCGAATACTACTTAGGTTACTACCTAACACAAGTTGCCTAAGTCAACAACATTTACCATTTTGGCCGCAATTAGCTCTTAATTTAGACTCTAACATCCTGCAATAGATGAATTAGAGGCATTAAAGGCAACGAACTCAAATGTTTATGGCAAAAGGTCAGATAAGCAATTTAGAGGGTCCGACGCGATATCGTTTCGACATCGACGGAGCATCGCATGATGATTTAGATGAAATTGAATGTTGTGAAGTGAATGTAATTTAAGTGGTTAAAAATAAATAAGACCGGAGGCATAATGTTAAAAGATGTTGGTAATATGAAGTTGAGTGAGAAGCTTTTATGTTTTTTTAGACCCATGGGCGGCATTAGATTGCTGACACCAGGTTAGGCACTAACCATTTTAACTAAAAAAGAAATTTGTGTTTATATTCAGCTATAGGTAACTTTACTGTTTACTTTTAACTTTTATCTTGTATGTAAACAAAATATTATAAAAAAATCGACGAAAGAGGAAGCTTCGAGACACTCAAAAGTTACAAATATTCTTTTACAATAGAAATAATATTATGTTATTCTCCATCCAGTAACACTCTTGCAGGATTGGACAACAAATTCAATAAAGGAAGACGAGATGTTTTTGAAATTGTCCTTGAATATTTAGAAGATATTAAATTGAACACACTGTAACTACAAGACAATGCAAATGTAATAGTAAATGGGAGGGCTTCAGACACCAAGATCGACCTATCACGATTACCTACCTAAATAGAACGTCAGACATCGTCTGATATAATAAATACTTATACTGTTATGAAGAGAATGTTAAAACATAACATAAAGGACTGTAATCCCCGAAACATATATCAGGTAGAGGTATCCCTAAAAGTACACCCAGATTTCGCTAGTTATGTTAAGGTCTTATGTAGGAGCCAATTACTATCCATTGGGGAAAAATCCAGACTCCATGGGAGCTATTGATATTTATTGACGGAAAGGCTTAATAATAATTATATACAAATCAATTTACATAAAGCAGCTTTCAGCAATTTGAAGTCTATCAAAATATTTCTGTTGATGATTAGGTACCTATACTTGGTTTGATAATAATCAATTCCAATAATCTTATATCATAATATTTTTTGATAAAATTAATAGATATTGATATAACTACTCGTGTAACACAAGAAATAAAATTGAATTTTACTTTTCAATTAAATAAACTAATTTATAAATGCAATAAAACTTTAAATTAATGGTTAAGTTAGCTATGAAGCCGTTAATATTTGTAATTTTAATAAAGTGTTCATCATCGTTTGGGTCACGAGTACAAGTATGAAGATGTGCTTCCGTTGCTAAACGGAAATTAAGTTAACTGCTTTGTGATTGTTTACTAAAATAATAAATTTCTCATAGTTCATTTACAATCTGGACTGTAGCTACTATCTTAGTGCCATAGTTTCATTCATCTCATCTCTCATATCCATTATTTTAATTTCTAATATTAATTTGGGTGCCATTTAATTCCATAATTTTTAGGTACATATACCTGTCTTTGCTGATTTTCAAGTCGCTCCGTTGTCAAACGTATATTGTGGTGTTTATTAGATCATTATTATCAATTTATCATTATCTGAACAAAATATTTCCATTCTGATTTTCCACGCTTACTTAGAAATTCTTTCACTCTCCATTTTATACAAATATATTCCTGGTGGCCATATTATCTCAACTACTAATGGCATTCTTTTAAAATCGCTACTCGCCCCGCCACTCTAATGCATCCGCTCGCAAGGTCGTTCAAGGCCTTCATTTATTTAGAAAAGTTTAGTTCTCGCCTCGGGCTGCATATGGCGTGATAATCTTGCATTTAGATATCTATAGCCGTTTTATGATCAAAATAAATTACCTACCCATTATGGTAACACATTACTAATTGTTGCGTACGTTTCGAAATACGTTTTTAGAGTTTAGTCAGCCTGTCAATCAAACATGTACCGGTAAAGATGAAAAAGATTTCGTTCTTTATTTCAGATTTTGTTATGGTTTTTTTTTGTAACGCCTTTTAAGCTCCTGCAATCTTTAGCAAACACGTTGATATTTTGCAATTCAAGTTGCAGAGGTCTTTTTGTTTCAATTTGAATCGATCATCATCTTTCTATTTCAATTTATTCGGGGATTTCTTCTTTACCTTCACCATCAGTTCAATTTTGTTTTTCACAATATTGTATCATTAGTCACAAAATATTTATCTGGTCTGCCGTTTCGTCAACGAACAAAGATCTTAGGATAAACGTCTGTACATGATTTATTCAGTATTCAATACTTGCATTCAAAAGCACTAAAATCTTAGATTTATACCTCGCCATTAGCTTTAGTCAAATAGCAAGACTAGCCACTTACGACACAGCATAAATGTCATTTGTATAATTTTCCGTCATAAAATGCAAATAAATGTTGAAATAGCATTTAATTAACTAAAAGTATGTTAGGAATTTTACGATTTTCATAAATTACAACTCATGACGTCACGTTGCAAAGATGACAGATATTTTTTTAAATTTTGGCAAAGGTATTATCACGCTGTTTGAAGTGCATCTTAGATTTCAAGAAACGATTTTAAAGATTTTAAATTTTTGTTTTGGTATAGGTCCTAAAAATTGTTATTTCTCATATCTAATACCAGTTCCAAATTTCATAGGTAATTATCTATAACAACACAAGTGATGACCTAAAAATCAAAGTATGATTGATTGCGAACCCGAAACAATCAAGTCGAAAGCACAAGGTCGAGATATAATCGAATAGGTACAGTAATCGATATTGTATCGATGCTTCGATTGTTAGAAACAATTGTCTGTTGATGATCTTAATTGATGTAGGTCAGACGGTAAAATTTTGGATGCAGTTATTAAATATTGTTAATAGTTATACTGGTCTAAATTAATCTGCACAGGAAGAAGAAGAACAGGTAAAAGATGCTGCCAAACAACTGGACTTTGTTCGAAGATGTCTGCATATAAATTATTTTTATAAAAGTTACCACAAAAGGTACGAAATCGCACCTTTTTTTTTTTTTTTGGTCGGTGGAAAATCATCGAATAACCCCCCCCCGTTCTTGGGCAGAGCGAAGGGGAGTGTCAGACTTCTACTGACTAAAAACCAAACCCATGTTCCTTCTTCGCCCATGTGTCGGAGCCGCGTTAACCTTTCGACAAACCACAGCCCCGACGGGAAATCGCACCATCAATTTATTACGTTATGTAACAAAAACAAATAAATAAACCAATGATCATCAAAACACCCAATTTTAATCAACACAAATCAATATTTACAAAGATTTAGACACTATTACACAAGAGGCCGCTAGTTTCGCGTCGCGTGCGCGTTTATCGCCAACACCGAGATGCGCGTGAGATCTTCCGATTACATTGTCACTGCGTAGGGCCCACTTTCACTTCGTCATTTTCACACCGTCTCCGAACGTGTACAGACGCGTTTGATACCATCTTTATAGCCTGTGTAACACGGAATTACCTAGTTCTATGGGCTCTTTTATTTGCAGAATTAGAGCAAAGGTTAGTTTTGTAATGGTTGTAAGTAAAAGTTGAGGAGCTGAAAAGGAAACCGCTGTGTTTTGGAGAATATTTTTTTTCGTCGTATATTGTTCGCTAGCGCTCGTGCTGAGCACGATGTTTTGGGTTGAGGGTTTTCCATCATCGTTCCAATCTGGCAATAAGCTCGCCCTTATGACATGGGGTTTAAATATGACTAACAAAATTAGTACCCAACGTACTAATTTACCAACCTTGGGAACTACAAACGTGAAGTTATGTTTAAGCTTAAATGTATGATGTCAAACAAACAATCGAAACAAAATCTTTACTTAAATTTAAATATAAGCATGTCTTTAAAAGTCTTGTCCTCATCGACTTACAAACATAAAATCTATCAACACATATCCCTAAACAGTAAACCAGAATATGCAAATCAATTTATTCAAAACACCTAAAACTAAATCCAAAACAGTACAAAACAAAAACGATATAAATGTCACAGCTGTAGCTCATGCCAAATTCATGATGGCCGCCGCCACAAGCGCGAAATTCACATCAAATAGCAACGTATAACAAAACATGTGACATTCATCTCTAAACAAGCGAGTAGCAACAAGAAATACGAGTTCATGTTGAGGCAAATACACAGTGTATTGCTGTACCTATGTTGGATATCGCGATAATGGTTTTCCATAATACATATTTCGTTTTGAGTAATACAGGAGGTGTTTTATTAGGTTCCTGAACGTGAATTGCAATAAATTGAGTAGCTAGACTCTTGTTGTACTACGAAAGTGATGGGTCTAGTTTAGAGACATCGGCAATCATTAAAAGATTTAAGAGTTCATATCTTTTCAAAATGTCACTAGTTTTCACTACATTCTTTTTCCAGAAAGGATATTCAAAGCAAACTTTGAAGTAGTTCGTTACTTTCTCTACCAGTTTCAATTTCTCGTCTACAACTTGTGAATCACCCTTTATACAGGAACAGAAACACGGAACGCGCCTCCGTGGGCCGAATCAACACCACTAATCTTTTTATTAAACGACAGAAGCGACTTAAACTAACCCACGTGCGTCCGAACATCAGATATGCGACATATTTGCATATATTGACAGTTTAGATCAGCGGAGAAAACTCTATGTACGTCCACACATCAAACTGATTTGTTGTTCGAATTTATACGTTAAGTACACGCAATAAGTGCTTTTTAATTTTATTTTATTCTTCACACGTTGAATTCTAAAGATACAGACATTGGTTTATCACTTTCATGACTATCTTTGATGTGATCGGGAATCTGGTTGAAAGCCTTCACTGAATCCACTGCTTGAGGTTTAAGCAACTGACCAATTGTATTAACTTTATCTACATTTATATCATCTGTATCTATAATTGTAGCTCGTTTTAGTTTAGAAGGGATCGTGATGTTACGTCTGGTAGCCGTAAGAATCAATTAAGTCAGTGTCAATCAAAATATTGTGAATGTTGTCTGGCATCCTCTGCGGTGTGCGGTGATAGACATTGATGAATAGGCGCAGCAGCAGTGGCATATGTGAGTCCGGCTAGATAATTGGTGGTTCCGTTTACTGTCAGCGATTTCTCTTCAGGGAAAACATGGAAAATGAAATCGATAAAATAATCCTCTATTATTAGAATTGAGAATGATGAAGATTGTGAAAAAGATTGAATAAGAATGTGATGTGAGATTCGTCCATCACATACCCGATACGCCTCACTATCGTCAACTATAGGTCTATTAACATTAAAATGCCGTTTGTCCAGTATATTTATTTTTAGTTAATCGGCGTTAGGCGTCAAGAGGCTAGCTCTAGCAAGTTTAAAATCTTAATTGAGTTCTTACGAGTTGTTAGAATTGGAATTGCTTGGCAGCCATTTTTATAAATTAGATCTAGCACGCGACTGCGATTTAAGTAAGTAAAGTGGATAATTTAAATTGTTAAAGGTCGATTAATGAAAGTGAGCCTTTTCGTGTAATAGGAACTGGTTTAGTTTGTAAAGCTGCTGGAGTTAGGAATAGGAATGTTTGCTAATTCTTGAAGGCAAGTACATGGGCACAGTAAGTACCATTGGGCAGTTGGTAGATACTAACTAATAGAATGGTGGTTTAAGAGATTGCAGTATGGCTTCTGGTTAGATAACAAACTGTAGTACATAGTTCTGATTCTGATAAGAGAGCATGTTTAGACATACAGGTTATAATTTGAATCAGCAGACCTGCGACATACGAGATTTATGACAAAACAAACAATGAATAGTATTCTACGAGTAGTTACAGTTTTATTCTTAACAACCCCATCACTTGTATGCAAAACCTCTAATTGATTCCATTGTAACATCTATCTATATAAATAAAAAGAGAAGTCCTGACTGACTGACTGACTGACTGACTGACTCATCAACGCCCAGCCCAAACTCTTGGACCTAGAAAGCTGAAATTTTGCACGGAGGTTCCCTTTATAGTGTAGACAAGGAATAAGGAAGGATTTTTCGAAATTCAACCCCTAAGGGATTTAAATAGGAGATGAAAGTTTGTATGGAAAATCGTCATTTTCACGCGAGCGAAGCCGCTGGCAAAAGCTAGTATTAAATAAGTAAAGATCTTAATAATGTTAAAACTTATTGTTATATTAAATAAAACAAGGATTATTCCATCACATGCTTATCTTACAGCAATGAATCTAAAGCTTCCTGAATCCATCAATTTGTAAACACGCAATAAAATTATAAAACCTTTTCAAGAACAATGGGTTCTTTTAATAGTTTTAGAACGATCGTAATCAGTTATTGATACTCTAGTTTAGCAAGATAATGTTCTTAATTGATATATTTATGTAATCTATTATGATTTTTATTCATTAGTAATGCTCTTTTATGGTTCGGGTGAAGTTCCGAGCAGTGTTTCCCATGGCTGGTATTTGTTATGAACAATAATGCTTTGTAGTGATCATGGATTGATCAAGGTTATAGTAATAAGAGGGACCAGACATAATGACGTTATATCAGTTGACTGCCGACGTTATAAGTTATCGGTTTAAGGCGAGGTTGCAGTACTTTGTTTTTTTGAACGCACGACCTCACCCCCCGCACTGCCCCGGCATAAATGGCGATCCGGCTGTTTTTCTTCAAGAAGAAAAAACAGTAAAAATTTAGGCATTATATCGCCATCGGCATCGGCATCATCGCCATCGGCATTATATTGAAGAAAAATTATAAAGAAATTATACAATATGTTTTCAACATTTACTTCAGAATAAAAAGTTCTATCTACTGATATAACTTTCATGTAATTCATGATGAAATGTCTTAGCAGTACACGTTTTAAATTGTGATTTAGAGTCATGTTTGATAAAAAAAATGATCGAGCCGATCATTCTAAATCGCGTTTCTATCTTTACGATTTACTTGAGAGTATGTTCAATTTTTATCTAATGATTTTTATTTTTTAAAAAACTTATATTTAGTTCGATTTTCAAAGGTTCAAAAATCTTAAAAAGTACTGCAACCCCGCCTTAACGAACCATTATTGTAAAATCGGGAACGTCGACCTAAATATGAAATCTACCAGCAGTAATCGAAGTAATAGATAAACAAATTATTGTTTTCATTCGGCTGCAACGATTAATGATTGATCAAGTTTTTCTTCGTCCGCCAGAACCGGTTTTTCCAATAATCAAGTAAATCATAAAATCAAGGAAGCCATGATAGTTCTGATCAGGATTATTAAATCTAGATGGTATTTATTGATTTCTCCGATTTCAAACTAGGCATGGTTGGTGGGAATAGGTTGAGTTAACACAACCATGTTACGCAAAAGCTGTAAAACCACATCTTGGGTTTAGGTCTAGCTAGAACTTAAGACAAAGTCTTGGTGACGTAACTATGGTAGGTCTAAGAAAATACATAATAAACTACCTAAAGCTTACCAAGGAAGCATAATTCGATAAGCTTAAGAAATTGTAGTTTTGCTAATAGTTAAAATTATTTGGAAGACTAGTCCAACACTAGAAGATCTTCTGTTATAGTAGATATTCAAGCGAAGATGAAATCTTCATAAATACTGCATGTAATAAAACAAACACTAAAATCAGCATTAAACCATTCAATATTTACAATATATTTTGATGTGCGTCGTCTCAATTTAATCTTTCCACTTTTGCAACGTAGCTGTATTTTACAATTAAAAAGTGATATTCAATTTGTAAAAACATAACTGCAAAACGTTTGCGTAATATCTGAAACAAATTCATTGACACTGACCAACGCGATCTCTTACAACAGCCTACCTCAATGTCGCCCTACTTTCCAAACGTATCTACAGCTACAATTATGTGGACAATATAACAAACAAACAATTATATCACACAGTATACCACGTTACATTTGCTACCCACTAACTCCAAAACCATCTTTAAAGCCACAGGCTAAAGCTCAAAACAGAAAACCATGACATTCTAAAGCAGCAAATGTAGTTGTAGCTATCGACGAAGACAATAGAATCGAGGACATTAAGTTCGTGCAAAATGTTTCTGGAATGGCACATGTTCCGGTCGCTGAATATTCTATAGCAAGCCTTGGTCGATTCGAAATAGAGTTCAAATTGATTCACAGTATTGAATATTCAGGATATAGGACCAGTCGGCGCCACAATGTACTTTTGGTAGTTGGTATTATGAGGACAATTACGAAACTGAAGTTGGTGGGCGTTGGATCTGATCTAGATCTATGGTTACGGCAATTGAGCTAAATGCTAGTGGACTGTGGTAGATTTGTCTGTCATTATAAAATTACTGGTTCAAAAGTTACGACATTCTACTTGATTATAGTTTGTAACAAAGGGCTTCACAGAGTTCTGCGGACTGAAATTGCCATGTTCTTTTTTCTCATAACTATAGCTACAAAGTATTATTAATGTAAAAAGTTTATTAAAGTTATCACTGACAAGATTTACGAATTGAGGCTTGAACTTGCAGTGCCTACTTTACTCTGATTCATAATTATGTAGATACCTACCTACTGTCTGTATACCTATTATTATATCCATGCAATCAGCAATAACGCACTGGGTCGAAAGATTGTAAAACAATTTGACGACAAATTGCTATTCAGCCGTCTGGAGTAATCTGGTGTCTCATTAGGTTTTGTTCGGATGTTTTTTTATCTGGGTGGGTAATAAAATAATTCTTATCTAAATCATCTTCTATGCCATTTCGAGCAAATAATTCTACATCTGTCTGCATGTAAAGAGTCTACATGATTTTCTTAATTTTTAACCAAGTAGGTTTATCTTTTTTTTTTCACCAAATTAAGCTACGCCACCTTTGCGGGGTTAAAACTAACAAAACGTGAAAAAAGACATGAAAAACGGTAAAAACTCACTATTTCTGTAGACATATTGTTCAAAACCCGTTTATTTTATGAATATTGTCAGTTGTTTGGTGAAATATTAACAATTTCATGTGTTAACCGTTGCTTTTAAAAAGTTTCTTGAGAATTGGTCTACACTTTGATCTATAAAATGTGCATTATGTCTGTCGTGTGAGCATTAACTATTTCTTATTTGAAATATGTTCTGGTTAAGACTATTAAATCTGTTGCATTGTTACTTGGGTTAGTACATGAGTTGCTTTTGTACTAACTGTATAAAGGACTGGTGTCCGTACCGCAACTCTACGTCCAACGTGTGTATTTTGCATACGAACTTGGGTTAGCTAGGCAAGTAAATTAATTTCTAAATGCTATCTAGATTTTTTTCCACGTAAGTGTTAAGTCAAACAATTTTCAAGTTGCCTATTTTGATTGACACCATAAACTTGAAAAAGATTTCGCCTACTCAGTACCTACACAAAGTGCTCATTCAACTTCACGTGCACTTTACCGGAGTCCGGAGTTGAAACTTAATCTAAATAACAATACCCGATACAAATAAATCATACCAGATCCTTAACTAACAAACATGACCTACCCAAAACTACCTAGGTCCAACAAAAACCAAGGTTCCCTACCCATTGTGCACTGACACACTGGTTCCGTACAAAGACCATATCGATAAGAACACAATAAACAATAACGTTCGTGTATTGCGATTACGACACTGTTATGCGACTAACGATTGTATAGGATTGTTTGGACTTGCGATTAAGCGATTTTTTTTCGATGTTATGTCAGAATTTCTTGGGAGTGGAAGAATGAATTGTTGATGTTTGAGTCACACGAGAAAAAAGTATTCAAAATCTTTGCTGAAATATAAGAGGTCAAAGACAATGATTTATTGAAAAGGGAGTCAATAAATAGTGTGACGGCTGACAAGGGAGCGCTAAAGAAAAAAAAAACGTGTTGCGCCGACCCTAAGTAACATCGTACGTAACAAAGGCAGGAAGAAGAAATTCTAATAAAAGGTGAAGAAAATCAACAAATATTCAGAGAAAACTATGCAAATTCTGCTTTAAATAACCCTCATAAAACAGCATCTAATTAATTCAGACGCCATGATCATAAAACGCTAACAGTCCATCAAAATAAACAAATCAGTCTAGCTCGACAAATCGCAGCACATGAAGAACGACTTGTCGCAAATTATGATAGTAACGATCGTGTGGGCAGATTGACGAACTAGTTTAGCGACGGGGCGTTCTACCGACCGTCGCCGGGGCGTCGGTAACTAGGTTGAAGTCTCGAAGTGCCAGGTGGGGTCGTTGGACGTGATGTTTAGCAATACTGTTACAGTCAATGATAGTTTAGTATTTATACGGCTGAGATTCTAAAGTAAGTGTAAATTGTGTTTACATTGTATGAAGTTGGTTTTGTTCGGTACATTGGCTTTAAAGGACCTTGTATGTAATACGAATGTATCGTTTAAATTAACTATGTTTCTAATACAGTATTGTTTCATACGGCTGAGAGAAGCTTTATTTTTCTTCGTCCTCATCCTCGAGACCGTCATCAATGTCAACTTTGATTTGATTTGTTGTCCAATCAATTCATTTAGATTTTTCTTTATAAAAAAAAACATTGTTCTGACTGACAGGCTTACTCTACCTAAGGAAATCAACGGAAACATCTTTATCATACAAAATCATGATATAAACAGTATTTCAGTTGAAACCAAGCGCAGGCTTGTCATTGTACTCTATTTTTACGTAAATACCACGACGAGGGTGGCCATTCTCTTTCATTGTAAATAGACCGATTGTTAGCCTTAAACGTAGTTCTGATTTTATTTATCGCCTGTTCCTGTACAGTTGTTGGTTGTTGACAGCCCAGTAATTTCTTGTTCTATGTTTGATTGTTTAGTACTTGTGATAACAAAATGCGGAACAAGAATCGTTGCTCAGCTAAAAACTACTGAATATTAATATTAACATTTTTTTTTCATAAACTAAAACATCATAATTATTACAAATTTCTTTTTACAAACTATGATGCATCAAACGAAAACATCAACATCTCCCAAAAACAATTTTTACAAACTTGTATTTCTTCAAACCGAAACATAATAATATGCACCGTCCTAACTTTTATTCACCCGGTAGCACATGCACAAGTGCACAAACTCCACTTCCTACAAGATAGCTCCAATTAATTCACATAAAATTAGAAGCCGGTCCCTATCAGCTCCAGTCCTAATTATTAGAGAGAATGTTCGATCTTTATTGTTCGCTGTTAGCTCGGACTTACATTAGATCTGGACTAATTAAATGCTAGTGTAAGAGAGCCTGGTTTCATTAAAATGGCGATTTTCGTGTGTGCGGATCTGATAGCGAGTGCGCCGTCGGCGACACTTCCTGCTTGTAGCCGGTGTAAAAACTGGAGGCGCAAATCTTGCTTTATATAAATCCTGGATTAAACGGAGCTGGGTTTTGAGGTAAATGCTTTAAAGGGAATTATGGTTGGGGATTTACGTTTAAGGAAGTGTGTGTTCTTGTGAGGTGTGATTTTGGGTGAACTGTGGTGTTCAGTGGTGATTTAGAATTTTTGGTCGACGGATTCACAATTTCGGAAACACCTGATAATGTCCTCGTAGATTATACGATTGTTCGTCTAATTGCTTGAATAAAAACAAGAACTGATACAGCTCAACACAATGAAAAGGACCAAATACCTGGCCAAAATAATAAAAAAAAACTGTCGGCATTCCAACTATACAAACATACTCTTCAAACACAAAACATATAGCAGTACAAAATCCCAGCGAGCAAGGACACTGCACGATGATCTACGACGCGACAGACTTCCGTATCATTACGGGTTGGTGAGGCAAAGGCGCGCGCGTAGATCACATCGGCACGCGCCACCAGGCTTATCATCTTAATTTTATGTATTTATTCAATATCCACTGAATAGACGAAGAATGAAGAGCTCATTATGGTTTGTTTAAGACTTTCTCCATTTTTTAAGATTTTTTTAAATAAGACATTATTTATTTTCATCGTCACTGTTTGAAGTAGATAATAATTATATACTTACGTAGACTTTTACAGCAAGTATTTCCAAAAGAAATTCTGCTAACTCAACCAAAATATAGATAAGTATAGCAGGTGGATGGTATGGGGACGTTAGTAGAACGTAACGATTGACATACATTCCTAACAAGCTGGGAATGAAAAGGGAAATGCAATTCAGTGCAAATTCTTAGCATTTGTATGGACCTTGATTGTCCAATGTAGAAAGAAGTAGACTTAATTCGTAAGTACATAGCCTTTAGAAATGACAATGTTGAAGGTAATACAACACATTTCTCTAACGAGCGCAATTAGCATGGGAATCATACAGAATTTAGCAACATTACGCCCATATATTGCGACACACAAATATATTTATTACGAACCATTAAAACGGCTATAACCGACACTAAACGAACCGCAATCATTTGGTTTTCAACAGCTCAATCTGTCATAACCTCAAGGAAACTCACAATATCTTGCATTTCTAGCATATTGTTAGTAATTGTTGTATCGTTATTAGTAGTTGGTTTATATACTAGTTAGATCACGCTATGTCGATAACTAGTTGGTTAATGTCCGGTGACAGCTTAGCGAGGAATGAGCGAGGGCGTTGCTGTTATTAGCAAGTATTAATTGGTGCACGATCACCTATCTAGATACTCAGTATGGCAATGTTAGTACCGTTTATTATGTGAGTACAGTATTAGGGACTAACCTTGGGTTGGGTGTTGATTTTATATCCTTAAATAATTATAACAATTGAAATATGATTGGGATTACCAGATTGCTCCTTGATACGAACATTTATGAACTCTCATCTAGAATTGACACAATTTCAACATTCAACATTGGGATTTCAGATATTTTACTTTTGCTGTGTTCCCCCAAAATAGGTCTCTTAGTTAAGATTTGTGTACAAGATAAACTAAGTTATAAAAACAAACAGTTCTTGTCGAAACCTGTCTGTTAACATATCAATCCTCGTAACCTCAATATGTGTTGGCCACACTGTTGGGCAATTGATTGCCATAATCAAAACGTTATCGACGTTTTCGCACGTGAGGTTGCCTAATGCTTTACCGCCATAAGGGCACAAGACTATGATAATATACGTAAGGATGTTGAAGTGTTAACAATTACTGATTTGGCTGAACAAGGGGCTTGTTACTGCGGACTCCATATACTAAGGATAATTGGACAATCAGTGCGCTTGAAGGGAGTATAGGTTTGTTCTCGATGATTGTAAGGTTGATAGAAGACTAGTTACTGCTTGGCATTATTGTGAATTTTGTGACGTCACTAAATCTGAAGTTAGTGTCTAAGCAATTAGCAGAAAAACTATGAATTTCCGAGAAGGGAACGTGGCTACAGAGACAATAAATACCTTTAATAGCATAGAATGTTTACAAAAACTTACAAGAATTTGAAATTATTTTGAATAAATTCATCATTTGTATAAATCTGTGTTATTTTCGCATTAATCATTATTATCATTTATCACAGATTTGTTTAACACCTACATATACGCCAAAACTTTCACTATCACGCGAACTGACACGAATTATGATCTTGATAACAATTTATTTCTCGACTAAAACAGGTGAAACTACAGTTAGTATCGTTGTCGTAACCTTGCTTGGACCACGCTTCGTTGACTCCGTGTCTTTTGTTAGCGGTTACTTCGGTATCTATATATAATTCACACCATTCATTGGCTTTAAAAAACTTAGCGTTATTGGCCTTTTAATTATGTTAGAAATACGCATGTTATGTGCGTTTGTGTGATTTATTGGAATTCTGTTTATAAGCGTTAAATTGAAGTACGTCGTATCATAACTTGATTGAACAAAACGATAAGTGAAACTATAACAATGATGGAAGGGAAGTTGTTAATTATCGCAGTACAAGATTTGATTGTTTACGTATTATACGAGAAACCTCCATGGAAACGGAATTTAATTTTGAAATAACCTTCAAGAGCAAAACGTAAAATGTTTGACTACAGCATATTATAAAAGACAGAGTCATTGAACATTTAATAAATTAACAAGATATTTGACCTACGACCAAGAAATATTATTTTTACTCCCAACCATTTCCTAATTACAGTCACTCTAACAAATAAGGTCACTCAAAGACAATTGACGAAAACGAATGACAAAGCCGCATTCACGCTGGGCAAAATAATGAGCTGAGTGTCTTATTCGAATCGATAAGCGCCATGCATCACGACAACGTGACACCAACAGGTCCTACTAGACCAGAAATCGTTCCACAATAGTAATTATATCGAGTAACGATATACCATAACGATAATGGTGAACAATTAAAAGTACAAGTAGCTAATCCAATTGAAATAGAAACGAATTGAAGTGATTAAGCTAACGAGGTTGGGGTGGTTGAAGAAATGTAATAGTTAAGTGAAGGTTATGGACAAAAATACGTTAGTAATTATCTGTGCCACAATAACAAGTTGGTAAATAGAGTTAGTACAAAATTAATTAGACTATGTACCGTGCCCTGTAATGATAACCAACAGCAGTACTTGAAGGTAAAATAGTTCCAACATTAAAATAGGACAAAGCAATAGTCAAACCAAAACTAGCCAAGACAATGGACTCACAGATAAATTGAAACGAACAGCTGTTGATTAAGAAGTACAACTATGTAAACCCGAAACTATAGAAGAAACTGTTATCAGAAACGTTAACCTGACAGTTATTGATTAGGTACAAGAAATTAATATGTTCACAGTTAATAAAAGGGATTGTGTAGAATTTAGATCACCCACGTGCCACAATGGAGTCACCATAGCTAAGGCTAAGTAGTTAGCAATGCAGACATTTCGCAATTATGCTTAGATTAGTTTCAAGTTGATTTATAATTAAAACTAGGTGCGTTTGTAAACTAGATTGAGAAATAACTAGGCGGCTGCGTTAGATATTGGTTTGTTTCGGAATAGTTAAAGGAAATTGTATCGAAACCAGTTCAAGATTACAATTAGGATTAGATTTGTTGTTCACTAGTAATTTTGGTTACTGGGGTACCAATACGAATATTGTTAGTGATATACATATAGCTGTACAGTATTGTATCATTGTATGACTTTAAATGTGTGTCGTGATCATAATCAACATCATTTCCAGTTATCTTATTTCGAATAGGTGCAGCATGTTTTCTTCCAAAGTTAGGTGTGTTAAGGTGTGTTCGTTGGTGGTTAGGTATCGTATTGTTCAGTTGGTATCTAAGTAGTATACCCCTTTCTAGCTACATCTATCATATACAATTCCTATGTATTGTCGGTACTTATAGTATAAACATCGTTCCAATTTTATTACAAAGTATGTAAACAATTTGTACTTAATCACTATAGGCAATATTAACATTCCTGAATACCCGAGTATTTAAAACATTTACAGTAATTAAAACATTTCCTTACCTCATGCCGTCAAATCCGTCGTCCGAGCCGTTGATAGTGAGCACAGGCGCACGCGCATACGCTTTTGCAACACGTCTGTTCCTCTCGAACACTATCACCTTCGCCCATATCTCGTCGTCTATCTGTGTCCATTTGTCCAGTACTTCTTGTATGTGTTCCTGTTGACAAGAAATGAGAGTTTAGTAAAGAATCATTTCATCAGGATCATCTAATGGATTATTAGAAACTATGCTGGCATCATTTAGGTCTGCATCTTTGTTATTATCTCCAAGAAATAATTCTTCAGGCAAATAAAGTTATGTATAAATGGTTTTTTGCATAACACACTAGCTAATAACTCATACTGTGGGCCTAATGGTCGATACTACTTTCTTTGTTTAGCCAAACAGTGTTTCCATTAATTTTCCAAAACATACTGCAATTGCGGTAAACTTTCTTGCTTTCAGCAGACCCAAAATTCTTCAATTACTGACATTAACCAATTGCATGTTATTATTTTCTTCTATGTAGGTCTTTACCAATTTTTCACTTCCAAAACCTTCATTATCCACTACAATAAAAACATGTCTTTTCTCGCCTAAAGTTTTATTACACACACTTTTAACAACAGTTTCATTACCCGTACCTACAAAAACGTTTTCATTCATATTGTCTTGCAAAATGCCTGTTTAAGAATGACCTTGCTTTGCGTTACTTTTGTAAGGTATGATTACTGAAGTTTAGATATTAATCCTAATGTGGCAACGTTGTTGTAATCAGATGACATCGTCGCCGGCGCAACGTGAGTTCCGCTCTACTAACCGACTCTGTTTTGCTTGTGTGGTTTACATTTACATGTTGTGAGGTGTTTTGTGTCAAATATAGTTGTAACTAGAGGATCATAACAAGAGCTAATCAACGTGTATAGTATTTTGTCAACGATTTTCAAAAGGCTAGACAAAAGATTTTCTGTAGTTTGTACACTTGCAAGCTATCGAAAATGCTTTGGATTTCCAAGCCATTTTCGAATTAATCATTATCTTTATTTTGGATGAATCTCACTTTCGCTAGATCTCCAGAATCTTTGATTAAATCCCATTATGGAATGCTTACCCTATTTTATGAAATATATCATTGATTTATGATGGACGCAGGTCGGGTCAGTAATTAATGAACCTCCTACTACATTAATTATTTATCAGCTAGAGAATATAGACGACATTCTGGTGGCTTCCACAACAATAGTACATAATATCTGTAAGAGAAATCATCTCAAACAAACTTAAAGCTATAGTTTAACATCTAGGTAATATTACTTCACGGTAAAGCATTCCACATAGCTGTGGGTGGTAAATTCCTGACGATAATTGCTTTTGATTCCTTCACAATAATTTACGAGGCTATGAATGACTCAAATACAAAACAACATGACGGATGAGTATTTATAAATACTCATAATTACTGACTTCGCAAAAAACAGACACAAAGACTATGATGACGTCATAATACAATCAATCAATATTTCGATGATTTATAACAAAAACATCGAAGATATTATAGAGAAGTATGGGAAGCTGGTGGAAATCAAAGGATTTCCTGTCCTATTTTTGAAAGGGTTAAGTTAACTTTCCCATGCAGTGTTTAGTCGGATTCTTTACCAATTTAAACGATGCATCGGGCTGCGTAAACGATTCACTGTTTTTGCTCACATGTAACAATAACTTGGCAATTTTGCTACTAAAAAGCCGCCTCTAAATAGACCGTTACTTTAACAAAAAGTTTTGAAATTATTCGGGCAACCGCATTCACTAGGGTTGGTATATCTTGCTAATTGGTGAACTATGGAATTGTTAACTTTGCACCATTGTTTTTGCTTTGTAAGATCGTGATTATTTCTTTAAATTATTTTGTTGAGAGACTCGTTCCGTTCAAAATTATATTTTGCTTCGAAGACTAACATATCTACACCTTTTCACATCTTATCCATGTTTAATGACATTATCAATCAAGTAATCATTATAACCGGATCGTCTACCATTATTAATCGAGAAAATAGAAAAGTAATAGTTTGTATAGTTTACTTCGTAGTAATAAATATTTAATCAAGAGAAGAAGGGCTAGGAAAGAAAAAAGAAAGGAAGAGCAGAGATACTGGACTCTATGGATACCAATCAGCTGATAACGATAGTGAAATACGGGAAAATCATATACGATTTTCCCGCAAACCGACAACCCTATTTACAAATATCGAATTCACAACTGTAATATCCGTATTCACGATTGTTTTCTTGTATAATAATCACTTCCATGGTTTGTACTTTTTTTAATTTCCGCAAACCATTAGAACAGACTCGGATTACTTTCGATTTCATATGAATGCGATGATTATAGCAATTTTAACTGTTTTATTGTAATAGCACTGTTCGTGTTCACTTTCAATTTTATTTGAAAAGTTCTTTGCTGGTTATAAATCACGTAAAAAAATGCAAAGGGATTTACGTTCGGCTATATTACTATTAACTATTTTTTACCGAGTTCCCACTGGTCGGCAGGAAGTAAATGACTTTTATTCAGCTGTATCCGGTAAGAGTGGAAGGTGACCCCAACATAGTTGGAAAAAATACCCTTTTACCCAACTATTGTGGGGTCATCTTCAATAAGTTAGAGTTCGCTCCCACAAAGGGTTTTGCGATAGGTACTCTTGAATTACATATATTAGTGATAAACTCTAACGAGCCACCATCAGCATCTAAAGAACCTAACAAACCAATCTAAATAAAAAAGAATGCTAAATTAACTCCACGAACCTTTGTCCATCCAGCTTACCTATTCACTAACTCAAAGCCATCAACCAAATGATCCAATTACTGGACGTCTTCATATAATACTGCGTGAGTCTAACGACTCATTCAGTGCACTAAATCAAATTCGCAACCACGACTAACTTTCTCTTCATTACTGTATCTTCACATCAAATCCTAATCAGAATCAATCATGGTGTATCTGTAATGCATTGCCATGTAGGGATATAGTGACTAGCCAGATGTATCGATATTAAAGTCATTAGTTTTATCGATACACTTTCTACCATCAGAATAAAATTAGGTTTAGCAATAACAGTATTAAAGAGAACAGCGGATTCCAGTTAAAAAGGCCAAGCCACTAAAAGACCTAAGCAGAAAATAATTTCAGTGAATGGTTATTTATCAAAAAATCATTGATTTCGTTTTTTTTTCTTGTCATCATCTTCCAAAACCATCTGTTGGTCCATCTCTTATTTTCTTCAAAGTATTTACTATCTCATTATCGATACTCTGTTCAATCTTTGACCCTCCCTAACCATAAATGCTTCTACAATTGTGAACTGTAATGCACAATTCGTGGCGTCATCTTTCTCATAATCTAGACTCATATTGTCATATTCAGTTCGTTATTTGCCCTGAATAGCCTTCGTTAGTGCTATTTTGTATTTATACGCAACTGGACAGTCAGTCATGCTTAATCATTCGACTGATTTATAGCCCAGGATAGCATATTGTTGGGAGATAAGGCCTGTGATGTTTTAGCAACGCTTACTAGATGGCGTGACGTTGACATTTGTAGAAGCACAATGGTCAGCAAATGATATATTGAAAGTAATGGTGAGCTTCAGAAGGTATGACAAGATAATACCAATATTAGTTGCTATTTTGTTTAATGTATTGGTTTGTTGTCTGTATGGAATGATTGATTAAATAAGGGCTGCTGAAGAAATACAAATTGATGATCTGTCACAAACAATCTGGGATGAAGGGTGATTAAAGTTTAAACCTTCTCTGGATGAGAAGTGGCTTTTACTTTGCGGTGTAACAATGCCAGGACAAGACGATCGAATCGTGAAATGTCTTAATGTGACCATCGCTAATGTAATTTAGAAAGGCCTTCATTGCCAATTAATCTTATAGCAATTGTTTAACTCTTGCATCTTGTACATTCAATGTCCATTGTTGTACCTACATTTTCCACGTCATCCATTGCATTCTAAGAATACTCTAAACTATGTGAGCCAATAAACTCGCCGTTTATATTAGCCTCTGCACTTGATATAACATTTTAAATATGGTAAGGTGCGAACAACGGTGTCGACTATGCAAGGTTGACCACACCTCGATCGCCTGCTATTTATGTTACTACTGCATCGACTACTTGTGCCTCGTCATATCAATGTCCTGTTATATCCTTATGCACTTATTTGAAAATTAGAGCATCTAATATTTCTAATGTTATTGACGACTGGTTATTTAAATTAGTGTTTTCGAATGTTCAATATACAGGTTTATCTACATCAGTGTTAGTTTAGTCAGAACATAATTGACGTGTTGGTCAAAAATACACCTGCCCGATTCTCATGATTATTTGAGAGAAGTCACACAACTGCACGATGTAGACTTGAATATCAACAAATCTATATCGCTCATATGCACATTTTATGTGAATGCTTTTGTCCTATTTTGAAAGACTGAAACTACATAGCGTCGCCTGCAATGGTCCTTACATACCAATAGTCTAACTAGCAAATCTAATGATTCTCTATCAGTAGTGAATAAATTGTAATTTTTGACGGTATTATCGTTTTTATTTCTGACAGCAGTTATAGAATTTCCTTTCATTACTGATTTAATATCTTGAAAAGTGAGATCTCTAATTAGTTATGAACTACACAAATGCACAATACTTTTGTGATCATGATGTTACATTTCGTAATAGTTACGAGATTGCATGCTAACGTTTAGCGTGCTTCAACTGCTCAGTTGAGCAAAACTCTATTTATTTATGTAATTAATAGGTTTTATTTAACGTCTGTTATCATCATAATTTACATCGTAATTGGCATTAATACGATTAATCTGAGATGAATGTGATTACAAACTGATGTATTTCATTCAAGTAGTCAGGCTCTGATAAAGTTCACAGCATTTTTTTCACGCATTTACCAGGAACTCCTAAAGATCTGAACTTTGATATTATTTTTGCTGTTATTTTTTAGGTCTTGTACAATGACAAATATTTTCTGGTCATTGCCCTTTGATAAACTTTATTGATGGTTCTCTTTCAGGAAATCGATCAGGCTTTGAGTCAAACGTTTGATTGATTCTCTTTCATTCATTCAATTCCGTACAGTTTACGTGTGCTATCATTAATTCTTACATTTTTATTGAAGGGAAGGGTGAATGACCATCGGTTTCAAATCAATAAAAGACAGTTTTATCAAAAGGACGGTGATGTCACTCGGTAACATTTCTAAATAAATTCCAAGATTATTTAATTTTAAGCACTAAAACCTGAGGTTTCTACCTGAGACTCGCTTTTTCCTTACACTTCGGGACGATGACCTCTAAAACTTTTTATTGCTCTCCAAAAGAGTTTCGGCAAAAATAAATTGCTAAAAGATACAAACAAAATTAGAGTATGCCTAAACGCCTTTTAACAACATCATTTCCAAAGTAAGACGAGTTAATGAATGCCTTTGTTTTGTAAGACAATGATAAATAAATTTAATCGAACAGAACATTTTCATCGGTACAGTGAGATTTAAACCAAAGTAGGTAATAATGCACACGAGAACCACTTTTTATCAAACTGCACAGAAAAAGATAAATAAGTAAACAACAAAAAAGTAGCAGCAAAAGAAAAACCAAAAAAAGTGCAACGATTTGGAGACGAGATTACGAACGGTAACATAATAAAAGAAAGACTTAGTCAATGTCCCGAAAATTCTAAATTTAAAGAAGGTTAGGTCATTGACGAGATTAGAGACAGCGTCCCGCTGAGAACAAATTTAATATTCACCCTGAGATGCCAAAACGTGGCTTTGAAAGAGGTCAAAAAATTAAACCTTGCTTAAAATCTTTTTTAGGCAGATTGTGGAACAGAACTTTTAAAGGTTCTTAAGGGGAATATTTTCTGTTTAAAATTATGTTACCAAAACCCTTTAGCTTAATCACAAGTATAAAGATTTGAACAAAAAAATGAGAAATTAATGTATCTCTTTTGAAAGTACAGTCAAGTTCGATTCACTTGAAGAATGCTACTGTATAGCGTCCATTTTGACATCTGATTGAAATGATGTTGAAAATTAATTCTCGAATAGTCTTATCACGAATAATTGAGTAATATAATATCACATAACTGTAATACTGAGTTGCATATAATGCGTGCGTTGGACCTTATACGAACAATCATACATTGCGATACATTACCACCTAGTGGAGGTCGAAAGCAAAGTATTGTAAAAGTATACATTCTTCACATTATGATTTAGAAGTGGGATTCTTTGCTCTTGTTTTAGAACAAGTAATAAATGAAAATGTGGCAGATATGTCGTTACGAATATTAATGAAGAAGTCAAAATAAAGGCTGTTAAAGCTTTCCGCAAAGATTGGCTCAAGCAACGACAGGCCATACCCAGCATTGGGTAAAGTCAGGCTGTGGAGGATGATGAAAGATTTACGATACTTTGAGGTTATTAATTTAGACGTTAATGATATCTTATATCTGTACTTATTTAAGTTTATCATAACAGTTATTGTTTTAAACTAGAATGCGAATAGAGAAAACAATGTAAACCCAAACCTACTCTATAAATATAACGTCTTTCCATGTTGCACTTTCAAATACACAACTCCTCATTCAAATATAACCCTTGAATTCTTACAATTAAAATTCACAATTGCATTGCACCGGTCATTAGTCTACATACGCAAGTAACAGTACAGCGGCCTTGCAGGGTCATGTTTCCTGCATTCTTGAATATACTGGTACTAATAGAGACAAGTGAACTTTTCATATCGAAATAGTTGTTGATAACAAAAGGTTTATTGAAAATTGTTATGAAGTAAGTCATAACGATAAAACTAAGACAAGGAATAAAAGAGGTAAACATAATTAAGATACTAAAAGTATCGTCATCGGCAGTGAGTGCCAGAAGACAGTTGTCGTTATCGCGGCATGCCCAAGAAACGCTGGCGTGACGATTTGGACTCGTTCCTGACTGATTGACCAGAGACAGCAAAACACTGAGAGAGTTCAGAAAGGAATGAGTGAGAGCAGTGGGACAATATAGGATAAATAGTAACAAAAATGAGACGGTCAGAAGAAATGCTAATAGAAAAATTGGGACCCCATATCCCATTGAGGTCACACAGCAGAATTACGTAACAGCCACGTATGATAATATATATGCTACACCTGAACAGCAAACAGTTGGCCCTGATAGATATATCTAGTCAGTCTATCAAAATTAGTATAATTACTGTAATACGAGATAATCATACACTTAATATCATTGATTCAGATTCGTTTTCAAATGAAAATATATACGAATACAAAACAATAAAATATAATGATTACTTTAACAAATTCAATAATCATTATTCATGCAAATACATAAAAACACAAGTCAATTTGCGAATTACTTAAGTGATATATTTATCGTATTTGGAAATTTATTCTTAAACTTTTACATTTATATGTATTCAGTTGTCATAATAATTTTCGAAGTCACTTTTGTTGTCATGTTTTCTAACTGTCCGGTTTCATTACTCATATTTAAAACATATTTCTCACTTGTTATAAAGTTCTTTTTGTCAGTAAAAGATTCCATTTCATTAATAATGTCGATAAATCTTACTTTTGGATCGACATGCGTATCTTTGAAATGTGTATCTTTTTAGGGTTTCGTAGTCAACTAGGAACCCTTATAGTTTCGCCATGTCTGTCTGTCCGTCCGTCCGTCTGTCCGTCCTCGCTTAATCCATGTGACCGTTAGCACTAGAAAGCTGAAATTTGGTACCAATATGTGTATCACGCCGACAAAGTGGTAAAATAAAAATTGGAAAAAAATGTTTTATTAGGGTAGCCCCCCTATATGTAAAGTGGGAAGCGATTTTTTTTTTAATTTCAACCCTAACGTGTGATATATTGTTGGAAAGGTATTTAAAAATGAATAGGGGTTTACTAAAATCATTTTTTGATTATGCCAATAATTTCGGAAATAATCGCTCCAAAAGTAAAAAACAATGTGTCCCCCCCTCTAACTTTTGAACCATAAGTTTAGAAAATATGATATGAAAATAAGGACTTTCTAGGAAAATCATTGTCACAATAAGTGGAAACACTTATTGTGACGGACGGGAAACTACGGAACCCTACACTGAGCGTGGCCCGACACGCTCTTGGCCGGTTTTTTGCATGTAGTTAGTTTGAAGTCAAATTCAATTTCTTTATGTTTCATCTTGATCGTGTAGACCATTATCCCTTTTTGGGAGTGGTTTTTCGGATTGTTAATTAACGTTAACTTTTTTTCAGATAAAGGGGTTCTTCCCAAGGCTGTATTCTTGTTCCTCTCATTTTGGTGATTTTCCCTCACGGAGCTGATTTCTTCTTTTTTTGTTACTTTAGGTACTTTAAGACTCCTAAGCACTTTTACATTCGACACGCTTTAACATTTCAAATACATAGTTGGTTATTAGGTTCATCTAATGTTACATTTGGTCTAATTTGGGTATTAAAATACTCTTCATTGATTATGGGTATTTTAAGAGCATTATGACTTATACCAATGATATAGTAATGAACAAAGAAGCTTTAAGTTACCTTATTGACATATTCAGTATTGCAACACATACTTGTAACTGCTGCACCAACTATAACCAGTACAGCTAAAGACTTAATCCTAGATGAAATGAATAAAACATCAACTAACATGTCGTCTGCTTAATTGCTTAGATCTGATTTATTCTACCTGCAGCTATGTGGAGCAGCCTTGGTCATCTCTTGTCGACCTTTGCTAGAATGCAAACCGTTTATGATAGTGAACGGCAGTATTAACTTGTGGAGCTTTTCTAGGAAAACGTAGGCTTTGGAAGTTAATTTTATGCTCGATTCTATGAAGGGAATATACAATGTATGGCTGTTGTCTTGGATTAATGTCTCATGAATTTTGTTGAAGGTGTGCTAGCATTTGCGGTTTAGGATCTTTAAATGTGTAATAGGATGTCTCAATAGGATACAGTGTGAGTTTGAGTTAATGTTTAGTCTTTGTTTCTTTATTGTGTTTGGATAGTGATTAAAATTAAGCCAGTCCTTACTTAATACCAAAACAAGCATCTATCTTGACCTTTATATTTGCATGGTATTCTTGTGTCTATCTAGTTAAATACAACGATTGTATCATTGGTGACCTTCTCATCGAAATTATGTAGGCAAGAGACAAAATGATCTAGTTACCATATCGGGTTACAAGAGACTCAAACTGACCACACATTTCAAAGTTTATGAAGAAAATCAAAACAAACGATAGAAATAAATCTGTATAATCTCATTTTAATCTGAATTTGATTTAATAGACCGTAGGTAAAGCAATAATATAATGGCATGCTCTGACCTCTGATGGCGGCGAGTCACGAATCGGCAAATGTAATAAATTCTTCGATTGAGTCGTTATTTCATTGAAAGTGAACGTTATACGAGTTTTGTCTTAGTTATAAATGCAGGATACAGCAATTTGGGTATTGGCTAATTTGTTGAGATATGCCTAAATCCGAGTCACGGTTCTCTGTTTTATTCGTGTCTGAATTTGTAAACATAGTGCTAATATTGAGTCAAATTCTTTAGCATATTATTATATCCAAGTCTTTTTAAAGAAATAAAGGAAGTTACAAAATAATGTAATAAAAGAATTAACTGAAACAGATCAGTGAAATATGAACATAATAGTTTGAAATGCCATCTATATCTAGACTGATAAACAATAACTTCCCTTACAATTGCTACTAAATGTCTAGATACAATCTAAGAATTTTACAACTGAGAAAAACTGCGATAGAAACAAAGAAAACTTTTCGTTTTAGTTAAGTTTCATTACAGTTCCGTGACTTGTTGAACTGAGAATTTAGTAAAAGGAAATAAAAAGGAGAACATAAGAATTTGAGATAAAGAATCTAACATCATTGAGCAGTGCCGGCTCAGCGGTAACAGACCCAACTTATGATTTGCTGGTCCTGGGTTTGTACCCAAGCAGGTGCATTGTGCACTTTGTGTAATTTAAAATAATCACTGCTCTGAAAACGCTGAAGCGGAACGTCCTGAGAAAACCGTGAACTAATAATCCTCCTTTTGGGCTTGGCCGCAGTTGGGTAAGAAGGCATGCGACATCTACCAACCGCAATGGGTCCGTGTGATGGATTACAGCTCAGTCCTTCATATATAGAGGAAGTCTGTGTCCCAGCAGTGGAGTGTATTATACATTGATGTTAATGTTATGAGGTAATCATATCAAACACCCATTACATTGTGAAAAGTGTTAACAAAATGAAATAAAAGTTGTGCTCACTGAGATGTTACATTTAATGGATTGCACGCACTTGGCAAGTTACGTCATAATTCATTCAATTGTTTGAAACAAAATTGCCATACATATTAGATTGGTCAATAATAAAGTGATCCAATTTTATACTTATTCTTTCTTATGTAAGTAATTGAATCTTTAAGATGAGCAAGAGTTTTAGTTTTATTAAGATGTTCATGCAATGTTTTGATCGAATACAGTTAAGTACTTGTTTATTTACTTGGTGTTGCTATTTGCCAGAATCCGTTTGTTTATTATGTATTTCTGTATTGGACCTGCCTTATTATTTCTGCTTTATCGTATATTGGAGTTATGACCGTTTCAAAAACACTTAGTGAGTGAATCCTAAACAAAAGGTCAGGAGTTGAAAATCCAACGTCTAATATTTAGGCATTAGATGTCATTGATAGTGACAACTGGCATTAGTAACTCCACTATCCATCTGTCAATTAATACTGGCTAGCTATAATGAAATTTCTTGTTACATCTGTACATGGCCTAAACCTGCTCAACTTTAGTAAGTTTGGCACACACGTACCATAACCGTCATACTCAATGAATTGGGACATTATTTCGTCATCACGCACTTTATTCTTAGATGGGTGACATAAGACCTTCATGAGTTTAAACTTTAACAGTTACAGGTGTTTGTGTCACTAACACAACTGTACCTTTTCGAAGAACTTTCAATTCGCTGTTGAATTTTAGACTTTATGCTGGTGGAAGAAGAGTTGTTGGAAATGATGGCTAAGATTCGTGAATTCATAGATGAACTTTAATAGATGAGTCAATAGTGTCATGAGGTTGTAAATGATTAATGATTAGGAGTCCAATGGTGAGGATGAGCAAAATGATGTAAGCTTTAATAAATAACTGTTAATACTTATGTTTTTACGTAATTTAATTATTATGATCATGATACGTGACACGCCGTTTATTTTTGATAGTTTTTTTTAAGTAGGTAGGTAATAGTTATCATGTATCTCTAACTAAGTGATTCTGCTTTAATGTTTTAAAAGTTATATAAGCCATTTGTGCTGCATATATTCATATTTAATATTCATAATGTCTTGGGTTCAATCCGGCTCCAGGTCAGGCAAAGTATTATTAGTTCTTTCATCAGGAGTTTTACCTAATTTCAGTTCGAAAGTTGTATTTGTGCCTTGTTGATAGCTATACGTCTACCCCCAAAACATGCAGTATAAAAGTAACTGTCTACCTATGTTACTACTTTAGATACACCTGTGCCTAATCTTTCAGGGATTAAAGGGTAGTATTATCTTCAACTAGTAATCTTCAACTAGTACTAACGACGACTTATTACATTCTTGCACAATTTCGTCTCTGTAGTCCAAGAAAGGTTTAACTATTCTTTCCAATAGGCTTAAGAACAAGTGTTGCTGTCTTGTAAAAACGCTACAATATTTAATTTTGATTAATAGCCAGATGACAAACCAGCTGTGCCTGACGTACCACGTGACATATGACTGACAGAACTCGTTTGGGAGTGCCCTATACTATTTCCGGAACTTTGCAAGTGCGTGAGTGATATAAAAAATGTGACAGAGTTTCCTTGTATGGTTGTATGATCAAATGGAGCTGATCAGGATCTTTAGTGGGTTTGTTTTTATGGACAGTTGTGATAGGAAAAGGTTTGTATGAGAGCAAGAAATGGTAAAAGATATATAGAATCGAAATATACGAAGCAAAATGTTTTAGCTATGCAAACTTATCTGCAGTTGATACTGTATTGGCCGATCGCACAATAACTAGCGACTTATCTTCTAAAGCTTATGAAGAAACACGAACCTAACCAAATGATATAACAAGTTACAAAGATAGCGCCACTACTGTAAATTATCTTAAACATCTTCCAACGATAAACATCGTCGTGTGAGAATCTCTGCAAACATTACAAACACGCATAGTCGTGAGCGAAAGTCTTAACATTACGTAAAAATTTAGGCGTTGCTAACCATATAATTTAAATATATTATACTTTAGCCAAATTAGAGATAACATTTGGCAAGGTACAATAAGGTAAATAGGTGTGAAGGTCAAAATCTAACAGTTCTAGTGGGACGCACTTATTGTAATTTGTATGGACATGTCGTCATATTCGTCACCGCCTTTGATCGTACTCAATGAGTATGTCTTTAAGCACAAAACCAAATTGCATTAACATCATTTTAAGCCCAGTACTAAGGTTAAGTGATGAGATTAATTGGCCACAACGAAAAAGAATAACAAAATTAAATGGGTAAAACTATTTTGATGAAATTGAATGAACGATCAAAGACTAAATTATAAGGTATCCTACAGATAATATTCGTAGTTCCCAATCCTGACACGTCAAAATCATAAGGAACACCAATAAAAAGGAAGAAAAACAAGTCTCACGGGAGATCACTGACCATCATTCAACCGATACTTCCAATCGATCAAAAATCAACTTTATCTTGTTATGGACTAAGTTGACTATCAATTGAGATAAAAACTGCATATAAAAGCTGCAGAACAAGACAGGTGCGTGAAAACGAAAGTTGTTCTCTTCCTGCTCACCCGTTCGCCTCGACTTGAAACCAGGTATGGATATAACTATTTAGACTTTGATATGCAAGGACGATACAAATATGTAGTCAAAGATCAATGATAAAGATGTATGGGAAGTTAGCATTGCTGATGTTATAATAGATGAAATCATTATTGAAAATATTTGCAGTGGTGCCATAAAGGATACAGTGCATGAGATGTAATTGATAAATCAATACAGTAATTAGAACCAATTTTGTTTTTGTATGACAAGATGAGTAATCATTTGAGCGATACAGAAACAAATATTTAAATAAGTTTTATTGAATTCGGAAACTATAGTTCAAATGCGTGAATTGTATCAATTTTTAGTAAAACAGATTTAAAACAGGCACGCGCTAATGTAAATCGGAAACCAAGAAACACCGTTTATAAAAAATAAGACCAGTTTAATGTCGCAATCAATTTCGCGAAAACAATTAAACTATTAAACGAGCATAATGAAAACGACACGATACAGGAAACAAATTCAGATGAATTTTATAACTTTATGACACAGCACGAGCCAGCAACTCTTCCTTTCGTATGGGTTGGGAGTTCGTATCAACTACTTTCACTGAACAGACGCTAAAAAGTGAAACTGGAATCGGCGTAGGCTACGGAATGCTGGCTAACCGTGATAAAGATGACGTAAAAAATTATAAAGAATTGTTAATGTGTTGTGGAAAGTTTTGTAGTAGATCGTGTAGTAGTAGAAGGCTTGACAGATTCAGCTACTGGTTAAACAATTAAGAGGTGAGATATTAATTGCGAGGCTGAAAGACAGCTGATGTTTTTAAACTGACATGGTCGCAAATATCATTGTTAACAATTGAAACGGGATATACTGCTACTACTAATGACAGGTGATATATATAATTATTATAATTATTACAAAGATATGGATAGAGATCACAACATATAACAATACCCAAATAGTAACTTTGCAAGCTGTTTACAACACAAGCCTCTTTACTACATGAAAAATTTGATTGTAGAGCACATATGCTTAAAGCAAAAAGTTGTCAATACATACATTAAAATTGCAAAAATGAACTAAAATGAAACAGCTGCTGACGAGAAGTTTGGAGGTCGCCCAGTTAACGTAATGAGGGAAAGGGAAGGACGTAAGGATATAATTACAGCACATCATGCAATTCGAGAACCTCGATTTGAAAATCAACAAACTGTTAAACGAAACGTAATCGAACTAATATTCGATTTAGCAGTTGAAGATCGGATCATTCACATTATATTCCACGAATTCGGTATAAAACGGAACGTAATTACGAATATCTCGATACTAAAATCGAATTGAAGGTTGAACTTTGCAAAGAGGTCGGAGTTAACGAAATGTCAATTGCCTGGTATTGTGTGTTGTTTGCATTTGCACTATATACAGATTTTCGTGAGATTGATGTTAATCAAATATTTGGTAATTACACAGAGTATGAGTAACTTTGTAATTAAGTTGTTTGGTCTAATCTCGGAGATTTAGTACGATTTGCAGGGCCATGTCCGAAATCGAGTCACGATGCTAAAACAAATGAACGTGGGCGTGAAAAGTTACAACAGGAGTAAGGTTTTATTGCTAAAGGTGTGTACTTATAAGCACGATTAGGCCCTTATATGGAACACTAAGGATTGGCGCATGTTACGCAAAAATACCAACAACAAACTTTGATAATTCCATCAAAGTCTTTCATATTCTTATTCCTGTTTCAGCCTTACTCAGCTTTTTTCATACAATGCGTTTGAAAATAAATCATGACATTATTGCAAATAAGCAGACAGTTCGAGGAATGAAACAACTTTGATGTGATTTGATCTAAAAAATGCTTATCATTCTTTGGGTCGATATTTTGCGAAGGGTTTAAAAATAAGAATCGATTTGTGCCATACAAGCACAATGAGTTTTAATTCAAGTTTGCCCTGCAGTGAAATAATTACCAGTCAATGTAACTTTACCAAAAAAATACTAAAGTTCCCTGTTGAGAAAAATACAATAACTGTAATGCATTTCAAATTATTATTCCATTCAATTTCGAGCTTTAGGTACACCTTGCCTACTTTTTGAAGCTACCTGTCCCTTAATTTATAAATAATATCGGCCAGCCGGATGTGGGGTGCGTTCAAGTCTTTATTTTCAAGGGCAAGCCAAATACCAACTGTTCCCACGTCAAAAGGGCGACGGGGACTACCGCTTATAGCAGTTTTTTGTTTTTGAGGTTTCCTTTATTTAGTCATGTAATTATATTGTCTTCTTCATTTGAACATGATGTATTGTTGCCGAAATTGTTATCTTGATTAACGTTTTGGACTTGAAGACTGTAATTAAAACTTACCCTGTCTTTTCAACTTCAGCATTGCAAGAAAAGGACTTATGTTGTAAAATATCTTGCGACATTCTTGTTTGTTCATATAAAAAGAGAATCCTAATAGCTAACTTAGGTGTTGCACTGATGCAAATCTATCAACCTATGTAAAACCCACATGAAGCAAGATACCTACATCATTATTTTCAAACGCACGACAATCTAATCTTCAATTACTACCACTGACCTTTTCTAACGCGCAATTACATTGCACGCAACTAAATATCAAGCATACAAGTGACAACTGTAAACTTTCGTAAGACTGGCTGGCAGAGACCCGAAACCTTACGTCATTTCTTTAAAACGCTGATTTAAATGTCAAATATTGACCCATGACACGCATTCCTCCACTTGTCTTATTATACGTCAAAATTTCGGAGTTTTGCTAAAATATCTTTGAATTAGCAAAATTAATGTCATTCAGATTCGACAGCATTATTATATTTTTGCAATACTTGTCACTGTGAAATTTTAATGAAACCAATAGTCCTACTGTCCAATGATTCATATTTTAAATCTGGTCTGAACGTTATTTTCGTTGAAATAAGGTTTATATTACGGGTTAAGTAACTGTGAAAGGACTGTAATGCTGATTGTATTTCATATTATGGAAACTATTGCGATAGTAATCTAAAATTAACGAAGCTTCATTGATGTGTATGATGTTAAACAAATGTTACGTATCGCAGTTATTGTTAGCGTGGATGCATCGTTCGATAACGTTGTTGTTATGAAATTGGCATGTAAGACTTTGTTACACGCGAAATTAACAATACAAGATGAAGTGAATGCGATTGATAACAAAATTATTAAACTTGATGTTGCGGCATTTAGCGATTGCTCCTGATAAATTTAATGCCATTAATAAACCTTGAGTAACCAAAACAAAGTTATTTATACTAAAAAACAATGAATGGACTGTACTAGTTAAGATAAATTAAACAAACATGATAAGAAAAGTACCCAAAAGTCACACTTGCTCCAAACGTCAATAAACTAAGTGTAAGTAACTTATAATTATTGACAATACAACTCAATCTATTACAAAGATAATAAAAGACGTAGATATCCAAACAAAAAATCCAGAAAAAGAAGAAACCGCTCATGTCTTTGTTGATTTTTCTTCAAACTACACGTTTTCACTTTCATTACATATGTACGTAGTGTGTCGTGTCCGTAAGATCGTTGAACGTCACGCGGATCGTGATCTCAGCACAATTAAAGTGTCCAAAACAATTACTATCACAGAATGATGATGGGGAAAATGATGGTTATGTAAAATGTAATGCGGATAGGAATTTCTGCGAAGATGGTACTCGAAAATTGTTTTAAGATGAATTTGTTTGTAGAAGAAGATATTACACATTTCAAAGTTACAAATAAACAGTACTTTGTTCGTAACAGTTTTAATAAACATAAAATTGCAGCCAGACGCAACACGTAAAAAAACAGTAATAAAAATTCAACACCAAAAATGTTTCTACAAATCTTGTGCAATACATCAAACGCGCGACGTATCCATAGAACATTAATATGCAGTTGATAATTTTTGTCGTAAAATCACGAGTAGACAGACCGACCGACCGACAGCTGGGTTGGCCAATAACAGGTGTCAAGACTTGCGACACAGCGCGGGCGCAGGCCGCTGCCTGTAGAACGTAATAAGGACACTGCCGTATAATCGGCGGCTGATTAGAGCCTTTTGGTTACATACTAAGATACTAGTAAATGCAAAGATAGACCAACTAAGATAGCATGAGAAGAATTTGAAGAACGATAAATTATTAGATTAGTATTGTAATGCGACCAATTTCGACATAAGTTAAAACGAAAAAAAAAGAACGGAGTAATGGTTAAGCAAGATAAAAACAATATATAACAGAAGCGTAAACTAACACTAGTAGCAAACCAGCGTTAATGAATAAAAAACTCATCAAAAGACCACAAAATAATACAACAACAAATAAATCTTCAGAAACCAAGCAATAAACCTGACAAGACAAGACCAAACTAGACTTACAAGATGAATGGAATAATTTCCAACTTCGAAATCATAACGTCTATTTGTAAATTTCTGCTACAGAATCGCTCGAAGTAGAATTCGCGGTGACCTTGAACTACTTTTGAGTTGCATTCGTTTCTTAATTTCGGTACGATTTTAGGAGCCTTGATATTAAAAGCAAAAGAGTCTTGTCAAGTAAGATTCGTGACTTTAGTGGAACGCATTTGCAAAATGTTAGCAATGCAAATCATACGTTGGGCTGGCCAATGATGGTGGATGATAAAATGGTTGAGATTAAAAAGGGTAAGGTTAGACGAGCTACTGAAAGGGTAATTTATATAGATCCTACTGATTTCAAAGCATGGAACGCCGTTATTGTAAGAAATGGTGATACAATGTGCAAATACACACTTATAGCTTTAATGAACTTTATGGAGCTGTATCAACGGTAACGTAATAAAGGTAACGCATTGAAGGTTTATTTAAAAATAAACCTTCAATGCGTTACTTGGAATAAGAAAATAAATGATAATCTGCATAATCATTACAAGATTACAATTTTGTACGACAAAGCAAAAATTTGAATGAACCGTACGGTTTAAATCAAGGTATTTTGCTGAACTGGTCCTGTTAAGGTCAATATGGCCCTCCCACTGTCATGTCAGATCAATGCACTCATATATCCGGCAGTAACGATGCTGATATAATTATTCGCACTTGAAATCTTCAGACGTAGCGGCATTCGTTACGGGATGTTAAGGAAGGAATTAATTATTTTTTGACTCATAAGGAACAGGTACTTAAAGTTGACACCTTGAAAGAAAATTGTGATGTTGAGGAATTAACAGCAAAGTTATACAAATTTTTCATCGTAAGTGATGGAAACTTCTTAAAGAATTTAATTGAAAATACTATAAGCATTAAACATGGGTAATTACTTTGTCTTGCTTAATCTTACTTCAGTGCAGTGTGACAAAGACTAGCACCAATTCTAGATACGGTAATGCCGGCAAACTTCAATAAATCACTTGCAATTTGACATTGTAGCTATAAGGTCAAAAGTGTACGCGACCAGATGTTTTCCGGTCAATTTACGATGCTGTAACTTGTGCATTGTTAGTCATCGGTCACGATCTTGATCAATGGGTCAGAGTTGACCGTACAACGTCTGACAGACAAGCTAACATTGCAAGAGGACTCTAGTTGAGTAATGTTTGTTCTGCAAATACTTTGGCATTAACTAAATGGCAAGCGAAGTAAAGTTCTTGAGAAATATTAACCATAACTTGAAAACCAGCAATTCTAGTCGATTCATTTAGGTATTTACTTCGTTTTACGAAACGCAGAAAGGAATCTGGCATCTTCATTAAAGTTTCAAAAAGATTTAATCAAGAAATTAAGAGTAAACCTAAACCTTACGATAGTTTGCGGTTTGTTTCCATTTAGGGTTACATAATTAGTTATCCATGGCGTAACAACAGAAACAACGAAATTCTGCGATGAAATCACAGAGTCTGGAGATATAAACTATTGTTGATTTGTTCCACCGATTATACATGTATACAGATATTAAATAAACAAATGGTACCTATTGATATATGGAATGAGAAAGAAATAAAATTTCCTGATAAAAAAGGGAATATACACTTTCAGCCACAACCACAGGAATCAATAGAAAAATCTATCAATAACAATGTTTTGATTGAATGTGGCGTTCGTGCTTCTAGGCTTTCACTGTCAACCGCAGATATTATATCCGCGAAAGCTTTAACAAAAACTATAAATGGTGGCGTCGAACAAACAGCATTGTGAGAGTCAATCGAGACACTATTGTGTGGCTGTTACGTCAATAGACAACCAAAGACATTTCAATACAATGCTACTGAATTTAGTGCACGCATGAATGTTATCTATCCCCAGTTGTCGATGGATAACGAAATAGCGATGCTATCGCTAGTAATGTTGAAGCTAAATAAAACGTGGTAAGTGTCAGAGTCAGTATATAGTACGGCGTGTTCTCACGTCCTTAATAACTGTAAGCAGTCGGAAACGGTTACAAAAACGTAACCAAAGACAAAGGAAAGGAAAACGTAATATGCACGCGGAACAACTATGGGAGACAGTAGTGTTTAAGTTTGCAAATTGAGATAATTAATTTCAATTTGTAGTTGTGCAAGACAAAATGATGTTACGGAATTAAGGTACTTTCACGACTAGTGAATTAAAACATTCCTAGACCACTATAGTAGTAGACACATAACAATATTTACAAATTGTTTTGCATTCAAAGTTACAAGTCGATTCACAACACGTTAAAAAACAATCTCAAGTAATATCACTAAGTGGACATACGCATAGGTTCTAATTTGTGGAAAGCAAAAAATTTCACTTTGACAAATTGTCATAATGGTTTCTCCTATGATCTGTCATTGGCTGCTATTATAGCAGTAACTGTGTGAACTGAGCCGTGAACATTACTTACATCGGCTCGATGACCTCGTGATGGATGCATAGAAAGTTTAAATACCAATTTGGGTATCGTTCGGCTATTATGATTTGATTGCCTACTCATTAGTCTTTGATACAATAGCAGGAAACGATTTGGTACCTGTGAAGTGGAGGTTGCTTTTAGAAGACCTGGGAAAAATAATGTTTCCTACAGAATGTTTGGTGTGGTAGTTATTGATTAAAAAACTGTTGCAGTCTCTAAAACCAACATAACCTCCATAAAACTAACAAAAAGTAACGGTGCATACAGTTATACTAAATCTTTGTGTATCTTTCAAAATCTAAGAGTCCTATTAAATTATATTAGTAAGTCTTCATTAATTATTGATGTTGGTTTTAGTCTTGCAATAGTCAATCTATCACTTTATTATTCAAATTCACATCGCAACGGTGAGGAAACAAACAAGCATAACGTTTCAACAGCCGGCGCAACCTCACGTTTGTAACATCTTCGGTATGGCGCTATAAATGTTTATACTGTAACTCGTGGAATTACTTGAAAGTATCTTGAATCAATAGTGGAATAACTATGGAAAGTTGTAGAAGTACAATCCAGAGATAGCATATTATGACTATCTTATACTTTGGTATTTGAATTAACATTTAAAGACTGATATGATGTGCAAGGTCAAAGAGTCGATATATTGCAACGAGTTCCCCAAGGGTTAGGTCACAAAATTCTTATGACTATTCTTTTTTTTCTCAATGCATCTACTTTTTTTTAATTTAAAGACCTTTTTATTATGTTAAAGACCTACTCTTGGTATTGACCTAATGGAAAGCTATGATTTAGGTCTACAATATCAATGAGCATATCCAGAAGATGCATGTTTACTCTTACGAGCTATAGGTACAGTGACTATCATTGACTTACCTTATAAAGTTTATCCTTTTGATACCACACATCTTCCTCTTCCTCCACGGGCGCTGCGAACGCCTGTGTCAGATCGTCGCGAGAACGCGAGAGTATTCGACGTCGAGACACCATCTCGCCACCCGCAGCCGTCTCAAACGGGACTAGGCTAGAACAAGGAGAGACAATGATTAAATATTTGTACATGCAATTACTTAGTATTGTAGAAACACAGAAGCCTGATAGTGTTATCAGTAGTTTAAATACTAAGGTTGAATAACAGGTGTGAGCCGCTGACTGTTAAGGTTTAG
The DNA here is from genome assembly GCA_949775195.1 of Diarsia dahlii. Taxonomy (NCBI): domain Eukaryota; kingdom Metazoa; phylum Arthropoda; class Insecta; order Lepidoptera; family Noctuidae; genus Diarsia; species Diarsia dahlii. The sequence goes on from OX459190.1 coordinate 19,856,958, forward strand.
AAAGCAATGATGGTTTTATAACTAAAGTAGATGTTGACGTTCTTTAACAAGATTATGATAACAGATTTGAATTTAGAACACATTAATTATTCAATCAAAATAAAACATTAGTTATAATTATTGTGGTAAGTACCCAGTATATTTCTATTGCAAGTAATACAATAATAGGTAGGTTTAGTTTAGACAAATAAAATATTGAAAGTAAATATGTATGAGTTGATTACGTACACATCATAAAAGTTATGTAGTTATTTAAACCAAACTCATTGGAATTTGGTTCAACCGGAACAAATTCCGTTTAAAATACAATAAAAGACCGTTTATCAAAACACGTAACTTAATATTATGATTATATCAATACGAATGATACAATTGTTGAACTTTCTATAGAACATTAAATATAAATGAGTATTATGAAACAATGGGTGTGGCGAAAGCAAAATATATTGCCATCCTTGTTTGTTTGTCTTTTATCTCTTCATTAATGTTCATTCATATTAAACGACATACTATTAGAGGTAAAGAAGCCTTGTCTCAATGTCTATTTAAGTTTATATTCGGCATTTGTATTCATAGAAGAAGATTGATGGCTTTGCAATGTGCAAAGTATTCAACTTCAAAGGGAAAACAAGTTTGTCTTTCTTGCATTTTAAATGAACGTAACTCTATTACGTTTCGTTTTTTTTTCGTATTTGCTATAACGGTGTTATTTAACTTGTGTTAATAGCTCTTAACAGTCCACAAAGTGTCAGCTGGCATGCTTTCTGCCTTCTGCAGTAATTTCTACGTATTTTATTTCCGACACTTCATATCAACACTTCTAAACTATCAATATTACAATATTACAACATATAAACACATACATACATTACATACATACATACATACATTACATATATTACATTATGTTATTATTTATTTGTTGTTATTAAACAACAATCAAACATGGTAAATATCCCGTTTATGATATTAATAGTATTACAATATTATCTAGCAATCCCTAATCAATTATTTTCCGCAAACACATCAGTACCAAATTTTTCTAAGCACACTGCCTACTTTATCGAAGGCTTCCAGTATCGAGTATAAAATCTAGCTACATGTCTTCTGTTGTCATTTATATGTTCTTTTCCACCTTTAACATCTCATTCACACAATTCTAAACCATCATAATTCCATCTTTATTCACAAACACGCCTAATTTCTCCAAGTATACAGCCTGCCATCTTATCTTGGCTCTTAACAGTACACAAAGCGTCGGTTCGCTCGCTTCCTTCCGACAGTTAACAATGTGTGGCATTGGATTCGACATTGGGGCTCGTACGCCGTGTCTAACGATCGCCTCCGTCTGTTCCTCCCATTCATTTGATACCCACTGTGTTTGTTTTACTTGGGTCTTGAGATTTTGGTTCGTTTTTTAAATGTTATTCGATATTAAAACTTAGATCGATTGATAAAAAATTTTGCTTGAAGATAATTATTTTATTTAGGTTGTCAGTATTGTAAAAAAAAAATTTTGTCACCTATTGATTCAAAAGTCAAGGATTGCAAAATAGCATGTAGATAATCGTTAACCATCAAGTTCTTCAGAAAATTACCTTGTTACTGCTTACTTACTTAGAAATCTTCACACATGGAATTATTACGTACCAAACAATTTAAAATTGCTTTTACACGACCACTGTTGATCATATTAGGCCTATTTGAGTTAAACCGTGTGTGTTAGAGTATCTACTTTCTTTATTTTACGGCATAATACCAGTAAATTCATCGGTCGGACCGCAGCTATTTCAGAGCCCATTAATATCAATTGCTGGAAAGTCGAAAGTACTTACTTTTCTTCATGCGATTTTCTCTAAAGCCAAAGTCATTAAATCTTTGTTGGAGACGAATTATCCATTGATGCTGGATTTATTTACTCGTTTGTATTATTAAGTTTAATGTTTATTTCTTTGGTTTCGTTTCTTCTACTGGCTTTATTTGTGAAATCTTTATTGTTGTTATTTCATTCTTTTCAATCTGTTGCATAATAAATTGTAGTTTTTTCTCAGTGCTTCCACAAACTCTGTTTAAAATACTTAAGTAAAAGCATTCCCTAGTAAAATCAAAACTCTTAAGTGTTGACTTTTACTCACTTACAGGAACTTACGTAACTTTAACACATTGAACTATCCTTTTAACGCATTTAAGACATTTGCGACAAAACCACAAAGGAACCGCGTAATCAGTAAAAGTAAAAAAAGACTTAAGTTCGTACAGTCAGTGGGTCAACACTTTCACAGTTGATTTACTTTGCTCTAAATCAGTATCGCAATGCCTGTTACGACATCCGATCGAGATACGTTTGTTGTATCTCGCGCGATTCTGAGACACGACAACGCAACAGCTTGGTATAACAGATAGAACTCGTGTATTTCATGTTATCGAATCCTATCGGCAGGAATCTAGAACATTTCGACATGATAAATATGTAAGTGCTGTGTAATAATTTATAACAAACGTTGACCTTAGTTTATGTTATGTTTACACTATTAATAATATTGCTTTCTGATTTACGTATTTTCGATAAGTCGTAAACAAAACGCGCTCTCGAAAAACTACGTTGACAGTTTGAAATTCGCGCGAAAATTAAACGTCACTATTAAAATGTCAGTTATGCACAACGTTCCGATTTTTATTTTATTGTTCTACTAAATTGGTTCTGGAAGACATTGATTTATTCAAGTCTGCTATTTATCATATTTTTTAAACAATTACTGTTAACTGATATTAAATGCTGCGCACGCGCTTTGGCATACCTGGGCAGTCGTTGATCGTGTTGCGTGCTCGATTCGCAGTGGTTGACTGTCCTGTCTACGTATTGAACTGAAGATTTTTTTTATCAATTCTTTTATATTCCTCCCTCCTAAAAAATTCTTGATGTTTACTTACTTACTTAATTTCAATCTTTAGGTATTATGCCAGTCACTAGACTACATGTGTTAAGGAGTAAAATAATCACTTCAAGAATAAAGATGCTGAAAGAAAAAACATCGTTATTTGGTATTCTTAAAGTCATACATTTTTAATTACTCCGTAAAACATTCCTTTTATGACCGTACCCTTACCCTACCAAAACCCCTTTTCTCTTTCATATAACCGTAATTTTCCCACGACTATAAAAACACTTGACGTAACACCCCGTCCAGTGCAAACGTCTGACAATGCGTCGTAAAGGATGATCATAAAACGCAGCACCTGCTGACGTCACAGGACCCGTTTACAGCACGCTGACCCATATCTAGGGGTGAACGCTTGAGGGACACGTGCTGTGTTCGGGGACCTATCGAGTTCGATTCGATAGATTGACTTTTTTATCGAATGATTTTATTTGCGAAATTAAATGTTATAAATAGTGTAACGATATTTGCTAACATGGCTAGAGATCGCACAGGATAGAAAGGTATGGAAGCAGAAAGGGGAGGAGGCCTTTGCTCAACAGTGGGACACAATGTACCTAGGCTAGCAAATAAAATAAAAAATTAAAAACTAAATGTGGCACTCGGAGACTGCCGCGGTAAAGCTATTGCATAGCATTTTTATCAACTTATGCAAATGATTAATTATTTAATTTGACAACCTCAGTTGACAACCTTGTTATTTTCCGTAACCATAGCAACCTGGTTGAATATTTTCGTTACGGAATTTATGGATTCGCTCTCCTCGCTCAAGGCCCGCGATAGAAGCTATGCAATAGCTTAAAAAGTGTTTCTTGAATTTGTACTTTATTCAAATTATGAAGCGGCGCCATTAGGGTCCAGAAAGACAAATTTTGTGATCAAAGTATGACTAAAAGGCTGAACTATTGAGATAATCGGTATTTGTTAGACAACTTAGTCTTACTTACTTTTGGTATTTGAAATCTTGCGTAAGCTAGTCTTGAAAATGAACAAGTTATGATGAAAGATTTCTCAGCCACTAGTTAAAGTCTCTAGTATTTTATTTAACATATTCATTGCGGTCATAACTGAACGTTCGTTTTGTTCTTACTCTTAAGTTTTGACATTTCACGTAAGCACTAATTAGTGATGGTTACTTAAAACATCTGAGTACTTGAGTAGTATACCAGACGTAATTTTACTAACCTCTTTTCGACACCACGTTTGACGTATGTTTGGATAAATAGAAACTTGTTGTCTAAACATGATTACCTTCTTAGTTTCCGCATTCCAACAAATCAAAATTAGAGCACCTACTTATTTTAATCAGTAGTTAATTGTATCAACAAAAAACATGCTAAAAGGTCATATTGAAAAAAAGTCTTTTGCATACTTGGAGTAACAAATTTTCCTATCGATAAATGAATTCGATTTTTCTATCGATGTTCGCTATCGATATCGAGAGTGTCCCGATAACCCGCTAGAGCTAGTCATTACGGGAGTCTCTTAGTGGAACGGGTTTACACTTTTATTTTCTTTTTACATACGTGAAGGCATCCCCGCACGGGCGCAATTACTACGGTATATTTAGGGTTGACCAGTGTTCTGGAGAGCTGGGTTAAATAAAATATTATTATTGTATGCTATACTAGTGGTTTGCTCCTGCTTTGCACAGTTTTAATTTACCTGACAAAACAGAGGGATTTATTTATTGTGTATAAGATTTATTGCTTTAACCACAAATGTAATGTTAATGTATTTTAACCGAAATAATTTCTCTCAATGATGTAAAACTGTGCGATGGTGGTCCATCGCACAGTTTAAAACAGCTACGTGATTATTTAGGAAGAATAATAGAAATGTCGTTGATGTCTTTTAGCTCAAAATAATTTTAAACAAATTATAGTTCACGGATGCGTAAATTGGAAACAATAACTTAACATCACGTCTGTAATCCTCGAAGGGTTAGGTAGAGGTACGCCTATTAGTCAACCACATTTTGCCGTTTATGTGATTAAGGGCAAATATTTTTTTAAAATTACCAGATAAATGTCTTTAATGTGGAAGGGGTTGGGTAAACTGCGATAAATTGAGGTTTATGAACTGGACCTATTTCCCTAACCAATTATTGCTAGAAAACAAAATTGACTCCTGAATAGTAAAAAATCCAAGTAAGGATATCCAGGGTCAACCCTGGACGCACATTACATCAGGACAGCACGCGCCATGATGTAATCGTTTGATAGTTTGTTGACTCGCCACCGTTCAGTAATTGTTGTTTACGAGACAAATGAGAGGCTTTTATTTTAACTGGGTTTATTGATCTGTGTGTGTGGGTTATAAGAGAGAATTTGAATTTGTGGAGTGATGAAGGAACATGGGTGGGGATGGTGAAAATGATGCATTTGGGTTCGTATGTTCGCATGTAGCAGCTCATATTTTTGTTAAAGTTAAATGATTCTGATATTTAAACTTATGGTAAGTTACAAACTTTCAGAGAGGAGTAGCAGAAGAAAGGGGAGGCGTATACCCAAAAGAGGGTGGTTCCGGCCTGTGATGATGATGATGATGATGAATATTGTTGAAGTAGTTAACTATGTATTTGTATCAGGATCTTCTGACGCGAGTTAAAAACATTCTCAAAATGTTTACAAACAGTTTCCTCAATTAATATCACTCGTGTTTTAAGATATCCTTGGATCATTGGCAAAAATAAAAGGTACCAAGGAAAGACAGTTAAGCAGAAAATAAATGAAAGAAACAAGTACATACTTATATATTTTACTAAAGTCCATAAATTATTACACAACTTTTGAACTACATAATTTTCAGAATGGCAAGTAAATTACCCAAATTATGCTTATTTGTCATTATGATGATATAACCATAATAACGTTTACAACAACGTAAGTACCTACAAACTTAATTATAAATTAAATCTGCTCCCAATTTGTTGTCACCATTTTTGGAGCAAAAACAGTAATTGCGGGACATAGGACCAAATATGTAGATGCCATAACTAACAAAATGTTGAAAAAGCAACTTGGAATAGGCACATTCATATTAATATTTATGCATTATATTCTAGACTCTATAGGCATAACTTATGTAATAAAAAAGCAGGTCAGATTTGTCTTATCTTAAAATACTTGGAGTACTTGATAGATACAGTTAGGAGGTAGCTAGGGTTACCATCCAGCCTTGGGCTGAATGTTCAGATTTTGTCCAGCCTTAAAGGGAAGTGATTGTGAAGAAACGGTGGTTTCTGAATATTTGAGAGAATTCCTCTACGGCATGTATAGCCTAGTTAGAGGCCCTTGAAAACCAAATTAAATGATAAAAATTTCATAAAAGTAAGATTTTAAAGCAATATATCTGGACCCTTCTACAACTGCCAGACTTTTGTCAATTTTTTTCGAGTTTTGGAACGGTAACTCTAGTTACTGCACTATTTATTACAGTTACTAACGCATTACGAAATGTACTGTTAAAAATTCAATAGAAATTGTATAGCTCGCATTCTTCTCGACTGCTTTCCAAGTCAAATGACAACGTGTTCGCGATTCTAATTACATGTGTCTTGTCTCTCCTATTATGTGTCTTGAAGACAAAAACGAGCATCTCACTTAACAAACTTACATCTTCGGCCACACTAACTCTTAAAACCTTAACATTAGTGTTGACAATCCTTTGGTTTCTGGTCTTTTAAATTTGGAACTTTCGTCACCGAAAATTTTAAAAGGTTCGTCCCTATTGATGATTTGATGCGTTCCATTTTTAAAACACGTTCTTGTTTGAGCGAACTATGTATATTTTCGCAATCTGTTTTAGAATGTGTTCTTGGTAGGTCGCGCGGTTATTAAATGTTGAGAAACCACTCATCTTGGTGCTAATCACTCAAAAGGTTTGAGCAATGTGTCTTCTTTGAACGTCAACCTTTTTGGGCGAATTTCACCTATGAAATTGAAAAGGAACTGCACAATCAATTTATCCGCGTTCAAGGGTTACCAGTGTCATGCTGGGGCTACGGGTTGTTCGAAAGAGATACCGCGGCCCCGGACAAAAAGGGCTAAGAAGGTACATGGGTGATTTTTAGTCAGCAGAAGTCTGACACTCCCTACCGCTCTGCCCAGAGCGGCAGGAGCCATTTAGTGAATTTTCTACCTCTAAAAAAAACGGTTACCAGTGACAATATTTCATAGAATTTGATATTATTATGTCGCTAACAGCTTTTGAACGCGGTTCAGATATGCTGCCATGCTGAGAACCGCGCCAGGCTTATTTTCTAACCTGTTATCAAACGAGAAGATAACAGACTACATAACAATTAATTTTACATAACATCTATCTACTGACCTTCCTCATGCAACGAAGTCTAGACTGCAACAAAGTCTTAGTTTCTAACAACAATCACTAAACCGTATAAATTAAATGAATTATGACTTGTTAGAAACTTGTATGTCTTACGACGGATGACAATCGATCATTTAGACGAGGTCTAATTAAGAGAATGCGAGTAGGTACTCGTATAAATTACATCGCAATTATAGCCAAAACTTTCTCTCACGCAAAGTTTTAGGAGTACATTAATAATTATAATTATTTTATTTCTCCTAAGAATTTAGTGCTGTTTTTATTTTGAGAAAGTGGTAATTATTATAGTCATAGATATATAAAAAAAATATCTCAAAACTAAAAGGGTGTCCCCAAAATTGAAAACGCTGAAAAAACTGGAAGCCTCAGATTATATATTTACACTAAAGCCGTGGAAAGTAGATGATATCAACAACAAAAATAAACCATTCAAACCCATAAGAACTGCCTATTAAACGTCAATAATGCATCACATGCACAACACTAATTAAAATTCTCCTCATCAAGAGAAAACCGCTAACCGATCGAATACGCCATTCGATTTCAATGTCAAAGCATATCGATTCAATACTCGATTGCAGTATGACCACTTTAATTGTGCAGTTTAAGGTGGCGCTGCTTGTCAAGAAAGCTACATGGATTTGTCAAACTTGGTACGTTTATTTTGGTTCTGTGTTTTCTCGTCTGCACAGATAAGTTGGCAGAAGTGTATGTATCGAGTCGCGTGGGTGCCTACCTGTTAGAAACGGCAGTCGATCTGGCTGAATACAAAGAGTTCCACGCCCACATATATTAGATAAACAAATCGTTAGAAATATTGTGAGGTTAGATCATGGTAATGTAATGCAAAACTTGCTGGTGGACCTACTTTCTTAAGAGGGTTTGGTTAAACGTAAAGGCTATATTGCTATGATTGATTGATTATTAGTTTACGGTTTTATGTCAGTTGACTTGAGCGAATTTTTACACTGACAAAACTTACTACATTGTGTTTTCCATATTTGACACCAGATGTCGCCAGCTCAGTATTTCAGTTTCACCGGTCGTGTCGGATTGCCGTCCCATCGGATTATGAGAGGAAAGGAACAGAGAGAGCACTTGTGCCTGCGCACACACTTGTGCACTATAATATCTCCCGCGCCGATGGCTAATCTCCGCTGAGATTGGCCGCCGTGATCGATAAACGGTCAGGAGGAGGACTATTTCAGTTTCACTATAAATTGAAGTTAACGTGTTCGATTAGGTGTATGTTTAAAGGTCGCACTAGATGCTTTGACCTGATTTTCTAATTCTTCTTTATTTAGCGCCTAACCTGATGTCAGAATGCCGCTCAAGGGCTTCTGACCTGGCTTATCTGATTTTCAATTTTGCCCCTGAGCAAAATTGAAAATGAATAGGATCTTGATTATGCAGCTCTCGAGTCAAATGTAATTTGTCCAAGAGGAAATTTAGGCTTCCACCTTTAAACCTGACCTTTTACAAACTTCATTTACTAATATGGCATCCGACACATTACGTGCAATCTGACATAATCAGCGATAAATCTGACAATAATTTGATTGCAAGCTCGGTCGTCGCCAAAGGCAAGTAGCAGACCAAACCCAAATAATAAATCATATCACAATTAATTGCGTAACAGACCCACAAAATCATTTAAATCGATTATCTATATACAACAATACATTATATGCGTACTTATATGCAGTTCCGATAATGTTGAGCAATATAACCCTCGGTAACGTAACGTAACGGACAGTTATCCAATCTGTGTCACAATGTATGAGAGACTAGCTGTAGCCCGCGGTTGCACCCGCCGTTTCTCTTTTTGCACGGTCCCTAAGGCTTGTAGCGTGATGTTGAAGCATATACTCCTCACTACCTCTGTTATCGCAGCTGTTGAGTCGTGGGTTCGATCCTTGGGTCAAGAAAATTCTTATTGAGTTTTCCACCTGCAATTTCTCAGTCACAGTCTACATTTTTGCCGGGTTGATGGCAATTGGATCGTCCCTTATTACATGGTTTATAAACATAACTGGCAAAATGTGGGTGTTCTACACCTCTGCCTAACGTTTCGGGGATTACAGGCGTGATGTTATGTTATTCCTCAAGAATATAACAATCAAATGCACAAATAATTTTCCAAATCTGACAAGCAATTCCTGAGATTAGCTCGTTTCAACAAACAAACAAACAAACTTTTGAACTTTCTGATATTATGTACAGGTATTGTGTGCTTTGGGAGTTACGAACAACCATCGGTAACATGTAAGACATACGTTCGGACAAGTTGTGCGGTTCGCAACATGTTTATACACGGTGTTTGGCTGTTGTATGCAAATATGTAATATGGAAAGATGGCTGTTATGAAGCTGTGATATTTAACGGTCCAGTAAAAGTCTGGGTTGACAGTGGTGTTAAGGAAAGTGGTACAATCTTGCTTGGAAGTTTGAAATGTTAGAGATCACTGACACCTATTTAAATTGATTGATTAAATAGTTCGTTAACTAACAGCTATACAGATCTGTTAGCCAGCTAGTTGGTGTTTTTGATAAAATCCTATCGCTACCTTTACTACCCAAATATTGATATTCTCAAGGCCATTCGAGCATAACTAAAGCCGCCATTTCAAGCACATTACATATCTCCAAAATATCGGTAAATGTAATATTACGTGTGTTTTTCCTGAACTGCAGCAGAACTGTATTCCTACAGTAATACACCCTCATTTCGTCATTTATGTTTAAGTCCCATGCAATGTGAGGCGACTCTATTGCTATCAACTGGAACAAATGCAGACTCCAGGCTTCTACTGAGAATTCTATGAATTTTATAATGGAGTAACCCAAAACACCCGGGATTCAAAGCCTAGACCTGATGCTCTGCAGTAGCACTTGCGACCACCAGGTACCCTTTCATTCCTATTGCAACAATATTACTGACTTACCTACTGTGTCTATGCATAAAGGTAACTAACCTTTTGACGTATTTAAAATAAGCACCTTTGCCGGGAGCCGTGTGGGCACATGCTTACGTAACCACAACCAAAGGTCATTATGTCCAAGAGTGGGAGTACCACCATAAGCACCATTATGCTGGGTACCATAATATGGTGTTAGTAATAGTTTTAATACCCGTTCATTATAGTATTGCAACGTTCGTAGGTAATCGTATAATGGGGTATCTTTACCCTCTGGTTGTGATGAGACATTATCGGAATGAGGTGCTATTTCAACGCTTTCAATGTGTGTAGTTAATTTGAGACAAGTTTCAAAGATTATTTATCGGATAAGGTGCATTTTATGGTAGAAAAAAATCACCATAGTAGTTCTAAAAGAGAAGAGAATTGGAATTGTGGGTGTTTCTGCGGACAGTTCTAAAGCGAGTTTTTTGAGGGACTATCTATTACAAATTTTGTTAATCAAATATTGCTGAATATTGATTAAAACTCTTAACCATCAAAATATAATACTTATTCTGATTTTCAGATTTATTCGAACAAATATTGCTTCGACTGAAACAATCATAATGCTATCATTTGCAGTATGCACAGCTTTTCTCATTTTTATCTTATTGAAAAATAGAAGATCGATCGATCTTATTGGTTGCTAGTTTTGTATATAAATGACGTGTTTATATACAATGCAACAAGAGGATTAGACTGTAAATCACATGACGCAATACTGATTAGCAATTTGTAGGCAATTCTCGTAATGAATTGTACTGTCTAATGAAGCTGTATGCATAATTTTATAATTAGACTTATCTGTCACTATGTCAAGTTTATGCGAAAAGACATGCCTTAGACGGAAATCGAACCCGCAAGCTGCGCTTGTACCTACCTAAAAACTAAGGTAGTTATTGGTCTTTCTTTAATACATACAAAACCTGAGGGATGTAATATCATTCTTCTTCGGGTCATGACCAAAATATGAATGAAAACTTCTTTGCTTTCATGAATGGCGGCAACCTATCTAACACCTACACTCACACCGATAAGGGAATCTTTCCTACAAAAAGCAGTACCGAAACCTGAATTATGGTCATATCTGACCAAAACCTTGCCTGTATTAAATCGCCCACTTTTTCAGGTCATGCCATTTTTTACTCTACAAAAAGGTAATAAAACACACAATGGCATGTCCTATTTTGACAGATTTTATCTACAAAAGTGTAACCGAAATGATGTCTAGACACGTCTATCTAGCTACTTAAACCTAGGTTGAAACAATTGCCGGATTTTTTATGATCTACTTTAAATATGCTAAGTTTGATGCGAGAAAAGTAAACTAGAAAGAAAGATATAAAAGTAAAGATAGAAAATGTTGCGGTTTTTTGCTTCCTTATTGCTTTGAAATCTATTGCAACCGCAGAAAAATAAACTTATATTTACTGGGGTAGAATATTCGGAAAAAGATTCCGAAAACCTTGTAAACTTTTATAAACAGAGCATTATAAAAAATTAAGTTCAAAAATCTAAAACCCGACTACTAACAAAATCGCGGTCTTATTAAAAGTAGAAAACAAGAAAATAATTCTTGTCTGATATTCTTCGTAGTCGCATGCCACTGATACCTGATGCTCCTTCATGGCGTTCTCATTGATACAGAAGTTAGCTGCTAATTGCCATAAGCAAGGTGGCATGTGACTACGAAGAATATCAGACAAGAATTATTTTCTTGTTTTCTACTTTTAATAAGACCGCGATTTTGTTAGTAGTCGGGTTTTAGATTTTTGAACTTAATTTTTTTATTTGAATTTTATTTTTGTGTGTACTTAAACTATAATATAATACATATTTGTAACGTGCTCGCCAAGACCTTTCATTTGATACCAAACTTGCTATGATTATCTCAATTTAATATTTTTGAGGTAAGTTTTTGACATTTAAATTCCGTCATAAAAAGAATTTATAAATTTTATATAGCCTATGTCACCCGGGCTATTCTTACGAATCTATTGACACCTAATTTATTAAAATCCGTTCAGTAGTTTAGGCGCTACGTTGGAACATACATACATACATAGAGTGCCAAAATCATTACCCTTCCTTTTGGCTTCGCCGTAGTCGGGTAAAAAAGAAGGTCATTAACATCGAAGAATATTCTCAAAATATATTTAACAGCTGATATTTTCAAAAGTCCAAAAGCAAATGTCTCATCATCCTGTCATTATACATAGTTCCAGGCCACTAATCCGCTAACAAGCAAAATTACGTCTTCACAAACCAACCTGACACAACAGAAAGTTAGCAAAAAATATTTCGCTTATCGCTCACCGCGCATCGCTTATTAAATCGCAATATCACGGTCATAAAATAAAACAAGCGACATACGCTTATAACGGTACAGCGTACAAGTCATATCGCTTTACTTCGCATGACTAATGTCCTGGATGTTACACAGAATAATAAAACAAAGATGACCGCAGAAGGCTTATTTCGTACAACGCGCGAATACGCACTCACGTACAGTCGAACAACTTAATAAGTATACAGCCAGCTAACTTGTATTTACTTTTAAGATTATACGGATAAGTTTAGAGACGGATGTCAAACGATACAGCGTTTGGCCTCAATTGCTTAGTGCGAAACACTTAATAAAACAAAATTGCAACCAATATTTTTAGTGTACTAGAATTATAAAGATGTCTACCTGTAAACTTATTAGCTTGTTTGACTGTACGTGCTAGAAAAACCAGTAGGAGGAGCCCTCATTGTACAGGAAACCTATACAAAGCGAGGCTAACTTATACTGGAAAATTATTGCTTAATGTGTCGCCGTGTGTACAACAAGTGCAAGCGAACCGACGACAGGCATTTGTTTGGAACTCCACGCACACATAGACACGCCTCACGTACGGTGAGTGCATGCGCACTCACAACAGTCATTTGTTTGTCATAAGTAAGTGTGCGTGCGCCTGTTTTCTCGTAGAGTGAGACTTCTACACTAATATTTTCTTATGTTCTGGATCTTGCATAAAATACTAAGGATTCAGTTCATCTTTCAAAGTTCATGATGATGATGACCTAAGAATGGTTACTTCAACATTCTGAAAACGTGATGTGAGAGAAAATATAGTGGCTTTTTCTAGGGAGAAAAGTAGGAGCATTGACCTAGGGGTCAAACAAAATGGTGTAGCTGCACCAATGTCTTTGTAATTGTTATTTAATTGTGTGAATGATACAAATGGAGAGCACGTTGCATACATTCTCACGATGGTCGTAAAAGTGAAAGAAGGGCTGTGCGATGTATTTCATATGCTGCAAGGCTAAACAACAGTAACGAAGTATATAAAACTAGCTGATGCCCGCGGCTTCACCCGCGTGGATGTCGTTCAAATTATACTAAAACCTTTCTCTTGAATCACTCTATCTATTAAAAAAAACCGCATCAAAATCCGTTGCGTAGTTTTAAAGATTTAAGCATACAGACAAACAGACAAAAATAGCGACTTTGTTTTGTCGACAAGGATAACAACGCGAAATATGGAGACGCGAAAAATAACTAACAAAATGAAACATCCTAAAGGATCAAATCTGGGAACAGAGAAACAGGAACTATGAGAGGTAATAAAAGGGAAACGTAAACATATAATATCCAGCCTGTAATACCCGAAGGATCAGGCAGTGGTGTACTCATCAGTACACCCACATTTCGCCAGTTATATTTAAGTCCCATGCAATAGAGTGCGAGCTTAATGCCACCGACCGGGCACAAATCCTAACTCCGTGGCTGCTACAGAGAAATTCCAGATAGAAAATCCCAATAATACTAAAAAAATAATAGCGTACAAAACTGAACCTGTAAGTCACCAGTGTCAGACAGTCAGTCTCTCTGTACATCTTACTAAAATCAGTGATTTAAACGACTACAAACCGCTATACGATACTAAAACAAACCTAGTTACGTATAAAGCAGTCTTTTATCTCCCGTTAACATCACATCATTCACATCACATTCTGTGGTTTGCAAATTTTTTATGCGTGATTTGTTTCTGGCCTAAAAGTAGTGTGCCCAATTATCCAAAGTACTGCTGTTACAATTTGTGATAAGAGGGGAAATGTCAAGGGCGTGTGGTTTTGTAACGATGGAATATTTCGTGGAAATTAATAATTGAAGGAACTGTTTAGTAATAGAGATAAAGGAGATGGTATAAACATCAGAGAAGAACATGTGTAATTGTGTAGGGTATAAAAGAAAATGATTGCAAAAATACAGTGAAACCATTGGTAATTGGTAAATTTGATTAAGAGATATTCATAAAGATTCAATTATTTATTGTTGAGGAGCTTGTGCTTTAAAAATAACTGTCGCTCAGGTCGGTCTTTATGATTGATGACCCTGACCACCCATTACATACCGAGTTTCTAAAATACTGGTATTCAGCTACATCCGGTTAGACTAAAACTGACCCCAACATAGTTGGGTAAAGCCTAGGCAGATGGTGATGAAGAAGAGATATTCAAAAACTTTGCGGTGAACCGTTTCAGTAATGATTATTTGCATAGAATCCAAAACAAAGAATAGATAGGAAAGTGTTGTAACGAAAACAAATAAACCACGTTCCCTCGAACTAAAATCACTAGAACTCAAGTCATCGTTAATTTAGACGTGAGCCAATTTCACTGAACCTCCACACTATTTTAGCCTCAGAAGAGAAGTTTCTAACGGCCTCACTATCACCTCAAAGCATCGTAATAACCCATTAAACTACTGCGATAGCAACTATACACTGGACACAGTTTATGTTTTCATTTACTATACAGATCCGTGACACTTTCACACTTATCTTTATGACTTTATACTTAAAGTCTTTATCAAAATAAGTAGGATACAAAACGGTAGGAAGTAAGACAGTGTGTCAGTAAGTAAAAGCAGTGTTTGAGCTATCCATAGTCGTTTTTTGATGATCTTTATGAAGTTTTCAGGCCAAGCTAGAGTATATTTCAATGCCTATATACCCAATACACCATTTGAGACGTTTGAGACTTGTATCTGCAGTTCATTTTTGACACTTGTATCTGTAATCAAGTTAAAGTAGTTGACCTTAAATAATTAATTATGCAACCACTTCTAAGCAATAGACAAGAGTTTGAACGAAGTAAGAACCGTCAATATCAATTAGTAATCTCTTTAACTTGTTTATAGATACGGTTCAAAAGCTCATTCTTTCTTATGTTAGAACAAAACTTATGAAAGTTGAGTTAGCTAGCTAGCTACGAGTACTATACTACAGCGCAATAGTTTTGCTTTGACAATAGGGGATCGGACAAAAAAAAACTAATTAGTCCGTCAGATAGATTTCCAAAAATTATTGGACACGTATTTTTTCTTTTTTCACGTAAACTTAAAATGAAGACGATACAGTGCTTCGAAAACTCGTGTGACGTCATATGATAGTACATTTTGACGACACAAGTGACGTTTCAAGCCCCACTCCAAGATCTTTGACGCGTTTTAACTTCGTCATTTTTTATTGATTTGATAAAACAAAAAACACGTATCCAATATTTTTCGATAATCTAACTTACGGACTAAACAGAATCATATTATTTTGACCCAGTCCGATCCCCTATTCCAATGAACACATGTTGCTGTCTCAGAAAGATATGCCATTGACCGAAAGACTGAATCAATATTTAAGTATTTAGTCACATCCTACATGCACGAAATTCGTGTGAATTAAAAATAAAACTTCCTTTTTTAGTTACTAGAAAAACCGAACCGGATTAAAGTCATTTCATTCAATAAACCCATTAAATATAAAAATATCCTAAATATTCATACAGTTTCCGCTGTTTATTACAATTATTTCTACATAAGGCACAAGACTGTGCGACTAGGCTCCACAAGTCGTTCACTCAATCTACAATTATAACCTGAGCCGAAAGAGACTTTTGCCTAAAATGGACATTACAGACAAGGATTGTAGTTTTTTATCTTACATGGTCGTGAGAACTGTCTAGCAATAGATTAAGCTATTTATTTTAAGGCTTAAATCAATGTTGGCTATTCATTAGTGAATTTTTTAAGTGCTGACCATTTTTGTCGAGATTTTAGGCACCGGAAGGGCGATGTACGAGGATGTTATACTTTGCACCAAATTTGATGAGGTAAATATTAAATGGGCCGACAAAAGAGGAGCAGGTTGGAGTATCAGTAGCAGCTCAGAATTGGGACTGTTTGATGGCAAAAGACTAGCTACAAAATTACATGAGATTTAAACATCACTTACAACAGGTGAACTATAACAACAGGTAGCCTATGAGAATAGGGTACTTCACCAAAAAAATCTAATTAGTCCGTCAGATAGATTTTCAATAAATAATGGACACGTATTTTTTCTTTTTTCACGTAAACAAAATATGAAGACGATACAGTGCTTCGAAAAGTCGTGTCAAGTCGTGTGACGTCATAAGGATAGTACTTTTTTACCCACTAAGTGACGCCAAAAACCCCCACTCTTGATCTTTGACACATTTTATTTTCGTCAATTACAAAATACCCTATTGCAGTATTTCAGGTATGATACTGAGTGCTACAAAATAAAGCAATCTTTTTTATGTTTTTTTCATCATCTTCCTGCACTTGTCCCATTCTATTTAGGCGCAACACATTTTCTTTTACCCATTAGATCTAGACTCCTTTCTCTTACATATAATTCACATAATCCATTTATATTTTCTTTGGTTTTCGTCTCCCTGTCCATCCATCAACATTTATGTCATCATCATCATCATCAGCCTATTAATGTTCCCACTGCAGGGACTCAGGCCTCCTCTGATTGAGAGGGAATGGGCTATAATCTACCACGCGGGCCCAGTGCGGATTGGTAGATGTCACATGTCTTCGAATTTTTTGGTTCTAAGACATGCCGGTTTCCTCACGATGTTTTCCTTCACCGTTTTGAGAGCAGCGGTGATGAAATAAATTACACAAAGTAATGCGCCTGCCTGGGTTCGAACCCACGACCTACTGTACGTAAGTCGGGGCTGCTACCACTGGGCCACCGCTGCTCTCAACATTTATGTACATACATCGAAATCTAACAGCTAGTATCCTTAAACATGTGTTTCTAATTTTGACTATTAATAATCTAGAGAATTAGAAATAGGTATTTTATAGCCAGTCTTAATGACATAATTAAAGTAAACAAACGGAAAATACGCAACTTTCAGGTAATTAAAATATCCTAGACGACGGAAATTATTAATATAGAATGACGTAAAACTAATCAGGTTGAATAAATCTTTGATTGTTATCAGCATTAGAAACTTCAGTCGTAGCTGCTGTCGTTGTCCTAACAAAATAAAGGAAATTCCCAATTATGTGTATGAAAAGGAAAGCCGTTTTTCACTCAAATAAATCATTGATGTAGTTTTTTTTATATAATTCTTTTTATTTTATGATGACTAGTTAATTATTGACAAATATGTTTCTTGTGTACAGGTTTTTATTTCTACAAAAATATCAAAGTAAATGTAAGAATTAAAAAAAGTAAAATTACTTCTTGTGTAGTGCCTAAGACAAATTAATATCCGTTGATGTTGCATTTGACATTTACATCTCATAAAATTGTGTAATATTTATATGCATTTCTCAGAATTTGTTTGATGACCTTGTAAGACGCAATTTATAACTGTGATCAGATGAATATATTTCTGCAAATGGGAAAGATAGGGAATCTTGAGTATTAAATAGGCAGAACTGTATCTTTTATAGCAAGCTACTCATTTCCGAAAAATACATAAATAAATTAGAGACAAGTATGATACCTTAGTATGATCCCTCTCCTAGAGAGAAGGCCTGAGTCCCTGCAGTGGGAGGGAACATTAAAGGCTGATGATGATTATGATACCTTAGTAACTAACTCTTAAAATTAATTAAAAATCAAGGCTCTTCACCATCCCGTATTTCCGTCGGGACTACGGGTTGTTCGAAAGAGATACCGCGGCCTCGACACAAACGGCTAAGAAGAAAAATGAGTGGTTTTGAGTCAGTAGAAGTCTGACACTCCCTACCGCTCTGCCCAGAGCGGGAGGAGTCATTTGATGTTTTCCCAACCCCAAAAAAAGGCTGTTCTCCATTAAAATTCCCAAGAAACAACCCCGAAAGGTTCCTGACACCGTATAAATAAAACAAACGCAACCAACTCATTAATCACAGGTGGAAGCTGTTAAGTAAGTAATTGCCTCACGTCAATTACACAATTATCTAACTTGTAACCATTAAGGTATCTTAGCATGCTAATAGGATAAACGGGAAAGTGTGTTTGTTTGTTGTCATGGTCGTGGATTCATGGTTTGTTGTTAACTTTAAAAATAAAGTATTCTTTGAATGGGAGAGCATCTTAAAAAAATATTAATTTAGGAGCAATTTTATTTAATTTTTGATAAAATATTTGTCAATTTCCCTAATTTCTTGTTAGCTTTAAGTTCAACATCAATTATTTTGAAGCGATAAAATACGAAATATTCTTTTCCTTAGAACAACGCAAAGTTTTTCTGCAATTTCAACATAAAAAGCAGTGAAAGTTTGAATATTTCCCTAGAATCACATTTTTATAAGCAAACACAAGGAAAAAAATCTAGCTAATCCAACGCGCTTGCATACAACGTGGCTTAGTAAAAATGAGGCGGCGATTGTTACAACATAGTTGTGAGAACATTTTTTATTGAGGAAACATCTTGTATTAGCTTAGCTTTGAAGTGTCAATCTTTTACGATGCTTATTCTTTTTTTTTATTAACAAAAGAGCAAAGGTAATTTGTCAAAAGCAGTTTTTGCGTTCGAAATTGAAATAGAATAACATACTTTTTACACTAGTGTTATAATCAGCAGGTTTATTCGTTCTAAATCACGCGGGTCTGTTTATGTAAATAAAGAAACTGTTCTATTACGAAGTTTATGGCTGGAAAATTGGGGAAATTGACGCTTATTAGGCGATTTAATTACTTTATTCGCTATCTAGGCCTATGTGTCAAACTAGTTGTGGATGTCATATTGGCTATAAAATAAAAAAGCGTTGGTGTCACACGGTTGTCACTAAAAACCGAATACTATGTTTGGGAAACATTAATGACTAGTGACCTTTTTAAAATTCTAATTAAGGAAACAATTTCCTGACACCATATATCACAAATCTCATCAAAAGGAACTAAATTGGTTAAGTTGAAAGATAATTCCCGAATAGATTGAATTATTTTTTTTACTATGGAAATACATAGTAATGAGTGTTTTGAATATATGCAAATCACACTAAGCCTTAACATTTAGAACATCATCATTCTTCATTTAAGTTTTAAAATGTCCTTCAACTTATTTGAATCGTTGATATAAACTACATTAGCGAAGAAACCAAGTAACACACTTGGTTTTAGAATGTTTCGCAAGAGATTTTTGTGAAAAATTACAAATTGCGAAGTCTTTGTTTATGTATGTTCTTGAGCTTTTTGTTATTGTTAGTTTACTAACAACCAAAAGTAAACCATACCAACAAAATTAGAAACAAAAGGAAAAAATAAGGAAAATAACGTAGTAAAGATGAAGAAAAGAAGAAGTGTAGAGATGCTCTAAAAACAAAATACTACAAACGAAGAACCGAGATTGATTGAACAAATTATGCAATCAAAAATAAAAACATAATGAAATTTCCAGTACCTATTGATTTGATATCATATTTGTGATCGACAGCTCAACAGCCAACTATTTACTGTTACGCTACCGTGAAAGTCAAAAGTAAACCAACTTGACCTTGAATTATAATTGTAAAAGAAGTAAAATAAGAGAACTAGTGAATGTAATAAATATTGTTTTAAATTTGCATCCTCATTGAAAATAAATCTTAGGGTTTACATCCGGAAATTTATGAAAAGTAGTGTAAAAAAAGTAGTGTTAATAATCATGCACTTGGATGAATTTATGTTCATTGTGCTTATAAATATGAGTTGATCGAGCGTAATATAAAACAGATAAAATAAAGAATTTATTCCGATAACTTTTCCTTAGTATTATATCGAAATACACATAATATAACTAGTTTTCACATCTAATTTTGTCGCTGTTTTATCGCCAATCACGCAATAATATCGTGAACTACGAAGTCAAACGAGTTCATGATCGACAAGTTTTTAAGTCACCAAATATCATAATTTATTACAAGAAAACGAGTTCGGATTATAAAAAAAAGTGCTTAAATATTGATATGAAACTGGGCAAAAACGCGTTATTGAAATAAGACTAAATTATCTTGACCTGATATGATAACACAGCTTAAAATGCTTTGCGTAGGAGTTGAAAATTTTCCACTAATCTTCATTTTTCAAGGAAACTTATCACAAAGAAGGGATATTTGTAAAGTCATGCCCTTTAATTCAATGCGTAAAAGTATGTATAAAAACCACACCAGGTACACGGCTTATATAAGAAAACATCTAAAAGAACTGATCTGAATAAGATAGTTCTCTGTATGATATCTCCAAATGATAGTTCTGCAAATAAATTTTAGGCCGAGACTAATTAAAATTTTGAAAAGTGTATCTTACGTAAACTCATTAAGTCGTCAAATAGATAAAAAGTAGTTACGCTGTCTTCAAAATGAAAGTTATTTGAAGTAGGTAAATAAACGCCCCTTGCTCACGAGGAATGCTACTTTGATCACTGTTTATTTTGCCATAACTAGAATGTAGAGAAAGTCAGACACCCCGACCCATTCTCGTATCTACTTTTTAATCAGCCCCTAAATATTGATCTCACTCATATCAAGCCTGTTCGTTTGCTGCCCTCCCCAGGGATGCCCTAAGCTGAGCTCAAACCACATACACACGCAGCCCTTAGCGCGCTGTCATTTAGTTTATAAGATTGTATGCCGTGGCCGGAGGCCTTACACTTAAGGCACCCACATGATAGTCAGGTTAAGCATGGCAGAAGTCAGCCTCACAGGTTGACTTACGAAATGCCATGTCGCGATAAAAAATGTAGAGAAAGTCAGATGATCACAGTATACTAACCATAATTTCTTGTCATCTATCAACTGATTAACATACACCTTGCGTCTTAAGACACACCTCTTCCATTCATCACAATGCATGTCAATCATCATTGTCATTGTCATATTTACAAATAGATTTCCATCATCATCATCATCATTTCAGCCAAAAGACGTCCACTGCTGGACATAGGCCTCCCCCAGGTGTCGCCACATTGACCGGTCCCGTGCGTCTCTCATCCAGCGGGTCCCCGCAACCTTGACCAGGTCGTCGGTCCACCTAGTGGGAGGCCTTCCAACGCAACGTCTTCCGGTTCGCGGTCGCCATTCCAGAACTTTTCGGCCCCATCGGCCATCCGTTCTGCGAGCAATGTGCCCTGCCCATTGCCACTTAAGTCTGGCGATTCTTCAGATTTCCATATACTATCCCAATGTTATAAAGAGGTAAAATTTGTATGTAGGGGGAAATCTCTGAAAATAATCCAATTCTTAAAACTCTTTCTTTGGCAGAAGACTACATTTTTCGTGTGTATATACCCATAGGCTATACATTACATTTTTATCATGCATATTATTTGCCGAGATTTCACATTTTTGTGGACGAAATCAGGGGCTATGTGTCAGTACTAAAAAATAATGCAAATTTTCCACTAAGCACAAATGCAAAGAGCATACTAAAAAACACAAACAAACCTCGGAGTAGATACAGACGCAGATCGCGACAAATTCGGCTTCCTCGGCCTAAACAGCTTATGATTCCTTAAATCCATTTTTTTGCCAAAATTTCACCAAAATATTAAAAAACTACACACAAAAGACACGACCACTCACAGACATCTGACACTGGCAACTAGTATATTAATTAGAACATACTATTGCAATCTAATTATCATAAAATTTCAGGTTTTAGCCTTAACGAAGTCGTTAGAAATGAATTGCATTGTAAGTTTGTTGGCAAATCTTACGACGACGTGCCGGCTATTCATAAGGGGGAGGGAGAAGACGATAGTATCGTCAGAACGATGGAAGGAGACAGCGATGTGTCGTAATTATGCTGGCGTAAGCGTATGCTTTTGTTAATTATAATATGGGTTTTAGTTGTTTGGTTTTGCGGATTTATAATTAATGTGATTATGACTTAATGACTTTTCTTTTTTGACTTTTTTTGACTTAATGTAGATGTTACATCGGATACGGTATCGCGAAAGAAGTTTCTGAAATAGGCAGAGAGGGGTAAAACGATGAAAGACAGTCTTAGGGGGCGCAAGAACGACCTTTAATTTCAAAACAAAAGTAGACTCGACTGGCCTGTTGGTCTAGTGGTTAGTGACCCTAACTGCTATGCCGGAGGTCGTGGGTTCGATTCCCACCCAGGACAAATGTTTGTGTGATGAGCACGATCATTTGTTCTGTGTCTGGGTGTAATTTATCTATAATATGTATGTATTTAGAAATATATAAGTATGTTTATCAGTTGTCTAGTACCCATAACACAAGCTCTGCTTAGCTTGGGACTAGATGGCGTTGTGTGATAGTTGTGGAATATTATTATTATTATAGACTACTTAATAATTTTTTTTTAGTTTATCTCTACTACAAGTAAGTAACTCAAGTATCTCTACAACAATATTCTCTACCATTATAAAAAAACGTGTTTATATTGCTCACAATTAGCAATGCAAATATTGTTTCTCAAAGTTCACCAAAAAAATCAATGAAACCTCTTATAAATAAAATGCAAAGGCAACACGCCAAATAATTAAGCAATGACAAATACTACATATTAATAAAGTTCTCTCAAGTTATTTGATTTCCCAACGTGGATTATTTTGTTTGTAAAACGACACCTAAGTCGGTATATCAATTTTCAAAGGGACCGATGCAATCTTGCGCACTGTATACAGTCCAGTGTTAGTTAGAAATGTATCAAGTTGAGCAAAATACAACCTTATTGAAAAGTAGGAAGTGTTTTCGTGTTGATCAGACGGATCTACGACTGTGACCATGGAAGTAGACGAATGTATCCTTACATAGTATAAAACAAAGTCGCTATTTTTGTCTGTTTGTTTGTCTGTATGCTTAAATCTTTAAAACTACGCAACGGATTTTGATGCGGTTTTTTTTAATAGATAGAGTGATTCAAGAGGAAGGTTTTAGTATATGATTTGAACGACATCCACGCGGGTGAAGCCGCGGGCATCAGCTAGTTTGTTTATATTTCTAAAGTAAATCGAATGGCATCGATCTTGTGTTCTAAATGTCCTGATGATGATGATGATCTAATTATAAGTTTTACCATCAAAGTTTACATGTGGAATGCAATAAAGTAATTCAAAGTTTGCCACGTTATTCTCTAATCTACATATATTATAGTAAAAGGAAAATGTCTACAAAAATTCTTGGTCTAGACATGTCATGTGACATCTACCGACCTGCACTGGGCCCGCGTAGTGCATTATGGATCTTTCCCTCTCATAGAAAGGGGCTTGTTTCCCAGCAACGGGAACATTAGGCGGATTATGCTTACCTATATTAATATACAACTATTAAATCAAATCAATCGTAACAGTCATCATCTGCCTAGCGTTTTCCTAACTAGACCGACCAAGGAAGTGTCTATGAAATAAATTTCACAACCCTGTCACGGGCTAACTAAACAGCCCTAAGTTAGGCTGGTTGTCAGTCTTTCAGGCCAATCACTACCAAATCCCTAGGCCCTCTTCCGCTATTCCTACTATAACCTGACCCCAAACATAGCAAATAGGAGTTAACTGGCGATCCACGTCACTGATAAGCGTCGGCGAGCGCTTTACCGTCCACCGTGTGACGCGTAGTTTAATGTAACCATGTGTTTAGAATATCCTAACACTAGATACAATACCAGTATACGCTGATATCTCACTGTACGAAAAGTTCATACAAAGTGAGGTCAGGTTATACTGGATGTGTCGCCGTGTGTACAGTTACCGTCGCAAATTCTAGTGTAATCGCAAAAATAACTGTTGGTATGAAACATAATCCGGTGAGATTTTCGTACTGTTTTTCCTTATAGATGTGTGGTGTCATCTTGCAGATTTTGTAGTATGTAAAATGTGTTATTTTTACCTGGTTTATACGTTTAATATAATTTATTTAGCATATTAGGCTAGTATCACGGATGAGATAGGGACAAGAGCGTGGAGCTTGACAAAAACAAAGAGTGGTCCAGCCCACCCAGCACTGGGCGAAGTCGGTCTTTGGATTTTGATGGTTAGACTTATCGACTTGGATCTCTATCCCAGACTGAAGTATCTAGTGTAACAATAATTCTGCTATGAGTAGTGGTGGTTGTCTCCCAGATTAATACTGAAGAAAAGGTTTTAGTTCCATTTTCTTTTACATTTTCAAAAAATATTTTTTGTTTGTTAAGGATTTTATCCAGTATCTTTAAAGTACCCAAGTGTATTTATTCTGTTTATTGTTCAGCTACATCCGCATTTTTTTGCATAACAAAAAGCATTTAATGGAATTCTAATAAATTGCAATTTCAGCTTTGTGACTTACCTACGTTTACAGTATTTCAATTAACTATTGCACAACTTTAATAGATCGGCTCCAGTTCACTTCGTTTGTAAATAAAACAAATCAAGTCTACGCCTCAACCAACTTATCTGTGCAGGCGGGAAAACACAGAACTAAAATAAATGTACCAAGTTTGACATATCGATGTATTTTTCCTTGACAAGCAGCGCCACCGCAAACTGCAAACTTAAAATTGTCATACAGTACTTATTACAGTTCAGTACGCAAGTGGATTGAAGTTTGTTTTTTCCTTTTTAGAGTATGAATTAGTTTGAGTAATAGACAATAACTTTATGTAAGAAAATGCTTAATGGATTTTTTTAAGTACATTTTGTGCTTGACTGTATTTTGTAATTTTCGCGTTCATTAAAGTTTTATTGACTAGAAGAAGGCGGCACCTTGATGATGCTTGTATTTACAAAATAAATCATTATAGTATCTATATTGGGTTGTTTCTAAAGCTTACAAATATGGCTTAACCTAAATATCGATCCGGGTGGCTATTATTATTTAGCAAGGAGCCATACTATAAAAAAATAATATAGAGATGAAAAACGAAAATACCAAAGATGTTCCCATCATTCAAATTCAATAAACCTTAAATTAAATCAAGTTTTTGTAAGTCTAGTCCAGCCATGTCTAGTGCATACTATCCGCTTGAATGCATTTTAAAATATCAACCAGTTTCTAAATTCGTACCTGCTTCTCCTTGGCAACGGTTGTCAAGGGCATCCTAGATTTTAATGTTTATGAAGATGTTAGGTTTTTTCGTAATATTTTTCTTTTTTATTGGTTAGCGCCAAGAAAAAACAAGGAATTGCAGACTCAGACCTAAATTTTACTGTTTTTAATTAAAATTCTGGGAGCTATTATTACCTTCATCATTTCTAAACAAGATAAAATAATATCATTTTAATCAAACCTGAAAGTCGTATAATTTTGTATCATCGCGTTGTAGGCATATTGACAGAATCGAGGTTTTTCGAAGAATTCACGTGGGATTGTAATGAATAAAACCACAGAAACCTCTTTTACTCTTTTTTTTCTTTTACTCTTTTACTCTTTCTCTCTTCTCTTTTTTTTAATCTTAGGTAATATTTTTACGACGGCTGAAGCTCTGTCGGTATTATTTCGGATTCATATTTCGCTTATATTAAGAATTGGCAAGCAGAAGCCCCCTTTTTTTTAAGGGGGTGGGAAATCATGAAATTACCCCACCCGCTCTGGGCAGAGCGGAAGGGTAGTTTTTAGTCAGTAGAAGTCTGACACTCGACTTCTACTGACTAAAAACTACCCATGTTCCTTCTTAGCCCTTGTGAAGAGGTCGCGGTATTTCAAACAACCCGAAGCAGCGGAAGCAGAAGCTCCTCAATTGAGCTCTTCCCTATTCTGTCCTAGTCTGTTGACAGAATAGGGAAGATCTCTCCCATAATAGAGACTGTTCCAGTAAATAAAATTGGTCTTGCCGTACTGTAGAGAAAAAATTACCAAATCGAAGTAGAGACAAATATAGGACAAAACCTCCCATTTTTCTCTTCTTTTACAATTCAAACACAATTTAGCAGAGGTATATCTAACAAGTACACCCACATTTCACCGGTCATGTCTAAGCCCCATGTAATCAATCAATGGAGATGAGTCTATTGCCAGCAGGTAAAAATCCCGAATCCGAGGCTGCTACTGATAAATTCCTGACAACACTTTGCCAGAGCCGGGAATAGAAACCAGGACCTCATGTTTGCTTGCAACCACTAGAGCAACAAGACAGTCAAATAAAATTTATTGATACTATTAAAAACAGTAACATACAAACAAAACTTGGGCAGTAACTCGCGTGACGGTTCGGTACCGCACCGTTATCACACGCGTGACCAGCGTACGTAACGATACCATTGATGGCTTACTATTGAACGTAACTGTACTTCAAATACTCGTACTTGGATTTTTAGTCAATGGGAATTTGATATTGTTAGTTAGATGATAGAGAGAAATGAGCAGTAGAGCAGTGCATTTGATACAGAAAAATTGCGTCGGGAAATCTGGACAAGAGCATTAATATTCTTGTTAGTAACAGTGTCGTCGAGAAAATTCGTTGTGGGATTCGTAATTTCCAAGTACGTATAGCTGCTTGGGTTTTCCCCAGGCAGCTATAGCTACTAGCAGTACATATACGTACTTGAAAATAAAAAGAGCCTTTAAATTACCATGTAGGACTTCCCAAACAGTATACTTGCTTTTTACAAGTACACAAGCTACTTTTTTAACTGAATCATTCAAACTTTATATATATGTCCTCGGAATAATAAAATTAAACCCACTATTAATTATTCTTGCATTATATTTTAATTAGGTTTTTGGGGTTTTCTATCAGGAAGTTCTAAGTAGTAGCCTGAATGTGTGTGCCCGATAGAGGCTAGCTCCCTATTATATGTGACTTAAAAAAAACATAACGTGGTTGTACTGGGTCCATATTGGCTCACCTAAAGTTCTTTATCCGAAATTGTTCTTCCTAACGATTTGTAATCCGAATGATCACTCTTCCTAAAATTTTTCATCCTAAAGTTTTCATTCATACTATTTGTAGTCCTACCGACGATGTTCATAACACTCATGTTTCCGAAAATTGGAATTCATAATATCATTAGTGTAAATATATTTAAACTCCTACTGTTTTTTATCCTAACGCTTTTATTCCTAAACATAATTACCATAATATTTTCACTCATAAAACTGTTTAGAATGATTAAAGGTCGTTTCACTGATTTTTGTCTTGAAATAAAATAAATGAATGAAATTCAGGTCAGAGTGTCGTCTTGGGGGCACTATGAAAAAAATACTTAGAAAAATTTCGCGACCAATTTCGAGGTAGCGCTCGCCGGCCGCTGCCGCGGCACCGCTCGCTACGCTCGCTCGGCTCGCGCGTAGTTGTTCACAGTTCTAACCTAACCTAACCTATGGATATCTTTGCATAGTATATAAGGTCCCATTAAAATAGGTGGACAAATTTTAACACAGTGTTTAGTAAGCCTAACTAAAGACATCTAAACAAAACAAAAACACTATATATAAAGTGATTTTATTTTGACTTAAAATAATAAATTGCCGGCACTCTAGAACAAACTCATCCTATA
Organism: Diarsia dahlii; assembly: GCA_949775195.1. Classification (NCBI taxonomy): domain Eukaryota; kingdom Metazoa; phylum Arthropoda; class Insecta; order Lepidoptera; family Noctuidae; genus Diarsia; species Diarsia dahlii. The sequence continues at coordinate 19,884,927 of OX459190.1, forward strand.
AAAGTAGGTATTTTATTTCTTATTCTTATATTTTTTTTTGCTATTGTCCTTATTTAAGCGGTCTGAATGATTTCTAAAATTTTGTCCACCTATTTTAATGGGACCTTTTATAATACTGATTATTATGAATAAAAAGTAATATAAACAAAAAAAAAAGATATGACTTTGAATAATAGTGTAAAAGATGGTTATGTTGAGAAAATATAGGAAAACAAATAATAGTGTAATAGATGTTTATTGCTACAGACATTATGAAGTCGAATGCTTCGGAATTAAAACATTAGAGACAGAGAAGTTAGGAATTGCGATTGTTAGGATGAAAAATGTTAGGAAGAACATTTTCGGATTTCCAATTATCGGAGTTGAAATTTTAGGTGAACTTTGGCGCACCCGGTTGTACTTTTAGTTACACCTCTGCCTAAGCTTTCGGGGATTGCAGGCGTGATTTTCAGTTATGTCTATTTACTATCAGCAAAGACAGCAATATCCTTATCTGATCACAGTGATCACACTTTCCTTATACATCTTTTTATTTTTTTAATTTTTTATAAAACGTTGCCCCACACTAGGAATTTCTCCTGTATCGTGGGATCGTTCACAAACATAGAAAGTCACATACACAAATACATCATGAATGAGTTCGATCACGTGGATCTAATTACTAGTAAGTATTACCTCAGCATATGACATTACTGTAAACTATTTACAATGGGAACCATCATAGTCAAGAATGTTATCGTATGAGCTCACACACATAGCGGTAGAGTGATGTGTTGGGAAAATAGGCTTTATTATGTGGAACATTTTTATTTATAAAAACATGATTTGTCATGTAAAGAATTATGTTGAAGTTATGACTGATTGATTGGTCTACGTCACACGGTTAGTTTGCCTTCGATGAGTTTATTATTGATGATTTTGTTGAGGAAATCTGCTTTTGAAGAAAACTATTGGAGATGTATGAATTGCAAATATTGATAATGTGAACATTAGTGAGAAAGAAGACGATGAGTTTGCCAATGATAAATAAGATAATGAAGAACTAGTGAGGTTCCTAATAAAGCTAGAAGCTAAAGATTAAAATTAACCGATCAAGTTACATAAAAACACGATTAGAGAAGTCGAAAAGCTGGCTATGATCAAAGTTTCGGTTACAAAACTCTTCATTACGTTAGTTCCAAAATGCTTTATGTTTACATGTCTATTACCTACCTACGTATAGTAGGTACTGACGGAATTGCTCCACTGACCTTTATTTAGTACACCTCCATTTTTATCAGCAATGAATTAACTCCTACTTTGTCGCCTACAGATTTTTAACTTGCCATTTATCGCGTGGAGATATCACTCTGAATAAAAAACATTGATTGTACTAGTTAGTAGGACAACATGTTTTGTGTCGTCAAGATAAATTGAGTCTTTGGTAAACTGGGCCCGCTTGCAACTAGACGCGCTCGTCCACCAAGTTAAAATGTAGCTTATTTGAATGATCCCGCGGGTCTCGTTTGAGTGGGTTCAGTTGACCAAAGACTCGATAAATGATTGTATCAATTGTGATACACGCAAGTGATTAAAAGTAATGTAAATCTTGATGAGGGTTTTCTTTCTGAGAGTAATGAATCTAGTAGGCCTTGTCAAGGATGTATGTTTTGAAAAAATATGTGGGTGTTAACACGTTTCTTGGTAGAAAAATAGATGTCTGTATTGTTTCTTTGGCGATGCGAAAATAGATGGCGATTTTTTTTCTGTGTGATATTTGCGTAATTACGAAGTAAGATGGTAGCCATCATCTTGTAAGTCTTTTGTGTCCGATTTACCCTGTATATTCATTAGATAATAAAATAGAGAAAGGGATACCGAGGCTAAAACGCTTAGGTACCACGTACGTATTCAATACATTATTGTTAACCCTCCTCAACAAGAAACTTTTGGTCGGTTATTAAAAAAAACAGATATTTCCCACAACACTGCAATATCTACAAGGCAAAATAAACAGCACAGCTGTTTTTTTAATTACAGATGAAAATTTTCTTTGTTGGTTCAGAATGATGTAGTGAATATGTAGTACAGTTTTAGTCAGTTTAGCTTAGGTACCAATTTTAACTCGTTTATTTAATTTGAGAAGTACAAAGGCTTTGAGACAATAATCTACTGTACATACGTTCCTTCAAAAATCTCCTACACATCAATATCCTGTTAGTGACCAACTCATTTTTATATATAACACAATTTCACCTGATTGGCATGCAGGAGGCATATTGACACGTGTGTTTGTGTGTGTGTGTATGCTTGTCACGTCATCAAACGTCACGATACACACACATACAATTAGATAAGATTCTATTTAGTAACGAACGTAGCTTGAACGTCAATGTTTTGTTTTTCTGTTCAGAAACAGACGATAAAAAGGAGGGGGTTTTCAATTCGATTTTTACTTGTTTTCCTTTTTCTAGATATTCACTTCCCTGAATCATAGGAAAATATGTATATACTCTACCTATTCCAATATCTGATAATAAAATAATAACTCAAAAATAAAATGAAATAAGATTGAATGTCTTAATTGACTAAAATGAATCTCAGTTTATTTTTGCTCATTTTTCTTCTTTTAAGTCTGGCTTTTTAATACCTATACATATAAAACACTGAAAATAATCATTCATTCGTTCTTCACATGTATCCATTAGGGGTCAGTCATACTGGTACGAACAATTTGCGGACCTGACGGAGTCCGGACAGATACTTCAGTAAGTTTTGGTAAGGAGGAGACTATGTCCGGAGCCGCGTCCACAATTTGTCCATACCGGTGTAACCAAACCTTTACTCGATTCAATTGTTTTTATCACCGATTGAATTTTCGATTCCCCTCGTAAAACAATCATTGCACTTGTCTACGCGACAGTACTCCAAAGTACAATCAAACACACAAGCCGTTCCCCGAACTATCGGGAGTTGATATTCCGAATGCATCGGTGCATCGATATCGAGGGGTACTTCTCTTTGGCGGCCATTTTTGTGGCACCTTAGGTACTTCCTTAGTAGCTAGTGTTACCAGTCTTCTGAGAAAAGGGTGATAGGTACCTGAAACAAATGAAAGGTGTTCATTAGTATTTTGTGGATGAGGTTGTAGTTGACGTTTATTATAAAGAACATTGCGTTTATAAATTACTGATAATTATTTCTTATCGAGAAAAACACTTAAAAAACTACGTATATTCGACTGTCTTACTGAACTGCGAAGTTTAAAAGACCGATGCACCGTATACATCATCAATTAATTATTTTAATTTTATTTTGTTGTTTTATCAAAGGAATAACATTACCTTGAGAAAAGGCCAAAACGGGCTAGAAAATATAGGATAATATATCAAGCGTAATAAAACTAAACGTATCAATATAAAACAAATAAAACCCGGAACTTAAAAAGACATCAAATAAATAACCATCAAACCAAAACGTCGTAAGTTAAAATAAATCATCAAAATGTCGTATCTACAAGAGACAAAATACATCATACATCAATCGTTATAAAATGCTAATAAAAACAGAACGCACTTGATAGCCGTAAATCCTTCATAAATACATTGTTATGCAACGGAGCATCATAACGAAATTATGTTCGTGAATCGATCACAAGATACTTTCACCGAAACACAGGCTTGTATTTGGTTGTGGGGAGTATGACAACTGATTATAAAAAAGTTATGTAATTCTGCATGTAAACTCAAGGTTTGCAAGCATTGAAGCGCATTACACTAGGTGTTAAATTAACGGATCATGTTCTAAACCCAATACTGTGTTCCAAAACAGAATAACCAACGTGGCCCAAAAGGCTGCCTGACTCAAATGGGACTGGGCAGGACATGTCTGAAGCATGTCGGGCAAACTGTGGGCAAAATAGCAGGAAACTGCGTAGAGAAGGTAGGTGGAGGAAAAGTACAAGGTATCAAATATTCATAAATAAAATAAATATTTTAACCTGCCACCAACGACGAGGTGTAAATGGCAAAGTTCTGGGCTGATATAAAAATTATCGTGCCAGTGACACGTAGAACAAGAAGAGTTCAAAATATTATCAGAATGACATCAAATACTTTGAACCCAAATCCCTACCTGTACCAAAAACAAAATTGACGCTTCATCTATAAACCGGCCAATTTGAGATAAATAGCTTATCGTACACCCGAAAACAGTAATCAGGTATCATCTCAAACTATCCACTTGTTAATTTTTTTTCTCATAATCGTGTCCATCATACGTCATGGCTCGCTATCGAATGATTTATTAAGGGCTCTTATCAATCAATTATACACTTTGTACGTGTCAGAATAGAGTTTGAATTTCAATTGTTACATTACCGATTAGATGTTTTCGTATAATAGTTCGATAAGTTTGATGTGTGAGACCAATCGAGACGTGAAAGCTGGTTCGATTTCTTTTGAGTTATTTAAAATTACTGTAGCTATGATTATGTTGATGATTTTCTCACATCCTAATCTTGTAAGGGCCACTACGTTTTTGTGTTGCGTTTGAAATAATATACACACATCAAAAGTGTCTAGGGATCAAGCATTTTTATGCGGATTTCTTGAGATTGAGATGTGGCTTTGTAATAAATTTATGATTTTATAAATTTATATGGATCCTTTTTGGTGCATTTCATAATTTGAATCAGGAACTGTCAATCAAATTCGAGTAAAAGATGAAAATCAGCTGGCAATGTTTTCCCTATAAAAACATACAACGCATTGAAGACATTATTAGTGCTACTGTTTCCCTACTACTGATTAAAACCAACGTTATTATGGAGTGGCGACGTCATTTAAGCAGGGAAGAAATGCTCAGAGCCGTGGGAATGATAGAAGCTGGTTCCCGGCAACGTACTGTGGCTTTAGCTCTGAATACAAGTCAGAGTGTTATCAGTCGACTTTGGACACGTTACCGAAGCACTGGTACCGTGGCTGAGCGCCATGGAGGACGGTATCGCTGCACCACACGGAGACAAGACCGATACATTCAAATCTTAACTCGAAGAGCTCCAACAATAACCGCCATGATGTTAGCCGTGAGGCTTCATCACTCTTCAGGGAACTTAATTAGCGACCAAACAGTCAGAAACCGCTTGCATGAAGTGAACCTTCATTCCCGAAGACCGCTACGGGTACCACCTATAGCAATGCACAATCGTAGGATTCGATATCAATGGGCTCTTGAACACAGAAATTGGGCAGAAGAACAATGGCGTTTCGTGTGCTTTTCTGATGAGTCTCGTTTTGGTATGAGACCGGATACAAGACGTATACGACACTGGAGAACCCCTGGATGCCAACAGCGATTAAAATCCTGCCAGGAAGTCCATCCTTATAGTGGTGGAACCATCATGGTATGGGCGGGTATTTGGATCGGCGGAAGAACTGAGTTGATTTGGATCAGAGGCAACCTCAACGCTCAAATTTATGCTGAGACGATTGTATCAGACGTCATCGTTCCTCTACAAGTGCAAATCGGTCCCTTATTTCAGTTAATGCATGATAATGCACGACCGCACACCGCAAGAGTTGTAAGACAGACTCTCGCCGCAGCTAACATCAATGTCCTGCCCTGGCCTGCTCAGTCGCCAGACTTGAACCCGATTGAGCATGCATGGGATATGCTACAGAGAAGAGCTCTGCCGAATATGGAGGGTATCCAGTCGCAAGAAGACCTTTTTTTGTTGTTGCAACGAACATGGGCGGCCATTCCACAGCGTGATTTGGATGAACTCATTTTGAGTATGCCAAACCGATGTTCTTGTGTTGTTAGTGTTCGCGGTAGAAACACGGATTATTAATTGTTTAAGTTACCCAATAAAATTTTAAAGAAAACTGTTATTTCAGTCTTTTTTTCGAACTTTAATGTTAGTGGTTCAAATGTCAAAAATCCCTTTATTAGGAAAATGGCAAATTTCTTTATTAATGCAAAGGTGACTTGGTTTATCGTTATTGTGACAAACGAAAACACTTTATTTGATGAATCCTTAAAGAAAATTTTAATTAATATCAATCAGGAGAAAAGTTATTGCAAAAATATATGTTGATCCCTAGACACTTTTGATGTGTGTATATTCCATGAGAATAAGTTCCTTACTAATGGCAATAGGCTCACCTACGGGATTTATTCTGTCCCATGTAATGACCCTTATCATTACAAAATAACTGACGAAATTGTGGGTATTATAATAAACCTCTGCCTAACCCGTCGGGGGTTACTGGGAATTACGGGGCTCATTGTTTATCATGCAGACTGGAAAGTACAGTACAATTTTTACGAAATCCATTTCAAAATACAATTTTTTTCTGATAATTTCAACTACACCTTCATTCAATTTCACCATGAAAACCCTTCATCACGATCCCAAAAGTATTTCTTTCATTACAGCCCGTGTCCCCAATACCAACAAAAGCGCCTTCGTTCCGAATCATTCTCACTACAGTCACGTCGATCATGAACCGAGTTTAGTTCCGGCGTCAACTTCCTCTGTACTGATTGACATTACTTGATATACCATTGATTATTGAGTCATCCATAATTAGGTGAAATGTCATATAGAAAGGTATCGTTACGTGACTGTAGCAAGGTTTTGTAATCACTCTGCTAGATGAATAGGTGACCTTAAAATGTGGATGGGTCAGACTGGATACGAGAGGCAGTGGACAGGGTGTTGTGGCATTTGGGGGAGGTCTTTGTTCAACTGTGGACTGCGACAGGCTAAGTTAATTGTGTGAATTACAGAGTCATAATATGGGTGTAAAAATACGTCTTACGAAGCCGATAAGCACTTGTTCTCCCGGTAATTTCGATATTTTTTTTGGTCTAAACCACGCCTGAGAACCTTCTAGTTTCGTAAATATTGGGGGTCAAGTGTTGCACATTTTATTTTTAACAATTTATTCAATTTTCAAATGACTACACGATCCCTTTTTTTTATTTTGGTGGGTGGAAACTCATCGAATAACCCCCCCCCCCGCTCTTGGGCAGAGCGAAGGGGAGTGTCAGACTTCTACTGACTAAAAACCAACCCATGTCCCTTCTTCGCCCTTGTGTCGAGGCCGCGTTATGCCTTTCGATAATCCGCAGTCCCGACGGGACTACACGATCCCTGTATCCACTGTTTAATACGCAAACAAGTCCTTAGTATATTTTATTTTTTACCATTTCAATAGTCATCTTCAATAATAGTAGTATGTATTTAGAAAAGGTAGTTGATATGGGGTCCATAAGGTAAATAATAAGACCTCTATATACACACAGTTGAAGAATTTCTTGCCAGTACTTACATTTGATCAACCGCCAAAGCGTGATCTAAGTAAATCAGAACACGTTCACTTCGTAGATCCTTGTTGTCTCAATGATTCCAAATAATGCATTTGTTTACTGATTTTGTTAGACATGATTTTCCCACAAATATAAAATTGTAGATGAATATATCACTGCCTCGTTGGACTAGTGGTCGAAAGCGCCATTACCGTGCATGAGGTCCGAGGTTCGATTCCCAGGTCTGGCAAAGTGTTATTGGGATTTTCCATCAGGAATTTCTCAGCAGCAGTGATGGAGTTTAGAATTGCGCCCGAATGATGGCAATAGGCTAAAGGCAAAATGTGGGTAAAGGTACTATGAGGCACATTTACGAGTTATGAGTACATCATAAGTTTTTAAACTGACATGGTCACTGACACTACTATTAATATCATAAACGGGATATTTACCATGTTTGATTTTTGTTTCGAGTTCCCGATATTGACAAACATGGTAAATATCCCGTTTATGATATTAATAGTAGTATGAGTACATCAATTAATGCTGGTTTCTCATAGGACTAAGTATTACGGAATCGCAGAACGCCGCGTTTATGATCCGTACAAACTCCTTTGACTTGTCTACGTTCATACGTCTAGCTATACAGGCTATACTGTCAACGCTAGCATATAAAAAATCCTAAATCTTCAAAAAAATGCCGCATTTCACGCCAAGCTTTTACAGCATTGTCTATGTTTAATAATATTAATAAAACATCAACGCATGTCACTGACGCAACTCTTTCGACGGACAGCCAGACAAACTAATCCTTCACTGACAAATCGGCCGCCGTCTCAAAGCAGCTTAATAAATCATTTTGAACGGTTTTTGATGTAAAAAAAGAAAAATGGAATAACTATTTTGTTTATACAAATATACTTTATGATTATTGGTACATTTCTATTGGGTGTTGAAAAATTGTGTTGCATTATTTTTATTTATGACAAATGCATCTTATTTAGGACGACTTTGAATTCCAAAAGTATACATTATAAAACGTTCTAATAGGGGATCGGACACAAAAAAACTAATAAGTCCGTCAGATAGATTTCCAAAAATTATTGGACACGTATTTTTTCTTTTTTCACGTAAACAAAAAATTAAGACGATACAGTGCTTCAAAAACTCGTGTGACGTCATATGATAGTACATTTTGTCCCTACAAGTGACGTTTCAAGCCCCACTCCATGATCTTTGACGCGTTTTATCTTCGTCATTTTTTATTGATTTGATAAAACAAAAAACACGTGTTCAATATTTTTCGATAATCTAACTTACGGACTAAACAGAATCATATTATTTTGACCCAGTCCGATCCCCTATTGCTGCGACGACCCTTGGTCCGGAGTCTATTTTAAGATTTCGGTCAGCCATGGCAACTCATGTCCCGGGTGGAGATTTTCAGCAGGTAAGGGTGCACTATCTCGCCACAGCTTTGGTCTTTCCGTAAACCATTCGCCAGTGAGTGGGGTGACATACTTCAGAAAGCTGTTTTGGCTTTTCAGTCTTTGCCAAAGTATTTAAGTGCAAAGGGTGTCATGTGTCAGAAACCATTTTAACTTTTTCGCTAGGGCTTGCCACTGTGCGGCGAACACACGAACATGACATCTTAGATTTATTTTGATAATTCTTTTTTACTTTACAGGAAAACGACTTACATCTTACTGCAAGCTTTGGCTTTCGTTTTCATATCACTTTTATTCTCCATATATACATATCTTGAACATTGGGGTAATCATGACTTGCGCTTGCCTGATAAGCCAAAAGCATGTCTAACTCAGTGCTATAAAGTCGTAAGTCAATATTATGTCACAAATGATTCACATGTACAATTAGGTACAGTCGCGGATTGCATAAGGATGCACCTTTCACCTGTACATGCAGTTCTCCGTGACTGTACTGAATGTTATTACAGTTAGGTACTCTCGTCTGATGTTTAGATAGGATTTGTGAAACAAAACTTATTGAAATAATGAACATACATGTGTGCTCTGATTGGTTTATTTGATGCATCTTGCATAAATCTATTTAGAGAGGTAATAGCTTGGTAATAGGGAAGTACTTCTCTCAATTTACAGTTGTAGTTGCACATGTTACAACTACTATAAGTATTATTTTTAAAGACAAATTATACGTCATAATTAAAAAAAAAAAAACGATTAGTAGCTCACTCTCACTGATATCCCCAAAAAAATACCATCTAAAATTAGTAAAGGAGTTGTAGGTACTGAGCGCCTCTTCTCCACGTTTATTATGCGCACAGCCAAGATGTGGAACTTTGTGCCGGTATCTGTGACCCCTTCCACATTTAACCGGTCTGCCTTTAAAGTAAGAGTGAACAGGCATTTTATGAGCACGCTTGTTCTATCATAAATCATCCATCGTTTTTTATCAAGCGTGATTTAGCTCAAGAGCAGGCCCATTTAGTAACAAAAAATGTTCTACAAAAACACCAAATACTACATTTTAGTGCGTTCCAAAAAGTTCACAGTAAGTGAATCACAATGGCTTTCTTCAAAAGGATGAAAGTGTCGACACAGTTCGACACGACTAGTAGCTTCAACGTGCACGGTGACTTCAGAACGTTTGATAAAAGAATCTGTCGTGACCAAGTGTCACATTTTGGGTCAGTTTTCGTTCGGTCATCAGGTCGAGATTAGTTACAGTGTGCAGTGGTATCATTTTCTATTCGATTATTATAAGGAAATGCAATATAATACAGAATGCTCAATCATAATTTAATCAAAATTTTTGCACTATTATGCGAATGCTCTATCGTAAATCATTGCATTTTTTAATAATTCAATAATCTTTAAAAGTAATTTTTGATCCATTTGCACGATTATACCCATATTAAACAAACCAAGAAAAAACTTACGTACGGACATTTAAATTCGCAATAAAATAATAATTACCGCTTACATATTTTAGACTTTCTTGTTTTACGTCCATGTAACTTCATATCCAATGTGTACTCTATAACTTAGTGATTAAGGTTTGTTATTATTTGTCCATGAGCGTTACGGTCTTTGCGTCCATACAACACGACATTTGTATTTAGACGTGAATTTCTCGACTTTTCTCTTACTTTCCAAGTTGAATAACCGTGGTTAGCGCATCTCGTAAAATTACATCTTTATGAATATGTATAACTATTTTTGTACGAATATTATGTCACGACTTTTTTGCGATTTCACCGCCTATGAACTCATTTATTTGATTTAAATTGCGGTTTTAATATGCAAATTAATTCTGGTATAGATTTATGGACTAATTAGTCACTTTTGTCAGTAATGGTTGTGTTTGAATAGGGAGGTGACAGCATCCTTTGGTTTATTGGTTTTATATTATGACATTTATTTAGGTGTTGGATCGTTTTACTAGAGGTTTTAATTAAATCATTAAAATTTATAATTAGGTAGCGTATTATAAAAGAAAATTCTTTGTCTGTCTAGGAGTACTCAATCACTATTGGCACAGGTTTATTGACAAGCTACGATAGCCTTACTGAAATGAAAGACGAAGAGATTTCATTTTCAGAATCACAAATTTTTTTTAGTCCCTGTTAGCAGGTCTATATTACAAGTTATTCTTATATTTAGACATCGCATTGAGCTTTTTTCCCCACTGCATATTTTCCGCATTATTTTCAATAAGAGTCATAGTAATTACAATACAAATTGGACCATAGCATCAGCTAGTAATCTGAACTCATCAGATGCAGTATGTCAAGGCGGTTATCACGCATCACGGTAACCACAGTCTAACCTTTGAATCTAGACCAACTGCATATAGTAACATACAATCACTTTTACATGCAAATAGACCTGAAATGCGGTTGGGAATTGTTTTGCCTTTATGTCCTTTAACGAAACAAATGAATGAGGAGTATAGAATTCATTCTTTAGGAATTCAATTGTTTTTTTATGCACCTAACCGGTAATTGAGTGAGATGTAAAATGATATCATTATATTGATTTCTGTATATTGAATTTATGTTGTTATTTACTTTAGCATCATTTGAAGGCTGACAACTGCGGCATTTTACAATCAAATATGTGGTTCTAAGTGTTAATTAATAGTCTTGTTAGTGTGTGATTGTTTTATAAACATTTCAAAATAAAAATATAAGAGGACATACAAATATTTTAAGTGTACCACCTTTTTGAAAAAATGTCGTTCTCGTTTTTAGCTCAAGATCAACCATTAAGGTTTTCAAATTTTGAAACTTTCGATATTTTAAATCTTTCTACATTTTGATCGGAAGTATTTAATTTTATAAAAGTTACCGGAAACAGATTGTTACGAAAGAAACACATTGACATTTTAAAAGTTCTAATAATTTATGAACTCTAGTTTATTATATGACTTAGGCAATTCTGTAGACACGAATATGCTATTATAATATTTAAATAAGAATAATTATGGAGTCATTATTTTTTTAACATTTTGACTCGTGTATCATTATTTCCTAAAAATACAATTGAATAATTTATAATGCGCACGCATTCTACCCATACTAAAGCGTGATAAAACACGGAACAAACTTACAAACCATTGACAAGATTGGCCCCAAATATTGGTACACAAAAAGTTTGGCAAAACCATATCACACCCAGTAAAAAATTGGTCCAATATTGGCTCCAATATAAGCATATTAATTAACCGATAGTAGCATTCCATTTTGTGGCGACCGGAGGCCGCGACAAAGGTCGTCAGGTGTTGCCAAAATAAAAATAACGAGTTCTTAAAATGTCACACAAACATAAAATTGTTCGATTAATTTAAAAGGCGAAACGTACGGGTGTGTGAGACACCTAGCAACAATTTTATTTTGAATTAAGAACTTTTTATTTTTAAACTAGTTTGCTTAGCAGGGTTTGGTTACATTTGTTTTCTGATGCACAAAACCGCTTTGCTAGAATTTTGTTTGTGCGGTTAATTATAATCTTATGCTGATTTTGTGCTTAGGAATAAGCATGCTCTTCTATATATAACATGTAGTGGAATAGTTATTATACCCACCTCAACTTTTGGATTGGAACCATGTCCCTTTTTCTAAGGCATCAAATTGTCTGGTTACGATTAAGATGAACAGATCAGAGTTTTAGCATTTAAGCGAATTCTATTTCAAAAATCGTATCTACGTAAAATCTATTATATTATTCAAAGCAACTTTTAACTAAAACTTGTTGTTCTATTTTATGTTAAATATACTGTTAATGGCGTTAATTTAATGTTATTCTTTATGTAAATAATATATTAACGTCAAAGGTTTTGTTGTAATCATTTGTCATGTAAATGTAGTCATTCAGAACTGTGTTAGTCATTATTGTTATTAGATTTTCAAAATAAATGTGTATGTAACAATACCTCCATTATATGTTGCCTAAAAAAACTTTTTTTTCTGATCCTAGCTGTCTTGCTAAACATTTATAGACTTACTGTAGGTTTTTTTAGTTATTTCTATCGCTTCCACGGTCAATAAATAAGTTTTTTTTTGTTTTTTGGATCGGGACAATACATCTTCTATTTTAACATCACAGTAATAATTACGATAACAAATCTACAAACTTATGAAACTTTCCATTCATTAAAATAACTTCAAAAATTACTAATCACCGTACATTTTTTTCTGTCAATTAATACATTTCAAATTATTAATCATAATATCTAATTTCTTGTCTACAAAATGAAAACGATTCTTTTCGTTTGAGCCCGAAGGCGTGTAGTTTTGAATTTAGAATTGATTGTATTGAAAAAAAAATGAATTGACAATCACTTTCATCATAATAAGGTTAGAACCGGTTTTAAACGTAATTTGAGCTTAAATTATACCTTGATTAATTACATTCGAATGAACATTTGGTATCGATATTTCGGGACCAAGTTTTAATTGAATTTTGATATCGATACTTGCACTTGTGTCGTTAGTAATCAAAGTGAAGATATTATTAGTTATAGATGGATGCAAAGAGTTTTTGGTCCACTGAATATGTCTTAGTACATTAAGGAAATAAGAAAAAAAGAGATGAAAACTCGTTTGATATATATTTAAAACTTGCAGTCGAATTAGGAAAAATATTTAATATTAATCTGTAAAAGGCGTAAGTCCAGTAGTCAATTAAAAATAGACTAAAACATATAGAAACCGGAAAGCGCATATCTAAAGAACAACGTATTTTATTAATCATTGCAAATAAGTCTAAAAAAACAATGAAGTATTGAACGAATTCCTGAGATCACTCAATGAACGCGTGATTGTAAATGCGAGAATATGGTAATTATGCCAAAGTTCGAATAATTTCGACCTGTTTATGTGCCAATGAGATCATTATGTTAAATTCAATAGTAACGTTTATAGCCGAATAATTATTGTTAATCCAAAAATAATGTTCCGGGACAAAGGTATAAAGTTGAAATGTGTCAATATTATTGATGATCACTATAATTAATTTAAAAAATATTTGCATTTATTGAGGAAGTTTTGTGACTTTATGACTCGTCAATCTTGTCTTCTGCTGGATCAATATTGAAATATTGAACCCGACCTCTTTAGCTAAAAGTTACATTGATACAACTGATTCTTTTCAGTACTAGCTAGTGTTTGTCCCGTTCACGTTCCTATAAGAAAAGGCAGGTATTATTTATAATTGTTCTATTAGATATGTTAAGATGGAGAGAGAGAAAATGTGTGAGGAATCATGAGAAAGGAGTAAATTATACTATAACGACTGACAGGGTAGAGGGTAAGAAGAAAACATGTAGCGTCCACCCTAATTAGAATAGGACAATGACAGGAAGGCGATGATGTTTTTCTGTAGAGCAACATAATTCATTCAGAATTTGACTTAACTAACTAGAAATTAATATTGATTTTTGTCTACCTTACATAAGAAATACTATCGTCGCTAAAGTATGTCCTTAGTTAAAAGATTCTAGTAGGCTTATTTATGCATAATATTATAAAATTCCTATTAATATGCCAAAAATGTCGCCAACTTATCGAAGGCTGTTTGATGGTACAAACAAGGACTGGTTTCGAGATCCGGGTTGTGATGATGATTATAAATAAAAGTATCTTCTTTATGTATCTGATTTATCGCATTATATAATTAATTTCTGAATTTTAATGTGTTCTAGATACTTGTTTTTTTTCGCGATTGTTTCTTTAGTAGTTACGTCATTTTAAAATGTTATAGTTTAAGCATTTTGATAAATTTACTGGAGTAAACTAACTTTATACATTATTTATTTAAAACTATCATCGATTGTAGCAGCTGGCGTTCTTTTCTTCCTACCATGGGAAAAGTTATGAGTTTATGTTTGTTTGAATATGTTTGTTTGTTTGTATTAACAAAGCACTTTAAAAGGGAAACAAAAACCTCCTTCTCAATGCTGTCAATTCAGAAAATTAAAACCTAAGTCAAAATAAAACATTTTTTTGAAATATTTGTGTGTGGTAGAAAATGTACGACATTTTACAAGACAGTAAATAAGATAGTACATACAGTAAATAGACAAATTAGTGAAGTTATTTATTCAAAAGGGAATACAAAGAATCGGGATTAACATAATTTTGTAATATTAGTACATATAGATGAGTCATCGAAATACCTCAGAAAAAAAATCGGTCAATCTACTTCACACATTTCATTGTCGTATGTTTGTACTAACAAACATACAAACAGTAAACAAGGACATTGTATTTACTTACAAAACACGGTTATACATAATATATTCAAGATCACTTCACCTTCCAATTTATTTGAGTTTAGTTCATAAATTGAGTGGTTTACGTGTCATTCTGGAATAATGTTTTTATTCGGAAGTGTTACAGTTCAATGTTAGTGAGTCATACTCGATAATAGATTTGAGAGTCATTTTATTGATTTAATATTGGTGCGTGAAATTGGTTTTATTTAAACCAGAGGACGCCTGAAATGCACGTTCATTTCATCAAAGAGGTATATTAAACAAAATAAAAAATACATAAATTGTATTACATAACATCACGCCTGTAATACCCGAAGAGTTAGGTAGCCTACCGTCCCATATAATAGGGGGATAGCCTATTGCCATCGCCCGTGCCCAAATTCAGACTAATTAGCTGGTACTGAGTAATCCGTTAAATTGTATTATGGGATCTTCAAAAAAAACATTTTAAGGTCATAGTAGGAGGTGAGGTTAAAAACATATCAATACGTTTACACAATATATTTGATTTTTATTAAATACTGTTTTACAAGCTTCGAAAAACCGAAAGTTTAATTTAAAAATCATTCAACTCATGTATAAAGAACGTATAGAGACTTATAATAACTACAAAGCTATTTTAATTAAAAAACGATTGCTTCCCGCTATTTCAACACGAGTAGCTATCGAACAATTAATAACTAACGATTGTAAAATAATAATAATAATAAGTTCTTTATTCGTAAAATAAAGAACTTATTATTATTATTATTTTACAAAATACTTTACGACTGTCCAATATATATAACTATTTTGTGGTTATAAAGTTATTAAAGGGCACTACTAAAGGTTTTATGATTTAGGTAACTAGCGATTAATTCGAAATCGTTTGAATGTGATGTTAAATTAACATGGCTATAATCATTATTGATTCAAATTTTGTATTCATGTACTTAAATCATATTTTTTTTATTTTGGGAAATCATCAATTGACTCCAACCGCTCTGGGCAGAGCGATAGGGAGTGTCAGACTTCTACAGACTAAAAACCAGCCATATTCCTTCTTAGCCCTTGTGCCGAGGCCGCGGTATCTCTTTTGAACAATAATACATCATCCTCCTGGTCTTTTCCCAATGTTTTATGTTGAGGCTGGCTTCCAGTCTAACTAGATGCGGCTGAATATCAGGAATTTACATGGAGTGACTGCTTATCAGACCTCCACATCCCAGTTACATGGGACACTTTAAGCATTATAACTGGCGAAATGTTGGTTAACTATACGTTATAGGTATCTCTCTCTGCCTTACCCTTCGGAAAATCTAGGCGTGATTAAGGTGTATGATGTACCAAAATCACGTATTTCATAACAATATTTTCCTTCTACATACATTCAAATAGAAAATTCTCTGTTTGAAACAAAACTTTGGTATCTTTATAAAAAAAAAAAATAATAAAAAGATGCCTGAGAGAAAAGAAAACTTGCTTTAGACATCATAAAAACATTTAACAGTAACATAAAAATGTAAGGGCACGATGTTTCCCCAACACGAATATTTTAATTTGACACTTAGATATTGCGCTTTCAACGCTCGGGCGTCGGCGTCGTCGGCAAATGTCGTCAGTATTCGGTTTCGTAAGATGCGCGCGCGCTGCTAATAGTGTGATGGCGAATACAAACAGGTGCCCACTGTGTGTTTTGTTCATTTATATACAGATGCTAGGCTTCAACTGTTGTATCGAGAATTGTAAGGGCTGAAGATTTTATTTTAAATTTTATGTTTTTAAGTGTTTACTTTGGGGTTTTATGTGTTTGTTTTAAGTTTTATATACAGGAGGTGTTAAGTGATGCCTGCATTTGACATACATTTTTTATGACGTCACTCAAGTCAGACCATGTATCTTTATGGCATGGCAACAAATTGATTCAAATTCTTTTAGAATTTTCTAAAATACGGGAACTGACTCGCTCCCCATAACGAGAGACAGAAACATGCATGGCTAAAAGTTAGTGTATGATTGGGTTCACCTCTGCCTAACTCTTCGGGGATTACAAGCGTGATGTTATTGATGACTAGCTTTTGCCGACGGCTTCGCCCGCGTGGATGTCGGTTTAATTACAAAAATGACGATTTTTCATACAAACTTTCATCCCCTATTTAACTCCCTTAGGTGTGAATTTTGAAAAATCCTTCCTTATTCCTTGTCTACATTATAAAAGGAACCTCTGTGCAAAATTTCAGCTTTCTAGATCCAAGGGTTTGGGCTGGGCGTTGATGAGTCAGTCAGTCAGTCAGGACTTCTCTTTTTATTTATATAGATAGATAGATAGATGTTTTCTAAAATGTGTCATGAATACGGTAGGTATTTGTGTCATCTCGTGACTGCATCAGGGAAATCTGTGAGACGCCACAAAAACTGTCATGTTCATCAAGTGATTGTAATCTTATACAAATTACTGGTTTCATTGTAACCTACTTACATGTTTTATGTGAAAAGTTACAGGCGCATTCTGTCTGTAAATACTGCATTTTACTTTACTACTAAATTTTGTATGGAAGTGTGAATAGTAAAAATCTTGCAAATATGAAAACATAATCCTTACATAGTATAAAACAAAGTCGCTATTTTTGTCTGTTTGTTGCTTAAATCTTTAAAACTACGCAACGGATTTTGATGCGGTTTTTTTAATAGATAGAGTGATTCAAGAGGAAGGTTTTAGTATATAATTTGAACGACATCCACGCGGGTGAAGCCGCGGGCATCAGCTAGTAATATATAATATCACGTCTGTAGAGGTGTGCTTAATAGTACTATTAAGCACACCTCTATACCCACATTTTGCCAGTTTTGTTTAATTCCCATGTAATTGGGGGCGCGCCTATTGCCATCCACCAGGCGCAAATCCTGACTCCGTGGCTAATACTGAGAAATATCTGATGTAAAAACCCAATAACACTTCACCTGAACCGGGAATCAAACCCGAACATCATGCTCAGCAATCACGTTTGTAAAAAACTAGACCAACGAAGCAGTCCAAAAAAGATGATAACTTTTAAACAGTATTGTTATATTTCAACTTAAATATTATGAAACAAAGCAGAAATACAAACGTTAGTTAATTATATTATTACCTACAACTACACACATCAAAAGTGTCTAGGGATCAACATATATTTTTGCAATAACTTTTCTCCTGATTGATATTAATTAAAATTTTCTTTAAGGATTCATCAAATAAAGTGTTTTCGTTTGTCACAGTAACGATAGACCAAGTCACCTTTGCATTAATAAAGAAATTTGCCATTTTCCTAATAAAGGGATTTTTGACATTTGAACCACTAACATTAAAGTTCGAAAAAAAGACTGAAATAACCCATTTTTCTGTTTAAAACCAACGTTATTATGGAGCGGCGACGTCATTTAAGCAGGGAAGAAATGCTCAGAGCCGTGGGAATGATAGAAGCTGGTTCCCGGCAACGTACTGTGGCTTTAGCTCTGAATACAAGTCAGAGTGTTATCAGTCGACTTTGGACACGTTACCGAAGCACTGGTACCGTGGCTGAGCGCCATGGAGGACGGTATCGCTGCACCACACGGAGACAAGACCGATACATTCAAATCTTAACTCGAAGAGCTCCAACAATAACCGCCATGATGTTAGCCGTGAGGCTTCATCACTCTTCAGGGAACTTAATTAGCGACCAAACAGTCAGAAACCGCTTGCATGAAGTGAACCTTCATTCCCGAAGACTGCTACGGGTACCACCTATAGCAATGCACAATCGTAGGATTCGATATCAATGGGCTCTTGAACACAGAAATTGGGCAGAAGAACAATGGCGTTTCGTGTGCTTTTCTGATGAGTCTCGTTTTGGTATG
Source organism: Diarsia dahlii (assembly GCA_949775195.1). Taxonomy (NCBI): domain Eukaryota; kingdom Metazoa; phylum Arthropoda; class Insecta; order Lepidoptera; family Noctuidae; genus Diarsia; species Diarsia dahlii. The sequence goes on from OX459190.1 coordinate 19,903,836, forward strand.
ATACCGGATACAAGACGTATACGACACTGGAGAACCCCTGGACGCCAACAGCGATTAAAATCCTGCCAGGAAGTCCATCCTTATAGTGGTGGAACCATCATGGTATGGGCGGGTATTTGGATCGGCGGAAGAACTGAGTTGATTTGGATCAGAGGCAACCTCAACGCTCAAATTTATGCTGAGACGATTGTATCAGACGTCATCGTTCCTCTACAAGTGCAAATCGGTCCCTTATTTCAGTTAATGCATGATAATGCACGACCGCACACGCGCAAGAGTTGTAAGACAGACTCTCGCCGCAGCTAACATCAATGTTCTGCCCTGGCCTGCTCAGTCGCCAGACTTGAACCCGATTGAGCATGCATGGGATATGCTACAGAGAAGAGCTCTGCCGAACATGGGCGGCCATTCCACAGCGTGATTTGGATGAACTCATTTTGAGTATGCCAAACCGATGTTCTTGTGTTGTTAGTGTTCGCGGTAGAAACACGAATTATTAATTGTTTAAGTTACCCAATAAAATTTTAAAGAAAACTGTTATTTCAGTCTTTTTTTCGAACTTTAATGTTAGTGGTTCAAATGTCAAAAATCCCTTTATTAGGAAAATGGCAAATTTCTTTATTAATGCAAAGGTGACTTGGTCTATCGTTACTGTGACAAACGAAAACACTTTATTTGATGAATGCTTAAAGAAAATTTTAATTAATATCAATCAGGAGAAAAGTTATTGCAAAAATATATGTTGATCCCTAGACACTTTTGATGTGTGTATGTATTTTCGAATCCAATTTCATTGTAAGAGCAACAGTAAAAGTCTAGCAATTCTACACATTTAACAGTTTTCAATTAATTTAGTTGAGCAATTCATACGAATATTGCGCTTTTAGTTAACTTTCAAAATGTTAACTGGCATAACAATTTTACACGTTAGTTTATAGTTACTATCTACTAGAGCTAAACAAAGGTCAAAACGATAAGGTAATAAATACTAGATAAAATAATACATAACACGCAATTCTATCAATCAGCAAGTTTCTTAAAATGCAATAATAATCGATTTTCAGCATCACTGAAAAATCGACCCAATAACAACACACACTTCATTGAATTCTCAGTATTACAGAATATTTTGATCGTATGTGATAAGGTTGAATTTTGTCTGACACGTAATCTTGTTCATATCCTACCGGAATAAGCGTTTCTAGCGAATCGGAAAAGATAATGGCTGAAAAGATACACAGAAATAATGTTCTTCCGTCGGCCTTAATACTCGTATTCGGAAATGTTCGGGTAAAACAATGCGTGTTCGGTTACTTAGTACAGTCGCCAAAAAAGGTTATGCAAAAACTAGCAGTTCAGCCGACTTCATCCTCAAAAATTGTGCTCAGCTAACATGCATGAAATAAATATAATTTATAGGCTTTAGTACTCACGAATAATATAGATTTTCAAAATATTCCTTTTTTGTTAGGATATGGTCATAAGTTTAGGATATTACCCTCTACATACAAAATTTCAAAACAAATTATTAAAATATTGAAAAACAAAAAACGCAAGCACTACATTATAGGAAATTTCTGCAAACTCTACAGTGTTTCTATAAAAATAAAAATATTGTGATTATGATGATGAGATTAAGTACCCACGTTATGATTTTACCAATCAAGTTTTTATAAGTTTCAAATTGAATCATATTACCAAGTTTTTATAAGGTTCAAATTGAATCATATTACATATTACTATGTCCAGCAACTCTGACTGTACTTAATATTGAAATAATTTTGAAACAAAATTGTTTAGTAACTTATATATTGCAGACTGTACACAGTAAGTATGTTGTTAAAACGAATGCCAAAAATATTTATTTAAATTGTACTAACGTAACAGTGGAGTTAATTAATTGTTTGTGTTACAGAATGTGTGTAAATATTTGATAACGTAATAAATTAACAATTTTAATTCAAATACAGCATTCTAAGGCATATTTTTATTCATTTCAATTTAAGATTACGTTATATTAATTCGAATCTATTGAATATTGAAAATAATTAGATTTTTTAAAATAATTTACTTAAAATATTGAAGTTTTCAAAGGAATATGACTACCACAGATTATCAAGGCTGAATGGCTAAGTTTATACCTAATTTTTTTTTTAAAATAAATATAACCATAAATGTAATCTACCAATGGACTAGTCTCATAAACTCATTGATCTATTCACGAACAATAAGTCCATTGTCATAAACTCACTGTTACTGATCTATGACGAGTGTTTCACATGGCTACTGTGTGTGTACAAGCGCATACAAACACACACACACACATATACAAACACACACACACACATACATACACATGTGATCATGTTACTCAACCTGACGACCTGTCATTGTTGGCGTCAACAATATGGCACAAGGATAGGGTTGCGTTGTGTTTGTTTGTTTATGCTTTTTCTTTTTTTTTTAAATTAGTTTATAAAAGATTTTAACTTTGACAGGAAAAACAAATTTTGGATAAGATGTTGTTAAGTATATTTTAAATCGTTTTTTTTTTCTTTGATTTGTTGCCACAAACATATTTCCAACTTTCTTGGTAATGAGTAAAACGTGAGTAAAACTAACTAAGCAGTGCCAATTAGTGGTCGTACTCTGTGTTTTATGCTCTTTTGTAACCCAATTCTGAAACAACACTTAAGGTCACTGTAATAAAACAGAGCACTATTTCATCAACAAGATCTCACTTGCCTCTAAAATATAATAAAAACGCACTTTACAAAATAATTACCAAAAAAAATGTCAACAAAAAGTTACAAAATTTCTCCGCCTACCAACCCTAAATAGTAACGTTATTTGTAATCCATGACAAAGCGGTTAACCGGACCATTAGTTCTTTTGAAACCTATAAAATTGTAGCTTGAACTTTAAAGTCACTATTGTATTAATTCTTTTTGTATAAAAAAGTGATATGTTGAAATGTTTTTGACTGGGTGCAGCGTGGGACCAGTGTGTATGTTCATGAATGGTCAGATTCTGTCCCCTGTTTTATTTGATGACACAGATTTTGCATTTAGCGTGACGTGTGGCTTGTATATTTTTTGTCCAGAAAAAGTGTGAAGTGAGAACAGTGTGTTTGTTTTAAGCTTCCTTTCGTGTTTGTTGAAGTTGATAATTTATTAAACACTTTTAGTACTTAAATGTTAAAATAGCTTCCTAGGACGTAAAAATATTTTCCTTTAAATTGATTTTAAAAGTATTGCTATTCTATGTTCTATCTAATTTAGTTAATGTCTAAGTAAGTAGGCTATCAAGTCTTATTAACATAAATTGCCAATGTGTTAGTGTTTAATAACAATATTGCATCAGAAATGATTGGCTCTTCTAGTACCTGAGATACTACAGGATTTACTTAACTACCTTCTCTAGAAGTCACTTTGACTACATAATTTCAGTAACAGGGGATCGGACTGGGTCAAAATAATATGATTCTGTTTAGTCCGTAAGTTAGATTATCGAAAAATATTGAATACGTGTTTTTTGTTTTAACAAATCAATAAAAAATGACGAAGATAAAACGCGTCAAAGATCTTGGAGTGGGGCTTGAAACGTCACTTGTGTCGTCAAAATGTACTATCATATGACGTCACACGAGTTTTCGAAGCACTGTATCGTCTTCATTTTAAGTTTACGTGAAAAAAGAAAAAATACGTGTCCAATAATTTTTGGAAATCTATCTGACGGACTAATTAGTTTTTTTTTTGTCCGATCCCCTATTAGAACCCGACAATATACGAGTATAATATGTTAGTTCACGAAGTAAGTAAAGTCTGACTAATTATGATTATCGTAATAGACACTGGCTTTTTACTGAAAATCACTGATAGTTTACTTAGAGTACCTTTTAATATACCCGATACAACGTGTGTGCCATTATGTCATAAATATCTTCCTACCCTTGTCCCATATAACCTACTTGGGGTCGGAGCAACATTTTGTTCGTCCTCCCCTGTCAGTTGTTGAATATTAAAGTAATATTCTCGTCTGTCAGCCGTTACGCTATAATAAACTCTTTTTTCTTTCATTTTGTTCCACACACAATTCATCACCATTTGAACCATTAATCTGCATACATTTGAGAAAGAAAAAACCATAAATTGATATTTAATATTTCACGACTCATAACACGTTTTTTTATAAAATTAATTGATTAAAAACTTTGTAAATATCAATCAAAGATGTTTTTCTTTTTATCCATTTTAATTTAATTCAAATACAATACTACAAATATATATGGCGAAGATGACATAATCAATGAACAGGGTATAAGATCTGTCGTAACGCTGGTTTGTGGGCCTTGACGAGTACGTACGCACTGCATACATTATACAACACATTTGCATACTCCTGAACTTAAGTAAAGTTGAATATTAAGTTATTTTTAAGTAAGGAGTAGGATTTTAATTATTTCCTAGGTTTGTACAAGTTCCTTTATTTTTTTAGTGTATATTAAAATTATTTTAAACTGTTTGTTCATGGAAATTTGATCTGCAAACTCAATTAAATTAAACCATTTATTTGTTGGATGATCTAACTTTGTCCTATTTTAGTTCAGAGCTGGGGTTTGACACATTCATTTCTTTTGGTTTTGTAATATTTTTAACAAGATACATGATGTGTAGACAAATCTCTACATACATTATTTATTCCTTGATTGAGAATATAGTAATCAAACGTCTAATAAGTTTTACTGCCATTAAACATACACATGTTTCAAAGTATGTCATGTAGCATACAGCTTCAAATGTCAGCCCTGCAAAACTTTATGCTAGAATAATCACTATTTTCCTTTCAATCGCGAATTTTACGGATTTCATCAAAAGATACAGCAATTAATTCTAACCGTTTTGTCCTCTCGTTGAGTCTTAAACACCTAATACAGGCTTTACGACTAGCGGTTACCTGACAAAGTTCTAAATTGTCTGCAATAAAACTTGTATTGTGCTTATGTCTGACCTCTACGAATCCTGTTTGTCTACAAAAAAGGAAAACTGTCTAACTGTGATTTTCCATTATTTTTGATAACTTAAAAAATCTTTGTATTTTTTTTAAGCTCCTATAAATCATTAAATAAAAATGTCGGAAAGATCTTAAGACTATCACACGCAAGAGTGATTAATACAAGTGTGTACTTATGATAGGATTGCGTGCGGGATCGAGAAAACGCAACGAACGCGCGTCTCAGTCGTAATACCTATGCGCAAGCGCTACACTTTCGTAGCTCCGCGCTACGCATACAAAAGACATCAACGGGCGAACACAAAATGTGCTTGTAATTATTTTCTTAGAAACTTTTACTATAGAAAATCTGTCTACGAAATTCTTCCGCGTCGACAATTATTTTTAAGACTGTAAAAGTAGTTCCTACAAAAGAAACAAATTACGAAATTGTTCCCCTGCGAAACGAGACGACATTGTGTAACACACCAAACTGCGAACAATTACGCGACGTCTGATTAAAATAAGCGAAAAAACACTTACCTTTTGCAAAAACTGTTTGGTTGTAAGTGAAAGTCGCTCCTGGGGACGCGACTAGAGGGGTTGGTTCAACACTTTATTTGCACACAACACTAATTGGATCACTTTTGGGGGCATAGAAGCACACTTTATGGGGGGGTTAGGGGGTAAAGTTCGTTGGTCCTTGGGTTTGAATTTGGCGCGTTTGTGCGCTCTGCGGCGCGGGCGCTCGAGACGGCTAGCGGCAAGAGACTGCGCGCGCAACTCCCACCATGGCCGCCCGAAATACTAATCACCTTGCTATCGAGACTGTGATTGAGGTGTACGTGATAAGAGATAGCGAGTGATTTGTCTAGGAAAATTGACTTGTTAAGAGGGTTTTTCATTGAAACTACTGCACAATTTGCTTAATTCTACACATTTCGAGTTGTGTGTTATTATATTTTCAGTTGAAAAGTGGTCTTGACGTAAAATGGCCTAACTCTATGCACTAAAAACCACAATCTTCCTCGACTTTCAAAATTGTATACTTTAAATCCAATCGTTGTTTAGTTAAATCAAAAATAGCAATAACCAATTACAAGAATTACTGACATTGAATTATGAAAACGCTATAAATTCTAGATAAAAAATCACCCGCTATCATCGAAATAAACACTACTACCATCGGTGGCCAAATTAATAGGGACAGTAAGATTTTTGAATTTTCGAGTTAAAGTGGATTTGTGTAATAAATACTTGGTTGTAGGTCTCTTATATATTTTTTATTAGTATCTATGTTCTATTGGGATCACAAAAAATCCAAAATGTATACAAAACTGTTCATTATTAATCAGGAAAAAAAATATTTGGTGAAGCTCTTATTTCAGCAAAGGGTGATACCTACCACCCTTCTAGGGTTCTAGGGTGATACCTAGGTTCTATGTGTCGGAGCATGCTCTAAATAGAATGTTTTGCATTTTCCTTTAGTTTGGCATTATGATGCCATTCTCTGGTGAGGGTTTCTTTAAGTTGCCTTTCGGTGGTAGACACTTCTTTGGCAATGGCCCCTTTGGTGAGTTCCCACATTTTCTGAATGGGATTCATGTCAGTTGAATTCTCTGGCCAAGGCAAAACAGTGTCATTCTTTCAGCCAAAAATGCAGTAACGCTTCTGGCTTTGTAGCAGCGTACTGAGTCATGCATAAAAATGTATTCGACATCATCGGGGAACCATTCATTGACCTGCGGCAATACCTGGGTTTCTAATACTCGGTTGTATTGGTCTTGTTTAATCGTTCCTCTTACGGTGTATAGGCGACCCATGCCTTTGGCTGAGATGACAGACCAAACCGTAACACTAACCGGATGTTTAACCCTTTCTACGATGCAATCGGCGTGGAATCGTTGACCAGGGCCTCGTCTTACAAAAGAACTTTAGTCGACCAAAATTTGAAAAGTTGATTCGTCAGAAAGGCATACCTGTAAATTAACAGAATGAATAGTAGAAAATAGTAGAAAAGTTATTGTCTAATTGCATTATTCAAAAAAGTTATTTTTCCTCGACTCCAACCTGCGACAGTCATATTTCGATGTTGTCTGGCCCATTGGAGTCGTTTCTTTTTCATACTGTCGGTTAGGCGTGGTTTTTTTGAAGGCCGCCGTCCCGTCAAGTTCTATTCGACCAACCGCCTACGCATTGTTCTTTCCGAAATCCTTACACCCTCGTCGTTCATCATCGTGGTCAAATGAGCAACACTCTTTTTATGAGTTTCGAGGCAGATGCTCCTAACTCTTCGATCGGTACGAAGTGTGGTGATCCTTTTTCTGCCACATTTGCCAACCCGAATTGCCTCAAGAGGCTTTTTATTGTCAATTTTAATTTTTATTCGATTTACGACAGATTTTGAAACCTCAGCCATAGCAGCTATGACTCTCTGGGAATGAGTGGAGTGCAGTAACAATGTTAGTATCTCTCTACATTTTCTTGAAGAGGTGTCCAAAGCCTTGTCTATCCTAAAAAAAAAGAAAATTTGAGGATATTGCGTCTAACTACTAATAAATTGTAAATTCGTAGACAAAACATAGCAAAACTATTTTACTACGGGGCATTACATACCTTTTGATTATTTTAGACAAAAAAAGTCGGTTAAATCAAATGAAAAAACTGTTTCTTGAAAATTCAAAAATATATACTGCGAACCGCGCTTTTTAACAGACAATGACCGAATTAGAAGAAACCTTCCAAAATTGACAAATGACGCACGTATTCACTGTGTTGCCACTTGGCAAAAACAATAATAGTAGCAGTAGCTATATCAGATAAAATAACCCTTTAAATTCAACATATTTTTTCAAATATACATAATAAACTATAAACTACATAAAATCAAGCACTGTCCCTAATAATTTGGCCACCTACTGTACATCTAAATATCTCTACCACCTGTCCCTTGCACCACACAACACACAAGGTGAGACGGATCTAGATACACCGTGTCATTTCTTCCACAAACACATCACATCGAATCTGACCAGCTGAGGTTGATGGGATAGGAAACCGTGACGTCACACCTTGCACCCAATGCCATTGCCGTATTCGTCATTTACTTGTAATTGATAAAGTTGGGGTGACCTTGACAAATAGATATTTCGATGACGAGTTTTCTTTTTATTTTTTTATTTTCTATGCAGTTCGTCTGGTGCCATATTTTTGTCACATTCTTGTGACCACCGTTCTAAGAGTAATGTGAGGTAAATTGGTTTTAGTGTCATTTTCAAAACATATCCCAGAAAATTAAGGAAAATTGCGGTTCTATCTAATTTCAGCAGAGATTGAGATTACATACTTATAACAAGGATCAGTAAACAGCCTGTTTTGTTTTAATTTTAGATTCATTGAATAATTTAAAAAGTAAGTAATAAAAATGTTAAGTTCAATTTAGTATTCAACATTTTATATGTTCTTTGTAATTTTGGCATAATTTAATGCTTTTTAACCGACTTCCCAAAAGGAGGAGGTTCTCAATTCGATTGGTATGTTTTTTTTTTTTTTTTCTTTTTATGTACACCGATTACGCCGAGATTAATGATCCGATTTACGTGATTCTTTTTTTGTTTGATGCGGAATAGTTGCCATTTGGTCCCATAAAAATTTTTTTCTTTCACAGGTACAAAGTGTGACCACTTTCATAAATTTGCCAACCGTCTGTTGTGAGACATTCCCAGGGATAAATTTCAAGTTCTCAACGCTCTTTATCAAACATTCAATTTATTTAATTTAGATGACATTGTTCCATAAAGTTAGCATTTATATTTAAAAAAAATGTTAGTAATTAAATAATCGGAGGTACACCACACAATATCTAAATTTAACAACAAAATTAAATTAAATCAAGGCACCAAAAATCTTTTATCTCATGACTATATGATACAACATGGCTCACACTACATGAGCACAATTAAAGGTCATTCAAGAATAGTGACAAGATTATTATGTATTGCAACATTTTTCTACATCACATTACTACTAGTCATCAACAGTTACTCTACGTGACAATTTTACTCCGTAAGGTCGAGGATACAGAAATCATTTTGTGACGTCACTAACATTATTACACTAGTTTCCAATGTCATCTTCGTCATCGATTACCGATTTCTCTGTAATGGCTTTTGGGTATATTTTGGTGACCTTGCATTTACGTAACGTTAAGAGTCACTTTTTGGAATTTTTTAACAGCATCAACATCAACAGCCTATTAATGTTCCCACTGCTGGGACACAGGCCTCCTCTCTTTTTTGAGAGGAAATGGGCTTTAACCTACCTTGCGGGCCCAGTGCGGATTAGAAGATATCAAATGTCTTCGAATTTTTTGGTTTTAAGACCTCACGATGCTTCCCTTCACCGTTTTGAGAGCAGCGGCGATGAAATAAATTACAAAAAGTAATGTGCATCTGCCTGGGTTCGAAGTTTCGAACCCACGACCTACTACTGTTCGTAAGTCGGGGCCACCACCACTGGGCCACCACTGCTCAACTACATACTACAGATTAATTATACCCAATTCAGGAATCATCAGATTTTTCTTAGTAAAAGCTTGAAGTCTGGATTTATGCAAGGTTGACGGCAATGGGCGCGCCTTTATTACATGGGGCCGAACAGTTGGAGTGCACTATAGATACACTTCTGCCTAACCTTTCGGGAAAGTATAGGCGTGATGCTATGTACACATAAATGAAAATCTGGCGTTAACTACGCCTAATACCTGTGCTCAAAAGAAAGTTCATACTTGACACTACACTAATGTTAAAACAGGTTCAATTTTGACAAACCATTTAAAATCCATTATGCCGTCCATTGTATTTATAACACTAATATTATTAAACTAAAACCTGTTTTATCTACAACTACGTTGTTCCCGCGTCTTTGCCCCCGTGATCGTCTGAATTGATCCCACTGAAGCGCACGCATTACAACCAATCAAACTATACAAAACCAGTATAGAGGAACTCTCATTGTACGGGAAATCATACAATGCGAGGCCATGTTATACTGAAAATATTTAGCTTGATGTGTCGCCATAATGAGACACTAAATCAGATTTTCCCCCTATCATAAAAATGGGGTAAAATGTAGAGTAAGGCAGGGTAATCTCATGAACTTATGACCAAAATCTAAAAAAAAGTCGCTCCTTAAAACCAACAATATTAGTGGGTGCTAAAGGCTATAATATTTTTATATTTATATCATCATCATTCATCATCATCATTTCAGCCGAAAGACGTCCACTGCTGGACATAGGCCTCCCCTAAGTGTAATTTTTGCTTAGGGGGGGTTTGCCATAATCGCCACGCTTGGCAGGCGGGTTGGCGATCGCAGTACGGTCGATACAAAAAGCACAGAGAACGCTGCTGCCCATTCTCTGGGACATCCCTTAGTCGCCTCTTAAGACACCCACGGGAAGATATGGGATGGTGCGTCCGACACCATACGGATTTATTTATATCATGCATAACACTAAACATTTTTGCGCACGAAATCTCGGGCGATGTGCTTTACTACATATTAGAATGGATAAATTACTCTGACAAAAACAGTAAACGCATGGTCGGTTCAAATGTAAAGAGGGATCAATTTTAGCAACACGTAGGTGTTCACCTATGCATAACATAAATATATAGACATTATATACATGACAAATGATAGACAAATTATTTATTAAAAGCTTTTAATATTTTATTTCTTTCATTCTTTTGTTTCGTCGATCAAATAAACTGTTTTGTAAATGTCAAGGAAAAGCTGTCATTTTGTACGAGTATGAAGACGGTGACAGTTTAATTTAACTAGTCGTGCGTTTTGTTCAACGAATTTGACTTTAGTCGTTAATTTCTGTTTACATTTCCTAATTGGCATAAGAATTGCACACGTATACATATTATATACACGATATATATAATATTTGTTTATGTTTACTTCTTTGGTGTGTCTATTATTTTATGGTATTCAAAAAATTCTGCTAAGATGCGCTTACCGCGACTACTGAGCTTCAGATCATAGGCTTGATTCATTAGTCGGTTAAGATTAAAGTGGTATTAGGTTTTTCCATCAGGAAATTCTCAGTAACAGCCACGAAGTCTGGATTTGTGCCTGATTGAAAGAAGGTCGGCCAAATCGTACCTGACGATGAAACGATGGTGTCCCAATATGACATAAATATGAAAAATACCCTTATTTTTTAAGGTCTTAAAAAACGCAAGAAATAACTCTCTAAGTAGGTATTCACAAAAAAAAGTTATCCATTTATTTGTGTTCTTGTAACTGTTTCGAAATAATTAAAATAATAGTTTCAGAACGCACTGGAACGCACCTAATTACGATTCATTTCGCAGATGAAAGGACTTGGTATTCAAAGACTAATTATTCACGTTTTTCTGAATAGTTGTTCATCCTAATTCAATTCAATTAGTACGCAGGCATCAATTTCAACTACTATGCTTATTTATTATGTACTGGATTCTTGTCATAAAAATAATTATGTAGGTTCATAGTAAGCTTAGCGACTCAAACGGCAACGTTTTTCACTTAGCGTTTTGTTCACGTACAAAGGAACGTCATTTGTGATCGACAAGTTACATAATCTGTGGTCATCGATCCGCTTAGGCTTTTTTGAAGTCGTTCATAAGACTTCACGTGTGATGATAATTATTATGCCATCCTTGTTTTTTCGCTAGCTGTGAAAGTTAGAGCAATAGGTGTAGTTTTCATTGAATTGTCGGTCAAAATCTGCCGTCCAAGCAGACCAGACTCCACGAGACGGCTTGACAGAAGGCTCTTTTTGTGACATCGACCTCTAGGAGACTCATGGACAGACAAGAAGTGCGTTTTGAGATATGTCTCATTTTTTGGGTAATTATCTGAGAGAAATCGAAATAAATGGGAACGAGATCGCTAATAAGCCTCTTCGCTTATCGCTAACTACACTTTTAGGCTACTTCGCAGTCGGGTTAAAGGTAGTTGTTGATTCTAACCTCAAAAGTATTGTTGACGTTATTATAAAAAATCGTGGTTATTTAGATACGATTTTTCAACAGGATGGTGTTTATAACATAAAAACAAACCAATTAAACTATAGCTTGTTTTGGGACATGAAAAATAAAAGTCGGGTCCAGCTCCTATAGAAATTTGGCCATTGTTCTTTGCACTTAAACATAATGGGATAAACCGATTTTGAACAATGGAAAGAATGAATTAATACTGAGGAATCATGTTGTGTTAACATTATTCTAGTTTACCAATAACAGTAACATATACAAAAGACAATTCAAGACCAAAGAATCTAATGTCACGGACAAAGTCTTAGAAATAAAGACATGCATTGATCGCAACAGGAAATCCTAATTTAAATCCGTGAGTGCAAACATTTGCACAACTAAATCATTATGAAGGGTAGCTCCCAGAGCTATTTCATAGAAGTACAATGACTATTTTGTGATATTTTGGAAAACCTCAATTAAATTAAATACCACAGTTCGGAAACTGTCTGCATACATTTTTTGTTGTAGTAATCATGTTATCGGGACGCCTTAGATGGCTTCCTCATGAATTAGCGAGAATAAGTACACCATCGCGAGAAGTGGAAGGAATGGGGGAGGCCTTTACCCAGGAGTGGGACAATACGAGTTAAAAACAAAAAAAAAAGTTAGTACAGGTGTGAACTTAGATGAAATCACTGAGGCATCTTTAAAAATGTGTATTCAATCAAATTCATTTTCATTTGAAGATAAATAGGCCGCAATGATACTTATGGCGTTATGAATAGTTTGCCGAACACATAACAAAGTATCCGAGATCCTTGAATTAAAGCGGGACACTTTACGAAAGCCCGTTTCAACGAAAGACAAAACCTTCCATCTCTAAACTAACGTTTAAAAACTTCCATTCAATCAAAAGTTCTAAAAGTGTCTATCGTCAAGCCACTATTTAAGAAAGAAGATAGGGAGTTAATGGAGAACTATCGGCCGATATCATTAATTCCTATAATTTCGAAAATATTTGAAAAATTTATTTACAAGGAACTGAGTTCATTTATAGAAAAACATAATATTATATGCGAGGAACAGAAAGGATTTAGAATAGGAAAAACCATTAATATGGCCATTTATGATTTTTTATATAATGTTACATTTAACGTGGATAAGAGGAATCCGGTCTGTGGCGTTTTTTGTGACATGACGCAGGCCTTTGACTATGTGCATTATGGTACACTCTTAAATAAACTGGAGGCCTACGGAATTAGAGGAAACGTCAACAATTTAATAAAATCTTACTTACATAATAGAACTCAGGTAACAAATATAAACCAAATTAATATGAAAAGTAAACATGACATTGTATTTAAATCTTCAGAACGTATAGTTTCATTTGGTGTGCCTCAGGGGAGTGTTCTAGGGCCTCCTTTGTTCATATTATACATTAATGATCTTCCGAAAGGCATCCCTCAACCTCTGACACTATTTGCTGATGATAGCACCATAACGATACCTTGCAAAAGTGTTGATACTTATGAAAGTGACATAAATGATTCTATAAATCTAATGGTAAAATGGCTAGACGACAATAACTTAAAAATTAACCTGACTAAAACTAAATTAATACATTTTAATCAACGGATCAATAGTAAAAGTAATTTGCATATACACTACGATGACCAGCCTATAGAAGAGGTAGACACAACAAAATTTTTAGGACTCCAGATTGACAAAAAACTGAACTGGAAGGCCCATATCGAAATATTGTGCAAGAAAATTAGTAAATCTGCCTATGCCCTGCACACTTTGTCGTCTATAATAGGTGTGGAGGCATTACTTACAGCCTACTATGGTTTAACAGAATCGCATCTACGCTATGGTGTCATTTTTTGGGGCAACTCAACGGAAAAAGACACGGTGTTTAAGGCTCAAAAGAGATGCATTCGTTCAATATTTAAAATTAAACCTACTGATAGTTGCGTGCCATACTTCAAGAAATATAAAGTACTTACTTTGCCATGTCTGTACATTTTAGAAGTAGCTGTTTTTGTCAAAACAAATGCTCACCTATTTAAACGACTAGATGAAGTAGTCCCACGTAATAGGCGCGACAACAGCAAGGTATGCTCTCAAACTGCGAGAACAGCCCTCATGAGCAAAAGTGTTTTCTGTATGGCTCCTAGCATTTTTAATAAATTACCCAAAAGTTGGAGAGAACTGCCCTTGTCACTTTTTAAAAATAAGCTGAGAAGTTTTTTAGTTACTAAAGTTTATTACAATGTTGTAGATTTTCTAAATGAAAAGGACTTCTCTACTCCGACTTCAGATGCATATTATTAGGAATACTAGTTAAGAATAACAATTAGATAATGTGATTTTTTTTAATAATTGACTGTTGAATGATTCTATTTGACTGCATGATATTCTGGACATAATTTAATTTCTATTTGACTATGATATACTTAAATAATATAATATAATATAATACCTACTATAATATCTTGACATCAATTATTATTTAATTTCTTTCGTATTTTGTAATGTTTAGAATAACTTATTTATACCTATAAAATTTGTACGCCGTTATTGGCAAAACATGGACGCTCACAACATAAATATTCAATACCTTGCATGTCTGATTACTCAGTTTATGTAAACGCATGTTTGACAAATAAATGATTCTTATTCTTATTCTTATTCTTATCAACGAAACAGAAAAGAAACCACAAATCATCTGAAGCCAATAATTTCCGAACAATTGATTCATAGAATCTGATTCAACAGACGGCGAAATTATACCGACGATTCACTTCAGATCTCAAAACAAAGCATTGACCTCCTTTACTGAAACCTTGACATAGTAACCTAGACACCTCACTTCCTCAACTTTTTAATTCTTTCCGAAGACAAAATCTCATAGAAATTCTTACAATGTACGTTGAATCATCGTTTGCTACTGCAATTATTGCAAGAATGGTGTAATTTTATTGTAATTCTGTAAACGCATGTGAAGCTTTCATAATCTTGAGAACGCTTTCTTTTTGGTATTGATGATGTAAAGCATAAAAAAACTTATTAATAAATGACCTACATTAGTCACTTCATAACATCAGGTGATCAACATCCATTGGAAAATTTTGTTCACTTTATGAATCGCCAAATGAAAGGATTCACGAATTTGGAGGGACGCCCTCGTTCTAGGACCGACGTGCTTGAAAGGCTGGGTCAGACTGGATGGCGGAAAGCGCAGGCCAGGTTGTTGAGACACAGGTTAGGTGACGTCTATGTCCGTCAATGGACTGCGATAGCCTGTGTTGACTGACGGTTGCATTTTTGTTTTTTAACTTTGCCCCACACTAGGAATTTCTCCTGTATCGTGGATGCGTTCATAAACATTTAAACTCACATACACAAATACCCAGACCCGGAACAACTATATGTAGGTCATACAAATATTTGTTCCGTGTGGGGACCGAACCCGCAACACGCAGCCCAGCAGTCTATTGCTTGAGTCACTGCGACAACCGTGCCGTCAACGGCATTAACGGTTGGTAACTTATTGTAAGAAGAAACAGGGTAAAAACTCCGTCAACGTTCATGCATTTGAATCTGAATACACAGACACGCTGCCAGTTACGAATATTACGCCAGAAACATTTACATACGTTCATGATAAATAAAACTAATGAAACATCATTCACACAATAAATTCATACAACTATTTTTGATAAACCGAACATCAAAACCCTGACATCAGACTCCTCCTTTTGTCATCCCACGCAGCTGTGATGGCAATTAGAGGCATCTCCGTTTGCTCACACGACTTGGAGTGTCAATCTGTAGGATGGTACTGAGACTGACGAACTTTGAGGCCATCTCAGACAGATAAACATATTGTTTAATGTCGCTGCGCTCAATGAGGTATAACATAAGTAAACTTACATATTATATTTAACGAATATGATTTTTATTGTACTAAATATGTATAAAATATCATCGTGCCTGTAATCCTCGAAGGGTTTGGTAGAGATTTACCTAATGATACAGCCATATTTTGTCAGATATTTTTTAGATCCATGTAATAGTGGGCGAGCCTATTGCCATCAACCGGGCACAAATCTAGAATCCGTGGCTGCTACTTGAGGTTGAGATTTGCGTTAGGTTTATTATTTGACTGTCTACCCAAATGAATCATAGATTATCAGATACCCCTATGTTTACATATCACCTCACAGCCTTACAAAATTGACGCAATGTATTTACAACTGTTTACGCGTCAAACGGCACGTAGACGAATGCGTTACGTATAAAGATCACTTTCAGGGAACACGAAATTCTTCATGAAAGGTTAACAGCACTGTTTTACCTAATTCCTCGACCCTTGAGGACACCACTCAAACTTATGAAAACGAACTTTCTGGCTGTGATATATAGTTTAATTTCAATTGACGCAGCATAGCATCAGTACGGGACGTATAAAGGTTAAGAAAATTTATCTTGAAGAAGGTCAGATTCCTGCGATTTTTCTTATAAGGTGCAAGCGAAATATGTGCTGACCTTGACAGGTTAAAGCCACATGAAATGCTTAAATAGTAATCTAATTTGTATTAGCTCTGTAAATGGTACTTATGCTTATACTATCACTAGCCCCTCTTTAAATACCACGATAGAAACTAACTTAACTTATCATAATAACCAAGTCGAATCGTCGAATCAAGCATCTGTAAGCCCCTTAAGTTTATCAACGTGTTCACTCGACAATCGACATTGACCCACATGTCTGTATCGATATTCGGTTACAACACTAGCACTCGGTGACGAATAACGAATACACCTCTATAATTAACGTGTCATTTGAATATATTTTAATTTTTGCTCTATGCCCTCGACATTATTGAAGCAGGTTTGAATCTTCTTGATTAGATTTTGAATCAAAGGTGGGTCTTTTGTTTGAGAATAATGAGTGTAATTAGGACTCTACTAATAGTCCTAATTACACTCATTATTCTAACTGCTGACATTTTAATTGGAGAACTTGCTCAGCAAATTTAAACTTTAGAAACAAATGAGTAGAGTTGGAAGTGGGTTGAAAGTATTGCAGCTTTCTGCTTTGATAGAGGAAGATAGTAATCGATCACTTAGTTCAGGAGAAGTAAGCATTAATTAGTGAAATGGTTACAACTAAATCATAGCATTTTACACAAGTGTTAGTGTCCAATTCATTTCTTAAGTGAAACGTTCTCGCAACATGTTTCTGGACGAATAACATTTCCCCCCCCGCTCTTGGGCAGAGCGGAAGGGTGTCAGACTTCTACTGACTAAAAACGACACATGTTCCTTCTTCGCCCTTGTGCCGAGGCCGCGGCATCTCTTTCGACAATCCGCAGCCCCTCCAGATTCTACTTCGCGTCTCTATTCATTTCTTATTACTGACTAGTTGACTTTGGGGAACTGTGTAAAAGTTGCAACCAGGAAAGGTACCTTCTCTGAATTTGTAAAAAAACACAACATTCTATAATACTCAATCAGTAGTTCACTAAGTCACTTCGCCTCACTTCGGCTTATTCCACAAATCCCCCCTGAAAGAAATGAAAAAGGAAAAAAAAAAAAAAAAAAATGCCAAAAAAATTTAAAATTAAAATGCTAAATTCCATTTTTTTTTTTTTTTCCCCTCCTAAAAGATCAGTTAAGATTCTTACAAGTCTTTTTCCACAACTTTTTACACCCAAGTATAATTGCTTAGCCGGAAATGAAAACATTCTTATAACTATCATGTATATGAGCATACTATTCTCAAGCCTTATAACGTGTAAATCATGATGTCATGACTATGATCTCATATCATATTCGGTTAATGTCACAATTTTTTATAGGGTTAGCCCAATACCTCATGGAACGAAGTCCAACGTCATTGGTATGTCATAGATAAATACCGCAGACGATAGTACACGAAACAGAAATTGTTTACAAGGCTCAGTTCGTAACCAGCTTGCTTGAGAAATTTCAGAGGCCCTTGGGCGGTATAAAAAACTCTGAATATCCTGGTGATAGGCACTAACGGCACAATAAGGAAGAAGAAGTTTGTTCGTAACTGCTTGCTCCGTTTTGAGATCTTCGATGATTGGACATAATTATTAGTTACATTGTGTGCCTGAATGAAATGTCTGAACAGGTTATTTCAAATTTACCCTTCATGGTCTTGGGCCATCTTTTCTTTAGCATTCTTTTTCCTCTCCATACTATATATCACATGTATATATATCTCTTTATCACATGTATAGACATGTGATAAAGAGATATGACACACATGTAACTAAAAGAGTGGTAAATATGACTCTATGTGTATGGAGAGGAAAAAGAATGCCAAAGAAAAGATGGATGGATTGTGTACAGAATGATCTAAAAGAAAAAGGAATAAATGATAACGTGACAGCTGACACATGGAAAAGGAAGAAAATGGAAAGAGAATAAAAGGAAAAGACGGATCCTGACGACCTCAAATAATATAATGATGGTGCTTAGGTTTTGTCAAGTAGATAGTCTCAAATTGGTAATTTAAGCTGACAGGAATATTTTCTTTAGCGTATGCTTTTTAACTGCAATTTAAAAAAAAGTTGGTCCTTTCGTGGGTATTCTGTTAATTCCCTACTCTGTGTCATCAATATCTTACGCTGGGTTAAACCCATTCAGAAAGAACTGTGACGTGTCCATCTGGGGATTGGACATCACGACCCATATCACAGTTTAAACCTTAAACTTTAACAATAAGGTTCAGAATCGCAAGCTTTTCACAAAAAGAAACAATTCGACCTTGGGTAATCCTTTGTGACTACAGTCATAGTATATTTATGACGATAATTGAGAAGGCATCTCGTAATTGCTCAGTAAATAAAATATACAGGTTGAATAGTTATTTATAGATTTCTACCGTTTGATCACGTTTGCCAATTTCAAACGTATTGGAAAGTAAGAGTAGAATCAATTTGCAGTAGCAGACTGTTTTTTCTAATACTTATAGAAACTAGTATCTAAGTATCGGAGTCTCTCTCTTTATTGGAATTTATATTACTATAATTGCTTCGTGTTATGTGTATGGTACACACGGCTACACATCAAGCTATACAAAACCAGTATAATCTGATCGTTCATTGTGCGAAAAGATCTAGTAAAGTGAGGCCAAGATTAACTGGTTTTGTATAGCTTGATGTGTAGCCGTGTGTACGACTTATTCAAGGTTATTTTTCTTTAGAATAACATTACATACTCGTAGCATCATGTCTGTAATCCCCTATGGGTTAAGCAGAGGTTTACCGATAGTATAACAATGCCCCACCTGCTGGAGTGTCCCAGATGTCCTCATACATGCACCCTTGACGACCTGAACAGCGCCTCTGCCGCTGCAATAAACGTGGCTACCTACTGGGCCCAAACCTTGTAAGATGGAAGTTTAATCGATACGAGAAGAAGAAGAAGACCGATAGTATAGTCTTTTTTCTTTTTACACGACGGCCAAAAAAAAAGAGTGCTTTTTTTTAAAAAAAAAACTTTGCCCCACACTAGTCACGAACATCATCTGCCTAGCTTTTTCCAACTATGTTGGGGTCAGCTTCCAGTCTAACCCGATGTAGCCGACATCAAGTATTCTACATGATGCGACTGCCCATCTGATCTTTACAACCCTTTTAGTACTAGTTAATATGATAGATACTTTTTTGGTAAGTGTTTGTCAGACTTTCAGGCTACTGACTACCTGTAAATCCAGCAAACGGCTTCCTAGGTACAGAGAAAACTATATAAATATGCATATAACCCCAATCTATTTAAGTCGCGAGTAAATAGGCTTCTTCTGGGTAAGCTCGTTCCATCGTCGACCTCATCTCTGCCCTTAGGGCAAGATTGAGGTCAAGAGTAAGCCCATATTAAATAAAAAAAAAATAAAAAAAATAATGGATAGTCACCCATCCACATACCAACCTAGACAAGCACGGGTTAACCAAAAGATTGACCCGAGCAGCTGTTATTATTAATCTGGATGTAATGGCTTAAAGGTAATGGCAAGCCTCATTAATGGGCTGGTCTAAAATAATCTGTTTTATGAATTCATATTTCCAAGAAAGAGGGTTTTTTGAGGTTTAAAAACCGATTATAAAACCCCCTACTTAGCATGTGGTCCTCAAACTAACTCGTTACTTACACAATTTTATACATTACTAGCGGACGTCCCGCGGTTTCACCCGCGTAGATCCCGTTCCCGTGGGAATACAGGGATCAAAAGTAGCCTATGTTACTCAAGGTGAATGTAGCTTTCCAAGGGTGAAAGAATTTTTGAAATCGGCCCAGTACTTTTTGAGCCTATTCATTACAAACATACAAAAATAGGTACAAATCTTTCCTCTTTATAATATTAGTGTAGATGTAGATAACAATGACATCACACTACATTTTTTATTGACTCCTTAAGGTCCCCCGGATTCTTTGAACATCCTGTTGTGGGGAACTGCCGCGGAAATCCGAATGGCCGATAAAAAGTAAAATAATAAGGTCAATAACGTTATATTGGTTTTACTAGTTCGTCATAAGGTTTTTCGACATCACTCCATTCAAGTTCAATCAAACATGTCTATTAAATTTATTTAAGTGCGTAAATAAACTTAGTAGTTACGTAACGTTTTTTTTATAAGTACTTTTTGTAAGAGGATCACCTTATATCAATCCTATAATTTAAAAAATAAATAAAGAAAACATGTTTATCTACCCAAGTATCATAAACCCTCTCTAATGCGTTCAAAAACCATAGGCAATGACCAGCATTACCAACCAGCAAAAATAAACAGAACTGTAATGAACTCATAACCTACTGAAAACAGTAGGTTATGAGTTTAAATTTGGAACAGGTGTCAAATTCAAGTGAGTGTGCTATTCTAGTATCTACCTACATTAAAACAGATATCGATATAAAACCCCAATTCAGTATGATTTTAATTATAAATCGCACGACATTTTTATATCAAAATGTCGTGCGATTTATAATTAAATTCTCGTGTGACACAAGAATAGTGACTTTGTTCGTTTGCCTATGATTTAAAAAAAATTACAGAAATCCGAAAGGCCGCCATTTCGAGCTGTCATTTGTTCGTTAGCTTTTTATTTCCAGTTACGAGTAGACACATCTGATAAGTTCTTTATTTCTGTCGAAAATGAGTGATAGTAACTCAGAAATTGACATGAACACTCCGCCAGATATCGTAAATGCAGCGACGAATGCAACTAATAACCTGTTTATTTTTTATTGCATTACACTGGTAACAATGCTGGTCATTTCCCTATGGTTCCTGAACCCATCATAGAGCCCTTATGATATTTGGGTAGATAAATTAGTGTATGCAACTATACATAATTAGGCATTACAACACTCGTGTGATGCTATTTAGAAACGAGCCGAAGGCGAGAGGCCGCCATTTCGAGCTGTCATTTGTTCGTTAGCTTTTTATTTCCAGTTACGAGTAGACACATCTGATAAGTTCTTTATGAAATTGACATGAACACTCCGCCAGATATCGTAAATGCAGCGACGAATGCAACTAATAACCTGTTTATTTTTTATTGCATTACACTGGTAACAATGCTGGTCATTTCCCTATGGTTCCTGAACCCATCATAGAGCCCTTATGATATTTGGGTAGATAAATTAGTGTATGCAACTATACATAATTAGGCATTACAACACTCGTGTGATGCTATTTAGAAACGAGCCGAAGGCGAGTTTCTTAAAACTCGCCACTTTCTTAATACCCACACTTGTGTTGTAATGCCCTTCATTATGCACAGTCGCATAAACTACTATTATTTGGCATATGCCAAAAGAAACATCATCATTATTATTCTCTCCTGCCAATTTATTTGGGGTGGCCGCAATCATACAATAACTATTATTGTTCGGCTTCTAGCTTCTGCTCAAACAAAACCAGCTTTCACCCAATTCACATTCATTAATATAACTCTATTCATCAATACATTCTAAACCTTACTGATGCTCATTCAATCCTGTATTGCGCGGCTGTAACGGCATGTCGTGTAGCTCATGTCAAATTTCCAGATGACAGAGCTACACGACCGAAAGCAGCTGTACCAGCGTGGCAGTGCAGGATTGAACGACGCATTACTGGGGCCAGAGCATTCATCGGCAAACTCATCTGCTTCCAGGAGGGCAACAGTCGCCCTCGAGTGATGCGTTTTGTGAGGCGGGCATTTGCGGGGACTGATATCAGTCCTCGAGACTACATGTCCCGTATCACAGAACGCATTGACTTCTGGAAGCAGAAAGTGTATGCATGGGCAAGCCGTATCCGTAGGTATAAGCGAAGGGTGGAGCGATACACTCAGAATCGCACATTCCATAGGGATGAAAGGTGGGTTTATAGGGCTTGGGAGCGACCGGACCAAGGTGTGGCTGACACGCTCCTGCCGGATGATGACGCCATGTGTTCGTTCTGGCGCAGCATCTGGTCGGTGCCTGTCAGCCATACTGAGGGTGAATGGACTCGAGATGTCGAGCGAGCGTGCGATCCAGTATCAGAAATGGGGGCAATTACTATAAGCCCCCAAGACGTTGCTCGTGCAGTCCGTCCGTTGCCTAACTGGAAATCTCCAGGGCCGGACGGACTGCACAATTTCTGGATCAAGTGGATAACAAGGTCGCACGCTCGCCTGGCGACCCTTTTCCAGTCAGCCCTG
This sequence comes from Diarsia dahlii, assembly GCA_949775195.1. NCBI lineage: Eukaryota > Metazoa > Arthropoda > Insecta > Lepidoptera > Noctuidae > Diarsia > Diarsia dahlii. The sequence goes on from OX459190.1 coordinate 19,926,587, forward strand.
GAGTCAGGGTCGCTGCCCGAATTCCTGACAACAGGTATAACCCACCTGCTCTATAAATCAGGTAGTACCGCGGAACCCAAAAATTATAGACCGATTACTTGTCTTCCGACAGTCTATAAAGTTCTTACATCCATTTTGAGAACCAAAATTAACAAACACATTGATGACAATTCTATCATGTCTACTTCTCAAAATGGATGTAGGAACGGGTCCCGTGGTACGAAAGAGCTACTCCTTATTGATATGGCCATTAGCCAGCAGGTTCGCCGTTCCCGAAAGGATTTGTCGACATGCTGGATAGACTATAAGAAGGCCTATGACTCGGTGCCACATACATGGCTCATGAGGGTGCTAGAGTTGTATAAAATTGATACAACCCTGCGCACCTTCCTGATGTCGTGTATGGGGCAATGGAGGACAGTTCTTCGCTATCCAGGGTGTCGACAAATCCAGAGGAATAGCGAGCCGATAAGGATAGAGCGAGGTATATTTCAGGGTGACAGTTTGAGTCCTCTTTGGTTCTGCTTAGCCTTGAATCCTCTTAGCACGCTGCTGGAGGATTCAGGTGTAGGCTATCGGTTGAAGAGAGATGGTCAGGTTATATCTCACCTCCTTTACATGGATGACCTCAAACTTTTTGCCCCCAACGATTTGCAACTGATGGAGCTACTGAAGGTTACTGAAGCTTTCAGTAGCGCCATCAGGATGGAATTCGGGGTGGAAAAGTGTGCGGTCATGCATGTAAAACGAGGGGGGATTGTGGAATCCGTGGGAACCCAGCTCACGGATTCCATAAATCTTAGATCCCTCTCAGCAACCGAAACCTATAAGTATTTGGGTATGTCGGAAGCGCTGGGCATCAACGTTACCGACATGAAGCAATCGTTGAGGGAACGCTTCTTTGGCCGCCTGAGAAAGGTATTTAATAGTCTTTTATCAGGCGGAAATAAGGTGCGTGCCTTCAACGGTTGGGTCATGCCGGTTTTGATGTACTCTTTCGGCATACTCAAATGGACTCAAACAGAGCTAGACGCCCTGGATAGGCGGGTTCGTTCATTGTTGACGACATATCGAATGCATCACCCACGTTCTTCGGTTATGAGGCTGTATATCCCGCGGAAGTGTGGGGGTCGAGGCTTTTTAAATGCTAAGACTCTCCACAATCGTGAGACATGCAGTCTCAGGGAATATTTCCTGGAAGCCGACGTGGGGATGCATCGAGATGTTGTCGCGGTGGACACGGGCCTCACCCCGCTCTCCTTGGCTAAAGAGAACTGGCGCAAACCTGTAATGCTTGACACTAACGACCGCATGGAGGTATGGCAGAGCAAGGAGCTCCACGGACGCTTTTTCCGGGCCCTGCACGGGCCCGATGTAGACTTCTTGGCGTCCGTAGCCTGGCTACGTTCCGGGGAACTCTTCGGAGAAACCGAAGGTTTTGTCTGTGCAATTATGGACGAAGTTATGATGACGAATAACTACCGGAGATTTATTGTGAAGGACGGTACGGTTGACATATGTCGGGCATGCCACCGTCCGGGCGAATCAATCCGTCACATTATCTCCGGGTGTTCTCGTCTGGCTAACGGAGAATACTTGCATAGACACAACCTTGTAGCCAGGATTATCCATCAGCAACTTGCTCTGAAATACAACCTTGTGGAATCGGAGGTGCCGTACTACAGGTATGTGCCCGACCCAGTTCTCGAAAATGGCAGTATCACATTGTACTGGGATCAATCCATCATCACTGACAGGACTATTGTAGCCAATAAGCCTGATATAGTGGTGGTGGATCGATCAGAGCGGCGCGCAATGATTGTTGACATAACGGTTCCGCATGACGAGAACCTCGTGAAAGCTGAGAAAGATAAACAAATCAAGTATCTTGACTTAGCTCGCGAGGTTGTCGACATGTGGGATGTGAACTCAGCAATCATTGTGCCGATAGTCGTTACAGCCAATGGCTTAATTGCCAAGAGCCTCGAACAACATCTAAGGAGGCTCTCGTTAGGCAGCTGGATCAAGGGCTTGATACAGAGAGCGGTACTCCTGGATACGGCTCGTATTGTTAGGAGGTTCCTTTCTCTGGAGCCCTGACCACCGGTAGCTTGGACCCTGTTCCCGATACCGGTGGGCTACAATTTTTTATATTTTTAAATGTTTTTTTTTTATTGTTTTTATGAGAAATATTTAAAAATGTAATAAGTTTGTGTAAAGCTAAATAAAGGAAATAATAATAATAATAATAATATTCCACAACTATCACACAACGCCATCTAGTCCCAAGCTAAGCAGAGCTTGTGTTATGGGTACTAGACAACTTTACTGATAAACATACTTATATATTTCTAAATACATACATATTATAGATGAATTACACCCAGACACAGAACAAATGATCGTGCTCATCACACAAACATTTGTCCTGGGTGGGAATCGAACCCACGACCTCCGGCATAGCAGTTAGGGTCACTAACCACTAGACCAACAGGCCAGTCAAATGTTCATTTAAAGTGAAATAAGCAGGTTGTTCGAAAGAGATACCTCGACCTCGACACAAAGGGCTAAGAAGGAACATGGGTGGTTTTAGTCAGTAGAAGTCTGACACTCCCTACCGCTCTGCCCTGAGTAGGAGGAATCATTTGATGATTACCCAGAACCCAAAAAAAAAAAATTGGTGCTCTCTCTCTCTATATTATATTTGTAGCGACCAGTAATTGAAATCGAATTAATGAAATCGAGACTGCCGTTACTACTCGATACCTAATTAGTGACGTAATACATCGATACATCGATAAGCGAGATGTAATGCGGTTTCGAAATTCCAAATATAGGCTGATGAGGAATTGAAAGATGACAAGTTGGTTTGGTGCTCAAATTGACATGTTGTTTGAGAGTTGAATGTCAATGATGTTGTTTGTAACTCAGATGTAATTATAAACTGGCTTTTGAAGTTGAAGAGGACTAGCTCGTTGGTTTAGTAGACGCGTGACTGTTTAGCATGACGTCCTGGCTTCGATTCCCGTTTAGACGACCCAGGAATCGGGAATAGGAATCGGGTTTTTCTATCAGGAATTTCTCAGTAAAAGCAACGTAGTTTGGATGCCTGGCCGGTTGATGGCAATAGGCTCGCCTCCTATTACATGGGACTTAAACAAGCTCGGGACTATACCTATTTGTTATAAATATATTAAATTTAGTAATTATATAGAATATAAAATCTTGTACTAACATTTGTTAATAATTTTATTACTAAAGTATACTTTCAGTCTAATACAGCTCACAGAAAACCGGAAATATGTATTAGGTAAGATTTAACGGCGTATTGCGTAGAATAAATAAATATGTATAATTTTAGCGGAGATCATGTAAAGAGGTTTACGATCAAACTTATACAAATAACGTAGTTTAAACATTTATTCGAAATTAACTTATCACTAAGAATATTATTTTACTGCTTCCTAAACTAAATAGTTATTTTATGTATGTATTAAAACTCTTTATCTCTACTCTAGAAAGTTTAGAGTATAAATATGGATGGCTACAAGAGGAAGAACCAACAAACGATGAATGCGCTACGAACGATGAATGCTCTACGTGAGGGATTATCTGCTCCCGTCGGGGCCGCGGATTTTAGTACTAGATGACGTGGCCTCGGCACAAGGGCAAAGAAGGAACATGGGTTCGGTTTTTAGTCAGTAGAAGTCTGACACTCCCCTTCGCTCTGCCCAAGAGCGGGGGAGGTCATTTGATGACATCGATGACATGGTCATTGATGACAAAAAAAAAAAGGGATCATCTGCTGAGCCTTTTCCCAACTATATTGAGGTCGACTTCCCGTCTAACCGCATGTAGCTGAATACCAGCATTTTACAAGGAGACACTGACGACACCGCCTATCTGACTTCCACGACACAATTAGTATAGGGTAATATAATACGCTTTGGTAAGACTGGCTGTCAGACTCGACACGACAGCCAAAGATTTAGCAGCCAGGACCAACGACTTAACCTGCGTTCCGAGATAGAGTAAACTCAGTATGCAATGCATGGTCACCCATCCACAGACTAAACTAGGCAAGCGTGGCTTTACCTAAAGATAAATCCGAGCAGTTGTTAACATTTAGCCACAAGCTCCTCGTGAGAGATTATGAAAAGAAAATATATGCTCAATTATATTCAACTTTGGAACCCCCAAGTAATTCAGAAGGTACCAAAACAACCAAGGTCCCTTTTACGGTTCTATGTGGGTATATGACTACGTCAGTACATTGAACCTTATATAACTCATATTACCTTTCTCTGTTAGTCTGACGTCACGGTATTTCCTTAAACCGTGAATTTAATTCGATTCTGCATAGTTATTTTGTGGAACCATTTTAGAGATGTGACGATTGTCGAGTTATTTGGAGTAATTCTCGTCTAGAAAAGAATGAGGTTGACTAAATACTTTGCATAGCAATTAGAAGATCAACACTTGTAGCAAGAATATTCGTCGCAGTATGAAGGCTTCGGTGTATAGTTTTCGGTGAAAGAATTTTCGAAGAATAGTGTTTCGAAGAAACGTAGGGAACCCATTTGTAACACACTTTCAATCACAATGCAAGGAATTTTGAAGGAAATTCCTTTCAGAAAGCTATTTCAAGACCGAGCTGGTATGTGAGTTTAAATGTTTGTGAACGCACCCACGATACAGGAGAAATTCCTAGTGTAGGGCAACGTTTTAAAAAAAAAAAAAAAGGTAGCACTCCGGGAGTGCCAAAAAAGTGCTCAGCGCCGCTAAAGAAGTTTTCATTTCAAAAAAAAAAAAACAAAACAAAAAAAAAAATAACATCACACCTGTAATCCCTGGAGGGTAAGGCAGACCCCGTCGGGGCTGCGGGTTGTTTGCAAGAGATACCGCGGCCTCGACATAAAGGGCTAAGAAGGAACATGGGTGGTTTTAAATCAGTAGAAGTCTGACACTCCCGTTCGCTCTAAGAGCGCGAGGGGTTATTGGATGATTACCTACCCGCCAAAAACAAAAAAAGGGTAAGGCAGATGTGTAGCCATTAGTACACCCACATTGCGCCAGTTAAAGTCCCATGTATTAAAGTGCGGGCCTATTGCCATCAACCGGTATCCGTATCTCCGTGGCTACCACTGAGAAGTCCCTAATATAAAACCCAATAACACTTTGCCCGATCCGGAAATCGAACCCGAGGCAGCCAACACGAATCAATGTTCAAGTTAAAATATATTATTGAGTATGTTAATAGGACATCTATTTTGCATTACCTATAGACACCTAGATTGGTTTTAAGAGTCAACTTTGCATCGGAATGTGAATTCAATTAATAATATCGAAAACCAGTACGAATATTGATATCGTGAATATTTGCACAGCTCTATTTAACGCATACCTACCTATTTAGTATTCTGGTAAATAATGAATAGTCTGCAAACAAACGGGTTGCCATAGAAGCAACATGTTTTTCCTTTTAAAATCAGAAGCAAACACGTAAAGACCCGGATTAAACCTACCATAATGTGGTCCAGTCAGCAGACTAATATTTTTAAACCCATATTATCATAAAGTAGAGCATAACTCAAAGTTGCCATCGTTATTTCAAGAGACATTCGCGTTTGATCTTTACCAAGTGTATTCAGAGTATTGCTCGTGACTGTAAGGTATCGCACAATAGGGGATCGGACAAAAAAAAACTAATTAGTCCGTCAGATAGATTTCCAAAAAATATTGGACACGTATTTTTTCTTTTTTCACGTAAACTTAAAATGAAGACGATACAGTGCTTCGAAAACTCGTGTGACGTCATATGATAGTACATTTTGACGACACAAGTGACGTTTCAAGCCCCACTCCAAGATCTTTGACGCGTTGTATCTTCGTCATTTTTTATTGATTTGATAAAACAAAAAACACGTATTCAATATTTTTCGATAATCTAACTTACGGACTAAACAGAATCATATTATTTTGACCCAGTCCGATCCCCTATTGTAGTATAATTATTATAGCTGAACAGATTTGTCCTGGGTGTCTCAAACTCTGCCAGGTTTGCGGAATTTGTTCGAAAGAGTAACTGCGGCCCTGGAACGCAAAGGAAATACGGATGAGTTTTAGTCATTAAAAGTCTGGCACTCCCTTCTGCTTCTGCTCAAGAGCGGAAGGAGTCATTTGATGACAAGCCATCCTTAAAAAAAGGGTGTCCCAGACTAAGTATTAAATTTCTCTTCAACTACAGTGTGCCACCCTGTGAACCTCGTGAAAACTTGGGTAAATGTTTCACGACCGTGTTAGACACCTCGGAAACTCTTCCATACAGGATGAAAATAATAATTGATTATTTTTACTTCATCTCATTACACGATGCTCGTTTACAGATTGCTATTAAATAAACATAAGGTACAACATATCATAAACTCTGAAGCTTTCCACGAACAGTATTTAAGGGGAGTACTCCCAAATAAACTTTACGAGATACTAATAAGCGATAAGACTCTTAAAATTAGCCCTTACTTGAAACACCGCGATCGAATCACTAAAGAGGCGTTGCTTTGATTCGCTGTGCGTACGCACATAAATCACAATATCAATTAGAACTTTCTTTAGAAAGAATAATTCAGAGGCTGGTGTTCATTTTAATGTTGTTTGGTATGTTTTAGTTGTCTGGGATAGATGTTGCAGTACATTTTAATTTTGCTTACAACATTTTCTTCCATTTCATAAGTTGCTAGCATGTTTAGCTCTTTTGATTTAAATGAAAGTTAGTAACCCTCCTCCTCCACATTTATTTTACCTGTAACAATATTATATCAAAGGAACCTTAGGTTTTTACTAAAGTTCACAGTGATTGTACTGACCTGTCAGTGACTTACAATTTGAGAGGAACAAAAATAAAGGTCAAATAACTACAACAGAACTGAACAGAGAATTTCCGCCAATGAAATGTAGTATAATCTACATTTAATTGGTGAAAATTTTCTGTTCGATAAACGCTTTTCCTGACGTTCAAAAAATCAAAATACCGCAAAGGTCCTGAACGCACGCACTTTATTATGAGAACCGTTCGAAATTGGAATACATTCGAAGTACATTGACATCCCGGTGATGTATGACCGCGGCGGGAGCGCATTTAAAAACCTATTACTCTTAACACGATTCTCAAATGAATCCTCAATTTGTTTAAAAAAAGAACGCGGAATCGATTAAATAATTTGAATTTGGATTGTGCATCATTAGCTTATGCTCTGCGATCTTCGATCAATAATAGTACTAGATTCCCGATAAGTGCTTCAAAAACGGCCCGAAATATAAGACCACAAACGTATTTGTGGTCTTATTTCAAATTAGTATGGTCCAATCATAGCCAACATTAAGACGTCAAAATACCGCAGTATGCGTTCAAAAACTGCGTAAATAACCACCGTAACACCAAGGTTTTGGAAGGTATATCTTTATTTCGGTAATTTAATATCATTATGTGCTTTTTCATAATATTTAAACATAATTAAACTGTAAATATAATTAAATCAGCGAATATTATAATTGTTTGGCCAATGTTTGCTACAACGCACCAACTATTGTATCATGTTCTAGAACAGGGAACGCTAGTTCCGCAATAGAATAAGCACGACTTTGTACACAAAATGCTTTTAACCGTATTGCTTAGAGTTTAAGTTTCATTTTAGAATGAATATTTTTGTACTGATGACTTTTTATTTTGGAGCGACATTTAAAATGTTTTGCTTCTAATCTTTCTCCGATGAAAGGGCTTAAATAAATATACTTTACAATGATAATTAAACGTTATGTTTAAGTGTTAAGGTTTATAATCATCTGAAGTTGTTAATAATATTGAACTTTTTTCTAAGATGTTATGTAGATGTTTACGTGTGTGCAAACGTGGCCACTTGAGCGACTTAGTTTTGTTCCTGATGCTTAATCTAGTACTATTATTGATCGAAGTCTGCGATTGTGTTCTCTTGATTTAGCGCAAGCTACATACTGTAACAGCATAGCAAATAATATCAGAATGAATAGCTAAAGAGATTAATATGATGGTTACAGGATTGACTGCCTTGTCTGTCCTTAGGTATCGTCTTGTCATCATCTAGTGGTGCTCAAGAAACCATCGACTATCTGCTTTGGGATTGATGCTAAGTTAATTATTACTATTATAATGTCATCGTGGAAATAAGTTGGTACATTAGTAAACTTTCAACTGTAACATACATAAAAACAACAATGGTAGTTCAGTAAACAGAAATGTTTTTGAAAACCTTAGGCTACCTCCATCTCTTCGTAACTTAGTCTGTAATGTAACGTAGTATTAAATATGTCAAAACATTACTTGGTCGCAAATAAAAATCGCACCAGTTCCACCGATCGCGATGAAGCGATATTTCGTTATTAAAGATATTCCTTTTATTTTGTGTTCACGTAACAAATTGATAGCGTTTAATTTTGTTACGTTTCTGCTCTTTAGTAATATTTTTTATTGATGTTTTCCTGTTCAGTAACAACTTCAACAATATCGGGTAGTAAGCACTGAAATATGCACCTAGGAAGTGTCTTATAATCTAATTCAGCCAATATAAAAAAGCAACAACAACGCCTTAACTCTTGTACTTCTGTAATAGTTTAGCAGCGGTATGCTTACAGGGCTAAAAGGGCAAAAAAAAGAAATTACATAATTAATAAGTTAGTAAACAAAAAATCTAAGTAATTATGACAAAAAAGTTGTTAGTTAAATCAAACCAATTAGTAACACCAAAATATTTTCTCTGTAAAATTAAACTAAAACAAAAAAGTGTGAGGTATTCGAATCCTGGCAACGCTTACAAGAAAGCGTTGCTCCGGGCGATAAACTGACATCTCGCAGGATTTAAATCAGTACGAGAGTAAATACCTCACGAGCCAATGCCGACTGCCGATGCTTCCGCAAATCATCTGTCTTCCTCCAGAACTGATTGGGTAGGGCTGATCCGGGCTTAAGGTGGAGTATTTAAAGGCGTTAATGGTACCTTGATGGAACAGACAGATGGACGAATTGAAAAAGGAAATGAAAGGAAAAGGAGGAAATTATATGATCGATAAACAGTGTAGAATGGCTGAAAAAATCGTGTTGCACAAACCACTGAGCACATTGAGAAGGCCAAGTGGATGATAACAAGGAATTAGATAATTCTAACTAAGTCGTTTTTAAGAAAAACGAAATGAAACTAAAATATCTATTTTGAAAAAGTTTCTGACTTAATTAACACATGATAAAAAAAACATAAAGACTGCTATGGTGATAGCAGTAAAGATTTGGTAATATTTTATTGGCTCGTTAAGGTAGAGCCAATATAATCTGAAAAATAAAATCTAATAATCCTCTACAAATGCAGCACGTTTAAGCCAATAATATCAAAGTTTAAGTTTTAATTTCTGAATGGCCTTGAACACGAGACAACTCAAAAATAATGCTTGGTATTTTTACCACCCCTATGCTATGTACAAGTTAAAATCAATTTCATTACCATTTTCTCACAATCGAACCAGCCCTGTATTTCGTTACACTGCAAAACAAATTGCGTACAAGTTCTTAGAACCTCAAATATCAGCCGAAAGAAAGAACAGTCATAGTAATTAATTATAATCATAATATTGATCGTAAATAAATATTTATTGATGACGTATTTGAATTTATTGAGTCTTAATACTGTAGTTTTGGTGCATAATGAAGATATTTAAAATGCGTAGTAAATCATATGTTTCGAACCCGAAGTAATTTGAATATTTATACGGTGTTGCCAGAGATCGATTAGGGAGTATTTTTAGATGGCAATTTTGGAGTGTTGATTAAAGTTTCAGGTGGTGATTTTTAACGGTACCTACATATTATCGATTTACAATCAGCGCCTTCTATTCAGTCAATTTTGAAAAAGCCATTATTAAGGCGAGGTTGCACTACTTTGTTTTTATGTACGCACGACCTCACCCCTCGCCCTGCCGCGCGAGCGATATAATGCCTAAATTTTTACTGTTTTTTCTCTCTTGGAGAAAAATGATAGAGAAATTATACATTATGTGACCCGAGATAATACACATTTTTTACGACCTTTATTATGATATAAGTTTTATTTTTCAAAGTATTTTCAAAATAACTCAAGTAAAACAACTCAAGTAAAACGATTATTTAGCCATCATTTGGACATGTCTTTGCGATTTAATTGGATGCAGTGAAGTGTAAGTAATCGTGTATCGCATGCCCGACATATCATGATCGAAGAGTCAACTATGTAATATATTTTTTTCAAAATTTAAATCCGTTCCATGTACGAGTAAAACGCTATTATTGACGACGTTTATCGGGGTAACCTCGCCTTAAGGGTAATGTTTCTATATATCAACAGACGTCTTCCCATACCCTATTCATCCCCTTTCTAGTCATATCAACTTTAACGTAATCCGTTTATCGTTGATTGCTATAGTTCTCAAAATTCATACACAAACTTCTCAAATAATATCATGAAAATATAATAACGCATGATTTTCTCGAAAATTGCAAATGACAATGTGATAGTAACACCATTCTGACACATTAACATCAAATTCTGTGAAAATGCCGACTTCGGGCAAATGCAAGCAAAAAACGACGTAATATATTATTTTCTTAACACATATTAGGCAAGCAAATACAGGGAATTTGATTGTATGCTTAACGGTTCATTGTTCAAAAACTTAATGTACAAGACAAATAAGAAATTTTGGCTCCGTAACGTAGGAGGTAGGATTTTTGGGATGAATCTTGACAATCTTAACAATGCTGTTGACGTAACCTTTATTTCTTTCAAGATAGAGTTGAAGATTGATGATGTTGGAGATAATATTGATGAGGCGAAGAAGTTTATTTGTTTATTTATAAGGAAATGTAGTATTCGGTTACAAGCGCGGTATTTTGAGAGTCTTCGTGATATTATTTGGCTGGTTACCGTTATTGAAGGTTGGCAAGTTACGGGAGTTACCGGCTATTTATAGAAGGCTAAGTACAAGTTGTCGGTTAATGATGCTACTGAGATTCGACCATCCATATTGACCTCGATGGAACTGCATATTTGATTGAAAATGATGAATGATGATGGAATGGGCGTGCCCAGAAGATTCAGTCTTACTTTGAAGGCAGATGGGTTAAATGTGGGAGGGAACACATTTGCAGAGACTTACACACTTTGACTGTGCGCATAATAAACGTATGAGGAGAAGCGCTGAGTACCCACGACTCGTTCAAAGTATTTTACCAGCATTGCTCTCTTACTGATGGGACGATAGTACAGGTCCCTTCCCTGTTTGAAAGAGAGTGCCTCAATTCACCCCACAGGCCCTGTGCAGGTTGAAAGATGTTCTATGTTTTCAGAGTATCCAAATAATGAAATGCATTTTATCATTGCAATTTACTGTTTAGTTTCAACCAAAGTATCATCAAGATGCTTATGATGGCTTGCCCAATCAGGATGATTGTCAAGATAAATTTTCAACTCATTGGCGCCCATGTTTGCTTGCGCCAGCAAAATGTGATTTGTATGTTAAGTACAATTAAGTACATGCAGTTAAGTAGGAAAGTAGATTCAACTTAGTTATCGGTTTCAAACAGAAGGCGGTAACTCGATATGCAATTCATGTTGGCGTCTATCCAAATGCGCGGTTCATGTCTTAAACATGTCCCGCCTTATTAATAAAAATAGTTAAACCTGGTTTAACTTATGCTTTGTTTATCTCACATTTATCTCACTTCAAAAATATTCAAAAGAAAGTGACGGCATGCGAGATAAACCATTTTTATTAATAAAGCGGGTCATGTTTACGTTTGATTTACATCTCATCCAAATTCTTGCAAAACACTAGGGAAAAAAACACTTTGCTATTATCAAAGACGCTTGGAAAACTCTGTAAAACAAATCATCTTCATACTATTCAATTATCATTACATTATTTAATTCACCATTGTCACTACCGCTGTTGCGATAAATTCAACACAAGCTTCTAGGCAATACAGTTTCCCTACTGTATTGGAGTTGGCTTTACGTATGCAGCTGAATACCAGCATTTTACATAGAGCAACTGTCTATCAGATCTCCACAACCAAGTTTGTACTGGGTAACACGATAGCCTGGTTAGGACTGGTTGTCAGACTTTCGGGCTATTGAATACCTGGGGCTGCAGTCTCTACATTAACAACGACGCTACGAATGTCGCTAACTCGTAAAATCGTAAACTTTCTTTTATAGATTTTCAGCTTTATTTTAACAGCATAAGGTTCAAAATGTATTAAAGAAATTTGACATCGATACGACTTTGCGACAGATTTTTAACGATATTTAGTGTAGGGACTGTCGGCCTTGCAACGACTGTCAATGATCGAATAAATTACATCCGGGACCAACACCTTAGCGCTCTTTCCGAGGCACGGAGGAAACTCGGTATGACGACCAACCATCCACTGACCAACCTAGACCAGCGGGGCTTAACCTGATGATCTACCTGAGCGGCTGTTATTGTTAAACATGCAGCTCTCTCTGTGTATCATCTTTATATTCCTCGCTTTAGTCATCTTAAGTATCCCTCATATCAAATCTGCGGTCGATATTATCTGCTCATTAAACCATATCCTCTCAAAACGGGTCAGCATCAAAAGGATTTATATATATTTATCCTTTAAGTACCGTAAGCCCGTGAGTCGGTCAAAGAGTAACTGTGCCATACCACCCGGGGATCGCGATGTACGATCCCGCGAGACTAGTCGTAAATCCCGGCGTTCCCGGTAACGTAACAGTATCTGAATGAGTCCGAAATATGGACGCGGGACAGGTTTGTGTTTGTCTCTGTGTGTGTGTGTGTGTGTGTGTTTGTTGGGAATTTAGTGTTTGTTGTAGAGGGACATTGTTCAAAATCAATTTAGGTTAATGTTTAGAGACAATATTAGGGAATTTTCAAAAATTATTTTGTTTTCTGAATGGTGTCAACATTGATTAATTGCCCAATGACTTTAGCATTAATTGACTGTTGACATAACTAGTGAAATGTGAGCGTACTTTAAAGTATACATTTGCCCGAGACCTTTGCATAACCCTTCGGGAATTACAGTCGTGATATTAAACTGAATTTAAAAAAGTCAGTTTTTAAATTAAAATAGTTTGATATTTCGACTAGAAAAGTGTGGTTTTGCGACAATGTCTACCGCCATTATTAAATCATTGATTTGGCAGGCTTGTCACTTTAGATTAAGAATGATTCCAACTACAAAAACTCTGGAATTTAAAACTCAACTTGACCTCAATTGAACACCGCTTCACCAAAAATAAACCTTCAAAATGTACTGTATCCGTATTCAGACACCATCCCGTGACCAGTAATCGTACTCCAATGATACAGTAACAAGATAACGGCACCTTAAGTATTTATCACCGGCTTAATTTCGTTTAATAATAAATAAACCCACCCTTAAGTTCGTGACTCTGAGGTCCCGGCTCACTGTCAGAAGTATTGATTAATTTGACAGGAATGCATTTTAAATAAAACATACTTAGGTTATGTCACGGGATGTTATCGATGTGTGTGATGTTATCATGTTCAAAGTATATTACTGACATTCCTGTTTTGAAAAGACTGAATTCTGTTTTTTTTTTTAACTTAAGTAGAAAAATAAATAAGCTGATGTGCCCTATAAAATTATATACCTACTATGTAATGTCTTATGTACAGAGATCGGGCAGGGAGGGTTTAGTTGGTTAATTTTCAAGAAGATAAGTACTACCTATGTGAATAATACCTTAGTTTAAAACCCCGAAATATTTAAAAGTTTCGAAATAGCTGTTAAATTAAAGGGATTCACATGATACTTACCATAATACTTACTAATTTCCTTGCTTCTCCGATCTTTGCATATGTCAAAGGAAAGTATGAACATGTTAATAATAATATGCTTAATTCTACTCATTTAGCAGACGGTTGATAGCTTGAAAATAGTGCAATAGTCTTCTAGAGCTGGGCGAGACGTAACGTAAGTATATTTCAGTTGCAACAACGAACATATTCCTTTCAACGAATTCTGTAAAGTAAAAATGTAAGTGACAAATGTCTTCGATGAATTGGGACTACAAAATACATGTAATTACATTGTCGATTTTATTCGAAACAGGATGATAACGGTTAGGTATGGCAAAATTTCAGCATGACTCAATACTTTTTGCTGAAATCTTGATAAAAACTGAAACTGAAATAATGAACTTTCAGGTTGATGACTTAGAATTTTAAATAAAAAAGTATAATTTTAACTGACCTGATGGTGACAAAATATATAAAAGTAAACAGAAAACTCGTAAGATGTCAATAATATTATTATACTCTAACTGGCTGGCAGATTATGAAGCACCTTCAAACAACACCTAAAAAAAGAACTCATCGTTTCCAAAAATATTCTTATCTGTATAATGACATTCAAAAATGGCAGGCAAAACATATCTTATATATCAAACCAAAAGATTTTTGAGAGCTTTGCTCGAGAGCAAATCTTCAAGGGTCATTAAGGACGCTCGTCGTTCGGTCAACATTCCATAAATGTCTCACATGATAATGATGAATTGATAAGTTTTAAAGTTAATAAAGTGGGTTTACAGGATCTAAGCTATTTACATTTTTGGCCAAAGGATCATCAAAGATTAAGATTATTTCTTAAACTCTACTTAAGTACTTACACTATTTATTGAATAATCTCCGCTTAACCATAGCGCCTCTTATCCTTATGCATCATTTAAGAATAAACCCCTGGGCCTGCAGTCTCTACACTAATAACGACGCTACGAATCTCGCTAAGTCGAAAAATCGTAAACTTTCTTTAATAGATTTTGAACCTTATGCCGTTGAAATAAAGCTGAAAATCTATTACAGAAAGTTTACGATTTCTCGACTTAACGACATTCGTAGCGTCGTTATTAGTGTAGAGACTGCAGCCCCTGGCCCTGGACTCTAATGCGAAATCAATAAAAAGGCGCCAAGAAAACAAGCTAAGAAACACAAATCCGAACATATCGAGTGCAAGTTTATAGACAACCGCACAGCACTATCAATCCGCATGTCGTACGTAAGTAAGTAGGTGTCGAGTCACATATCGTGTTATTTATTACATTATAAACGATATCGGGGATCGCGCGCGTTTTGGACGCACCCTGGGCTGTGATGACGTATCTCATATTTATGGGGCATACGCGGACTGTCCTGGCGTGTAGGTCGTGATGCATGGCCGCCTGAGCCGATGGATGTTACTTACCATGTGGCACCCTAGAGTGGGTGTGGACGTGGACTTATAGTAAGGGTTGGGAATGCGCCCTTTCGGCTTTGAGGTATGTTTGTTTGTTGGTGTCTGGTATGCGGAAGTGTTCGATTTATGTGAGAGAAAGTTCTGGAAGTTTCGGGTTTCACTGCTAGTTCTTTGTATACCCACTATTTTTATGTAAGCATTTTCATCGTGCTTCTTCTTCTTCTTCTTGAAAAGTTATAATAACATCTAACGCTGGTAGAGGCATTTTTTGGGAATATATTTTAAATACACCAATTTCATTAAGGTTCTTAGGCATAAAATGGATAGATTTTGATAGAGAATCAAATAACTTTTCCCAGCGGTTTTTCTTCCTGACACTTATAAATCTATTTGCCATTTTAACAATCCGTCGACTAGGCAAAACAGATAAAACAGTCTTCTAAATATATTGTCTTCTCCGACATCTACACTCGAGAGCAATGAATCCGGGTCACTTAAAGAATGTTAAAAATCTCGGAAACTAAAAATGATAGGTTAATGCAATAAATTATATTTAATAGACAATGTAATACTCCTTAAATGAAGGTATTAAAACTTCTTAGTTATTGTAAAGTTATATCATAAAAAAATCAAATTTGAAAAAGGGCCACTTTCGAAGATGGAACTACGTAATTACAGCATTTGGTTTTGCTTTTGTTTGTAATCTGTCATTTATGTGGGTACATAAACCATGTTGATAGTGCTCTATATTCATTATTCAAGCTGAAATTATGTCACTTACGCCTGAAGAATGCACCAGAATACTTACAATGCTGGAAACCGGCCGGAGTCAGCGCGATACAGCCAGGACTGTCGGTGTGTCGCTGTCAACAGTACAAAGAGTTCTCCGACGTTACGATGAAACTGGTTCTAACCTACGCAGACCAGGAACGGGCAGAACCAGGTGTACCACAGCACGAGAAGACCGATACTTGGTGAACACCATGCTTCGAAATCGCTTTCTCACAGGAACTGAACTCACAAATCAGTTTCGACGCCTCGGAGGAAATAACCCAAGTGCATGGACAGTAAGACGTCGGCTTGCTGAATCTAACTTAAAACCCCTTAGACCGGCAAACGGCCCTAAACTGGAGCGCGGGCATCGTATTTCAAGACTAAGATATGCCCAGAGCCACGTAAATTGGAGTATTGAAGATTGGTCAAAAGTTATGTTCTCCGACGAATCAAAATTTATGCTCTACAAGCACGATGGAAGACACAGAGTGTATCGAAGACCAGGGGAAAGATTCAAGCAAGCATGCATCGAAGAAAAAGTAGCCTACGGTGGTGGGTCTGTACTTGTGTGGGCCGGAATTTCTTCTGAAAGTCGCACAGAGCTGGTGATCATAGAAAACGGCTCTTTAACTAGCGAAAGATATGTGGAAGAAATCCTCAATGATCACGTTGGTCCATTTATGGTCAATTTAGGTGAGGATGCTATATTTATGCATGACAATGCCCGACCTCATACAGGTAAGATTGTGAATGACTACCTTCAAGAGATGAACATTACTCGTATGGAGTGGCCAGCGCGCAGCCCGGATATCAACCCGATCGAGCATGGTTGGGACGAGCTAGGCAGATGCGTACAACAACGAAACCCTCCCCCAATCACGCTTCGTGAGCTCATAATTGCTCTCACAGAGGAATGGGAGAATATTCCCCAAAATCGTATAAGGAACTTGGTGTAAAGCATGCCAAACCACGTAAACGCAGTAATGAAAGCACGAGGAGGCAATACGAAGTATTAAAATTCAAGAAAATCGTAATAAAGTTCAAAAATTTCATGTTTCCTATTTTTGTTTTAAGGAGAGATCAGCAGTTTTTTTCTTTATGTAATTTTGTGTTAATAAAATGTATGGTGACTCATATTTTTTTTACTTTCATTTAAGGAGTATTACATTGTCTATTAAATACAATTTATTGCATTAACCTATCATTTTTAGTTTCCGAGATTTTTAACATTCTTTAAGTGACCCGGATTCATTGCTCTCGAGTGTATATCAATCGAAACTGAAAGCACACAAATAGGCTAACGCTTTGCATAACCGCGCTGTGTTAACACGAGACTTCAAAGTGCGCAAGCGCGGCAGTTCAATAAGAACGCATAATGTCGCCGTAACATTAATAAAACCGGCTGTTCGCAAAATTTCTAGGACTGGTTTCATTTATAGTTTCATTGTAGGATAGAATAGATTGTGTGAAAAAAACATTTGAAAGAATATAATTATAGAAGATGACATGGCGGCTGTCTGGGGAGAACTAAAACCTCAAGTAATTTGGGATCAGGACAGGAAGATGATGATATTAATTCTAACAGCAGTAAAGCTATTTCCAGAATCATCGCTAAAACCAGCCACGTGCAAGTTGGACTCCCGCATCGAAGATTTCGTATAAACTTGTGAGTATTTTGTTTACTACATATTTACGGTTTTCAGATTTATTCGGTTACATGTGCTTTGTCTGAATTGATTTTTACCAATCTGAATAAAGATGTTCAGGTATTTTTTACCCGACTGCGGCGAAGCCCAAAAGAAGGGTTATGTGTTTGACGTGTATGTATGTATGTATGTCCGTTTCTTTGTTCCCTCATAACTCATAAACGGATGAACCGATTTGAATGAAATATACGTCGTTAGATTCGTCTTGATGGCGCGAGTGTTATAGGCTACATTAAAATTAAAAAACAAAGAAAAATTGTGGATTTTGGGGGTCAAATCGCGGAGTTCAAAAAAATTTTTTTTTGCAATACCATCGAGTAGGGTATCAAAATAAATGGTTTTAAAAGGAGATTACAAAAATATACAATACTTATATGTTTAAAAGAAATTCAAAGTGAGAAATCCTATAAACAAGCACAAAAGTTAAATAAATCATCTGCGAAGAATTTTACGCGACCAACGAAATAACAAACAAACAAAAGAACTAAAAAGTTGGAAATAAAAAAAGTTGTTAAAAAACTAAAAAACCCGACTGAAAAAACTGAAAAGCAAAAAAACAAGCACATTTTAAATTAAACAAAACTTGGAAGCAGGCGGGGTTCATTTGAATATTAAATTATGAAAAGAAAAAATGATGAAAATAGAATGGACCCCGCCTGCTTCCAAGTTTTGTTTAATTTAAAATGTGCTTGTTTCTTTGCTTTTCAGTTTTTTCAGTCGGGTTTTTTAGTTTTTTAACAACTTTTTAGATTACTCAATCAGCGTTCAAGTTTGCAATTCGTCCAAAACAAACTGGAGTTTTTGAAAATATCAAACTTTTCCAGTTATTCTACGACACATACAATACGGCAGAGGTGCATGCCGCTTCCAGTTGTCACTTGCACTCATTGAATGTATGTCACTGATGGACAATGGGCTTCCATATGGGAGTTATTGGGTGTTCGCTTGAAAGATATGGGTCAGTTCGGTGGCTAGAATGTAACGGTGGCTGTTATTTATAGTTTGCTATATATTATTTATTTTTACAGAAATTTAGTTTATTTTTAATGTCTAAGTTGTTTTATAAAATTTTACTTGAAAATATTTATCTTGCCCAATGATATAATGAAAAATATATATTGACACGGACACAGTTACCAAAAAAATATAATTATCATTGTTTTTCTGCCGAAGTATAAATATGTCACGTCAAGAAAAAAACTTTGTATTAATGAATATATAATTATTTATATTCCTGCATAAACTCACGCCTTTTTCCCATGGGGATAGGCAGATACATAAACATAATAATCGTAATAAAACTTACAAATACAAGATATAAACAGCAACCATCTAATATGGAAAATATCATTACCATTGAATTTCACAAGCATTTCGATCAACAAAATTGTTAAGCCGCATAAGGCGAGCGAATAAGTACAAAAATCTAAAATTTATTCCACATTACCTACTTTAAATACTTTTTATCTGAAGTTCGGAAATAAATTGAAGCGCTCGTGCCACCCAAGAAACAGAAAACAAAACTCAATGTACTGTCGTCGACCAGATATTCTATACGCTAGAAATATTAACCGCGATCTTACGAAAATACTCCTCTTGAAAAGATTTATATGGATGAATAAAATCGAAACATATTTAGCTTATGTTACGAGTAAAGAAGACGACAGAACAAACCCAAAAAAATCAGTGTTCAAAATAAAATAAAAAAAATGACATTACCATCCTGTGACTTAAGCTAAGTTTGTATTATGTCAAATTTAAACGTCAAAAATTATTTCTTGGATTTTTTTTCTACATTGTTGCGTCACATCCTTCTCTGTGCGTAACCTAACAATGTTTCTCTTAAGTCAGCTTCTTTCAGTCCGCATTCGCAGTCTGTTCTATTATATTGTCAATTGGGGACCTCCATGCAACGTATACAATTACAAGATGTGTTCATTCTGCCGCAATCTGTCAGTCGGGACGGTCGTCTCACTATAAATAAAGTGAATTTATTTGCGTGCACTTAATTTATTGCTATTTTGGACACAATGTAGCGATGTGATATCCTACTGTAGGAGCAAGTGCGGGCATTCAAGTCCCAAGTATAAAAAATAGTAGTAGGTAATAGTAGTAGTAGTAATGTAGTAGTTGGTGAAATATATTGGAAGTGCTTTTTGTTAAGTTTTGAAAGGATTAAGGTAGCTTATAAAATCAAGTAGGCAATAACAATTTCAAAGGCTTTATTTTCATTTGCAGGTACGGAAAGATGTAGCTATCTTCGAATTTAAGAGGCAACGTAAGATTGAGGATAAAATTGCAAGCATACAAGTATGAGATATGATTTTCAGTTTTATCAGTTTTCTATTAATGTTCTTAGATCATTTTGATAAATGAAGCGACGAAAGATTTTGACGGTCTAACACCAAAAGATAGAAGATTGTTGTTTCGGGTCTGGGTATTTGTGTATGTGATTTTAAATGTCTGTAAACGCACCCACGTCACAGGAGAAGTTCCTAGAGTGGGACAACGTTTTACAAAAAAAAAAAAGTTTTTTTTCGGGTTGAAAAAATGTAAGTCCATTTTGTGTGCATAAGAAATTGCCCGACATTGGCAGCGCACCCTGAAGTCTACCCCGCTACCTCTTTGCTGATGATCATATTTTTTACCACGAGTAGACTTTGACATGGACTTTTAGCCGATACGGAACAATAAAAACGGACGGAAAATAGCAATATCCACCTCCATATTGTACTACGAAATAAACGAGTTTTCCGCAATGCTAAACTGGTTAACTAATCACTCGATCGATACATTCATCATAGTTCTGACACCTTGTTTCTTTATTTTCACTCCACACACTAATGAATTCAATCAGGAACAAACTTAAAATTATAATAATTGACTTCCTAACTGCTGCCATTGATAAATGAAAACTCTAGGTCTTGCACGAATGAGGAGAAAACGTAACAAAAATTCCCCCATTGTGTAAATGAAAATACACATAATATTATAAAAAAGAATATTGACTTACTTACTGACTGCCTCGTTGGTCTAGTGGTCGCAAGCACAACTACTGAGGTTGAGCTCTTGCATTCGATTCCCGGTCGGGTAAAGTGTTTTTGGGTTTTCCCATAAATAATAGGGTAGTTGATAAAAAAATCCAATTAGTCCGTCACATAGATTAGCAAAAAAAATTGGACACGTATTTTTTCTTTTTGCACGAAAACTAAAAATGAAGACGATACAGTGCTTCGAAAACTCGTGTGACATCACATCGCACTTCATTTTTTACCACGTAGCGTAGTGCCGTCAAAAGCCCCCACTCCTGATCTTTGACGCGTTTTATCTTCGTCAATTTTTATTAATTTGATAAAACAAAAAACACGTATCCAATATTTTTCGATAATCTAACTGACGGACTAAACGAAATCATATTTTTTTTACCCAGGACACATCCCTATTTCTCAGTAGCAGCGTTGGAGTCTGAATTTATGCCCGGTTGGTGCCAATAAGCTCGCCTTCTATTACATGGAACTTTAACTTAACTTGTGTAATATAGTGATTCATGTAATAGGGGGCGCCAGCTTATTGCCATTAACAGAGCACACATCTAGGCTTCGTGGTTGCTACTGGAGAAATTCCTGATGGAAAAACTTAATGGCAGTTTGTCAACAAAGGAAACAGTATAAGAAAAGTAACTATATTTTAACCCGACTTCGGCGAAGCCAAAAGGAAGGGTAATGATTTTTGATTCAATATGATCGACTTCACGTTACGTTTACGTCGCTTTCGTGCTAACCTCTGATTATAACAAACTGTTACATATAGTTTACACTCGAACGGTCACGTTAGTAACACTATCTGGCCAGTGATTTAGTGCACTCGCCTGCCCACTGGCGCGGTTTACTGGCGTGCCAGTATGTAATGACTTCAGATGTAAATACATTAAATTGATTTGTGCATTTCGGCTTTGTAAAGAGAAACAATAGGTGTCTGTTTTCTATATCGTTAGTTATTTAGAGTCAGCTAAGATTAATAGGGGGCTAGCAGAGATGTACTGTTTAGGGTATCATTTTGTCTGTCTTATAATGAATAGCGAGCCTTATTTTCAACTTGGCATGATGAATAGTACGGAGTTGATCCTAACAAAGTACGGGACACCAAGAGAGACTAACTAAATATGGGGTTTCTTTGAAGATTAATGGGAATCCTTAATGGGATGAAAAAACTGGAATAACAAAGGATTATAAAGTTTTTGGATTGTAAACAGTTACTCTTTTTGAATGCTGTCTTAAAGTCCACGTATACATAGGTGTGTAACGTAATAAACTTCTGAAAAAATGGACCCGGAAGGGTTATACCACATTTTGCCCGTTATGTTTAAGTCCCATTTCATACGGGGCGAGCTTATTGCCACCAAAAAGACACAAAAACAGCTCTGTGGCTGCTACAAAAAATTCCAGAAGAAAAAACTTAATGGCACTGCCTGACCTGGGAATAGAACCCAGGACCGCATGCTCATCAGTCGCACTTGTGACCGCTGGACCAAAGAGTTTGAATGTAAGAACCTATACCCGATTCTACAATATGAGCGAGTCGTTAGAAGCTAGTTTTCAACACATTCAAAATCAATAATGAATGTTCTATTGAAGCTTTTTATTAGCAAAAAAGCACTATCTAAGCCCAATGGTCATTCTAAGTGCATGTTTACGTACAGGCGGGGCGTCGCACGGCGCGTGCTGCGTTTTTAATTCAAACACATGTTGATGTATGACAACGTTAACGATTTCAAACGTCGATTTTACGAGAAGCGATTTTTCGCTCGTTGTTCGTTGCGGTGGACCCGACTCTCAGTAAATTAATAAAAAAGCACGAGACGAGCCTATTGCAAGCGTCGCGCGACGCCCCGCGTCTCTGTAAACGAGCCCTTAAGGTCACAAACACAACAGCCATTTATGAAATTCATTATCTTTGCTTACAAACAACTACAGTACCATTCTATCAATAATAATTAAAAAGCCATTGTTATCATTATCACAGACAATAAAAACATAAATATCTGACCTCATAACTCAAAGAGTTGCAAAATATCAGCACATACTTGTCTAAGGGGTGTTATCCATTTCGCAAGATGCTTTAAGCCGGCGCACGCGCCGATCCATAATGAAATCATAAGTCACGATCTTTCTCAAACGATTCTTACCTGAAACAAAATGAAAATATATCTTAGAGTTTGGAAAATAAGGTTGGAAGTTGAATGGTGTCTTTTTAGCAAGCCTTATTTACCCTATATTGAGGAAACAAACAGAAATAGGCTCTAGTTTCTGTAAGATAAGGTTGGTAATTGCAGTTGTTTAAAAAAGTAAGTATTATTTGCCCTATATAGAGTTGGTTGAATAGATCATTGCGAATTACAAAACATTGAATAGCTGCTGTTTAAGTTCATTACTTCTTTTCATGATAGATTTTAATTTTAGTGCTTATCATGGTTAATGGTTCTCATGTTTCTTTATTAGCTTCTAAATACGTTGTTCTAGAGCGTACAATTATAGGAATTGCAATCGTGCAGTAGGTGCTTTATGATTTTTAATGCATTTTTCACACTTCCAACTTGTTTTATTTTGTTTTAAACGATGTTAAAGCTTTGGATACACATTCCCTAATTTTCAGTAGGTACCTTAACGGAATAACAATTGCGGTTGAACAATTGAGCGGCATCCATGGGACTGACAACGACTTGTCGTCATTTCATCCATCCTGTGTTGATCTTAAGCATTACGTCTCGGCCTTCTTCGCCATACTCCTGGAGAAGCGTCTGAGGACTGGACAGACCACCGAAAGCCAACATTTACAATTCTTTGCCACTATACTTTCAATCTGCTCTGAATCTCAAGGTCACTCTCAGCAACTAGCGCAATGTCGACCAACAGCACACACCTGAGACGGTTTCTTGAATGTCCTACTTGAAAGCGTCCCTTATCACCAGGAAGAGGTAAGGGCTATGAGCCGACCCTTGGTGCAAGGCAACTGCCACATTGAAGCTGCCGTGCCCGCTGTAGACCGTACTTGGGTTCTACATAGACTGTTCATCTCTCAGATGAACTACACATACTTCAGGCACACCTTTCTCCTTAAGGATCCACCAAAAACCATAAATTCGGTAAGTATTATATTTTAGGACAAATAACTGATTATAAATTGACAACTTTTTTTTAAAATCCTTGCCCAACTCTAGGAATTTCTTCTGTATCGCGAGTGCGTTTACAAACATTTAAACTCACATACACATACCCAGACCCGGAATAACTATCTGTAGGCCATACGAATATACGTTCCGTGCGGGATCAAACCCGCGACACGCAGAGCAGCAGTCCAGTCGCTCAGCCACTGCGCCAACCGTGCCGTCAAACAACTCACAGTGTGGTCTCAGCATTCGGTCCGCAAAAAGGGTATATTAGTCAGCATACATCGCATGATCAGTATCACATCTCAACAATAGGGGCAGAGTTCAAATTCCACGGAGGTGACATTCACACAGTCGCCGACTGTAAAGACCATTCATTGTACGTTAAAGCTTAAAAAGATATACGTACGTAGGTAGAAATATAGGGCATATACTTTGAAATATCAAGAAAGGATTATGTAGCAGCGGTGGCCCAGTGGTGTCGGCCCCGACTTACGAACAGTAGGTCGTGGGTTCGAACCCAGGCAGGCGCATTACTTTGTGTAATTTATTTCATCACCGCTGCTCTCAATACAGTGAAGGAAAACATCGTGAGGAAACCGGCATGTCTTAGAACCAAAAAATTCGAAGACATGTGACATCTGCCAATCCGCACTGGGCCCGCGTGGTGGATTACAGCCCATCCCTCTCCTAGAGAGGAGGCCTGAGTCCCTGCAGTGGGAACATTATAGGCTGATGATGATGATTATGTTTAAAATGTTCTATCTATGTGTAGAGTGAAAATATGTGTATTTTCTTTGTTCTCGTAAAACTAAATAACACTTTTATCTGCCCTGGGAATCTAACCCAGGACCTCATGCACAGCAGTCGCTTCTCAGTAGCAACCACAAGCAATGTCTGGATTTGTGCCCGGTTGATGGCATTAGGGTCGCCCCCTATTACATGGGACTTATTCATAACTGGCTACATGAGCGTATTATAATAATAGCTTTCTTTGAAATCTTTCACGTCTCTGATCAAACCATATATGTACATGAATAGGGATGTTTACCGACTAAAAAAAATTTGATTCTAATTAGTCCGTCTGTTAGATAATCGAAAAATATTAGATACGTATTTTTTGTTTTATCAAATCAATAAAAATTTACGAAGATAAAACGCGTCAAAGATTTGAGTGGGAGGTTGTGACGTCACTGCTCGCTTAAAAATGTCATACTAATGTCTTAGAATATGACGTCACACGAGTTTTCAAAGCACTGTATCGTCTTCATTGTTTGTTTACGTGAAAAAAGAAAAAATATGTGTCCAATATTTTTTGGAAATCTATCTGACGGACTAATTAGATTTTTTTAGTTAACATCCCTATTCTAGAAATTCTGTCAGGTGATACCAACTGTTGCCAGTTTATTTGTCTTTTCCAAAATTCTCTTAGTATTTCCTTGAACGTTATACCTAAACCTAACCGCAAACTTATTTGGACATAGTAGGTACCTATTTTAAGCTCACAATATATTTAAGGCATATCCGGTGAACATAAGAACGGCAAAGACCATCTTGCAAAAGAAAGGGGACGACCCCCGCGCTATTTAATGCATCCATCAGCAAAATGTTTTGAGTAGGTTACATTGAGTCCTATTGTAACCCGTGATTCTTAATCCAAAAAAAACAACTGTTTCTCAGCAATGTTTAGTGTATAGTTTGTGCTTAATTTGATATACAGAATGCGGCTTCGTGAATGTCCATTTACACCTTGTATGTAAATATAAACTTGAAAATGTTATAGACATTGCCACCAACGTTTGCTCATAAAACATTACCAATTTGACCTTAAATCAGAAAACTTAATACCCCATCAGCCTTCTATATGTCAACGAGGCACTGAGGTAACGTATAAAAATAATCTAGAGAAAAAACTAACGAGAGAAAAAGGCCTTTTTTCACCCATATTTTTACCCTACATAGGGTTTATGTCACGGGTTTATGGGGTGCAAAACATAACATTACATTTGATTCCCTATCAAAATTGCAACACTCTACCCTACTTTACATAAATATCAGTGCTATTGTCTTTCAATATAAATACCATATCTGTCAACGAGAAAGGTTCCAGTAAAATTATAGGGTTAACTTTTTGCAAACGATTTAATACTTTAAACTTTGGTTCTTAAAGTTGAATTTGCTTCAGAGTATTTGTACGTATTAACCCTATAAATAAAAAGTGCGCTTCAAAAAGTATATTATGCGCTTTACTTTCAAAGTTTATCACTTTTATTGCCCATAAAGTGTGTTAATGGCAAGTTACCCATTGTAAATCCCATTACGTTTTTAAAGGAGAAGTCATCTGAAATTACTTTTGCAAGTGATAACACGTAATGTTTACAGTGAGGACACCGACTCATATTTATTGGGATAATTTTGTTTTACATTTATTTATTGTTGAGTATTATTTTTATTTTATTATAAACTTTTACGTTTTTTTTCCAGGGTTAAGTGTCACAAAGTTTATTCAATGACCAAGCAGTTAAACTCGTTCAATATAAATTCTCTCCGAGGTTTTCTGTAAGCTCTTTCTGGTCTAGTAACTTAAAATGAATGACTAAATATGTTAACTGAAGTTGCTGTTTTCTGTTTAACTTTATGATGTAATGCAAATTAAACTAAACACAGATTTTTGATAACATCTTAGTAAGCATCGTAGGGATTTCCTCTCAAAGAAAGGAGGCCTGTGTCCCAGCAGTGGGAACATTAATAGGCTGTTGATGATTGATGAAGCATCGTAGCGTTTCTAAGTTATCGAAAAATGAACTTCAAATAAACCAATAAGTATTTTTCAGGATTCAAAGGGCTAAAAGTGAAACAAAAATGAACACAATGTATGGTAAAGCAATCAGTAAAACAATAGACCTGACAATAAAACTTGATTTTGGGACAAGCCCGCCAAACTATTCCCAAACCAGTCGCGCAACTTCTGAATGCCAGAATCAACAGTGGCAAACACCAGAAAACTCCTAGAGAAACAATTTAACTGTCATGGATTCCGCGACGAAATAAATCAGAAAAGAAGAACGAAGGAGTAGAAACAACGTAAATTTCCACTTCACACGTGATAATGAATCCGCAAAAACTAAGAATAAACCTAATATAACCCCAGTACATTGGATGACACATTCACAAAAACCATTTATAATAACGGTCTACACTGCCCAAAACCACAGGGTAAGCCACAAACAAAAAACATTAAAGCAGCAGCAAGTAGCCACTCCATCTTCTGAGATAAATGAATGAGATTGTGCTAAAAACCGACAAACTTTAGGTACACACGGCTACACATCAAGCTATACATTTCCAGTATAAGCTGGTCTCACATTGTATATGACTTCCGTACAGTGCGAGATCAGCGTAAACTGGAAATGTATAGCTTGATGTGTAGCCGTGTGTACACCTACCCGAAAAGTGACAACCCTATTTTGCATGTGTCAAATCTTAAACCACAATATTTTGAACTATATGTGGCTGAAGATAGGGTCCAAGTTTAATGGTCAGTGCGTGAGAAACTTTGTTTGCACGAATGGACAACGCCCCGAGACAAGATCAGCAAAAATTAAAACTTTCGTCACAAAAAAATGTTTGAACAATGAGATGTAACTCAGTGTGATCTTGTCCGTCCGTTATTTTTGATGCAGAGTCCTTGAAACATTAAGATGTCATGTATATAACAGTTGATGAACTGTATACCTAGTTTCTTAGCCCTGGGTGGAGCCCTAATTCATTTGAGGTATACGAGTTTAAGAGCAATTGGCCTATCTAAAAAAACTGTTGATGAACTAGAAAAAGTTAAAAATAAACCTCAATTTGGTAAACTGGGAACACCAGTCTTGAAGCTGCCTTTCTACCAAAGATGTGTATGATATCAACCAAAAGGATAGCTTGTCTTTTTTTCATAGCGTAGCTCGTTTTACCTCTGGTACAAAAGAGTTCAACGCGGCCAAATAGGTGCAAAGTAAATCTTCAAAATATTTTCAAAATTAGCCTCATAGTTTCGTGACTTAGGTGTTAAGATACTCGAGGTAGTTTAAAGAAAAAGCTATCTCTAAACTACCCCGGGCATCTAGGTGGAAAAACCTTTTTTTTTGTGTGGTAGGAAATCATCAAATGACTCCTCCCGCTCTGGGCAGAGCAGTAAGGTCAGACTTCTACTGACTAAAAACCATCCATGTTCCTTCTTAGCCCTTGTGCCGAGGCCACCGCGGCCTCGGCACTCACATCTCTTTCGAACAACCCGTAGCCCCGACGGGTAGTGGAAAAGCTTTAAACGGCGCTTGCCTTGTCTATATATGAGTGACCGTTCATAATATACAGTTTTCTCCGTGCCTCGCAAGGTAAGCCGTTGGTCCCGGGAGTCACTAATTGTCAGTTGACAGTCGTAGAGGTAATCAAAGGCCCGAAAGTCTGACAACCAATCTTTCCAAGGGGTATTATTTATTTATTTAATCAGTCACTTGCTGCACTTACAGTTTACACCAACGCCTGCAGCAAGTCAATATTATATACACTAACTTAAAAAAATTATACAATAATTAAGCATAGCTTTATTGCTACTCAAAAACAAATCTAGGTCCGGTTCCTGAGCTATCAGAGCGTTTAACAAATTCATCGCCTGGGTTGTGGGCGCATAGCGAGTCGTTTGGGTACGCACAGAGGAAGCCGCAAACAAGCCTCGCGAGGCACAGGCCCGCGACCGCCGCAGTCGATCCGGGGCAAACAGTGAACAACGAGCTAACGTAGCCCCATCGTCAATCTTATTATTGAGTAATAAATAGTAGTGCATCAACAGCGCACACTTTCGTCTTACTTCTAACGTGTTGATGCCCACCATTCCCACAACAAACAGAGACGGATATCGTATTACCGAGTACTTACTAGGTTGTAGAGGTCAAATAGGCAGGTACTCCAAGTAAAATTTTGATATTGACCGCATCCGATCTTCCCTGATGGAAACGGATGACGTCTATGCTGAAACGAGCGTACCCAAAAGAGTATAGTAAAAACAGTCGTTTTAGGATTACCTAAAACGACTATTTTTACTTTCTCTATTGGTGATACGAAAAATTCACCAATAGAGTTCAATGATCGATCATCTCTACCTAGAATAGAAAGCTATTAAATTGTATGATGATTCAATACAATAGCTACCCGATAAGGTATATACCATCATAAAAACCACAAGATTCTGGGCTAACGGTATTCAAGTTCTTATTTAGATAATAACAAAGCGAAAATATGTCGTGTTTACTGCCATCATTTGTTTGGTGACAACCATTTTTTGATAAACTTTTTCCTTGTGTTGCGGTTTTTAGGTATTTCTGGCTAACGGGTGTAAGGTTCTCTGAGGGTCTTGTTTGACATGTTAGCTCATTTGTTACATCAATTTACAGCAGATAAAGTACCCTGTACCTTTACGAACCTTGCTTCTTACGGTTTCTTATACGGTCAATCGGTCATGCCAATTGAAGACTAATTTTATCATGTACATACAAGTAACAAGTATAGCTCTACCCCAAATCAACTTGTTACTTATCCTATCTCAAGAATTTTCCGAGAAGTCAAAACATATTTTACTTTGCCATATTATAGAGTAACTGGTAGAAAAGTCGGCGGTCTATAACAATCCGAACTCAACCAAGAATAAATACTTAAGAACTGCAAATGGTATTGAACGTAGGTATTAAGTTGTATCTCAGTTCAATATTGGCAGAAGATTTCGTAGGTTTATAAGAACAAAACCTGGCTTCTTCGTAACACTCTTAGGTAACAACAAAAATCTCTAGGTACCTACCTAAATAATTTTGACCACAAAATTAGCTTATTTTCGTAAAATGGGTATTTCGAAACCCTTCGAAATTCTCTTGAGATGACTCATTAAGGATAATGTCATCAACATTTTATTCTTAGACGTTTTAATATTTCTCTAATGACTAGGTGTGGTCTGTGTGGTCTCATATTTATTCGATAACTTTGATTGGAGCCTACCTACATAGTATCATCATAATTTCTTGGTAAAACACCCTAGTTCTGAGATGGGAAGCTTTAAAAAAAACATTTGTTCTCATTACAATAATCATCTCTGAAGAATTCCAGTCTGGGTTATCGCGGTGGTGGTATGGTGTTGCATATAATATACTGGTGTTCAACTTTATCCAATTGCAGGCCGCCACATAGTTGAGAAACGCTAGGAGTTCCACCGTCCAATTGGCTACTTTCCTGCCAAAAAAAAATAAGTCCAATATTTTTTGAAAATCTATCTGACGGACTAATTAGTTTGTCCCCATTGAGTTAATCAGATTTTCACTTCTCGCCTTACCTAGGAGACAACTAACTAGACGGTTTAGGACTATATCCTTGTTCTGAGATCGCGGCTATGATCGACCTTTACCCTCACTCCTAACCGAATTGAAAATACACCACAGTACCGCGCCCTTGAGTTATTTGACCGTACCGCTAAAAGCTCTAACTTCAGACTCTGATATAATATCCTCGGGTCATCAGGCAAATTGAATTTAGTCCTCGTTTTGTTATTTGGCGAGAGAAATTTGAAATTAGTCACACCTTTATTTATATCGTTAATTAATTTATTTTTTTTTTATTTTACTTTCGAGTGTATTTGTATTGATTGAAGTAATTTCCTTCGATCTTTTCTTTGAAATACATTTATGTTTTGCGTCTAAATCTGTATAAATTCAATAATTTATTAAGTTTCTTTGTTTCAACTATTTTACACATAATATAATGGGCAACCGGGCCCAAATTCAATAATCTTCTTTTACGAAAATGTCGCAAAAGTTAATTGTTTATGGACTTGGCTGATAGATTGTGGACATACATGACTTATGTTTTTTTATTTTATTATTTTAGGCACAGCAATCCTGCGTTGAAGATCAGATATAACATTGCCCAAAGACCGACCATCTTAATTCATAGACCACCCTGTGTGTTATAAGAACTCTTCAGACATAATTTGAACAAACAAAACATTTTTGCAGCCATTATTATTTATCGCCGAAAAAAGCAGACATTACATAATATTCGCACATAAATCTTCGCTTGCATACCGTTCGCGAGTTCGTAAACAAACAGAGACGCACTCTGGAATTCCGACACGGACTTCTTATGTCATGCGAAGAATGATGAAACGAAGTATTAGTTTTAATTTTTAACCTATTTATGGTAATTTTAGGTCTTAGGTGACAGTAAGAGAAAATGTAATAAAAATGATATAGTAAAATAACATAAAAAGCCTTTGGTCAACTGGACCCGCTAGACCCGCGGATCGACAGAACCAATCAAAACGTTACTAGGTCGACTGATCACGTGGGTCCATTTCGAGAGGGTCCAGTTGACCCAAGACTCTAACGGCACGCAAGTAACCCCCAAAGAGTCAGGCAGAAGCATACCTACCTACGAGAGCAGTGCCACGTGGCCCAGTGGTGGCGGTCCCGACTTACGAACAGTAATTACTATGTAAGCACTTTGTGTAATTTATTTCATCACCACTGCTCTCAAAACGGTGAAGGAAAACATCGTGAGGAAACCGGCATGTCTTAGAACCAAAAAATTCGAAGACATGTGACATATACCAATCCGCACTGGGCCCGCGTGGTGGATTATAGCCCATCCCTCTCCTAGAGAGGAGGCCTGAGTCCCTGCAGTGGGAACATTATAGGCTGATGATGATGATGATGATACCTACTTAATAGTTCACCCACATTTCACAATATGATTGTCCCATGTAATAGAGGGGGAGCCGATAGTCATAAACAAATTTTTTCCCACATTTCACAAATCCAGACTCCTTGACTGCTACACATGGAGCGACTGCCTATCTGACTTTCACAACCCAGTTAGTACTGGGAATTATTCATAATTTCCCCTTGATAAGACTGACTACAAAGTTAATTCCAATATATATTTTTAATAGATTCAAGGAACTGCAACTAAATCGATTCACTGATAAACATTAAGCATATGAAACAACAAGGAAAGACAGGATCATTATTTTGTAATAATTTAAGTACCTATACCTTGAACCAATATCCTTAAATACGTTTACCTTAGTTTATGTAACATATGACACTGCAATGTCAATGACTGCCAGGTACCTAACAGAAGGACGGTGTTAAGATTCTTGAGACATTTCGCTCAATCTTCGTTGACATGATGAGAATAATTCGATGAATCGTGGAGAATTTATAAAAGTGGTTTGTATTTTTCCCTAAAATATACAAAATGAGTCATAAGGCTTTTAAAATCTTCACCAAAAATTTTTATCCAATTCGTACTGTATAATGCGATACCCCTTGGAAAGACTAGTTGCCAGACTTTCGTGACACTGACTACATGTAACGACTGTCTGTAGTTTTAAGTAGTTTATGAATTGTTAATATGTATTAGTTTACTATATTGTTCAAGATAATTGTATCTATGTATTTTATCTATGGGCCTCAGTAGCCTGAAATTAAATTGATTGATTGATTGATTATTAGCCACGAGCTTTAAGTCATCGTCGTCTCCCTCGCCTTTTTCCAACATGATTGGGTTTTGCTTCCAGTCTAACCATATGCAGCTGAATACCAGTGTTTTATATGGAGCGGCTGCCTATCTGATCTCCACGAGCCTTAGGCCCGTAATCCACCAAATCAGAGAGGAGCGGAGACGAGAGGAGATGTGCGGAAATCGGCCAATCACATTAGTTAAAACTTACATCTGGTCTTTCGCCCTTCCTGTGATTGGTCGAATTTGGCACATCTCCTCTCCGCTCTGCTCGTCTCCGCTTTGGTGGATTACGGGCCTTATGTATCCCTATAATAAATGTCTAGCATGTATTCTTGTAAAAATAACAAAAGACAGTCGATACTATTCTTATCATCACACCCGAATACCATTTCACAAAAACAACACACTAAATTAAGAACGTCGCAAGTGCACTTTTGTTAAAATGCGTCACAAAATAAGAGAACTGTATTAAAACATAAATTCTCACTTAACCCTTTTATCTCAACTATTGTTCAAGTATCAGTTCTTATCTTACTTCCAATTAAAAATTTGTTCAAAGATAGCGAAAGTATTGATAGTTTTAAAAGGCTAGTGTTCATTAGGTATGGTTCCTACGTTTTTATTGTGATCGAATTGGTATTCGTCTGAGAATTTTTCGGTCTTTGATTGTGCCGATATTATTTGGATTATGCTAAGTGGGTCGCATTTTAGTGTTAAAGTGCTAATTGCAATCAGTAAGTTAGGTCAAGAAATTTTTGGTATTTGATAATAGATTTAAAATGCCCACGGGATTTATCAGGTAGGCTCAATATATAGGCTCGCCACCTTTTACGTGGGACTTAAACATAATTGGCCTAATGTGGGTATGTACACCGCTCTGCCTAACCCTTCGGGGTATACGGGCGTGATGTTATGTTATGTCACAATACCTTTCAAAACAATAACACCTTAAATCATACTGAAACAAGTCTCTCTACCTCAAATTCAAAAATAAATCATCACTACGTAGTATAAAACAAAGTCGCTTTCCGCTGTCTGTCCCTATGTTGTATGCTTAGATCTTTAAAAATTTGAATTTTGATGCTGGTTTTTTTAATAGATAGAGTGATTCAAGAGTAAGGTTTATATACAGCAGATTCCACCCGTGCGAAGCGGGGGCGCGTCGCTAGTATCAAATATAATCAACAGCACTGAAACAAAACGATATCGTCAATAATCGTGTATCGAACAGTGGTTGTACCTGCGCCTACGCAACCGCTAACTGCTTGCGCAACCAGACGCAGGTCTGCAACCGATTGCTTCGCCGTTGTTTGGTGTAGATGAACATGTCGCTGAGGTGGTTATCATAAATCCTGGTTGCTAGGAAGTTGTTGGAAACGTAGGGATTTCAGGACCCTTTTTGGTACATTCAGCAGGATTAATATGTTTGCCCTAAGCAACGTTTAGAAGCAATTTTCACCTACAACACAGTAGGCAAAAATACTTCTAAAAGTTGAAATCGGTTAAAATTTCAAATCATTATTTCCGGAGAAATTCGCATTTGAGCTTTGCCAAATGTATACAACTATACCTACATATTATTGCTTGTGACTTTATTTAGGGTGCCACAAGAAATATTGTCAGAGAAAACAACAAAAGTCGAAAAAAGTTTCGATTTTGGTTAATAAGATCGAAGTCATAATTCACTAATATAATAAAACATGGACATTACTTCTCACGATTTCCCTGTTTTCATATATAAATGAATCTTAAAATAGAAAATCTATGCCTAACATGGTGAACAATCGATGGCTCCAGGATGGCTTTGGCTTGGAGAAAATGTAATTTACATTTAAAAAATTTAATGAATCCATACAACCAAACATCACCATCCCTACCACCCATTTTCACCTACATGAAAATCATAACTGTCAACAAAAGGTCTCACATACGACACACATTGACATTATTTATTAAAAACATGCGAGTTCTCTCTTCAATGAAGCCATCGCCATGTTTCCAGCCATAACTAGCCTCCATAGTCGTAACGTGGGTGTTGCCAACACGCAAAATACTAATATAGTGGAATAAATTGACTGTTTAGTGCAACACTGTCGAATATGAAGTCGTTTTGATATGACAAGGTTGCTGAATGGTTGCGGTTTTGGAGTCTGCTGTTTTTTTTTTTTTAGTGTGATCGTAACAGCTCTATATTCGCTATATTGTTGCTATAGCTCTATATTGTTGAAACTGACTGAGGTGGTTTGTAAAAGAAAAATGTTAGCTAAAATTGACTTTAAATGTACAATGCCTTAAAAATATACAGCATGTTTTTTCAACCACAAGATAACACTTTTCTTTGATTTGATCCTTTTTTTTAAGGGTAAGAAATTATCAAATGAAACCTCCCACTTTGGGTATAGCGGTAGGGAGTGTCAGACTTCTACTGACTAAAAACTACCCATGTTCCATCTTAGTCCTTTGTCTCGAGGCCGTGGTATCTCTTTCGAACAACCCGCAGTTCCGGCGGCGGGTTTGATTTGATTTTGATCCCAACTTGGAAGCCTTGGCAGTAATACGAAAAGTTTTATTATATCCCAAACAAACCAGGACATAACACGACGGTTAATTAACGTCATCATCAGTCACAAATTAATGTGAAAAGCTAAACGTAGGTATCCATGTTAAAATGTTCTCATCAAGTCACAAGCCACACACAACCAGTGCAACCTGACCTTACTTTATATCAACTTCCCGCAAAATTAGAAATCAGCTTAATTTGGTGACTTTTAACTTGATTGGTCGTTGTGCATACCTAGAATAAAATATTTGAGTATTCATTAAGTGATGTTCTGATGTCACTTATATTCCCACATTATAACAAGACTGGCTCCGCCCGAGCGCACTTTTGGTACTATAGTACCAATCCGCTCCGTAAGCTGAAGCGCCAAATTGTGACTATAGTACCAATTGTACTTTCTCGTTCCGTGGCGTGTGCTTATATCTGTTTCTTTCTATCCCATGAAGTTACATCCTTTTTCTCTTTTCTACCCGCTACGTTATTAAATTCTTCATGCTAAAAATACGACAACACTATACCACTATGGTCAATTCGATTTAATAAAAAAAGTTGAATGTCAGTCTTTGAAATCCGATGAATGACGCGAGCGGTTGACGGTTTCTCCATGTATTTTCAAGTAATTTAGTTGTTTTAAGTGAGTGATAGTGAATAAAATAGTGATTATGTTGTTAATTATAATACAGTGTATGTGTGTGCAACCGGATTTTAACCTAAAAGTAAGTATATTTTAACTTCTGAGTGATTTTACGGGTGCTTGTAACGGTGTTAGAATTTTGTCAGAATGCTTTCGTAATTTATGAAATTTTAAGACCAGTTCCGTATCCAAAGTAATAGTTATCACATTGGATATTTACTAGACAATAGTTTTCAGCAAAAACATATACAAAAGATAGTAAATTAAAGTTAAGATTTTAAGTTTTGTTCAACCTAACCTTGCAAAAAAACAAACATGGCGGCCCGCGAAATTCAAAATTATATTTTTTAAAAATTCATTAAAAATAAATAAATTTAATTAAAGAGAGTATTTCTTGGTCAGGGGGTCGTCATAGGGGCGGTTCTTGTAGAAAACAATAACATCGTATGTATTTTGTTTACCTCAAAATTCACAAAAAAAAATAAACAAACAATGTCGAGTGCAATTTTTTTATTTAATTCATTAATTAATTAATTCCATATTTTAATTTATTGTATAAACCTATCAGCATAATACTTACAAGTAAGTTACATTATTAAATTATCTTTCAGATAGTAGCAAAATTTTTAATTTACGTGAAACAGTATATTTGTGATAAATTATTTAATTTAAGTGATTAAATTATTCCCCGTCGGCAATAAATACTGGTTAAAAAAAAAAAAAATGATAATATTTTTCTACTAACAACTATGTTTATTTTTATTTTATCGTACGTAAATAGAACCCTTCCACCAATAAAAGCCATAAAATATATATGGTATCGATTTACTTTTTGAAATAATAATTTTTAAATTTCACATAAAATCACAAAAGTTTTTTGCCAACCCTAGTCAATGTTTACGAAATAATATAATAAATTTGAAACGAAATACTAACAAACACTTGACACCACTTGAAAGGGTCTCTCATAAGCTTGAACAAAAACATTACTTGAAGCGTCTATTGTTTATAACACGTCAACAAAAAATTAAGATAAGAGCCCGGCCGGCCGGCGCGCAGCTGCGACCGTTTTTTTTTCGAAGGTCGTGCGCTTGACGTCTTAACAGCGATATTTTTAAACAACATGCTATAAGCGTACAAGTTTTGCATTTCAAGTATGAATTTTGGTGGGAGAATTATTTGAGACATGGGAAACAGAATATTTCCGGAAGTTAATCGTTGAGATATATTGTGAAGTGCAGTCGCTTCGTTTAGCTGCTTCTGAAAATACTGAAAGCCTCCACGAACACAGTTGGGAATAGGCGAGGCAGATGACGCTACTCTGAACCAGATTGAGGAAGAAAACATGTATGTCCTGATAAATGCGAAGACGTGATATATAAGTAAATAAGAAATTCAGCAACATCCTTCACACATAGGAAGGTTATGCCCACAACTCCCAGCAGTTGAGGCATGTAGTAAGGCTTTTTATGTAAGAAGGGTTTTTTAGAGGGTGGGAAATCATCATATATTATTATATGACTCCTGTCAGACTTCTACTGACTTAAAACCACACATGTTCCTTCATAGCCCTTTGTGTCCGAGGCCGCGGTATCTCTTTCGAACAACCCGCAGCCCCGACAGGCAGCATTACATTACATTCGACTTTCAGGTCGGGTAAAGTGTTCTCAATAAAAATATCTCTATGAGATGTTACGTACGAGTATGTCTCGTATTATTATTTTATATCCTGCGTTCCTCCACGTGCTGTAACTAAAAAGTAATATCAACCAATAAAAGCCACTTACTTACAATAAAACGTGCCCCTCAAAATGCCATCAAACGATCAACGAGTCAACTTGACATTTATTCTTGTCTGACACTGCAAGGTACAACATAAAATATTGCTTGCATTCTAGTGATGCACCTCGCACACTAACTACAACCCAATTTGACTCGATCATCTTGATTTTATGACTCGATTCGATTGTGTACTGAATGCTAATCGAGAAGATATAAAATTGGGATTTTTGGCAGTACCGGTAGCTAGTTGGTGACTCAGTACGATGTTTGTTTCGATTAAGTGAGAATTGGTCGCCGTTTGACAAACATTTAAGTGTAAGTATGTGTAAAACCCACTGGCCACGGGTGTTCTGCAAAAAAATATTTGCTGACAACAATTTTATTTAAACATTACACACTGCCTGATAGTAGGTCTAGTGCTGATTGATAAGAAGACCTTGGCAAAGTATTATTGGTTTTTTCCATCAGGAATTTTTCAACAGCAGCTACAGAGGATTTGTGCCCGATTGACGGCAATTGGTTTGAACCCTATTACATGGGACTTCAACAACTGGCGAAATGTGGGTGTACTATTAGTATACCTCTGTTTAACCCTTCGGTGATTACAAGCGTGATGTTCTGTTATGGCCTCAAACATTTCAGACAAATAGTTACTGATGATTCAAATTCGATGTGAAGAATAGCCACAAAGGGCTAAGAAGGAACATGGGAGGTTTTTAGTCAGTAGAAGTCTGACACTCCCTACCACTCTGCCCAGAGCGGGAGGAGTCATTTGATGATTTTACACCATCCAAAATAAAAAAAAACGATAGCCTAAGTACTGTTGAAAAACGGTGACTTAAATACTAAAGGTATTTGTTTTTCACAACGATTACAGTTTTAATTATATACTGTATCATATATCACCACTTCCTGAACGCCCAACAAATAATACAATATTCTAATCGATACCTTTCAACACAAATCTAATGACCACTCAACTTGAACAACAATTGATTAATTGTACACTGTTAATTAGTGCCGCTCCACCTTGAACTCTGTCAGTCCCAAATGTAATATGTCTAAGTTTGAAGATAATTTAGTTCGTTTAGTTAGATTTGTTCCGTATTGTTCGATTGACACTGACGGAACCTATTTATTATTATATCTATAGTATGAAATAAGAAATATTAATAGCAATTATTAGAGTAAATAAAGAACTTTAATAGTAGTTATTATTATATTAATGACTAATTTGACACCCAGAAGTAAAATTTGCAAGGTGATAGACGAAATCATGAAAGGTTAACGAGATTAATTAGATACTTACGATATGTCTGGGGTCATCAGGCAAAAAAAGACTGAGTAGGTAGGAAGCAAAGACAACAAGTAAGCAGCAAGGAAACAAGAAACAAATAGAGAGTACCTGTTTGATTCTTGTTTGCTTGCTGCTATTACTTAACTAGAGCAAATAAGTATGAACATTCAGATTTGGTTTGTTGGCAAAGAACCGGCACGAATGGATCCTACTTCCCCACTTTGAACATGTATCGTAGTATGGGACAGACCTCAACTGGAGCGACGACATTAAGAACCCTCCTAGAACCCTCCTTTAGGGCTTCGTCGTAGTCGGGTAAAAAGTGCTGAAACAGACTACAGTTTTGGACTGTAATGGGCTGAGTTGAAGCAATCTATCAGTATCTATCTATATATTAACCCAGCAGTCCACACGATAGCTGAGAATAAACTGTAAATATACTGCTAACAACAATGATATTATTAATAAAAAGAGGTAGATATCGCATTAGTACGCACAAATTGTTGAGGACAAACTAAGCAATTGTTGCAGTTTAGCAATTAGCTATCTCTTTCTATCTTTTAAGTTCCGTATTATCTGTCGCTGAACGCAACGATATCAACGTAGAAAGATACGCCATTAAGTATAAACATGGCGTATCTTTCTTTATAATATCATTGGCTAACAGAGCAAAAAAATATAACCAAAATGAACGATTAACCGCTTCCCAATCCATCAGCATCACAAGCAACGTACACCATAATCTCCGATCATATCGCGCTCAACAAAACTAATTACTTTCATGCAAAAACGTAATTAAGTTATATCTTCTGTATGTTTTGTTATTAAGACGCTAATACTACCTGTCAGTTACTGTCCAGATGTTCGGAGATAGATAATGGTCAGTTTAGTGTTATTGACCTTTTAGACAAGCAACTAATTTTTACGGACAAAAAAAATGCTGGGAAATCCATCATAGTGACAAGGTGTGTGATATTGTGCCTAGCGAATGACTACTGATTACCTACAGTCCTACACCATCCTTCTGCTATATTACATCTTGATTAGAAAAATACAGGTCCAATTATATAATCCTGGTCTGGTAGAGTACTAGGTTTAAAATAATATTAAATGGCATCTCGCCGGTCTATCAACCAATGATGAGGCTGGCTTTTAAACTGGCCGACCGACCGTCCTATGTTGTGGGTGCCTTGAGTGGGGTACCATATATCTGGCAGAAACTTGATGCTCCGAAATTTATTTGGCATAACACACTTGGCATATTCTTCTTTGAACGAATGTGTTTAAGGCCAAACAATTATTTAATAGAATTATCGTTTCGCGGAATGTTTAAATGGCCGAATTTTCAATGGCATACTTTTAAGATGGCAGAATTTTATTTGGTAGATTCTTGTAGGGTATGCCAATTCTATTACAATATTTTTGAACTAATTTAAAATTAAAAGTCAATTTTGCCTTTTGTTACAAAAGTTAGTGACAGAAACGAATCGCTGCAAAACCGACTCAACGTAGTCTCTTCCGCCCTATCCCGAGAGTGTTATGTAAGCCCGCGTAGGCACGGAGTGGCGAGGCGGCCCGCAAGCTGAGGAGCAGGTGGCTTAAAGACAGCTGAGGCTGGCCGGCGGAGCCGGACAGCAAGCCGAAGCTGTGGTGGTGTGTGTTAAAACCATCTGCGACGATAAGCTTGCGTGGGACCGCCGGCACAGAATACATAATAGTACTACCGCCGGAGCACCGCAGCGCCGGAGCCGTGACAGAAGTCATGCCTGCTGCATGTTACACGTATGTATGAAATGAAAAGCGTGCCAAAAGACGATTCTGATTATGAATATTCGGCGAAATGATGGTTCTGGAAATGAAGTTTAAGCTCAAAGATGATTCTTACTTACAAAATTATGCGTTTTGAATTTATGGTAAATGAGTGTACGCCAAATGATTTTCGGCGAAATGAAGTGTCTGCCATCCACTACTATGCAAAACAAAATTCGGAAATAAAAAGTTCTACTATAAAAGGTAGACCACCCCCTTGAGTGTTAGCCTTCCAACCGAGCATTGTCCAGATACATAATATGTCTTATGAAGACCAGTAGCACTAATCGAACAAAATATCTACTATCGTTAAAAAAAAATATTTTTGTTTCAGCCTAACTTATAAACCCTGGGTTGGGTTATTTTTTACCCGACTGCGGCGAAGCCCAAAAGGAGGGTTATTTGAAATACTTCATAAAGTCAATCAGATTATATTATTAAAATTCAATCCCCTCTTTTGTATCTTACTTACTTTCATTCTGCCTTCCCAAAACTTATCCACTTAAAAATTCAAAACACTATTCTTTCGTCACGTCTATTGCTGTAATTTTAGCTATTTTATACCAACGCCATCTACCGTTAGACGGCCGAACTATCTGTCAAGCGTCAAGACTAAAGTAAAAGTGAAACGATGCAGTTGATTCACGCCGGGCCCGTTAGTTGAGTAGCGGCGCCGCGGTGCTGCGCAAGCGCATGTGTTTATGGACATAGGCATGCTGTTGCCTAGAAATACTGTTATTTTCGATGAAAATTGTTATATACAGGCTTTTTCGAATTTTTAGCTGTTTTGTTGTACCAAGTTCTCATCGTACTTTAGAAATAGCATAAATTAAAGCGGTTAATCCCACCTGTCATCTTGAAAGTCATAACAAATGCTAAGCTAAAATGAATAGGGCTAGGCAAATGATGTTATTACACGACTGCCCCAAAAAAAAAGAGTGTTATTTTGACTGTGTGTTTAAATTAAACCAAAACCAAAAAATATTGGCTTAGTTCTCATGCTAAATACAAACGTTAACTAGGGATTAGCGAGTTTAGGCTGTAGCCTCATAATAGAAATTCAGCTGCATCCGGTTGGACTGGAAGCCGATCCCGAGTTAGTTGGGAAAAGGCTAGACATATCATGGATAGCAAACCAACGGTTTCCTTATACAAGTGCATATTATTCTGCTGATCTGTACCTCTATAGAGAACAGCCGAAGCCATTTCCATGCACAGGACGCAATAACAGTTGCCATGGTTACGCTCACTATACAACCAAAACAGCAACAAAAAAGAAATAGAAAAAAACTGAAAAGTAAAAAAACAAGCACATCTTAAATTAAACAAAACTTGGAAGCAGGCGGGGTTCATTCTATTTTCTTTCATTTCATAATTTTATATTCAAATGAACCCCGCCTGCTTCCAACTTTTGTTTAATTTAAGATGTGCTTGTTTTTTTACTTTTCAGTTTTTTCAGTCGGGTTTTTTAGTTTTTTAACTACTTTTTTTATTTCCAACTTTTTATTAGTAATTTTGTGTTGGTTCTTTCGTTGGTCGCGTAAAATTCTTCGCAGATGATTTAACTTTTATGTTTGTTTATAGGATTTTTCACTTTGAATTTCTTTTAAACATAGAAGGGTTTTATATTTTTGTAATCTCCTTTAAAAACCCTTTATTTTGATACCCTACTCGATGGTATTGGAAAAAAAAATTTTTTTGAACTCCGCGATTTGGCCCCCAAAATCGACAATTTTTTTTTTGTTTTTTAATTTTAATGTAGCCTATAACACTCGCGCCATCAAGACGAATCTAACGACGTATATTTAATTCGAATCCCTTCATCCGTTTTTGAGTTATGAGGGAACAAAGAAACGGACATACATACATACATACACATCAAGCACATAACCCTCCTTTTGGGCTTCGCCGCAGTCGGGTAAAAAAGACATACCTTTCCCGTTTCTTCCTCTTCATCGTGCTGGTACCCTTGATGGTTCTATACAAGGTCATCATCTTGACTGCAATTATAATAGGCTACACTAACACGACACAAAACACTATTATATTACATCCACACTATTATTATAATTATGCACTATTAACACTTATTTCTATTAACATTATTTAACACTTAACGTATCTTGTTTTCACTTCCACGGGGGTTATCTGTAACAAGGAGAAATAGATGTTAAATATAATCCAACTTTGATGAACTGCAAAAAGATAAAATAAGGGATGACGACTAAAAATATAAAAGTTTTATTAAAATAATTTATTAAATTTATTTAAGGAATATTATTTTAAGAATTATTATTATTTAAGAATGACTAAATAAATAAGTATAATAGAAGGAGAATGAAAAATGTAATAATATAAACATAACATCATCCCTAAACGGTTATGCAGAGGTTTACCTTATTGTGCAAGTCTGCCTTAGGCTTTATGTTTTGAAGCCTCCTTTTTATACCTTTTGTCTATTTTTTGATACTTATTGTTTATGTATTTCTGATTGACATATGACACTTTTGTTCTCACTACCAAGAACCAGCGATTTTTATTTCGGCAGTTAATACTTATAGTATCTAAACCAACATTTTGCCAATTGTGTTTAGATTTCGGTTTTGGTTTAATTTAATAAAATTGTAATTACATTATTGTGGAGCTAATATTTAGGTCTGTGACCATTTAGGAAAATAGATCATAATAGAAAAATAATATGAATTGCGTTAAAATTCGTAAAATGGTCACAGACGTATATATTATTATGATAGGTCCTAGGCCATTTCAGACCACCGGTTCCATACCAGATCAGTCCCTCTCATCCCAGTAATGAAAATATTTCAACAGAGAAACGAATCGGAAACCAACTTTTCCTCTCGTCGAGCTAGCCTCTCAAAAAATTAAATATTTACACATCCATCACACGCAACAAGCAATTACTTTACGAAACTCTAACAAAGGCAAAGTTTCTGCGGTATTTTTACGATCGATTATAATAAGCAATAAAATAGCATATCAACAACTTCCAGTTGCTCTGTATAATTATTGTAGCTTATTACTAAACCATAATTGTGTTTAGAGTACTTAATTTTGTATTTGAAATCTTA
The DNA here is from genome assembly GCA_949775195.1 of Diarsia dahlii. Lineage (NCBI taxonomy): Eukaryota > Metazoa > Arthropoda > Insecta > Lepidoptera > Noctuidae > Diarsia > Diarsia dahlii. The sequence goes on from OX459190.1 coordinate 19,970,258, forward strand.
ATTGACCAGTGAAAATTAACTCATTGACATACTTTTTAATTTTTGAATTGTTTAAGAATTGAATGCTTGGCTGAAGATCTAAATAGACTTATACTCTGAAATGGTTCGCTATAGAAAACTTTTTGGTTTGGCCTCATGCAGAACAAATGAATCCGACGTGGCAATGCTGCCAACCTTCTTTTATTGATCTGCGATATGGACGATTTTTTTTAACGCTCTGTAACTCTTTTGCCATTTTGATACTCGTAAATATTTTTTTTAAATATTATTTTAGCTGGTGAATAATGTACATATTTTCTGAATTCAAATAAATTATATATACGAATATTTTATTTTACATCTTAACATCGAAAACATGCATACCAGAAATTATTATAAAGATGTCACTTAGAAAAAGTCATACACTAGACTATTCAGCATTAAGGTTGAACAAGCCAGTCATTCTTCCATACAAACTTATGAAGGTGATTACTCCTCTGTTTGACGGTGTAGGTTCAAAATTAAAAATTGTATCTACTGGTCTTATCATTATCTAGGTCTGTATGGAAGCAGAATTGGAAAAAAAATATTAATTTGGAAGTTATGAACGTCAAAACTTTCATATTTTAGCACTGATTTTAACTCATCTTTGGGCGTAAATAAGTAACGTATATAGTATGAAAAAGAAAAAAGTGAAACCATACGGACATAGATTAGTTATTAAAAAATTTAAATAATTTGATTTTGAACAGATACATCCAATAGATTTTTCATGAAACCAAATATACCAAAGGTCTGCATAGAAAATTTCGCGCGCCCGTTTTAGTTGTGTCTCTTTCGCTCTATGCATTTCGCTCGTGATGTCGGATGAAATAGCATGCATTTTAGCCCCGCCCACCAACTAGTTCGTGCCGTTGGCTTGTTTACCCTTAAGACCGTTTTGCAAAGTCTTCAAAAACGTCAAAATTCTTCTCACGAGAGCGAGTTTACGAATTATTGGGAAAATACGTTTTGTTATCGGTCTTTGCATCGAAAACTAGAATTTGAGTTTATTGACTTCAATTAAAATTCAAAGTCAGGATCAAAATATTCGCGAAAGTCACTGAGCAGCTTTTTCAGATTATGAGAGAAAGAAAGTTAGTCAATTATTGTTATTATTAAAACGTCTATACAGCTTAGATTTGCATCCATTAATCATGGAAGATATTATATTTTTATTCAAATTACTGAACCTTATTGCCTCTTAAAAGCACGCCAAAGGTACTATTTCATAGTGAACGAGGAAAAATTTTAGATGAATTCTTTGAAAACATTAAATCCCGAAGAACTACTTACTCACTCGGTACTAATTATATGGAAACTAAGTATTTTGATGAATCTGCTGATTTCCGAGGGATGGCTGTTGTCTGTGTATTATATTTTTATGTAGTCGTTGTGGTTGTCAGTGGCCCGAAAGTCTGACAACCAGTCTTAACAAGGGACATCGTATTACCCACCCAGTATTAACTGGGTCGTTTGGACAAATAGGCAGTCATCATCATCAGCCATAAGACGTCCACTGCTGGACAAAGGCCACCCCCATAGAATGCCATAACCAACGGCAACCTGCCGTTTGCATGTACCGGTTGCCCGCGACTCTCACGATATCGTCAGTTCACCTGGTGGGAGGCCTGTGAAATTAATAGGCAGTCGCTACATTTAAAAAAAATGGTATTCAGCTACCTGGTAACCAGATGGTTACACAGGTTACACTGGAAGTCGACCAAACATAGTTGGGAAAAAAGAATAAGTAGATGGATGATGATTTTTTTGTTAAGAGTTAGTTTAACAGCTGTATCTGTAGTATCAATAAAGTATGATGATGCGTCGTTAACGACATTTAAATTCAATGATGGTTTTTATTGTATGTGATGTAGGCAATATTCCAATCTCGTCATGAGGTGATGATGATATGGGGCTGCGGGTTGTTCGAAAGAGATACCGCGACCTCGATACAAAGGGCTAAGAAGGAACATGGGCGGATTTTAGTCAGTAGACGTCTGACACGTCTACCTACCCTACCGCTCTGCCAAGAGCGGGGATGAAATGGTGACTCATTTCATTATTTCCCAAATTCCAAAAAAAAAATACTATAATAGTTATTATGATATAGGTATGGGGAGAAACGAACAACACTTGCTTTTCCTAATACTTTAAACCCTACTTTACAACGTAGATGTGAAATTATTTACCCATTCATCTAAATATTAGCGAAAACAGGCATTCATTCAAGAGTCCAACTGCCGTACTCACAGATATTTAATGACTACTGAAGCCGTCACTTAGTAATGATTTGACATACAAAACCTGAAGGTTTTGTGAACTAAAGTGTCGAACTCTTAACTAAGTAAGTGATGGTAGTAATCAACGACTCGGTTAGCGCAGTGGCTCAAGCAATGGGCGTTCGATCCCCGCACGGAACAAATATTTGTAAGACCTACAGATTGTTCCGGGTCTAGGTATTTGTGTATGTGAGTTTAAATGTTTGTGAACCCACCCACGATACAGGAGAAATTCCTAGTGTGGGGCAAGGTTTCAAAAAAAAAAATGTCTTTGAGTACGGTATAGTATGAGATATATATGTTTGGAAAGGTGTGAAAATCATACCATTTCTAATACCCAACATCATCAATTCCAATTTCTCTAACTAACCAAGCTCTACCACTTTAATAGATAACGCTTATCAACGTAAAAACATCGTAAAAATAACTACTCGTGTATAGGAGCGCGTTAGTAGGGCGGGTCTGACCGACCCGACCGGTCGTCTGACCCAGTAACCGAATACCATCTGATTTACATATCCAGTGTTCATTAAATTAATTTGTGAGTGTTGAAAGCCTTTTGCTTTCGTTCAAGGCGTTAAAATTAATTAGAATGTTTATGGTAATAAACATTAAACAAGTTGTCCTTTCCTGTCTTTCTTGTTCGTTGTTGGTTGAGTGGTCGCAAGCGCGATATATTGGGCATGAGGTCCTGTGTTTGATTTCCGAACCGGGCAAAGTGTTATTTGGTTTCTGCATCAGGCACTTCTCGACTAGTAGCAGCCAAGTCCTCCGAAGGATTAGGTAGAATCTACACCCAAATTTCAACAGTTAAAGTAAAAAATTAAGTCCTATGTAATAGGAGACGAGCCCTTTGCCATTCATTGGGCATAAATCCAGAGTTCATGGCTGCTACTGAGAAATTCCTGATAATACTTTGTCCGCTGTGCGAATCAAAGTCAGGACCTGAGGCAAATTTACACAGACAAATAAAAAAATATATAAATTGGAGGAATCATTTGGAATTGTTATAATCACGTTAAAGGAAATTAAACCTAAATTTTGCTGCATATAACCGCCTACATAAAACATAAACTCAATATCCTTTCATCAACACGTCATCATCAAGAACTGCACCTGATTTCATTATTTCCCGTCACACCTCTTACTCCCACACATGACTCACACATAAGTGCCTCTCACTCGCACACACGCACGGCCCATTACCGTATGTTTATAACTTAATATTGCATATCCGTTGCAACGCATTTCACTTATAAAATATTCATTCTAAGCCACTTGAGAGTCTTTGTGTAGCATCGTTAGGTTACGTTATATTATTATGTTCATGCATAACACACAACAGCAAGTTTCGATTAATTATGGACTAGCGGATCGGTCGGTAGGCAGATGTTGTCCTGCTATGTCGATAGCAGCGCCACTTGCCGGGGCCATGCAACTATAACCATATTAGCAATGAACCGACCAGTTGACCCCGGCCCAAAAGTACGAAAAACTTCCCAGTTCCAAAAAAAAACACTAAACAGCGGAAAATAACTTAACTTTGTTTCATCAATATTTCTGCCTTTTGTTTTTCTTCCGGGTTGGAAAATCGTCATGGATGTTCTCCGCCCTGGGGCGAACAGGGGCTAGTAAAAAGTAGGCTCTAACTGACTAAAAAGTAACCCGGTGCTCCCTTCTCACACTTGTACCGGGGATCCTGGTAACAAGTGAGCCTTCAATGATCCTCGGCTAACAGCATTTCAGCCTAAATCAACTATTTGAGAGATGCAGACATGAGGGCCTAAAATGACCACTTAGCTGGGCACATACGCAGTTAGATCCATTTTACGCTTTTTAACACAATTCATATTATGATCTGCTTCAGTGCCATTTTAGACCTCTGGCATGGAAACTATTTAACTAACTATAGCGTCATATGACACAACCTAAGCATATAAACTACTAACCGTATCCGTAGTAGCCACATTAGAATACATACCAACGCGTGGTATCAATGAAAGAAGAAATACCACGTTCTCGGGTGTAGCATAATTTTCCACTCTAGCGATTCTATCGTATCGCTATTAACACGTAAAAGTAAAAAGTCAGATTAATATGGTAATTAGTTTTCACTATGGTGATCTGCGAGATTTATCTTAGAGCAACGCTTACAGAGATAATTTTACGAGTGTTTTATCATGAATCATTCAAGAAATAAACTGTGCTGTTAGTTTTTAACATCACTGCTTTAACTTGAATTGCCGAGATTTACCTAAATCTTTTAAGATAATAACTGTTTTATTCGACCAATATCAGGATTAAACATTTTGAAGATTTTGGAAAACGCATGCCTGTAAGAAAATGCTACTCGTCATTTTTACCCGACTGCGGCGAAGCCCAAGGAGGGTTATTATCTACGTTATATTGTTATGGATCTGAAATCGAAATCGAATCTTTTGCACTCTTACAACATTACAACTAAATAAAAGCCCTATTTCACGATGTCCGAATCTGCATAAATTCAAGAAGAACAGAATTTATATGAAACTATCTGCTAAGTAAGTTAACGGAAACTTAATCGTAGGTGGAAAAACCTGGCAGTACTTACCATCTATTGATTAAATACATTCGGAATCATATTTGAATATTGTTCGGTCAATATTTACTAAACAAAAAAACTACAAAATATGTCTAGGTTACCGCAAAAAACACCAAAGACAACCGAATCGAAATCCTCTAACAATTAAAAACGCAGTTACAAAACCCGCGAACATTCCAGTCGTTCCTATAATTACTATAAAACCAGCTATTCAATGTTGTAACGGACTGTCAGTCACTTAGTCAATGGTCAAACCGGTACCCGATGACGTATACCTTTGTCTAAATATTGTAGGCAAGGTATTGATTTCCGTGAAGTTTAGGCTTTGGCTAGGGCTGGGCTCTCCGTGTGAACTATTCGGCTTTCGGCTTTGGTTGAATATTTGGATAATAAGTATGTTCCATCATAGTTTTTGGAAAGACGATGTGCAGCATTAAACATTCTTTGAAAACTGCAACTACGTTTGGACGTTGTCAAGCGAAAAGGATTCACTTCACAACATAGCCAAAAATATGCAACAAAACATCGTGCTCTACAGCCGAAACTTTGAAGATATCGAAACTTACATGGCAGATTGTGTCCCACTTCTCCTATTCCAGAACGTGAGTGGTAAAGAACCGATTAGGATCAAGCAGAACACCGTGCAATTGGTGCTGTTGGGTAGAGCAGTCTTCTGTTGGGTTTAAAACTGTTGTATGTTAAGCTGACCCATCATCATCATTCTCCTGCCCTTATCCCAATTCATTTGGGGTCGGCGCACCATGTCTCCTTATTCCATACTTCTCTGTTTCTCGTCATCTCCTACCATACCATTCTTAATACAGTCCATCCATCGTTTCTTTGGTCTTCCTCGACTCTTATACCCCTCCACATTTATATTCAAAACCTTCCTCAAAAGATTTTCCTCATTCCTCCGCATCACATGCCCATGTGTTAGGCTGACCCATTGATGATATTTATTATTTTGAGTGCAAGAGAAAATGTTATAAATTAATGAGATGAACACATCATACCTTTAAACACGGCAGTGGTAATAAACACACTTAAAACTTCCGCCTCTTATGACTTGAAGATGGTAAAAATATGTATTTAGTAAATTCGAATACCCCGACATTTTAATATTCAAGAGATGCAACTTCACTGAGTGGTTTCATAAGGTATCAGAAATGATTCGACTAATATTATTCATATTATTTGCTGCTTCTTTTCTTATAGTGTTCACAAAGGTACTGAGTATGTTTGGTTTAATATTATGTCCAATCCAATCTGAATTTGGGTGTGTTGGTGCCAAGATGATGGTCGCATCCGATTACAGTCTTCTTCCGCTATTCCAATTTAATTGGGGTCGATTAATTCGGGTCCTATATTAACAGAGTAGTATTCTTTCACCAATCTTTGAATATTCGGCGTAACATTAACAGGAATATTCGTCCCATGCCTAGTACTAAAGCTTCACACAGATTTTAGGTCGACACACCATATCATGTAAATATTACAATGTTCCTTTTGGCTCGCCTTGTTAGTTTTAGTCTAAAGCACTTTGGCTAGATATTATATATATCCGCGTAGCTTTGAGTATTTTGATACTGTTAGAACTTTCGCTCCGCTTGCAAGTGTTCAGCGGATTGATGATCGATCAAGGACTCTGTTATTTATTGTTTTTATGACCTAGGTAACTGTCTCTTTATGATTTTTTTGATTGTTGAACAAATAAATTTATTTTTACTTTTCAGTTTATTAACATTTTTATAAACCGCTGAACTGAACGCGAGGAATTAACAGTAAGTAGGAAAAAACGAACAATTCAAAAAATATTCATATTCTCTCCCTTCTTCGGATAAGAGCAGGAGAATCATGACTCATCATCATCATCATTACAGCCTGTAATCACCCACTGTTGGGTATAGGCCTCCCCTTTCTTCTGCCAGTCTTCTCTGCTTTGTGCGTCTCTCATCCATCCATTTCCCGAGCTCCTGACGAAATCGTCCACCCAACGCGCTTTAGGGCGACCCTGCTGGTTTCTCACGCCCAACCTTGGCCACCATTCGGTCAGAATCTTACTCCATCGGCCATCTCCGCGTCTAGACAAATGTCCTGCCCAACTCCACTTAAGGCGTATCGCCCTGTCCCCAACGTCGAACACTTTCGTCCGACTCCGGATCTCGGTGTTGCGCACTCGGTCTAGTAGGGTTATGCCGAGCATAGCTCGCTCCATGGCCCTTTGTGCAACTCGTATTCGGTGCACAGTCTCCTTAGTGAGCGTCCATGTCTCGGCACCGTAGGTCATCGTTGGCAGGACACATTGGTTGAAAAGGCGGGTTTTTAGGCACTGGGGTATCCTCTTAGACCGGAGAACATGCTCGAGCTTCCCAAACGCCGCCCACCCCAGTTGGATCCTCCTGGAGAGTTCTTTGTTTGAATGCTCATTGTCAAAAGATAGAACATGTCCAAGATAAACGTAGTTGTCAACCATCTTCAGACGTTCTCTTCCAACCATAACAGCTGAAATCATGACCACAGAATAATAATAGTTTGAATTCACCATAATTCATATTTACGAACATACATTGCGATCTCGTATTCGTGTCTCAAAACATCGTCATCCCTTTCAACTCTCATTATAGCTTTTGCTGTCAAAAATCGGATATTTAATACCATTTTTCGCACCTTTTCTATTTCAACAGTTATTCGATCGCTACATCCTTACTACGAGACAATCATACCATCTGCTTAGAGTGCTGATCAAGACAGATGACGTCATATAAGTTCCTCAAAAGTTCATAATAAATTCTGATCATAATGTCATGTGTGTGTGTGTGTCATGAAGGACCACTACCGGTCACGTTTGGCATATTTATGTATCAGCAGGTTCCTCTTTCTATATGATATAAGATCTGGAATTTCCATAATATCACACAAAGCAGAAATTTAACTCTATAATATTTTTGTATTAGGTGTTGCCAGCGGCTTCGCCTGCTCCAACTCGAAAATTATCCCACGGGAAGATAAAATCGGGATAAATACTATCCTATGTGTAAATCCAGGTTATAAACTATCTTTGTACCAAATTTTATTCAAATCCGTTCAGTAGTTTTTGCGTGAAAGAGTAACAAACATCCATCCATACATACATACTTACAAACTTTCGCGTTTATAATATTAGTAGGATATTGTAGCAATGGAACGTAGCATTCTCAATATAAGACTCTCCGATCGAATGTGCAACACTGCAATACGGTCTAAAACAGGCATCGCCGATGTTGGCGTTGAATCTGCCAGGTTCAAATGGGACTGGATGGGTCACTTTTCTAGGATGAATCCGGACAAATGGGAGGAGATATTCACACAGTGGATGCCTGAAAACAGTCGTCATAACCGAAGCAGACCCAAGAAACGCTGGCGTAACGGTCTGGACTCATTCTTAACGGATTGCTCAGAGAAGGTAACTTGTAAACAAACTTGGAAAGCCATTTCGCCAAGTGAGGCATTTGCCCAGCAGTCAGCATTTTCATTACACGGTACAATGTCAAAATACATGGCACCGCAGATTTTTTTATCCCACGATTATGTATGGATTTGCGTTATTTCATGAACCTACTAAATTCATGGGTTTTGCACGTTGATACCCCTTAAAACTGTGTATTATAATCAAATAGGTTGCTACTTAATGTTGATCCCTTTCCCTACTTAAATTAATAAACTCTTTTTAAAAGAACTATTACAATCAAATCAAACCATTTTTCAATCATTAACCTACGCAAAATTCTGCGAAAATTACCGCAAGGTAGTGTTAATCACATTAATCACTTTCCGGACCGTAACACATCGATCAGTGTTGATACACTTAGCCTTTATACACCTGGTTTTAGCCAATTAATTGGATTATCATGCTGAAAAAATGCTACAAACAATGTTGCTTCATTTTGTTTGCAATAGTAAAGTTTGAATAAGATCGCACAATATGTATATTCAAAACGGGCCTAAAGAGTAAAAGGTCGAAAATATTACATTGTTCTAGTTATTTTATAACTATCGCTTGCTTGGGTTGCAATGAAAATCAACATTGTGTGCGGTTTTCCAATCATCGAATGACTTGTCCCGTTCTGAGCTGCGCAGAAGTGAGTGTCAGACTCTACTGTCAAAACTCCAAATCCTATCCGTACTCCTTCTAAGGCCCTTTGCTTTCCATGCCGCGACGTCAACTCACTCGAACCAACCCTGGCAGGATTGTATGGAAGTCGTCCAGATATATTTCGGAAACTTTGTGAATGAAAATATTCCTGAAAAAAGATCTTTACCAACATTTAGAAACAAGGAGAAATGAACAATAAAATTGTTGCAAGATCCATAAAAAGAAGTTGCACTCTGACTATCAACGCATCAAACATTACAAAATGTAACAGACTTGGAAGCAATCCAGCTAAACTGCCTAGATAACAACTTACCTACCTTAGAACACACAAATATCGTTACTAACCCTAAAATGCCACAGTTTACACCACAATTACCAAAATTGCATCCAACTATTTTAACCCTTTCGCAACTGCAGTGAGTAACCAAAGTTTTGCAAGAAAGTTTTCGCCGATGAATCACGAACAAGCCCGATCCTTACCGGACCTTACCGAAAACGAAATCCGTACTAACATTAATGGGAGATTAACTCTTTATGTATGTTACCTTTTATGCCTAAACTGCCGAATGGCTTTTGATAAAATTTGGAATACAGACAGGCTTTGAACTGGGTTAGGATCATCATTATTATCAAACTGCCAAACTTAAGTGACAGTGGGCAGGGCACATATCTCACAGAACGGATGGCCGATGCGATGGGGCTGAAATGTTCTGGACTGGTAAACAGCGAACAGGAAGATGTTGCGTTGGAAGGCTTCTCACTCGGTCGACCGATGATCTGGTAAAGGTTGCGACTGTTGCGAGGATCCGTTGGATGCAAAACGCACCGGACCGGTCAATGTGTTACAACACTTGGGGGAGGTCTATGTCCAGTAGTGAAATGATGATGATGATAGTAAGTAGGTAACACACTTCCACAGCATAACTTTCAACATCCACGCGGGTGAAGTCACAGGCACAAGTTAGTATAAAGATATTGACAACATTATTACTCAGAAATGCGCAAAATTCTACTGGTTTTGCCGGTTTACAGATATTTATTGGACAATATTTTTAAGATGTCGCGCCTAAATGGGAGGCCAATGTCCCATAAGATGTATGCGGAAGATAAGTTTAATATAATGGATAAGTTATACATTATTACTGTTTGTTCGTTTTTTGTTGTTACACAAAGTAATTGGTGATCGTGTGATTTGCATACTAGTGTTCATCTCTACATAATATTAGGAACAAGGTTGAAGCGTTCAATTATTATTTTGGAGTATTAATATTTTTTAGGGGTATCGTATTACTCATAACCAACTAGGGTTTGGAGGTCCGATAGGCAGACGCATTCGGGTAGCCTGGATTTTGAAGTTTTTTGAGTACAAACCAAAAACAAAGAACAGTCACATCTGGAATATTTTTTTGCCACGACAAAGTACTTTAAATTACTCATCACACTTCTCTTTTTTAAGTAGGGGTTCTCTACAGATTAAAATGATTTAATATTGTAATATTAAATGATTAATTCTCAACACTTGATCACAATCGCCTAAAGCAAGACCCAATACAACTGCTACCATCAATTTATCATATTATACACAAGTGGGCGAATGTCAGATCATATACCAAGTTATTGACCGAAAAATTAATGTCACTGACCGTAAAACTAGAAAAAAAAACAATATTACGACATTAATATTCGAAGAGTATATTTGACATTTAATTCGCACGTGGCGTGGTGGATTATGGTCAACTACCTTTCAAATGCTCTGTGCCTAGTGAATTGTGTGGTTGGTCTGAAGTCGCAAGCGTGAATGCTGAAAAATCGGGTAGAGTGTTAGTGGATTTTTCATCATTATGTCACGGAGTCTAGATTTGTACCCTGTTGGTGGCAATAAGCTTGACTCCTATTATATGGGGCTTAAATATAACTGACTTAATTTGTGAAAACTGGTGAACCAGTAATTGATGACTGTTTAAGTCCAAGACTGTAAAACTTATGAATTATACCTACCTAAGATATGTCGTACACAGAAGCTGTTGGTGATCCTATAATTAAATAAATAACAAGTAAATTGTGGGTTTACTATTTGGTACACCTCAGCTTTACCCTTCGGGGATTACATGCGTGACGTTATGTTACGTTAAATGGTATAACTATTAGTACTAGGAACCCTCAAATTATTGCACGTATAAGGCCCTAGAGGCCACTTTAGTATGTCGCTTTTATAATTCAACACACATCCGAACCAATGATTGGCATACCATTATAGACCAATATCCTTTGACCTGCCTTGTGAAGTAAACCGGTCTTTGTGTCAGGTCTTGGTATGTTGGTTGGTCGTTGCGTCATGATTGAGGGAAGGAAAGGTTCATTTTTGTTGGTTAAGGATGTTACCAAGTCTTTGACGTAACAATTAGTAATCCTGAGTAATAAATTATGGCCGTTTATCGTTAATAAATACTCTGTAAGTACTTAAGTGTTGGCCATTGTGCAATAAAAGTTATTGATGCTTATTCTGGTTTTTTTTTGGATTTGTGGGAGCTCGTGGTTTAATGATAACTGTCTCACATTACCCACTAACTAACAGATAGTCAGTCATTCCATGTAAAATACTAATATTCAGCTGCATCCAACCCCAACATAGTTGGAATAAGGCTAGGCAGATGATGATGATCTTATCATCGGCTACGATAACGCACTATATTCAGATGCCTTTTCTATTTATGTTTATCGAAACAGTCCAGAGCCTGAATTGTACCCGGCAATAGCCTCGCCCCTATGACATGGAACTTAACTGACAAAATCTGCCTTCTGTTATGTATCCTGTTTTATTTTCTGTTATGTTTTCTACTATGTTTTTCTGTTATGTCTCTTGCTAAGTTTTTCTGTTGGTATCTGCTATGTTTTCTGTCATATGTTCGACTATGTTTTCTGCTATGTTCTCTAAGCACTATGTTTTCTGTTATTTTTCTGTTATGTTTTCAACTATGCCTTCTGTTATGTTTTCGGTTCTGTTAAAAAATACCTAGCTGTGAAAGAGCGGAGTCTCCTAATACAGGCTTTTTATTTGCTTAAAAGGAGGCTCCAATCATCAACTTGTTGTTACTCTCTTGGTTACTGAATAAATAATTTTTAATATATATATTTTTTTTTTTAATTTAAAAAAAAAAAAAAAAATCTGTGTGCACCTCTTGGTACATCTCTGCCTATAACCGTTCCAGGTCAACAGATGTGAACTCTGCCGAATAAGGCAGAGTTTTTTTCCAAGTCTACGTGCGATTAATTTCATTCCTCATAGTACAGACGGCAGCACATCATGTTACCCGAAACTGCTAAATGCCAATGAACCTTGAACCTTCATTATCGATAAAGTTGAAAATTCATTAAAGAAATTTGACAGCCTGCAGTAGCTTTATAAGTGTCTGTACTGTAAATAAACAAACTAAATAGTACCATACCAAACAACCTACTTACCATTACAAAGATTACCCCAATCATCTTATAAACTTCCAACCAAACTAAACCTAATAGACGTAAATTTTCGCTTTCGACATCTCCGTCGATTTGCTCGCAAGTCGTACCTAGTCGTAGGTAATGTGTGCATATGGCAAATAAATCGCCGACATCTGAACGATTTCGTATAGTTACGTACGGATTGCAACGTCAGTATTCGCGTGAGTATGTACCGGTTGCAGTAGGCCGAAAATTTTGTAGAAATTGTTGGTACACACGCTATCTTGAGTGTGTGGAGTAATTTTATGAAGTTTGGTTTTGGATGAACCAGTTTTTTTTGTTTTATCTATACTTATAATAAATCTGTAGAGAGGTCAATTCTGTACATGATATATATTTTCAAAATAACTATCAGGGGGTAATTAGTGATCGATACTGATGCCAAAAATGCAATCAGTAAAATTTTTGTCTGTCTGTCTGTCTGTCTGTCTGTCTGTCTGTCTGTCTGTCCTCCTGTCTGTATGTTCCTTATAGAAACAAAAACTACTCGACGGATTTTAACGAAACTTGGTACAATTATTCTTCATACTCCTGGGGAGGTTATAGTATACTTTTCATCACGCTACAATCAATAGGAGCAGAGCAGTGAAGGGAAATGTTGGGAAAACGGGAGAAGTTGCTCCATTTTTTAAGCTTCCGTCGCGTGTGTAGCCTTAATGGTTAAAGCTACATAGAAATCATTTATGACGGAAATGTTCTACATAAAATTATCTAAAAAATATCCCACAACAGCATATGTCTATCTTTTATGGTTGACTCACAATAACACGTGTAACTCCCGATAGCTTAGCAGTTCGGAGCTTTCTGATTATATTTGTTTACTCTTACGTTTATAATACTCTCACTCATCCCTAATTAAAAGAAGTTAATATTATTACCTATTCAATAAAAAAAAAATCATAGTAATCGGTATAGAAACATCAAACTGAACCAAATATGAAATACGCTAATAAGCTGCGCGTGAATACTGAATCATGCCATAAGGATTATTTTTGTGTAACGGGAGCGAGCTTCATTCAATATTTGGCTGTTGATGCGTTCAGCGTTCGACCTTATTGACAGACAATAATAATAATTGATATTAACAAACCGTGCTTATCAGCGCGACTTTTAGTCTTTAAATAGTTTATTTGAATTTCTTTTGTTGTTATTTTATAAAATAGGTATTAAGTAGTTATTTTGGTAGTGTTTAAATATTCGTTCAAATTACAAATTATTAATAGTTCGTATTTTATTTCTTTTTAGGGGAAGTAGTACGCATAGATTTTTAGATACCGATAGGTAAGTTTTGGCTAATTTATAATCAATTTTATTTTTGTATTATGTAGGTAAAAGCGTAGATACTTTTATTAATTATAGTAGTTAGGTATTTATTTTAAGTGACTACTAAATTAATAGGGCTCAAGGGCAGAATTTTCGTGTTGCTGGAGTAGATCTCGGTGTCAGTTGTTTCTCGGATGGTCAGTTATATGTCGCTCTTTCCCGGGTTAGCAGTTCTAGAAATCTTTATGTTCACGTGCCGGACGGGTCAACTTTCAACATAGTTTACCCGGAAGCTTTGGGCTGAAGTTTTACCTATAGAACGCTATAGGTACCTCATCATCAACAGCCTATTAATGTTCCCACTGCTGGGACACAGGCCTCCTCTCTTAGAGAGGGAATGGGCTATAATCTACCACGCGGGCCCAGTGCGGATTGGTAGATGTCACATGTCTTCGAATGTTTTGGTTCTAAGACATGCCGGTTTCCTCACGATGTTTTCCTTCACCGTTTTGAGAGCAGCGGTGATGAAATAAATTACACAAAGTAATGTGCCTGCCTGGGTTCGAACCCACGACCTACTGTTCGTAAGTCGGGGCCGCCACCACTGGGCCACCGCTGCTCCTATATAGGTACCTACTTAAGCCTCATGTGAAAGTGATCTAAACAATATTACCAATACATTAACTAAATAACATACAAGGAGTTACACGCTGACGGAGTCGCGGGCACAGCTATTAATAATAATATTCTGCGGTTCCTTTTTGTGATATTTTTCAACAGTATTGTGGATTGACATTATTGTATTTCCCTACTAAAATACGAAAATTAATCTGTCTGTTACATCAAAACCACTGAACCGTGAGGAAGGACATAATGGTATTTTTTTACGAAAAACGACGGAAACGCGGACGAAGTCGCGGGCAAAAGCTAGTTTTTAGAATATAATTGCAAACAATTTGACACAGTAGTCATCATCGCCGTTAGGTAATCGTTATCATTCATAATCTTCGATCAATAATGTACTAGATTCCCGATAAGTGCTTCAAAAACGGCCCGAAACTTAAGACCACAATTAAACATAATTAAACTGTAAATATAATTAAATCAGCGAATATTATAATTGTTTGGCCAATGTTTGCTACAACGCACCAACTATTGTATCATGTTCTTGAACAGGGAACGCTAGTTCCGCAATAGAATAAGCACGACATTGTACACAAAATGCTTTTAACCGTATTGCTTTGAGTTTAAGTTTCATTTTAGAATGAATATTTTTGTACTGATGACTTTTTATTTTGGAGCGACATTTAAAATGTTTTGCTTCTAATCTTTATCCGATGAAAGGGCTTAAATAAATATACTTTACAATGATAATTGATTGATTGATTTGAATTGATTGATTTGTGGCGACGCCTGGGGGAGGCCTATGTCCAGCAGTGGACGTCTTTTGGCTGATGATGAATGATAATTAAACGTTATGTTTAAGTGTTAAGGTTTATAATCATCTGAAGTTGTTAATAATATTGAACTTTTTCCTAAGATGTTATGTAGATGTTTACGTGTGTGCAAACGTGGCCACTTGAGCGACTTAGTTTTGTTCGATGCTTAATCTAGTACTATTATTGATCGAAGTTCATAATAGTCCTAAATCACCCACTGTTGGGTAGACCCGCTTGTTCTGTCACTATTCTCTGTTCTATGCGTCCGTCATCCATCCGATCCTCATCCTGACGATATCGTCAACCCAACGCGCTTTTGACAGGCGCTCGTAGGTCCTAACCTTGGCCACCATTCGGTCACAGCTTTGCTTCATCAGCCATCTCCGCGTCTAGCCAGATATCCTGCCCAACTCTACTTTAGGCGTATCGCCCTGTCCCCTGTGACTTCTGTCCGACGACGGATTTCAGTGTTATGCAGCTAAAACGGTATGGTCTTATACAAAACCAATGAAGGAAAGAACAAGTGATTCTTGGCGTTCTTGAAATGAAACTTCTTTGTAGACTTGAAGTTTTACGGGCAGATTGTTGATGTACCTAGTTTTCTTTGAAAACCTGTCCGTAGTCTTCAAGTTAAAATTTTGGTGCGATTCGTTTTTCCACTCGTCGGTTGAATTTTTTTTCACTCGATAAACAGGTGACTGCATCAATCAGCATTAAAGATTTAATGATAACGAAATCCTAGGTATTTACAGACGGAACACGAGCTGTTGATTATCCTTTTAATTTACATCTTTTAATTAGGCATCATTTATTTACCTTTACATAATTCTGCTTTGTTAACTAAATTGATTTTAACCGCTAAGTGCACTTATTGGAAGATTTGATTATTATTAATAGTTGAAAACTTTAATCATCGCGTGATTTTAGTATTTAGATTTTACCACTTAGTTACGGCAGTAGCTTCTTAAGTGGTTTTAGTGTTCCTAACGTGTAAAAATACTAAATTTTTGTTAAATAAAAGGCGGTTTAAATCAAGCAAATCGAAAGTTTTTTGAAAGGATAATTTGGAAATCAATACGATTCTAATGTTCTTTTGCCATTTCGAAAATAATTACGGGCATGAAATATAGTCCATTACTTTGAATTTCTAATAGAAAACGGAAATCAAAATTCTAGGCTACCATGTCGTGTCTTAGATTCTAGACCGTATTCAATTAATGACGCAACTGCTCAGTCGAAATAAAACCAATGAAAGTAAATGCTACTGTTGAAATAACTACCAAAATTGATTGGCTAAAACATGAATTTAAATTTAAATCTAGATTTGCAAACAATAATAAAAGAGGATGACAAAGATTCTCAAAACATAAAACCGAACTCTATAAACATGAGAAAAAAAAAACGTGTTTTATCTGCACAAATCAGGTGTTAATTTAGCACCGTCAAAATGGATGACGAGAAAAATGCTCCGAATTATCAAACAAGTGTTACAAACCCACACCTAAAGAAAGAAAATACAGAAAGAAAGAAAATACAGAAAGAAAGAAAGAAAAAGAGCAGTTATCAGCAGCTTCTAGGTATATGGATCTTGACAGCACCGAATATAGTAGAATATAGTCGGAAATTCACAATACAACAACAGAAAACAGATTACTACGAGATAAAACAGATGCCCAAATAAAGCGAATTTAGGAAAACACAAAAACAGAAAGTGTGTAGGAAGAAGAAGAGAGTCATTTGCATTGTGCATTTATAGCTTTCGACATCTCCGACAAATATTTGCACTTAACGCAAAATCTTTCAACCATTTTATCACCAAACAAATTCTCTCTATTTTTAGAACTAAATAAACAAAACATAATGTAGACGAAACTCACGAATTTCTTAATCAATTTCTCGATAGGTTTGGCTTTCATAACAACGGTAGATGATATAAATCAAGTTACAATAGCCATTATTGAGACGTTCACACTGTTCGGGTGCATTGGAATTGGAATAGGTATTTATGATGTGAATCAATAAACTTAGCGTGGGAGGCAGGATTGCGGGTTCAAGAGACAAAGATAAAACATATGTACAAAGAAAAGAAATCGAAACAAATAAGCGACTATAAGAGAACCCTAGGATATAATGAAGGGCACATTAATTGGAATTGAAGGAAGGCTGATACTTTTATATGACAAGCTAGAGGTTCACATAAATTCGTCATCTTTTATTATTCGTTTCGAATCAAGGAAAAGGTTTAAAAATTATGAACTTAAACTGCATACATAACACAAGGCTGCGTAATGTATCATTATTATCTATGTGGCCTCTGCCTTACACTCCGGGAAAAAATATGGGATATTTTAGGTTAAGACCTAAAATCTGAGTAGATAACTGAGATTTTAGGTCCCTATAAAGTAGAACAAAAACCACGGAGAGAAAAGAGATCTTTGTTTGCATAGTTACATATTTCAGGAAGCTAAAGACATTTTTTGACGTATCATTTCACCGCTTACAAAACCGCTGACAGCCATTTAATAACAGAATGCATGAAAGCAGCAACTCTGCTCATCAAGCATGAAATACCAGAGCGACTTGGATACATCAAACGATCATCGCAATAACTGTCTCATAATTAACTATTTCGTTCCGCGAGGAACTAATTAAAAGAGGTTTGTTACGTGTAACAGAGTGATTAACCTGTAATACTGAGTTTTGGCCGCAACCGTCTTTTGCGGGGAGGATACCTTCAAAATGAAGGCATATATGGAATTACCAGAAATGTAAATGAGATACAGGATAGTCATTGATATCCAATAGAAGAGCCTCAGGCAAAAGTGGAGACAGGTATATGTAACGAAGAAGGTACATATACAGACAGAAAGCTTATTTTTCAATAAAGTGACCGGAAGAAAGTCCGCCAATAGTGCAAAGATTTGTTAGAGATGTCAGCATTGGAAGAAGAAGAGGAGGAGAAGCAGAAATTCTAAACCGATTGTCCATCGCCATGTAGGCATTAAATCGTTTAGTTCATACTCGTCGATAGAATACAATCTAGAGTATGGTAACGTGTGATAGAGTCACTTGAAATGCGTAAAACTCTGAAGGGTATCCCCATTCAAGAAACCACAAAAAACTAAATTAAAAACATAGTGCAATCATGTCTTGTTCCCAGTATATCCTTTACTTCGTCGGTAGTTCGGTACCTAAAACTAATCTTATATGTATTCCCAGAATCCATCTGCAATGAAGTCATCCTTGAATAAACGACTTCATTTTGACTGCACACAACAAAAAAAGACAGCTACCCACAATATTCTACGAATATGAATCACTGGCTCAATAAATAATCAATAGATATACAAAAACATAATAAATACACACATTTATGTATGTACATCACCAATATAATAAAAATGAAGAGTTTGTTTTTGTTGTTTGAACTCGCTTAACTCAGGAACTGCCCGTTGAATTTTAAAAAATATTTTTCACTTTAAAGCCCAATACTGGAGGAAGATTAAACACTTTTTAACATTATGATACGACCCTAAGAAGTCTAGGAAAAAGACCAATAGTTGGTTGTTGTATGGATTTTATAACGCTGCTGACGGTACAATCGTCGTCACGGTTCTTATCACCGGTCACTTTCGATGTTCATCTTGCGCAAACGCATCTGTTTGAGCATTCCGTACATTTTCGTTTCATACCGTTTTCTAATTCGTCATGTGCAACTGTTCTTTATTTAAATGTCAGATTGTTAATTGTTTAGTGTCAAGTTTATGTTGTTTTTTGTTTGAAAAAAGAATTGTTTTCGGAAGTTACGTTATAGAATGGTTTTACGCTTTACATTGATTTTAAAATGGGGTTATAGGATAACTGATTTTATTACTTGTATTTGTACTTCTTGCATATTGTTACGGTCTAACGAATAAATGTGTATAATTGATTGAAAAAGTATTTATATTTTGTTTTGTTACAACTTTTTTTTTTCAACAATGCGTTACATTCTCAAAATACGCGATCTAGACGTGGAATAACATACACCGGCCTAATATACAATACATAACATTTGCAATAGTTATCTGCTTTATGTATTCCATTTTCTCATCTTCTTTTATGCAGTATTCCTTATCTCTTTTTTGTATCTCCTTTAGCAGAAGCAGCAAAGCTGCGACAGCAGCTTTTATCTGTTCCTTTTTTTTATTTTCTTTATAACATGTGTACATAAATTGTTAAATAAATAAATTACATGAAAATTGCTAAAAACCAAACACCAATTTGCAGTAAACGCCACTAACATTCAAAATCATTGAAAACTTCACAAACCTAATCCCCTACCATAAATCCTTCTTGTAACAAGACACGACTCATTTAACATTTCAAAACTCTCATTGACCCGGCCTTGGTTTCCATATATTTGCCGAAGCCAGCCATACTTGTACAGAGGCAGTCTCAACAACTTAGGTAAACAGTTACACGCCGAGATTCGTAAGCTATTCAATGATACCTGTGAAAATGTGGTGCTACTATTGGAGGAAAAGTCACTTTTAGTTCACTTTTCATACAGGTGCAGAAGCTTCTAATGCATAATCTGTTAGGATCGCTTGCAAAAACATAGTCTTGGTTCTATCAATCGTTTAAATATGAGGAAGAGAGAATTATGCTTTAATGTTTAGCGCTAAATGCATTTAGTTTTTTTGTTTGTGATGTGGGCCAGTGAAGATTTTCACTATTAAAGGATTCCTTGCTTGGAACCTAAATAATAAAATATTAGTATGTTCTATCTTGCAGTTCTGGTCAACTTATGTTAACTCAAGTTTGGTGATAAAACAATAAAATGATTAGATCGTGACTAGAATTTCTGTAAAAACACTTGAACAAGCAAATCGTTTGTTACTATTCATAGAATTACCTACTATCTGTTTTTATTTCTTAATCGATTGTCAAGTCGTTGTAGCGAGTCTCGTACAAGTAACTAAAGCGCTATAAGGATTTTTTAAAATACATTTACAGTGCTGGTAAATATTTTGGAAAATTGTTCCGTTAAACTGTCATGCGCCAAAATTTCCATGTTAATCTTTATGTACTCCGCGCCCCAGGAAGCTATATTTTTTGCAAACGAACTTCTACTAAGTAAAAGAACTTACGTAGAGACAACTCAACTCCAAATTCAATTTTTCCAACACCAGAATATCTAAGCGACATTAAAGTGAGTTACAACTCACGTCCACCAATCAATTATATCCTTAGTAACATGTCACCAGTGTTTACCCAGTTTCACGGTCATTTCGTAATGGCCGCTCTTACACCAATGCTGTTACACTCATGTTCTAACTGTTAACTATTATGAGCTTCTTGACACATTATACTAAGCATCGTTGAAGTGTACTGGAACGCAATATTTTTATAATTTTTGTCTATGAGTGGCAACACTCTCTTCCGCTTTATGCTTGCTGTACCCATGTTGTGTGATACTGGAAATAAAACAGTTTAATTATATTTTCTGGTATTTATATTGATTGGACACCTGTTCCCGTGTTCCTGAGGGCCAGGACGCGACAAGGCGTGAGGACACCACATTTTGGCGACGAGAGGAAATTCAGTAAGCAAATTGCAAAAATCTTATCGTCATGGCGGCGATGGCGTCGAATGCCGGCGTACTTAAACCATTTTCGGAAGGAGAAGACATCGATTGTTTTCTGGAGAGGTTGGAGCAATATTTTACAGCCAACACAATAGAAGCAGAAAGGCAAGTGGCAACTTTACTGACAATGATCGACGAGAATACATATAAAGTTTTAAAGAGCATTGTGCATCCTATGTTACCGAAACAAAAGAAATATTTAGAGCTGGAAGCAGCACTCAAAATGCGTTACAAGCCTAGGACATCATACTATAGGAAAAGAACTGCGTTTGATAGGATGAGGCAGGATGAAGGCGAGTGCGTCACCAAATGGTATGCTCGTGTCAGACAGGCGGCGGCTGATTGTAATTTTCATAACGTAGAAGAAAGAGTTAAAGATAAATTTGTAACCGGAATGAAACATGGACCAGTTTACGAAAGATTATGTGAAGAAGATGTAAAGAAGGAGCTAAAAGAATTAATTGAAATTGCATTAAACAAGGAATCTGTACTACAGGAGAGGGCTCAAGTAAACAGAGTAGCTCAGAGGAACCAAGGAGGTCACAAACAAGCAAAGAAAATGACAAACAAGGAGCAGAGCCAAGCGGAGACGGAGGGGTTGAAGTGCATTCATTGCGGAAAAGGTAATCATTCATTTGCTAGGTGCAAATACAAATCTTATAAGTGTAAAATCTGTAAAAAAGTTGGACACTTAGCTAGTGTGTGTAAATCTAAGCCCACAAATATTGTTGATGTACACAAAAGTAATAATAGTACTGAAAATTTAGATATTTTTAACTTTTCTCAATATGGAAATGTAGACTATATTTCTCCTATAATTTTTAAATGTATCATTAATAATGTACCTATAGACATGGAGCTGGACACAGGGGCAGCGGTCTCATGTATTCCAGAAGTAGTATATAAGCAAAAATTTTCTAACTTAAAGATTATTGAAACACATGTTGAGTTAAGGACATACAATGGTGAGATCATAAAGCCTGTTGGTAAATTTAAGGCATGTATACTGTATCAGAACATAGAAATTAAGGGTGAACTATTTGTAGTAAGAAATGGCAGCAAAACTTTACTGGGTAGAGATTTAATAAAGAAATTTAATTTTAGTAACAAAGAAATTTTATCCATTAATACAATGGAGAAGGGCAAATTAGATAATTTGTTACAAGAGTTCTCAGAAATTTTTAATAGTGGTTTAGGAGTAATAAAAGGGGAAGAAATAAAATTAGACTTAAAGGAGAACACTAAACCTATATTTCACAAACCTAAACCAGTTCCACATGCGTTCAAGGAAAAAGTTGATCAGGAAATAAATAAGTTGGTGAGGGAAGGTGTATTGGAGAAGGTAGAAACTTCCAAGTGGGGTACACCGTTGGTTCCTGTTATCAAGGAAAATGGTAGTCTCAGGTTATGTGCTAATTATAAAATAACTATAAATAAATATTTAGAAGACATTAACCATCCTTTACCGCGTATTGAAGATATTTTTACAGCATTACAAGGGGGTGAAAGGTTCACAAAGTTAGATCTTCGCAACGCTTTTAATCATCTGTTAGTGGATAGTGATACAGGTGAGTTACTAGCCTGGTCGACACCAAAAGGTATTTATAAATTAAAAAGACTTCCGTATGGTACCAAGCCTGCTAGTGCAATTTTCCAGGCAAAAATGGAAAAAGTATTGTTAGGTGCTAAAGGAGTAGTCAATTTCATAGATGATGTGTTAATTACAGGGGGTAATGACTCAGAGCATCTAGATAATTTGAGGGAAGTTTTGAAAAGATTTCAAAAGGTAGGAATTAGGTTAAATAAGTCTAAATGTTTATTTTTTCAAGAAGAAGTCAATTATTTGGGTCACATTATTTCCAAGGAGGGATTAAAAAAGGACAAAGTAAAGTTAGAGGCAATTTTGAAAGCGCCACCACCAACCAATGTAAGTGAGGTTAGGTCTTGGATTGGTATGGTAAATTATTATTCTAAGTTTGTTCCACATTTGTCTCAGACATTAAAACCTATTTATGATTTGCTACAAAAAGATAAGAAATTTTCATGGTCAAAAGATTGTAGTAGTAGCTTTGAAAAAATAAAAAAGGAGATAGTTTCTGATAATATTTTAGTGCATTTTAATAGAAATTTACCTTTGAGACTTTCATGTGATGCGTCTCAGAATGGTATAGGTGCTGTGCTCAGCCATATAATGCCAGATGGTTCTGATAGACCTATTAGTTTCATTTCAAGAGTATATTCAAAGGCTGAAAAGGGGTACTCAATGATTCATAAAGAAGCTTTAGCTATTTATTGGGCAGTAAATAAGTTTTATCAATATTTAATAGGTATGAAGTTTGAACTTGAGTCTGACCATAAACCTTTACAGGCATTATTTGGTGAGAACAAAAGTCTCCCACAGATGGCTGCAGGTAGGTTGCAGAGATGGTCTATATACCTAGCTAACTTTGATTATACATTTAAGTACATTTCAGGTTCAAGTAATGTAAAAGCAGACTGTATGTCTAGATTACCATTAGATTGTGAGAGTCAGGATAAAAGTGAGTGTGATTACATTAATTTTGTAGAACAGCAGAATATTATTGATTTACATACTGTGAGGTCTGAGACTAGAAAAGATACATTACTAAGTTCAGTGTATAATATGATTAGGTATGGTTTTCCTAACATGGTACAAAATAATAATTTAAAAGCATTTATTCAAAGAAAAAGTGAATTGTACATTGATCAGAATGTTATTATGTGGGGTTACAGGGTTGTAATACCTCAAAAGTTACAGTTACATTTATTAAAAGAATTACATTCAACTCATGAGGGTGTAGTCAAAATGAAAGCAAATGCTAGGTCTTATTTTTGGTGGCCTGGTTTAGATAGTGATATTGAGAATTTTGTGAAGACTTGTGATGTTTGTATGTCAGCCAGACCAGAACCACCAAAGTCAACGGTTATTTCATGGCCAAAGACCAATTTTCCATATGAACGTGTTCATGCAGATTTTCTAGGGCCTGTTGACAATAAAATGATTTTGTTAATTATTGATACTTACTCCAAGTGGCCAGAAGCTTTTATAATGAAAAACTTAGATTCTAAATTAACTGCAGAAAAGTTTAGGGAATGCTTCAGTAGGTTTGGTTTGCCTAGATTTGTTGTGACAGATAATGCTGCTACCTTCTGTAGTAAAGAGTTTTCAGAATTTTTAAGTAAGAATGGTATTCACCATGAAACATCTCCTCCATTTCACCCAGCTACGAATGGGTTTGCTGAAAATGCTGTAAGAAATTTTAAGTCATCTTTGTTAAAATCATTAAAAGATAGAAATAATTATAATGTATCTTTTGAAACATTAATGAACAGATATCTTTTTCATTATAGAAATTCAATTCATGTAACTACAGGTATGACACCATCTGAATTAATGTTTCAAAGAAAACTAAGAACTAGATTTGACTTGTTAATTAATAATAAGAAAAATGGCAATAAAGTGATAGTTGAGGGAAAAAGGAAGGAAGAATTTGTAGAAGGAGATATTGTGTACTGTAGAGACTATAGATATCCCAATAAGAAAAAATTTGTTAAAGCTAGAATAGATGAGGTATTAGGCAAGAGAACTTATTTGTGTAAAACGGAAGATAATTTAATTTGGAAAAGACATTTAAATCAGATTATTCGTGCATCAGATAACTTGTTTCCTAACCCTATTCAAAGTGACTCTAAAGATAATGATGTGTCATTGTCATCACCTATTCAGGAATACTTACCACCCATTGTAAAAGAAAATGATAATTCTGTATGTTTACCTAGTCAGAAAATTGTACCACCTATTGAGTCTACATACAAGAGTTCTAACACTGCAATGTCGGAGATTGCAAGTCCTGTAAAAAGTTGTGTTAATAAAGATTTAGTGTTAACGGATGTAGAAAATAAGAATGTAGCTGATGAGACAGTAGGAATAAGACAATCAACTAGGATTAGGAAACCACCCCAGCGTTTAAATTTGTGAGGGGGATATTGAAGTGTACTGGAACGCAATATTTTTATAATTTTTGTCTATGAGTGGCAACACTCTCTTCCGCTTTATGCTTGCTGTACCCATGTTGTGTGATACTGGAAATAAAACAGTTTAATTATATTTTCTGGTATTTATATTGATTGGACACCTGTTCCCGTGTTCCTGAGGGCCAGGACGCGACAAGGCGTGAGGACACCACAATCGTAAGTGTATTTTGGTGATTTTTGAATTATGTATTGTTTACTTTTATAGACGAAGTATTTTGTGGTTAAGTCAACTGTTTAGGCCGGTACTTATATGTTTGCTTAACCCTTTGAGGGTTGCTGGTGTGATGTTATGCTATGGTACATGTTTGAAATGCTTGAGTTGGTACAACGTACTTATATGAGATGGTTAACCTTTTGGTTTTTAATATACATCTTCATCTGCTTAGCCTTTTCTCAACTATGTTGGGGTCGGCTCCCAAGCTAACCGCATGCAGCTGAATACCAGTATTTAACATGGGTCGATCGACTGCCTAACTGACCTCTACAACCCAGTTGGTACTAGGGAAAACGATACCTATTGGTAAGACTGGTTGTCAGACTTTCGGCCACTGATTACCTACCTATTACGACTGTCGTAGATCTAGATTGGCAGCCGGGACCAACTGCTTAACGTGCTTTCCGAGTGAGAGTTTCACACATCCATGGATCGATCTAATAGACCCGAGTGCATGTTATTATTTACCGACTAGCTCCGCTTTATCTTCGTTTTTATTTTACCCACGACGGAACGGAGCAGGTATATGCGTTTAGGGTGAGATGTGTGTGCACTTTTTTTAAGTTCCCACCTATCTTCTATGATTGATTGATTGATTGATGATTATGATCCGATTTTGATGCGGTTTTCAATAACGGGAAATGTCCGATTACAATTCTGTTTTCAGCAATGTGTCCGTGGTAGCTTAATGCATGTTCCCAAATAATTCGTATATGTTCTCTAAAAAGTCTGAAATAAAATTAAGCAAAATTAAAAAATTTGAAAAAAACCCACGACGGTAAAAATCTAATTGAAAAAGAATAAAATAACTCAAAATAAACATAACTAAGGAATATCCGTCGGGGGCTGCCATTAAACCAGCTAAAGGTTTTCTAGTGACGTGAATACATAAAATATATGAGTACGATTAAATTTTTGTTGACATATAGAAAAGGCAGCTTCCGACGGATATTCCTTAGTTATGTTTATTTTGAGATATATTATTCTTTTTCAATAAGTTTTTTACTGTCGTGGGTTTTTTTCAAATTTTTTAATTTTGCTTAATTTTTTAATCTGATATTCGAGTAAATCTAATACATACTATGAATAAAACGAATTCTGAAAAAAAAAAAACAGCTAACCTGTACATTTTTGGAAGAATAGATACTTAATCAAACCAAATCTAGGTTTTATATCCTTAGCTAACCTTTCCATTAGAATTACGCTAACAATAAGTTCGTCATAACAGTTCAGTGAGGTCAGGTTAAAGTCACGATTTTCCAATAATGCACAAGACTATTTTGATTTGAACGTCGGATCCGTACACGCGGCGACACATCAAAAGTCTATGTTCAAATTAATGACTGTAACTATTTATTTACAAAGAATCTCACTATGTACCTGTACAAAGAAACAGCAATTAATACATTAATTTCAATGAGACTTTCAAACAGGAGAGAAAGTCCTAAAGTCTATTAATTTCTACCAACATTGTCACATTGCTTCCTATACTTGCGCAACCAAGTGATATTGTTTAACGATGGAGTCATACGGTTAATGGCGAGATATTACCAACCAGTAACCACAGATGGTTATTGGTAATGCCGCCATCAGACACTTCACTTGAGTGAGCGGTTCACTCGCTCTACTGTTCATTTAACTTGATGTTAAACTGTAGAGGAATGATCGGTTTCCGTAGGCGATACAATAAAACGAAATCCTGGATTGTTTTCGGTTTCAGACGTTTCGCTTAAAGTAGATGCTGTATCATGATCTGCGTAGCCTTTTTCTAATTATGTTACGATCGGCTTTCAGTCTAACTAGATGTAGCTGAATACCAGATTTTTCCTATATAATGGAATGGATGATCAGGTCACCACCCATCCATTACATAGTCGGGTTGGGGTGTAGGGACCGACCTCGGCAAGAGTTGATATCGAAAAGCTCGAAGCTCGACCCGTGCGCCTGTTATTACTTTTACAAGTGGAATAAAATATGAAAATATATAGCCGATAACATACGCTTCACTGTCTATTCGACAGTGAAGCGTCTGTTGTCGGCTTAACTATTACCAGTAGATAATACACATCATAACTCTAACTACTCCCGTTTAATTGAAAACGAGAACATTTCCTATCGTTATGTAAGTAATTGGTTTATTTGTGAGTTTATAGAAAATAATTATTTAACTACATATGTCGTAAAACAATATTAATGTTTTTATATGGTGTTGCTTTCTAAATATGATTAGTTTATTTACTTTAGCCCAAGACAGGCGCCTCTGATTTTTCGGAGTCATGTACGTATTGTATATTATTACTTGTGTTAGGCGGCATAAAAACTCTGAAACCAGGTTCAACCGTATTCGCTTTATTTCTGCAAAATATTGAATCATCGAGTTTAACACGTGCAGTCTGTGGGCCGATTATACCCAGAAATCGTACGGCGTCCTTCGCGTTCAATATAATAATGCGTTCAGGATGTTGATGGGGTTGCCCCGCTTCTGTAGTGCGTCAGGGATGTTTGCTGAAGCCCGAGTCGATTGTTTTTATACAACGATGAGGAAGCGATGCGCCTCCCTGGTGCGCCGCGTGCGGGCCAGCCCCAATATCATCCTGCGCTGTGTGGCGAGCAGACTCGATTGTCTATATGTGAGTCGCTGCTGCAAGCTGTCCACATCTGTGATATGCGTGTGGCAGTGACTCACATGTATTCATGGTTTTAGGTTAAGTGATTAGAATAGGATTACTAACATAGGAATAAGGAAAATTGTTACTAACACAATTGAGTCAATGTTACTTGAAATAAAGATATATAATAATAATAATAATTAACCTTTGTTTTGGGGGGGCGTGGTTAATCATCAAAATTAATCTCCCGCTCTTGGGCAGAGCAGAAGGGAGTGTGAGACTTCTCGTAATATTAATATTGATGGTGAACCCATGCCGATGGCAAATAGCTAAATGATCAAGAAAGCAAATCTTTGGAAAACGTAGAGACGGTCTGGCTTTTTTTATTCGAATTTCAATTTCATCGCTAAAGTAGGTTAAAGGATAATCGAGAAAATTGGCCAGTTTCGGGTAGCTGGCGTGTGTACCAACATTGCTTCAGTTATGCATGATTTTTCGACTAAATCTTCTATCACCTAGCCATCATATTTGCTACTGCTCATTACAAACACAGAAACTAGAACTATTTCACACTCGTCCGTTATTAAGCCACTGACAAACATTGCGTGGTCAGTTAGATAATCAGCCATCAACTGATCATCACGTATCTAATGACGTGATTGATTTCTTGATAATTAGCCGCACAGTTTGGTAATGTGTAATGGGCGGCGTTTAGGTACTTTGATGGTGGTTTAATTGGTTAATGAAAAATGATGTAATTTTTTAGAGTAGAGGGAAGTAACTTGTATTTATTGATGAGCACTGAAAGGGGCTTGCAATGGCTAATTTGCCACATTTTCTTATTCTGCTTCTTATGTTGCTTTTATGATCAAGTAAAACTACGACTAGACCAACGAGGTAGGATATAGTTGCCTGCCTAGTTGGTCGCAATAGTGCTGGCATGAAGTCCCTGGTTCAATTCACGGGTCGGGCAAATATTTTTTGGGTTATTCATCAGTAATTAGTCAGTAGCAGTAACGGAGTCTGGATTCATGCACGGTTGATGGCAATAGGCTCGCCCCCTAATATTTATTATTTCTTGAGACTTATACATAACTGGCGGAATGTGGATGTACCTACTATTAGGTTACCTCTGTCTAACCCTTCGGAAATTACAGTAGTGTATTATGTTATGTTAAATACGAAAACTTCTGTAATGTTTAATACGAAAACTTCTGTAATGTTTAATACGAAAACTTCTGTAATGTTAATACGAAAACTTCTGTAATGTTTAATACGAAAACTTCTGTAATGTTTAATACGAAAACTTCTGTAATGTTTAATACGAAAACTTCTGTAATGTTTAATACGAAAACTTCTGTAATTTAGAATAAACTCTGCAAGTCTTCACACTCTATTTAAAAACTCCATTAATTTCACATACCTAACTCATGGGTATTGTAACATAAAACGATAACACTTACCATACCTAATAGATATTCTTACACATCTGTTTATATAACGAGGCAATGGGAGTGTAATATCTTCCGATGTGACATATACGTAACGAGATGGAAAGTTTATGATGAATATGATGATGTTGATGAGTCTGCGGCATTATGATGTATTCTGCGGGCGTTTATCTTAAGAAGGTGTATGATGTGAAGAAAGTGCACATTGCACATTGTAAAGTTTAAATAAAGAGCATTAATAAATAATTATTATTTATAAACTACAGTTACATTTAATCCTAAATTATAATAAAAATGTGTACAAGTACCAAAAAGAGAAGAATTACAGGGCGTCAAAAAGGTTTTTAGTTTGAAATTTTTTAACTTGAATGAAACCTACTTACATTTTTACCATACGAGAATAAAATATGGTAACGAACATATACAAATTGATAAAACTTGATTTATTTATTTACCACCTCTAATTATACCTAGTAACATTATAGATTCGTCAAATAAGATCCTATAAGGCACAATAGAACAGCATAAAATAAGTAAAATTACACACAGTAAAAATATTAAAATATGATTAAATATTATCTATATCCGATAAACATGTCAATGTTTATATGTCGTTACACACATAGGCACACGATTACAAATATTGCGCATAAAATGTCATCATACGCTGATTTTATGAATCAGAAAACGTTATTTTTTCTTGTTTTGTGCCTTGTTTTGCTGATGAAGATTAAAAAAAAATGCAGATAAATCATGGTCTGGTCAGTCACGATGTGATTTTTGAAGACATGTTCACAAATTATTTATAACGAAATCTACGTTTCACTCTCGGTTTCATCTCGTAGTATTGAATTATTTTAGTAATAATAATTAAGTATATTAATAATAATTAAGTGTATTTAATTTAGTATTTAGTATTAATTTAGTATCTAGTAAATTAACAGTCAATAAATCTTACAATAATTCGGTAACCTATTGTTTAGGCGTCTAGACCTTGTCACATAATTATCTCCAAATCACTATAATGACAAATTAGGTACAATATTGACTCGTCGATGAATACAAATCACATTTACAGCAATAAAAAAACAATAAAATATGAAAATCTTTAACAAAAGAGTCATAAGGAAACTTCAATTTTTGCATAAAACCTTTTAGGATTAGCATAATCAATCCGCATAAGATCACGTGGATTTTAATTCGAGGTCATACTTTATTTGACTGGTCGTCTTGTGTGAGGGTTTGTTACTAGATGTATTTAAGAGACGAGTCACTAAGGAAAATATTTGAATAGTTGTTAAGCAAATAGGTCCTACATAATTATATGTGAAGAATTTGATGGGCAAACTGTGGTGTGGGAAGTTCGTAAGATGGACTTACTTAAATGTTGATTTAAATGAGAGCCCATGCTCATTCAGTGTTTTCCATCAACGCTTTGGAATGAAATTACAATCTTTTCACAGTAATTAAACAAACAAAAGTCACCGACTACTGAAAATAAAATTATTTTCTACTTTTTTTTGTAAGTAATTTTGTTTACTTTTTACAAAAAAGTTTAATACAATTCAAAAGTGCCTGTCACTGATTTATTTCAATTAAATGCCTTGAGTTAGAGTTTTTGTAAAAGGGTCGTAATCTTAGTACCTAATAATTATATTTAAAAAATTAAATGCAGATATAGAGGGAAGTGGTGACGGAAAATAAAAGAGATCTTTTCCAAGCAAAACTTTGTGTGCAATTTCTAGTTGAAGTTATTGTCTACACATACATGCAATGGTCAACTTTAAGGACCAGGAAACCAAATCCCTAACACAGATAGACAGTTGTTACGCAGCTGAAATAACCACAATAGACCTAGATTCAACTGGGGCTCTAAAATGGCCACTTTAGCAGATTATAATATGAATTGCGTAAAATGGACCTTCCATAATAGTAACTGCGTTTGTGACCATTTAGGAAAATAAATCATAATGGTGACGATAAGCTGGTTATCAAGCTACATAGCCTGACCCACCGTCGCAAAGTCGCATGTCTGTCGGTCTTCTGCAGACTGTACTTCGGAGAGTGTGCGCAAGAGCTCCACGAGCTGATCCCACCATCTCCCTTCTTCCATCGGGAGACTAGACGTACTGCAGGGTATCATCGATACCTAGTCGACATTCCACACATTCGAACGAAGCACTTTGCTGGGTCCTTTATTATGCGCACAGCCAAGGAGTGGAATTCCCTGCCTGCGTCGGTTTTTCCGAGTTCATATAACCCTAATCTGTTTAAGTCGCGAGTAAACAGGCTTCTACTGGGTAAGCTCGTTCCATCGTCGACACCATCTCTGCCCTTAGGGCAAGATTGAAGTCAAGAGAAAATAATATGAATTGCGTTAAAATTCGTAAAATGGTCACAGACAGAGTGGCCATTTTAGGCACCCTGGAATGCAGCAATAGCATTACGTTATAAGCAATCTAGTCTATCTGTCTTGTCCCTAATTCAATATCATAGGAATGCTTAGAACCTGTTAGTTTTGAATAGAAATCTTAATTACTTCTGGTCCATTCATAAGTACGAATATCAATGTTTAATGTTGAATTGCCTGGCGCCTCCACCATAGGAATGTTACGTCAAGGACATGTGTGTGTGGTTTATTTATAAATTAAAAGGTACTTTGGGTAATTAATTCGGTCACTTACTTACGTAACATAACATAACATCACGCCTGTAATCCCCGAAAGGTTGGACAAAGGTGATAAATCCGGACTACTTAGGGAAAACCCAATATAATATTTTTTCCGACCCAGGAATCAGTCCTAGCCAGGACCTCATGCTTACTGACTGACTGTCGATCAACTGTGCATCTTATTTTGTAACAAAACAATAACAAGAAACAGTTTTCCTTTCTTTTTCCGTCAATAAAATACTATCGAGAAAGCCAATGATAAGCTGTCGAGATTAAATTATCGGAATTGTACCTATATCGCATGCGGATTATGTTACTAAACACGAAGTTTATTGAATAAATTAACTTTTTCTTCAAGTCCAATTAGCATTAGCTCATAATTATTATTTCATAGCATCATCTTTCACTCAATAAGTTCCATACTAATATTATTAATTCGAAAGTAAATCTGTGTTTTTGTCTGTCTGTCTGTCAGTTACATTACAGTTTCATGCTTTAACGGCTGAACTGATTTTGATAACATTTAGCTTAAGGTAGACTATGACCTGGGTTAGGATACTTCTTATCCCGATAATATGTTAAGCGATAAGTGGGATAATTTACGTACTCTAGACCTACACTGATAAAACCAAGGGCACAAACTACAACAAAAGTATCACATTTTTAATTTCAAGTATGAATAATTTCGGTTCACCAAATTAATTGATATGAAGAATTTCATTAGAAATGTGGACTAACAAAACCTTTGAAACTTTCTCTTCTTGCATACCTTAACAAAGTACCTAATTAGTGTAAGCATTTAGGTTATTCATAGAATTTAATTATACAAATTAGTATTCCATTTTTATATAGTGTTGGAATGTATAATATTTGAAGGCATTATGTCAGACACTTAAAATAAAATTCTTTTTGCCGAAAATGCGAAGTTTTTTTCAGTCTATGTTTTCTAAGTAAACGTGTATAGTTTTTTAAGGATAATTAGTTGTTAATTTGTAAACAGCGTTGTTATAATACTTGACTATTCACGATTTATTAATTCGTGATTGTATAAAAAATTATACGCTAAAAAAACTTATTAAGTTAACACCTTAGGAATCATAAATATTTTACAAACCAGCCATAAAATTATTAAAATAACTACGGTATTTATTCGTTTAAACAACAATTCAATTAAGGATAAAAATACGATGTAAAAAGAAATGAAAGGAGTTCTTAAAATACTTTTTTTTAAATATGCCTCAAGTATAATTTACTTGCGTCAATAATTTATCTCTCAAACGAGAACACACTTAACTTAAAGGTTTACCAAAACCTCAAAAAAATCATACTTATTAAAAAAAAACTTACAACAAAATCCAGTATCCAAAAGAACTTCAACACGTCCAACTGAAGAAACTCAAAAGCACAAGTTCACTGCACTATTCGTTCACGCACACAAGAAAATTCGGAAAACTTTTCGGAAAAATTCACTTCAACACACGAAAAAAAACCGTTAAATCGAAAATAAAAATCTCAAACTCAAATCCGGGGAAAAAAGAGCTGTATTCGATCGGGTTATGGTCGATAATCGCTCGTCGTAGCGGTGATAGTGATGTCCGCGAATGATGCGTGTTTACGGCGTGGTGTGTGCCGCTATTTTGCGCGCGCGCACCTGTGATCGCCCACCGCCCCGTAAGTGGGTGACATAGAATTCAGGTAAAGCCAGCAGGTATCGATTTTTTGGTGATTGTTAGTATTTATTTTAAATTATAGCTTCTGTTTTATAACTGCATTGTTTTTGCATTTTTTTAGTTCTTATCGAATTCTAAACTGCAACGATAGTCACAGACTTATTCTAGCATTTATTTTGCTTTCAGCACAATATGTGGTTTGCCAATATAAAATCACTATCAAACCACTGATGAAAAAATGTGAGTTTGTGTTAACCTATTTCTATATCACTACCAACAGGTATAGTCAGCAGCACCAATATGTGTACAGTACACACATGTGTAGTACACTTAGCAATATTTAGAGACAATTTTCGCCTACTGTATTGATTTATTTCATTCTCATATTACGTAACGAAAATAATATTTTGTAACTCATATTATCATGAAGTAGGTCATATCTGAAAATTGCAATCGCTATTTCACGATAAATTTGCGTTTGAACTTTGCCTAAGTATATACCTATTACCGTACCGTATTGCTCATACACACATAATCTTATGTTTATCCCTTCAAACAACCCACTCATAATATAAAATGCGAAAGTTTGTGAGTATTTATGGTTGTCTGGAAGTTTGTTACTCTTAGATAACCTGTATTAACACATAGGATACCTACTTTTTATCGATCTCGTGTGACAATTAGATACCGAAGTCGACGGGCGAAGCCGCGGGTATAAGCTAGTAACATGTAATATTACTAAGAAACAATCGAATGTGATGTAGAAACAAGATCGTTAAAATCAATACCCTTTTACAACCAATTAACCAATTATAAACTATTAAATAATCAAAAAAACACTTTCCCAATAGGTAGTCCACAAGACACAGTGAAATATAACTTTCGGTCAATTGTTTAAATAAACATCATAATTGGTTGGTTTAGGAAAAGTTGTTAAATACATAAAGTTTTAAGACGCTTAGAGAAAACATTTTTGTGCCGGTTTGTGAACACAGACCTTAATGATGAGTATTTTACTTTCACTGGCTTTTGACAAATTATGCTCGTCTACGCTAAATATTTTGAATTTAGGTAAAGTGTGTTGAAGAGTTTATAAACGTTTGGTGCTTAGCTAAAGTAGGTCAAGGTTAGTGAAAAAAGTATTGTGACTATCTGAATTTTCCGCTGCTATGCTTCATCATCTGCCTAGCCTTTTCCCAATTATGTTGTGGTCGACTTCCAGTGTAACCGGATGCAGTTAAAAATTAGTATTTTACATGGAGTGATTACCGGTCTGACCTCCACAAGCCAGTTAGTACGGGTAATACGACACCCTTTGGTAAGACTAATCGTCAGACTCTCGGGCACCGACAATCTGTACCTGTGCTTGGCACCTAAGCATGCTCATGAGATGAGAACTAATAAGAGAAGTATGGGGAAAGAAAAAAATCTAGAAACTGCACCGCATGCTGGCAAACAACTGAGTTAAGGGCAGGAAAATGATGATTTAGATGGCAGTAGAGTTCAAAATCCCATGTACCATCTACCTACAAATGCACCCTGATTCTAACTCAATGCCTTACACAACATGTGGGATTTAGCAACTAGTTGCAAGCACAAGTAGTCGCAAGTTGTTTAACATTATTTAATTCTATGACCTCTGGGCAACCTCACTCCTACGTCTAGATGTAATGCGCTTTTACAAAGTCAATGCTACGAGCTTCGGTAAGAGGATTCGATGTACTTGCGCACTTGGTAAATTATGATATAAAACAGTCCTTGGCAACCAAATAAATTTGAAAATCATACAGTGCTTATTATTCTGATTTTCTTTTCGTAATAATTAATGAGTATCAATTTAAAATTAAATAACTGACTGATGGTTTTCCCATAAAATATGATAATACAAAATGTGTGAGAATAAATGTTTACGAAATTATTAAATAAAAGTAATATTGTGAATAGTTTAATTTTAAGTTAAAGGTACCTAAATAAAGGTCCGCACTCCTTCCCATATATCTAAGTTTTCAAATAAACCAAAAAAGACTTCTGATTTTCCACAAAAGAGAAGGCCACTTTCACTCCAACCCCAGTTCCAATCAACTCACCAGGAGTTCTTGACAAATCAGCCATAAAAAAGAAATCACACGGACTCGAACCTAGCACTTTTGTCGTGTACTGACCGTGGCCATATAGCATACTTTCGATATAATTGCTCGACAGTGTTTAATTAGACACATTACACTGAATAGATTATCGCGTAATGTTTTTAGAGATCCTTATGATAATAGTTGAAGCTCACGTGGTTCTAGTTTCGGGTTCGCAATAAAAAAAACCCGACTACGACAATAAAAACGACGCTGAAAAAGTATGAAACAAGATTTTCAGAATAGAACAAAAAGAAAAGCCGTAGTCACACGGTATCTATAACGTGTGACTACGGCTTTTCTTTTTGTTTCATACTTTTTCAGCGTCATTTTTTTGTCGTAGTCGGGTTTTAGTCTTTTACTTTTTTTTATATAAACAATTTTGGTGTTATTTTTTTTAACACATGACTTTTTGTCCTCTAGAGGGCGTGACTTTAAATTTGAGCAATATTTTCGAAATGAACAAGTGAGGCCCTTTAGGGCACGCCACGATAGTGGCGGTAAGTCCCCTCTTTGAGGAGTGGCTGGAGAGGCGCCACGGCGCCCTCACCTACCGTCTGACGCAGGTCCTCACCGGACACGGGTGTTTCGGGAGGTACCTGTACCGAATCAGGCGGGAGGAAACGCCCGGATGCTTCCACTGCGAGGATCGACCGGAGGACACGGTGGAGCACACTGTGGAGGCGTGCCCTGCTTGGGCGGAGCCCCGCCGTGTTCTCGTAGCGGCGATCGGCGGCGGCGACCTCTCGCGCCCGGCCCTGGTGCAAGCCATGGTCCGGGGCGAGGAGGAATGGGACGCCGTCGCCTCCTTCTGCGAAGCAGTGATGCTAGCGAAGGAGGTGGCAGAACGAGAGAGGGAGAGAACCTCTCAACGTCCCAGCCGCCGCGGAAGGCGCTCCGGGCGTCGGGGGTCACGCGATGACCTCCGGCCACCGTAGACGCGGGCCTGTGGACGGTGAGTAACGGGCTAGCTCGCCGTCCGGCCGTCGTCATGACGGCAACAGACCGTGTCGGCGGCGCGTACGTGTTCCACGCGCGCCTCAAAGAGATGTCAGCAAGGAGGGGCCCGCAAGGGCCGACGCCCGTCGG
This sequence comes from Diarsia dahlii, assembly GCA_949775195.1. Lineage (NCBI taxonomy): Eukaryota > Metazoa > Arthropoda > Insecta > Lepidoptera > Noctuidae > Diarsia > Diarsia dahlii. Next base: position 20,006,989 of record OX459190.1, read on the forward strand.
GGCTGTGGATATCGAAAGGTTACCGCGGCTCCGACACAAGGGCGAAGAAGAAGGAACATGGGTTTGGTTTTTAGTCAGTAGAAGTCTGACACTCCCCTTCGCTCTGCCCAAGAGCGGGGGGGGTTATTCGATGATTTTCCACCCACCAAAAAAAAAAAAAAAAAAAAGGCCCTTTCAAATGATACCAAACACGGCGTATCTATCTCAATTTTTATTTTTTAACACTTACAATTTGTCCGCGACATATCGAGTTTTGTGACGTAGCCTATGTTCAGCGGAGAATTAAGACGGTTCTAACGATACCTCATATGTCGAGTTCCGATAAGTAGATTAGGAGCTATGAGGGAACAGATGAAGATACTCACATACATACATACATACATCCCTCCTTTGGCTTTGCCGTAGTCGGGTAAAAATAGTAAAATCCTCCTGGATTCTGGATCTTGGATTTCGCTGCATTGAATTATTTTCCATATCTAAGGAAAGTCTTTGTATCTTTCTAATCAATCGACTGGCTCACTGGTGAAGCGGTCGCCAGCATGCCCTGGATTTAATTATAAGGTCAGGAAGGCGCCTCAAAGAGATGTCAGCAACATGGAAGGGGGCCATGTTTGCAAGGGCCGACGCCGTCCGGGCTTCAGGTTGTTCGAAAGAGATACCGCGGCCTCGGCACAAGGGCTAAGACGGAACATGGGTGGTTTTTAATCAGTAGAAGTCTGACACCCCCTATCGCTCCGCCTAGAGCGGGAGGAGTCATTCGATGATTTCCCAGGCCCAAAAAAAAAAGTTCAGGAAGGTCATTTGTGTTACTGGGTTTTTCCCTCATGAATTTCAACGTACCAGCCCCGTTTAGTTTAATGCCTGATTGATGGCTGTAGGGTCGCCCCCTATTAAGTGGCAAAATGTAGGTAAACACCTGTTTAACCTTTCGGGGAATATTATGGTGATTTTCGAAATATCCGCTTCTAAAAATACTAGCGTGCATGTTATGTAAAGCAATAAAATTACTTAATCATCCATCAACTGTTTGGTATTCGATGATGATTGCTATTGGTACATTCATCACTTGACATTATTTTGAAGGCTATTGATAGTTAAATAAGTGCCGACCTTCTAAGTTACTTGAGTGTAAGAATCTTCAAGAGCCGTCTTGAAATGACTAGCCCAGTGATTGATGGGATTTACCATCACGCGTTTCTAAGAAACACGAACTTCGAATCCCTATTAAGGTATTAAGGTTTCCTGTAGGAAACGGGATAAATTTTCCAAATGCTTAGTTAAAAACGAATGTGTACAGAGGCGAGGGCTTTTTTTAAACTTGCCTTAAATTATCTGGTAAATACATTGATATAATAAAACCCAAGATACACACTCCGCGTCTCAAAACCGTCCGCTTAAAATGAGTTCACAATGAACTCATTTCAAATAGTCTCGCGTCGCTCGCGTCTCTGCACGGTAGTACAAAATACTTTTTATATTGCTTTTTATAACTGCATTGTAAAAGGAATCTGCGTAAGGTTGAATTTGCCAAAAAAAATATGTTTATTGTGACGATAACTACATGTGTGCGTGTATTGGTGAGTGTTTGGCGACAGCTTCGAGTGTTTGTTTTGTTCGAGACTGTGCATCTAGGGTTTTATTATATCAATGGGTAAATATAACAAAATATGGAACCATCTTATCTAAGTCGCTTCCCGCTGTATGTCCCTATCTATGCTTATATCACTACATATCACTATCACTATCATTACATAGTATACAACAAAGTCGCTTCCCGCTGTCTGTCCCTATGTATGCTTATATCTTTAAAACTACGCAACGGATCTTGATGTGGATTTTTTAAATAGGTAGAGTGATTCAAGAGGAAAGTTTATATGTAGCACATTCCACCCGTGCGAAGCGGGGGCGGGTCGCTAGTGAATTATATAAAACTATTAACATGAATATCTTCATTAACAGAAATATTTGTCTTGACATTGACCGCTAGAATTAATTAATTCATATAAATTCTAGAAAGTTATGCGGCCGACTGTTTTACTTTCGGTCGTAAAATAGTAAAGTTGTAAATATTAATTGTTTGTGGTCAAATCGAAAATATCGCTAATTGAATTGACGGAAATCATCAATCCTCAATCAAACTTTTATCTTGCGGAAAGTTTTTCAGTAAGGTTTTTTTTTAATAGGACATAGTAGGTATTCTATCAAGAGCAAAGGTGGCCCAGTAATGGCAGCCCCGACCTACGAGCAGTAAGTCTTGGGTCGAACCCAGAGACTTTGTTTATTTCATCACCACTGCTCTCGAAAACGGTGAAGGAAAACATCGTGAGGGAACCGGCATGTCCGGAACCAAACATTTTAAGACATATTGTGACATCTACCAACCCACACTAGACCCGCGTGGATCCACCATACGGGCCCAGTGTACAGGCCATTCTCTCTCACTAAAAGGAGGCCTGTATCCCAGCAGTGGGAACATTATAGGCTGATGACGATGATACTATCCCACTGCCCAGTAAAGGTTTCGTGCAATTGACGCCTTGCAAATCCTTCCAGAAATTCTTTTCCCCCGCACTTCGATCCAGCTCCCGAAGTAGTGCTAATGTTATGTAATTAATTAGTTGTCTGTTTACTAACAAAAGTGAAATGAAAATCTCCACACATTCCAATCTCAAAGCAATAAAACCACCAGATTATCTTATATTACCAGTAAACAGTAAACCACAAACCTCAAATACATAGTTCACTAATCGCACCGAATCTTACTCTGCCACGCATACCAGGTCGCTAGTACATAGCAAAGCTAGTACATACTCGTAGTTATTGCACACACTGTTCCGAATCGTTAATTAAAATTGCGTCCAGTTTTTAAACACAAGTCAAGCAAAAACTTGTATGTTACAGTCTCTTTTGATACTTGACTATTTACCGTTTTCGTTAACACTAGGCATCGCTTAAACCCATGCCTAAATGGTTTTTAACTCAAATGGGTAATAAAACGAGGAGGTTCCCAAAATCCACCCTTTTTTCGATTTTTTTCTACTGAATTCAATTGTTAACCAATACCTAGATACTCTTTTCGCCTAGTCCACTTTCACATATCATAAAAATATACGTGTGGAATGGAGAGTCAACTCTTTTGCGTCGGTTAAAAAAGGCGTGTGTTTAGGGATTTATTTAGGTGACGCCTAGCGTTAAAATAAACGAGGACAGTTTATAGGCTAGACGCCGAAATTATACGTTATAAGTGAGTGACATGAACTAGTCTCACGGAAAATAAGTTCCGTTGCGAAAGGAAATGCAGGCAAGAGTTTTTGAGTTAATTCCTGATATAGTGCAAAAGTTTGCGCTGAGAACTAAATTATTTAACTTACAGATAATATTGATACCTACATAGCATAACGCCTGTAATCTTCAAAGGGTTAGGCACAGGTGTACCCAATAGTACACCCAAGTTTCGCCAGTTATGATAAGTCCCATGTAATAGGGGCCGAGTAAGTGTGTGACATGAATTAGTCTCACGGAATATTATTTACGTTGCGAAAGATTTTTTTTTTTATTTAAATGCCTCACAAATTAAATTAGCTGCAGTTCTCGTAAAGGTTATTCTACTACTTCGTCCATATTTACAGTAATTATTGACTAAGGCTTTCGGTATACATACCACTTAAGCATGAGTTAAACCTATAGGTATGCTTCATTGATTCATTTTATTATCCGATTCTACTAAGAAGCAATGAAAAAACACCGATGACAGTTTTGGAAACCGAACATATAGAAAACACAGCTATTCAATAAATCGAGAAAACATAACAAAACCACCTCAGAAACCTCATAACACTATACCACACATCCAACTCCAAAATCCAACTCTAACACAGCTATCCAAAGTCCACATAACCTTGAACCCAAGCCACAGTTCTAATCGATTCAAATAGGCATCATATCAGTCCATGAGTGGACATCCATCACATTGGTAACGGGAACAGGTCCTTATAGGGCCGGTGAACGGTCGACCGACGCGTGCGCCGGGTCTGCGAACTCATTCACTCAATATTTATTACTGACGGATACCGCACAAAAGTTTTTTTATGAACTCATAAATCTGGGCATTCTAGGTTTAAGGACAGCGGGCTATTGGAGCGTTGCCTTATGGGGAATGGTCAGGACCAAATCTGAGGCGTTTGTTGGCCTCATTCACTGTTATAGTGGGTTTGTTGTTTGAAAACATTCTTTGGGACGTTAATCGGTTGGATTAGCTGTACTTTGATTCTCTATGAAATTTATAGAGACAACGTTGTTAAGGCTACAAGAATCGGAAGAGTTATCAAAGTGAAAGATAATAAGCAAGGCATAATCAGCCTATACTATTCGCACTCCTAAAATACATGCCTCATCTCTCTAGCCTGCCCATTCCCTCTCTCGAGAGATCTTATCTGATCACACCGACCGTACGTAGGTTAGAACCTACGTACGGTCGGTGTGATCAGATCGGTCAGTGTGTGTTCCTTCACCGTTTCGAATGCGCTCGGTGATTTCATCATCATCATCATCTTCATATCAGCCCGGAATCACCCACTGCTGGGTATAGGCCTCACCTTTTTTTCGCCACATTTCCCGGTCAGGTGCGTCCCTAATCCAGGGGTTTCCCGCGAGTTTAACGATATCGTCAACCCAAATACCTTGCTGGCCCTGGTTTCTATGGCCTCACCTTGGCCACCACTAAGTCAAGGCCTTGCTCCATTAGCCATCTCTCCAGCTCTCTCCGCGTCAAGCCAGATGTCCTGCCTAAGTCCAAAAAATGATTTTAAAGAGATTACATTGATTTTTAGGAAATTAAACTCACAAAATCATATTATCGAGATTAATCGGCCTATTATATGAAACCTTATTGTTATTACCCACATCGTTGACTAAAATGAGCCGCAATTGCTCTCAGAGCCGCGATTATACCAACGAGATGGAATCTGTTCGAGATACAAACATATCTAGATACAGTTGGTCACTTTCACTGACCACAGTGACCACCCATTATCTCACAATGTAGTCACGCAATCTTCTGATTTCATCTCACAAAGCATACTGATCTCTATGTACTTGTAAGAAAGAATAGTTTTCTGTGGATACAACTGTATGATCAGATCAAGAATTAAAAATATAATACCTAACTTGGAAAGTAAGTAATTAGCTGTATGTTTAAAATAACCAATTTAATCAATGTTTTTTTTGTAATTTCTAACACGTCATGTCTTATTTTTTACTTAAATTATTTTGTTATTTATTAAGTTTCTATTTTAGGTAATACTTAGTTGTTAATTTTGGTATTAGTCACACTATTTCTGAACATGTACTTTTAAACAGTTTTTATCAAGAACTAGCTGATGCCCGCAGCTTCGCCCGTGCGGATTAAATACTAAAACCTTTCTGAATCCATTGGTGAAAACAGCATGAAAATCGAAGCAGCAGTTTTTGAGTTTATCGCGAACAGACAGACAGACGCGGCGGAGGACTTTGTTTTATACTATGTAGTGATGATGGACCAACGCTTGGCACTATTAGAATAGAAAAGTGGTTTTACTTTTGTATGAACAAGCCACAAAGATTTACTTTTGTTGTATCCCAGTTCAATATATTTGGCGTTGGGACCCACAAACCAGTATTTTGTATGGGCGTTGGATCCTAAATTTTGAAAATGCAAGAGATATAACTTTTTATTGTCTATATGAATCCCAAAAACTATTTCCGTTGGATCCTAAACGGAACTCTACAACATAACATCGAAAAAATATAAATACAGGATGTTTTTAAAATAATTAATTATGCCCAACCAAATCACGCAAAGCCTACATTAAATTGACCGATCTTCATTAAAGACAATTACAAATCAAAAAATTAATACCATCCACAATTAAATTATTATTTATATACACTTCATTAGCCAACAATTAAAACTAATTTACTAACAACAAACTTAATTAAAAATCTGCACTAAAATGATTAAATCAATCGTAATTCTTCAATCAATTTAAAACGTTGACCTCAGTCAATCAGAATTTACATTAGTTTTTAAACCGCGATCATCCTAAAAGCGTTAATTGATGACACTGGCCACTGTGATTACTAAAACAGGCTCATCAATGTACCTAGTTCATAATTATGGAAGCAAGGACACCCAATTACATATTTTGAGCTACCAACTGTTTTAGGTATGGGTGTGTGGAAAGCTAAGCGAGGAATGAGCGAATCTTCTTTATCGTGTGGTTATTGCCTTACCCGATGTCAGAGTTTTTATAAAGCCCATGAGCCTCCGACTTGGCTTTACATGATGTGGAGAAATGTCTCTAGCATTCTGGTTTCCTTACAATCGATGTTTTCTTTCACCATCCCAGACACTAATCTGCATAATCTTCATGTATTTTATTATTTTTATATTGTGAATGTGAGGACCGTGTGGGTTTTTATGTAATTTTAACGATTGTCTGGCAGTTTGAGTACTATAAGCGACCCACCCAAATGTCCTTTCTTTGGTATTGTTCGTCGTGACGTTGAGCTCCTTGAGTTATAAGTCGAGCTCCACGATAACTGACAAATGCTTGCACTGACTGGACGGGTCCACTCAAATCTGTGTGGTGCTTTCTTCAAAAGACCATCTCAGACACTAATTTGCATAGTCTTCATGTGTGTATTATACCAAGATTATGTCTGTACCTTGAACATATTGTAAACCCAAACGATTTTAAAAGAGTGTCCATGAAGTTTCTTGCCATTCTTCTCATGAGACCAACGCTTTGGAATGGGCAACTACAGTACAATCACGAGTTATTATGCCTTGTGACTGGGACTGTAGCTTAGTTTATTTAGCTTCAGTAGTTTACTGCCGCACTCGGAGAGCTTCAGTGGTTGCTTGGGACGTCGCTTGGTAAAGGTTTTTGGCAGTTTTGTCATACAAAAGTATGTCAGGCCTTTGCTGGGTGGCGGCTTGAGTAATCGTTGGATATCTCTGAGTGCTGCAGTTAGTTTAATTCGACTATTCAAAAGTGCCTGTAACGGCCTACTTGAAATAAATGCTTTGACTTTGACTTTGACTTTGACCGAAGGAATATAAGGTCCCATTAAAATAGGTGGACAAATTTTCAGGAATCATTCAGAACACCAAAATATGGACGATGGTAAAAAAAATAGTAAGAAAAACGCATTTAAGTAAATGTAGTAAAAATCCAGTCTAAGGGCTGAGAAAAAAAAACACATTCCGAAAATAATAATAATGTTTATTGATTCATAAAAAAGTTTTACAATAGAAAATAATGACTTGGTAGTCCGCCGATCACACCACCAGCTAGCATTGCTGCAAAGAGCGGAAAACGTAGGTCAGGCTAAGGGATAAGTTTAGTAATTACATAGTAGTAATAGATTGATTTGTAATTTAATTAATTTTGCATTTTGACATATTTGTAATTTGATTTATTTGTAATTTAATTGATTTGCATTTTGACTCATTTTGTAATTTAATTTATCTTTATTTAAATTCGTTTGTTTTTAATTTATTTTAATTTAATTGAACTGCTTATAGTCATCGAATTTAATTTATGTTATTTTATAACTTAATTTAATTGTTAAAGTCACCGAATTTATAATTACATAATATGTCATAGGAGAAATGTCCGACGGAGGGTTAGCCTGGTGGTCTGTTATACAGGTTCTACCTAAAACAGACACCAGTCTCTATGTAGTTACTATTTGACGTTGTATAATTTATGATGATGAGAGAAAATAAATAAATTTATTATTAATAAGTTCCAAATCGAATGAGATAATATGCGTAACTTGATGCGCTGGTGACTCTTTAGTCTAAGCTCATTGACACTCAACTATAACAACACAGAGCTCTTATTGTCGACTTAAACAACTAGGTAAAATCTACGCAGCGCATTAACACACATAAACACAGGCAAACCCACACAAACACACTCACGCACACACACCCACTCACACACACACACACTTCCACTCACACACACACCCACTCACACACACACCCCACACTCCACATCTACCCTTTTTACCACTTTTTATTTTATCTTTGTTTTCTTGTTTTGCTAAATGATTTATTTGTTGTCCATCTACCTGCTGCAAAAATGAAATTATGTTCTCGCAAATTAGACAAACTCTCTTTACAAGGCACCCATGAAAGGGTTGGGCCTAGCACCTTTAATACAAGTTGTCTTGTCAACTTAGCAAGGGTGCTAGAGTCTCCAAACATATAGTGTATAACGACTCCATCTGTTTGTTTATAATCTTATGTTGTTCAAATGTACACCATTTTATTGCAAATAAATTATTATTATTATTATTATTTTCGGAATGTGTTTTTTCTTCTCAGCTTAGACTGGATTTTTACCACATTTACGGGTCGAAACCAATGGTCTAGTGGTCCTAAGGGTAACTCCTGAACATTGGGAGCTGGGTTAGATTCTTGGGTCGGGAAAAGCGTTATTGGGTTTTTCCATCAGGAATTTCTCAGTAGCAGCCACGGAGTCTGGAGTCTGGATTTGTGCCCGTTTGATGGTAATAGGGTCCCCCCTATTACATGGGGTTTAAACCTCTTTTAACTAGCGAAATGTGCATGTACTTTTAGGTACACCTCTCTGCCTAAGCCTTTAGGAATTACGGGCGTGATGTTATGTTATGGAAGTAAACCTTGCAATAGCAATACTTAGTAAAAATGTAGCGAATTTTAAACACCGGATATGAGGGAAACGCATGTAATTCTCAGGCTCCTTAGTAGCAAAGAAAACTAAACCAAATGAATCCTATTTAGCTGCCTACATCGGGATATGTGCATCACAATTTGCATATAACATCAGTTCAAAGCTAAGATTACCACTACCTACTTGTTTTTGTCTTGTTTACATCGTGACTCAACTGGGATCCCACGTTTGTATTTCTTATATAATATTATACCAGCTTATTGGTTTTATAGGTCTGAAAACGATCTTTTGTAATAAATACTTAGAGGTTTTCTGCACCACTTTTGCGTAACAAACTTTAAAGTGGAAGGGACAGAGTAGACTGTGAAATTCGTTATTTTTGTTATGTGTAGGTACATTAAAGCCAGGGCCGCCTAAAAACGATATTGTCAGGAGCGCGGGAAGCGGATGGATGAGGGACGTACAGATCAGAAAGGAGTAGGTGATTCCGGGCTAAAATGATGATGATGATGATGACATTAAAGAAACAACAATCCCAATTAATTATTAATCAATGTTTGAAAAACTAAATTAAACATTAAATTAGTGCACTTTCAGTTTATACCCAAAGATTCCGCTGCAGGACTTTCTTCGGCAACCAACAATTTTAATAAATATACGTACATATCACAGATCCTAATCCCCTCACTTAATTGCCATTTAATCATTCCGAAACAGAATCTCACATTCTCACAAGTAAAAAAAAAACATTTCAAAATTCCATTCTGAAGGTGCAAATTATAAATAACATACCTTGTTATTTTGGTAAAACCTTTTATCAGGTTCCCATACCTGTTATTTGGAACACAAAAAATAGGTTCAAAGGAATGAAGACCCAATTTGGATCTAGACTTACTCGACCTTTGCAATGTCATGACCTAGAAGACACAAGTCGGGCAAAAAGAGTGTTATGTTTTTTGTTATAAATCTGTTGCAACCGGTGCATCTGTAAAAAGTTTAAGCGAGTTTTAATGGTAAAGGTTACGAATAAAACTGTTAGGTATAACAAAAGATGTGTATTTATTTGCATCTTGCTGTAAAAAATACACAACGGTAAGAAACTGTTATTTTAGTAATCATTTGTACTACAATAACTAGAATCACGACGATAGGTACATACTAAATATTCTGGTAATGTTTTCATACTACCTTTGTTACTTAAATAGTGTGTAAGTCCATAACTCTACCTATGGGATTAATACATAAACGCTACATAGAATTGAATAATGTTATCGATTACCATAACCATACATTTTTCACGTTAAACAATTTATACTGTGTTAAACATGTCCTTTAGCCACAATAAACACTCCCCTTTTTTTTCGGTGTTGAGAAATCATCAAATAACCCCTCCCACTCTTGGGCAGAGCGAAAGGGAGTGTCAGACTTCTACTGACTAAAAACCACCCATGTTCCTTCTTAGCCCTTTATGTCGAGGCCGCGGTATCCTGTGAACATCCTGCAGCCCCAACGGGGCAGTAAAAACCCCTTAGAGCGTAAATGTTGGTATAAAAGTAGAGACTATGTCCTTTTTTATTTTTTTTTGTACTTCAGAAGAATAAAAAAAGTGAATATTATAATCTATGCACGTACTCGATATCGATTCTCAAACAAATATTTGGTTACTAACGTGAACAAAAATAATTAATACTAATTGCATTTGCCTTCACAACGCATAATTAACTTCTAATCCTAATTACAGTTTGCTTTTGAATACAGCAGTTTCTTTTAATTATTCCTTTCAATAAAATAAAAATAAATTGTGTTTTATTTCAGGCAAAATACCCATAATGAGAGAATAATAAAAATACAAATAGCACAGAAATCATTAAAAACATCATCAAAACACACATAAATTAAAAATCCATAAAATGTCAAAAATACATAAAAATCAAAATAACATTACAAAATTATCATCAAAATATCAATAAAATGTCAATAAATAAAATCATACTAACACTCTAAAAGTAAAAAGCACATTAAATATCATTAAAACTTGTTAATAATCATCAAAAATCGTTAAAAAATATCAATAAAATTCATTTAAAATCATCAGTAAAAACATCAATAAAATTCATTACTAAAATTCATTTAAAATCATCACAAATCATTGTCATTTTCTGTTCCCGTTTAGGTGAACAGAAATCCAGTGCAAAAATATAGGGCTTGTCAGATTGCACGAGACAGCCCTCAAAATGCTATTACTGGAGCGTCTCAAACTTTGCCAAAAGGATGCTACCCTCGACCTGATAATGGCATAGAAATCAGGTACCCTCGCGTCTGCAAACATTTCAATGCTGATTTAAGGTTTTATGTGAATAACAAAAGGATTTTTTCATGGCCGAAAGTTATTTTTAAACAGTCAGGAAATATCATATCTTAATCCTATTTAATTAAGTAGAATACAACTCAATTCAGATATAATCTTCTCGTGAAGAATTATTATCAAATTGATAGGTCATTATTATAATCTTTCTAATTCAAAATCATAACTTTAACGTTAATCCGTCTGGGTAAAGGTCAAATACATCGATCAAACATCCGAATCATTTATCTGCTTCGCATTTTTCGGTTTCCTGTTTGACTGGATGCAGCTGAATACTAGTATTTTACATACAGCGACGAGCGACAGCAGCGAGAGCAGCGGTGGCCCAGTGGTGTCGGCCCCGACTTACGAACAGTAGGTAGTGGGTTCGAACCCAGGCAGGCGCATTACTTTGTGTAATTTATTTCATCACCACTGCTCTCCAAACGGTGAAGGAAAACATCGTGAGAAAACCGGCATGTCTTAGAACCAAAAAATTCGAAGACATGTGACATCTGCCAATCCGCACTGGGCCCACGTGGTGGATTATAGCCCATCCCCATCCCTCTCCTAGAGAGGAGGCCTCAGTCCCTGCAGTGGGAACATTATAGGCTGATGATGATGATGATGATGACATACAGCGACTACCTATGTTACCTTTAAAACCCAGTTACTGGGTTATACAATACTCGTTGCTCTTCATCTTCTGTCGGTGATACCCAGGATTATTTGAGACCTATCCTCGCCCAAAACTCTGCTACAACAACAGCGTTGGTAGCGCTTAGGTCTCTTAAAGTGCACGTTGAGTTGAACCAAGAGCAGGATATGAACTCGGCCTTCGTTTATGACGAGGCTTCAAAGTAGCATTTTCTTTCATTAAAATACTACGTAGCTTATTAAAACTGACCGTCGTATTTTCAAGGGTTCTACTCGTAATGACTGTTTAGGATATTCTAATGACAGCCGGGACCATGGTTTCCCAAAAGCAGCGCTGGCCGATATGAAAGGGGACCGACCTCAATAAATGTCGCTACCCTTCGACCCCTCGGCTGTTATAACTTGACCCCGAGCCCCTTCAACCAAAAAGCTACGAATAACTACTTGAAATCTTTACTAAACCCAGCATAATTAATTAGAAGATATTAAAAATTATCTTAATTTATAAAGCTGTTAGTTCATCATCTGCCCACACACAGATCTGCCACCACAGACAATGGATTTGAAAATAGATGTAGTAGATACCTACTTACCCACTTACGGTGTCAAGGTAATATGACTAGTGTTTTCTATTTACTTTGGCAACTTAACTAATTGATGAACTAGCAATTAAGTCATTCTTTTTCGTGATATAAATCCTTTTATAGAAATCTAGGCGCAAGAATTAACAACGCAGCTGATTGTTTAGATTAGAATTTGTAAAAAACTATGAAAGTGTAAAAAGACCGGGTTGAAAGCTAAAAACCCTTTTTTATTCTATATTCTATAATACCGTGTAATATCTAGTATTCAATATAAATGGAAAAACATAATTACACTTTGACCGACCTAGAAATCGAACCCGGGGGCCGGGACCTCATATTCAGCTGTTGCGCTTACATAGGCACAAAGTGATTATAAAATTACATTAAAACTTCAAAATCTTAATATGTAGTTACATTCTGATGTTATATGTCTTCCCTGGTTATGTCGAGAAACTGTTAAACACCACATTCTTTATATAACATACATTACCTACTTAGACTCACATACATTTATATAAGTAACGTATATTTTAAGTATTTTAGACTAATTAACTTAGTAAAACAATAATAATTGTTGTTATTAGCTACTTACACCAGTTCTTGTATGTTATCTGTTCTTGTATGTCCTGGTAATGTAACACCTTTATATAAAGACAAAAAAATGGCAGTAAAGTTATAGAGATGAAAAATAGAAACCTATATGATATAGCAACGACCTTGTACTCTCCTAAGGGCACAAATGTACCTATTATGTAGAACACCCACATTTCGCAAGTTATGTCCAAAGCCCCTAGCACACGGCGTATTTTAAACGCGCAGACGACGCGCAGATGAAGAGCGTTTACGAGCTTCAAACGAGATTAGAATGCAAACTTGTAACCTAAGCACACAAGGCGATCGTGAAACGCGCGTTTTCGCGCTTGCAACTGCCAACAACTTACTTCGTACGCACTTCACACGCGCGTTTATATCTATAAAAACTTTTTTGCAAAAAAAAACAACCGACTTCAAAAACACCAAAAAGAGAAAAATAAACTTATGAAGAAAAATCAGCTTCTGAAGTCGGTGGCAAAAACATGAAGTCAAACAAACAAAAGTCACCGACTTCAGAAGCTGATTTTTCTTCATAAGTTTATTTTTCTCTTTTTGGTGTTTTTGAAGTCGGTTGTTTTTTTTTTGCAAAAAAAGTTTTTTTTATTTTTTCATTTTTAGTTGTAATAAACCTATATATATATATATATCTTAAACAAATATTTACTATGCATTTAACATTCAACCAAGAAACCTAACCCTTATCCTTCAAGATTCAACTATTTTTGCTTTTAACTCTTAACCGTTGAGGAGTGGTACTACTCCTCAACGGTTAAGAGCATGAAGACAAGTGATGACTGCTAGATGCGAATACTTGAATAGCGTCAGAAAACTTTTTTGCAAAAAAAAACAACCGTCTTCAAAAACACCAAAAAGAGAAAAATAAACTTAAGAAGAAAAATCAGCTTCTGAAGTCGGTGACTTTTGTTTGTTTGACTTCATGTTTTTGCCACCGACTTCAGAAGCTGATTTTTCTTCTTAAGGACGCTGTTACTTTTTCGATCAACTCATGTTTAGGTAACTAAAGTCGCTCAAAGCAAGGTCTCACAATAGCGCTCGGTTTTATACCTCCTATAAATAATCTTGATCTTTGATATAATTTTTTAATTGTATTGAAATAGAATTTGGTAGATTACTTGGAACTTTGAAAACGCATTTGGTAATTGTTAATTATTAGTATCGTCGTCATGATAAGTAGGTTAGTATTTTCAACCGAGTCGAAAAAAAGAAGGTGCTGTATTTGTATGTATCCGCGATTTTCCCAAAAGCTACTGATCCGATATTAATCGGATTTTCGTTGATAAATGCATATTGTGTTTTTAAGGAAGGTTTTACTGTAAAATATGATTATAATATAATAAAAATAATAAGTTTATTTATTTCTCTCACAATGGTTTTGTAGCACGTTTTGAACACTATAATATTCACATTGTGAGAGCTGGTGCCTGAAGTAGGTTTCAAAAAAACCTGTATTACAGGTCACCAGGATTGGAGATCTTCCGAAGTAGAAGATGGAACTCTTCAATAATATAGACAGCAAATGACTCACGATAGCTGTGATCGTATGTTTATGTAGTGTTTTCGCCATTTCATAATATAATATCACGCTTGTTCGGGTTTAAGGGGCAAACAGATGTACACCCAATATGGGGTACCTACCAACCAAACTTAATGAAAAAGAACAACCGGTACCGACAGCGACTTCCGAAAAGAAAAATACGCTACCTACGTGAAATAAGTAGGTACTTAAAATGAAATAGGAATTTCAATTCCAAACCTCTCCGTCGAAAGCTTGACCTGACCCATCCATTTCCAAACCTCACCGCCGACAGCTTGACCTTACCCATCCATTTCCAAACCTCACCGCCGACAGCTTGACCTGACCCATCCATTTTCAAACCTCACCGCCGACAGCTTGACCTTACCCATCCATTTCCAAACCTCATCGCCGACAGCTTGACCTTACCCATCCATTTCCAAACCTCACCGCCGACAGCTTGACCTTTCCCATCCACTTCCGAACCTCACCGTCGACAGCTTGACCTGACCCATCCATTTCCAAACCTCATCGCCGACAGCTTGACCTTACCCATCCATTTCCAAACCTCACCGCCGACAGCTTGACCTGACCCATCCATTTCCAAACCTCACCTCCGACAGCTTGACCTTACCCATCCATTTCCAAACCTCACCGCCGACAGCTTGACCTTTCCCATCCACTTCCGAACCTCACCGTCGACAGCTTGACCTGACCCATCCATTTCCAAACCTCACCGCCGACAGCTTGGCCTGACCCATTTCCAAACCTCTCCGTCGACAGCTTGACCTTACCCATCCAATTCCAAACCTCTCCGTCGAAAGCTTGACCTGACCCATCCATTTCCAAATCTCACCGCCGACAGCTTGACCTTACCCATCCATTTCCAAACCTCACCGCCGACAGCTTGACCTGACCCATCCATTTCCAAACCTCACCGCCGACAGCTTGACCTTACCCATCCATTTCTGAACCTTGTCAACAAACTGCTTAACCCCACCCATCCAAATCCCGGTCGTACCCAACATAATTTCTAAATCACATCCTAATAATAAAAGTATGAAACTCGTACTTACTTTTATCTCAGTCCTAAAAAGTATCAACTCCTTCCGGTCGTCGTCGGTTGCCGTGGTAACCGTACACTAAAATCTTTTTCTATCACGTTTATCGTACGTATTTTTTGCGAGAGAGCGATACACCCGTCCTTCCACTAGCGCTGCTGAGCGCGGAATGATGAACCGGGAGCGAAAAATGTATGAAGAAATTTGCAAATGTTTTTATTATAGCTAATAATTGAATAAAAAAAATTATATAAACAAAAAAAATATATCTCAACATCTAAAGGACTTTAAGTACCGCAATTTATAATAATTTTAGAGATATAATATGCTGTAAATTTACCTATAATGGTACCTATTCGGACCCTACTTTTTTACATTTTCTGCGATTATTGTGATGGGAAAAACGTATTTGTGCGATTTTTTTGTATGACGTCATACAATTTTTCTGATTCCAATCTGGAGACGAATAAATTATCTTTAAATTAAGACCATGCTATCTTCACATTTGTGATTGCTTATACGTTAAAATGGTACCTGAAAACCACTGTTATTTGTAGAAAAATGTTTTAGCGTCCTTAAGTTTATTTTTCTCTTTTTGGTGTTTTTGAAGTCGGTTGTTTTTTTTTTTGCAAAAAAGTTTTTTTATTTTCTCATTTTTAGTTGTAATAAGTACCTATATATAAAAATAATTATATATCCTATACAAATAATTATTTACTATGCATTTAACATTCAACCGAGAAACCTAACCCTTACTTAACCTTCAAGATTCAACTATTTTTGCTTTCAACTGTTAACCGTTGAGGAGTGGTACTACTCCTCAACGGTTAAGAGCATGAAGACAAGTGATGACTGCTAGATGCGAATACTTGAATAGCGTCAGAAAAAGCACGAAACACGTAATACGTGTCTATGAAATTCATATATAACAACTAAAAAAATGTGTATTGTACACATCTGCATACCCCCTCAGAGCATACAGGCGTGATGTTACGTCATGATAATGCATATTCAATAAACATCCATGCGATTCTAGCAATTACGACAGATTTGCCGTCTATTTTTGAAGAGTTCCATTGTATATCTCCGAAGATCAGCACCAGATCTTCACCAAATTAAAATGGGACCACCTCAGGAGTATACTCTTTTAAATAAAAAAAGAATTTTGAGAATCGGTCCACAAATGGAGGAGAAATCAGTTAACATACATAAAAAAAAAAAAATACATACACACGAACATATAACCTCCTCCTTTTTCGAAGTCGGTTAAAAAAGCACGAAACACGTCATACGTGTCTATGTAATTCATATATAACAACTAAAAAAATGTGTATTGTACACATCTGCATACCCCCTCAGAGCATACAGGCGTGATGTTACGTCATGATAATGTATATTCAATAAACATCCAAGCGATTCCAGCAATTACGACAGATTTGCCGTCTATTTTTGAAGAGTTCCATTGTATATCTCCGAAGATCAGCACCAGATTTTCACCAAATTAAAATGGGACCATTTCAGGAGTATACTCTTTCAAATAAAAAAAGAATTTTGAGAATCGGTTCACAAATGGGGGAGAAATCAGGTAACATACATAAAAAAAAAATACATACACACGAACACCTCCAACCTCCTCCTTTTTCGAAGTCGGTTAAAAATATAATACGCCGCGTGCTAGGACCTTAGTCCCAGGTGACAGGAACTGTTAAAGTTCCAATGTAAGTTTATAACCAAATTATTACTTCCTAAATAGCCATGACACAGTCAAACTATTTAGGTTCAATGAAAAACGTGCTAACTAAAGAATAATAAAAAAATACAGGTTCTTAAAACTAATATTGAGTTATGATAAGTACCTAAATTTTATTATGAATGTTAATTACATGCTATGCCTACTAAAAGGAAAAAATATAAATGATTGATATTTATCGATTTTTAATGAATTCATCATCATCATCAGGAAACGTAAAATGGTCATTTATTACAAAATTGACGTGAAAATCATTATCATTTTGTTCGCACTTGGCTATCAAAACATTCAAAACAGAGTTTTTAATCACAAAATTACAGATATGACATGATTTAATGAATTAATAAGACATTGTAATTATAGTTTTGTATGATTTATCGCTTCGTGAAATAGAAAAAAATATTAACTACACGATCATCGATTAGGAGGTATAGAGGTAGATTATAACACTTGGCCCATTTAGGCGTAAGTTATTAAAATTGAGAGTAACAATAGACGTTCAACTAGTATGGACCATTATCAAACTCTCCCGATTTAACATCTCGAAATTATCCTATACCCCGATCAAGGGTGTAACTAAATAATAGTAAACCAACATTTCACTAATGATGTTTTAACTCTCATGTAATATGAGCCGAGCCATCAGACAGGCACAAATCCTTTTGTTTTTTTTTTTGGGGGTGGGCAATCATCGAATAACCTCTTCCGCTCTTGGGCTGAGCTGAAGGGAGGATCAGACTTCTACGGACTATCCCACCCATGTTCCTTCTTAGCCCTTGTGCCGAGGCTGCGGTATCTCTTGCGATTACCCGCAGCCACGACGGGAGGGACAAATCCTGACTCCGTGCCTGCTACTGATCCTGAAAAATCCTGTTAGATAAACATAATAACAATTTTCCCAACCCGGGAATCGAATCGACCAACGAGGCAGCGCTTCTATATCTTAAACATCTTCGCACCAAAATTAACCCTAACAAATTCGCGCCGCATCCAATATTAGAATATCTAAATAATTCATTTCATTAGTACTTTCGATTTCTACGTGTTTTAGTCTAAAGAACAACGACTCAATGATCCTACACGGGAATTAACTAGGATCCCTAACATTGGACTAACAATCGCTGTGTATCATGCTAATGTCTCCGCCCACGACGCATAAATAACTAAACAAATGCTAAACTAATTGTGTAGAAAGGGAAATGTGAGACTAAACTGTGGTGAATTTTAATATGAGGCTGTGTTTAGAGTTTTGCCTGAAAATGGTGATAAAATCGATGGCAAAAATTAAGATTAGAAAATTAACCTAAATAAATGGTCGAAAGAAAGTATACATTAAAAGTTAAGGTTAAGACGCGCTTGCCTAGTTTTTTCGGTAGATAGGGGACCACCCATTATATACCGAGTCCCATCCGTGCCTCGGAAAGCACCGAGCTCGGTCCCGGCTGTCAATAATAATCGTAGATCTTTGGCGGTAGTTACAGGTCCCCAATGAGTGACCTGAAAGCTTAACAACCAGTCTTGCGAAGGGGTATCGTATTACGTAGTACTAACTGGGTTATAAAGATCAGATAGGCAGTCACTCCATGTAAAATACTGATATTCAGCTGGATCTGGACAGACTGGAAGCCACCCCAACATAGTTTGCCAAAGGCTAGGCAGATCATGTTACTTTTAAAATTGTAAAGAATGCGGTGCGGTGTGACGCGAATGGATAAAATAAGGAATGAGTACATAAGAGGAAGTCTGAAAGTTGCGCCGGTGAATGAAAAGTTGATTGGTAATCGATTGTCGTGGTATGGACATGTGATGCGAAGGAATGAAGGAAATGTTGTGAGGAAAATGTTGAGTATGAATGTAGATGGCTATATAAGAGTAGAGGACGACCAAAGAAACGATGGATGGACTGTGTGAAGGATGATATGGCTAGAAAGGAGGTGACTGCTGAGATGACGAGAAATAGGGAAGTATGGAAGAAGAAGACATGTTGCGCTGACCCCAAATAAATTGGTATAAGGGCAGGAGAATGATGAAATTACCCAGTATTTAAAAATAAAAACCGCATCACCATAAAATATCTCTCGACGATAGGCAATTAATACTGTTACGACGGTCATCTAGAATCTTCGAGAAACCGCACTAGTAACTGTGTAGTATCTAGAAAATACGAGTTCATTCTTTTAGGTACCTATTTCCGTAGTAGGTATAGAACTTACATTGTATTCAAGGTCAGGCGCCGGGAGTCGCCGGCAGTTGTCAATGTAATTTCGACCGTATGCCGACGACGTTAAGTAACTTCTTCCTTGTCGGTTCTTTTATCTTTAAGTTTATTTTTTTGTTAATGTTTTTTTGTGGATGCTTTCTTGAATAATAGAGAATTATCTCGAATGTCTTTTGTTTGCTTGGGTATAAAAGGACCGATTGAGGACGAAGTGAGTCAGTCTACTTTTAAGCGAGACAACGAAAGGATCGAAGTGAAATCTAGTACGATAAAGCGTTCAGTAGTATTGAAGTGATTGTGAATAAGTGTTTATTGAGTAATAAAGTTAATTCGTGTGTTTAATTGGTAGTGATTTTATTTATCCCATACCCAGCTCGTAACAATTTGGTGTCAGAAGCGGGGATAAATAATGCCGATTCTACCGAAGGACGACACGGATAGTATCCGTACGAGGAGTCAGCGGCAGCAAGGTATGGACCAAAGGCGATTTGGAGACTCTCCGACACAGACACCGGGCGGTGTCCAGCCTACGTCAGAGCCAGTCGCTGGCTCATCCGCAGTTGCTCCAGCTGTAGCGGTGCCTGACTTGTCTGCCTTAATGGCACTGCTGCAAGACCAGGCCCGTCTTCAGGAGGAGCAGGCTCGTCGTCAAGAGGAGCAGGCTCGTCGTCAAGAGGAGCAGGCTCTCCAGTTGCAAGAACAGTTGCGACGAGACAAGGAGGAACAGGCTCGCCAGTTGCAGGAGCAGCGGCAACGGGATAAGGAGGAGCAAGCTCGCCTTCAAGAGGAGCAGGCCCGTCGTCAAGAGGAGCAGGCCCGTCGGTTGGAGGAAAAGTTGCAACGCGATCAAGAGGAGCAGGCTCGACGTCAAGAAGAACAGATGCTCCTGATAAAAGATCTTCACGCATCAGTTGGGAAAGAGCTGAGCGCGATGAAGGAGCAGGTAAAGCAGCACGACAACCGTATCGCAAAGGCCGAAATTCAAATCGCCGACGTGAAGAAGGCCTTGAGCGAAATTAAGGTTGGAGACGGGGCTGTGGCTTCGGTGATTGCTGCACCTTCAGTACGCGGGTTTAAAGTGCCGCCATTCGACGGAACATCTTCGTGGTCGGCCTATAAAATCCAATTTGAGGCCGTTATGAAGGCGAATGGGTGGACCAAAGGGCAAGCCATGACCGCGCTCACTTTGGGTCTCCGAGACCAGGCCCTTACCATTCTTGAGGCACTCGGGAAGGATGTGACCTATGAACAGCTGCTAGAGGCATTAGAGTCCAGATACGGCGACGCGCACCTGGAGCACGTTTTCCGTGCTAAACTAAGGGATCGCGTTCAACGAAGTGCCGAGAACTTACAACAGTGGGCCCTGGAAGTTGAAAAGTTGGTTCGGAAAGCTTACCAGTCTGCCCCTGCACTTATTGATGGCAATCTGGTACAGGTGTTCATCGATGGAATACGTGACTTGGAGGTTAGAGCTGCTGTGAGACTTGGGCATCATGAGACGCTGAAAGATGCCTTGGCCCATGCCTTAGAAGTAGAGGCAGTAAGGCAGGACCACCGTGCGCACCGGGTCAGGGAGGTTGTAGCGTCACCTGTACGCGACCGCCCGCAAGGATACAGCCCTAGGTGCTACACTTGTGGAGAAAGGGGTCATCTTCGATCAAGCTGTCCTAAGCGCAGCTCACCAAGAGAAGACCAACCTCAGCAGGGAAAGGTGGCTGAAGTGGCTGCCCAACCACAGCAGGGAAACGAGTAAATGCCAGGACTGGGGGGCGGGTGCTGGCTGGTTTTGAAAGAGCCCCGAGGATCTCGATCTCACAAGCACATGACGGGAACAGCCTGACTATCAACGGCGAAGTCAACGGAACTCCATGCAAACTGACGTTGGATACTGGAGCTTCTCACACGGTCGTCAATTCTCACCTGGCGAATCGGTTTCTTGGGGGCTACTTCAACAACCACGACCGTATACAATTACTAACAGCTACCGGTCAGCACATAACCGTCCGAGGTAAGAAAGAGGTGGAGTTAAAATTGGGTGATAGAATTTACCGACACAATGTCATCGTGGCCGACATAGTCGACGATTGCATCTTGGGCTTGGACTTCATGCGGAAATATCGTTGTGAGATCGACATTGACCAAGGAGTGTTGAAATGTGGTTCAGAGGAAGTCTTCATGGAAGGTGCACCATCAGGGAGAGTGTACTGCCTGAAGGAAACTGTTCTTCCTCGCAGATCAGAAACGATCGTGCCAGTTAAGTTACCACAGAACTCTGGACACAAAGATCGAAGTGTTCTGATAGAAAGGGTGGACAATGAGTTTTCATGGAAGATGGCACGAACTCTGGTAAAGGCCAACAACATCTCAGCTGTACGAATCCTGAATCCAAGTGACAAGGAGCAAGTAATTAAGAAGGGCACCCTGATCGGCACTTGTGAGGAAGTAGCTTGGATGCGTCAATTGCAAGATCTACCTACTGGAAATCAAACTCGTAGTGCAAAATTTGACGTGTCAGCGCTTTTAAAAAACTGTCATCTAACTGAAGGAGAAATGGACAAGGCTAAGAAGATGTTACTTCAGTACGCCGGTATTTTCTCTACGAGTGATGCTGACATAGGCAGAACCGGACTGGTTCAGCACAGGATTAATACAGGCAACGAGTTACCTATCCGTCAGCGACCAAGAAGACTGCCAGTTGCACGGGAAAAAGAAGTGGAAACCATGATTGAGGGAATGGTGAAGGACGGTGTTATAGAACCTTCATCCAGTCCATGGTGTTCTCCTGTGGTCCTGGTGAAGAAAAAGGACGGCAGTATGCGCTTCTGTGTGGATTATCGACAACTGAACGACGTCACGAAAAAGGACAGCTATCCACTGCCTAGGATCGATGACACACTGGATACGCTGGCGGGAATGAAGTGGTTTACGACACTGGACCTGAAAAGTGGTTACTGGCAGGTAGAAATAGACCCCAAGGATAAGGAGAAGACTGCATTCTCAACAGGAAAAGGGTTGTGGCAGTTTAAAGTTATGCCTTTCGGTTTATGTAATGCTCCTGCAACGTTTGAAAGGCTGATGGAGCAAGTACTTGCCGGGTTGATTGGTGACGCATGTCTTGTCTATCTAGACGACATAATCATTGTGGGCCGTACGTTTGAAGATCACCTTAGAAACCTGAACCGAGTGCTGTCGAAGATCCAAACAGCAAACCTGAAGTTGAGTCCGAAAAAGTGCTCGTTTTTCAGAAAGCAAGTGAACTTTTTAGGACACATAGTTTCGGGAGAAGGTGTTCAAACAGACCCAGAGAAAGTAGTTGCCGTCAAGGATTGGCCAGTGCCGAAAGACAAGACACAGGTCAGAGCATTTTTGGGTTTGTGCTCCTACTATCGCCGGTTTGTGAAGAATTTTGCCGACATTGCGAAACCTCTACACAGACTCACTGAGGAAAAGCAACAATTCTGTTGGGACGAGAACTGCGACGCCGCATTTCAAGAATTAAAGGGACGTCTGTGCAATACTCCTATTTTGGGATATCCTGACACTGAAAATGACTTTATAGTCGACACAGACGCAAGTAATACTGGGATTGGGGGCGTGTTATCTCAACGGAAAGGAGATCAGGAGGTTGTTATAGCTTACTTCAGCAAGTCTTTATCCAAACCGGAAAGGAATTACTGCGTAACGAGACGAGAGCTGCTCGCCGTAGTGAAGACATTGCAGCACTTCAGTAAGTATTTGTTGGGACGGAAATTCCAGCTACGAACTGACCATGCTGCATTGAAGTGGCTATTACAGTTCAAGAATCCAGAGGGACAAGTGGCGAGATGGATTGAACTACTGCAAGAGTTTGACTTCGTAACTGAACATCGCAGTGGGAAAACTCACGGTAACGCAGATGCCTTGTCAAGAAGACCTTGTCCTGAAGACTGCAAGCACTGTGCCAGGCAAGAGACTAAGGAAGTAGTGCCCGTGAGGATGCTTAGAACGGATCTCAGCGATGAATGGAAGGAGACTCTGCAACAGGCCCAACAAAATGACTCAGACATCAAGCCAATCTTCGACTGGATCAAAGCTGGTGCTCCGAAGCCCAAGTGGAGTGATGTGGCTGCGATGAGTTCCATTACGAAAAGTTATTGGGCACAATGGAACAGTTTGGAGATCCAGGATGGAGTCTTGTGCCGTAAATGGGAAAACGCTCGAGGGGACAGCTGTCATCTACAAATGGTTGTCCCTAAAGCTAAGGTACCGGATGTTTTACGGCTCTACCATGATGGATGCTCAGGAGGACATATGGGGGTGAAAAGGACTCTACTGAAGATCAGAGAGCGCTTTTACTGGATCCACTGTCGAGATGATGTGGAGGACTGGTGTCGCAAATGTACCAGCTGTGCGGCTGTGAAAGGACCTCACACGCGAAGCAGAGGTGCATTAAAAGTGTACAACGTGGGAGCCCCCTGGGAGCGGATAGCACTGGACGTTGCGGGACCATTTCCAGAAAGCGATAGCGGAAACAAGTACTTCATGGTTGTCATGGACTACTTCACAAAGTGGCCAGAAGTCTTCGCCATTCCTAACCAAGAAGCCACAACAGTCGCGGATAAATTGGTTCAGGAAGTCTTCTGTCGTTTTGGAGTACCCTTAGAAATTCACAGCGATCAAGGAAGGAATTTTGAATCGCAAGTTTTTCAGGAGACTTGTCGATTGATGGGTACACACAAAACCAGGACCACCTCTTACCACCCACAATCTGATGGAATGGTGGAACGATTCAACCAGACATTGGAGAGATATCTGGCTAAAGTCGTGGAAAGCAGGCAAAGGGATTGGGACAAGCACATACAGCCGTTTCTTCTGTCCTATCGGAGTGCAGTTCACGAAAGTACGACTGTAACTCCAGCTTTCGCGAACTTTGGAAGGGAATTACGGTTGCCTGCAGATTTAATCACTGGAACTCCCCCTGATGTCCCACGCAGTGTAACGGATTACGCGAATGACCTGCGTAACAAGTTAAATGATGTGTATGAGCATATCAGGCAATCCGGGCAACAGATGTCTGAGAAGATGAAGACTCGTTATGACCGGAAGGCAAACAGTCGTGGTTTCGACGAAAGTTCGCTGGTGTGGTTGCATAACCCAGTGCGGAGCAAGGGAAAGTCTCCGAAATTGCAAGCAAAATGGGATGGACCATACCGAGTTGTGACCAGGATCAACGATGTCACCTACAGAATACAGAAGGGTCCTCGAGGTGCGCCTAAGGTTGTGCATGTGGACCGACTGGCGCGATATTACGGGACTAATGATGCTCGGGACGAGCATGTCTAAGGAGGGGGCAGTGTTACGACGGTCATCTAGAATCTTCGAGAAACCGCACTAGTAACTGTGTAGTATCTAGAAAATACGAGTTCATTCTTTTAGGTACCTATTTCCGTAGTAGGTATAGAACTTACATTGTATTCAAGGTCAGGCGCCGGGAGTCGCCGGCAGTTGTCAATGTAATTTCGACCGTATGCCGACGACGTTAAGTAACTTCTTCCTTGTCGGTTCTTTTATCTTTAAGTTTATTTTTTTGTTAATGTTTTTTTGTGGATGCTTTCTTGAATAATAGAGAATTATCTCGAATGTCTTTTGTTTGCTTGGGTATAAAAGGACCGATTGAGGACGAAGTGAGTCAGTCTACTTTTAAGCGAGACAACGAAAGGATCGAAGTGAAATCTAGTAGGTACGATAAAGCGTTCAGTAGTATTGAAGTGATTGTGAATAAGTGTTTATTGAGTAATAAAGTTAATTCGTGTGTTTAATTGGTAGTGATTTTATTTATCCCATACCCAGCTCGTAACAATACCTAGCCTAAAAAATTAAATAAAACGAATTTCTACCAAAATTATCGAAACAAAGACATTAAGAATTCCTATCACAAATCTGTCATGTCTCATTAGCAACAAAAATCGAATAAAATTACCACGCCTACTGTATAAATTAATATATAATTCATAAACTATGAAATGTGAGAACCATTTTTATATCCCTGTTAATCAAAAGACATCCTGATCAGGAATTGATTGGGATTTGATCATCAATAGTTTTTGTGATACAATATACCTATTTGTCACAGACATCGATTTATTGCTAATTATTTTACGATTTTTTAAGTTTATGGACATCACTAAACAAAAACTTTTGATTAAATCATCAAACCGCTCATATAAAAGTGTCAGTTTCTGAAAAGTAATATAAAAGATTATTAATTTATTTACTCGTGGCTAGATCACACACAGCCGCTCGGATCAAATTTTAGTTTAAACGACGCTGGCCAAGGCTGGTCTATGCATAACATACCAAGTGTCCTCTTTGCCTCAGAAAGCACGTTAGGCCGTTGGTCCCGGTTGCCATTTGTAGATGTTTGACAGTCGTAACAGGTAGTCAGTGGCCTGAAAGTCTCAAAGGGTATCTTATTAGCCTGCAGTAGTAACTGGGCTGTTAAGTTCAGATAGGCAGTTGGTCCATGTAAAATACTAGTATTCAGCTGCATCCAGCTAGACTGTAAGCCTACCCCAACATAGTTGGGAAAAGGCTAGGCAGATGATGAGACCGCCGTATTAAAGTGTCCGGAAGACCCCAGAAAACTGCCAAAAGTGGAGACATTTGGAAGAAACCTACATTAGGCATTAGGTGGTTAAAAGTTGAAAAAGAATGAAGAATTATTTGTTGTAAGTCGTGAGGTTTTAAACTCGGGGCGCTAGCATAAGTCAATCTTAGGATCTATAATTATGATAGAGTCGGCGTAATCATTCGATTTTTCATGAAAAAAGCTCAGTTAGGAGGTCTCTGTTACTAAGAGTGTGTCACAATTTACGGATTTAAGAATTATGCCCTAGGTTTAATAAGAATGCAAAAAGATTTTTGAACTCAAGCATGAACTACTAGTTACTACTAGTTTTCAAATTTAATTATTTAATCGAATCTGAATTTAGGAAAATAAATCACGCCTTACCTTCACAAAAGGTCTAGGTTACTCGAACAAATAGGTAAGTTCCTGGTGGAAATAAACTATAAAAGTTAAATTAACTGATGACATCAAAATATTAATAACACAAACTTCGCGATAAGTTATATTGATGTCTCGTGATAACTGCGAGACGCTGATTAGTCATCCGTCTAGCGAGATCATAGGTCAACTTGAAGATGGGCTTTTATGCTTTTTTGTTGTTCAGGTAAAACAACAAGTTTTTTGACACATTCCTCGCCTAGTAGCGTACCGTGTGCATTGGATTACACATATTTATAAGTGTTTTTACACAAATACCTTTTTTTAATACTGTAGGTAGCCACCGCCGGCGATTTATCGATTTCGAAAGATAAATTAATGTAAGTGTGAGAAAAAGTAGGTTTCCTAGGTATTTGCTGTCCCCAAGTCTATCTCTGTGCTAAATTTCAACCAGATCCATTTAGATATTTTGGCTTGACAATTACTTAACAAACATCCATTCATCTAAACTTTCGCATCTATAAGTAGTATACCTAAATAAGGATTAGTAATCAAAATGAAATGTAATAAGTATTCGATTTTTTAGATTTTCTTCGTTCGTAGCTTTCTACTACACCATTTTCATACAAGCCTTGAATCAACAGTTTCACATGCAAATAAAAAGTAAATACCAGGAGAAACGAAATCGAAAATACTTGCGCCTACAAAGACCTTATTTTTGTATTGGAGATTCTATTACAAAGAGTTTCGATTCTTTTGTTTCCCTATCAATACGGCTCTCAACACAATATGATCCGCAAACGAAGATTGGGACACAACAGTGTGAAAGCGATGCGAGAAAATAATAATATATTCATAGATTAATGATATATAATCAGTGAAAGTGTGCCCTATTGTGGTCAACATGTGACGTCACCTAATGAAGATCAGAAGGTCACTAGCAAATGTCAAGTTTACCATAAGATTGTCGCCGGCGGCCATTTTCTTTAAGTCTCTTCTATTAGACAACTTGTATGTTTGTGATGAGTCATCTCATGAATAAAAAGTTCGCAAAGGACATTGGGAACTTTACTATGGGAAAAATCCCCACGGCGGACAGAGATGAAACGGAATTTATTTGAAAGTTTTAGACCTGTAGGTATGTTTACTTAAAGCGCTATGTTGTGACATATGGGAATTCTGAGGTAGGATGAGTCTAAGTTGGAAATATTTTTGTCTTAAATGTTTTTTTTTTTTACATTTTATGTTGTTTTGCATCGCTGAATAACTAGCTTGAGCAGCGCTGTTCCGTAAACGCGCGATATTCGCCGGCTTTATAGATAATCTGCCGCAGCGCGCATTATCATAGCTATTTTTTAGCTTTGGGCTCGCAAGGGCTGACACCCGCGCCCGTCGGGCTTGGCCTCGGCACAAGGGCTAAGAAAGAACATGGGTGGTTTTTAGTCAGTAGAAGTCTGACACTCCATACCGCCTGGCCAGAGCGGGAGAAGTCATTTGATGATTTCCCAGACCCAAAAAAAAAAACGGTGTAATGTGAAGTGTACAAGTAAAAGTATCAAAGCATTGAAACCTTATTTTCTGAATGTTCCCATATGTAACAGAAAAATGAAATGCACAGCGATAAAGTGGATAACAGTATCTATCATCTGTAATAGGTTTTGTTTGTGTCCGCTACTTTTCGAAAAACGGGGCCGAAAGTTCCCAATGTCATTTATTTGTATACATTTTGATAAGGAGCTAGGCGTGTGGTTTTGTAAAAAGGTCATCTTAGTTTTCGGATATCATTTATTCTATGACTCGGTGGAGTATAAAGTTGGTAGATTAGTTACTAGTAATCTGTATTAGACTGTAATGGGCATGGTGGTTTAGTTTTTAATAGAAACTATAAAAAAAATAATAATCAACCCCAACATAGTTGGAAATCAGCTAGGCAGGTGATGCTATCAGAGGACTTGGCTACCAAAAAAATTCAAATAGTAGGTAAATACTAATAAATATACCAGATAAAATAACCATAAAAATAAAAGAAAACAAACATTTCATAGATTCTTTAATTTAGTAATAATAACGACATTTACAAGTAATAGTAAGCCGACTACAAATTAATTGTATCAAACAACATTTTCACATTTTTGTTTATTAGTGATAGTTTCAACTTAATTAATAATGTTTATCATAAAATTCAAGTTACTACTATTGCAAAGTTTAAACTGTACTACACGACAGCGGACTGAACAAAACTCTGGACTGTTCAAAAGAAAGTTTCTTCTCAAAGGATCCTAAATCTAGCAGCACGAAACTTTCTAGAATATTCTATGTTGCTTCACTGTTGCAGATATTTTTATCACACAAATACTTAACCGTCGATCCGCTTATTAATATATTGCAAGACTGGAGCCATGAGACAACTAGACGGGGTCGAAGGAGTAAAAGAAAAGATGTCGCGACCTTTGCATGACTTTCTAATGAATTGTCAACAATATGTAAAACATAACATAATATCATCAAGCACGTAATCCCCGAAGGGTTAGGCACAGGTGTACCTAACAATACACCACATTTCGCCCAGTTAAGTTTAAGTCCATGTAATTGGAGGCGAATTTGCTTTTATCAAGCGGGCACAAATCTAGACTCCGTGGCTGCTACTAAGAAGTTCCTAATGGAAAAACGCAATATTACTTTGCTCTACCCGGAAATCGAATCTGGGAATCGATCCCAGGACCTAATCTTCAGCAGTCGCGCTAGCGACCATTCGACCAATTAAGCAGGCAATTCGTAAAACATCGAAAGAAATGGAGAAGGCCTTTTGCCCAGGACTGGAACAGCTAAGACTACCAAAAAAAGGCGCTTTATATCTGCAACAGTAAAGCAACTCCTGCTAGCGTCCATTTAGCTGGCTTGTCCTTGGTCTTCAGGTTGAAGGTCCACACGTAGGTCGGTCCTCGGGTGCGGGTCTTGTACACAGGACACTCGTACATGTTTCTGAGGTCTTGCTTGTCTTGGGTTATGGCCTGAAACAAAATAACATAACATCACACTTGTAATCCTCGAAGGGTTAGGCAGAGGTATACCCAATTAGTACAGTCAAGTACACCCATATTTCGCCAGTTATGTTAAAGTCCCATGTTAAAGGGGGCGCTTGCCTAGGTTGGTCTGTGGATGGGTGACCGCCCATTTCATACCGAGTTTTCTCCGTGCCTCGGAAAGCACGTTAAGCAGTTGGTCCCGGCTGTCATATATAGATCTTTGGCAGTCGTTACAGGTAGTCAGTGATCTGGAAACCTGACAACCAGTCTTACCAAAGGGTATCGTATTACCCAGTATAAACTGGGTTGTGGAGGTCAGATAGGCAGTTGCTCCATGTAAAATACTAGTATTCAGCTGCATCCGGTTAGACTGTAAGCCTACCCCAACATAGTTGGGAAAAGGCTAGGCAGATGATGTTAAAGGGGGACAGCCTATTGCCATCAGTCTGGCAAATCTAGACATCGTGCCCACTACTGAGATATTCTTAATGGAAAAACCCAATAACACTTTTCCGACCTAGGAATTCAATCCATACTCAGCAGTCGCACCTTCGACCACTAGACCCACGAGGCAGTCAAACATTTTTTTTTTGTTTTAGTTTGAGTGGAGTGAAGTTTTTATTAATAGTAACAGGATGGGAGTAGAAGCTTGTAATTCAAGAGTAGTCGTAGGACATAGCTTCTATTATAAACTAGCTTCTGCCCGCGACTTCGTACGCGGATCTTGTTGCTTACGCCATAATGAAAAAAAAAAAATAATAATAAAAATAATAAAAATGCTCATAACGTGGAACAATTTTTGATATGGTACCATTTTTGTATCTCTTATAGTTTAGCTGGTCTGTTGCGGTTCTGCATCAGGTGTTCAAGTTTTCAAGATTAATTATAGCCTATATGTTGCCCAGACTTAATACCTATACAACAAAAAAATAATCATTCAAATCCGTCAAGTAGTTCCGAAGATTAGCGTGTACAAAGAAACAGACACGCAGACAAACAGACAGAATTTTTTTTTTGGATTCGTGCTCTATTTCTGTCCCTAAACCCCCCCTCAATTTTTTTTTTCAATATATTCAATGTACAGACACAGTTTTTTTACTGTTTTATTATATGTATAGATATAGAAGATGTACAGACACAGTTTTTTTACTGTTTTATTATATGTATAGATTACTATAGATATATAGATAATGCCTATCATTTTTTGTAAGGTATCCAAAACAACTTCCATAACTTAAATTAGTGGGGTTGAAAAAGTCACTTGTCAGCTGTCTGACAGCCAGTCTTACTAAGGGATATCGTATTACCCAGTGCCAACTGGGTTAAGGAGGTCAGATAGCCAGACACTAAATGTAAAATACTGGTATTCAGCTTCATTCGGTTAGCCGGAAACCGACCCTGGCTGCGTTTCCACCAGAGATGTGCGAAGGAAATGTGTCGTGCGAGGATGTCTAGCTGTGCTGTGAAAATGTGTAGGGGTTTCCACCATAGCTGTGTGATGAAAATGTGCCTACGAGGCACATCGATTGCTATAATGAATATTCAAATGATGCCTCGCACACATCCCCCGTACACATCCCTCGCACACATCCCTCGCTTGTTTTGTATGCGCAAAAATCTAGCTCCGCTGAGCCGTTTCCACCAGAGCTGTGCTGACCGAGGCGAGGTAAATGAAGCGATTCTATTGGTTCTTTACAAACACATCCCTCGCTACGCATCCTCGCACATCTCTGGTGGAAACGCAGCCTAACACAGTTGGGAAAAGGCTAGGCAGATGATGATAAGTTGTCTGAAACCTCCATAGTCAAAGAAAATAAGGAACTCTTTTGACCTTAAATTCTATTCGGGGTTCACACGTCAGTTTACCAACAACCAAAGAGACTTCTACTCACCCTAACATTAATAACAGGCATAGGCGGGAACAGGTCCTTAAGCTTAGAGTCCATAATGATGCCGGCTTGTTGATCCCACCTGGCTCCTTCCATCAGCAGACCATGGACGAAGGCTCCGTCACGCGGGGCGGACCGGGTGTCCGCGATCCTAGTGGAGATGAGGAGTTAGAGAGAGGAAGGTAGGTCTTGATGGTGGATTATATACTCTTGTCTTTGGCTTATGGCAGTCGGGCCCGGTATAGTCTGATTGAAATATTTTTTTACCATCGATCGAGTTTTACAAGGGAAACAATATACTGCAGAAAAGCAGGGATTTAAATATAATAATTGTTTTTATGTGTAGGTAGAAGTAGTAGAATATTGGCGAACAAATGACCATCTTGCAAAATATTATAAAACTTACTAACTTGTTTTATGAAGCAGTCCTCTTGATTTTAGATGCTGCTATATTTGATGATTTGATAGATAACCTACTATATAATCATATTTTTTTACCGGCCATATAATTAATTAAGTAGTGTTACGAAAACTATGACTTCCTTATAACGGTGACTTCATCATAATATTTTGATGTGTCAAGTATTACCGACTACTTATTTTTTTTATTAATTAATTATTAATAAACTAAAGACAAGAGTATACGTTAGTGAGTAGGTATATACAGATTACTTAATTACATTTTCGTACCTATTTACAGATAGATTCTTATTATAAAAGCGTATGATACAATGCTGAAGACCCCATTCTGTTCCAAGGAGGTTACCTACAATATCAAGTTAGATGGGAAAGAGAATAGAAGGGAAATAAAGCTTGAAGAAGAAGGGCAGAAGAATATATGAAGTTACATAATACAGCATTCGTTTTATAGAGCTAGAACTATACCAACTGTTAATCATTATATTTACATTACACAACCTTCCTACCATTCATAAGTCTACCTTACTATACCTACAATCTACTAAGTCTCACCTTTAATTTTACAGATTTTATTAGTATTTAAGACATTTTATGAATTGCCTGCCTATCCTACGACATTAAATACTACTGGGTGGTTTATTAAATGTTGGCATTTCTTTAAGGGCGTGTAGGACTCATGAATATGAACCACTTTTACTATGGGAACGACTATGAAATCGCGAAAAAAAAACATCAGACTTCTAGCTAAACGCGGAGAAGGCCGATGGAGCATGACTTTGACCAAGAGTTGGCCAAGGTTAGTCCAAAGAAACAATTTAAGGCCGTTCTAAAGCTCATTGGATCGACGATATTGTCAAAGTCGGGAAACATATGGATAAGAGACGCACAGAGCTGGGAGGCCTATACCCAGCAGTGAGTGATTTCGGGCTGATTATGATGATGATGATGAGCTTTTTCTGCAGCTGCAGATATTTTTATCGTATTTCGTAGTTAGTCCCATAGTAAAAGTTACTCATATTTATGAGTATTTAAATCTCTTAAAGTATTGCACACGTGAAACCAATCACCATGTACCGTCAACAAAACGGTTTATGGGATAGAATACACAGCCCCTTTTTATTTATGTACAAAAAGCAATAAGTTACCATTTAATACGATAATAACTAACAGTCATAAGCAAAGCTGAACCTGCAAAAAGAGGAAGAAAGATACTAATTCGAAGATACATTACATACTTAGTACAGTCAAATTCTACTGAATAAAAGCTGCCCCAAAAAAGAGAATTATGTACAAGACTTAATTTCTCAAAGTCTTTAGCTACCTCGTGTATTGTTCATGTCATGCGTGTGATTTTTTACGCTATTTCAGCCAATTATTTGATTTTTTAATTCTACACAGGCAATTTCAATCTTTTTAATTTCGATAGTATACTTAGAATCCCAATACACTATGTAGCCTCGTTACTCACCAGTACCTATGAAAAGTACAAAACAATGAAGAAATGTTGACATTATATTATTATACCATAAATATATTAACAATCCACAAATATAGTTAGTTCTATTGAAATGTGTGTCCCATTTTAAATAGCTCCTAGGTAATTTCTAACCAAGGTTATAATAATATTCTATTACTAAAAATAAACAAATATAATATGTGGTTCAAAAATGCATAGTTTCGAAGCTATCTAAGTTTATTAAATTGTCATAATATTTCACGTAAGGATGTTTTCAAACAGCATTTATTTCAGTTAGACCATTAGACTTAAGAATGTCAAAAAACGAAGCTACAGTCACAAGGCTTAATAACTTGTGAAAGTACTATTTTAGGTACATTAATAATCGTGACTTGTAATTAGAAAAATATACATATGCCAGTTGATTCTTTGATATAGTCTCATTCATACCCTAGTGTTATGGAAATCCAAAAAAAACACATTGTAAAATGACTTGGGCTTCTATGTAGTTTCAATATGAATAAATAAATAAGAAATATGGCAGAAATATGCGAATCTCTGTATCCCTTATTTTAATACTCACGTGAATTCCTCCTTCATCTTCTTAGTGACGTCACACTGCAGACACATCTTGTCAAGGGGCAACTCATACCTTCTGGCCGTACTCTGCATGATGGCCGTCAATAAGCTTTGAGGGTTAAAGAAACCGCCAAGCCATACTGATGCTGGCAGCTAAAGAAAATAAGAATAAAAAAAGTTAATAAAAAGAACGCCCTAGAAAGACATACATTGATATTATTGGTGCCGTTCTTCAGAAAGGACAGGTGCGTAGTAACCGTAACCGGCGTGCGTCTATGACCAGATGTATGAATGTAGACGAGGCAAAAAGAGTAAGTATGGATCGTAGCAAGTAGCGTTCTGTGGTTTCTGTCTACCCCTATCGGAAAAGGGCGTGAGTTTATGTATGTATGTAAAAAAGAATCTATGGATCAAACGGTAATTAAAGACGAAGAATTTGACGATTCTAAAGATACAAATAAAATAATAGTTACTCATGGACCAAATAACTATGCTTACGAAACAGCAAATCGAGTACCTAATCAGAAACTGTAAAATACAAATACTTACAACAAAGTCTGTAGCCCAAGTTTCAAGTTCTCGTAACCGTAGCGTAAGGTCCACGAACCAGGCAGATAGACCCAGCAACGAAGGATAGGCTCGGCTAGACCAAATGGCTGGGACCTGTTCAATAACATATTTTTACAGCAAAGCTTTTTAAAACTAACTTACTTATGAGTTTGAGGAAACAGCAGAAGAGATTAATTAAAGAGCATGCTTATTCGAGACTTCTGGGTGGAATGTTATTTGTTGTCCATTATAATTGAAAGGTATACCTGATCCAAAAACAATGCATTTTCCAACTCTTCCATATCTGATGTAATTGTTAATTCACCCTGCAAGACAGGATTTTTAGATTATCTTATGGCCTTCCTCATCTTTGATAGCATATTTAGATGAAGCATATTATTATTGTCTTACTTTAGAAATGATTTCAATTTTATTACCTTCAGTCCCAAATCCAGTTCTCTAAGAGACCTCTTCATCTCTCCAGTCAGATAGTTCATCCTCTCACACTCTTGGAATGCCACTATTACGTATGGCGTCCTCTCTTCAACCTTGCCCATAATTTCTGTCATGTTGAACTCTTCAGGTAACTTCTCTATTATTTCGTCTAGCATTTGTTTTACCTGAGATACAGAAGGATTCGTTAGAAACGTTTTTACTTTTGCATCTTGAAAATATTGTTGGAACAACAAGAATGGCTGAAATAATCAACGATAAGACTTCCATTGTATGCATGGATTTTAGAATGTTTAAAAAGAGCTATGGAGCAAGTTTCCAATAAACTATATTCCCTGTCTTTCTATAACTTGAATTAGTTGCGCACGATGGAGTTGCATAATACCAATCATACCAATTATAATGTAGTATCATACCAATTAAATTATTAAAAAAAATCAGTTTCTGAAGTCGGTGACTTATGTTTGTTTAATTTCATTTTTTTGCCACCGACTTCAGAAACTGATTTTTCTTCTCAAGTTTATTTTTCACATTTTTGTGGTTTTTTTTAAGTCGGTTTTATTTTTTGTTAAAAAGTTTTTATTTTTCACTTTTTAGTGGTTCACATGTAAGTTCACATGTTTATGGGTCATAATGTGGACAATGTAGTCATTTTTGTTGAGTTTTGTTGATTTTTCAAAAACCGCTTGTCCGGGATTGATAAAAAAGTTATGGGACCATTTGGGAACCATTTGGGAACCCTTTCCAACAAAAAAAGATTTTTTTCAAATCGGTTAGCAAGTGACGGAGTCTGTTATGCCCCAACAAACATAAAAAAAAACATCCGAATTGAGAACCTCCTTCTTTTTTTAGAAGTCGGTTAAAAAACAGAGTAATTTTGAAGAATATTCAAAATGACTATTCAAGAATTGAAGACTGAATATACTCCTCCTCATTTATGTCCATCTGGTTACCATTAATTCTGTAAGGCAAAGTATTTTTTTTTAAACTATAACATTTTTATTACAAACCTTATCCTCTCTAGTAACAGTAGCAGCCCCCGAAGCCTGAGCATCCCTCGGCTGCATCTCAAAGATAGTCCTGAACAAGTTCTCGGAAGTGGTGGTGAGGAAACCAATCTCAGCGTTAGGATGCAAGCCATAGAGGTACGGGGACTCAGCTGGCATAGCGTCTTCTATGTATTGGTGGTAACCCACGTAGTCGGTGTTTGGAGGAGCGGGGAAACCTGGGGCTAGTTGGAGTTCGCCATCAACCTGGTGGTAGATGTGAAAGAAAAGAACCATCACAAATGGTCAAAAAATCCAGCTTGAAAGTAAAGTAGATAAGTTTTGTACCCTGCTTAGCCCGACACTTATTAATAGACATAAATATGTATTTTCTGTTATCACGAAAGATGATTCATAAGTGACATCAGTACCATGACGTAAAATTCTTAGTTACTCAACTGAAGAGTGAAAATTAAAATAATAGTTTTAACATGAAATTATTTTCTACAGGGAGTAATCATCGGTTACAATGTGCTGAAAGAAAAGAGATTCAAATCAAACATTTAGTATAAAAATACTGATGCACTTACTAGATCAGGCTGCATCAATTCTTCTAAGTACGCGTTACAGAGCCTCCTATCCCAATCGTCAGTGATATGACCTCCATACATGATCTCTCCGAAAAGGTATCTAAGATCCTCCCAAGGTACTCTAGCGTTGGCTTCTAAATAATTGTAAAGGACGAATGTGCTTATAGTTAGATCACCTGAAATTGAGTAAACAATAAATTATAGATTAACAACATCAAATTAAATAAGTATTAATGAGACAAAGTGTCATCTAACAGGACCAGATGGAAAGATTTGCGAGCTGTGGAGACACTTTCAATTGAACACACTTTCATGGTGACCTACTGACCATGACCGTCGTGTAAAGAGAAAAGAGAGAAATAAACGGACAAAGAGACTAAACAAGTAAACGTAAACAAATTGCTGAAGCGCAAGTTATTATAACCTCAGCATAAATCAAAAGAAAATGATTTATAGAGGACGAACGCATATAATTATTATTATTGATAAAGAAAAACTTATTCTTATACTAGAAAATATTCAGATTATTCCAGAAATAGCTGTACTTACCAACATTAAAAGGATAAATCTTATTCCATCCTTGTGGTCCAAACTTCCGCCTCTCAGCGACCACAGCGTGAAAGTAGCACAGTGCGAATAGAATAGCTTTGAATTCAGCCTCTTTGCCACACATCTCCAGTGTTTCTTGGTTGAAGTTGTCCAGAGCTTTGTGGATGTTTGCCTGTCGGTACAAAATAAAATACTTTAAAACAATTGACCACTTTTATTCATGAAATGGACGGCACGGTTGGTGCAGTGGCTAAGCGATTGGTTGACCTGCTGCGCTGCGTGTCGCGGGTTCGATCCCCGCACGGAACAAATATTTGTATGGCCTACAGATAATTGTTTCGGGTCTGGGTATTTGTGTATGTGAGTTTAAATTTTTGTGAACGCACCCACAATACAGAAGAAATTCCTAGTGTGGGGCAACGTTTTATAAAAAAAAAGAAAAGAAAGACAGAAAGAAATATGAAATTTCAATGGTTTGTAGTTCAATAGCTACCACTGATGTACTGCGTAAAGATTGGATGATTAGATGAAAACTGAACATTTGTAGTTTAGATCAAAAAGTTGTTAAAATGCCATTTTTGAGCCTTTCAAAACAATAACGATCAAGATTCTTCATTATCATCATCATTGCCGCCAAAAGACGTCCACTGCTGACCAGTAGCAGACGTAGGCCTCCCCTAAGTGTCACCACATTGACCGGTCCTGTGCGTCTCGGGTCCAGTGAATCCCCACAACCTTCACCAGTTCATCGGTCCAGTCATCGGCCGATTAAAATTGCTATTGCTAGCTTGATATTATTCTATCATAAGTGACTTTACCTGCATTCCCGTAGGCGGTTCATTAGTAATCTTGATGCTAGACTCGAGGATGCCCTGCGGTATAATATGAGCTGCAGCCGTCGCCGCCGGCTCAGCCGACATGAACAGTCGGAAGTTGTCGTGGCATCCGTTGGCAAAGCTCTCCATCTTCTTCTCGAGGTTTGGTAGCCATTTCTTTACTAAATGAATATTCTGGAAAGCAGTTGTCGAATCTATGGTGATTTGTTACAATTTAATTTACACCATTGCATTTCCATCACACCTTTCAACATCTTTTTGTCATGTAAATGCTCTGTTGGATAATTATACCCTAGTATGCTTATGCTTAAAATACCAATAAACTACCCACACAGGGGTTAAAACTATCTTACTACATTGATGTACTTCAGAAATTTCCATACCTGCAAAACCACCCAATGTCCCTTCTCCAAGCCTTCATCCATGGCTTGCTCAGCCACAACCTCCTGCCCTTGACCCAGTGATACATTGTGGAAGTTCCCATTATCAGCAGTAAAGCCCATGATCTTGCCCAAAGCTTCCACATCTTTCAAAGGGTTGACTCCAGGAGATAGGATGAAGAATATTGGCGTTGTTGAACTGGTCTCTTCGAAGGACTTGCTGAATTCCACTGTTCTGTTTTCCACGTATTTGCCGCCCATTTTTTCTTCTATATACGCTCTGAAAGTGATAAAAACTCGAATATTACCATTTTATGCAAGTAATAGTGATGACCAATGAAGCTGGG
The DNA here is from genome assembly GCA_949775195.1 of Diarsia dahlii. Lineage (NCBI taxonomy): Eukaryota > Metazoa > Arthropoda > Insecta > Lepidoptera > Noctuidae > Diarsia > Diarsia dahlii. The sequence continues at coordinate 20,045,481 of OX459190.1, forward strand.
AAACATGGAATTAGTCGGTGAAAGTCTTTATTGACATACTTCAGCGAACGAACCCACGGAATGGAATGGAGCCACGAATGCTGCGGAGCTGTTCTACCTCGCATAGAACAAGTTACATTTAGTAATGGTAGACCAAAAGAATACTTTCTGTATAAAATGAATTATAATACTGGTTTATCCTAAGATAGAGTAGTAATATTGTTTGTACTTACGCTACTGCATACGTCATTCTGTCTGGTCTAAATGCTCTTAACATACACATTCTTTGAAGAGCTGTTTTGTTTTTCCATTCCTGCAAATTTACGATTTCTCAATAAAGACCAAAGTCCGCGGTACTAACTTACATTTTTTTTTTGTCTTAGATAGTTAAATAGTCAATAAGATTACTAGTACACACGGCTACACATCAAGCTATACATTTCCAGTTTACGCTGATCTCGCACTGTACGGAAATCCTATACAATGCCAGACCAGCTTATACTGGAAATGTATAGCTTGATGTGTAGCCGTGTGTACATCATACCTGAGGAAATTTCTCCCTTTCTGGGCACTCCACTTCAACAATCTTCTTCCATCTTTTAGGCGATGTTTCTATATCTCTGTCCAGATTCCTGAACTCTTCCTTACCAGCCAGAGAACAGATGCCGCCCCAACTCGTGTTGGATAGGAAGTCCACTGGACTAGTTACGTGAGGCTTTACGGGAAACCGGAGAAAGAAATCCAATTCTACTGAAGATACCTCTTCACTCATGAGGAGCACCTAAAAGGTTATTTATAATTTGGTCATATCGGATAATTATTTAGTCATACAGGTCAATTTCATTTCATGATGAACTGAAATATAATTGATTACAGTGTAGTTCCCAATTCGCTAGTATTTGGCATCGCAGTTTTAGAGAAAATAAAACAAAACTTTTTCTCTATAAATTGGCAACACAGATTTGACACTTCTTTTTCGCGCGTTGAACGGCATCGCAAGTAAAAATGGTTTCTGAAGAAAAACTTATTGGAAAAATGTGGAAATACTCTTTTACAAGTTGGATTGACGACGTCGAAACAAAATACGGAGTCCCGATGGTGTGCCAAACGCAACCTCAGTTTAAATCAACGGCAAAGTGTCGACCGGGACCGGACTTGACCGGAGCCCTTTGCTCGTCATTACTTCGGATAACGAAGGTAAGCTTTTTGTTTTAGGTGCAACTAAGTCAAAAAAAAACGTGGCTGGCTACAGCAATGGTCGAGGATAATATACCGTGTTGGTACGAGATACTTAAACACGAAGATCAACTTTGATACGAGATATCAGCTTTGATGTTTATAACAGATTTCTGTTACCGGCACGAGTTGCCGATGCCGACCAGCCCCACATGTGCTTACAGTACGAAATACTGTTTACCGTGTTAGTACGAGTTACCAAACACGAAGATCAACTTTGATACGAGTTATCGACTTTGATGACAAACGGCACGAGCTGCCAATTTGATCTAAACCAGCATGTGCTTATAGTACGAGATACTGTTCAGTGCTATTCTAATGCTGTTGAGAAACCTTACAATATACAGTGTTTACAAACACTACAAGATATCAACTTGGATGTCAGATTTCTATTATATCGGCACGTGATGCCACTTGATCAAAACCAGCATATGCGACAGTACGAGATACTGTGTAGTGCAAGTCAAATGCTATTGAGAAACCTTAAGGGACCAAGTAAGGTATTTTTTCATCATTTTTTGAGAAAAAAATCATTAAAAGGTGTGAAATTTGTCAAACATCAGGCCCTGATGAATAACGTGACACTCATTTTGTTGAAATCCCAGATATTGAATCCTTATCATCACCAAAGTAAAGCTAGTGATCTCTAAAATGGGAATAACTAGAAATAAGTGTATCGCTCACCAGCAAAGACAGGTGGGCACAGCACTTACAATAATAGACAAAATCAGGTCTCTTATAATAAAAATCCTACTAGATAAAATAACTATTTTAAAATCACTTGGTGAAGCAACAAGTTGGTGTGTGAACTCTATCATTAAGAAACTAAAAACAAGGTCTGTAGTGGCTCTGCACAAGCATTTCATAGAAATTACTCATAAAACTATTTTTAAATGGTGGCAATTTATCAAAGAATTGCGGTAAATAAGATGCCTAATACAACAGAGTTCAAATTCTATTAAGAAAACTGCACCAAGCCAGCAATTTCTGCTTAAAACATAAGTAACAAATATATGGGAAACAGAAAGAGTCAACCACAACAGTTAAAAGCATCAACCAACCAAGGAGATGGTATGAGATGGACCACAGACTCGACCACAGCCATCACACCGCAGAACATCCTTGAACCCACAGCGTTCCGAGAGAACCCGGGATGTCTACCACAACAGCAGGAAATAAACAAGGTACATATTTTGTTTGTTGGTTGTAATCAACAAATGACCCCATTATATTGCAGTGGATTAAGGATTTCATGTCCCTTTCATGTCTCAGTCCTAAAAATAATTTACCTGATTGTGAAATTACACATATGCAGGAAGCTTTTGTTCATAATTGTTCACCTTTTACAATTAAGAGCTATAACACCATATTGTCATCCAAAGGGAGAATACATCTCAAAAGATTTTCCTTGTTTCAAAACCTGATGGCAAACAGGTTAATTTTAAATCTAAAACCTTTGAACAAGTATGTAAAAGTCAGCACTGCAGTAAGGTTAATTGCTGATCATTAATAAGTGTGTTGCATAGACATAAGGAAGTCATATTTATGATTTAAAGTTCCTTTGTTTTGAATTCAATGGAACCTTATATGAATTTACAGCATTGCCATATGGACTATTTGTACTGCACCTAGTTTGTTCATCAAATTGTTAATACCTGTGGTTGTTTATGCAAGAAATTTAGGCCACTTATTCATAATCTACATTAATGATATTTTATATATTGACCAAGCATATTACAAGGAGTGTTTACAAAACATGAAAACAACAATTAGTGTGTTAAAGTTCATATGCTATTATTAGGGTTCCGTAGTCAACTAGGAACCCTTATTAATTATGACAAAAGTACCCTAGTACCTTGTTAATGTTGTAAACTGGGATTCATGATTAACTCCAAATCATTGTGCCTACCTACCAACCATACCTTTTGAAAAAAAAAAAGAAATACAATGAAGAGTAGGTATGTTAAATTCTAAAATTTAAAATAAGAGAATTTTGCCTTGTTTTTAGGCACATTAGTAGCAGCATGGCCAGCTTTATCATAATATGGCATATTACATACAAAACAAATGGAAATGGAATACCATTACTGAAATCAAACCATCTTTTTATCAGACAATCAATCAATTATTTTATTAATTATGATGCATCCATGACATTACCTATGGTTTACTTTTTCAATGGTCATCATCATCATCATTTCAGCCGAAAGACGTCCACTGCTGGACATAGGCCTCCCCTAAGCCCCCCTCGCCACATTGACCATGACCAATAATTGACCGTTGACTTTCAATGGAGAAGGAATATAATTATGTTATTCCTCCACCAATGACACCATGCTTATCAGCAAAACTTAGAAGCATAGCAGTAAAGAAAATTTGATTTACAAGTTTATACAGACCTGACAGGTTGGGATACTCATTGCTATGGTGAAAATGTTGGAGGCCTGTGGTCACAATCAGAGCAAATATATCACATAAACCAGGTTAAGGGCAATATTTTCTGGTTTAAAACGCTTTGTAAATTCAAAAAATAATTGTGATATTCTTCTTCAGATTGATAACACTACTGCCATTGCTTGCATTAACAAGATGGGTAGTGTTCAATGTCTAACCTAAATGATGGTAGTAGAAGGATATGGGTTTGGTGTGAAGCTAGGTGTATTAATCTCCAAGCATCTTACATAAAATCTAAATATAACTTGTCAGATGAGGAACCAAGGCATACTAACATTGCCACAGAGTTGGAATTATCATTTATGATTTATTAGCCTTACATAAAATCTAAATATAACTTGTCATATGAGGAATCAAGGCATACTAACATTGCCACAGAGTGGGAATTATCAATTATGATTTACTAGCTACCGGAGTTAATTCAAATTGTAAAGCATATGTGTCATGAACTTGATATAGAGACCCATATGCATTTCAGATAGATGCCTTCTCATTTAAATAGAGCTCCTATTTTTTTTATACACATTCATACCATTGACATTAATTACGAATTGTCTTCAAAAATTAAAAAAGGGGGGGGGGGGGCAAGGAAATATGAGTAGGTGTAGGTACCCACCGTGGACTTGTCAGATATCCTTTGGTAAAAATGACGATGGTTATAAAACCAATCATATTCTATTCTAATAATAATTTATTACAATCTCCTTTCAGTACCAAACACCCATAAAGCAACCAGCTTACTCCGGCAGCGACCATCTTTTGCAAAATGTATTCACTTAAAGAGTTGGTACTTATTCTGCCAAAATCACAGTGTGATTCAATACCAGATCTAATACAATACCTCACTGAAATACATTATACATAAACCAAAATAATGTTGGCTACAGCTTGTTACATTAGGCTAGATCAATACTTTCGCTTCTCTGTTAAATGAATGAATTGACAGGGATGATCACATCAAGCGTTTTCTCATGGGTCTTTAAAGAATTCAACCCGCTTTATACAAGTATGGGAATACTTGTGATCCTACAATAGTAGTGTAGTAGTAATCACTGTCTAATTGGGGATAATCTGAATTTTAATTTAAAAAATTAAGTAAAAAGCTTGTCACCTTATTAGCTCTTGCTACTGCTCAAAGAGTGCAGACTCTATCAGTTATTAAAAGACAATATGTCCATGTCACAAGACATAATACATTATGTACATTACTATTCTTATAAAAATATCACTGTCATCAAAAACTGAAACCTGCTTTCCTTTTATAACAGGCATCCAAACAAACAATTAGTAGAAGAATTAAATTATTAATGAAGGGAAGTGGGATTGACTGATATATTATGTACCACACATAACACACTTTATGCAGACACATATTTTGCTAAACAGGCAGGGGTGTCATTAGATGTCATTAGGAAAACTATTGGCTAGCCAGATAGTTCTATTACATTGACAAGGTTTATGATGTATCAGTGAATGTTAATGGTTTATGTCTGTTTGACGGCACGGTTGGCGCAGTGGCTAAGCGGTTGGACTGCTGAGCTGCGTGTCGCGGGTTCGATTCCCGCACGGAACAAATATTTGTATGACCTGCAGATAGTTGTTTCGGGTCTGGGTATTTGTGTATGTGACTTTATATGTTTGTGCACGCACCCACGATACAGGGAAAATCCCTAGTGTGGGGCAAATACCGTCTTAAATACCAACTTGAAGATGTAAATCATATTTACATTCCTTTATTTATCTTTACACAAACTTAATAAGTTAAAATTTAAACATTCAGTTTTAAGTTTTATTCAAACATTCCTTATTATTAATGATTATTTATTTTATTTGTACACTGTCATTAATAGTGTTTTAATTTAGTAATATGGCATTATTAGCTATACATACTTATAGCATTTATTGTTTCATATTGTATCTGATTATGAGACAGGACTGATAGTATTTTATTAGCATGAAAATACTAGTAGCCAATTATCATTGGTTTGTCTTTAATGACGCCCTAGTTATGTAAGCCACATAATGGCTATTTTGTCTTTTTACACATACATACTTATTATATAATACCTTAAGATTGATGATTATGAATCATACCTACCTAAGATATACAAGCATAGGTTGACTATATTGGTCTCAAATAAATTTGATTCATGTAACAATAAGATTGATTTGGTAAGTCTTGTATATTTCCAAAAGAGTGGCCCATGTCGACTTAGACTCTAAACAGCTACACTGTAATCAATTATATTTCAGTTCATCATGAAATGAAATTGATTAATCAGACGAACTTACCTTAAGTGAAGTCCGATTACAATTTCATGAAGGATGAACTGAAATATAATTACCCACCCAACCCATCCTTTTTAGGATTAGTCCCTTGTCGAATGGGCTAATAGAGCAACGCTATCTCTAAAGAGTGTCAAATCTGTGTTGCCAATTTATAGAGAAAAAGTTTTGTTTTATTTTCTCTAAAACTGCGATGCCAAATACTAGCGAATTGGGAACTACACTGTAATCAATTATATTTCAGTTCATCCTTCATGAAATTGTAATCGGACTTCACTTAAGGTAAGTTCGTCTGATTAATCAATTATTACATATTAAAATGTGAATAAATTATGATTAATTTAAATTGTTATGAGAACAATAAGTAAGAAAAGAAATACTGATAAAGTTACAGGACCTATGAAGTCATCATCATCAGTACTTTTCTGAAACGGTTGGTCTGTTACAGTAATGGGATAATTATGCTTTCACATGGCCTTTAACACTTCCTTGTGACACCCTTCAAAGCACGCGCATTGCAATGCAAAAACGTAAAATCTGGCAATTTTAACATAAAAATACCTATTTATTTCATAAATAATATACCTACTGTTTGCTTTTTTTTACCTGGAAGGTCATTTGCGAGGCAAATATAAGTTTGTCACACTCAAACAGTCCCCTGGAGGTATACTGGTACACAGAGAAGCTGATACAATCGATGAGGTTTTTGATGCGGGGTCCGAGTCCCTCAGCCGGCTCAGCGCGAGATATCGCCTTTTGGAAAACGACGCTGAATGCCTAGAAGTGGTATCAACATATGAGCATTATCATAAAATTTAAGGATTCCTTTAACTTCAGCTTAACTCTTCATTACAATGGCGATTTTATTCGACGAAAAAATAGTTTAAAAGACAGTGATACTGCTAGCTGGCTATTGCCCCCTATACCCTTGCCCCTTGACTGACCTCTAAATTTACAAGTAACGCAAATGTAAAAAGATTAAAATCAAGAACACTGGTCTACATTCATAATAAAATGCCAACGATACTGACTACAATAACACCAACAAATTGTCAAAAAAAAAAGAGTGTTTTCTCTCTTTATTTCACTTTAAATAAATAAAGACTATTAAACACTAAAATAGTAGAATATTTCTAAAATCACCTTCAATGAGAACTGGTAGATAGGATTGATAGTGTTAAGATCGTTCAGGATGAAGTACAATAAGGACGCTCTAGCTGAAGCCGGCCGGTAGAATTCACGAGCTACATCAATCTCTTGTGAAGTTATTTTTGCTTCGGCCACCTAAAACATAATTAAGCATGTTATGAGTATCGTAGACGCCAATTTAGCCGTTATTGTCCCACTCCTGAGCAAAGGCCTCCCCCCATTCTTTCCACTTCTTCTGATGGTGTGCTTCTTCTCGCCAGTCGGTCAGAAAGCCATCCAAGGCGTCCCGCCATCTTCTCCTCGGTCTACCGCGACAGTCCTGCGATATTCGGGCCCACAGCTGCGGCGGCATCCGGCTGTCATGGCCTGCCCAGTCCCATTTCAGTCTCGCAGCTTTATAAGCTACGTCGGCAATTTGAGTTCTGGAGCGCAGTGTGGTGTTTTTTATGCGGTCAGTTAATTTTCAGTTGTTGTTAAACTGCAATAGCGAACGAACGTACGGACCGCGCGCGCGTGCTCTAGTTAAGAGTATTCTGCAGACGCAGCACAACACCGTCGTCGCGGTGTACCTACGTCGACCTATCGCGGTCAGCGCAATGACCTAGTTACAAGTGACGAAATCATGAAGTGTTTATTATAATCTATTGTTTAGGTGTAACTCGCCTTACAATTAAATAATGGCCTCACAATCCATTAAGATAAAAACCGACCTGGAAAAACGGTTGTATGACTGTTACATCCAGGAAAAAACCGATAAAGAAAACCTGCAGCAAATGGTACGTAATCTAAATGCGCACATTAATAGCTTGCAGGAACAAGTACAAGCCCTCCAAGGCGAATTAAATTGCTTGAAAGAAAAAAAAGAACCCAAAGAACCTGTACAAAAACAGGAAGGGCAAACAATATCATTTTCCCAGCGTAATAAAAGTGACGTTGAGTACTGCACTGACGAGGATGAACTCGCTAAAGAGACTGAATGGATTAGGGCCAAGAGCAGGAAGAAGAGGAAGCTTAACACCTCGCACTCTCCAAAACAACAACCCGGAACCAGCGCCCAACAAGATCTTCGAAAAACCGAGAAAGAGATTATCGTGAAAAAGGTGCCCCCGCCACCGCCAATCATAATAGACGGAGTTAAGAACTACCAAACGTTCTACGACTCCCTGACTGAAACCGTACTACCTGAAACGTTTACCGCCAAAATGTTAAATGGAGATTGTGTGAAAGTTAACGCCAAAACCGAGGACTCATATAGAGTTATTGCCAAGCTTTTAACAGAAAAAGACTACCATTGGCATTCATACGAAAATAAGCAGTCTAGACCAATCAGAGTTGTTGTGAAAAAGTTACATTCTTCTTGCCAACCTGATAGAATTAAAGACGACCTAACGACACAAGGTCTAAAAATTGAAAAAGTAGACAGCAAATTGAGCTGGAAGAGCAAAGAACCACTCAACATGTTTGTCTTATCATTTAATAATGAAGAAGATGTCAACAAAATCTATGGCATCAAGTACATTTTAGGGTGTAAAATTGAAATACACCCACTCAAAAATCCTCAACTAATTCCCCAATGCAAGAGATGCCAGGCTTATGGACATACTCATAAATACTGCAAAAAAGAGCCAAGGTGTGTAAAATGCACTGGCAAGCATCTTACAGCCAACTGTACCAAATCTCCTCAAGAGAAGCCAAAATGCGTTCACTGTGGTCTACCTCACCCTGCCAACTATAGAGGGTGTGAAGTAGCTAAACAGATGCAAATTTTGAAAAACAAAAATATTAAAAAGAAGCTTGTGGTACCAACTATCCAACAGTCTTTTCCACTAAGAAATCCTGACAAACAGGCGCAGAAAGCAAGTGGTGTCCAGCCACTGGCAAGACCCATGCAAGTAACCAGCACTGGATCCTATGCGGAAGCTGCAAAACCAAGATCTCAGCCTTTGAATCTAGAGGATAAGATTAACCAGATTTTAAAGTGTATAACTTCATTTGATAAGAGATTAGAGAAACTAGAGTCTAGCACTAAAACAGCTATCTTAAGTAATCAAAAATGAATAACACACTTAAAATAATGGCGTGGAACTCTAATGGGCTCCTCAAACATCAAAATGAGTTGCAGGCGGTCCTGGACACAGAAAATGTAGACGTGTGTTTGGTCTCCGAAACGCACTTCACCAAACAATCTTTTGTAAAATTTAGAGGATACATGATATATAATTCGCTTCACCCTGATAACTCTGCTAGGGGAGGCAGCGCGGTTATAATCAAAGAGCACATTAGCCACTACGTGCAATGTATTTTTGAAGAACAAGACATTCAAGCCGTGGCAGTATCTGTTAAAACCAAATATTGTCCCGTGTCCATTGCAGCCATTTACTGTCCACCACGGCACATGATAAAAAAAGAGAGATATTTACAGCTCTTTGAATTATTAGGTCAGAGATTTATCCTAGGCGGCGATTTTAATGCTAAGCATACGCACTGGGGATCAAGACTTACTACGACTAAGGGAAGGCAGCTCTTAGGTGCAGTTAAAGACGCACATTCTGAAGTTATGAGCACAGGAAAACCAACATACTGGCCTACTGACCACCAGAAGATACCGGATCTTATAGATTTTTTTATATGTAAAAACATATCCGCCAATTACGTCAGCTTGGAGGAAGGTTTTCATATGAACTCAGACCACTCTTCGATTATACTAACGCTTAGTCAAAAAATTCTACCCAAAGAAAGCCACTTAAGCCTGGTTAATAAGTTCACAGATTGGGAAAGTTTTTCTCTTGATCTTGATAATATTATCGACCTTAAAATTCAGATAAAAAACCAAGATCAGCTTGACTCAGAAGTAAACAAGTTTATTGTTAACATCCAACAATGTGCGTGGAACAACACACCACAATTAAAACGTAAATATAAGGGGTTTACCTATCCTAAGGAAATTGTGGATTTACTATCTGAGAAAAGGAAACAAAGGAAAAGGTGGCAGCAAACACGGTGCCCGCGAGATAAAACATCACTAAATAATCTAACTAAAAGGCTAAAGAGGAAAATCCAGCAATATGAAGATGCATCTCTGAATACCAACCTTTTGCAGCTAACCAATGATAAATCAACAGATTACTCACTTTGGAAAGCAACCAAAAATCTAAAAAGGCCGACTAAGCAAATACCGCCCATCAGAGATAGCGACGGAAAATGGGCAATAAGCAATTACCAAAAAGCGTTAAGATTTGCTCAGCATTTAGAAGACACCTTTAAGCCCAATGAAAGCCCAATAGAAATACTTGAGAGTGAAAACTTATTACAAAACCAGAGAATTAAGCTCGTTACTCCTAAAGAAGTAATGAGAGAAATTCAAACTAACATTAGCTCAAAAAAGTCTCCGGGTTACGACCTTATTACAGGTGAAATTCTAAAACACCTCCCGCGCAAGGCTATAGTAAAGCTGACGAAACTTATAAATGCTGCATTTATTTTAAAATATGTACCTGCTCCTTGGAAGGTTGCTGAAGTCATTATGATTGCTAAGCCTGGGAAACCACCACATGAAGCATCATCATACAGACCTATTTCTCTGTTGCCCGTGATATCTAAACTATTCGAAAAATTATTATTGAAACGTTTGAAACCAATAATAGAAGAAAAAGGCCTTATTCCAAATCATCAATTTGGCTTTAGGGAGAAACATTCAACAATCGACCAGGTACATAGAATAACTAACATCATTGAAAAAACCCTCGAAAACAAGGAAGTCTGCGCCACCGTATTTTTAGATGTCGCGCAAGCTTTTGATAAAGTTTGGCATCAGGGTCTAATATTCAAGCTAAGACGCATGCTACCAGAATTTTCAGATATACTAGAGTCATATATCACGAATAGAATGTTCAGAATACGGCAAGAGGACGCATATTCTGAACTAAAAACAATAAAAGCTGGGGTACCACAAGGAAGTGTGCTAGGACCAATATTGTACTTGTTATACACTTGTGACATTCCAGAACTGGAAAACAACACCATTGCCACCTTTGCAGACGATACTGCAATTATGGCTACTGGTTCAAGCCACAGAGAAGCAGTAGAAAAAGTCCAACTAGCTGTGAACAAAGTCTATGACTGGACACAAAAATGGAAGATCAAACTGAATGAATCAAAATCAATTCATATTGACTTCACAAACAAACATCTGGACTATCACCCAATCTACATAAATGGCATGCAGGTGCCTTATGCTAATACAGCCAAATACCTTGGCATGACTCTCGACACCAAATTGCGGTGGAAAACTCACGTCAAAAAGAAAAGACAGGAACTCGACATACGTTATAAAAGTATGTATTGGTTACTTGGAAGGAAATCCTGTCTATCAATACATAATAAAATAACCATATACAAGCATATACTCATGCCAATTTGGACGTATGGTATCCAACTTTGGGGCTGTACTAAACCAAGCAACGTCAAAATTATTCAACAGTTTCAAAATAAAGTACTCAGGGATGCTGTGGATGCACCCTGGTACATAAGAAATGACGACCTTCACCGTGACCTTAAAATGGAGTTCGTCACCACCATCATCCAAAAATTTGCTGAAGCCCACGAACACAGACTACACCGACACGTGAACGTTGAGGCTATTCAGCTCCTAGACAACACAGACTTAGTGCGTAGGCTAAAAAGAACTAAACCTTTTGAACTAGTGTATAGTGTACAAAGTGAGTGAATAATAGTAACAGTGTTGTGCTATACCTATAACACATGAACATAGTGTTTTTATAAAAATAACAGACTCTAAGAAAGTGCTACGGACTTGTGTAAAAGTGCAAATGGACACTATTCTTAGTTTTAACATAATCTATGACATAGCAAATTAAGTTAGAGTTAAATTACTTATTAGTCTTTTAGGCTAGATCGTAATTAATTTATTAAGAATTTCGGTTCTTAATAACAAGGAAAAAAAAAAAAAAAAAAAAAAAGTTAATTTTACATTCAGAATGCTGCGCTCCATCGCTCGTTGGCAAACCTTGAGTTTGGATATATATTTTTTTTTTCACATTCAAAATGATTTTCCTAGAAATTCTTTATAAAGTTCTACTTTTCAGATTTTTTTCATATTTTCTAAACTTATGGTTCAAAAGTTACGAGGGGGGGGGACACATTGTTTTTTACTTTTGGAGCGATTATTTCCGAAATTATTGACATTATCAAAAAATGATTTTAGTAAACCGTTTAAGGACGGACGGACAGACAGACATGGCGAAACTATAAGGGTGCCTAGTTGACTACGGAACCCTAAAAAATGGATTTATTGTTTTACCCAGACGTATGATAGATAAGTCGTGGTTTAGAAAGAGACTGTTATTCGAACTCTTATCAACTCATCTCAAGAGTAGCTCACTAAATACTTCAAGTTTTTATAAATCTTGATGGATACCTTTTTAATAAACTCACAAATTGTCAAAAAAAAATGTAATTTGCTGTGATACCAGATGTATGCTATCAAATATGTAACTTTAAACAGGTGGGGACCTGGTGACCTGTATTACAGGTGTTACTACCTACCACAGGCACCAGCGATCCACAACCAAAAATCGTTGGCTACTTTTTGTGTATAAATTATTATTTGTATTTTTTGGCTTGTGGTGAGAAATAAACATATATTATTATATTATTATTACCTACTCTTTTTGTTAGAGCCAATTACGTTTATCCATAGCTCAATTTTCATTATATTACGTCTATTTTTTATAGAAAATTTTATCTTACCTTTTTCTCAATATCAGCAGCAGTCCTTTTCGTAGTCTCCAAATTCTCTACTAAAGCCGTATCACCAAGTATATCATCACCGGCCGAAGACAAACGCGAGAGCAAATCATCTTCAAGCGATTTCAGTTGAATCTTGAATTGATTCTGCTGTTTCGTCAACTCTGCTTTCAAATCCTCTAGATCTGGTCTTTCTGCTTTCACTACTTCTGCTAAAAGCTGGTCTTCAAGACCATCGCGAGTTACTGTAAAGTTGACTAAAGTTGTCTGAGCTTGCATCTCTGGTTTGTAATGTGGGTTGGCTAGTTTTGTGTGTAGGATGAGTCTGAAGTTTGGACTATATTCTACTTCTTTGTCACCCATTTTGATTGCTCTGTAAATAAAATAACTAGTATTAAGATGTCATCGGCGATCAGAAGAACACTTTCTTCACGATTATTAGTTCAGGGGCTATGCCATCACCTGTTATAGCAGTATTACTATAATCTTGCTTCATTGTTATGTAAAAGAGAAATGATGTCTGATGTATAGCGCCATCTCTTCAAGCAAGATTAAAGTATTAATTCCAAGCTTTATGTCGGAGCTGATACAACCGCCCGAAGAAAAACCATGCCAGGTTTTAATTGATAAAATATTAAGGTTGTTACTCTTACCTTCCTTTCTTTATCAGCGTCCTTCCCAACAGTGGATCTAGCACAGGATCCACAGTCTCGCCAATGTTCTCAAAAAGTACTGTTTCTCCTTTTATGATCGCTTTCTCAATCGTATCCAAATAGCCTCTTGATCCTAACCTGATCACTCGCAGTTTATCACCGTACTTTTGTCTTATCCATTTTACACCTTGTAACTGAAAAGCATGAGTATACTCGTATGTGAAGATCAGACGAAGAAGGCAATCAATGAATACAATAAAAACATTACGCAGAAAGTCATAATCAGTGCATATTGAATTTCGTTAACCATAACTGTTTCTGCCACCAAGCAACATTGCTTAGTTCGACCGACTTTGAATGGTATAGTGACTGTCTAGTTATAATTGTTTTGGGATTGGAACGCATCTCATCTAGTATTGCAAAAGTCAACAAGTGATGGAGGGGGTGGTTACCACGCTTACCATCAAATTTAAGTCACATGCTTGTTTGCCCAAAAATAAAGAACAAACCTGAGGATCAATCATCAGCGGCCACCGATCAGAATTAGACAGTATGGTTGCATTCTCAGTACTCATGCGGTCTGAAGGTAGACCTTCGTTCTGCCACATCGCTATCGTCGTGTCATCTGTCAGCATCGTTAGCGGGTCCAGTCCTTCTGTTATTGGTATCGGCGGCTAAAAAATAAAATCAAAAGTCAAGACAATATTTAGCACAAAAGCCAATGGAAGCGGCTGGGTTACGTAGGTTAACGTGGTATTACCGATTTTTGTGCTTTTTTATGGACGTATTGGATTGGTTTTTATCATTTTATTACAAGACTCTAGGATGTGGTACAACAAAATTAAATAAATAATGACGTGTTTAATAATATTTAAAATTATATCTGAAAACAATCATTCTTCACATGAACATTAAGTTTGGTTTTGCTATATAACAGATAAAGAAGTGTTTAAATTCTGATAATTTCAATACACACCTCTAAGGTCTTCAAGAAGACAAGCCAGTTCTTCTGCATGAGATCCAATCTGAATTGTTTAGTGAAGCATCCCACATAAGAAATGAAAGCACACACAAGTAGTACGTCTCCTGGCATTGTTGTACCCTGCTGCATAAGACTGAAATTAAGAGAGACACTTAGATACCTCTTTTTTTAGAAAAGACGGAAAACTGGGCGTAATAACATAACTTTGGACAGGCTTCTGTCCAGCAGAGACAGCACATTGCAATGATAAATTCTGTCATCACCAGTATCTCAATCATTACACTTCGTTCATTCATCTAAACTAATATTATAAAGAGGAAAGATTTGTTCGTTTGTATGTTTTTTTGTTTGTACCGATTTAACTCAAAAACGACTTAACCGATTTCGAAAATTCTTTCACTGTTATAAAGCTACATCTTCGCCGAGTAACATAGGCTATATTTTCTTCCAGAAAGAATTAGGGATTTCTAAGAAAACTTGAATTATGTAATCCAAAGTGTGGTTTTCTTCTGTAAATCGTCTTTCATCGCATGCATTGCTCAAAGTATTGGTGCCAGCACAAAAAAAATGTACTACCATATTAAAGAGCGCAACAATATGATTAAAAAAAATGCACTTTAAACGCCTATCTCGAACGGATAACTCACAATTGCTGCTTTTACTATTGAAATCTAAACTAATTAGTATCACTATACAGTTATAAACCAAGATTCGCCGTCGGTCTGTCGGTCACCAATGGATAGAGTGGTTATGAGTAAGGTTTAATATAATTTTATGAATACAGATGTCGCTATAACCGACATCCACGCGAGCGAAGCCGCGGGCGAAGTGCTAGTGACAAAATAAAATGAGATACTCAGCTGATGATGATGAGTTGATGTCTCAGCTGATTGCAGCGTCGCGTCGTGGCCGCTCGTGGAGGCTATTAGAGCTTAACAAAACCTATTAATTTTCTTATCTGCCCCTTGATTACTTCTTCTGATCTTCTTTTCAACTGTTATTATAATATCGCAGAGTATTTTTTTTTTTCTTTTTTTGGGGTGGGAAATCATCAAATAGCCCCTCCAGCTCTTGGGCAGAGCGGAAGGGAGTGTCAGGCTTCTACTGACTAAAAACCACCCATGTTCCTTCTTAGCCCTTGTGCCGAGGCCGCGGTATCTCTTTCGAACAACCCGCAGCCCCGACAGGAAAATCAAAATCAAATCAAACTGTAAAAGTAAATTAAAGTAAATTACCTAGAAACAGCTTCAGCCCATCTAACTTTTTCACTAGCAAGGCCATTGACCAGTCTGTTAGCAAGTTGTATAGTTGCGTTAGTAGCGTCTGCTTCCTTCTGGCACTTCATCTTTTCTGACGTTGCCTTTTCGAAGTCTGCTGTGAGCGATGCAAGCATTTCTTCTAGGGACTATAATAGGAAAAATACCCGCATTATCAATGACGTCTTTGTAGTCTGTACACATACATCTTAAGCATTTAGGTATAATTAAAATGAATAGGAAATACTATGCTATGCTAAAACATAGCCAATGTATGTTACATCAACAAATCTAAAAATCATAATCTTCAAAAGTTTATACATGTTCTCATGTTCTACATCTCTTACCATAACTTTGCATTTGATAGACCTCAATTTCTCAGTAGCAGCAGCTAACTCGGCATTAGCGGCTGCCAAAGCTTTTCTTTTGGGCTCAACATCGCAGAACACTTCGTAGAACTTTATAATGTTGATTACCCAAGCGCACAGACCAGCAGCTGCACCGGATTTTGATCTTATGAATTCTAGAAATAAAGTTTAATTTTGGTCGCCTGAGCTTGAAACTAGTGAAATGACGTGGTTTCAAATTAACTTACCTGGCTCAAATTCAACATCCTTTAAGTAAGGTTGAATGGCTTTGATGACATCAGGGTGAATATTTTCTTTGTCATAATTTACGAGTAACTCTAGGAATACGTCTACTTTTGCCATTACCACCTGCGGAAGAATAATTTGCCAAACAATTTCATGATAAACATCAAAAAAAATGTGCTTATTTGATAATATGTTAGTAAGAGCTAACCTTAGCAGCTTTCCAAGTCCTATCTTTAGGAATCTTCCCTCCAGGTGCTAGCAGCACCATGACTGCTGCAGTGACATTGGTCACAGCCCCCGGTGGAGAACCGAAAGACTTCAGCTCAGTAAGGTTAGCTTTATTCAGCGTGTTCAGCGCTTCTTGGGCAGCTATTAAAGCTGGTTCGGCTTTTATCAAGTCTTCTTCGCAATCCTTCTGTTTCTTAGATACTTCTTCGGCTATTACTGCTACTTTCTCCTCCTCCTCGTCGGCTAGAATATGAATGGATTTTGTCAAGTTTTTTTTTTTTTGGTGTGGCGACTTGTTTATTTTGTTATTAACATTGTGTTTCACAGAAACAACTTTGTAACTCTCTAGGCAAAAATACAAAAGCTCTAATGATAAAAACGGTCATAGAATTATTGATATTTTCAGGGGTAAATTTTAAAGGACTAATATAATGATAACTAATTCTTACCAAGTGCTTTCTCGCTCTGTACTTTAGCCGTCTCAACGCCAACCATCTCAATAAGTTTATCAGCTGCCTCATTCTTTTGATGCAACTCTACTTCTTGAACCGCTAGCTTTTCCTTCAACGCGTCCACTTGGCAAGACGTTGAAGCTAACTTTTCTAAACCATTTTCGAGCCTACGATGTTCACAAATAACCAGAATTTATTTTAGAAAATGGGTCACACAATAGAATTGTAGATATCGACTTTGTGCCGATGATGATGAATGAAAAGCATTTTTATAAAACTGAGTGACTAAAACTTGAGCCAACCACCAGTCTCATTACTGTAAGATTTAAATTAAAAAGTCATTTAAACTGTAAATTGAGCTGAGAATATACATTTTTAAACGCCAAAAACTAAAAATAAAAAATCTACCAAACATCCATCCTTTACAATTTCGTTTTATCTAGGATGAAGAAGTGACATAACATCTATCTGATAAGTTAAAAGATCTTGAGCCTGATTCTTGATTAAACATGATGTTAATTGCACATACCTCACAATCTTAGCGCGAAGTTCATCAGTTTTATTATTGACCAGCTTGGCGTACAAGCTGATCTGTTCAAGGTAACTCTTGGGTGTGGTGTAGTTGTACCGCCTCTCGTTGGCCAGGTACGCCTTAGACATAGTGTTCACTGAGGTATGGACGTATGCCATAAATCTGGATATTGAGTCTCTGAGGGTTACCTGGATAATTTAAAAAGGCTTCCTTTAAAAAATCGCTATGAATGAGCTCTCTAGAATATTTCCGACGTTTTTTTTCCTTGTTGGTGCAATCATAAAATTCGGATTCCACTTTATGGGACACTATGCACTTTTTAATGTGCTTAAATATGGATTTTCAACGGTCGGCTGAACTTCGAAAAATCAGGATGTGAATCCAATGCGAACGTGATGGTAAGACACTTGTACAACTCTCACTCTCACTAGTTACTCTGCTTCAAAAAATATTCAGAAGAATAAACTGCTAAAAAATATGTACCGGTAGGTTTTGCAGCTCCTCCAAGAACCTCATGGCCACAGACACCAAAGCTTCCTGAGGCCACTCATGGAACCAGTTGATGGACGTACAGTTGATCAGAGCGGGGAACTTTCTGGATCTCACTCTCAGGGTAGAACCGACGGGAGAGAAGCAGAGGACCACCTTCAGTTGCTTCCGAACTCTGTCTATGAAGAACTTCCAACAAGTTTCTCTTGTATCTGGTAGACCTGCACCTTTTACCTAAAATGTTTGACATAAACATAGTTAAGATTTTCAGCGTATTTTGTTGCATTCGGTTTGGTACTTCAAAATCATTGAAAATACAAGCACTCATAAGCACGACCGATTTGGCAGCATGCCATAACCACTATTGAAATTAGATGAATTAATCGTATATGACTTATATAATATATGTACATTTTATTTAAATTTTTACCTCATTCCTCACTCCAGCAATGATATTCTCCATTTCATCATCAGGGAACAAATCAGCAACTTCACCTGATGCCAGCAAATCATTGATGAGGACCAGAAACTGTTCGTTCGCCACTTGAGCGTCCGTCATCAGGAACATTATGCCGACGTTCTTCAAACCAGTTTTTATGTACAACTGAGATAGTTCATTCTAGGGAGAAAGTATTAATTGTTGTAAGACTACATAATAATATGAGGCACAATGTTCAAATCGGTTCAGAAAATAGTCAGTCAGAAAAAGTCCCATGTTGGGCGGCAAAAATAATAGTTGGCGCCCAGCATGGTACTATTTATTTTATCTTCAAGAAACAAAACTTATTTTCTAGTAAGCAGGCCCTTAAACCGACCGATGGGATAGTATAAAAGGAGTTCTTAGGTAACGAAAATATTTTTACAATAATATACCTCGTTAAAATTTAAGACTGTTTGTTTCAAGAAACACAGTTTATTTTGAATAATATCAATTTCAGTCCTTCTCTGTTATACTAAGCAACAATATGGGACACTGTAAATTTTATAATTTTATTTTTAATTTTACCTTCAAATCAGACACTCCATATCCCTTTTTGAGTTGTATCTGAAGTACTTCCAAACTGGATATAAAAGCGGCCAGTCTGGACAGCGACTGTTTGCCAGAACCTCCAACACCCACCAGTAAAGCGCTGCCTCTTGGACTTTCCAGGATACGTGAGATTCTACAAGAGAAAGTAGGTTTTACAACTTATATTCTTACAAAACACATCAAGCTTATAAAACAACAACTAAAAAGAAGAAACTTTTGTTTTGTAACTAAGGAAGTACACTATTTTTGTAAACAGATGTTTTAAGACCCGTCACGTAGAGTTGAACAACTTGATTAAAATTAGTGACCAAATCAGATTCATTACTATAAACATAACATCACACCTGTAATCCCTGAAAAGTTGAGAGAAGGTGTACCTATTTTTCAAATATTAGGGGGCGAGCCTATTGCCATCAAAATAATAAACCGTTTATTTTCAGGTAAAAAAGACTTCTAAATAAATCGTCATCAGCCTATAATGTTCCCACTGCAGGGACTCAGGCCTCCTCTCTAAGAGAGGGATGGGCTATAATCCACCACGCGGGCCCAGTGCGGATTGGCAGATCAAAAAATAAAAATCTAAACCATCTAAATAAATATCTTAACCTAAATATATACCTGCAAATATGCATCATAGCGTCCTCAAACAACACCAAGTTCATAGCAGCGATGAGATCGTTGTAACTAGCCATGGCTTCAGTGAGCAGTTTGTTGAGCTGCTCCCAGTTCATGATGGGCATATACTTCGGCTCACCGATACCGCCCGCGAAGTGGCAGTAGATGTTAGGACGCTCGAATACTACGCCCTCATCTATGTCCTAGGAAGGATGGAATGTTTCGTTAAGAATACTGATTAACATATATTGCAAATAGTTCTCTAATGTTCTAATTGACGTGTCAGTGCACCGCTGCCATTTAAACTTTTTTAGTGGTCGAGGCAACTTCCTTTGGTGGACTCCATGAAATTATAGAAATTTACCTCAAAATTCTTCTTGCAAAGGTCAACTTGTACTTTTAGGAAAGCATCGATATCTTTTTCTTCAGTTAGTTTATCGCCATAAACACGGCTTGTTTCGTGAAGCCACAAACGAAGTATATCCGATGTGTTGTCTATACATTCGTTAGTACTGAATAAGAAACCCTGAAAAGTAATGTTCAAATTCATTCAATGTTGAACTTAACCGACAACATTATATGGTATAAAATCATTGGAAAAAAGCTGGTTACCTGAAAAACATTTGACAAATCTCTCAAGTTGAAAATGTAATGGAATTTGATAGCAGTAGGTAAAAAGACTTGAGATATTTTGTTATGTAGAGTTATTGTCGCCATCACAACATTTGCTGAAATAAACACATAATCCATTATACACAATACTGATATTAAATTCTCATTCACAAATAAAATTAGTAGTATTGACCTTGGCAGGCTACTATTAAAAGAAACATACAATCGAATTAAGAACTTCCTATTTTGTCGGTTAAAATTTTCATCAAAACATACTTTTATGATCCATTTAGAATTAACTAGAACAGATTCAGTTACTTTACTTACATGACAACTTTGCAATTGCTGGATTAATCCTTAACTCTGGATTGGCCAAATGCTGACTCAAGATCGAATGATAGATATTGTTCAGAGCTTCAGTATTAGGAAAGCTGATCGCAAACACACAGAAATGCCTCTGCAACCTTGGATTTATAGTGAAACTGCCTGAGGTTGGGTTCATACAAGAAACATATTGAGTGTTGTGGATGTCTTTCAAAGATAACTTTGTTCTGTCATACCAATGACCATAGTCCATGTGCTGGCGGATTATTGTATGAGGTTGGACAGTTCCATAGGCATCTACTTCTGGCATATTCATGTCATCAATAAAGTATATTAAAGTTTTGTTCCCAGGAGGTCCATAGTTACGACCGGCTTTCTTTTCTAGAGGTTTTTCGAGGATCTTTTGAAGCATCTCCGATGAGGTGTAGAAATTGAATGGAACGGATTGTATGGCGTAGGCTTCGGATAACCTGTAAGAGGGAGAAAATTAAGAATTAGAATAATTTGGTCACAATTGTCAGCACCATGGAAGGTGTCCGCAAGACCCGACACCTGCTGGGGCTGCGGGATTATTTGACAGAGATTCCGCGGCCTCGGAACACAAAAGGCTAAGAAGGAACATGGGTGGTTTTTAGTCAGTAGAAGTCTGACACTGACGAAGAGTGGAAGGCTATGAGGCTTTTGCCCGGAAGTGGGACAATATAGGCTAAAAAAAAATATTTGATGAAAATGGTTTTCCTCACCCCTGTAACTTTTCGTTAACCAGCACAGTTTTGCCAGAACCCGCACTTCCTACTAACATAACAGGATGCTTGTTCTTCATCAGCAAGTCAAGGAAGAATCTGACTCTTATTGTTTCTGCTGTAGGTACCAGCACAGCCTAAACAGGGTATATTAGTGTAAATCAAAACAATATTCCCAAAGATATGTTGTTATCTACTAGATATGTTGTTGGTAAATGCACCAGACTATCATCTAACAGAACCAGATGAAAATAAATTGATATGCGAGCTACAACTACAGCAACGATTTGACGCAAATCATCATGACCAGGACCACTCTGTCAAGGTCGAAGCGAAAATGAAGAAAATGACGGCACGGTTGGCGCAGTGGCTCAAGCAATGGACTGCTGCGCTGCGTGTCGCGGGTTCGATCCCCGCACGGAACAAATATTTGTATGACCTACAGATAGTTGTTCCGGGTCTGGGTATTTGTGTATGTGAGTTGTTTGTGAACGCACCCACGATACAGGAGAAATTCCTAGTGTGGGGCAACGTTTTTTATAAAAAAAATGCTGTAAAAAAAAACATTATTAGTATGGTTACCTGTAAAGGTACATCAGAGTCCAACTCAAACTTTGGTATTTTCTCAGTCCACGGGGTAAACTGCTTTGTATCGTGATCTATATAGTAATCAAACACGGTCCCACCAGCGGGGAATTTGATGTTCTTGAACTCATTGTTCCACCATTTCGAAAATTCTATAAACAGGAGAGGTATTACTAGTTTCAAGATCAGAAGTGTAAATAGTTAAAATCAGAAAAAAAAAAATTAAATTGCACTCTATTCGCGGAAAGTTAGACAATTTTAGAGCCACTGTTGGCAACTGCAAAAATCCTGATCAACCAAAAGCAATCAATCATATTCAGATCAAAGTCAAACTTACCTATCCGATAGTCAACGCTACCCTCGTGAAACATAGCAGATCCAAAAGCCCAAACACAAGCAAACACAAAGAATATATCGTGCCACTCCTTTGGACATTCAGCCGGAGTATTCTCAGGTACAAATAGACAGTTTAACAGATGACAAAGCATGTGGACATGAGCCATGTCCACAATAGGAGTTATCTTTTTGAATCGAGTCCTCACTGTTTCTAAGCAAGAAGGAATGTATTTGTCGAAGAGTACAACTAAGTTGGATTTTTCTGCTGGTATTTTTCTTGTTTCTACCCAGCTTGTAACGTACCTGTAACAAATAACCCTTAATTTATACCACTTATAAAAACAGGCCCAGCAAATTCAAAATTTGCTAAAGGCTGAATACCAGTGTTATAAGGTGGTGGATTTACATGGAGTGACTGCCACACACTATCTGACGTCTACAACCCATTTCATCATCATCATCATCATCAGCCTATTGCAATCCACTGTTAAACAAGAATAGTCTCAGTTTTGATCAACTATTGACCACTGAAACTGCACTTCATTATTCCCACACAATTCAAGAATCTTAAGGTACAGTTTGATTGTTAACCATAATCCCATAATCTAGAAAACTAATTCTACTTACGGATTCCATCCTAAATCCTGTGAGTTGATATACAAAATACCAGCCCTAGACACCGTAGCTGGGGTAGCAGTACGTAAGTTAGAAATCTCAAACATCAGCCTCATAACTGGAGTTAACGCTATACGTTCGTTACTAGCCAACGTCAATATCTTGTTGTCATCCATCACAGTGTTCAAAGATTCAATCCACATCGGATCTATATCACCATCAAGTACTATCCACTTCGGATTGTCGCCAGCTAAGTTAGCCTGATCCCTCATAATAACTGAAAGTAAACCATCCTTCCATTCTCTTGTAGCCGGGTTTATAATACCGAACAATTCGTCATTAGTCACGCATTTGGGATTTAAATCGTTGAATATAGGTTTCTTTCTAACATTCTGATATGTTTTAAATAATGTTTTCCATACTTGAGTCTTGCCAGTACCAGCGTTACCAACTATGAAAACGGAATGTCGGACTTCTAGCAATTCTTCTAACTGAACGACCTTTAGAATGAAATTATCCTCTGGTTGTAGTGAAAGATCCATTGCAGCTTGTTTGACAGTCCTTTCGAATTCCAGATCACGTTTCCTTGGTACTTCTAGAGCGGGGAATAGATCACCGATAAGTCCCATGAATACTGGCATATCGTCTGTTACTATTTTTGGTATATTGAAATCTCGGAGAGTTCGCATGAGTACTTCTTCTTCGGGTCTTCCTGGGTCACCACGCTTAATAGGATGAAGAATGAAATTAGTAATGTACATCAACACGCTGTAATCCTCGAAGAGTTAGACAGCGGTACCCTTAGTACCCACTTAGGGTACCGATGTCTAACTCTGGTCTATAGTAATAAAAATTAATTAATATATTTCTTACCTTCAAAGACCCAGCAACAACCAGCACAGACTTGATAGCTCTCAACCCCCAATCATAATGATCCTGTTTCGAAAGCAGCTCCTTACACAAAGTATAAAGGGTAATAAACTTCCGAGCCAAAATCTTAGCCTCCTGAAAACCTTCAGCGACCAACATGATCTCACAAATCAGTTCGAAGTCAGGGACGACCATAGCACATGGTCTGAATAAAGCCTTCAGATTCTCAGGCAGTTCTGTACGGCCGGCGTAACCAGGGTTCATGGTGATGAAAATACCAACGGATGGTGTTAAAGTTATTATTTCTCCCATGAAGTTGAATTTTTCTTTCTTGTCCCTGAATTTGAAAATTCATAATATTATTTCATTACTTTTTGTGACAAAATATGCAAATGTGATGTAATGGATAGTGGATACAGTTATGGGGGCTGATTCGAAAAGCACCGCGCTGAGCCCAAATTAGGATAGGGTCAGAAGGATATGGGACGATGATGAAAACAAAAAAAAATATTAGAAATCTATACTTGTCTTATTCTATAATTTACCTGATAGCATCTTGCACAGACTTCACTTGCACAGCAACGACAGACAACACCTCAACAGAGATTCGGTTGAACTCATCAAAGCAACCCCAAGCGCCCGTTTGTGCCAGCCCTTTGTAAATGTTGCCGCAAGACTGAAAATATAGGAACTCAATTTAGTATAAGCCCACGTTCGCACGGGCGATATTTCCTCGACGCTTTTTACAGCGCATTGGACTTTAAACACTCGGCTTGGCGTCAGAAGATGAATTTCCCACAAATCGCTTTTTAACGCACTGTGGTATTCCACAATTAAGGAGCAGGCCACACACAAATGGCGTCAAGCGCGGACTTGGCGCGGGCGGCTTCGGCGCGGGCGGCTTCCTATTTCATTCAAATTTTATACCAAATGCATAGAAATAAAGCGCAATTAAGATACACGAAATTTCGTGGCTCGGGCGTGGATATGTCGCGCCATTTTGGCGCCCGGGTATGCAAAATTGCCATTTATGTGTGGCCTGCACCTAACTCGGCGGCGACAGTTGAAAACCCAGAGCATTGTAAAAAAATGCCACGAAAAGTATTAGCCGGCGAATGAGACCTAAGTACTTAAATACATCTAATAATCTAAGAGGGTTTCTCTGAATAGGCTTTGAAAATAGGACACAATAAGAACACGTTATACTTGTTTCGTAAATTACTTGATCGGGACTTGTTAGGGTGTTTAAGCCCAAACTGGTTAACCAAAGTAGTTATTGTTACTTTCATTGGTTTTGTTAGTGAGTTCCCAGTAAGGAATGTGATTTTGAGTCATACAATCAGCTGTGTAGTCAATGAGACAGCGTAACAATAATAGGTTAGGCTAATTGGTGACGATAAGCTGGTTATCAAACTACATAGCCTGGCCCACCGTCGCAAAGTCGCATGTCTATCGGTCTTCTACAGACTGTACTTCGGAGAGTGTGCGCAAGAGCGCCACGAGCTGATCCCACCATCTCCCTTCTTCCATCGAGAGACTAGACGTACTGCAGGGTATCACCGATACCTAGTCGACATTCCACACATTCGAACGAAGCGCTTTGCTGGGTCCTTTATTATGCGCACAGCCAAGGAGTGGAATTCCCTGCCTGCGTCGGTTTTTCCGAGTTCATATAACCCTAATCTGTTTAAGTCGCGAGTAAACAGGCTTCTACTGGGTAAGCTCGTTCCATCGTCGACATCATCTCTGCCCCTAGGGCAAGATTGAAGTCAAGAGCAAGCCCATTTAAAAAAAAGTTATATTCGGTTATTGGGTTTTTCTATCAAGAATTTCTCAGTAGCAGCCACGGAGTGTGTATTTGAACTCAGTTGATGGCAATAGGCTCACCACATAGGACTTCAACATAACTGACGAAATGTGGGTGTACTATTAGTTACACGTCTGCGTAACCCCTAGGGGATTACGAGCAAGGTTTGTTTTTACCTGGTAGTCCATCTGCTCAGAACAGTTGAAGACATACACCATGATACCCAAAGCTCTTCCCAAATCTTTAGTTGTCTCTGTTTTGCCCGTACCGGCCGGTCCTGCTGGACCTCCGCCCATGATAAGATGCAAAGACTGAAAATTAATAATAAAAATAGTTGGTAGAATGACCTGTGAAACTTGAGGAGGTCAATAGTGTCATATGAACTCCGAACACTATATAATTTCCAATAAATAAACTCAGATTACTTCCGTTCACTGTTGGACATAGACCCTAGTCCCAAGCTGCCCTAAATATGACCTCCTCCGTGTACAGTCTGACACAGAGACCTTTCTTACTTTCTTTTTTTTTTAGGTTCTTCACCTTTCTTGTGTTCGCTAGGAGACGTCTCACACCGAATCATACTGGAGCCAAAGGGTCTATGAGCAACTTAACTCACTTGTGTCAGTGTGATGTAGCACCGATCAGTCAACGGTGTGATGACCAACCTCGGAGTATTTCCCAAGTATTCATAGCTGTAAATAAACTGCGCATCGCAGATATTTGCAAAGCAATGGTATTCCTTTTCGCCCCATCTAGAAACAACTGCTAACGTAAGTCATTATAAAAGCCTAGTCTTTTCCCAATTGCGTTGAAAATGCCTTCAATGTAACCTTATGCAGCTTAATACCAGCATTTTAAGGCTTCTAACAACACGTAGGTAATAACAAAGATATACAAATTGACAAGACGTTGAACGGACCGACCGACCGTCAATTATCTAACGTGTCTATTAGATTCGAACCGTATATTAAATTTTGATTTACAAGTACCTATAGCATTACTATGCTCTACAGCGTATACCAGAAAGATGACACTATATTTCAGGATATGATTCATACCATCAAACTGAACAACTTTTTGCATGGGACGAGCATCGAAATCGCGAAAATAAAATCTGATGTCCCGTACAAGACATTCGAGTAGGTAACTTCAATACCTACTCCAATGTCTTTCTGGTACACGCTGCACACAATGTCCTGAAACATTTTCATTTCAGTAGAATCTCATGTAACATTTTCAAATTAACTAGCTCTAATCATGACATGTTTGGTATTCGATTCTTACATACAACTTACATACGCGGCTAGTTTTACAACGCTGCGCCTCGAAGTGAAAACTATGCAGCATTAATCACTATCATACATCAAATCTAACATTAATTTCAGTTTAATGCCAATTAGGAACAAGGTTTTATACCTAGGTGTTATGATCTTCCAAGTTAAAGTAGTAATATAATCGAACTGACTCTTCCTGTTGTTGATACACCACATACTTAGATTGGAAATTGATTGGTTTGTGGATAATAACAGTCACACGGGTCGTTAATGAGAATACGGTGACAGAAATTATAGATGGAAGAAAAGCTTAAATAATGTCAGTAATTCCGTCTCCTCCTCCGTCCTCATAGTATACCTGTGTCTAAGCTGCGACTGCCACATAAACGCCGACCCAGCCTCCACCTTCGCTTGTATCATCTTACTCACAACATCTCTAGAATGCACATCAATAGTACAAATCGTCATGATCTTCTGCCTATCCTGCTTCGTCAGCTCACCAATCAGCAACGAGATCAACGTACTAAGTTGCGATAGTTGTTTCTTGTAATAATCCTTCAAAGCGTTGTCGTAACCTTCTTCTAGTCTCGCGAAAGCCATGTTGACCTCAGTAGTCCACCAGATTTGGGAGCCGCATAGTGCTACTTGAGCCATGAAGTCGAAGAGCCATTGCTCTCTCGGTTTCTCTTCGTAAGATATCATTGACTCTCCGAAGTAATGTCGGATGGCTGATCTCATCATGTGTTGGAGTCTGTTGAGCCAGATTTCAACCTGAAACATAATACTATGTTATTGTAATAAAGTACCTAGTGGTATTTTTATAGATAAAGAATTGGGTATTTGAAAATATCAAAAATGTATGAAAATTTAAAATAAATAATACGATGTGTAAAAAAAGTAATAAAATCGATCAAAAAATGGAGTAGCTACACGCTTTAGAAGTTTTTGGTGGGGCACTTTCTATCCTTGTCGCGTGAAACGGCCAATATTACTACGTAACTATGGCGGTATGTTATTATGACGTCACATTAGATGTAGCGCTGTCTCTGTCTAGCACGTCCTTTAAAATCGGTTAAAACTAAGGCATTTTTTAAGATATGACACTATTTTTTTTACTTTTGTCTATCTTTTTATTTACTGTTTCCGAATCACAAGTAAAAAAAAAAATATTTAAATACCCAATTGATAATTTCATAATGATTTTTAGTGCTACTGTTGAGCATGAAGTTGTGGGTGCGATTCCCAGATCTGAAATGTGGGTGACTGTTTCAAAATTTCCCATTAGCTGCCCGGAGTCTAGATTTAGATCTAGAGTCTGTGATGGTTATAGACCCCTACTAGGCGGTGAAATGGGCATCTGCCTCACAATTTGAGGAAATAAGGCGCGATACTTATGTTTGTTTATTTCTTTATACAATTATTGCAACTTATTTTTTTGTCTGTGTACTAACTGGTCCAGTACAGTCGCAAGTTCCGTGAAAGGGAACAAGTTCTCCATCTTTGGCTATCATTCCGGAGGCCACCTTCTCTCCTGGTTTTTGGTCATCAATGAATTTCAGCTTTGCAATCGAATCAAAAAGTTTCGTTAAATGCCTGAAAACAACAACGTTAATGTTTTCAAATCACCTAACCGAGCATTAACAATAGGTACATACGTAAGGTTCTAACAAAATGTTAACTAAGCGTAAAAAATTCAATTAAATATGTATCTACGTAACTTACCTGATAACCAAATCAGCTTGATTCCCGTTAGATAGAATGTCCAGCAAATCTGCAGAAGACACAAAATAGAACCTGGGGAACGCCAATCTTTTCGTTTCTAAGTACTCTGCTAAAGCCTTCTCACATATGATCAGGTCTTTCTGTATGCTGTCGAGATGCTCAACTAATCCTTCTTTATTAGTACCTTTGACTACGTTTGGGGTTTTGGCCATTTCTGTCGATAATATCTAGAAAATACAAAATCTGGACTGTATGTATGTACAGGACATTTTATTCACCTTTATATAAATTAATTTGAATTTAAAAGGAGCACATTTTTAGTGCTTACAATTTGTTTCATCATTTCCCATTAGTTTCCTCCTGTTCCTTACCTTAAATTCAGCATCAATTCTATCGAACCTTGCTGAATCCTCAGGTAGCTGTTTCCTAATATCTTCTGAGCTCATAAAGATGCTCTCCAAATGTGTCCAAGTCCTTTGCACTTCAAACCACACTGTGATTACTTGGTCTGCTATGGACAGCTTTTGTTGCCAACCTGACACTTCCTCTAAGAAATATGCTATGAATTTTGATGTTATTAAGTTTTGCAGTTGGACCTGGAACATTATTAAATGTTTAATATTTGTCAACTTACTAGTCTGTGTCTAAGAGATTAAGGCTTAGAATTTGTTATTCAATTCGCTTACCTGATTTTCTTCTAGCGTTTCAATAAGCTCTTCGCTAGCCCTCAACAGTGTACATTGAGTTCTTGTATGTACTTCTTGTTCAAACTCCAAATTACTCCACGTAGTGTGTAGATCTTTCAGTACTTTCTCCATTGACATTTCTTTCACAGCTTTGTCTACTATGTTCTTCACTTCTTCCTCGCATTCGTGTAAGTTCAAGGCAAGTAAGTCAGCCAACGTAGTGTTTAGATCCATTACGATTCTTACCTGTTTTATTATAAAAATATTAAAGAAAAGATGTTAAACGGGTAATAGGAACGAATATTTACATACTTTGATGAATATTTATATTAGCACTATGAATTTTAAATTTTAAGTCAATTGTTAAACTTGTTTTAAATACTTACGTAAGTGTGAATTTCTTGAATATTAAATGGATGTGAAATACAAACTAACATAGATATGGCACAAATCCATACGCGCTAACATGAAGCAGTGAATAAGGATATTAAAAAAATAAGTGAATATGTCGGAGTTAACAAAGTAAACATTGAAAATAATAATATATACGATACATAAATTATGATCGTACACGAAAAATAATATGTACACTATACACACCGCGGCATTGTCATACTTACAGTGAGTTCACGTGGTAATGCTGCTAAGCTCTGTGAATACAAACATATTTACATTCGCATAACAATTCATTCAATGCAAACCTCAAACATTGACATTGTATAATACAAATCAGGCAATAATAAACTGTACAATAATGTGAATATTTCATCCAAAGCAAATGCATGCCGCATTCAAACGGAGAGTTACCATCGCCATTTCTTACTCACTTTACAATTCGAATTTTAGCTCTTTTTTATTTATCAATAAAAACAACAACATGACCTAAAACGTTAACAAATTCAAGTCTAGAATTATAAAATTCCTTATTTCCTCTAGAGACAAATGGAATGGCAACTCTAAACGACCATGCAAAATGCACAAGTTAAAATTCCGAACCCGTCAGCTGCATCCTGATCTCGAAGGTGCTAACACAACATTCATTATTATATTTACATTTTAGTTATTTATTTATATACAATTCAGTTTAATTATTTATTTTGCCCGAATGTTACTAATTTCACCTTTGTTGTACTCATAAGTTGATCCCAATGCCTTTCTCTGATCGCTGGGTTTTGGAGTTCACCCACTGCTCTTAATGATGTAAGCATATTCTTTACTGTTGCTTCCAGAGTTATGTAAGTATCCCAACTAGAAACGTATGATATAAAAAATATATTAATATCTAAATTAACAATTTTGTTAATTTTTTCTGTTGTGCCCTCAACCTACCTTCTCATTTCCTTGTCAAGTAACCTAATCTCTTTGGCAAACTTTTTACATTCAATATCCATGTTTTCAACATCAATTTTACGCCATGGCGTAGTTTTCCAATCTTCTATACTTGTTCTTACAATGTATACGTAATCCCAAAGTTGCTAAAAGTACGGAAAGCCAGTATTTTTAAGTATATTTATGCTTAACCTTTGTATTAAAATTATGATCAGTATTTTGTCCGATCACATAATAAACGTGTGAAAATTTGGTTTTACCTTTAACATTCTCAATTCCTTTCTGCATTGTTTCAAAAGCTTGAACTCCGGTACATTCACTTCAAACAACGACCCCGATTCCTGTATGCCTCTCATCTCTTCTTCCAAGAACAAAAGTTCATAGTCTACTCTTGACATTACTTCGTAAGGATTATCG
Source organism: Diarsia dahlii (assembly GCA_949775195.1). Lineage (NCBI taxonomy): Eukaryota > Metazoa > Arthropoda > Insecta > Lepidoptera > Noctuidae > Diarsia > Diarsia dahlii. The sequence goes on from OX459190.1 coordinate 20,076,501, forward strand.
CAATCGTATTTGAAGAACTGTAAAATATGATCTTTTGTATTTTTTTATCTTAATTTGGCCTGATTTATGTAAGTGATTTAGTCCAAACGAGTCAAAATCATGTCTGCAAGTTTAGTTATGATTATTCGCGTATGATGCGTCGACAATGACAAACTTACCTCGTATCTCTTAAAAACTTCTCTGTAGTAAGTGACATGGCTATCAAAAGTGGATATCTTCTTCCTGATGCCGGACACTTCAGCCGCTTGCAGCGGTGCCACTTGTTGTTTTACTGTTAACGCCAGTTTCTTCGTTGCTGTCCATTGTTCTGGCAGTTCCTAGAATGGTAAGTTTATTTTAAGATGAGCTGTGACGGGCATATTTAGTAAATCTTTAAAAATATCGAAATATCCAGACGCGAATAAAATATATCTAAGATCTTGAGACTTTAGATCAACTGTTACAGTGAACTTTTAAACGTAAACATGAGGTAAACTATAGCAGTGATGCTGCTTATTATGGCTATAAAATGGTGTGTTTCTGATTTCACCACAAATTTGTAGCTTTTAAGCATTACAGGCCAAAGATTTGGTAAACAAAAATCTATTTCATTTACCTGCAGTAAAACGTTAACTTCTTCAGGTATATCCATGTCATAGAACTTCAGCAGTTCAATGGTTTCAGTCAGTGGTTGGAACATATCATCAGTTGTAACTGTGCGATCTTTGACATGCATGAGGTAGCCCATTATTCTGACCAGAGCTTCGTAGTCACCTTCTGGTACCGGTTGGAGTAGACCTGAGGAACATTAAAAACTAAAAATTTGCATGACAGACAAGATGCGAAAGGTGGAGGACCAGTTGCAGTGGTGCAGCTGGGAAAAGGCTTTTGTCCTAGCAGTGTGATAAGCTGAGCTGATGAAAATTATAAGCTCATCGTCATAAACGTCAACATTTAGTAAATAGAGTTCAAAAAGGACAATCGCGCCTTGAATTATGCAATAGGTCAAAACTTTAATTGAATAATTAAAGTTTGGACCGGAAAGTTTGGTTTAATAAATTGATTAAATAAACCCTATTTAAACGCTGATGTACAGAAAAATATGTAAGAGTTATATTACCATATTCTATATTAAAACAAGTAGACAGGAGGTACCTTCATCAGCGTCACGTATGAAGTTGCCCAAGTCACTAAGGCTACACGTAACTTTGTCGACCAGATGCTCTTTGTACATGTTACCCCATTTTCTCACTGTATTGAGCAGAGCTTGCCTGAATGGTCGGATGTCCACCTGTAAAATAAATTATAGTGTTCTTAATATTTAAGATAATAGGGGATCGGACTGGGTCAAAATAATATAATTCTGTTTAGTCCGTAAGTTAGATTATCGAAAAATATTGAATACGTGTTTTTTCTTTTATCAAATCAATAAAAAATGACGAAGATAAAACGCGTCAAAGATCTTGGAGTGGGGCTTGAAACGTCACTTGTGTCGTCAAAATGTACTATCATATGACGTCACACGAGTTTTCGAAGCACTGTATCGTCTTCATTTTAAGTTTACGTGAAAAAAGAAAAAATACGTGTCCAATAATTTTTGGAAATCTATCTGACGGACTAATTAGTTTTTTTTTGTCCGATCCCCTATTATAGAATTATTTCGTCAAGTTAGTTCTTCTAAATTATTGCTGATTTTGTATTTATTTGTTTCAGTGCTCCATGTTTTACCTGGAACCAGTTACTAAAAATCTTGTAAGGCTGCATATCTTCAATTTCCATGAACAAATTCTCATAATGATCAATTTGCTCTCTAAATCCCTCCATTTTGGGTTCGCACGGCACAGGTTGTTCTCCTTCTACTTTATCCTTTTCGTCTAAGGCAAGTTTGTCTACTTCATCAGGGGTCAGTATTCTGCCGTAAGTGAGGAATATTTCCATTACTGCATCTCTTTCTTCAAGCCATAAGTAGGAGTAGTTCTCGAATGTCTTGCAAAATTCGTTTGCATCTTCAATTACCTGAGAAATTGAAGTTCATATCATATCAATGGTTTAGTTATATTGCTATTCAAAGCCTGTAATATGAATATCCTCCCTATTCTCCCTTCCCCTTTACCTGTTTTCATTACTAACTTACTCTTGAGGCTGTAACTTACTTTTTCAATGCCGTTCAAAATTTCTTCCTTCATTTCAATAACATCATCACTGCAAAGGATTTCCTTTTCATAAGTTTGATCCCTCTGCTTATCAATCCGTTCTATCAAAGTTGCCATATTCATTACATCGTCAATTAATCCTTTAATCAACGCAGTGAATCCTTTTTCTTCGCTTGGATCTAAACTGGGAGCGAAAACTATATCTGGATCAAGAAGTTCCATTTGAGCTTCGAATAAAGGAGCCAATTTGTTTTTAGGATTCATATGTTCTGTTATGTAACCCAAACTGAAAAGAATGAGTGACTTTTGATTATTATTTTACAGGTTCATAACGTGATTTGTTGTTTATCCAATGGACATTAGTTGTCCTGCACTTTGCAGGTAATCGTCTTATCCAAATAAATTCAATACTTTTACCTGCAAGCAATGGTCTTGAACAGTGCTTCTTCCAGCAAAGCATCAATAAAAGCGACATAGTTCATCCAGATCTGACTATTTTGGTTATCTTGCATGTTGAACAGTTGCATGTTTTCATTCAACAACTCGTTGATTCGATTAGCCGTTGTCACTATATCGCTGTAACGTTTGACTTTCTTATCGGGACGGTCTTCCAAATTCATTAATGTATCCTGTAAAAAGTCAATATAAATAAGTTTACATAAACCTTTTGAATGGGTTCTTCAAGAATTAGTAAATCTTTCTTAGCGTTACGTACCTTTTTCCCTTCCTTTCTTTCAAACAAAGGCTGCACCGACCAGTCTTTCATAGTTTCTTTTATTTCTACTAAGTTGTCCTGAATTTTAGACATCCTCTCAAACAGATTACCTACTAATCGATGAAGTTCTTGCAAGTAATTCCATAGATCTGAAGAAAAGCAATTCAATGTCTTAACAAATCTTTTCAAAGTTATCTTTTAGCTAAAGTAAAATGTTTGTAACGTGTTTTAAAGGATTTGACCTATAAGTTCAATTTGATACAATCCACGAATAATTTGAAAGCTCGCTAATATTAATAGAGTAATTACCATCAGAATTCCAATTAAGTTTATGTTGCGCCATTTCAATTCTCTGGTCAATCGCCTTTATCTCGTCTTCCACTAAATCAAACTCAACTTTCTGGCTGTTCTTCCTAATCTGGTTATACCAATCGATAGTTATGCCCAAATTGATCCTGTACTGTCTGTAAGTTTCTTGCTTCTCGAAAATAGCTAAACCGTCTTGTGGCATTAAATCTTTATACTCTTCATTTGAGCGTAATATGTGAACTTCCTTCAAAATGTCTAGGAGCTGAAAATAAATGTTGATAAAGTGTTTGCTGATTCAAGCATTTGATTGAATGGAGAACTATAAATATAAAACTAGAAAATATATCTGAAAGAATTTACTATTATGAAAAAGATAAATGAACGCGGGAAGTGACGACATATTATTTGTATCGGTCTATTCATTCAGTCTATCCAAGCAAATTTTTCAACATTGTAAACATTTTACATACCATTGGATGGAAATTCAACACCAGATCACATCCCTGTCGTGCAAGAATCATGTTGTTAGTCGTATCCTCAATTATCTTTGAAACTGATAACGTCCAGTCGTGGAAATATTTCTTCTTAAACGCATTGATTTTCTCAATCAATTCCTCATGTCTTGCGAAGATCTTCATCGCTTCATCCGTACCCTTTATCCTGGTTTTTAAGAGAATACAATTAAATGTGCACGAATATTGTTGAGGTACTCGAAAAGCAATAAGTGTAAAAGACTTTCGTAAAGTGCTCAAAGTAACTAAGATAAAACCGTGAAGATCTTTCGGTGCTTAATATACAATTCAGAAACATGAAACCTTAGAACATGGAATATTGTAAAGAGTATGGATGAATGTAAGCCAGATAATCAGCTTTCGCAATTTGCCCCACCCAGGCTGACTTACGGGTGCGGCAAATTGCGAAAGCTAGCTATAGGCTTGGTTATCCTCGCAGCTAGCGTGGTCATGAACAGCAGGCCGCCGGCGACGGGAGGCAGGTAGGCATCCACTTCCATCATGCCGTACCTCTCCAGGCGGTTGCTTTGTTCAACGAACAGTTCCTGAAAGACAATCTTGGTTGCACCCAACTTCAGCTGCATATTGGACTGATTTATGGAAATTCCATTACGCAAGGCTAAGGCCTGAAACTGCGTAAAATTGCCTGCGCGGATGGGTAAGCCTGCAACGAAGCACTATTAAATGCAACTGCGTGCGGGCGTCCGCTTTACGCAGTTTCAGGCCTAAGATGTTCAAATATTCTTGCGCTGAGCAGACGATAGGCTATTTGTTCCTCAGACAATCGTAGACATGTAAACCAATGAAAGTCAACCATCCATTGCCATTTGAACAAGATTCATTGCAGTGTCGACTTCTGTCCAGCGGACAATCTATCGTCTGTTCAGGGCATAAAACTGATATACTTGTACTAACTGGATGAAAAGATGGACTTACTTCGCAAGTGTTAATTTCTTCTTCAAGCATTACAATAATTTCAACGTATTTTGCAGTAAACTCATTTCTAATTAGAGGTCGATCCAAGACCGAACCTACCACATCAATCAGCTGAAATTGGAAAATATTAACTTAGTACAGATTATTGATATTCGTGCGATCACTCGATTAATTGTGTAGTTGAGAATTTTCATCGTATAATCACAGTCATGCAATCCATTACCTTGAAAATAGATTCTAATGTCGTGCAATTATCGAACGATTCAACCAAAACGGTTGAAAGTTTCAGATCTAAATCGATGATGTTCTCTTGAAAGTCTTTGAAGTCAATATTGAAGGTGTCATCATCTGGGTCTAGTACGTCATATGATTTCGATGCAAAGCCAGTAAAATAAGCTTCAAATTCTCCTGATATGTCTCGTATTTGTCCACCGAGAACTCTGCCTTTCATTCCACCAATCTCTATCTTCTCCAATTTTTGGAATTCCAAAACTGTTTTGAAGAACCATTGTATTGTATTCAGCCTGTCCAAGAATCTATTGAGTCTCTCAAACACAACGTTGGGGTGGAAAGTCCATGGGATCACTCGTCTATCCACGAAATATTTGGCTAGGTTCTCTTTGAAATATTCAAAGGTCGATTTGAACTTCTTCATGATGTCTATGGTGCATTGAATTCTTAGTGTTGCTTCGTCTATATCGCTGTGGAACAACGTGGACGGGTCGAGACATTTTTTGGACTGAAATAAAAATATGTAATTTTTACAATAGCACCCTTAGTGGGTAAAAATTATTTGATGAAGTTTATTTGCCGCTGAACAAATACAGGGATATACAGAATCTATTTACTTTATAAGTATGACTGTTTCATCGAGTCGTCGGTATCCCAAGAGTCAAAATAAGAAGGAATAAAGTAAAGCAGTTAAGGTGGAGATTTGGCTACCTTGTTACCCTACCTCTAAGTAGGGTAACAAGGTAGCCAAATCTCAAAGAATATTATAGAGCTATGTTATATAAGTAGCTCCCGCGTGTTTTGTGCCTTCGTGACAAGTCGCAAGTTCGTAAATCGTGGATTTATTAACTTCATGTCTATTTTCGTTGTTCATGAACATTCGAAGTTAATAATTCATACGTTTTCCTATGAAATATATTTGGGGAAATTACTTTGACAATATCGCGAGCTGGTACCGGATTATTTTTGCACCATAAAACAGTGTTATGGATATCAAATCAACCAAAGACATCTTTACACTAATTTTTACCAAGGATACATGCGTCTCGGCCACAGCATGACTGATCAAATTGTACATACACTCGAGAGCAATGAATCCGGGTCACTTAAAGAATGTTAAAAATCTCGGAAACTAAAAATGATAGGTTAATGCAATAAATTGTATTTAATAGACAATGTAATACTCCTTAAATGAAGGTATTAAAGCTTCTTAGTTATTGTAAAGTTATATCATAAAAAAATCAAATTTGAAAAAGGGCCACTTTCGAAGATGGAACTACGTAATTACAGCATTTGGTTTTGCTTTTGTTTGTAATCTGTCATTTATGTGGGTACATAAACCATGTTGATAGTGCTCTATATTCATTATTCAAGCTGAAATTATGTCGCTTACGCCTGAAGAATGCACCAGAATACTTACAATGCTGGAAACCGGCCGGAGTCAGCGCGATACAGCCAGGACTGTCGGTGTGTCGCTGTCAACAGTACAAAGAGTTCTCCGACGTTACGAAGAAACTGGTTCTAACCTACGCAGACCAGGAACGGGCAGAACCAGGTGTACCACAGCACGAGAAGACCGATACTTGGTGAACACCATGCTTCGAAATCGCTTTCTCACAGGAACTGAACTCACAAATCAGTTTCGACGCCTCGGAAGAAGTAACCCAAGTGCATGGACAGTAAGACGTCGGCTTGCTGAATCTAACTTAAAACCCCTTAGACCTGCAAACGGCCCTAAACTGGAGCGTGGGCATCGTATTTCAAGACTAAGATATGCCCAGAGCCACGTAAATTGGAGTATTGAAGATTGGTCAAAAGTTATGTTCTCCGACGAATCAAAATTTATACTCTACAAGCACGATGGAAGACACAGAGTGTATCGAAGACCAAGGGAAAGATTCAAGCAAGCATGCATCGAAGAAAAAGTAGCCTACGGTGGTGGGTCTGTACTTGTGTGGGCCGGAATTTCTTCTGAAAGTCGCACAGAGCTGGTGATCATAGAAAACGGCTCTTTAACTAGCGAAAGATATGTGGAAGAAATCCTCAATGATCACGTTGGTCCATTTATGGTCAATTTAGGTGAGGATGCTATATTTATGCATGACAATGCCCGACCTCATACAGGTAGGATTGTGAATGACTACCTTCAAGAGATGAACATTACTCGTATGGAGTGGCCAGCGCGCAACCCGGATATCAACCCGATCGAGCATGCTTGGGACGAGCTAGGCAGATGCGTAAAACAACGAAACCCTCCCCCAATCACGCTTCGTGATCTCAAAATTGCTCTCACAGAGGAATGGGAGAATATTCCCCAAAATCGTATAAGGAACTTGGTGTACAGCATGCCAAACCACGTAAACGCAGTAATGGAAGCACGAGGAGGCAATACGAAGTATTAAAATTCAAGAAAATCGTAATAAAGTTCAAAAATTTCATGTTTCCTATTTTTGTTTTAAGGAGAGATCAGCAGTTTTTTTTCTTTATGTAATTTTGTGTTAATAAAATGTATGGTGACTCATATTTTTTTTACTTTCATTTAAGGAGTATTACATTGTCTATTTAATACAATTTATTGCATTAACCTATCATTTTTAGTTTCCGAGATTTTTAACATTCTTTAAGTGATCCGGATTCATTGCTCTCGAGTGTAGATAAAATGAAAAATTGTAACTTAAAAACTAGCAATACATTCAAAAGAATTGCGTATAGAGTACACACTTTTCAGGTCTCGCTTTGTATAGATTTTCCGCCGTACTATGAGAGGTCCGCTAATATGGTGTTGTATACTCTGATAGGCCGGTGTGCGTACCGGGCATAGGTATAATATCGAGAGTTAAGGTAGTAACGCAATCTAAGTAACCGCATAGTCCATACATGTAAGCATTTAAATATTGAGCAAGTTTTAGTAAGCGTTAACGTATTAGCTCAATTATTCAAGAATCCTAAATATGTATATCTGGCAACTAAATCGAAAGCTAGTAATAAAACCGAAATTATGCACTTATTTAGCCAATCCCGTCTAATTAACTCTACCTAAAATAGCTTCTAGGTACACAAATTAACATATTGCAAGTTGCTAAAGCATGTTTAAAACTTTGCTAGACTTGATTCAGAAAGCTTGACATGTGTTCACATGCGAATAAAACCGCTTGCAATCTCGTTCAGTCAGCAAAATGAATGATTGGCAGAACATCTACTCATATCACAGCCTACCTACGAGCACGACTAACGAGATATTAGCCGTTGAAATTATAGACGTAGAGTGAAACTAGTTGTAATTTCATTTATACGATTCAAGAATCTTTGAGTCCATAATAAAGTTCTCTTGTCGGAATCACACCCACTATGGTCACCTTTCGATCTACCTCTCGTTGCTGACATAAGGTCTAGGTGCACAGTATATTTTGTTTAGTCACAATGATTTTGATAATGCCTTGGTATTTTTTTAAATATGAAGCTATCTTACAGAAAGCGTGGGCATGTAAACTCTACCATTCTCTTGCTTCCATAAGAAAGAGACATTGGTTTTCTCAACAATAAGTAATCTGATGTGAGCTAAATTACTGTAGTAGGTACATTACTTAGTAATCAATAGTTATCCTGACATAGTTCTGTCGCCTTTGAGACAGCATACGTAGTTTGACTACAGGAAAATTAAATAGTTGTGGTTTACTTCTTACTTCCTTCTGATCCCTTATAATCACTACCCAGGGTCGTTCCATCAAACAAAAGCATCTCAATGTAAGTACCAAGAACCAAAAAGTTACCTGATAAATGAGTAGATTTGATATCTGCTTCAACAACACGATGAGCTTCGAAGAGTTGCAGTAATATTTGGAGTCTCTCCAGATCATACAGATGACATGGAACAGGGGTCGGAACAGTGGCTGGCATTCCATGAAGTCTATCTCTTCTAGACCTTGGAAGTGCTTCTCCAATGTTCGTAGATAAAGGTCTATTTCACGGGCTTCCGCTAGAGCTGTAATTTAATTTTAAATTATTTCAATCGAAAATGAATTGGGATAAGAGCAAGAGAATGATGTTGACATTAACAGATAAGTCTTTTGTGCGAAGAAGGGAACCTGTCGGTGGAACAATGCCTACAGGTTAATTATATATGGCCATTATTGTGTAACTGAGGATATCCCCATATCACTAGCGCCTAAGTAAGGAGATACTAGCTAAGCTGATAAATATTTTTACAGGATTAATTATATATACCACTAGCTGACCCACGCAACTTCGTCTGCGTCACATAAATATAGCTTATAACCTTTCTCGATATCGACTATCCGACATAAATTAAGCTAAATCGTAACAAACAAAAAAATCTTATCTTTCCTCTATAATATAATAGTTCAGATGGTTTAGATTAGCTTAGATTACCTATAAGTGTGAATTACTATAGGTATCTCTTACTGTTAAATATACTATAACACTCTATACTTGTAAACATTATGATGCAGTAAATATTTTGAATTTGAATTTCCCGGAGGCCAGCCAGAATCCCCCGTACCTACATTGCGACGCGCGAAATATTTTGCCGCGTGGATATTTTTACATTGCGATATCTTCTAAGATATTTGTTTAAACTGTATAGAGTAAAGGGCACAAATATTCTATATTAAATTTCCGTTCTAACAAACACATTTAATTAGATATAGATTAATACCATATGGGTTAAATAAGCTTCGCAAAAAATAATTCTTTTTAACCTAACAGTTTAACTGTAAAAAAAGGTTACAGTGAGTCAATCTTAAAAGATAGATATATGCTGTCGCGGACTTTTTTTTAGAACTTTTAAAGAGGAACAATTCCTTCATACATGATATTAGCGTAACTTAAACCGTTTTCGCAGCGCACGCAGCGGAAGCTCTCAAAAAGGTAATACCGTTTCCCGTTTTTGTAACATTTTTCATTTATGCTCCGCTCCTATTAGCCGTAGCGTGATGTTATATAGCCTATAGCCTTCCTCGATAAATGGACTATCCAACACAAAAAGAATTTTTCAATTCCAACCAGCAGTTTCTGAGTTTACCGCGTTCAAACAAACAAACAAACAAACAAACAAACAAACAAACTCTTCAGCTTTATAATATTAGTATAGATAATTATGTACTTCAACGACAACACCTCCCTTTTATTACGTTACGAGGATATCGCTTAAACTAGCTCTGCTAATAAATCCCATTGGCCTTTTGATTTTGAATCTTGTTACTATAGTTAGTTACGACAAAATAAAACTCAGAAAAGCTCCCTAAGTAGTCTAGATCCTGCAGTGCTTATTTTATTTATTATTATTTTTACCGAAATTGAATCTTGGTCTTCGGATAGATAGTTCCTACTGATGCATTGTCATACAAACCTGAGACGATATTCTTGAAAAGTCTGCTGAAGCAAGGGTAGTAGGCCGAAGTAGTTTTCTCCAATATCACTGCCATACATCTTACTCGTTCAGTGCGTAGCTGATCGTAAATGTAGTTCAGATTACGCAATCTTGATTTCCAAAACGCCAGTTCTAGAAAAAGCCGTAACGTATTCTAGTTTAAGACTTCCAAAATTGAATTATTCAGCTCATAATTATTCACAATTGTTCATTCATAATTTTATTCTTTTTGAACGAAATATTTTTTTCTTAAACCGTATATTAGTTAGCAGGTACCTAACAGATAAGAATTATGTAACGAGGTAGAAAGCTGTTCCATTTTAAGTGAAAATTTCATGTGAATTGACAATATCCCTTGGGATATGACGTCCCTTTCAAATTGATTAAAGGCATAGTTGTAATTCTATGTAAGCTTCTATGCTATCTACCAGATTTAAATATTTCTAACCAACACTCGGAGATGGATTCTGTCCATTATCAAACGCCTGCCCTGAGTCCTCCATCATGACATCATTGATCTGCTGAGCCCACTTGATGACGACGCCTTCAATAGCACTCTTCAAGTACAAGTCTACCTCTTTCCCTCGATGCAGTTCCTTTTCAGCTTCGTGGACCAGTTCCACGCCTACTGGCATTGGTAGGACTGTTTGGCCATTTACTTTACCTTTTACCTAAGCAAGAGTAATGAGTAGGTATATAATGTAGTTAAAAATAGGAAAGGGAAAAAAGGCAAAGTCAAAAGGATCGACTCCATTCGAAACTATAACAGACTTTAATCCAATATTGATGGAAACACCTATACCAAAATCTTTTGTGTCTTAGTTAATCAAAGCTAAATCATTTGTTATTTATCACAGCCAAAAAGATAATTTAGTTATTTAGTCTTAATTTCCTCACCTCATACACAGTGCTCTTGAGATTATGAATTTGTTTGAGGATATCTTGGGAGACGACAAGAGGCCATCCTTCATGGTTCAGTGGGTTCGATAGTAGAGGCACGAACACTTCGTCTACTAACGCTGCTAGTTCATCTATTAGTCTTGGTGCCAAGTCTCCTACAGGAAAAGTTAAAGTATATTGCATGAGGTCCACCATAACACAAACTATACAATCTGTATCTATGTCATTAAAACTGCCTCAGTGGTTGAAAGGTGTCTAGTAGGTATATTGATTCATTATCACCATCAGCCTATAATGTTCCCACTTCACGGAGTCAGGAGAAGGATGGGCTATAAACCACCACGCGGACCCAGTGCGGGTTGGTACCTAGAAGTCTTCGAATTTTTTGGTTCTAAGAGATGCCGGTTTCCAAACTATGTTTGCTGTTAACTAATTCTAGAACACATTTTGTTCTTTTTGTAAATCTAAAATATAAATAGTTACAGGTAACTTACCAAAAATAACGAACTGCGCACAGTCCTCTTTCGGGATAGCATCGGGTCTCTTCTTGACAAAGTAAACGGCTTTATTCTTCAAATAACATGGAAACGATATCACCGGTACCAACTGTAGGGCATTCGTTAAGACCACAACCAGGAGCATTGGAAAAGGTTTGTCCACAAAGTCTTTTAATGTAGACCTGTGTTCTTCCAAACCCAGGACTCTCATCCATTTTTCTGGCTTTAGTTTTAAGGATTTGACTGTGTAAGACCCTATAAAATCAAACCGAGGGTCTTGGTTGGACGATGATGATGGAGCAGCCTGCTCCATGATTGGAGGAAGTTAATCTTGCTAAGTCATGTTGAAAGAGTCCTTCTGCTGCGCCGGTTGGAACGTCTTTGACAAAGTAAGGACTGCGAAAGGTAGAGGCAAATGGCAAGTCACGCAAGTCCCAACGGTATGCCATTATGGAACGATGTCTCCTTTGTAACGAGCATCGGCATCGCTATACTAAAATAGATTAAGTGTATGGTGTACAGAAAAGATGGCTGAATGTTTAATTATAGAGGTTTATTGAAACTTTGGTTTCGTCATTTTGGATCCTGATAATTCATTCTTTCGGTACGTCGGTACCGATGGTTCATAATTATCCACCCATTATCTTCCCCTTATTTTTAATCGCTTTTAGCCCTTACATATAGGTAATAGCAGGTAAAGTGATCCGCCCTGTTAGTCACATGGTCAAAAACGCGACTGCTGAGTGTGGTGTTCGAACCCCGCTCCCGTCTCGGGCAAAAAAGTATATTGGGTTTTTCCCCTTAATATTATCTTCTTTTTTCGGGTTTAGCATTAGACATTCTCACACGTTTTCACAAGTTTTCAGAAAATTGTACCTTCTATCCCTTGACCAAATTACTCGTAAACCTAATATAATGGTAAAATTCAACAACTCCAACTGTTTTGCCCTCGGTACAACCACCTAAGTGGGCAGAAGCGCGTACCAGGCCGTATGCGCGCCGCCCTGCGCCCCCGGCAGCAAGATGACACTCGCGCGACGTCGCCCAAGAATAAGGTCAACTGTCGCTATTACAACCTTCGTGTGGGCCCTGTGATAAGCGGGAGCGAGTTGAAAGCAGAGAGTAAAAGGGGGATGTTAGAAGTAAAAATAATTATATAAGTTCCGCGGAAACAGTAGGTAGGTACATTTTGATACGAGTGCTGAAACTATAATTATAATTATTTTAATTATAATTAATGACATACCTACTCTCTCGTGGGCATAATTGTCAATACAGTTCATGACTCTACAAGACGAGAATTAACACGTGAACTCTGCCCCAGCTGCAATGACGAAGTTTCCCCCACTCAACTGAACTTACCTTTATTAAGTACTAGATGACCCACGCAACTTCGTCTGCGTCACATAAATATAGCTTATAACCTTTCTCGATATATCGACTATCCGACATAAATTAAGCTAAATCGTAACAAACAAAAAATCGTATCTTTCCTCTTTATTATAATAATTTAGATGGTTTAGATTAGCTTAGATTATATTAAAGTGTGAATTACTATAGGTATCTCTTACTGTTAAATATACTATAACACTCTGTACTTGTAAACATTATGATGCAGTAAATATTTTGAATTTGAATTTCCCGGAAAGAATCTCCCCACATTGCGACGCGCGATTTATTTTGCCGCGCGGATATTTTTACATTGCGATATCTTCTAAGATTTTTGTTTAAACTGTATAGAGTAAAGGGCACAAATATTCTATATTAAATTTCCCTTCTAACAAACACATTTATTTAGATATAGATAAATACCATATGGGTTAAAGAAGCTACGCAAAAAATAATTATTTTTAACCTAACAGTTTAATAGTAAAAAAGGGTTACAGTGAGTCAATCTTAAAAGATAGATATATGCTGTCGCGGACTTTCTTTTAGAACTTTTAAAGAGGAACAATTTCTTCATACATGATATTTGCGTAACTTAAACCGTTTTCGCAGCGCACGCAGCGGAAGCTCTCAAAAAGGAAATACCTTTTCCCGTTTTTGAAACATTTTTCATTTATGCTCCGCTCCTATTAGCCGTAGCGTGATATTATATAGCCTATAGCCTTCCTCGATAAATGGACTATCCAACACATAAAGAATTTTCCAAATCCAACCAGCAGTTCCTGAGTTTACCGCGTTCAAACAAACAAACAAACTCTTCAGCTTTATAATATTATATTAGTATAGATGTATTAGGAATTATGTTTTTTTTTTTATGAATATGAAAATTTTGTGCGCTTTGTCTTCGTAAATTGAAAAGGACTTAGGTATTGTTTGTGTTTATGGTAAAACGCCAGTTCGCGTTCATAATTGAAACCTGTTGATAGAATACCTATATCATAATTAAATTACTGATTCCTTACTGATCAACATTCTTTAGGTAACCAAAGCTTCAGGAGAAGTGAACGGCTCTCACATAAGCTGTACCACTCTTCATTATCTGTCTGACCCCTTTTATCTTTTTCATAATTATTACCCAATAAGAAAACCAAAGTTCTGACTGTTGGTACCATTAGAAAGAAAGAAAAGAAAGAAAAAATATTTATTTGGGACAAGCACAGGAACTACAAAAAAATAATAATAACAAAAAAGAATATAAAGCTAAATAAGAGAAAACCTGTGCGAGGCATTAAGATACTTCTCTAGTGAAAAAAGAAACCTCATAGCACCCGCTACAAGTTTATACCTTTTTCACTGTCTGAGAAGCTATACCTACTGGGTTAATCGTTACATAAAATCATAGCTTTACCTTCCTGAGTTATAAACTGACATGAATGCTTCTAAATTTATTTACCTTTCATTAAATTCCTCGCATCAATCTTACTTTTACTTGCAATAACTTACCTAATCATTGAAATTCGATGTATTGCTTTCACACTATAGCCTTTCCAGACAGTATATACCTATTTTGTTAACCTCTGCCGTGAGGTGACTGAGTATCTCTTGAATACAGCTTTCATCATCATCATCATCATTTCAGCCAAAAGACGTCCACTGCTGGACATAGGCCTCCCCCAGGCGTCGCCACATTGACCGGTCCCGTGCGTCTCTCATCCAGCGGGTTCCTGCAACCTTGACCAGGTCATCGGTCCACCTAGTGGGAGGCCTTCCAACGCAACGTCTTCCGGTTCGCGGTCGCCATTCCAGAACTTTTCGGCCCCATCGGCCATCCGTTCTGCGAGCAATGTGCCCTGCCCATTGCCACTTAAGTCTGGCGATTCTTCGGGCTACGTCGGTAACCTTGGTTCTCATGCGGATGTCCTCATTTCTGATTCGATCACGCAAGGAAACTCCGAGCATAGCCCTCTCCATTGCCCTTTGGGTGACTTTGAGCTTTCTGATAAGGCCCATTGTGAGCGACCACGTTTCGGTCCCGTATGTAATCACTGGCAACACACACTGGTCATAGACTTTCGTCTTGAGACACTGGGGTATGTTGGACGAGAAGATACTGCGCAGCTTCCCGAACGCTGCCCAGCCGAGTCGGATTCGACGATTGACCTCTTTCTCGAAGTTGGATCTACCCAACTGGACCGTTTGTCCCAGGTAGACATAATCGTCCACAACTTCGAGCGTAGAGTCTCCGATCTTGATAGGAGTGGGTGTTACATGAACATTCGACATAACCTTGGTTTTGTCCATGTTCATTTTAAGACCCACTCTTTCGGAAGCTCTACTGAGGTCATCGAGCATTTTACTGAGGTCTTCCATGGTCTCAGCCATGACCACTATATCGTCGGCAAACCGAAGGTGAGTAATGTACTCGCCGTTGACATTGATGCCAAGTCCTTTCCAATCCAGAACCTTGAAGACATCCTCCAATGCAGCGGTGAACAGTTTCGGAGATATGACGTCTCCCTGTCTCACACCGCGCTGCAGAAGGATAGGTTCCGTGGTCTGGTCCTGAAGTCGGACTGACATGGTGGCGTTTTTGTACAAACACTTCAACACCTCGATGTACCGGTAGTCGATTTGGCACCGTTGGAGAGACTGCAGTACAGCCCAAGTCTCGATCGAATCGAAGGCTTTCTCGTAGTCCACAAACGCTAAACAGAGAGGCAGGTTATACTCTTACTTCTGTATAACTTGCCGCAGCGTATGTATGTGGTCTACGGTACTGAAGCCTTTTCGGAATCCGGCTTGTTCGGGAGGCTGGAAATCGTCGAACCTGCTACAGCTTTCATAGACTCCTTAATTACTTTCTAAGCTAACTTAATACTTAACAATCTTTCGGACAAAGTCCTGACCCTGTACTAGACGCAGGCCACACATAAATAGCGTCGGGCGCGGACATGGGTCGGGCGGCTTCCTATTCCATTTAAATTTTATACCGCGCGTCATATCCACGCCCGAGCCACGACATTCCGTGTATCCTAAATTGCGCTTTATTTCTATGCACTTGGTATACAATTTGAATGGAATAGAAAGCCGCCCGCGCCCGACGCCATTAATGTGTGGGCTGTGCCCTAGACTTGAAAATTTCTCAATAGACTCCGAACCCAAGTCGGCCGTAGTCAAGATAATCTCTTCAGATGGGGATTCATGCACTGTTAAAAATTATGTAATTTTACTAAAAATTATGTAATTTTACATGCAAAAAATTATAATAATCCTGTAAAATTTCCGAAAAATCTGGGAAATTTACGGGAAAATATGAAATTTTACATAATTTTCGTCAATTTTACATTTTTTTATGTAATACTAGCTTTTGCCCGCGACTTCGTCCGCGTTTCCGTCGTTTTTCGTAAAAAAGTACCATATGGCCTTCCTTACGGTTCAGTGGCGTTTTTTAGGTGGCATTGTGTATTTTATTTTTAATCGACGGTAACGGAAAGGCTGTCAGTTACCTAGGTAACAAAATAACCTACGATAGAGGTCCTAACTATAGCTACCTTACACTTAAAATCTAAGTGCCTATTTAAACTAAAATATTCTAATAGAATTATACCCAGAAATATGTACAACTTACATCAAAAAAAGAAATGAAATTAAAGCTGAAACGCCTGTGCAATACCATCTACCTATACCTACTTCACTTACAAATAAATACCTATACCCCTACCTATACCTAACTACTACATAATATAACTAATAAAAGTATCTACGCTTTTACCTACTACAAAAATAAAATTGAACATAAATTAGCCAAAACTTACCTATCGGTATCTAAAAAACTATGCGTACTACTTCTACTTCTATTACTACTTCACCAAGGAAATAAAATGCAAACTATTAATAATTTGTAATTTGAACGAATATTTAAACACTACCAAAACAACTAATACCTATTTTATAAAATAACAACAAAATAAATTCAAATAAACTATTTAAAGACTAAAAGTCGTGCTGATAAGCATTGTTTGTTAAAATCAATTATTGTCTGTCAATAAGGTCGAACGCTCTGAACGCATCAATAGCCACGACCCGCGTCGAGCGCGGCAACCGTTAGGTTACACAAAAATAATCCTTAAGGCATGATTCAGTTTTCACGCGCAACGGCGCGACACGTGTTATTGTGAGTCAACCATAAAAGATAGACATATAGACCAGGGTCGATAATTTTTGAAACCAAAAAAAATTACAGTAGGATGAAACCCATTAGAAAAGGAGGGGAATATGATCAAAATGAAAGGAAAAATAAATTACGGTCGATCTGAGGTCGGGAAGTGGGGGTGGGGGGAGTTTTAAGGGGGGGAAAGCGGTTTATCAATCAGCTGCTGCGAAATAATACCCACACCAAATAATAAGGCCTAGACAAGAAATTATAAGCGTATTTATTGCTGTTTTATACCTATTTATTGTTATTTTAAGATAATTTATATATCGTGGAGACCTACGGAAAATTTTGGCCCACCAAAAGGTATTTCACAGAGAAGTGGGGAAGGGGCTAGGAGGGTTTGGCCCTTACTACCTGTTATTTCGTGGCAGCTGATTTTGCATTTTCTGAGAAAATTTACCATTGCAATGTATATTTTTTATACATCATCAGAAAGTAGAGATTATAAGGAACACAACGCCTACCGACTTTTAAAAAAAAGCTGATATTTTGACGGCAGAATTTTCGATTGAAAATTAGGGTGCTTTTTTGATATTAAGTTAAAATAAGCCGAAAAAATAAATATTTTAAATCAAATAAATTACAGTGTATTTGGGACATAATAAGGTAAGTCTTCACCAAATTTCGTAGAAAAAAATTTTTTTTTTGAAAAAGATATAAATAAAAAACCAAAAACTTGGTTTTTTGAATTTTTCACCTAAATTTTGAGGTTATGTGAAAAAAGTGTTAAAATCAAAGTTGTAGATCTTTTTATGCTCTACAACTTTGCCATTACATTTTTTTCCATAGGACTTGTAGTTTTGCCGGAAATCGAGATAAACCGCTTTCCCCCCTCAAAAACCCCCCCACCCCCACTTCCCGACCTCAGATCGACCGTAATTTATTTGTCCTTAAATTTTTGTTATATTCTCTACTTTTTCCATTGGGTTTCATCCTACTGTAGTTTTTTTTAATTTTTTACCATTTTTGAAGGCTTCGGCACTGGTCTAATATGCTGTTGTGGGATATTTTTTAGATAATTTTATGTAGAACATTTCCGTCATAAATGATTTCTATGTAGCTTTAACCATTAAGGCTGCACACGCGACGGAAGCTTAAAAAATGGAGCAACTTCTCCCGTTTTCCCAACATTTCCCTTTACTGCTCTGCTCCTATTGATTTTAGCGTGATGAAAAGTATACTATAACCTCCCCAGGAGTATGAAGAATAATCGTACCAAGTTTCGTTAAAATCCGTCGAGTAGTTTTTGTTTCTATAAGGAACATACAGACAGACAGACAGACAGACAGACAGACAAAAATTTTACTGATTGCATTTTTGGCATCAGTATCGATCACTAATTACCCCCTGATAGTTATTTTGAAAATATATAAAAAAAACCCCTCTACAGAAAAAAAAAAAAAAAAAAAAAAAAAAAAAAAAAATTGACCTCTCTACAGATTTATTATAAGTATAGAAGAAGAAGAAGATAGATTTCATATTTTCCCGTAAATTTCCCAGATTTTTAGGAAATTTTACAGGATTATGTAATTTGTTTGCATGTAAAATTACATAATTTTTTACAGTGTGGACGGCTTAGATGTGTATGCGTTGTATTTCCACAGACAATGGCCCATCTTCCATCTTGTGCTGCATGCCCAGAAAGCTGCACACTTGACGACCTTATGACTGCATCAGCCAGTGGAGTTCGCACAGCAAGCGAGATTGGTAATCCTGAGGTCCTGGGTTCGATTATCGAGTCGGGCAGGGATATTGGGCATTTCTCAGTAACACCCACGTTGTCTGAATGAATAGTTAGCTAAATAAAATGTAAATTTTTGAAGATAGAGGTTGTGTAAATCGTAATGTAATAATACTTTACTACTTTTTTAGGCTATTTGGCATCATGACATGCATACGACGCGACGCGACGTTTACTGAATTTGTTTCTCATTCTCTGTTTCTACCGCTAACTTTTTAATTGAATAGGTTACTTTCTAGATTTTATGAACTGATCTAATAAGCTAATTTAAACCGAGCTACAATAATTCAAATACAATTCTGGGGTCTAACTAAGCGATTTGGGGATATCTACAAATTACAGGAATAAAATACAAAAATAATATTTTATAATACATTTATTGATAATGACAGCGATGGTTGACTCGAACTTGCTACTTGGCAAAAATATTTCCACTAAAAGTGAACTATTTTTGTAATTAAATATTAAAATCTCTTTATTATGCATTATGTGTATAGTAATGAAGATGCAACCATCTATGCTACAAAGTAGCTGCCTATTTATCACAAAAAGAATTAGAAATACATACATTACTTTGTCATTTATTTATTTTACACTTTCCAATTCTGGCAAATTAATTTACTTAACAGTATCTACGCTAAAATAAAATACATGCAAGTCACAATTTCATAAAATAATAATAATAATTACATTCACATTCGTAAAAGCGTGTGATATCTTGAATTGACTGCGAATAATACACACAATTTTCTAAAATGAAATAATAATTAACAACAAATTATTTCAATTACCTAAAAACTATTTGTTTAAAACAAAAGCACAGCACATGGTCAGCTTAATCTAAAAATTAAATTAGGACCTACGAGACGCTGCTTTTAAGGTCACTATTTGCCTAAACCTAGGAGCCCTAGTGCACACTCCGAGACACCTGACCCGACCTGACCTCACCAAGGCGTCGTACCTGCTTCGCTTGACAGCTAGTCCATTGCCCATGTTCTACCAAACTACTGGACATAAGCACATCAAGAGTTTCAAAGACACATCCTACTATATTTGAAAATACGTATATTTCATTTTTAGATTTTTTTAACGTCGACTACACATTGAGCTGTCCTAGTTAGGGCCAGATTTATTTATTATAATGGTAAATATACTTTTACATTCAAAGTTAAAAATCGTAAAATGCAAAATAAACGCCATATAAGTCGCATTCTGTCGTTAAAAATCTAACTAATCACTGATAAATACTACTGAACCTTTGCTAGAACGATAAATGTATAGAAAAAATGGAATGTTTAAGTACGACAGTCTAATAAGCTTTCGATAAAATGTAAATCGTAATAACTCTATGTATGTGTGACAAATATGATGTCAGTCAATGCTTACAAGTTATTTGAGCCGCTGTCCCATGGCGAGGTGTCGATAGGCGTCATAACGACTTCAAAGTTAGCAATACAAACGAATTAAGTAAAGATATTGTAGCGAACAATATCGCGCTACCATTCCCTCGCTATGGAATCTCGGCCCCCCTAAAAATTGGCATTAAATTCTCGAGTGCATACTTTTGAAACAGCTGTTTTAATATTTTTGAATAACATTTTATATTAATAACTTACATTTAAATGTAAAAAAAACATATGTATACAGAGGTATTCGTTGACGTCACATGTTGGATGCAACTCGGCGACGTTTGAACACTCAGCACATTCGATACGTTGGGCGCGTGACGAGGACTACATATTGTGTTCGATGTGACGTCACAGAAGTGCCCTCGAGGAACGGAGGCAAGTGGCGGACTATGAATGAACGCTGAAAGTGAGACTTACAAACACTAGTAGATAACCAGGCGTGTAACTCTATTTAGTGTACTCATTTAGTGTACTTACGAACGATTACTTTACTAAAAGGATGGAATATACATTAGGTGATCTAAGACTATTGCCCCGTCTTACCACAGAGCGAACAATGTGGACATTACCTAATACGATTACACGCGCACTATGCCGCTACAATATATTATCTTGATAATTTATCCAAATTAGGCTTTATTAAAAAAATTAAACTAAAACTCTTCATATTATTACTACAATGGAGAGAACATCGATTAAGATTTTTGTTTCACTAATTACAGATAGATTACCTCATCGATATTATTGTTCGAATGTGGATGGAGATAATAAATTGAGGACAATTTTTTTGTATTGACATTTTAATTTACAGAATGCCGATTCACTACATTTACATCAAATTTTCGAATATACACAACCTAATCGATATAATGTGTGGGGCGCAAGAGATGAGTGAATCTATGACGTCACACCTGTCAGAGTTGACAGCATCTACTTGGCAAGAGGTCCTCGTCGCCACAAAAATGACGATGGGCTTATTCGATATTTAAAATTTAACATTAGAATAGAATCGATTACTAGTACGTTTTTTTATCGAATAAGAAGCATTTAAATGGCAGTATTGATTGCGTTGGTTCGCTCACCGCTTGCGCCGTACATCGGAGCGTCAATGTTTGGACAGGAGTGATCCGTCAGTGGCTGTTTGGTGTACTAAGTACAAAGTCTTTTACAAGGACGAAGATGTAATATTGGACGATTTCATAAACTACTTGAGATACACCTTTAAATAAAAGGGGCAAAAGCAGGCGTCGAAATAAAAAAATAATGTTTTTTTTTAATAGTTAGGTGGCAAGATACTATCACAATCGAAACTGGCAATCGTGTGTCGAACACAAAATGCACGTGAGCAGTATGAAGTAAAGGTTAGAATATTATTGTAAGTGTTAGAGTGAAGCATGGATTGAATAACGCTATGTAATGGCACGAGAAACTCTCACAGGTATGGAACGGGGTTTCGATATAACTTTGACTTTATTTACTTTGTATAAAGTTCGACTTTAATTAACAAACGCGAACAACAATCGAACACTTCACCCTAACTTGAAAAATGTCATATAAAATGTAACAGCGAAGAGAAACAGTAAAATGTCAAAATCACAGAAGTTATATTCCCTGTGCAGAATATAAAACTGTGCGAGTCACACGAGGGTAAGTAGATACAGTGGTCGATGAGCTACACATACATAAATAAGTATACATTACCGTAAAATCTATCACCACAAACTATACATTAGAAAGGATTTATACAAATAACTTAATAAACGATATTTAATCACCGATGATCATTACAAATAATAATACACACGCAAATCCACATATTTACAGGAATTTCTCAAAAATTATAAAATTAAATCACATTATAATTCCATATTTATATTTACAAATATTTGAAAATAATTTCATTTAATTCATAATACGATAAAACAAAACAACTAGTACAATCGATTACAGAAGTGATATTGTTCTAAACAAACATCAATTATGATATGTAATTGGATTTTATTAATAGTAATATTTGACTACATTCCCTTATTAATATTAAATTTTATTAAATATCACGACAAAAAGTGAAGAACCTCTTAATATTAGAGAGGCAAAGATATTAAATACATTTCCATTTCATACAAAGTTCCCAATTACATGTAACATTTGGTGAGAACTGTCATATCACTTGTGTAATCAGCTGTACTCCCATCTACAGGGCGGTCTAAACTCCCGATGACTTGTTCGAAAGTTGCACATTCCGGAAACATGGCGCAATCTACATATTTTATTGAAACGCTCAATAAAACCGAGATAATAGTTTCCCCGTTTTCAGTCCCCGACATAATAAAAACGAAGGCGAACAATATTGCTTTTGGGGTAGTAAATAAAGTAAATAAACATCTACAATACATATAAGCACCATACAAGTTACATGACTGCAACGAAAAACTGCGGATTCT
This sequence comes from Diarsia dahlii, assembly GCA_949775195.1. Lineage (NCBI taxonomy): Eukaryota > Metazoa > Arthropoda > Insecta > Lepidoptera > Noctuidae > Diarsia > Diarsia dahlii. The sequence goes on from OX459190.1 coordinate 20,099,318, forward strand.
ATGATACAAGTAGTTGTGGGACGTTAGTATAAATTCGGTCCGATACATTGCCGGCTTTGTCCGCGAACTGTTGAGTGGTGTGTGGTGGAGGCGCGATGTACGCGCGCCGGCGAGAGGTTGTCTATTTGCTATTCCTAGTTTTGGTGCCGACGGCGTTTATGCTGTCGCCGCGACTCCGCGATCTATGTAAGTTGTGTAGGCCTTCTGCTGAAACAAAGCGGATTCCCTCTAAAACCTGAACTGCACCATTTTTTATAGGTCTTTTGTTTTTTTTTTTGCGTGTTGTCATAGCTAATAATCCAATAGAAAGTAAAGGTAGCAGGATGTGTGAAAGTAATGATAGTGGCATCACTTCATATGGTGCAACATTGCGAATGCATTCTACGTTCGCAATGTATGAATAATTATGTGTTTTTGGAATAAATATTTTCGGTAAGTTCAATTTGGATATCAACTTAAAATGTTATTACGGAATTTTTAACAGAACTTATCATTCTGGAGTCAACTAATAAAGAAAAAGTATATGAAGTAGAAATAATATCAATTGGCAACAAGGATTTGAATATGAATACTTGCTCTTGTTGCCAACGTAGACCTGGATATGGCGTTAATCTATTTCGACTCCTTATTACGTCTTTTGGCCAATAATTTCGAAAACGAAGATGTTCCAGGTTTGTACCCACCCTTGCTCTGCGCACGTTTGAGCTCATTATCACGGAAGGCGCGCGCACTCTTGCCGCGTCGATCCTGTACGATCTTGTCAGGTCGCACGAAGATGCCGTGCCGCGCTCGACACTCGAAGTACCGCTGACCACCCACTGAGCCGTCGTTTTTGCCTGGACAAATAAGAATTATCTAACGTAACTTGGATAATGAAAAGAAAGTACGAGGTGCATGCCACCTTGTACGAACTAAACTGACATTATACTACATTTTTCTACGTTCTTGCAATTTACAGGTCAGCGTCTGGCTGTATTTTTACAAAATACAATAGGGGATCGGACTGACTCAAAAAAATATGATTCTGTTTAGTCCGTCAGTTAGATTTTCGAAAAATATTGGATATGTGTTTTTTGTTTTATCAAATCAATAAAAATTGACGAAGATAAAGCGCGTCAAAGATCATGGAGTGGGGCTTGAAACGTCACTTGAAGGTACAAAATGTACTATCATATGACGTCACACGAGTTTTCGAAGCACTATATCGTCTTCATTTTTTGTTTACGTGAAAAAAGAAAAAATAAGTGGTCAATATTTTTTTGGAAATCTATCTGACGGACTAATTAGTTTTTTTTTTGTCCGGTGCCCTATTCGTAACCGGAACACTTATGTATTTATAGAATAATAATAATGAAAATCATCATCAATCAAGTCTCTAAGTTCATTTAATTCCATTGAATTACCATTACAAGAAAAAGTCATTCAATAGGAGCCAGACGCTTCCTCCTAAAATTAAATCAAAGCATTTATTCGTCATTACTGGCACTTTTGAATGTCAGAAAAACCAACATAACGAAGCCTACAGTCACAGTCCCGAGACATAATAACTTGGAAAAGTACTGTAGTTGCCCATTCCAAAGCGTAAATCGCTATGGAAAAGAGTGGGCAAGAACTCCATGGACAGTCTTTTACCTAATAGTCCGGTCAAATTAGACTAAAACATAGGGGTAAGGTTACATTAATAAATTCACACCCGGCTAAAAATTGGTAGGATTATTCAAAACAGCAATATAAATGAAATGTAAAAAGTCCTCATCGATGCGACACTTGGGAAAAATACTCGAGGTCAAAAAGCTTACCGTTTTGCTGAAACCCGCGAAAAATCAGTTTTTCTGACCTTTGAGCCCTGAGTATTTTTTTTTTCCAGTTATTATAATGTTGTTTTGAACAAGCCTATCAATTTTCAGCTAAATGGGAATTAATGTAACCTCGGATGTCTAAATTGACCGTACTATAATGAATGTAAGTGCTACGCTAAACATACCAGTAGGCGCATCAAGTTCGATGCCGATCCAGGTGCCGTGCGCGAAGTGCGTGGGCCCGGCGTACGCGATGACGCCCGTGGAGCTGCTCAGTCGCAGCTGTACGCTCTCGCCTACCGTCATCCACGGTTGCAGCATCGGGGACTCTGAGCAATCCTCTGTTTTGGAGGTGTTAAGAGGTAGGTAACGGAAACCAAACGAAAAAAAAATGAATTTTTGGACTCGGTTCATAAATGACGGATTTTTTTAAAAACTCATACAGCCGAACTGAGAACCTGTTTCTTTTTTGAAGCCGGTTGCAAGAGATGAAAAACAATTTTGGTTGAATTTTCAAGTGCTAAGAGGGAATGAACAGTTAATTCATAATATTTATTTCAATCAAAAAACTTGTTTCTAATAAAAATACCAACGACACCTATCTACTCTATTTCTAAATTCCTCATATTATATTAAGATAATTAACTACTAAATAACTAATATACTTAAACACAATCATTTCTATCCTTGTCTTCACTACAGAATTATAATAGAATCTAAGGCATTCAAGTCAGCATTGTTCCAGTGTGAGAGAGATAGAGCTATACGGGACGAATAACAGTTCTATTCCGATAAGTTTTTAACACTTCTCATCCCAGGCGTACCGAAAACGGTGCGGTGGGTACAGTCTGTCTATAAAGTCATGAAATTAATGTTTGAGGAACTAAGATTTTTCAAAAGTAGGGTAACACTAAATCATAGTACATCAAATGTCATCGGCTGTCATCAACTTGTTATTTATCTTGATATCTTTTGCATTTTTTAATGTTTTTCAAATCTACGTCGACAAAACTTCGAAGAAACGTGTTAAATATTAGGAAAACAAATAGGAGTGGAGCTCAGGAAATTATTTCAAAGTATATTAGCGATGTTTGTTAGAACACCAAGCTGGACAAATTTTATCAAATTTGGATGATATTTATAATCGAACAGCAGCTTTATCAGGTATGTAATCGTGTTATTGTTTGTTTTTTATCTACCAGAAGTCACCAATTTACTAAATATACGATTTTAAGACTAAAATAAGCATTGTTTACATTGCGCATTTATAGGTTAGATTGCAAATGTAAGTAGCTCATAATGTAGTGCGACGTTAACTTTTGATACTTTTGGGTAATCAAATTTACCGGTGATTTTAAATATGAATAAGTTTTAACATGTTTGAAATAAAAATAGTGCGATCTATTTTCTGTTAGATATTACTTACATCTTTTTTTAAATGTTTCTTTCAGGAAAATCTGAGAGTACAGTGAAGCGTATTGTAGATGAAGGCAAACACAGATCAGGCCGTCCTAATAAAGAAATGGATGACTTCAACATAAAACGCTAAAACAGATCTGGATTTTAAATGTAGCCTAGAAGTTCTGCGTAAAATTTTGAAATCGATTGGATTTTCTTACAAGAAGTGTCAAAATAACAGAAAGGCTCTAATCGAACAACATATTGCAGCAAAACGGGCAAGAGAAAATGGGCATACAGTGGTATAAAAGTTAAAACATAACATTAATAAAAAATATGTGCGAACATTTTTCTTTTATTTACTCATTTATATTTCAATGAAGGTCGGAAGGAAAACATCGTGAAGAAATCTGGACTTGTAATTATTATAAGTCTGAAATCGCCAACCCGTCTTGAGCATGCGTGGTGATCAGTGATCGTGCCTTCTCTGTTGAGAAGAGGTCTTTGCCCAGTAGTGAGACAGTAATGGGCTGGTATTTTTTTAATAAGATAACAGATTTTAATTAAAACCAGGTTTGCTTCTAGTACAAAATAATGTGCCAGTATCAAAACCATTTTAGTCACACTATACAGGGTTGCTATGTGCACGAGTCTGCACGACCGCAGCGCCCTCATTTATTTTCATGACTTTATAGACAGGCTGTACAAGCTAACTTAAACCTTAATTTGTAAAAGTAAGGTTAAAGGTACCCGCCGTACCGTTTTCGGTACACCGGGGCCGAGAGGTTAAACAGACATGGTCAAACTCGTAAAAAAAGCAAACCTAGTAAATATAAGATTTGAAGATTGACGGCACGGTTGGCGCAGTGGCTAAGCGATTAGACTGCTGCGCTGTGTGTCGCGGGTTCGATCCCCGCACGGAACAAATATTTGTATGGCCTACAGATAGTTGTTTCGGGTCTGGGTATTTGTGTATGTGACTTTATATGTTTGTGAACGCACCCACGATACAGGAGAAAATTAAAAAAAAAAAATTAAAAAAAAATAAGGTTCCATTAAAATAGGTGGACAAATTTTAACACAGCGTTCAGTAGGTCTAACCAAAGATATCTAAACAAAAAAAAACTTGAAATAAAGTGTTTTTTTTTAAACTTAAAATAATAAATTGCCGACACTCTAGAACAAACTCATCCTTTATGAGTAGGTACTTAAATGCGTTTTTCTTACATTTTTTTTACTATCGTTCTTATTTTGGTGGTCTGAATGATTTCTGAAATTTTGTCCACCTATTTTAATGGGACCTTATATACTGTTTTCAATGTTCATGATAGCTCAATCCCTTTTACACAGCGAAACAATGATGACTTGAGATGAGACCCTCACAGTACAGTCCCAGGAGTATTTTAGTTACTCACCATCTCCAATACGTTCAGTAGAGGAAGCAGGCGTGTCGTGCAGGCCAGGTTCGTGTGCGGAGCGCGGCCGCGCGCTGGGGAACGAGGCGCGCGCGGCGTTGCGCGCACTGCTGCCGCCGCCCGCGCGACGACGTACCACCTAAGGGGGATGGAGATGTTTTTAAGTCATCATCTGCCTAGCCTTTTACCAACTATATTGTGGTCGGCTTCCAGTCTAACCGGATGCAGCTGAATACCAGTATTTTACATGGAGCGACTGCCTATCTGACCTCCACAACCCAGTTAATACTAGGTAAGTAATACACATACACACTGAAATTCTGACTACCTGTAACGATTGCCAAAGATCTATACATAGCAGCCAGGACCAACAGCTTAACGTGCTTTCCGAGGCACGGAGGAAACTCGGTATGTCGGGCGGTCACCCATCCACAGACCAACCTAGGCAAGCACAGCTTTACCTAAAAATCGACCTGAGTGGCAGTTCTTATTAAGCCACGAGCTCTTCGGAGATGTTTTAAGTCTACGTTGGTTTTGTTTTATACTGGATTTTGTACTATAAGTGTTAAGCCCTAGGGATGTTACCTGACAAAAAAAGTATGATTCTGTTTAGTACGTCTGTTAGATTATAGAAAAATATTGGATACGTGTTTTATATTTCATCTAATTAATAAAAAAAATACCAGTGAGGGCTTGTGACGTCACTCTCTGGCAAAAATGCTTTGTTTGTTTACGTGAAAAAAGAAAAAATTAGTTCAATACTTTTTTAAACCTATCTGACGACCATATTCGTTTTTTTTTTGTCAACTACCCTATTGATATTCCAGGGCGAGTTCCAGCCCAACAAAAATACTCATTGCTGAATTTTCAAATCTTAACGCCAAACGGTGCGTTAACAATATGGTGGCTAATAAAACGCGTTGCATTAAAAAATTACCCGTGCTACGAGGATTAACTCACTAGCCCAAGAAGGCCTCCTCATACTTTTACTCCAACAACTGGTCATTACACCTGTATTCAATTGCGCTCAGGTTTTTTTTTAATTCCTGATTTTTAATCATAGATCTATATCATCAAGTAACACTTTTTTGGGGCAGTCGCTTAATTAGACTACCGTGTGTAAATTAAACAGTTAACAGATTTTGAACCTTTTATTTGTACACGCTCCTAAAAGAACATTACACGCATACACAAAAGGTAAAGTATAAAATCTGCTCCCTTTCATCAAAAGTGGAAAGTAGTGTAATTTAATGAACAATCTAGTATTATATTATCTCCTTCCAAGGACAAAACTAGCCGACTTCATTCACTAACTCTACATACACGTCAGACTTACCTTGCCAGCAGGTAGCTGTGTCTTCACAACAGGCTGGTCAGGTCCGGTGGAGGCGGAGTCACTCTCGCCCACTGACGAAGCTTCGCGGCTACGTTCAGCGTCGTGACTCGACTGCTCAGAGCTTACTGACTCTACTTCCACTTCACCTGAAGGAAAAATTTAAGATGAGGACTTCTACTACCCTTCTTTTTCTTTTTGAACTGTTCGTTCGACAACAAAGGAGCTAAAACGTTAACCAATTTTACTCGTTCTTTGCTCACATAGCGGGTGCATGTCACTTTTGGGCACTTTACTTCAATTGAAAATGTTAAATAGTTGAGCAACAAAATGATAAAAATAGGTACACCTTACGTTTATTTTTATACGACATGGGCCTACTCTTGACCTCAATCTTGTCCTGGGTATAGAGATGAGGTCGAAGACAGAACCAGCTAATCTAAAAGAAGCCTAATAACTCGCGACTTAAATAGAATCTGTATAAACAAGTAGTACTCACCAAACGACGCATCATGGCTCGCATCATGCGACGCATCATGATTAGGCTCCGAATGCGACGTATCCCCATTGACCTGCGAATTCTCAACGCTCTTACTGCTGGTCAGCACAGCGCTCTCCACGGGAATCGCTCCCAACGGGTCTACCATCTGACCTTTACCATTCAACTCTTCTTTGGGTACATCCTCACAATCCCTCAAAAATGGGTTGATACGGTTTCTCGACCCGGGGGTTAGAACAGGCGTTTTCGCCTTCTCGAATAATGAATCATCGAGCTCATGTTTAGACTCGACAATATCATGTTTTAAGTCGTTGATGTCGTTCCGTAGTTCTGTGATTTCGTTCCGGAGGCCTGCCATCGAGTTCTTGGTTCTGCTGAGGTGGGTGTAGTCCATTGTTTTGTCGAAGTCTGGTGTCTCGTCGACTGACATGCTTCGGATTGAGAGGGTGTCGTCGTTCGTTAGGTTTGTTGATGATACTGCTTGTGAACCTGGATGGTGGAGAAATAATTGTGTGTTATTTGACTAATACAAGATATTCAGCAACTACTGAACAAGAAAATCACAACAATAAAAACGCATAGCAAGACCACTCTATTCAAATTTCAAGTTTTAAAATTACTTATAACCTTTCATATAATATATCAGAAAGAATAAAAAAAAAAGGACCTGAACTGGTATAAAAATATCAGTAAGGTAAGTATATCAATTATTAAGGCTATATTAAGGAGCTGGAGGTGGTAAAATAGTACATTTTGATTAAAGTGGGCAAACTTTGGAATTGCAGGCTAGGCGGAATTTACACCCGAGCCGCAGGCAAAGGTGTTATGGAGCTGAGAACAAAATCATCAAAGTTTTCTAATATTTTGTGACAAATTTTCGTTCTATTATTTTATTTATATAAAAACCTCGCCTGCGGCTCGAGTGTGAATTTTACCGTTACTGCAATAACAAAGTTTCCCCACTTATATTAAAATCCCAAGTCCAATTTTATTCCTATATCTTGTATATTGCAACATAACTCTTCACTTATACATCTCAAGTCTACTAGTTTCACCCTATCACTGTTTCCTACTCACCATAACCGCTGGAAGATATAGAGGGCGAGTTCTTGTTGGGCACGCGTTCGCACGCCAGTTCGTGCAGCGAGTCTAACGTCTTCGATGTCGGCAGGAAACCGCGGGATGTGGCGCGGCTGCGGGTGCGCTAGTCATACAAAACACATGTTATTTGTAGATAAATAATGGCACGTACAGAGTGCGGCAGAGATCCTTGATATGGCTGCGGATTATAGAAAGAGATAACGCGGTCTCGGCACAAGGGCGAGGAAGGAACATGGGTGGTTTTTAGTCAGTAGAAGTCTGACACTCCCTTCCGCTCTACCCAAGAGCGGGAGGAGTTATTTGATGATATCCCAAATTCCCAACCCGAAAAAAAAAAGAGATCCTTGATAATTATGTATCTTATGTTAAGGAAGGACTTTTTGCTGCTGCAATACCATTTTGACGCTATTGGGCTGATATTGAATATTATTTTATTATTATTTATTGATTAAAAGGCCAACAAGGACCAAAACACACATTACAAAATAAAATAAAATAACACAAAGACAATAAATACAATACAAAAATAACCAGTAAATACAATTAAAATCAATAAAATTAACATTAAATAAAATCAATACAATTAAACATAAAAATAATAATAAATACAATTAAAACAATATTTCGACATTAGCCCGTACATGTACCATGTCACAGTGATACATGTACTGGCAGTCAAATCGCTGGGCGAAAGTGCTCAGGATACTGTTCGGGCTGACCCGCACCCTGCGCACCAGGGATGTGCACCGCTTGCGCATGGTTGTATAAAAACAATCCACGCGCGCTTCGGCGAACATCCCCGAAGCGCTACAGAAGCGAGGCAGCCCCAACAGCACCCCGAATGCATTATTATATTGGACGCGTAGAGCGCTGTACTGCTTTTGCGTATAATCCACCCACAGACTGCTCGTGTAGAAGGACGTACAAAATGCCCTGAATAGGGTGATCTTGACGTCTCTTGAACAGCGAGCAAATCTGCGAGCTATCATATTCGCACGAACAGACAGCGCTCTACGCTCCCTTTCTATGTCATTATCGTCTTTCAGATCCGGGGTTAGACAGTGCCCAAGGTATTTAAACTTTTCTACCCTACGAAGGGGGTAGCCATTCAGTCTAACTTCAGGTGTTTGACTTAGAGACCTTCCCCGAGCCTGAAAGACCATCCACTCACTTTTATCAATGTTATATTAGATAGTTATGACAGATTTCTGTGATCTTTTTAATTTTTTATTAAACAGCGATGATAGTCATTTCATATTAAAAAGGAAAAGAACCATAAAGTACAGTAATACTAAATCGAGGTAAAAATTATTTTAAAAGAGGTATAGTTTTAAGCCAAAAGAGGAAGTGAAAATTCCTAATACAACGACAGTGGCCAGTTATGTTAAATCGACATAATTATTTTCACAAAGGCTAGGCTAGGTTTGATTGGTAGCAATCAAGAGATCTGTTGAACTGTGTTTTTTTACTGATTGGGATCAATTTATCAGGATGATGGGGACATAATACTTTCACATTCATTATACCTTTTTTTTCTCTGGTTCTTGCTCTGGGCTGAGTGTCAGACTTCTACTGACTAAAAACTACCCATCTTCCTTCTTAGCCTTTTGTGCCGAGGCCGCGGTATCTCTTCCGTACAACCCGCAGTCCCGATATTCATTATACCTTGCGTCTTTATATCGGCAATTCAGTGCCTCTAACTGGCTTACTTCAAATAAATGCCTTTATTATAATGACTTGAGCTGTTTACTTACATGAGACCTTGGAGTGGTGAGCTCATCAATGGGAGCGGACTCGGGCTCAGAATGCGAGTCCTCATCGTTGCGCCTGCCCGGCTCTTCGTGTAGCGTCGTCATACGTAACCCGAGTTTGCCACTTGCAGGAGACGCTGTAACATTATATACCTATTTAGTATTATGTACTTATAGACAAAATGTCTGATTGTATACTCGTAGAGAGAAAAGATCAAACTGACAAAAATATAGTCGAACTTTTGAGTTTATCTCGTTTTCAGTTCAAAATACTTGAAATAACAAAAGTGATGGTGTAATCCAAATTCATAAATCTTTCTATAATAAATACTTAAGGTATGATACGTGTAAAGAGATGTGGCAAAAAGTTTTAATAGTAATACTTCAAGTAAAATAGCTTGTGGTCAAGAGATAGGTTAGTATAAAGACAAAAATCTTGGCCCCAGTCGGTCGCCAATAGGAAACAAAAGTGTAGTAAGATTATACAGCTTACTTTTCAATATTTTTAAATAGAGTCAAATAATTATTAACAACTGTGCATTTTCTTCAGCATTTAACCAAACAGCAAAGTGCCTAGCTTATTCTAGAGAAAGTAATAGCTTAACTAATTAAATGACTTACAAACCATGAATGAAATTAGTTTAACATAAATAACATCATTTAAATGAACGCTTCCATGCTTGAGATTGTACAATGATTGAATCATGCCAATGTTTTCACTATACGAACTAACTAGCTCACTATGAGATGTAGCAAATAAATAAAAATTAAAACTATGTTTAACACTTTACGAGGCCTAGATTCTTTTCAGTGTAGATTGGTGCAACAATATCAGTTGCGTTTTAAAACTATATTTTGATCAACTTTGAGCCTGATTGAGGGAAAGCCATACTTTTATTACGCAAAACTGTAGTCATCTGGCTTCCGGCCCAACTATACGTGTATAAAGTTGTTTGTTTATAGGCTAGAGCTGACTGCCCTTGAAAAATGCGGGCAGTAGTAGTGATTACATTACTTACAGTAGGTACTAGTATGTTTTTTAATATTTAAAAAAATATTATCTATCTTAGAAAGTGGAACAAACAGGTCCACATGCTTTCAAAGACACAGAGGACCCCCGATATATACAAATTAATGGTCTACCTCTGGGCTGTCAATTTATGTTTGTCTCGGTTTAGAAATGCGCAATTGCGTATAAAATACACATGGACGTAACAATGCTAGCTTTCTTTCTCTTGATTGATCTCATGCATGTCTTATGACTAGTGACCAAAATCTCAGAAAAAATTTGGTAATGTAGTAAGCAATAACATTTTGTTCATAATGTTCTCAAAAACATGCCGTGTAAATCATGTTTCAAAACGATACACTGAAAAGATTATACAATGAGCTTAACAAATAATACAAACATGTAAAGAAAACCGTCAAAAAACAAGCGAAACTAGTGATTCTACGACTTAATAACTGGACGTACACTTGTTTGGCGTCTGCAGTCGCAGAGAGTTCAGGTTCAAATTCAAGTTTAGGAACGTGGGCCGGGCTGCAATGAAAATATCAATATCTTCGTCAATACAAACCTTTAACAAAACACACACAGTTTGGGAAACCCTTATAGAATAACAGCACTAAAATCTCGGTTAAGTTTACATTACTAAAATTAATTGTAAAAATCTAAGACACAATATCCCGTCTTAAAGTTAAAGGAAATATAGGGATTACATTTTAATTAAGAATAGTTAGCGCATAATTAGGGACGATATTAACACAATTTGGCTATGAACTTAGAAGTTAAATGGAGGTTATTGTCTTATAATATTGTAAATCTATTGATAAATCTACATTACAATATTATTCCTGTATTAGAAACTAATCATTCTGATATAATTATCACAAAAGTATATTCTGTACAGTTTGAAATAGAAAAATATTCACTTACACACAATAAATAATCTAAATAATTTCTAAATTAAAGTTTACGAAATATCAAACATACGTTACAATGTTTATTGTCTAGCACATGCGTAATACAATATCTATCCACGAGGATTACTTCTTCAAATATTTGTCTACAATACATGCACAGTTTCACCTAGCACACACACAACCTACATCCAATTTCATTGGTCTATCACTACTATATATAACTACTAATACAAAGATAGGACTGCTTTTCAAGTTTTTAAATGTACAATTCATCAATATTTGGCAGATATTATAGAACCCTAACACTTATAAGCAGTATTCGTTGTCTAAACTGAAAGCGTCGTTCGTTTTCCGAATCCACAGCAAATAGATCAACGTAGAGGAAGTGGGAAGGAGAGGAAAAATCACAGGTCATGCTGGTTCATGCAAATGAAAGAGACACGCAAACAAACAGACAGTCAACACAACGACAGAAGCCTGATGCTCCAAGCTTGCTTTCCTCTAATAGCCAATACAGGGTCTAATTTTATCAAAATTAACTCAGCATCATATTTGTTTTCACTCAATTTCGATATGCCAATAGTTTCTGATGATTTTTTACAGCCAATCAATGGGTAACATACAAACAAAAATTTCTTATGAGTAACAATGATCACAACACATCTATTTAGTTTTTAATCGTTCGGTTGCATTCGTCTAATAATTTCGCAATACAGTTGCCATTCCGATTTAATACCATATTGTTTTCTCTGTTTACCTGATAGGAACGAGCCTGAAGGTAGCGGGGGGTCAAGATACAGAAAATATAACGTTAGTTCAAAATCTGGGAATCATTTTTGTGGTCGTATTCAACCTTGTTCTTTAAGATCTATTGTAATGGAGCCCAATAAAACGTGCAAATTTAGATTCAGATTGAAAAATAATAAAAGAAAAATATGTTAAAAAAGCATTCAATATTTTAGTTGGGGTATTCGACTCCATTCGCATTCAAAAATATCTCAAAGAAAAAGATGGATTATAGAAGAAATATAAGATAGTAATACAGGTCATATTAAAGAACATGACAGTGGAAGAAGTAGTTAGGGGTAGAGACAGAAGGGGAAGTTATTTGAGCCATAGCGTCGCCACAAAGCAATTGGAAAATAAAATAATGTAATAGTGAGATCATGAAGAGTGGATGTTTCTGTACTGTCAATGTTTGAACAACTTTGTGAACATGAATCGCCTGATATCTCTTTTGATAATCCTATTAAATGTAACTATCAACTCGAAACAGAATACTATTCTAGATTGTCTATCGTGCATCGATATCTGTACATACTAAATCAAATGTTACCTATTCTACTGGAATGCACTAAAAATTATATTGTTTGTCTAAAATACTCTTTACAAGTTGATGTAAGCCTATGACGTAGTTAGATGCGCTATTTGTATGCACAATGGTGCCGATACTGCAAATAACTTTATTTTTATTATAAATTATATTTAAAATACTGTTAGCATGACAATGTTATGAGTGGTTCAGAATGAATGTATCGGAAATAGGAGTGTGTTGTATACTGTAAAAAATATTTTTATTTTAGTTCACAACGGTTTATTTTCCAGGGTTTTTGGTTTAGTTGGTAACTTACCGAGTCCGAACGGTTTTGTGGGTGTTGGTATTTCTGGGTCGTTGTGTGAGGGCGCTGCGTAGGAGTGGCGATGCACGGAGCGGCGTGGAGTGTCTTCAACGAGGTCCGCCATACTGCCGGCGCGGCCTGATGCCAGCCCAGCTAGAGACTCGAACGAAGAGTCCAGGCGCATGAGCTGGAGAATGAATACTGATGTTAACACTTCATACGGACACAGATTGGTTATAAATGGGGACTTTTGTAAGCAACGTAGAATAAGACGATTATATATATATTTAGATTATATATAGCCTGATATATGGCTTCACATTAGCCTTAGTAACACTGAAATCTTAATTAATTTAAAATCTTAAGAGACCACACAATAGTCAACTATTGTTTGGTCTCTTAAGATTTTAAATTAATTTAAATATTGTCAGCTACAAGAGTGTCAAAAACTGACAATCTTACTGAATATGGTTGACACATGGGACACAAATAATTATATTTTACAAACTAATGTTACAGATATTGTGAAATACTAACCGTACGTGAACTAACTACGTGATTATAAAGTGTGAACAGCTAAAACTAAATCGATGGAGAAAATAAAACAAGGTTTACAAAAATATAAGATGGTGAATATGAATAAAATATTACAGTTATCAATTTGAGACATTCATATTAAAAATATATTTGAGTTGGATATCGATTTTTTTTTGAACAACCTTACACCGTGCAGAATAAAGTCTGAATTGAATTGTCAAAACAAGAGAACTAGGCAATAAAAGAACATTTACAAGACAACACGAAGCTATATAAAGTCTCACTTTGCTTATGAAAACAAAACATAAAAAATATACGACGAAATTATGTGCTGCAAAAGATTGAGGTAACAGGTAGGCTTTAGGAAGCAGGACCTCATGGAACAAAACTGATCAACTAACTAAAGAACCTTACATCGTGCAGCATAAGACCTTGATTGGCTTTAGAAAATAGAACCTTATGAAACAAAACTGAACAACTAAACAAGAACCTTACTCAGTGCAGCATAAGATCGAAATTGGCTTGTGAAAAAGGATGAAACTAGGTAAAAAATTGCGTGTATTTCGGCCATGCTGTTGACTCACGTTGTTTCCGTTCTTGGCGACGCTCTCGAGCGCCTGCGACAGCTGCGGCCGGTGCGTAGCGACAACACACAGGTTAGCAAGCGTACACACTGCTAGGAGACTCGGTTGGTTTTCAGGGTTACTGGCTTAGGCCGCCATAGTGCAGAATTTTGGGCGTTTTTTTACAGGCAAATTGGAATACTAAGCACGAATATACTACTATACCAGGTGTACTATTAGCACAGAATACATAATAGTACTACGTACAGAAGGAAAACTCCCTTCCCCGCGCTCATATTAAATACCGCACCTGACCCCGCACTTCGAGGTAGTCGTCGTCGACACTTGAGCAATGGCTCGCGCTCGTATTAGTCGTCGTTCGGTTTTCGCGACGCAGACCGTTGCACTTTCCGCGCCATTTTTTAGGCTACGACAACCCTACTAGAGACATTTGCACGTGCACGTCGTGCACAAACGTTATTTGTTTATGTAGTAGTAATAGGTAATTATTTTGCGGGCGTTGTATGGAGTGTCCGAGGTGTGCTATTAGGTACGCCTTCAGAGATTATTATTTTATGTTATGTTTAAACACCAATCTGAGGGTTCTTTTTTCTTCGTGAGAGGGTCACAGAAAGGTGGCCTTATCACACTTTACTATGATCATGATAAATTCAGGCAGTCATAGTCAAAAAACGTGCGAATACTTAGTACAGGATATTTGAAAATACTTAGCATAAATGACCTTCTTTGGCCAAACCTGCGCTGTTTTTGTTTAGCTTAACGAAGTTATATTTATGACCGACTTGTACTTTACAAAAAGTTCGACTGGCGCCAAACAGCACGTCTGTGTTCCGTCGGTGTGCGGGAGTGCCAGTGCCATAAATGTAGTTCGATAGTATGTAAGTTCGATATCGCACGTCCCCTGAATACCAACCGATTCTTTACTATATTGCCTATACCTAATGTGTTATGTTTATTTACATAGTGAATTACATAACTGTACTTTTGTGTATTAATGACAACATCGACTTTTTTGCTAGATATTACTTGTGTTAGTTAATTTGGTGTTTATTCGGCTTAAAAGCTTTACAACATCTATGGTATAAATTAACTTACATGTAGAAGATATCGCGTCTGAAATTCGTAATTTTATCATAATGTTTCTGCTCAGTTGAGAGCGTCTTACATACCATTGAAAAAGACATTCACACTATGGCATATGTATAAATATTGCATACGAAATCAATATTATAAATGTGACGTAACTGTTTGAAATATGGATAATAGGGGATCGGACTGACCTAAAAAAAAATATGATTCTGTTTAGTCCGTCAGTTAGATTATCGAAAAATATTGGATACGTGTTTTTTGTTTTATAAAATCAATAAAAAATTACGAAGATAAAGCGCGTCAAAGATCATGGAGTGGGGCTTGAAACGTCAATTGAAGGTACAAAATGTACTATCATATGACGTCACACGAGTTTTCGAAGCACTGTATCGTCTTAATTTTTTGTTTACGTGAAAAAAGAAAAAATACGTGGTTAATATTTTTTGGAAATCTATCTGCCGGACTAATGTTTTTTTTGTCCGATCCCCTATTATCATGACTTAATTTGCCCGGTTATCGTTCAGGCGTATAACACCTTTTGCCAGCGGTTTTGCCGGCGCGGAGGTGGAGGTCAACAAGTACTATCGTTCTTGAGAGATACTTATCGACCCTCAATACCTTTGAATGTCTTTTTAGTAAAAAAATCCTGGAATGTATGGCGCTTGTAATTCACAGCGTTGACCTAATTGAACTCACTCTTTTCCAACACTGTTTCCTATTAGTTGTTACTTCATGTGCAATCATTCAAGTCTATCTGGCGTGTACCTACGTGCTTGAACTAGCTTCGACTGTACGTGTGTCTATATAAAACTGTGTTGTGTTTTTTTACGATATTGTTTTGTACTACGTACTATCCAATGTTTGTCAAGGAAAGATACAGAACTGCAACTCTAGTAACATAATAATCAACTCTCATAATTCAACTCTGGATAACTCTGAGAAAAAGGAATATTCCAAACCAAGGATTGTTGAGAGAAACAAGTGGCTTTTTCTTCTCAGCGTGTCAATGGCAATCAAAATTGTGTCGGACCAGCCCCCCTATTGCGTATCTTTTTAACGTCAGTGGCTATCAGAAATGTCCATAGATTAACTGTAAATTGGTTATGGTTTGGTACATTTTTTTCTTAAAAACTCACCATTTGACAGTTATTTGATAGACATTATAAGTTATCCACTGTCATTAAAAGATACACAATAGCCCTGCAGAACTGAGCCACTAGTATGGCGATTTCGATAGCGTTTAGTAACAGGACACGCAAGACACCGATATTAAGTGTCCTATTGTGTCCAAATGGCTTTTTAATAAAACACAACTGTCTTGCTTTGATCGTTTCAGCGACAAATTAGGCCAGGGTCTTAACTTGGGACAATTAATATCCTGCTAGCATCTGCAGTTATTGCAATTTGGAAAGCCACGGCGAGGCCTTTGCCTAGCGGGACAGCATAGGCTGATATATTTAAAAAAAAATGCAGTTACATACATACATAAACTCACGCCCTTTTCCCATGAGGGTAGGCAGAAACCACAGAACGTCACCTGCTACGATTCTTACATACCCCTTTTGCCTCGTCCACATTCATACATCTGGTCATACACGCACGCCGGTTGCGAGTACTACGCACCTGTCCTTTCTGAAGAACATCACCAATAAGGTCAGTGTATGTCTTTCTAGGGCGTCCCCTCCCGGCGTTGCCACTTACATCTGCCTTGTAAATACCTTTCGTTAATCTACTTTCACTCATCCTCTCTACGTGACCAAACCATCTAAGCATACCCTTTTCAATCTTTGTCACTACATCTTCTTGAAAATTGCAGTTGTTGATATTTAATGTATCTACCCATTATTATTATTTCTATACTTCGTTACCGCACTGTAGTACGTAGTACAAAACGCTCGTAATTACAAATGGGCGTACAAAACAATGTACTAGTGCTTGTACCTGAGAGAAGTTAGGCACGGAAGCAGTCTTGCGCATGGTGATGGGTTGTCCACGGGCCTGCTCCAGCTCCTTCACGGCCACGCTCTGCCGCAGTCGGTCCAGGGTTAGTATACTCTCCACTGCACTCACGCCGCGAGTGTACTTTTCTGAAATGTTCATATTTTTGTTTTTCAAAGGATTTTCGACAAGATAATATACATTTTCTACAGGAAAAAGATAGTTTTGAACCACCACACATTAAACTAAGTAACTCTACGCAAAACTTATAAATAGAGTTGCTAATTTGAGGTAGCATAGGCTCTTAACAGTCTTTTCCTTGATTTTAAGTAAATATAAACTAGCGTGTATACATAGTGTCTGGGCATGGGTTAAATAAACCATATTAACATGCTACTTGCCTTGCTTTTCTTTGTCACTAATACTATTAATTTTATCTTTCTTCGTATCCTCACTTACTTACTTCCTTTTCTTATCTTAGTGCGTGTTTACGTATAGGCGGGGCATCGCGCGGCGCGTGCGTCGTTTTTAATTCAAACACATGGCGATGTATGAAAAAGTTAACGATTTCAAACGTCGATTTTACGAGAAGGGATTTTTCGCTCGTTAGTTTAAAATGCAGCGTTTGTTGCGGTGGACCCGTCTCTCGGTAAATTAATAAAAAAGCACGAGACGAGGCTTCTGCACGCGCCGCGCGACGGGTCGTCTCCGTAAACGCGCCCTTAGTGTTATTGCTTTTCCATCAGAAATGTCTTAGCAGCAGCCACAGAATCTGGATTTGTGCCCGATTTAAAGCGATAGGATCGTCACCTATTACTTAGGACTCAAATATAAAAAAAATATGGCGAAATGTGGGTTTATTAATGGGTATACTTCTGCCAAACTGTTCGGGGATTAGGGCGGAAGTTATGTCATATCAGTCTTTGGACGGCAATGTCCAAGACGAAGCCCAACAGTTAAGCACTAGATTTATAAATAACTAGCTTTTGCCAGCGGCTTCGCCCGCGTGAAAATGACGATTTTCCATACAAACTTTCATCCCCTATTTAACTCCCTTAGGGGTTGAATTTCGAAAAATCCTTCCTTATTCCTTGTCTACCTTATAAAGGGAACCTCTGTGCAAAATTTCAGCTTTCTAAGTCCAAGGATTTGGGCTGGGCGTTGATGAGTCAGTCAGTTAGTCAGTCAGTCAGTCAGTCAGTCAGTAGTCAGTCAGTAGTCAGTCAGTCAGTCAGGACTTCTCTTTTTATTTATATATAAGGTTCTTACCAATATAAGTCTCCCCATCAGCAGCACTAGCCTCCTCCCCGGTGGCAGCGATCTGCGCCAGACTCTCCCTCTCCTCCAACTCCTCGGAAGCCTTCGGTATGTTGGAGACCACCTCGTACGTGACGCCCGTGTGCGTCAGCAGGTCCGTCCTGTCCACGTAGTAACTAACACATTTGTATATTACGTATGTCAACTTACTTAGCTGATTCATATTGTATCGTTAGGGGAAGAAAGACTGAAGATTTTGGTTCGCAGTATTGATAAGAAAAGAACAGAAAATTACTGAAATAATATCCAAAAATCTATTTTAATTTAGTAAACCAGGTGCATTGTTTTTTTGTGACTTTTTAAAATTTAATATTAGACCCATTTAATTAAAGTCCCTGCTATCAATATCAGAGGGCCTTAAATGGCTACTTTAACAGAATCATAATAGGATAATAATATAAATCACGTCAAAAATCTTAAATAGGTCACAGACCCATTTATTAGTTTTTCTAACTTTCAAAAGTGCCTGTAATGGTCTAATTGAAATAAATGCTTTGAGTTTCAGTTAAGTGACCATTTTACGAATTGTAACGTAGTTCACATTATTATCTTATTATGATTATGCTAAAGCGGTAATTTTAACCCCCAGAAGCAACGCAGATACGTTTCCAAACCAGATTCAAAGCACATTAATTTTTCCTACATTTTTTTCTACAGTTTTTTCCTACAATTTAACCCAAGCGTAACCGTTTTACCGCCCAAACAAAAATATGCGTAGACGCACCAACAATTTACTCAACCAATTTTGAACTCTACAACCAACTACATAAGACAGAAAGAAAGCGAAGGAACCAGTAGGTTACCGACTAACCTGACGATCTTCTTCCGTATCCTGTCGGTGAAGCTCTGCCGCTTGTATATGTTTAATCCTAATCGTTTCCTAAGTATGAGATCCATGGGGGCGGGGTGCGACAGACGCACTGTTGTCTTTAGTATCAGGTATACTCGTTCGTTTGCTGGAAAAGACAAAGGGATATGAGTCTTTTATATGCCTTGAAAACATCATTTAATCACACCTGAAATGTATAATCTGACCTTGAAAATTTGCATTTGAATTTAATTTGTATGTATTCTAATGGTATTGATCGATGCCACAGTTTCATGTTTTGTTTTTGTTACTAACTTTGAAGTTTGCAAGCAGAATGTTCAACAGAAAAGCACAAACTCGGGATTGATAGCTCAGAAATTGTATGGACAACGTTGATAATAATCAGATATAGGTACAACTATAACACAAAGTATACTTGTTTTTTTTTTTGGTGGGTACATCAAATGACTCCTCCCGCTCTGGGCGAAGCGGAAGGGAGTAACAGACTTGTACTGACTGAAAACCACCCATGTTCCTTCTTAAGGGGACGGTGAACGAACATTCTCCATACAAACGTAATACCAAAATCATTCGCGATACGAACATATTACCAACTTAAAATTATGTTATTCGGATACAGACGATATTTATCTAGGTTCCTATTAAACTTTTTTTTTTAAACATTTACTATTTACGAAATGCAAGCGAATTGCATTTCGTCAATAGTAAATAGCAATTCGCTTGCATTTCGTAAATAGTAAATGTTTAAAAAAAAAAGTTTAATAGGAACCTAGATAAATATCGTCTGTATCCGAATAACATAATTTTAAGTATTACGTTTGTATTATTACGTTTGTATGGAGAAATGTTCGTTCACCGTCCCCTTAACTCTTTGTGTTCCGGGGCCGTGGTACAACTTCCTCATGATTCCCATTTTATCTTGTTTGACTCCTATTTCACTTCAAATTACATGGTTATAAAACACGGTAAAGCAATTACCTTCAGTGATCCGGTTGAGGTACTGCGAGTCATGTATGGACGAGTCCCAGGAGGCCACGGCAGACACATCCTTGTCGTGATGGTGCAGTAACTGCAGCTCGTAGAACTTGTTGCCGTGTTCCTTTGGTAAGATCGAGTGCAGGCCCGCTACTGTTACTTCTTCACCGCTAGGGTGTGTTGTTAGGTCATCCGCTGTGAATTAGAGATAAGGTTTTAGGTTTATCTGTGTTAAATAATGACGAAAAGTGTCGGAAATAATTGTGGAAATTCTAATTAGAAAAAAAATTAGTAAAAAAAAATTTAAAAAAAAATTCTAATTAAAAAACTAATTAGTCCGTCAGATAGATTTCCAAAAATTATTGGACACGTATTTTTTCTTTTTTCACGTAAACTTAAAATGAAGACGATACAGTGCTTCGAAAACTCGTGTGACGTCATATGATAGTACATTTTGACGACACAAGTGACGTTTCAAGCCCCACTCCAAGATCTTTGACGCGTTTTATCTTCGTCATTTTTTATTGATTTGATAAAACAAAAAACACGTATCCAATATTTTTCGATAATCTAACTTACGGACTAAACAGAATCATATTATTTTGACCCAGTCCGATCCCCTATTGAAGACACTAAGTATAAGAAAATGTAAGACCATGCAAATTGTAAAAATATGTCCCCCTCACAGTCTCACAAATGTGATCAGCTGTGACAAGGACGGGAGAGGTGGGACAAAAAATTAAGAAATTCGTGAATTTATGGATGTCTCCTTAGCTTACCTCTCCCATAAATTCCAGTTCACACCTTTCCATCCAGGTCTAATAAGTCCTACTCGTCGTTGGCTTTAGCAAAAGAGTCCGTTAGAAAATAAGAGTACTTTAGGTACTTACCATTGAGATCCAGGAACAGCACAGGTATATGTTGTTCCATCCCTAGCGGCGGCACCCAGGCGGCCGGCGCGCCGGGGATGGGACTGCCCGGGCTGGGGACCAGGACCTGCATAACGGCACGGACCATCAGTTATATACTGCACCCACCGGCATGTACCACACTGCTTAGAGCACTTGATTGTTTCATAGATTTAAGTGAGCCTTGGCAACTAAGAGACAAACTAAACACCAGAATGCAGATGCGTAGGCATCCATTCTGCCGCAAAAACTGAGCGGAGGCGTACGTATTTTCATACAAAATTGCTATTTTATATAATTATATCCCTAAATGTCAAATTGGTTTTACTTCCATATTACCTTCTTCTTATCGTGTGGGCAGTAAGATCTAACGACCCATATTACCTAAACAGTTTAGACCTAGCTTAACCACGTTTATTGCAGCGGCAGAGGCGCTATTCAGATCACCAAGAGAGCAGGTAAACGAACTTTTCTTATTGACTGGCTCAAGCTGATTTCGCGCCGAATTATGCTAACTTAAGTATATCAAGACTTTACAAACAACACTGAAGCTAAATTTACCGAATAAGATAAAGATATAGAAAATATACTCACAGCGTTCCTCTCCTCGGTAAGCGACACCCACTGTTCGACAAGAGACTGTTCTCGTTCGTTGTCGCGATCATTCTTCATCGCGGGCGACATATTCACCAGTTTCTGTTCAATAACAAGGATAAGAAACGGTAAAATTTCATTAAAAAAAAAGATAAGCAACAATAGATATTCTTAGAAAAAAAAGACTGAAATATTTATTATTTTAACAACTGTATTATTGAAAGATTGTATAACTTGCCTATGGATGAGTAAAGGAATTCTTGACAGAAAAATATAAAAGATAGGGAGCGATCATTATTATTAGAAAAACAAAACTGTTCGTATTACTATTGAAAGATAATAATACAGAACTTGCCTGTAACTGTGCGTGTAAATGCTGTCGTCTACGAAACAGTGCGTCGCTCCACCTTTCCCGTAACACCGCCAAGTCTTCGTCTTGATACGAGTCTAGTGGCATTTGTAGCCGTGACCTGAACGATAAACAAAGGTAGTAGAAATCATGTATTGATACAGGCTTTTTTACATTGATCGCTATGTGAAGATCCAAGTAAGCATAGGTACTTAAAAGATTTTGTGTTGCTTTAAAATCGATCCAACACATAGAGCCACATCTTCAACTGCTCTTGCGCAACTAATACGCTATACAATACCGAAGCGGTGTTGATCAAGAACAAAACGTGTGGGAATGAACTCACGTTTAGTTCATTCATGCAATGATACACAATGTTCGGGTCGGCCCGATACGACACATTTTAGATACTTACACAAAAACAAATGTATACTTTGCTAGTCGGCCTTTGTCAATTCTGTTATGCCTCCATGTCATACATACCTGACGCTAACAGAGCCGACTTCAACGCTAAGTATCTGCTGACACACGAGGGGCAGAGTGCCGGAGTTGAGCGCGGGTCGCACGCGCACGGCTATACGTCGCTGTTGTCCCTGACGTACTTGGTACACGCCGCCTGTCCACACGTCGTTGCGTTGGATCACCTGGCGAATGAGAGATAGGAGTTTATAGAAGGAATCCTGAACGGCGAGAATACGGGATCGTATTTATTAGGCAAAAAGGGTGAATAGAAACGCCCCCTGTGTTTCTATTAAATAGGGACAAAAGTTTGAAAATGATTTTAACATTGTATTAATTTGATAGGCTACCACTTACCAACAAGTAGTCAATTTTATTTGCTTATTTTTACTTTATAATTTAGATACGTTTTTGGCAACATACCATTTTAACCTTTTGGGCGCCACAGTCAAGTAAGACGACAAGCCAAAAAGTTGCTTGTTCGGCTTGTCGTCTATACTTGACTATGGCGCTCAAAAGGTTAATACAACGTTAAAATCCCTCTCAAAATGTTGTTTCTATTCACCGCGTTTAACGGCATTGAAAAGCACAGTTCAAAAACTGGTTATCCCACATTTCGGTTTTTTTCAGATTAAAATTACGTAAAACTAGATCACTTCTGTTAAAATTCTGCTATTTAGATGTTGTATGGCTCCAGTCATTAAACAATAAAGCGGTACATACCTCAACAGGCGCATATTCTCCATTATCGTTGAGCTCGTGTATCTCGACCCAGAGTTCGATCTTGCGCGTGAGCTCGGTCCACCGGTCGGCCAGTGAGCGCGCCTTAGCGAGTTGTTGTTGTTCTACTTCCCAGTTGCCGCGAGCTCGGCTGAACCCAGCGGAACGATGGCCCCACACTTCGATTGATAGGGCGCCCTCTGTGGTGGGGAAAAAATGTTTTAGAATAGAATCTTCCAAGTCTTCAGGTGAGTATTTTATGTAAATCTTACCCTATTGTGACTGTTACAGTATTTAAGCAGCATTAAAGTGTTTATTTTATTCTCTTCGGGAAACTTACAGCTAATACAAACATTACACTTAAAAACTAGGAATTTGAAGGCCATTTACAAGTTTCCACAAATAAAAAATATAAGTTTTGCAGTATATAAGGTCCCGTTAAAATAGGTGGACAAATTTTAACACAGCGTTCAGTACCTAGGTCTAACCAAAGCTATCTAAACAAAAAAAAACATTAATAGTAATTTTTTTTTACTCTAATTTTAAATTGCCGGCACTCTAGAACAAACTCATCCTTTATGAGTAGGTACTTAAATGCGTTTTTATTATTATTTTTTTAACTATCGTCCTTAGTTTGGTGGTCTGAATGATTTCTGAAATTTTGTCCACCTATTTTAATGGGACCTTATAGAGAGGAAAACGTTAAATATTGTGAGTTGAATAAGGATGTGTCCTGGGTAAGAAAAATATGATTCCGTTTAGTCCGTCAGATTATCGAAAAATGTTGGATACGTGTTTTTTGTTTAATCAAATTAATAAAAATTTATGAAGATAAAATGCGTCAAAGATCGTAAGTGGGGGTTTTTGACGGCACTACGTGGTAAAAAAATGTTTTCGAAGTACTGTATCGTCTTTATTTTTGGTTTACGTGCAAAAAGAAAAAATACGTGTCCAATATTTTTTGGAAATCTATCTGACGGACTAATTCGATTTTTTGACAACTACCCCATTGTAATAAGTCATGATTAATGAAGGAACTGTATCTTTATGTTCACACTATTTAGTCAAATATTCATGCGAAGCTGAAGCTCTACATTTTCGCAGTTTTTGACAAGTAACATTATGAATTCCTGTTTTTTGTATTTTAGATTTTATTTTTATTTTGTAGATTAATTTGTAAGAAACCTGTATTGTTAGGTTAACTGATTGATTGCCATACTAACGCACTATGTTTAAGACCTGTAATGTTAGTTGTTAGTTGAAAGTAAATAAATAAATGAAGTACACGCACCAGCACAGTGTTCAATAAACTCCTCCGTCAGCGGTATAGTGAAGTCCTTCTTATGATCAAACCGGAATGTAACCAGCGACTGATGTCGTGGGGACACGGGTGGTACTGCGGGCGCGGGGGGCGTGTCGGCGCTCACGTGCGGCGGCACCACCACGGGCTCGCCCGCGCCCTGCCCGCCGAACACGCTGTACTGGCAGAACACGAAGTGGGAGAGCGAGGGTGGCAGACCTGTGGCTTGCTTTATTGCTACGCGGATTGTTACCTGAAAGAAAAGAATGCTTCAAATAAATTTTAACTTTCAATATGAGGCAACCGACTAACAGGAAGTTAGGGCTGCGGGTTGTACAAAAGACAACGTGGCCTCGACATAAAGGGCCAAGAAGGAACATCAGTCATTTTTAGTCAGTAAAAGTCTGACACTCCCTACCGCTCCTCCCAGAGCGGAAGGAGTAATTTGATGACTTCTCGTCCTCAAAAAAAGGCGACACACTTTTTTAAAAAAACAATGAAAATTTTATTACTTGATTTATCCAAAAAATCGCATGCTTTCCCTAAGAGATAGTCATATTTCGTAAAATAGGGAAAGTAGCGACGCAAGAGTCAATAGAGACAAAAGTTTGAAAAAAAAAAATTAACGACGAATAATTAATATGGTATATTGCCAAAAAGACTTCTTGTTGTTTACATATAAAACGAATGTCAAATCCCTTCAAAACTTTTGTCTCTATTCATCCCATTTTACCGGTTAAGCTCCTATCACAGATATTATAATACTTCGTACAGATACCCAATCCCATACAAAGAAATGACACCTCCCTAAGTCATCTTATTGCTCGTTTTATATTCTTTCCTCCATTATTTCAACAGATGGCAGCACCAGCGTCGCACTAATTGCCACAGACTGGAGTTTTACAACGCCATCTAGGAGTTCACGTTTCGTGTTATGTAGATCCGGAACTTTCGGCTTCAGTAAAATGAGAAAAATATGTAATTATTTCGCTTAGAAATGTTAAAAGATGTGTTATATTTCTATAAACAGTAATACATATGCTTTTTAATGGTTAAATTTAATTAAAATTATACAGCAGTTACGATTATTGTATGTGGCAAATTGAGTAAAACGCCATCTATTGCAAACAGCTCTAGAGAAAATGATTTACAGATGGCTTACTTTTGACAACTTTATCAATCTATGGGTACGAATTGAAGTAAAAGTCCTCCTTTAACCTTTTTTGTTGAAATAACGTGATAAATGAGTGTAAATAGATAAATAAGCGTTAAACATGGAACTTTTGATTTTTGCAAATATTATTTCGGCCGAAATCTACCGTATAACGCATTTAAGCGATTGTTAATTTCATTACTGCTACCTATGCTGCCATCTATTGTGTTTTTTTCAAGATTCATTATAATTTGTTCGAGTTGTGACCCCATGCTCCTATGAAACGAAATAACCTCAAAAAACCTTCGTCATTTTTGAAATAATATAAAAATACGGAAATCAATAAAATATCTTACTTGTTGCGTTGCAGGATCAACAGGATCGTCATCGTCTCTCATATCACCAGAACTGTCAGAAGCTGCTTCACAAATTCTGTCTTGAGGAAACTGTCCCGCTACGCGACTTATCTCAACCTGAAAAATAAATACATCTATAGAGTTTGCCGCAAAATATAGAGTAGGGTCTGTGGACTAACCTCCATGATTTGATGCACTCTTTTTTCTTTACATCAATCTTACCGATTTGAACTTAAAATAATTACTTATTACTAAGAACAAGTTTTCTCACAATGCGTCTATGAAAAGCGGCATTTGTCCAAAAGTGGAACAGTAAACAGTAATAGCCTGTTGTGTCCTTCGGCCTCATTCGGGGTCATTAAACATTATTTGAGTCAAGCATCTTCCGTTTCCGCGTCACATCTATACAGGTATATGCAACTATCGCCTTTTGATAACACGATGATGACGTATTTCCGACTTTGTTCACCAGGTGGCTGCGGCGCGCCAAATCGCTCATTGGCGTCCTGATTTTCGGACGGTTCACATCTTTTAAAAAGTTAACGTTGTTAACGTTTCTAAAGTTAAGAAAATATTATAATATTCAACTTATCAAGTTATTTTATAAAAATTTAATTTAAACGCTGTAAGCGTTCGGTATATGCACAGTTTTTTTTTTTTAAAGTAAATCTAAAGATGGCGGATAGAATACAGACGCGTAGTCGTAAAGATTCGTTTTCGTCATCGGGTTCGTCGAGTTCCTCAGGTTCCTCTGAATCATCATCGGCTTCAGAGGTTGAGCGGGTTGATACATCCCGTAAGAGGAAGAAGGCGAGTAAGAAGAGGAGAAGTAAGCGTCGTCGAGGGCAAAGCAAGGTAATCAAAAAGCTTGCAAAACAGGTCAGTGATTTGAAAAAGTTATATTACTACCCTCATAATGCTATGTTTGCCGAAAATGGAAATTATGATTGTGATAACCCGATGTATAATGATGATAACGTCGACATGGCCCAGGAACAACCTGATACGGAAAGGTTGTCAGAACCCGTCGCAGATCCTGCACCGGTTCAATCATTTGATTTAAATTTGGCAACCCAACTAAAGGAGCCAGCGGTCATGGCTACCCCTTCTAATCAGTTGGACATGTTAAATGCCATTCAATATTTCAATAATGACAACTGGAATAATGTTAGATATATGGAATCACAAAAAGTATATAACGCTCGTCCAGGATTTATTGACCTTGAAGTTAATGACGAAATTAAGTCGTTAGAAAAAGTTACTCATCTACCCCCTGCGGATAGATTTCTTGGTTCTGTAACTCGGGCATTGGTAATGCAAAGTGAAGCTATGCAACAGGGTTTCCAAAAGATAGTAGACTGGGCAAAGGAGACTAGTGGAATGGACCCGGAGCAGTTAGCATTAAAATTAAAAGAAGTTTTTTCTGCTGATTATCAAAAAGTTTCACGAGATTGTTTGCAACTAGTTTGTGGTCGTAGGGCAGATATAATTGAACAAAGACGTGAAATGTTCATTAAGCAATTAAAGGATAAAGCATTTAAGCCATGTTTAAAGAAAATACCGCCATCTAGTGAGTTTTTGTTTGATAAAGTGCCCTTTAGTGAATTTGTTAAGAATAATGGCGGTGTAAACAAAATTTTTTGTACAAACAAACTTAGTATGTTTTCTGGGCAAGAAAAGAAAACCCCTAGACTCCAGGCGGCGTACCCTGGACCTAGTGGGTATCAATCGTCCAGTCGCGCTCCCGCACTGACGATGAATCCAAGATTTCTTCCTCCTCAGAGTGTAGAATCTTTTTATAACTATCAGGCAATGCACCCATTTAATAATCCTAGATTTTTTCGTCCTCAATCAAGGGGACAGCACGCTGGACAACGCTTTAACCAGCCCAATAGTTTTCGCAGAAATGAAGCGCAAAGTAATGTACCACGAGCTAAGGGGTCCAGTAAATTCAATAAAAGGTTCTGACTCGGATCAGGAATTTTGGGGGGGTTGCCTACAAAATTATGTAGCGGCATGGAAGAGATTGGGCGCACCAGAACCATTAATAAAAATAGTAAAGGGATATCGTATTCCATTTCAAAAGAAACCGCCTCTGGTCCCGCCAAGGCAGGTGAAACGGTGCAATCTCACTCTACCATCTCCGGAGATGGACACGATCATTCAAAATTTATTGAAACAAGGCATTTTAGAGTATGCCCCCCTGACTCCGAGTTTCGTATCAAATTTATTTCTGATTCTCAAAGGCGACGGAACCTACCGTCCCATTTTCAATTTAAAAAGTCTCAACAATTATTTAATCATAAGCAAATTTCGTTTGATTTCGGTAAATCGAGTTCCCGATTTTATTCAGGACAAGGATTGGATGGTCAAAATAGATCTGAAGCAAGCCTACAACCACGTAAATGTTGCACCAGTACATCGGTGTTTTCTCCGCTTGTTGTACCGAAATCGGTTACTGCAAATGACTTGTTTGCCATTTGGCCTGGCGACAGCGCCCAAAGTGTTCGCATCGCTGACCAATTGGACGGCCGAGATTTTCAGAAATCTAGGCATTCGTGTAGTGGTTTTCCTGGACGATTATCTCATAGTAGCACAGGACAGAACGACACTTATACAACACGTAGACATTGTTCTTCGAACTCTCAGCCAGTTGGGTTGGCAGGTAAACAGGGAGAAATCGATTCTTGTCCCTCAGAAAATAATAGAGTATTTGGGTTTGATGTGGGATCCATGGCGAAATCAAAAATTTTTACCAGAAAACAAAATTCAGAGCATGCAAATAGTTTTGTCGAAGTTGCTCCGCCGGCGGAAAGCGTCTCTCCGAGAAATACAGAGTATCATAGGGGTTCTGAATTTTGCTCGGCTGGTAGTTCCAATGGGTCGATTGAATTTTCGCCACCTGCTGGCTTATTGCAATCTTGTTCTGAAAATGCCACATCAGGCGACTTACCTTTTGCCTGCAGAAGTGCTGCAAGAATTGAATTGGTGGAAACTTCATTGTCTAGAAAAGTCCAGGCTTCATCCACCACCAGTAAAAAACTTTTTGACCACGGATGCAGCCGACTCAGGTTGGGGGGCGGAGTTGAATGGTCTTCATTTATCGGGAAAGTGGACAGAAGAAGAAGAGCGGCTTCATTCGAACCACAAAGAGATGCTCACTATTCTAAAATGTTTGTTAGAATTCGCTCCGTCTCTGAGTCATACATCTCTCCTACTGCAGTGCGACAACAAGGCTGTGGTGGCGTACTTGAGGAAAGAAGGGGGAAACAAGTCGAGGATCTTGATGGAGTTAATATATCGCATATTCCATTTACTTCAGAAGTTCGACATTCATGTAATTCCCCATCATATACCAGGCAGGTACAACAATATCGCAGACGGTCTATCGCGTCATCTGTCGTTACAGGAATGGCATCTGCTCCCCGAATTCACCAGCATTGTCTTTGCGAAGTGGGGTGTTCCCCAGACAGATCTGTTTGCCTCCAGCACAGCTCATGTAGTGCCTTGTTACGTCACTCTAGATCAACGAGACCAGCTAGCATGGAGACACAACGCGTTTGCATTCAAATGGGATTTTCGTCTGGCTTGGGTCTTCCCTCCTCCGAGTTTGCTACCCCGAGTTCTGATGCACCTCAATCAGGCTCGAGGTGTATACCTGATAGTTGCACCGAGGTGGTCTCGAGCATTCTGGAGAGCAGACTTGAAGGCCAGGGCGACTGCGCCTCCGTTCACGATTCACAAGTTATCGAAGGTGCTAGTGGACACGAGGACAGGGCAGCCACCACCTCGAGTGAACGACCTGGTGTTAGAAGTATGGAAATGTGGGGGTGGTCTGAATCGTTAGGTGACTGGTCTGAGGAACAAAAGCTTTTGCTCAAACAAGGTTGGAGGTCCTCAACTTTGAATACTTATAGGCCAGCATGGCAGAGATGGTTAAATTGGTGTTCCAAGTTTGGGGTAAATTTTTCAGACCCGTCAGGTAGTGAATTAGCTCGATATTTAGCCGATTTACACCTAAAAGAAAAATTGTCTTATCGCACAATTTTACTGCATAAATCAGTTGTGTCTACTTTATGCAATACAAAGATCGAAGCCCGTTTAAGTTCAAACATTTTAGTTAGGCAAATGATAAAAGCTATAGCATTGCAGCAACCTAAGAAGTGTCCACCCACTGTCTGGGATCCTCAGTCTCTGGTAGATTGGTTGAGTAGTAGACCTCTTGAAAATCAAAGCCTGTTTAACATTTCAAGAGTTAGTGCAGTTCTTTTGTTGTTATGTTCCGGGCGTAGGATACATGACTTAACATTGCTAAGTGTATCTCCAGAAAGATGTATAGTAGGTGAGAATAGCATAATGTTTTGGCCACATTTTGGGTCGAAAACTGATTCAGAAACTCATGTTCAGTCAGGTTGGAGATTATTAGGTAATGTTGAAAATGCGGCACTAGACCCGGTAGTTTGGCTTAGAAAGCTCATAGACATTGGAAAATCACGTCGTTTGCTTTGTTCTAGTGATAGATTATTTATTACAGTTTGTGGTAAAGCTAAGCCTGCTACTAAAACTATATTAGCTGGTTGGGTTAAATCGATTTTGAAGGAGGCAGGAATTCAGGCTACTCCAGGTAGTTTTCGTTCTGCGGTTGCTTCCCGAAGTTGGTTGGATAATGAACCACTTGATGAAATAATGGCACGAGCTAATTGGAGATCTGGTAATACCTTCAAAAAACATTACAGGAGGGAAGTGGTTCCAGCACAGGGAAGCTCTTTGATTCATCTTTTTCAGCCAATTAATTAATCATTACTGATTAAATTAAAGGAATTAATTTTATTTATATTAAATGAGGTGGTAAGTTTACAATAAAAAGAAAAGATTATGGTACGTATAGATATTCAGTTAATTCTGCTAAGTGTTTAAATATAATAGTCGGTTTAAAATGTTATTATTTTATTGCAATATATTTAGTAAATATATAAATTGATGTTTTATTTTTTAAATTAATTGGGTCTTATTAGTTTCTTGATCTAAAATAAGCAGATTTTTTATTTAATTTTTTTTTTTTTTTTTTTATTTATTTATTATCTAACACATTGGCGTCCTGTTCACCAGGCGATAACAAACAAAGCCTCAAATAATGTTTAATGACCCCGAATGAGGCCGAAGGACACAATAGTAGCGTTTTACCTTCAAATAAAACGCTTGTTGTGTCCGGAGACTCATTCGGGGTCATAATTTTAAAGGCTGCCTGGTTTTGTTTTGGTTCTTAAGTTTTTAGGTTTTTGAGGCCACAATGAACGATTTGGCGCGCCGCAGCCACCTGGTGAACAAAGTCGGAAATACGTCATCATCGTGTTATCAAAAGGCGATAGTTGCATATACCTGTATAGATGTGACGCGGAAACGGAAGATGCTTGACTCAAATAATGTTTAATGACCCCGAATGAGTCTCCGGACACAACAAGCGTTTTATTTGAAGGTAAAACGCTACTAATTTATCTTTTTTTTTAAGACAGTACCCATTTTAGGACTTCTGCTTCATCTACAACTCTACAGATACTACATGAGGTTTCATAAAAAATGAAACAGTTCTTTCAAAATACCTGTAGCCTGCCGGCGACTTCACCCTGCTGACTAATGATGGGCGTGTGATAGTCCAGCGTGACGTCATGGAACAACGCCTCTAGGAACACGTTGGCTACTCCGATGAGGTTGTGGTTCTCTTGTGACTCGTAGAACGGGTCCAGCGCCATCTCTGCTGGTTCCATCTGTAAACGTAAAATAAGAGTTTCGTAAGTTGTATTAAATACTAGTGACCCGCCCCGGCTTCGCACGGGTGCAATGTAACCTTCCTCTTGAATCACTCTATCTCTATTGCTGAAAACTGCATTCAAATCCGTTGCGTATGTAAAACTTGTGTGGTTGGTGGAAGGTAATCTCTGGATCTAATGAACCGATTTTGAAAATTCTTACACTAAAAGAAAGCTATATTATCCCCGAGTGTCATAGGCTATATTTAACATTCCCGTGGGGCAATTTACAACTAAAACGAGAGCGAAGCAGAGGCCACAAACTAGTATTTCGTAAAGACTTTGCGAGAACTTTCTCCCTACCTCTTCCGTATCATCGTCTCCAGCCTTGGCCTGCCTCCGTCGCCAGTCGTCGTACATATCGCGCATGTCCACAAGCTTGTTGTCCAACTTCTCCATGGACCAGACCTGGCCGCTCCTGCCCGGACGACGCACCATTATCGCTGGCTCGGATACGAAGGCGCCGCGCTGTAATGGAAACAAGAATCATTATTTTGTTTATTACGTTACATCGTGTTGAATTGGGAGGCC
Source organism: Diarsia dahlii (assembly GCA_949775195.1). Classification (NCBI taxonomy): domain Eukaryota; kingdom Metazoa; phylum Arthropoda; class Insecta; order Lepidoptera; family Noctuidae; genus Diarsia; species Diarsia dahlii. Next base: position 20,131,602 of record OX459190.1, read on the forward strand.
TTTACCCAGCTGTGGGACAGTACAGGCTAACAAAAAAAAAAGTTACATATTAAAGAAAGACTAGAAAGGAGATGGCTGCTGAGTTGACGAGTAAAAGATAGAAAGGAAAAGAATACAACATACTAGCACGAATCCCAAATAAAATGGAATAATAAATGATAAGTTAATCAACTTATCCCACTGGCAAGACACTCACATAAATCATGTTGAAATCTCTATTTCTGTCGTTTGTCTTAGTTTTAATAGTATAAATATCATCAAACATGTTTGTATGTGAACGTTTCGCGAGTACAATAAGTAGAAACATGTGGAGATGAACTAAGGTAGCACGTGAAATTCAAATTTACGTTTTTTTGCATTTTACAAATCAATGACAGGCTGCACGGCGAATGAAATATGATTCGTGGCCGTAAAGCCATTTTTGTTACGGTCACAAATCACATTTTAATCAACATACAACCTGACACTGACAATCATGCAAAAATTCATCGTTTTATCGACGAAATTCAAATTTAATCGCTTCCACCTTAAAATAATGGAGTATTGAAGTACAATATGAAAAAACTCCTAAAACTAATATTAAAATAATTCTCATTACTAAAATTGTCACTAGATATTTACCATTACCTTTCTGTTCGGACTAAGGTTCTGCGGCGGTATCTGCAGCGTCACACTGAAGCGAGTGTTCCTCCTCATCTCCTCAGCCAAGAAGTTGGCTTCCTGCACCAGCGCGTTGGCCCTCAGTATGTCTGCTTTGAGTCGTCCTAGTGAACGCTTGAACGTATCGTCACGTTCTGCTGCCCAGCGTTCTACGCGAGCTGCTGTTGTGGGCGTGCATGCTGTCATTTTGCCTGAAATATTCAATAATTATAATAAACCGTAATAGAATAGAGCTAAGACTGCCCTGAAGTCGAGTTTATCGCCCTATGGAACAATCGCGGAACTTACCGACAAACCCGCTTGTAAACCTCTTGTGTGTATTTTATTTACTTTGCTCAAATGGTAAAGATAAAAAAATTACGTATTCTAATACAAACCATTTATGAAAAGGTGAGTCAGTTAATTGCTATAACTGACTGGCATTGACTAAAAATTGTCCACAGAAAACTCGACAAAAATCCTGGTCTTCGAAACCATTAAGAGTAATTTTAAAATTAACTTAAAAATTACCAATTAACAGAACAAAGAAGTTTGGATGACAAAAACACTTTTATTTTCTCTCAAGATTCAGTACCATTACTAGACCTAAGAATAATTAATTTGAAATCAAGTTACCTAGTTTGAGAGGATCGTACGCGTACGGAGGGTAGGGTGTTGAAGGCGACAATATGTTTCGTAGCTGCTGGAACTGGCGCTCGTATTCTTGTCGTTGCTTCTCTAGCGCCACTGAAACACAGAAAAAGTTAGTTTAGTCTTTGAGCGTCATTTTTGTCATTGTTTTAATGGAAACAAATAAAATGAAAAGTTCTGGAATGGCGACCGCGAACCGGAAGACGTTGCGTTGCGCGGCCTCCCACTAGGTGGACCGATGACCTGGTCAAGGTTGCAGGAACCCGCTGGATGAGAGACGCACGGGACCGCGAGATGTGGCGACGCCTGGGGGAGGCCTATGTCCAGCAGTGGACGTCTGCCGGCTGAAATGATGATGATGATGACATCAGTAAGTAAGTTTACCCTGTTTATCCTCCTCATGTTGTTTCTCAAGTCTAGATATAGCAGTCTGTATGGGATCGTTGCTAAGTTCATTCAGCATGATCTCGTCCCTCGCGAAGTTGTAGTCGATCGGCTGCGCAGGAGTCTGTGGCTCCGATGCAGCAGCTGTGGAGTAACCAGAATCTTGTTCTACAACGAGACGTTAGTAGAACAAAATGACGCGTCAAATAAAAGCGGTACGAGGCAAATAAAAAAAAATATTGAGCAAAAGATATTAGTTGGCATACGAGCAAAAGCGCCAATGCGAAACAATAATTAATTTCCAGTTGAAATAGTCTAGATTTTTTTTATGTGTATCCATTTCTTTTATTTTTTAAACACATAAAAATCAGAAATAAGTAAACGCGTAAGCGTAAACGCAAGAGACATGATCAGAACCAAATAGCAGTTTTGCAAATAATATGACAACGATATTAAAACTGTATAATGCCGGTTGCTGAATTGAGTAATTCAGTTTTTTATTTTATTTTATGTTACTCAATCAGGGCTAAACAACTGAACGGATCTGGATAAAATTTGCAGGTAGATTAAAGTGTAGCATAACACATAAGTATTCTCACCCTTAATTTTTATTAGAATTTTGACTAGTTCTCTACAAAATCCTCAAATCAGAAGCTTCATCATATACTCTTACCTGTAGCCTTCGGACAGTTAACCCTGAAGAAATGATGATTTCCCCATAATATTCTGTCCGCATGTCCTAGCCTGACCCTGGACACTACAGGCGTGCCGTTGACGAAGCACCGCGCGACGCCCAGGGGCTCCATGTGTAGGCCTCCGCCCTCGACGAGCAGTTGACAGTGTTGGGGCTGGATGCCCAGACCGGATAGCTGGATGTCTGCTGCACTTGAGCCGCCTACGAGTGTGCGATCCTGGGAACGTAATAACACTTTTTAATACAAGATTTGATATCGCTGTAACGGCCATATTGTGCCTGTTGAGTGGCCAAAAATAAATGACTGCACAAAGAGGTCAATGAGTTCATTTACCATATTTTCCGTAGTATTGCTCGCATGACGAGTGATGGTGCCTTATAATTATGTACGAACCATAAAAGAGCGGCCGCAGCGTATTGTGTTCCAATATTTGTTGTAGCCACTAGGCAAGGGAATAACTCAATTTTATACTCCGGGCATCTATGTAAGTTGCTTCTGCTTGGCAATGTACGTGTTAAACTTACAAGTGTAATTTATCACCCGTTGGAGGAGGTCGCATTTTTCACCGGTTACATAAGCCCGTCTGCGTTTAGTCATTAAGTATACCAGTACCAACTACCAGCTGAATTACCTTACCTTGAGATAATAAACAAGGAGCTCGTTGAGCGATGGATCCGCGTTGAGGTTAACGAGGTAGTATTTGTTCTTCTCCACTTTGATGCCGCTCGCTTGCACGCTGATGCCCATCTTTTCTAACGCCTGCTGACGCTCGCTTTGTATTCGACCTGAAAAACACGCAAGCAAATATAAAATAATGTACCTACCATAAATCTAACATAAATGGGCTTTTGTATTTCTACAGATCTGCACGTGTTGACATTATCATGATCTACCTAGCTAGCCTTTTCCCAACAATGTTGGGGTCGACTTCCAGTCTTACCGGAATTTACAAGTAGGGACTGCCTGCCTGACCTCCACAACCTGTTAGTACTGGGTAATACGATACCCCTTAGTACTGGTTGTCAGATTTTCAGAGTGTTGACATGATTGTAGGTAATTACAAAAACAAATTTATCCTTATAAAAGATGTTTTATTCTAAGACTTTTTATAGATCTTTTAATGGTGTGGTCTAATACAAACGTCCATCATGCGAAACAGTTGTCACAGCACTAGTTACCAATGCAAACATATATTACATTAATTATTACCACCTTATTCCACATTTACATAAGTAATGTTTTAAATAATCCTAAGGGGTTGCTATTGAAGGTCAGGTTGCGTAACGAAGTATAATTGAAGTAATAAGGTAACTCATTTTCAATATCCGGTTTTTGATGAACTTGAGCTTCAGCAAAGCGTTACATAAACGGTTTCTGATGGGAACTAATGATTCAATCGCGTGTGAATTATATCGGCGATATTTACCGGCAAAATATGTAACTATGGAACTCTTAAATGTTCTGGTGTTTTCTATACTTGTTATTCGCAGTACAAGTACATATATAGTGTATTATCTTATGAGATATAACTAACTATTATTATTTAATTTTGTATGCACGTCATGTCTTTGCGACAAATAAAGATTTTTCCTTCATTTCTTCTGTTATATTATGCCAAGAAACTAATAACTGAATGTCAAAGCTTTCTGAGCGTTCTGGTGGCTTATTGACATTAAGTCATTGTAGGAGCAGTCTCTATTCAAGTTTCTTTTTGTTTGCTTTATGACAATGCCGTCTTATTTTACCCAACGGTAGGTAGAGAATGCCTCGTGGATTAGGTCCACCTATGTAGGTACCAGTATTGTATATAAAGATGAAAATAAAAAATAAACAACATACACTACAAGCTGTAAATAAACTAGGACTAGAATATATCTGTATAACATACCAGTTTCAACGAGTTTCTCTTCCCACGTTCGTGACATTTCCTTCAGCAAGTGATCGCTTTGCGCCAGCTTCTCGTGAACTTCTTCACCCACTGGGGAACCCTGGAAAGGCAATACAATATTTAAATAGCAAGAAATATAGGGCGTTAATAGACCCATCACATAAGCTTTATTCTAAGCATGCTGTATATGAAACTAAGTAACACAAAGCAAAAGTTCTCCAGCCTCTCTGTAACCGTAAGGTCCCCAGGAATAATCAAAGAAAAACATATTTTAACAAAGACACAGAGAATTTACTGTCCTCTAACACGTCTTTTTTACACCCGATACCTAATCATTTCCTACAAAATAACAAAGAAAGGTTCATGTTATGATCTTATACGTAATCATCGTCATCATCAGCCAGAACACGACTACTGTTGAACAAAAGCCTCCCCCATAGAACGCCATAACGAATGGCATCCTGCCGCGTGCATCCACCGGTCACCCGCGACTCTAACGATGATGTCAGTCCACCTGGTAGGAGGCCTACCAACGCTGCGTCTTCCCATTCGTGGTCGCTACTCGAGAACGTTTCTTTCCCATCGGTTGTCAGTTCTTCGAGCGAACTTATGATAGTGTAATCAAAATCAAATTCTATTTCACTCATTCGGCCAGATGACTGGCCTGTTGGTCTAGTGGTTAGTGACCCTAACTGCTATGTCGGAGGTCGTGGGTTCGATTCCCACCCAGGACAAATGTTTGTGTGATGAGCACGATCATATGTTCTGTGTCTGGGTGTAATTTATCTATAATATGTATGTATTTAGAAATATATAAGTATGTTTATCAGTTGTCTAGTACCCATAACACAAGCTCTGCTTAGCTTGGGACTAGATGGCGTTGTGTGATAGTTGTGGAATATTATTATTATTATTATTATTATTCGTGGTTGAATAATCCTGTTGCCAACTGAGTGTTGATCGACCGCCATTACACAATAAGGTGAACTTTAATTAATTTCAGCAAAGCTCCGAGGATACGTAACAAGAATACTAATCCTTCAGGAAAACAGATCGTAAATTATGTCCCCGCCCCTTTGCGATTGGAAAAAGAACAAGTTCGGCTAGCGAATTGAGGCCTGTGTTTTTGTGAGGATATTTATAGGGTTGATTAGGCTATTTACGAGAGAGATTGCTGGTGCGGAGCCGTTATTTTTTATTTATGACTTTAGATTATTTTTAGACAGAAAGTCAAAGTTGCTCATCGACCCGCAGTGGGACGAGTGTCTCACACAAAAGTAAAAGTATTATAATCACTACATATTAAAAAACAAAGTCCTCCGCCGCGTCTGTCTGTCTACCTGTTCGTAATTAACTCAAAAACTACTGCCCCCATTTTCATGCTGTTTTCACCAATGGATAGAGTGGTTCTCGAGGAAGATTTTTAGTACATAACTTTACTGAAAGCCATGCGGGTGATGCCGCGGGCATCAGCTAGTAAGTTGTAAAGCAATGTAGCTAGCATGAATCATACTAGTTATGTATATTGTATAGCTCGATGTATAGCCGTATGTACGTTATAAATATTGTCTCTTTTACATAATCAGCAATATGAAACACAACTACGAGGTTTCAAAGAAGGATATCTTCAGGACCACAAAACATTGACATCAAAGACTCCAAACAAATAAACCAGCCTTAGGAACTTCGAAGAAAAAGGAAGTAACCTACAATGAATATGGAATTCATCGAGTCATTGTGATACCATGACACGATATACTCCCTTGAGCCCATCGATCGCAAGCACACGTATGCGGCAGTTCGCATGTGACGATCACATTTGTACAACACATGCTGATTCTTAAGGTCGATGAGCCGCCTTGGCTCGAAAGCCGTAAGACCTTGTTTAGTTTGCTTATGAGATGCATTGATAAGACTAGGCTTTGATCTCATTTAAGTTGTTGTGTTGGAGAAAGTAACCTTAGTATGTTATGCGTTGAGTACCTTATTATGCCTATTACTTTCTTTTGATAGTCTGAATTTTATAAGGCACGCCAGTAGCAACACGTAGAGCTGGTATAGTGTAGTAGCCGATCAATAGAAAGGTAGTAGTATCAATAGTTGGTAGGAAGTAGGAGTTCAATAAAATTATTATGAAGATTAGATTATACTGGGGTGTTGTCCCACAAAATGCGACCTTAATGCGACGAAACAATGCACGCTGTCAAACTTCACTTCAACGAGGCCTTCACGATCAGGTCCATGCATTTCCTTCACTAAATATAAAGCATGCAACCTTTTAAAAACCCACACAGACTGCGAGCACAACTTACCGTGCCACTTACCGTGGCATACTTCAGCATCTCCTTGAGGGTTTCCACCTCCTGCCTGAGCTCGCGAATGATACGCGCATTGGGGTCCTCATTGACCACGGCATGGTTGACGATGCGTTTCGCTCGATCGGCGTAACGTAGCGTTGATAACGTTTCCTCGTAGTTGTCAGCCGCTGGGGAAATTGTGGCCACCTGTGAATGGGATAAACAAATGTGAATCAGGCTAAAGATGTGTGAAGAACAAGGTGACAAGCTCATCAATAACATAACGTCACGCCTGTAATCCTCGAAGGATTAAGCACTGTGGTGTACCTAATAGTGAACCCACATTTCGCCAGTTATTTTTATAGAGGGTGGACCTATTGCTATCAACCGGGCACCAATATAGCCTCTGAGGCTGCTACTGAGAAATTTCAGACCGAAAAACCCAACAACACTTTCCCAGACCCGGGAAGCGAACCCAGGACTTCCTGCTCATCAGTTGCGCTTGGGACCACTAGACCAACGAGGCAGTCAATCAGGTCCTCAATCACTAAAGAAACTACCTACCAGGCTACTATCCAACTACCCAATGGTTCTCGGGTCTCTTTAAATAATTATACTAGCGGACGTCCCGCGGTTTCACCCGCGTAGATCCCGTTCCCGTGGGAATACAGGGATAAAAAGTAGCCTATGTTACTCAGGGTGAATGTAGCTTTCCAAGGGTGAAAGAATTTTTGAAATCGGCCCAGTACTTTTTGAGCCTATTCATTACAAACATACAAAAATAGGTACAAATCTTTCCTCTTTATAATATTAGTGTATAGAAGTGTAGATATGTTTAGGTATAGTGAATTCGTGATAGTGAGAAAGCTATGATTGTGTGGTTCAGAAATTAATATGTCTGTCAGGTACGATTTACGAAGTTCACTTCGGTTGTTATTTGGAGACAGAAATAGCCAAAAACCAATCATCATAAAAACGATCAATATCTATCTAGAATGATGTAGAACATAAATCAACTTCTAATGTTTGTAAAGGTATCAAAGGCGACCGAAAGCGCTTTGTGTATTAGTATTTTCTTAGAAATTGGCCTTGAACTGAGAAATTAGTATAACTACAAACGGATTACTCGGAAGTTAAGTTGTATTCTATGTACATATCAATTTATGTTGATGCTTCAGAAATCATTAGGTATTCTGTTTATGAATACATAGGGTTAGGCAGAAACCACAGAACAACACCTGCTATGATCCATAGAAACCTACTTCTTTGAGTCGTCCACGTTCATACATCTGGCCATACACGCACGCTAGTTGCGAGTACTACCTACTTACGCACATTTTATTTTGCTTTAAAAACTCACTCTCCATTAATTACCCCGTTGCCACGGCCGCGGCATTGCATAAAACAAATGCAAAAAATGAAAAACGTAGCTTTACCCAATATACTCAATAGATCAAGGATGATTTTAGTCTGATTGGTTGCACAGAAACTATTCTGCCAATCAGACTAAAATCATCCTTGTTTACAAAAAAAAAACTGTCGTATAAACAAATGGTAATACTGTTGTTAGCCCTCGTTCGCAAACGCGATTTTTCATCGCGCGCTGGATTTTCAACATAGGTACTGCTAAGCACCGAGAGATGAAAATGCGCTTTTTGGACAAGCTTTGTTAGATTTTCAAAGCTCGGTTTAATACATAGAGTTGCAAAGCCAGTGTGCTTATATCAGCGAGGAATAGTCAAGGTTCCGCTGAACATTTCTATGCGCGACGACGAAGCATGAGTGTTTTGAGTTGGGTGCGGTGACTCAAAGGATACGGCGGTCCGTGGACGGAATTTGAATTTTATCCAAGTCTGGGGACACCCTATTTGCATTAGGTATCTTTCCGTTTTAAGAGTTTCCTAAGTGTAAATTGATTGAGTTAGTATTACAGTTTCTTTTAAAGAACATTTGCGACGGAAATATATAAGTAACACTTGTTTTTGACGGTTAACACTACCCCAAGTTAAATTATGTCACACAATATACCTTTTATACTGAAACACGAGTTCATGACAAAGAACTATAAAGAAAGAACCTTCTCGAAAACAGCCTACGTATGTGTTTTACGACGTAATAATAGTTTGAAACTATATTGCTCTTCGGTTCCTAGAACTGAGTATCATATAGCACACATATCAATGTCAATATACGATGTAATATGTATCGATTTTAACACAGGCAAAATCGCGGGCAAAAGTAAGTCTCAAATGTATGTTACTAAACAAACTCTAAAGTTTGCGATTATGAACGAACACAGATCGTTTTCCTTTACTTATATTAATATAGGTAAACAAACTGGCTAACACTGAAGAACACTTGCCTCTACTTTAGAATGACCGTCCAGGCGTCCACTTACGACCTGTATTAGCTAGTTTAGCCTAAAGTAAGGATATAAGCAGGTGTGTCCTGTTCCAAGCACTCACGACGGAATATCTCTCATGTAAGACTTTAGAAGTGCTGTAGCATTATTCTGGACATAATTATGGTAATTTTTCACCCAGAAATAATTTTAACAAATGGGGAAGAAAACTATCAAATAAGTTCCATATAGACGGCACTAAGTGTTTATTACTTTTGTTCAAGTGCCATGGAAATTCTTTGCTAAAATCTTTGCCGCGAGACGGCTTGTCGCCAATTGATCGTATTTAACTCAAGACGACTTTGAAAAAGGGACAAACACTTCAGCGTTCTCCCGTGGAAATCTTTCTAGCAAACAACCCCATCGTAGATCGTCACGGGTTCACTTCTTATTGCCCTTTCATGTAAAAAAGCTCTTAATGTTATATTACTCACCATAACAGTCTTGCTGTTCCCTCCAAGGTTGTCTTTGAGTAACCAAGTGAGGACAGAGTCTCTGTACGGAACGAATTTGTCCTTGTTTTTGCTGCCAGAAGACTGGTCTGCAAGCTTGGATATTACTAGCCCGAGTGTTGTTAGGGATCTGGAACAATAAAGAGTCATTTAGAATCTTAAGGCATTAACATAGAATCAATTCTGTATCGACTTCATCATCGTTTAGCATCAGGTGTGGTGATGGTGAATCGAGAGTACCCGTATGTAAAAAGTTATTGAAGACCCATGTAATGCCAAGGGGTGTCTAAATCCATTCGACTTCGGCATCTACCATTGTTTAAACACGTTGGATCGGTTCGGACAAATAAGAGCTACGCCCAGCGAGGGTTTTTTTTTTCGAAGATATTGTTTTCAATTTTTGTGACGCTGCTTGGCCTTATCATGCCGACCCAAACATGAGCACAGGTCACAAATAATTTATTTATATTGTTTACAAAAGCAGTTTTATTATGGAATTTACAAGTCCCGTTCCTAGTCGAAAACTGCGCACAGAATGTAACAAAAGTGGGAGAATTCCCGCATACCCACAATCGGACAAGCTACAATGCTATACACAGCTAACACAATTCCATGGAGAGCCGTGGAACATCCGAGTTGGAAACTGGAACAAACTCACTATCACTTTCATAATGTAGCCGTTTGCTTTCAGTTTCTGAAATAGGTAAGTAGAGCAAATGTTGTAAACTTTTAAATATAAAGACGATGCACGTGAGTTTTGAAGCCACACGACGACGCAACGAGGTTGTGGGATATGAAGCGTTATTTATATTTTAGGCCTTCTATTGAATCTTGTAATATCGTTTAGGTTTTGTTATAAGGTATAGTGCTTCTTAGAAATCTTCGCCGAGGTTGGTTCGTAGTTTGTAGAATCGATATCTTCAAGACAAATTGTTTATTTGTCGTCTTCACTATGAAACTTGTTTTCATTACAGAGACCATAAAGTATTTCAAGCAAAACTCTTGTTTACAGAATTTCTTTACTTGTTAATATTAGATCCAGTCCTTGCCAGACGACTAGCGACATTCGTACGGCTTTCTCGCAAAACACTTGATTTCAAACAGCTTATAATAACAACCACGTACTTATGCATATTAGACCCTTCTTGTGGTCTGCTGCCTATAGCGAATGTATTTACAGCCCTTTGAGGCCTTTCCATATCGGCAATAATACTAGATACAACAGAGTTAATATTATTATCACTCTTCATTTTTACGGCTACTTACTTGTTAATATTAGAGCCTTCTTTCAGCCTGTCGCCGACAGCGCCCGTCTTCACTGCCCTTTCAGACCCCGCGAGATCGACGAGAGACAAACGCGCGACTTTTTCGCCGGAGACGCCTGTCGCAGCGTCAGTCAGGGTCTGCGTTAGGACTACGCTGAAGACTGCGTGAGATCGTGATGATTCGCTGTTCATGTTCGTTGCAGCAACTGTTCTTGATTTGTTGCCTTCGGTCATTAAGTTGTCGATGTCCTGTTGACAAGAAAGACATTTTTTATTAGTTTTCTTTTATCACGGATTATGAGCTTATGACTAACATAAGGGCAATCCATATTTAAGGGAGGAATTCTGTATTGTTTAAGTACTGATGTGGTAAATTTTCTGATATTGAGTTTTGATTAGAAGGTAGGTATTCCTTTGAAAGCAAATCTACAAATTTCATTTGGATCTGGAATGGCTGTTCGAGCAAAAACACCAAGTGTTGTAAAACCCAAAGCTCCAGGAATACCATCTAAGGTCAATTTTAGACAGTACCCCGCAAATCCGCAATATAAAACTAGTTAAACTTAAAACTTTTACATCTTCGTAATAAAAAGTTTGCAAGTCAAAGTGTCTAAGTTCGCTGTTTCGAGAACAATGCAGTTACATCAGACAGAATGGACGCTTCGGAAATAGTCAAAAACAAATTCGAACAATGCAGAAGTTTGACTAGGCACTGTATGCAGACTTATGCAGTGGTCAAACGCGTCTACCGTCAAATATAATGTATCAACATACACCACTTGGCCTCACTGTGGAATTTTGCTTCATTTGTGGTCACCTATTTATCCCTTCATCCCTTCAACTTCTGGGATGCTCTGTCTTATCAACCTTATATTGAGTTTTAATAACACGTTCTTTATCTTTCTTTTACAATAAAATGATCGCAACTTATGATGACAGTCATCCCCTCGTGCTAGAAACAACAAAGCTTTTTCCTGCAGAAACGTTCCTTACAGATTTTCGTACTAACTAAATAAACACTAAACCCTACAATAGCCGTACCCGGTGCAAACGGGCCAAATGCGGCTAGCCACAGTCGTGTCTATAGCCGTTACTAGCCTCCCTGAGCTGTATTGCACGTAACCCGCTCTGTATATTTAAGCCAGGCTTATTACATGCGGCTATGTTAGTCTAACGTTAATGCATAAGCACAAGCCCTCGCTTTCGGCTTAGCAGCTAATCCTCTGGATATACGTACACAGGTTCGTTATGCAAAGGGACCTAAACTCCGCCTAGCTAAAATAACTAATTAACAAAGTTCACGTTGTATGGTTTGAGTAATATAGAAGAGGAATATTAAATTCCATCTAATCAAAATATACACACATTTAGTAAATTATGTTTATATTATGTGTTGTTTAGTCTGTCTTATAAATAGATACACATCGAGCATTCAGGTTGGCAGCATGGCATTTCGTTCCAAAAAATGCACAAATTACAGCTAAATCTGCTACAAAACCTACTGATGGAAAGAGGTTTGTCCTCATTCAATGCATTTAAAAGAAAACGTTTATCAGATTGATGTGAAACGCTCGCAATCGGATTATGGCGTTCTCTTTGCTATCGTGATTGAAATCACAAAGGGTCTTTTGTCTCCAAGGGATCCTTTATTTTTTTCCTGTTTGCCATAATATTTAGAAGAATAACTGGGCAACTGAGTGAGCGACTACGAACGCTAGCCAATGGTCAATGTTCGACCTAGCGTCGGTAGGTGAACACCATTGTAGACCAAAGAAAATGTGTCGAAAGATGTTTGACTATAGAAACGACTTAGTCCACACTGGGCCCGCGTGATGGATTATAGGCCCATTCCCTCATAGAGAGGAGGCCTGCATCCCAGAAGTGGGAACATTAATAAACTGATGATGATAAAAATATCGCATTGTAAAATAAACTCTTTCCGCCTTATTAATAAAAATAGTTAAACCTGGTTTAACTTACGCTTGGTTTATCTCGCATGCCGTCACTTTCTTTTGAAAGTGTCAAGGAAAAAGAAGACCTAGGCTATATTCAATAGAACTGCAAATAGGGAAAACAAACGCACATGCCATGAACTGCTTCATTTAAACCAATCTAAAATTATTTCAAACACGTTTGCGCTAATATCATCCTGAACTTGTTTAGTTAAGGCCACGTCTAATGCTTGGAAATTCAAGTTCAGTTTGAATTAAATTTCATTCGTTGAACGAACTTAGCCCCAAGAGTAGAGACGGCGGAAGCGCAAAATAAGTTTCAGAACAAAATTACATTACAGGTTTAGCCTGAATATCCGGTTATTTCTAATTTAAAAACTTTAGCGGGATTCTGAACGTGTGTTACGATGATAAACTTTGGTTAGAGGCGAAGTAAAATCGAGCTTAGGGGAAGCAAGCCAAAGTCCAGCTATAGGAACCTTTCGGCTGATTTGATGAAGACGATAAATAAACGTTATCGTTATGATCACCATTCACAGCAGCCCAAATTCAACCATTTCTGAGTAAAGGCCTCTCTTTTCCAGTGCCAATCTTCACGTTTCGTTGATTTTCCCCGATGGCATCTATGACGTCCTTTTCGAAGCCGGACCACCCACAATGAAAGTTATGCCAGTCTTTAATTAAAATACTTCATTTTCTTCTACAAGCCTACAAAACCACCCATCCATAAAACGCCACGTAATTCATTCACGATTGTACGCTGCAAGGATAATCCAGGTGGCGACGAATGATTAAACACTTGCTCGACGTTTGTACGGCACACGTATTAACTGTAAGCTGATTAATTTTTAAACGGTGAGAGGTAAGCCTGCAGAGGTCAAGAGAAGCTTATTGGAAAATACTGTTTTTAAAAGCATTTGAAGTTAAAAATAAGTTGAGAAATATTTAAGTAGGTACACACGGCTACACATCAAGCTATACAAAACCAGTTAATCTTGGCCTCACTTTACTAGATCTTTTCGCACAATAAACGATCAGATTATACTGGTTTTGTATAGCTTGATGTGTAGCCGTGTGTACGTACGCTCTTTTATCTTCATAACTAGGTTTAAACACGTCATTTTACAGTAGGTGGTACGGGTGTATGGTGTTTCGAGCCGACTATATCTAGTTAAAAAAAAAATACATACACACGAACATAGAACCTCCTCCTTTTTTGAAGTCGGTTAAAAAACAGGCAAAACACACTTAGAGGTCACAATCTCTTTGCAGGACCAGACAAAATTTTAGTACTTCTCACATGAGGACTATGCAGATTAGTGTCTGATATTGTCTTTTGAACAAAGAACCACGCTGATTTGAGTGGACTTCTCCACTCAAGGTTCAAGTAATTGTCAGTTTTGGAATCAGATATAATAATTTTTATAGCATTAGCTTGGCGTCTTCCCAATCACGACTGAGGTATAAATCCTGTAGAAGTTTAAAAAAAAAAAGATTTATATTTCGGCTCGAACAAAATTCATTTCTTTGATTAACCCTCCTCGCAAAACCCACAAAATTACCATACTCACATAATCCCGCAACAAACCCCGAATCAATATCGCAAAGAAAAGTTGTAAAAATGAATGTTAATTTTAGGTAAACAAATTCACATGAGGAGCAGGCACCCAATCACCTTCCGGCGAGGGTTGTTTGCGCTGCGCCCGAAATAAAACCCTAACACAAACACGCTAAGACATTCGTACTCAAATTGTGTTAGCAGGGCTGCCAGATGACCGTCTGTGGTTGGTGAGTGTTTAAATGTGGACCGGATGGGGGAATACAAATAATGAGAGCTGCTAAAGGTGACGTGGTGAACAAATCTTTGTAGATTCAAGAACGTAACATTTATTGTGGCATGTAGGGCTCAGTTAATGACAGTATCCTTCATTTTGAGGTAAATAAGAGAGTAAAATGATTAAAAAATAAAAGTTTGTTTCGGAACAATAACACAATACTAAGTACTTACAACAAGTAAAACGATGAAAGCTGCAGTACCTAATATAAATTGTAGCGCACCTAGCACCGCCCTTCTCCAGATACAGAATGGAATGATGTTTCATGCAAAACTGCTTAATAGGTCATTTAGATTTAGTTAATTAATAATAACAACAAAAATAAGGTAAAAGTAAGCTGTGCATGTAAATGAGGCGACGACGCTCTACAATGCCCTTAAACTACCATCTTCTTCTAAAGATCGATATGCTTATACTGCTACATTGCGGGTTTTGTATCAATAAAAGCTTTGGATTTAAATATACCATTGAAAGAAAGAAAGAAAGAAAACATATTTATTTAGTACATGCCACAAGTGCACACAACAAACAATAAAAATAAAAAACAAATTGAAAAAAATAACAAAACAAAATAAAAGCGTGTGTGCATCTCGCGGCTGCGCCAAATAGGACCAGTTCAGCAAACTGCCGAGCAGCTAGTGCCCGACGCTGGTTTTCAACTGGCCCTGATATGGTGACGTAACGAACGTAAAACAGTTGCAAAAAAGTACTTCCCATAATAGATACCTCATAGGTGATCCGCCAGCCCTACGGGTTGCACGGTATCGAAATTCAATTTCGTGGGAAATGTTTGTTACATCTCTTTTCATTTGGCTTCGTTGAAAAAAAAGTGGAATATGGAATTAGACCTTTTTACTACCACAAACCGAATCAAGAGCTTTCGTTTCAATCAATTTCTAGTACGCTTGTTAGATATTCACCTCGCAATATTTCTGGCAGCATTCGTTTATTGGTATAATTTGATAATACCGTGAACGAACAGTCTTGCAGACTGTTTGGTTTTGGCAATCAATAAAAATACGCGGCGGGATTGGTGATTACGAAATAATATCAAAGAGCATCATCATCGTGATCATAAAATTCTGTTCCTATAATAATAATAATAATATTCCACAACTATCACACAACGCCATCTAGTCCCAAGCTAAGCAGAGCTTGTGTTATGGGTACTAGACAACTGATAAACATCTCTATATCTATAAAAGCGAAAGGTCACTCACTGATTCATCACGAAATCTCGAAAACCGCTGGACGTACAAAGATGATTTTTGGCAGGGAGGTAGTTTATGGTTAGTAGACGTCCGCTAAGAACGGATTTTGCGACAGGGCCGGATTAGGGTGGTCTAAGGGCCCTCGCAAGTTTGTATGAAACTCCTTCATTTTTTGTGCTACAATTTAGATTTTTGGCAGATACGTAGTTTATAGTCAGTGGGCGTCTGCTATGAATTAATTTTGCGACAGGGCCGGATTAGGGTGGTCTAAGGGCCCTCACAAGTTTGTATGAAAGTCCTTAAATTTTCGTGCTAGAATCTTGATTTTTGGCAGAGACGTAGTATATAGTCAGTAGGCATCCGCTATAAATTAGTTTTGCGACAGGGCCGGATTAGGGTGGTCTAAGGGCCCTCGCAAGTTTGTTTGAAAGTCCTTCACTTTTTGTGCTACAATCTTGATTTTTGGCAGAGACGTAGTTAATAGGCAGTAGACGTCTGCTTAGAATCGATTTTGTGACAGGGCCGGATTAGGGAGGTCTAAGGGCTCTCGCCAGTTTGTATGAAAGTCTTTCATTTTTTGTGCCACAATCTTCATTTTTGGCAGGGACGTAGTTTAAAGTTAGTAGACGTCTGCTTAGAACAGATTTTGAGACAGGGCCGGATTAGGGAGGTCTAAGGGCTCTCGCCAGTTTGTATGAAAGTCCTTCATTTTTTGAGCTACAAAGTTGATTTTTGAGACGGACGTAGTTTATAGTTAGTAGACGTCTGGTAAGAACAGATTTTGTGACAGGGCCGGATTAGGGAGGTCTAAGGGTTCTTGCAAGTTCGAAAGAAAATCCTTAATTTTTTGTGCTACAAACTTGATTTTTGGCAGGCACGTAGTTTATAGTTAGAAGAACTCTGCTAAGTACAGGTTTTGTGGCAGGGCCGGATTAGAGAGGTTTAAGGGCGCTCGCAAGTTTGTTTAAAAGTCCATCATTTTGTGTGCTACTAACTTGAATTTTGGCAGGGACGTAGTAGGTGAGTAGAAGTTTGCTAAGAACCGATTTTGCGACAGGGCCGGACTAGGGAGGTCTAAGGGCTCACGCGAGTTTGTATGACAGTCCTTCCTTTTTTGTGCTACAATTTTGCTGGAAGGTACTTTATAGTTAGTAGACGTTGACTAAGAACGGATTTAGCGAGTTTAGCAACATGGCCAGAATAAGGAGGTCTGAGGGCTTTCACATGTTTGTAAAAATGTACTGTTTTTTTTTTTGTACTAACAACTTGAAATTTAACAAGTCTAGAGTTTAGGAGTAGGAGATCTAAGCTAAGTTTGTAAGGAAGACCTGGACTAAGGGCTCCCGTAAGTCCATATGAAATCCTTGGCTTTTTGTACCTGAAAATTGGCAGAGAGATAGAATATAGTTAAGACATTTCGGGTAGGAATAGATTTTACGACAGGGCTGGTTTAAGGGAATATAATCGCTTCGATTGGCATTTGGCATTCGATTTGACATAGTACCATCCACAGGCAGTCCAGACAAGAGAGTCAAAATTTCTACGCGAACGAAGTCGCGGGCAACTGCTAGTACTTATATATTTCTAAATACATACATATTATAGATAAATTACACCCAGACAAACAAACAAAACTGTGTCTAACATGTTCACCTGCAGGAAGATATTCGAACCAGATCCTACATAACCAGTCGTTAAACTGCAACGTCTTCAAAATCTTGATAATAATGAAGCTGAAAAACCATTTTTCAGCATAAAGCAAACCATGTGTAAGCGTCAAACACGCGCCATTCAGTCAGAACTTAAATCGATCATGTACTACAAATCTACCACGATGTACTCGCTTAATAGCGTGTAGTTCGACCAACAACCGATGTGACAACGCATTACTACTCCCCCCACGTACATACACTGGCACAGTATTAACATATTGGCTGGCAGATCACAGCAGCATGTGATAAATTGCCAGTGCACACGACCAGTGCAAGTAAATCTGAACACGGCTTAATATTTCAATATTCAAGCGAAGCACTCCAAGCCACGGCTTGGCAGGAACGTAGAGGGAGTGATTCAATACAAAGCGGGTTTCAATTTTATGAAACGGGAGCTTGTTTTATGCTTCATCTGATGTTTGTAGATGTGGGGGATCGTTTGTATGCACTCTCATAGAGGAATGGTGAGACGAATGCTAATAAAGTTAAAATGTAACGCAATTCCCTTTGTGTCTTCGAATTGGCTCTTAATATTGCATGCACTGAGTAGAAAGCAGGGAATACTGATTCTGAAAGATTTCAGGAACGCTAATCTCTTCTTTAGTCCTCTATGAAGGAGTTAAGCAGGAACCCTCTAGTTTTCTATTTGAGTCACAAGATCAGTTGCAAGTATTTGCAGTATTATCAATACTTAGTCCTGATGAATGAAGTCGAAATTCGGACACCTAACTGTACTGTCGGTATAACATAATATCACGCCTGTAATCCCCGAAGGGTTAGGCAGAGTCGAACTCATGTACAACACCCACATTTTGCCGTTTATGTTTTTGTTATTGTGATATTAAAGCAGACAAATCAATAAAACATACAAGACGAAGTGTATTCAATTGTAGTCAATAACATATCGGACCGACTGTAACATCCGGCCACGGATACATTCACTCCGGTCGTAAACTGCCACCATTGTAGTTCCGAACATTATATCCACATGGCTTCCTTTCCGTTTCTGAGGACCCATCCTTATTCATAAGTAGTACCTACTTGTGGTAGCCAAATATCCCGGAAGTCTCAAAGGGACACTGATAATAACTTTTGGGACTTGTCAGCGATTGTAAACGCAATCGGCATAGCGTTGAAGATGCGAAGATAATGCCTTCAGTGAGCCTCTATCACGCAATAGTACTGCGTCAGAAGTTAACATATTAAATAATTTGACATAAACCACATACAACAAAATGGATTTAGTCGTCGTCTAACAAAAAATACTTCCAAGGTCACTTAATCACGTGGCACAAAATAACCAACATTTAGTTTTTAACTTCCATTTAAGAACTTAAATAAAGCCATCCACCGAAATCGAACACCAACTCCGAAAGTTTTAATGGCCGTTTACCTAAAATAAGGCAATCGTATTAAACAATCGAGCTTCCATTAGGGTTGAATTGACAGCGGGACTGACGGGTTCAAGGTCATCATTGACGTTGACGAGACCACTGGAACCAGAAGGACAAAAGCACCACTACACGCCACACGCGATAGTGACCTCACACTTAACACTTGCGAGATATTGAATAACAAAAGAATCGCGTGCAATTGGAACTGCAGTGGTTTGGTTCTGTCAGAGCCCAAAGCCGCACTGCAGGTGGATTGCTTAGACCTCATAGCTTCGTGCCAGGAAACGGGCAAGGGCGCTAAGCACGCAGGGCATGTTCCGACTACGGCGATGACATCTTGTACGTTAACTTTATAAATATACCTACCTCGTGTTTAACAATCGTTTTTGGCCTCGCACAAAACTAATTTCGTTTGATTTATTTAAAAAAAAAAACCTCAACTAACTTCTTTGTGGAGTTTTGTGTTATTGAAAAAACCTTTTTTCTGTTTTATCCGGTGCGAGACTACTAAACATTGCTTTCTAGCATAGCTTCAATTCAAGCATTTAAACACTTGAAGACATGACAAAAAAAAGGTAGCAAAGAGGCAGAACACAAATTTTCAAACTTTACATACATCATCAAACAGCCGTATATATTTCAGTTATATCTTTCGCTAGGGTTAAAGAAGCCACAACACCTAGATTACCCGCGCACGTTATAAAGCCCTTTCCGAAAGTAAGCATACTGTGCTTATCTCCTTTATGCCGAAACCCTCCAACGGTCGCCAAGTCGCCCCGAGCGGGATTACGGTACCCTGTCGAGAGCAGAATTCAGTCAAGAGCAACCTATGATAGTTCTACTGAGAGATTTATTTAGTGGACACAAGGGACAATAATCTTCTGTCATGTTTAGCCTTGAAGGGATCGGAACTGACGTATGAAAAGTTCTAAAAAGATATACGTCATGATATGACGTACAGAGAAAGATAGTTTCTGAGACAAAGAGGAGACCAGACAAATTCATTCAAGTTAATGTACAGAAAATAGTATGAAAGATAGCAATCCGTCTTGTACAAGTATGCTAGAAACTAAATTACGCTGTAATAATGAACAATAATAATCTCCGTGTTGGAAGATTTGTTGGGATCTACACTGTCCGAGTTTTACAAGAAGGACGAGATTACATAGACACTTAAGTAATTTCTTTAGAATCTTTTTTAATAAATATGTACCTCTTCTTACTACTACTAAATATAAATATAATAAATGGGAAAGATTGGATTTATGTTTGTTTATCAATCACGCCAGAACGGCTCAGCGGATGGCACAAAAATAGATTATAGTCTGGAAGAGCATAATAATATAATTTTTATCCCGGGGTAGTACTCCATATTTATATTGTGGTAGTACGATACCGTGGGCAAATAATGAAATTATAACTGAAGTCTACTCGGACGTAACCGCACCCATACGTTAATAAGTTTCAAAATTTCTTTTACATTGCATTGTAGGAATCAACCTAAGTTGGGTTATAAGTAGTTTGATTAGTTCTCTATAAAATTCAACATAATTTCCACACGAGCGAGGTCGGGGGCAGCGGCTAGTCTTTTACAAGTCGAGGGAAGGACACTTTGCTTTGGTTAACCAAAGCCCGTTTTGGAACTTCAAAACAGCATACTGCACTTAGCTTAGGCTCTGCCGGGGTTGCGGGTTGTTCGAAAAAGATACCGCGACCCCGAAACAAGTTATGTATCAGCCGCTATGCGTTGACATTTAACAAACAGATCTATAACTTGTGTATTAGTTGTAGTTGATTTATAAAACAAAAAAAACAATAGAGATCGAAAAAAATAAGTAACATGTAATTCCTCATTAAGCCGAATAGATAATTGAACACATTGAGCATCCCATCGATCATACTTAACTGATTCTATACGCGTAAAATGATGCAGGATTATCAAAATGAATTTAATAACCGCGCCAACATCGGATGATGGACGGATAAATTTATTTTGATAGCCTGTGTTGAAATGATTGAAAGGATTACAAGTGGATTTGGAAAGGTTTTAAATGTTGCTAATCATGAAATATTTATAAGAGCCTGTTTTCGGCAAGATTTTATTCAGGGATAGGCCTTTGAATGATGGTACTGTGGTTAAAGAAGCTTCATCATACGCAGAAAACGTGTAGGACTTTGGGGGCAATTAAGAAAAAACAAATAAACTTAAAGCATTTATTTTAATTAGACCATTATGGGCGTTTGGATATCAGAAAAACAAAGAAAGCGAAGCTACAGTCACACTCACCAGACATGATAACTTGTGGAACTACTCTATTAGCCTACTCTAAAGCATAGATCAATATGGGGAAGAAAAGGAAAGGAAAATAGTCCATAGATACTGTTTATATCAATATATCGTATTTTGTAACTATTGTATTGAATAATAATTAGCTCAAAACAGTTTAAAATTTATCATGCAGGTCTGAAGAGCTCTCATACTGTCTAGCTATGAATAGTAAGACTTAAGACAGTTATTTATACTTAGAAAACTTATCACAGAAACTTAATTTGAAAGCCATGCAGCCGCCATAATCCTATTAACCGCTATCTCCTGATCGCAGCGGTCTTTTAAGTGTTTCCTTAGCATTTATAATTGCAACGTCCATAATTCTGTCTCAGTCTGCTCTGAGATAGTAATATAAACACCCCTCGTTTTTTGCGTCGTAGGTTAAAACACAGCAAATTACTTTAAATTGAACTTTTGACTGGCCTGTTGGTCTAGTGGTTAGTGACCCTAACTGCTATGCCGGAGGTCGTGGGTTCGATTCCCACCCAGGACAAATGTTTGTGTGATGAGCACGATCATTTGTTCTGTGTCTGGGTGTTATTTATCTATATCTATAAAAGCGAAAGGTCACTCACTGATTCATCACGAAATCTCGAAAACCGCTGGACGTACAAAGATGATTTTTGGCAGGGAGGTAGTTTATGGTTAGTAGACGTCCGCTAAGAACGGGTTTTGCGAAAGGGCCGGATTAGGGTGGTCTAAGGGCCCTCGCAAGTTTGTATGAAACTCCTTCATTTTTTGTGCTACAATTTAGATTTTCGGCAGAGACGTAGTTTATAGTCAGTGGGCGTCTACTATGAATTAATTTTGCGACAGGGCCGGATTAGGGTGGTCTAAGGGCCCTCACAAGTTTGTATGAAAGTCCTTAATTTTTCGTGCTACAATCTTGATGTTTGGCAGAGAGGTAGTTTATAGTTAGTAGACGTCTGCTAAGAACGGATTTTGCGACAGGGCCGGATTAGGGTATAAGGGCCCTCGCAAGTTTGTATGAAAGTCTTTCATTTTTTGTGCCACAATCTTCATTTTTGGCAGGGACGTAGTTTAAAGTTAGTAGACGTCTGCTTAGAACCGATTTTGAGACAGGGCCAGATTAGGGCTTAAGGGCTCTCGCCAGTTTGTATGAAAGTCCTTCATTTTTTGAGCTACAAACTTGATTTTTGAGACGGACGTACTTTATAGTTAGTAGACGTCTGGTAAGAACAGATTTTGTGACAGGGCCGGATTAGGAAGGTCTAAGGGTTCTTGCAAGTTCGTAAGAAAATCCTTAATTTTTTGTGCTACAAACTTGATTTTTGGCAGGCACGTAGTTTATAGTTAGTGGAACTCTGCTAAGTACAGGTTTTGTGGCAGGGCCGGATTAGAGAGGTTTAAGGGCGCTCGCAAGTTTGTTTAAAAGTCCATCATTTTGTGTGCTACTAACTTGAATTTTGGCAGGGACGTAGTAGGTGAGTAGAAGTTTGCTAAGAACCGATTTTGCGACAGGGCTGGACTAGGGAGGTCTAAGGGCTCACGCGAGTTTGTATGACAGTCCTTCCTTTTTTTGTGCTACAATTTTGGCAGGAAGGTACTTTATAGTTAGTAGACGTTGACTAAGAACAGATTTAGCGAGTTTAGCAACATGGCCAGAATAAGGAGGTCTGAGGGCTTTCACATGTTTGTAAAAATGTACTGTTTTTTGTTTTGTACTAACAACCTGAAATTTAACAAGTCTAGAGTTTAGGAGTAGGAGATCTAAGCTAAGAAATTTGTAAGGAAGACCTGGACTAAGGGCTCCCGTAAGTCCATATGAAATCCTTGGCTTTTTGTACCTGAAAATTGGCAGAGAGATAGAATATAGTTAAGACATTTCAGGTAGGAATAGATTTTACGACAGGGCTGGTTTAAGGGAATATAATCGCTTCGATTGGCATTTGGCATTCGATTTGACATAGTAGGTACCATCCACAGGCAGTCCAGACAAGAGAGTCAAAATTTCTACGCGAACGAAGTCGCGGGCAACTGCTAGTCTATAATATGTATGTATTTAGAAATATATAAGTATGTTTATCAGTTGTCTAGTACCCATAACACAAGCTCTGCTTAGCTTGGGACTAGATGGCGTTGTGTGATAGTTGTGGAATATTATTATTATTATTATTGAAATACATACTTGCAGAATTTTGACGATTTTATTTTATGTTTTTTGGTCTACCGATTCATGAAGGCAATTATTATCTATACATATAAAAGGCTTTGTCCTGAATGACTGACGGATCAACGCACAGCCTAAACCGCTGATCGTAGAGACCTGAAACTTGGAGGGTGTGTTCTTTGTATGACGTAGGCATCCGATAAGAAAGGATTTTTCGAAATTCTACCCCTAAGGGGGTGAAAACGGGGGGCAAAGTTTGTATGGGACAAAGTGATTCCTTGGTCCAATCTACTTCAAATTTTGCATAAACCTTTTTTAACAGAATTGATGGAAGACGTGTTTCGTATTTTATTGAAATTCATCCCCTAACGTGGTTAGAAAGGGGTAGAAACTTATTTCGGCGGTGATTTGCTTCGAAGTTGATATCAATACTCCTTAGTGATTTTGATTTAAATTACTTCTTTTTATTTTGACACATGTCTAAAACTCAAATTCGAATTTATTCAAAAAAGGTTGAACTCACTTAAAAACTTTTAATTGTAAAACTATTTGTGTTTGATTTGTTGTGTATATTAATACCTATAGTTTTCTTTTAGTTTGTCTTAGAAGTGTCTGTGTCTATTTTTAAAAATGGGAGCAGAGTTGGTTAACATCAATGGGAAAGTAATAAACCTTATTATTGTACCAATAGTGGGGGATGTCGCACGCCTTTTCCGTTCGCTTTCTTATTAGTTGTGCGGCACACAAGAACGCTCAATGGATATTCGTCAAGAAATTGTGTGTCATGTGACGAACAATTGGGATGAATTTGCTGTTATGTCTCATGACCGTCATGGCAACAATCATGGGACAAAAGAAGAGTAAACATTAGATATAAACTGCATCTTCGATTTATTTTATTTAATAAATTCCATTTTATTCAAATTGTTTATATTTTATATAATTATATAAACTTATATGTCCTCCTCCTCTTGAGGGAAAGCTGCTTTTCTCACGGCCAGTTGTATTTGGCATGCTCCAGAGTAAGCGCACAGAGTAGCCTGGTGATTCTAGCTCCCGAAGGAAAAACAAAAAATATTGTTTTACAAAGAAATACCGCGGTAGGTGTGTAGTATTTCGATTTCGAGCTGAGCTTCGTTTTCACAAAATATAACAAAATTTTATTTTATTTTCATGTTTTATTTAACCTTTAAATCCCTACACTATAATAAAAAAAATATAAGTATTCAAACATTAATTTATATGTAATATAATTATAATAATACCAGCCTATTACTGTCCCACTGCTGAGCAAAGGCCTCTTCTCATAATCTATAGGTTATAACAAAATTAATAACGTAAAAAAACAATTAAAAATCCTATTAGAACCATTTTCGACTTCTACGCGGACGAAGTCGCGGGCAAAAGCTAGTAAGTTATAAAGTTTTCGCCAAACAATTCAGTTTCAGTTACCATTACCACACACAAAATGCTTATATTTATGCCTTCATGAATCTTGAATCACATAAACGCATCATGAGCCGTGACCCGAGTCATTGCGAGTAATCCATCATGCGTTTGACCTGTAGCCATTCACAATATGATGTATAGCTTCGTCTACGTCTCTGTCGGCCTAGTAAATAGGGAGGAAAAATGATTGAATACTTACAGCTGAAGGAAATTGTACGGCATTTATTTCGAATTTTGATAAGGATATTACCGTAATTTCCGTCGCTAGGCAAAATACGCACGAAACTACAAACATTAGCCAGATATAAAATACAGCAGAACAATTAGATATGACGCAACCTTTAATTAGAAAAACTAAAAACGGTTTTGATCGCTCTTATTATTTCCAAAAAGGAATACGCTAACGAATCTACCATTGTTTTCAAGTCCCAAATGAAAACAGATCTCTCTGATAATAAACAGACAAAAGCTTTATGTTAAATTAAATTCAAATACGAGACTAAAAAGCTGCGTACAAATATTTTCAAATAAAAGTTTTAGACAAGCCGAGAGGGACCCTCGAGAAGCATTTGAAGGTAATCTTGGAGGTGCTGTTATTCACAGAGAACGCGTAGGCGTTGAACTGAGGTGAGTTAATTGAAAACGAAACAAGACCAACAATAACACAGCCTGTTACAGGAATATTTGAAGCGTTGTTGACGGTAACTGAATTCATTTCGAGGAAGCTTGCAAATTGTCTTAGGAAGCTTGAGGTTTGGCTGCAAAGTCGGTTTATTTGGAGCCCCTTCAAATTGTTTACTCTCATTTGTTCTCACCATGGATTCTCTTTGAAAATCTTTTTCTTGAAAGTAGCTATTTTAATTCATTCTGCATTGATTTGTTCATTGTTTCATTCGTAGATTTTACTACTACCAACGAATATTAGTCCTGGTTCGTAACTTCGTAGGAATAATCTAATAAAATGCGGGAAAAAGTGCTCTCATAAATCTATGAGAGCATTTTTTAATTCTCTGAGAATTTCCAGAAAACTATTCCGGCACCGTAGAAACAAGCTTCTGATATATTAATAAAAAACATTTTTCTCTTGTGTATACTTTCTGAAAATTGGATGGCAAATAACATTCTTTCTTGGATTTTATTAAGCATGAACATGTATTTTGTATTTAAATAGTTTCGTAAACCTTTTCCTTTTAATATTTACTCATCTTATTTTATATTTTATTTCATAATGTGATTTATTGAGACAATAAATATTCGATTTGCCCAACGTATATTTTTAAGAATTCCTGAAAATAATTTCATCTTTCCTGAAAATAGAGTACCTTTTTCAATAATGGCTTCTCAACAATGAAAATGATTCTCATCTAAATATGAATAGTAATTTATTCAACGAACATGAGCAAAGCGCGCGTAACGCAAACGATTCATTCAAATTAAAATTAACCTTAGTTACTTACAATGTCCACAACAACATTTTATTTGATTGTTTAATAAAGGTAAACTCAATATTGAAAACGTATAAGTTTTGTAGACATTCATTCAAAAAGCAAGAACAAAATGTAGCATTTTCTAGCGAAATCAGATCGGTCTAGTTCAATTTAGAATATTGATCGCTTCTTCAGTACTGAATAGGTACGTTGCCTGATCTAAAAGGTGCCTAAATAAACAAAGACTTGGAAATTTATTGAAAATCAGAGAAACGAAATGGAATATTGATATTTAATTAACGTTCTGTAAAAAGTTTATAAGTAAAGGAATATTTCACGTTTACGCAATTTTATAGGTGTTTGTAAAGAGTCGCGAGCTCAACAGCGGACGTATTCAAGAGTTGCTGATGATGATTACTTCCTGTGAATATGTTACAGACTCAGCGTAACTTAATGTTACCTATAGCACTAATATTTGCCCCCTGGCTTCGCTCGTGTGAATGTACTGACTACTGGTATTAAAAGACCGCTACTAAATATCCTATATTCCAACCTAGGTCTATTCGGATGGCCAGATGGATATTGTGTTGTTGTTGAATGTACTACTGAAATAGTCAATAGGCTTGAAAAGGTTACCAATAGCCAGAGTTTCTCATTTATAATATGGAAGTATAGATATATTGTGACCAACCACTTTAATTTAAGCAAACGAGCTCGAAAGCTGTTACCCACCCACTGTTAGACACTAACTGCGCTCGGTATAAACTTTTCGCATTAAACAACAGTTTCTGGGATTAACTTAATAATTTGAGAAGTGCTATAGAAGTAAACATGCTCAAAATATTTACATCATTTAAGAAAGCGTGGGATGAAGTCTAAAAGATTAAAGGAGTAGAAGAAATAAAAAGCTTACTTCACTCCAAATATAGAATAACCATAACACTGTTATATTAATCAACACATGAATGGCATACAATCGAATATTTAAATCTAATTTTGATAACAAAAGAAAATATAGTTTACGAAGATAATGGACAGTTTTCACGCAACCCTTTAAAATCCATTAGATTAACTCATCAAATAAATAATATTCTGATTTAGCAGAACCATACTGAAATAATTGACACGTCCAATAACTCCCACAATAAAGCGTATGATTGACAAATGATCAATAAACTTTACTGGACTATAAAATTGGAGTCGACTTGGATAAAAGCCGTTTAGATTTACGATCCTTCAAATCACACTGACTTTCAAAGTTGTTGAGGCAACCATGCAAAGTTGCGCGCCATTGACTTTGATAGAAATTGGAAGCGACAATCGGAAGAGATGAATAGAGGATGTTATGGAGAGCAACAACGATGAAACATTAAAGAGCTTTAATGATCTGTAGCAGTTGAAATATGGTGGGTTTAATAACTAAAAACTATTTATAAATTACACTTTGTCATCATTTGCTTAGCCTTTTCCCAACTATGTTGGAGTCGGCTTCCAGTCTAATCGGATGCAGCTGAATATCAGGATTTTAAATTACACCATGTAAACATAATTACACATAACATACATATACAAAAAAAAAATAAAAAAAAATGTTTTCCGATGGACGCAGATAGAAACTACAGACTTACAGAGTGGCCTGTACCACAATCCTGTACCTACTCCGTAGGTATATACTCTTTTTTTCTCGTCAAACATAACAATCACACCTGTATTCCACGAAGGATGGAATTATTTAGGGACATAAAAATAAAAACAAAGAAAATAACAAAATCAGGACAAAATCGGTATCGTAAATAAAATTATCGCTAAACGAGCACTTGAACAGGAAGGCTGGGTAAAAAGCAATTTGATTACAGCCATTTTCATGTTTACAATATAATCAACTTAGCCGATCGTTTCTATACGACATTGTCGGCGAGGGGCGGAACGTTGTCGATAGGAATAAAAGGAACACAGCCCCTCGCTTCTAACTTTCAAGCCATCTTAATGAACCTGTCAAAAAGGCTAGCCCACTCGGAAAATACTATCTTTACTGCCAATTACCAATTTCCCAGTATTTTTATATCTATCTCATATAAAATCACGTCCGATCATATTGCCAGCAGGTTTTATAAATAGAACGTTTCATCAAATGAAACCAGCTGGAAAACTGCTCATAAAGTATTATTTTCATTTCATTAACATTCAATAAAAAATATTGAACTGTAAAAAGCGATGATTCAATTCAATGCGAAAGAAGAATTCAATACGACGATCTTTTGAATACATATTAGCCTGCAGCGATCGTGAAACATTCGCCGTCGAGAACTTTTCAAAGTATTTTATGGGGCAATGAAAATTTAATCTGGGAAAGGAAGAGCGGGCATAATGAGCGACAGTGGATCGCAATTAAGGGTAGAAACGAGCCCCGACCTTTTTGCCCGTATACAATTTAGCAATAAAAATACCACTATAGCACTCACAGGGTTGGCTTCGACTCGAATAATGACCCAGTCTATTATTACCGCTGTATAGATAGACAATGGATACAAATACACTTTCCAGTAGCAATCCAGTCGTGATATAAATAACCAATTAAAGGTTTTGTTGCGTGTTAGATGATAAACTGATACCGATTGA
Organism: Diarsia dahlii; assembly: GCA_949775195.1. NCBI lineage: Eukaryota > Metazoa > Arthropoda > Insecta > Lepidoptera > Noctuidae > Diarsia > Diarsia dahlii. The sequence goes on from OX459190.1 coordinate 20,160,333, forward strand.
ACCTCCTCATTTTAGATCAGCTTATTATAACACGAGTATAAGTAGCTGTCTATAAAGTTTTCACTGCTGGCATAAACCACGGATAGAAGGGTGTGGGTCGCAATCTTCCACGCGAGCCTAGATCGTGTCTTTGAATTATAACAGCCTCTAAATCAATTCAGTGAAAGTCCATAATCCTTCTTAGATCGCTATTTGCCATTTCATTCGGAAATAAATAGCATTATAGTCTTCGCCGTGACGTCAGCTCGACCAGAGCGTCAATAAGTCGTTATCACGAACTATTACTCGATAAAATGTATTGACCGAGAACGAGAACTACCCATTCGTATAACTTAAGTAGCTTTCAGCTATATGAATAGTTTTACGAAACATAGTACTACATGATAGCAGTCATAAAATTCTCGAGGGGAACGTTCGCGGACCAAAGACTTGTTTAAAAACACTCATTATTTTAAAGAATCTTTAAAGTTATTAAACTTTAATTTATCTGAAGAAACAAACGTAAATATGCGCTAAAAGAAAGTTGTTTGAAACAATTTCAAAACTCAATGAAAATGCTTTTAGATTCTTTGAAACTGGAAACATAGTTAGTTAGTTATCCAAATATAGATAGATTCTAAATTCAGAGGCAAAACAGAAATATTTTGTAAAAGGACAAGGACAACAAATTCGCGAGAAGAAACTTTTTGAGAATAATATTCCATCGTTTATGAGATAAGGGCGCCGATGGCCGTAAATATGGAGCTTAGGCAGGTGAACTGCCAGTGAGCGCTTTTAGCTCAACCATTGAGGATGAAAAGTGGCTCTGTAAGATGATACGGCGAGACCGTAACGACAGCAAGATACTTCGGATTTATATTTATGGTCGTTCAGTAAAGGTTCATCAGAGTGTTGTTAAGCCGGAGAGTCTGATTCGTACAGTACTCAGGTAATATTCTAAAGCTTTTAACAAGCTGCGCTTTCGTGAAAGTGTTCATAAAATATAATATAATAGGTGTGTCTGGAATGAACTGGATTAGAATTGTACTGTTAACTTGGCCGTTTTATGTCTAATCTAGGATTAGGAACCTAACTTAAGGCAAAAGATGTAGCACCGCCGATGAGAAAACAACTACCAATTGAGTGTTTTCTCGCTTAATCAACGTACCATAGATGTAAGTGTTCGTAAAAAGAAGTTGCTCAATAGACCCATGGGCGGCATAAAAACTCTAAGTCTGCAGACACGAAACTTGGCGGCACGAAGCGAGGCGAGGCGGCGATATCTCACGCGGCCACGAAACAAACCGTAAAATACCGACTATAAAACCCGCGCAATGGAATACTTTTGTTTACATCGCCGTCGCGTAGCGTCGCCCCGCTGCCGCCATCGCTCGGTTTCGTGCCCGTAGACTAACACGGTTAGGCACTAACTACACGATAAAGAAGAAGAAGAAGAATTTGCTCTAGAGAAGTCATTAGCTGATAGCTCTCACTCTCACTCAATTTTCGCTAAACTACATATAGAGGCGGTGGAACAGGTTCATAAAAAAAATTGTTTCAAGACATCTTTCGCCGCTCGTTCCACCTACAATGTTTACACTTCCTCGACCATGTCCTCTTTCAATACTATAAACTAATCAACATACCTGAAAGGAGCTAACAGCAAGCTGCGAGAGCCCATCCACGTAAGGGCCGAGCACGGCATGCTCGCGCACGCGCAGTGATCGCCTCGTCGTCTCGGGGTCTAGCAGGTCGTGTACTCGTTCGTTGTATATCTCCATGTATGACACCTCCACCTGGTAGAATGAAAAGTATTTTAGTACATAGAATTATTAAGGTATAGTTTTTAAAGGTAGATGTTAGCTAAAGAGGTTAAAGACTCATCGTCATCTCATTCTCTTGCCCTTATCCCAATTCATTTGAGGTTCGCGCATCATTTCTTCTTCTTCCATATTCCTCGTCATCTCATGAGACCTCTTTTCTTACCATATCATTCTTAACACAGTCCATCCATCGTTTTTTTGGTCTTCCTCTACTCTTATAGAGGTCAAAGACTAACATAGTATAATTATTTAAGTAAAGATCTCCACCTTGAAAGTAGCTGGTACTGTCTAGACGGGAAAAGCAAAAAGCCCTTGAAAGAAAATAGGCTCTTGATTGTTTGCATGGAAGAGTCCTGTGTCTAGCGAAAGACAGTAATATTGATTGATAACTGTTTAACTCTTGCGCTAGCTAACATCGGAAAGTTACAATTAGAATGTCTTGAAAAAGAGAGAGACGCCTAACCTTGACATGAAATGATAAGACCAAGCTCTTGGGTTTCTAGTCTGACCAAATCCATTTGCATGTCAGATTGCTGGACCATCACTTGTGAGTGTCATAATAACGCCTTTCTCTTAGTTGATGCTAACAATTAAGGCGATTAACGGTTTATATCACGAAAGTGTGTTACTTTGTCAACTTCAGATGTTACAAAAGGACTGAGGGAAGAGAAACAAGAAGATTTATTAGACTGCCATTTAGAAGTATGCAGAACATGGTCTGTTCCCCATCCCCGTCGACCTGTTAAATATAGCTATACTAACTCTGCTTGTGTGATGTAGGGTTTTTTGCATGACGTCGGGTATGATCCGTATTTGGTATGTGTATTTGTAAAGATCGCCACAGAAGTTTAATTAATCACAAAATTGAAGAGCTCTTCTCTTGTATAGTTATTGTTCAAGAAAAAAAAAAGATTCGTGAAGTCACTAACTCCCCGCTCTTCATCCTTTCTGTCCTTTAAACCCAACATATATCAAAATTCGTCTTTGGAAGATAATAATATTACCTTATAAGTGAGTGCCGGTGGTGATTGTTGTACTTTGATCCTTTCGAACAAAGAGTCGCACAGCCGTGGGATGATGCCACCTTCATCAGCCCCCGGCGAGCCCATCATCGTATATGATTTTCCTGAACCTGGACAAAGAGAAAGGAATATGTTAGAAATACAGTTGGATGATTAAATATAATTAAGCTAATCCTGGAATGTCTTATGAAAATTGCTGTATTCTGTGATTTCTGCTCGTCCGGATGCATTGATGTATAAAGCATTAGATTCGCATTTGGACAGTTAAAATCTTTTAGTTTTTTTTTTCATTCTGACTGGATTTTGACAGAAACCATGAGGGAATCAAAGAGGAAATGTTGTCATCACTAGCGGTCGACTCGACTAGCTTGCGATTAGGATATAAATGACGTTTTAAAATAGGGGATCGGACTGGGTCAAAATAATATGATTCTGTTTAGTCCGTAAGTTAGATTATCGAAAAATATTGAATACGTGTTTTTTGTTTTATCAAATCAATAAAAAATGACGAAGATAAAACGCGTCAAAGATCTTGGAGTGGGGCTTGAAACGTCACTTGTGTCGTCAAAATGTACTATCATATGACGTCACACGAGTTTTCGAAGCACTGTATCGTCTTCATTTTAAGTTTACGTGAAAAAAGAAAAAATACGTGTCCAATAATTTTTGGATATCTATCTGACGGACTAATTAGTTTTTTTTTGTCCGATCCCCTATTGGTGCCGTTAACCTATTTTAAAATAAACAATTTTATCTCATGTCAGTTCTGCAATGTATCCCGTTATGTAAGAACCTGAATATCCTGCTGGGAGCTTAAAGCTATTACTTCAAAGTAGTGTGAACAGAACCATTACAGTCGTAGCACTCGTAGCACGAGGCGTTCCGTAGTTTTGCATAACCCATGGGAGGAGTGTGTGAATTTATGTATCCGGGGCACTTCTCGTACTTGTTGGTACTGCGATTACGTCTGTTCCGGGTTGACAATAATACAGGCATTTGAATACTTATTTTTGTAGGAATACTGGGTTCTTACGAGCTATTTAGCTGTTTATAATACTTTTAAGAGATCCCAGTTTATGGGCCCGAGGGAACTATTTAAGCGTTTATTCTTTCGACACATTTGCGGACACTGAAGAAGACACAATATAAGTTTTATTGTTACGACAGCTGTTTACTTTTAGTGCCCAGGAAGGTGTTAAAGCTTTGTGGACACATCATACTTGATTTCCTTGTGTGATATTCCTTCACGATCGACTGATATAATAATATTTCGTCGCCAAACGAAGCAATCTGCTATAAGAAAGGTTCTAAATGTCCATAAAAGCGTCACAAATCAATAACAGACCCCCTTAAAATGTTACTGCGCCAATTTTTCACCATAGAGAAGGTGAGTAAACACAAATTGAAACTGAACGCATTCTGCTCTTTCAATCAATCCGAAACGTTGCGCTCACTAAACGTGAAAGCGCTTCATTTGTAAACAAACCCTGCACGTTATACTGAATCTATTTCCCACTTGAAACTATAAATTTGAATCATATATCAACGGAGTAACACCTAAATTGCTATACTTCGTGAAAGATCTGGAGATGTGTTAAAATAAACGAGTGTTCGTTCATGTATGTAAACATGATATCAAAGTATTGCGCTTCTGAAGATTTAATTAGTCGTTAAAAATAAGTTTTGTTGAATTAAAGTAAGTGTGTAGCATTGTGTAGCTTTGATCAGTTTTCTTTTGAAAAACATCGTTGCTTTCAGGCTTATCAAATTGGATTGATGATCACAAACTGTCTCATCGTCCTTTCAATCATTCAGCAAATCCATTGCCTAGTACCTACTTTTACTTTAGTTTTTGGACAAACTACAAAATAATTAAATCTGGAACAACAAATCATAACAAGCCAGATTTAAAACTGTTCAATCGGTTCAACAAGAACTGATAGTAGATAATCGCGTATATTGCCTGTTTTCACTTTTCAGTAAAATAAGACAACACTCAAATTAGTTTCTAAATAAAAACGACTGTCGGATTTTCAATGGTCGGTTTATCGCTGAGTATTGAAATTCCTTCAATGATTGTGGGAACATTAATTTAAATTCTGCTTAATGTTATAGAAAACGGTCTGTCCAAAACAATTTTGGGAGTCCCAAGTAGTTCTGAATGAGAACAATACAAACGTTAACATTTCTAGTTCCCAACTTTATGTTTATGGATTACTAAACAGCAAAATTACGAAGTTTGAAGTAAGGGTCCACCGGTAATATAATTTAATCAAGTCGAAATTAAACTATGGATGAATTGCTCCAAGTTTAGCGGTATCGGAGCTAATTGTTCTCCTGTGGCCAAACGCCTAATAAATAAGGTACCTACACGATATGAAACTTTGTGAGCAGGTTTACCCTTGCGGACGAGCTGAGCGTTTTACACCTAAATCCAAATGACATAAAGCCGAATGAAGTTTTTAACAATAAGCCCGTTGTCGAATGTCACGAAAGTTGTTGAGCTGTTCCATACTAAAGTGCATTTCCATTGCATTCAATGAAGATTTTAGCGCTGGTGGGTTCAAGCATCATGTAGGGGAGAGCGGGGCTGAACGTGCCGATTTTGACAAATCCTTATATGATTCGGATAAAACAAGTACTATGTCTGAAAGTAGTGGTTCATCCTAAGCCAAATTTAGTCTATAATACGAATTTACCTACAGATTTTGCACATTTTTCATAGTTTTTAAGAAGAAGTGTTTTTTTTACACAGCGGCGGCAAGGCACTTCCAACCCCACTTTGGGGCAAGTTGTGCCGTAGCTGGGGTCGGTTGTGCCGTTGATAATGCTAGGTGTTTTACATAAATCAAAATTAATTTAGAATTTAAAAGACATCAATTTTATAATAATATATTTATTTGTTATAATTTTTACTATAAATCAACAGTTTCTAAGTATTATATTTTGAAAAAACAAATTACCCTTACTTATGTAATTATTTCAAACTTAAAAACATATTTTAAATCAAAGTTTGTACTTATTTTTATGCGAATGCGATCAATTATTAAAAATGCGAATGAGATCAATAAAATTTTTAAAAATATCAGTCTCTAAGGACTATATTACAAAATATCATATAGATTTCACAACCAACCCCTAAGTCGGGGTTGGTTGTGCCGCGGCACAAGCAGCCCCACATGAACGGCACATTTTACCCCGTGAGCGAGAGTTTGAAATTTTGTCTCACATATAAAAATCACTCTGCTCAAAGCATTAAAATTACACTGCATAGCAAACTAGGATAAATAACAAACATTTTACTAAAACTCTCATATAAAAAGCACGAAAAAAGCTAGCTTGCGACCAAAAAGTATCGAAACGAAAATATTTACTGACGTGGCGCTGGACGACCCTCACATGCACTGCCACTCGGTCCGCGTCGCAGACGCAACTAAAATGGCAGCCGCGCGTGCCCGACTGTTAGGCATTACGCGACACAATACGATCGTATAACTACATCTTTTTGTTTTCGAGATATTCGCGTCGGCACAATTTACCCCCGGCACTTTTAGCCCCGCTCTCCCCTACAAAGTTTTTGGTCAAAGTTACGGAAGTTAGTTTTTGGTAAAGTGTATGGGCATGGCATGGGAGATTCGATACCAGACCTTTATTACTCGTTTACACTAATAAATCAGCGAAACTAAAATAAAAACAAATAAAAAACTGTTGACCACGCAAAGACAAGCGACTTTTCCAATCGATTATTAAGAATTTATACGTTGTAAGGTGTTCAATATTGGCTGTAATGTTCAGCATTAACACTACATGGATACTCAGCATTCCTACATTATATATTATATTTTTGCCCAATACTAATATCTTCTTGCAGGACAAGATCAAAACTTCCCTTATCAATATCAACTAAGATCGACTTTCTCCGAAGAATATAAGTAACGTCATATCAAGTAAATAAGTTTTCCCCCGCGATACAGTCAGTAATAAACTTCCAGGCAACATATCACATTTATCTTACTGACAATAAATAAAGACATATCATAAGGAAACTTTGGAGACATACTTCTCTCAACTTCTAGAAATGGATTACTGTGATCTTAGATTGAAGAGAAAATGGACTTCTTAGTGTGTCGATGGGAAATTCTCATGATATATATTTAGCGTAAAATTCAGCTATGCGTACTCGAGACATCAAGTGCGCAAGTGTCAGGGCATGCAGAGCTAGATAGAAGGTAGGCCATTGTACTATACCATGGCTTATAGGAATGTATTACTTACCATTGTCATTCACTATCTTTAGGTTAGGCTAATGTCCGTCTCCCCTATTCAAAACTGCGCTGTTATGTCACTCTTAGCGTTGAGCTAAGTTTTGAAAATCTCAGTATCTTTGTTTAGGAGTCACCTGTTGTGAAGTGTTGTAATGAAAACTGGTATAGCCCGTCTTAAGTGAAAACTGTCACCAGTCCTGTCTTCCCTTCCTCATATTGATTATAGCGTAAAAGTAGGCGTTTCCGAGCTCATGTCATTTAATTTAATTGGGTCCTACACGATCCCGGTGCCCTTTTTATCCCACACAGATTTTCCTTCTCATTGCTCACCTCTCGGTCAAGGTTGAGTTCCACGTGTCGCGAACTCTACCTACAGTCACCAATTTGTTTGTACTTACCTAAAATCAAAAGATATTTTCGCATGGAATAACGATATTGCTATTTTGAGAAAAAAATAGGCTCCATTTATAAATCAATTGGCTCCCAAAATACTTATTCGTGACAATATAAAAAAGCAATAAATACAATCGGAGAAAATCCCCTTTAAATGTTGCTACAGAATGAAATTTGCACTTATGACTGTACATAACAGATATACTCGTAATTGCCAGAGTTTATCGTACCTACGTGGATAAATTATATTTTATGACTCGTGATTAAACACAATGTTTTGAGACGACTTCATCAGTGCAAATGGAACTAATTGACACAATGTTTTAGCACTAAATCAAACGCAATTCTTTTGATAAATAACAGTCTAGCGAAACAGACAGAAAACTGAAGTAAAACTCATATAAATGTCACATTTCGTGGAACATGACATGTCTGTATTTAGACGCTACGTCAAGTGACGTGCTACACACTATATTTCATCGTCTTTGACAGAGTAATACGAAACTTGAGTACAGTGGCCCGCACGTTTAGGGGTTACACTTTGATCTTGAGCTGGCGTAGCGTTATTCAACTGCTCACAGTAGTCCACCGCTGGACAAAGGTCTCTCCAATCCCCGCCCATCAACTCGATTCAACTACTACCGCTGTGGCTATCAGCCAGCTTACAAAGATCGTCGCTCCACGTAGCCTGAAGGCATCCTAAGTTTCTTAAGTTTTCCTTTTGTCTGTCTCAATTCCGGAACAAATCTACGCGAACGATCATCGGTTCTACGGCTAAAATGGCCGGCCCTTTGCCAATTTCGTTTACTTATTCTGTAATCTACATCGACAGTTTTGTTTCTAGCGGATCATCTGGTGAAGTAGCAGTTCCAATATTATTTATTTATTATTATTATTTTTTTTTTTTAAAAACGTTGCCCCACACTAGGAATTTCTCCTGTATCGTGGGTGATACGAAGTCAGCTTATACCGCGTTTAATACCACTCCGTGAGGCCTACAGTACGGTCTCTGTCATTTTCTGCACCCGTAAAAACACGTCGAGTTTTCCACTGTCGCAACTAGAAAAAGTTGCCGAAATTCCCTTACCCACATAACTCAGTTAATAAGATAAACTTTACCGCCAGCACGTGTAAATGTGCTCCTCCGAGGGTAGGTAAACACTACTTGTTTAGATGACTAGCGCGGGCTTTGGTCGGAAATGACTTAATAAGATAAAATACACGTTTAATTTCCTCGTTGGATATCTGATGTTGACATATATATATATATATATATGCGGGAAAAACGTTACCAGTTACCGAGATTCGATAAGTTCTCACTTTCATCAAATTTTTGTAAACATAATGGAACCGATTTTGCTTAAGAGTTGGCGATGGCCGGAAAAAACCAACCAATGATCCACATTAGCCCCGGATCGAAAGTACTGGAAGGCATAGAGAGGGGTTGCTGCCGAGCAGTGAGATAAACAACGCTAAAAACAACAATATTCAAATTAAACTCTAGGAAATATTTCATCTGTTGAGTTATTGTACTACCAACTATGACAGCTTTTCAACTGAAGCCAAACCAAGTACAATGAAACATTTTAGACTGCTGAGCTGATTTATATGAGCGATAGTAATGTCAACTATGACAGAAATCCAACTACAAAATGTTAAACTGAAAAGCGAACATTTCAGTCGTTCAATATTACAGGCCTCGATGGACGTGCTGCGTTACAAAGGGAATCCAAAATAACTGAATCACACAAGCCTCAAAGGGAAACCGCTGAATACAGAGCGCTGTGTGACATACGTCATCAACATCTGATACGTAATTATGAAGCGCAGTTGTTTCATAAGAAGAGCACACTTGTACAATTTAGTAGTTTAGTAGGTAGTCTGACAACCAGTCTTACCAAAGGATATCGTATTACCTAATACTAACTAGGTCAAATAGGCAGCCGCTCCATGTAAAGCTGCATCCGGTTAGACTGCGGAAATCGACCCCAACATAGTTGGGAAAAGGCTAACCAGATGATGACTCTGTGCTGCCGCGTACTTTTGGAGGAGACTCACGTCCAGCCGAGGACGTAATTCGGGTAGAATGATGATGAAAAATATATTTTCTAATTGATTCATCTAAGGGACCATTTCATCATGTAAACTGAACGCGATCAGTAAGCACATCTTAACTACGTTTTCAAGTGCTGTCGAATTATTACGGAATTTGGACATTGATAGATCTTTGACGCGTTTTACATGTGATGTTCATAGCTTTCAGTTTTAATGGTGAAAACCTAATTTTCTTCTTGTCTTGTTTAGCCGACCCATTAACACATGACAACATAAACGAAACGCTACCTTCATTATTTAATTTACCAAACCCGGCAGCAAACAAAAACAAACCAACAGACATTTATGTCTACAGGTCGGACCATAAATATTTTGCGAAAAACATGGAAAAAAAGCTGACACCTTATTCGTGTCGACATAAAATTGCCTATACACAAATCAGGGAACGTCATGCGGAGGTACCCACGTACAGATTGAATATTCAGATCGCGTGTATTACTTGTAAAGAAGAGAATGTATGAGGGATTTGCTTTGGTACGACCTTAAATTTTTGTGAAGTTGTGAGTCAATTTCGTTTTACAGGAAAAATATAATTTCCTTGAATAAGACCCTTTTACCTATACCCTTTACATTTACCCTTTTCACACACGACCAGCTCCAGGCGATTTCGCTTCAATAATAGGGTATTTCACCAAAAAACTAATTAGTCCGTCTGTTTGATTATTATCGAATATTGGATACGTGATTTTGGTTTTATCGAATTAATAAAAATTTACGAAAATAAAACGTGTTAAAGGTCATGAGTGGGGGCTTGTGACGTCATTTTCTGGGTAAAAAAGTAGGTACTAACCTTGTGATGAAGGTGAAAAATATGTGTCCATTATTTTTTGGAAATCTATCTGACGAAATAATTAGATTTTTTGGTGAAATACCCTATTGTGGTAGTTTTTAAATGTGGACAAAACCTTTGTGTGAGCAATGTAATCTAATCAGAAACAGAACAGTCTCTTTTCGATGTAAAATAAATAAGACATTATCAAGACCACTCCAACGTCGGGTATCATCCCATCCATTAGCAGCTGAAGCGTAATTTACAAAAAAAAACCACAAACAAAAAAACTCGGGTGTCACAATCGGTCCCATTCCCAGTTCCAAAAAACACGGGGAGCTCAAAATATAAATCACAGAAGCAACAAAAGGACGAAACACCATGGATTACCGGGTAACATGAAACATTGTGCCGACACTCTTTCCGACCGCTGCCATTCGCTATGGGAATGTCAACTTTTATTTGAGCACATACTTGTACGGTCCGGAAACGATTTTGTTTGTAGAAATGTATATTGGTGGCTGGTGGATTTTATTGGTGGTTGCTGTTATTTTTTTTTTTGTTATTTTTTTGTAATGTAGGTAGCATAAAACAATAAGAAAATAGATTTTTCTCAAAAATGGTATGTAATGTTGCCATAACATCTCTAAAAAGTATCCAGAAAGTGAACTTTACCGGAGACTTATTCACAACTGTCCAGTAAGAAGCGAGATTTTAAACTTGGAATCTCCTACTGTCCAGTAAGTAAGTATGTAATTTACTTACTGGACACTAGGTCATCCTCTTTAGATCTGTTTAGAAAAAAAAACATAGTACCAGACACAGATTATAGTTTAGCCATTATAACATGGTTATAGAAGGGAGGTTCCAAATATATATCTATCTCTCTTTTTGGTATGACATTTTATGAGATACATATATTTTTGGAACCTTAAACAGCCATTTTATACGTTGCGTTTTGTACTTAGTAATGTTGTAGAAGTATAGTGTGGGATTTTATGATTGTATTTAGTAATTTCAGTTTATTATAAAGTTTTTTCTAAAGTTATTTCCTAAACTGCCTCGTTGGTCTAGTGGTCGCAAGCTCGACTGCAGAGCGTGAGGTCCTGGGTTCGATTCCCGGGTCGGCCAAAAAGTGCTATTGTGTTTTTCACATATGAATGTAACCTTCAATATTAATTAAACGAATTTGTTGTTGAATTGAATTTTTAAAATTAAATTTTAATTTTTTTTTTTTAAATTGAATTTTTGAGAAAAGCATTATACAAACCTCAACCAGTAAGAAAGCCATCCTGGCCTCGTATATAACCAGACCTCACCTGCGGTTCGGTCCGGTTAACTCATACTTGGCCAGGAAGGCTTACTTACTGGATTCTGCAGTAATGTACTATTTCTCAAACATGCTTGGAAATTTGAGCATTATTTTGACAACCTTCTTCGAGATAAATCGAAATTGCTGTACTGGCCAGATACATGCGACCAGCGGCCGGCAAAAGTTGTATGAAAATCCATATCTGTCGTGTTTAGCGGCCAAATAAATTACATACTAAACTCATATCTGTCGTGTTATTTAAAAATGGAACGATCTTTTACTCTCAACCATAGCAACCAAGGAGGTGACTTATTAAAGGTTTTATTTAAATTTCGAATTGGCTGAACTCTTCAACGCGTGAAAAATTATTGTTGTTTATGTGATTTTGAAAAGTAAATTGTATTTAACAACTGTATTTTTAAATAAAAAGTTCTGCCTAGGTACTACTTAGTTTTAATTTCCTCGCATTATTTGAGAAAAGTACTATACAAGCCTTGGCCACAACTAGGCATTGATGGACTTACGTATGTGTGCCTCGGCTTCGCCTCGGCCCACATTTACACGTTCGTCCATCAATGCCTCTGTTGCTGGCCGCTGCAGTAATGTACTATTATTTTTGTTGTTTGTAAATTTGTATCCAGGCAAATTGGATTTTGATAGGTAAGCTCGAAAACATCGTGAGGAAACCGGCATGTCTTAGAACCAAAAAATTCGAAGACATGTCATGATGACATCTACCAACCCGCACTGGGCCCGCGTGGTGGATTATAACCCATCCCTCTCCTAGAGAGGAGGTCTGAGTCCCTGCAGTGAACATGCTGATGATGATGAAGCTCTCGTTTATCAAATAGACTTTAATTTTAAAGATAAATTAATGAACTAAATTACTCGGAATAGGTTACAAGCAAGCAAGGTGTGCGCGGGAGGCCTCACCCTTAGTATCGCAGTTACCTAATTGATAACTAATGAATAAATCAACTATTCATGAGGTAAGGAAGCTTCACATAACATAATACGCAATCATAACCATAGCGGATACGGAGAAATTCAGTTATACGCCCAGTCTTAACAGTATGGTGGTTAATATTATTTCGAGAAAACTATTACAATAGAAATTAATGCACAACCGTACTATTTGAGGCACAATCATTTCTTCATATTATTGGGCTTATAAAGATGAAAATAATGTTTTCCTTCGCCTTATGAGCTTCCTTTCTTTTTCCTCCACATTCATTCATATTAATATAACCTACATTTGGTTTTACTGAGATCTTCGCTATGATATTATTTTATTTTTTTATCCAGTTGCTTTTAACAAGTTCTTCTTGAAATAACTTTGGAAAAATTTGCTTATTCAAGGAAGAAATCTATAGAAATTAATACGGCTTTCAAATGAATCCAGCGGTGGAGCTATTCAAATCAGTTTTAAATCAATATTTGGTATTATTCGTCAGTAGGCAATTTTGTGGGCGCTCGAAATTGAATTACAACTTGGATAGCGACTGAGAGTACCTACATAGTTAGAAAAATAAACATGTGTCTCTTGTATTGTGTTAGCAGTTTCTGCTGAAATGATTGTCATATCAATTCATTTGTGATTTGATATTTTCACTGTAGCGTACAAACACTAATTGATTTGCCCGTCAAAGCTTGAGCAGTTTAGATTGTAAATTGATTGAAGTACTAATTGGATGTTTATGGAACCTGTCACCACTTCGATAATTTCATCTCAAATCAAAATCTCGCCTAAAATTATACTTTTTTCTTACCTCTCACATTACGATTGCACTAAAACAGTAGTTTTTAGGTAATATTGCAAAGAAAACAGTTATTTTCTGAAACAAAACTACAGTCGTGACTATAACACAGGGTAAGGGATGATGAAAACCGCTGGCGGTCGTCCAACATCAGAATATGACGCGTCAGCATCATTCCGGACGCTGTCATTTATCACAACCACTCCCGGAATTAAAAGTTGTAGGTAGGAACCTTCTTTAGTTATGTAATAGGTAACGAAGAAATATAAACCAACCCGTTTTACTTGATTGTAGATTAGATTGAAGCTTTGCTTGATACCTAGGTATCATCAACTTTGTTTGTCTGGTGGCGACTGCTGAGTATGAGATCTTGGGTTTCATTTCCGAATCTAGCATTGTTATTGGGGTTTTCCAACACGTAGGTACCTACTTCTCAGTAACAGCCCAGAGAATGGACGCGTCTCTTGATTTGTACGAGTCCCGGCTGATGGAAATAGGCCCGCTTCCTATTATATGAAACTTAAAGATAATGGCTGAGTGGGTGCACTATTAGTAACACTTTTGCATAACCTTTAGATTACAGGTTTGACGTTATGTTGTTATGTTATGAAAAGACACTAGAATTCGTAAATGGGGTAACGCCTATAACCGTTTAAAACTTTAACCAAAGGTCCCAATCAGTCCCAGTCGAGCTAAAATTCGGCAGCCCAGTTAAATGGACGTAACAAACTTTCAATCGTTAGTGTAGGCACAGAGGGGATGATCAGCATTCTGGCGACCTTCCAAATCTTCGCAGCCATGCGTCAGCGTCATCGGGGAGCCATTCATCAAGTGACCAGGCCGTATATCTTTTAAAAGATTCATTATTTCTCTTAAAAAAATATTTCAGTGAGTAATCAAACTTTTACGACTTCTAGAACAATATTATGGACAAACTTCAGAATTTACAAGAAGTCCAGTAAATTCGTCGGAGTGTAGGGGACTATAAAATCACAGCATTCTCGTAAAAACCGTCAGTGTGCATTTGGTTCCAAGAGATAAATGTGCGGTAGAATTGGAAATGTCGTAGCGTGACCGAATTTCGTTCCAAATTATATCCGCTCTCACTGGTTTATTTTCTAATAACATACACGTGTCGCATATTTATTTAAAATAGTCTTTCGCCAGCGTGAAGATTGGAAATAACCATACGAGAACATATTACCGGAATAGAAAATATCCCTATTTGCTAGCTCAGGTACAGCGTTTGCCAAATTCTATCTCGCTTCGTTCCGGTACTTCCAGTATTAAGACATTAAAAAATTATACTAATGAAAATAATTACATTAACAAACAGACATACTTTCCTCATTATAATATCAGTAAGGAATTACAGATCGTATGATTTCAACACCCAACAGTGGTATTTCTTCCCATGTGTGCGCCACATGCTGTCCTATTAAATTCTATCCTTTCCCACATCAATCGTACTCGCTGATGCAAGCACAATTGGCGGGTAACGGGCGGTGCTATGAAAGCAATCAGCTTATTTAACATCTACTACTGGAAGATCGTTCTTAAGTAACCGAGAAATATGAACAATATCACAAGAACCAACTTACCTAGGTTCTTGTGAATTTACATATAGCCTCTCGCTACAGCGAAATTACATTTGAGCTTAAAGTGCTTGAGACGTCTTCGTCGATGTTTCTGCGCTCAACGGTGCTCGAGAATTTGGAATAATCTCATGTGAGTGTGTGCTTATCTGCTATCGATCGAGCTAAGCCTGCGCCTCGACAATTAACGAGCGCAAACATCGATAGTTAAAAGTTAGTTTGTTTAAAACTTGGCCCCATATTTGACGGCTAAGGTAGAAACGAGTGGCGTGTTCTTTAATTTGGTGGTGATTATAAATAAAACGTGGTCTAATTGAAATTGTGAGCCATTTACCATATATTTCCCTATAATATGAGGCTTAAACATAACTGGTAGTTATTTACCTTGTTTCCTTCTTTTCTATCTTAAATATTATTGACATTAGTGTAAGTTAGATTTTTCCCTGCAGTGAGAACATTATAGGCTGATTATGCTTATGAAAATTAGTGTCCTACAGTATTTGAATGACGTGTACACCTGTAATTAGCCATCACCTATTTAACAATTTTACAAGAATATATAAACTGGGGAAATGTGAGTGGACCAATCGGTTAACTTTTTGCCTAACCCTAATGCTATGTGTTTTGTGAATTTTTGTTCCCAGATACTTAAAATGAAGAAAACTTAAAAGTCTCATAAATAATAATAATAGTCCTCCTGACCGTTTTTCGGTCACGGCGGCCAATCTTAGCAGAGATTAGCCAACGGCGCGGGAGATATTATAGTGCACAAGCTCTCTGTTCCATTTCTCTCATAGTCCGATGGGACGGCAATCCGACACGACCGGAGAGAGATCAGGCGCAGGACCAACGGCTTAACGCTCATAAATAAATATCAGCTGAAAGCAACTCATTGAAAGGACATAGCAGCCCCAATGCGTTAATTTTTCAGAAATTACAACGAGGAGGCGAGACTTCGTCTACAAATTTTCAAGTTCACAATATGAAGGTCAATGAACGAAGAACAATGTAATATCGATAAGCAGCAGCTAGCACCTTACCGAGGGCAATTTCACAAACGCCTAAAAGACGTCTTTAAGGAATGCTCCGTCATCTGTGAAGTACTTAGAATCTTTCCGACTGGTCGCACGGCAAAGCGAGGGAAATGGGCACGACCGATGAATCTATCTTGAACAATACAAATAAGGACGCAAGGACTTTCGTCAATTACATAGCTATAACGAGTAACCTAAGGCAGCTAAAAGTATGAATTTCACTCATATGGCCACTGGATAATATGGTTGAATATGAATTTATTTGTGTGTATTGGTTCGAAAGAAGCGAAACGTTGGATAGAATTTAATGTAATAGAGTCCGGTATGTTTCCATAAAATGTGTCTAATTCCATGGCAAACCTTTTATTGCAACGAAATTAAAATAAACTATGAAATAAATGTACATAAAACAAATCACAAAGTTCCATCTGAAAGATCAAAGGTACGGTTTTTTTGACGTGACAACGTCTTATAAATTGGTTTGCCGGGTGACACTTCAAGAAACTGCGTTACGCTCCGCTCACGTTATGCGCTCACAATGAGAGCGAGTGAGAGGCACGCGTCCCTTCCACTCGGGCATGGTTAGCCCGCCTAAGAGCGAGAGAGACAGACATAAAAAGTGAAATACCACTCAAAGTCGTTGTCACGTAAAACTTTCGCCCGTATACCGACTTTACAGGCAACCAATTTTTTTATCCCAAGACTCAATCTGCAAGTCACATTATTAACTAACATAACATAGTTAAATCATTATTAGTTATTTCTACTTTAAAATATACCAGAATCTAAATTACTGAAACAACCTGGGCGTGAAGTTGTGGTCACCAGCCCGATATAGAATAGAATACAAGAGAAAGAAGAAAGAAAGAAAGAAAATGCATTTATTTGGCACATGCCACAAAAACACACAATGTAAAACAAAAATAATATAAAAAAGAACTTAAAACTAAACAAATCGTCCCACTGTGTGCCTCACGGCTGCGCCAAAAAGGCCCAGTTCAGCAAAATGCCGGGCAACTAGTGCCCGACGCTGGTTTTCAACTGAACCTAAATTAGAGTGGTTACGGATGTTAATCAGTTTTATATGTTGTGTCAATGTTGGGGGTGAATATGTACTTAAATATATAATCGAGGCGTGTACAATAAAATAAAAATAAAATAGAAAAGCAATGGGTTAGTAGTAAAACAAACTATGACAACAAATATGGTGAGTGTATAAAGCAAACCAAAACAATATAATATACATATAGGTAAATAGCACGGGCGCAAGATAAAAACCTGCATGCAATAGCTTTACCGCGGCAGTCTCCGAGTGCCACATTTAGTTTTTTTTTTATTTAGGTGGGAAGGTAGAAATGTCATATAACTGATTCATTTAGAGCAACCATATCCAGCTTCCGTTGTGCTTCTATGAGGAACTGCCGTAAACGACTTCTAAAAGTGTCTATCGTCTTGATTAGTCTTATCGGTGGTGGCAGGTTATTCCATATTTTTGAAGCTGCATAACGGAAGCTGCCTCTGAAAGCGGCTGAACTATGCGACTGAGTTGAGAGTTGTTGAGAACATTGTCTTCTCCCACATTCCCGTCTACTAGCTATCCAACTCAGTTTATCGAACAAGTAGTCCGGTTTTTGATATTTGACCACACCGAACAGAAGGCATGCCAAGTGTAGTTTGCGTCTGGATTTCATTTTAAGAGTGGAATGCTTGTTTAGAAAAGGTGTGACATGACTTCTACGGGGAATGTTATAACAAAATCGAGCGCACGCGTTTTGTACCCTTTGTATGAGCTGATCCGTACGAGCTAAGAGACGCGGACCATACACAGTGTCGGCGTAGTTCAGCCTAGATAGAACTAACGTTTCCACAAGTTGTTCCCGTAGTAGTTCGGATAAATAAGGCCTCATCTTGTACAAGACCTTCAGGCGATAAAAACAGTTTCTCACCGAGTCTGCTATGTGCTTCTCAAAACGAAGGTCTTTGTCCATAGTAAGACCTAGATTTCGCGCCTCAAACACTCGCTCAATTGGTTCGCTCATTACTTCTAAGTCCAAGGTCATAGGTAGTCGAGCAAGCTGCTGTCTGGTGCCAAATACCATATACTTAGTTTTTGTTGGGTTTAGCGACAGGCAGTTCTCCTGGGACCAAGTAGCGATTCGTTGGAGATCCTCGTTAAGGTCCTTGATGGCGCTGTCATACTCGTCTGGGTGGAAAGAAACATATAGTTGCACATCGTCGGCGTATATGTGGTACTTGCATCTCTGTAGGCATCTTATTATGTCTGCGCAGTACAAAATGAAGAGAATGGGACCTAAAATAGAACCCTGAGGAACTCCTCTCTCTACGGGAATAGATGCAGATTTACGGGTAGTGCCGTCACTCAGACGCAGCTCCACTAATTGTTCCCTATGGCTTAAGTAGCTACGAAACCATTGTATAGCTTCAGGGTCGAAACCATAATATTTTAATTTTAACAATAATAACGGGATATTTATAGCGTCAAATGCCCTGGAAAAATCTAATAGAACAAGTACTGTGCACATCCCCTTATCTTGAGCACATAATATGTTATCAGTAACATCGAGTAAAGCTGTAGATGTACTGTGCTGCTTTCTGAACCCTGATTGTAAGTCCGGTAAAACGTTATTTTGTTCTAGAAAAAGTGTAAGTTGGCGACTGATGATTTTCTCTAGTACTTTGGATAAGCATGGTAATATACTTATAGGGCGTAGATCTTTTAAGGCTAATGGATTAGAGTTTTTAGGTAAGGGTCTAATTGAGGCAATTTTCCATTGGTCAGGGAACGTTGACGTCGCTATGGAGCGGTTTATTATGTCTGTAATAACATCTAAGGTGTGCGGCAAGGTCATGTTAATCATATCCAAGGTAATGTGGTCGCACCCTTCTGCGTTACTTTTGAGACCGGCGATAGTACGTGAGACATTGTTCTGGTCCACTGGAGTGATTGAAAAAATTGCTTCACCGTGGCTATGACTATCAAAATAATTCATAAGGGATGCGTTTGCTACGAGGTTGCCGGGAACATTCAAAAAGTTTTTATTAATTAAATCAGGATCTGTAAAATGCGACGGAAGGTCTTGTCTAGGTTTAAAATTTGATAATGTGGATTTTAGATTTTTCCATAGCAATTTAGGGTTTTTGATTTTATTATTTATATTATGTTTGAAATATGCAGTTTTTTCACTAAACAGTGAATTAACCACCAAGTTCTTTAGGTCTTTGTAGTATTTTTTTTTTGAGTCAGATTTAGTTTTCCTATAAGTATTAAGCGCATTGTCACGCAAACGCATCATGACTTTGATCGTGTCTGTAATCCACGGATACGACTTTTCTATAATAGTGCATGTCTTGATTGGTGCATGTACATCAAACAAGAAAGTAAGATGGGTGTTGAAGGTATGCACCATAGCAGTGACAGAGTCAAGCGACGAAATAAATTCAGTTTTTATTAAAAATGATAGATCTGCATTAAAGCTCTCCGAGCAGATATTTTTAAGAGAGCAGATATTTTTAAGAGCTAGAACTAGTATTACACAACCAACTCTGGCTGGACTCATATTTTTTTTCAAACCGACGAATAGTCGCTTTCAAACTAATACCCGACATTTCCATTCCGTATCTTGTCTTTTAAACCTTTTTCCGAACAACCGCCGTCAGTTTCAAGTTTGGACCCGACAGCGCGACACGATTCTGGCGCCTTGCAGCTGGCACCTGCAGTTTTAGGTCACCCGGACGCGGTACCTGTCCCAGCCTCTTTGTTCTTATGCCTGTGTTACGTAGGTGTAGCGTTGCCAGGCGTCCGGATGAAGCCGGACATATTCAGACATATTCTTTTGTTAGGCTTTGTACAATAGGGGATCGGACAAAAAAAAACTAATTAGTCCGTCAGATAGATTTCCAAAAATTATTGGACACGTATTTTTTCTTTTTTCACGTAAACTTAAAATGAAGACGATACAGTGCTTCGAAAACTCGTGTGACGTCATATGATAGTACATTTTGACGACACAAATGACGTTTCAAGCCCCACTCCAAGATCTTTGGCGCGTTTTATCTTCGTAATTTTTTATTGATTTGATAAAACAAAAAACACGTATTCAATATTTTTCGATAATCTAACTTACGGACTAAACAGAATCATATTATTTTGACCCAGTCCGATCCCCTATTCGCAAATGAGCGACCACCGAGCGTGGTTGAGCGCAAGCGAACATTAGAATTTAACAAGATTAATGGTAATAATCAAATACTGGAAAAAAAAACTATCTCCGCGATATCGCCCCCAAAATTTTTAATTTTAATTTAGCCAGTGACACTCGCGAAATCATGACGAATCGAACGACGTATATTTTATTTAAATCCGTTCATCCGTTTGGGAGTTATGAGGGAACAAAGAAACGGACATACATACAAGTCAAACACATAACCCTCCTTTTTGGCTTCACCGCAGTCGGGTAAAAAAAATTAATTTTACTACAATTTTTTGTCGTACCTAGACACTAAATCCTCAATAAGTCAATAATGTAGGGTGCCTGGTTTTTTTACCCAAATGTCCGGCCACACTGGCTGGTCTGTCCGGCTATTAGGTTTGGCAACCTGGTAACCCTACGTAGGTGCAGCCAGATAAGTGCTCTGTGTCGCGTACATTCATTACTGAGTGCTCTGGTTTGGGGTTAGAAAAATAAATGGAGGCTTTGAGTGTTTTTTTTATTAGATGAAAGGATCGTCTGATATGTTGAAGGTGTGGTTTATTAAATTCCACTTTAACATTCGGCCGAAAACGGGTCTGTCTCCACCGATCCCGGGATCCGATTTGACGTAACACGGATCCCGACGATAAACTCCTAACTGTACATTTAATCAAATAATACAGTGTAAGTTTGGTAAAAAAGATTAAATAAGTAGGTGTTGGTGGTGACCAAAGAAAAATAATTATATCATAAATATCCCTTGGTGGCTTGGTCAAGTCTAAGCTAATATGTTATGCTAAAACTCATAAAACTGTACAATTTTCGTTTACCAAGCGACGCGCGACGGCCAACCACAGCAATACCTCATTTTTCAGCCTCAGCTGTTTGCATCACCGCTACGCTTGCTACGGCGTAGCCACTTCGTAGCAGGTCGCCTACGAACTAAATATAACCGTAGTACGGTCGTATATTGTACTTTCGATCAAAATTAGGGTAATATTTTCGAGGAACAATATAAATTCCAGATGAAAATTTATGTGCAGAGTTGAGCAATAAGCCCCGCTTGAAAGGAGGTCGCCCGACCAAGTTTCAGTGCCACGCCAATACAGGAACCCTTGCAAATTCACGGTGCTAACTTCTCGCTTGTATTTGCATTGCTAAAATACTTCTAGGAATGTAAAT
Organism: Diarsia dahlii; assembly: GCA_949775195.1. Taxonomy (NCBI): domain Eukaryota; kingdom Metazoa; phylum Arthropoda; class Insecta; order Lepidoptera; family Noctuidae; genus Diarsia; species Diarsia dahlii. The sequence goes on from OX459190.1 coordinate 20,181,790, forward strand.
ACGTGTACAAAGCGAAGCAATAATAAAATAGGCGTTAATACCAAACTTGTTGCGATGCTTGCTGGTGAATTTGAATTTTACTTTATAATAATCTGACTGTTTTACAAAAGATTGACTTTAAACAACGGATTTAAATTTGCATTTTGCAATAATTGAGAACTTATAATTTGTAAACGTGAACTGTTAACATTTTCCTCTACAGCATGTGTTCCCACTATTAGTTTGAGGTTTTATTGAAAATTCTGCTGATAATTAAATTAAGTTTAAACTTACTTACGACTAAGCTAGGGCCCAGATGGTGTCGCCGGCGGGATTTATTTGTGGTCAGGCCGAGCTTTTATGAAAAGCCCACGAATTACCGTCATGTTTATGAACGTTATTTTTATTTAGATTTGCAATCTTAATTATTTTTAATGGACATACTTACCAGTAATTAATTTATTTTAGCATAATGTATTTGATGATTATTTAATTAAGGCTATTTATTGTTTATTGTTTTTATAATTTTTTAATCATATTGTTGAAGCACTTTTATTTAAATTTGTAATATTAATTATTTTTAATGGACTTAGTAATGATTTTTTTGATTTTTTAAGCTTAATGTAATATATTTGATGATTATTTAATTAAGGTAATCTATTGTTTTTTATTCTATTATTATGAATATTGATTGCTATTATTTATTATTTGATTGTGATTTTGATTGTTTATTGTTTGTGTGGAATTAATAAAGCTTTATTATTATTATTATTATTCCCTTTATTCAATATATAAACAAATTTAATACATTTTTAAATATTTCCTATAAAAACAATAAAAAAAAAACATTTAAAAATATAAAAAATTGTAGCCCACCGGTATCGGGAACAGGGTCCAAGCTACCGGCGGTCAGGGCTCCAGAGAAAGGAACCTCCTAACAATGCGAGCCGTGTCCAGGAGTACCGCTTTCTGCATCAAGCCCTTGATCCAGCCGCCTAACGAGAGCCTCCTCAGGTGTTGGTCGAGGCTCTTGGCAATTAAGCCACTGGCTGTGATGACTATCGGCACAATGATCGCTGAGTCCACATCCCACATGTCGACAACCTCGCGAGCCAAGTCAAGATACTTGATTTGTTTATCTTTCTCGGCTTTCACGAGATTCTCGTCATGCGGGACGGTTATGTCAACAATCATTGCGCGCCGCTCTGATCGATCCACCACCATTATATCAGGCTTATTAGCGATAATAGTCCTGTCAGTGATGATGGATTGATCCCAGTACAGTGTGATACTGCCATTATCGAGAACTGGGTCGGGCACATACCTGTAGTACGGCACTTCCGATTCCACAAGGTTGTATTTCAGAGCAAGTTGCTGATGGATAATCCTGGCTACAAGGTTGTGTCTATGCAAGTATTCTCCGTTAGCCAGACGAGAACACCCGGAGATAATGTGACGGATTGATTCGCCCGGACGGTGGCATGCCCGACATATGTCAACCGTACCGTCCTTCACAATAAATCTCCGGTAGTTATTCGTCATCATAACTTCGTCCATAATTGCACAGACAAAACCTTCGGTTTCTCCAAAGAGTTCACCGGAACGTAGCCAGGCTACGGACGCTAGGAAGTCTACATCGGGCCCGTGTAGGGCCCGGAAAAAGCGTCCGTGGAGCTCCTTGCTCTGCCATACCTCCATGCGGTCTTTAGTGTCAAGCACTACAGGTTTGCGCCAGTTCTCTTTAGCCAAGGAGAAATTATTATTATTATTATTATGAACGTTTATTAAACTTGAATCTTAAGTACCTATACTACAATTAGGTGTAACAAACATAGCATATTCACCATTGAGCCTATAACATTCTTATTGCAGGGACAGGTTTGGACTCTGTGAGAGCCTGCGTGGTGAATCAAAATCCACCACGCGAGCACAGCACGCGTTCGGAAGTTGTATTATCTATTATTAAGCCAAGACAGAGACCCATGGGCGGCATAAAAAGTCTGACAATAGGTTAGACACTGCATCCGCTTTATTAACTTTTTTTTTCCGTCTCGCAGAAGTTTTTCTTGCGGTTTATAGAACGTGGAAAAAGTTTTAGCACGGTGTAAGGTCTCTATGATGCTTTCACAAAACGCCAGTCAATCGCTTTAATATAATTATCACATCTCATTTTATTACACTTCAGAAATCTCATGTTAATTTCTATTCACAAGACTTCTAACTTTATCAAGCACTTAATGGTGTTTTAATCAAGCTCCTATTGTCTGGTCGAACATCGGTGTTAAGTTACCTACCCTAACTTAGATTTTATTCTCTCGGGAGCCATAACCTTTCGCTCCGGCTATAACGCGGCAATTAACGATCTAACTGTCCCAGTCCTTTCAGCGGAACGCCCGCTTTACGGACTACTGACATAGCGGAAAAGCCAACTCGATTTTTTATATGAGTAGATGTGTTTTTGTTAGGAATTGAAGAGTGGATCATAACTAATGAAACAAACCAGATAGTACGAATATGACTTATCTCGGTTACTTTGAAGCTTCTGTGTCATTATTTAATAAATTGTAAAACTGATTCATTGAAAATTGGCTCTCCCTTATTCAACTAGTAGTTATAGAATAGATGGATGGAGAGGGAGAGGAAGATAAAAAAAAAGATGGATGGACGATATGAAGGCATAAGGAATAAATGATAGCGTGACGACTGACAGGACAGAATGGAAGAAAAAGACGTCTTACGCCTACCCCAAATAACATGGGCAGGAAGATGATGATTCAACTATTGGGTACTGAACTGATCATTGAAAGTCTTCGAAAGAATACAAGCTAACCGTGTTCGACAGGCAATCCGTTTTCAGCAGGAAAACTTGCCATAAATAGAAAACTAATCTATTAGCCTGCAGCGTTCCCAATTTCCCTATACAAACTCATATAGTACCTACTACGCCAGCATCCACATACTTCGTTTACCCTCTAACGCTTTACGTTCTCGGGGGCTTGAACAAAAGGGGTTGCACGACATTGGTCAAGTCTGATATTCGCCAAATCGGCAATTCGTCAAATTTGATATTGGTCAAAGCTGTAGTTCGTCGAATCGTCTGTTTGTCCAATTATGAAATTTGCCACATACGCTATTGGTCAAGTCCAAGTACAGTCGATGAAACCATGCGTTTGGAATTCACATAATTTACTTGTAGGAACTTACAAAAAGAAAAGCCGCCTGCTGTAGGTTCCCATTTACATAATTAAAATGTAGTAAATAGTAATTGAATATTCTGAGGTTTAATTTGTTACGATTGTTACCTCCTTTTTAACTGTAAGAATAGGATGTAGGTATTAAAGTACAAGAAAGACATAATATTTTCATGTACATTAGTATTTTAAAAAAAGAAGCAAAATATTATTTAAATAAAGTTAGAAGAGAAGATGAGAAGCAGAGGAAAACATCCGACGTCATAAAAGATGCTAAAATAGAAAAAATAATAGAAAAATTATTTAGTGGAAAATTAGACGCGTTAAAGTGTCTAAAGCAGTTATGTTGGTTGTGAATTCTTTGTACTTAAATAAAATATATGAATTGAATAAATGAGTTAGAAAAAAATATCTTGAGGTACTTTCATTTTTACAGTTGATTGTACTTATATTACTTGACCAATAGCGTATTTGGCAAATTTCATAATTGGACAAACAGACGATTCGACGAACTACAGCTTTGACCAATATCAAATTTGACGAATTGCCGATTTGGCGAATATCAGACTTGACCAATGTCGTGCAACCCAACAAAAGCTATGCCGCAGGCCGCTCACCTAGATACGTCACTAACCCTTTGTGTTCTGCGCCATCAATTCACGCGCTGCAATCAATGCCAATCGAGGCTGCCGCTTTTGCATGCTTTTTCAACGGTTAAACTGAGTGTGTCGTTGCAGGTGGGTAAATAATGCACATAAGTAAAAAGTATTTGTGGGTAGAGTCTCAGATATTGTGTCATAAGTCATTAAACATAATGGTTACGATACTATCCGGCTCGAAGGACCAGGTTTTCTCTTATTATAACTTCTTTCAACTTATTTGAAGTCAAATGTTTCAATGAGCAACATTCCGTTCAACAATATCACGAACCACATCAAAATATATTTAACTACACAGTAGACATTCAAAACAAACGCATTAAAGTAACCATTACCATAACAATACCACGAACATTATTGTCGTCATAGCACTTTTATTGAAGTTATTAGCATACTTCACAACAGTACCGCCGTCGTAAACCGCGTGTGTGAAACGTATTGGAAACCTCATATTGTTACTGTATGTACAATAATATGTTCCCCGCTGTGACGCGGTTTTCCGACATTTTCCAATAACGATCTGTGTACACTCAGCTTTTGAGTGGTTCCGGTGCATCTGTAGTATTTATTGAGCCATTCTGTATCTCTTATTGTTTGCGATATGTCTGCAATGATTCTATTGAATCTGAACAATTTGGAGTATCCAAGCGGATGTAGTCGATGTTCGATTCGATAATTTGCTGCGCATTCAATTTGGGGCGTATTGTTCTTTATTGTCTGAATGGATTTCGATAGACCTGGTATTTCACCAAATTGTAGAAGATGGCCCGGGCTTATTTTCATTATTCATGAGGAGCTTTACAGCTTATGATCGGCAGTAATAAAGTACAGAAAATACAATTTACATTTTACAATAATGCCTCCTACTGCGGTTCAGCGAAATATGAGCAGTCCAAAACTTCCTTCATTATAGGCACTGCAGTATAAAATACAGCGTCTGCGAGCAAAAAAAATACTATTTGCACGAACTTGTATTACAACTGTTGTTACGTTTGTAAGTTAATGCCTACGCACACAAGTTGGCATGACGCCACGCATAATGGTCGCAACTCCCTAACATTGCTTCCTGAGACCTCTGTTACATGGTTCCCGACGATTTTTTGGACACGTAAGACGCTTCAAATTAACTCACATTGGATATTCTCCAAGTTTTACAACCACGTGCATGCAAGAGCGAGTCTCGAATGGAATTATGGATTTAACGGTCTATCGACCATTCATGTTCGTACATTGCGATACTTTATGTATTGACGTAATTTTATTCAACTTGAGCACATAATGGAAATATGAGTTATGCCGATATGTCCATGATGTAAGTAGCAGAGCTTATAATCTTGCGTTAACTGTTTTCGGACATAACGTTTTATTTGATAGTACTAGTGCGGCCCCGAGTTCGAACAGTGAGTCGTGGGTTCGAACTCAGTCAGCCGGAAAACTGGGCCCGCGTATAGTAGATTATAATTATAGCCCATCCCACTCTTAGAGAGTAGGCCTGAGTCCCTGCAGTGGGAACATTATAGATGATGACTAGTACCTGGATTTAGTTTTGATAGAACTGAAAACACCTATCGCATATCCAAATCTGTAATCTTGTAGTTACGGATCCGCATAAAATATACATCTTATCGTCCGAAAGAAAACCTTAAAAAATCCATTTTATCCTTGCTGCAAAACTCAAGCACGATGCGGACCACATAATCTCCGCCTCTAATGCAACGGCTGATTGCATTTTAAAGTAAAAAAAGGAAAAATCTAGGTCATAGCTCGTGACTCGTGCTATCTCCTGGGCTGTTGAGTTGCGGTGTCTGAACGAGCCTCGAGGGGTGACTTACGGCCCGGTACTTACATGATATTGAGGTATACGTAACTTAAGGCTCCCTCGACACGTACCCGCGCTTAATAATGCTGATATCTGCTTTTTGTACGATATTTCGTGTTTACTGCGGCTTTTGTTGTGTAGATTGCCGTCTTTACTTTATGGAATGAGTATTTCGGAGGCGCAGAATTCTTAGTACCCTGATAATGCTGTCATGTTTTTCTCAGTATAAGTATATTGAGTTTGATTCCAAGAATTCAGCTCCTTTCCTCCACTAAATATAATTCGAGTGGAAACTCTATATTTGTGGGATAGGTATGTAGTGTCCATTCATTTTTATCGACATCCCTGGTTTCCACGAGTTCATCCATTACCAGTAAATGTAGATTTAGGTAATAAATCACATTATTGGTCACGCAGTTGACAGGTTAATTAGCAGCCTAAATAAATGAGGATTACGTGTTTTCATAGCTTTCATTTTGATAAATAAGCCTAAAATTCTCTCAATATTATCATTTATGAGTTTCGTTTGAACTGAAAATATTAAAATGTGTAATTTGCGTTGACCTTAATACGTTTGTTTTGATAATGTGTTTGTTTGTTACGAGCAACTTCTAAAGAATAAACAACTTTATGAAGAATTCAGAACTGTAAGCAGATAAAGCATATAAATAGTGTTAGACGCAAAGGATCAATGGAGCAAATAAACCAACGTTGCAATACTAAAATCCAAGCAAGAGGTATTTATACCAAGACTGAATGAATTGATGTTGGCTTGCAAGCTTTTGAAGGAACTGTATCTTTTTTTTTAAATTATCCGACATAATTACTATTACTGTAAGCCTGTATCATCATACTGCAGGGCAAAGGCCTCTCTCCATGACTTCCAGTTATTTCGATCTAAGGCCAATGTGGACCACTGGTCGCTGGTCTTATCCAGATCGTCTCACCATCTTCTACGAGGTCTACTACGAAAGTGATTGAACCGTTGTTGCAGTGGTTTAATACCACCAGATCTCATTCAGAACCTCAGAAAGTCTTCAAGTAATAATTGTATTCCTTAAATAGACATTGCTTTTATTTAGCATTAATAACCAGAGACATTTAAAACCTACTCCGTCTCAAAAGACAGATGTCTCATACGTGCCTGCTTATATTTTCTTATTGCCTGTTTTTATTCTCGTGTATCGTTGAAGCCAGTCACGTGGCCAGTCATAAACGCTATTTTACGATAACTTGTGTGTTTACGGTACCCTTGTCTGGGTCGTCTTTTGTCAACATAGGATTCCATCTTCTGTTACGTTTCCGTATGACGTGTGACTGTACGTGATTTCCTTGTTAATGTGGGAAATTGCTTACTACCCCGTATATGTTCCAATTTCAAGAAAGGGAATAATAAATTCTGTCTATATCGTGTGGTGGAGTTATTCCGGTCTGATCCCCTAAAACTGATACCCTAGGGGATCCGTTTTATTATAAATTATTTTCTATTCCGGTCTGATCCCCCGTAAAAGAATCGGATACCCTGACACATTTTTAGGACAGTCAGCAACAAAATATTTGAACCGATGTGGCAGATCAACCTGTCCGCCATTTTGATTTTTTTTCGAAATCGCGGCCCTTCATTGCGGGCCGCGATTTGTGTGGTGTGTATGGATAGAAGACATATAGACGAACAAAAAATGTCCTATAACACGGTACCAAAAGTGTCACGTTACCGAGATATTTGAAGGTAAAGATCGACAAATGAGTACAACCAAATTCATTAAAAATAGACTTAACACGTGTATAGGCGTTAAAATGTATCCAAATAATAGTTCCCTGGTTGATTATTAATATACGTACGAGAAAATCGCTTTGCATCGCAATGAAACGCAATGTTATGTCAAAAATAGTTTTCTAGTGCTTCTAGTAGTATGGTAATGTACCTACTCTCTTTCAATAAACAGTAATAATAATAATCAACGCCTATAAACATGTAAAAGGTCTATTTTTTATGTGGTGTCATTGTAATCATATTTCGATCTTTACCTTCAAATATCTCGATAACGTGACACTTTGGGGTACCATGTTCCATGACATTTTTTGTTCGTCTCGATGTCCTCTATCCATAATATCACTTTCGCCGTGGGCTGCGATTTCGAAAAAAAATCAAAATGGCGGTGGGTCGATATGCCAGCTTCCATACAAAAAAGTTCAAACCCTTTTCCTTATCTTTTTAGATAAAAAAACAGTACTTACTCATATTCATTCATACTTTTACAATATTTAACAGCATTGCTAACCAACCTACCACAATCTGAAAAGATTTCATCAACACCAAATATTCAATTCATAAAGGCGACCAACAGTTTGCGGGCAAAAACCGCCGTACAAATACCCACCGTTTTTACATGAAAACTCGAATATTCTAGCAACGTAAATAGGGTTGTCACTTTTAACGCCGTACCTTTGCTAACACCCTTTAATAAAACTTCGACAGTAAGACGGTATTAAATCAAGAGAGCAAGTTTTCCCTTGGGGGACGCCAGGATGATACAAGCTACTCAATATTGGGAGGATCGTTGCCGAGGTTGAGGAGCTGCGGTCTTGTCCGGTAAATTACGGCTTAACTCTGTGAAAGGCGTTCGGGCCGTCAAGACCGGAGATTTGACCGGCACAGTCGTCAGACCCTAGTCAAATGCCAGTGACAGCCCTAGGAACAGGGCTCAGTTATTGGGTTATGAATATTCAAAGTTATTCGCCAAACGTTCGGTGCGTACTCCCATAAGAGCATGCAAACGCATGGCATTTGGGTAATGAAATTTTGAGATGGCATAAATATTTGGCGTTGGTCGAATGCTATTGGGAAAACATTTTGCTATCGTAAACCTGGCGCGGCCAGTTTTGAAATTATGTATTAATGAGATTATTTACCTTTTCTCAGTATAAATACGCACCTGGGCCCCTAGTCTGCTATTCAATGGTGTCAGAATGGCCATTCATTGATCTCATAATTTTTGATTTTTACAAGTTTGGTGTTGTCAAAATCAACAATTATGAGATCAATGATTGACCATTCTGACACTATTGAATAGCAGACTCGGGGCCCTGGAATAATCCCACCTGCAAGACAGAGTGTCTGTAATATAAACATGGAACGAGTAATTCCAACCCAAGGAACCTTTGCTTGCTTTTAACCTTGCTTGCGTTTAACCTAAGGAAGGGTAAAAGCAAGCCTTTTACGCTTGCTTATTCGTCTCGTAACCAAGTTTTATCCATTACAACCCGAGTCAAAAGTCATTAACAATAAGCTAAAGGCCAATATAATCCTCAAGATTTTCATTAAACCAGATGACCCTACATGGGTTCGCTCTACAAACTCAACGTAAGATGCTTAGAACAATTTGTTTCCAATCCATGACGTCTCGAAGGCGAGTACATGATAATGCACTTGCGCAACAGTATCGCACTGTATACGTTATTCCATTGCTGTGATAACCGCTAGTAAAGTTGATTTACGTACTACTTCTATGTTATGTAAAAGAAAACTGATTATCGGAATTGATTTATTTAAGTGCGGTTCGCTGTTGTTGACATTAGTTGAATTATTAGTACCGGTAAAATAGTAATCTAAGAAATACGTAACTATCTCGCTTTATAAATCTTGCGAAATTTACGTAATAGTGTTAATAAGAAAATTTTTACACGCTATAAATTAATAATTGAAAGGACTTGACTAACCGATGAAATCTGGCGTAAAGATCGTTAAAACGTCGGACGTATCCTATAAAATATTGCGTACAACATAATATTAATGGGACATTGACGGCGCGTCAAAATGACGTAGCAACGTTCCAACAAAAAGTTGATATTAATTAATGACAACATCAAACAACGTTATTTAGCAAGGCGTCCCGCGGTATTTGACATGTACGACGTACGTAATTGGCCCGCCCGCTTCACGAAAACGTTCAATGGAGGCATTACAACAGAATATAGACGCCTTTCAGCAACACAATTTAGACCCTACGCAAGGATATATTGAGGTTGGTATAAATTACGGTCCTTTACTTTATGTAATTTGAAACAAAAAGACCAGCGATATTTTAAACTTTATTAAGCCTAAACGCTTTGGACAATTAATGTATCGAGGAACCTCGTCTACCATTGACCATTACTTGGATATGAAAACCAGGGTAACAGCTGGTTTATAAAGTTAAGGCTTTTATCTACCCAAATATCATAAACCCTCTCTAATGTGTTAAAAAACCATAGGCAATCACCAGCATTACCAACCAGCAGAAATAAACGGAACTGTTATGAACTCATCATAACCTACTGAAAACAGTAGGTTATGAGTTTAAATTTGGAACAGGTGTCAAATTCAAGTGAGTGTGCTATTCTAGTATCTACATTAAGACCATCAAAAATACATCTGAACATCTACATTTTTTATTGCATTACACTGGTAACAATGCTGGTCATTTCCCTATGGTTCCTGAACCCATCATAGAGCCCTTATGATATTTGGGTAGATAAACTAGTGTATGCAACTATACATAATTAGGCATTACAACACTCGTGTGATGCTATTAAGACGGCTCGTTTCTTAAACCCACACTTGTGTTGTAATGCCCTTCATTACGCACAGTCGCATAAACTACTATTAAAGCCCAGAATTCATATTGGTTACATATTCTAAGAAAGGTGCTTTTTATAACTAAAAATAGATTCGTTTCGCTTTATTTCCCTGAGTTTGTAATTCGTAAATACAATGCAATATAAACAAATCGAGATCATGGCTCGCAACACAATAAATAAGGGTTTATATTATTGGAGGTCGTATATTTATATGTATATACTGGCCTGCGAGAAATAATCATATGTAACACATTGCTGTCACTGATTTAAATAAGCTTAGTTACGGGTTGTTTATATTCTATTGTACTTTGTAACTTGCTTGTAAAATATTAACCACGAATGAATATACTGTGCTGTCCCACTGCTGATCTCATCTTTATTTCAATTGGTTATGGGCCCAGAACCCAGAAGCACAAATGCTAGAGCATTATTTATAAGTTGAGTGGTTTAAATATTATTTTTGTGCTTGTGAAACGTGTGAAACTTACGAAATCGCAATTATGTCAGCTGAGGTTGGCATAAGTGGTATTAAGAGGCTGAAAAATTCGTCCGACTACCCGAATTGGAAATTCCTGGTGCGAAATTACCTTGAAAATAAAAACTGGTGGGGAGTAATTTCTACAGATGTAGTGAATGCTGACGTAGACCGGCAGGCACGAACAACAATATGCTTGTTGTTGGAACCAGAGTGCTTTACCCACGTCTACAATGCGAAGACTGCGAAAGAAGCCTGGAATAGCTTACGTAAAGCGTATGAAGACAAAGGTTGGGGAAGACGCATACATATTCAGCGAGAGCTTTTTAACTGTAAGTTAGAGAATTTTGATTCTATGGAAAGCTACATATCAAAAATTACGTTCCTGACACAACAATTGTCAGATATTGATGCTCCAATCCCTGATGATTGGATCATATCGATTTTGCTGGGTGGATTGACCGCTGAGTACAGCCCTCTCATTATGGCTGTAGATAATAGTGGAAAAGAAATCACGTTGGAGCAAATCAAAATGAAATTGTTACAAGAAGGAAGTAGACAGAGTAAGTTGAACACAGAGTACGAAAAAGCCTTAGTAACACGTAAAGTACAGAACGATGCTAGATCTAACACTAAAACTAATGATCGTAAGCAGAAGTTCGTCTACAAGTGTTTTAAGTGCCACAAGCAAGGACACAAGGCGTCCGAATGCAAGGAGCGGATAAAAACCGCGAATATCTGCCTGAATACAAAGGGGGCGATAAACAAAGATAATTGGTATTTAGACAGTGGGTGCTCAAATCATATGACCCATGATAAAAACAAATTGTTGTCTTACACACATGTAAACGGCAACATGAAGATCGCAGTAGCAAACGGGGAGAAGTTATTAGTGAAAGGACGAGGAAATGCTGAGCCACAAGTCAGCGAAAACGGAAAATTAATTTTAGAAAACGTTTTACATGTTCCTGATTTATCCATGAACCTAATTTCGGTGAGCGATTTGACCAAGAAAAATTATTGCATGAATTTTGACAAAGAAGGTTGCATGATTAAAAGTAAAAAACAAATTATTGCAAGATGTCAAGAGGTCGGTGGAATTTATGAGTTGACAGAAAATCAAAATGACATCGTGAATGTGACATTGTCAAAACAAAATGAAAATATTTCGAACGTTTGGCACAAAAGATTAGCTCATTTATCGCGTAATTATATGAATAAAATGAAAGTTTTAGTAAGCGGTATGGAATTTAAGAGTACCGATTTATGCGAGCCGTGTATTCCTTGTATAGAAGGAAAGACATGCAAAAGTCCCTTTAAAAAGCAAGGTACGAGAGCAAACGAGGTCTTACAATTGGTTTTTAGCGACGTTTGTGGACCAATCGAGGAGCCATCGTTCGGCGGTTCGAGGTATATTCTTCTATTTATCGACGATTATACTAGAAAGACTCATGTTTATTTTTTGAGGAACAAAAGCGAAACATTCGATAAGTTCCGTGAATATAAGGCGGAAGTTGAGAATGAGACAAGTAAATTGATTAAATGTCTGAGATCTGACAACGGCGCGGAGTATTGTAATGGTAAATTTAAATCATTTTTAAAGTCTGCAGGTATAAAACACCAGACGACTGTACCGTACACGCCGGAACATAATTCTGTCGCAGAAAGAGCGAATCGTACTATAATAGAGAAGGCAAGAACATTACTGTCAGAATCGAACTTGAGCAAGAAGTATTGGGCCGAGGCTGTAAATACTGTTGTTTACTTAAAGAACAGAAGCCCTACGAAAGCATTGAATAATGCGGTACCAGAAAAGCTTTGGAATGGAAAAGATGTGGATGTTAGTCATCTGAAAATCTTTGGTTGTTTGGCATATAGATTGATACCAAAGCAAAAGAGACGGAAACTGGACATGAAGACGGAACCGATGATTTTTATTGGATATCCTGATAATCAGAAGGGTTATCGTCTGATGAATCCTAAGACAGGTGAAGTGACGACTGCGAGAGATGTGAAATTTCTGGAAAACGTCTTTCTCCAAAAGGAAAACGTAGAAAAGTCGGAATTAATCATAAACCTAAATAAAGATTCTGTTCCTTCCAGTTTACCGAACGTATCTACAAGCAGATCTGAACATTTAGAGGCTCACAACGATATGTATCGTGATACTGAAGACGAGAACGTAGAAGTATCGGAGGACATAGGACATGAACCTATAGTACCAGAGGGAGTACCTGATGACGTATTGACTGAAGAAGAAGTCAGAATACCTGAATCAGAAAGGAGATATCCTTTAAGAGAACGCAGACAAGTCGACCGGTACGGATGCAATGTTATGTATGCCAAGGAGAGCAATCTTGATGGTGATCCATTGACTATTAATGAAGCGTTGGCGAGACCAGATGGTGATTTATGGCAAAAAGCGATAGATAATGAACTTATGTCACTGAAGGAGAACCAGACTTGGACGTTGGTGGATCTTCCAGCTGATAAGAAGCCTATCCAATGCAAATGGGTGTTCAAAATCAAGAAAGATAGCGATGGCAAGGTAACAAAGTACAAGGCTAGACTTGTAGCAAAAGGCTTCACACAGGTATGTGGTGTAGATTATACTGAGACATATTCTCCTGTAGTAAGAAGCTCTACTTTAAGATTGTTGTTCTCGCTAGCTGTTGAATACGGTTGGTTTATTGACCAATGGGATGTCACGACTGCCTTTTTATACGGAAAAATTAAAGAGGACATTTACATGCTCCAACCAAAAGGAGCAGTAGTCAAAGGTCAAGAAACCAAGGTATGCAAATTGCAGCGTTCTTTGTATGGATTGAAACAAGCTTCAAATGCTTGGTTCAAGGAATTGGATAAAGAAATGTTGAATTTAGGCTTTGTACAATCAAAAATAGAACCGTGTTTGTATCAAAAGCAGTTTAAAAACAACAAGAAGTTGATTGTCGTTATTTACGTAGATGACCTTTTTATTTTTGGAAATTGTGAACAAGAAAAGCAGAAATTGAAAAACAATTTGCTTGACAAGTTTAAAGTGAAAGATTTAGGGCAGGCTAGGCATGTTTTAGGCATGAGGTTGAGGAGGGACAAAGATGTTATTTGTCTAGATCAGCAACAGTTCATTTCGGATATTTTGAATGACTTTAACATGACAGACGCTAAGCCAGTTTTAACCCCAATGGAAGTCGGTATGAAATTAGAAAGATCGACAAATTCTCATTGCGATCTGCCGTATCAAAGCTTAATAGGCTGTCTAAACTATTTGGCCTGTAATACGCGACCAGACATAGCACATGCGGTAAGTGTACTTTCGCAATTCAATTCATGCTATGATGAAATACATTTTAAATGTGCGAAACGGGTCTTAAGGTATTTAAAAGGTACGTCTAACCTTTGTCTCACTTTTAGGAAGTCGGGAGATTTAGACTTACGAGGCTACGTAGATGCAGATTGGGGAGGGGCACTTGATAGAAAGTCTTTCACAGGATTAATTTTCAAAATAGGTAAAAATATAGTGTCATGGGAGAGTAGGAAGCAAGCGACAGTATCCTTGTCAAGTACAGAAGCAGAGTACGTAGGATTAAGTCAAGCTTCGAAGGAAGCTCTCTATTTACGGAGTTTACTAAATAGTTTAACAGCTGTGGATAGTAAAGCGGTAGTAATATACAATGACAATCAGTCGGCGCATAAAATTGCAGGTAACAAAATGATGCATAATCGGACAAAACATATAGACATAAAATATCATTTTATTCGCGAGTGTGTACTTAATAACAAAATTGAGATAAAGTACATGTCAACTAATAATATGATAGCTGACATTTTAACAAAAAGTGTTCACAGCCCGAAGTTAAGAGAATTTTTAACGGATTTATCCCTATCAAATTATTCGATTAAGGGGGCGATGAGGAGTTAAATGTTTATTTTTATGTTGTTTTGGTAATAGATAATTTTCTATGTAGTTTTGTTATGCATTCTTTTCTTTGTTAAATTTCTTCTGTTTTTTGTACTATACTTTTGTATACAGCTAGTACAGTTAAACACAGAAGTGTTAGTACCTATTTGATTTATTTTTATGTACCGAGTATAGAAGTAATATGCATGTGTAATAGATTAAGGGGGCGTATTGGAGGTCGTATATTTATATGTATATACTGGCCTGCGAGAAATAATCATATGTAACACATTGCTGTCACTGATTTAAATAAGCTTAGTTACGGGTTGTTTATATTCTATTGTACTTTGTAACTTGCTTGTAAAATATTAACCACGAATGAATATACTGTGCTGTCCCACTGCTGATCTCATCTTTATTTCAATTTATATAAGCAAACAAAGCAGCCATCTCAAATTAGAAATAAATAGTCAATTCAAACCAAAACACTGAACAGCACAATTCAGTAAGCTTATTAGCTCCGTATTCCAATTACTTCTATAAAACCAAGGACCCAAGCAAAACGGAATGAAAATTTATCACAAAACAGAACGAAGCGAAAATAAAGTGTAATTCAAAGATAAACCATCGAATTATGAGGAGGGGCAAACAAATTAGATATTTAATAAGGTAATACATTCAGACGGAGCTTTACGTAACGCCTGACTCGGTAACGAAGCTCAATTTAAAGGGAAACGATGTCATTAACTCTGAAACACCCGAAAAGGGGAAAGGACAATTTATAAACGCGGAGGAACTAATGGTTGAGCATCCGGAGTGTGCGAAACTGATCACCGATTAAATCAATCAAATTTTATATGCACAAAAATCTGTTTGGATAATCCTATTTACACAAAGCTTGCATCTCTTGAAGATCTTTAAGTGTTGGAAAAGTGCTCATACTCGGCATCCCCGTATAAAATTCACTTTCTATTTCCACCACCAAAAACAGGTCACAACATCAATCACGAAGGTCAGTAGCATTAGTCCAGATGAGTGACGGCCTCCAAAATGATGAATTAATTAGATCATTACCGGCTCGTCGCGTTCGCTCATCGCTTGCACTGTCGGCCGGCTGAACGAGTGAACGCCTAGCACTGCAGCATTAACGTTTTAAAATCAATTTCTCGACGGTTTCCAATTCAAGCCGCCCGTCAGGAAATTACTAGAGGACGTCGTCCCAGGACTTTATTCAATCTATCTAGGGCTCAATCACCGTTTACAAAAACTCGTCGCTCGCGGTACGGGTTTTAATACTGCACACGATGGCGTGCACATACTCCGCGACGTTGAGGTTATTTCAACACAGTGTTGTGACAGATTTTGAGGACGGCCCATTTTATAAGGCCTTTGTGGGTATGGACGTCTGCAACTCAAACAATTCCATCATTGCCCGGGTATATCATCATCATTCGTTCAGTCTTTTCCACAATACTTGAACCTTTGAATATGATGCAAAAAGCTTTTAATAAAAAAAAACATGGCGGTTTACCACTTATTTTTATTAAAAACGCAGGCCTTGTGTCGGTTTTAATACCATCATTGAGCGTGTTCCGAGGGTGTATTCAAAGGTTGGATGGTGCATACTTTTAATTGGCTTAATGTACGTTAAAGGCATTTTATCATGTTTTTTTTACGTTGATGAAAGCTACAGGTGAATGTATGACGAACGTGTAGAGCGTAGACCCTAAAGCTCCCTTGGGCGTAGTGGGATAGAAATAGGGTTTTTATGAGAGGGTTCCGATGGGGAATTGAGTGTTAATGAATTTATAATGTGATCATAAGTTAGGTTACTGAGTGGGCTGTTTATTGAAGCGAAACTGGTGTTACTGTGAGGGCAGCCTCCGAGGAATTGTGTCTGACAATAGATATTGAATTGGTCGTTTATTTGTCGTGCTAAATTGTTCTACGTTGATTTATTTGGGCATCTATGCACAAATGCTTTCCGTTTAGGCTGGTAGACGTCAACATTTAGTCTTCTCAGGACCACATCCTCTGCAATTTATAAAGCGTCAAGTTAGTCAGCAAATAAGTGCAGTAAATAAATTGCTACTAAAACTCCCGTTACTCACGTTCTTCGACGGAACAGTTTTAAGCAAAATAATTAGTGAGTTCAGGACGAGGTAGTTTAAACAAGTTTTCCCATACAATCAATTACCTGAAGTTGTATTACATTGTACACACAATTATTCTGTTTAATTACACAATAAATTAAGCAGTTCATTAGAGAACATACAAGTTTGCAATTAAACGAACAGGGTGAAGACGACGCTTGTTCACAATGTTCACCTATAATATACTCGAGAACGTGGAGATCAGAGATTAAAAACTTACTCCTATTTACTTGCCGTACTTAGGAAGTTTATTATTTTACTAGTGCCCGCGACCTTCGTGCAATAGGGGATCGGACAAAAAAAAACTAATTAGTCCGTCAGATAGATTTCCAAAAATTATTGGACACGTAGTTTTTCTTTTTTCACGTAAACTTAAAATGAAGACGATACAGTGCTTCGAAAACTCGTGTGACGTCATATGATAGTACATTTTGACGACACAAGTGACGTTTCAAGCCCCACTCCAAGATCTTTGACGCGTTTTATATTCGTCATTTTTTATTGATTTGTTATAACAAAAAACACGTATTTCAATAATCTAACTTACGGACTAAACAGAATCATATTATTTTGACCCAGTCCGATCCCCTATTACTATACAAATATTACTTCTCATTTGGGTCGGAATTCTGTTAACAATTTCAAGAGTATTTATTTGTTTTGCACGGACCCTATTTCTTTTTTCTAGCAGCCTAAGTTACTCGTTATAACATCAGCTATCCGTCAGTAAAACTAAAAATCGATCCAGCCGTTTTAGACATTCTCCAGAACAAACAGACAGACAGCATATGCATATACTTTCATATGCATTCAGTAAAAACCTGTTATATTGATATTACAAACAGACGTTTCAATGTTATTTGTAAGATATTCAGAACCTGCACATTAAAAAGGAATACAGAACTGCTTTGCAGTTTCAGATCTTCTATCTAAATTAATTTACTTTACTAACCAGTGGCGGTAAAAATCGTAAAAAAAAGTATAGTCCGAAACACCACTCAAAAATATCAAGAACAGTGAAATTCCTGTCTCGACCGGATCGGGCGAGTTACAGCGGCCTAGTCGCCTACTAAGCCATAATCTACCAGTAAAAATAAGAAAAATGAATAATTTAGAATTTAACAGAACTTTAAACAATTGGCTTTGTGACAGATGTTTTTATTCAATAGACGACTATTTAAATTTTAAACAGACATGATGCAAAACTTGATAATTTTTTTAATGATAATATTTTGACATATTTTTTCACTTATTTACATATCAATTGATATTAAGTATCTAAAATCTAGTCAACAAATTGATGAACTGTCTTGACTGTTAAATACTATAATTGATTTGAGTTTCGCGTACAGCCAATCACGCGGTTTTGAAGGCTTCTATTCAGAACCAGGCTGAGAGAAACAAAAGAGGAAGGTAATGTACTCACGGGATACTGGGAGCCTGGAGATCACCACACTGTTGACGAGCAGTCGTATTTTCACGGTATTTTTGAGTATAGTCTTCGCGGAGAAGATGGGCTGGCCAGCCGCTCGTTATTTGAGTTCGAACTGAAGTTTTTTTGTTTTCTTCCGTCAGAGGGCGCGAGCGGTCCGACGATATGATGTTTGGATACGCAACGTTTGAATGTCGCGTGTGGCGGCAGATTTAAATTAGGAATACAAGGAAGGAATGAGGATTAACTGGGAAAGCATCCCAAAGCCTGTTCATATCCCCCCATTTGAAATCAACCGGTGATTTCATGAGATAAGATAGATGAAGTTCGAGACTTACGGCCTATGCAGATTCATTTGTCATCATGCTGATAAGATTCTAAGATTAAAGCTAAGCTGATAAGAACAAAATAAGTTTAAATGTAATAGATAAGTCTGATATACATATACTAGATACTTGAAAAATGGTTAAATGTTTTATGTGCGTTAAATTATAAGTATGAAAATATAATGCAGATAAGTTAATTATTTTGCTCAATTGGAAGAGGACAAATTTTGACAGCAGGTCTTACAAGTAAGCCTTTAGATGTTTTGACTGTCACAACACGAGTAATGTCATCTTTACCCGGATGGAGCTGTACAACGCGGCCCAACCTCCATTCGTTGGCAGGTAAGTTGGGTTCATAAATGGTAACAAGATCGTTCAGTCTTGGCTGATGGTTGCCGTGTTTGAACCATTTCATTCGCTGTTGTAAGGTATGCAAATAATCCCTTTGCCAAGTGCGCCAAAAGCTTTGTGAGAGGCACTGTAATAGCTGCCAACGAGTACGTAAGGTCTCGTTTTCCGCGTACCTTGGTTCAGGAAGAGATACTAAAGGTCGACCGATGAGGAAGTGACCAGCTGTAAGAGCGTCAACCTCGCCGGGATCGGAAGATAGTTCCACTAAGGGTCTTGAGTTTAACATGGCTTCCACCTTCGTTAAGATAGTGTAATATTCTTCAAAGGTAAGAATCTGGGATCCTATGATACGTTTGAGATGGTATTTTGTTGATTTTATACCGCTCTCGAAAATGCCTCCGAAGTGAGGACCGGAAGGAGGATTGAGTTTCCAAGTGATTCCTCGAGAAGCGAGGTGACTGTTAATACTATCGCTTTCGCGGTTGAGCATTTCCCTAACTTCCGACAAGTAACGCCTGGCACCTACGAAGTTAGTGCCACCATCTGTGACTATGGAGTGACAAAGTCCTCTCCGCGATACAAAACGATCTAAGGCCGCTATGAATGCTTCAGATGTGAGCTCAGTAACCAGCTCGAGATGAACGGCCTTGGTCGCGTGGCAGACTATGAGGCAAAGATAAGCTTTGTAAGTTTTAGCGCTACGACGTCTACTTTCTTTTATCATAAAAGGACCTCCGAAGTCGATGCCTATTGTTTGAAAACAATGACCCGGGTGTAGTCGAGAAGGTGGAAGATCACCTTGTAAAGGTTGAAGTGGAATAGGTTTGACTTTAAAACAGGTCACGCATTTAGATAACCGTGATCTGATAAGATTTCTAACGCCGAGTATCCAAAATCGACGCATAATTAAAGATTGGAGTAGGCGAGGCCCACAGTGAAGATAAGTTTTATGATAGCGGTCAATAAGAAGAGTACTCAATCGTGAAATCTTAGGTAAGAGGTATGGATGTTTGACTTGACTTGGTAAGGACGCGTGTTTAAGGCGTCCCCCCACTCGCAAGATTCCGCGAGTGTCAAGAAAAGGAGAGAGTTTAGATAAGTGTTTGGGTAAAGGTTTATTGGATGTTATTAAAGATATGACATCATTAAAACTTTGATGTTGAACATATTTTGTTAAATGATCTAAAGATTGGTTTAATTCAGTGGCTGTCAGATAAGGTAATAAGTTACGCTGAGAACGTTTAGCTTTTGCGTTGTGGATGAAACGGTAGATCCATGCAACCACTCTTTCCACTTGAGAAAGAGAGGAGTGGCGTTCCATGATGGAAGTAAGCAATTCAGCTTCACGTGTCACACCAGTATGACACGCGCGTGATGGAGGCTTAAGTTCTGGTAAGATAACGGACATTTCAACTGCTGAAGCAGGCCAGTTGCAAGTTTCGTTGGACAGCCACTGAGGACCAGACCACCAGAATTGAGATGAAGATAAAGATAGGCATGATAAGCCACGACTACAGATGTCGGCTGGGTTGTCATGGGTGGACACATGTCGCCACTCAGCTGACACAGGACTGTCATTAATTAGGACTACTCTGTGGGCAACGAAAGTTTTAAGCTTGTGTGGCTCAGTGTTCAACCACGACAACACAGTCGAGCTGTCTGTGAACAAGATAGATTTATTTAAGATGATTTTTGAACTAAGCAAAGAATGAATGCGATTTATTACTTTGGACAGTAATACAGCACTGCAAAGCTCTAAGCGGTTGACAGTCAACACTTTTAGAGGTGCTACTTTGGACTTAGCAATCAAAAGATAAACTTGTACGTCGTGAGAGGTAACGACACGAAGGTAAACACAACATCCATATGCTTTAGTGGATCCATCACAAAATCCGATGAGTTGAAATTCCTTAGACTGAGAAGGTATAATCCTACGAGGGATTTCTATCAGTTTTAAGTTATGAAGATCCGCTATAAAGCTTTGCCATTCTATAGCTATGTCTCTGGGCACAGGTTCGTCCCATGAAAGATTAAGACGCCACAAGTCTTGAAGGAGCAATTTGGCTTTTAAGATAAAAGGTGTGAGCCACCCAAGAGGATCGAAAATACGTGCGATGCTAGATAAGATGGAACGCTTAGTACATTCTTTGTCCTCGATTGGGGACTGTGAGTAACTAAAGTTGTCACTCACAGGATCATATTGGACTCCTAAGATTTTTAACGTTGATTTGTCACTTTCTTCAGAGAAAGGTTTAGGTACTTGACAATGATCTGCAGGCAAAGTTTTAATAAAGGATTGTGAATTGCTACTCCATTTTCGGAGCTCTAGTTGAGCACAGCCTAATAAACTGATAAGTTGATCTTTTAGTTCTATGGCTTCGCGTACAGAGGGCGCGCCGGTCGTTATATCATCGACATATGTCTCGTGAAGGAGAGCTTCAGCTGCGCGTGGGTACGCGGCGCCATGGTCGGCTGCTAATTGATGGAGGGTACGGATGGCCAGATAAGGTGAGCTACTAACTCCGTAGGTGACAGTCGCAAGTTCGTACTCTTTTACTGGATCACTAGGAGATTCTCGCCATAGTATGTGTTGAAAGTTCCGATCCTCCGGTCTAATTAAGATTCCTCTATACATCTTTGAGATGTCACAAGTTAAAACTACTGTGTGTAATCTGAAACCGGTTATGATATCTACAATATCCACTTGAAGCTTAGGGCCAGTGAATACAATATTGTTTAAAGATAGACCGTTAGTAGTTTTAGAACTAGCATCGAAGACTACTCTCAATTTAGTTGTCGTGCTCTCTGGGCGAACGACGCAACTGTGAGGGATAAGATAACGATTGAGAGTAGGTACCGTTGGGTTAGGTACCGGATACATATGATTTAAATTCTCGTACTCGCGCATAAAATTAACATAATCGGATTTAAGTTCAGTCTGACGATTAAGTCTCTTTTCTAGATAAGTAAAACGCGACAAGGTACTATTGTAGGATTCACCCAGAGAACGATCGCCATCCTTTAAGAGGATTGGTACGACATATCGTCCGTTAGGTTCGCGATAGGTTAAATCAGTGTACATGCGTTCACAGGTATCATTCTCGGGTACGGTGATAAAAGCGCGCGGTGGTTCCTCCACTTCCCAGAACTTTTGAATTTGTTCGTCTAATTTAAATGTGGTGGCCACTAAAGAGCACGCAGTGTTTAAAGGTGCAGAATTAAAGTTTACTGCCCCTGACAGAATCCACCCGAAAACGCTATGCAGAGCGGTAGGTAAACCGGGCCCCAGATTGATGCGTTGACCGTCATAGATTTCATGGAATAGTTCCGCCCCAATTAATAAGTCGATTTTGGCGGGAACATCGTAGTCGCGATCGGCTAACACTAGATGGTTGCAACGTTCTCTAACGACTGATGGTACCTTCACGCTAGGTATTAGAGCAGTGATGCTATCTAACACGACTGGCTTGATATTAAATTGTGGAGCATCACCATGTACAGGTCGTATAGTGCATTCCGTCACCCCTTTTACTTGTGTGACTGAGTTTTGTCCTAGTCCGGCTATATTAAGATTACAGCGGCGGAGTTTTAACCCGAGTATTCGCGCGCACGCAGCGGTGATAAAACAATCCTGCGCCCCACTGTCTACGAGTGCACGCACGGTATATTGAGTGCCGGCGGCGGTGTTGAACACGCGCGCCTGACACGTCCCTAGTAAAACCATGTCACGGTTGGGAACGGCAGCGTGAGAATGTGCTGTAACGTTCGCTGCAGTGGTAGCGCCGGCGCTAGATGGCGCTGGGTCAATATGCAATAGGGTATGATGACGTAATCCACACACCGTACAAGACATTTTAGATACGCATTTTTCTATGACGTGATTTGTACGCAAACAATTTGTACACATATTGTTTTTACCTTGTACTAACGCGAGTCTAGCACGAGAATCTAAGGTTTGAAAGGTAGGGCACCGATAAATCAAGTGCGGCTCACTGCAATGAGCACAAGCCACATTGGCAGGAGGATTAGATTTTGCGAGATAAGATGAGCGTTTTGAACCGCTGCTATTTTGCCTACTGGTCGCAGGCGAAGGTTTTTTCCCTTCGAGGTTACGAGGGTTAGGATTGTTATTAGATTTAGAAGATAAATGACTAGTTTCTAAGATTTTAACATAATCTTGAAGAAACTTTAACAATTCACAAAAAGTAGGTATTTGTGAAATGTTTTTCTGAGATTCGAAACGATTACGCGTGTCCGAGTCCAGCGCACGTGAAGTTAAACAAAATAAGATAAAATCACCTAAATTTTCAATTTTTAAAGCTTGGAGTGCATGGTATGCCTCATAAATTACGTTTGATAAAGTTTGTAAATCTTGGAAGTTACCCGATTTCAACACTGGCTGGTTAAAGAATTTATCTAAATATGTTAAAGCTATAATACGCTTGTTTTGATAACGCTCGATCAAACTATTATAAACTACTTCGTAATTATCAGCGGTCATCGGAACCCCTTTGACAATAGACAAAGCCGGGCCTTGTAAACAAGACGATAAGTAATGAAATTTTTCTATTTGCGAAATCGAATTGTTATCGTGAATTAAAGTTTTGTAAATATCATAAAATGTTTGCCAGTTTTCTATTTTACTATCGAATTTAGGTAACTCAAGAGTAGGTAGCCTAACGTTACGTCCTGTTTGCATGGAGTCGAGAGCCGCCGGCCCCGTGGGCGGAGCCACCGGCGCCGCCTGCGACGTCCCGTCGACGTTTTCGCTCTTATCAGCGACCTGTAAGTCAGCCGCTGCACCGATTACGGCATAGTACAAATCATCAAACGAACTCAAAGACTTTTGACACACTTTTGCATCAGGTTTTATGGCTAACTCCAACGCCTGTATTTTACTACACAACGCAACAAATTCTTCGCGAATTGAATGTATCCGCGTATATCTCGCCTTGAACGACGATACCTTTGAACGATCTTGAATCATAGATTTTGATAAGTCATAAAGGATTTGGATATCACGATAGACATATTCGCGTTGAGACTGAAGTAGTTTAAGTTTACCGTCTTCCATTTTGTTTTACGTAGGTAGACTATGAATATGAAAATACGAACCTAAGTTGAGATTTATTAGGTGTAAATCAATACATATAGGTGAAATAGTTATCTAGTAACGTTTGTTAGTGTATAAATACCGTGAATAGATAAAGTTAATAAGATTGCACAATGAATTTCGTAAAATAACTACGAATTATTGTGATATAACCCGACTAAATTAAGATGACCTCTGAATCTGCATAGGTTTACCCTGCGAGTATGACAACACAATTTTGTAGGATAATACTTTTATTTTGCGAAATTCTAGGAAATCTCTGAGTTTTCTATTGAAATTGAACCAGAGAATGCCTGAAAAAACTGTAATCTACAGGTAATCCGGCTCGAAGGACCACACATATGATTTGAGTTTCGCGTACAGCCAATCACGCGGTTTTGAAGGCTTCTATTCAGAACCAGGCTGAGAGAAACAAAAGAGGAAGGTAATGTACTCACGGGATACTGGGAGCCTGGAGATCACCACACTGTTGACGAGCAGTCGTATTTTCACGGTATTTTTGAGTATAGTCTTCGCGGAGAAGATGGGCTGGCCAGCCGCTCGTTATTTGAGTTCGAACTGAAGTTTTTTTGTTTTCTTCCGTCAGAGGGCGCGAGCGGTCCGACGATATGATGTTTGGATACGCAACGTTTGAATGTCGCGTGTGGCGGCAGATTTAAATTAGGAATACAAGGAAGGAATGAGGATTAACTGGGAAAGCATCCCAAAGCCTGTTCAATAATAAACGAATCTAATGTATTTTATAATGTAGTTTGCCTAATTAATATCAACGCAGCAAAACCATAAATTTTATTTTATTATTACGATTATGATGTTTGTGACTAATGCAATTAATGTAATTATGTATTATTATTATGCATGTACCAGAAATATTTGCATGACTGATGAGTCGAATATAGTGAGACTAAAATTATTTTACCATCTTATTATGTACTAGCGGACTTCCCGCGGTTTCACCCGCGTAGATCCCGTTCCCGTGGGAATACAGGAATAAAAAGTAGCCTATGACACTCAGCAATAATGTGGCTTTCTATTGGTGAAAGAATAAATAATAAAATCGGTTCAGTAGATCCCGAGATTACCCCTTACAATTTAACAAATATACAAACACACAAACTTTACTTCTTTATAATATTAGTATAGAAGTATAGATGTACCTATATTCTGGCAAATAAATAAATTTCATTTCATTTCACCAGACTTCAACTTGTGTTCAAAATACATAAATCTCACTAAGTGGTGAAAAGGACGGTTTGTTCAAATCCCAACACCAATAACTCCGAATGCGATACTCCAATCCAAAATTCAGAGCAGAGTCTCACCAATTTACTTCTATCTATACATCTGACCCAAAACAGTCGGCGGAAAATTTCACGGTCGGCAGCCTAGGGCTATCCCAATTAATCTTATTCACGCTATTCAGCTACATTGGGCATCGCGCAATGTTCGCCACTACTGAGGCCATTGGTTACAACCACAAAATAGATAGATATAGAAGATCCATTAAATAAGCTGGAGTTCCAACATGATTATAATTATCACCGGTTTTCTGCCCTTGTCCAACTTATTCGGGGTCGGCGCAACGTGTCCTCTTCTTTCATATTATTATACTCTCAGTTCATACCTTATCTTTCATACAATGTGTCCATACTTGTTATGGTCATTAACTACACTTATAGCCATCCAGATGCTCAAATCTTTTCAAACACTTCATCGTGATGGAGACGAAAACCAAAATTATGAAGCGTGTTTACTTTCGGGGCTAGAGTACCGTTGCTTTTATCAAGTGGCATTTTTGGAGTTCATATTAGAAAACCTTTTGCGTTTCTTTTTGTACGATTACGTTAGAAGTTAGCCAGGATGTGTCGGGATCGCTAGAGGTGATCAATTTGCAGTCAAAGACGGGGAAGGAAAGGTTTTTTGGTCCTTTAGCTACCGTATGTATATCTTAAAGAAATAAGGGGGTTTTCGATCTACATACGTGGGTCTACTTAAAGAGTAGGATGGTTCTGTGAAGATAATCGTTTGGTTTACTGGTTTTTTTGTGGGTATTATGTTAAATTCATCACCGATATTTAATTCTCTTCTGAAATTTTCATCGTAACTATAAGAGGTTTTATTTTAAGATAAATAAAAGCTTTTTCATTTATTTCTGTACAACGTATCAATTCACGATATTTCCCTAAGCGGAAACCCTAAGGGAATCCTCCATTTCTGTTTTTCTAGATAAGGCATAAATTCACAGAAATTCCCATGAGAGCTGTGGGGTATAATAATAAAAGAATATCTTGGAGTAATGTTTTGTTTTTTGTAGGACTTTGAAGTAATTCCACTATTCCAATATTGATTCAATAGTGTAAATATCACTGAATTGTGGCAACGTCCCCACTGACAGTTGGTTATAACTCTGTTAAATTAATAACGACCCTTAAAACATGAAATATTCAAGGATTAATTTCAGTAATGTAACTATCTATGTTTATCGTAGATCTTAAAACCTTTATTGGTACCAAAACCAGTTTGAACAAGGTTAATACGGCTATCTTAGTACATTATGTCTAACCAAATGAAAATTATAGTCATAGATAGATTTTATTCACTGATAGCTGTGTTATTTTCTTCTAGTCGATTAACATCGATATTTTGTGCAAGCAAGAAAAACGTGGAGTTATTGTAAATTACCTGAGCATAATCAGAGGCTCATCCATCATCATCATAGACCATTGCATGACTTCACCCTCAGCTACCCTATTACCTCTCTCTGCTCGTGCCAGGCTCCACACACAGAGGGTCAATGTGCCTAAATGGAATTATAATACCGAATCTAAAAATACCAATATTCAAATTACATCGTCCAAAATAAACAAACATAATGTATCCACCTAAAAATGGAATAATACATGAGCCATAATGGAAAAAGCGAGCGCTAAAATTAGATTATCTGCTGTAGACTGAAAACGAACACATATTTATCAGGGCAGACGTTTTCAGTAGTCGAAGTTGAGACAACTATGTGACGTAGAGTCAGTAAATTTACTCTGGAGGTAACAAACGGCGCATTAAAGTGACGTCACGAATGTGTGAGTTAGATACAGACGGTTTAGTTTGTAAATGTCTTCATTTCGGACGTTAATTACCGTATTTTGGTCTCATTGTGGCAGGTTATTTTGGATACGCTGTGCTTGTGAATTTATGCATTTGATGATGAATTTATTGCACTTTTGGTCAAAGAATGGTCTTAAAAATATTGGGTACTACTTTGACGGATATTTGGCAGACGAAATAAACTAAGAAACTTTGCAATCATAAATCTTATTGAATACTGGGAGTATATATGCAAAAAAAAGTTCTCATAATGCGCCAAACACAACACAATCTTTCTCAGTGCTTAAACACCCGTTCGCACTCAATTCCGTGTCAAGTCACGAACCGTATAATTGCGGAATAATAATTAGACGTTTTATTAATAAGCTTAACCGCAATAACACCTGTACTGTTACTGGTTACTTTGAATAATACGGTACCTCCGTCTGTGAAGAAGGTCAGGGTAAAAACGTATGAAACACAATGCTTAGTCATAATATAACAAAGATTAGTCTGGAGTATTTATAGGTGATGCGTGTGGCATGAGTTATGTTTAGTTATAAGTCAAGCTATTAATAGGTAGCCGTTTTCCTGTGAAAGTTATTTCTTTGTTACTTATTCTTTAGGTTCTAAGTGCTTTCTTAAACATGTACTAGTGTTGATGAACAGTGTTAAGTATAATCAACTCAGTATGTTGCCAAATGAGTGATTTTCGGTTAGGTTACTTCAGGGTGCAGATGCAGAATGGCAGATGCTTCTTACAATCCCTTGGAAATAGTCTATTTTTATGTTACACAAATTGATAGATCAGATACGTATTAGATGACCGTCAATGAGGCTGATTGGCATAGATATATTCAGAAGGAGAAGAATATGACTGAGGATCAAATACGAGTAGTAGTCTAATTTATAAACACACAACACAAATTCGACAACTAAGTGATAAGACTACTACGAATAGCACTATGTGACGATAACTAAGTTATTGATGAGAAAATAAAATCTTCATTTCTTTGATATAACCACGAAAGAAGTCATCAATATTCTTACTACTTAACTCGTTTCAAAGCTGTTACAGAAACCGCTTTGTAGTAAAATTATGCGAGATCATAATTAATGTACACAACAATTTTCTTTCAACACCAGATGAGTACAAAATAAAAGTTGTTTAATGTTCAGAGATTTAAATTATTTATGTTTACGACCCCTATGTAAGCACATCTGACCGCGAGTTGTTTAATGTTTGAAAAAGTCGAGGAAATAAAACATGTGACCCATATAGGGTAGCCAAGAGAGTGAGTTGGAAGTTTTGTACACGGGTTTGGGCTCTCACACATACGGATTAAATATTTATTTTGTTTTGATATTGTTAGCATGTTAATTGGAATCCTTTATTCATGGCTATTAAAAAGGGATCTAACTAGAATTTGCCCGCGGCAACGATCACGTTAATTTACAATTTGTGAAGTTCCTATATAGCCTAAAATTCTATCATCACTCATCAGATTCGAAAGACACGTGGTGCTATCTATTATCTTATAGTCTATTTTGTGATTTTCCTCGGAAACAGTACTTTTTTCAGGATGAAAGGTATCCTGTGTCCGTTTATGTACACCTGACAATGTAGACGATGTATATATGCAAAATTTCCGAATGATCGGTTCAGTGGTTTAGGCGTGAAAGGGTAACAAACAAACAAACTTACTTTCGCATTTATAATTATTATAGTTAGAATTCTAATTATACCGAACGAACAAAACAGTTCACAACGTTTTGTTTAAATAAAAAGTAAATCAAAAAAAAAATACTATTCTTTTTATTCCGAAGCCATTCATACTCATTACCAGACGGAAGCAAAGGATTTTTTTTCCAGGCTCCACAAAAGAAAAGTTTCATCCTTTTATTCTACAGGCTCCGTTATCTTGTCTCTAGGGAAATAGCATAGAAATTGGCTATGAAGTAGGAACATGAAGTATTACGCCTTTTAAACTTAAATGATGGTCCATTATTGGAGGTTTCAGATTCAATATCGCTAACGATTTATTATTGAAGCTTTGACTATCATAATTTATATCTTGAAAGCCTTCAGCTGGGGCTGTATTATGAAAGCTGTCCAGTTTATTAAATTTGTATTGGAAAACCAGGTTAATTTTGTAGAAGAACTGATACTTTGTTTATTAATAACCAAAATGGTACTTTGCATTTAATAGACAAAGCAGCACTTATAACATTAATAATTTATTTATTAAGTTAATTTGGAAAGTATGTTGTTTTATGCTGGTTTTCACATCTAGTGACGCCGAAATGAGTTTTTTAATCACATTGCCTTGTAGGCATTGAATTCGACTTAGAGCCGAGCGAGCGATACTAATCCAACAGAATCTTTTATAGTAGCTTTTATTGAAGGTTATTTCTGTGTCCAGGTGATGGCAATAGGCTTGCCCCCCTATTTCATAGGACTTAAACATAATTGGTGAAATTTGGGTCTACTATTAGGTACTTACACCTCTGCCTAAACCTTCGGGAATTACTGAATACACGTTAGGATAATTTTACCTAAACTATTAATCTTTCATTGTCGATATTATGTAGAGATTTAAAAGTAAATATTGAATGAACAATTGAACACAGTTTGATATTGACATTATCCTCAATACACGTGTTGCCTAAACTCAAACCATTACCGTCCTAGATACAGAGTTAATTAATCTAACCTCATGGGACCAATTTGAGCTTGTTAGACTGATCTGATGATGCAAAAACAGAACCGAATTAATTACGTTATGCAGTTTTGTTGTCGGTTTCGTACTAATTAATGTCTTCAATGGGATTATGTATGTATCTAGAAAACCAACATCCCAGGGTTAGGCAGAGGTCTAGGGCCAGTGTCTGCCAGGCTGCGGCATTCGTTCGAAAGTCACCGCGGCCCTGGAACGCAGAGGGCATTAGAAGGAACACGGTTGGATTTTGGCCAGTAAGTCTGACACTCTCTTCTGCTCCACCCAGGGCGGGAGGAGTCATTTGATAATAATAAATAATAATGATAGTAATTAAGGCGCATTTATCGCATTAGGGTTACCCTGTAATGGTAGATGTAAGTTGATGAATAAATAAAATAAATAAATAAATAAAATAAATAAATAATTTCTTATTATTAGTAAAAAAGGGTTCAGAGGTGTATGGTCCTAGGCAAATAACTTGAAACAAAATGGCGTCGTTCTACGCAGGTTCCCTGTTTGATTTGTATGGGATGTCTAAAATTCGACTACTGCGCATGTTCAAGTTATATGCCGCGTGGTCTACGTGGGTTGCAGTTGCAGCACACCCAAATTTCGCCAGGTAAACACAGTTCAGGTGAAATGTGAGTGTGCTATTAGGTACACCTCTGCCTAACTCCGGAGATTACAGGCGTGTTGTTAAGTCTAATACTGTTAAATTATTCGGAAGGTGGAACTTTACAAAGTAACGAACGTGACGTAAAATGCCGATGTAAGTATTGTAACTCCATGAAAACGTCTAAACTTAAGCCAATAACCGTTTCAAGTTTCTGCTCATATAGGTACCTACCTATAAGAACCGCGACACGGTCTTAAAAAAATATTTTTATATTACGCTTGGCTTACACTTTTACGCCATTTCACTTGATACATTAGACGTAAATTGCACATTTCGTTACCCCAAAATTACTTCGCGGACGTTCTCGCGTTAATATATTGTATACTTTAATATTCCAATGTAGGTGGGACTAAGGCCTTTATCAGACGGGCGATTATTTTTTTGAAGTCGCTCGTGGTGTTTGTGCAGCGATGACATGTAAGCCGCGTTTTTAGGTGGGCCCTGTGAACACCCGCCGACACTCCGGGGCTGGTCGAGTGC
This sequence comes from Diarsia dahlii, assembly GCA_949775195.1. NCBI lineage: Eukaryota > Metazoa > Arthropoda > Insecta > Lepidoptera > Noctuidae > Diarsia > Diarsia dahlii. Next base: position 20,212,769 of record OX459190.1, read on the forward strand.
AAAAGTGTACAGTAACGAGTTTAGAATTGGTTTTCTTCGCTTGGTCTTCGTCCCATGTTGTTTTCAGAAAGGTGCCTCGGGAGAGACATGGCGAGAATTCTCCGTCGAGAGTGCACACATTTTTTAAATACAGGGGATTTGATCACCTTCATCCGTCCAAGGATATTTCTAGTCATCATTAAACCACTTTGGCTATGATACACATAGCCTATAAGTAGTAATCAGAAATGACGCGTAGTATATCTCTCTTGGGGAGTGCAGGTGACTTATTGGCCACTCTGTACTGTACTGATCATTTGCTATGTCTTGTAAATCGACGTCAATCGCTCTCGTTACGCAATCAAGGCAAAAACATTACAGCACAGAGTTTAATCCCCTCGTTACAAACACGCTCGTAAATCGCCAGTGTGAACAGGCCTTTATACTTGAGAAAGATAATGTACAATGTTCTGAGTCTATATGAAAAGTTAATAGGAGTCGGGATCCAGTCGTTATTCCGCCTGAGTGAATCCGCTAAGGAATTAATGAACGTCGTATTACTATTTTATTTAAAAACAGTCTCTATGTTATGGAATGAATTTTTTAAGCTATTGCATAGCTTCTATCGCGGGCCTTGAGCGTGGAGAGCGAATCCAGAAATTCCGGAACGAAAATATTCAACCAGGTTGCTATGGTTACGGAAAATAACAAGGTTCTCAACTGAGGTTGTCAAATTAAATAATTAATTATTTGCATAAGTTGATAAAAAATGCTATGCAATAGCTTTACCGCGGCAGTCTCCGAGTGCCACATTTAGTTTTTTTTTGTAAACAGAAACGCTATAGTTATAATTTTTCGCATCATTCACTTGAGTAAAGGAGAATGGATCACGAACGAATTGAAGGTGAATTTCACCATTGAAACTGAACACGATCAGTACCTATGTAATCCACGTTTAAGAGTTGTCAATATTAACAATTATCCCCTGGAGTTAAATGGCATCAATATAATAAAATCAAATAAACCATTTAAACATACCTATTCACTTTCCCAAAATTCAAATCTTAGAACGCCTTTTTTGTTTACCAAGAAAGTCAAGCAAAGGAAAATTCAATTCAGCCACAGTCTATTTCCAATAATCCCACAAATGTGACAGTTCAAATGATTGATGACAGAGGTTCGAAGACATTGAACTACGCCTTGACTTTATCCTGTACTGTCAAAATATTTCCTATCTTCGTTCTTTCAGATTTCACGCAGGAATTATTTCTTTATACTCGATTTGCTGCTGAGCACTTTTTGTTTGGAAACGCAAGTGTCTTTTCAAAGTTTTTCAGTTTTTCCAAGTAAGGTAAACGGCCCAATAACCGTGAAGTCTCGAACTTCACTGACTTTGCAGGTCTGCTGTGCTAAAACTAGTAGACTTACAAAAACAAATTTTATATGACTGGATAGATAATTTTATCTAGTTTTGGTTTAATATCCTCTTTTTAAACAAATATAAATGTGCATTAACTATAATACAAAAATAGTAATAAACGGCTATTTGTACCAGTACCCGGTAGATTTGTACTAGTAAACGTTAAAGTGTCCCAAAATCCGGTAATTTTCACCGCGAATTTGAGCTCTATTGCTATACGTTAAAGTTCACAGAAATACTACTTCTGTGTTTAAATAAATAAAAAAAGGGATTATCCAAAGAAAAGATGAAAAGAGTTATCAAATAAGTATAATGTATTTTATACTAAGGTTACATCAGTTATTTATTTATACAATCAAGTTTGTAAACCTAATATTATATAATAAGTAATGTCGTGTTAGTAAATCACTTTTTTTAACAAAAGTATTATATCACCAGCACACATTTATCAGAAAACGCTAAAATCACATAAAATACCTACGAAATACTAAAACATAACACAAATCTATTGTTTCACATACAAATTCTTTAAAAAAAAAGACAGTAATGCGTATGGTGTCCGACGTAAAGAATAGCACCATCCCATATCTTCTCGTGGGTGTCGTATAAGAGGCGAAAAAGGGACTTACCAGAGAATGGGCAACAGCGTTCTCTGTGCTTTTGTAACAACCATACTGCGATCGCCCACCCGCTTGCCAAGCGTGGCGATTATGGCAAAACCCCCTAAAAAATGAGTGCAAAACAAAAATGGCCCTCGTACCAGGCAGCCCATCTACCCTCGACTACGGTAGCGGTCGAGGTGACGGCGTGGCAAGGGGTGCTAAGAATCTCCGGAAGAGATCCGGATACCCCAAAACATACCGACGACTTGACCTGGCAGCATACAACACACATACACTGACGGGCTGACGAGAAGATAACGGAACTCGAAGAGGAATAGAGCAGGTTGCGATGAAGTGTTGTAGGATTATCTGAAATCCGAAGGGGAGGACACGATAATTCTGAAATCCGGCAACCTGCTCTACTTCCGAGACTTACTGACCGACAGTCCCAAGGTGGTTTTGGGTTTATCGTCCGCAAGTCCCTCGTGAACTACATGGTGAAGATCGAGTGTGTCGAACAGGGTTGCGTACCTTATACTCAGAATATCTGCAAGATTTTCGCTGAAGGTCATACAGGTCTACACCTCGACAATAAAGTAGAAACCATGAATGAGAATATTTCTAAAACCATGAAAACCATGAATGGTTTAAGAACTTACTTCACCGTTGTCGTAGCGTTGTAGAAGCTAGACCAACGAAGCGAGGATGATCTGCAAGTGGGGCAATTTGTGGTTGGACATCGGATCAACCACCGGGGTCACCAACTGGCTAGTTAATGGAGAAGGAAGGCCTCTTTATGATGAACTCCTTTTTCAAAAAACGTGAGCACAGGAAGTGGACCTGGCAGAGCCCCGATGGTGCGACTAAAAATGAGATAGACTACATCATGTCTACCAACAAGCAATGCGTCATACTCAAGGGGCAAACGCCACAAGCATGGTGCAGGGGTGCTCTTCAAAAAGGGTGACAGTACCCGCCTGAAGAACTATAGGCCCATCTCACTTCTAAGCCATGTCTACAAGTTATTTTCAAGAGTCATCACGAATCGTCTCGCACGCAGATTTGACGATTTCCAGCCTCCCGAACCAGCCGGATTCCGACAAGGCTTTAGTACCGTAGACCGAAGAGTATAACCTGCCTCTCTGTTTAGCGTTTGTGGTCTACGACTTACGAGAAAGCCTTCAATTCGATCGAGATCTGGGCGGTACTACCAAATCGACTACTGGTGCAACGAGGTGTTGAAGTGTTTGTACAAAAACACCACCATGTCAGTCAGACTTTAGGACTAGACCTCGAAACCTATCCTTCTGCAGCGCGGTGAGAGGGACACGTCAATTCTCTTCGAAACTGTTCACCGCTGCACTGGAGGATGCCTTAAAGGTTCAGGATTGGAGAGGAATGGACATCAACATCAATGGCGAGTACATCACTCACCTTCGGTTTGCCAACGATATAGTGGTCATGGCTGAGACCATGGCGGATCTCAATGCTCGATGACCTCAGTGGAGCTCCCGAAAGAGTGAATCTAAAAATGAACATGGACAAAATCAAGGTTATGTTGAATGTTCATGTAACACCCACTCCTAACAAGATCGGATACTCTACACTCGAAGTTGTGGACGATTATGTCAACTTGGGCAAACGGTTCAGTTGGTTAGGTCTAACTTCGAGAAAGAGGTCAATCGTCGAATCCGACTCGGCTGGGCAGCGTTCGGGAAGTGGCGCGGTATGTATCTTCTCGCCCAACTTACGACAGTGTCTCAGGACGAAAGTCTATGACCAGTTTGTGTTGCCAGGGATTACATACTGGACAGAAACGTGGTCGCTCACAATGGGCCTCATCAGAAAGCTCAAAGTCACCAAAAGGGCAAAGGAGAGGGCTATGTTCGGAGTCTCCTTGCGGGATCGTATCCGAAATGAAGATATGCGCAAGAAAACCAAGGTTACCGCCATAGCCCGAAGAATTGCCAAACTTAAGTGGCAGTGGGCAGGGCACATTGCTTGCCGAATGGATGGCAGACGGGCTGAAAAACCCTGGAGTGGTGATCGCGAACCGGAAGACGTTGCGTTGGAAGGCCTCCCACTAGGTGGACCGACGATCTGGTGAAGGTTGCGGCGACCCGCTGGATGCGAGACGCACGGGACCGGTCAATGTGGCGAAACCTGGGGGAGGCCTATGTACAGCAGTGAACGTCTTTTGGCTGAAATGATGATGAATAATAACGGGTTTGCGTCAAATTTTGGGCCACTCGTTGAAACCATAAGCCAGTGACGACTTGGTCTGTCATTCTGGAATGGGGTATGTCGTTTAATGTTTTTTTACCAATAAACTCACGCTATCCAAAAACTGCGCCTTTATTACGACAGGTAACCCACTATGACCACTATCTGCCATAAAAATAGTTCAGTTTCTTAAATATTCTTCTTCTTTCGTCAAAACTGTAGCCGATCGTCCGCCTTGGAGCATTCGACAGAGTAGCGGCCGCATATTTTATCATCCAACATCGACCGTGGGACACCGAACTTCCTGGCAGCAGCAGAAATTGTAGCCTCTTTTTGGACTGCCTCATGGCCTTTAATATGGCCTTCTGCCTATGTCATGACTAGCTGAAAAAAAACACAACTTACAACACACAAAATAACACAGCAGTAACGCGAAATGTGCAAAAATTGGGATATCATACAGAAAAACTAAAAAAAGGAATCAAAACCACGTGGTTACAACACAAACAAGGAACATAGTAACAACATTCTACTAAGTCAAAAGAAAATAATACAGTTAAAAGGAAAATGAGCCTTATTTCAAGGCAATAAGTATACAATAATGGGTATCGGTGCAACGTGTAATTGTGTACCAATATCCGGTAAAAAAAAGTAACATTTTAACGGGTACTAGGTCAAGTAGGGGTTTGTGAGTACCAATAGATGTGATATGCAATAATATTTACTTTTCAATTAGATTCATCACAATTTATGGGTTTTATCGTTAAATAATACATTCTAATATTTTATAAAATTAACACTCTCGTTGCAGTGTGGCTAGCTGATCAAATGGACGTGGTGGTTTGGTAGTTCACTGACAGAACTTCGAATTTTCCTAAAATTTTTATACAGCAAACTTTTCGACCGCATAAGTTTGACGCCATTAAACTTTTTGGCCAGTGCTGCCATTAAAATTGTGTCAAATATTACCAAGAATGTATTTCCATTCGCAAACCATAATTTATTATTAGTAGAAAAGTGCAATAACGCAATAACTGACTTTTTACCGGGAACTGGGACACTCACGGGAATAGGTGCTTCTACATAAAAAATGCTATGCAATAGCTTTACCGCGGCAGTCTCCGAGTGCCACATTTAGTTTTTTTTTGTAAACAGAAACGCTATAGTTATCATTTTTCGCATCATTCACTTGAGTAAAGGAGAATGGATCACGAACGAATTGAAGGTGAATTTCACCATTGAAACTGAACACGATCAGTACCTATGTAATCCACGTTTAAGAGTTGTCAATATTAACAATTATCCCCTGGAGTTAAATGGCATCAATATAATAAAATCAAATAAACCATTTAAACATACCTATTCACTTTCCCAAAATTCAAATCTTAGAACGCCCTTTTTGTTTACCAAGAAAGTCAAGCAAAGGAAAATTCAATTCAGCCACAGTCTATTTCCAATAATCCCACAAATGTGACAGTTCAAATGATTGATGACAGAGGTTCGAAGACATTGAACTACGCCTTGACTTTATCCTGTACTGTCAAAATATTTCCTATCTTCGTTCTTTCAGATTTCACGCAGGAATTATTTCTTTATACTCGATTTGCTGCTGAGCACTTTTTGTTTGGAAACGCAAGTGTCTTTTCAAAGTTTTTCAGTTTTTCCAAGTATTGAAAAGTGATAGAGTGAAAGTCATTTCTACAATAAAACAATGCATGTGAGTAATGGTATTTTTGGTTGTTAAAGGTTTAATGGGTTTTGGTTAAGGTTAATAGTGTAAGTCAAATTCTTACTCTATCTCAACTATAAAGCTCTGGAACGCGCTACGCTCTGCATGGCATTGAAAAAGCTTATAGCAAAAAAATTAACATAGATTTAAGAGGTTTCTCGTTTTTTACCCGACTACGGCGTAGCCAAAAGAAAGGGTAATTATTTTGGCAGTCTATGATGTATGTATGTATGTTCCACCATAGCGCCTAAACCACTGAATGGATTTTAATAAATGAGGTGACAATAGATGCCCGTCGGGGCCGCGGATTTTAGTACGAGATGACGTGGCCTCGGCACAAGGGCAAAGAAGAAACATGGGTTCGGTTTTTAGTCAGTAGAAGTCTGACACTCCCCTTCGCTCTGCCATGGTGACAATAGATTCGTAAGAATAGCCCGGCTGACATAGGTCATATAAATTTTATAAATTATTTTTATGACGGAATTTAAATGTCAAAAACTTGCCTCAAAAAATATTAAATTGAGATACCTAATCATAACATGTTTGGTATCAAATGAAAGGGCTTGACGAGCACATTACAAATTATATTATGTATATCATATTATAGTTTTAGTCAATATATACGTTTAGAATGCGGTCAAACAGTAGTCGGGTTTCAGATTTTTAAACTTATATACTTATTTATTTATGCTAGATATCCTATGTACCACTATCGTACATGAAGTTTCAATATATAAATAAATCTTTACCGTACATAACAGGTAATTTCCAAAAGAAAAACACCATCCCAATCGCTCCTTAATATTGTTTACGATATCGTTCTGTTTACATCCAAGGCGCTAAGATTCCACCGGTCCCACAAAAATAGATCTTGTATTTTGTAAACATTAACGTATATTCTCCAGCGAGGTCGTTCGGAAGAAAACAGGTCTTATTATAGAACCACTCCATATCTCTGTAGAACTAATTTAGTACTACTTAGCTCTTGACCTGCGGCTTTGCCCGCGTGAATGTCGGTTTATCTAGAAAAATTATAATTTTCCATCCAAACATTAAACTCCTTAGGGGTTGAATTTCGAAAAATCATTTTTGTCCTGGTCTAGATTATAAAAGGAACCCCAGTGCAAAATTTCAGCTTTCTTGGTCCAAGGGTTTGGGCTGGGCGTTGATGAATCTGTCAGTGAGTCTATCAGGGCTTTTATTTATATAGATGAACGACGGCCTAATAAGATAACAATCTATTTTAAACTACTCTTGTCACCACAGTAGGTACTTACTGAGGTAATCCTTTAAACCTATTAACCACGTCACTAAGTACCTAATACAGTTACATGACTTTCAAAGGCAGCAGCTGATATTGATTTCCCTATAGGGGCTCATCGCAATATCGGTAATAGTTTATTCCTTACTAGCTGATGCCCGCGGCTTCACCCGCGTGGATGTCGGTCAATATATATACTAAAACCTTCATCGATAACCACTCTATTCATTGGTGATAACAGCATGAAAATCGGTGCAATCATTTTTGAGTTAATCGCGAAGAGACAGACGGACGTGGCGGAGGACTTTGTTTTATAGAACGTAGTGATACAGAACCGAAAGCCGCGAACCAAGCATGTACGTTAAACATCTATGAAAAGTGTAGTTACTAGTTTTATAGTTCACATAACTAAGCTAAGACGTAAAATAACTTCAAGAAACGAATACTTTTGACCACAAAGTCCTACGGACTTTACAGGTCGTATTTGCACATTCAAATAAACATGTGTAACACATCAAAGCTTTCAGCATCAAGTTTTAATAAGGAGCATAATTTAAAACTGCTAACCCCCTTGCAAACGAGTCGCGTAGTATGTTTTCGTTTTACCTTTGCCGGTATTCCAGGAGTGGTTTCTTTGAATAAATGAAGTTCTGTTTGCATATGAAACGTTTGAGGGTTAAGGATTGCTTGTTGTTAATACATTAAATAAACCTCTATTGACATATCTCAGTCTTGAGCTGGTCAGAAGTTATAGATCTCTTGAACTTTCTGTTTAAACATATTGCAGGGCTCATTGGCTCTCGTCGGGGCTGAGGATCCCGTCGAGGCTGCGGGTTGTTAGAAAGAGATACCGCGGCCTCGGCACAAGGGCTAAGAAGGAACATGGGTGGTTTTTAGTCAGTAGAAGTCAGACTCCCTTCCGCTCTGCCCAGCTGCCAAAAAAAAAAATATTTCATCCTCATTGGCTGGTTATTTTGTATCGATAGCAAGCCTTTTCTCTGATGGTAGTGATGGTCTTAGGTCTAGGTTTGTGTCGTATACAGCGCAGATGTATATTCTTGGCTCCGCATCACGTACGAATAACGTAAAGCTAAAATGATCACAAACATAGAAATTTATTGAATCTACATCCCAAAACATTCTAGACACAGAAAGGTCCACATTCCTCATGGGAAATACAATTGTACTCAAAAAATACAATTGTACTCAAATAAAACTGACCATTGAGCAATGTTTATCCTCAATAAAAAGCGCCGAGCCATTTCCAGGGCGCAATTTGGAAATAATCCTAACCTTTTCTAGTTCCATACTGTAAACATTGGAAACTAAAATTGCTCTCCACGTCGGAAACTTGAACAATTTCTAAAGCACACATTCGTGGAGCGAGGCGAATAATTGAGTGCGAGTCTGTAATTAAAGCCTGTACAAGTGTCGCTAAGAATGTAGGTTATACAAAGTTAGTTTAATTACAACTGATAAATTTCAACGACATCGGGACTTTGTCGTACCTACATCATGAGCTTGCCCTTATCCCGGGTCTGCTTAAATATTTTTCTGTACACTTTATGACTAAATAAATCTAAATCACAAGCATTCGAGCGTATGAGGCAGTGAAAATGTTTTTCGAAACGTCTTTCGCGACTACTTCATTCGAGTCCATGAGCTTTCGAACCTGCAATGTGAGGCAGTGGATAAATAATTCGCAACAGCGTGCGTCGCAAAAGCGGCGTTCGAAACAACATAGGGGACCCCCTTATCCCATGTCATCTGGTTCCATAAAGTTCTATTACTCGTATTCTCAGCAATCACCTCCTTTCTTGCCTTATCATCCTTGACACAATACGTCCATTGTTTCCTTGGTCTTCACTTACTTCATACCCATCTACATTCTTACCATTATCTTGCCCTTATTTCAATTTATTTGGAGATGGCGGGCGTACCGTGACTTATTATTCCATACTTTCTCTATTAGATGTCTCAGTAGTCACTCTCTTTGCAGCGATGTCATCTTTCACATAATCCATCTTTCGTTTCATCGGTTACATTGTTTTTACCGTGTCCTCACCTCTCCACACCTCTTTATTTTTTTATGAAGTCCAAAAGTAAAATCGGCAACAATTTACCGGAACCAACTGTTATTTTTTTTAAAGCGAAATTGAAATGAAAAACGAAAGGCATAAAACAAAGGCAGTAATTATTCTGAAGAGTTTTTCACAAACACCCACCAAGGAGCAGCGACATTATTCAGCATAATGAGCTCAAAAATAACGTTTATATGAGAAACTGTGCCTCGCGAGTCATTCATACGACGCGACGGGAGGAGGTATGTAGGTATAAATGTTTGGATATCATTAAACTTTCTGTGTCAACGATGGAACGTGCTGAATAAGGTCTTTCAGCAAGTGAAGGTGGATTTAATATAAAAGGATGTTTAAGATTTACAAAAGCTCTTTGTCATATTATATGGCTTAAATGTTTGGTTAGCTCCCAAATTATTAGGCATACCTTCTAGTCCTTTTAGCAATCCGTCGTCTGCCTACATAATATTATGAGGTCGACTTTCCAGTCTCTAGTCAGTTATTCAGTATTTTCCAGTCAGTATTATACATAGAGCAATTGCTTATCTGACCTCTAAAAGCCAGCGTTCTGCCCTATAGGCTATCGAAAAACTGGTAGTCAGACTTTCAGGCTTCAGACCTTTATCCGCGATCCAATACCAGATATAAACTCCTTTATCCCTTTCCTCCAACTCTCTCAAAACATGCGAACTAATACTTTCACCAAACAAACAAAAAAGGACCACCATGTAAAATTCAACAGTAGCAACATATCGGACGGGTGTAACTGTCTCGTACGACGTACGTGACGTCACGGCCTCACGAAGCGGTGCGTGTACAAATCCCTTCACGGTCGGGCAGGCGCCGGCGCACGTCCCGCCCTTCGCGAGCCATTTGTGCCCACGTGTCGGAATTTTTAATAGAACCGGAACACTGTCCGTCCGGTAAGTGAATCATCCAGGAGCTCGCAGGGAATTGCACGTTTTTCGCACATTGCGTTTGCGTGTAGGGTTCACTATTTTTACTATTGCTTTGTAAGTTGTCCTGAGAGCTTTTTGCGGTGTTAGGCTGAGTTTTAATTTAAATTCATGAATTATTTTGTTATCGTCGTAAGCTTATCAATTTGCTCTTGAGAAAATTTTGGTACTTTCAAAGGAATCCAATAAATATCAAACACCCAAGGGATCTTTTCTTAGAGGAAAACTTCTCCTACCCCAATTGGAACTTAATGAATTATGTCCCAAATAATTGTCCATAACTTCGACTGAATTCGGATATTCTTTCACACTACATTAACTTGATCTCTAGGGTATAAAGCTTCTGTAGAGACGACAAAAACCCTAAAAGATTTAGGACGGGAGCAGAAAAACTAAATTTCCACATAAATAATTCAGCAGGCAACATTTTCAGCAGAAAAACAAACAAATTCGAGTACAGCAAAAGAATTATGGGCGTTATTTCTCAATTTTTGAAATAATCCTACTACATAAGGAATACATATTTTTCGTCGGCCAAGAGCGATAAACAAGATTAAAATTACACTAAGCGAAGTGGGCGAGGCTGGGTTATAAATCTCAAAGGAAAGCTGGAGTAATTGAATGGCTAGTTAATAGTACAAACAAAATGGTCAACAACGAGATACAAACAGTTGGAACAATGAAACAGCCACCAGGTTGCGCTATGAATATGTAATGAAAGGGAAAATGATGCTGCAGAATGGGTATCATAAAGCCTAAAGGACAAAGGAAGTTCAAGGGCGAAGACTGGATGTTATATTGTACAGGTACGGGACATGTGCGATATACTGAAGATTCTCTTACATACGATCGTAAAAGTTAATACCCGTAGACAGTCGTAAACACGAGCATAAGCCCGACGAATGAACAGTAAATATTATCTTATCATTTTGTTATGGAAGTGAGAATTCTTCTCTGTTGAAATGTAATTATGAAACCTAATTAATGTGGCAACTTTATTTTATTTTTAAGGTTCTTTTTAACTAAATCTGCTGGAAAATTGCTCGATCAATATATTTGATTTGGCTGCAGGACTAAACTTCATGTTTACATTCTCAAATAATGCTTTCATTATCTTACATTATGAATTTAAATATTTACTCGGTACACACAGATTACTTAAATGTTTTACTTGCAAAAACATTTAAATCTACCATTGTTTTCGAATTTGTTGGAACAGCCGGTCTCGGGTCTAACAGAATATGCTTCAGGGATTTCAAACTGTCATTTCTAAATCCTTTTAGTAAAATTACATTATATTATTCTGCAGTATTGTTTCTCCTTCTTCCATATATCCATCCAAAGGTTGTCTTTAAAAGATCGCTTTAAGCGATAAGACCGCCCATTGTGTCACCCCTTGTAAAATGTTTTACTATTGTTTTTTTTGTAATTTGGTGTACATAATAAAGAGTATTCTATCTATCTATCTATCTATATTAAAGATGTGGTTGGGAAAAAGTAAGATAGGTTAGGTAAGAATAAACCTGAATATGTATAGCTTACAGAAGAACGTATAGTATGAATTAGGTTAACTTACCTAACGGTAATACAATGAGTATATACGCCAGTGGGTACGCGAAAACCTTTTTAAAGTTAACGAAAGGAAACGGAACTTGATAACGAGGGTGGTAAGAGTCTGCCATTTAATTTAAAAAAGATATTTGGGTCTTTTTGCATATTCCTGAATCGTTATGTAGAACACTGTCATCCCAATGAACCTTAAACCTAATGCTTCAGCGATAAAGTTGAGAATCAGTTAAAGATATTTGACATATTTTAGTAGATTGAAGTGCTGGCTTTACAAAATCTGAACTTCTCGGTCAAAGCCTTTTCTGAATAAGAAACGCCGCTTTGGCCCGTGCTAAAGCATGGCACATTAACCCCTCAGGGTCTCAGTTGAACTGGCGAAACACTAGCCGTTCCCAGAGCATTGTTCTTGAGACATAAATTAGCATTAAACTAGACAAGTCTGGACTGAATGCGGTTTTATTTAACACGGGGGTGAAAAATATTTCATTCCATATTGTTGTTTATTTATTTATATCCGGAGAGTGTTTTACAATAACAGCGGGGTGAACAGGAATTTATTTTTGTTTTATTTATTACTAGCTGATGCCCGCGGCTTCACCCGCGTGAATGTCGTTCAAATTATAATACTAAAACCTTCCTCTTGAATCACTCTATCTATTAAAAAAAACCGCATCAAAATCCGTTGCGTAGTTTTAAGATTTAAGCATACAGACAAACAGACAGACAAAAATAGCGACTTTGTTTTATACTATGTAAGGATTTTGTACATGTTATTGTAAAATTGAATAAATAATGTTCGACAAAAAATGTCAGCACGACATGTATTTATTGAATTCATCGTCATATCTTCAGCCATAATGCTCTCCTTTTTCATTCAGATGTGCTTATTCTAACGCATAAAATATCTTGAAAATGGAAACCAACAACTGCGGAAAATCTAGAAGTAACATACCACAATATCCCCGAAGGGTTAGGCAGGGGCGTACCTAATAGTTACCCACATTGCGGCAGTAATGTTTAAGATTTACGTAAAGGGGAACCAATACAGGATCCATGGCTGCAGCTGACAAATTCCTGATGGAAAACCCCAATAACACTTTGTCCGACCTGGGACTCAAATCCAAGGCCTCATGTCTAGCAGTTGCACTTGCGTCTACTAAAACAACAAGGCAGACAAAGTCTAGAACTATGCAATGTTTTTTCACGAAACGAACTAAGCTTAATAGGAAGTCTGTCGAATATAGTTGACAATATTTTAAGTTTCTAGACAATTTCCGGGAACATTGGGCATGATTCCCAGAATCTCAAAAGCTTCTTAGTCTAGAGCGGTGAAATAGTGCCTGGGAGTAAAATATCGACGACACGGTTGGCGCAGTGGCTAAGCGATTAGACTGCTGCGATACGTGTCGCGGGTTCGATCCCCGCACGGAACAAGTATTTGTATGGCCTACAGATAGTTGTTTCGGGTCTGGGCATGTTTGTGTATGTGAGTTTCAATGTTTGTAAACGCACCCGAGCAATTACAAAAAAAATTGTACCCGCGTTTTTTGCCTTGTCCCTCGACTTTGTTCATTTATTTTTTTGTGATGAATTACTTCTAGCAGAGTATATTAATTTAATTGAAAGAAACATATTTTTAAAAACATATATAAATTGTAGTTTTGTTGTTACTTTACTAAATATAAAACTTATAATTTTTTTTTAATATTGAAGACCATCAAATTTACCTGTCCCCTTCCCAACTAGGGTCAGAAAATCTTTGATTTCCAAAAACTTTCGTGTATTGGGAGTGGTTTATAAATATAATTTGAATTCTTGAAAGTCGAATTTATCAGTTAGAAGTATCAATTTTCTTTTTATTTAAATAGTTTTTTTTTTTAATAAATTTAAACTTAAATCGCAAATTTTAGCTAACCGGAACATTCCGTTTTGTGACCGCTCGTTTTTGCAAAAAATATTCTAATCGTGGAAAGTATTCGGTACAAAATGGCAACACAACATATCGTCCTTCATCGAGAGACGCCATTTTGCTTTCATTGTCAAACTAATTGTGACCAGCGCGGACGTATTGTTAAGTAAGCCGGTGTTTCAATTTCTTTGCTCAGGTATGTGACCAAGTTTTACTATTATAAATCACTTTTCTTTAATTATTGTTATTGTTGACACATAGCAAGATTTGTATAGTATTTGATAACAAAAAGTTAATAGTGCTAAGTACGATGGGTAATTTTTAAACAATTTAAAACTATAAGAAGGTAGCATTATGTGACCTCCGTTATGTGACTTATTCTACGGTGACATTTAACGGAACGGCAAGTCACAACAGGTCGGAATGCGTAAAGCTTGTATAGCCTTATGATTTTAAGACTTCCATTTTGTCACTGTCCCTTGAAATTGATGCAGTTAAATCTATGAAATTACATAATTTTTTACCTTTTAAATATGTGCGGCCACAAATATGTTTACAGTTAATATATTACTTTACGAAAAAGCTACACAATATTAAGTAAAATATTATGTTTTTGGAGTAAAATTAAAAAATAGTCAAGTAATAAGCGACAGAGTCACAAAACCGAATATAAAACAATCATTTTGTGTTAATCCTTGAAGCTAAGGTTATTTTCTTTGATTTATCAATTAATTACATGTATTATTAGTTCAAATAAATTTGAAAAAGCCATATTAATGTCACACTTTTCTTTAATTTTGCTTTTAAATCTAGTCACACAACGGAACCAATTCCGCCACAAAGTCTGTTTTGTTTCGATATTATCGGGAAAATGCCTCGAATTCCGCGTTTCTTTTTATTTTTCTGCATGATAAACGATATTACCTATAATATTATGGTCAAATAAAATAAAAAAAACACCTAAAAAATTAAATCGAATTTTACAGCAGGGTACACTTTATTTTGAAATTGCTCACCCACGATACAGGAGAAATTCCTAGTGTGGGGCAACGTTTAAAAAAAAAAATATTAACGACACGAAATATCAGACAGTGCAAAAATGTGTAAATAGTTTTTGCATAAGAGCTTTTATGAGTAAGTAAGTTTTGACGGTTTACGACTTAACTGGTACTGTCTCACTACTACTAGTCTGTTATACTGACTCCAGTCATCCCGCGAGCATGGTGCTTGCGTCGAAGTATCGTTGGATTATCCCGGAATATATTCCGTAGTAGGTATAAGTTTCATTTAGTAAAAATTATATTATTGAGCGATTGCCTGAAAGATTTCGATATTACCAAGGAATTCAGAAATCATTTACTTACCAATTAAGTAAATGTTTTTTTTTTATAAACAACGTTTCTAGATAGGTTTTCTTCCTATTACATTTGGACCGTCTAATGTTGCACCGATACAAATAACCTAGATAAAGCTTTTCAGACAAACCAGGGAGTTATTTTCTTCTTTTCGTTTTTCTTATTAATTCTCAGCATTCAAGTAAAGGATCACTTACCTGTTTGTCCATACGCGAAGATACAGGCATTGTACCCGTCGAACGCATTATCGAGTATATCCCTGCCAAGACATTCGAATACTGTCTTTTGAGAGGCAAAGTGTGGCAGGGATGGGTCCAGGGAGTAGAAACAGTGGTCGAACGCAAATGTCTTTGGTTGTTTTCTGAAAAGAAAGAAAAAAATATGTTATAAATACGTTTGTTGTTGCAGACATAAATGCTTGTCCAAACGAGTCTTTCGAAGAGGCCTAGCACATTGATTGATCACGAAATTGAATATGTGTTTCACTACATCTTATTATACCTATACGTGATTGAAGATCGCTTTAGCAATTTTCTGACATTAACATAATTGACCATTTTTCGTGGAACAGAACAATAGGAATATTCACGTAAGCTATGACCTAACACTGGTATTATACAAACAACTCCAATAAAAACTTGTGAACATGTACACATTCAGTTCCGTGGTCATATTGAGTTCGAAACAGCCACAATATCCTCTTTTAGGCAAAGGTAACGTTCACATAAACAGAACGGTTGCGTAAACGCCCCATGGAGGGGTATTCGAGCACTACCCACACGTGGATCGTCTAATCAAACTATGCTAATGTTTCCAACTTTTAATTAATTGCTGCCAGACCTTTACTGAATCCTACGTTTTGTTGAAACACTAAACTACGCCATTTATGTGAAGTACGCCTTTCTGTGTGGTTGTCAGAAAGTTAGATTGGACACGATTTTGATAAGGGGTTCAATAATTTTGGGTTTACGTTATTTAGTTTGGTTACGTGTTTGGCATTACTGGAAACTGTTTGATACCCGCACTACACAGAAACAAAATAACTTAATGTGGCTATGGTAACAACTAGGCTTTGGAAGTACGTTCCTATCATGATACATTTTCATTCGTGTAAAATGTAGGTAGGTATATGAATGACCTGAAACACGTCAAAATGGCGGAGTGCAACAAAACTCTTTTCACTCCTCTTGCTCAAAAAGAACGTCATAATAGCATACCAGAGCGGGCCTAAAATTGCATATTTTGCCCTAGGGCTAAAAGTAAATCTCGTACGACAACTTGTTCAGCCAGCTGGTGCGTGATGTAGTTTCAAGTAAAAAAAAATGTTTTATTTTTAAAAATGGAACTAAACGCGCTGAATGCCGAACTCTTTGGTAGAATGTGTGCGTTGCATTGCAGCTACAGAAGAAATAAAAAAAAGGCATTGGCCCGAAATTTTTGGAATTGTATTATTAAATTGAATTAAATTTTTAATAAAATAAACTCATATTGAAACATGGTTATTTTATTTTCTCGCAATCGTAGTGAAAAGTACAGTGTAACACACGGCGCTAAAATCCCATTATAACTCGGTTCCTATTTACTACCTCGTATATAATGGGTCATTTTAGGCCCTTGTATTACAATGTACTATTTCCCTTAAGCGCGCTCTAGCTCTACAATGAAAACCGTCGTTTATTTTACTATTTTTACCACCCACTCGTGCAACCGAGAAAAATACTTTTTTAGAAAAATATGTTATTCGCCTAGAATAAGACATATATGCTAGCTGAATAAACTCTGAACGAGAACAGTAGCAATAAAATCCGATCACAGTATGACACGAGCCAATACCCTTCTCATAATATATTTCCCTAAAGTTGAATCACTTTATACCCTCTACAGCTAGATTCGAGCTGCAGAAATTTTCAGCCAACTTAAAGCTCCCAGCTGAACTTATTTTTCCGATCCAATATCTTCTATCCCGTTCAGCCAATCGCATATAGAGAGGGATGGAAAAGGAATAAATTCCCTCAATACTTTTCGTTTGGATTGGATACGGGTCGCGTGCCAAGAGATAATGTTATTACTTCGATTTATTGACCTAATTGTTGTTTCTTAACGATAGTAGGGTGACTGTTAATCCTACTAGATTTGTATCTGGACGCCTCATTAGTTTCTGCGGCTTAATGTTAAGATAAGAAATGTTGTGGTTGCTTGTTTGGTTTCAGTTCAGTGACCTTAGCTTTGGCGCATTTGCTAATGTTAGTAACTTTGCTAATATGCTAATGTGTTCTTGTTGCTCGTGTTATTAGTCAAAATTAGGGGCCTGGGCGCTTCTGAGCTAACTAGTAATTTCGCTTATTAAAAGTGTGCCTGGAAGATATAAATTTTACGTAATAGGGGATCGGACTGGGTCAAAATAATATGATTCTGTTTAGTCCGTAAGTTAGATTATCGAAAAATATTGAATACGTGTTTTTTGTTTTATCAAATCAATAAAAAATTACGAAGATAAAACGCGTCAAAGATCTTGGAGTGGGGCTTGAAACGTCACTTGTGTCGTCAAAATGTACTATCATATGACGTCACACGAGTTTTCGAAGCACTGTATCGTCTTCATTTTAAGTTTACGTGAAAAAAGAAAAAATACGTGTCCAATAATTTTTGGAAATCTATCTGACGGACTAATTAGTTTTTTTTTGTCCGATCCCCTATTAGGGCTGTTTTAGGACAACATTATACGAGTATAACACAAACTTGGTAAGCCATCTTCCTATAATTATAAAAATAGCATCATTTTTATTTTGTTCTTCAAAGTCAGTGTTTCCTGGTTTGCAAAGGCTGTACCTGCATTCCTCGGTCAGTGACCCTAAAGTGTAGGAACCCCGTCCACCCACCGAACACCACGCTATTGCGTGTTAATGGGAAGTTTAACACGTTCAACAGGACAGTTCTCTGCAGGACTAGGAAGTTATACCTTACTACTGTTTACTCCAACGTTCAAAATGATCGTAACTTGCAATTTTCCTGTAAGTCTTCAAACAACAAAAGACCTCTGAAGTCATAATTTATTCAGAGTTCTACATATTTATTATAAGGCGTAGGTCGACGTTCTTTATGTAACAAAGGGTTATATCCAATAGACTGGTCTCTAGATTTATTTGTGGACATCTAGAACTTTATGGACTTAGGTACTTACAACAATAAAGTGTATTGACCTTTCCATACAGTTGCTCGTGCTTGTGGGAATTTATTTCAACCCTTTTCACGTTTCTAAGAGCTGAAGTCTCAAGTTTCCTGTCCGATGAGAGACGATACTTTCCGAATTTCTGATGAAGTTTGGAACTTGAAACCGAATTAAAAGATAAGAGCAAGGTGAAGTTGTGTTAAATATTGAGCAGAAGTTACCATGGCTACTTTTCGAAAATATCTTTTTATATTATCGTAGCCCCTCGGAAGTACCTGGGTAGAACAACTAAATCACGTTCTTGTCGTATTTAACAGCTTGCGTATTGCTAAATTGACAATGGCATCACGATCACCATCTGCGTAGCGCGTGCGCTTTTCCCAAGCATGTTGGGATCGGCGAATGCATATCTCATCTCTACAACCCATTTGGTACTGATGATTACCTCTTGGTAAGACTGAATGTCAGACTTTCAGGCCACTGACTACATCTTCACGTGTTTTCCAGGGCACAGAGGAAACTCGGCACGTTATGGGCGGTCACCCATCCAAGGACCAATCTAGGTAAGCGCAGTTTAACCTGAATACTGACCCGAGCGACTGTTCTAATTTAGCCACAAGCTCTTTACCAATCATACGAAAAACACGATAAAACTAAATTTTTCTATCGATCGATCAAGCAAGTCGACATTTTAATTCTCGGCACCTATACCTTAGTCCCAGCACAACAAAATTCATCAAAGCCAACGTTCTACATGCAAGTGCTTATGACAGAATTCAATTTGCCGCAGCAACTACTGCGTCACACCCACGAGCCTGCACGGGTTAGTAATCAACAGTGTTCTAAACTCTCTAAAATATTTCCCACTATTATAGCTTCAGTTAAAAACCCCTTCTTCACAAGAGTTCCTCGAAAATCAAAATTTTTGTTTACTAAGAAAAATAATATTGTTAAAATAAATAAAAATAACGATAATTAATTAGTGAATAATAAACAATATTCTATATCGACTTGGCGGGGGCCACCTCCAGCTTATACATAATTTAATACTTCCAGTGAAAGTTAATTTTCTTATGGTTGTCTTTTTAAAATCTTATGTGGTTGAATATTGATGTTACTTCGGGTTTTATTTGAGATGGAGCGACCTTTCGGAGCAAATCGACAACTGTTTTTATCATTGACAAAATCCCTAAAAATATGATGCCCCTAAAAAAACTCCAATTGATTTGTTTACCACCTTAGGGGGGAAACCCCCAACTTGGTAACACTTGTAATCAACGCCCAGACATGCTTTGCCAATTTCAGCTCAGTATAATAATGATGCAAGGCGAGGAAACCTACGCGAAAGGGAAAATTTCAAAAGACGGCAATAAACAGATCTCAACTGACAACTGTGTGCAAATGGCTGTTGCTGTCTGTGTTTGAGACATGTATTTGTTTAACATGAATGTTAATTATTTATGTGCCAGTAGTTGTTGATAAGATAATATAATCTGTGGTCTCCAGGTGAGGACAAATAATCTATATTAATATTATAAAGAGGTAAAGTTTGTGAGGCTGTAGGGGGTAATCTCTGGATCTACAGAACCAATTTTGAACATTTTTTTACCAATAGAAAGTCACATTATTTGTGAGTGTCATAGGCTATATTTAAAACTAAATATTTCCGAATAAAACGCGACTGAAGCCGAGCGCAGAGGCTAGTAGACTAATATTTGTATATAGGTAATATAGAATACCTTAACCACTTTGTGGATCGCAATTAGTGAGATTCAGCCACCTGGTACATAAACGTTCCACATCGCAGGGTTTACCCGAATATTGATCAAGTTTGGTTTAAGAGACAATATAACTAAAACATAACATAACGCATGTGTGATCCCCGAAGGGTTAGGAGAGGTGTACTGGTGTACCTAGCAGTATTCATTTCGCTAGTTAGATTTAAGTCTCCTATCACAAGGGGCAAGCTTATTGCCATCAACCGGACACAAATCCAGACTCCGTGGCTGCTAATGAGATTCAAGATAGAAAAACCCAATAACACTTTACCCGACCCGGGAAAAGTGTTTCGAACCAGGGCCTCACGCTCAGCAGGCGCGCTTGCGACCACTAGACCAACGAGTGGCAACGAGGCAGTTCTAATAATACATGATAATAATCCCAAAAACATTTGAGGCCAAACAAACAGTCCAAATTAGACCCAGAGCTTTCACTCCTAAAACAAACGATAAAGCAAAACTCATTCCTAACAGATTCGGCCAGAGCATAATTTCAGTTAATTTGTGCAGATCGCAGTGAGATTAAACTTGCTAACGAGCATCGCTATCCATACTTAGATAGAAATCGACGAGCCGCTTACAATTTTAAGTACGGCAATAAAGGCTAAGTTCTAATGACGAAAGCTTGACTGGCGTTTGATGAACGCGAGTTTACAACGGGTAATGAGGTACGCCTTTCTAGGTGAACGCCTAGCGCACAATCCGTGAGTGTAGTTATAAACGGGAGTCAAGCGTTTGCCAGGGAGTCAGGCGTTTGCCGTCTGAACTTAGTCTGTCGTCGGAAGGGTAAAGTTGTAGTTGCCGTATGTTGCCAGGACTTAGTATTCTGATTTCACATGCAGGTGATGGTTTGACATTTTGGATCGTAGTTCGGAGTTAGGGAGTCAATAGTTAGGTTACACTTTGGTGACTAAATACAAGACGTTATTACCAAAATTTGGTGTAATGAAAGACAGAAAATTGCTGGATCCAAAAACAGATAATTATGCATAATACACAAAGAAGTCTTGTTACAATTTCATTATACAACGCCGTCTATTACACTTCTCATATTCTCACGAGAAATACTTACTGAACGAGAAAACTTTCAAGAGACTTCGATACGAAGAAACTTTCATAAAAACCCAGTCAGTCGTAACAAAAAGCATGGATTCAATTTATTATGTATCATGACTGTGAAAGTCACGAACAAAATGTATGTCGTCTACTTGTATTGTTTCAAAGATCATACGTGCGATATGTAAGGCGAACAGGCAAAGCTGCAGTTTTGGCAACAATTTTTTTTTTTGGTTGTTGGAAAATCATCAAATAACCCCCCTATAAGCTCTTGGGTAGAGTGAAAGGGAGTGTCAGACTTCTACTGACTAAAAACCAACCCATGTTCCTTCTTCGCCCTTGTGCCGAGGCCGCGTTATGCCTTTCGATAATCCGCAGCCACGACGGGTGTCAGCCCTTGCGGGCCCCTTCCATGTTGCTGACATCTATTTGAGGCGCGCATGGCTTGCACCAGGGCCGGGCTGGCAACAAAACCTTGTTCCGACTTCTGTGATGTAAATTGGACACGGCAAATGTAGTTTTGTCAATTGTAAGACTTTATTAAATTTCTTGGGCACAGTAGGTGGCCACGTCAATCGCCGAGTCTGTAACTTTTATATTTATACCATTTAACTCCTGTAATGTGCAAGTGCAGGGACACATAATAATATGGATAATCCAGCAAGAGGGCCAGTCTGTCACTACGGGAGCAACGTGTGCCATTCAAAAGATGCGAATTTCACCGTTATTTTAAGTTCTAAATCGTCTAATATCGCGTCAGCAGGTAAAGTTGTTGTGTTTACTGTTTTCCTTCAAAGCGAAAGGTAATAAATATCTGATCGTAAAATTTTAACGGACTTTCCTCTTAGAACGATCACAGGAAAATGTATAAAGTTTTGATTGATTTATTGGCTTTCTCTATACAACTTCAACATTCAAGAGCCAATATCTTTATTATTGAAGAAACAATGATACTGAATTTGCTAAACAATTGACTTTTAGGTATATCGGCAAGCATTACCTTTCGTATGCAACGATACATCCAAAATTCCTATAAAGACCATTAATTCTGTACTAAGGTCGAAGCCCAACCTTACGTCTATGCCAATCCCCTAAAGTGCTATCCACAACCGCAGAGTGTACACGAAATGGTAGTTCTATTCCATTAAATTTAACAGCCATTTTGCTTATAACCTGTATATCAACTTAGACCACGGACAAGTTCTGTATAACTTTGCATGCAACTAAGACTAGACTGCCTGTTTTACTATCCATTCTTGTAGCCCAGAAGCCGCAAGGCATCCAAGTAATTACTTGTAGCAGAAGAAGTAAAGTAAGACGCATGACAAAACTTTTACTACACATAAAAGTTTAACAGAACAGAAAAAAATGTAGGCGTGTTCCTCGACAATTTTCAAGTTGGTAAAGAGAGTCTGTACCTCAATGTTCGTGTTCGCGCAATTTCCTGGGATGTCTTCAAACAGTTCGGTAAGTTTAAGAATTGGCTCGCAGTCAAATAAACTACGAGCATATCAACGAGCGCAATATAATGGCGAGTGTATGTCGAAGCGGGAAGTCCGCGGCGGCAGGACGCCGGAAGGCTCTGCAATGTTTGCTATAAAATAACATTCCCTGGCAACAATCCAAATGCTTACTCATAATATGGATGCGGCGGGTCCGCAAGACACAACCCGTCAAAAAACTCAGATAAATTCTGCAACACAAGGAGTTTCTGAAGGGTTTTATGACAACGACTTGGTTGAACAGTCAGCTGAGCTATGCGAGGATTCAGCGATCATTTAAGTGCAGACGTAAAATGGAGTTCTGAAGTAATGAAACGTTTCATGTTGGCGGTAAAGCTTACACGTGAGACGCCTTTATTTAGATTAGAGCCATTTTGTTTGAAGTTCACTTGTCAAGAAAGTACAAACCTCATTTCGCTTGTTCATCTCGAAGTTTGCATTTTTTTTTCAGCCCAACGATAAATTACTTTGGAAAAGGCGCAGTTTCTGTACTACATGTACCTACAGTACATTGTAAACAACTGTAGAAGAATTTTCCAACTCGCTCCAACGTTGGTAACAATTATAATTACAAATAAATGCTGGAATTCAACACGAACGAATCGAACTTTGACTTCTATAACATGGAAGTTAGCTGAAATGAGCTCATAAGTACTCGTACAAACTGTAGGCTCATTAAGATATTTATGATAGTGCTAAAATCGCTGTTCTACGGACTACGGATAAACGGGCACTATAACTTTGCTTAATCGACAGTGAAACCAATAAAACTGGTTTTTGAATGTGTAACTTTGTTATCGCTGCAGATTTAGCTTTCATTTCTATTTCCCTTTTGACCTCGGTCTTTATCCCAAGTTTACTTAAGATATTCAGTTAATAACTTTATACTGTTATTTGTGCTTCAATAAATACGTGAACAACAAATCATTGCTTCGTATCATTCTCTCTTGTACCCATTAGGGGAAGTAATATGTTTCGGCAGGAAAATTTTGTCAATCAACAAGATTGAGTTGCCCAATTACATTTCAGTTAAAGCACTGATGGAAGTGTTATGATTTATCTTTATAGTGTCATTTTCAACCATATTACTAAGGGTAAAAGGGTAAAAAATTGCAGACCGTCAGTGAACTCAATCAAATTAAAGAACAAACAGTTCATCTCTATAAGATACTAAAGGCATATCATATTAACACAGCTCAAAGGAACAATGAATGCACTCAGCTAGGAGAATGCAACTGTGCAGTCGTAAGCACAGGAAGTTTCTAGTTCACTGGCTCCGAGCGAGACCCATTGAGTCTTGAAAAGAAGAACGGATACCAGACTCAATATTATTTTCTATCGCTCTCTTAGACCGGGCATTACTTCTCATTATTATGCCCTAACATTTGAGGTGGACTTTCTTCGGCGAACTGTCTCGAAGAATTTCTTTTGTTAGGCCTAGTCTGTTAACGACAGAGGCAATATTGTACGCCAAGCAACTAACTTAAAGTTATTGTTGCTGTCTCAGGTGGAAGCCCTTCCAACTGCCTATTTGTGGGGGTTGGAGAAATAATTCCTCATTTTGTTGGCAGACTTATTGTAGTGGGGTATGGCATTGAACAATGAACTTATAAGTTACTCCTTCTAGAGGTATCTACAAACTACATATAATAATAGCTCTTTGAAACGTAGTCAAATATTTGAAATTGCTTTGTATTACTCTTATTACGGAATTCTATTGATAATTATTTCTTCTCTAAATTTCCCTCTTAATTCCTGGAATGGCTGTTGTGGAATGAATCGGAAAGGAAAAATTATTATCTCGGCTTTGTGGACAATCAAAACACGTTGTTAATGAAAATAAGCAATTCTTAGAACTTGTGATATTTCTGGATTGTTTTGGACAGAATTTAAATAGCTTAAAAGACGTCTAAACATAAAGGTTTTTGGTGTACAAATACAGACGAACCAACGTTAGGTACTTACATATATTTTCACGTCAAAACTCAACAGCTTTTTTAAGCGTATTTTTATTTTCATCCTGAAAAATTGAGTCTCAATTTGAACAGGGTTAAATTTTTACGGTACTTGCTTTGGATATACGTACCTTCATAAACACTGAGTCGTCGAAAAATGTTTACCCAAATCTATTTCGGTTCATAACTCGAAAATCCTCTCCCGTAATTATTCACGTAACATAAAACATAATCTTCTGATTTCATGGAAATTAAACTCGTTTTATGTCTCAAACGCGATGTTTGCAGAGCAGGATTAGTCGAATGGCGAAATAAAATGTACCTACGTTGTAACATTAAATTTTATTTCTACGACCCCTCTGAAGGTATACCTTTCAGATTCAACTTGAGTTTCGGCAGCACTAAACAGTGATCCCATTACATCTATGATCAAATGTTATAGATTCGAATAGCCTCTAAATCTTTGTCGCAACTTAGATGGTTTTAGAAACCTACACATCACTTTTATTACACATTCAGTCAAGTAATAAAATGAGGTCCATAAAATATCTACATCTATAAGATTCGTGTAGGATATAGAGATAGATTCTTCAAATGGAATACGTAAAATATTTGTCTAGCTGGCGCTAAAATCACATCTAAGCTTATCAAAGTTTACATTAACTGCTAGAATGGCAGCACAATCCTATAAACGTGACAGAACAGTGAATATTAAACAATTGGAAAACACTACATTTATTAAATTGGTTAGCTAAAACCAATGACAAACGTATACATAGTGCTTGAAACAGTGGCGACATTTTAATCCGATAGAAAATCAATGACACAGCGTTTCATCTGAATTGAAACCGATACAACACGTACTATGTATGTTCGTCAAGTTAAAGGTCATGTATGAATTAGGTAAAGATTGACAGACTTTTCAGATTTTCTTTCTTTAATGTGTGGTTATTGTCTAACCGGGTGTCATTCTTTACACAGCCGAGAAAAATCTCTCGGGCATGCTGTTTACCTCACAATGTTTTCCTTCACCGAAGCAAATGACGACTATACAATAAGCACATGAATCCGAAATATCGAGGTGCGTGTTTTGGGGACGAAATCAAGACCCATGACTTGGCTTAGATTAGCCAAATTCTTGAGAAAACATAAGTCAGTAAAAAATTTCATGATTGAAAACAAAATTAGGCACAAAAAGCTTTAGAATTAGATTTGTTGTTGTGAGTAGAGGGAATTGGAGACAAAGGGAAAATAAACACAGGACAAACGTGGAAGAGGGAACAAATTGAATTTAGTATAGATCTACATTCATGGCCGCTTGAGAAAGGGTCTAACCACATGGACGAAATGTGATTGTCCCGTTTTCTTCTACGGGACCTACACAAGTAATTTGTTTTAATTCTTCACAATTAATTTTACTAAACCCGCACCCTTTTCCACCACAGAAAAAAACCCGATTCGAATTTTTACTGCATTGTATTTTAAATTGAATCAATCTTTGGAAGAGGGAGAAAATATTATGAAAAGGAGGGTGCAGTTTCCGATTCGTGGGTAGACGAAAATATCGGAGAAGAGTATTAATATGGTCTCCCCTTCGAGTGTTAAGCTGTCGTTTCTGTAAAGGTACACAGTGATAATACGGGCGATATTGCTCCCCTGAAGATTATCATGTCTGGCACGTTGGGGGTAATAGCAAGTGGGTAAATAGGCAGGTGAATGATGTAGCGAAGGCTTTTAAAGATAACATTAAAGCCTCGATATTCTGTGTACTGAAGATTTTAGCTGGTCTAAATTCTGCGCAAGGGAGGCATTATGAGATAACCTCTTTAGATACTTAGAAAAAGTATCGTATATAGTATAGTATAGGTATAGTACCTAGTAGTTAAGAAAAAGATAAATTCATTGTTGTGTTCTGAAGAAATGTAAGCTGTATTTATTTTGCACTTTCTGAAATGAAACTCCATTGACCATGACCAAGAGCACTAGTTTTCATAACATAAGAATGAAAACGAATAAACAGAATGCTTCGTAAGTAAAAGTTGTTCTACTTCCTCCAAGTTCCCTATGACGTTTTAAAAACTTTGGGAGACTGTATAGGTACCTGAAATGTTCGGATGCCATCTACTTATTTTTGTCTTAAGAAATCTTTGTAGGATTTCAGTTTTGTTATATTGCAGGAAAGTAGAGAGTATTAAAAAGTTTGAAGGTGCTATCCGAGCTTACTCGCGAGTGATGAAGAGGATCAAAACGCAACAACAGCCATTCTTCTTGTATGCTTTCGAACTGCTTTGTACTCTGTAAGGCTTCTAGTAATATCTCTGGGGGAAAGATTTTAGTTGAACATTCTTCGATGTAAGGAAAACCTTTTGTTGCGATGCATTTTCCGATAGGTATTATAAATACCGAGTCTTACGATGGCAAGAATATTGCAAATATCTTCGCTATACTTCAACGTTATTAAAACTGTACTTTGTACGCTTATGTAACTCTATATATAACCACAATAGCCACGTCAGAATATATTAACATCAGCTGACCGCAAACTATTAGCCATCCTTTTGAAGAAATATAAATCACAATAAAAAAGGTTTTAGTTGCGTTAAGTAAGAGACAATAGAGCACAAAAAGTATAAAAGGCCACTTTCTAATGATCGTGACCCGCGGCTTGCGCAAGCGTCAACCGTGACGTTTAGATAAAATTGTGGTTACTCGTTTTCGTTTCATCTGATAACATTTCTTGTTTCCTTTTTGATACTGTTGAAAGTACAGTGATAGAAGGATCGCTTGGGGCCCGAATGACGTCAACAGGAAGTCACTGCCTGCTGGTAAAAATATTGCAAATTGTTTAGTATAATGTATAAAAAAATAACCGCCTTCCAAAAAATACTAAAATAGGCTAAAATATTTTTACTTTCGGAAGTCGATGACTTTGCTTGTATCATTTACTATTTTGCCAAAAAGTTTTTAAATAGCCCATTTCAGCAGTAGTATACCGTTCTAATTCTTGTCATGAATCTGAAAAAGATCCTTGTACAGCTATATTAACTATACCAACCTTTTTCCCCTCTTTTACTTACCATATTGAACCTACTCCGTCTAATCATACGCACGGAGTGATAAGCAAAAGTTAATCTTGCAAAAATTGCCTAGTAGGTATTTGTGAAATTAAATACAAGCTAGAACAAAAACCAAAACCATTTCCTTGTCTCTACTAAATACGTCAGACGCAGTATTAAAAAGTTCTTTGTCTTTCCAAGACTATTATAATACGAAATCAAATTTTATTAAAGTTAAATGTAAATTGTTATCTTTGTTTTTTCTAAATGTGTCTCTGACAACTGTTTAAAAAAAGATTAAAAACAAGATCAAAGGATTTATGGTTTTAAATCTAAATTATAAAGTTAGTTAATTTAAGTTATCTGCCCTCTGTCAATGATTCAGCTGCCAAAGTTAAATCAGATTAAAAGGGCCTTATGTTTTAACTTTCGTAAGAATATCTAAGGAAACTGTGTTAGTGCAAAGGCATAGTGATAATGACTAGGTCAAAACTTACGAAACTTGTAATGGGATAAGTTTTCAGTAACAGATCCGCATACAAATGTTTGTATGACAAAAAGAAAAAGATATTCCTCGTGGACGAGGCTTTAACTGGAAAACTTCGTGTTCTTTTATCACGGAGACGTTGAACTAGTTACTTATTAATAGTTACCTAGAAAATTCAACCAATTTGCGAGTATATAAGACTTGTATTATCTAGTTTGAAAATTCAATACAATGTAAAGAAATTCCGGAATATACAAGTTAGCTTATAAAACTTACGAGTGCACAATTTTGCTTAGCATTTTTCTTTCCCGAGCGAGGATATGCAGACCTCGTGTTTTTAAAACCAAAGTATAAAAGTATAATGAGTTTTAAGTCTACTTAAAACCACAGTCTGTTATGATTTTTTATTTAACTGGAAATTGAAAAGATACCTTCTTGATTAAGAATACCACTCAAAAAGTATGTGTTATGAATTGATCTCATTTTCGGTTACCGCGTCACCAATATGGAAAAATTAATGACCGTCCAAGTTGATGACCAATCCTTAAACAACATTAGAAGCAGTGTAGGCGAGTCATCGCAAAGGCTAGCAGGCTCATAGTTAGCCTTCCTCACCATCGTCTATCCAAATCAGGAT
This sequence comes from Diarsia dahlii, assembly GCA_949775195.1. Lineage (NCBI taxonomy): Eukaryota > Metazoa > Arthropoda > Insecta > Lepidoptera > Noctuidae > Diarsia > Diarsia dahlii. Next base: position 20,241,490 of record OX459190.1, read on the forward strand.
TTAATATTCGTCAATCCACATAGTGACATCATGGCGTCGCCGCCCGTTCGATTTTGGAGCCTACGGTAGGCGTCAAATTGTGCAACATAGTGGGCAAGGTAAACATGACAGAGGGTCGTGTTTACTTTATATTAAGGGCCGAATGGGCTACGGGCGAGGCGATGACGTCACGGGGCGGCGCCCCAGTGGCTCGGCGTGTTCCAACCAAGCTCGCGTTGAAACGCCCGCCGATGAGACGGTGACACGTGAATGCGGCGCGAATTTCCATGTGCCAAAAGCAATAACGTTGAATACATTGAAAATGAACATGCATTCATGAATTTTATGATAATGTAGAGGCTTTTGCGGTATAAGCACAACATATATTTATGTATTTATTTTTGGCTTACATGGTTAACATCACAGGTTTTAAGTTAATTCGATAGTGTGGCTATCAACTAATATGAATACACATGTTAATTACACAATTAATTATTCTGCCATCAATGACCTAGTTCCTTAAATTAAAAAATAATAATAATAACAGAGCTATCGCGAATTCACTCAAATTGCACGAAAAAATATCGATTCCTTCATGTACCTCGTTTATGCAGATAATGCGGGAGAGAGTGTCCTAATACTGGAATGCCACAATGCACTCCAATCCATTGCAACCACGAATAGTGTAACCCTGCAATGGATAAAAGGACATAGCAACTCGCTGGGTAACGACGCAGCAGATGAGCTGGCCAAGAGAGGCTCAAGCAATACAGTATTTGGACCGGAACCACTACTGCCCATAGGAACCTCAGGCCCAAATAAAAACATGGCTGCGTTCAAAAACCACAGAAAAACACCTCACCGAATGGAGAAACAGCGAAGGATGCAGGCAAACAAAAGATGCAGTTCCGGAGGCATCAATGAAGTTTACTCGCAATCTCATCAAACTTAAAAGGGACAAACTCCGTAAAATCATAGGAACTTTAACGGGTCACTGTCCCCTAAACAAACATTTACATAACATAGGTGTAACAGACAGCCCACTGTGCAGAGGATGCATGGAGGCGGAAGAAACGCCAAGGCACGTACTCCTAGAGTGCAGGAGCGTAGCAGATCACCGGGCACAAACTCTACGATCCCCATTAACTCTCCCGGAAGCCTGCAGCAGTCTGGGAAGGCTGCTGCAATTCTGGGACGACCTATGTTGGTTGGAGTAGGTATTCCTAAAACATCACGCACAATGGCCCAATCAAGAGGCTAAGTGCGGATAAAAGCCCCGTTAAACTAAAATAAACTAATGCGGGAGAGAGGGGCGTTATAGCCAGGATTTAGATTCTAGCTACCGGCAAGATGTGGCCAAAAATATTTACAGAAATATAAAAGGAACTGGCACATACACAAACAAAAAAAACTACTAACTACACTTACTAATACTTCCCCTACATTGGAAAAAACGTCGGATGACTCATCATAAACATGATAAAATTATACACAAAAGCTGACATCACTGATAACCAGCTCAATTTATCGCGACACGAAAACATTGTGAGTATAAAACAATTTGCTTCAACTCTCGGCTGATTGGATAATAACTTTGTCGCTAAACAGTTTTGTTTGCGTCTGTCATCTCATGTGTAACAATATCACGTCTGACACACATGAGATTAAGGATGCTAGAGGAATTTTCTAGTACCTATGTTTTGGCAAGAGAAAGATTAGACAGGGTTCGAAACACCACGCTGCGTTTGCTGCAAAACTGACATGGTGGACCTTGGCTAGTAGGCTAAAATGGGTTTGGGGTCACGTCAGCCGCATGCACGATGACCGCTGAGCAAAAGTATCCACACGATGGTTGCCGAAAGATGGACGGTGCCGCAAAGGCCGGCCCAGAAAAAGGTGGCAATACGATCTGGTCACGTACCGCGAAGGCTGGTTCGAGAAGGCACGGGAAGCTCCAGGAAGGAATTGGCAGAAGTCTTTACCCAGCAGTAGGGCAGAACAGGCTGTTCGAAAATGTCATCATCTTCCTGCCCTTGTTCCAAGTTACTCGGGGTCGGGGTAACACGTTTTCTTCTTCCATTATCCTCTGCCAGATATTCGAAACTGTATTGGCAATTTTTTTGCAGAGTAATTTTGAGAATCGATTCTAACATATAGCTGTTCAAAGATCCTTTGGCGGATCGCCAAAACGAAACTAAAATCGCAATTTTTGTTTTTTTTTTTTTTTCAAATACATTTCACAGAATTGTTTACCAACAGCGTTTATCTCACAACGTCATTCGGGCGCCGTACTAAAAGATCATTATAGTAGTACTTACTGTACGTAAATCGACTCATATTGTTTTTTTTTATACAATAACACAGATAATGTTTGAATCATTAGGTTTCAATTCGGTCACGACCAACGTTAAAAATATCTTATATCTACCTATCTATAATAAAGAGAGAAGTCCTGATTGACTGACTGACTCATCAACGCCCAGCCCAAACCCTTGGACCTAGAAAGCTGAAATTTTGCACAGAGGTTCCCTTTATAATGTAGACAAGGAATAAGGAAGGATTTTTCGAAATTCAACCCCTAAGGGATTTAAATAAGGGATGAAAGTTTGCATGGAAAGTCGTTTTTTTTCACGCGGGCGAAGCCGCTGGCAAAAGCTAGTTATATATATTTCTTTCGAAGACGTAGTACCTAGATTTATGAAATCACGAATGTAATTCCCGAAGGGTTAGACAAAGGTGTACCCATTCTACACCCACATTTCGCTGTTATATTATTAAATCCTATCTAATAGGGGGCGAGCCTATTTCCAACACCGAGGCACGATCTAGACGCCGTGGTTCTGTGGCACTGTATTTATAACTCATGAATGTGTGAGTGTTTTCCGGACCCTGTTTCAGGGGTGGAGTAATAACCTCAAGACTTCAATGGATGAATGCCGGACATAACCCTGCTCATTCCTTTGGCGCTGTGCGGCGTGTCCCCATGGGATTTTCCCTTCTATAAAGGTTATTCAACTATGCGTAGTGCAACGCTAAAGCGTTCGCGCACTGGTGCATATAACCTGTATAGGTGGCAAACAGGGGTGGTTCCGGTTATACAGTAGCCACTATAGTCACTATAGCCAGTGGATATTTTTATGGACTTTGAAATAACCAAACAGTTCATGGTTTCGTCTGGTTGCATTCTGTTTTCTGATTTGATACACAAATATACAACAAAAAACCACTAAATCCAATATTTATATTCTCCAATAAATGTATTTTTAATCAATCATAATATACGTGAGATCTTATCCAGGGGGCCTTCTCTCTAACTCCGTCAACGAAGATTCGGGTCTTTCCGAAAATAGCCCGAAACCTCGAAATAAACCCTAGGTACTCTCTCTCTATAATATTCGGATTCATGAGTTTAGAAAAAACATCAAGAGTAGGGACAACTGGTCCACTCATGTTGTCATTCATTTTTAGTTCGGGCACCTAACTAAACTAATCTATATCCGTAAGTGATACAGATTAGGAAACGCCCATATCTACGGGTTTAAGAGTAGACCTCCTGACACGAGATGACCATTAAAAACATTTCGGATTACAAACATGAGACACAAAGTGAATAGTCACTAGTTGTGACCACACGACGTCTCTTTGTCCTTATTTAGTCAAGCCTCACGATGTGTGACCTCTTTTCTCCTTTTTAGTGCGGTCTTCGTCTTAAAGTATTTGTACGTATATTTCTACTATTTTTTAAGAATTTAAAGTACAGACCAAATAAGCAAAAAAACTCATTAAGCTAGAATATTTATCAGTACTTTACTGAAAGTAGAAAAAAACATAATGAGGACTCATTTCAATTGTAGAGCTTCTCTTTACTAATGAGTCCACGACTGAATTCTTTTCTAAAGCGCGGCTTTAAACCAGGAAACCCCTTTAGGGCTAAGTAGGGCATTTTAACCGTCTGTAAGGCAACGACTAACTAAGTGAACCAGACGTATAACGTTACGGTAAAATGATATTAAAATGAAAGCAGACAATAAAACCGAGTGGTAACGTTATTATCGCTAAAACATCTTCCGTACGGGACAGTTTATAATTAATGGTGAAGGAAGCGATGTAAGCGGCTGTTTCTCAATCAAACCCGCTTTATTGCGGACACATTGACAGCTTGACTAATTTACATCATGTTAGCTATTAAATGTTGTCAAGTGTGAAGGGGAATTTAATGAAGTATGTATATGGTTAAGAAATTCAGCTAGACGTCAAGTGTAAAGCGAAATGTTTAAATCTATACTACCATTATAGAGGGTAACATTAAGAAAGAAAAAATACACACACACACACATTCGTTTGCTAGTTTGAAGCAGGAGGTAATCTCTAGAATATATGATACAATTTTAAAATTACATTATTCGTGAGTGCTATAAGCTATAAACTTACAAATAATTATAATAATCTATACTCTATACTAATATTATAAAGAGGTAAAGTTTGTGTGTTTGTATATTTGTTAAATTGTAAGGGGTAATCTCGGGATCTACTGAACTGATTTTAAAAATTCTTTCACCAATAGAAAGCCACATTATTGCTGAGTGTCATAGGTTATATAAAAAACCGAAAAATAAAAAGGCTTTTACGTGGTAGTCCGTTTTGCAAAGTGAATCGGAGAAAAAGCCAAAGCAGCGGAGGGCGCGGGTTGGTTTCGGGTTTAATTGGGTTCGCGTTCGTGCTCGCTTCGGGAGAAAGGGGCGTGTCCTTTTACATCTGATCTGAGAGGTAGGTACCCGCGCGGCTCAGTCGCGTGGTCGGCTCCTTACGCTGCGGACGTCCCCGAAATTGAATTTTTCGAAACGTAATTAATAATAATAATATAATATTCCACAACTATCACACAACGCCATCTAGTCCCAAGCTAAGCAGAGCTTGTGTTATGGGTACTAGACAACTGATAAACATACTTATATATTTCTAAATACATACATATTATAGATAAACTAGCAGTTGCCCGCGACTTCGTTCGCGTAGAAATTTTGACTCTCTTGTCTGGACTGCCTGTGGATGGTACTATGTCAAAACGAATGCCAAATGCCAATCGAAGCGATTATATTCCCTTAAACCAGCCCTGTCGTAAGATCTATTCCTACCTGAAATGTCTTTAACTATATTCTATCTCTCTGCCAATTTTCAGGTACAAAAAGCCAAGTATTTCATATGGACTTACGTGAGCCCTTAGTCCAGGGGGTCTAAAACGGCCACTTTGGCAGATCATAATATGAATTGCGTTAAAAAGCGTAAAATGGACCTTTCAATTTAATAACTGCGTCTGTAACAATTTAGTAAAATACATCATAATAGGAAAATAATATGAATTGCGTTAACATTCGTAAAATAGTCACAGACGCAGTTTTTATTATGAAAGGTCCATTTTACACTTTTAAACGCAATTCACATTATGATCTGCAAAAGTGGCCATTTTAGACCCCCAGGTCTTCCTTACAAATTTCTTAGCTTAGATCTCCTACTCCTAAACTCTAGACTTGTTAAATTTCAGGTTGTTAGTACAAAAAAAAACAGTACATTTTTACAAACATGTGAAAGCCCTCAGACTTCCTTATTCTGGCCATGTTGCTAAACTCGCTAAATCTGTTCTTAGTCAACGTCTACTAACTATAAAGTACCTTCCTGCCAAAATTGTAGCACAAAAAAAGGAAGGACTGTCATACAAACTCGCGTGAGCCCTTAGACCTCCCTAGTCCGGCCCTGTCGCAAAATCGATTCTTAGCAAACTTCTACTCACCTACTACGTCCCTGCCAAAATTCAAGTTAGTAGCACACAAAATGATGGACTTTTAAACAAACTTGCGAGCGCCCTTAAACCTCTCTAATCCGGCCCTGCCACAAAACCTGTACTTAGCAGAGTTTTACTAACTATAAACTACGTGCCTGCCAAAAATCAAGTTTGTAGCACAAAAAATTAAGGATTTTCTTACGAACTTGCAAGAACCCTTAGACCTCCCTAATCCGGCCCTGTCACAAAATCGGTTCTAAGCAGACGTCTACTGCCTATAAACTACGTCTCTGCCAAAAATCAAGATTGTAGCACAAAAAATGAAGGACTTTCATACAAACTTGCGAGGGCCCTTAGACCACCCTAATCCGGCCCTGTCGCAAAACTAATTTATAGCGGATGCCTACTGACTATAAACTACGTCTCTGCCAAAAATCAAGATTATAGCACGAAAAATTAAGGACTTTCATACAAACTTGTGAGGGCCCTTAGACCACCCTAATCCGGCCCTGTCGCAAAATTAATTCATAGCAGACGCCTACTGACTATAAACTACGTCTCTGCCAAAAATCTAGATTGTGGCACAAAAAATGAAGGAGTTTCATACAAACTTGTGAGGGCCCTTAGACCACCCTAATCCGGCCCTGTCGCAAAATCCGTTCTTAGCGGACGTCTACTAACCATAAACTACCTCCCTACCAAAAATCATCGTTGTACGTCCAGCGGTTTTCGAGATTTCGTGATGAATCAGTGAGTGAGTGAGTGACCTTTCGCTTTTATAGATATAGACTAGTATTTGCGTGGCTGCGCGAGCTGCGCGCAGCTCGCGGGGCGTGAAGAGGGGGAGAGGGGTAACTTTGAAAAATGATTTCGACTAACGCATTGCCCCTTTCAATGAATTTGAAAAAAAAAATGTTCCAAGTCTCTTAACTTCCGAGATCCACCTAAAGGGGCGGGTGAAGGGGGGCAAGGGGTTCAAATTTGAAATACGGATTTTACTTCCCCGAGCCTCCTCTATATGAATCTCACGTATACCACCACCTACCTACACTTACCTACCACCTACCTACACCTACCTACTACCTACCTACTACCTACCTATCACCTACCTACCACCTACCTCCTCCTACCACTAAAAAAACATTACCCTAAAGTTTGCTTGTCGTCGCCCCTGAGTTACGCTTCACCCACTCAACCTTCGTTACGCTAAGGAGGTCGCCGGCTCGCTTCGCTCGCCACCTCCCCCCTTCGCTTCACTCGGTCTCGCAGGTTCGCTCCACTCAGGACCTACCTACCACCGGAAAGCTATCATGACATTATCCCTACGCTACGGGGGTCGCCGGCTCGCTTCGCTCGCCCGCTCCCCCCTTCGCTTTACCGGTACCACCACAGGATAGGCTCCTTTCAATGAATCTGAAAAAAAAAATGTTCCAAGTCTCTTAACTTCCGAGATCCGCCTAAAGGGGGGGAGAAGAGTGGAAAGGGGGTCGATTTTGAAAAATGGTTTTTACTTTTCCGAGCCTCCTCTATACGAATCCGTAAACAAAACTGAAAAAAAAAGTGGTGAAGAGGGTGGGGGTGAAGGGGGGGGGGAGAGGGGAGATTTGAAAAATGATTTCGCCTAACTCATTGCCCCTTTCAATGAATCTGAAAAAAATAATGTTCGAAGTCTCTTAACTTCCGAGATCCGAAAGGGGGGGGTGAAGGGGGGCAAGGGGGTCAAATTTGAAAAATGGTTTATACTTCCCCAAGTCTCTTCTATACGAATCCCTAAAAAAAAACACGTAAAATCTCTTTATTTCCGAGATCCGCCTAAAGGGGGGGAGAAGGGGGAAAAGGGGGGCCACTTTGAAAAATGGTTTTTACTTTACCGAGCCCCCTCTATACGAATCCCTAAAAAAAAACACGTAAAGTCTCTTTGTTTCCGAGATACGATAGGGAGGGGGGAGAAGGGGGGGGGAAAGGGGGGGTTTGGGACTTTTTCCATAGTCATGAGAGTTGATTGTTTACGAATCTGTCAAAATATACCCACCTCCCCATCCACCATCTGGGAGAACAATTCTGTCAGTCAGTCAGTCAGTGAGTGGTAATTTAGCTTTATATAGTATAACTAGTATTTGCGTGGCTGCGCGAGCTGCGCGCAGCTCGCGGGGCGTGAAGAGGGGGAGAGGGGGAGCTTTGAAAAATGATTTCGACTAACGCATTGCACCTCTCAATGAATCTGAAAAAAAAATGTTCCAATGCAGCTCGCGGTACTACCTACCTACACCTACCTACTACCTACCTACACCTACCTACTACCTACCTACACCTACCTACTACCTACCTTCACCTACCTACCCCTACCTATCTACACCTACCTACCTACCTACACCTACCTACCTACACCTACCTACCTACACCTACCTACCTACACCTACCTACCTACACCTACCTACTTACACCTACCTACCTACACCTACCTACTACCTACCTACTACCTACCTACACCTACCTACTACCTACCTACTACCTACCTACTACCTACCTACTACCTACCTACACCTACCTACTACCTACCTATACCTACCTACCTACACCTACACATACCTACTACCTACCACCTACCTACTACCTACCTACTACCTACCTACTACCTCCTACTACCACTAAAAAAACATTACCCTAAAGTTTGCTTGTCGTCGCCCCTGAGTTACGCTTCACCCACTCAACCTTCGTTACGCTAAGGAGGTCGCCGGCTCGCTTCGCTTGCCACCTCCCCCCTTCGCTCCACTTGGTCTCGCGGGTTCGCTCCACTCAGGACCTACCTACCACCGGAAAGCTATCATGACATTATCCCTACGCTACGGGGGTCGCCCGGCTCGCTTCGCTCGCCCGCTCCCCCCTTCGCTTTGCCGCTGTACCACCACCGGACAGGTTTCGACGCCTACTATAATATTTGTTCAAACACCTAATGGCTATCTCTAACCGTTATGAAGTTACAGCCCTTTTAATTTTAGGGGAGGTTAGGGAGGGGAGGGAATACAAATTTCAACGTCCCTCAAATAGATTTAGGGAAGGATCAAAAATTTTTTCAGGAGTAAAAAAGAGGTGAAGAGGGGGGGGGGGTGAAGGGGGGAAAAGGGGGGAGTTTCTAAAAATGATTTCGAATAACGCAATGCCCCTCTATATGAATCTGAAAAAAAATTCGTTCCAAGTCTCTTAACTTTCGAGATCCGAAAGGGGGGGGGTGAAGGGGGGCAAGATGGTCAAATTTTAAAAATGGTTTTTACTTCCCCAAGCCTCTTCTATACGAATCCCTAAAAAAAAACGCGTTAAATCTCTTTATTTTCGAAATCCGCCTAAAGGGGGGGTGAAGGGGGGCAAGGGGGTCAAATTAAAAAAATGGTTTTTACTTTCCCGAGCCTCCTCTATACGAATCTGTAAAAACAAAAAAATACGGGTCTCTTAGTTTCTGAGATACGATGGAGAGGGGGAAGAAGGGGGGGGAAAAGGGGGGGTTTGGCACTTTTCTCATACTCACGAGAGTTACTTGTTTACGAATCTGTCAAAATATACCCACCTCCCCATCCACCATCTGGGAGAACAATTCTGTCAGTGAGTGAGTGGTAATTTAGCTTTATATAGTATAACTAGTATTTGCGTGGCTGCGCGAGCTGCGCGCAGCTCGCGGGGCGTGAAGTGGGGGAGAGGGGGAGCTTTGAAAAATGATTTCGACTAACGCATTGCACCTTTCAATGAAACTGAAAAAAAAAATGTTCCAATGCAGCTCGCGGTACACCTACCTACTACCTACACATACCTACTACCTACCACCTACCTACTACCTCCTACTACCACTAAAAAAACATTACCCTAAAGTTTGCTTTAAGTCGTCGCCCCTGAGTTACCTACTGACTACTACTACCTGAGGACCTACCTACCACCGGAAAGCTATCATGACATTATCCCTACGCTACGGGGGTCGCCGGCTCGCTTCGCTCGCCCGCTCCCCCCTTTACCACCACCGGACAGGTTTCGACGCCTACTATAATATTTGTTTAAACACCTAATGGCTATCTCTAACCGTTATGAAGTTACAGCCCTTTTAATTTTAGGGGAGGTTGGGGAGGGGAGGGTATACAAATTTCAATGCCCCTCAAATAGATTTAGGTAAGAATCAAAAAAATTTTCAGGAGTAAAAAAAGAGGGGAAGAGGGGGGGGGGTGAAGGGGGGGAGAGGGGGGAGTTTCTAAAAATGATTTCGACTAACGCAATGCCCCTCTATATGAATCTGAAAAAAAAAATGTTCCAAGTCTCTTAACTACCGAGATCCGAAAGGGGGGGTGAAGGGGGGGCAAGGGGGTCAAATTTGAATAATGGTTTTTACTTCCCCAAGCCTCCTCTATACGAATCCCTAAAAAAAAAACACGTAAAATCTCTTTATTTTCGAGATCCGCCTAAAGGGGGGGAGAAGGGGGAAAAGGGGGGCCACTTTGTAAAAATATTTTTACTTTACCGAGCCTCCTCTATACGAATCCGTAAAAAAAAAAAAATACGGGTCTCTTTGTTTCCGAGATACGATAGGGAGGGGCGAGAAGGGGGGGGAAAAGGGGGGGTTTGGGACTTTTCCCATACTCACGAGAGTTACTTGTTTACGAATCTGTCAAAATATACCCACCTCCCCATCCACCATCTGGGAGAACAATTCTGTCAATCAGTGAGTCAGTCAGTCAGTGGTAGTTTAGCTTTATATAGTATAACTAGTATTTGCGTGGCTGCGCGAGCTGCGCGCAGCTCGCGGGGCGTGAAGAGGGGGAGAGGGGGTGCTTTGAAAAATGATTTCGACTAACGCATTGCCCCTTTCAATGAATCTGATATACCTACCTATATACACCTACCTACTACCAACCTACACCTACCTACTACGTACCTACACCTACCTACTACCTACCACCTACCTACACCTACCTACTAACTACCTACACCTACCTACACCTACCTACTACCTACCTACACCGTCCTACTACCTACCTACACCTACCTACTACCTACCTACACCTACCTACCTACTACCTATCTACACCTACCTACTACCTACCTACACCTACCTATTACCTACCTACACCTACCAACACCTACCTACACCTACCTACACCTTCCTACACCTACCTACACATACCTACTACCTACCACCTACCTACTACCTACCTACTACCTCCTACTACCACTAAAAAAACATTACCCTAAAGTTTGCTTGTCGTCGCCCCTGAGTTACGCTTCACCCACTCAACCTTCGTTACGCTAAGGAGGTCGCCGGCTCGCTTCGCTCACCACCTCCCCCCTTCGCTCCACTCGGTCTCGCAAGTTCGCTCCACTCAAGACCTACCTACCACCGGAAAGCTATCATGACATTATCTCTACGCTACGGGGGTCGCCGGCTCGCTTCGCTCGCCCGCTCCCCCTTCGCTTTACCGCTGTACCACCACCGGACAGGTTTCGACGCCTAGTATAATATTTGTTCAAACACCTAATGGCTATCTCTAACCGTTATGAAGTTACAGCCCTTTTAATTTTAGGGGAGGGGAGGGAAGGGTATACAAATTTCAACGCCCCTCAATAGTTTTAGGTAAGAATAAAAAAAAATCAGTAGTAAAAAAAGGGGTGAAGAGGGGGGGGGGGAGCGTTGAAGGGGGGAGAGGGGGAGTTTCTAAAAATGATTTCGACTAACGCAATGCCCCTCTATATGAATCTGAAAAAAAATTCGTTCCAAGTCTCTTAACTTTCGAGATCCGCCTAAAAGGGGGGAGAAGGGGGGCAAGAGGGTCAAATTTGAAAAATGGTTTATACTTCCCCAAGCCTCTTCTATACGAATCCTTAAAAAAAAACACGTAAAATCTCTTTATTTCCGAGATCCGCCTAAAGGGGGGGAAAAGGGGTAAAAGGGGGGCCACTTTGAAAAATGTTTTTTACTCCCCGAGCCTCTTCTATACGAATCCCTAAAAAAAAACACGTAAAATTTCTTTATTTCCGAGATCCGCCTAAAGGGGGGGTGAAGGGGGGCAAGGGGGTCAAATTTGAAAAATGTTTTTTACTTCCCCAAGCCTCTTCTATACGAATCTCTAAAAAAACACACGTAATGTCTCTTTATTTCCGAGATCCACCTAAAAGGGGGGAGAAGGGGGGCAAGAGGGGGCACTCTGAAAAATGATTTTTACTTTACCGAGCCTCCTCTATACGAATCCCTAAAAAAAAACACGTAAAGTCTCTTTGTTTCCGAGATACGATAGGGAGGTGGGAGAAGGGGGGGGAAAAGGGGGGGTTTGGGACTTTTCCCATACTCACGAGAGTTAGTTGTTTACGAATCTGTCAAAATATACCCACCTCCCCATCCACCATCTGGGAGAACAATTCTGTCAATAAGTCAGTCAGTGGTAATTTAGCTTTATATAGTATAACTAGTATTTGCGTGGCTGCGCGAGCTGCGCGCAGCTCGCGGGGCGTGAAGAGGGGGGGAGGGGGCGCTTTGAAAAATAATTTCGACTAACGCATTGCCCCTTTCAATGAATCTGATATACCTACCTATATACACCTACCACCTACCTACCTACACCTACCTACTACTAACCTACTACCTACCTACACCTACCTACCACCAACCACCTACCTACACCTACCTACTACCTACCTACACCTACCTGCACCTACCTACACCTACCTACCTACACCTACCTACCACCTACCTACCACCTACCTACTACCCCTACACCTACCTACTACCTACCTATCACCTACCTACTACCTACCTACTACCTCCTACTACCACTAAAAAAACATTACCCTAAAGTTTGCTTGTCGTCGCCCCTGAGTAACGCTTCACCCACTCAACCTTCGTTACGCTAAGGAGGTCACCGGCTCGCTTCGCTCGCCACCTCCCCCCTTCGCTCCACTTGGTCTCGCAGGTTCGCTCCACTCAGGACCTACCTTCCACCGGAAAACTATCATGACATTATCCCTACGCTACGGGGGTCGCCGGCTCGCTTCGCTCGCCCGCTCCCCCCTTCGCTTTACCGGTACCACCACAGGATAGGCTCCTTTCAATGAATCTGAAAATAAAAAACTTCCAAGTCTCTTAACTTCCGAGATCTGCCAAAGGGGGGGTGAAGGGGGCAAGGGGGTCAAATTTTAAGAATGGATTTTACTTTCCCGAGCCTCCTCTATACGAATCCGTAAACAAAACTGAAAATAGAGGTGAAGAGGAGGGGGGGGGGGGTGAAGGGGGGGGGGGAGGGGAGCTTTGAAAAATGATTTCGATTAACTCATTGCCCCTTTCAATCAATGAATCTGAAACAAAAAATGTTCCAAGTCTCTTAACTTCCGAGATCCGAAGGGGGGGGGGTGAAGGGGGGCAAGGGGGTCAAATTTTAAAAATGTTTTTTACTTCCCCAAGCCTCATACGAATCCCTAAAAAAAAATCACGTAAATTCTCTTTATTTCCGAGATCCGCTTAAAAGGGGGGAGAAGGGGGGCAAGGGGGGCCACTTTGAAAAATGATTTTTACTTAACCTTGCCCCCTCTATACGAATCTTTAAAAAAAAACAAGTAAAGTCTCTTTGTTTCCGAGATACGATAGGGAGGGGGGAAAAGGGGGGGTTTGGGACTTTTCCCATACTCACGAGAGTTAGTTGTTTACGAATCTGTCAAAATATATCCACCTCCCCATCCACCATCTGGGAGAACAATTCTGTCAGTCAGTCAGTGGTAATCGAGCTTTATATATTATAACTAGTATTTGCGTGGCTGCGCGAGCTGCGCGCAGCTCGCGGGTCGTGAAGTGGGGGAGAGGGGGAGCTTTCAAAAATGATTTCGACCAACGCATTGCCCCTTTCAATGAAGCTTTAAAAATAAATGTTCCAAGTCTCTTAACTTCCGAGTTCTGCCTAAAGGGGGGGAAAAGGGGGGCAAGCGGGGCAAGGGGGTCAATTTTGAAAAATGGTTTTTACTTTCCCGAGCCTCCTCTATACGAATCCGTAAACAAAACAGAACACGATTTAAAAAAAAAGTGGTGAAGACAGGGGGAAGATGAAGGGGGGGAGAAGGGGGACCTTTGAAAAATGATTTCGACTAACACCTTGCCCCTTTCAATGAATCTGAAATAAAAATGTTACAAGTCCTAAAGGGGGGAGAAAGGGGGCAAATGGGGCAACTTTGAAAAAGGTAGGAGAGGAAAATGGGGCTTAAAGGGGAGGTTTTGCACTTTTTAGCTACTCATGAGAGTTACTTATATGCTTCACCCACTCAACCTTCGTTACGCTACGGAGGTCGCAGGCTCGCTTCGCTTGCCATCTCCCCTCTTCGCTCCACTCAAGACCTGCCTACCACCGAGGAAAAGCTATCGTGACCGTATCCCTTCGCTTTACCGGTACCACCACAGGATAGGTTTTGACGCCTACTATAATACGCTACGGAGGTCGCCGGCTCGCTTTGCTCGCCACCTCCCCTATGTTGCCAGCTAGTCAAAGTCTTCATTCTAAAAGTCTTTACTTCTACTTTCATGTTTTTGTGCAAAATCTGGGAAAATACCCTAAAAATGGGGATTTTTTTTGCAACAGACAACATTACTTAACGAAATACACAACCGGGACAACACAATCCGGTCAAAAGGTGGCCGGCTGTCCCATTTATTGTGTCGAAAATAATGATTTTTCATCATTTTTCCAAGATGGCCACCACACTGTCCGACATCTTGTTTTTCTGAAAAGTCTTAATTTTTTCTGAAATATCGAGGATACAAGCTACCGACTGGTGTACAGTCAACAGCAAAAGTAGATGATCAAAATCAGAAATTCAATACTAATGAACGGAGTTCGCGTCAGAACTGTGTGGCGTCGAAGTGATTCAAAAGTATGTGATTGTAAATTATACCAAACATTTACTACTAGTACAACTGCCATATATTCGTGATCAGTTTTGACTCCAAAAGTTAATAAACTTTATTCATGTCAATGTTCAAAAGTAGCTGATGTGATACAAAATCATAATTCAATAATTATTATTATCTTTGCATGTTTGTGAATTTATGTCAATATTCAAAAGTAGCTGATGTGATACAAATCATAATTCAATAAATATTATTATCTTTGCATGTTTGTGAATTTTTGTCAATGTTCAAAAGTATCTGATGCGATACAAAATCATAACAGACTCAATGATTGCTTTTGCCCAGTCGGCTACAATGTCATCATCATTTCAGCCGAAAGACGTCCACTGCTGGACATAGGCCTCCCCTAAGTGTCGCCACATTGACCGGTCCCGTGCGTCTCGCATCCAGCGGATCCCCGCAACCTTCACCAGGTCATCGGTCCACCTGGTGGGAGGCCTTCCAACGTCTTCCGGTTCGCGGTCGCCACTCCAGAACTTTCCGGCCCCATCGGTCATCCGTTCTTCGAGCAATGTGCCATGCCCACTGCCACTTCAGCTTGGTAATTCTTCGGGCTATGTCGGTAACCTTGGTTCTCATGCGGATGTCGTGCCTCATTTCTGATTCGATCGCGCAAGGAAACTCCGAGCATATAATAATAATAATAATAATCAATTTATTTTCAGGCATCTAAGGCCCATAGATAAATACCTTACAGACTAACATAAATATAATAAAATACAGTTTGTGTTAGTTAATAGAGCCTTAAAACTATGTTAGTAGCACTTCACTAGCGCACTAGGTCACTGCGCGTTCTTGTGGCACTTGCCCGCGGAAGCGACGGAACACCACTCCCTGCGGCCAAAAGTCCTCTTCCAAGACGAGATGCAGAAAACAAGTTGGTATTCGCACCACGAACGCCTTAAAGTTGACGTTGCGGCACGACTCCAGCAACTGCACTCTCGCCACGTACTTGGTCTTCTGGCGCACGTACTCCACGATGTCTCCCGCCGTAGTGGTGTAGTGTAGACGGGAGATGTACACCGAAGTGTTCGGCTTTGCGGCACGAATGGTCACGTTGGGCTCCGATGGAGCCGTGCCGCAGCGGTTCTTGATGGTACGTTGACGACGTTTCCTCACCACCGTCACAAAACCATCATCAGCCTGGATCGGCGCCTTTTCAGGCACAGGCTTTCTAGCGGGAGCAGTTTTGTCCGCGACAATGCTTGCGAAATCTCTCGGTAGACGTTGAGAATTTGCAGGCGCTGCAGAAACGCGCAGCGGGTCGTGCGGTACAGTTCAGGCCGCGCAGTGCGAAGGCGTCGCCGCGGGAACGCGGGGCGCGCGGGCGGTGTGTTCTGTAATCTCAGCAATCTGCTTATGCGCCGGCGTTGAAACTGCTGACGCGGAATTCGACGACGACATATCGTGGCCGGCTCCGCGGCACGTGTCAACGCTAGGCACATTGACTGCTGACTTAGATACTGCCACACTGTTGCGCAATTCCCCAACTTCCTTGCGCAAATCCGTGACGATGTTCTGGGATGCATCCAGTTTTGCTAGCACATCCGCAAGACTGGCCTTCAAGGAGACAATATCCTTAAGTAGGCTCGTTACGTCGACATGGTCGAAGGTCACGGGAGGAAGCTTGTTTAGCTCCTTCGCTACGAACGTCGGCACGTCGTCTGGGTCGGTCTCCTTAAACAGCGTGATAATATCCTGCAGGCTTCTCTTGGTCCCGTCACGGCGGCGGGACACCATTTGCTCGCGCTTATTCAGCGCAGTGTACAACAACAGCTTGGCAGCAGCCTCGCTGAAGTTTGTCGCGCAGATCTGAACAGTGGACACCTCGTCCATCACGTCCAGTTTCTGCTGCAGAAACGACAGCAGCTCGTTCACCACAAGTTGTTCACTCATAGCGGTACAATTTCGAGCGACGGCTTGCGCCGCGCTAAGCGATTTAAATAATATTAATTTGCAGGCGCGTCCGCATCGAAACGCAGTTCAAGCGAGACTGCACAAGCATAGCCCTCTCCATTACCCTTTGGGTGACTTTAAGCCTTCTGATGAAGCCCATTGACGACCAAGTTTCGGTCCCGTATGTAATCACTGGCAACACACACTGGTCATAGACTTTTGTCTTGAGACACTGCGGTAAGTTGGACGAGAAGATACTTCTCAGCTTCCCAAACGCTGCCCAGCCTAGTCGGATTCGACGATTGACCTCTTTCTCAAAGTTGGACCTACTTAACTGGACTGTTTGTCCCAGGTAGACATTATCGTCTACAACTTCGAGTGTTGAGTCTCCGATCTTTATAGGACTGGGTGTAACATGGGCATTCAACATGACCTTGGTTTTGTCCATGTACATTTTTAGACCCACTCTTTCGGAAGCTCTACTGAGGACATCGAGCATTGTACTGAGGTCCTCCATGGTCTCAGCCGTGACCACTATATCGTCGGTAAATCGAAGGTGAGTGATGTACTCGCCATTGATGTTGATGCCTAGTCCTCTCCAGTCCAGAACCTTGAAGACATCCTCCAGTACAGCGGTGAACAGCTTCGGAGATATGACGTCTCCTTGTCTCTCACCTCGCTGCAGAAGGATAGGTTTCGTGGTCTGGTCCTGAAGCTGGACTGACATGGTGGCGTTGGCTACAATATATACCGAAAGGTAGATTGATATTTTTATCTTTAATAAAAATATCAATCTACCTTCCGGTTTATTTATAAATTTATATTGACTTGTTGCGCTTTTGTCGCACTGTTAGCGTTGAGTGCGTCTGTTATCAAATGCAAATATGCAAATTTTTATCCAATTCATCTGTTTTTCCGTAAAACATAACAAATTAAATTAATGGGATAATTAAAAAATAAGTATGGATGAATTATTTGCCTCATGATTATGTGGCCTCAGTTTCATCATTATATTTTTTATTTTAACAGTTCACTAGTTTTTATTTATTTTTTTCACTTCTTTGTTCTGGAGCGAATTGAGTTTATAATTTTTGGATTCAAAACTGATCAAGAATATATGGCAGTTGTACTAGTAGTAAATGTTTGGTATAATTTACAATCACATACTTTTGAATCACTTCGACGCCACACAGTTCTGACGCGAACTCCGTTCATTAGTATTGAATTTCTGATTTTGATCATCTACTTTTGCTGTTGACTGTACTTGGTGTTGATAAGTTTTAAGTTTGGTAGAACAAAAGAATTCGCCAAAGTCGGTTCAGATAAGAAAATTCAAGCCCCAATGACTCTCGGGGTTGCCAGCTGAATAGAATGAAAATGGTCAAATGTAATTTGAGGCGCCCTATTCTCGGTGTTTATGTATAAAATTTCCATTCAAAATGTCGTTATTTCCATTATTCATGTTTTTGGGAAAAATCTGGGAAAATACCCCAAAAATGGGGGAAAATTTTGCGTAAGGTAACACTCCACAACAAAGTACACAATCGCTTCATACAACACAATCCGGTCGGGGGATGCCGGCTGTCCCATTTGTCGAGTCGAAAATTAGGATTTTTCATCATTCTTACTAGATGGCCGCCACACTGTCCGCCATCTTTTTTTTCTAAAAAGTCATAATTTTCCTGAAATTTCAGGGATATAGGCCACCAACTGGTGTACTTGGTGTTGCCAACTTTTGAGTTTGGTAGAACAAACTAATTCGCCAAAGTCGGGTCTGACCAAAAAATTCAAACGCCAATGGCTCTCGGGGTTGCCAGCTGAAAGTGATTAAAATGGTCAAATGTCATTTGGAGGACCCCATTCTTGGTGTTTATGTAAAATTTCCATTCAAAATGTCGTTATTTCTACTTTTCATGTTTTCGGGGAAAATCTGGGAAATTTCCCTAAAAATGGGGAAAATTTTTGCACCAGGCTACACTCCTTGACGAATCACACAACCGGTTCATACAACACAATCCAGTCGGGAGATGCCAGCTGTCCCAATTATCGTGTCGAAAATTGGGATTTTTCGGCCTTTTTACAAGATGGCCGCCATAGCATCCGCCATCTTGTTTTTCTAAAAAGTCATAATTTTCCCTAAATGTCAACAATATAGGCCACCGACCGGTGTACTTGGTGTTGCCAACTTTTGAGTTTGGTAGAACAAACTAATTCGCCAAAGTCAAAAAGTCCCAAAAATGAAAAAGTTGAATATTTTTTGGGGTGGCCAATTAAAACGAACCAAAATGGTCAAATGTCATTTGGGGGACCCCAATGTTGCCGGCTAGTCAAAGTCTCTATTTAAAATGTCATTATTTCTACTTTTCATGTTTTCGGGAAAAATCTGGGAAAATACCCTAACAATGGGGAAAATTTTTGCACCAGGCAACACCCGTCAACAAAACACACAACCGCTCGGTACAACTCGATTCCGTCCGATGTTGCCAACTACCCGAAAAATGGATTTGAAAATAATCGAAATTTCCAACTTTTTACAAAATGGCCGCCGCAGCGTCCTCCATCTTGGATTTTCGCAATGTCATAATTTTTCCCAATTGCCATTACAATTATCAACCAATTGGCAAACTCTTTGTTGGCGGTTATAGAATTTGGTAGAAGAAAACAATTTGTCAAAGTCGAGTGAAAAAAGTCGACAATTTCAAAACGTCCTGGCGCGGCCGCCATCTTGTTTTTTTTTTTTTTTTTACTTTTTTTTTAAATGCTTTTACATTTCGTATAGGACCTCTGAGTCGAAATCCATCCAAGTGTTTCCCCCACCGAAACCGGAAATGGACTCGCCCACCATCTTGGATTTGAACTTTCCCTATAATTTTCCTCTACTCGATTGGTCAGATTACACATTTTTGCAAAACATACCCCTAACCCATCTCTCACCCATTCCGAGAAACGACATGTCAATGAGTGAGTGGCTTTGTAGTTTTATATAACTATAACTAGTATTTGCGTGGCTGCGCGAGCTGCGCGCAGCTCGCGGGTCGTGAACGGGGGGAGAGGGGTTGCTTTCAAAAATGATTTCGACTAACGCATTGCCCCTTTCAATGAAGCTTCAAAAAAAAATGTTCCATGTCTCTTAACTTCCGAGACTTGCCGAAAGGGGGGGAGAAGGGGGGCAAGGGGGTCAAATTTGAAAAATGGATTTTACTTCTTCGAGCCTCCTCTATACGAATCCGTAAACAAAACAGAACACGAGTTTAAAAAAAAGGGTGAAGAGGGGGGGGATGAAGGGGGGGAGAAGGGGGAGCTTTGAAAAATGATTTCGACTAACGCATTGCCCCTTTCAATTAATCTGAAAAAAAAAAATGTTCTAAGTCTCTTTACTTCCGAGATCCGCCTAAAGGGGGGGGAGAAAGGGGAAAGGGGGTCAATTTTGAAAAATGGTTTTTACTTCCCCGAGCCTCCTCCAACGAATCCCTAAAAAAAACACGTAGAGTATCTTTGCTTCCGAAATCCGCCTAAAAGGGGGGAGAAGGGGGGCAAGGGGGGCCACTTTGAAAAATGATTTTTATTAACCGAGCGTCCTCTATACGAATCCCTAAAAAAAAACTCGTAAAGTCTCTTTGTTTCCGAGATACGATAGGGAGGGGCAAGAAAGGGGGGGAAAAGGGGGGGATTGGCATTTTTTCCATACTCACGAGAGTTAGTTGTTTACGAATCTGTCAAAATATACCCACCTCCCCATCCACCATCTAGGAGAACAATTCTGTCAGTCAGCGCAGCTCGCGGGTCGTGAAGAGGGGGAGAGGGGGAGCTTTAAAAAATGATTTCGACTAACGCATTGCCCCTTTCCATGAATCTGAAAAAAAAATGTTTCAAGTCTCTTAACTTCCGAGACCCGCCTAAAGGGGGGGGGAGAGAAGGGGGGCTAGGGGGTCAATTTTGAAAAATGGTTTTTACTTTCCCGAGGCTCCTCTATACGAATCCGTAAACAAAACAGAACACGAGTTTAATAAAAGGGGTGAAGAGGGGAGGGGGGAGGGGGAGCTTTAAAAACTGGTTTCGACTAACGCATTGCCCCTTTCAATGAATCTGAAAAAAAAATGTTCCAAGTCTCTTAACTTCCGAGTTCCGCCTAAAGGGGGGGAAAAGGGGGCAAATGGGGCAACTTTGAAAAAGGTAGGAAGGGAAAAAGAGGCAAAAAGGGTAGGTTTTGCACTTTTTAGCTACTCATGAGAGTTACTTATACGCTTCCCCACTCAACCTTCGTTACGCTACGGAGGTCGCCGGCTCGCTTCGCTCGCCACCTCCCCTCTTCGCTCCACTCAAGACCTGCCTACCACCGAGGAAAAGCTATCATGACCTTATCCCTACGCTACGGGTTACTTCGCTTTACCGGTACCACCACACGATAGATTTCGACGCCTACTATAACACGCTACGGAGGTCGCCGGCTCGCTTCGCTCGCCACCTCCCCTTTCGCTCCACTCAAGATCTGCCTACCACCGAGGAAAAGCTATCGTGATGTCATTCAACGAACCCAAATGTTGCCAGCTAGTCAGTCTTCATTCTAAAAGTCTTTACTTTCATGTTTTTGGCAAAATCTGGGAAAATGCCCTAAAAATGGGATTTTGTTTTTGCACCAGGCAACATTACTTAACGAACTACACAACCGGGACTACACAATCCGGTCAGAAGGTGCGCCGGCTGTCCCATTTATCGTGTCGAAAATTGGGATTTTTCATCATTTTTCCAAGATGGCCACCACACTGTCCTCCATCTTGTTTTTCTGAAAAGTCACAATTTTTCTGAAATATCGAGGATACAGGCTACCGATTGGTGTACTTGGTGTTGCCAAGTTTTAAGTTTGGTAGAACAAAAGAATTCGCCAAAGTCGGTTCTGATCCGAAAATTCAAGCCCCAATGACTCTCGGGGCTGCCAGCTGAAAAGAATGAAAATGGTCAAATGTCATCTGAGGCACCCCATTTTTGGTGTTAATGCAAAATTTCCATTCAAAATGTCGTTATTTCCACTAATCATGTTTTTGGGAAAAATCTGGGAAAATACCCTAAAAATGGGGAAAATTTTTGCGTAAGGTAACACTCGACAACAAAGTTCACAATCGCTTCTTACAACACAATACGGTCGGGGGATGCCGGCTGTCCCATTTTTCATGTCGAAAATTAGGATTTTTCATCATTTTAACAAGATGGCCGCCACACTGTCCGCCATCTTGTTTTTCTGAAAAGTCTTAATTTTTCTGAAATTTCAGGGATATAGGCCACCAACTGGTATACTTGGTGTTGCCAACTTTTGAGTTTAGTAGAACAAACTAATTCGCCAAAGTTGGGTCTGACCCAAAAATTTAAGCGCCAATGGCTCTCGGGGTTGCCAGCTGAAAGTGATGAAAATGGTCAAATGTCATTTAAGGGACCCAAATGTTGCCGGCTAGTCAAAGTCTCTATTTAAAATGTCATTATTTCTACTTTTCATGTTTTCGGGGAAAATCTGGGAAAATACCCTAAAAATGGGGAAATTTTTTGCAGCAGGCAACACTCTTTAACAAAACATACAACCGCTTGGTACAAAACAATCCAGTCGGGAGATGCCAGCTGTCCCAATTATCGTGTCTAAAATTGAGATTTTTCGGCCTTTTTACAAGATGGCCGCCATGGAATCCGCCATCTTGTTTTTCTGAAAAGTCATAATTTTCCTGAAATGTCAAGAATATAGGCCACCGATTGGTGTACTTGGTGTTGCCAACTTTCGAGTTTGGTAGAACAAACTAATTCGCCTAAGTCAAAAAGTCCCAAAAATTAAAAAGTTGAATATTTTTTGGGGTTGCCAATTAAAACGAACCAAAATGGTCAAATGTCATTTGGGGGACCCCAATGTTGCCGGCTAGTCAAAGTCTCTATTTAAAATGTCATTATTTCTACTTTTCATGTTTTTGGGGAAAATCTGGGAAAACACCCTTAAAATGGGGAAAATTTTTGCACCAGGCAACACTCGTCAACAAAACACACAACCGCTCCCTACAACTCAAACCCGTCCGATGTTGCCAACTACCCGAAAAATGGATTTCAAAAAAATCGAAATTTCCAACTTTTTACAAAATGGCCGCCGCAGCGTCCTCCATCTTGGATTTTCACAATGTCATAATTTTTCCCAATTGTTATTGAAATTACCAACAAATTAGCAGACTTTTCGTTGGCGGTTTTAGAATTTGGTAGAAGAAAACAATTTGTCAAAGTCGAGTGAAAAAAGTCGACAATTTCAAAACGTCATAGCGCGGCCGCCATCTTGTTTTTTTTTTTTTTTTTACTTTTTTTTTTAAATGTTTTTCGATTTCGTATAGGACCTCTGAGTCGAAATTCATCCAAGTCTTTCCCCCACCGAAATCGGAAATGGACTCGCCCTCCATCTTGGATTTGAACTTTCCCTATAATTTTCCTCTACTCGATTGGTCAGATGGCACATTTTTGCAAAACATACCCCTAACCCATCTGTCACCCATTCCGAGAAACGACATGTCAATCAGTGAGTCAGTGAGTGGCTTTGTAGTTTTATATAACTATAACTAGTATTTGCGTGGCTGCGCGAGCTGCGCGCAGCTCGCGGGTCGTGAAGAGGGAGAGCTTTTAAAAATACCTACACCTACCTACTACCTACCTACACCTACCTACACCTACCTACACTCGGTCTCGCAGGTTCGCTCCACTCAGGACCTACCTACCACCGGAAAGCTATCATGACATTATCCCTGAAGCGTATAAGTGACTCTCATGAGTAGCTAAAAAGTGCAAAACCTCCTCTTTTTGCCCCCTTTTCCCCTCCTATCTTTTTCATAGTTGCCCCATTTGCCCCCTTTTCCTCTCCTACCTTTTTCATAGTTGCCCCATTTGCCCCCTTTCTCCTCCCTCTAGGCGGATCTCGGAAGTTAAGATACTGCGAACATTTTTGGCTTAAAAAAAAATGGAAAAGGGGAGCAAGTGGATCAATTTTGAAAAATGGTTTTAATTTCCCGAACCTCCTCTATATGAATCCGTAAACAAAACAGAACACGAATTTAAAAAAGGGGTGAAGACAGGGGGAAGATGAAGGGGGGAGAGGGGGGAGCTTTGAAAAATGATTTCGACTAACGCCTTGCCCCTTTTAATGAATCTGAAATGAAAATGATACAAGTCTTTTAACTTTCGAGATCCGCCTAAAGGGGGGAGAAACGGGGCAAATGGGGCAACTTTGTAAAAGGTAGGAGGGGAAAATAGGGCAAAAAGGGGAGGTTTTGCACTTTTAAGCTACTCATGAGAGTTACTTATACGCTTCACTCACTCAACCTTCGTTACGCTACGGAGGTCGCCGGTTCGCTTCGCTCGCCACCTCCCCTCTTCGCTCCACTCAAGACCTGCCTGCCACCGAGGAAAAGCTATCGTGACCTTATCCCTTCGCTACGGGGGTCACCGGCTCGCTTCGCTCGCCACCTCCCCCCTTCGCCTTACCGGTACCACCATAGGATAGGTTTCGACGAGTACTGTAATACGCTACGGAGGTCGCCGGCTCGCTTTGCTCGCCATCTCCCCTATGTTGCCAGCTAGACAAAGTCTTCATTCTAAAAGTCTTTACTTCTACTTTCATGTTTTTGGGCAAAATCTGGGAAAATACCCTAAAAATGGGTTTTTTTTTGCAACAGGCAACATTATTAGAGAAATACACAACCACGACTACACAGTCCGGTCAGAAGGTGCCGGCTGTCACATTTATCGTGTCGATAATTGGGATTTTTCATCATTTTTCCAAGATGGCCACCACACTGGCCGCCATCTTGTTTTTCTGAAAATTCACAATTTTCCTAAAATATCAAGGATACAGGCTACCGACTGGTGTACTTGGTGTTGCCAAGTTTTAAGTTTAGTAGAACAAAAGAATTCGCCAAAGTCGGTTCTGATCCTAAAATTCAAGCACCAATGACTCTCGGGGTTGCCAGCTGAAAAGAATGAAAATGGTCAAATGTCATTTGAGGCACCCCATTCTTAGTGTTCCTGTAAAAAAATTCCATTCAAAATGTCGTTATTTCCACTATTCATGTTTTTGGGAAAAATCTGTGAAAATACCCTAAAAATGAGGAAAATTTTTGCGTAAGGTAACACTCCACAATAAAGTACACAATAGCTTTTTAGAACACAATCCGGTCGGGGGATGTCGGCTGTCACATTTATTGTGTCGAAAATTAGGATTTTTCACCATTCTTACAAGATGGCCGCCACACTGTCCGCCATCTTTTTTTTTTTTAAATCTGAAATCTCAAGGATATAGGCCACCAACTGGTGTACTTGGTGTTGCCAACTTTTGACATTAGTAGAACAAACTAATTCGCCAAAGTTGGGTCTGACCCAAAAATTCTAGCGCCAATGGCTCTCGGGGTTGCCAGCTGAAAGTGATGAAAATGGTCAAATGTCATTTGAGGGACCCCATTCTTGGTGTTTATGTAAAATTTCCATTCAAAATGTCGTTATTTCCACTGTTCATGTTTTTGGGAAAAATCTGGGAAAATACCCTAAAAATGGAGAAAAATTTTGCGTAAGGTAACACTCCACAACAAAGTACACAATCGCTTCATACAACACAATCCGGTCGGGGGATGTCGGCTGTCCCATTTATCGTGTCGAAAATTAGGATTTTTCATCATTTTTATAAGATGGCCGCCACACTGTCCGCCATCTTTTTTTTCTGAAAAGTCATAATTTTCCTGAAATCTTAGGGATATAGGCCACCAACTGGTGTACTTGGTGTTGCCAACTTTTGACTTTAGTAGAACAAACTAATTCGCCAAAGTCGGGTCTCACCCAAAAATTCAAGCGCCAATGGCTCTCGGGGTTGCAAGCTGAAAGTGATGAAAATGATCAAATGTCATTTGGGGGACCCCATTCTTGGTGTTTGTGTAAAATTTCCATTCAAATTGTCATTATTTCTACTTTTCATGTTTTCGGGGAAAATCTGGGAAATTTCCTTAAAAATGGGGAAAATTTTTAAACCAGGCCACACTCCTTGACGAATTACATAACCGGTCTATACAACACAATCCGGTCGGGGGATGCCAGCTGTCCCAATTATCGTGTCGAAAATTGGGATTTTTCGGCCTTTTTACAAGATGACCGCCATGGAATCCGCCATCTTGTTTTTCTGAAAAGTCATAATTTTCCTGAAATGTCAAGAATATAGGCCACCGATTGGTGTACTTGGTGTTGCCAACTTTCGAGTTTGGTAGAACAAACTAATTCGCCAAAGTCAAAAAGTCCCAAAAATTAAAAAGTTCAATATTTTTTGGGGTTGCCAATTTAAACGAACCAAAATGGTCAAATGTCATTTGGGGGACCCCAATGTTGCCGGCTAGTCAAAGTTTCTATTTAAAATGTCATTATTTCTACTTTTCATGTTTTTTAGGAAAATCTGGAAAAATACCCTAAAAATGGGAAAAAAATTTGCACCAGGCAACACTCGTCAACAAAACACACAACCGCTCGGTACAACTCGATTCCGTCCGATGTTGCCAACTACCCGAAAAATGGATTTGAAAATAATCGAAAAATCCAACTTTTTACAAAATGGCCGCCGCAGCGTCCTCCATCTTGGATTTTCAACAATGTCATAATTTTTTCCAATTGCCATTGAAATTACCAACAAATTAGCAGTCTTTTCGTTGGCGGTTTTAGAATTTGGTAGAAGAAAACAATTTGTCAAAGTCGAGTGAAAAAAGTCGACAATTTCAAAACGTCCTGGCGCGGCCGCCATCTTGTTTTTTTTTTTTTTTTTACTTTTTTTTTTAATGCTTTTAGATTTCGTATAGGACCTTTGAGTCGAAATCCATCCAAATCTTTCCCCCACCGAAACCGGAAATGGACTCGCCCTCCATCTTGGATTTGAACTTTCCCTATAATTTTCCTCTACTCGATTGGTCAGATAGCACATTTTTGCAAAACATACCCCTAACCCATCTCTCACCCATTCCGAGAAACGACATGTCAATCAGTCAGTGGCTTTGTAGTTTTATATAACTATAACTAGTATTTGCGTGGCTGCGCGAGCTGCGCGCAGCTCGCGGGTCGTGAAGCGGGGGAGGGGGGAAGCTTTGAAAAATAATTTCGACTAACGTATTGCCCCTTTCAATGAATCTGAAAAAAAAAATGTTCCAAGTCTCTTAACTTCCGAGATCCGCCTAAAGGGGGGGAAAAGGGGGGCAAGGGGGTCAATTTTGAAAAATGGTTTTTGCTTTCCCGATCCCCCTCTACACGAATCCGTAAACAAAACAAAACACGAATTTAAAAAAAGGGGTGAAGACGGGGGGAGGATGAAGGGGTGGAGAGGGGGGAGCTTTGAAAAATGATTTCGACTAACGCCTTGCCCCTTACAATGAATCTAAAATAAAAATGTTACAAGTCTCTTAACTTTCGAGATCCGCCTAAAGGGGGGAGAAAGGGGGCTAATGGGGCAACTTTGAAAAAGGTAGGAGAGGAAAATGGGGCAAAAAGGGGAGGTTTTGCACTTTTTAGCTACTCATGAGAGTTACTTATACGCTTCACCCACTCAACCTTCATTACGCTACGGAGGTCGCAGGCTCGCTTCGCTCGCCACCTCCCCTCTTCGCTTTACTCAAGACCTGCCTACCACCGAGGAAAAGCTATCGTGACCTTATCCCTTCGCTTTACCGGTACCACCACAGGATAGGTTTCGACGCGTACTATAATACGCTACGGAGGTCGCCGGCTCGCTTTGCTCGCCACCTCCCCTATGTTGCCAGCTAGTCAAAGTCTTCATTCTAAAAGTCTTTACTTCTATTTTCATGTTTTTGGGCAAAATCTGGGAAAATACCCTAAAAATGGGGATTTTTTACATAACAAAATACACAACACAATTCGGTTAGAAGGTGCCGGCTGTCCCATTTATCGTGAAGAAAATTGGGATTTTTCATATTTTTTCCAAGATGGCCACCACACTGTCCGCCATCTTGTTGTTCTGAAAAGTTTAATTTTTTCTGTTATATCGAGGATACAAGCTACCGACTGGTGTACTTGGTGTTGCCAAGTTTTAAGTTTGGTAGAACAAAAGAATTCGCCAAAGTCGGTTATGATCCGATAATTCAAGCCCTAATGACTCTCGGGGTTGCCAGCTGAAAAGAATGAAAATGGTCAAATGTCATTTGAGGCACCCCATTCTTAGTGTTCCTGTAAAATTTCCATTCAAAATGTCGTTATTTCTACTTTTCATGTTTTCGGGGAAAATCTCGGAAATTTCCCTAAAAATGGGGGAAAATTTTGCACCAGGCCACACTCCTTGACGAATTACATAACCGGTCCATACAAGACAATCCGGTCGGGGGATGCCAGCTGTCCCAATTATCGTGTCGAAAATTGGGATTTTTCGGCCTTTTTACAAGATGGCCGCCATGGAATCCGCCATCTTGTTTTTCTGAAAAGTCATAATTTTCCTGAAATGTCAAGAATATAGGCCACCGATTGGTGTACTTGGTGTTGCCAACTTTCGAGTTTGGTAGAACAAACTAATTCGCCAAAGTCAAAAAGTCCCAAAAATTAAAAAGTTCAATATTTTTTGGGGTTGCCAATTAAAACGAACCAAAATGGTCAAATGTCATTTGGGGGACCCCAATGTTGCCGGCTAGTCAAAGTCTCTATTTAAAATGTCATTATTTCTACTTTTCATGTTTTTGGGGAAAATCTAGGAAAATACCCTAAAAATGGGGAATTTTTTTGCACCAGGCAACACTCGTCAACAAAACAGACAACCGCTTGGTACAACTTGAACCAGTTTGATGTTGCCAACTACCCGAAAAATGGATTTGAAAAAAATCGAAATTTCCAACTTTTTACAAAATGCCTGCCGCAGCGTCCTCCATCTTGGATTTTCACAATGTCATAATTTTTCCCAATTGCCATTGAAATTACCAACAAATTGGCAGACTTTTCGTTGGCGGTTTTAGAATTTGGTAGAAGAAAACAATTTGTCAAAGTCGAGTGAAAAAAGTCGACAATTTCAAAACGTCATAGCGCGGCCGCCATCTTGTTTTTTTTTTTTTTTTACTTTTTTTTTAAATGCTTTTAGATTTCGTATAGGACCTCTGAGTCGAAATTCATCCAAGTCTTTCCCCCACCGAAACCGGAAATGGACTCGCCCACCATCTCGGATTTGAACTTTCCCTATAATTTTCCTCTACTCGATTGGTCAGATTACACATTTTTGCAAAACATACCCCTAACCCAACTCTCACCCATTCCGAGAAACGACATGTCAATGAGTGAGTGAGTGGCTTTGTAGTTTTATATAACTATAATTACACCCAGACACAGAACAAATGATCGTGCTCATCACACAAACATTTGTCCTGGGTGGGAATCGAACCCACGACCTCCGGCATAGCAGTTAGGGTCACTAACCACTAGACCAACAGGCCAGTCAAAAATAATTAGCACACTTTCGACTAATTATGCCCAACGAAGTGGGCACGGGTCAGCTAGTTATGTATATTAGCAGAGCCATCTCAATTTTGGCGAACGAAGTGCTAGTGGGTAAATAAAAGTCACAAAAAATGTCATTGTGAGAATTTTATTAAGAGCAGATGACGACCACAGGTGAAAAAGGACCAACTCATTCTTAGTAATTAAGGCATAAGAATGAGGTCGCAATTCCGGCGCCGACAAAATAATGAGACCGTTACCGTTGAACATCCAGAAACGGAAACTAATCCTGTTTCTGAAAGCTTGATTAAGTCTGATCAGTAAATCTGAATCGGCCAAATCTCTTAATATCTGAAGACGAAAATAGATGAAAATTTCGAAAATCTATTGTCTTCCTTGAGATTGAAAGCATATTATAATTATTAATAATTATAGCATGGACTTAAACATAACTGGCCAAATGGGTGTGCTATTAGGTACATCTCTGACTA
This sequence comes from Diarsia dahlii, assembly GCA_949775195.1. Taxonomy (NCBI): domain Eukaryota; kingdom Metazoa; phylum Arthropoda; class Insecta; order Lepidoptera; family Noctuidae; genus Diarsia; species Diarsia dahlii. The sequence goes on from OX459190.1 coordinate 20,271,017, forward strand.
ACTCTTCGGAGATTAAATGCATGATGTTATGTTATAATACCAACTCAGTTTTAGAAACGGGAAGGTAAGTTTAATCTCTTAATTAAAATAGACGGAGATAAAACAAGAACATAATTTTCGGCAAATTTTATAAAACTCTACCCTTTTACTGAGAAAAGGGGGAACAATAGAATGATAAACGACATCCTTACGTCATAACGTTGCAAACAAGAAAGACAACACTAATTACTATCAGATAATGCCGCAATTTATCACAGGGGAGGGTTGTGAGAAGCTCGCCACTCCAATTAATGGGATAAATAGCTCGTAATGGAGAATTTGCATTAATTTTTACCCGACTACGGCAAAGCCAAAGGAGGGTTATGATTTTGACTGGCTATGTATGTATGTATGTATGTATGTATGTATGTATGTATGTGTGTATCTTCATCTGTTCCCTCATAGCTTCTAATCTACTTATCGGAACTCGACATATGAGGTATCGTTAGAACCGTCTTCATTTTCCGCTGAACATAGGCTACGTGACGAGTCACAAAAAGTGATTTGGCGCCCTCTAACGGTCAAAAAGTAAGGCTTAAAAAATAAAAATGTAGATAAACACGCCGTGTTTGGTATCATTTAAAAGGGCCTCACTTGTACATTTCCAAAATATTGCTCAAATTTAAAATCGCGCCCTCTAGCGGACAAAAAGTCAAGAGTAAAAAAAAATATTTAACACCAAAATTGTCTAAATAAAAAAAAGTAAAAAACTAAAACCCGACTACGACAAAAAAAACGACGCTGAAAAAGTATGAAACAAGATTTTCAGGATAGAACAAAAAGAAAAGCCGTAGTCACACGTTATAGGTACCAACCTAAACACTTTAATACCGTGTGACTACGGCTTTTCTTTTTGTTCTATCCTGAAAATCTTGTTTCATACTTTTTCAGCGTCGTTTTTTTTCCAGTTCGTCGCAAGCGCACGGAACGTCGGTAATGATATGAAAATTCTAAGATGCTTGAAAAACATAGTAGAGCTACCGGTGCATATGAGAGTACGCGACGCATTTTGGCGAAAATAGGTCACATTAAAAAGATTTAAGACCTCTAGACTTACGTAATATGTTTTCTTGGTGGCAATTTTGTGATGAAGGTCTGCTGGCAGAAATTTCTAAAGAAATAAGCAGTACCTTTGTACTCAATTATTATTTTATGTTAATTTCCTGTGATGTCTTCTGTGTGTACATAAATTGTTAAATAAATAAATAAAATGAATGGTGTTTAAATTCAGGTAAATGAAGTTACCGACTGTGAATTTCAGTGCTGGGCCACACTGGCAGGCGGCAGCGCGGTGCGGGGAGCGGCGCGGGTGCGAAAAAAAAAAAAAATAATTTAACCAGAGAAAATGAAGGAGAATTTTACACACTCTTTAAAAGATTGCGAGAGCAATTTTTTTTTTTTTTTTTTTGTATTGACGATGTTCGACATCCACAGTGCAGGTCGTGCTTGAATAGCACGTAATAATTCTTCAGCATTTAATTGTGAAGACGCCTGACTGGCAGCGCGGTGCGGGAAGCGGCGCGGGTGCGGGAACGCGCGGGTTTGTGCTGTCCGCAATGGACTGAGGCTTGGTTCCGAATGTTGTATTGTCCAGTCCAGTGTTTGTCAAACTATAATATGGATGAAGAAGACTTGTTTTTACTGGAAAATTCTTACTTTAAATGGCAAATGATAAAAGTGAAAAAATAAAATTAATTTAACCAGAGAAAATGAAGGAGAATTTTACACACCCTATGAAAGATTGCGAGAGCAATTTTTAATATTTTTTTTTGTATTGACGATGTTCGACATCCACAGTGCAGGTCGTGCTTGAATAGCACGTAATAATTCTTCAGCATTTAATTGTGAAGACGCCATCACAACAACGCGCGATAGCTCGAATAGTTTGAGATACCCGCTCCCGCGCGGTTTATCGCTTGCCGTCCGCGCACTCACTGCGGCCACTTGTATGAACGAGCTATGGCACGAGTTGCCCGCGCGCTCCCCGCGGAAAGTAGCCCGCGCCGCTTCCCGCGCCCGCGTGCCCACTATGGACACTCAAATGAAGTTCCATACGTTTAAGTATATCGCGCCGCGCCCGCCCCGCGCCCGCGTTTGCTGTCTGGCCTCACACTTTATGTGAATGTATATCAGTGGTACAAAGTACTACAAACACGCTCATTTGAAACATCTACTTTGAAGAAAAGTTCTATTTCGTGTGGGTAGTATAAGATCTGCTTTTAGTATGAGAAAGATAATGGAAAGTAGATCGAAGTGAACTTTGTTTATGTAACAGAAAATAGTAGAACTTAGGTCATTATTCACAGACTTTATTTGTTACCCACGCTTTAAGTTTCCATTACCTGAGTTTATTTCCCTAATCCCCAAGCGTATCTAAACAATAAATACGACGAAGAAAATGTAATTCGCTCTTTATTCAAAGGATTCAAAGTTAAGATATTACTTTCCGAGTTATTTTAAAATTCCCAACAGTAATATAAGTTAGATAATGCTGTATACACTTTACCGTTGTATGTCAAAGTAAGGAAAAATAAAATTTTAAAGGCCCGCTTGTAGCCATTTTGATCCAAGGATGTAACTTATTCAGAGTTTAATCGAATACTAGGGAAAGTTGATTAAAATCGGATTAATTAAACAATAACTTTGTTGAGATGAATGAATTAATAACCACAATCTTTATAATCTTTCGGAAATATTGGTGTTTAGTTTTGTACTTTTGTAATTGAATTTTAAATGAAGGTTTTTCAGACCAAACATTTATTTTATTTTAAGTGAGAAAAAACAAAATCAATATAGAGCCGAAGGCTAGACATAAAGCAACCGCTTTTGAAGCGTTTTGTATTTCTCCAACGAATTTGAACCCCATTGACATTACCCTTTTCTATAAATTCTATAGCTTAAGTCCCATATATTTTTAACTTTTCCAGCAACGCGACGTAGCCATTTTGTCTGTGTTCTTTGCAATAGTTTTAGTTCCACGAATTAAATACTAATCGTATTTTAAATAGTGTTCACGGTATAATACAGTGCTTAGACACAGTCGAAACTGCCTAATGTTCTGCTAGCTCTCCATAAAATGTGCCTTATCGTCTAAACGCTTCTACAATGTTAATGTCACATAATAGCGGGAAAGCGATACGAAATGTAAAATGGCGGCAAGGAATAGTTATGACTGTGAACAAATTCGCTACGCTACGTATGTTAATGTAATGTTTCTTTATTTTTTTTCGTATTTAGACATTTATTTGTCAAGAAGTTAGGTGCACTGTCTTGATAAGAAAACTTGAGGTAATATTTTCTAGGATAACATCAATTCAACAAGCAATTTAAATCATAATTGATCAAATTCTTCTTGGAATTTAAACAGTCACCATATAATTTGCTTCTGTTGTCACGTAGACCTCTCTAAATGTTGCCCTGGAGGGCCACGTGGCAAAGAAAATAAATAAAACAAAATCTCTCTGTTTATATGTGTAATAAAAAACAAAGTTACACATACAAAAACAACTTTTGTAAATACAAAAAAAAGAAAACTAACTCAGCGACAGGGGTCGCTTAAACTAAAATTGGGTTCTTTGGTGTGTGTGGTATGATTCCTTAATTATAGGTTTCACAAGGGTTCCTACAGCTAATACCACTTAAAATTAATATAAAAAAAAGATGCACCGACCTCGCCGCTTCCATGCGTTTAATGAACCAAATACTCGCAGACCTGACAGAGGGCTCCACCCAGGTCACGAGCCAACAATCCGGACAGCGCAGCCGATGCAGCAAGTGGCAGACTCACGAGCAGGTCCCTCGTCTCGAAATAATCTCCCTAAAGGGATTCCGTCTCTAATCCTTTCTTTCTTCAATTTATATCTCCTTTTTCGTATTACATAAACAAGTTCCTGTCTAAATTTAAATTTCCCGTTCTGAAAATGACACGAGTCTAATAAGTATCGATAAAATAACGAAAGACCAAACCGCTCTTGTGCGCAAGCACATGGCGTGAAAAAAAGACAACAAAGCAACTCACCAGATCATCGATTGTTCCTTCATTTGGAGGACATTCAGATGTCTGACCCTCTCCAACCCTGTTACATCTTGTAACATTTAAAATCAGGCCTAGGATTCCTTCGGAAAAGTCCTAGGCCCGAGAACATTCCATTGTAACCTGGAAACAGAATCAACACTGAAGTCTGAACTAACGAAACGAAAACTCCCCAATCCGGGATTACCAAGAATATCTTAGAAAGAAACTCACCTTACAATAAAACCAAAAACTAATGGAAATTACGACTAGCGTCGTTAAATGAAAAATAAAATAACCTTCTCAAACAAAACGAAGTCTTTGCAAATTCTCTGTCCACTTGTCAAGAGCTCAGGGTTACCCGCCTCAATTTCCAATTCCGACCTAACTCCCGGAATATAGGAATTCTTCCTAATCTAAATTTTGAAAGCGAACACATACCACAGCAATTAAATCTTACTCAGTCGAAACAATATTACTGAATAACTTACAATGAATCTAGTTGGAATATTTCCCACTAAACGACGTTTGAAACCACAACAAGTATTCCTCAACTTTGGAACATTTGCCATGTTAGGAAAAACCAGCCTTCTCCTGGCAACACAGTAACTCAATCAGATGCTGTGATTGGTCGGGCTCGTCATTGGCGGAGGGCCTTGGCGCGTTCCAGAAAATTATTGTTTCCCGTTTAATTAAAGGGATCTTTGACAGTCTTATTGTGGGTTTCAACTCAGATATAGTTTCAACACCCTTGTGTAAATTATTTCTTGGTTTGAACACTATATTTAAACATGTGGTTGTAAAATTTTAACCAATAGGGTGAAAGGGGCGGACCCACAGATCTGACATTGAACTGAGTTGTAATTGCGCTAAGGCGCGAAAATTCAAATTGTGGTCTATTGAAAATCACCACGTTACACTGTTCTGTCTGATTAAGTTGTTTATTATGAAGCAAGTATTCAATTACAAAGCGTTACCCCCTTTACTGTTTAAATTCCCGTTTCACCTGTTAAAATTCTCGTAAAATATGTTTTTCACAGAAACTTACAACAAAATAATGCTAAGAGCACACCGCGCACCGTTCAGTAATTCGGCGAATTTTTCCCCAAAACGTAGTTAGGTATTGCATAAACACTACAGAGAAAACCTTTATGGAAGGAAATAGAATAAAATTCAGTGTTCCAAACAGTTTCAATTATTCTACCTCTGAATACTCCGGTATTGCTAAAAAATTTAAAAAACACAGAACTGTGTGGAAAAATTAAAATCTCAGTTTGAAATATAACGTTTCGTTTTAATTTAAAAGAAACCTGAATTTTTATTTTACAGAAACGAGGGGTAGTTTGAATTTTATTTACACTAACTTTTATTTGATTACTAGCTGATGCCCGCGGCTTCACCCGCGTGGATGTCGTTCAAATTATATACTAAAACCTTCCTCTTGAATCACTCTATCTATTAAAAAAACCGCATCAAAATCCGTTGCGTAGTTTTAAAGATTTAAGCATACCTACAGACAAACAAACAGACAAAAATAGCGACTTTGTTTTATACTATGTAAGGATAGTAGCAACTTCTCAGTTAATAAAACCGTCGGCACAGAGGACTGCTAGTACCTACCTACAAGAAATTCACTTATACTTGAAGCCTGAAGTGGCTGAAATCGACTTATTGCTTTCAATTCCCTCTCACGTCCTTCGAAAACCTTGAAGCTCCAACCTTGAACCACGTCTTCGGGCTTAACCTACTTTCTCCATCTTTTTCATTCAAAAAGCAACATTATAATCACTGGAACATGATTAATATTGGCTTATCAAAAGTTAGTACACAATGCGATAACGGTCACGTGCTAAATGATATTAAAAATGGCGATACGTTTATTACTTGTACTGTGTCGTTGCAGTTTATTTAGAATTTTGCAATGCATTAGAGGTCTTGGTTGCTCATTAGGAAAACTTCTCGTTATATTGGAATTCTTCAGGATTTTCCGAACACCAATGTATAGAGCAATTATTTTTCAAGTTTTCAGATGGCTCTCATATACTACCGTAGTACACACGGCTACACATCAAGCTATACAAAACCAGTTAATCTTGGCCTCACTTTACTAGATCTTTTCGCACAATGAACGATCAGATTATACTGGTTTTGTATAGCTTGATGTGTAGCCGTGTGTACAATTTGTTAATTTTCATAGAGTACTCCAAGTGTCTTCAGAAATATTCTACGTTAAACATAACACCCTGTAAACAAACTTCTTATTTCCCATATAGGTACTCTTTCATAAAACAGTGTTTTTATAAAATATCTTGATAAAGAGTCCGCGGAAATTCCTCAGTACGTAATTTCCCGCTGAAACTGAAGTGAAAATTAAACACGTTCTTGTTATTTACGGTACAACGTAGTAACGTCTCGTATGCTTGTAAATTCAACACGTGTATTTACTTCTCATGTTGATGTGAGCTGTTCCATTAATAAGGAGATTTTGATACTTTATCTTAGATACAGCGTACCTGTCTGACACTGAATGAAGACATGCATCAAGTGGATTGAGGAAGGAGAGTTACAGATTACACTACAACATGGCAATTTCATAGATTACTCTGAGATAGCCAAATTTTTTATCAGGAACTTTTTGTTCTCCGTTATAAATCAAAGATGGCGGGACAGCAAAACACAGAATTGTGTGGAAAGCTGGGAGATCTTTGCCTTGTATTATAGGAAAATAGTAGTTTATTGATTACACCTAAAATTATGCTGTATATAACTTCTGATTCACATCACAATATTATAAATCAGTCTGTCAATAGAGCTTCACATAGTGGTGGTGAAGGTCATAAATCTTCATTACCTACTACACGAAAATAGACAAAATATAGGTACTCTCATGGTAAAAAGGCATCAGTACAGTCAATAATAAACCATACAATCGCGTATGTAATTAACGGAGTGCGCAACAACACCACAATACGTCTTTATTATTTCAATTTGACATATACAAGCTTAATTACTACTTACATAATTAGCGCTCTGTCTATTAACGTTATTAGAATATCGTGCTGTTATTAGGTGTGTTCAGTTACACAATATACTTAATAGTTATAGTATCATTATGAAAGAAAGAAAGAAAAAATAATTGTCGCAGAAACATGACGAGTACCTATACAAAGAGACCCACAGAAAAAAAAGCAATACACACAACGCATAACAAATATTAAAAATACAACAAGCAGGGTTTTTGCGTTCTTTGGTTTCATAAACATGCAAAATTAGAGGAGGAATTTCATTAAAAACATAACATAACATCACGCTTGTAAACCCCGATCGATTTAGCAGAGGTGTACCTAATAGAACACCCACATTTCGCCAGTTATATTTTAGCCATCAAACGGGCACTAATCTAGACTCCGAGGCTGCTACTGTAAAATTCCTGATGGAAAACCCCAATAACACTTTACCCAACCCAGAATCGAACCGAGGACCTGCCCAGCAGTCGCGCTTGCGCCCACTAGACCAACGAGACAGTAAGAATGTTTCAGCTGTACCTTTATTTGTTGCCAAGGTAACAAAATATTTCCTAATATCCTACCTAGAAACAGTAGAAACAAACAGGAGACGAATTTTCTCTGAAGATTTTTACATCAAACCGATCTTAACAACAAAACTTCGTTATTGTCCAAATTGTATCGACGTAATGGACCTAATGACAAAATCTGATTTCGAGAATTTTCCCGTTCTCTAGAAGATCTCTGTTACTCAGGTTTTCGAGAACTCGTAAAATTAAATAATGTCGGTAAAGGTCGACATTGGAGATCAATAATTAAGAACAACTGAGTATTAAACAAAGGTTTAACTTTGGCTAGCTTCAAAGAAAGATCTCTTTGAAGAAAAGTTTCTCCAAAGACCCTTGGTACAAAGGTACAGAGCATCTACCCGCAACAAGCAACGTACCACAAAAGACAATGTCCCGTGAAACTCGGCGACTTAAAACAGGGGAAAATGTTGGAAAAACTTCATTACGTAATGTGCATCGCCCTGAAGGGTTTAGTCCTTAGTTACAAGACGTTTACGTTCTAAAGTTCTTCAAAAAATGCAAAATCCCTTAAACATAACATCAAGCCTGAAATCCCCGAAGGTTTGGGCAAAGGTGTATCTAATAGTACGCCCACATTTAGCCAGTGATTTTTCAGTGCCATGTAACAGGGGACGAGCCTATTACATACAAATCCAGTATCCGTTGGCTACTTCTAAGAAATGACTGATAGAAAAACCCAAAACACTTTGTCTGACCCGGGAATCGAATCTTCTCATGCTCAGCAGTTGCACTTGCGAACACTAGACCAACAAAACAGTCAGCCATTTCACAAAAAAAACATTTAACCATTAATATGTACAAAATTAATTCAAGACAAGCAACGAAATGATGACATTATAATGCCTTACTACCATCCCCGAGGGAGGGTTTTTTTGTTCAAAATTGACACCTCGCCCCTCGGTGGATACGCAGAATGAATACAAATTCTACACGTACCCCTATAAGGGCGTCGTATAAAATATCCTTAAAGATATGATATTCTTATGTTTATGAAATGACACCGTCAAACAAAATTGGGCCGAGTATGCGTGTTTTCTGGGGTGTCGACAGAATATTGCGAAATAATTCGTCTTTGGCATCCACCCCTACATTTTTTTTTCCGAGTCGGTATACTGCTAGGGGTGTCAGAACGTTTCTTTACGCAGATCCAACAGATTTTCGGAAAGATATAGGTAAATAAACAGTGGTATAAAGTCTCATCTCTACGTATTGTTACTGTTGTTTACGTTGTTCGTGAAGCTTACAATTTTATCCTTTCTGTATTATAAATATGCAATATTGCGTATTCAAGAATATTGATGTATAATTTATTTGAACTAAATATTCGGCGACATTAATCTAACAAATATCCAATTGAAACTATAATAAAATTTAAATAAACACTTACCCAATTTGTACTACGATACGGCTTCGTTTGATATTTTACTAATTGCCCTAAGTGGTGTACCTATACGGTTACCCCGGTTACCCATAAATTGCATCGAAATCCGATCTGCATTCCAAAAAGCGAAATTATGTACCTGAAACAAATAATTGGTTTATTAGTCGAGTAGTTCGTTGAAACATTTCAGCAAAAACATTTATGTAAAAAGTTTTGAATAGAAAACCTGTAAAAAATAAATCCAACTTCTACCATGAACACTCCAGAGGGGCATCTAAAACTTTAAGTATTACGTCCAAAGGAACTTTATGGGAATGTCTAGACCCCAGACTTTAGTGATACGTCATAAAAACTTTAAATCTCCGTTGAATTGGAATTCAGCTCAGCGACGTTCAATTCATTGAATTCAATAAAAGAACAAAATCGTCTTACACGATCATTGAACGTCTCGGTGCACAATGTGAGTCGCAAGCTGTATAAAGCTGCACAGAGGAAGTGCTGCGCCCAGAAAGAAACCTAAAGCCCGGATAATTTTCAAAGCAACCCTACACGACGTACTAGTTTCTCTTTTTTTTAAACGAAGGAGCAGCAAAATGTTGTCAGGCCACGAGATAATCAGATAAGAACAACAAACTTTTTACGCTAAAAGATTTACTTTGTTCTTCTTCGGGTTCAATACTAATTTTGTATCAGATTTTTCGTGACAAAATAAATAACAATCTACGATAGAAAGAGCAATGTGTTAAATTGACTGTAATAAAAGTAAATTGTCATTCAAGACATACTGATTTTATGATTATTAAACCGATTCGTAAATTGAAATAACATTGGCCGTGAATTGATCGTTTGCAATGTCATAATAAAACATACCATAGAAGATCAAAGGTTTTTAAAACTAATAAACATCGCATTCTATCGATAAACATTTTGTCTGCGCCAATGTAAACTCGAATCGAATCGGTCGCCTTAGAAACGGAACGTAAACATTAGTGACGTGCCACGTCCGCATGTATCGATTCGACCGAGCACCGACCTCGGAGACGTCACTGTGTTGATACTGATTCAGTTACTTGAGGCCATTAAAGAATTTATTACGTTATCTTATCGACACAGCAGCATTGTTATCGTCGGACACAGATAACTCGAATCGATTTGAACTGAGTGTTGGGTTCGCGTTTACGTTAATGCACGTATTTTCAGGCAGTATTGTTTGGGCTTTGTTTAGAAATGCGATTCCAACAGCAGTAACTCGATTTATCGGTAAGCCCTTTACAGATTTTCGTTTAGTATCCAATAAAGAAATAAAAGCCTAGATTTACAACATCAATAGGCCAGAGGCATTACTAAATCTTGGGATCAAAGGTTTTTCTTGTATTCGAGGCCAAAATGGGGCGAGATTTAGATAGAAGACCTTTTGCCGTCCATAATCTTAATGGCTGATTCCATGTTAAAATGTTACAACAAATATACCTATTCCTCGTAACATGAGAACAGAAATCTCTTGTCAAAAAAATAATTTTATTGTAAAAAAATAAAAAAAGAAGTCATCAAAAATGAACCAAAATATTCAAACGAAGTAGATATGCTGAATTGCCCAAATTAAAGCGAAGGCCATTCGTCTATACAACATGAATGAATTTATTGAGAGGCCGTGTCGAGGTCATTTGCGAACTCGTGGTCCACCTAGCCATTCAATTTAAGGACTAGCTACTGTAATAGATGGATTCAATTAAGATCTATTTCTCACTTATATGGCGCGGTCTTGTGCTCTAGAAGTAAATGAACAGATTTAAAAAGAGAAGCAGTTCCTGACTGTTACCATTTAATGAAAAGGGAGAAACTATACTATTATGAATTGTCTAAGCAGGATAAACTTCACACAACACTGATCTTTTGGACAAACAAACACACCGTGAAAAGGTCAAACATTTTGAGTAGAAATACAACATTGGACCTTCCCTTCGTCTCCCAGAGGAGCGTACGTGCCTTATACCAAAAGAGCAGACCCTAAACTAATCCCCCAATTTAATCTTAAATAACAAACCGATCAGAAATGGCAGATAGGCGAAAATTTACAATCAATGTTCGGTTAATTTTCGATCTGTGTTTTCGACACTTGTTTTGAAAAGCAGCCAATATTGGGGTTTTCGTGGTTCGGTTTAATTTTAAATCAATGTTTGTTGATAATCAAATTATTGCGTGAACAAAACACTCATGTGGATTGTTATTGTATTGATTTTTGTGTCGAAAGGTGTGGTCGAAAAACTTGTTTATAAGAGGTTAGAAGGAATAAATGCTCTTTAATCTCAAAATTAATTTTCTACTGCATGCTCATTTGGTAACACTCACCACAATACCACAGTGAAAATCGAGGATACGAAAACAGCTCATTCACGCAAAACCATTATGATAATGTAATTAACTCAGCAATTTGTTAATTGCCTTCAGTGTCTACCTGCTTTTACCCTCAATTGTTCCTGACAGTTCATGAAGATATATCGGTAGTTTCAGAGCGAAATCTTTTACCTCGGTCTGGAATAAAATTATTGCCATTTTACCTGACATTCAATGACTGAAACATTTACCAAATAATTTTACTAACAGCATAACAAATTCGTCAGTCTTATAATCAAAAGGAAAGCTGTTATTAATGGCTCGTGGTGAATTTAATAATAACAGGGCGTTCGGGGAAATTCCGTGAAAGTTTTCTTTCCCAAGTAAATGACTAGTGGGAATAAAAGTATAATTTCATAAGGTTCCCCCTAAATAGAGTTCGTGGGGCGCGCCGCCCTCAACTAAACGCTGACTGGGAGTCACGACATATTCACTTTGTGGCATTGCAAAGCAAATTGTAAGTTATAGAGTCCATTTTTCCTTTGAATTTATTTAGTACTTGCTTTTGGTAAATGCGATCGTTTCTCTTTGCTAGTTCGTATTTCTCAAAGAAAGGACTTTTTTTGTAGCTTGCGTGACGAATTTTTGGTAGAAATTGTTTTAATTCCTGTGAGTTATTATTTAAAAATATTCCACACTCATATAATAATCATTTGGCTTCCAATATGCATCGCGAAAGTTGAAACTGAAAAAGATGCATTCAGTGAAAAATGAAAGGAAAATTGGCGAGATTCCAGTAAATTTTCGCGGAAATCTATTTCAGTGATAAATACAAAAGCATAAATAAGAAAAAAAAACTCTGACGAGTTCGCTACACTACTACTTGTATATTAATGAAGGAATCGATAAATTGTCAGAATATGTAAATAAGTTTTGTCTATACAATCATTGTCGATGAATTTTCTCGTGTACGAAACATAAAGGTTTTTTTTAAGGAATCAATGATGAAAAGAATCTAGGATATTAACCAACTCCATCATTATAAGTACCACCACCACCACCACCATTGTAAGTATATCCACATAATATACAGGAGAAATTCCTAGTGCGGGGCAACGTTTAAAAAAAATATATATATGATATCCTCAATATCCTCATCCAGTTTAAAATTCGGGGATTCTTTTAATTAACCAGAAACGATTATTACGCTATAATAGTCACTGTTTTACAATCATTGGGATCTCACCATCATAAACTGCCTAGCCTTATCCCAACTATCTTGGGTCGGCTTCTTCTAACCGCATGCAGCTGAATACTAGTATTTTACATGGAGCTGCAAATCTGACCTCCACAACCCAGTTATTTTTTTAGGACCTCAACGCGGATGCTATAAACAGTAGCTAAAAACAGTAAGATCGAAACAATCATAAGCAAGGCGCAATAACCGGTCCAATTGCCCGATATAGATACCAAATACAGGGACCGATATGACAGGAGCATATTCGGTGGGTGCGGCGGGCGGAAGGCTAATGAAAGCCAAACACGCAAGCCTCCCCGCACGCACCCGAATATTGTTAATTACAATAACATAGCTTACGTTACGACAGACGTACTATGAACTAGGAAGTTATTGTATGTGACGGGAATGTTTGTTTTCTCAAAAATGGTATGTAATGTTGCCATAACATCTCTAAAAAGTATCCAGAAAGTGAACTTTACCGGAGACTTATTCACAACTGTCCAGTAAGAAGCGAGATTTTAAACTTGGAATCTCCTACTGTCCAGTAAGTAAGTATGTAATTTACTTACTGGACACTAAAGGTCATCCTCTTTAGATCTGTTTAGAAAAAAAAATAGTACCAGACACAGATTAGAGTTTAGCCATTATAACATGGTTATAGAAGGGAGGTTCCAAATATATATCTATCTCTCTTTTTGGTATGACATTTTATGAGATACATATATTTTTGGAACCTTAAACAGCCATTTTATACGTTGCGTTTTGTACTTAGTAATGTTGTAGAAGTATAGTGTGGGATTTTATGATTGTATTTAGTAATTTCAGTTTATTAAAAAGTTTTTTCTAAAGTTGTTTCCTAAACTGCCTCGTTGGTCTAGTGGTCGCAAGCTCGACTGCAGAGCGTGAGGTCCTGGGTTCGATTCCCGGGTCGGCCAAAAAGTGCTATTGTGTTTTTCACATATGAATGTAACCTTCAATATTAATTAAACGAATTTGTTGTTAAACTTTCTTTAATTTTTGAGAAAAGCATTATACAAACCTCAACCAGTAAGAAAGCCATCCTGGCCTCGTATATAACCAGACCTCACCTGCGGTTCGGTCCGGTTAACTCATACTTGGCCAGGAAGGCTTACTTACTGGATTCTGCAGTAATGTACTATTTATTCTTAGTGGGGACATTATTTTTCTATTAGCGGGGTTTGGCAATGTCTTCCATAAACTGTTCGTTCGTTATGTGGTTGATTTGATTTATGCTATTTATTGTCGTTGTACAAAAATTACTGACGTTCCTCACGAAGCCGCTAAGCTTAAGTGGGATTAGACTGGGCACGTCTGCAACATGCTCAATGAGCCACTTTTGGGAACCCAGACACAGCAGAAGGGGTCACGGCAGACCTCGTATAAGATGGTGGGGCGATCTGGACAAGACTAGCGCCAAGTGGTTCACATTGGCCTTGGATCGAAACAAGTGGAAGTCATGGGGAGAGGCCTTTGCCCATCAGTGGGGTGATGCAGGCTAACAGTATCAGTATTATCTTTGATAGTTATTCTAGGAACAGTCCTTTATTCATACACTTCAAAATTTATAATAGAAATGGTAACTGTTGATTGAATTTAGTTATTCTGATAAGATTGTAGTAACAATGCTTTCACAGCTTCTCTCTACCAGTCTAGATTCATAAATATTTTAGTAGATCCAAATTAAATTTACTCCACACAAAACGTGAAGTCTTAGAATTTTTCAGTCATCATTTCAGCCGAAAGACGTCCACTGCTGGACATAGGCCTCCCCTAAGTGTAATTTTTGCTTAGGGGGGGTTTGCCATAATCGCCACGCTTGGCAGGCGGGTTGGCGATCGCGTTGGAATTTTTCAGTGAGCTCGTTTATTTATTCCTGTTCTCACATAGCCGAAACACATTATTGTCCCAACGCTACACCTAAGCTTGAACCAGTATTATAATATCATGAATATAAATCCCGAAGCCAGCTCTGAACAACTGAGTCGTAAGGTCGTAACTCTTGGATCTCTTAAACCAAAAAAATATGAGTATAATTTCCATGGTCGTTACCATCAAATCCCGCAAGATACTTCTTTCATTTTATTTCGACGTATTTACATAAAACAACAACAACGTGCTCTATGTTCGACACTGCCATGTACATGAACATCGAAAATAAAATGTGATTGGACGAACTTCCATTCCAGGCCAATTCACATGTGTGTCGGAACCTCGGAACACAATGAATCGAGACCGTTTTACCGCAAACAGTAAAATATACCGAAAAAAAAAAGTCGACGAGTCCCACCCTAGTTACGCCAGTTATGGTATTTTTTTATATGTCTCATTGCAAAAGGGAGAGACATGCAGACGCGTTTTGTAGGCGGCGTTAAATAAATAAGCAGCATTCTGTACGGGAACGACCTTCGCCATCTGTGGCCGCTCTAAAAATACCACCCCGCCACCGACCGGCGTATTTTACCTCAAACGTCCCTCGAATTTCTGAATAATTAAAGGATCCTGTTATGATTCATAGTTTCATACCATTGCCTTTTATAGCACGAAATAATATGAGCTTGGGCAATTAAGATAAAGCCAGTTAAAAACTATTCTGCTTTTTGCACAACGTAAATAGTACGAAATGGTATTGCTAAAACTGGATGCATAACCCAATTTTGACCGTGTGTTTAAAAGAGAACTGGATGGACAGGTGGGGTCAGCTAAATACATTACGTGCGGTACGTAGGTACACACGGCTACACATCAAGCTATACAAAACCAGTTAATCTTGGCCTCACTTTACTAGATCTTTTCGAACAATGAACGATCAGATTATACTGGTTTTGTATAGCTTGATGTGTAGCCGTGTGTACTCCTAAATTCACGCGTGGTAGCTTTAAATAGATTTTCGCTGATAAAGCTTTGTTTTTGAAATGTTGAATAAAGTTCAATTTATTTGTGTAACTTGGTACAATTTTTAGACAAATGTGATCACAGAAAAATGGAGTCAAACATCATTCATACTGTTCCTCTGGTTGGGAATCCTTTGCGGGAATGAAACTTGGTGAATGTGCAAGCAAATAGCAGCCATTCATACAAGCTAGCTGAAGTCTCAAGTCTCAGGGGACTTCGTGCCAGGGAACGTTACTCTTTTACCACTTGGAAATTTCATTTGGAAGCTGTACGTGATACCGCGTCGAAATGCGCCCCTTTCCAGAGGGTCCGCGATTTAGATAGAAACTCTTTGAAACTTATTCAGACGAACGTTCGTAACAATACCCTAGCTCGTTGCTACGGAATTGAAATTAGGACCGTTACCATCATGCTACACTGGGTAAATAGAAAAGTTCCAATATGGGATTCAATCTCACAAACAGTATCAATTCGACACAACACACGGCCGTGGGTCCGTGACCTCGGCCTTGAGCGAATTACGTATCCGAATATGTATCTCAATTGCGGAGCCTTTACAAAGCTTACTTGTTCTCGTTTGACACGGCCTTGTCTTGCGTAGAACAATGGGTCAGTTGTTGCTGGGCAAGTAAGAAACATATCGAGATGATACAATGGTACAGCCTTGAGAAAAGGAAATCTCAGTTGCAGATGTCAGCAATGGAGTGGTCCCGCGAGAACAATAAGGTTAGACGTCTTTGTTGGGGCACGTAGCGTGTAAATTAGCGAGCACGTGCGTCACTCTATAGTACACCACATAGAGATCTACCGTGTTTACTCACAATGAGGTCGACGACTACAAAAAGAGATTACATTATGCTAACATTCGAAGTGCCCCACGACAATTTCTTGAAAGTGGGTTCTATTCAGTTACTTTAGTTCCAAGCGCAATAGAATGATCTTATTATGAGCACAATACATGCTCAATATACATTTTAAATGTGGGAAGGAAATACTTAACAAAGCAAATGTTATGCAGGGTGGTAAGCTTCTAGCCGAGGAGAAAGAAAGTTTGATTGATACCCGTCATATAAATATTGTACCAACTGTTTACAGAAGTAATATAAGCAGCTATGCAAATAAAACGATAATCAATAGAAATTATGTAAAAATTTAGCTATAAATAGAAACTTGGGTGTCACACAAGTAAACGTGGGCGAATAATATCTAAGTAGGGATCGTTGACTCAGCCACGTTCGCGTAGGCAGACCTGTTATGCTCACCGTTCTATAAATGCAATAACGTAGAAATACTGCAGAAAACGTTCTTATACGGTATGGTAATGAAATGGTTGCAAAGCTTAACCGCTAAGCAAACTGCAGGGAAAGCAAACAGCAATTTGAAGGCAATGAACGACTCTTCGGTTGAAATACTGGCTACAAATAAGGATTTAAACCGAGAAAGAAGATAAGGACGTTATAAAATACGGGAGACCAAGTGTTTTCTGTCTGGAAATTCAGCTATAGCAACGTATTGTTGAACTAAAAATCCCAACATATCATAATATATCTTGAAAATCTCCGTTGGCATTTCATCGAGAGCAAAATTGAACATGAGTACGTATCACGACTTTGTAGCGTTTATGGTCACATTTAATGCGAACTTGAACTCTATTCTTAACACGTGCGGTCGTGCAAATCCAATATAAATGGAATTAGCGCCCGTGCTCGGTCAACATCGTTAACTTGTCAACTATGATATGGACCAAGATTTGCGGAGGCGAAATCAGGTCTATTCGTCCGCGTATCCTCTTCGTGTGGGCGAAGTGAGAACGAAGTAAATCGCCTTAGAGTAAAGCTGCTGGGATTGGCGCGTCGAATCTCGGTTTGAAACGATGTCACCTCTTTAGTTGCATTATGTAGTAGTTTACTTTGCTCGTATTTCAAGCACAGATTACCTGACGAAAATTCTCTCGCTATTACAGAAGATTTATCAAATTACAGAAAGTTTTTTCTACAAAACAGTTTCGGAACTCCCACTTATCTTCTGTATTACATCCTGTTTACAAACATTTCTAAGTCCTGACACTCGCAGACGGTAATTCACGTGTCGGAAGCAGTTTCGCCTTTGTGGCTGGTATACACTTGCGCGAGTATCACAAGGCCTCCCACGTGGCGGGAGACAGGCTGGCTGAGACTCGTGAATCACGAGTTACACCCGCTTTTATATTGTACACGAATTATGTTTGCATTTACACTTCGTACAGTATGTGCACAATTATAGGAGACCTTGCATGTGCATAACAACAGTTTTGAAACTAGCAAGGCTTGCTTGCATGTATGAATATTTTTAGAACGTTGCAAAACGCTCAAACATGTTCTACAATAAGTATTTATATTGTTTTTCCGTATTTACAATTCTGCCAGTTAAACTCAATTCTAACCACAACGAATGTTTCTCTTTGGAATTCTGTCTGGCAGAGAAACCCTACACAAAGCTACTAAATAATGCTGCCTTGGGATTCATGGCCGCAAACAGTGCAGTCCCAAATTACGGAGTGGAAAGGAAAACCAACAAACTTAATTATGATTTTACTTTCAAAATGTTAAAGTTTGGAGCAAACACAAATGGGAGTTTAGAAGGCGAAATGAAAACAGAAGTTAATCCGGCGGTAGCTGCGGCAACCACGTACTGAGCACTTAAGGCTCTTACTAGAACAAATACCGTTTAGTACCTATCAAAAATTGAGAATTCATGAGGATAGTGCAAGGTTCATAAGTACAGCAAACTGTACAAACAAGAAACAAGTCTGCAAAACTAGTGAAGAATAAACCCACAAAAAGTAGCTCTCATTGAAGATAAGTGAAACAAAGTATGCAGCTGTTTAAATGACTGTTAAATATTTATTAGCCATTGATACGGCGAGCGATTCGGCGTGACGGCACCTGATGATTGGAAGCGGTAGCTCGGAAATAATAGACGTCATTATTGTGAGCATGGTGGATTCATACGACAAGTTGTTTTTTTTTATATCTGTTGCAGAAACCGTCTGGTGGAGCGAAGCTTTTGTCTAGACAACGATGGATCTTGTTTGTTGCGACTTGCGAGAGATTGGGGAAATCTAGCAAAAAAACATGTAGGTAGGTAAAATTTGTTTTGAAAGGTAGAATGACATCATCTACCTACCTGTATAGGATTACTTATATTTTATTGCTAATGATAATGAACGAAACATTTTTGATATCCAAACGTTTATAGCCTAACAAAATATCTCTCTACGATTTGCTTAAAAATACAGAAGCAACTTAACAGCTCATCCTTTATTTTGTTGTTCAGCTTAAGAACTCTACAACACAGTAAACTTTGGTAGTTTACGCCTGTTTTATTAGCCAACTATTACTCGCAGTTAAGACGCTGCTAAGTCTTTAGCATGTTCTAAAACGAGTTAGACGAGGTTGGGGATTTGGCAATAGCTATCTACTTCGATAGCTATTAAAATGGAAGATATAGACCTTAAAGTCGAACTGAATACAACATTTGCGAAGAATACGATAAAAATACGAATGTTTACCGTAACATAGAAGATACATACACATACAATTGAAGCCGAGCTTAATAACACGGAAACGGAAAGGAAACTGGAGCAAACCTTTACAAAACTCCAAACCTTACACAAAAGGAGTAAAAATCTTTTCTGATCCACACGCGCGCATTTTGATGTCAGGGATCAAGTGCCAGGGACGAAATGAAAATTCACGGAACAGTATTGAAAACGCCAATCACAACTGTCTACTGCCGCGCTCGAATTGTATGGGTCCCGATGTTCATATTCTTTCCCATTCACTCTACGATATTGGGTAATGAAAATTCGTATGTCGCCAAGCGTTTGACTTTTATCTGGTTTCAATGAAACTTGCTTTTGAATGGAAAATAGTCTAGTGAATATCTGATAACCCGGAACAAATGCAACTTTGTATGCTACTGCTCATTGTTGAGTAAAACGTTTGTTCAAAAACAGGAAACGAGCTGGTTCCTGGCAGATTTTGCGATGTAGTATGAAATCTTCGTTATAATCTAAGTTTTTACTGATCTTGGTTCTTTAGTGACTACGTTTGTTTCTCTTTGCAATTTTGATTTTTTCATTGGTCATCGGTTACAAATGCTTTTAGCAGATTTTCAGAATTGATACATCCCCAACTTTCAGATGACTTAAAGTGGAATTTCACAGCCATTTGAACTCCCCGAAGAATCCATACTAATATTATAAATGCGAAAGTAACTCTGTCTGTCTGTCTGTTACTCAATCACGCCTAATCTGTGCTACTGAACCAATTTGCATGAAATTTGGTATGGAGATATTTTGATACCCGAGAAAGGACATAGGCTACATTTTAATTTAAAAAAAAACTTTATTCAAGGGGTTGAAAGGGGGGTACGAAAATATTACATTTGGTCGCGATAACCGGCATCGGTAGCGATAACCGACATCCGCGCGGTTGAAACCGCGGGCATCAGCTATTGTTTTTTTTATATTTAGTATGATACAAGCTTTAGTGACCATAATATTATACTAAAATGCCAGTAGAACATATACTTTTGCCATAATTTTGGAGCATATAATATAAAGGCTGTATAGGATGTCAACAAATCTTTGTGAACACAAAGCTTGATGGAATAGATCAAGTTTGTATATTTACACAGTGAATCAGCCGGTGACGTGGCATGTAAACAAATGTTTTGCCTCTTCTTGAGGTCGCGTAAAACAAGAGTGGGGTTTTGTGATGTTATATTTAAATGTCGTGTCGATTTAAAAAGCGATTATACTCGTAGTTCAAATGATTACAGTTCTTTTGGAGCAGGGTTCTTTTGGCGCGTGGTCTAATAATAATGGTCACCAACAATGCCTTTCTGTCAATTGAAGAGCGTTAAAAGAACTTTGTAGCAGGTCATCTGCACAGATTTTTTTTTCATGTTTTGCTTTAGCGCATTTCATTTAGAGAACGCGTTTTATAGATTTGATTGAAGTGGATTAAATCCAAATAAAACGCTCTTAAAATGAATTAAAAATGACGTTAGCCTAAGTAAAGACGTTCGAAAGTATAAGCAAGCCTAGTTTGAAGAAATGAATTTTGATTTTGAAAATACAAAGAATATCAATAGGTATTGAAACAGAAAATTGTAACAAAATGTATATATAGTTAATGTAATTTAAGGAAATGATAATGTTCACCTTATCGTTATTGTATGAGCTCATGGGCGTTTCCTCTATTGTGTATCGATTTGTTAAATACATTTGCATATTATTTAAACAAAGATCCAAGTATAGTTATGTATTTATCACGCCAGTTTGTAAGAATAAAACTTGATTAAAAAACGTAATACCTACCTAGTAAAGTCGAAAACATCAATAGGGAACTAGGGATAAACTCCGCACAATTGGGCCACAGATCCCCTTAAGCCAGGATCAACAGTAAGATCGAACAATGACTGCGAACAATTAAGCATTCCCGGAGAGCGATAATTCTGTATTGTTCAAACACAACTTGCTTAGTTCGTCCTAACTCCCCGCTGCTACACAAAGAACAAATTTCGAAGGACACCCAAAACGGCAAGGAGGTCCGTTGTCTGTAATAAGGAAACGGGTTTGCGAAATTACAAGTTGCCAAACAACAACCAGGCAGCTCTTGGGGCCTTGGGGATACCATAGTAACCTGTACTGATAAGTACTGTACTGATAATTATTATTTTGACGCTTTTTATATTTTATTTTTTGTTTTATATGGAAATTGTTTTATATTTTTACTTTTGACATTTTCTTATATATATATATTTTTTTTCATTTTGACATTTTTTTTTATTTTTTTATATTGTTTACATTTTGAATTCCATCACTTGAATTATAATGTTATCAATTTGAATGTCAATGACTTCTATGAATATTTGTACACCTTAGGGTATAACACAGTGCGCTTGTATTTTTTTATAACAACTATTTACTATACCTGTGTTAATCAAATGATTAAATGACTTATGACTTAAGTTTGTTTCAAAGTTTCACACCGTTTGAGCGTAGAATTGAGTAGAAACGCAAATATTTATCTTCTGGGCCTCGAGCATTATCAGAGCGGAACCTACCGCAGCGGCAGCCTTGGTTGATGCAAATGGCATGTTTAGTTTACTTTATTGTGCCAGATCTCTCTTCACACGTAACCCTTTATGTACTATGAGGGAAGTGTACATGAGAAAAGCGTTAAATAAACGACACCCAATCTATGTTAGCATTGTTAGCGTTTCCAGTCAAACTACATAGGTATATGCAGCTGTACACCTGGATTTTACATGGAATGCTCCATGTAAAATGTCTATCTGATCTCCGTAATCCAGTTACCGGGTTTACGAAACCCCAAACAAGACCGGTTATCAGACTTCCGAGCGTCTAACTAACCATAACGACTGTCAAATATCTACGAAACGACACGTGAGACCTAACGAATGTTTTGAAGCGTGGAGACATCCATCTACGGACCGACATCTGCAATTGGTCCTTAACCTTGAACTTCCACACTGAGTCTATTATTTTTGAGCCACGATGCCCTCTATTAATTTATCTTGTTATAAAAAAACACAGAGGCTGATCCATCTACGGACCGATATCTGCAATTGATCCTTAACCTTGAACTTCCACACTGAGTCTATTATTTTTGAGCCACGATGCCCTCTATTAATTTATCTTGTTATAAAAAAACACAGAGGCTGTATATTGGGTTCTTCTAAGCCAATTTCAACATTTTCATACAAATCTCACCTCGTCGTCCAAATAATTTCAAGTCTCCTAGTTCTGAGCCAATAATACAGATGTCAAACGCAACACAATGTCACATTACATACAAATACATAACCTTACAAACATGTTAATGTATGAGTCATGCTTTCCAGTCCGTTGTAAAACAATGTTAATTTTTACCTCGACATTGGTGGTATGCCTGTCGTTTCTCGGTTTATTGGTTTTTGTATGAACATGTGTTTCCTATATGCAATGACCTTTTGTTAAGCCACTTTTATTTTCTTTATCGCAAATTATGTGTTCTGCAGTTGTATTTATTTGTGGTTTAAAATTATGGCTTTGAAGTAAGTAATATTCATTATACCAGGTGAAAATTTTACTATTTTAAGAAACAATCAACTTCGTTTTAAAGGCATTTTATGGAACAATGTTCCTGAAAAGTCATTTATATCTGACCTTAGCTCTCAGGTAAGTCACTCAGGTTACGAAACGGAAGCTATTTCTGTCCCGGATTATCTAGATCTTAATCAACGTGCTCCGATCTAATTGTTGGAGTGCCTGGCATAAGAGCAAAGGTCGTGGATTCAATTAAGGACCGAGTAATGATGCTTCGTTTTAAAACTATGCTGCTCGGAAAATAAATTGCTTTGAAGAATCGAGAAGCGGAATTATTGAAAAACATTCAGTGGTGGGCCAACAATACGGCAAACCCTTAAGAAAAGTGGACTTTATGGGAGAAGCCCCAACATCGTGAAGAGAGTAGTAAGTTATAAGGGCAAGCAAAACTTTTAAGTTTGTATAAAAGTACCGCCATTAGTTCAATTGTACAGTGCGATCAAATTATCTTGGCAGCTCTGAACATAGGCTTTGCGAAATTTTACGCATGTAAACTTGGGAATAAAACTGTTATTGCCAGATAAACCAATACTTAAACGATCAGAAAATATCTAATTTAAACAGTGAGAAATACAAATAAAATAAATATCATAACACTTTTATACATTCGTTGTAACAAAATGACCTGCACGAAGTTCGGAGCTGCCAAGATAATTTGATCGCACTGTAAGGTAGGTTGTTGTTAAATATAAAACACACTTGTTTTCTTCTTTTATAGAAGAAACTATGCTTGTCTCAAGAAGGTGAAGAGGACATAGTTTTAAAATTAACATTTTATAAAACCATGTCATGCAGCCGACTGTGGTCTGTGATAGATTGAGTTTAAAACTAAGTCCCCAAGTGACTGTAATCCTAAGCTGTTTAACGAAAGCCTTTTCTTGGCATACTACCAAAGCTGGAAGACTTAAAAATTCTAATCATGTGCTAGATAAAACCTTCCTACTTGCATCAAAATCTTTTGCCAGCCCTCTTTGATGAATAAATAACCAGTACTTTTACCCTAATGATAACATATCATTCAAGCTTCCGTACAACCACTTTCATCCAAAAACACATTTATCTCGGCTACATCACTACTAAATCACGGGACATGCAGTTCAATCCTATGGGAACATCACGCGACTATGGTAATTTATTCACTTGCTCCTGAAGTCCTGACTTATTGATACTGGTAGTCTCAAAGGATAATTTTATGCGACAGAGACAGACTTGGACCGTGACTATGCGTAATTTGTCTGAAATTTATTTAGTAAAGGAAACAGCTTCTACTAACGGGATCAAAGAGAGGTTTCACGTTGAATACTAGGAGGAACTCCTAAAGATACCTTGTAGATACACTGATACTCTGTTATGAAATCAACAATAGCCGCGTAAATCACAACCTACTTTTGCGAGAAGCTAATTAGAAAAATAAATTGCGTGGTATCGTTCACATTCATTCCAGTTCTATTTATGAGCCCTATACTAAGATCGATCAGATTTCAGCCGCTCTTCAGTAAATAACCGAACACTGACTGGAAAAGATGACCCAAGCTTAACTAAGACCTTAAGAGAGACGAGCTCCGACCACAAATAAAATTGACAAACGGACTCCAAAAAAAACTGAGACAAACACCAACTGTTACAAATGAGGAACTCGTCAAGTTCAGCCGCTGTTTAACCTTTGCTACAAAGACAAATGATTCTCAATATAAAGTAATGGGAGTTATAAATAAAGTCTTTCGTCGCCAACTGTATTTATGGGAATTGTATTATTCATCAGAAGTCTATCTCGTAACATTGTGCCCTAGAACTTGACCACAACTGGGAATTACGTTATTGAGTTACATCACACGTCTTTATCAGGCTTTTGTAACTTAAGTGTGTGAATCGGGTGCGCCAAAGTTCACCTAAAATTTCAACTCCGATAATTGGAAATCCGAAAATGTTCTTCCTAACATTTTTCATCCTAACAATCGCAATTCCTAACTTCTCTGTCTCTAATGTTTTAATTCCGAAGCATTCGACTTCATAATGTCTGTAGCAATAAACATCTATTACACTATTATTTGTTTTCCTATATTTTCTCAACATAACCATCTTTTACACTATTATTCAAAGTCATATCTTTTTTTTGTTTATATTACTTTTTATTCATAATAATCAGTATTATAAAAGGTCCCATTAAAATAGGTGGACAAAATTTTAGAAATCATTCAGACCGCTAAAATAAGGACAATAGCAAAAAAAAAAATAAGAATAAAAAATAAAATACCTACTTTTATAGGATGAGTTTGTTCTAGAGTGCCGGCAATTTATTATTTTAAGTCAAAATAAAATCACTTTATATATAGTGTTTTTTTTTTTGTTTAGATGTCTTTAGTTAGGCTTACTAAACGCTGTGTTAAAATTTGTCCACCTATGTTAATGGGACCTTATATACTATGCAAAGATATCCATAGGTTAGGTTAGGTTAGAACTGTGACCAACTACGCGCGAGCCGAGCGAGCGAAGCGAGCGGTGCCGCGGCAGCGGCCGGCGAGCGCTATCTCGAAATTGGCCGCGAAATTTTTCTATGTATTTTTTTCATAGTGCCCCCAAGACGACACTCTGACCTGAATTTCATTCATTTATTTTATTTCAAGACAAAAATCAGTGAAACGACTTTTAATCATTCTAAACAGTTGTATGAATGAAAATATTATGGTAATTATGTTTAGGAATAAAAGCGTTAGGATAAAAAAACAGTAGGAGTTTAAATATATTTACACTAATGATATTATGAATTCCAATTTTCGGAAACATGAGTGTTATGAACATCGTCGGTAGGACTACAAATAGTATGAATGAAAACTTTAGGACGAAAAATTTTAGGAAGAGTGATCATTCGGATTACAAATCGTTAGGAAGAACAATTTCGGATAAAGAACTTTAGGTGAGCCAATATGGACCCGTGTGAATCATTATTACGTTGAGGACTTAGTTACAGATTCTGATGAAATGTCATAAGGTCATAGGGGATAACTTCCTCGTTGGCCGTGTGGTCGGAAGTGCAACTTAACAGCGCAACGGTCCTGGGTTCGATTCCTGAGTCGGACAAAGTGTTAATGGGTTATTTCCATCAGGAATTTCTTAGTAGCAACCTCGAGTACTGGATTTGTACCCGGTTGATGGAAATAGGCCTTTTTTTTGGTGGCTGGAAAATCATCAAATGACCCCCCCCCCCCCCCCCCGCTCTTGGACTAAAAACCGAACCCATGTTCCTTCTTTGCTCTTGTGCCGAGGCCACGTCATCTCTTTCGATAATCCGCAGCCCCGACGGGATCCGCAGCCCCGACGGGATCCGCAGCCCCGACGGGATCCGCAGCCCCGACGGGATCCGCAGCCCCGACGGGATTCGCAGCCCCGACGGGATCCGCAGCCCCGACGGGATGGAAATAGGCCTCTTTTTACATGGGACTTAAACATAAATGGCGATATGTGGGCAGTACTTTTGGGTACACTTCTGCCTAACCCTTCAGGGATTACAGGCTTGATTTTCATTTCATTTCATTTCATTTATTTATTCAACAACAAATTACATTGTGTCTGAATGTGGAAGGTACATAAAAAAAATTGATAATAGACAACAAAAAATAAAAATATTAATTACTCGATTAATCAGTTGTAGAAGAATACGCCATCACTATCACAAAATAAAGTAAATTAATTAAAATCACAATAATTAAACAATGTCAACACGAAATATAAAAATATCTAAACATGTCACACTAAAATCGAACAAAAACGTCAAATTTAAAATCATAATAGTACAAATCCATTAATAAAACATGTCAAATAAAATATAAATTAACTATTAATAATAATAACAATAATAACTAATTTAAAAAATAAATCATAACTACAATTTAAATTCAACTTCCTCTGTTGCCAAAAACCATTTACATAAAAAAAATATTGAATTACATTGTCATACCAAAAAATCATCAAACATCAAAATTTTAAACAACACAACACACAAATCCATTAAAATAATTAAAAAATATAAATAAAGATATACAATTCAGAAATTCCCGGGATAAAATTGAAATTATTTACAATTCATCCACTGAATAAAGGCATCTTTCCAGTAGAAATGCCCTGAGCCTTCCCTTGAATGAGCCTGTGTAGAGCGTGCCCTTGAGCTCTAGCGGTAATTTATTAAATATTTTAACTGCCTGATACTGTGGACTATTTTTGACTACGCCAAGAGCAGGGGTGATTTTGTTTGCAACGTCTTGCCTACGCGTTTTTTCCCTTACCAGCCTGCCCTCGTCTGTTTCATAGTCATAAATATATTTTTTAAAGGTGTTTAATAGTACCACCACATAAAGGCTAGGCACTGTCAGTATGCCAAGTTCTTTAAAATATGGTCGACAGGAGTCTTGTTGAGCGATGCGGACAATGGTTCGGATCGCTCTCTTTTGGAGAACGAAAGCCCTATGCCAGTTGTAGTGGTAGCTATTTCCCCAAAACTGTATGCTATACCTCAATTTGGACTCAATCAGCGCATAGTATACCATTTTTAAATGATTTATGCTCACTTCATCTCTAAGAGTTCTTAAGGCGTAGCAAGCAGATGATATTGATGAGTCCAAAGCTGCTAATTCTTTCTTCCAATTTAATAAATCATCAATATAAATTCCCAAAAACCTAACTTCCTTGACAAGCTCGATTTTAACTTTATTTAGTTCTATGTCCATAACATCTTTGCTACGCGCAGTGGTTTTAAATAACAAAATATTGGTTTTAGACGTGTTTATTATCAGCATATTGGCATTAAACCAAGAATGAAAAGCCTCCAAAGCTGCATTCACTTTAACAGCAAGGTCATGGACATCATTAGCTGCAACTATAGCATTTGTGTCATCCGCAAACACCACAAGTCGTATGTCCGGCAAAAGTTTCTGTATGAAATTAATTAGATCATTAGTGAATAATATGTATAATAAAGGGCCCAAAATTGATCCTTGAGGCACTCCGGCTGTAATGTTTATCATAGATGACCTATAGCTGTTTTTACACCCGTTTGGTTTTGTAGAATCAAGTTCGACAAACATTGTTCGACAAACACTGATGTTATGTTACCTTTTGCCATAGGGGATACTGGAAGGTCAACCTTAATCATAGATAATTACAATACCTGTATCGGACGAAATTAGTAATACAGCCTGGACTGCTCAATATGGAACATCAATATACGTTACCTACGAATCAAATTCGCAGAAGCCACCCACCCCCACGCCAATTTTGATGAATCGTTACGCAATTAATATCGAGCGTACGAGAGCTTCTGAACTTCCATCGAAACCAGCGACCCGTGCATTCATTGCAATGATCAATTAAAACTACAAAAGGTACAAATTAATTGAAGACAAACCAAAATATTTTCACTTGCAATTAGTTCTACACAAACGTTTGGTTGTTAGTGTTTCAAGCAAGAAACAAATCTTCAAAAGGAAAATCAGAAATATTAACAAGTTTCAGCCATTTTAATTAGTCTTGTACTTGTTTGAACAAGTTGTGTATTTCTAAGAAATAATAGTAGTAGTCGCTCAATATCTTTACTTACTTATTTGCTGTCTCCTATCTTCTGGGATTCAAGGTCGTAGGCAAGTCTTGTTAGGGGTAACGAAACTTTTGTCGACGTCCCAAAGGCAAATAAATAAGCCAAATTGATAAATCGGATCACTGGCGGCGCGTCCTATTGGTCTCACGATGTACGAGTGATTTTATTTCGAAATAAATTCAGATAGTTCTGCTAAAAGTCCACAAAAATATTACGTCCTTTTTAGCCTAAAGTTAAGTTATACCAGGTTTACAGCTTTGCAGAATTATGCACTTCGGTACATAAACACTTACAGCATTGTACACCTTCCCTTTTCCTTAAAAAAATGGGGTTCGCTTCTTTCGTACTTCTCTATAAGTTTCTTGCTTCTCCTGTTTCAAGCCATATCCCACCATCCATCAATCGTTTACAAGACATCAGTTTCTCCCAATAAATCTAAAATCATTAATCCCTAGAGATCATAGCTGCATCAAAGTGTGTCTGTCTCACTCAAACATTTGGGCTTAACAATCACCCGCCTGACTGAGTAAACGTCGATACGACGTGCACCGTTGTGTAAACAAGACTGGGTTTATGTACTATGTCTATCAAGTGGCACTTGCATCTATCTATAGCGTACTGTTATCTTTAATTTAGGGTTGACAGAGAAGACCAATACCGAAATAAAAGAGCGAGGAATATAAATGCTGATAGATGGAGAGGGAGAGGAAGACCAAAGAAAAGACGTACGGGATTAATTGTGAGGAATGATATGAAGGAAAAATGAGTAAATGATAGCGGGACTATTGACGGGGAGAACGGAAGAAAAATAACGTATTGTGCAGATCCCAAATAACAAAGTAGTAAGGTAGGAAGATGATGTGAGAAGACCGAAATTTCGTTATTGCTTTACAATAATAATAGAAATTCAAAAAAACCAGCAACACAGACTAAGATGATTGTGTCTCTTTTAAATATCATCAATTGGAAAAAAGGATTTGGATTGACTCTAAACTAAATCAATCAGATGTGATGTCACTTCAAAGGGGTTGTTTAAAGAAAATACAATAGATGATAAATTCTCAAGTTCAGTGCAAACTGTATAGGTGCGCCCTAAGAATTTCAGTCCATGTAGAAGATAATCACGTAGTTTTATCTACATTTCTTGTTATCAGACATTCTACACGTATTTATCAATGGTACTACAACTTGCTTACTTTAAACCTTGAAATTGAATTCATTGTTCGAGAGACATTACATAGTTTATTTATTATCGTTCGCCTTATATTCTTTCAACAAAAGCCTAAGGTATTTTATCCCTCACAGTAGGTACGCATACAAAACAGCACGATTGATTTCGAGCAAAATTGAAAAATCGTCAGCCCTAACGAATGACATACATGTTTGTTTACACATTACACTATGAGTAGTTTAATACTCCTACACTATCTATAAAACGTCGTTTTAATCCCAACATAGACGTAATGATCCAAATTTTATAACAAATAGACTTTTTTCTCTTTTGCTCCTAGACTTTATAGTCCGGGAGGTAGCGTTGCATTTTAGGTAGTGTTTTTACGCCGATCGGTTGCCATCTTGTTCAATAGATCTCGAATGACTGAGAAGTGAACCAAGCGTCAGCTGACGCACCCGCCGTGGGTGTAGGATTGAAAGGTTACGGAAGTAGCGAAAAAAAAACAATTTAAGTCATAGTACGCCGGCTGAAACTGTTTTCATAAATATATTTACTATATTAACTGGCCTGTTGGTCTAGTGGTTAGTGACCCTAACTGCTATGCCGGAGGTCGTGGGTTCGATTCCCACCCAGGACAAATGTTTGTGTGATGAGCACGATCATTTGTTCTGTGTCTGGGTGTAATTTATCTATAATATGTATGTATTTAGAAATATATAAGTATGTTTATCAGTTGTCTAGTACCCATAACACAAGCTCTGCTTAGCTTGGGACTAGATGGCGTTGTGTGATAGTTGTGGAATATTATTATTATTATATTACATCATACTGAGCTAAAAAAAAAATCGTCAGCTGCATGGTGGAGGGGGGATTATGCGTCAGCCACTCGCATGAACTTGTAAAAGAAACACGTAAAATTAAGTTATAGTACGCCGGATGAAATTTAAATACGTGATTGTTTAAATTATCAAAAATACGAAAACAACAATCAGCTGCGTGGGTAGCGGTGGAAAGACCGTCAGCTGACGCACTTAAGATACAGATTATTTGTATACGTAAAACAATATCGTACGAAAATATTTTGCTTTTATTTTCTTGTTTTGACTTACATAGATGAAATAAATGCATAAAACAAAATATATTGGAGAGTGCAAAGGAAATATCATAAACTAATCTAAAAGGAATTTAAAAAAAAATATAGAAAGATAGAGAATTATTCGTAATCGATGGTATTATCGCTATCGTCATCGTCCCCAGATCAATCGTCATCAGAACTTTCGTGTGTCAAGTTCTTCTCTTCATCTTCTTCGGGTTCCTGAAGATCTCGATCCTCTTAATCATCTGTAAATGAACTTTAATGAATGTTAATCATTAAAATACGGATACCAGAATATATACGCTCAAAGAAAGTGTCACCAACAAAAATTCCATACCAGCAATATTTTCGCTGCTATCCGTTATACTGCCGACTGATGGGGGTACTTGATCTCCCTCGAACCATTTGAAGATATATTTTTCTTCTCTGTCTTCCCATCCCCAGTTAATGGGAGATAATTGAGAAGGCTCTTTCAGGTGAGCATGGCTCCAAAGGTGCGCGATGTACGACGTTCGCAGTAAATGCTGGCGTAGCTCCGATTTGCATGGTGGGAAGATAGCTCCATCGATACGGTTTTTCCACTTCAGCATAATATCGTTCTTATCTATAGTTTCATAGTTTTTAATAAATGTGGCTACTCGTGTAGCGTTGACGTCGTTTATCCCTTCGAATCCGTAATACGACAAACAAATTCTTCAATCGTTGCGAAGACGTCGTCCATTGTACAATTCGGGATATTTGTAATATCCACCAATGCTTGCATATATGCATGAGATTATCGCAACAAATGTAAGGGCTTATTTTTCCCTTTCCGCGGAGGAAGGAGACAGCGTTGTAGCAATGCTCCAATATTTTTAACTTTTGCTGCGTCAGCTGACGGTCTTTCCACCGCTACCCACGCAGCTGATTGTTGTTTTCGTACTTTTGATAATTTAAACAATCACGTAGTTAAATTTCATCCGGCGTACTATAACTTAATTTTACGTGTTTCTTTTACAAGTTCATGCGAGCGGCTGACGCATATTCCCCCCTCCACCATGCAGCTGAAGATTTTTTTTCAGCTCAGTATAATGTAAAACATTTATGAAAAAAGTTTCAGCCGGCGGCGGCGTACTATGACTTACGCGTTTCGTTTACAAGTTCATGCGAGCGGCTGACGCATAATCCCCCCTCCACCATGCAGCTGAAGATTTTTTTTCAGCTCAGTATAATGTAAAACATTTATGAAAAAAGTTTCAGCCGGCGTACTATGACTTAATTATTTTTTTTTTCTTATCACTTCCGGAACCACCCACACCCGCACCCACCGCTACTTGAGCAGCTGACGGTTGGTTCACTTATTGGTCATATAAGATCAACCATCAATGAAAATATCAGCCGGCTTACTATGACTTTTTCATTTGCAACGCTACCTCCCGGACTATTAGACTTTAGTGTACTAGGGCTTAGATTAAACCTTTGTTAGTAAGCAAATTGCTTTGAGAAAGTCCTAGTTGTTATTATTCTCAACTTGTACTTGCTTAACAAAACGAGCTGTGAATACAAATTCTAATAGTTTTAGCGAAACCATTTCGGCAGTTCATAAACTTTTGCTGTTTTGAAGATCTTGACTTCCCACATAATCTTTTCTAAGTTTCCTGAAATTTCTCGATTTCCATGATTTAAACTCAACTACTTAACTGAAATGCAATTATCAGTGTACCTTCATTGACTGTTCGCCTATTAATAGCAGTGCAATCGAAACCGGTCTCACGGCAGAATCAACTTGAATGAACATCCATTGTATGGAAGCATCCCAGTTAACCGTACGGCACTAACTAGTCAGCCTTGGGACACAGTGCCAGCTAACAAGATATAAGATGAAGTCTGAAAACCAGGACCAATGCTGGAGGCCTTATACTCAAGGCACATCCACAGGGATTTGCCCGATTAAACAGAAGCCAGTCTCCAAAATTGAACTGCAAAATGCCACAAACAAAAAAAAACAGAACTAAGGATAAATGGAATAAGATCTGGTACCTTTTGTTAGTGGTAATTATCAAGTCTAACAGACTCCTGCCTCCAAGTCTTGCATCCATGAAGGAGTCTTAAACTTTGAGACAGAAGCGAACATAATTATATTGATTCGAGAAACTCAGAAGTTCACGTAATCTGATCAGATATTGAAACTTATACAATTTGTAATAAGAGCTACATCTAAAAACGAACTAAACTACTAATTTTCACTTGTACTCCCGAATGTCGAACCAATTACTGATTGTAACCTAAAATTCGGTGTACACATTTCCGAAATGCACTCCCATTATCGTTCCACCGCATCATTTCGGTAAATCAAACGTCAAAATATCACTACGTCGTGTATCAACCGCTCATTAATCAGGGATTCAACGTAAATGGGTCACCGTACATGTAACAGTGCTCCAATCTGTCACTGTTCGAACACAATAGTGGGTAATAATGAGTCCTTGCACCAATTGACCTCGTGGCGTATCAGCTCATCTTTATGTCACGGCAATATTATGTTTATGGAAAAAAACGTAACTAAACGTTTGCTGGAGAGTAGAAAATTCGAACAATCCATTTGTTACTTTCAGGAAATACATTTAAATACGTGCAGACTTTTTGAATAATACTCAGATATAACTGGTCAAATATGATTCAAAATTAGATGTAGACCCCTAGATTGAGACATCTATTCTCTATCCCACTTCTAACCTGGGCCAGGTAGGCCCAGTGCCTGCCATGGTTGCGGTATTTGTTCAAGACTCACAGCGGCCCTGGAATGCAAAGGAGGAACACGGATGGTTTTATTCAGTAAGAATCTGACACTCCCTTCTGCATTTGATGATTTCCCATCCTTAAAAAAAAACACTTCTAACAAAAACTGTTCAATTTGTACGTTTATTGCCCCCGATGTACTAAAACCGACAGTAAGCTATCTAGACGCTACCGTCTGCTATTAACAGCCAGCAGTGTGTAACACGTCGTTAAGTCTACGGTTCGTCTGGGTGCAACTAACGGGCAGTCACGCAAGAAACACGCCGATACCCTGCCATTGTTTCAGCTAGGCCTAGCTGTTTTTGCGTGAAACCTACACGTTGAGGATCCTTTGTGAGATGGATGAGACCTGTCCTTTTTTTGCTGTTGTTTTGCAACCGATTTTGACCCTTATTCTCGTTGTCATAAGGGTTTACGCCATAGGTAACGACTGTAGGCACGAGTAAATTCTCTCAGACGAACCAAATTAGTTTGTTTGCGAATATGTAATTTGGAAGCAAGGTCGACTCTGCAAAGTCGTATGAATCAAACAGAATATAAATCTTCACTAAAATCTTTTTGATGACAGTTGGTCTCTTTTCTGTTCAAGGAGTTACGATATGTAAATGCAGCGTATATTTGTCAGCTACAAAAAAAAAACGACTGGAAATCAACGTATCAGAAGCAGGGACCGTCCGGATACTCGTTGAAAGGGTTTTTGAAGGGGTTTTTTTAAGCGCTTCAAAAAGAAACCCTATAATACATGTTACACCTCCGAACGGGTATAGTAAACCCTGTTACGAACGGGTTACCCTTTCAACACCCTGTAACACTGTAACAGGGTAAGCCATTCCAACTCAAGACATTGTATTATGCACTGTTTACAATCGATATTAGTTTAAAAATTGCATACACGATCGCACATGACATTCGTACTGCGTCCGGCGCGCGGCGGTCCGCCAATCTTGCGTGTACCGACTTGCCGAGCGACTTGTAAATATGGAAAAATAGCTATTATCTATGATCTTATAGTTCAATTTTGCTCGTCACACATGCTAAACATTGTAATAATATTAAATTTTTCGTGTATATACCTACCTACTTGTTTATTTTCATCATTCATCATTTGATTGGTTGGGAACTCGGACGGAACTACTGAAGTAAAAGCAATTTAGCAGTGTTTATGTTTAAGTGTGTGTTGTGGGTGCGCCAAAGTTCACCTAAAATTTCAACTCCGATAATTGGAAATCCGAAAATGTTCTTCCTAACATTTTTCATCCTAACAATCGCAATTCCTAACTTCTCTGTCTCTAATGTTTTAATTCCGAAGCATTCGACTTCATAATGTCTGTAGCAATAAACATCTATTACACTATTATTTGTTTTCCTATATTTTCTCAACATATCCATCTTTTACACTATTATTCAAAGTCATATCTTTTTTTTGTTTATATTACTTTTTATTCATAATAATCAGTATTATAAAAGGTCCCATTAAAATAGGTGGACAAAATTTTAGAAATCATTCAGACCGCTAAAATAAGGACAATAGCAAAAAAAAATATAAGAAAAAGAAATAAAATACCTACTTTTATAGGATGAGTTTGTTCTAGAGTGCCGGCAATTTATTATTTTAAGTCAAAATAAAATCACTTTATAAATATATAGTGTTTTTTTTTTGTTTAGATGTCTTTAGTTAGGCTTACTAAACGCTGTGTTAAAATTTGTCCACCTATTTTAATGGGACCTTATATACTATGCAAAGATATCCATAGGTTAGGTTAGAACTGTGACCAACTACGCGCGAGCCGAGCGAGCGAAGCGAGCGGTGCCGCGGCAGCGGCCGGCGAGCGCTACCTCGAAATTGGTCGCGAAATTTTTCTAAGTATTTTTTTCATAGTGCCCCCAAGACGACACTCTGACCTGAATTTCATTCATTTATTTTATTTCAAGACAAAAATCAGTGAAACGATCTTTAATCA
Organism: Diarsia dahlii; assembly: GCA_949775195.1. Classification (NCBI taxonomy): domain Eukaryota; kingdom Metazoa; phylum Arthropoda; class Insecta; order Lepidoptera; family Noctuidae; genus Diarsia; species Diarsia dahlii. Next base: position 20,306,286 of record OX459190.1, read on the forward strand.
TTCTAAACAGTTGTATGAGTGAAAATATTATGGTAATTATGTTTAGGAATAAAAGCGTTAGGATAAAAAACAGTAGGAGTTAAAATATATTTACACTAATGATATTATGAATTCCAATTTTCGGAAACATGAGTGTTATGAACATCGTCGGTAGGACTACAAATAGTATGAATGAAAACTTTAGGATGAAAAATTTTAGGAAGAGTGATCATTCGGATTACAAATCGTTAGGAAGAACAATTTCGGATAAAGAACTTTAGGTGAGCCAATATGGACCCGTGTGTTGTAGCTTCCCTATTATACGTATTACAACAAGAATTGTCTTTCTGTGAAAATGCCACAGCCGAGGCGAGGTACTGTGCATCGTTGTTATGTATTTGATGCATCAAATAACGCAAGCAAATGTTATTTATGTGGAAATGCCAGTAACCCTATACTTGGCAAGGTTTTTATTTTTAGAAATATTGAAAAAAAAATACATAAAATGCGTTCTTACGTATTTATTGCGGGTAGAAATAATAATAATAAAAATGTATTTATATTATTTTATGATTTATTGAATGTATCACATAAGATACATTGCCTAATCTACCTTATAAAATCTATGTATCATATTTGCTACACTGCCAGGCTTCCAACGTTATTTTAACCGAACAAAAATAAAACACGCTAACGTAAAATAAAACATTTAATACTATTAAAAAACAGAACACCCTTTTATTATTTTTGTTTTTTTTAGTTTTTGTTAAAAATCATTAAAGTAACACCCTTTGGACCTTATAAAATTTTGTTTGACCTTATAAAGTTATTTGATGATTTACCAGCCAAAAAAAAAGGGTTTCATTGCGATGACTGAGGGTATTATAGTACCAAAGATATTGAAGCAACTACTTGATTTATCCTCATCTGATGAAATATTAAGGTTTCCTAAGAACATAGCAATGCTAGACGAGGTGAACTGGTGTCGGAGTCCGTTAGGAGAAAGCAATACTGCAATTCAACCTCAGTACTTCAAACAATTTCATTTTGCTCTTGGTTCCAGAACAAAAACTCGGCAATTTGCGAGTTACCGAGCGTTTCTTTGTTTTTGTACCATCATCATCTGCCTAGCCTTTTCCCAACTATGTTGGGTTCGGCTTCCAGTCTAACCGGATGCAGCTGAGTACCATATTTTACATGGCGCGACTAGAGATGTGCCGTTGCCGGCAATATTGGCAAAATTGCCGGCAATATTGGCAAAATTGCCGGCAATATTGGCAAAATTCCCGAGAATATTGCCAGGAGTGGGAATATTCGGAGAGTATTTGTTAATTATAAGTCAAATTAAGTACGGAAACTATGTAATACACTTATAATTAGCATTTATAGGCCCTAATCTACATTGACCGGCAACTTTGGCAATATTTCCAAAGCTACTGGCAATTTTGGTATTTTACCGGCAGTGGCAATATTCCCACCAGGCACATCACTAGGCGCAACTGCATATCTGACCTCCACCACCCAGATAATACGGGGTAATACGATACCGATAAGTGCTGTTTTTTACAAAATTTTGATCCGTCAATGTATTTTTTTAATTGGATGTTGTTGCTTAATAATAACTGCCGCTCGGGTCGAAGGCAGGTTTCAGGTTTTAGGTTAAGCCACGCTTGCCTAGGTTGGTCTGTGGATGGGTGACCGTTCATTACATACCGAGTTTTCTCCGTTTTCTCAGTTTTTATTAAACGAATAGTGTACGGTTATCGGCAATAAAAGTGAGTGTTAAAAATCGGTCATTTTTAGTGTTCTCAGTATATATGCCTGTGGATTTAATGGACAATCTAATACAATTTACTGAATGTCTTAGTGAGATGAGTTCTATCATAGAAAATACACAAGTGGCGTCAGTGTTTATGTTGGGTGACTATAACGCTCATCCAGGTGAGAGGTTCGGCAGAGAACTTGATCGATTCTGTTCTGAGCAATTATGGTCATGTATAGACGTTGAGAAGTTAGGTAGTGCCTTCACTTTTATAAGCGATGCTCACGGAACCACTCGTTGGCTTGATCATTGCGTAGTGACTGAGGCCGCCAGGCAGTCGGTTATGGACGTGAGGGTACACTATGACTCATCTTGGTCTGACCACCTGGCGTTAGAGATTAATTGCAGCCTAAATGTTTTAAGACCCCAATATATTCTTAATAATATAAGTTGTAATAAAGTTGTTTGGGGTAATAGGGATATCAAACAAATTGAGCACTATCACAAGTTGTGTAATGTCAAACTCAGGGACTTGGATTTTCCTTCAGAACTAAGTCACTGTTGTGATGGTATGTGTAACATGATTGAGCATAAGTCAGTGATTGACAAAATGTACAGTAATATTATTCATATATTAAGTGAAGCGGCCGTGGACAGCTTTGATAGTAAACTTCGTCCTCACAAAAAGTGTGTTGTGGGCTGGAACAGACATGTTTATCCAGCTCATAGGGAAGCGCGTTTGCAGTTTCAGTTGTGGTTGTCTATGGGGCGGCCACGTAGTGGACCCGTGTACGATAAAATGACAGAGACTCGACGTACTTTTAAATCGAAGCTTAAATGGTGTCAGAATAACGCGGAGCAAGTTAAGATGGATGTTCTGGCTACACAGCACACAAAGAAGAATTTTAAAAGCTTTTGGAAGGAGACTGGCAAGCTTAATCCACGACCGTACATCCCACTCAGCGTCGACGGCTTCGGTGAGTCTCTTGACATTGCTAATATGTTTGTCAGTAAATTTAAAGTTGTGCCGTCTGACATTCCGCCTGTGTTGCCGCGGGTGCTCAAAGCTGATGCTCGGAAGTCAAATATTTCACCATCTGTTGGCTTTTCTCCTAAGGAAGTAGCCTCCACTATCAATAAGATGACCAGGGGTAAGTCCCCGGGACATGACGGAATTAGTGTTGAGCACCTGAGGCACGCTGGTGTACATTTGCCAAGAGTGCTATCAATGTTTTTTACGTTTTGTATGAGACACACGTACATACCGGACGAGTGCACTAAAGCTATTGTTGTGCCAGTAATCAAGAATAAAACTGGTGACCCTTCGGATGGCTCCAACTACTGACCCATCTCGCTTGCCACCACAGTGGCAAAGGTACTGGACAGTATGCTAGATCAACAACTTTGTAAACACCTGAATATTAATGATCGACAGTTCGGTTTCAAAGCCGGACTGTCCACGGAAACAGCAATATTAAGTCTTAAACATACTGTCCGGTACTATACGGACAGGAAGACTCCAGTTTATGGTTGCTTCCTTGACCTATCAAAAGCATTCGATTTGGTGTCTTATGAACATCTCTGGGAGAAGTTGAGGTCCACCTCACTCCCCGTTGAGATCATTGATGTTTTTGATTACTGGTATAGCAATCAAGTGAATGTTGTAAGGTGGGCGAATGTTTTGTCCGATGAGTACAGGTTGGAGTGTGGGGTGAGACAGGGTGGGTTGACATCCCCTCGGCTCTTCAACCTGTACATCAATGAGCTGATTGAGGGTCTCAGTAGCACTGCAGTCGGCTGTACTATTGACGGCACTTGTATTAATAATCTAAGCTACGCTGACGATATGGTGCTGCTGAGTCCGTCAATCAGCGGCTTGCGTAAACTCATTTTGATATGTGAGGAGTACGCCGTGGCCCATGGGCTGAGGTACAATGCGAAGAAAAGTGAGTTACTAGTGTTTCAACCACGGAATCTTAAAGTCGGCACTGTCCCAACTGTTACTTTAGATAGTGTACCACTTAGTAGAGTAAAGCAAGTTAAGTACCTGGGCCACTGGGTCACGGAGGACCTTGGTGATGACGTGGACGTTGAGAGGGAACGTAGGGCGTTGGCTGTCCGTGGGAACATGCTGGCTCGCAGGTTTAAACGGTGCACGAGTGAGGTGAAATGCACTATGTTCCGTGCATATTGCCTATCGTTTTACTCGTGCACCCTGTGGCTCAGCTGTACTCAGCGGGCACTTAATGCCCTACGAGTCCAGTATAATAATGTTTTTAGGATGTTGTTGGGGCTTCCGAGATACTGTAGTGCATCGGGCATGTTTTGTGAAGCCCGAATTGATGGCTTTCATGCCATCATGAGAAAGAGGGCAGCCTCACTGCTGCACCGTATACGGGCAAGCTCCAATAACATTCTGAAAGTGATAGCGGACAGGCTCGATGGTCCGTTTTTGAGACACTGGATCGCACTCCACGTATCAGTGTGATTGATTAATTAGTTGTAAATATGTATTTAATTTGTGTGGTTTACTAACATAGTTCTTAAGTTATTACTAACATATATGGATCTGTGTCTATTACCTGTGTGATGATTATGGTCTGAAATAAAGTTATTATTATATTATTATTATTATAAACCACGTTTAAACTTTGTTTTTGCATGACACAAATTAAAAATATGTGGCGACTAGCGACTAGCGTCATCACCCCCAGCCTCATCAGCGACCTTGGCACAGCACACTGCACTTCGGCCGGTCAGCAAGCAGAGACGCCCTTCTCTCCTGGTTGACGCAGCAGCCAGCCACTACGCAGCACTGCACACTCCGACTCACTGGCTGCATACGCAGCATCACCTCGACTCACTGGGGCATCACCGCAGACAGTTCCGACTCACCGAGAACTATGCGGTATCCGGTTCCAACTCACTGGAACCTTCCACTGGCTGACAAGCGCCAAGACTCAACCTGCTTTCGACCTCCGGTCTCAGAGGGGGGTGATGTGGCGACTAGCGACATCTATCGCAACACCTGCGAACTAATTGGCGAAATTCCTACATCGCGCTATGGACATTATCCGTGACAAATGTCGGGCAGTTAGCCCACCGGACATAACACCCGTCAGGTCGGAGGATCCTCCCTTTTCAACGGGGTATGAGGAACTTTACACCCTGTTCCTCATACTCCCCCAAAAATAAACAATAATAATGACAATATTAATAATATAAAATAGATATATTGTAATAACTATATAATAAATTGAAACCGTACAAATCAAGCAATGTCACATATTTGATACATGCGAAAAATTATCTAAAAGGATGGAATCTGGCAGTGTATCATATCTGATACACTAAGAAAAAACAGTAAATTACTTACGATTTCAGACCATTTTGATACTTGAAAGTAGCGTTTCTAATTAGCCAATATACCTATTTGAATTAAACAGCTTTTGAAAATAATTTGACCTAAATATAATAAAATTTGAGTGTTTTTATCTTGCAACGCCCAGACGACTTCAATGGTCGGTTTGCTATTTTGTTTTCTACTGCATAATTATTTGGATTAACAAATGATAAGATATTTTTTTTTTTAGAATTTGGATTATATTTTGTCTTTTGTACCATATAAAATAATAAATGTTTTGAAAATACCTTTTGGAACGTTTCTAGATTTTCATAAAGTTCAATGTATCAAATTGTACACAGCGCTAAGAATAGGGTTAATGTAAGAATTTATATTTGTTACTTCGCCTGATCTTACATAAAAAATAGCATTACCTTGGTGTTAATCTAATAATTATCGTAGGTAGTTATTAATACCTACTTACTTATTAAAATAGGAACAAATTAGATATATTATTATTAAGCCTTTATTGCTGAATAACTAAACTACAATATAATAATATAACATAAAAAACTTAAATCTAACACATCGGGTTTTCTGGTTTAGTGATCAGCGTGTCCTGTGACACATAGGCCTCTTCCAGCTTCTTCCACTCATTTCTGTCTCTAGCTTTCCTAGACCAGGTAGCGCCTCCAATTTTCCTTATATCATCTATCCATCTCTTTGCCTGTCTTCCCTTATTCCTTTTGCCATCGCGTGGTTGCCACTCTGTTATTGTTTTGGTCCATTTTGTCTTGCTATCTCTCGTCATGTGTCCGGTCCATCTCCATTTCAACTGTCTTACTTTCTTTATTATATCTTCTACTTTGGTTCTGGATCGTATCTCAGCTGCTCTTAACCGATCTTTCTTAGTGACACCTATCATGCTCCTCTCCATTCCCCGCTGACATGATCTCAGTTTCAAAAGATGCTTTTGATTTAATGCCCACGTTTGGCTCCCATAAGTCAGGCAAGGTAAGACGCACAAGTTGAGGACTTTCCTCTTAGCTGCCATGGAAAAGTATTTGCTTTTAAATATCTCCTTGAGTGACCAATATCTTTTCCATGCACTAGCAACTCTTCTTTCGATTTCCATGTCCGTTTGGTCTCTGAATGAAATTAATTGTCCCAGGTATGTATAACTTTTCACGTAATCAAAGCTTTCGCCATCTACTGTTATGGGTATTTCTTCCCTGTTTGTCATTGCGTTGGTTTTAGACTTATTAATGGTGAGACCAACTATTCTGCTTTCTTCTGTTAATTGCTGCAGCATATGTTGCAGTGTACTAGCGCTGTCCGTAATTAATACTAAATCATCTGCGAATCTCAAATGGTTGAGTTGTTCCCCATTAATATTAATGCCTACTTTTTCCCACTCAATGTTCCTAAATACATTTTCTAGGATTGCAGAAAAAAGTTTTGGGGACAACGGGTCTCCTTGTCTTACACCTTTTGCTATAGGGAACTCTTCGCCGGTTGTTTCTAATTGTATTTGTGCTGTGCTCTTTTGGTATATATTTTTGATTAAACGTATGTATTTCTTGGGAATTCCTTGTTGGATTAAAGCTTTCCAGAGTGAGTCGTGCTTGATGGAATCGATATATACATGAGTATAAATAAACGTGGTCCGACCACTTAACACTAGAAAGACTATTAATTTAACTTGGTACTTTATTTAAATAATAATCACTTACCTGTCTTACTCATCTTAATTGTTAGTTCGCTTAAATGTCACGCATCAATTGTTGTCAAATTCGTAATAACTAAATAAAAACAGTAAGGTGCGCACGGGTGCAAGTATCCCCCCACCTACTTGCAGCTCAAGTTTATTAGGTAATCCAGGGTAACACGAAAAAAAGCTTTTCGGGAAGGTAACCTCTTCAAAGGCTTAAGTCATTGAAGGGGTTAACCCCTTCACGTGGTTACCTTAATAAAAGTGTTAACCATTTCGCTGGGGTTCGAGGGTGTAACTCGAACAAAAGGTAACACAGCGATATGAGTTACCCCATGTACGGGTTACCCTGTCCAAAGGCTTAACTCTCAAGCGGGGTTGTACGGTCCCTGATCAGAAGAAAGAAAGAAAGAAAAAATATTTATTTGTCGCAGAATTATGATACAAGCAAATCAGTAAACATTCAACTAATATTAAAAAATAGGTACAAATAGAAAAACAACAATATATGTTTACATAATAAAAAATTAAGTTCAAAAATCTAAAACCCGACTACTAACAAAATCGCGGTCTTAAAAGTAGAAAACAAGAAAATAATTCTTGTCTGATGAATATCAGACAATTCAGATTCGTAGTCGCATGCCACTGATACCTGATGCTCCTTCATGGCGTTCTCATTGATACAGAAGTCAGCTGCTAATTGCCATTAGCAAGGTGGCATGCGACTACGAAGAATATCAGACAAGAATTATTTTCTTGTTTTCTACTTTTAAGACCGCGATTTTGTTAGTAGTCGGGTTTTAGATTTTTGAACTTATTTTTTTATTTGAATTTTATTTTTGTGTGTACTAAAACTATAATATAATACATATTTGTAATGTGCTCGCCAAGACCTTTCATTTGATACCAAACTTGCTATGATTATCTCAATTTAATATTTTTTTAGGTAAGTTTTTGCCATTTAAGTTCCGTCATAAAAAGAATTTATAAAATTTATATAGCCTATGTCACCCGGGCTATTCTTACGAATCTATTGACACCTAATTTATTAAAATCCGTTCAGTAATTTAGGCGCTACGGTGGAACATACATACATACATAGACTGCCAAAATCATTACCCTTCCTTTTGGCTTCGCCGTAGTCGGGTAAAAAATGGAACTGTCTATGTATCAAAACTGTCTAGTTTCGATGCCCATGAATGAAGTTAGTAGTAGACCCATCATGTCCATCAGTATTCGGTTCCAGGTTGTTTTAATGGTTATTTAATGGTGAGGACATGGCAGTTTAATTTATAAATTCTAAACAGGAATAGTAAATTGTCGTGTCGAGACGAGACCAGCATAACAGGTTCGATGAACTTCGATGGCACGCGCCCTGTCTGTCTGGACGGCAGCTTCGTGCTTTTGATGCTAAACGCAACTCAGATAATGACACAAATTATATTGGCAATAGCCTGTATTTTTAATAAAATACCAGCTACCTAAGTTGAATTTCTTATCCTTACAGAATTGCAAATAAAATGATGCTTTCTTCAATCAAAACATGAAGCCTGCCCTAAAATTTCGTACCGTCCCAGTTTTTATCTCAAACCAAAAGTCTTTGCCGCAACACAATACGCTCTGAAATTCGCAGTCCAAAAAATACAACCTCATAAAAATTACGCGAAATCTGTAGGCCGCAAACATTTTGTGGGTAGTCGATATAAAACGACATTAGGATGTTTCACTTGGTCGGGTAGGCGTAAATTTTCACAGATGTCATAAAGAGTAATGGCGGAGTCACATAACCACGCATTGGGATGGACGTTAAGCTCAGCACTCACGTTGATGAGGAGAAATAGCCCGCAACTTAGGGTTACCAGAATTGTTTATCTCTACGGGATGTATTTAAGCTTAAATGATTGGCGTTACCTGATATGCCATAACATTTTTTTGACTGACATAGACTTTGTATCTTCGATACTTAAAGCATTAGCCAACGAAACTACATATACTAATGACATAAAGATTAAGTACCTACAAGTAGATCAATGGCATGTTCATAGTAATTCGACACGCAAAAACGTAAGTAACGCAAAAAACGAGATAGATATAATAACATCGTTATGTCATGCACAGAAGCAGTTCTAACATATAATTTCGACCATAAATAACCATCTGCAATTAGTTTTGATTTATGTTCAGGGCATACTATTGTATTGTGAAGTACAGCTCGCGCCAAACTTTGTGACCGTCCCGAAACTAGGCTCTCGCATTGCGCAGAACATAAAATCAGGTATTAGCGGGACGCACAAGAGCTTGGGGGCAGGGCCATAATATAATAAGTATTAAAAATGTTAGAAAACGAAAATTGTTTGGTTGATTACGTATTCCCACTCGACTGTACCATGCGCAAGTTCGGACTCGCGACTATATTCAGGGCGGCCACAGTTTGACGAGGGCTGTACCTACAACTCCCCATGTGATCTACATTCACTTAGTAAAATGAAATAAGCGGAAGAGTAGAATAATGGGCACCCTACCCGGTCTCCTTATAAATAATTCCGCTGGACCACGAGCCTGGGCCGAGGCGACCTAATGAATAGTTTAAGCTCAGCTTTATCTGAATTAGTTACATTTACCTACAAATGATACATCTTCCGATTTGGGTTTAATTTATTTGTTTAGAATGATAATTCGGCAGAGGAACTATTATTCAGCAAATGTTCTCGCCAAAATCATCGTAATATGTCTATGGAACTCCTGGATTCGAAAAGGTATTAGAAACAAACAATATGAAACTAGGTACTAAGACCACAAATAGAGCTCCAATCGATACGGATATCCAATGATACAAAGAGCCACCCAATACAGAAAACTGATTAGGTTTGACGTTTACAACGTGCATAAATAATGTCAGGTTGCTGACCACCTACGAATACCTCAAAGTAACCCGGTTGCCTCGTTAAATATTGTAACAAGCGTGGGTTGGTAGGTGGTACAGCTGATACCACAACATAAATCAAAGTTACCAACCTATGTCCGATATTCGGATGAAGCTTTAAAAGAACTCGGATTTGTGTTCGGATTCAACATCACGTAGATTTTGGCGAAACGAAGGCCAGTTGCTTTTATTTTTATGTTCGTTCCAGAAAAAGAAAACCTCAATTTATGGCACTATAGTTCAATAAGAAACGAAATTAGGGCAGATATAATCAGAGCAAACCTCGCGAAAGCTTTCAAATAATTCGTCTCAAATTTACGACAGCTGTAATATCGGTAGCTATACTGCTCACGTCTTTTCCATAAAACGGCAAGTCACTCACACACGAAGCCTTCGTAAGTCACTCCCCAATCCATCAAGAAACACCGCCGATATATTTTATTTCCCTTCGCGAATACTTCCAACCAACACGACATCACTATAGTTCGGTATATCCCTTAATCCTCGACACGACCCACTCAGCCCCTAAGGCTCGAGTAATGCAATTAGGTCTATTTTCCCACAGAAAGGGACTCGGAATACAAAGCTAACGGCAATTTTAACAATAATGGCCTGTACCAGCCTTGTTGCAAAATACGCTGAGCGACGTATTAAGCGCAAACGATATTGGATTTTGTAATCCGAAGAAAAAATCTAAAAAGTATTGAGTTGGGGTCAATTTTTTACCCGACTACGGCAAAGCCAAAGGAGGGTTATGATTTTGACTGGCTATGTATGTATGTATGTATGTATTTATGTGAGTATCTTCTTCTGTTCCGTTCCGTTGTTCCGTGTTTCGTGTTCCGTTGGTGTTGTGTATCTTGTTCTGTTGTGTGTTGTGTTTTTGTGTTCTGTTCTGTTGTGTTGTGTGTGTTGTTTGTTTATGTGAGTAGCTTCTAATCCACTTATCGGAACTCGACATATGAGGTATCGTTAGAACCATCTTAATTTTCCGCTGAACATAGGTTACGTGACGTGTCACAAAAAGCGATTTGGCGCCTTCTAGCGGACAAAAAGTAAGGCTTAAAAATAAAAATGGAGATAAATACGCCGTGTTTGGTATCATTTGAAAGGTCCTCACTTGTACATTTCCAAAATATTGCTCAAATTTAAAATCACGCCCTCTAGCGGACAAAAAGTCAAGAGTGAAAAAAAAATAACACCAAAATTGTTTAAATAAAAAAAGTAAAAAACTAAAACCCGACTACGACAAAAAAAACGACGCTGAAAAAGTATGAAACAAGATTTTCAGGATAGAACAAAAAGAAAAGCCGTAGTCACACGTTCTGTATAGGACTGTATTTCGTTACTCCGAAGTTCGAAATACCGAAGTACGGTATACAGAAAGTTCGTGAGTCCGAATTACGTTAGTCAGAATGTACGCTATGACGAAGTACGGTATTCAGAATGTTCGTTACTCCGATGTACGTTACTCCGAAAGTTTGCTACTTCGAAGTACTGTACTCAGAATGCTCGTCACTCCGATGTACGTTACTTCGAAAGTTTGCTACTACGAAGTACTGTATTCAGAATGTACACTATCGCGAAGTACGGAACTCCGAAAGTTTGCTATGACCAATTACTCAATAAATTGAGAATTACTGACTTGTAAAACCTATTTGCACAATAATCATCATTTATAATACTTGACTAATTCGAAATACTCTTTATTGAGGAATATTCTCAATTATTATTGAGTAATTGGTCATAGCAAACTTTCGGAGTTCCGTACTTCGCGATAATGTACATTCTGCATACAGTACTTCGTAGTAGCAAACTTTCGAAGTAACGTACATCGGAGTGACGAACATTCTGAGTACAGTACTTCGAAGTAGCAAACTTTCGGAGTAACGTACATCGGAGTAACGAACATTCTGAATATCGTACTTCGTCGTAGCGTACATTCTGACTAACGTAATTCGGACTCACGAACTTTCTGTATACCGTACTTCGGTATTTCGAACTTCGGAGTAACGAAATACAGTCGTTATATAGGTACCAACCTAAACACTTTAATACCGTGTGACTACGGCTTTTCTTTTTGTTCTATCCTGAAAATCTTGTTTCATACTTTTTCAGCGTCGTTTTTTTTGTCGTAGTCGGGTTTTAGTTTTTACTTTTTTTGAAGCACGTATTGACGATAGGGTTAAGTATCGTTTGAGTACTTTTTCTCAAGCAAAAGATGACATTTTAAGAAATTCTAATGACGGTTTGTTAAGATGTACTTTACTTTGGTACTCAACAGGGCGCTTAATAAACCCAGTTTCTTTTCAAATAAAATAGAAAACTAAGACCCAAATTTATAATATTTTCTTAAGAAAGCCAAGGATGCTTTTGGTTATGAAACCAAAAAAAAAGGTTTTTTATTCAGTTGCGAATTGTTACGTTGGAAAATAACGGTGGAGGCTAAAAAAGAAAATGTAACATTCAAATAACCAGTCCATTAACTCAACAAAGGGTAAATGGAGCTCATTACGTCCTGATATGTAGATTGTAGGCCCCAAATGACGTCAAAAGGAAATCAAATGATATTCGTCTCAAGCAAACTCCGCAGGATTACCTATCGCCTTAACACCGGAATCTTCGAGAGATCTAACGCGTTACCACGGAAATGAACAAGGGTCTAGTATTAATGAGATTACATAGTCGATTTATTGTTCGGTAATCGAGATTTGCAGCCAAAGTATCTGCCGAAGCCATTTCGGCGTTTCGCAAGTCTCTAATCGTTTGAAATGGGTTTCCTATTTAATGGGCTCGCTGTATTAGGCGATTTATTGCCAGGTATCGAAGCAAAACTGCGTAGTTTTGCTATCGATAGGATTATTTATTATTTAGAGCCTAAAGAGAACAACAGAACTAATCCGTGCGTCCATATTTCACGCGGCATTATTTTAAGGCGATTATTATTAATATTTATTATTTTAGCTTAGCATTCAAGACATTCAAGCCCATGGTAATAGGACACGTTCTTTCATTAGAATAGTGCAATGTATAAACCAACAGGCAGCGAGTAGATCACTGAATTGATTAATCACTGCACTGGGCCATTTTAAATAAAAAAAATTTTTTGCGTAGTATAAACAAATATTGGATGTCCAACTGATGGATTATTTTTATGCAAACATGAGCATATTTTTACAGTTCGTGCCACTGAAAATTGTCACTTTGATTTGTGAGTGGATACAACATAAAACCTATAATAATATTTTCACAACAGGTATACCGAAATAAAATAGACTGGTTTTAAACTCTTGGTATGCTGCCGTATCGGGTTCCAGCTATCAGTTCCTCAAACCATCCATTTGACGTTATCGTGACAGCAAACTGGAGCTGAAGGCGCTGCCAAATTGCGCTCACGTACTCTTTACTATCTTCAAAGTAATTAATTTGAAGAGCACCAGTTAAGGCGCCTGTACTATGGAGAGAATTTATTCGGGTAGTTTCACCCTATTTGAATTCCATGAGAGTTGTGTGTGTAAATATGTAGTGAGGCAACGTAAGACTGTTATCGCATAAGCAGTAGGAAACGTCCCTTACTAAAAATATATTCGACATTTCGATCCTTGAAATGTAGTTATATATCATTAAGGTTTCTACAGGACTTAAAAGAAAATGCGGGTGGGCCTTTGTTCCATACAAACGCTCTCGCCTGTTTTCTTTCTGGTTTATGAGTTGAAAGCAGTGATTTCCTACAGTAAAATAAATATATTATAATCTCTTCTACGTCCCTGTTTTTTTTTTTTAATCTTTATAACTTATCTTTTTTGTTTTACGGCTCGCATTTCCTCAAGGAGACTAAAGATTCCTGATTATAAAACATTTTTCGCACATTGTTACACTGTCGGGCCATTAAAACGGGTCCTGAATTTTTAAAGCCCCAAAAAAGTAAAAATAGAAAATTGTGCCTAAATGGAATACTAATCTCGTTTGTTCTCGAAACAAGTTTCGTAAGTATAGCGCAAAGGCAGTAAACTGTCACAGTTTGCTACTTCACGTAATGTAATTAGTCTGTCTTCTCTCTCGAGGAACTTCAAATTGAAAGAATTACTTTCGTCTTTTGTTAAAAGAATTTTGGCGACCTCGACTCGACTAGGTCAGTAACTCCATCTACTTACTTACGTCTTGTCTTTTTAAAGGTGGGTCGTGTAACTAACGATCACTAAGACTTGGAAGTAGCTAATAACAGCTCAGAGCAAAAGAATACTGTAAATAAAATCGGAGATTTTGTTCCCATTTTATTTATTTTAAAGTTGTGACTGGCTGAGCAATTCCAACGAGATTATTAACAACGTACCGGAGACAATCATAAATCTTACATTTGTTTTAGTCCTGAATAGTCCCATAATGATGCCAAGTAATGCAAAGTTGAAAATTGAAACACGACTAAAAATACTCATGAAGGCAAACATAGGCATCATCTGTACGTGTAGATGTTTATCCGACAGCGACTTGGTGGCTCTATTAAAAGCGAGCATTCAACACAAAATGAGGTCGTGCACAAAGAGATTGTTAGGGGTCCTCGGGAAATCACGAACGGCATGGCGTCTAAGCCGAGCTCTTGGAGAAAAAACGCAAGATTGCTGCGGTAGGGAAAGGCAAGCCAAACAACTATTGGTAAAGTGTGCCATTTGAAATTTCAAAGTAGACCTGGAAAACTATCTCTTTTGCTAAATATTTAAAAGTGACTGAAATATTTTGCACTGAAAAGAAAAAGCTGAAATAAAAATATGTGGCCTTCATTCTGCCTGCGCAAAAGGCTTTGGATAAGGGCCGTCCGAAAAAGCGTAGGTCTGTATCCTTTTGTTCATCTGGTTTATGTTCGTACATAAACTAGATAACCTAACAAAGAAAAGGCATATTTATATAAAACATGAATTACTTTTATTAACCTTGTTCAAACTCTCCAAAAAGGTCAATGAAGAAAACTGAGTCAATTTCTGCCTAAATCGGTCGTTCAAAAGCTGTAAAATATTCTTTCTAGAAAGTAATTCGCCGAGGATTTTCCTGGTTGAAGTCGTTAATGTAAAACAAAAATATTGTATGGACTTGAACATTTTAATATTTGCGGAAAACTGTTGCGCTCAAAAATAATGGCTCAGGTCACGAATAGGTAATTCTAAAATGCTTCAAGCGAGCCATGTCAGGGCGAAACTTAATATAGCAGCAGTTCAGGACCTTGGAAAGTTAATGGATTAGGTAAAAGGTCATTGTTTCCCTTTGATTAATATCCTTTATGTAAGAACCAGGGATGGGGATATTATACTTATATCGAACCGTTGAGCCCATAAGAGGCTTACAGCGATTGTTTTGAATATTTCAGGCAAGGCATATAAGGAAGGTGACGATTGCGGGGATTCCGCTGGATGCGAGACGCACGGAACCGGTCAATGTGGCCTATGTCCAGGAGTAGACGACGTTCGGCAGAAATGATGATGATGAGGCATATCTATACTATCTATACTAATATCTATATCTATACTAATATTATAAAGAGGTACTTAAAGTTTGTGTGTTTGTATATTTGTTAAATTGTAAGGGGTAATCTCGGGATCTACTGAACCGATTTTAAAAATTCTTTCACCAATAGAAAGCCACATAATTGCTGAGTGTCATAGGCTATTTTTTTATTATTATTTTTTTATCCCTGTATTCCCACGGGAACGGGATCTACGCGGGTGAAACCGCGGGACGTCCGCTAGTTATGATATAAGAGCCCCGTTGAAAGGTTTAATTTACTAATATAAATGCTAAGTTTAGTTGTTGTTGTGTTGTTTAGTTGTGTGTCATTTTTATCGATACATAATAAAGAAATTCAAATGATCTTGGATATTTTATTGCGACGATTGACCAGTTTTATAGCAATTAATTTTGCGCAAATGATGACGCATCGACTATTTTAATTCGAGCAAAGTTTAAATTACAATTGGCCAATATAGTAAAAGTAGAATGCTCATTGATCATTTACTGAAATAGTGATCATAATAAATATGGTATTACCAAATAATAATTGTTTTTGCAAACATTAATCATGCATGCGAGTGTTAAATTAATTCGCCCTTCGGCGACGAATATTTGATCGGTATAATTTGGTAGTTGGTGATTACCATTTCATTGTAACATTCTCAGTCAGTTATTATTTACTGTTATGATGTAGCCAATTCTAATTTGAGCTGAGCAGGTTAGAGACAGGTGGGTGAGTGTTGCCGAAGATGGTTTTCAAAAGCGTGCGATTGGAGAGGATTACATGAGTGAATATCCCGCAAAGACTACTGAAAGCTGATGCTTATGATCAACAAACTGAGAATTATACCACTACTTATTCTTAATTAACAGTAAAAGCGTCCGTGAGACTTCCCAATTTCAAAGCACAATCTAAACTTATTGCAGTTACAAATACTCCAAAACTTTGACGCTAAATAAACTCATTATAAATCCTATTATTAGTGGCTATCGAGCGTCTACTCGCCAATATGAACACGCTTATGTACGACAATAAGCACATTTGGGTCAATCGATACGACAAACGACTAGTCGCGTGTCGGATCGTAGGACACGCACCTCCGCTTTAACTATTCATTATTAAATCAATGGATGTCTATTACACAATGCTGAGGAATACTTCGGAAGGAAGAAACTACCGGCCACTACACCACTTTTATTTTTTTGCCAGGAAAATCTAAGTGCAAAACTGCAAACTATCAAACAATGTAGCATATATGCACAGTTACTATTAATCATGCATGTTATAATTGCATGTATCAAGGGCAAGATTTATCAAAAATCAAAAGGTCAAACAAGATTAATATATAACTTGTTTTGATCATGAAACTTTATAAAATACTAACAATTATATTACTGCAGTCGTGAGTTTAGAGGACGTCGCTCTCACGGCCATGAATACCTTCTGTTAACAGCTTACGAACAAAATAAACACTTTCATAATAAATTCCGCAACAGAAACTATTGGTGGGCACATAAACGTTTTATGTAGTAACAAAATTGAGAGATGTAATAAAAAATTGTTGGCTCCACCGCTTCGCAAATAGATCAATGACCTGAGATTCCTTGCCTCGCACGATGTTGTTACACTTCAGAAAGGAGCAGATAAGTAATCTTTGTTGTGAATGAGATAAATGCAGACAATTCATTTCTGAATTATCAAACAAACAAAAAAGCCGCGGTCACGAACCTCCGATTCATGTTGCGAAATAAGAACTAAGATTAATACCTGAGTAACGGTACTAATGTCTAGATTCTATACAAAATTCAACGATGCAAAGAGAAGACCGAGACCCAATTACGACACGAATTAGATTTATCATTCGCTTTACATAACTACGGTACAATTTACGTCATTTTTAAACCACAAAACACAGTTAGTGGTATAGTTTTAAAGTAAGTGACGTAAGAAACTAATTTTGCAGCTAACTCGCCACCAACGATTTGCATAATGCAGGTGGACTGCGTTTTATAGCTCCCATTCCATGTTTTATTTAGTGGATAAAATGCATGGACAATATAATTCATGAGCCACAATGTGAGTTGGAAAAAGTTTCACTAAGTAGCACCTGTGCTTTTACAGCGCGAGGCAAAAATATGAAGTCGTGTGGTTAATATTTTTATGCTCTCAGCAAAAAATAATACACGAGAGTTTTGTTAAATTATTATTAACGGTCTAATCAAGGTAATGAGCTGGTTAATTAGATTACGCTCCACCAGACATTTGAGATGTGAGGATTAAACTTATTTTAATTAACATGGCAGGGAAGAGCACGAATAAGGTTTTATACCTTCATAATGACATCACTGCTGAAGAAACACAATTGATTTTCATAGTAAATGGTGCAGTAAATGTAATACGCAATATGTAAATAAAAACGATTTAATTTAAATTCAAATGTCATGTAAAACAGGGCTCGTGAACGTAGGATGAAATTGAAAGCGCTGAGGCCAAAAATAGTCGTGCAAAATACGAAGGACATATGTATTTTATTTGTTTATGTATCTTAGCATTATGTATTTATTTAAGTATATATCTATATTTTATTTATTTATATGTGTATTTTATTATTTTAGGTTAAGT